>CM060904.1:117381798-120300548 GCA_030737815.1 Allium fistulosum
TTAAAGAAGATATAGCGGAAATAGTGAAATATAGCGGGAATAACGGGATATAGCGGGGCTTAAAGTGGAAAGGCTATATTTGGGGCTATATGGAAAAATCGTACCGGTAGAAATCCACTATGAGATATAGCAGGGTTATAACGGAGCAATAGTGGGGAATTAACTACACGGATTTTTACATAATATTATATATAAATAATTATCATATATTTTAAGTAGTTTTAAAAGTATTTTAAAATATCAATAAGTATTTTAAAGAAATTAAGTATAAATTTTAAATATTAAATAAGTATTTTACATACATATATATATAAGTTTTAAATATTAAATCAAGTATTTTATAAATATAATAAAAATGGGTTTGGATTTTAACACTTAAGTATAAATTGTTTTATGGAATCAACTAAAAGCGTGCCTTAATTAATAAGTGTAGATATGCTTTGATCTTTAAATAAATGTTTAAAGTTATTAATGGATAAGTAATTAGTTTTGGGTTATTGTAAATAGTTTTTTTAGCAACACTTGTTTTTAACCTTTATTATTAATTATAGTTGGGAATATAATTAGATATTTACTAATGGATATTTAGTAGAAAAATACAAGTAAATGGTTTTATGTTTGGTGTGACAAATGTTTTGAGCAACACATGTCTTTAACCCTTAAATATAAATAAATCTTTAAGAATGGAGTTTTAAAGAGGAATGTTTTCAAAGTATAAAATATTTGGATCTATTATGACATTTGTTTTAAACCCTTGAATTATATTTTGGAAGAAATATTATAAATCCTTAACAATGGAATTTTAAAGATAATTTTAAAGATAATAACAAGTATTGAAATATTTTATAAAGAGATAGAAAATGTTATATGTTTAATTTATAAAAGAAAGGGAGTTTACTATAACAATGTTTTGGTAGCAATTTTTTAATCTCCTTAATTATATTTCAAGTAAGTAAACTTGTTAAGCGATTAGTGAATACACTTATACCATTGGAATAAGTATATGAATAGTTTTTAAGCATTAAAAGAATAAATGAATAGTTACATTTATAAAGATAAGTATGTATCTTTTATAAAGAGAAATCGAATATATTTATACAACTATATAAAGGAAGTTTTAATTAATAAAAGGGTATTAGTTAATAAAGGAAGTCTTGATTTATAAAAGGAGTTTTATTAGATAAAAAGATGTTTTACTAATAAAAAGGGTTTTAATTAATAAAGGATAAATTAATTGTAAAGGGATTAAAAGTGGTTTATGTGACTTGATTATACTTGGATGATAAGTAACAACTATGCAATAAACTTAGTTTGATTGTTTATGAGACGTTAGTACTAATATGCTTAACACTAAAAGTCGAACGAGTAAGCTTTTCTATTTGTGAGAGTCAAGACTGATGTTTAGGTATGGACGGAGTAATAAAGCTCTAACCTATTGGCATTCTTCTAGGCCGAGGAATAGTTAAGCAGAAAGGTTGAAAACGTGTAAAGTGTGGAACCTTAATTCCCATAAGCAAGTGTTCATGACTCGATAGTTGATTAGTCAACTACCGATCTTGACCAAACTTAACTTAGGAGGTATATGGAATGCTTCGCGGATTTATACCAATAAGAACCCCAGGGGAGGAGTATTGGTACGAAATGCCTCTAGCTTTCGATTACGTCTAAAAGAACCGGAATTGAGTTAACTGAAAATTCATCGATTGTTTTTTAAGAGTCCGGGATTGGTAAGTGTTTTACTTACCGAATACCACTCCAAAACTATTATACGGGTTCTATGATTTGGAAGTGGAATGATGGAAACCATATGTGGTTCCAAAATCTGTTGAGATGATGGGATCCACGTGGGATTCATTATTTGATCGAGTATTGTTGAAAACTCGTGTGAAGATGTCGAACGTAGCCTCGGCATCGGAAAAAGACTAAAGACAGAGTAGGATGCATGATCCCTGGCTCAGCTAACCCAAATAGGGGTACATCAACTCCATTATCTAGAGTATGCTTATCGATATGTTGCGCACGGGGAGTTGATGGTGCTTGGTTCACGTATTAGGGCATGAGATAGTTGTGTTTACCTTATGGTATATTTTATATAGAGATATACGATGCTTGAAAGGTAATTTCTGACCCTTGTTATAGGTGGTATGGCTTACGAGCATACTAGGGAGGTCTCCATGGAAAATCCATTTATATGAACGTAGCTTAGCGGTTTTGTTTGTATACCTAAATATGCTATCAAGTGTAACCAATGTAACCATTTCAGCTATGATTTATATTTATATTGAACACCCTAGACATTATTATAATACCACTAAAATTTATAATAAAAAATGGTTTGGTCATCGTAAGGTAAAACCCCATCCGTGTCTATTTGCAGCGTGGTCTTACGGGATATCTTTATTCTTTAAATATTTTTACAAATACAGTATTCAAATTACCTGAGTTTTCTCACGCTGATTTACCAGACTGATCCGAGTATTATTCTTCTTATAATGCTCAGGTCAGCCCCGTATATTTCCATATTTCATTGATGATCATTAGAGCTCTTAGAGAGAGGAGCTGGATGGTCCCCCATCGTAGATTTTATTTCCGCTGCATTAGTTTATTTATTTTTATATCAGCAATTGTGAGGACAGGTTGTTATAACTATCCAAGTCGATGATATGTTAGTTTACTCTGATTATTGTATCTATACAGTTTTCCTTTGTATAAGTTTCATTTTGATATTATATTTATCGTTACATTGTGAGATTCTGATATTGTGTTCTCTTCTTTCTTGTTCCTTTTCTTTTCTTCTTTTATTTTACCCTAACGTTCCGTCTTTCCGACACTTGGGTGCTCTCGGCACGTGAATACTGTGGATGTATCCGTGTCGACATTTGGGGTTCGAAAAGGCATTCGTTACAGCACTCTTCATCGATACTCTCCGGACTAGAAGGTATGTCCAACAATATAACTACAAAGGTGTATACACATATAATTACACTGTATAAGAACATACGAAGAAATTCATTTGGAGGGTTATAATGCTAATACCTGTACTAGACTCCGACAACCACCTATGGATGTGTTCTCTAGCAAAGCAAGTCTCGTCAACTCCATGTATGTATATGCTAGGACTGCACTGGCGGCACACATCGATGTCCTATAGAAATGGAAGCCATCTGAGCCAGATATGGGTCTTCGAATTATCGCAAATCAAGCGTGAAGTGATGATATGCAGTATAATGGCTCGAGCACGCTGCTCAATCTGAATGTCCGAGGCGTTTGCTGGAATGTTGTCGGCGAGCTTCTCCTTGAACCGTGTAGTAACGAACTATCATCTCGTTACCCCTCCACTGTTCAGCATGTGGAGATATACCGAAGAGCCGCTCGCACAACTCCGTGTAATCTACCGGCTCTGGATTTCTCAATGGAGTACCATCTATGGATAGGCCAAGCAAGGCAGCAATATCACCCAACGTGATGGTCATCTTCCATACCCATAGGTGAAACGAAGATGTCTCTAGCCTCCATTTGTCCACCAAAGCTGTGATTAGATGACGATCCAATTGAGTGTACCCGGCCGAAAGACAAGTGAGAAGCCGGCTCGATCTATCAGCTCTAGTACATCGAGATGAGAAGAAATCACTCTCTTCCATTTAGACGAGTGATCAATAGTCTTGTCTGGAGTATTGCGCTGTCAGAAAAACAACAAAATATAACTGCTACGTATAACCAATGTATATTTCTACTCCATATAAAAGTGTATTACATGCATCCAAGCGTCGTTGCTCGTTCGATGGCGTTTTTGCAAATATAATACACTACCATATATCCCCGGTAGCATCTGGGTAATCTACGCATAATACAAATATTTGATAACCACAAATCCTATTTCCACTAAAAAACTAACAATGTTAAACATATACTTAAACAGGGTAAAAGCAACGAATTTTGCATTCCAAGATTACACAACTACATCTGCAACTACAAAACATTAATTTTTCATATTTAACAAAACCCTAATTTGTAAAAATAAATTGAAGATTGGTTGTACAATCAATACCTATGGAAGCTTCTTATGATAAAGAGCAAGCCATGCTTCGAATTGGCAAAGAAATTTGCAAAAATAGAAAAAAGAATTTGAAATTTAGTATAATGGAAAATGGGTTTTCGTTTTTGAGATTTTGAATAAAATGATAAAGTGGTGAGAATAGAGACCTCGCTCTGTGGGCGACTTTTTTTGAAAAGTCGACCACTAAGGATTTATGAAAAGTCATCTAGACGTATCCAAACAAAATTAAGACACACTGGGACGTCTGTGTTTTTTGGCCATCTCAAGTTAGGCTGTACAACACAAGGCCATTTGTGTTGTTAGTTTAGAAAACAAGGCCAAAATCATACACACACACACACCAGATCTAGGTTTATATTCTCTTTCTTCATTTTGGCTGCATCGCCATAGCTGCTCAGCTTGTATAGCCGTCGAAGTCGTCTTTGACACTTGGTTTACAATTAGTCGGATATGTGGATTTCTTTGTCCGTTCAATTTCAACGAAAAAAACATGGGTAAGTTCACTATTTTATTACTTTGAATTACGTTTTCTCATTTATATTGCAATTCTAGACTGTGTCGACGGTTGATTAGTGATTAGACTTTCATATCCAGGATTCGATTGATTTTTATATAAGAAAATGTGTAATTCACGTCAGTGTGATTGTTCATCTCAGTAGGCTGAATTCATGGGTTTGGTCGGTCGCTTTTTTCAGTTGATTTTGTTTTTAAATGTAAGCAAATGCTATGCTTTTATATTCAGGTATCAATTGATTTTGTTAAATGAAAGTGCTGAATTCATGTAATACAACAAATCTCCCTTTGGTAGCCATCAAATTCAAGAAACAATCATTGTGACATCATAAATCATGGGTTTAACCAGTATGTTTTAATTAACATCGTTTTGTGAAAATATTTCCCAATATTATACTTTCATAGAAAATTATTCTGTTTCCAATTGTGGAAACTCAGCTATGAGCTTGACTATGAGCTGACCAAAAAAAAATACGACGGAGCTTATCAAACTCAACTGGCATGTCTTTAGTAGTTTGTTATGTATATTTTAATGCAAGTCCAAATGAGAGTGTAATAATACACACATAAATGTTTTATTGCATTGATCCTAACTTACTAGAACTAGATGGAGAAATAGAAAAAGACAAATTGTATTATAAGGAGTGAGATGTTGCTCTTTAATAAAGTAATACATAAGATAAATATAGGAACGTGTGAATATCTAGGGGATTACTGAAACTACGTGAAAAGATGAAGCGACAAATGGGAGATGAGAGAGAATTTGAAGTAGCACCTATAAATAAGAAAACTAGGAAAATAGACTTGGCTGATATGGACATATGCAAAGAAGATAAAGTAACGCATCAATGAAAAGAGGATAAAATATTTACGTCAGAGGAGAAAAATAAAAATGATTACTAAATTAATATAGGGATAAAGTATTAGAAAAGGATTTAAAAATTAAATTTAACTAAAGCTATAATATATGGAAAAATGAGAATTCATTTGGTCGACTCCAATTATTTGAGAAAAAGACAATAATGATAATAATGAAGATTTTCACTACTAGAAATACTGTTTTTTTTGGGTCATTCTTTAGTGCATGATGCGTTTAGTTTTCGATTTACTAATCTATTTGATTGCTCCTGCATACTTTTGATATGGTGATTTGCATATTAGCTATACTTGTCAACTTCTTTACAGGAACCTGGTAAGAGAGTGTTTCCATGTTGATTAGTAGTAGTTATTGCAATGTTGTAAAGTACTAGTTATATGTACTCTATCATGCGATTCTCTTTGCTTGTCTGAATAGTTGATTGCTTCTCGATTATAGTCTATCATGCTCCTGCTTATTTAGAATTGTGGAGTTCAACTGAATCAACATTTGGATATGCCATATTTGTAAGCTAACTGCTTTATTATTATGGTATAATTTCTTGTAATCGATACTATACTAATAAATGTAGGTTGAAAATCTTCATTCGTTTGCTGGTTTTATTACATTAAATGTTTAAAAGACAATTTTAGACAAATATATAATACTTGGTAAGTTTTGATTATGTGGCATATCAATTATGTACGTTTCATTGTCGACATAGGATTGTGCAATAAATTTGTTATCCAATTTAAGGATCGATTATTATTCTTAAGCCGCTCAATTCATTATGCAATGTTTTAGAATGAATAATTCGTAGTACTGATCACTGTTGTGGAAAGGTACACGTTCAAACTTTAAACTATAACCACTACAGTAAATAACAATCAACGATCAAGGTCGCCGATGAATTTGAGGATTGTGAATTTGCGATGAAATTGCGTTCCTTCTGGGACGGATAAAAAATTATTGTCATATGAGAGGTGGATTGCAACATGCGAGGAGATTATGATATGCTATAAAATAATAAGAAAAAAAAATCAAATATCATGGCATTGTAATAGATTACAAGTTCATGAGGAATTTTGTGGTGATATATTTTTGTGATTAGAAAAAGGAAATAAATAAAAAAAATAAAAAACAATTGCAAATCGATTACAAGTTCGCGACAGGTCTATGATCGATTAAGTTTTTCGAAAGTAAGCAAATTTAAAAAAAATTGCAAATCAGTCAGAAGATTGCAACAGATTGTGTTATATATATATATATAAAATATAAAAATGATGAATTAAAAAGTTAATTGATCGCTGACAAGTTTGCGTTGATTTTGCGACAGACTGTTCTATTTATAAATACCAGTGTGTAACCCGTGCGTTGCATACGGTAATGTTGTTAAAAAATAGTATTTATATTTTAGTTGTTTCTAAAAATATATTTTATTATGCAATATGATAAATTTACCGCGATATATCAATCATAAATTAAAATGTTATGCATTGCTCGGATATAAGTTGGAGGGTTCAATTCTCGCTAAGTACATATCTCGATAAAAATTAATGTTCCAACTCAAAAAATTACAAACTAAAATTGTTAATACTGTATATGTAAATAATTTATGTTATGTGACAAACATTTTCATACGTATAAGTGAATAAATAACTTTACCATTTTTGTTAATATGATCGTTGTCTATATATTGAATGTCATTTTTTCAAAGGATTTATAAATGGATTAGTTAACATTAAATAATTAAATTTATTTAAATAAATTGGATTACGATCAACGTAACTTACTAAAGATAAGGAGTTGAATGCAAAAAAGTTAGAGAAAATAGAAAAGAGTTTTTTATATATTTGTAATTGAGAAGAGCATATTATGGTTAGCTTATCTATGTGAATTTTTATCCATTATTTAGTTTTCATTTTAATTTTTATCCTTGTAGTTAACCATAGATTTCATATTGTTGTAGGGGGGTCATGCTTACAACTTTGATAATTGCAAATAATGTTATGTAAGATTTAGTTGAATTTGAGTCGGGTATGGTTTAATAACATGTTGAAAGTTAGAATGCTTATATAATCCAATTTTTATCGGTGGAATAAATGCGTTCACGTAGTAATGTCGTATTTATTTTTTAAAAGTTGTTAAAATGAAATTATGTTACGTAATGTATGATAAATTTTTGAGATAAATGAATTAGAAATTAAAAAATTATTATTATTTATGTATACATTTTATGTTATATGGTTTAATATCTTTATATCTTAATAAAGAAATAATATTATTATTTTTCTCATATATATGAATATTGTATATATTGAAATTCTTGTATTTTTAAGGTCTATTGGATGGATTAATAAATATATATCAGTGAATCATATTTATTAAATAGTTTAAATTTAAGATTACACAATTAGTTAAATATCTAGACTTGAATGTAAAATATTACGAGATAATTGAGATGAGTTTCTAAGTGATTGTAAAAAATATAAAATTTAGGTATACGAAGTTAATATAATTTTACAGTGCAATGTATGATAAATTCATTCGGTAAAAAAATTATAAATAAATTTGTTATTGTCATTAATGCGTATAATTTGTGTTATGTTATTTATATATATTTACATCCAAATGATTTTTTTACCAATTTTTTGATACATCTACAGTATACGTATTAAAATTTTCGGATTTAGTATTTGTTAATAACTATTACTTGACTGAGTTAATCAATTAATTTAAAGTTTGGATTATCTAATTAATTTAAATGTGTGGACTTTAATGTAGAATTTTGCAAAAGAATCGTCAAAGATTTGTAAATAATTGTATATTTTTTAAAGTAAGTATTTGAATGTAAAATAATTGTAAAGGGTAAATTATAAGGTCTTAAAAATAAAATATCTAGATTTAGAGAGAATTAAGGAGGATAGAGATAACTCCTAGAATTAATGAGAGAACTTCAAATTCTTCTGCTTTACTATTATTTAATAGATTAAAGGAAAAGAAAAAAAAACAACATAAATAGTAAAAAAAAACTCATAACTTTGTTGAAGAATTTCAATAATTTGTTCTATTTATGAATTAAAAAAAACAAAGAACAAAAGTATTGCAAGTTTATGTGTTGTGGCAGTTTACTTTGTACATGAATTAAATTTGAAAGAAAATGTAACTAAAAGAAAAAAGTTAAATAAATGTCATGATGAAATGCAACAATTTGTTCGTTTCGTAACTTTTTTCTGAAAAAAGGTAAAAAATAGAAAAATGAGAAAATTGAATGCATAGCAGGTACAAAGTTAAAATGTTATAGGATGGTTTATTTTATATATGATATTATTTTGTACAATTTTAGACAATGTATTATTCAATTGTGTTCGTTTTTAAATCGAACTTTGATACACATGCATTTACATACATACATATACACACACATACATATATACATATACATATACATATATATATATATATATATATCTAACTATACTGAATAATATCAAACTAAATCACAAATAAATTTAGGAATGTTAATAAATTTTGAAATTATTATTATTACAAAATATTTTTTTATAACCAATAACTTGGTTTCGCAAATATTCTTTCTATGATCATTAGTGCACTTTCACTAAATGGCATTTGTTTAACATATACGCAGTTTACTTCCGTTTGCTAAATTCTTAATTCTGTAGGTCTCGGCAAAATTTTTGCCTCTTCTTTTTCTTTCATCTAAGGATTTTGTTTACAGTAAATTGCTAATGTTATCATAGGTGTACAGTTTATCAGTATGTATACTCATTGTTGTCAAAAATATTAAAATCCTACGATTTGAATCCCGTTTCAGATCGAATCTCTCCATCTACGATTCGATTTACATTCCGAATTAAATTTGTTAAAACCGCAGTAGAGAAAATTCATTCAATACATATTGATATATTCAATATACTTATTTGAGTCTACAACTTCAACTCTAAGTTTTTTAAACGAAATAAAAATGGAACAAAATAAAAAATTGAGTTTTAGGTTTAGATGTAGAAGTCCAAACATCAAAATCAATTTAAAAATGCATACAAACCTTAAAAATATGGATTTTTTAAATCTATTATTTACGATTTAAATTCCGTTTCGATTTAAAATTTAAACTTTACGATTTACGATTTGAATCTCATTTTGATAACCTTGTGTATACTAAACCAAAAGGACAAATATGGCATAGCACAGAATATTCCTTTACGTTTTTCGGTATCATAGTGAAGGCAGGGCACAAGTATGGTATAAATTAGCTACGTTTGTTTTCTTTGTGGAATAAATTTATAAATCAACTTAATATTGAAAATAATGTGATACTATACGGCTATAATTATGTTGTAGAGTTTTAGATTAGGAGAAGAGAAGGAAAATAAGAATTTTGGAGGAGAAGAAGTTCGAGGGTGAAAATAAATTTTCAAATTTCATCCTGTCATTTCGTTTGCCTACAATCAAATATATAGCAAGTCTTACAATCATTCTAGAAGCTCTTGTAACTAAATAAGGATTTAGCAATTTTCACAATCATGATTTAGCAATTCTTACAATCATTCTAGAACTCTTGTAACTAATTAAGGATTTAGCAATTCTTACATCATTCTAGAAGCTCTTATAACTAATTAATACATTGTCCAATCATTCTATGATCCTTAATGCAAAAGGATGAACCGAAGTTTTTTTTGTTTCCTCTTTGAAATTGGGTATTTACATGGTAGTACATATTAGTACTGCAAGTCTCAGGTAGTATATACCATACTACATGTCAATATATGTTCAAATCGCGCTACGCAAGTTTCAAACCTACGACCTCTCACACCAAAGTCGAAGCACCTAACAACTGAAAGAATTAATTTAAGTAGTGTATTTCTTTTTTCAAAACACTCCAAAAAGATTAGGTTTCTATTTACCATCATTTCTTCATTTATGTCGCTTTCTTCCCCCTCTTCATCGTCCGTCTCCTCTCAACATAAGCTGGGACGAGGAGAACTAAGGATGAAGAGGCAGTGAACAAAATAAACAAAAAGAGATGATAATTTGAAACATAATTTTTTAGAGTAAACTGAGGAAAGGATTTGATATGAATTAGTTTATCCATTTAATCTTTTGTATTAAGGATCTTATAATTTTTTTTGAAAAAATCAGGTTACTAACCGTGAAAAATTAGTAAATGGAAATAATAACAATGATATTCACACTTTGTTTGTTGTGATTTTTTAATATATTTGTGAACCAATCGATCTCTTCCAATTTATTTGTTATATCAAAATTAGATCTGACACAAACATAATTGAATGATAATCATAATGTATCAAATCGTAATATTTATAATTTCATAAATAAAAATAAGCTCACAATCTCATTGTAAATTTGTGCCAAATTTACATTCATTTTCAATCCAAAAAGATTTAAAATTCTGTTTTCAATTTCCATTCGATCATTGATGAATTTTAAAATTTCGATTCCGTTACGGAAATTTCGCTTTAATTCCGGTTCGCAAATTCCGGTTTGCAAATTCCGGTAATTTGTTATGTAAATACACTGATACATATTCAGTGTTAACATAAATTTGTAATATTCTTCGGACTATATATAAGGTACATGTTTGGACGAAAAAGTGTACAACCTATGACAATTTTAATATAGATTATTAACCTAAGCTCATTCATATCATCACTTTATAATTATACTAATCAATCTACACCAAGGTTCAAGATTTTGATTCTCGATTTCGTTTATTTTATTTAAACTTTTTGAATTTCGGGTCAATTTTGAAATTTCATTTATGATTCTTTTTTGGATTTTTATATTTTTTCTATAGGAATACATCAATAGATAATTCATATACACACACACACTCAGCACATGGAAAAATTGATTTGATTATTGATTTTTGTTGTTTTTCATGCTATTTTTGATGATTTAGGTCAGAACGATCTCTTATGAAATGGTTTGATCATTTGTCTAATTTTTTATTATCTTGTTTAATTAGTCGTCCTTTTAATTTTCTACATTTTATTTTTTCTGCTTATTTTCACTATTTTTTCAGCATTTAAAAAGCTAAATCAGAAATTTGGATCAGAGCTGAAATTTAGTTTGGATTTCGTCCCAGTAATGACCGGAACCGGAACAGAATTACCGGAATTCCACCAGAATTTTAAACCATGTTTCAATCATGTTTTAAAAATTTATAAAGCAAACTTCTTGCATATCCATAATACTTTTTGACCGGTTTGCGACCAGATTTTTATTTTTAGTCACTTCCTTTCAATTTCTAATATCAATTCCTATATAAAATAAATTGGTTCAATGCATAAACTTTTATTTAATTTAATTCTTGCTTTCACAAATTAAATGATTTGGGCGATTCAATTACAAACTTGTGAGTGATTTGTGACTATATTTTGTTACTTATTTTCCTATTTTTTTCAGTTCCTAAACAAAATAGTCGGTTGTAAAATTTTCGCTGGTTAGTAGTTGCTTTATTAACCCTCTGTTAAATTTAGAAAAAATAAATCATTGCAAATCTGTTGGGATCTTTTGACCGGTTGCAGTTCGCTTTTGTTTAGTTTCTCCACTTTTTTAATTTACAAAAATAGAATGTAGCTGATTTGTCATCATTTTTAGTTTTAATTTTTACCCCCTTCTCTCTCCCTCTCTCCCCTTCTCCTGCTCCCCCTCCCTCCCTCTCTCTCAAACTTGTAACCAATTCCTGATCATTTTTCCTATTTTAGACTTTTATTGTTATTTCATAGCATATTCTTCGCAGTCTCATCCTAAATTTACAGCGTGAAATTCTTCATGAAGTAGACTAATTTTGTTGCAAGAGTTGAAACCTGATAATAATTTCTTCAAAACAAATTTGTGTGTAAACTCTCTAAAGAAACTAAAAGTAAGTGTAGGCTCCAATATAAACTTATTGAACATAGACCTGGTTTTGAGGTTTTTAAATTAACACATGCATGGTATGTATTAATTTGAATTTGTTCTTGCACATATATAGAATACACAAGACAAGAAAAAAATTATAACCAAATGTTACAGTGACTTGGTATTGTAAACCTAGTGTAGATTATAGTTTGTTCATGAGGTTTTGTGTTCGATTCTTTGTTTTCAAGGTCCACTTCTAAACGACAAACTTTATCATGTAGTAATTGATAATATACCATAATAAAAGAGTAAAGTGTACATCCACTATAATGTTTTTCTTGTTTGGCGAAAAATTTGAAAGTATACTCAAGAAGTATTACAATATTTTTCTTGCTTTGGTGATCAATAATTCAAATTGATTAAGTTTGTTCATATAATAATTGATACCGTCATAATAAAATAACAATGTTATTGAAAAATACATTTTAAAATAAAAACTTAACTGTTTTTTTTAAAGGGTTCCTATGTATTTTTTGTGTTGAATGCAAGTTAGTCAATACAAAAAAGCACAGCAAGATGCAATATTTTGCTTTGAGCTTTTTTGCACTATGCACCTAAATGCACACCTTTTTGTGCAGAACTATAAATGTTAAATTGTTATGTCTATTTGTTAATTCTATTACAGTTAATTAAAATTTGAAGTTTTTTTCACTAATTTGGTGTGATTATTTCGCTGAGCATGCCAGAACTTTAAATATTGAAATATACTAAAATAGATTAATAATATTATAAAGTAGCAATTTGTAAATTTCTAATCAATATAGCTTGAATTTCATTACAGTAGATTAATAATATTCTAAAGGGGAAAAACCCTAAAAAAGGTAAAATGTAAACAAGAATCAATAAATCAGGTATAAAACGTGATAAGTCGTTACTTCAATCAATTTCAGCTTCAGATAGAAACTTCCTGGCAAAATTTAAATAGTTCAATGACAAGGAAGAGCGGATATTCTCTAATCATAATACTCATGGGCAAAAGAAAAGGATTTGTAGAAGAAGACAAAAAATATAAAAAACTGAAAAAAGTTTGATATGATCACATTATTCTTAAAGCCTGAGAAAGAATATCCCACCGCTTTCAAAAAAAAAAAATCTTTTCCTATTGTTCATCTTTATCAACACATGAGCCTTTATAGGTAGAAAGCGCGAAGGTCGAGCCTTGAGCCTAAGCGGGCATAATCATTTGCCTTGGAAGCATTAGTCGAATGTCAACATTTTTAAATGATTATTCATTTCCACATAATTGACAAGAAATAAATTACCAAAATTATCGATTAAATGTAATCTGATCATAAAAATAGATTGCTTTATGAATAAAATTTATTTTTATTATCATTAGAAGTGCTGGGATGCAAAGCAAGTAAACTTGCCGAGACAAAGAATTGAACATAAGATCTCCTATACAAGCTGTTATTTACTACCATAGCTATACCAATCATCTCATTGGTCTTTTTTTTAATATAATTTGTTTCTTGCGCACTCCATATATGAGCAAGAACAAATTGGAATTAACAAATTTAAAAATTCTAAATGGAACCTATTTTCACAAGTAACCGAGACTTAGAGTTGCGATTAGTTATCTGACAATTGACAAAGCTTACTCAAAAAGTTGTCGATTATTTAGTTTATTCCATAAAATATGCATAATTCTTTTTTCATGAACTTTCACTTTTTTCATACAATTCCATCGTCTCTACCCTATCGACTTCACCAATCATCCAAAAATATAGAAATAGAAACTTGTTCTTGTATTATATGAAAACACAAACCACTTACAGTTTCTATGTACTACATTCTTTATATTGCAAACTGATTTGCATCTTTAATACGCTTTTCCTATCAAACTCAATCTTATTGCCTTTCTTGTTTAAAATTTAATTAATGCATATGCAAATATTTGACCGTCATAATATATATATATTTTAAAAAGCGCAAGTAGTTTTCATTTTTCATATATTGCACTTTTCCATACGAAAATCAATCTTGGTTTTCCATAAATGGTCATTTTTATATACCATTATCAAATTTTATAGCATTTATAACAACGTTTTAAAACAATACAAATCAAATTGCATTTTCTGTTCAAATAAATAGGCATCTAATTTACATATTTATGGGAACAGACTTTTCTTAGAACTAATATTCTGAATCTCATATTTTGATCGTGTCTTGTCTCCATATTTTTATACGCGATATGTCATATTTGATGAGATCTTGGATGAGACGAGTATATATTAGGTGTACATCTCAGTTTGGTATATTGGTTCTCAAAGTATGTATTAAGACAATCTCGGAGTAACTGTTAAATTTTGGTGATACAAAATCACAAATAGAAGGAAACAAATATGCAAAAAGGAAAGTAATAACCTGTGTTCATTATGGAAATGCATAAAATTTTGGATTGCATTTGAAAACTGATATGCATATTATTTCTTTCTTCGTAATCGCGTTGCTTTGGGATTATTTTCTTCCATCTTTGGAATGAGTGAATTACTTGTTATGTTTGCGTGATTTGTTACCATTGTAATTTGCCTTCATTATCTTCTTACCATATCTTGGTAATTTGATGGATGACTCGCATGAATTTACATTGGTTATAAATTGAAGGTAGACTTAATTGTAAATCCATCCTGGCATTCAGCCAGCGATCTCCAAATAGAGTGTCTCTTCTTGTTATCCCTAATTTAGGGCTTTGGTATGTAAACTCTTATTTTGTAATCTCTTGTGACTCTCATTTATAATAAAATCTCTCTCCTTTGGACTGGACGTACACTACCTTGATGATAGAGAACCAGTATAAATATTGTGCGCCTCTTTCTTCTTTATTGTTATTTACTATTTATTTGGAGTAATAGAATAATTGTTGCTGGATTAAGTGATGTTCAAATTTGGCAAATCCAGATCATGTTTATTGTTTTTTCGCATTTGTGTAATTTTTGCACAACAGATTGGTATCGAAGCAAGGCGATTTGTTTAAATTTGTGCATCAATGGCTTTAAGAAAGAGCGGTAGATTCGATGGTAATTATGCTATTATTCATTTGGATGGAGAAAGAGATTTTGTGCAATATTGAAGATAAAGACGGAGGAAATTAGGTTGAGAGAGGAGCGTTCCAGTCTTGGGAATTTGGTGATAAGGAGTTTAGTGTGTTGAAGGGACAGCTGGATTTGGGAACCTGTATCTGCTTCGTGCCTCAATGTTGATGTGAAAGTCTTATGTTGATTTCCATGAGAAATTTGTTTGCAGATAAGGTATGTGGAAGGAGAGAGATTTGTCTTGCATACAAGGATTTGGATTAGTCTTGTTATGTTCATTGGCTTTTGTTTTTTGGCTCTGTATTTGGATTGGTTTGAGAGAATTTTTTGGCCTTGGTGGTTTGAGATTATTTTGGTATCTACATTTTTTTGATTTTGGATATCTGCAACATTTTGTTGGCGGGCGAGGACATAGTCTGAGCTCGTTAGTAAGGTCTGATGGGGGGTGGCTTTGCCGGAACCCATTGGGTAAATATTCATTTTTGATCTGTATCTCGTTAAGAGATTTTGGTTGAAGGTGGAGTTCACTTTTAAGAGTTTTATGTTGAAAAGAGAATTTGACTCGGGGTGGAGTGTTGGAGATATATGATTTTGCATCAAGGTGGAGTGTTACATTTTGGTGATACAAAATCATAAATAGAAATAAACAAATTTGCAAAAAAAGTAATCACATGTGTTTATTATGGAAATGCATAAAATTATTGGATTGCATTTGAATGAGATGACAAGGAAATATATGCATGTGCGCGTTATGGAATAATATATATGCAAAATGATATGCATATTATTTCTTTCTTCGTAATCGCATTGCTTTGAGATTATTTTCTTCCATCTTTGGAATGAGTGAATTACTTGCCATGTTTGCGTGATTTGTTACCATTGTAATTTGTCTCAATTATCTTCTTACCATATCTTGGTAATTTGATGGATGACTCACATGAATTTACATTGGTTATAAATTGAGGGTAGACTTAATTGTAAATATATCCTGGCATTCAGCCAGCGATCTCCAACTAAAGTGTCTCTTCTTGTTATCCTTAATTTAGGGTTTTAGTATGTAAACTTTTATCTTGTAATCTCTTGTAACTCTCTCATTTGTAATAAAATCTCTCTCCTTTGGACTGGACGTACACTACCTTGATGATAGTGGAACCAGTATAAATATTGTGATTAAGTGATATTCAAATTGACAAATCTAGATCATGTTTATTGTTTTTTCGCATTTGTGCAATTTTTGCACAATGGTAACTTATATATATGAATTTGACATTTGATGAAATTTTTAACAATTGTCATCTAAAACATAAAAATAAGAATAGCAGCGTACTTGATTTGCACTGGAAGCGAGTTGTTGAATTAAAAAGGATGAATTAACATTGAAAAAATGAATTCTTTTGTTATGATTCACTCAAGTAAAAAATATAGGGTTATAATAGTTTATGACCAGCATAGTTATAAAAAAATTACGTACAAAGCATACAGCTTTGAATGCCATTTTGGGTTGTAATCTTGTCCTAAATTGTATCTCGTTTAAGTGTAAAAAAGAGATCTCAGACGTGATTGACGAGATTTAAAATAGTGACAATTACATCAAACATAACGTTGACTTGATACTCAGTCCTTACACACATATACATACACATGCATGGTATAATTTACACATTTTGTACAACTATACTTCTTTTTGTTCACACTATCACTTGACTTCTCACGGTTTTGCAGCAATGAGCTTAAGAGCTGATTTCATATGCACACCAAGTCCAGGAGACTCGCTCATGTCAATATCTTCCATGGACATTCCATTTGGCAGCTTCCAATCAAAATGATAAAGAAGATTTGCTAAAGCAAGCTCGACGAATGCAATTCCCATGTGCATTCCTGGACAAATTCTGCGTCCAGCACCAAATGGTATGAACTCATAATCTTTTCCCAAATAATCTATTGAGCTATTCATGAACCTTTCGGGACAGAACTCGTTAGGCTTCTCCCAGACATTTGGATCTCTTCCTATTGCCCACACATTTATAAATATTCTTGTTTTTGGAGGAATATCATAACCATCTATTTTGAAATGCTCCATTGCTTCCCTTTGAATGAGGAGTGGCCCTGGAGGGTGCATTCTCATCGTCTCCTTCACAACTGATTTCAGATAAGGAAGGTTATCAATGTCATTTTGTTCTATTTTTGCTTTCTTGTCCGTGATTCTTCTTCTTACTTCATCCTGTGCTTTCTTCATTGCTTCTGGATGTCTCATTAACTCTGCCATAACCCATTCTGTAGCTGTGGAGGTTGTTTCTGTTCCACCTACAAATATATTCTGAATTAAAGTATAAACAACTAATTAGAAGGACCAAAAGACCGTTGTCTCAAGTGTTAAGGCTTCTAGTTTGAGATTTTGATAAAAGTCTTGGGTTTGAACTGATGGACATACATTAGAACCAATATTCAAAAGCCAAAAAAATAAAATAAATAAATAAGAGAGTAAGATATCTACTATAGACAGCAGTACCATCAAAAATCTTAAAACTTACAAATTAAAATTTATTGTATACTAAATAAAATAAAAATGAAAGAAGAAAAAAATTCAAGCATCAGATCATTTAATTTTTTTTAATCCTACATAAATAAGATTATTAGTATAGAAAGAAGAATTGGTTCTTTTACATAAGTCATTTGATAACCTATGTAAAACAATAAAATTTACCATGCATGAATATAAAAGTTTCAAGAAAACAAACCGTTTTAATCCACGGTATAAGGTTTAAATTCCATTTTGAAAATCTTGATAGGGAGCATGAACAAAACAATAGTCTATAATACAAAGTAATCTGATCCAAATAAAGATTATTACCATAAGGACTCCTTTTATATGGTCGGTTGTCAAATCAGGTGTAGTCTTCTGGATATACAAAAGAGAATCAACAACATCTTTGGCCGAATCTGTTAGTGAATCCATATCACTCTTTGAATATTTTTCGCTGTTTATATGTTCATTCATAACACGTTGATATATGTTATCATGTTCAAGAAAATTCTTCTGTAACCGAGCATGCAACCCTCTAACAACATCAAGCCACCCAAGCAATGGTACGTAATCACCATAAAAGAAAGCTATGAACAATATTTGTGTTTCTTTCAGAATTTCTTGTACCTTCCCCACATCTTCATGATCAACATATTTCTTTCCTAGGGCTGTCCTACATGTGATATTATTCGCAAGCAGCATAAGCTTTTCCTTCAGGTTCACTTCTGAACCTTGCAAAGAAACTATCCTTTTCATCATTCTATCTACTTCTTCCTCCCTTATCGATTGGGAAGACGCCACCTTCTTTGTATTGAACAGTTCTTGAACACAAATTTTACGGATGTGCTTCCATTCTTGACCATATGGCGCAAATGCTACGTCATGAAAACCATAAGATAGTTTTTTCCAAGCAGTCATAAACGGCCTAGTGCAGCATTTGAGATCATTTGTTTTCAATAATTCTTTTGCAGTTTCAGATGAAGAAGCAAGAATGGTACCCTTGCTACCAAGTTTGAAGTACACAAGAGGGCCATATTTTTGAGAGGATTTGTAAAAAGAACGATGTGGAAGTTCTCCTACTTTGTGAAGGTTGCCAATTATTGGAAGGTTTACTGGTCCTGGTGGGAAGTTGTATCCATTTGTTATTTTTCTTTTTAGAATTACAGAAAGAAAAAGCAAAACAGGAAGAAAGAGTAGAAAATTTTGTAAGGTAACAATATCCATGCCTATGATGTTTTATCTTGAGGATATATACCAAATGTATATATATGTGTATATATGTCAGTGTATTGACTAACTGTAGATATATACAACCTCTTAAGCTTGATTTTATAAGCTCTGCCAAACAAAAATGTATCATGCATTGTGTCATATTTATCGTTTACCTATTTGCTTCCAAATTTGATGATTCAGTTGAAAATTTAGGACTGTGATTCCGTGCATGGCACCAAAAATAATGACACCTTGTTTTCTTTTCGTTTTCCCTTTGCAAATTTGTACTCTCACTAATAGAGTTTGTAGTGAACAAAGAGAAATGTTTTTATTATACTGAATTGAATACATTTCTTACAAACAATAGCAGTATTTATACAATAGAAAGGTAATGGGCTTTAGCCCAGGATCCTAGACTAAATAGAGAACACATATCAGACGTTGAGATGAAAGACTGAGATTGCTTGATAAATACCGATGTGGATAAGTAACCTATACCCGTTTGTCTTAACATCTTAACTCCCCCTTTCAATTGCGGCTAGGGTTTTCTTTTCTTCCTCTTCCATCTGATCTTCGCAAATGTCTTTGATACAAAGTTTGTTCTTTAGATCTTCGAAGTATCTTCGTGATAGTGCTTTTGTGAATATGTCAGCTATTTGACTTGAGGTTGGAAGATGATTAACTTCAAGCTTTCCACTTGCGATTTGGTCTCTGACAAAGTAGAGGTCGATCTCTATGTGTTTCGTTCGAGCATGTAACACTGGGTTAGCTGAAATTGCTACCGTGCTGGAGTTGTCACACCAGATAATGGTCTTGCGAGATAGTTTGATCCCTAATTCTTTGATTAGGGCTTCTGTCCACATTATTTCAGCAGTTGCTGATGCGACGCTTCTGTATTCGGATTCGGTACTCGAGCGAGAGATTGTTGGTTGCTTCTTTGCACACCAGGAGATGGGATTTTGACCTAGGAAGATGCAATGTCCAGTTGTGGATCTTCGATCATCACAATCTAAGGCCCAGTCTGCATCGGCAAATCCTTGAATAGATAAGTTTCTGCTTTTGTTTAGTTTGATGCCTTGATTTGAAGTACCTTTGAGGTATCTGAGTATTCATTTTACAGCTTTCCAGTGTAGATCTAGTGGTCTCTGCATAAATTGACAAACTTTATTTACGGCAAAAGATATATCAGGTCTAGTTACAGTTACATATTGAAGTGCTCCAACTATGCTTCTGTATTGCTTTACGTTATCAAACTGTTCTCCTTTATGCTTAGATAAGTGTAAGTTACTTGTCATTGGTGTAGGCATTGATTTAGCTTCATGCATTTTTGCTCTATTTAAGATTTCAGTGATGTATTTCTGTTGACTTAGGATAAGTCCTTTGTCAGCAGTGGTAATTACTTCTATACCTAGGAAGTAATGTAGTTTGCCTAAATCTTTAATGGAGAAAGTTTTATCTAACATATTGATAACGTATTTTATTTCTTCCTTATTGTTGCCTGTAACTATGAAGTCGTCAACATATACAAGTATGTAAGTGATATACCTTTCGCTAAGCTTTGTGTAAATAGAGTTATCAGATTTGCATACCTGATATCCCATAGAAGTTAAGGTGGTTTTTAGTTTTTCATACCATACTCTGGGAGCCTGCTTTAGACCGTATATTGCTTTATGAAGCTTGCAAACAAGATTCTTTTGGTTATTTTGAATATAACCTTGAGGTTGCAGCATGTAGACTTCCTCCTGTAACTCTCCATTTAGGAAAGCATTATTTACATCTAGCTGTCTTATGTCCCATTCATAATGTAAGGCTATAGTTAGAATAATTCTTATAGTAGCCGGTTTGACTACTGGTGAAAAAGTTTCAGAGAAGTCAAACCCATATTGTTGAGAGTATCCTTTGGCTACCAGTCTGGCCTTGTATTTGATTTTATTGCCTTTTGGCAGAGTTTTCAATTTGTATGTCCATCTGCTGCCTATTATGTTTTTATTTGTTGGTGCTGGGACTAAGCTCCATGTTTTGTTTTTGATTAATGCACTATATTCTTCATCCATGGCTTCTCTCCATTTGTTGTTTTTGGCAGCTTCATCAAAATTGCTTGGTTCCTTGTAGCTTATGTTGGTAGTGTAGATTTTTGGTTTGAATATCCCATCCTTTAATCTTGTAATCATAGGATGTCCCTCTTGTGCAGGTGCTATATCACTGCTGTCTGGAAGTGGTCTGCTGTCTTGATCATTACTCTGACCTTCAGACTCACACCCATCAGACTCATTGTTATATGAGTTTCTGTCATCATCCTGACCTGGTCCTTCAATGGGCACTGTGTGTTGGAGGTTTGATGCTGATTCCTCACTATTTTCAGCACTTTTGGATTTTTCCCATACAGGTATGGGTGGTAGATATTTCTTGGCACTGTAAATCTTTTGGGTGGTTTTTATGTCTTTACTGGTGAAGGGAAACACACTTTCATTAAATGCAACATGCCTTGATATAATTATTTTCCCTTCACTGGTAAGGCATTTATATCCTTTCTGGCTAGTGGCATATCCAAGAAAAGTGCAGGGTAATGATCTAAAACTTAGTTTATGTTGATTGTATGGTCTAATACATGGATAGCACAAGCATCCAAAAGTTTTGAGGAATGAGTAATCTAGTTTTGTATCAGACAATAATTCTAATGGTGTTCTGTTCCTCAAAACTTTTGTAGGCATTCTATTTATTAAAAACACAGCAGTTGTAAATGCATCTGGCCAGAATTTTAGGGGCATTGATGCATGTGCAAGCAGTGTTAGACCAGTGTCAACTATGTGCCTGTGTTTTCTTTCGACAATACCGTTTTTCTCAGAAGTGTGTGGACAGGTAATTCTGTGATTAATGCCTTTTTCAGAAAAGAATTCTTTTAAAGTTTTAAATTCTGACCCACCATCTGTTTGTATGGTTTTGAGTTTTTGATTTGTTAAATTCTCAGCTTGCCTTATAAAGTGAATTACTGCATTCTTTGCATCAGATTTTGATTTGAGTAATAAGATCCAAGTATATCTAGAAAAAGCATCAACAAAAGATATGTAGTAGTTCATTCCATAATCAGAATTAATGGGTGCAGGTCCCCATAGATCAACTGCAACTAGTTCTAAGGGTCTGTTGTACTTTGTTAATGAACTATTAAAAGGTATTTTGTGACTCTTTCCTAGTTGACATGATTGACACATATATGGTAAAGATGTTTCTTTATATTTGACATTGTTGTCTTTCAAAATATTTTTAACAATAGCCATACTGGGGTGACCCAGTTTACAGTGCCAAGTATCAAGAACTTTGTTAAAATCTATTGTTTCATCAATTTTTGAATGATTACACCACTTATCCTTCTCCTTTGGTTCACTATTTTGCACTAGATTGAACCTATATAATCCATTGTGCATTTTACCCTGTAAAAGAATATCCTTACTTAGTATATCTCTGACTAGACAGAGTTTTGGAAAAAATTCAAAATATACTTGATTGTCATTAGCAAACTGAGATACACTTATTAGATTTTTCTTGATTTGAGGGACTCTAAGAAGATTATTTAAGTGTAACTCTCTTTTGCTAATTAGTTTGGCTTTGCCATTGTGTGTGATTTTTAATGAATTACCATTACCAACATAAATGGATTGCGTACCTTTATATTCTTTGTTTCCAAGATTGAGATTCTCTAAATTGTTTGTCACATGATTAGTTGCTCCAGAGTCTGGATACCATTCTTCATGTAGTATATCATCATTCTTGATTTGACTGTCTGGTTCATTCTGATTCTTTGAATGACTGCCTTGATTTCTTGCCTCTGTTTGAGTGAGATTGACATTTGGGTTTTGATTTCTCTGAGTATTGTTTGCTTGCTGAGTTATAACAAAATTCTGATCAAATCTGAAGTAACATTTGGATGCAATATGTCCTATTCTTTCACATATTTGACACTTGATTCTGTTGTTGCCAGTCCATCTTCCTCTGCCTCTACCTCTGAAATTTTGGCCACTTCTTTGGCCTGTTTGGGTTCTGTCTTTCCCTTTTCCTTTAAGATTGGTTGTGTAGTTCACTGAGTAGTCAGTGTTGTTGGCTTTCTTTTGTTCAATTCTTCCTTCTTGAGATAGGAGTGTAGAGTGAACATACTGTAGATCTGGTAGAGTTCTCTGAGATGATATAACTGTGACTAATGCTTCATAGTTTTCATCCAAACCACTTAAGATGGTTAGTACTTGTTCAGATTCTGAGACTCTATGTCCAGCCGAGGCAAGTTTGTCACAGTAGTTCTTTGCTTTGGTAAGATACTATTGCATTGTCATGTTGTCTTTCTTTAGATTTTGAAATTGCTTTCTGTAGTGCATGATTCTTGCAGCAGTTTGTGAATTAAAGATTCGTTCTATAGCTTCCCATATGTCGCTTGATGACTTACAACCAATTATTTGAGATAGTATGTTCACACATAGAGATGACATTATCCAGGAAGCAAGAAGACTATCTTGTTTTAGATAGTTTGAATATTCACTATTGTGTATCATATTGTCTTTATCATCTTTAACCATTTTAGGTGGAATGATTAGCATGCCATTGATATATTCTTCTAAACCATAACCTCTGATGGCTGTTTCAATCTGATATTTCCACAGTAAATAATTATCTTCATCCAGTTGCACTGCTAAGTGTCCTTTTGGTTTGATAATTTGCAGATTTTGATTGGAGCTGATATTTTTGTTGGTTGGAGATGTGGTTCCTGAGTTTTCTTCGTCTCCAGCCATGGCTTTAGTGATAGATGGGGCAATTGAATATGAATTGCAGTCAAGAATTGATACTTTTACTTCAAGAAAAGGGGCTGGTAATGGTGTTGTTTATCAAGAACTGGTTTCTTGATAAATTTCACACTGTGAGGGTTGTTATCTGACTCAATGATGTTCAACAGAACTGAGAGATCTGCAGCCTAGCTCTTTGTGAGTTTTAGGCGAGGCAGATGAATGGAATTTGCTTGGTTAAGAGAAAGGTATAATCTCCAATGATGAGAATTTTCTGAGGAGGTGATCAAAATATACCTTTTCTTTGCCGTTGGGCATTAACAAGCTCTGATACCATAATAGAGTTTGTAGTGAACAAAGAGAAATGTTTTTATTATACTGAATTGAATACATTTCTTACAAACAATAGCAGTATTTATACAATAGAAAGGTAATGGGCTTTAGCCCAGGATCCTAGACTAAATAGAGAACATATATCAGACGTTGAGATGAAAGACTGAGATTGCTTGATAAATACCGATGTGGATAAGTAACCTATACCCGTTTGTCTTAACATCTTAACTCTCACATACCATGATACACTAGCAAAAACTGTGACCGATGGGAAGTCAGGGCAGAATGTAGAACTTTTTGCAGTCATTCATTTCTTTAATCTTCTTGATTTTTTGTTTCATCGTTCATTCATATTGACATGGGTTTCTTGAATCTTTTATAGCTTGATAACTCCAAATAGAATAATCTGTCAGCTGTTCAGTATTTAATGAAAACTGAATAACTAATTGAGTATTGGTTTATAACTTTTCTCTCTTAAAGACCATTCCACATGAATGAAGCAAACTTTAAGGCTTACATATATTTTTATATAGTACAAATTTCAATCCACTGATTATCATGTTCTTTTTTCTTTTCTTTTTTTCAAATAAAGGCATTTCTTTCCAGGTTGAATATTTTTGTTAATTTAGTGAAGAATTTTGTTTGATAAAATTAAGGGATACGCAAAAGTTTTTCAGTTTTATCGTATCACCGTGTTAACCTTTGTTACTATAGACGTGTTTCCAAGTAGAAAACTGTCCAGTTCAAACATTCGATGTAGTGTCAGAAGCGTTCGAAATTTTAAACAGGACCGAGTCCATTTTTAGCCAGTTTATGGAGCGTAAAAAAAAATTAGAATGTTTGAGTTTAAACGCATTTGATGTTGTCCGACATGCCAAGATCAAATGTCTAATTTTACCCTTCTATGGAGAATTTAATCTAACTCATTTTCTTAACTACAACTCACTTCTTCATGTTCTCACCCTCTCTCCTGCACTACTTACAAATCAATGACAAGTAGCGATTTCGACTATGAAGATCTTGAAGGCTTGATCGTAATAAATGAATTTTTGAATGAAAGAAAAACATATTTATGTCGATTCACACTTCAACTTTCATCCGACGATTTTCTTTTTGAACATCAAGAGCATTGTAAAAGAAAATTTCAGATGAAAAATTCATGTTTCATTACGTTGTGTGATCGGTTGGAATTTGTTTACAGTCCACGAACAAAGATTGCATTAAAAAACGATTGCAATATTTTGTACATCATCACTTTGTCTCTTCGATCCAAACACGTCAGATTATGGAAATGTTTCAAAGATTAGATAACATCATTTGTGTTTATTTCATGCTGTTTTAAAAGCTCTCAGGATAATGTTAAAAAATTTACGAAATGTTATGTGCGTAAGTAACAGTACATACCATACTTAATCCTCTACCACTGTGCTGTTGTAAACATATGACAAATTTATCATCTGAATGCATTATAATATTAGACCATTGGCATGGATCCCACTGATATTGCAATATAAGTTTTCTAAGATATTCATTCGTCGTGAACTTCCAGGACAGGGGGTTTCAGCATGTATTATTAATTTGGACTGTAAGACAGTACAGTGGACTGTATTTTTTCCTTTATTTCCTTATGCACTGCGATCAGTCTGGTTGCCTGTTCTGTCAATGTCTGTTAAGTCATATTTGCCTGTTTTCTAAGATGAATGCCTGTAGACCCGTCAAACGGGTCGGGTCGGGTCATAAATGGGTAGGGTAGAATTTAACCCGATCCATTCAAGACATAAACAAAATCAACCCGTCTGACTCATTTAATAAACGGGTTGACCCGACCCGACTCATTAATAAAAGGGTTAACCCAACCCGACCCATTTAAAAAAAACTGCTGCATAAACAGTAAAAACTGCACAATAAAATTAAAAACTGCATCATTATATGATCAATACTTCACCATTTAACAAAGAACTAATCATTTTACAAAAACTACATCAAAAAAATGAAAACTGCACCATATAGACCAATTCTATATAAAAAATACAAAAGCCTTCATCAAAAAACTGAAAACTGAACTACAACATCAAAAATTAAAAGATTCAGCATGATAAACTGTTGGGGTGAGAAACTCTATAGTTGAATACAAACAGTGCATCAAAATAACCGAAATAAACTGAACTAACAACTACAAAAACAACATGTCATACATAAGTAATTAAATTATTGAAAGTTATACAACATTTGAGCAAAGTCTTATAGTCTTGATGCCCTTAAGCACAACCTTGTAATCCTGAAATGACACAAATAATCAGCTGTAAATCATTCAGTATAATACCAATAAACTTGCACACATGTAGAAGTTTTTCTGACAACCATTACAGAGTATAAGAAGATGATATGTTTAACAGGCACATGGGCACCTGGTATCAAATTAAGGGAAAATTTAAGACAAAAATAAGTGGAATGGAATATAGTACCCATCAGTACAATATGACGAAAATGGAGGAGAAGTTAAAGCGAATTTACTTTTTACAGCTACAAAATGGCAGAGGTTGGGAAGAGGAAACTAATTGCAGGTTGGCATATATATATAAAAATATAAAATTGAGAATCAGTGTTTGTTTTTACTAAGTTTTTAAATCGGGACCAAAATATCATGCGAGGGCCATGAGAACATATTTTTGAACACTGTTCAATGTAAGAAAACGCATTACATTACTCTTCACTGATACAGTTGTTTATTTCTTCACTTATCAAGTGAAGCATTGCTTAGCTAGGAACTTCACACACACCCATTTTGCTAATAGCACAGTAGTAAAGAGGAAACTGAGACGATCAAAAGTCGTTTATCATGCACGGGACCAGCCCAAAGGTTTGGGTTGCCTAAGGCAAACATCAAATTTTTGTCATTTTCTTATACCCCTAATTTTCGGCACAAGTTTACTTTATTATCCATGAACTAAAGGCATATATATTTTGCTAGGAACAAGGAATATGTCGTGTTAATTTGGACAATTGTGAGACAACAAAGCATGATCTAGAGCTAGGTCTTTTCAAATATGCTTTCTACAGTCCCCTTTTGTGTTGTTCCAATTGCTAACGGTGAAATGGTTAAAAGGATCATATTTAGATAGCATTCATACATAATACACACATCATTGCTTCTCTGTAAAAAAAGACTTAGCACATAATATATGCTGCTGGTAGAAATTGAACATTCAACCTTTCATTCGAACGCTAGCTTAAGCTTAGTTTCAATACTATTTCCAAATTCAAAGGTTGTTTTGAATTTCAATAAGATAGAGATTCAAGCAATATAACTTGTGTTTCATGTCCCTACAAAGAAAGATAATAAACCCAGCAAGAATTGGATTCACTAAATCAACCATGACACATACCTGGTATTAACCAAAGATTTAAATAACCTAACATGTAAGTTGCTATCTACTTTAAGTTAGAAACATGTTCATGTGGTTTTTGCATAGCAAATGCCGAAAGACAAAAAGACGTGGCAAATCATACAAAGTTGATGCAGGCCAAGCTATAATTTTCCAAGGCTTAAGTCGTGACCGACTTAACAAAGTTGAAGGCATAAGTCGTGACCGACTTAATAGAATTGAAGACATAAGTCGTGACCGACTTAGCGAAGGCCTTAAGTCGCCCCAACGACCTAGTGTAACTCGGCAACGACTTAAGACCTGGCTTCAGAACTTCTTCCTGCGACCTAGCTTAGGTCGTAACTCCACTTCGCGACTTTCCATAGGTCGTATCTCGTCCCAGTTCTTCTTTGTTAGGTCGGAGACGACTTAAGCCTTCATTTTTCTTAGGTCGTAGACGACTTAAGCCTTCAGTTTCCTTAGGTCGTAGACCGCTTGTGTTAAGTAGTGAACGACTTATGCCTTCAGCCTTGTTAAGTCGTGGACGACTTAGAACTTCTTCTTCAGCTTTGTTATCTCGTATACGTCTTAAGCCTGCTCCTTTCTTAGGTCGTGACTCGCTCGAGTTAAGTCATAGACGACTTAGATCTGCTTCGTTAGGTCATTCAGGCGATTTAAGGAACTTGTTAACTCGCAAGTCTTCACCAAGTCGTTGCCGAGTTACACTAGGTCGTTGGGACGACTTAAGGCCTTCGCTAAGTCGGTCACGACTTATGTCTTCAATTCTATTAAGTCGGTCACGACTTATGCCTTCAACTTTGTTAAGTCGGTCATGACTTAAGCCTTGGAAAATTATAGCTTGGCCTGCATCATCCTCCCCTGGTTGAAAGAAATTCGTCCTAGAGTTTGCACTTTCCTCTCCCGCAATACGCTCATCCCCGTGATAAGGAACGAGATGCTTAACATTGAATACGTCCGACGTGTACACACCCTCCAGCAGCTTCAATTTATAAGCATTTTCATTAATCCGTTTGACGATTTCTACAGGACCAATTTTTCTGGCTTTCAATTTGTTATAAGCGCCCACTGGAAAACGATCCTTTGTTAACACTGCATAAACCCAATCACCTTCATTAAATTCAACATTTCTTCGCTTCAAGTCTACAGATCGTTTGTATTTCTCATTTGCCTTTTCCAATCGTTCTTGAACGATCCTATGACACTCTGTCAATCCTTCAACAAAATCAGCAGCTCGCTTGACTGTCTTCTTTGGTTGTGGTATGACCGTTAACTCCAACGGCCCCTTTGGCAAACTAGAATATACAATCTGAAATGGACTGAAACCCGTACTACGGTTCACCGCATGATTATGAGCAAACTCCGCTTGACATAACTTCACATCCCAACTCTTCATATTGTCTTGCACAAGACATCTCAACAAATTTCCCAATGATCTGTTCACAACCTCGGTCTGTCCATCCATTTGCGGATGATAAGCGCTGCTAAAGTTCAACTTCGTTCCCACCATCTTCCACAAACTTAGCCAAAAATGACTTAGAAATCTAGTATCCCGATCAGAAACAATGGATTCCGGCAAACCATGTAAACGATATATCTCTTTGAAAAACAACTAAGCAACATGAACAACATCCGCCGTCTTCTTACAAGCAATAAAATGTGCCATTTTCGAAAATCGGTCAACCACCACATAAATTGAATCGTTTCCACGCTGTGTTCTTGGCAACCCCAACACAAAGTCCATACTCACATCAACCGATGGTTTAGTTGGTACAGGTAACGACATATATAATCCAGCGTTAGTCACAGTTCCTTTCGAAACCTGACAGATATGACATCGCTCCACAAACCTTTCAACCTCTTTCCTCATTGATGGCCAAAAATAAGATTGCGAAATCAATTGCAAAGTACGGTCTCTACCCACGTGACCTTCCTCGTGTAACTCCTTTACAATCTTCATTCTCAAACTACAATCAGGTATGCACAATCAATTTTCTTTGAACAAAAAACCATCTACCATCATAAACTCATCTGTCTCTCCCTCCTTGACTTTATCAACAAACTTTGCAAAGTAAGGATCATTGACAAATAATTCTGGCAATACATCAAATCCTATCACTTCGACCTTCATTGTAGTCAACAGATGATTCCTTCTACTCAACGCATCTGCTACACGGTTCGTTACTCCAGACTTGTGTTTAACAACAAAAGTAAACTGTTGCAGATATGCAATCCATGATGCATGTCTCGCGGAAATCTTGTCTTGCCCTTGTAAATGCTTCAATGCTTCATGATCGGTGTAAAGAACAAACTCTTTCTGAAATAGATAGTGTCTCCAGTGTTTAATAGCTTGCACAACAGCATAGAATTCCATATCATATGTGCTGTATCTCATCTTTGCTCCTGGCAACTTCTCACTGAAATATGCAATAGGACGCCCCCTCTGACTCAACACTCCTCCAATCCCAACCTTTGACGCATCAGTGTGTAGCTCAAACAACAACTGAAAATCTGGTAATACTAGAATTGGTGCAGACGTCAGCAACTCCTTGATTTTCCTAAAAGCATCCCCTGCTTCCTCTGGCCATGAAAACTGTTTACCCTTCATACAATCAGTCACAGGCGCCATCACACTACTAAAGTGTGGAATAAACCTCCGATAAAATGAAGCCAACCCATGAAAACTCCGAACTTCCGTTATCGTCTTGGGTTGTGGCCAATCTCTAATTGTTTCGACTTTACTTTGGTCAACCTGTATTCCTTCTTCCGACACAACATACCCCAGAAATAAAACACTCCTCGCCATAAAAACACACTTCTTTGTAGTAGCATAGAACTGTTCTTCACGAAGAATAATTAACACTTTCTTCAAATGTTGAACATGTTCCTCGGTACTAGCACTGTAGATCAGAATATCATCAAAGTAAACCACCACAAATTTCCCAATGTATGGCCTGAAAATTTGATTCATCACCCTCATGAATGTACTTGGTGCATTCGATAGACCAAACGGCATTACCAGCCATTCATACAATCCTTCCCTCGTCTTGAATGTTGTCTTCCATTCGTCCCCTAGTCTAATGCGAATCTGATGATAACCGCTCTTCAAGTCCATCTTAGAAAAGATTACGGACCCACTGATTTGATCCAATAAATCATCAAGCCTCGGCATCAGAAATCTGTATTTGACTGTGATCTTATTCAATGCTCTACTATCTGTGCACATCCTCCACGTTCCATCTTTTTTGGGTACCAATAAAGCTGGTACAACACAAGGACTTAAACTCTCCTGCACACGCCCCTGTTCAAGCAATTCTTCCACTTGCCTCCTCAATTCTTCATGTTCCTTCGGACTCATTCGATAATGTGGTCTATATGGCAACATTGCTCCCGGAACAAGATCAATTTGATGTTGAATGTCTCTCAGTGGCGGTAACTCCTTCGGTAACTCACCTGGAAATACATCCTCAAATTCTTTCAAAACTGGTTTCACTTCTTCTGGAATTTCAACCTCTTCACTGCTCTCACGCCCAATCAACAAGAATACCTCGGGCTCCTCTTCAATCTCTTTAACACTCCTTCAAGGATAATAAAGTTTTCAGCTCTTCAATCTCTTCTGACTTACTTTCTCCTTGTTGTCTCTTCTTTGGAACTAAGATAATCTTCGTACCTTCAAACATAAAACTGTAGCTATTGGTCCGACCTTCATGTTGTATTGCTCGATCATACTGCCATGGTCTTCCCAAAAGTAAGTGACAAACATCCATCTCTACTACATCACACCAGATCTCGTCTTTGTATTTCTTCCCAATAGAGAATGGAACACGAACTCGTCTATCCACTTTCACTTCTCCTCCTTTTCTCAACCATGCTAACTTATATGGATTCGGATGTTTCTCTGTCTTCAACTTCAACTTTGTTACAGCCTCGGTTGAAATGATATTGTCACAGCTTCCCGCGTCAATCACGAATTTACACACCTTTCCCAGTATAGTGCATGTCGACTGAAAGATATTACTCCTCAACCAACTAGCTTCTTCCTGCTTCAGTGTCAAACACGATCTCCTCAGCATTAGATTACAACCTTCATCTCCTGATGCAATATCCTGTTCATCCTCTTCAACTGGACTAGAATATTCTCCATCCTCACCTTCAAGTTCAGCAATCATAGTTCATTTCTTCGGCTTTGGACACTCATTGCTTTTATGACCCAATTCCTGACAATTGTAACATTTGAAACCGTTGTTAACCTTTGCCTTCTCAGCCTCCTTCACCACTGGTTTATTGATAGGTTTAGAAACATTAGAACTCCCACTAACACCCTTCACTTGATTGTTGGAATTAGTAAACACACCACCTCCTCGTCGTCCCTTTTTCTCCCAAGCCAACGCTTTCTGATGTGCTTTTGCCACAGATCTTGGATCGAACATATTAACCATATCCTGAATCTGCATTCTCAATCCCCCAATGAATATGGATGTCAGCTGCTCTTCCGTTTCCATAATATCATTCCTCGCAATAAGCTGATAAAACTCATCCGCATAATCATTAACAGTCTTTGTGCCCTGCCTCAAATTCTGCAAACGTTGATACATCAGAGATTGATAATTGTAAGGTAAGAACGTTGCTTTCATCAATTTCCTCATCTTCTCCCAAGATTCAACTTTTGACTTCCCCATTCGTTCACGTGTAAGTTTGGTTTGCTGCCACCATGCCAAAGCTCTACCCCTCAACCTTGTAGCAACCAACTTCACTCTATGATGTTCTGGAACTTCCTTGAAATCAAAAATTTCTTCAACATTAGCTACCCAATCCAAAAACTCTTCCGCTTGCATACCACCTTTGAATTCAGGAATTTCAGTCTTCATTCCCGACTCCCACTTGTGATCATACTCAGAGTGATTTCTTCCTTGTCCTCGTCCTTGTATACTACCACCATCATACTCCTCTTCAAAATCAGATGTATATCGTTGTTTATCTCGTCCACCCACATCTCTACTACTTTCACGTCTACCACCATCATCCCTTCTATCTACATTCCTTCGTTCACGATCATTCACGTTCCTCCCATGTCTTTGATCGTCATCAACACTTCTGTCTCGATTGGAATGTGGCGAGACTCTACTTCCCCCATGGTTAGATTCAGGTGAAACCCTTCTCCGATTCTGATTCATCTCTAACATCATCTTTTCTAACCGACCAATTCCTTCGTTAAGCTTTTCACTAAATTTTTCATTGATTCTTTGCTCCATCTCATCAGCTTCTTCTCTTCGGTACAAAGCTTCTACGTTTTGGTGACGATTAGCTCTTCTTGGCGGCATGACTTGAAACTTTACAAACTCTTCAATTCTTCAAAATTCAAACACAATTCGAACTTTGATCCACAATGATATGGATCGAAAACTCCCACTTTGTTGCGAAAATATGATGATCACGATGAACACAATTTCAAACTTCAAATTCTCGGCTCCAAGACTCGATTTAGCTATGATTGGCTAAAACAGGCTCCGATACCAAAAAACTGACGCAGCGGATTAATCAAAACAATGTAGATCGATGAAAGTAGCAATCGATGTATTGATGAATACTGAAATGCCCGAATTCGTTGATCCGAAGATACCGAATTCTAGCTATCCCGAACTCGTTGATCGCGCACGATACCGGGTTCAAAGATCTGCGATTCTTCACACGTTGATCTAGCACACTAGATTCCGTGAATCGGCTTCAGCTGTCGTTGAATCGAGCGCACTCGATTATCCGAGAGTGGAGATAGGAGATTACACTCAACTACCAATTGGGTGAAAGCACAAAGCTAACAAAACAATTGTTTTATTTCAAATCAACTAACTATTACAAATGTGACACTCGGCCTATTTATAGGCGTTCAACTCAACAACAGAAATTACATCAACTCTTAAGTCGGTTCTGACTTATAGCCTCCAACTTATGACTTACCCAGTACACGACTTACGACTTAACAAACAGAAAATAGAAACAGAAAATACATCACTTAGGTCGTTGCCGACCTAACAACTTCTCACGACTCAACTTAGGTCGTACGCGACCTAAAACAACGACTTAAGTAAGACACAGGACTTACAAACAGAACGACCTAAAACATGCGAGTTACGACATAAGAACCAGACGACTTATCAAATAATGACCTAACATATAGGTCGGCAGCGACTTAAGACCTGGCTTTAGAACTTCTTCCTACGACCTAGCTTAGGTCGTAACTCCACTTCGCGACTTTCCATAGGTCGTATCTCGTCCCAGTTCTTCTTTGTTAGGTTGGAGACGACTTAAGCCTTCATTTTTCTTAGGTCGTAGACGACTTAAGCCTTCAGTTTCCTTAGGTCATAGACCGCTTGTGTTAAGTAGTGAACGACTTATGCCTTCAGCCTTGTTAAGTCGTGGACGACTTAGAACTTCTTCTTCAGCTTTGTTATCTCGTATACGTCTTAAGCCTGCTCCTTTCTTAGATCGTGACTCGCTCGAGTTAAGTCGTAGACGACTTAGATCTGCTTTGTTAGGTCGTTCAGGCAACTTAAGGAACTTGTTAACTCGCAAGTCTTCACCAAGTCGTTGCCGAGTTACACTAGGTCGTTGGGGCGACTTAAAGCCTTCGCTAAGTCGGTCACGACTTATGTCTTCAATTCTATTAAGTCGGTCATGACTTATGCCTTCAACTTTGTTAAGTCGGTCACGACTTAAGCCTTGGAAAATTATAGCTTGGCCTGCATCAAAAGTACTGTCTGAGGAGAATCTGGTTAGCTTTGCCTTACTGAACAAACTAAAGCAGATAAACCTATATTTATGGTAAGATGATAAGTGAGATATAGCTCTGCAACAATATTGCCTAGCAATTATATATAAATTAACTCCATAAACATAGATGGAAATGAAAGATTTGCAACAAAATACAAGTAACAAATTGCAGATTAAAAATCATAACTTATTTGTTCTACTAATAAAAGAAATCATATTAAACTAGGATACATTTTTTAAAACTGTCAAATTAATGGCATTAAAATGTTAAGAATGGTTCTTTTAGCTCTTCCTAGAATAGAGATATGCTGCCAGCTTTGGAATTTGTAACGAACTGCACAAGTGAACAGATTAATAAAAAGAAAGCACCCTCAAATTCTAATCCAAGATAGTTTCTAGCTACTATATTCATCGTCGTGTACCTACACACCAATAGTTCAGCACTCTTACACGGTAAACAACTAATACACTTCAGGAACTCCTAAATAACTGTTTCTGCATTAGCCCTTCTTGCAGCTATCCCAGATTCACCATTTTTAACATTAAATTCAAGTGTTCAACTCAGTTGCAGTTTATCACCATTGAAAATTCATGAATCATTCCTTTAAATTCAAATCAAATTTTCTGTTAAACATTCTATCACCCCTATAGTTTATAATATTCCATTGGCAACTATAGCAGAACCGTTTATTTTCCTTGCTCGACTTAGAAGCCATGGTAGTTTTTATTGCACAGCTGCACTAGTGTTTCCATAAGCTTTGAATACATTATACAATATCATATCATTCAAATGGCATAAGTGTGAATAGATGAAAGCATTGTGTTGATTTACGAAGACCAGGCACCTATAAACGTTGTAAATCCAATTGTGAACACCATATACACTATAAACTATAAAGCATAAATTTAAAATTCTAACCAAGCTTGACATCATACGAATTAAGCTGGAAATATTAATTTCGCATAAATTCAATTTCACTTTTTAACCATTCCGTAGAAAACAAGCATATAATTCCTTAATTATTATGTTTACCCTTAACCCCTTAACGGCCTATAAAACCCTAAAAACTAAAGCTAAGGCCGTATCTGATTAAAACCAAACAAAAAACATAAGAAAGAAAATAAACTAAAACTAGAACCACAAGAAACTTTACCAAATTCTACTCCAGGTCAGATTAACCACCAACTTCCATAAAGTACCTTCGATTTTTATTTAATTTCGACGACCATTTTAGGAAGAGGGGTCACTCTTCGCCTTTTTAATTCCTTAATTCTTCTTTCGCCTTTTTGCAGATTTGAGCCAACAAAGAATTTAGAATTAGGGTTGATGGGTAGGCGGTTTGGATTGCTTTGGGAAGTTCTGTTCGTGGGTTGCATACGGGTTGGGTAAGAACATAATATACTTTTTAAATGGGTAGACCCAACCCTTTTAATGTTAGGGTAATTGGGTTGGGTAAATGGGTTAGGGTATGTTTTGACAGGCCTAAATGCCTGTTTTGTCAATATAAGTTGTGCAATTGTTATTAGCTGAATTCTCCGCTTCCATATTTGCCTGAACGTGCTCATCTTATCTTGTCCATGTTCATATGTCTGATTTTAGCTTTCCCATTGATTGTGTTTGCAGACTATCGTATTACCGGTTTGGCTATTAGACTGTTCAGGCCGCTTCAAACCCTCAGGGCTTCTCACCGAATTATTGTCCCGGTATCCATTTCCTGTTTAGGTGCCGTTTATTCGGTTAGCACTAGATTATCCTTTATAAGCATTGTTTTGCCTTTGAGAACCGCCAAATCTAGGCATATTAAATCCAGAGTTATCAACTATCCCTTCTGCATACGACTCGACAGCGAAACACAACACATCTCACCACATTGCTTCACGTCATCGAACGTGCCTTCCTGAACCGTCACCAAATCCATATATACTTCTCACTGAAGTACTCGACCCAAATGATACACAACATCGGTACGTTGAAGTCCGGCACATCTCTAGACATTCATCTCAAGTCATAGAGTTCCCACATCAAAGTCCCAAAGTCACCAAGTCAAAGCATCGCATTATCACTTCACTTACAAAACTGCTCATTGTAGGGCTATAACATCAAAAACATGCGTCGAACGAACATACAAACAGTCGAACCATGCTACATTAGATATCCAATGTAACATATAGAGTGCACCGTAACGGTGTTCGACAGATGTAGGACGATTGTTAGGGGTAAAATGACCAAAATCCAATTGGTGAACATATGGTATATCTCATAGTGCAATGATAAAATATAATAATCATTAGGGATATAAAGAAAACGAGACAGTAAAGACTAAAATGAACCACATAATCAAAGTGCAAAAGTGGTTCATTATAGCTATATACACAGATCATAGAGTTTATACATCAAATAATAAACCCAACATACTGTCTTTAAATAAAAATAAAGCACTGATAAGCACCACAGTGCTGCATAATGGAATGGTAATAAGCTCCGAAATATAAGTATAGATAAGCGTCATCCTCTTGCTTATCCATTAAGCAGTTTAATGCGTTAATCTTAGACCTGCTATCTAGTCTACTCGTTTAAGAATACCTGAGATAATAAAAAGACAAGCATAGAGCATCGTGTCAGCAACAGACTGGTGTGTGCGATAAACAATCTTAAGATACTATAAAAGTCAAAGTAAAACAGAGACAATGAGTATAAAGAGTCAAGCCTGACATGTCCCTGCATCCAATAAGTCAGCACATAACTTTATATATGGTATACTATCATCATCATCATCATCATCATAAGGTATATGTAACAACTCGTGCTTTAATGGCCCTAAATTTCTACAAACATCGAAATCCAAGTCAATCAGCGCACAGATCGTTGGATTTGATACTTGTAAATAAGCATGAGTATTATCAGAGATTGATAGAAATCTAAACTCGTAGCGGAAAGAATTAATAGGATAAAAGTACTGACTATGATTACTATTTTGAATTAATGGTATTCCTTGGATAGCAGATTGTCAAATCGGCATCAAACAGGAGAGAAAGAAGACTCTCCAACAATAAAGCACATCCAGCTTCAGTGACCCGTTTCACTAAATTCTATTTTGTGGATTGTAATGAGGAGCGAGCTAGAAAAACGTTCTGGCGACTGGAAAAATATAAACTGTCCATAACGTAAACTTTTACCGATAAGTTTCCATTTAATTGTTATGTCCATTGGGGTTAGCAATCCTAATCTAACCTTGCCTTGCACACACAATTACTTACTTACTCCTTCCAAAGATACGAAATACCAATAAAGTCATATCAACCACCCAATACTTCCAAATCCATTAGCCACTTAGTACTTTTAAATATGAAGTGGACTTCTATAATATTTTTAAAAGAAAAATAGGCAGACTCTGTCATTTACGACCTTAATTGAGGTAGATCCTATCATTTAAGATCCATTCCCAAGGTGGTTTCCTAACAATGTTGTCAACGGTCAGTGGTCCTAGCTACAAGACCTCTAACCAGGCTTTTGACATTTAATGTCCAATCATTACATTATCTACCGTAGATAAAATCGTAGAATGTAATAAACAGTACCCAAGCCACTTAATACCTTTTATTAGAAAATAAGCATACTTTGGTCATTTAAGACCTTAACTAAGGCAGACTCCATCATTTAAGACATATCCTCAAGGCGTGCTTCTAAACGGTACTACAATTATTATGGCTTTAGCAATGTAAGAGACTGTACCCAAGCCACTTAATAGTTTCCAACAGAAAATAGACAAACCTCATCATTTAAAACCTACTTCCAGAAGCATGCTCCTCAATGGTACTATCTAGCTGTCCTTGCTTGAAAATCTCATTGGGTTACTTAATACTTCTTTTATAGGAAAGATGAGGACTTTATAGTCACTCAAGACCCCAAACCTGAAGTGAACCCTTGCCGAGATATCCACTCTCACTCTTTAATTATAAATATGGCATCTCATCAGATTACTTCTTTAGGGAGACAAATCCTTCAGGTATACAAGACCTCAACATTGACATAAACCCTTTTTAGAGACATCCTTATTTATTATTTATTTCGAATCTCACTAGGTTACTTAATACTTCCATTTAGGAGAGAGGCGGATCCTTTGGCCACTTAAGACCCCAAACCAGAAACGAACCCCTATGGAGATATCCCTCACCACTTCTAATTTCAGATTTGGACCATTTAATACTTTCCAATTAAGAAAGCAAGTTCGATCTCTTACATCGTCACGGGTTCTAGGATTAGTGATATCTCACATTAGTAGTAAGTACACCCGACTACTGTTAGCCTCAAAGTGAAGGGCAGTCTTCCGTCGAGTGACTCTACTGACCTCATATCACTAACCCACTAAATCCAATTAACCATCCTAAGTCTTCATTTATATTATCATATGTAGACATTGGACTTAGTCTACTGATTGTCTTTTTTATTTAAGGCAATAAGATTTACCTTAAATATTTTTCTACCCATAAATTCCAGTTTAATGCTCATAAATGTCAATTTGTCCATATAATCCTAACGGACATTTCCTAAGACATTTATATACAATTACAAATTAGTAACCTTTTATATCTATTCTAGTTTTATCAGTTCCATTAATCCATTTATCCTATCGATTTATTGCAACTCCCGTATTTATTACCATTTATTGGAGTTACAAACTTTTAAATTTTTTTCTCATTAGTTAATTATCCTAAACACGAATATTACATGCAAACATTGTTATTAGATTTTTATTTAATTATTATAAGCGCGGTAATTACGTATAAATATTTACTTTTATCAAGTATATTCTAGTTATATATTTTCATTAGAATATACTTTTCCATGTTAAATTATTGGAATCATATCTAAAAGGATTATCTGTTATAATTTCCATAAATAAGTTCAAAACAAAATATTTAACTTTAAAATATAAAAGATTACATCATTTGAAATTATAAGGAATAATATTTCTTTTTATTACTGAAATAGACGATAGTGTAAACTACAATGAATTCATACTTTGCATATCTCCTTCTCTTTCTATTTGTATCTATTCCTTATTTGATCAAACATTTTATCTTTCTAAATGGGAAAGAAATCAAACTAATTTACAAATATTAAACGGATCTAAATACCAATAATCCCAAATGCAGAAAAGTTTATATTCTAAAAAGATTAGGGTAATAATTCAAATTTATAATATTATTATATAGCCTGTTTAAGATCTGGAATAAATTTCATTTGAAACAATATTCTAAATTCATACTTTTTGGACTGATTTCCAGATCAGGGTGTATACAACGCTAAATCAATTTGTAAACAAGATTATATAAGTGCTATTTATATAGGTGCTATTTATTATATGATGGGTCGATGTTTCAACCTGGTACCCGTTGGTTTTGTGACATGTTCATCTGTGATAATCATTTGATAAAGTCGAGCTCTCCGATGCAGAATAGCGAGTTGGCTCTTTTCCAGTTTTCCCGCGCTGTTGATCCTTTAGTCGATTCATTAGATCGATATTGACTTAAATCCGGTGGTTCAACTGTCGGTGGTTATCCATGAGCTTTCTCATCGGATTCTGAAAATCAACTCTTGTGATGGAATAAGCTGAATTTTGCACATCAATTGAATTGGTAGCATTAACATCTATCGGTAGATCTCAATGCGCTCCTTGTTGGATGCTGGCATTCTCGTTTCCCTCTGCGTTTTGAGCGGTAGATCTGGTGCTTCTAACCATCATTAATAGTTTTTCCTAGACTTTTGCAAATCTGAATAGAATGGATGGACTTCTCGAACATAATTCTGGATCTCTTCCTAAGATTTATGCAATCCAGTAGCAGCAAAAGGATCCAAATAAAGCTAAGAATCTAAGGATCCAAATAGAACTGAGAATCTTTGTTTTCGATGAGAGCGCCAAAATGTTTGCATCAAAAATTGGCACAAACACCCAATAGAAAGTTTATAGAGAAATAAATGAAGAACATTCAATGAAAACAAAGGAAACAAGTAACTAAATCATAGAAAATAATCAATAACAAAAAGACAACGATTTATTGTGGTTCGGCGTTAAAAGCCTATGTCCACTTTGGAGAAATAACTTGGCTACAAAGAAGTGCAAAGTAACAAGCAGCGTCCAGATTCTGAAAATGAACAATCAAGTCTATATTTATAAGGGAAGACGGTAAAATACCTTTCGGAAATTTCGACAACGGAGTCTCCAGATCCAGAAGAATTCATGGTATCGATCGTGGGTCCCACTTCCTCCACAATAGCGGTCGGTGTCGATCGTGCACTGTAAAATTCTATTAACTTCAAATATCTAAATTTTATATTATTTTTTACAATTACTTAGAAACCTTTCTTAATTATCTTCTCATATTTTACCTTCAAATCCATATATTTAACTAATTGTGTAATCTTAAATTTAAACTATTCAAATAAATATGATTAACTAATATATATTGATTAATCCATTTAATATATCTTGAAAATACAGGAATTTCAATACACACAATATTCATATATATAAGAAAAATAATAAAATTATTTCTTTATTAAGATATAAAGATATTTAAATTATATAACACAAAATGTATACATAAATAATAATAACATTTTTAGTTTCTAATTCATTTATCTTAAAAAATTATCGTACATTACATAACATAATTTTATTTTTAACAACATTTAAAATATAAATTTAGTTATAAATTACAACGTTACAACATCGATAAAAATTGGATTATACAAGCATTCTCATTTTCAACATGTTATTAAACCATACTCAACTCACAACTCAACTGAATGCTACATAATATTTTCAGTTATCAAAGTTGTAAGCATGATCTTCTTACACATGAAATCTATGGCTAACTACAAGGATAAAATTTAAAAAAAACTAAATAATGGATAAAAGTTCACATAGATAACATAACCATGATATGCTCTTCCCAATTAATATGTAAAAAACTTTTCCCAATTTTCTCCAACTTTTTTGCATTCAACTCCTTATTTTTAATTAGTTACGTTAATCGTTAATTCAATTTATCTAGATAAATTTAATTATTTATGTTCATTAATCCATTAATAAATCCTTTGAAAAATAACATTCAATATATAAACAACAATTATATTAAAAAAATTGGTAAAGTTATTTATTCCACTACAAGAAGGTATGTTATTAATAACGCCATTCACTAACGCCTTATTCTAAAGCGTTATTGATTACATTTAATTATTTATTTTTCTTACTTGATTTGTTCTCTTTTGTATTGACGTATCACATACTCAGTTCTTTATACACGTAACGCCCCAAAACAAAATTACCCCTCCCAAAATTTTCATTTCCCTCTCAAAACACTTAATCGTTCTCGTCTTCCTCCCAAAACCCTAAATTTTCATCTCCCTCCTTATCGCTCACCATCGCTCTTAAGATGTTCCGATCTTCGCTCATCGCTCGCAATCGCCACCTCCGATCTCCACTCATTGCTCTTCAGCAGTTCCCAAGTCGACGTGTCCAGAACCCTAAATTATGTGCTTGGATTTCTAGGTTAGAAATTTCTAGGTTATGTTTATTAACTGTTTTAATTCAACTTTATCATTTCGTTATGATTATATAACGTTCAAATTCATAGCTCAAACACTGCAAATCTTAAGTTTAATAATTCTAAGGTAAACAATAGCGATAAATTTAGGGTTATAATAGGAGGAATTTGTCGTACAAATCTTAATAATTCAAATACCCACAAATCAAAGACTTACATTATTTATCGTACAAATCTTAGAATTTAATAATTTTGTTTGGCTTAAAGTTTTCATAGTTCAGCACCTATTGCATGCACTACCTGCCCTTGTAATTTTTCTACAACTGTCGTTCTTTATTTGTTATTGCTGCCTGCCTTCACATGCTCTAGTTTTTCTGCAATTATGTTTCTTTATTTGTTTGTTGGTATTTGTACAATAAATTGTGTAAGTCTATATATTTAGCAAGGGGAATTATTAATGATTTTACTTGGCATACATTTGTTATGCATTAGAAATAACTCTAAGGTAGGCGGTTTTGATTCTGTAAGTCTTGTGATTAATGATACTTTCCTATAATTGTAGTACAAACAAGTATAATTATACTTTATATTGTCAAACTTAACTTGTTTCATTATCTTTATTTTCTATGCTTCTAAGTTTTGTTTTATGATCTACCTTTTTCTTAATGATTTTAGATGATCTCTTCCATGATTTATTTAAAACATATGGTAATGTGTTGTTTTGCTTTCAGCTTTAAATTCATTTTAGTTTTCAATCTCGATGGATTTAAGTTTTGGAAAACATATTGGGCATACTTGGTTTAAAAATTATATTTTAAGATGAAAACTTGAAACACTTTTGCTTTTGGGTAATTCTTTTGGGATTTTGCTTTTCAGAACGAAAGGTTAGGAACTTGGAAATTTGTGTTTGATTTTTCAAAAATTTGAATATTACTGTTTTTCTGTAATTTTGTTCATGGTAGCACAACCTTGTGTTATTGTAGTATTTTTGTATAGATACGAAGTTAGTGAGTAGTGGATGTAATATCATTGTACATAGTAGGTGCATTCTTTTGTAGTTTGCTTCAATGATGTTACTTTGGAGCTTGGGTTCGAGACTGGTGATTTTCTTTGTTCATTTTTAATGTACTACTTCTTTTATCTCATCTGGAGGTGGATTTTAATGTTCATATATGATTGGTTTATTATAATGAAATAAAAGGTGCATAATGTTCTATTTGAAATGCACCGTTCATCCTTCGAAGTTGTAATCTCATCTGGAGGTGGATTTTCCTTTTGAACTGTTATTGTTATGGTTTTGGGTCTAGTGTCTAGGCTTGTATTAAAGAGTATTTTTTTAATTTTGTGTTGAAAATCGAAGTGATTTTATTTGAGTGTGTGTTGTTCTTTCAGCAAATTTTTTTACTCCTTTAGTTAAAATTTAAGTATAATGTAAGGTGTTTTAAAAATGTATTGTTAAATGGAGAAAATATTACGGATAAGGAAAAGAAAAGAAAATAAATATGTATAATATTTTTAATTTTTCTTTTAAATAGTTACAGAAACTTTTTTTTTTATTATAAATATTCAAAATGAAAATATTTTATTTTAAATTAGCTTGGAAATGGTAATTTTGAAGTTCAAATAAATTATATTTTAAATTGCAACAAATATTCAAAACAAAATAGATTCATATAAAAATTTCAAATGTTAGTAGGGTGGAAATATTGGATGATAACTAAGGAGAATACCATGTTTTATTTAGTAAAACTGCTTGAGAATTAATAGTAATATAATTTGTGAAAAATAAATAGTATCCTCTTTGAAAGCTCATCTAATATAAGTTTTATATGAAGCAACTTTTTTGAGAATATTTCTCTACAATTCGTGATGTTAATTTATTTTACATTTGAAGCCGCATGGTTATTAGAACGCAACAAATATTGATTTTATAATTGTAGTTCATTCACGGTACTGATTTGGTCACTAGGTAAGAGAGCTAATGGTCCTTTAAATTACTTACGGGTGCTGGTCTAGAAAGATGCAAGGTAGTAGTTTTGAAAACCTGGTAATAATATGTGTAAAAGTTAAAATGTTATGGCGTCTATGAATCCATAATTCGAAGTAAAATAGCTTCATAATTAACAGTTGCATACAAAATATTTTTCTTTACAGTATTATAAGCTTTAATGATAAGTTAATAACTACGCTTACACTTTCCGCGGGATTTGTTTCACCTTCATTGCCAAAAGAATGATGAAAATTTCGAATGAGTATATTCCCTAAATTATTTACAATTTTATTTTCTCCTTTCAATAATTTACTCCTTAACCTTCTTTTTTCCACTGCTTCTTGCCAATTTTACAATTTTGAGAGAGTATTTTCCTAATTTGGTATTCGATTGCTAGCCTAGATCATAGAAAATATTTTTAATAAATGGCATAATTGTCATAATATTTTCCATATAAAAAGTTTTTAGTGGATGCTAATTGTCCGCTTAAATCATGAATGAGTGTAAATAAGTTAGAGGTCCGTGTTCCTTACATGAAAAATATGTTACTTTCCATTGGTCAAGATTTACTACTTAGTTGTTATAATCCTTTTAAAATGAAGCCACAAATATACTCTTTTTGTTAATTACATCGTGTGAACACGTACAGAGGTAGAAAAAAAATTATGGGCTTGTATTTGATAATATTGTCGGTTCTTTTGTTTAGGAAAATAATCTTATTGGGCTATGCTAAAGTTGGTGAACAAAAGAAGAGAAGAGTGCGCACCTTTAAATGAGTTACACATGGTTATGAATCATGGTCTAAAACTTTAAACTTTGTTTGTCTTGATAATCAAAATAGTGCTATTCAAACATTATGTTGCAAAAACCAAAGTCAAGATAGCTCTGTTGACTCATGAATTGGTATCCAATAGTTAAAAAAAACATGAGTAGCTTTGTCTAAAAAGTTCCACTTTGGGCTTTATATGCACAAGTGAGCTAGCATGCAAGGTCACGCTATCTATTGCCTCAGAGCAGGTAGGATATGTTGCAAATTTGAGAATATAATTTTCTAACATAGAATTCTCTATTGATTTGTTTATGTTACGGTACTAGGTACTTAAGTACTACAGATATTTTGTATTTCAAATTTTTTATTTTATGAATGCAGAACTTTTTATTTTTAGTTAGGAACTGTAGTATATTATTTAAAACTTTATGTAAGGATGTTTATATGCATAAGCTAACTTCTAATACTTGTGTTAATTAGCAAGGTTTATGCTGGGATGAAGAAATGAGTGCAAAATTTGTGTTAATTAGCAAGGTTTATATGTAGCGGTGTTATGATTCAAGAGGAAAGAGTGTGCCAACTATTTTTTTACTATTCAAGATAAGTTATACATGCAAGAAGTTCTCAAGGTATATTCCAACTATCCCATTATATTAATTTCTAAACTTATGGTACTATACACTGAAAAGAGCAATATCAATTTTGAATTTGGTAGGCAGAGGAATTTTTGCATAAATCCTGAGGATAGCCAAGAAGAGCATGTTAGAGAGCAACCGAATAGAGGAATTGTTCTTGATGACATGGATGCCATTGCTTAGTTGGACTTATAAAGGTATCGTACTTAAATCTTAAGTATAACATGCATATATTTTAGAGAGTTGCCTGAAAATGGATAATGTTGTAGGCGTGGTTTAGAGAGTTGCCTGAAGGAGTGCTTGATGGTTTATCTCCTAGGCAAGTTCTTGAAAGTAACACAGAAGACGAATTTGTAGATCTGGTTAAGCTTCTTCTTCCAACACAGGCAACATTTTTGAAGTGGGCTGTTAATTTAATGGCTGATGTCATTGAAGAGAAGAATTGAACAAGATGAATGCAAGAAACGTTGCCATGATTTTCGCCCAAACATGACCCAGGTTACTTTCCATCTTATTTTCCTTTAGGAATACAAATCAGCGGTCTCATTTGGCAAACTGAGTAAAAGCACCTCTTTCATCAGATGTCTGATTCTTTAACAGCACTAATGCATGTTGTCCAAGTAATGAATTTAATTAAGGCTTTAATTAAACTCAGGCAGCATTTTTGAACTGGGCTATTAATTTAATGGCTGATGTCGTTGAAGAAGAAGAATTGAGCAAGATGAATGCAAGAAACGTTGCCATGATTTTCGCCCCAAACATGACCCAGGTTACTTTCCATCTTTTTTTCCTTTAAGAATACAAATCAGCAGTCTCATTTGGCAAACTGAGTAAAAGTACCTCATTTATCAGATATCTGATCCTTTAACAGCACTAATGCATGTTGTCCAAGTAATGAATTTAATTAAAGCTTTTATTTTAAAAACTCCAAGAGGGCTTAAGTACGTTGCTTCCTAGGAATGCAAGGTTAATTATATTGATCACAATGAAGATGATTAAAATGACACCGAGGATTGTTTTATAAAGTGGTTATAATAACAATCATAGTAAAATTAACTATAAATTATATAATAATACTAACAATAACAATAACAATAATAAATTAGTTAAGATTGTAAAAATGTATTTCGTTCATTAAATTATAGAAAAATTTAATAAGCTTTTAACGATTAATTATGTTGATAATAATAATAATAATTTAACTAATAAATTAACTAACAATAATTTAATAATAATAATAACAAAAATCATAATAACAACTAACAAATTAAGTTTATAGCTTGTTCTTACTATCCCAAATTAAGTTTCATTGTTAGAAATGTAAGCAACTTGGTAACCAAGCATCATGAATAGCATTTAGATTGTTTTTACCAGGATTAATTTCACTTGATCAATATCTGGATTTTTTCTATTGAGGTTATGCTTTTTAAAGTTTAAACTATATACTAATATGATATTACCTGGAGTATAGGACTATATAAGTTGTTTCCATATGGTATTTAACAAGTTATAGAGTCATTGTATTATTCATCTTGATCTCAAACTTTTAATTGAAGCTCATTTATTAGTTGACTATCAGCTTGTTATCAAACAATGTCGTTGTCTTGTCTATCTGGTTGTCTAACCTAACATATGAAAGAAACGCACAGAACTTTATATTTGATCTCTCAAAAGGCCATAGTTCAATCATGGCAATGACGATTTATTTTTATTATTATTTGTAGTACCACTACTACGACGACTACCGCCGCCGTCGCTATCACCACGATGAGGACCACCGCCACCACGACGACCACCACCACGACCACCACCACAACGACCACCACCACCACGACTACTGCCACTACTTAAAAGCACGCTTTGTAGTTCATTTTTGAAATGGAGCTAATTCTGTTCTAACTTTAAATATCATAGACTTAGAGAGAGCCTTTTATCATAATTGGTAATCTGACCATTTGTGTTTGTTTTCAGCCTGATTTTCTAAAAACATGATTAATGACTTGATTCCCCTTTTATCTCACTGTTTTTTTAAAATACATATATCTTACTTTTTATCTTAGCAATATAAAATATATGCTATAGGATATAATAATTTTTAGAATATCGTTTCATTCACTAGTCTAAGCATTCATTTCTAACTACGGTAGAGTAATATGTATATTTATTGAAACAACTTTATTAAATAAATATTTATGCCTTGTTTCCCTACTGTTAGTAGTCTTGATAATATGTATGCATGTTTGAGCAAAATCATCTGGACGCTTAATGTTTGCAAAGTATCTTTTATTTATCTACTAAATATGCTAGTTAATCCTTTACAGACAGACTTCAAACAAAATAAGCCATGGTTGCTTACAAGATGCTTCTTAAATATGACATGTATACAATTTTAAACGTGGTAGAAGATGTCAAACAAGCAAAATTTGTTTCATCTTTGCATTGCAAAAATGAGTAGAAAACCAACCGACATAGCTGATCATATGAGGTTTTCTCAAAGCACTCTACTCTTTTTTAGTTGCTGGTTTGTAAAGTTTTATTTGTTCAAAGCTTTATAAAATATTTAGTACATAGCTATTTTCAACAGATTACTTGATACACCTTTAACTTAACGACTGAACAATATGATGAGCGAACATGAAATATACTCGAGAGAGGCTTCTGATCCCTATAAGAAGCAGCAAATCAAACATTTTGAGTAAAACATGCTTTATCGAAATGAATTCCTATGCAAAAAGATAAGTGATAGTTCTATACCTTGATGAAAACGGGCTTCCTGAATTCCCTATTGCTTCCTTAGCCTTAAATACTGCTGCTGAAAGAAGAGAAAGAACCAAAGTTAATGTCAGATTTAATAGGTATGTATTTTTGCTCATAATCTTTTTATATTCATTTCGTGTTTCAGAATGGTTCAGTTAGTTCCCGATATTATTACCATTAATCTTAATACCTTATGATATAAATATTGTTTCAAATCGAATCTCTCCAATTACTATTAATTATTGAACATATTTATGTCTTGATTTAACTTAATTTGATGGCGGAGTAGAATTGAGAATAATTCGCAACCCTTACCCTTGGTTATGTTTGAAGGGGTAACGAATGATGTAATATCCCGGAAATTTTGGACAATATCAATTTAATAATCTGTTTAAAAATAATTAAATTGATTTGTTAATCTTTGATAATAAATATTTGAATTGATTTAATAATCTAATTAAATGAATATTTAATTAGTAAATTTATCCTTTAAAAATTTATAAGATGATTTCTATTTATAATGTATATACAATTGTATATATTGTATTTGGATAAGCTTGTGTTTGATATTTAATAAATAAATGAAATCTTGTTTTTAAATTTCTAATATACATTTTGATAGTTTGGAAATTATGATTTATTTAATATTAAGTTTTTCAAAGCTATTTAAACAAAATAACTATATGGTTTTAAATAAGATTAATAATAAAGTTTATTTTATTTTCTTTTTGAAATATTGCTTAATAAATAAGATTTAAGAGGGTATATATATATAAGTTTAAAATACAATATTAATAGTGTATTGTTTTATATATATAGATATAAATAGACTTTAGTAAAATAAGATTTGTTATTTCAAATTGAATATGTTCTTATAAATTGACTTTAAATTGGATTTTAAAAATATAATTTGAATTTGAATTTAGATTTAATTTTGAAATTCAAAAGAGGTAATATTTAAATAGTTTGGATTTTAAAATATATGTATAAGATCTTATTTTTATATATATATTTGGTTTATTTTCTTTAAAAGTATATATATACATAGATAAGTAATAAGTGTTTAATAAATAAAGAAAAGGTTTTTACATTTAAAATAAATATAAATTAAATATAAAGACATGTGTAAACATATAAAGGCTTGTTTAAAACAAGTGTAAACAAATTAACACATATGAAGACAAGTGTCATTTTTATTTTTATTTTTCTTTTATTTTTATTTAATCACAAATAAACCTATATTTTCATTTACTCCTCATTCTCATTCCTTTTCTATTTCTTTTCAAGTCATAAAAGAATTCAGCCTATTCTCTAAGCAAAATCTGAAGTATACTCAAACCAAAATTCTCAAAAACTAAACCTATAACAAATTCTTCAATCTGAACATTCTTCTTCAAATCAGTAATCAACATTCCTTAAACCATATTCTCAAAACAAAGATCTGTAACCATTTCTTCAATCTGAAAATCAAAAGCCTGGAAGTGTTAAACCTGAAACCATTTTCAAATCAAAGCTTTTAGCCTGCATTGATAAAACTAAGAACAACAACCTGCAATATCTTTCAAATCTGGAAGCCTGTATTGTTCAAAATCAAAGCCTGCATTTTCTTTAATCTGGAATCACATTCCAGTCTGCATGCAAGATTCTGTAAACAAACAAAACATGAGATCTAAAGCAATATCTCAACAAGAAAATGGCACGCATGCTAGATCCAGTAACATCAAGCAACATACAAATTTAAACAGCTAGCAATTCAAGTTTTCAAGGCAAATCAAAACTGTTTCAAAGGGAGCTCTGATTCTCTGCTTTTAAATGGTGAGTAACAATATTTCTAAAACTTTAATATAAGATTCTGGTTGCCTGCTTGTTTCTGTTATATGTTTTGTTTGTGAGTAACTTTCTTTTTAAACTTAAGTAGGGATATTTGTTTGCATGTGAATTTTCTGGAATAAGAGAAGTATCGAATGCATGGATATGATTGAATTTCTATGGATATATAAATGCATGTTTAATTTTGTATCTGTTCTTACCTGTTTTTATCTGTTCTTCTTTTAGAAGTAAATATCATGATCAAAATTTAATACCTCCTAATATAATCTCTGTTAGGACTTAGACTTTAAACAAATGTTGTTTGTTCCAGTTTAAATCAGAGTCTAAAATTTTATTAAGTTAAAATAAAATGAAAACTACTCTGTAAATATAAAGGAACAGGGAAGTTTTAGTTTTGTATAAAATTCAAATATGATAATTAAACATTCCAGGATTATAAATTGAATCTTTAAACCAAATCATGAATTTTAAAAGTGAAATCACAATTTTTAGAGGGGTATAGTAGGAGCAGATTGAGTTTGGCCAGAATTTGAATTCTGGGTGATCTCTGATGATCTAGTAGTTTGTCGGAGACGTGGTTCTCACTGGAGATAGTTGGATGATGGGTGAGGTAGGGAAAAATAGCAGAAGTGATGTCAAAGCTCTGTGGCGATGGGGATTGATCGGAATGGGCTGTAGCCCTAGTTTTCGAATGGTCAGAAGTTTCAATCATCAAGGCGCCTCTGGTGGATCGAGCTCCACCAGATTTGGAGAAATAGGAGCGGGAACGTTGTCAAAGTTGTGGCCAGAATTTCAGACGATCTGATGATCGGAGGGATGAGTTCGAAGGATTTTCCAGGATTGGGGGCTGTGTTTCCAGGTTGTGATCGAGATTGCTAGAATTCGATTGGGAAGATAGTTCGAGTCGTTAGTGATCGGGATCGTGAGGGGTTGTCAAAGTCGATATGCTGGCGATGGAAGCGATGGTCGGTGTCGTCGCGATCAAATGTGCACGTGTACAGGTGATGTTGTGTCAGTGTGCTAGTCTGGGTTTAAACAGGAAGGAAGATATCAAGTCTTTCTCGAGATTCTCGCGTAATAACTCGAAGCGTAGTGGGGTTTGACTCGGGGAAATTTGAGATGTGCTCGAGTAAATTTTGGTGATAACAGTTTATAACCTGGCAGTGTTTTCAAAATTTAAAATGAGTTTAAACTTTGAAAATAGGATTTAAATCCAGATTTAAATCAAGTTTAAGTATGGGTTCAAGTTTAAATGTGCATCCTAGAATTTGAGACAAATAAAGTTTTATAAAAATAATGTTTTAACAAATTTAAATGGTTAAAAGTATATTTTAAAAAAGGTTTTGAATTTAAATAAATTGGTTTAAAAATCTTTTAAATGTTAAGTGTTTCTTAACATTTGGAATTTAAGAAGATTTTGTAAATTAGATTCAAATTATGGTTAAAGTTAAATTGTAATTTATTTTAAAGCATTAATTTAAGATAAATTAAAAGAAAGATTTTAATGTAAATGTTTTAAAGTCTTTGTTAGTAATAATTAAAGTAGTTAAAGGTTAATACTTTAATTTAGAAAGTGATTAAGGTTTAATGATAAAGAAGTCATTAAATTAATAAGGTAATTAAAGAATAATTAGGTAATTTAATTAATTAATGATTTAGTGTTAATTAATTAAATAATTAGGATTATAAGTTAATAAATTAAGGTTAATTAATTTGGGATTAATCATTTATTTAGATAAGTAGAGATTTTAATAAATGATAAATGCTTTATAAATTGGTTAAGTATAATTACTTAATGAAAGTAATTAAAGGAATTAATTACTTAAGGTAATTAATTAAATAAATTTGATGAGTTAAATTAATTAATTAAATTAATTTAAGATAATCATTTAGAGATGTGATAAATATAATTACTTAAATGTAATTAATGAAGTATAATTACTTAGGAAAGTAATTAAAGTTAATTAATGGATATAATTAACTAAAGATGATTTTAATAATGAAAGTAATTTGAGTTTAATTACTTTTGAATAATTAATCAAAGGATTAATTAAAGGATAATTAATTAAGAAGTAATTAATTTATGAAGTGGAGTAATTAAGGGAAGTTAATTACTAAATGAGATTAATCAAAGGTGATTAATAAATGTGATTAATTAATTATTAAATGTAATTAATTTAAATAAGATAATTAATTAAGAATAATTAAGGATCATTAATTAATATAATTAATGATGTTATTAAGAATTGATTAATTAAGATTAATTAATAAATAATAAGTGATTAAAGTAATTAATTAATTGTAATTAATTAAGGATTAATGTAATTAAATACAGTTAATTAATAGATGAAGTAATTAAAGATTAATTACTGAATGGTTTAAGTTAATTTGTGAAATTAATTAAGAGTTAATTACTTAAGGTAATTAAAGTATAATTAATCAGGATGATTAATTAAGATGATACTTAGAGTATGATTAATTAATTGGTTTAATTAATAATTAAGTAAGAAGGATTTATAAAATGAAGTAATTAATTTAATTTACTTTAAATTAATTAGAGATGATATAAATCATTACTTAGGGATGGTTGAATGATATGGAATGCTTTGCATTGTTGATATCTCTGATAAGAGATGTGCTGATCTATAATATGGATGTTTGGTTGGATTGAAATGATAATATGAATTATCTGTTTGGATGATAATGTAAATTATCTATTGAATTATCTATCTTTGTGTATATAGATAAAGAATTGAATTGTTTTAACCTTAAAACAACTTGACCCTTAAAATACGTTTTGGATTTCGATGAGACCGGGATCGGGTTTCCGTATACCGGAATTCCAGGTCTGGAGACCCGAATACCACATCGATACAAATTAACGATAGGTCGTGAATCTCAAGTGAAGATGAAGATTCAGAGTGCAAGGGTTATTGTCGTTAACTCTGAGGGTGATTCCAATACGAGTGTAACGAGATAATGCCTTCGGTTTCGTTCGAACCCGGAACGAACTTGTATGGATTGAATGCTTTCAACACATCGTCAGGAGGGCGATGAGCATTCTAAGTGATGTGTTCTGATTTAAAGGTAAATCGTAGCCTCAAGCCTCATCAACCGGGAATGGCTAAAACAGGGGAGGTGCAGCAAGGCTTCGTGGGTAGCACCCACTGAGAGTAAGGTCATCCCTGTCTAGAGAGTTCCTTCTTTTATTTCGGCTTAGTGGTGCAGTTGGCGACGGCCATCTGTGGGGTGATTTTATTCGGAATTATCCAGTAAGGGATGGTTCCGGCTTTGTGTTGCAGGGGATTGGGAGTGATCCTCGGTACGGTGATCTAGGCCCCGTACTGTGATGAGCGGTACCCCGGTAGCTCTGCCATTGTATGGAAATCCAAATTCCAATAAGTGATAACGGACTTGATTGTATACTTATGTATGCTGGAATTTAATAATGTAACAATTTCGGCTATTTCGTATTTATTTGAAAACCCTAGACCCTATTATAATACAATCGAATTTCCTATCAAATGTTTTGGTTATTGTAAGGTAAAAACTTTTCCGTGTTTATGTGCGGGAAGTCTTACGAGATACCTTTTCTTTCCAAATGGTTTTCAAAGTTAAACAAGTTTAACCTGTTACTCACACCAGACCCATGTCTGACCCAAGTTGTTTATTTCTGTTTTATAAACTCTTGGGTACTCAAATTTTTACGAGTAGCCAAGGGATTCAGGTTTAGCTTTGACGAATTGTGGAGGAGTAATGGAGCAGGAGGTTTCGACGTTCGTAGATATAGAATTCCGCTGTGTTGATATCTGTGTTAGAGTCTTGTATTGTATTTGAGTTGTAATATCTAGACAGATGTTTATAACTGTCTAGTATGTGTTGTATAGTTGTGTAAACTCTGATAAGTGTTGTATACTTTGTAATAGTTTATGTTATTAATATAATTTATTCGTTCCGCTGTGAGATCGTTGTTGTTGTTTCTTTCTTTCTTCTCTTCTTTTCTATTTTCTACCCCTTTCTTTCTTATTAATGATGTGTCATTCTGTGGAATGAGTGGCGGGTCGTTACATTTGGTATCAGAGCATAGGTTGAGCGAATACCTAAGCTATTGGTTAAGTGAATATCAAAACACTAGGTTGAGTGAATACCTAGGTTCGGAAGGGTTGTTCAATTAGGATCTGTAGCAACCTGTTTGAGTCCGAGTGTATATATATATACGAGAGTGCGTATTTGATAGTTATATAAAATGGTTTTATATTGTGTTAATTGATCGGTTAAGTGGTATATGGATTCTGGTCAATACGAGTAGCTACCGTTATTGATAGGAATCTCTAAACACTTGGACCAGGCCAACGGACACAATATTGTTTTAAAAAAAAAAGGAAGGTGAAATAATTTTACCCAGATATATTTTCTATATATAAAAAGTATCATTTTAAAAGTATATGGTATTTATAATGATTGGTTGAGATGATAATAATTTATCATCTAAGATTAGGAGTCTGAGTGTTGAGGTTGGAAGTATATTTGTCGAGACTGTAAACCTAATACCGTCTCGAGTAAACTTTACTGTGGTAAAGAATTTCATCGATCTCCGAAGGAAACTGTTATGGTTCGGAGTTTATCTTTGTAGTTTGGATGAGTAAAGTTGGAGCTGTCGGTTGGACAGAAGCGAGTGATGGTATCTTGATACTTCTGGAAGAAGTAGCTGCGTGATGAGATGCAGTGACTATGGATGTTCCCGAAGATGTTTTCTTTGGAACAAGTTAATGAAGTGTGTCTGCTTCGGTGTCGAGGCTGAGTTCAGCAAGATGTTTTTGTTCTGTTTGAAGTCCGAATTTCTCGAAGAACTTTGGATTGAGAAGTCTGTGGCATCTGTGGCAGTAGTGCAGCTCGGAGTGTTCTGTTTTCGGCAGAAGTCTTTCTGAAGGTGAAGTTCAGAAGCAGTAGAGTATATCTATTTCTTCGATGAATTGGATAGTCAAGTGTGAACTGTTCTGATTGGTAAAGAGAGAACAGTTTTATTTGGCTGGGTGGATCGCAAAAGTGACTTGCGATAGTTTGAGTATTCTTTTGAGTTATCCGATATTTTCTGGAATGTGTTGTCCAGTCTTTGCTCGTGTTCTTCATCAACATTTTCATTCTACTCCAGATCAGAGTGGTGCAGCAGAAGCAGTTGGCGAGTGCTCCTATTTGTCTTTTCCAGATAGGAGAAGTTAGTTTGGAATCTTCGGATAATGGTGAAGTAGAGTTTGGTTTTGGATTGGGTAGATCTTGAGAGGATCATTGGTTGAGTTATCTTTGGTCCGGTTTGTTTCAAGAAGCATCAGCGAAGGTTGAGCTGATCAGGAAGGATTTGTAGGAAGTCCAAGATCGTTTGAAGGATTTTGTGGATAAGAGACGGAGGAATTTTGAATTCGAAGTTGGAGACTTCGTTGATATTGAAGTTTTCTCTGGTAAAAGGGAGCTATAAGATTGGGTAAGTCTGGGAAGTTAGCTCCGAGTTATTCTGGATCTTTTCTGTGATCTAATTTGGATAAGTACTTTGATCTACAAGGTTGAATTGTCAGTTTGGATAACTGGAATTCAATGAATTTTACGTATCTCTGAGGGAGTACGTGTTTGATCTATCTCTGGTTTTGGAACCAGCAGTTCTTGAGGATTTGGTTGTTGAGTCAGATTCGTCTGTAGTCTGATATTCTGTTTAGTATTGTAGATCTAGATGAGTAGGAGCTCTATAGCTTAGTAGTATTGGTTGTTGGGATTGTTTGTAGAGCGAGTATCCCGGTATTTATATACTTGGGGAAACTCGAGGAAATTCTATTCAGAATTTTTCGCTGGATAGTTAAAATTGTTTGTTTGGATGATTGTTTGCTATGGTTGTTAGCATATGGATGATAATATTTGTTTGTGATTTAAATAGATTATTAAATTACCTTTGTTTTAAATTTCGGGGACGAAATTATTTTAAGGGGGAAGGAATGTAATATCCCGGAAATTTTGGACAATATCAATTTAATAATCTGTTTAAAAATAATTAAATTGATTTGTTAATCTTTGATAATAAATATTTGAATTGATTTAATAATCTAATTAAATGAATATTTAATTAGTAAATTTATCCTTTAAAAATTTATAAGATGATTTCTATTTATAATGTATATACAATTGTATATATTGTATTTGGATAAGCTTGTGTTTGATATTTAATAAATAAATGAAATCTTGTTTTTAAATTTCTAATATACATTTTGATAGTTTGGAAATTATGATTTATTTAATATTAAGTTTTTCAAAGCTATTTAAACAAAATAACTATATGGTTTTAAATAAGATTAATAATAAAGTTTATTTTATTTTCTTTTTGAAATATTGCTTAATAAATAAGATTTAAGAGGGTATATATATATAAGTTTAAAATACAATATTAATAGTGTATTGTTTTATATATATAGATATAAATAGACTTTAGTAAAATAAGATTTGTTATTTCAAATTGAATATGTTCTTATAAATTGACTTTAAATTGGATTTTAAAAATATAATTTGAATTTGAATTTAGATTTAATTTTGAAATTCAAAAGAGGTAATATTTAAATAGTTTGGATTTTAAAATATATGTATAAGATCTTATTTTTATATATATATTTGGTTTATTTTCTTTAAAAGTATATATATACATAGATAAGTAATAAGTGTTTAATAAATAAAGAAAAGGTTTTTACATTTAAAATAAATATAAATTAAATATAAAGACATGTGTAAACATATAAAGGCTTGTTTAAAACAAGTGTAAACAAATTAACACATATGAAGACAAGTGTCATTTTTATTTTTATTTTTCTTTTATTTTTATTTAATCACAAATAAACCTATATTTTCATTTACTCCTCATTCTCATTCCTTTTCTATTTCTTTTCAAGTCATAAAAGAATTCAGCCTATTCTCTAAGCAAAATCTGAAGTATACTCAAACCAAAATTCTCAAAAACTAAACCTATAACAAATTCTTCAATCTGAACATTCTTCTTCAAATCAGTAATCAACATTCCTTAAACCATATTCTCAAAACAAAGATCTGTAACCATTTCTTCAATCTGAAAATCAAAAGCCTGGAAGTGTTAAACCTGAAACCATTTTCAAATCAAAGCTTTTAGCCTGCATTGATAAAACTAAGAACAACAACCTGCAATATCTTTCAAATCTGGAAGCCTGTATTGTTCAAAATCAAAGCCTGCATTTTCTTTAATCTGGAATCACATTCCAGTCTGCATGCAAGATTCTGTAAACAAACAAAACATGAGATCTAAAGCAATATCTCAACAAGAAAATGGCACGCATGCTAGATCCAGTAACATCAAGCAACATACAAATTTAAACAGCTAGCAATTCAAGTTTTCAAGGCAAATCAAAACTGTTTCAAAGGGAGCTCTGATTCTCTGCTTTTAAATGGTGAGTAACAATATTTCTAAAACTTTAATATAAGATTCTGGTTGCCTGCTTGTTTCTGTTATATGTTTTGTTTGTGAGTAACTTTCTTTTTAAACTTAAGTAGGGATATTTGTTTGCATGTGAATTTTCTGGAATAAGAGAAGTATCGAATGCATGGATATGATTGAATTTCTATGGATATATAAATGCATGTTTAATTTTGTATCTGTTCTTACCTGTTTTTATCTGTTCTTCTTTTAGAAGTAAATATCATGATCAAAATTTAATACCTCCTAATATAATCTCTGTTAGGACTTAGACTTTAAACAAATGTTGTTTGTTCCAGTTTAAATCAGAGTCTAAAATTTTATTAAGTTAAAATAAAATGAAAACTACTCTGTAAATATAAAGGAACAGGGAAGTTTTAGTTTTGTATAAAATTCAAATATGATAATTAAACATTCCAGGATTATAAATTGAATCTTTAAACCAAATCATGAATTTTAAAAGTGAAATCACAATTTTTAGAGGGGTATAGTAGGAGCAGATTGAGTTTGGCCAGAATTTGAATTCTGGGTGATCTCTGATGATCTAGTAGTTTGTCGGAGACGTGGTTCTCACTGGAGATAGTTGGATGATGGGTGAGGTAGGGAAAAATAGCAGAAGTGATGTCAAAGCTCTGTGGCGATGGGGATTGATCGGAATGGGCTGTAGCCCTAGTTTTCGAATGGTCGGAAGTTTCAATCATCAAGGCGCCTCTGGTGGATCGAGCTCCACCAGATTTGGAGAAATAGGAGCGGGAACGTTGTCAAAGTTGTGGCCAGAATTTCAGACGATCTGATGATCGGAGGGATGAGTTCGAAGGATTTTCCAGGATTGGGGGCTGTGTTTCCAGGTTGTGATCGAGATTGCTAGAATTCGATTGGGAAGATAGTTCGAGTCGTTGGTGATCGGGATCGTGAGGGGTTGTCAAAGTCGATATGCTGGCGATGGAAGCGATGGTCGGTGTCGTCGCGATCAAATGTGCACGTGTACAGGTGATGTTGTGTCAGTGTGCTAGTCTGGGTTTAAACAGGAAGGAAGATATCAAGTCTTTCTCGAGATTCTCGCGTAATAACTCGAAGCGTAGTGGGGTTTGACTCGGGGAAATTTGAGATGTGCTCGAGTAAATTTTGGTGATAACAGTTTATAACCTGGCAGTGTTTTCAAAATTTAAAATGAGTTTAAACTTTGAAAATAGGATTTAAATCCAGATTTAAATCAAGTTTAAGTATGGGTTCAAGTTTAAATGTGCATCCTAGAATTTGAGACAAATAAAGTTTTATAAAAATAATGTTTTAACAAATTTAAATGGTTAAAAGTATATTTTAAAAAAGGTTTTGAATTTAAATAAATTGGTTTAAAAATCTTTTAAATGTTAAGTGTTTCTTAACATTTGGAATTTAAGAAGATTTTGTAAATTAGATTCAAATTATGGTTAAAGTTAAATTGTAATTTATTTTAAAGCATTAATTTAAGATAAATTAAAAGAAAGATTTTAATGTAAATGTTTTAAAGTCTTTGTTAGTAATAATTAAAGTAGTTAAAGGTTAATACTTTAATTTAGAAAGTGATTAAGGTTTAATGATAAAGAAGTCATTAAATTAATAAGGTAATTAAAGAATAATTAGGTAATTTAATTAATTAATGATTTAGTGTTAATTAATTAAATAATTAGGATTATAAGTTAATAAATTAAGGTTAATTAATTTGGGATTAATCATTTATTTAGATAAGTAGAGATTTTAATAAATGATAAATGCTTTATAAATTGGTTAAGTATAATTACTTAATGAAAGTAATTAAAGGAATTAATTACTTAAGGTAATTAATTAAATAAATTTGATGAGTTAAATTAATTAATTAAATTAATTTAAGATAATCATTTAGAGATGTGATAAATATAATTACTTAAATGTAATTAATGAAGTATAATTACTTAGGAAAGTAATTAAAGTTAATTAATGGATATAATTAACTAAAGATGATTTTAATAATGAAAGTAATTTGAGTTTAATTACTTTTGAATAATTAATCAAAGGATTAATTAAAGGATAATTAATTAAGAAGTAATTAATTTATGAAGTGGAGTAATTAAGGGAAGTTAATTACTAAATGAGATTAATCAAAGGTGATTAATAAATGTGATTAATTAATTATTAAATGTAATTAATTTAAATAAGATAATTAATTAAGAATAATTAAGGATCATTAATTAATATAATTAATGATGTTATTAAGAATTGATTAATTAAGATTAATTAATAAATAATAAGTGATTAAAGTAATTAATTAATTGTAATTAATTAAGGATTAATGTAATTAAATACAGTTAATTAATAGATGAAGTAATTAAAGATTAATTACTGAATGGTTTAAGTTAATTTGTGAAATTAATTAAGAGTTAATTACTTAAGGTAATTAAAGTATAATTAATCAGGATGATTAATTAAGATGATACTTAGAGTATGATTAATTAATTGGTTTAATTAATAATTAAGTAAGAAGGATTTATAAAATGAAGTAATTAATTTAATTTACTTTAAATTAATTAGAGATGATATAAATCATTACTTAGGGATGGTTGAATGATATGGAATGCTTTGCATTGTTGATATCTCTAATAAGAGATGTGCTGATCTATAATATGGATGTTTGGTTGGATTGAAATGATAATATGAATTATCTGTTTGGATGATAATGTAAATTATCTATTGAATTATCTATCTTTGTGTATATAGATAAAGAATTGAATTGTTTTAACCTTAAAACAACTTGACCCTTAAAATACGTTTTGGATTTCGATGAGACCGGGATCGGGTTTCCGTATACCGGAATTCCAGGTCTGGAGACCCGAATACCACATCGATACAAATTAACGATAGGTCGTGAATCTCAAGTGAAGATGAAGATTCAGAGTGCAAGGGTTATTGTCGTTAACTCTGAGGGTGATTCCAATACGAGTGTAACGAGATAATGCCTTCGGTTTCGTTCGAACCCGGAACGAACTTGTATGGATTGAATGCTTTCAACACATCGTCAGGAGGGCGATGAGCATTCTAAGTGATGTGTTCTGATTTAAAGGTAAATCGTAGCCTCAAGCCTCATCAACCGGGAATGGCTAAAACAGGGGAGGTGCAGCAAGGCTTCGTGGGTAGCACCCACTGAGAGTAAGGTCATCCCTGTCTAGAGAGTTCCTTCTTTTATTTCGGCTTAGTGGTGCAGTTGGCGACGGCCATCTGTGGGGTGATTTTATTCGGAATTATCCAGTAAGGGATGGTTCCGGCTTTGTGTTGCAGGGGATTGGGAGTGATCCTCGGTACGGTGATCTAGGCCCCGTACTGTGATGAGCGGTACCCCGGTAGCTCTGCCATTGTATGGAAATCCAAATTCCAATAAGTGATAACGGACTTGATTGTATACTTATGTATGCTGGAATTTAATAATGTAACAATTTCGGCTATTTCGTATTTATTTGAAAACCCTAGACCCTATTATAATACAATCGAATTTCCTATCAAATGTTTTGGTTATTGTAAGGTAAAAACTTTTCCGTGTTTATGTGCGGGAAGTCTTACGAGATACCTTTTCTTTCCAAATGGTTTTCAAAGTTAAACAAGTTTAACCTGTTACTCACACCAGACCCATGTCTGACCCAAGTTGTTTATTTCTGTTTTATAAACTCTTGGGTACTCAAATTTTTACGAGTAGCCAAGGGATTCAGGTTTAGCTTTGACGAATTGTGGAGGAGTAATGGAGCAGGAGGTTTCGACGTTCGTAGATATAGAATTCCGCTGTGTTGATATCTGTGTTAGAGTCTTGTATTGTATTTGAGTTGTAATATCTAGACAGATGTTTATAACTGTCTAGTATGTGTTGTATAGTTGTGTAAACTCTGATAAGTGTTGTATACTTTGTAATAGTTTATGTTATTAATATAATTTATTCGTTCCGCTGTGAGATCGTTGTTGTTGTTTCTTTCTTTCTTCTCTTCTTTTCTATTTTCTACCCCTTTCTTTCTTATTAATGATGTGTCATTCTGTGGAATGAGTGGCGGGTCGTTACAAATGAAATGCAGCAGCATAACACATTAGGAAATGAGAATAAGTTGGCTTCATCAAGTCAAGCAAATACTTTTGGATAATGGGTTTTAACTCAGCCCATCAAGCATGTCATTGCTTGTACTCATTATAAATACAGATTGTATTCACAAGCAATGTAATATGTTATGATACGAACATTGGTTATCTTCTCTGCAAACAATCTTTTTCTCAAAATCAATAAAACACATTTTATCAAATCTTTTTTACAAACTAAATGGGCTCTACTAAAGGAACACCCAAATATACCAATTTATTTGTTTACTTATTTCTATCTTTTATTCTTACATATATATATATACAAGAATGATGATAAATTTACTATAAGTTTATAACAATTTACTAAGTTTATATTGATAATAATAATAAATTATAAAACATTAAAAAATTAACCAAATTTATGTAATAATTATAAATTAACTAAGATTATAAATTAACTTCGTTGGTTAAGTCTTATAAAATTAGTGAAGTTTATAATAATAATAATTTATCTAATGTTTATGAAAATTAAATAAGCTTTTAATAATACTAACTACAACGACGACAATCATAATAGTAATGATAACAATAAAGAAACTAAGTTTATAAAAATTAACAAAGTTTCATAACAATTAACTAAGTTTAAAATAATAATAGTAATAATAACATTAGTAACTTATAATGTATTAGCAACGTTAACTAAGTTATACTAAAAATAACTAAGGTTATAATAACATTAATAAATAATAAAATATAATGTATTCTGCATTTTCAACTAGTGTAAATTATGATTTAAAATTCAGGTTGTATTTTCAACTAAGTTTATGAAAATTAGCAAAGTTTATAATAATAAAAATAATATAATATAAAATATTAACCAATAGCTAATTTTTTATAAAAATAACTAAGTTTATATAATAATAATAATAATAATAAAAATAAATTAACTAAGTTTATAAAAATTAACTAAGTTTCATAATAATTATCTAAGTTTAGAATAATAATAATAATAAATTCTAAAGTATTAACCAAGTTAACGAAGTAGCTTATGAAATGGCATGTTATTCCATTACATTAGCTTATGAAAGACATGTTATTCCATTACATTTTCTGCAGTACGTGATAATGGAAGTTTTATTTGTTAGTATTTTCCATTTTTTGGATAATCTTCAACACAGCTTTTAGTGCCACTATTAGCTATCTTTAACTTTGTCTACTTCTTTCTTTTCTGAATAGTGATTTCTTTTGACTAATAGTTGTGTTTTGAGATTTATATTGAAGCAATTTAGTCTGGTTACATGTAGGTTTAAGATGGATGCAGTAAAAATTGTGGGTGCTATTGCCAAATCCTTTGCAATTGCGTATATTTGCGATTCAACCATTTCAGATGGAAATATCTTTGAGGTAAAGGCACTTCATTATTTCATTATTTATTGGTAGTAATACCGACCACGTTAATTCAATATTACAATTGAAATTAATTTTATGTCAAAACGAGAAGTGAAGTCATAGGGGATTTGTTTTTTGAATTATTTAGTTCCATGTTCAAGAGTGTTAAAAAGACTTGAGAAAAAGTTGTAGGGTCGACCTGCATACAAGCCTTTTAGTATATACGTACATGCATTGCATATTGTTGTATTTGGGACTAATTTATCCAGTCGTTTTTTCACAGGGATCTAGCACAAAACCAGTTAAGTGGTGACATACCTAGACTCATATATTGTATCCTTCTTCTGGGGAAATCTTATGTGCAAAGGCATCCATGCTTTTGCATGTTTTATTCTATACATAACATTCTACGGTCTTACTCACCTGTGCCTTTTCTTATTCTTCTAATTTGAAATTTGAAATAACTTTTATGGTGTAGAATGTGCCACCTAGATTGCTTGTTCGGTTCATAAGGGAGCATAGGTCCGAGTGGGCTGATTATGGTGTATATGCATATTCAACTGCATCTGCAAGAGCCAGTCCTTACTTTGTTCCCAGAGTTGGTGTGACGACCGCCCATAACCCCTGCACTGAATCTAGAGAAAATGCGCTGTAAAGTGTGCCAGGCGACCATGGACGATTGTCAGGGTAAATTTAAACAACAAAATTTATCGTATTACTCACAGCGCATGGACAAAATACAATATAACATATGTATAGTGAAGCTTTACAGAATAAAATGCCATCATATAAAACTCCATAATAGTTGAATACAAGCATCCAAATAGTCAATACATCAAGCCTCACTACATGTCACTCAGAAAATACAAAGCAGCGGAACATCCAGTGCATATAAGAAGATAATATGCAACCCTCTAGCTCGTCTTCGATATCAGCATCGTGAGAAGAGAACAACACCTGTCACCTGCTACCTAGTCTGCCCGTCCCAAAATGGACGAACAGCCCAAGGCAATAAGAATTAAAACATAAAGCCTTGAGTCAGACAACAGTCTTAGTGAGCAGTAAATTAACTAACAACATACCAAAAGAGCATAAAGGAAAAAGGAATAGGAATACAACCCTCCCACTCCAACCTCTTTCTACAGTGATAGCCCCCAGACACACACTAAGCAGAAGCAAACATAGCAGAGCATACAATTTAAAGTAAAGCAATTATCACTCGAGTCAAGGGCAATGTTTTCCAAGTACAAACCCCCAAGGCCTAAACCAAGATCAGATAAGCACCTAGAAAATACCGCTCTTGAGACCGAATGACGATACAACCAAACATCCATGACTCTGGCTATCACTGTTATCATTGCTTCGATATCACCGTTAATTGAATGACCGGCACATTCTTTCAGCCGTCCGTCAAGGGCTAATGGAAACCCCGGTTCTAGACATAACTCCCGCACGTCGTCGCAGCCCGTGCCTAGGACTATCGAATCTGCCCAGAGTACTCGACCATCAACAGTTGGCCGTTGGGACTATCGAATCTGCCCAAACATACTCTTGCTTAGAGCATGCTAGAACCTTCAACAACGATGCTATCCAAGCCTCCTAGTCATCCTCCTCGACGACTATTTCCATACTAGCTCAAGCGCCTCTCAAGCATCCATTACCCTTAACTCGAATCATATCACCGAGTTACCAACTTGCTTGGAATGATCCCGTCTGGATTAGACCAAGACTATCTCATATCATACTTCGCTTCATCACATCCTCGCAAAGTCTCATCTCAACATCAACATCTATGCATAAGAGCTTCACCATCCCGCTACATATGCCACGAGCAGCTTTCCCAATTCAAGAGCCTTTCCCTTAGCTTTTGAATCATCTTCGATCTAAATCAAATCATCAATCATCTAATTCATAGCAATCAACCAAGTCAAACATTAATCCAAACAATCAAGCATTCAAATAAGATCTAAATAGACAATTATCACAATAATGACAATTTCGTAAATAGAGTGTTGAAAGTCTAACAAGCATGAAATCATGAGAATTATCTCTACAATCTTGATGAATGAACTTGCATAGGTTAACACTTAGTAAAAATGGTTGTCAAATCATCATGAACAATGGATCTATATGGATCTACACTTAGGATGAAAAAAATGCATGGAAATCACTATTTTAACACCAAATCGAGCCAACAATCTGATATACTCCTTTGGATCCGTGTGAGAGATAATCACCACTCACCAAATCATCAAAACCAACCCAAATCAACACGTTTCAGATCTGGACAGCGAAGGATCAATCTTGATCTATCACAAATCCGCTTCAAACGAAGAAATCTCACTTCAAAGGATGAAGATCTTCAATCTAAGCTCTTGAATCTTCAATTTGATCTTCAACTTGGATGGATGGAAGCACTAGATTAGAGTGGAAAAAAGAAGTGAAGAAGTGTAGAAGTCGAGCTCTCAAAATGGCAGCACTTCGTCGCTTCGAAATCCGGATCCCAAAAAGTGAGAAAAACCCTTCCTATTTATAGCTGAAATCATCCCTAGGTCGCTCGGAGTTAGGTCGTACACGACCTATAGAGCCACGACCTACGACCTATAACCCCACCGACCTAAAGCTTCGTCCTAACAACCCAGGCGCTTCGACGACCTAAAGACTTCGACTAAACAACCTAAGCCACTGTGACATACGACTTAACAGAACTCCGCATCCTACGACTTAACAGGTAGGCTACGACCTAACTAGCTAATGGCCTAACGACCTAACACTTCTGCGCATCCAAGCACCCAGCGACCTACCACAGCTCTACAACTTACGACTTAACGAGGTTACGACCTATAACTTAGCGACTTAACAACATAGCGCATCAGCGACCTAACAGCTAAGCCCTTACGCGACCTAACACTCACACGACCTAACACACACGCGACCTAACTACCTAATAGCCTAGCGGCCTAACTACTCCTTCCTTAGGTCGTTGCCGACCTATCCTTCTTAGGTCGCTAACCTACCCTGCTTCCTATACCTCTATCTCTTAAGTCGCATGCTCCTTAGGTCGCCCTCCTATAGGTCGCCTAATTCTATAGGTCGCTCCAACCGACCTAACACTTAGCCAATTTACTTCCTTAGGTCATCTAGACGACCTAACAACTTAACTCCCAAACTTAGGTTGCATTACCTCCTAGGTCGCTCACTGCTTATCCCCTAGCTTCCTTAAGTCGCTCGCGACTTATCACTTAAGTCGTTAACAACTCATGACTCAACTCTTAGGTCGCTCCACCTTCTTAGGTCGCCAACTACGACCTAGGACTTAGAAAAATTCTGCCTAAAAATCTGAAATGGCTCAACAACACTAAAATTCCAGATTTTGACAAACTTGTCGATCCGTAAAAATACGGGTCGTTACATTCTCTCCCCCTTAGGAATTTCGCCCCCGAAATTCCAAACAAACAAAGCAATCAAAGACTATTCTGCATGCCTACCATCCATAGCAATCAGCCAACCATGCATCCAATTCTAGCTTAGCATGCAGAATTCTAAAACTTAGAACAAGTTACAATATCGTGAGATGACACGACACCTTAGGGCCATACCTTGAAGAGTTCAGGATGAGCTGCCTTCATCCTCTCTTCCACCTCTCACGTACAGTCGTTATCATCGTCACTCCATTGTATCTTGAGCAACTTAACTCCCTTCCTCCTAAGCTGTTTCGTGTCGGTTTCCACAACACGAAGCGGCTTACGAGGTCTTCTATCGACTGGATCAACTTCAAAGTCTTCACAGCTATCGGCAGAAACCACTGTATTCGAGTCGTGCACATACTTCCGTAGATATGATATATGAAAAACATTGTGCACACTCGACATCTTCTCCGGTAATTCCAATCTATAAGCGAGCTTTCCAATTCGCTCGATAATCGGGAATGGTCCAACAAATCTCGGAGTCAATTTTCCTTTCTTCCCGAATCAGATAACATTCTTCAGCGGAGAAATCTTCACAAAAACCATATCTCCTACGTCGAATTCCAAATCCTTTCGACGCTTATCGGCATAACTTTTCTGACGATCTTGGGCTGCCTTCATTCGTTGCCGAATGATCTCTATACAATCTGAAGTCTGTCGAATCATCTCTGGCCCAAGTATCAGCTTTTCTCCAGTTTCCAACCAACATGTCGGAGAGTTACACGGTCTCCCATACAATGCCTCATACGGTGCCATACCAATGCTTGACTGGTAACTGTTGTTGTACGCAAACTCCACCAAATGAAGGTGATCTTCCCACGATCCTCCGAAATCCAAAACACAAGCTCCGAGGAGATCTTCCAAAACTCGGTTGACTCTCTCGGTCTGACCATCTGTTTGAGGGTGATAAGCTGTACTCAAACACAACTCGGTTCCCAACACTTCTTGGAAGCTCTTCCAAAATCCACTAGTGAACAATGGGTCTCGATCGCTCACTATACTCTTCGGAATACAATGGAATCGGACTATCCACTTCACATACAACTCAGCCAACTTTGATGCAGTCCTAGTCGATCGAACAGGAATAAATCTTGCACTCTTAGTCAAACGATCTACAATGACCCAAATCCCTTCATTTCCCGTTCTGGTTCTAGGCAATCCATCGACACTTGTTCCCACTTCCATGTAGGAACTTCTAATGGCTGAAGCAATCCACTTGGCTTCTTCTGTTCGGCTTTTACCAACTGACAGTTCATACACTTGGAAATAAAATTTCCAACATCCTTCTTCATGCCTTCCCAGTAGTAGGTTCTCTTCATATCCCGATACATCTTATTTCCACCTGGATGAATTGTCAACTTCGAGTGATGACTTTCCTTCAGAACTTCATCTCTCAATCCATCTATATCGGGAACAACTAGTCGTCCTTGCTTCCGAAGCCAACCCTCTCGATCGACCTCGAATCCTTTATCCTTTTCTGGATCCAATCCAGATTCCAAATCACGGATAATCTTGACAAGCTTATCGTCTCGCTTTTGGCTCTCGCCAATCCTTTCCACAAGAGAAGGTCTTATCGATAAGTTTGCCAACATCTCAGGTTCCAACTCGCATCTAGGCCTGAAGTCAAATCCAGCTAAATACTCGAGACTCTTCCATTCTGAAAACATGGCTCCCAATCCTGCATGTCTTCGACTTAACGCATCTGCCACTGCGTTACCTTTTCCTGGAGTATAAGCTATACCAAAATCATATGATGCCAAAAACTCTAGCCAACGTTGCTGCCGAAGATTCAAATCCTTTTGGGAGAAAAGATACTTCAACGACTTATGATCTGTAAACAACTCAAATCGAACTCCCAATAGATAATGTCTCCACATCTTCAGAGCAAAAACAATTGCCGCTAACTCCAAATCATGAGTCGGGTAATTCCTTTCATGTGGCTTCAGTTGTCGACTAGCATACGCAACAACTTTATCCTTCTGCATTAGCACTGCTCCAAGTCCAGTACCACATGCGTCGGTGTAAACCACCATCTCATCATTCCCACTAGGAATAGTCAAAACAGGAGCACTCGTCAATCTCTCTTTCAGGATTCCGAAAGCTTGCTCACACTTATCATCCCATCTGAACACTTGGTTCTTCTTCGTCAATCCTGTCAACGGTGCAGCTATCTTGGAGAAGTCTTTGATAAACCGACGATAATATCCTGCTAATCCAAGAAAACTTCTCACATCAGATGCATTCTTAGGTCTAACCCAATCTTGGATTGCTGCCACCTTCGCGGGATCAACCGCTATTCCATTTCCAGAAATCACATGGCCTAAGAACCTCACTTCACTCTTCCAGAAGTGACACTTCGAAAACTTAGCATTCAGCTGATGTTTCCGTAAGATCTCCAAAACAATACGCAAGTGTGTCTTGTGTTCTCCTTCAGTTCTGGAATAAATCAGAATATCATCCACGAACACAAGTACAAACTTGTTCAACTGATCTCTGAACACTCTATTCATAAGATCCACAAAATATGCTGGCGCGTTAGTCAATCCAAACGGCATTACCAGCCACTCAAAGAAACCGGATGGTGTTCGAAAAGCAGTCTTCGGCACACTATCCTTAGCCACTCTCAACTGGTGAAATCCCGTTGCCAAATCCATCTGAGAAAACACCTTAGCTTCGTGAAGCTGATCAAACAAGTCATCTATCCTTGGCAATGGATACTTGTTCTTCTTAGTCACCTTATTCAGCTCACGATAATCGACACACAATCTCAACGACCCATCTGCCTTGGTTGCAAACACAACTGGTGCACCCCACTCGGACACACTACGCCGAATGAATCCTTTCTGTAAAAGGTCATCAACTTGCACCCTTAACTCTTGCTGTTCCCTAGGCGCCATCCGCCTAAGAGGCATCACAACCGGTCTGGCTCCTTCAACTAGATCTATACGAAACTCGATCTCTCTATGTGGCGGCAACCCTTTGACTTCGTCAAAGACATCCTCGAATCCATTCGCGATTGGCACTAATGACAGTCCATCCCGTGGAACAACTAGCGAATACATGAAGCTCATGAAGACGCCTTCTTCATGCTTACATCGTATCACAATCTTTCGCCCCTCCACATTCTCGACTGTCACCTCCAACCTTTCGCAATCAACCTTAGCCGCATACTTCCTAAGCCAGTCCATACCCAAAATAATTCCGAACCCCGCAAAGTTCAGAACAAAACAATCACAAGCAAAAGAGCAACCATGACTCGATACAATTAGACCACGGCATAACATACATAAACAAGACGAACCCCCAACTGGATTAGTCACAACCAATGGCCTATCAACAATATCCGGTTCCAAACCTAACCGGCCTACGAGTTCACTACAAACAAACGAATGCGACGCTCCAGTATCAAACAGAACTCTAACTGGAACACCACATAGGAAAAGAGTACCTTGAACCACCACACTCTTTCCCTTCTCTTCAGCGGTAGGAGCTTTCGAAGACGACGGAACAGCTCCCAAAGCATAAGCTTGCACAATCTGCTTGTCCCTCCTCGGTTCTGGACAATTCTTCCTAAAATGCCCCGGCTTGTCACAGTTGTTGCACTTCGCCGGCGCTTTCGGATTCTTGCAATCCCTGGAGAGATGGCCTTTCTGCTGACAGTTGTAGCAGGTCACTTTGCCCTTCGGCTTCTTCTGGCCATCCTTACTCTTCTGCTGCTGCTGCTTCCTCTTCTTGTTTCCACCCTGCTGGGGTTTAGACTCTTCCCTGGTCACAGCAACAACAGATCCTTCCTTAGGAAACAGACTCTCATGCCTGAGAGCTTTCTCCACAAGCTTCTCAAATGAATCGTCCAAATGATCCACCAATTGTCTCCCAAGATAACTATCCAAGCCAGTCACAAACTTCTCGTTCTTCTGATAAGCAGATTCGATATATGACCGGGCATACTTGGACAAAGCTTCAAACTCAGAAACATACTCAAGAACTGGTCTCCCACCTTGCTTGAGCTCCACAAACCTCTTGAACAGAACAGACTTCTGAGCTGTAGAAATGAACTTAGCTTCAAATCTAACTTGGAATTGCTCCCAAGTAATCTCTTCCTCCAGAGTATTGATGGTAATAGAGTTCCACCAATCAGAAGCTCTTCCTTGAAGTTGCCTTGATGCCAACTTCCTCTTAGTCGCATCCTCAATTCCCAAATCACCAAAGATCCTTCTACAAGCATCTATCCATCTCTGAACCTCAATGGTAGATTCTGTTCCCAAGAAAACCTTCCCTCCAAGAGCAGTATAGTCTTTGCACAACTTAGCAAAATCCACTGGTTTCGGAGTTTGGACTTGAACTCCAACATCTACTGCTGCCCCTGGAAATGGTATCCTTCTCATGATCGAAGTCATCATAGCTTCGAACATAGCTGCATAATCAGCAGTCCCCTCAGTAGCACGACCTTCCCTAGCAGCTGGTCTCCCTCTTCGACTCATTCTCAATATCTATAAAAAGAAATGATCAGAACACTTAGAGAAACAACTGCATAAAGAACTCCAACTCTACTAAGCTACTATATTATATATAGTAATCATCCATCAAAATACAATTACGTCTCTCATACGTAGTTACGTCAGCGAGCGTTGGGTAAAATCGATTAACCAAGGCTCTGATACCAAATGTGACGACCGCCCATAACCCCTGCACTGAATCTAGAGAAAATGCGCTGTAAAGTGTGCCAGGCGACCATGGACGATTGTCAGGGTAAATTTAAACAACAAAATCTATCGTATTACTCACAGCGCATGGACAAAATACAATAGAACATATGTATAGTGAAGCTTTACAGAATAAAATGCCATCATATAAAACTCCATAATAGTTGAATACAAGCATCCAAATAGTCAATACATCAAGCCTCACTACATGTCACTCAGAAAATACAAAGCAGCGGAACATCCAGTGCATATAAGAAGATAATATGCAACCCTCTAGCTCGTCTTCGATATCAGCATCGTGAGAAGAGAACAGCACCTGTCACCTGCTACCTAGTCTGCCCGTCCCAAAATGGACGAACAGCCCAAGGCAATAAGAATTAAAACATAAAGCCTTGAGTCAGACAACAGTCTTAGTGAGCAGTAAATTAACTAACAACATACCAAAAGAGCATAAAGGAAAAAGGAATAGGAATACAACCCTCCCACTCCAACCTCTTTCTACAGTGATAGCCCCCAGACACACACTAAGCAGAAGTAAACATAGCAGAGCATACAATTTAAAGTAAAGCAATTATCACTCGAGTCAAGGGCAATGTTTTCCAAGTACAAACCCCCAAGGCCTAAACCAAGATTAGATAAGCACCTAGAAAATACCGCTCTTGAGACCGAATGACGATACAACCAAACATCCATGACTCTGGCTATCACTGTTATCATTGCTTCGATATCACCGTTAATTGAATGACCGGCACATTCTTTCAGCCGTCCGTCAAGGGCTAATGGAAACCCCGGTTCTAGACATAACTCCTGCACGTCGTCGCAGCCCGTGCCTAGGACTATCGAATCTGCCCAGAGTACTCGACCATCAACAGTTGGCCGTTGGGACTATCGAATCTGCCCAAACGTACTCTTGCTTAGAGCATGCTAGAACCTTCAACAACGATGCTATCCAAGCCTCCTAGTCATCCTCCTCGATGACTATTTCCATACTAGCTCAAGCGCCTCTCAAGCATCCATTACCCTTAACTCGAATCATATCACCGAGTTACCAACGTGCTTGGAATGATCCCGTCTGGATTAGACCAAGACTATCTCATATCATACTTCGCTTCATCACATCCTCGCAAAGTCTCATCTCAACATCAACATCTATGCATAAGAGCTTCACCATCCCGCTACATATGCCACGAGCAGCTTTCCCAATTCAAGAGCCTTTCCCTTAGCTTTTGAATCATCTTCGATCTATATCAAATCATCAATCATCTAATTCATAGCAATCAACCAAGTCAAACATTAATCCAAACAATCAAGCATTCAAATAAGATCTAAATAGACAATTATCACAATAATGGCAATTTCGTAAATAGAGTGTTGAAAGTCTAACAAGCATGAAATCATGAGAATTATCTCTACAATCTTGATGAATGAACTTGCATAGGTTAACACTTAGTAAAAATGGTTGTCAAATCATCATGAACAATGGATCTATATGGATCTACACTTAGGATGAAGAAAATGCATGGAAATCACTATTTTAACACCAAATCGAGCCAACAATCCGATATACTCCTTTGGATCCGTGTGAGAGATAATCACCACTCACCAAATCACCAAAACAAACCCAAATCAACACGCTTCAGATCTGGACAGCGAAGGATCAATCTTGATCTATCACAAATCCGCTTCAAACGAAGAAATCTCACTTCAAAGGATGAAGATCTTCAATCTAAGCTCTTGAATCTTCAATTTGATCTTCAACTTGGATAGATGGAAGCACTAGATTAGAGTGGAGAAAAGAAGTGAAGAAGTGTAGAAGTCGAGCTCGTAAAATGGCAGCACTTCGTCTCTTCGAAATCCGGATCCCAAAAAGTGAGAAAAACCCTTCCTATTTATAGCTGAAATCATCCCTAGGTCGCTCGGAGTTAGGTCGTACACGACCTATAGAGCCACGACCTACGACCTATAACCCCACCGACCTAAAGCTTCGTCCTAACAACCCAGGCGCTTCGATGACCTAAAGACTTTGACTAAACAACCTAAGCCACTGCGACATACGACTTAACAGAACTCCGCATCCTACGACTTAACAGGTAGGCTACGACCTAACTAGCTAATGGCCTAACGACCTAACACTTCTGCGCATCCAAGCACCCAGCGACCTACCATAGCTCTACAACTTACGACTTAACGAGGTTACGACCTATAACTTAGCGACTTAACAACATAGCGCATCAGCGACCTAACAGCTAAGCCCTTACGCGACCTAACACTCACGCGACCTAACACACACGCGACCTAACTACCTAATAGCCTAGCGACCTAACTACTCCTTCCTTAGGTCGTTGCCGACCTATCCTTCTTAGGTCACTAACCAACTCTGCTTCCTATACCTCTATCTCTTAAGTCGCATGCTCCTTAGGTCACCCTCCTATAGGTCGCCTAATTCTATAGGTCGCTCCAACCGACCTAACACTTAGCCAATTTACTTCCTTAGGTCATCTAGACGACCTAACAACTTAACTCCCAAACTTAGGTCGCGTAACCTCCTAGGTCGCTCACTGCTTATCCCCTAGCTTCCTTAAGTCGCTCGCGACTTATCACTTAAGTCGTTAACAACTCATGACTCAACTCTTAGGTCGCTCCACCTTCTTAGGTCGCCAACTACGACCTAGGACTTAGAAAAATTATGCCTAAAAATCTGAAATGGCTCAACAACACTAAAATTCCAGATTTTGACAAACTTGTCGATCCGTAAAAATACGGGTCGTTACAGTTGGAGCTTCTAATGGCTTATATGCTGGTCAAGTTATGTTGCCTCTTTGCCATACTATAGAAAATGAAGAGGTATTGTGCTAGTTCTTATGATTAGTTCAGAAGAAGAAAAAGGTGATATCAACTAATACATCATGTCTGAAATTGTAGTTTCTGGAGGATGCACGACCGCAAAGTCATGGATTTAACCAAGAAAATGTTATTACAAGGGACATGTTTCTACTACAGGTTGGTTTGCATGTTTGAAAAAATAATGTTGCTTTGATAAATTTACTAATGCAGTTTTTTTTGCATCGCATCTATGTAGTGGAATGGATGAGAATTCAGTTAATTCATGCGCTCAACTTGTGTTTGCACCAGTAGACAAAGCTTTTGATAACGATGTGCATTTGCTTCCCTCAGGCTTTCGTGTTATTCCACTTGAATCTAAAGTGGTAATTTAACTTTTGCATGCAACTAGTACCAAGTTTAAACGTTTTTCTAATAATGTCATAATTTATATAGGATTTATCTACTGGGAGTAGAACACTTGACCTTGCTTCAGCGCTAGAAGTAGGAACTGGTGCAATATCTGCTACTGCCAATAAAAACACTACGCATACATACAACTGTAGATCTGTACTTACAATTGCCTTCCAGGTCACTTATGAGGATCATCTAAGGGAAAACGTGGCAACAATGGCTAGGGACTATGTTAGAAACATTATAATCTCTGTTTAGAAAGTTGCTTTAGCAATATCACCATCGCAAATATGCAACAGTCATCTAGGAGAAAAAGTTATGTAAATCTTCATCCATCTAATAATAGAATGTACTACCAATAATCCGTAATTTTCATCGTAGTTTTATATAATTATTTTCAAATTGTTTTGAATTTTCAGGAAATACTACCAACGACCGAAGACATGTATGAAGAAAGGCTTTGAGCAGTTCAAGTTCTTAGTGATGCATTTGGTACTTGTAGACGTTAACTTTGAACTATATTCTCTTTTGTTATCATTAATATGTATTGAATTTGGTAACTCATGTATTGAACTTAGTTTTTGTTAGTTGATACTTTATTTTGTTATCATGAGTATGCGTTACATTTGCTGATTATTATATATTTTTCGTTCATACATTGTTCAAATTATTATCTATTTAAAGAAGATTCATTTTGATTGTTATTATTAAAATGTAATAGTGGAGTGCATCAAATATATTGTAAAATAAAGCATAGCTCCTAAAAAGCGTTATAACTATATGACATAAGTGCTATAAAAATATAATGCAAAGTATGAGGTTTGTAACGACCCGAGATTTTGGACCATTCGCGTCCATTATAAGTGTATAGGTAGACACTCATGCCGGAGTTGAATTGCTCAAAATACCGCGTTGTTAATTTAAATTTGGCAAAACTGAACATATACAGTAAATAAATAATCACAGATCACAGACACAGAGTAATAAGTGCAGCGGAAATAAAAGAGATAGTAGTTCATGAAGCTACTATATGAATATATAAAATACATCAGAGTTTACAACAGAAGAGTAATACGATACATCAGATACAAATCAGAATACATCACTGGAATCATCGAATACTGAAAGCAGAATAGATGGCTGGATCTTCAAGCAAAGCTCCAACTCCTAAGGTGAGTCTCGAAAGCTGAACCACTCAGTCTGACCCGAGCGTAAAGCAAAACACAAGACACTCGAGTCAGGATTAACATTCTTATATTAATAAATCCAACTCAAGTGAAATAGCAATTGAAATACAAGTAACTCAAAGGATGTTTGGAATAACCATCCTTTAAGGATCCGTTAAACTATCTACTAGGTAGTAATATACGCTAAGTAGATAATGTCTATCAGTAATATAACAATATCAAAATAGCGTTAAGTCATGGCCCATTCCACCCTTAATACATTTTTATTCCCAAAAGCATATACAAGACCGTAGTTTCCCCAAAACCGGAAGTCACCAGAGGGCAATCCATATACTAAAGGTACAAATCAAAATCGTAGTGGTCGCGCATAAATGGAATACAAGTATGACAAGGCACATGAGGCAATACCCAAGGTAGTGATACTACCGTTCGCCTGATCCGGACTGGTGAGAACGCAACGCCGCAGCGCTCGCAACACCGTGAAACAACACTCCCAAAATCAAGGGTGCACCAATCGACAACAAGTATAAGTAGTTCGAAGAAGTGTGTCCACTTGAGGTATCAATCCTCCATTGGCCCGGCACAGCTCCTGTTTTAGTCATTTCCAATTTGACACAAGTGTCAAGGCTATCAATTATCGTTCTCTTTCTTCAGTCATCAACGTACATCATTCCAACCACTTCATTCTGGATCATCACTCCGCGCATAGTTATTAAAGTGGTTTTCGGTTTAGATAGAGAGTATATCCATAACCGAATTCCGGTCTCTTTAATAACTTCCGTAATTATTTCACCGATTGGTCGTTTACTTATTTCAAAACCAAATCAATTTCAATTTCAATTTCAATTCGTAAATCAACATTCATTTGTCTTTCAAAAACCAATTTCCAATAATTTACGTTTCAAAACTTCCAAATTATCATTTCAAAACCTTATAATTCAATTTCAATCTTTATTTATACCAATTCAAATATTGATTCAAATTCGTATATCAGTTTTATTCCGAAATCATTTAAATTAATTTAATTTAACATTTAAATCAATTTAAACTCATTTATCGATTTCATTCAATATTCGTTAAGTTACTTTATTATTCAAACCAATTTCCATTAAATTTCCAATTCATTAAATCAATTCTTAAGTTCAACTTCATTAAATCAAAATTTACAATTTTGAATTAAACTAAATTCGTCAAATCAATTCTTTCAATTACAAGTCTTACATTAATTCCAAAATATCACATTTTCATTTCTGGTTAAAGAAATTCAATTTCACTTTTTTAATTACTTAAATAATTTTCCAAAACTTAATTAATAAAGAAACTCAATTTCAATTATTTACGAAGTAAAATTCACTTATTCAAAATTCAATTTTTTTTTAAAGAATCCAAATCAATTTAATCATTAAATAATTCAATCTTATTTAATTATTAAATAATTCAAAACTTAATTATTAAATAATTTCAAAGTTTAATAATTTCAAACTTAATTATAATTTCCAACTTAATTATTAAATCATTTCAAAGTTTAATAATTTCAAACTTAATTATATCATTTCTCAAATTAACTAACATTCCTTCATCAATTACGTCGTTAATATTTTATTTCAGATTTTTAAATATTAACATTTCCTTTCATTAAAAATTCAAATTTAACTTCATTTCAAAACCATATTATTTATTCAAATAAAATCTTCGTTTAATTTTTAAATCAAATTATTGACCAATCGGGTTTTTATTTAATTCTCTATATCCAAGGTCAAAGTTCAATTTGGGTATTTATCATTTCAACCCGATTCCAATTCAATTTAAAAATCAAAACATAACAAATGGAACTTGCAGTGTGATAACTGGGATGGTGTCAAAGTAAATAAACAAGCAATAACAACAATCAATCTCAATCCAATAATCAATTCAAATAATCCCGAAATAACCGTATTAATTCGTATTGTCATTTGTACGAATTAATATAATTATTTCTAGAATCTACACTATCATTTCATGTAGATTAAAGATTATTACATAAATTATTCACACGGTTCTTTACTTGTCATTCGATTTACAATTTCATACATCATCAATTTAACAACATACATTCAGTGGTTCAAAGTGTAATTAAACAAATCCTACGTGTCAATAAATTCAACAGTTAAAGGGGTCATATTATACAAATGTCAGTTAATCAAATTTAACATTTAATTATCCTATATCAAGTTCAATTTCATACTATTTATCATTTTAACATTAACAATTTAACGTCCAATACAAACATCAACAATCAATCAATTATCAGCCAAACTGTATTATCATCGCATAAATAATTAACAGATAATGGTGTCAGATGTCACAGGTGAACTGATACAGGTAATAGCATATATAACAGTGTAAATATCTAACAACAGCCTATTTCAATTGTCGTTTCAATTGAAATCAAATTTAATAAATAAAAGAACGTTAATCGTGAGTGAGTGCTCACCTTTCGAGGCTAGAGATGAACGAGAAATTGAGCTATGAATCCAAAACAATGCTAGATTTGCACGAATTTGATGAACGAAGCTGATATGTAGGAAATCAAGAATCAAAATCAAAAAACCGATATACGACCGGAACAAGATGTACATTATATTATTATTACTATTATTATTATTTTATTAACAACAATATCCAAAATCATTATTCTTAAAATACAACATTTAAAAGAAATCAAAAGTATATGTATTAAATTTAAAAATCAATACTTATATATAAACACTTCAATCGTGGGTCCAAGTATATGATTTAAACTAAAAAAAATTTCATCAAAACTAAAATATGCCGACTATAACAAGCATGCAGACCCATATATGTGAGAACAAATATATGTAGGCTACTATGAGTAGGCCTTATTATCATATTTGAAACAAACACTTGAGAACTAAAGTCACGTACACATATTGTTATTATTATTATTTGTAACACATCTTTCGGAACAACATTCATATAAACATCAGCCTATATTACCACTTTATATAAACTGATACAAAATTAACATTTAATTGTATATAACGATTTAGAGATAATATTTTAATAAACAATACACACTACTTATGACACAACACATTTAAAATGTTCATGCTAACCTATTACTGTACACCGCAACTAAGATATATATGACAACCTGTACAATATAACTTTTAAAATAAACCGACTAATATATAAACAACCTCACAATATAATATGGAATCCCTTCATATACACTTAGACAAATACGTATATACGGCTGTTTAACGAATGAGTACACTATGGTGATATGTAGACTCGACTCAAGTATAAATAGCTAATATACTTACACGTATAAACACAAAATGCAGACTATTATATACATAGACGTATAGTGAGTTTGCATGATCTACTATATATAAACAAAGTATGTACTGACAGATTCTCAAAGACTTATATAAATTCAAATACATAGGTAACTACATGTAAACAATATATACAATATAACAGCAAAAGAAGGAAGACTAAGTTTTTATAATATAAATTACTTATATGTATAAATATATATCACATTGTAATATAATACGAATATACAGACTTACAGAGCAATACTGTGACATATATCACATATATTATACCCTACATAGTATATATTCAATATATATAACTAATAAAACTTATAAATACATACCTCAGCAAAAGAAGGCACGAGTGCAGAGGAATTTGAACTTCAAGTGGTGGTCGGCACGAGGGGTAAGGGAAGCAGCACACGAGGAATGATGGCCATTCGCGTTGGAGGAAGCAAGGATCCGAGTAGAGAAGGGAGAAGGCGGAGGTAGGGTTGAATGGTGGAGGCGTTTGGCGATGGATGAAGATCTCGTGGTGGTCCGGGTGGTGATAGCCGTGGTGAGGAGGAGGATGGAGCAACTGTTATTCTCGCGTGGACGGAACAACGTGGTGGTGGCATACGGGTTTGGGTCTTGGGTTCGAGTAGGTGGAAGGAGATGAGAAGCGGGCGAAGGTTTGGGTGGAGAGGCCGGTGAGAGGTGGTGGATGACGTGGGGAGAGGGAGGAAGGCGGACTGCAGGGGAAGTGGATGTGGACGCTGCGCACGCAGTCCTGCTTCGAGAAAAATAAAGGAAGTCACGGGAAATGGGAAGGAAGTGGATGGCATGAACATGTGAGAGGCTATGGGTTTGTTGGAGCAACACAGGGTAAACACGAGAAGGTAAAGGAGTTGCTTCAGGAAAATTTTAGGGGAGTCACAGGAGCATATCACGTGAATAGAGAAGAAGACTGAGAATGAAAGGAAAAATGGGGCAGACAATAAATTTGAAGTGTTGGAAATAGAAAAGTCTAAAAGCTGAATTGAGAAAGTAATTATGGTCAGTGGCCATTCATTATCTTACGGCTGGAAATGAAAAGACACAAGGAGTTTGAAATGTTCGAAGCTGTACCGAAACTGCGAATTGTCTCATTGATCCCACGGCGAACCGGACTCCAACTCGTAGAAATAAATATACTGCGGAGATCAGCACAACGAGACGATCAAAACGGTATAAAGATATCAGTGGTACGATCATCGTATCAAAAGTCGATATCGGTACCAAAGTGCTACTATTTTGCCGAAAATAAGATCGACGGAGCAATAGATGTCCGAATTTGGAAGAACGACAAACTGACATCTTGCTCAGAAGATGGTTTAGAATTTTTCTATGTAAAAATATTTAGGTTTCGAAAACGTTTTATTTTCATTTCTTTTTGACTGATTAAATTGAAGTGAATTTACTCGCGAAATAAACTTTCGTATTTTCGGACGAAAATTTACCAGTTGCTATGTTTAACAAGACGTATTCCAAATATTAAATTTTTATTTCAAAATTTTATCGTTTAAAATTTCACAAAATTTCAACTAATTATGTTATTAAGACAGTTGAAATTTACGGGTCGTTACAAGGTTACTGTCAAAGGATAGTAGCAAATAGAAATTATTGTATCTACACATTTTATAGCAGCATATATATGTTGTAAATGGATGTAGAATATACTATAAACATGTTGATATAAAGTGCGAAATAGGCGCTATAGAATAACTATTTTATAGCGGGAACTTTATGCTATGAAATCATGCTCTTTTATAGCCGTTTTTTTGTGTTATAAGTGTGCAATTCTTTTTTGTAACATATCGATATACAGCGTTTATCAAACCGCTATAGTTGTGTTTAATAACGGCCATATGCCGCTATAAAAGACTGTTTTTCATGTAGTGTTCACTTATACATATGACAATGTACATCACATAGCATAAATTATTTCCTATACAATATTAGCAATTTTAATTTATAATTTTTATGAGTTGGGACATTAATTTTTATCCCTCAACCTTATATCTGAGCATTGCATATCATTTTAATTTATAATTAATATATTTCAGTAAGTTTATCATATATTCCATAACAAAATATAATTTTTACCAATAACTAAAATACAAATACTATTTTTTAACACCATTACCGAGTGCAACGCATGGGTTACACGCTAGTAGGTATAAAGCACGGAGGTCGACCGTTGAGCCTAAGCGTGCATAATCATTGCCTTGGAAGCATTTTGAATGTTAACACTTTTAAATGATTACTCATTTCTACATAGCTGATAAGAAATTAATTACCAAAATTATCGATTAAATTTAGGCTCCATCTATTAGCACCACGATAATTGATGTTCACCCCCACACAAAATATTAAATTAATAATTCCAATTTTGCCCTTTAATAACTAATTGCATGTTTTCTCTTCGGCTTGGAATATGTACATGTGACGACCCACATTCAAGAAGGTTTAAATTGACAATAATCCATACATATCCGACTTAAACAATCCGAAACGTAGATAATCAATGAGGTTAAATAAGAAAAATAAGAAGACAAGAAGGAAACAACACAGAATCTCACAGCGGAACGACAAAATATAATAATCAAATAATCAAGGTGATAAAGCTGTTTACTATACATTTGATTATAATCTATACACATTTATCAGAGTTATATATATACATCAGGGATAAATAACCAATATAGCAGAATAGCATGATGCAGGGTATAATAATAGTAATATACCAAATCTTCATCTTCGTCCTCTAGAGAATAATCTTCAATATGCTGGAAAAAACTCAGGACTAACCCAAGCGTAATGAAAAAATGAAACACTCGAGTCAAGCCTAAAATACTCTTATGTAAGTCAAATCAATATCACGAAATATGAGTGCAATAACTTAAGAGATGTTACAGGTTTTTCCATCTCCTAAGGATTCGTCAAACTATCTATATATAATAGTGTATGCTATAATAGATAATGTCTATCAGTAAAACAAATATCACAATAGCATTAAGGCTTTACATTATCCCCCTTAACACATTTTTACAGTCTAAACCAAAGTCGTAATGGGCTCGTATAGGGATAAATATGAAAAGGCACGTGTGGCAACGCCCATGGTAGGATTCTACTAGTCTACCCTTTTTGCCTGGTTGTAATCCATCTGTGGCCAACCGCGACAATTAATCCACACAGAAGGGTGAACCCATCGAGTTCAAATCACGACTGTAAAATACGAAAGTTCAACGTCGCTAGAGGTAGCTGACCTCATTGGCCAAACATAGGCTCTTGTTTTAGTCATTTTAATGATGACACAAGTGTCAAGGCTATCCATCATCGTTCTCTTACTTCATTCCAGTAAACGTTTGCCAATTCAACCACTACATTCTGGGTATCATCCACCGCGTACATGGTTATCAAAGTGGTTCCAATATTAACAGAGAGTATGCCAATAACAGGCCCCGGTCTCTTTAATAACCAATCGTCATTTTACACACCGGTTGGTACTTTTATATTTCAAAAACAATTCGTTCTTGATAACAAAATATCACATTCATTTAAAATCCAAATCCATTTCGAAATCACCATATTCGCTTCGTAAATCATATTTTACTTCAAAATGTTGATTCAGTTCCATATATCGATTTCACTTCAAAATTTGATTCGAATTTCAAATTCTTTATTTAATTTCATTCTAATCCAATTCGCATTTAAATCCAAGGTTTAAATATAAACATTCCACCCTTTTGATCGGTTTGAATTTTAGAAAATAATTTAAATAGTTTAAAAATAGTTAAATAGTTAGAATAGATTTTAGAAAATAGTTTGAGTAATAAAAATGGTTTATATAGTAAAATAGTTTGGAAAATCAAAATAATTTGAATATTTAAAGAATATAGATTTTAAACCATTTATAGTAAAATAATTCATTTGAAAATAGTTTCAAAGTCAAACCGATCAAATTCCAAAATTCTCAATTCAAATCAATTCCAATTTCAATTTCGATTTAATCGATTCAATTCAGATTTCACGTCACATTCAATTTCAATTCCAAATTAATTTCAATTCCAATTCTAAATTAATTTCAATCCCATTTCCAAATTAATTTCAATCCTATTTTCAAATTTAAACCATTTCGATTTATATCAATTCCGAGTTCGATTTCCAAAATATCGATTCAAAATACTTAAATCAAATTTTCCTTCAATATCCATTTTAAAAATCCAAACCTTCAAATATAATTAAATTCTGAGCTCAATTTCGAAATATCATTTTATCTCACTTTTACTTAGCAATATCTAAAGTTCGAATAAAAGTCCAATATTTTAAAACAAATCAATTTCTATAATTTAAATCATATTTCGATTATAACTTCAAAATCTCAACTTCGATTATCTAAACAGTTCCTGTTTCAAATTTAAATTCCAACATTCCGAGTTCCACTTCAAAAATAATTCGATTTCCATATATTCGATTTTTCATTTCTTAAAATCAAATCATTTAAATAATTTCAAAATAAATTTTAAAACCAATTAATTTTAACCAACCCAGTGTCCGTATATAATTTTCTATCCTAGGGCCAAGTGAATTAATTATTTCAATTTAATTCCAGGGATGGATATATATCATTTCAATCCAAAATAATGCCATAGGTATATATCATTTCTACCTATTTCTTAATTTATTTGAAATAATTCAATTTACAGTTTTATATACTGTAAATAATATACAGGATGATAACATGATATATCAAAATAAATAAACATCCAAAATATCAACAATAGCATCTATCACAACGAATCATCCAAACAGTCAATAAAATTCACAACAATTTCACAATTATCAATATCGGGTATTTACTGGTAATTAAATTCTAATTTAATTTAACTATCAATTCAAATCCAATCAATAAATCCAGATGTCAATTTAATTGTTAATTAAATTTATCAAGCAATAATCAATAAATTCAATTCACTTCACGATATAATTCAACTACATAAAAAAAAATTTAGTACTTGTGAGCGTATAAACACTAACCTTTTTACTTGAAACTGAAATTACTCCAGGTTCAAACAAATTTACAATCTGATTTCATGCCGTACACTACGTCAATACGATCGCACTGCAACTCATTTCACTCGAAACGGACCTCGCATGTAAAAATTATACGATAATTAATATGCAATAAAATCAAGATGTAATTACATAACTAAAAAAATTAACTCTAATCCTTACCCTAATATCACGCTCGTTCAGGTAACCCACGCATCCCTCCCCAAGCCAAATCGCGACAGCACCTCAGCCAATTTTTGATCGAACGCCATCATCAACACAGCTACCACCAGCCTCCGCTCCACCGCGTCCTAGGCCACGAGCGCCTAACTCCTCCCACACTCTCGCACACTTATGCATCAGATCAAGATGGAGTCTAAACCCTAGATCGTGACCTCACGATGCGATTCCTTCTACGCGCCTCCATCGCCATCACGCTCGCACCCAAGCGCCGCTGCCCCCATTTGAACACGATTCGATCGCGCGCTTCATTTTTTGTTTTCTATTCGTTTGTTTCGTTTATTAAAAGCCGAGATTCGAAAAGAAAGGGGAGTTATGGGGTGTGATGTACGGGATGTAGTAGGAAAAGAAATATCTAAATATTATATTAGAAAAATATCAAACTAAATGCCCACGAAAATTCCGAACTCCAAATGACGCGTGCCGCCTGGCATTTATAATATTTTACCCCCTATTCCAAACGCAATGAAACTAGTCCTGAGGCTTAATTCGATCATATGCGGAAGATCTTTTTAAAGTCAATTATTTTAATTAAATTCTGAAATTAAATTTATACGCGTTTCAAGCTTGCATGGCCAAACGACAAGTCAAGAATGCTATGAAACTTGAAATTCCACAATAATTCACTATTATGGATCCGGTGAAACTTGTTTCGTCGAAATCCGAGATAGTGGCCAAAATGGCTATTTTTACTTGTCGATTATAATATAAAATTTCCAATTTCTAATTATTCACTTTTACATCTCGATTTATATGTTAAAAATCTTCATTCATACTTAAATAAAATTTGAATCAATTTCCTATACCATTTTAATCATATTAAATCCATAATTCAATTATTCAATAATCTCCAATTTTAAATTTAAATAAATTAAATTATCTAATAAATTTGTATTAACAAATCATTATATTTTATTTTTACGCACATTTATCCAATAATTTCTTTATATTTAATAACTTACAATAGTAAAAAGTACGGGTCGTTACATACTCCCATACTCAAAACTTTTCGTCCTCGAAAGGCGTTAAGTACGGAATCTAACATAAAATATATTTTCTCAACATAATTAACTTATAAACATAAACATCTTATTTGCAAAACTATTACTATGCTTCTACTACGCCACTCCGATATTGATTTTATGGAAAATATAACTTATATATAAAAACAAGTTATAAAATTTTTAAAACTTCAAAAATTTTCTAACTCCCGGATTTACAGAAAATTTTGGCAGTGACTCCTTTGCGCGACTCGATCGAAATTTTTTTACAATATAATATATAACACATATATACCAAATAGATATCAGATATACATCTCTTCTCAATGATGAGGCATCTCGAAGGGAAAAAATATAAAATCGCGGTATATAATCCGAGATACGTACCATATTATTAATAATACGAGCGAGTTCGCTCGTATTATGGAAGCAAAAGCATATAAATCCTCGTATACGCTCAAACGGTCTTCGTATATACCTATCTCAACTCAATTTAAGATATTGGTTGCATATAACCATATAGAAGCACGTATAATTCTAATATAACCATATAACATAGATTTTGAATTCAAACAATAAATACAAGCACAAATACGCAATATGCAATAATCATATGCAATCAAAACGGTAATAACAATGGTTTGCAACAAAATAAACCATCCAACCATCAATATCTATCCAATTAATCCAATTAATTCATAATCATGTGAATTTACATTATCAAATGTCAATTTTTTAACTTATACCCATCATTTCTTATCAACACCCAATTGGTTCATTTTCCATTTATTCATATTTATTTATTTACATTGAATCGACTTGTATTCAATTTCATTTATTTTCAATTTATTTACATTTATTCACTTGTATGTCACATCTTCTATTTACGTTTTATTTTATTTCAATTTGTTTATCTTCCATTTTACTTACTTTACATTTAGTCACATTTAATTTATTCATTTTAACTTATTTGATTTCAATTATTTCACTTATTAACATTCATTTCATGTTGACATCTAATTGATTTGCTTTCATTTTATTCACATCTCATTCATCCACGTTCACTTACTTCCAATTTGATTTAGTATATTAGTCATGTTAGATTTGCCCATCCTCTGCTCTTGAGTTCTCCATTCAAAATACTGCAGATGTACTATATTGCCTTACTACTGAGTTTTGGTTCCAATTGTTTACATTCTTTTTTTTTCTTGATTTCTGGTACGGCTAATTTCTTTAGATTATTTAGGAACAAACTACCCAAATGCTGGTAATGTTTTTTCTCTGGAAACAAAAAAATGGTTTAACTCTAAAGTTTAAATGAACTAAACTTGGAAGTGGTTTTGTGTTTCCAAATTTCTGATATGTTAACGTTTTTTTCTTTCTTTAAATACTTTCCAACCTACCACGGCTTATTACTAATCCTGTAACGACCCGTAAATTTTTTATAAATTTTATTTTTTTTATTAATATATTTAATTGAAATTTTATGAAATTTTAAACAATTAAATTTTGAAATAAAAATGTAATATTTGGAACAGGTAAATAGGCACAAGGAAGAATTTCTAAAAAAAATTAGTCTCAGGGACAACAAGTTTGTTTTTTAGTCTGAAGGACACTTTTTAGTGTAAACTGAAAATGATAGTTACAACTATCATTCTGTGATTTACACTAAAAAGTGTCCTTCAGCCTAAAGAACAAACTTCATGTCCTTGAAACTAAATTTTTCTCTAACTTTTTCCTTGAGCCTAAAAACCCCTATTTGGAATGCGTCTTCTTAAACATAGCAACTGGTAAATTTTCATCAAATAATTTGGAAGTTTATTTTCTTGTGTAATTCTATTTCAATTTAAATCGGTCAATATTTAATGATAATAAAATGTTTTACAAACCTGAATATTTTTATACAATAAATTTGTAAATCATCTTCTGAGTGAGACGTCATCTCCGTTTCGTCAAATTTGGACTTCTATTGCTCCGTTTGTCTTATTTCTAACATTTTTGCAGCATTTCTGGTACCGATTATCGACTTTTGATCGGATGATCGTACCACTGATATCTATGTACCATTCTGTTCGTCTCGTTGTGCTGATCTCCGTAGTATATTCATTTGTCAAGTTCAGAGTCCGGTACGCAGCAGAATCTGCGAAACGGCTAACCGTATCGGTTCCGCAGTCGAGCCTTTTTGGTTTCCTGTCCCTTCATTGTCCCCGTGAAACGAATAGACATCACCAATTAATATCTGCAGCATTGGTGACCTTTGTTATGTAACCTCTTCAGTTTATACTGGCTATTTCATTTTATATCTCCTATTCTAAGATATTTGTGCCTTCATTTTTGCTCCTTTCTGTTCCTTCTTAGCTAAATATAATAATAATAATATAATTTATATACTTAGATAAAAAAACAAAAAAAAACAATCAAACTGCTCGTTCTTCATTTTGCAAAGCTTGAATCTTCCTTAATCTCTCTCATGCCCACCTTTCCCCACTACTTTCATCCGGCTATAAAAATATATGTATATGGCCAAGCTGAAATTTATATATACAGATCTAAGTATGTATTTGTTCGCAACCCACCCCTTTTCTTCTTGTACCCACTCCTCCATCACCTTACAAGGACACACGCAACAGACTTCCACCGCCGATAATCATTTCCAGCTTTTGCCTCATCAACCCATGAACTGCCGAGACCTTTCTCCACCTTCGGCCACTGCCTCAAACGCCACATCCACCTGATAGTTCACCAGCCTTCCGGTTCCCTTTGCTCTGCCCTACCTCTGCTCGGCCAGCTTGCACCCAGTCAACATCTCCACCCCTCCTCCCGAGCGCCCAGCCTTCAACAGCCGCCTTACCCAACCCGAACCACTTGCCTCTGGCCTGTCACTTCACCTAGCCCTGACTGCCTTCCCACTTCCATGCGGCCGATCGAACAGTAATCTTCTTTTACTTGCCTCCTATATATGTACATAATATATATTTGTTAAGTTTGGGTAGGCTGCATATATATGCAAGTATATATAATCGCTTGTGTATGTGTGTGTATTGACTTCGATTTTGGTTTCAACATAGCATTTCTAAATTTTGATTTTTGGATGTTGTATGAACGTATTTGTTACAATATATATATATATATATATATATAATTTATTTTATTCAGTTTTGTGTGTGTGTGTGTGTGTTTGGTTAGCAGTAATCTGTTGGAAAAGGAAATATATATATATATATATAGTTATTTTCTAGGCTATATATATAGTCAGTGTGAAAATGTGAGTTTATAAAAATATATATATAGTCAGTGTTGATTTGTAAGTATAGTAAAGTATATAACAGTTTCGTTTTGTGTATAACAGTTTAAGTATATGTTATTTATCAACTGTTTGTTATATATGTATGTTTTTATATTTTGGTATATTTTATTTTATTCTGTTGTTGTGCTTGTATATTTGAGGAGAGAAAGAGTATATATTAGTTCCTATATTTTACCTGTTATATGTACATATACTTGATTTTTCTGTAGTTTATAAAAGTTGTCTCAGTTGTTTATGTTTATGTATATAACTATAACAACTTCGACTGTAGTGTGTGTGTGTGTGTGTGTATATATCGGTATAAGAAGTATATACTATATATTTAAAGTGTTACCTTTTATATATATTACTAATTTATATATAATTTTGGGATTTGTTATACCGATATATCATTAGCTTATATATTATGTTTTATATATATATACATATACATATACATACATACATATATATATATGTATATATATATATCTAGTGTTTGTATATTCAGATTTTGTTTTATATATAGCTGTTGGTCTGCATAGTTATACAGCTTGCGTAATTGTCAATCTAACTTTATATATATATGGTTATGTTGGTACACATATATACAACACGTTTTGGTTAATATTTTGAAAAGGGTGTTTTGTTTAAAAGTATATAGATAATATGTTTAATATTGTTTGAGCTATTTTGTAAATTATGGACTTTTATAAATATTGATTCCAAGGGGATACAAAATGAAGATTTATTTTATATGTGTTTATCTTAAACAATGATTTTAAAATACATATTTAATTAAATTTAAAAGTGTGTTTGAATTTAAGATATGATTTTTTTTATATGCATATAGTTATATATATATAAGTTTGCTTATACCATTTAGCTTCATAGATACATTTCTGATTTGATTTCGTCAATTTTTTTTATTTATCAGCTCTATTCATCGAATTCGTGCCAATCTCGCCTTGCTTTGGAATTCGTGCTTGGATTCGTAACTCATCTCATTCTCGTTCATCTCTAAATACGATTTACGTTCTTATATTTATTAAATTTGATTTCAATTGGAACGATAATTGAAATATGCTGCTATTAGTTATTTATATTGCTATATATATGCCATTATCTGTATCTGTTCACCTGTGACATCTGACACCATTATTTGTTATTTATATTGCTATATATATGCCATTATCTGTATCTGTTCACCTGTGACATCTGACATCATTATCTGTTATATATATTGATGATATATGCCTGTTATGTTATTATCATATCTGTTATCATGCTGCAAGTTCCCTGTTAGTATAGAATTCACTATGGGTTGAAATGATATATACCCGAATGATCTGTAGAATAGGAGAATATTGTTATGGGTTGAAATGATAAACCCAAGTGATTTTCATTGACATTGAATTTGGGATTGCGGGTTGAAAAGATATATACCCGCATATATTTTAATTTGCGGATTGAAATGATAAATATCCATATCACTTGACCATAGGATAGAAAATTATATACATACACCGTTGGTCTATATATAAATGTTTTGAAAATGATTTCTATGATTTTGGAAAGAAATATATAGTTTTATAAATATGGATTTTAAGATTTATTAAAGTTGATTTAATAAAGTTGATTTAATCAATATAAAATATGTTTAAGTATTTATATAAAATATATATATTTTTAAATATAGAGTTTATAATGATTCGGGTTGGAAAGATAAATTTGAAATTGATTTGTAATTATATTTATTTAAGAATTTTATTTAAATAAATTTGATTAAAAATGACTTAGATGAATATTTCAAATTTACATAAATTGAAATGGGATATTTTGTTTATTTAAATTTGTAAATTGAAGTTGTATTTAGATGTTATTGAAATGATTAAATAAATATTTCAAAACTAAATGTTAATGAGGTTAAATTTAGATATAAATGGAATTATCGAATTTAGTTTTGAAATGTCGAATATTTAAAGCTTTGAAATATACTGAAATTGAAATGGTTTATTTATGGTTCAAACATGTATTTGAAATCGATAATTTGAAAGGGTTTATTGAGAAACTAAATTGATTTGAAATTAATAATTTGAGATTTAATTAAATTTGAATTTTGAAATTCGAGTTGATTTTGAATCGATTTGTGAAATTTGGGGAAGCTATTTTATTATGTAAAGTATTTTAAACTATATCTAAAACTATTTATATTTTACTTTATAAATTATTTTAATATATAAACTATTTTAATATAAATCATTTTCAATATAAATTATTTTATTATAAACTATTTAACTTATAACTATTTTATATAAACTATTTTATTTTATAAACCATTTATTTATATATACCATTTTTAATATCTAAACTGTTTAAGAGGAAAGTGTTGTGGATTCCAAAATGCTATGATTTCAAAGCTATGATTTCAAAGTGTTATATATTTCAAGGTTTTGATTTCCAAAGTGTTTTGATTTTTAAAGACTTATGATTTAGAAAGCGTTATAACCTAGGAAAGTGGTATGATTTTTGGAAATTGATATATTTGAGGTGAAAATGATATCGTATTGATTTGGGTTTTGAAATGAAATGATATTTTGGTTTTGAAGTATAAACTATTTTGAAATGACCGCGGTGTTATAATAATGGTTGGTCGTTAAAGAGACCGGGATCAGATATTGTCATACTCTCTGCCAATACCGAAAACCACTTTAACAACTGTGTACGCGATGGAGATTGCAGAATGAAGTAGGATGGTGGCGACGATCCTAAAGGTATATTTACGTGGACCTAACTCCCATAAGTTAGCATAAGGTGGCTAAAACAGGAGCGATCCGGGCTAATGAGGTCGCTCTTCTTATCGGACACACTCCATCGTATGCCATTCTATTACTTTGTGATTGATTTGGTGCGCACCTTTGATTCGGAAGTGTGGCTCGAGTTGGGCGATTGCTGCGGCTTTGCGTTACCAACAGTCCGGATGCGTAATTGTATATCTACCCTGGCATTGCCTTGTTGTGCCATGTCACCTACCCTAGCGTGCTTTACTACGAGTTTGATTTGTGTCGTACCTAGGAGTATCCTCTGGTAGCTCCAGTTTACGAGGTATTACGGTACTGTATAGACTGTTGACACTATAAAATGTGTTAAGGGGGATATGGGTAACGCCTTAATGCTATTTTAATAGTTTACTTTACTATAGACATTATTATAATAGCGTATATTACTACATAGTAGATAGTTTAGCGGATCCTTAGAGGATGGTGATCCCAAACATCCTTTGAGTTACTTGTATTTCAGTTGATATTTCACTTGAGTTGGATTTATTGATATAAGAATGTTAATCCTGACTCGAGTGTTTTGTGTTTTGTTTTATGCTCGGGTCAGACTGAGTGATACAACATTTGAGACTCGCCTTTGGAGTTGGAGCTTCGCTTGGAGATCCAGCTATCTATCCAACTTTCAGTTATTCAGTTGATTCCTGTGATGTATTCAGATCTTGTATTTGACCATTGTATTGAGATATCTATGTATTCTTGACTTCTGTCGTATCTTGTTTAACTCTGTTATATATATAGTAGCTTCATGAATTACTATTCTGGTTTCCACTGCATTATTGTTATATTACTCTGTGTCTGTGATTCTATGATTATTTATTTACTGTATATGCTGAGTTTTGCCAAATTTAAATTAACAATATGATATTTTGAGCAATTCAAATTCGACATGTATGGATGCGAATGGTTGAAAATTTCAGGTCGTTACAAATCCATAACACTAAATAGCTATTTATTTTATCAGTACAGTGTTTTTAATTAAAATGGACACACACACATGTGTGTGTTTACCCATACATATATATTTCTTATGTATATATCATATTTGATTTGTATGCTTTTATCTGTTATATAATCAGGCATATTATAAATCTGAACTATAATTGCTACTTTAATACGTATCATTTGAAATTTTTTTCCTGTTTTTGTTATTTTTAGTGAATCGCTCATCTAACATAAATAACAATGGGTGTTTGTCTTTGCTTGAGATGGTTGTTAAGTTGTTCTAGCAGTTCTACTCTCCAGCTCACTAGTGAAGTGTAGATTCAGATTATTCTTGAATGCAAATTAATCATAATCTCGTACATTCCTTACCAATAGGTTATAGTATATAACATTAACAGGGGCGTACCAACTAATTTTCCTATACAGACCCTCTACCATCCCATATTATCTTGGACTTCCTATTAGTTGAGTATTGTTATCCTCTCCATTTAGTCTTGTAATAGTAGATGGTGCATGTCGGTTTGGAACCACTGATGAGATGGCCGAGTTAGTTTGGTAACACTCAAGCAATAATTCAATTAGTTGCTTACTAACTGAAGGAAGAGTGAGCCGACTATGTTATTTTTTTTATTTGCAATATTATCGCAATTACTAATTTAAAAAATAAATGAAAATATGAAGATACTTTATGGCATAATTTCGAATAATATAGAAGTGATAAACATACAAAATATTCTGACAGAGTGTTCCCATTATTTTAATTCAAACAAAACCAAGCTAATCAAACATAATCTATCAAACACAATCATACTTGATCAAGTGCAATTAAATTGATCAGACATGATCAAGCACAATTAAACAAACATGATCAGGTCAACTAATCGGGTATAATCATATACAGTTAAACTAGTTAAACTGATTGCTAGTTATGATTAATTGATTAATAATAATTACTAATCAATCAAACTTTAACTACTATTATACTTTAATTATCCATCAATTTATTAGAATGCCCATGTTACTTTTGTGATTAAAGAAACAATCCATCTCTAACTAGTAGAACCAGAACAAGCTCTAGAACCCTTGTCTCTACATAATTTCAAGCCCCATAACCATTATTACTATCATCCAATCAAAAGAACCAATCATTCAAAACAATTATCGTTTATCAAAACAAACTTTAATCAATAAAATAAACAAAACTTGATTATAAACTTAACATATCTCATTCAATATAATTTATTTATTTAAAAATATATATATATTTTTTCTAATTCATTTCAAATACATTTCATTCTATTTAAGCTTTCTTGTGTTAAATTTTAATTTATTTACTTAATTTCACTAACTCCATTTAATTAACATTTCTTAGGTTAATTCTTTTCTCATATCTTAAATTCGAACCTTCTTTTATCTGCTTAATTAAAATGTTTAACCATTTTAAAATTTATTTTTACTTTCCTGTTCAAATCTTCAAGTTATAACTTATTTCAGTCTATACCATTTCAATTATAAGTTCAAAACTATTTTCATATACTTATTAAATCATACTTAGAATATTTTTCTTTTCAAATCAAAACTTGTTTTAATCAAAAATAAATTTCTTTTGGTAGCGATTCTCACTCAGAAACTCGGAAATGAATACCAGCGATGCTGCAGTCATCCCCAGAATTATTTCCCAGTGACCAAATGAGTTCAATGCTTTTTTTATTTCTTTAAAAATCCTTTCAAAATATTTTTATAGTCAAAACTCTTCAAAATAATATTAATATTAATTTTAAAGGCTTCAAAAACCATTTTGAAAACAAAAGGATTTTAAATTCTAAAATTCTTAATTTTTAAAATCATTTCTATATATAAGCTATATTATAAATATATTTATACAAATTTCCTTACCTTATTACCAAAATATTCCATTAATTTACAACTTGATCAATTTAACCAATTCTTATTACAATTATATTTCAATTCAATTTAATTATCAAATACTTCAAAAATAAAATCCATTAAGTATTTGTTTTATTTTAATTCAACCAATAATCGATGATAATTAAATATTATCATCGCTTAACAAAAATTTCAATTAAAATTATCATTTTATGTATATAAAATATACTTAGGTAAAATTATTTCGTTTACCCAATTTATAACAATATTATGTTTGACTTGCCTCGTTTAAGTGTTTAGAAACTACTATCGATAACACGGCGTCCCGCACATCAATCAGAATTTATAAACAACTCAACGGATAAGTAAACACAATATAAAACATTTTATAATACTAACAAGTATGCTCTCTCATATATATACACTCAACAGACTCATTCTAGGTGTTACTACCCTATCTCTAACGAGTCAAACCCCACAAAGCCAAGGTTATCGCTAAACCTGCCTTTGATACCAACTGTGATGACTTAGATTTCGAAAGGTTTAAATCGACAATAATCTACACATGTCCGACTTAAACAATCCAGAATGTAGATAATCAATGGGGTTAAATAAGAAAAATAAGAAGAGAAGAAGGAAACAAACACAGAATCTCACAGCAGAACGAGAAAATATAATAATCAAATAATCAGGGTGATAAAGCTGTTTACTATACATTTGATTATAATCTATACATATTTATCAGAGTTATATATACACATCAGGGATAGATAACCAATACAGCAGAATAGCATGATGCAGGGTATAATAAGAATAGTAATATACCAAGTCTTCGTCCTCTAGAGAACAAACTTCAATACACTGGAAAAAAAATTCAGGACTGACCCGAACGTAATGAAAAACGAAACACTCGAGTCGGGACTAAAATACTCTTACGTAAGTCAAATCAATATCACGAAATATGAGTGCAATAACTTAAGAGATGTTACGGGTTTTTCCATCTCCTAAGGATCCGTCAAACTATCTATATATAATAGTGTATGCTATAATAGATAATGTCTATCAGTAAAATAAATATCAAAATAGCATTAAGGCTTTACATTATCCCGCTTAAAGCATTTTTACAGTCTAAACCATAGTCGTAATGGGCTCGTATAGGGATACATATGACAAAGCACGTGAGGCAGTGCCCAAGGTAGGATTCTACCAATTACCCTTTCTGGCTGGTAACCCATATGTGGCCGACCGCGATAATCAATCCATGCAGAAGGCTGAACCCATCGAGTTCAAATCACGATAGTAAAATACGAAAGATCAACGTTGCTAGAGGTAGCTAACCTCATTGGCCAGACATAGGCTCATGTTTTAGTCATTTGAATTATGACACAAGTGTCAAGGCTATCCATCATCGTCCTCTTACTTCATTCCAGTAAACGTTAGCCAATCGACCACTGCATTCTGAGTATCATCCACCGCATATACGGTTATCAAAGTGGTTCCAATATTGACAGAGAGTATGCCAATAAAAGGCCTCGGTCTCTTTAACAACCAATCACATTTTACACACCGGTTGGTACTTTTATATTTTGAAAACAATTCGTTCTTGATATCAAAATATCACATTCATTTCAAAACCAAGTCCATTTCGAAATCATCATATTCGCTTCATAAATCATATTTTACTTCAAAATGTCGATTCAATTCGATATATCAATTTCACTTCAAAATTTGATTCGAATTTCAATTTTTTTTAAATTCACTCTAACCCAAATCGCATTTAAATCCAGGATTTAAATATAAACATTCCACCCTCTTGACCGGTTTGAATTTTAGAAAATAATTTAAATAGTTAAAATAGTTTTTAGAAAATAGTTTGAGTAATAAAAATGGTTTATATAGTAAGATAGGTTGGAAAATCAAAATAATTTGAATATTTAAAGAACATAGATTTTAAACCATTTATATTAAAATAATTCATTTGATATTCAAAGTCAAACCGATCAAATTCCAAATTTCTCGATTCAAATCAATTTCTATTTCTATTTCGATTTAATCGATTCATTTCTGATTTCAAGTCGCATACAATTTCAATTCCAATTCTAAATTAATTTCAATCTAATTCCAAATTAATTTCGATTCTATTCTCAAATTTAAACCATTTTGATTTATATCAATTCCAAGTTCGATTTCCAAAATATCGATTCAAAACACTTAAATCAAATTTTCCTTCAATATCCAATTTAAAAATCCAAACCTTCAAATATAATTAAATTCCAAGCTCAATTTTGAAATATCATTTTATCTCACTTTTACTTAGCAATATCTAAAGTTCGAATAAAAGTCCAATCTTTTAAGACAAATCAATTTCTATAATTCAAATCATATTTCGATAATAACTTTAAAATCTCAACTTCGATTATCTAACCAATTCATGTTTCAAATTTAAATTCCAACATTCCGAGTTCCACTTCGAAAATAATTCGATTTCCACAAATTCAAATTTTCATTTCTTAAAATCAAATCATTTAAATAATTTCAAAACGAATTTTAAAACCATTCAATTTTAACCAACCCAGTGTCCGTATATAATTTTCTATCCTATGGTCAAGTGAATCAATTATTTCAATTTAATTTCAGGGATGGATATATATCATTTCAATCCAAAATTAATGCCATAGGAATATATCATTTCAACCTATTTCTTAATTTATTCGAAATAATTCAATTTACAGTTTTATATACTGTAATAATATATAGGATGATAACATGATATATCAAAATAAATAAACATCCAAAATATCAACCAATAACATCCATCACAATGAATCATCCAAACAGTCAATAAAATTCACAACAATTTCATAATTATCAATATCGGGTATTTTACTAGCAATTAAATTCTAATTTAATTTAACTATCAATTCAAATCCTATCAATAAATTCAGATGTCAATTTAATTGTCAATTTAATTTATCAAGCAACAATCAATAAATTCAATTCACTTCACGGTATAATTCAACTACATAAAACAATATTTTAGTACTTGTGAGCGTATAAACACTCACAATTTTATTTGAAAATGAAATTATTCCAGCTTCAAACCAATTTCCAATCCGATTTGTTTCACTCGAAACGGACCTCGCATTTAAAAGTTATTGTTTGATGTGTGTTTAGTGTTTGATGATAAGAAAATATATATATCGAATTATAGATGTGTTTGCAGATACAGGAATAAATATTAATGTTGAAATAATAATACTATTGCACAAGATTTAACAAATTCAAACAGTATTTTTATTTCAATATAATATTTTAAACAGTATAATGTTTTCAGCTCATACACTGAGTTCATACATTTCATAATTTCATACATACATTTCATAATTACAGTTTTGTCCTCACTACATCACTCATACACTCAGTCTTCTGCACATCTGCGTCTATCTGCATTGTCCAGCTCCAGTATTTGTCCTGTCTCCTGTGTACCTGTATAATTAACATCTACAACAGTAATCTGAAAATAAACAAATTTGAATTTGCAAAAATATAAAATTTGTTTTATCGTTGTATCAGATATATGGGTTATTGTCATCATCTTTGATTGTGTAATAACTGTGCATATCAGTATTCATATCAGGGACAGGTAATTGTGAGTGGCTGCAATACACACGTGTATATTCATACACATGTGCACTGCCTCGCCAACTCGTGTGCACAGTAAAACAAGGTCAAATCCAAATCAGATTCAACTCAAGTTCAGATGACCTCGACCAAAATCCAAATGTACACATGAACAATATGTATGCACAAAGACTACAAGTCAATCAAAAGCAGTAAAACCAAAACAGAAGTGACAGTGCAAGTAAGCGATGAAGCACAATGGCAACTAAGCTCAACATCATCAATGTACACAGACTAGATGAATGCACAATCGAGCCAAAAGACAAGCTGGATTAAACAAAAATGCAATACCACCACCAACAGTGAAACAAGTAATGTAGACATGAATGCTACATTCTCAAGTTCAACCAGACCAAATTGAAACAGCAAATTTGAAAATGCACAAGTGACTCAAGTACAACAAATCAGAGACATGTATCCACATAAACAACTCAAAGTTTCAACTGCAATCACATGGCAGAAATGAATCAGTGATGCAGGCAATGACCAGAAAGTGAAAGTCAAACAAGTGCACAGCAAAATCCAGTGCCAACATGAACATAAAATGAATCATCAAAACAGACAAGTAATGTAGCACTATATCAACAGTGCATCATAATAAAGGCAACAGGGATCAAAAATCAGGCAGTACAAATAACACAGACCAGAATTCAAGTGACAAATGCACTAAAATGAACTCAAGTCACAGGCTCAAAGTATACAGATTGTATATGAACCAGTAACCAAAGTGACCAGACTACTGAATGCATCAGTGGGTAAAGAATTCAAGTGAAGACAGTGGCAACTGCAACAATACACAGTGAAGTCAAAGAAGTGCAACTGGACAACAAGCAAAGAAATGCAACAGCAATAAAAACAACACTGATACAAATGATCAGATACCAGACTACAAGCAACTGGAAATGACCAAGGAACTAGCAACATAACTGCAGGCTACAGGTCAGCAGCACCATGCAGATTCAAAGTATAGATTCAACATCACAAAGCAACTGTATACATGACAAACCCTACAAGTCAGAATGCACAGGGAAATACAAGCAACCAAAACCATGATCAAGTACAAGTGCAGATTGTAAATGGAGCAGCAAGTCAGTGAAGATCAAAGTCTGGGTACAAGTGCAAAAACAAGAATATCACAGAGATGGTCAGAGAGTACAAGTGCAACAGTGTTGCATGAAGAAGATTCAAGTCGAAGTCGAGATGACCAGAACCAGAAAACAAATCAAAGCCGTATGTTTTGAAAAAGTTTACAAGTTAAAAGAAACAGTCAAAGATTTATAATTAGGAAAGTTTCTGATATAAAACCAATTCAAAGAAAAGATCGAACATTCATAATCAAAGCCGTGTGAACAACGTAATTACCCAAAATATCACAACATAAAAATGGAAAGTTTCAACAATGTGGGGATCACGAAAAATCAAATCAGACTCTATAAATACAGAACCCGATATCATCATCGACGGTGTGAAGTGCAGAGCAAAGAGAACCGAAATCATCATTGACAAGATCAAGCAATCAAGTTAAAAATCACAGAGCAATAGTTACATACCGAAGCCAACAATCGATCAAATCGATCATCACGAGACAGAGCAAGGAGATCAAGCAGCATCTTCACGAAGCCCTAATTCAGAGCAACAAAGCATCAAGAGGCCGAAGCCGTAAACACAAGGGCAAAGCCCTAATTCAGTTGCACAAAAATCGCCAGAGAATCGAAGCCCTAATTTCATCGAGCAGCCATTATCTCAAAGGGATCGAAAGAAAATGAAAGCAGGCCGAAGTGTATGGGCGAAAAGAAAATGAAAGCGGGCTAACAAGTGGGCCGATAAAATTATAAAGGGGGCTGGCCTTGTTTGAATAGAGAGATTTATTTTAGTTTTAATTTGGGCCCGGGAAATTTATTTTAGGGCAAAATTGTTTTAATTTACAATTCAACTTTTGCCCTTGTCTTTCTTTTGGTTTTGTTTTAAAATTTTGTAATCTTCAAGTCAAGTCAGGGTAAATCACCACCTAGGGTTTAGGTAGTGTCAGATTGTCTAGTTAGGGTTAGTTCAGTGAGCAGGGTGTGCGAGTTTACGAAACTCTATAGGCGGTAGCAGGGTGTGCGAGTCTGTTAGAGTGTTTGTAAGCGAGATACTGTTTAATCCTAATAGAAATCTGGGAATGCAGCAGTAGGCACGGGTTGCCGAAGTTGGGTAAATTTTATGTGTGATTTACTTTTCTGCAAACTTACTTATCTGCAGTTTGATTCATATTTAAATTTGTTAAAATTTGCTATAACCCTATTCACCCCCCTCTAGGGTTAATCTAGATCCTACAGTTATACGATAATTAATATGCGATAAAATCAAGAAGTAATTAACATAACTAAAAAAATTAACTCTAATCCTTACCCTAACAGTACGCTCGTTCGGGTAACTGTTTGACGACGGAATTTCTATCGAGTTAGAAAACTATCGAATGAATTTTAAAATAAAAATAACCGTAAGCGCACGGCGTACTATTGAAGTACGTGGCGAGTACGGGTCGATCCGCAGGGAATTGATGATTTTAAAAATCTATTCAATCAAATTAAACCAAAGTCGAGGGATAATAAATTAACTAAAAAAAGGTAAGAACAAGCTAGAACTAAGGAGAATAAAAATATGAGATTAAAGAGCAATTTAGAGGTAAATCCCCTCTCATGATCACATAAATCAACATAATGAAATTATAATATCTTTTTGGTCATTTGTGAGTTTAGTTGATGCATTTATCATAAGCATGGCCTAATTGTGTTATTAATTAACACACTTAAACCATCAAACTTTAATGCACCCTCTAACCCACTTACTAACTTCAATGAAAATGATATGAAATTAAAAGTAGAATCTATTTTAAGCATGGCTTATTAACTGTTGAATTAGAAACATAAACCATCAAATTTTGATTCTAAATCCACTTCCATTACCATGATCATATGTAGATGAAGAGGTAATTAGTGATTCATATGACTAAGCATAGCCTATTTGTTTTGAACAACATAAGCTATCAAACTCAATATTAAACACAAAATCACACAAACATCCAACTTTCCATTAAGCACAAAAGAGACATAAATGAGAAATTATGTTGCATCTACATGATTCAAGAGAGCATCATTACCCATAAATTGTAGGGATTAGCCTCTCATTTGTGTTATTATGTCAACACAAGTAGAAAACAACATGAAATAAACAAATATAAAAAGAAGAGGAAAGCTAATGGAAAAGAGAACTATTCTAATTGCATAAAAGAAAAGAGATCTACACTATAACATGAAAGGAAATAAACAAGAAAAAGAAAAGAACATGTATTAATTTGCATAAAAAAGTTACATGAAAAGAAAATGGCTAAGTAGCCATGAAAAGAAGAGAAGAGTGTGATTTATTTTCTAAGCTAAAAACTAACTAAGAGGAACTAAGGGGGAAGAGGGTTACATGAATCATAAGGGGATTTTATACATGTGTTAAACCCTAATTCATATTTTTGGGGAATGCCCAAAATATCCTCTTAGAAAGTGTGGAGGCCAAGTAATCATTAGCTTCAAATAATCCTCATTTAAGTGTACATGAAGCCATTAAAACCATAAGCATGTGCATTAGCCTTTAATTCGTACATTAAGGTAGGTGGGTAGGTGGGTAGGTGGGGTCCTCCATTATCTTCACTTTGAATTATTTCCATCTTCATTTGTTCTCTTCACCCTTGTGAATGCATATATCATCATTAACCACTTGTAAAATTCACCAAATTTCATAGAAAAAACATAGAAAATTCCAAGTAAATTTTCACAATTTAATAAATGCATAAAAATGACCATTTTGCCCCTATATGAAGATGAATATGTGACAATTTCAAATAATTTGAATTTTGGTTTAAACAAGTTAAAATACCCAATATGATCATTTATTTAATTTAAATAGATTAAATATGGTGGTAAAAATATGCACATTTACGTGCACATCAAATACCCCCACACTTATCTTTTTATTCGTCCTCGAATAAATAAAAACTAAGATAAATCCGTTTTCGTAGGGAGCACGATTGCATTGAGCGTATGCAACAAGCCATTAAACCTTTGGGTGTCCCCAATAGGACGAGTGTTGTCTCGTGAGGGTTTTCAGCAAATACTACCCACAAAATCCAAATGCAGAATGAAAATATTTACAAAATGCAAGATTTATTTACAAAGAGATGAATGCGAGTTCTTGAAAATATTTACAATGGAGGATTTACTTTTAAATTGACACAAATAAGTTAAATATAGGTTTTGGTTATTATCTTGAAAATTTAAGCCATTTATTTGTCAAAATTTCCACACAAAAAAAATTTATCGTAACAAATAGACAATAGTTTAACTTGTTATTTCAGTTGATAACAAAGTGTAACTATGAAATAGATCCTTAGTTAATTATCAAAGTTTATCAAAGTGGTATTTTCATTTCTTTCCAATAACAAGTCAAATCAAATAAGTTAAAATAGTTCTAGGATTTCAATTGCTTACTCTCTCTTGTATTTTTGAAAATTTAGTTGATATTTACAATATTTATATGCCTAACTCAGGTAAACTGAGGCCAGATATATTACCCATGCACTGCCTTGCGGACTGATGTGAGGGGAATACAAAGCGTGGCGAGTGAACACACAAGTGTGAACACTTATCTACTGTAGGCATTATTTATAAAAGAATATTTATATACATACACCTAGCTCAGATAAACTGAGGCCAAATATACCGATCATGCACCGCCTTTCGGGCTTACGTGAGAAAGGTACAGTATGGCGAGTGTACACACAAGTGTGAACACCTGTCGATCGTAGGTGTTAATAGAAAATATTTACATACATACAAATGTTTTGTTTTATATATATATATTTTTTTTTCAAATTTTTTTTTGAAAATAGAGAGTTTTTCAAAGTCATCTTAGCACCACTTACAAAAAAAATGTTATATCATTTACTTTAAATCAACCACTTTTTAAAACAAAGATTTTCAATTAGGATATATTCATAATTATCACGTATGAACCTTCCTATATACAAGTTAAACCATTGTTATTTGTAATCAAACTTCATTTTTATTTTTGTTAAGACAAATAAATTTTCAAACATTTCAATTTAATAAACCAAAACCATATATTTATCTTATAGTGTTTCTTTAAAAATAAATCAAAAGAAAATTTGTTTTTGGGATTTTATTTAATTTTTTTTAAAGAAAAAGCAAAAATAAACCATGAAAAATTAAAAGTGAAGATGAGTCCCCCCCCCCACACTTGATTTTGACTGTGTCCCCACAGTCAATCCAAGTGAAAGGAGAAAAAAACAAAACAAGAATAAAAGATGACCTATATTTACATGAAGGTGAACGGTATTTACACAAGATCAGAAAGTATATCGTCAAAGCGTAAATGAAACGGTCTTCCAAAAACCGATTCATTTGCCTCGTCAAGTATACGAGACATAGCTTAAGTTCAGAAAACCAAACCATACAAGAGTTCGAAGTTGAATTTGGATTTGGAAAAACGAATGCCGTTTTATTAAAAATTGTACGAGTCATTTTATTTTCAATGATTTTTGGGGTTGATAAAACGATTGATTGAAGTTCAACTTTATTTTTACTAAACTGAAATTCAAATTCATCATTGGAAACTTTTTCAGAATTATTGATTTCAAAATAAAATTGGTGATTTAAATCTTCTCCATCAGAGTTTAACGTCTCGTTTTCAAAAAGTCCATAAAACTCGTGTTCGTTAAATTCGACTTCCTTTGTTGGATTATCAACAACTTTATTGCACAAATCAAGTACAAAATTCAAAGTTGTTGTATTCAAATTTTCAGAAAAAGGAAGATCGAAATTTAAATCGAGTTTCTCACCCTCAAAAGAATTGAAATCCAACTCAATTACCAAATTTTCAACAACTTCATTAAGATCATCATTTTCAATTTCAAAAGTTGTTATTTGAAAATCGTCGATTTGGGTAAAAAATGGATTATTACTTAACTCGTCACATGTTAGGATTTGGTTTTGTTGTTCATGTTGTTTCATATAAGTTTCAAATAACGAATCCGTGTGATCATCGTAAATTTCGTTCATTTGTTCAACAAAATCCAAAATTATAATTATTAGCTTGAGGATTTTCGATTTGGATTTGTTGAGAACAAAAATTTTCACTTGCATCATAGTCGAGATTATTCCCATTGCCAAAATTATTTGAAAAGTAGATCATATTTTTGTTTTTATTTTTAAATTCATTTTTGGGTTCAAAATTGAATTGGCTTGGGTTATACTCGAAATCGTTTGAATTTTGAATTGAATTCAAATTTTGATTATTTTGAAAACTTTGATTTGAATCATTTCCCAAATATGAATTACACAAATCATTTATCATTTGATTTTGTTGTATAGAGATTTCAAGTAAAGACGAAATGCTCTTTTCAAGATTTGAGGGTTGGTCATCGCTTTGAAAATTTTGTGGTTCAAAATTTGAATCATTTAAACAACAGTTGTTGTTAAAATATCCATACGAATTTTGAGTGAAATCATATGGATTATATTGATTTTCACAACTATTGTAAAATTCAAGTGAATATGGAAATTCAGACATTTTCAAGAATGTTTTTGGTTTTTTTTTATAAAGGAAAAATATTTACAAATAAAATTTATTTTTTAAAAGGGAAATTGATCTTTGTTTTTTTTTTGGTTTTTCAAATTTTTTTTTGAAAAGGTTTTATAATTTTTTTTTGGATTTTGGTTTTTGGTTTATTCTAAATTTTTAGATTTTTAAAATTTCAAAGAAAAAGGATTTAAAATTTTCAAAGGAAAAGGAATGTGTACAATTTTTTTTTAATTTTGGATTTGATTTTTTTTAAAATATGCATGAACTAATGCAACTAAATGAATGCAAGGATTAATTACAAATGATTTATCTTAAGTTAACCCAAAATTGTATAATTACACATTGTCTTAGTTCAACAAGATAGTTCTCAGCCAGGTAACAGACAGGATTTATCGGTGCACCACGAATCACCGTAGCAATGCAATCGAAGGTTTAAGTACCTTCAGAGAAACAACCACTATAATATTTACGAATCACCGTTATATTTATAAATGGTTATTACTCTGCCATAGCCTAGACACCAAGAAATTAAGTTGTTCAAAGAAGACAACTTATCAATATACAATTAAGAGTTATCGATGTCTAACCGTTATTATTAATCAAAATCTAAGATGAAATGCAAAACTGAAATTAAACGTGTATTAACAATGCAACTACGAATGTAATTTTTTTGTTTTTTAATTTTTGAATTTTTTTTTTAAATATATATATGCAAATGCAAGCAATCAACAATGCAACTAAAATAAAAACAAGAGACATATACAATGCAAGGCAAATAAAAACAATAGATATATCAAGCAAGCAGTTTTTTTCTTTTTATAAAGCAAAGCGAAGCAATTATTTCTGGGCAACAGTTGAGCAAAGCAAGCAACTTTTCCAATCTGCTTTGGCAACGTGAAATTAAAAAAAAGATATATACATTGTTTTTTTTTGAAAAGGAAACTTAAAAGTGAGGTTTTACTTTAAAAAATAATTTTTTTTAAAAGAGAAATGAAAAATGAAAAAAAAAGCAAATGAATTTATACTTGAAGAAGAGAATTCAAATGAAAACAAAAATATTGAACAATGGGTATATTTTTTTATTTTTTTAAACACCTTTTATACACACACACATCAAAGAAGGAACTAAAATCAATGAAAAACAAAACAAACTAAAAAAATTCAAAACAACTCTTCTTTTTTCTAAAAAAAAGAGTCCTAAAGAAGCAAAATAAAAAAAATTAAACAAACTAAACTTAAAAAAAAACTAAGCTTTGCAAAAAAAACAAAAGAAAAGTTAATTCGGGCCCAAATAGAAGCCCAAGACCCGAAAAAGAAAAAAAATATCTGATAAGTTTCTCAACCAAACTCCTGGAAATAATCAACCACAAATATTTCACTTGCTTCTCAATTCATTTCACCATTAAATTTTCTTAAATTCTCAAATTGACATCCACGTTCGAATTCAATTTCCTAAATTTTCAGAAATTCGATTCACAACCAGCAAGCAATTCGATGTTCGAATTTGAGACTTGGGTGCTTCGCGGTCGGCGATTTGGGAGGAATGGAAGGCGATCGTCACGATTGTGTTAGGGGATGGCGATTGAGTTGATTGATTTTTTTGGTTGTTCGTGGGTTCGAGAGTCAGTGATTGGAAGCTGGGCGAAGCAGATGGAATGGAGATGATGTGGCGGGTTCGCGTATGTGGATTTCGGGGTCACAACTGATGTCGAAGTGGTAATTGCGATGGTGCTGGAGTTCAAGTTCGTTGTCAAGGGGTTTGAATATTTGAAGGTCAGTGAAGAATGTATATACAGCAGTGAATTTTTTTTTCTTTTATTTCGGCTATTTGTGTCGATTTGATTTGTTTTTTTAGCTATTGAAGGTCAATGAAGAATTTGGGTTGATGAGGAGGCGGTTGAAGCAGTTGAGGCTGTTGGATTGAAGTGACCCACTTCTTTCTCTTTCTATTTTCAGTGATTTACTGTTGAGATTCTTTTTTTTTTCCAAACCAAGTGATCACTTCTTTAATTCATTTCCCCAAGATCCAAATTCTTACTAATATAAAAATATTAGTATATAAGTCAATTCAAGTCATTTATATATGTGGAGATATATAAATGTTTCCTTGCTTATCAGAGTATTAAAAATTAACAAGGAAAATTCAATCACACAATATTTCTCATTTTTCAGAGAATTGGTGTCACATAGCCATTTCTATTTTTACATTCTCCTTTTTGATCTCAAGCTTGATTAATATTAAATTCAAATATTGCCACTTATTATTTTCTTGCTTACTTCTCAAATTAATTGGTCTCTGGGTTTACAAGCCATACATTTAATTTCCGGAATTCTTTGTGATTTGATACTTATCATATGAATACTGAGGTGATAAACTAGGTTGAAGTCTAAGCATAGAAAAACAACACATGTGATCAAGGTTCAGACACAACAAGCACAAACCAATCATGACAGACAAAATGCATATTTCCTGGTTAACAGAGCAAATAATCATCACATGAGTGATGGTGTTGTGATCTACTTTATAAATCATACAACTTCTTATATCTGGAGCTAGAAAAGTGTTGAATCTGGTTTTTGAAAGATATTTGCACTCTTCTGGACTAAAACTTATAGAAATGGTGTTCTGAACCTATAAACACTTTGCAACATTTCCCTACCTACTGATTGGTATACATGTTTTCTACTCTTAATTTTTGTCTTGCCACTTAGTATCAGTTTTGAAGTTATAGTATCAGATTTTTCCTACTTAGTATTAGTTCAGTAGTTATAGTATCAGATATTTCCTACCTAGTATCAGTTTTATAGTATCAGATTTCTCCTACTTAGTGTCAGTTTTATAGTATCAGATTTCTCCTACTTAGTATCAGTTTTATAGTATCAGATATTTCCTACCTAGTATCAGTTTTATAGTATCAGATTTCTCCTACTTAGTGTCAGTTTTATAGTATCAGATTTCTCCTACTTAGTATCAGTTTTATAGTATCAGATATTTCCTACCTAGTATCAGTTCTAATTTCATAACTGAAGTGCCTCAAGACTGTCAAGAAAAACATGTTCACACATCAGATTAAATGGCATCTTCTCCTTCAGCATTATCTACTAAAACTATTTCAGAACTTGTTACTTAAGTCCACAGCTCACAAACACATATAACACTTAAGTTTCTTTTTCTTCTTACATACTATTTTCCAGATAACAAAGCAAAAGACACTCATGAAAATACTTAGAACATATTAGAGTTTGTCTAACTTATTTATTACAATGACACTGCTACTTCTCTTAAACACTTTAAATTCCTCAAGATCTCCAATTATCCATGCAAGCAAGCAAGCAATTCATGCATCTTTCCATGTAGCAAAACTTTGAACTGCCCCAATAAAATGAGACACCCCAAGTATTGCAAAGGCAACAAATAGGGTCAGAAATAAATTCTGGTGTGAGTGAAATCAAGTATGCAAAATATCTTGTAAATTCTTAAGGCTGTACAGAGAACTTTTCTATTAAATGCTATTCAAATCCCAATTAAAATCTGAGAATGTGTATATTTAAGTTTATCTATAAACATACACCCAAGCATTCATCCACTTACTTCATTCAGTTGTACATGTACAAACTCCTATGGATTAACTCCCTAAATTCCATAGCATAATTTCTCTTTCTCATCTTTTCATTTTGTTTGGTCTGAACTCTTGCCATTGAACACCATGTGTGCATTGCAAAGGGGCTCAGTTCTGTTAACCCTTTACACAGAGGCCTACAGGACTTAAACAAGTCATGCACATACCCATCAACCACCTGCTGATGAGTAGATCAAGGCACTACTCCTAAATTATTTTATAATTTAGAGACCATGCTTATTTATTTCTTTCTGGGGAATTTTTCTTTTGATTCCAGAGATACTCGTATTCTTTCCTTCCTTATATAGGTCAAGAATTATTAAAATCACCCAAAGATCATATCCAGACATACAAAGCATTCATGTAAAATTGCACACCTTATTTCAAAGTCATTTTTTCTTTAATCACATTTTTCTAAAACCTGCTTATATTTTTATTTCTAGAAATTTTCCATTGCTTACACAAATCTGAAGAAGTTATATGCAAAACTATATTTATTCTTTTACTGTGAACATAGGGAATGGTTTTTGAGAAAAAACCCATAAAAACTTATTGGTTTATGATCTGAACAAATCAGCACATATTTGTAATATTGCATTGTTCATATCATTTTTCATATATAGACTAGACATAAGCATGAATCTCATTATTCACACTGCCTACTTCTTTTCTTTCATTGATACCCTATTCCACAGTAAAACATTTGATTCATTTTTCATATCAAAACTAGCATATATAAAATCTATTTCTGTGATTAGTGTATTTGTTTGATTATCTATATTTTAAAACAAAAACTGAAACCATCACAACAAGTCAAAACAGGTTAAAATCTCATCCAAAAACCCAACCAGAATACCATCCATGATCAACATATTTTCATCCAGAGAATAAAATCAAACAGAAAAACATAATGTAGTGTTTATATAAAATAACTTGGCTGCCCTTAACATGGGTCTTAATGCCTTACAGATCATAAGTGATTAATCACTCACCTTCCTCCTCTCTTCCCCGAGAATGCCTAAGCTTGAAAACAGGGTGAGCTCTCCTTTCTATTATTTTTTCCAATGTGTTTCTGTTTTCCCTCAGAGAAAACCTCTGCTTCCCTCTTGATTTAAATCATTTTGCTAGGGTTTTACTAAAGGAAAAACCATTTTATCCTCACATTACTCAGAGAATTATGTGTGTGTTGTTATGGCTAAATGTGCCATTTTCTCTTGATTTCTATTTCTAGTAAAAGCAGTTGCTTCTCTGCTTTTCTGTGCACATGCTATTTGCATGATCCACCTACACATCATCTTTGTGTGACTCAGATACATTGTATACCTTGTTAGGCCTGAATGGTTCTCTTATATTATTTCAAACCATTTATTTCCTGATTTATTTTTAAGAAGGTATTTATGCACAATAATACTAAACTGGTTCTCATGCAATTTAGTTATCAAAAGGACTTTATCATTTTATACTTCTTTGGCTACTCATATCTAATACATATATATTTATATATATGTATATATATATATAGGAGATATCTGTATATAAAAACTCACTCATATTTGATCATTTTCTTCCCATTATATTTTATTGAAAAATCTCTATCCTCTTATTTAATCATTTCACTTACTCCTAATATTATTATTGTCAGACTATATTTTCTTTTCTTAAAAATTCTCATTTTCTGATTTTATTAAAATTATTTTTATCTCAATAATTTGGGTCTTCACATACTCTCCTCCTAAAAGGAATTATGTCCCACAATTATTCTCTCATACATTTCCATCCAAATGTATACAAAGCATAATTTCAATTGAATGAGATTTCAGAAACTCATTCATTCCAAATCAATCAAACATACATAAATAATTTTAAAGTCTCATCATAATTTTTTTAAACATACCTTTAAGTAGAAAACAGATTAGGATACTTATCCCTTATCCTATCTTCAGCCTCCCAGGTGCAGTCATTTTCATCTAAACTCCATTGGATGTTAACTAGTTTTATTATTTTATTTCTCAGTTTCTTTTCTTCTCTAGCCACAATGCCTACTGGTTCCTTTTTATAAACCAGATTTTCTTGAATTTCAACATGTGTAGGAGATTCAAGAATGGCCTCCTTATCATGCACCCATTTCCTCAATTGGGATACATGAAATACATCATGTATTTTGCTCAATTCCTCTGGTAACTTCAACCTATAAGCCAAAGTTCCTATTCTTTGAACAATCTCATATGGTCCTATATACCTTGGTGATAGTTTCCCTGCTTTGCCAAATCTCAGTATTCTCCTCATTGGTGAAACTTTGAGAAACACATAGTCTCCCACCTCAAATTCTACTGGCCTTCTTCTTTTATCTGCATAGGCTTTCTGTCTCTCTTGAGCTACTCTCATTCTTTGCCTCACTAATTCAATTCTTGCAGAAGTTTCCTTCACATTATCTGGTCCAAGCAACACCCTTTCACCAGCCTCCATCCAACATGCAAGAGATAAACAAGGCTTTCCATACAAAGCCTTAAATGGAGCCATTCCTATGGTGGACTGGTAGCTATTATTATAAGCAAATTCAGCTAAATAAATATGATCCTCCCAGTTGCCTCCAAAATCAAGTATGCATGCTCTAAGCAAATCTTCTAAAACCTTATTAACAATCTCAGTTTGCCCATCTGTTTGTGGGTGGTAGGCTGTGCTTAGGCTTAGTTCTGTCCCCATAGCTTCTTGAAAGCTACTCCAAAATCTTGAAGTAAACAAAGTACCTCTATCACTAATGATAGTCTTGGGGATGCCATGCAATCTCACTATCTCTTTCACAAATAATTGAGCTAGCTTGTGAGCATTTCTGTTTGAACTTATTGGGATGAAGTGTGCTGTTTTTGTGAGTCTATCAACCACTACCCAAATACTATCATTGCCCCTTCTTGTTCTTGGCAAACCATCCACAAAATCCATTGAAATGCTTTCCCACTTCCAAGTAGGCACTTCCAAAGGTTGCAGTAAACCTGAGGGTTTTTGATAATCTGCCTTGACTTGTTGGCATGTCAAGCAATTTGCCACATATTTTGCTACTGCTCCTTTCATCCCTGGCCACCAATAATTCCTCTTGAGATCATGGTACATTTTTGTACCACCTGGATGGATGGTGTATTTTGTTTTATGATGTGCATCCATAACTTCTTGCTTCAGTTCCTCTACACTTGGCAGACAGAGCTTCCCCTTTTTCCTTAGGTATCCTTTATCATCTACTTCATAATTCTCTACTGTCATGCCTTGTGATAACATGTCCTTTTTCTCCTTTAAATTTAAGTCTTGACTTTACATTTCTCCTATTTTATCAACCAGAGTTGACTTTAAAGAAATGAGGCTTAGTTTTCCATATTCAATCATATCACTATGTGCCTTATCTGCTACTCTAATTTCTGCTCTTATTTCTACTTCACTGAGGATTGTCAAATCTTTGAATTCACTCATCATTAAGCTTGCCACTTTTGCTTGATGCCTACTCAATGCATCTGCCACTTTATTGGCTTTTCCTGGGGTGTATAATATATCAAGATCATAGGCAGCTAGAAATTCTACCCACCTATGTTGCCTCATGTTTAAGTCTTTTTGGGAAAACAAGTATTTAAGTGACTTGTGATCTGTAAACAATTCAAACTTAGCACCTAACAAGTAATGTCTCCATAGTTTCAATGCATATACTACAGCAGCTAGTTCTAAGTCATGTGTAGCATACCTGGTTTCATTTGGCTTGAGTTGCCTTGATGCATATGCTATGACTCTACCATGTTGCATAAGCACTGCCCCTAATCCAGATCCACTAGCATTTGTGTAAACCACTAGCCCTTCATTACCCTCTGGAACCTGTAAGACTGGAGCTTCCACCAGTGCCTTTATTAGTGATGAAAAAGCTTGTTCACACTTCTCTGTCCACACATATGGTTGCTCCTTTTTAGTTAACTTGGTCAATGGGATGGCTATTCTTGCAAAGTCTTTTATAAACCTTCTATAGTAGCCTGCCATTCCCAAAAATGACCTCACCTCGGTCACTGATTTGGGTCTACTCCAAGATTGCACTGCCATTACCTTAGTTGGATCCACACTAACCCCCTGTTGTGATACAATGTGCCCCAAAAATTTTACTTCATCCTGCCAAAATGTACATTTAGATAATTTGGCCTTTAAATCATGTGCCCTCAGTCTAGACAAAACCAGATGCAAGTGCTTTGCATGATCTTCTTCGGATTTAGAATACACTAATATGTCATCTATAAAGACAACCACAAATTTGTCTAGAAAATCTCTAAATGTCCTATTCATTAAATCTACAAAATATGATGGTGCATTTGTCAATCCAAAAGGCATCACCAAAAATTCATATAATCCATACCTTATGTTGAAGGCAGTATACTTAATGCTTTCTTCCTCTACCTTCATCTGATGAAACCCAGAGGCTAAATCTAGCCTTGAGAAGATCTTTGCTCCATTTAATTGATCGAATAGATCATCAATTATGGGGAGTGGATATTTGTTCTTGATGGTAACTTTATTTAGTTCTCTATAATCAATACACATCCTTAAAGTACCATCATGCTTCTTCACAAATACAACTGGGGAACCCCAGTTTGAACTACTAGGCCTTATGAAGCCTTTTTGCTCCAGTTCTTCCAACTGATGTTTCAACTCCACTAATTCTTTAGGACCCATTCTAGTCGGCTTCTTGATGATTGGGCTTGCTCCTGGGATTAGCCTTATTTGAAATTCTACTTGCCTATTTTCTGGAACACCTATGACTTCACCAAAGACATCTGGGTATTCATTTATAATTTTTATGTCTTCCAGTGTTAATTCTTTCTCAGTCATGCTACATATGTGGTTACAGTAATTGATTTTAGCAATTTCACTCATAACTATAATATTTTTACCATTTTCTGTTTTCAGAGAAATAGTAAGATTTTCTAAGTTTAAAATTGCTTTGTATTTTCTTAGCCAATCTACTCCTAGAATAATTCCTATTCCAGGATATTTTAGCACAAACAAATCAGAGCTAAACATATTTCCACCTATGTTTAACTCTACTCCCAAACATTTAATCTCTAGCATGCAAGAATTACCTAGTGGGCTCTGAATAAACAAGGGATTATCAACTAAATAGCATGTGAGAGTTAATTTATTCACTATGTCTTGGGATATTAGTGAATGTGTTGCTCCAGTGTCATATATAACTGAGATGGGGTGATCTTTAATTAGTAGTATACCTTCCAATTGTCCGGAACTTCCCACTGCAGTTGCTTTTGCTTTGCCCTCAAGTGTTCCTACCTTTGCTCCCGTTCTGAACTCTGGGCAGTTTCTTTTAATATGACCTTCTTTCCCACAGTCATAGCAGCTAAACAATGCCTTCTTGGCTGCTTGACACCTATTACTCATGTGTCCTTCTTTGCCACAATTATAACAAGTAACCTTCTTCTTAGCTTCCCCAGTGGTTGCTCCCTCCATTTTCTTATCCATATTCTTTTTGTCATAGGGATGTGCTCTATTTTTCCCCTTCTTTTGATTATTAGCCCTCATGCTCCTAAATTTTTCCCTTGCATTGTCATGTTGTTCAAAAGAAAGAGCAAGGTCTATGACTTGATCAAATGTTTTATCCTTGTATGGTAACATTGCTCTACTCAGACCTGCATTTAATCCTTGGATAAATCTTGAATTCTTTGATTCTTCATCCCCTATGAGCATAGTTCCATACTTGGACAAACTCTCAAATTTTTGAGTGTATTCAGTCACACTCATTGGTCCTTGCCTCAGCCTTATGAATTCTTCAAGCAATGTTGCCTTAGCTGTTGCTGGGACAAACCTTGCTTCAAGCATTTCCTTGAATTGATCCCATGTTATCTCATTTTCTGGCCTTCCTGTGATGATCACTTCCCACCAATCTAATGTTGCTCCTTTGAGTCTCCTAGAAGCTATCTGCCTCTTTCTTTGGTCATTAATTTGCATATCTGCAAATATCCTTTCCAAAGTTCTCAACCATGTCTGCACCCCCATAACTCCCTCAGTGCCTTCAAAATCCTTACCTCCTAAATTTGAAAATGTCTTCAATAACTTAGCTAATTCCTCATGAGGATTCTCTTCCCTCTGCACTGCTCCTTCTCTAAATGCCCTCACCAAATCTTGCAAGTTAACCATTGGTGTTGTATTGGAGGGTCCTGCTCCATGACTTGGTGGTCTTCCTACCATGATTCACTATTCAATTGCATAGCTAGTTAGTCATATTTCTAATTTAATTATTTTCTGAAATTTACTTCTATCATTATTATATATATATATATATATATATATTTAGAATTTTATCCATACAAGAAAATTGGATAATATATTTATGCTATGTTTTAATAACATAGCTTTGATACCAACTGAAGTGACCCACTTCTTTCTCTTTCTATTTTCAGTGATTTACTGTTGAGATTCTTTTCTTTTTTTTCCAAACCAAGTGATCACTTCTTTAATTCATTTCCCCAAGATCCAAATTCTTACTAATATAAAAATATTAGTATATAAGTCAATTCAAGTCATTTATATATATGGAGATATATAAATGTTTCCTTGCTTATCAGAGTATTAAAAATTAACAAGGAAAATTCAATCACACAATATTTCTCATTTTTCAGAGAATTGGTGTCACATAGCCATTTCTATTTTTACATTCTCCTTTTTGATCTCAAGCTTGATTAATATTAAATTCAAATATTGCCACTTATTATTTTCTTGCTTACTTCTCAAATTAATTGGTCTCTGGGTTTACAAGCCATACATTTAATTTCCGGAATTCTTTGTGATTTGATACTTATCATATGAATACTGAGGTGATAAACTAGGTTGAAGTCTAAGCAGAGAAAAACAACACATGTGATCAAGGTTCAGACACAACAAGCACAAACCAATCATGACAGACAAAATGCATATTTCCTGGTTAACAGAGCAAATAATCATCACATGAGTGATGGTGTTGTGATCTACTTTATAAATCATACAACTTCTTATATCTGGAGCTAGAAAAGTGTTGAATCTGGTTTTTGAAAGATATTTGCACTCTTCTGGACTAAAACTTATAGAAATGGTGTTCTGAACCTATAAACACTTTGCAACATTTCCCTGCCTACTGATTGGTATACATGTTTTCTACTCTTAATTTTTGTCTTGCCACTTAGTATCAGTTTTGAAGTTATAGTATCAGATTTTTCCTACTTAGTATTAGTTCAGTAGTTATAGTATCAGATATTTCCTACCTAGTATCAGTTTTATAGTATCAGATTTCTCCTACTTAGTGTCAGTTTTATAGTATCAGATTTCTCCTACTTAGTATCAGTTTTATAGTATCAGATATTTCCTACCTAGTATCAGTTTTATAGTATCAGATTTCTCCTACTTAGTGTCAGTTTTATAGTATCAGATTTCTCCTACTTAGTATCAGTTTTATAGTATCAGATATTTCCTACCTAGTATCAGTTCTAATTTCATAACTGAAGTGCCTCAAGACTGTCAAGAAAAACATGTTCACACATCAGATTAAATGGCATCTTCTCCTTCAGCATTATCTACTAAAACTATTTCAGAACTTGTTACTTAAGTCCACAGCTCACAAACACATATAACACTTAAGTTTCTTTTTCTTCTTACATACTATTTTCCAGATAACAAAGCAAAAGACACTCATGAAAATACTTAGAACATATTAGAGTTTGTCTAACTTATTTATTACAATGACACTGCTACTTCTCTTAAACACTTTAAATTCCTCAAGATCTCCAATTATCCATGCAAGCAAGCAAGCAATTCATGCATCTTTCCCTGCAGCAAAACTTTGATCTACCCCAATAAAATGAGACACCCCAAGTATTGCAAAGGCAACAAATAGGGTCAGAAATAAATTCTGGTGTGAGTGAAATCAAGTATGCAAAATATCTTGTAAATTCTTAAGGCTGTACAGAGAACTTTTCTATTAAATGCTATTCAAATCCCAATTAAAATCTGAGAATGTGTATATTTAAGTTTATCTATAAACATACACCCAAGCATTCATCCACTTACTTCATTCAGTTGTACATGTACAAACTCCTATGGATTAACTCCCTAAATTCCATAGCATAATTTCTCTTTCTCATCTTTTCATTTTGTTTGGTCTGAACTCTTGCCATTGAACACCATGTGTGCATTGCAAAGGGGCTCAGTTCTGTTAACCCTTTACACAGAGGCCTACAGGACTTAAACAAGTCATGCACATACCCATCAACCACCTGCCGATGAGTAGATCAAGGCACTACTCCTAAATTATTTTATAATTTAGATACCATGCTTATTTATTTCTTTCTGGGGAATTTTTCTTTTGATTCCAGAGATACTCGTATTCTTTCCTTCCTTATATAGGTCAAGAATTATTAAAATCACCCAAAGATCATATCCAGACATACAAAGCATTCATGTAAAATTGCACACCTTATTTCAAAGTCATTTTTGCTTTAATCACATTTTTCTAAAACCTGCTTATATTTTTATTTCTAGAAATTTTCCATTGCTTACACAAATCTGAAGAAGTCATATGCAAAACTATATTTATTCTTTTACTGTGAACATAGGGAATGGTTTTTGAGAAAAAACCCATAAAAACTTATTGGTTTATGATCTGAACAAATCAGCACATATTTGTAATATTGCATTGTTCATATCATTTTTAATATAGACTAGACATAAGCATGAATCTCATTATTCACACTGCCTACTTCTTTTCTTTCATTGATACCCTATTCCACAGTAAAACATTTGATTCATTTTTCATATCAAAACTAGCATATATAAAATCTATTTATGTGATTAGTGTATTTGTTTGATTATCTATATTTTAAAACAAAAACTGAAACCATCACAACAAGTCAAAACAGGTTAAAATCTCATCCAAAAACCCAACCAGAATACCATCCATGATCAACATATTTTCATCCAGAGAATAAAATCAAACAGAAAAACATAATGTAGTGTTTATATAAAATAACTTGGCTGCCCTTAACATGGGTCTTAATGCCTTACATATCATAAGTGATTAATCACTCACCTTCCTCCTCTCTTCCCCGAGAATGCCTAAGCTTGAAAACAGGGTGAGCTCTCCTTTCTATTTTTTTTGTCCAATGTGTTTCTGTTTTCCCTCAGAGAAAACCTCTGCTTCCCTCTTGATTTAAATCATTTTGCTAGGGTTTTACTAAAGGAAAAACCCATTTTATCCTCACATTACTCAGAGAATTATGTGTGTGTTGTTATGGCTAAATGTGCCATTTTCTCTTGATTTCTATTTCTAGTAAAAGCAGTTGCTTCTCTGCTTTTCTGTGCACATGCTATTTGCATGATCCACCTACACATCATCTTTGTGTGACTCAGATACATTGTATACCTTGTTAGGCCTGAATGGTTCTCTTATATTATTTCAAACCATTTATTTCCTGATTTATTTTTAAGAAGGTATTTATGCACAATAATACTAAACTGGTTCTCATGCAATTTAGTTATCAAAAGGACTTTATCATTTTATACTTCTTTGGCTACTCATATCTAATACATATATATTTATATATATGTATATATATATATAGGAGATATCTGTATATAAAAACTCACTCATATTTGATCATTTTCTTCCCATTATATTTTATTGAAAAATCTCTATCCTCTTATTTAATCATTTCACTTACTCCTAATATTATTATTGTCAGACTATATTTTCTTTTCTTAAAAATTCTCATTTTCTAATTTTATTAAAATTATTTTTATCTCAATAATTTGGGTCTTCACATGGATGCTTGGATTGCGCAGGGGGATTTTTTGGGTCAGGCAGTGGATGTGGGTTGGGTGATGTATTCAATGTTTGTTGAGAAGGTTTTGACAGGGTATTCGATGTAGTTCAGGTGATGTTGTTTGCAGTTTGTAAAGAGTGGGGAAGCAGCAGATGTTGGTGGTGCACAAGTTTGGCCAAGGAGAGTTTGTTGTGGTGAGGTAGCTGGTCTGAGTGGTCGAGGGTGGATAGGAATGGTTTGCTTGAAGTATGACTGATGCTGTGGTGAGATACTGTGCATGGTTGCACAGAAATGTGCACAGTGGTGGTAGCTTTTCAAGGGATGTGCAGAGTGTTTTTTTTTCTTCTGAATGGATGAGGAAGTGGACAGATGTTGGTACGGTAGGAATTGATGATATGGTTGAAGTGCAGTGGTGCAACTAGATGGAAGTTGAGTTGGTCTGTGTTCTTGTGAGTAAAGAGTAGTGGAAGTGTTTGAGGTGTGTAGATGATGATTTGGTGATGATAGGTTTTGTTAGCATGTAGAAGTGAAGTTGAAGGAGTATGTGGTAGCTTGGGTTGTAGAGTGATGGATGTAGTGGACAGTAGGGGACGCAGTGGACAGTTTGGGATTGGTTTGTAGATTGTGGTGGAGTGTTGGCTGTTGAAGTTATTGAGGTTGGTTTATGTGGGTAGTCTGAATGGGGTTGTTGTACAGTTTGTATGTGCAGCAAAGGGTGAGCAAGTGAAGTGAACCGATGGCAATGATGGAATGATTGATGAACTGTAGAGGTAGATGTCAGGTTGAAGTAGGTGGTGTGAATGTAAGTTAATGTGAATTGCAGTGGGAATTGGATGTTGGATGGCAAAGAATGTTGCAAGGCGGTTGTGTGATAGGTGGTCAGGAGTGATCAGTTTGCGGCTTATGGCTGTGATATGGTGGGGGAATACAGGTAGTGTTTGAAGTGTATGGTGAGTGGTGGCACAACGGTGTTAGAAGTGCAGGGGAATGTTAATGGAGGTGGAATGCAAGAAGAGGCTGTGATATAACACTGTTTTGTATATGGGCAGTGCACAGAAGTTTGTTAATAGTTTGTAATGGAACAGTAAAAAAAAATTGCACAATGTAAGTGCAAAAATTGTAAAATGTAGCAATAAATTCGAATGCAAATGTAAAATGGAATGGAATGGAATTTTTTTTTCTTTTGCAAATGAAATGGTGGATGTTACATTTTTTTTGATATGGAAATGCAAAACAAACAAGAACACAAACAAATGCACATAAAAACCAAACACACACAATAATTTTTTTTAACACAACACGCACAAAACAAACACACTAAAATCAAACAAAAATAATTCGAAGAATAGAAATTAAAAATCAAAGTAATTCCCCGGCAACGTCTCCAAAAACTTGTTCGACGACGGAATTTCTATTGAGTTAGAAAACCTTCGAACGAATTTTGAAATAAAAATAACCACAAGCGCACGGCTTACTATTGAAGTACGTGGCGAGTACGGGTCGATCCGTAGGGAATTGATAATTTTAAAAATCTATTCAATCAAATTAAACCAAAGTTGAGGGATAATAAATTAACTAAAAAAAAGGTAAGAACAAGCTAGAATTAAGGAGAATAAAAATATGAGATTAAAGAGCAATTTAGAGGTAAATCCCCTCTCATGATCACATAAATCAACATAATGAAATCATGATCTCTTTTTGATCATTTGTGAGTTTAGTTGATGCATTTATCATAAGCATGGCCTAATTGTGTTATTAATTAACACACTTAAACCATCAAACTTTAATGCACCCTATAACCCACTTACTAATTTCAATGAAAATGATATGAAATTAAAAGTAGAATCTATTTTAAGCATGACTTACTAACTATTGAATTAGAAACATAAACCATCAAATTTTGATTCTAAATCCACTTCCATTACCATGATCATATGTAGATGAAGAGGTAATTAGTGATTCATATGACTAAGCAAAGCCTATTTGTTTAGAACATCATAAGCTATCAAACTCAATATTAAACACAAAATCACACAAACATCCAACTTTCCATTAAGCACAAAAGAGACATAAATGAGAAATTATGTTGCATCTACATGATTCAAGAGAGCATCATTACCCCTAAATTGTAGGGATTAACCTCTCATTTGTGTTATTATGTCAACACAAGTAGAAAGCAACATGAAATAAACAAAAATAAAAAGAAGAGGAAAGCTAATGGAAAAGAGAACTATTCTAATTGTGTAAAAGAAAAGAGATCTACACTGCAACATGAAAGGAAATAAATAAGAAAAAGAAAAGAACATGTATTAATTTGCATAAAAAAGTTACATGAAAAGAAAATGGCTAAGTAGCCATGAAAAGAAGAGAAGAGCTTTGATTTATTTTCTAAGCTAAAAACTAACTAAGAGGAACTAAGGGGGAAGAAGGTTACATGAAACATAAGGGGATTTTATACATGTGTTAAACCGTAATTCATATTTTTAGGGAATGCCCAAAATACCCTCTTAGGAAGTGTGGAGGCCAAGTAATCATTAGCTTCAAATAATCCTCATTTAGGTCTACATGAAGCCATTAATTCCATAAGCATGTGCATTAGCCTCTAATTTGTACATTAAGGTAGGTGGGGTCCTCCATTATCTTCACTTTGAATTATTTCCATCTTCATTTGTTCTCTTCACTCTTGTAAATGCATATATCATCATGTAACCACTTGTAAAATTCACCAAATTTCCTACAAAACAACATAGAAAATTCCAAGTAAATTTTTACAATTTAATAAATGCATAAAAATGACCATTTTGCCCCTATATGAAGATGAATATGTGACAATTTCAAATAATTTGAATTTTGGTTTAAACAAGTTAAAATATCCAATATGATCATTTACTTAATTTAAATAGATTAATATAGTGGTAAAAATATGCACATTTACATGCACATCAGTAACTCACGCATCCTTCCCCAAGCCAAATCGCGACAGCACCTCGGCTAATTTTTGATCGAACGCAATCATCAACACGGCTACCACCAGCCTTCGCTCCACCGCGTCCTAGGCCACGAGCGCCTAACTCCTCCCACACTCGCGCACGCTCATGCATCGGATCGAGATGGAGCCTAAACCCTAGATCGTGACCTCACGATGCGATTCATTCTACGCGCCTCCATCGCCATCACGCTCGCACCCAAGCGCCGCTGCCCCCATTTGAAAGTGATTCGATCGCGCGCTTCATTTTTTGTTTTCTATTCGTTTCTTTCGTTTATTAAAAGCTGAGATTCAGAAAGAAAGGGGAGTTATGGGGTGTGATGTACGGGATGTAGTAGGAAAAGAAATATCTAAATATTATATTAGAAAAATATCCAACTAAATGCCCACGAAAATTCCGAACTCCAAATTACGCATGCCGTTTGGCATTTATATTATTTTACCCCTATTCTAAACGCAATGGAACTAGTCCCGAGGCTTAATTCGATCGTATGCGGAAGATAGCTTTTCAAAGTTAATTATTTTAGTTAAATTCCGAAATTAAATTTCTACGCGTTTCAAGCTCGCACGGCCAAACGACAAGTCCGAACACTACGAAACCTGCAATCCCACAATAATTCACTATTATGGATTCGATGAAACTGGTTTCGCCGAAATCCGAAACAGTGGCCAAAATGGCTATTTTTACTTGTCGATTGTAATATAAAATTTCTAATTTCTAATTATTCATTTTTACATTCAATTTTATATGTTAAAAATATTCATTCATACTTAAATAAAATTTGAATCAATTTCCAATACCATTTTAATCATATTAAATCCATAATTTAATTATTCAAATAATCTCCAATATTAAATTTAAACAAATTAAATTATCCAATAAATTTATATTAACAAATCATTATATTTGATTTTTACCCATATTTATCCAATAATTCCATTGTATTTAATAACTGACAATAGTCAAAAGTACGAGTCGTTACAATACACCCATGTTATCTCTTGACGCTGATAAAATTCAAAAAACATAGTTATCGGGATTGTGTAAACATAAATTAAAAGCCTTTAGAAATCAATACGTATTGATGGCCACATTGGAAAAGTAAAAACAACGTTAACATTGGGCGTTTTATAATATTAAACCACGCTAAAAACGGTGTTAAAGTCTCTAAATCAACACTTAGGGACGACATTGGTAACCAAAATACCACGTTTCACTTATGCATGGAAACGATGTAGGCGCGTACAATGTAGGCGCTGAAATTATTTTATCTTATTAAAACAGAAGCATCACAATACACATGCATTACCAATATAGTAACATTCACTGCAACAAAATACTTCTTGCATCACTAGACTACAAAAAACACGTGCATTTCTTGCATTACCAGACCATATAAACACAATACACATGCATTTCTTGCATTATCAACCACAAAAACAAAGTCAACACTGATTAAAAAAAACACTGTCAATCAAAATATCGTCAACCTAGAATAGAGTAACAACATAGACCATCAAAATACTGTCAATCTAGAATAGAGTAACAATATAGATCATAACAATACTGTCTTTCGATACGTTTTTTCTCGCTGCCTACCTTTTTCCATCATTGTATTGGGTTGGAAAAAAGAAAGAAAGTAGTAAAAGGAAGTAAGAAGGAAGAAAAGAAACACTGATAACAAAGGAAAAAGGGTAATTTAGGAATAAACAGGGTGGAAAATGGAATTACTGGGGTGAAGTTTATTTTTTAAAATTACCGGGGTAAAGAAAGCAAATAGCGGGGTGACAATAGACGGACCCTTACATGTAATTTGATCATAAAAATAGATTGCCCTATAAATAAAATTTACTTTTATTATCATTAGAAGTGTTGGCATGAAAAGCAAGTAAACTTGTCGAGACAAAGAATTGAACATGAGATCTCCTATGCAAACCGGTATTTACTATCATAGTTATACCAATCATCCCATTGTTTTTTTAATACAATTTGTTGCTTGCACAATTCATATAGGAGCAAGAACATTGGAATTAACAAATTTAAAAATTCTTAATGGAACCTATTTTCAAAAGTAACTGAGACTCAAGAGTTGCGATTAGTTATTTGACAATCGACAAAGCTTACTCAAAAAGTTGTCGATTGATTTAGTTTATTCCATAAAATATGTATAATTCTTTTTTCATGAACTTTCACCTTTTTCATACAATTCCATCCTCTCTACCCTATCGACTTCACTAACCATCCAAAGATATAGAATTACAAACTTGTTTTATATGAAAATGCAAACCACTTCACAGTTTCTATGTACTACATTCTTTATATTTCATACTGATCTGCATCTTTAATATATGCCTTTTCTATCAAACTCAATCTTATTGCATTTTTTGTTTAAAATTTAATTAATGCATATACAAATATTTGGCTGGCATAATATATATGTTTTAAAAGCGTAAGTAGTTTTCATTTTTTCATATATTGCACTTTTCCATATGAAAATCAATCTTGGTTTTTCATAAATGGTTGTTTTTATATACCATTATCAAATTTTATAGCATTTATAACAATGCTTTAAAAAAAACAAATCAGATTGCATTTTCTGTTCAAATAAATAGGAATCTAATTTACATACTTATGGTAACAAAGACTTTTCTCAAAATTAATGTTTCGAATCTCATATTTTGAGCATGTCTTGTCTCCATATTTTTATACGCATTATGTCATATTTGATGAGATCTTGGATGAGACGAGTATATATTAGGTGTACATCTCATTTTGGTATATCTGTTCTCAAAGTATGTATTAAGACAATCTCGGAGTAACTGTTAAATTTTGGTGATACAAAATCACAAATAGAAGGAAACAAATATGCAAAAAGGAAAGTAATCACATGTGTTTATTATGGAAATGCATAAAATTATTGGATTGCATTTGAATGAGATGAGAAGAAAATATATGCATGCGCACGTTATGGAATAATATATATGCAAAATGACATGCATATTATTTCTTTCTTCGTAATCGCGTTGCTTTGAGATTATTTTCTTCCATATTTGGAATGAGTGAATTACTTGCTATGTTTGCGTGGTTTGTTACCATTGTAATTTGTCTCAATTATCTCCTTACCATATCTTGGTAATTTGATGGATGACTCACATGAATTTACATTGGTTATAAATTGAGGGTAGACTTAATTGTTATCCTTAATTTAGGGCTTTGGGATGTAAACTTTTATCTTGTAATCTCTTGTAACTCTCTCATTTGTAATAAAATCTCTCTCTTTTGGACAGGACATACACTACATTGATGATAGTGGAAACATTATAAATATTATACGTCTCTTTCTTCTTTATTGTTATTTACTATTTATTTGGAGTAATAGAATAATTGCTGATGAATTAAGTGATGTGCAAATTGACAAATCTAGATCATGTTTATTGTTTTTTCGCATTTGTGCAATTTTTGCACAACAGATTGGTATCGGAGCAAGGCGATTTGTTTAAATTGGTGCATCAATGGCTTTAAGAAAGAGCGGTAGATCCGGTGGTAATTATGTTATTACTCATTTGGACAGAGAAAGAGATTTTGTGCAATATTGAAGATAAAGATAGAGGAGATTATGTTGAGAGGGAAGAGCATTCCAGTCTTGAAATTTGGTGATAAAGAGTTTAGTGTGTTGAAGGGACAGCTGGATTTGAGAACCTGTATCTGCTTCATGCCTCAATGTTGATGTAGGAGTCTTATGTTGATTTCCATGGAAAATTTATTGCTTGCAAATAAGGTATGTGGGAGGAGAAAGATTTGTCTTGCATACAGAGATTTGGATTGGCCTTGTTATGTTCATTGGCTTTTGTTTTTTGGCTCTGTATTTGGATTGATTTGAGAGAATTTTTTTGCCTTGGTGGCTTTGAGATTATTTTGGTATCTACCTTCTTCTGATTTTGGATATTTGCAACATTTTGTTGACGGGCGAAGGCATAATCTGAGCTCGTTAGTAAGGTGTGATGGGGGGTGGCCTTGTCGAAAGCCATTGGGTAAATATTCATTTTCGATCTGTATCTCGTTAAGAGATTTTGGTTGATGGTGGAGTTCACTTTTAAGTCTTTTTTTGATAAGAGAATTTGACTCGAGGTGGAGTGTTGGAGATATGTGATTTTGCATCAAGGTGGAGTGTTAAATTTTGGTGATACAAAATCACAAATAGAAAGAAACAAATATTCAAAAAAGGAAAGTAATCACATGTGTTCATTATGGAAATGCATAAAATTATTGGATTGCATTTGAATGAGATGGCAAAGAAATATATGTATTCGCACGTTATGGAATAATATATATGCAAAATGACATGCATATTATTTCTTTCTTCATAATCGCATTGCTTTGAGATTATTTTCTTCCATATTTGGAATGAGTGAATTACTTGCTATGTTTGCATGATTTGTTACTATTGTAATTCGCCTCAATTATCTTCTTACCATATCTTGGTAATTTGATGGATAACTTGCATAAATTTACATTGGTTATAAATTGAGGGTAAACATAATTGTAAATATATCCTGGCATTCAGCCATCGATCTCCAAATAGAGTTTCTCTTCTTGTTATCCCTAATTTAGGACTTTGGTATGTAAGCTTTTATCTTGTAATCTCTTGTAACTCTCTCATTTGTAATAAAATCTCTCTCCTTTGGACTGGACGTATACTACCTTGATGATAGTGGAACCAGTATAAATATTGTGATTAAGTGATGTTTAAATTGGCAAATCTAGATCATGTTTATTCTTTTTCCGCATTTTTGCAATTTTTGCACAATGGTAACTTATATATGAATTTGACATTTGATGAAATTTTTAACAATTGTCATCTAAAACATAAAAATAAGAATAGCAGCGTACTTGATTTGCACCGGAAGCGAGTTGTTGAATTAAAAAGGATGTATTGATTGTGATAGTTAAGTAACTGATTTGGTAGCGACCGGATGAATTAACATTGAAAAAATGAATTTTTTTGTTATGATTCACTCAAGTAAAAAATATAGGGTTATAATAGTTTATGACCAGCATAGTTAATTATAAAAAATTACGTACAAAGCATACAGCTTTGAATGCCATTTTGGGTTGTAATTTTGTCCTAAATTGTATCTCCTTTAAGTGTAAAAAAGAGATCTCACACGTGATTGACAAGATTTAAAATAGTGACAACTACATCAAACATAACGTTGACTTGATACACAGTCCTTACACACATATACATACACATACATGGTATAATTTACACATTTTGTACAACTATACATTTTTTGTGTTCACACTATCACTTGACTTCTCAAGGTTTTGCAGCAATGAGCTTAAGAGCTGATTTCATATGCACACCAAGTCCGGGAGACTCGCTCATGTCAATATCTTCTATGGACATTCCATTTGGCAGCTTCCAATCAAAATGATAAAGAAGATTTGCTAAAGCAAGCTCGACGAATGCAATTCCCATGTGCATTCCTGGACAAATTCTACGTCCAGCACCAAATGGGATGAACTCATAATCTTTTCCCAAATAATCTATTGAGCTATTCATGAACCTTTCAGGACAGAACTCGTTAGGCTTCTACCAGACATTTGGATCTCTTCCTATTGCCCACATATTTATAAATATTCTTATTTTTGGAGGAATATCATAACCATCTATTTGAAATGCTTCATTGCTTCCCTTTGAATGAGGAGTGACCCTGGAGGGTGCATTCTCATCGTCTCCTTCACAACTGATTTTAGATAAGGAAGGTTATCAATGTCATTTTGTTCTATTTTTGCTTTCTTATCCGCGATTCTTCTTCTTACTTCATCCCGTGCTTTCTTCATTGCTTCTGGATGTCTCATTAACTCTGCCATAACCCATTCTGTAGCCGTGGAGGTTGTTTCTGTTCCACCTACAAATATATTCTGAATTAAAATATAAACAACTAATTAGAAGGACCAAATGACCATTGTCTCAAGTGTTAAGGCTTCTAGTTTGAGATTTTGATAAAAGTCTTGGGTTTGAACTGATGGACATACATTAGAACCAATATTCAAAAGCCAAAAAAATAAAATAAATAAATAAGAGAGTAAGATATCTACTATAGACAGCAGTACCATCAAAAATCTTAAAATTTACAAATTAAAATTTATTGTTTACTAAATAAAAAAAAATGGAAGAAGAAAAAAGTCCAAGCATCAGATCATTTAATTTTTTTAACCCTACATAAATAAAATTATTAGTATAAAAAGAAGAATTGGTTCTTTTACACAAGTCATTTGATAAGCTATGTAAAACAATAAAATTTACCATACATGAATATAAAAGTTTCAAGAAAACAAACCATTTTAATCCACGGTATAAGGTTTAAATTCCATTTTGAAAATCTTGGTAGGGAGCCTGAACAAAACAATAGTCTATAATACAAAGTAATATGATCCAAATAAAGATTATTACCATAAGGACTCCTTTTATATATATGGTCGGTTGTCAAATCAGGTGTAGTCTTCTGGATATATGACGCAGCGGAAATTACACTTGACGACGAATTGAAGAATTCGTGTCAAACTAATCGATGAAACGATTAGATGAAGCAATATGAATCGATGAATTAATGATACCAAACGCCCAAATCTGTTGATCTCGTGAGATGCCGGACTTTAGCTACCTTCGTCACGTTGATCGCGCACGATGCCGTGAAGAAGATCTACGATTCTTCGTACGTTAATCTAGCGCACTAGATTCCGTGAATCGGCTTCAGCAATCGTTGATTTGAGCGCACTCGAATTTCCGAAGGTGGAGATAGGAGATAACACTCAACTACCAATTTAATGGTGGCACAAGAGCACACAACAGAAATTTTATTCAAAGTCAACAACTTTACAAATGACACGACGCCTATTTATAGGCTTACAACACAACACAACACTACACAAAGTACAACACATTACAAAGCTGTCACGACTTAGTACAACTCACGCGACTTAGCATACAGCCGACCTAGAAACACACGCGACCTAAAATAACAAAAGAAAACAACAGTAACAACAAAAAGTTTCGCGACCTAACAATGATCTTCCATAGGTCGTTCGCGACTTAAGCATTTGCCGCGACTCAAGAATTAATCGGTAATCAATCAGCGACCTAAAGGAGATCGGCATTAGGCTAGAGTAGGTCGTTTGCGTTCTAAAGGAAGGCGACATACGGTGGAGTATTGAAGGTCGTTCGCAACCTTATTCATCTTGCTCATTCATGACTTAGAGTTAGGTCGTGGTGGTTAGGTCGTGGATGGTTTAGGTCGTGGAGATGTTTAGGTCACGGAGAGGACTTAGGTTGTGGAGATGGCGAAGGTCATACTCGACTTAGGTTTAGGTCGTGGAGAGGGTTAGGTCGTACGCGACTTAGGTTTAGGTCATGGAGAGAGTTAGGCCATACGCGACTTAGGTTTAGGTCGGAGATCGAATTATCGAAGCTTGCCGAACGACCTAGGGTAAAGCGCGACTTAGGGATCTGGATCTGGAGCTCGCGACCTATGGTGGCGTTTGAGGTACGTGCTTCATCATTACGTGCTTCATCATCCTCCCCTTGTTGGAAGGAATTCATCCTCGAATTCACACTCTCGTTATCTTCGACAAGTTCCTCCCCATAATATGGAATTAAGTGTTTGATATTGAAAACATCAGAAGTATGAACCTCTTCCGGCAATCTTAACCGATATGCATTATCATTGACCTTCTTTAAGATTTCTACTGGACCAATCTTTCATGCTTTCAACTTGTTGTAAGTTCCAACTGGAAAACGATCTTTCGTCAATATTGCATACACAAAATCACCCACTTTGAAGTCCACATTCCTTCGTTTCTTATCAGCCAGTTGTTTATGTTTCTCATTTGATGCAAGAAGTCATTCATGAACAGTTTTGTGGCACTCCTGCAACTCATTCACGAAATCACTAGCTCGTTTAACAATTCCCTTCTGATATGGCACTGTCGTCAACTCCAACGGCCCCTTTGGAATTGCTGAATAAACAACTTGAAACGGACTGAAACCAGTACTCTGATTAACAGCGTGATTATGAGTAAATTCCACCTGACATAACTTCATATCCCAGCTCTTCAAATTATCCTGTACAAGACACCGCAATAAATTTCCCAGGGATCTGTTCACAACTTCAGTTTGTCCATCTGTCTGTGGATGATAAGCACTACTGAATTTTAGCTTCGTTCCCACCATCTTCCACAAACTCAGCCAAAAATGACTCAGAATCTGGTATCCCTGTCTGAAACTATAGATTCCGGTAAACCATGTAAACGATATATTTCTTTAAAGAATAACTGAGCAACACGGACTGCATCAGCGGTCTTTTTACAGGCTATAAAATGTGCCATTTTCGAAAACCTGTCCACTACAACGTATATTGAATCATTTCCCCGTTGAGTTCTAGGCAATCCCAAAACAAAATCCATGCTGATATCAACCCATGGTCTAGTAGGCACGGGTAATGGCATATACAATCCCGCATTTGTCGCTGTCCCTTTGGAAACTTGACAAATATGACATCTCTCCACAAATCTTTCAACTTCTTTTCTCATAGAAGGCCAAAAGTATGATTGCGAAATCAACTGCAATGTACGATCTCTGCCCACGTGACCCTCTTCATGCAATTCTTTGATAATCTTCAACCTCAAGCGACAATCCGAAATACACAATCGATTTCCTTTGAACAAGAATCTATCTTTCATCACAAAATCATCAGAACTCCCTTCCTGCACCTGATCCAGCACTTTCGCAAAATAAGAATCTGAAATAAGCAACTCTGGCAACAAATCAAATCCCACTACTTCCACTCGTATAGTTGTCAGCAAATGATTTCTATAGCTCAATGCATCGGCAACTCGGTTAGTAATCCCTGATTTATGCTTCACAATGAAAGTAAACTGTTGTAAATAAGCGACCCACGAAGCATGCCTTGCTGAAATTTTATCTTGCCCCTGCAAATGTTTCAAAGCTTCATGGTCAGTGTATAGCACAAATTCTCTATGAAAAAGATAGTGTCTCCAATGCTTTATGGCTTGGACTATAGCATAGAATTCCAAGTCATAAGTACTGTATCTCGTTTTAGCTCCCGTCAGTTTCTCACTAAAATATGCAATAGGACGTCCCCTATGACTCAACACCCCTCCAATTCCCACCTTGGATGCATCAGTATGTAGCTCAAACAACAACTGAAAGTCTGGTAATACTAGAATTGGTGCTGACGTCAACAATTCCTTGATTCACTTAAAAGCAACCCCTGCTTCCTCCGTCCATGAAAACTGTTTACCCTTCATACAATCAGTAACAAGCGTCATCACACTACTAAAGTGTGGAATGAATCGTCGATAAAATGAAGCCAACCCATGAAAACTTCGAACTTCTGTTATTGTCTTGGGTTGCGGCCAATCTCTGATTGTTTCGATTTTACTTTGGTCCACCTGTATTCCTTCTTTCAATACAACATATCCCGAAAATAAGACACTCCGTGTCATAAACACACATTTCTTAGTTGCTGCATAGAATTGTTCTTCCCGAAGAATAATCAACACCTTCCGCAAATGCTGAATATGCTCCTCTGTACTGGCACTATAAATCAAGATATCATCAAAGTAAACTACCACAAATTTTCCAATGTATGACCTGAAAATTTGGTTACTCTCATAAATGTGCTTGGTGCATTTGATAGACCAAACGGCATGACCAGCCATTCGTACAATCCTTCCCTCGTCTTGAATGCTGTCTTCCAATCGTCCCCTGGTCTAATTCGAATCTGATGATAACCGCTCTTCAAGTCAATCTTAGAAAAGATTACAGACCCACTGATTTGATCTAACAGATCATCAAGCCTCGGCATCGGAAATCTATATCTGACTGTTATCTTATTCAATGCTCTACTATCTGTGCACATTCTCCACGTTCCATCCTTCTTTGGTACCAATAAAGCTGGCACTGCACAAGGACTCAAACTCTCCTGAACTCGCCCTTGTTCCAGTAATGCCTCCACCTGTCTCCTTAACTCCTCGTGTTCCTTTGGACTCATCCGATAGTGCGGTCTATGAGGCAATGCAGCACCTGGCACTAAGTCAATCTGATGCTGTATGTCTCTAAGCGGTGGTAACTCTTTCGGCAACTCCTCTGGAAACACATCTTTGAATTCCTCCAAAACTGGCTTCACTTCCTCTGGAACTTCAGTAACTTCACTGCTTTCATGCCCAATCAACATAAAAACTTCAGGGCTCCCATCTACCTCTTCCACGAACTCCTTCAAGGACAACAAAGTCTTCAATTCCTCAATCTCCTCCAGCTTGTTCTCATTCTGCTGTCGCTTCTTGGAACTAAAGTGATTTTCATGCCCTCGAACATGAAACTGTAGCTATTTGTTCGACCATTATGTTGTATCTCCCGATCGTACTGCCACGTCTTCCCAACAGCAAATGGCAAACATCCATGTCAACCAAATCACACCAGATCTCATCTTTGTATTTCTTCCCAATAGAAAATGATACATGAGCTCGCCTCTCTACCTTCACTTCTCCTCCTTTCCTCAACCAAGCAAGTTTATAAGGACTAGGATGTTTCTCCGTTTTCAACTTCAACTTCCTCACAGCTTCCGTTGAAATGATATTACCACAACTCCCAGCATCAATGACAAATTTACAGACCTTCCCCAAAATAGTGCACGTTGACTGAAAAATGTTACTCCTCAACCAACTCGATTCCTCTTCTTGCTTTGGGGTTAAACAAGATCTCTGTAGCATCAGATTACATCCCTCGTCTCCCGACACCTCTTCTTCCTCCTCATCAGGGTGTGAATTGAGATCTTCTTCTACATCCTCATTTTCTCCTTCAGCAATCATAGTTCTCTTCTTCGGTTTCGGATATTCGTTGCTTTTGTGGCCAAACTCTTGACAATTAAAGCACTTAATACTGCTGTTGACTTTGGTCTTTGCAACTTCAGTGACAACCGGTTTATTAACAGCCTTGGAAACGTTAGCATTGCTACTAGCTCCTTTCACTTGATTGTTGGAATTTGTAAACACACCACCTCCTCGCCTCCCTTGTTTCTCCCAAGAAAGTGCTTTCTGATATGCTTCAACGACAGATCTCGGATCAAACATATTCACCATATCCTGAACCTGCATTCTCAGTCCTCCAACAAATCTAGCTGTTAATTGTTCCTCCGTCTCCATGATGTCATTTCTAGCAATAAGTTGATAAAATTCATCCGCATAATCAGTAACAGTCTTCGTCCCTTGCCTCGGGTTCTGTAATCTCTGATACATCAGTGATTGGTAATTGTAGGGCAAGAAAGTCGCCTTCATCAACTTCTTCATCTTCTCCCAAGCAACAATTTTTGACTTCCCCATCCGCTCTCTAGTAAGTTTGGTTTGCTGCCACCACGCCATAGTTGTCCCCCTTAACCTAGTAGCAACCAACTTCACTTTACGATCTTCCGGAACCTCCTTGAAATCAAAAATTTCCTCCACATACGCTAGCCAATCAAGAAATTCCTCGGCCTGCATACCTCCCTTGAATTCTGGTATTTCAGTTTTCTTCCCGGACTCCCATTTGTGATCATACTCTGAATGATTTCTTACTTGGTTTCGATTTCGACTATGAACACTACCAACATCAAAATCCTCATCAAAATCCGAAGCATATCGATGTTGATCATGACCACCATCTCGACCACCACCATTTCTTCTATCTACATTCCTTCGATCACGATCATTCACATTTCTATCACGTCTTCGATCATCAACATTTCTATAACTATCTCGATCCACACTTCTATGATCACTATCAACACTTCTCTCTCGATTTGAATGTGGTGAAACTCTACTTCCCCCATGGTTAGATTCAGGTGAAACTCTTCTTCTACTTTGACTCATTTCAAGCATCATTCTCTCTAATCGACCAATCCCTTCATTAAGCTTCTCATTAAAGTTTTCGTTAATTCTTTGCTCCATTTCATCGGCCTCTTCTCTTCCATACAAAACATTAATATTTCGATGACGTTGAGCTCGTCTCGGAGGCATGATCACTCTTCAACGAATTCTAACAAAACTTCACTTCGATCTAAAAAAAATCTTCAAATCAAAACTACCCACTTGTTGAAATCTTCAAAAGTCAATAAACGAACGAATCTCTTCAAAATCTCGAGAACAAAATTCTCCAAATGATGCAAATCTCGCACAAACTGCAAAATCTATGCAAACTCCTTGCGTTCTCGCCCTGATACCAAATGACGCAGCGGAAATTACACTTGACGACGAATTGAAGAATTCGTGTCAAACTAATCGATGAAACGATTATCGATGAAACGATTAGATGAAGCAATATGAATCGATGAATTAATGATACCAAACGCCCAAATCCGTTGATCTCGCGAGATGTCGGACTTTAGCTACCTTCGTCACGTTGATCGCGCACAATGCTATGAAGAAGATCTACGATTCTTCGTACATTGATCTAGCACACTATATTCCGTGAATCGGCTTCAGCAATTGTTGATTCGAGGGCACTCGAATATCCAAAGGTGGAGATAGGAGATAACACTCAACTACCAATTTAATGGTGGCACAAGAGCACACAACAGAAATTTTATTCAAATTCAACAACTTTACAAATGACACGACTCGCCTATTTATAGGCTTACAACACAACACAACACTACACAAAGGACAACACATTACAAAGCCGTCACGACTTAGTACAACTCACGCGACTTAGCATACAACCGACCTAGAAACACACGCGACCTAAAATAACAAAAGAAAACAACAGTAACAACAAAAAGTTTCGCGACCTAACAATGATCTTCCATAGGTCGTTCGCAACCTAAGCATTTGCCGCGACTCAAGAATTAATCGGTAATCAATCAGCGACCTAAAGGAGATCGGCATTAGGCTAGAGTAGGTCGTTTGCGTTCTAAAGGAAGGCGACATACGGTGGAGTCTTGAAGGTCGTTCGCGACCTTATTCCTCTTGCTCATTCACGACTTAGAGTTAGGTCGTGGTGGTTAGGTCGCGGATGGTTTAGGTCATGGAGATGTTTAGGTCGCGGAGAGGACTTTGGTTGTGGAGATGGCGAAGGTCGTACTCGACTTAGGTTTAGGTCGTGGAGAGGGTTAGGTTGTACGCGACTTAGGTTTAGGTCGTGGAGAGAGTTAGGTCGTACGCGACTTAGGTTTAGGTCGGAGATCGAATTATCGAAGCTTGCCGAACGACCTAGGGTAAAGCGCGACTTAGGGATCTGGATCTGGAGCTCGCGACCTATGGTGGCGTTCGAGGTACGTGCTTCATCATTACGTGCTTCATCAATATACAAAAGAGAATCAACTACATCTTTGGCCGAATCTGTTAGCGAATCCATATCACCCTTCGAATATTTTTCGCTGTTTATATGTTCATTCATAACACGTTGATATATGTTAGCACGTTCAAGAAAATTCTTCTGTAACCGAGCATGCAACCCTCTAACAACATCAAGCCACCCAAGCAATGGTACGTAATCACCATAAAAGAAAACTATGAACAATGCTTGTGTTTCTTTCAGAATTTCTTGTACCTTCCCCACATCTTCATGATCAACATATTTCTTTCCTAGGGCTGTCCTACACGTGATATTATTCGCAAGCAGCATAAGCTCTTCCTTCAGGTTCACTTCTGAACCTTGCAAAGAAACTATCCTTTTCATCATTCTATCCACTTCTTCCTCCCTTATCGATTGGGAAGACGCCACCTTCTTTGTATTGAACAGTTGTTGAACACAAATTTTACGGATGTGCTTCCATTCTTGACCATATGGCGCAAATGCTACGTCATGAAAACCATAAGATAGTTTTTTCCAAGCAGTCATAAACGGCCTAGTGCAGCATTTGAGATCATTTGTTTTCAATAATTCTTTTGCAGTTTCAGATGAAGAAGCAAGAATGGTACCCTTGCTACCAAGTTTGAAGTACACAAGAGGGCCATATTTTTGAGAGAATTTGTAAAAAGAACGATGTGGAAGTTCTCCTACTTTGTGAAGGTTGCCAATTATTGGAAAGGTTTATTGGTCCTGGTGGGAAGTTGTATCCATTTGTTATTTTTCTTTGTAGAATTACAGAAAGAAAAAGCAAAACAGGAAGAAAGAGTAGAAAATTTTGTAAGGTAACAATATCCATGCCTATGATGTTTTATCTTGAGGATATATACCAAATGTATATATATGTGTATATATGTCAGTGTATTGACTAACTGTAGATATATACAACCTCTTAAGCTTGATTTTATAAGCTCTGCCAAACAAAAATGTTTCATGCATTGTGTCATATTTATCGTTTACCTATTTGCTTCCAAATTTGATGATTCAGTTGAAAATTTTGGACTGTGATTCCGTGCATGGCACCAAAAATAATGACGCCTTGTTTTCTTTTCGTTTTCCCTTTGCAAATTTGTACTCTCACATACCATGATACACTAGCAAAAACTGTGACCGATAAATAGATAGTTGCAAACTCAGTAGTACAGATGGGAAGTCAGGGCAGAATGTACGTAGAACTTCTTGCGATCGTTCATTTCTTTAATCTTCTTGATTTTTTGTTTCATCGTTCATTCATATTGACATGGGTTTCTTTAATCTTTTATAGTTTGATAACTCCAAATAGAATAATCTGTTAGCTGTTCAGTATTTAATGAAAACTGAATAACTAATTGAGTATTGGTTTATAACTTTTCTCTCTTAAAGACCATTCCACATGAATGAAGCAAACTTTAAGGCTTACGTATATTTTTATATAGTACAAATTTCAATCCACTGATTATCATGTTCTTTTTTCTTTTCTTTTTTTCAAAAAAAGGCATTTCTTTCCAGGTTGAATATTTTTGTTAATTTACTGAAGAATTTTGTTTGATAAAATTAAGGGATACGCAAAAGCTTTTCAATTTTATCGTATCACTATTAACCTTTATTACTATAGACGTGTTTCCAAGTCCATTTTTAGCCAGTTTATGGAGCGAAAAAAAATATAGAACGTTTGAGTTTAAACGCATTTGACGTTGTCCCACGTGCCAAGATCAAATGTCTAATTTTACCCTCCTATAGAGAATTTAATCTAACTCGTTTTCTTAACTTCAACTCACTTCTTCATGTTCTCACCCTCTCTCCTGCACTACTTATAAATTAATGATAAGTAGCGATTTCGACTATGAAGATCTTGAAGGCTTGATCGTAATAAATGAATTTTTAAATGAAAGAAAAACATATTTATGTCGGTTCACACTTCAACTTTCATCCGATGATTTTCTTTTTGAACATCAAGAGCATTGTAAAAAAAAAATTTAAATGAAAAATTCATGTTTCGTTACGTTGTGTGATCATCTGGAATCTGTTTGCAGTCCACGAACAAAGATTGCATTAAAAAACGATTGCAATATTTTGTACATCATCACTTTGTCTCTTCGATCCAAACACGTCAGATTATGGAAATGTTTCAAAGATTAGATAACATCATTTGTGTTTATTTCATGCTATTTTAAAAGCTCTCAAGATAATGTTAAAAAATTTCTGAAATGTTATGTGCGTAAGTAACAGTGTAACAACCTGAAATTTATCCCATAATAATTAATTCGTTAATTAATGGAATAATAAAATAACTTTGTGAAGTTATCAGAATTGAGTCATGGAAGTTGCACTATTGTGTCCGTGGTAATTTTCTAATCAATTTTCATACATAGAACGTCAGAATCCAAGCTAATATGAGCATATATATATATATATATATATATATATATAGGACCAGGTCGACCTAACTACGCCCTAGATCGACCGGCCCGGTCGACCTAGGAGGAGGGGGCGGTCGACCGTCCGGTCGACCCGTCTTGGGTAATGAACAAAGGAATTTCCTTCGTTCCTGTAAAATCCGTGACTAATTTTATACGTCATTTTCATTCTTTCAGCTCATCCGGTCCCCTCGTGGTTCCATCTGATGGCTCCTATTCAGTCTATGACGTGGTTGCATCCTATTCAATCTCCAAATCTAACGGTGTGAGATCCACTTCCACCCCTATAAATAAAACCCTACGCCTTTAACACTTTTTTTCATTCTAAGATTTTCTCCAATTGGGTTCACTTTTTTATGAAGGACCCTAAACGGAATAATTTTTCAAGAAGAAAACCGTTTTAAATAAAAATATTTAACAACCTCAAGTGAATCCGGAAAGACCTAAAGGGAAGAGCTAAGGACCAGAGGTGGGTGATTGTAATTATTTTAGATTTTTAAGCAATTTAAAATAATAGGGTTTCCAATAGTTTAAAGGGAAGAGCTAAGGACGAGAGATGGATGATTGTAGTTATTTTAGATTTTTAAACAATTTAAAATAATAGGGTTTCCAATAGTTGTAGTTTTTCTACGGTTTTGGAAATACTTTTTTATCAGTTATTTTCAATCTATTTCTTTTTAGCTATTCTTTTCAGTTAATTTTAGTTTATTTCTATTAATTATAGATTTTGCATTTATTTACGGTTTATTTACAGTATTTTAATTTATTTACTGTTATTTATGCGTTATTTACATCTTCTTCCTACGCTTTGGCTTTCCTTTTATTTTTAGTTTTCTTTTATTTCTCATTCTTCTTCGCGTATAGATTAGAATAGATTAAACGCGAATATGGATTAAAATTATAAGAATACTGAAATAACAGATGATAAGATGTAAATTGTAAAGACCGTAATAAAAATGGAATTAAGACTGAAATTAAGCCTGATTATGATATTAATGTTAGAATTCGACTAATTAAAGATAATTGGCCTAGTTATAACTTAGAATTATAACTAAAAAGAGTATAAGATAAAAGAGGCTTATTTTCACACGTAGACCTTGGGTTAAGTAATAAGCATGATTATAACGTAGATTATAATAAGAAAAAGAACGGAACGAGGCTTATTTTAAGACTTATGATAAATTAATAACCAAAGATAGCGAAGATAATAATAAAGGCTTATTTAAATAATTTATCTAAGTTAATAAGCAAAGATGAAAGTAGGACCTGTACCAAAAAACATTCCCTATTAGACAAAATGGTGGTCTCACATTAGCCTGAAGTGAGATGAGGGCACGCTTATGCTAATAATGGTAGTAATTGGTCAAATAGAAGTCCAAATCACAAGGGATTTGGACAAGGTGCACAACTAGATATTATTTGGATGACGGGCCAGTACCAACAGCCTTTTCTCTATTTTTCTATGGACATGGTGTTTCACATAATCCTGAAGTGAGACGGGGGGCACGCTTATGCTGGAGCACGGGTAATAAGAACACCCAATAGGTGGAGCAACAGGTAGCATGAGCATGGTGACAGTTACGCGTACGACTTCCATTTCGATGATCAGTAATCGCTATGAGTTCCAAGCGCTTAAATATGTGTGTCTTTCGTAGACACCATTGCCTTATGTGTAGAGAGCTATATAACGTCTAGTTCACAGTAGATATTTTGTGCATCTTTCATAGATGCCATTACCTTATGTTTAGGGAGTTATATAGCGTCTAGTCCGCAGTAGGTATATGGAGTGGCAGACCAATCAAAAGGGTAGAATTAGGATTTCATCCTAATTATAGGATTAGGGATTCAGCCTAATCAAAAGAGCAATCAAGGATAAGTGCAAACAATCAAAGTTAACCAATCATATTTAATAGTTAATTCGTATTTATTTCCAGCTTATTCCTTCTTCTATTTCCTTTGTTTCTTTTTATATACTAGAACTGTTGTAAAGCCTATTACCTTTACTTTACTTAAAGATTCTAGTAATTACTATCATCTACCAGACTTTTAGTCTGACCCACTCCTCTATTTTCCCTCTTTTCCCCCATAGAAAATCAAGGAAGATGACAGTAGGTTGCAGTTGCTTGGAGGTTTCTTTGAAGGAGATTCCACTATGTACTTCCACTTCTTTTATTTTAGCTTTTTGTTCTTTACTTGTACTGGCACATGTTGGAGAATAGTTGCACTCTGATTTTTGAAACTATGGTTTTCTTTGATTCCATAAGACATATATGTATAGTATTTTGACACGTGATGTATTTGGTATTTGGTGACTTATTTGGTTTTTAAAGAAATTATGAAGTTATGTTCTAAATAACTTATTATTTAAATTGTTTCCGCTGTTTTTACCTATTTATGTCTTGTGAATCTTAGTCTCTGCTAGTTTTCGTTTATACCTACAATGCACCATGCCTTCTAGTGTGTCCGTTTGGGTATACTAAGGGATGTGGGGGTGTTTTACTTGGTACTAGAGTCCAAGGTCACAGGATTCCTAAAATTTTGTTTTAAAAGAAAAGGTATTTTTCAAAATAACTTTTTTTAAAGTATTTTTCGAAGAAAAACTCTTAGAAATGGTTTGCAAGTAATAAAGAATAGTTTTCTTTAAAAATCCCCTCAAAGGTCTAGTACAATCTTCTTTCGACTCTTTCCTAAATCGTCTCTCTTTGTTTTTGTAGAATGGCGGATGCCCTGAACCTTCCCGAGGGCATTCCAGGACCTGCCTGGTTTCGTAGGTATCTACAAGCCATGATTCCAAAGGTGCAGGGCCAAGCGCCCAACCCAGCACCAGCGAGTGGGAATCCCATCAACCCACCTGTAGTAGTTAGTTTCTCTAGGATCTCTAAGGATTTTGCAAGTTTGGGTGGAAAGACTTTTTCCGGTACAGAGACTTTTGTAGAGATGAGGGTTTAGCTTAGGGACACCGAGAGGATATTTGGTTTATTGGGATTGGAGGACCAGCAGCGGGTTCAGCTAGACTCTTGGCAGTTGAAAGATGAGGCTTCTTATTGGTGGGAGGTTGTTGAGTTGGAAGGAAGAGAAGTAAGTTGGAATGGGTTTAGGCAGAGGTTTGAGAGGAAGTTTCTATCTCACGCACAAGAGAGTGCTCAGCTGGAACGGTTTATTGGCTTGAAGTTAAGGAGCTCATCTGTAAAGGAGTACATCAATCAATTTAACGAATTGTCACGGTTTGGAATGGAGTTGGTAAATACACCGCACAAGAAGGCTATGAAGTTTGCGAAATGATTGAATCAACCCCTTCAAGGGTTATTGCCGACTCACGTGCCGATGGGAGCTACTTATGAGGGAGAGTCCAAAGAGGTTGTTGTTAAGACGGAAGGTGTAACGACCCAGAATTTTGGATATTTGAAATGGGAATATTTAATTGATTTTAAATATTCAAAAGAGTAATTTTAACTTGAATTTCAAATATCACCATTATTTGGATAATTTAAATTATTGGATTTAATAATTGGAAGTCGCACTACGCCATAGATGACCTATCGCAACAAAAATACAAGGTGTTGCTAACTACAATGTAACGATAGGTATGCTGATTATTGTCTATTACAACACACGCTTCAAGGTGTTAGCATAGGTATCAACAAGATGTTGCAGTAGCTATAGTTGTATTCAAATTAAAAAATTAATAAAATTAGCAATCCACGTGAATACGATCCAACGGTTTACATTTAATCCAATTGTTAAAATGGATCACCGATCCAAAGGTCTATTGCAACATTAGCTTCAGGATGTTAGTATAGATATCAACATATGTTGCAGTAGCTATAGACTTATAAAAATATTATAAAAAATGAGCGGGCTGAAAAAAGAACGCGGGAAGCAGGAAGAAAGCGGCAAAACTTAACAAAAAATATCAAGGGTTTCAGTTAAACACTTAACAAAATAACACTCCGCCGCTCAACCTCTCAAACACTCAGCCTCACAAACGCTCAAACACTCTCAATCGCTGTTTCAATTAGGGCTAAAAGTTCAAGTTTGCAAGCTTAATCGGGGTTCGATTAGGGCAAGTTCGAGTTCAAGTTCAATTAGGGCTTTGGTGTTTCAATTAGGTCTTCAATTAGGGTTCGTTTGGGATTCGAATTTCAGTTAGGGCTTCGATTTAATCTTCTGCTTAAGGTATCACTCTATATATATTTCAAGTTTTTCCTGATTTGATTGTTGTGTTGCCTAATTTACTGATTTACTTGTGAGTTAAGGTGTAATCATATTCCTGATTTTACTTGTGAGTTAACTTGTATGTTATTTGTGTCTAAATTAGTGATGAATGACGAGGAAAAAATATGGGCAGAACTTCCTAAGTTTAGTGAAGGATATATCAGTGGAGTGAAGCGTTTTATTCAAAATACTTTTTCTAGATTCGCGGTAGGTGATGAAATTGCATGCCCTTGCAAAAAGTGTCATAATCGCAAGTGGTATCGTCAAGAGGTAGTCTACGACCATCTGATTTGGAATGGTCCATCTGAATTGTACGTGAAATGGATTTGTGAGGTTTCCTGTGTAGATCCTGAAAGGAGCGATAAGTATATGGATGGTGAAGCGGGAATAAATTTTGGAGATAATCTCGATGAGATGTTGCATCATACTTATGGAAATATGCAGAACAATGAAAGTGGATCTTCTGATGGAGCAAATGGAGTAGATGCCAATGCTAGAAAATTTCATCATCATATTGAAGAGGGAAAGCAGCCATTATATCCCGGGTGTACTAAATTTTCGCGATTAAGTTTCATCATCAGGCTTTATTCTTTAAAATGCCTACATGGAATCACCGAGTCTGCATTTACCGATTTATTAGAGTTGCTAAAAGAAGCTTTTCCACAAGCCCACATCCCTTTTTCTTTCAATGCTACCAAAAATATCATTAAAGATTTAGGCCTCGATTACCAAAGAATACATGCATGTCCAAATGACTGCATGCTATATTGGGCAGAAAATGAAAAGGAAAATAACTGCAAAACTTGTGGTGTTTCAAGGTGGGTTATAAAGGAAAAGAAAGCGGCTGTTGACAATGATCCGGAGAAGCGGATTCACAAAGTACCAGCAAAAGTGATGTGTTATTTTCCACTAAAACCAAGGCTGCAAAGGATGTTCATGTCCAAGGAGTATGCAGAACTTATGATATGGCATGCAGTGGGATGAAAAAATGATGGCAGACTTCGACATCCAGCTGATGGCGAGGTTTGGAAGGCGATGGATGCCAAATATCCTCATTTTTCATCTGAAAACAGAAATATCAGGTTAGGAGTAGCCGCTGATGGATTCAGTCCTTTTCGTACAATGACTACTGCTCACAGCACATGGCCAATCATATTGGTAAATTATAACCTTCCACCTTGGTTATGCATGAAGCCAGAAAATTTGATACTTTCAACCCTTATCCCTGGTCCAGAGTCTCCTAAGAATAGCATTGATGTCTACATGCAGCCTCTTATCGCAGAATTGAAAGAATTATGGGGTCTTGGCATACAAACTTATGATGCCTTAACTGGTGCTAATTTCACATTACGTGCAAGCGTGTTATGGACGATCAGCGACTTTCCGGGCTATGCAATGTTATCCGGCTGGAGCACAAAGGGTTATTTATCTTGTCCCGTATGCCATTTCGAGACTTCTTCAACTTACTTGAAACATAGTAGAAAAATGTGCTACATGAATCATAGGAAATTTTTAGATCCGGAACACAAGTGGAGGTTTGATAAGAAAAGGTTCAATGGTGAAATTGAAATGGGGACATCTCCGGAAATTTTATCCGGGACAGACATTGAAGAATTGTTGGCTGGTTATGAAAATATTTTTGGGCAGAAAGAGGTCAACAAGCATAAAAATGAATCCCCTTTTAAAAAGAAGTCAATATTTTTTAATTTACCATATTGGAGTGACAATGTATGTCGACATAACCTTGATGTTATGCACATAGAGAAAAACATTTGTGATAACATACTTGGTACTTTACTAAATATTGATGGGAAGTCAAAAGACCATTTAAGTGATCGGTATGATTTACAAGAGATAGGCATTAGGGATGTCCTTCATCCAGTTCTATCAGCTGATGGGAATTACATTCAGATCAGGGCTGCCATATTTGAAATGACGAACAAGGAGAAAGAAATATTTTGCTCGGTGTTGGAGAATGCTAAACTGCCTTATGGTTGTGCAGCTAATATCAGCCGGTATGTAAACAAGAAAGAGAGGAAAATTGCAGGGTATAAGAGCCACGATGCTCATTTTCTTCTCCACTACTTGCTGCAATTTGCTGTGAAGAAATCTGTAAAACCTGAAGTTGCACTACCTATGATAAGATTAGGTGCATTTCTAAGAAGTCTTTGGAGTAAAATTATCAATTTGGCTGATCTCAAGAGGCTACAAAAGGAAATTGTGGAAATTCTTTGTCAATTTGAGATGATATTCCCAAATGCTTTCTTCGATATAATGGTGCACTTGCTAGTTCATTTATGCAAGGAAATTGAATATGGTGGACCTGCACATCTTCGTTGTATGTTTCCTATTGAGCGTTATCTTTGTAAACTGAAATCATATGTTCGCAACAAAAATAAACCTGAGGCGTCCATTGCTGAAGGTTATATTGCAGAAGAATGTTTGATATTCTGTTCAAGGTTCTTAGGTGGCGATGGAGCAGGAAAAATGAAATTTGAAACCTGTCCACAGAATCTGGAATATCCTATTGGCACAAGAAGAAACAAAGATGGAAAAGGTATTCATCTAAAAGATTCTCAATGGACGGCATGTCACCGTTACGTTCTATTCAATTGTGGTAACAAGGAAATAGAGAGTTTACTTGAGTAAGTTTTTAAGTTTTATTTTTATTTTAGTAATTATTGAAGAATTAGAAATTTTGTGTCCATCTTTTATTAACCAGGTCTTTATTCTAGGAAACATCGAGCTTTAGTTGATGGTCATGCATTATCAAAAAAATATAAAAGAGAGAGAGAACACAGTCAAGAATTTTGGAAGTGGTTAAAGGAAGAGGTTGGGAAAAAGGAGGACATTTCAAAAGAAGTACAACTGCTTGCAATGGGCCCTCTTACAACAGCTAAGAGATTTACTGGATATGTTATCAATGGATACAGATTTTATACAAAGTTCAGAGATGCCAAATGTACAACACAAAACAGTGGTGTATTTTTGACAGCCTTGACTACTAGCTTTGCAAGTTCGAAAGATCAAAATCCATTGGTTGGTGAAGTTAATTACTATGGATCAATTGAGGAAATATTAGAACTAGATTATTGGGGAGAATTTAGTGTGGTTTTATTTAAGTGTTGTTGGTACCAAGAAGAGAAAGATTTATATGGGCTGACTCGTGCCAATTTTAATCGATTGTGCCAGAAATCTGATCCTTATGTTATGGCTTCACAAGTATAACAGGTGTTTTATATAGAAGATCCAATTAATAAGATGTGCCACAATGTTATCAAGAAATTGCCGAGAGACTGGTGTGAAATCGAAAGCGAAGATGCAAATGAAGATTTGAATGATATCCAGCCTGCTTATGAAATGCGAAATCAAGATTTTGATGTTCGCTGGTGTAGAGATGATGTCCCAATAAGACAAATCCGCCTTCCACCTAGCAAAGTGAAAGAAAATGCTTCTTAATTTCTATGTATCACTATCATATTTAATTAAGTAACCAAATTTAAGTTAGAAAATGTTGTTTCTGCCTTGATTAAATGTTGTAACTGATGTGTCATATTTGTGGCTTTTTTGGTCTCTTTTTTAGTGTTTCTGCCTTTATTACATTTTAGTGAAGTGACTGTTTTATTTTATAATGTAGTTGTTTTATTTTAATTTGTAATTATGTCATTCTAATGTTAATTCCTTCATTTTGTGTAGGATGGAGGCAAATCTTATATTCCATCACAAGGGAAAATTTGAGAAGAATGGATATGTTGGTGGAGAAGAGAGTTTTGTCAAGGGCGTTGATCTGGATATGTTTTCTTACACAGTACTGATGGAGTATGTCAAGGAAGAGCTAAAGTACACTGAAATTGGAGGAGTATATTCATGGAAAGGTACAATGAGTGGGTGGAAATTGGTGAGCAATGATGCAGATCTGTGGGAGTTCATGCAAATAAAAAATAATGGTGATCACATTGATTTCTATGTCGACACCGTGGTCGATGATAAAATTGAGCCAATGAAACAAATGCAGCCACATGTCATTGTACGCCCAAGGAAGAATCTGTTGTGTCCAGGTATAAAAATATCTTCTCATTTGTACTATTTTGATGAATTTGGTCATAAGAAAACTAACGATGAAACAACCTATTTATGATTACTTTCAAATGAATTTAAACCAAGATCCAATTTTGAGCATCCGACTCGAAAATTCATAAATAATAAAGGAACTGGAATATTAATATACACGGTCAAGTCTTAATTTCTTTAATTAAGTTTAAATAATTATGTTTATGACATGATAAACTTGACTTTTATGTCGTTGTATGTTTGCAGCTGCGAAACCACAGAAACGGCTATTTGTCACCACTCACCGTCTGCAACAGGCAGCAAAAAACAAGAAGCAGACTGAAGTCTTTACTCCTAGAAAGTCAGACCGGCTAAACAATCAACAGCCAGCAAAAACCAACGAGACGCAGACTGATCAAGTCCTTACTCCTAGAAAGTCGACACGGCTAAACAAACAACAAGTGAGCGAAGCTGCTGTGAGTCCACGCATGAACAGGAAAAAGGTGATCAGCAAGAAGTCACCAGAGAAGAAAAAGGTGATCAGTAATTCTACAAAGACACCAGAGAAGAAAAATCCAACTGAAGTCAGTGATGCAACTTTGAATATCAACTCAGCAAGTGTCAGGAGTAAATTGGATTTCTATAATCCTCCCGTTGAAGAGGAAAATACGGATGAAAATGAGATTCAAGTAAGAAGACTACAATCTGATCTTCTAATATGATGTTCTACATATTTTGATAATATTTACAATAATGTCTTGTTAAATTACTTTCAGGATGATGATCTACCACCTCCACCACCTCCATCGCTTACAGAATACGAAAAGGAGAGAGCTAAACATGTGTCGCAGAAGAATAGTGTTTTTGAAGCTCTTGGGATGCCTAAATTAGTTACTGGACTGATAAATGAATTTGAAAAAAATAAAGGAAAATCAAAAATGCTAGCTGGAAGCGAAGATTATGCTCCAGAAGAAGAGGAACCTAGTGAAAATGATACTTCAAAAAATTCAGTAAAGGTTCGTTATAGGTGAAGATTTAATTTTATGTTGGTAATTATAGATTAGCTTCCTTATTTTTTTATTTTATTGTTTTTGTGTGCGTATTTTAGAGAACCAAAACGATTACGATTACAAAGCCTCAGTCTGGACCAACTACTCGTTCACGAGCCAATGTTCAATCTGCAACCGATAAGAATGCAACTCCGAATGCAGGGGAAAATCCAGTTCCTACACAAACTGTTGATCCACCATGTAGCATTGAGTTACCACACAATGAAGGAATAGGAACAATGGCTGCTTATTTGGCTATGCGAGAACGCCAGAAGAATAACAGTAGTGGAAGTGGAAGTGGAAGGAAGAAGGCTGTCGTCGGAAATGTGTCGACAAATATTGAAAACGAAGAAGATGAAGATGAAGAAGCTAAAGGTATTATCTAATTGAGTTCTGATTTTAATGGTTTAAGTTCTCATTTAAGTTATGTCTAGCCTTCTCATTACTATTGTATGTACTTTGTAACATTAGTGGGAGCTCCCAGAAGGCTCAGAGGAAAAACAAAGATGGATAAAGTTCATTCAAGGTCATATGACAAAAGAGTTCTAATCCAAATGAATCATCGGGGCCAACCTGTTTCAGACGATGACAAAGTATTGTCTGAACTGAGTTATTTTTTAGGAACACTGAAGAGGAGTGTTCCACTTACTTACAAGTCTTGGTTTGATGTTCCTGCAAGTTTGAAAGGCACGCTGTGGAACTATGTTAAGGTAATTTGCAAACTTAGCTGAATTTTAATTAAATATATGTAACTTGTCACAAAAGTAGCATGACTGTTCTTTTTAATGTTTGATTTGTATTTAAGTAACGGTATATTATTCCGGATGAATGTGAATATTGGGTTTTGAAGTCAATTCGTGACTCTTGGAGGGGGTACAAGAGTCGTATTAAAAAGGCACATTATATGGCCTATGAAACTGATGAAGAGAGGCTTGAAAATAGGCCGGACGAAATTCCACTTGCGGATTTCCAAGTACTCTTGATGTATTGGGGAGATGAAAAAATTCAGGTATAATTTTAAATTTTATCACAGAATTTATTTCCCTTTCTATTCATTCAAATCAGGCAGATAAACATCTTTATTTTATGTTTTTATAGAACAAGGCCCTTACAAATTGTGCAAGTCGGAAATTGTAAACAGACACACACACTTCTGGTCCAAAACTTTTTTCTCAAATTCGGCATAAGATGGTATGTATTTTGCTTATTTTTATGGTTGGCTGGGTATGCATTTTCACATTAATTTACGACTCAATAGCTATTATTACCATTTGCTAAAAAAATACATAAAATCTATAAAAATATAAATGAGCCTTTCTTTGCCCTTGTTTGGGATAGAAAACTCAGTTCTTTTCCAAACCAGTGTCCGTCATGCTCATGCATTTGTACACATTTGGTCAATATATGTCAGCAAGTTAGATGCATATTAAACATTAAATATGAGTCCAATCCGTCTCTGTGGAAATTATTAATACAGTGTTTAAGGTATTTGGCAAATTTAGTGATGGTTAAGGTATTGCACCCATCTTAGGGTACTGCAAACTCGAATGCAGTATCCTTGTTTGTATAATTTCTAAAACTTAGTGATGGGTTGGTTTGGGACAGTCGAGAAAATGTTTGGGACAGCAAAAGTATCCTTGTTTGGGACAGTCGAGAAAATGTTAGTGATATTGTTGCTACATATGCTGTGATTTTATACTTGCCGTTTCTTTATTTTTGCACTTGTAAGCTGCTGTTGCTCCATTTTTGCATCTGTGAGTTGCTGTCTAACCTTTTAAATAAAATTAACAACAGCAGCTTTCATTGGTGCATCTATGAACAGTTTCATCTGTGAGTTGCTGTTTCAAAATGTGACATTAAATAAAATTAACAAATATAACATCTGAATTGAATAGTGATATATGTTCTGGAAAAATTGGTTTGATATTCTTTTGCTGTCTAACTTTTTTCATTTAATTTGTATCAGTCCAACGAATCAGATGGAGAGCTTTTTGTTAGAACTCGCAAGCGGAAAGAAGGAAAGGTGTACAAGACCGATACTTCAGTAATGAAGTATAGAGTTGTAAGAATTTTAATTTCTCTTCATTCAGATGTCAAAAAATGCTTCATTTTGCGCATCAACATTTTGAAACTGCTTCAGATGTTATATTTGTTAATTTTATTTAATGTCACATTTTGAAACTGCTTTATTTTGCAGGATAAGATTCAAAAAGCAATAGGTGAAGGAGGAAGTGATGAAGTTGTTCAAGAACTGATTTCTGATGGAAAGCGGCACGGTCCAACTTGGCTTATAGGACGGCACACAAAGTCTGCAGAAGTTTCAAAAGATGCCCCAACAACAAGCACATACATACAGGAGCTGGCAGCGAAGATAAAGGAAAATATAGTTGAAGAAGTCGAAGCAAAGGTGAACAAGAGGGTCAAAGATGAATTTGATGCAACGGTGAACCGAAAAGTTCAGGAGAACTTGTCATGGGTGCTTAAGAAATTAGGCGAAGCTAACCCTAACATGCAAATTGATGTTGCGGGTCTTTGTGCGACCGTCTGCAGTGATGAAACTGGCACTGGAGCCACTAGAGGCACTGATGGTACTGGTGGCTCGGAAGCATGAAATTTGGAGGCTCGCAAAGATGAATTCACGTGTAGTATGTAGAATTTAATTAGTATGTATTGGCTGTTAATATGAATGCACTGGCTATGTTTGTTATTTTGTACTTGACTAAAACTAGTGTTGATGGCTGTTATGTTTTAAGTATGTTTGTTATTTTGTACTTGACTAAAACTTGTGTTGTTGGCTGTTATGAAACGACTTGTTGTTTGGCTGTTATGAAATGAATAGCTCTTTGGCTACTATGAAATGCAGTGTAATGTTGCAGTAGTATGATGTTGCAGTACATTTCCAATTTAAATTGCAAAAAGTGTTGCCGTAGATATGATATAATGTTGTAGTATGTGATGTTAAATGTGGTAATAAACTGGAAAAGTGTTGCCATTTTATTGGTAAAAGTGTTACCATAGATTAATGAATGTGGGCCCCACAAAACGGTTCCGTTAAGTTGGTTAACAGAATTAGTGGGCCCCACATGTTGGGGCCCAGATTGTGGGACCCACTTTTTAGTAAATTTAGTACCTGTGGCAACAACAGAACCGATGTTGCCTTAGGGTCACAAAGATGTTGCATTTGAGTCTGCGGCAACGCGGCAAAATGCAACACCGAGAAAGTGTTGCCTTAGCTCGTTTTTGGCCTCCATCAACATTATTTGGCACTTTCTGCATCACTTCTTGTGTGTTGCAGTATACAATCTATGGCGTAGTGTCGGGTAAAGTATTGAATCTTCAGTTTCAAGCATGTTAAAAATATTTTAAAGGCTCAGAAAATTCATATTGATGATACTGAAGGTAATAGGACTGTTAAAATTGAATTTGAAAATGTTTTTTTCAGTTTTAAAAATATATCGTTTAAATCGGTATTTAAAAATAGCCTTCCGATGCACGGTCTCAGAATTCGATGAAAACAGTTCCATTGGATCCGTAATAGTGTATTATTATCGGATTTCAAATTTCGTAGCGTTTGGAGTTGGCGTGTGATCGTACGGTAGGTAAACGCGCTGAAAATCTATATCAAAAATTTAATATAATAACTGGGTTCAAAAAGCTATCTTCTCCATACGTTCGAGTTAGGCCTCGAAACCTTTTCCATTGTGTTCGGAATAGGGGTTTAACATTATAAACGCCTAGCGGCACGCCTCTATAAGGGTTCGTGTGACGCCCCATCTCTATACCCACGCTAACCAAGAACACTACGGTGTAGTGCTGTCAATTAGTACGGAGAATAAGGCTGTGGAGGAGCGACCATCCATGTAACTTCTTTGTGCGAGAACCGATATGTTAGATAGAATAGAATGCATATCTTTTAAGGAGGAAATCCGACATACCGATACAAACACAAAGCTATCACACGGTGGCTATATATGATCTTCGGAAACAAACATAGAAGTAATCATAACATAAATCAGTCACAGACATCCATATCACAAAGGCGGAAGAAGATATGAATAAATATATATAACACATGAAAGTGTACATCAGAGTAGTGGTCAGAAAGATCCACGATAATACAAAAGAATAGCATCACATGCTATACAAAAGAATAAGTACACTACATAGAGTCTATATCTCAAATGTGTACATCCAAAAACTACTAATCTAAGTAGTTATCCAAAAGTCAGAATAATCCTGAAGGGAAGTCAAGCAGAAGCATCTGTAACATCTCGGTCTGACCCGAGTATTATTTATAAGAAAATAATAAACGGATCAGTCTAGCTATAAATATCAGATGATATGGTATAAAGTAATAGACATGGCATGAACATGTAATAACTATAATGGCATACTACTATAAGCATGTAAATGATAATCAACAAGAGATTAATCAATATCACAAGAATCTTCTCAAAGATAAAGTAGGGTATCATACCCTAAAATTGTATTCATAACAAGTCAATAACACATAAATTCACCAATGCACAAAAACTGATATCATAGCAATGAAAATCATGAAAATTGGTGAAGCATAAATTCCAGAAATCATCACAAGAAATCCAGAAAACACATAAAAAGGGGGGAGGCCTAACACATGAATGGGAGCATGAAAACTCACCTACGCGTAAAACACATGACGAGAAGCTATCTCATGGAAGCTATCCATTAAATTTTCACACAGGAATGGCCCGAAGACCGTAGGGTGCTACCCTACATATGTGATGGCGAAACATCACATAAACGGGGTATAGTCTCCCTCGCAGACAAAGAGACATCTCTCAATAGCTAGTCTAAATCACAAAAATGATCGTCATGATCATCAGGAAGTGTCAATCACACCAAGCTAGTAAATATATGAGTTTAGCTTCATGTCCCATAACCACTTGCTTAACTTAAATATTTACGAACAAACTGTAGATCTTCACTAGAAAATTGTCACAAAAAGGGTTCAATCGAACAAGTCCAAGAGCTAACCGACGAAGTGAATGCAAGCGTTTCATACCACTCGTTTTACTAAGTCATTTAAGTCTATTTCTCATTCGAGTGAAGTAAAGGCTTGTATATACTAGTAGATTGGAAATCGGTTTGAGAAAACGAACTTTTGATATTTAAAATAGTGTTGAAATCGCTTTGATGAAAGAGTTTTGATATTTACTACTAGTATTGAAACCTTCATATATCTTTAAAGTGACAAGTCATAAAGCGATTGTTGAAACAATCTATCACAAAAATTCACATTCGAAGATGTGAACAAAATCCAAGGAAATCAGCTCAAAATGCATCAAAGTGGAAGTTCTGTTGAATGCTTTTCAGATAAGATCACCTACGCAGACCTAAGGAAAAGTAGGTCATACGACCTAAGGGTTCACGCGACCTAACAAGACCAAGGGTAAGGTCGGAGGCGACCTACGACTTAACAGAGTCCTGCGACCTAAGTGGGATGCGCGACCTAAGAAGGTACGCGACCTAAAGGGGTGCGCGGCCTAACTGGTACGCGACCTAAGGGGTGTGCGACCTAACTGGTACGCGACCTAAGAAGGTGAGCGACCTAAGTGATCGAGCGACTTAGAGGGAATGGAGTCATGCGACCTAACTGGACGAACGATCTAAGGTACGAACGACCTAAGGAGCGAACGACCTAAGTGGGATGCGCGACCTAAGAAGGTACGCGACCTAAAGGGGTGCGCGACCTAAAGACGTGCGACCTATCGGTTTAAGGGTCTACGACCTAACGAGTTAAAAAGGTCCAACGACCTAAGAAAATTAGGGTCATACGACCTAAAGAGGTTCGCGACATAAGGTTGTTTGCAACCTAAAAGTGCACGACCTAAGGTCTTACGACCTAAGGAAAAGAAAAGTCTTACGACCTAAGGAGTTAACTCGCGAACGACCTAACTCTTTAACTCATGAACGACCTAAGCCTTTAACTCGTGAACGACCTAAGCCTTTAACTCGTGAACGACCTAAGCCTTTAACTCGTGAACGACCTAAGCCTTTAACTCGTGAACGACCTAAGCCTTTGACTCGTGAGCGACCTAAGAAGGCGGTGACTTTTCAACGCGCGTGAGCTTGCAGCCTGGACGACTTAACTTGGGCAGAACGACCTAAGGGCTGGAACTCATCAAAAATGCTAAAAATTGGGTTTTTCGCCAATCCAATCCAAATCCAATACAAACCAACATGCTAAAGTGATGAGGAATCATTCCCAACAGTCCAATGACGATTATAGGCAAGATGTGAGATCAAAAATCTCACCTTTTCACGGAATTTGATGAAGATGAAGATTGAAAGCAAGGAGAAGCAATCCAAAGCTTGAATCCACTATCTTCTACTTGAATTTGGAGTTGAATCTCGGATTTGCAATAGAATTTGAGTTTGGAGTTTTAATTTCCACTTCCCACCACCATTTTTGATAAAGCTTGAATGTTAAAACAAATGGTGAATGAAGTGAGGAAGAGGGTTGGGCTGAACTAAGGAAGGTGCAATCCAAACCAAAGTCACAAGCGGGAAAAGTGACGAAAATTTCACTATCTCCAAACATATCGAAGTTTACACTCAAAAAGATCGCAAACGTCATTTTGAACTCAATGAAGGTGGTGTCGAGTCCTAATTTGACCGTATGCAAAAAGTATCTTTTCGGACCAAAATCCGATTAACGATAAAATATTTAAATATTAAATCGATAAATATGTGGGTTGTTACAGTTCGAGATTTTGAGATGTGTAATATTGAAAATAAATTATATTTATATATAATTGAATCCAGTCTTATCAAAAATTGTCTGCTCAGCCACCCTATGATCTGCATACACTTACTTCTCGTGTAAGCCACACCTCCTTTCTTTCACTTCAGTTAAGTCACGAAAGAAATATATTCCACTGTCCCCTTTTCCTTCTTCTATACGATCAATTACAAAAGAAATTTATTAATAGCCGAACAAATAAATCTCCTCTTCAATTTCAACAGTTCAAAAATCAAACCAATGGCCGAACTAAATTCATATATTCTCCTTCCCCTCAAATTAAAACTCAAATCGAAACCGATATTCGATCTAAAAAAATCCCTCAGTTCATAATTCGATTGTGCCGCGAGTTCGTTGAAGTTCTCGAACTCGACGTCATGAGTTCGAATGGATGCTGGGTGATGTCGTAGAGGGCTCGCCGTCATCGCGATTAGGAGCTGTTGGTCGTTCTTGGATCGAAGGACGCGCTATTGTGGGATGATCGACGAACCGAAGTCAACGATGAAGCTAGGGTTTCGCAAGGCACTGGGTTTGATTTCGCGCATCGGAAGAGGTTTGGGAACTACGGCGACATCGTGGGCAAGGCCGAAGGCTGCGGCGGCTTCAAGTCGAGCAGATAATCGGCGAGCGATCGATTAAGGCAAAGTTGAAATTTGAATTTTGATTTTCAGCGAGGTATGATTTTCTTAAAAAAAATATATGTCATATACATAGAAAGAAAAAAATTATATACAGTGAAAAATATATGTATAATATAGTAGAAATTGTTTTACAATAAAAATATTCATGTTTTAAATCAATATGGAAATTGATTTGTTTGATAGGCTTATTTAATTCGTTAGTTACTAGAAAAAATTTATTAAATGGAATTTGTTTAAAATTAAAAAGTATTAGTTTAAATTAAAATCATTGGTTAATTAAATTTATCAAATGGAAATTTAATTATTCGATTGGTTCGAATATTAATAAAATCATCTAATGTCTGTTCAAGGTTTAATCGTGAAATCAAGGCGAGATGGAAATGGGTTGCAAACAGGTCAAAGGTGAGTTAATCTCACTCATCTGGGTTTTTATTTAAATTTAAATGGTTAAATTTAAATATTTGGTTGAATGATTGGATTGATTGGATGTGGTATATTACATATAGTATATATATATATATATTGGAGTGATTGATTTCCCGCATTATATAGCCGATGAGACCCTATGCGCCGCATAATAGCGGATGATATTATATAAACCCATATACCGCGATATTCCACCTTGAAGTGGAATTGGTATTTTATATTGTGCTAACATCTGTGGATGCAGGGATACAGGTTGGAGGGATCCAACTGGATTCCTCAAAAATTTATTTAGAATGTTTAATGTTCTCTGTTATGATTATTTGATATCCTGTGATGAATTATATTAATGATTGGAACGTTAGAGGCAATGGCTTGATTGAATATATTTGGGTATACTGGATTACCAAAAATATATATATATCGGATTTTTGAAAAGGAAATATAAGAGAAGTTTTTTAAGTAGATAATGATAGAGAATTTGAATAAATTTAAGAATGAATTGAAAAAGAATATAAGTGATTTTAAAATCCTAATAAATAAATTCCGAGTATGGGAAAAGAGGATTTTGAGCAAACAGAGAAACAATGGAAATTTAAACTTAAGTGATATTATTTAAAGTAATAAAGAATTTACTTTAAAATTCAAGGTTTAAATTTATTTAAAAAGGATAAAGAAGGAATTTGGGAAGAAAGTATGAAATTGGTATTTTCAGATAAAAAGGTTTTGAAATCGGAAATTAATGGGTTTGGAAATAAATTGAGTAAGTAAAGGGATTTATTTCAAAATGGAGAAATTTGGAAATCAATTTGAAATTGATTTAAGTGTATAAAAGTGGGATTTTAAAAAGAGAAGTGAGACTTTGAAATTTATAAACTGGGTTTATAAAAGTGAAGTAATATATCAGTGGATATTTAATAAATTCACGATGGGAATTTATTAAAGAAATGGGTAAATTTGTTTAAAAATAAATAGTGATTTATTTTTAAAGATGTGAAAGTGAAGTGTATTTCCCTGGATAGCCAAGTACGTTTCCAAAGCAAACTTTTAAGTATGAGTTAAAGGTTTTAAAGTTGTTTTTTTAAAGTATGTTTTAGAAAATTTATTATTTTTAAATGTTTAAAGTTTGAAAGTAAGTATTTTTCAAATTTAATTTAGTAGTAATTATTTAAAGGTAACTTGGTATTGTGTTTAAAAAGGATAAAAATGTCGTTTTATATTTTATAAAGTAGCTTTATTTTAAATATTCTTAAAGTATATATTTTTGAATAAAGTATTAAAGTAGTTTTAATTTAAATGTTTTAAAGTGTATTTTACAATAAAGTGTTTTTAAATTATTTTAGAAATCGAAAGTATTTGTACTTGGTGTTTTCAATGGAAATAAGTATTTGGGAATTTATTCCATGAGAAGAGTGTGGTTTGAAAACTGTTTTCAAAAAGATTGAAAATGGGAATATATCTTGTGAAGATATCTCGAGATTTATAATAATTTGGGTAATTATTTATTGTTTGATGGTTGTTGTGAATGTTGATTGATAGTTAAATAACCGACTATCAATATTTGCCAATGCGCTGATCGTTTCGAAGAGACCGGAATCGGGATTTATTTCTCAAAAACCAATTCGATCCGGTTTGTACGTTTCGTGGGGAAAACGAGTTTGGAGTCGAAGATGGAGCGGTGAAGTGCAAGGGCTAGTCGCTACTAATCCTGAGGGTGATTCCAAAATGGATGTAGTAGGAATAGTGCCTTCGGTTCCGTTCGAACCCGGAACGGACTTGTATGGATGAATGCTTTCAGAACATCATCAGGTGGACGATGAGCATTCCAATGGATATGTTCTAAAAAGGTAACGCTTAGCCTCGAGCCTCATCAACCAGGAATGACTGAAAATCAGGGGTTATGCAGCAAGGCTATGTGGGTAGCGCCTATTAGGGTAAGGTTATCCCTGTCTAGATGTCCCTTTTTATTTCGGCTTAGTGGTGCGGTTGCTGATCCCAACCGTGGGGTGATCTTACTCGGAATTACCCTTAGGTAGTTCCGGTCTTGTGTTGCAGCGGATCGGGCGTGGTCCTCGGTACGCTGATCTAGACCAGGTACTGTGACAGGTGGTACCCCAGTGCCTAGTCATTAGTTGGAAATCCATTCTCCCTACGTGCCTTTTACGGCTTTTGTTTGTATAACCCACTTTGTGGCTAGTATGCTGGAATTTAATCATGTAACAATTTCAGTTATTTGAATAATTATTTGTATATAGACACTATTATAATATCAGACGGATTTGATAAAAAGTGTTTTGGCTATCGTAAGGTAAAAACCGGCATGTTTATTTGTGGCATGGTCTTATGAAATGCTTTTGATTTCAAAGGGTTTGGAAGACTTTAATAATCCAACTGAGTGTGTTTTCTCATGCTGATTTTCCAGACTGACTCGGGTGTTATTTATTTACAATGCTCGGGTCAGACCGAGTATTATAGGATACAGGTTATGATGCTGTGGAGCTCAGGAGACGAGCTGGATGGCGAGACGTATCACACATATATGATGTATATTCCGCTGTGATGTGTAATTTGTGTATTCTGTATGTGAGGACAAGTTATTATAACCGTCCTGAATTGTGATGTTGATTGTATTGTACTCTGATGTTGTATTCTGATAATGTATGTATAAACAGATATAGTTTCTTTTTTGTAAAGATCAGTTATTATCTATTATATTTTATTCCGCTGCGTTTGTGAGATACTGATGTTGTTTTTCTATTCTCTTCTTCTACCTCCTTCTTCTTTAACCCTGATGATTCTATTTTTCGAACATGGAAAATCGGTTGATCATAGTTGGTATCAGAGCCAGGTTAAGCGAGAACCTTGGCTCTGGTGGGGATTACTCATTAGAAATAGAGTCTGAAGTACTCTAGAATGAGTTTGAGTGTAATAATAGATATGAGCGCGTATTTGTTAGTGAATATAAATGGTTTTATATTGTGTGGGTTGATTTATTGAGTGGCTTATGAACTCTGGTCGGAACAGTCCGTACAACTGTACCGATAGGGATTTCTAAACACTTGAATAGAACAATTCGACATAGGATTGTTTTAAAATAGGGTAAATGAAATAATTTTACCTAAATTATTTTTGTATATAAAAGAAATAATTTTCGTAAATTATTATAGCTATATATGGTTGCTTGGTTGTTAGGAGATGATAATCTTAAATTATTATCATTGTTAAGTGAAAGTTGAATGAAGAATTGAAATTATAACCAAAGATTAAGGAATAAATTCATTAACAAAATGAAATTTATAAATGTGATATATAATTGAAGATGAAATAAAAATTCCAAAGTCATGTTTGAATATAAAGTGGATGGATTTGGAATTTGAAATTTTGGGAAAAGTTTAAATTTCTTTGGGTCTGAAAGTGATTTTCAAAAGGTTTTGGAGGAACAATAGTGATATTATTCGGAAATATTTTTGAATTGGAAATGAAATCTGGTGAGATTTGGGTTTTAAAAATATTTGAAATTGTTTTAAAGAGATAAAAGCATTAAACTCTTTCGGTCGCTGGAAAATAACTTCGGTGATGACTGCAGCATCATCGCGGTTCATTTTCGAGTTTCTAGAAGAGGAATTGCTACCAAATTGTTTTAAATTGGAATTGTTTGCAAACTGGGTTTGGTTTTGAAATTCAAAGGGATAATTGAATTTGCCAAAGAATTTTGGATATAATTGATTTCAAATGATTTTTGAAATACTTAAGTGATTATTGAAGACTCTGGAATTGGTTTAAAATGTTCTTGAGTATCTAAGTAATAGTTTAAACTCTGGAGGTTTAACTAATAATGTTTAGGGATTATAAACAAGTTTGGAAATTTATAAAGTTTGAAAATTTCCTGGGATGAAATTAACTTGTAAAAAAGTTAATGAAGTTAAACTTGAGTTATAAATAAAATTTAACTTAGAAGTGCCCAGTGAATTAAATATGATTGAAATATGATGAAATGAAATGAAGTTGGAATAAAACAGAAATGGTTTAAATTGCAAATAAAAATCAATAGTGATTTATTAAAGTAGTGGGAAAGAATAAATTCACGATGGGAATTTATTAAAGAAATGGGTCATTTGTTTAAAAATAAATAGTGATTTATTTTTAAAGATGTGAAAGAGAAGTGTATTTCCCTGGATAGCTAAGTACGTTTCCAAAGCAAACTTTTAAGTATGAGTTAAAGGTTTTAAAGTTGATTTTTTAAAGTATGTTTTAGAAAATTTATTATTTTTAAATGTTTAAAGTTTGAAAGTAAGTATTTCTCAAATTTAATTTAGTAGTAATTATTTAAAGGTAACTTGGTATTGTGTTTAAAAAGGATAAAAATGTAGTTTTATATTTTATAAAGTAGCTTTATTTTAAATATTCTTAAAGTATATATCTTTGAATAAAGTATTAAAGTAGTTTTAATTTAAATGTTTTAAAGTGTATTTTATAATAAAGTGTTTTTAAATTATTTTAGAAATCGAAAGTATTTGTACTTGGTGTTTTCAATGGAAATAAGTATTTGGGAATTTATTCCATGAGAAGAGTGTGGTTTGAAAACTGTTTTCAAAAAGATTGAAAATGGGAATATATCTTGTGAAGATATCTCGAGATTTATAAATAATTGGGGTAATTATTTATTGTTTGATGGTTGTTGTAAATGTTGATTGATAGTTAAATAACCGACTATCAATATTTGCCAATGCGTTGATCGTTTCGAAGAGACCGAGATCGGGATTTATTTCTCGAAAACCACTTCGATCCGGTTTGTACGTTTTCATGGGGAATATGAGTTTGGAGTCGAAGATGAAGCAGTGAAGTGCAAGGGCTAGTCGCTACTAATCCTGAGTGTGATTCCAAAATGGATGTAGTAGGAATAGTGCATTTGGTTCCGTTCGAACCCGGAACGGATTTGTATGGATGAATGCTTTCAGAACATCGTCAGGTGGACGATGAACATTCCAATGGATATGTTCTAAAAAGGTAACGCTTAGCCTCGAGCCTCATCAACCAGGAATGACTGAAAATCAAGGGTTATGCAGCAAGGATATGTGGGTAGCGCCCATTAGGGTAAGGTTATCCCTGTCTAGATGTCCCTTTTTATTTCGGCTTAGTGGTGCGGTTGCTGATCCCAACCGTGGGGTGATCTTACTCGGAATTACCCTTAGGTAGTTCCAGTCTTGTGTTGCAGGGGATCGGGCGTGGTCCTCGGTACGCTGATCTAGACCACGTACTGTGACAGGTGGTACCCCAGTGCCTAGTCATTAGTTGGAAATCCATTCTCCCTACGCACCTTTTACGGCTTTTTTTGTATAACCCACTTTGTGGCTAGTATGCTGGAATTTAATCATGTAACAATTTCAGCTATTTGAATAAGTATTTGTATATAGACACTATTATAATATCAGACGGATTTGATAAAAAGTGTTTTGGCTATCGTAAGGTAAAAACCCGGCATGTTTATTTGTAGCGTGGTCTTACGAGATGCTTTTGATTTCAAAGGGTTTGGAAGACTTTAATAATCCAATTGAGTGTGTTTTCTTACGCTGGTTTTCCAGACTGACTCGGGTGTTATTTATTTATAATGCTCGGGTCAGACCGTGTATTATATGATACAGGTTATGATGCTGTGGAGCTCAGGAGACGAGCTAGATGGCGAGACGTATCGCACGTATATGATGTTTATTCCGCTGTGATGTGTATGTTGTGTATTCTGTATGTGAGGACAAGTTATTATAACCGTCCTGAATTGTGATGTTGATTGTATTGTACTCTGATGTTGTATTCTGATGATTTATGTATAAACAGATATAGTTTCTTTTTTGTAAAGATCAGTTATTATCTATTATATTTTATTCCGCTGCGTTTGTGAGATTCTGATGTTGTTTTTCTATTCTCTTCTTCTAACTCCTTCTTCTTTAACCCTGATGATTCGATTTTTCGGACATGGAAAATTGGTTGATCATAGTTGGTATCAGAGACAGGTTAAGAGAGAACCTTGGCTCTGGTGGGGATTACTCATTAGAAATAGAGTCTGAAGTACTCTAGAATGAGTTTGAGTGTAATAATAGATATGAGCGCGTATTTGTTAGTGAATATAAATGGTTTTATATTGTGTGGGTTGATTTATTGAGTGGCTTATGAACTCTGGTTGGAACAGTCCGTACAACTGTACCGATAGGGGTTTCTAAACACTTGAATAGAACAATTCGACATAGTATTGTTTTAAAATAGGGTAAATGAAATAATTTTACCTAAATTATTTTTGTATATAAAAGAAATAATTTTTCGTAAATTATTATAGCCTGTAGCATTGCCTGTGAGGCACATGGAACCTAGGGAGAGGAAGGAGTTGATCAAACAGATCAGTGAGCTTTTGGAGAAGAGTTTCATAAGAAGGAGCGTATCGAAATGGGGAGCGCTAATCGTCTTTGCCACTAAGGCGGATGGTTCTCTTTGACTTTGCGTTGATTATAGAAAATTAAATAAGCTCACAAAGAAGAACCGATATCCACTCCCTAGGATTGATGATCTTTTCGACCAATTAGTTGGTTCTTCAGTATTCTTCCAGCTTGATTTAGCCATGGGATTCCATCAGCTTAGGGTCGCCGATGGCAGCATACATAAGGCTGCGTTTAGGACTCTAGATGGACTTTATGAGTGATTGGTTATGCCTTTAGAACTAACCAATGCCCTAGCCTACTTTGTTGATTTGATGAGCCGCGTCTTTAGGGGGGTCCTAAATAAGTTTGTGGTGGTATTCGTGGATGACATCTTGGTATTTTCCAAGAATATGGAGGATCATACTGTTCATTTAGAGGAGGTTCTTCGCATACTTCGTAGTCACCATTTGAGAGCTAAGTTTTCGAAGTGTCACTTTTGGAGAGAGGAGGTACGTTTCTTAGGGCACATGGTCTCAAAGGAAGGTTTGTCTGTTGACCCCGCTAATGTGATTGCAGTACAAGATTGGAAGGCCCCCAAGAATGTCACCAAAGTTAGGAGCTTCCTAAGATTGGTGGGCTACTATAGGAAGTTCATTAGAGACATTGCTAAGATTTCGGCACCACTCACACGCCTTACTAAGAAGAACAAAGCTTTTGTGTAGAACGGGGATTGTGAGGATTCCTTCATGACGCTTAAGAGAGCCCTTACTAGTACACCAGTGTTAGTTCTACCGGATGGAGCTAAGCCTTTTACTGTATACACTAATGCATGTGGGATGGGTCTAGAAGCGGTGTTGATGCAAGAAGGGAGGGTGGTATGTTATGGTAGTAGGAAGTTGAGAACGCATGAGAAGAACTACCCTACCCACGATTTGGAGTTAGCTGCTATAGTTTTGCACTCAAGTCTTGGAGGCACTATTTGGTTGGAGAGCGGTTTGAGCTTTTCACTGACCATAAGTCATTGAAGCACCTATTATCGCAGAAGGATTTGAACTTGAGGCAGCAGCGGTGGATGGAGTTTTAGGCGTCATACTATTTTGAGATAGCTTATACCCCTGGCAAGGGTAATGTCGTTGCAGACACGTTAAGTAGGAAGAAAGCAACTCTTAGTCCTTTATTCATAGAGTGGAGGAGCTTGGAGTTTATTTCCACTTTTGATTTTAAGCCCTCTATGGACATTACCCCTGGATTGTTAGCTACGCTTGAGGTGAGGCCTACCCTTGTGGATCAAATTGGTTTGAGGTAGTAGGAAGATGCGGAGCTTATGGATGTGATGGATAGGATTAGCCGAGGAGAGGTCACTAGACATCTCCAACATTATTCCATTGATGGCAAAGGGTGGCTTAGGAAGGATGGAAGGCTTTGTGTTCCCTGCACTGGTGACTTGTTGAGAGCGGTTTTAGAGGAAGCACACCATTATTGTATGACTATTCATCCAGGTGGTGACAAAATGTATAAGGACATGAAGAGGATGTTCTATTGGAATGGCATGAAGAAGGATGTGGCAGAGTTCGTAGCTAAGTGTCTTATATGCCAAAGGGTTAAGGTAGAGCATCCGTAGCCCGATGTGGATTACTTCAACCCTTAGATGTGCCAGAGTGGAAGTGGGACAACATGTCGATGGATTGTATAGATGGTTTACCCCGTTCTAGGAAGGGGAATACTAGCATTTGGGTGATTGTTGATCGGTTGACCAAGAGTTCCCACTTCATTCCAGTTAAGAGAAAGCGTACGACATTTTATTTGGCATCTTTAGATAGTCCGACTACACGGAGTTCCCTTTAGCATAGTGAGCGATAGAGACTCTATTTTTACTAGTGAGTTTTGGAGAAGTTTGCAAGAGGCTTTAGGGACACAGTTTAGGTTGAGTATGGCCTATCACCCATAGACGGTTGGCCAAACGGAGAGAGTGAATAGAGTGTTTGAGGATTTACTGGGAATGTGCATTTTGGACTTTGGAGGAACTCGGGAGGAGCATCTTCTATTGGTTGAGTTTGCATATAATAACAGTTACCAAACAAGCATAGGAATGGCACCATTCGAGGCTTTATATGGGAGACCTTGCAAGTCCCCTTCATGTTGGGTGGAGTCTACGGAGAAGTTGCTACTTGGGCCTGACATGGTGAGGGAGACATCAAAGAGAGTGGATTTGATTCGGCGAAGGATGAAGATAGCCCAAGACAGGCAGAAGTCTTATGCGAACAAGCGGAGGAGAGAGCTTGAGTTTGAGGTTGGAGACTTATTTTTTGTTAAAGTATCCCTACTTAGGAAGGTGGTAAGGTTTAGATCAAATGGAAAGTTAGCCCCCAGGTTTGTAGGACCATTTCCTATCATGGAGAGAGTCGAGAAGATAACATACCGAGTGAAGCTACCGGAGAGGCTCGTAGGAGTGCACAACGTTTTTCATGTTTTGCACTTGCGAAAGTGCTTACATGACTCAGCGGAAGTTGTAGAGCCTAGTCAGTTGGAAGAGGTGGAGGTAGAAAGGTAAGCATCTGTTCGTCGTATCCCTACGAAGATTGTTGGAAGAGACACTAAGTGACTTAGGAATAAGGAGGTTCCATTAGTTAAGGTGCAATGGGGAGATGATGTTGAAGATGCTACTTGGAAAGCTGAAGAGAAGATTCGTACTTCCTATCCTCATCTTTTTGATAGTAAGTTTTTGGAATTTTCTATTTTCCATCTTTAGTTTTGAATAGGTTCTTTCTTTTATTATCCTTTGGGAGGGTAGAACTTATGACTTAACCTATGGATGGTAGGATTTGATGTAAAAATGTTAATAGACCATGTTATGAATGATGTATGCTAGTGGTTGCAAGTGTTTTCTAGTGGATGCTATGGACGCATATACTTACACTAGGCACTATTTTGCTTTAGGGATCGGTCTAACTAGGACACCAGAGCATATGCGTATGGATGTGTGCGCATTCTATTCTATTTTCCATGGTTGCTATAAATGGATGATTTTCACATTATTGTTGCATTTGGATGATGTTTGTAGCACACATATAGAACTATCAATTATCATTAGGAATTCTTGCATTCATTTGGATACATGGCACATATATGATTGCATAAAAGGAGGTCAACTAAATCAGCGGACCATCTAATCTTTTACATTAGTTAGGGACATTAACACTACACTAATTGCATAAGTAACATAAATCATGTTAGAAAACTTAAGGACAATGGATGAATGGTTGATGATTGAGTAGTTGGTTGTAGAACTAGGATGAAAACATTTTGTTCATTCTTTTAACCTTAGAGATTTCGGGGACGAAATCCCTTAAGTAGGGGAGAATGTAACAACCCAAAATTTAACCCATAATAATTAATTCGTTGATTAATGAAATAATAAAATAACTTTGTTAAATTATCAGAATTGAGCCACGGGAGTTGCACCATTGTGTCCGTGGTAATTTTCTGGTTAATTTCCATATATAGAACGTCAGAATCTGAGCTAATATGAGCAAGATACGAGACGAACAAGAAATCAAATATATATATATATATATATATATATATCGGGTTAGGTCGACCTAACCATGCCTTAGGTCGATCGGTCGACCGCCCTTGGGTAATGAACGAAGGAAATTTTCCTTCATTCCTGTAACGTTCATGGCCAATTTTATACGTCATTTTCATTCCTTCAGCTCATCTGGTCCCTTCGTGCTTCCATCCGATGGCTCCTATTAAGCCTATGACATGGTTGCATCGTATTCAATCCCCAAATCTAACAGTTTGAGATCCACTTCTACCCCTATGAATAAGACCCTAGGCCTAACACTTGTTCTCATTCTAAGATTTTCTCCAATTGGGTTCACCTTTTCAGGAAAGACCCTAAACGGAATAATTTTCCAAGGAGGAAATCATAAATATATTTAATAACCCCAAGTGGATCTGGGAAGACCTAATGGGAAGAGCTAAGGACTAGCGGTGAGTGATTGTAATTATTTTAGATTTTTAAGCAATTTAAAATAATAGGGTTTCCAATAGTTGTAGTTTTTCTACCATTTTGGAAATACCTTTTTATCAGTTATTTTCAGTTTTAAATTTATTTTCAGTATATTTCTTTTTATCTATTCTTTTCAGTTAATTTTAGTTTATTTCTGTTAATTATAGCCTTTTCATTTATTTACGGTTTATTTACGGTATTTTAATTTATTTACTGTTATTTATGCGTTATTTACATCTTCTTTCTACGCTTTGGATTTCCTTCTATTTTCAGTTTTATTTTATTTCTTCTTCTTCTTTTTTGTATGGATTAGAATAGATTAAACGCGAATATGGATTAAAATTATAAGAATACTAAAATAACGGAAGATAAGATGTACATTGTAAAGACTGTAATAAAAATGGAATTAAAACTGAAATTGAGCCTAATTATGATATTAATGTTAGAATTGGACTAATTAAATATAATTGGCCTAGTTATAACTTAGAATTATAACTAAAATGAGTATAAGATAAAAGATGCTTATTTTCACACTTAGACCATAGGTTAAGTAACAAGCATGATTATAACGTAGGTTATAATAAGAAAAAGAACGGAATGAGGCTTATATTAAGACTTAGGATAAATTAATAAGCAAAGATAGTGAGGATAATAATAAAAGCTTATTTAAATAATTTATCTAAGTTAATAAGCAAATATGAAAGTAGGACCTATACCAAAAAGCATTCCTTATTAGACAAAATGGTAGTCTTACATTAGCCTGAAGTGAAATGAGGGCACGCTTATGCTAATAATGGTAGTAATTGGTCAAATAGAGGTCCAAATCACGGGGGATTTGGACAAGGGGCGCAACTAGATATTGTTTGGATGATGGGCTAGTACCAACAACATTTCCTCAATTTTTCTATGGACACGGTGTTTCACATAATCTTGTAGTGAAACGAGGGGCACGCTTATGTTGGAGCACATGTAATAAGAAGACTGAATAGGTGGAGCAATAGGTAGCATGAGCATGGTGGCAGTTACGCGTGCGACTTCCATTTTGGTGCTCAGTAATCGCTATGAGTTCCAAGCGCTTAAGTATGTGTATCTTTCGTAGACACCATTGCTTATGTGCAGGAAGCTATGTAATGTCTAGTCCATAGTAGATACTTTATGCGTCTTTCGTAGAAACCATTGTACTTTGTGCGTCTTTCGTAGATGTCATTACCTTATGTGTAAGGAGTTATATAGCGTCAAGTCCGCAGTAGGTATATGGAGTAGCAGACCGATCAAAAAGGTAGAATTACGATTTCATCCTAGTTATAGGATTAGGGATTCAGCCTAATCAAAACAGCAATCAAGGATAAATGCAAACAATCAAAGTTAACCAATCATATTTAATAGTTAATTTATATTTATTTCCAGCTTATTCCTTCTTCTATTACCTTTGTTTCTTTTTATATACTAGAACTGTTGTAAAGCGTATTACCTTTACTTTACTTAAAGATTCTAGTAATTACTATCATTCACCAGATTTTAGTCTGAACCACTCCTTTGTTTTCCCCCTTTTCCCCCATAGGCAATCAAGGAAGAGGACAGTATGTTGCAGTTGCTTAGAGGTTTCTTTGAAGAAGATTCCACTATGTACTTCCACTTCTTTTATTTCAACCTTTTTGTTCTTTGCTTGTACTGGCACATGTTGGGGAATAGTTGTACTCTGATTTTTGAGACTATGTTTTTCTTTGATTTCATAAGACATATATGTATGGTATTTTGACACGTGATGTATTTGGTATTTGGTGACTTATTTGGTTTTTAAAGCAATTATGAAGTTCTGTTCTAAATAACTTATTATTTAAATTGTTTCCGCTGTTTTTACCTATTTATGTCTTGTGAATCTTAGTCTCTGCTAGTTTTAGTTTATACCTTTAATGCACCACGCCTTCTAGTCTGTCCTTTTGGGTATACTAAGGGGTGTGGGATGTTTTAAACGGTACATACCATACTTAATCCTTCACCATTGTGCAGTAAACATATGACAAATTTATCATTTGAATGCATTATAATATTATACCATTGGCTTGGATCCCACATCACTAAAACTCTGCTTCTCTGTTCTTGACTTTTATCCTCCCTTTGAGCAGTAGGATCTGAATTAACATTTAAGACATCGACTTTGTTCTGTATATTTATATTGCAATATAAGTTTTCTAAGATATTCATTCATTGTGAATTCCATGCTAGGGGGTTTCAGCATGTATTATTAAATTGGACTGTAAGACATTACACTAGATTGTATTTTTCCTTTATTTCCTTGTGCACTGTTATCAGTCTGATTGCCTATTTTCTTAATATCTGTTAAGTTACCACTATCGTTATTGTAAGGATTACTGTGTGAGCTGGTACACTGTTGAGTTGTGCAGTTGTTATTAGCTGAATTCTCTGCTTCCATATTTGCCTGAACGTGCTTATCTTGTCCATGTTCATATGTCTGATTTTGGCTTTTCGACTGATTGTGTTTAGGGATCCGAGCTTTGGTAAATTGACATAAATTTTTTGAATACCTAAAGCTATTGCGGTTTTGACAGGATTATGGGTTCGATTCATATTAGTTAGTTGCATTATTAATTCATCATGTTCACTAATTATTGGGATATGTTTTGGGAACGTATAAGGACTATCAAGTTTAACAAATACCCTCACATACAAGATTTTAATTATTTGCTCCCTAACTTTGTTCTTTTTTTATATAGTTACCAACAACTGAAACAATTCAACTAATTCCTTCTTCCGTCCAATAGCATAGTGAAAATCCATGTAGACGAATCCAAATAGGGATATTTTTCAAAAAGTCTTTATTTAAATGGATGCCCTGCATCCATTTTTCATCATCGATCATTAACTTTTTGTCATAAAAGTAAGGACCATCCTCCGTAATTTTGACCCAGTCCTCTATTTTTTTTAAATTTGATAACATAAAATCCATTATATTTAGAGTAGAATGTGGAGTCACCGAGTGGTTTCCACACACTTTGAATATATGCTTTAAATTAAGCATAATATGATTTAGGGCTCACTACATATATTACCATTGCATTATCTCATTGCTTCTTATCTTTAGCAACTACTTTATTATGCATTTTAGCATGTCTAAAATTATCTTTATTGGTTTGATTATAAATTTAGGTGGAACAATTGCTGGGATTTTGTCATTTGATTACCTCAACCCATGGGTGGACTGTCATATTACCGGTTTGGCTATTAGATCATTTAAGCCGCTTCAAACCCTCAGGCTTCTCACCAAATTATTGTCTTGGTATCCATTTCCTGTTTGGGCGCTGTTTATTCAGTTAGTTCCGACAATGGATTATTCATTATTAGCGTTGTTTTGTCTTTGAAAACCATAAGATCTAGGCATTAGTCTTTGAGTTCTTCTTCATCTCCTAGATTTGACCTAAATGAAGCCGTCATCATCAATATTAGGTGGATTTTGGCTAAAGCTATCGTTATTGAAGGGGTTATTAGGGCACGGTTGATGGCGGCTAGGGTTTTGGGAGGCCATGAAGATTAGGCTCAGTTATATTATTTTTCATACTTCTTTTTCATTCAATTTGTATAATGAATAACCAACGTTGATTCTGATCATTTGTAACGACCCGTAAATTTTCGATAATTAAATTTGTTAATATAATAAGATTTTGGTAATTTAATTTGGAAGAAATAAAAACAAATGTAATTTGTCAATAAAAAAATAAATAAGATGAAAGATAACCATGTTAATTTAAGTCAATTATTAACGACTTTAATGAAACTCCAATCGATGGAAATAATGTAAATGTTACACTTGACTATAAATTAAATGTAAGAAAACAAACGTAAACACTGAATTAATTAATGAATTTAAAATATAATAAATGGTAATTGAATAAAATCAATGTTCTGTAAGTAATTATAATATTTGTTTGGAAGTAATAAACTTAAATGTAATTAAAGGTTAATGGTAACAATTGTTATAAGTTACCTATTTGTTTAGTTCATAAAATTTAATTTGAAATCAATTGTAGTTAATTGACTTAATTAGTGCAGTTAGTGTAGATTAAATTAGTAATTGGAGAATGTTAATTCAATAAGGAGTAACCAATGTAAATTCTATTCATAATATGACAATTGATTAAATAAAAATAAGATGGAAATAAGAATATATGGATTTATTGGGAATTTAAATTTATAATTACTGGATTAATTGAAATTGAAATTAAATACTGTAAATTATGAAATATTCAATGATAAATTGATATAGAAATTTGTTTAAAGGATTCTAAATTTACCAAGTAATCCAAAATTGATAAAATTTGTAAATAATTAAATTTGAATTGGAAAATTGATTTAATTAACTTAATATTAATTTATTTAATTAATGTGAAAATAGCCATTTTGGAAACTGATTCGGATTTCAATGAAACCAGTCTCATCGGATCTGTAACAGAGAGTTATTATAGGATTTCAAGTTTCGTAGTATCAGACTTGTCGTTTGATCGAACGGACTCGAAACGCCTAAAAATCAACTTTATTAAAATCAATTGAAATCAATTTGAAATAAGCTGATTTTAGCATAACTTCTTCATACGATGGAATTAGGACTTGAAACTTGTTCCATTGAGTTTAAAATCATCAAAAACATCTATTTTGATATATGGGATGACCCATTTTCGTTTCGGAGGCAGAACGGGCTTTTTGGGTCGTATTTGTTGTTTCAAATCTATTCGGATGTTCATTCTTTTCTTATCGGGCCTCGGTTATATATATATATATATATAGTCTTTTTCTCAAACCCTAGCAGTCATTATCTTATTCAGTACGTACAATTTCATATGTCTACTTCTTTTCCTCAATGGCAGAACCAAATCCAATTGCAAAAACCATAAATTTCAATCACCAATTCAATCTCAAAATCAAACTCCTCCAAACCCTATCAAACAATAGACCATATTGAAGCTCTCGATGAGCGCATCTCAATTCTATGATTCGTTTTTCGATTCGATGCACTGTCTGTCCAGAAATCGAGAATGAACCTGGACCGTCCATTCTAGGTTTTGGACGATCCGACAGTGGATCGTCGCCCGATCGACAATCAGGAGGTGGCGTTGGGAAGATGGTAGAGTGCAGGTCATGGATCATGTAGTCGTTTGCCCCCAGGTGGTCGTGGGTCGCCGAAAAATGGCCACAAAGAGGAACGGCGACGGAGGCGTTTGGGGAGGGCGGAGCACCGCGCGCGGCTAGAGCGTGGTCAGCTGGAGGAGGGCATCTCAGCGCTGGCGTCAGATCATGATGGTGGAGCTCTAGATGGTCGGCGTGCACGTGAATTTGTGGTGGTATTTGATATCATGTTCGAGCATATCGGCTAGGGTTTCGGTGCGTTAGGCACAAGGTGACGTGGCATCTTTTTGTTGGCTTGTTTATTTTATTTAAAACATCTAACTTTAAATCGTTATAGCTTTTACAATCGAGGTCCAATTCACGCACGGTTTTTTGCGTTGGGATCATATTAAATTTCTGGACTTTTTGACGCTGGTTTGGACAAATTCTGAGACCGTTCAAATTTTGGGTCTGAATTTGATTTTAAATCAATTTAAATTCAAAGGTGACTGTTTTAACCCACTCACAACTTCTAAAATTTCTTATGTTTGTTAAATTAAATTTATGATGTGATTAGGAATTTATTTATGACTATTTGGTATATTTTAATCATTATCTCAGTTAATTTGAATTTATTTGAATTAAATCGTTATTTAATTTATTATTGAATACAAACTGCCAGTAAATACCTGTTATCGATTATCAGTTCTATACTAATATTTATTGATTGTTTTGGATGATGATTGTGATGGATGTTGATTGTTGATATTGGTCGAATGGACGTTTTATTTTATATCATTATAAAATGCAAGTTCGTTATGGATTTTATTCAGGATTGCGGTTTGAAATGATATATATATAACCGTAAATTATTAAATTAAGGATTGAAATGATAACTATCCGTACCACTTGACCCTAGGGTAGAAAATTTTATATAGGGACACCGGATTGGTTAAATTAAATGATTTTAAAGTCCTTAAAATTTTGAATTTAATCAATTGATGTTTTGAAATAAAATCTGATTCATATAAATTGAAGCATTATTCGAAAATCAAGTTTTTTGTTGAAATGCAAATTGGTTTAAAATGGAATTTCTTTAGGAAAGTTAATTGAAAGTTTAAAGTTAAACTTTATGTGTAAATGAAATTCTATCGAAATTGAGTTATTTAATTTGTTTGAAAATAACTTTGAAATAGTTTGAAATTGGAGTAATCCATATTGATTTTTGAACATGAATTGAAACGAAATGAAATTCGATAGTTTATTGAAATTTGATTCGATGATTTGGAAATTTGAAATGGCCCAAATATGTTGAAATGAAATGAATAGTTTAATTCTGTATTAACTTCAAACTCATACTTATAAGTAAACTGTTTTAAAATATATTATTTTAAATTTTCTAATTATTAAGATTTTCAAATTTATTTAACTAATATTAACTATATAAATTATTTTGATCTATTTTAAACCAATTTAATTTATTTTAAAACTAATTAAACCCTTTTAGTTTATTTTAATCTAATTAATCTACTTTAAGCTATTTAATCTATTTTAATTTTATTTAATCTAAATTAAATCTATTTAACTATCTTAAATCAATTCAAAAGTACTTTACCTATAATTAAACTATTTTGGAGTATTTTAACTATTTATAATTATTTAAACTATTTCTAAATTTCCATACTAAGTAAGGGGTAAGTGTTTGTATTCACTTCAATTGGTTTAAAAAGAGAATAAGGTTAAATGACGTAATAACCTAAGTTGGAATTTTGAATGTTATAATAAATTGAAATGATGATGTTGAAGTAAGGACTTAACCTATTTTGGAAATATGATTTGGGAAGAAATTATGATTTTTGGAAACGATATGATTTGAAAGTGGTATGGTTTGAATCGAATATGATATTTTGATATCAATTATGAAATGATTTTGGAAATGTAAAAGAACCATCCGGTGTGTAATAAGCGATTGGTTGTCAGAGAGACTGGGATCGGATGTTGTCATACTCTCTGCCAATACCGAAAACAACTTTGACAACTATGTACGCAGTGGAGATTCCAGAATGAAGTAGGATGGTGGCGACGATCCTATATAAGGTATATATGTTGACCCGAATCCCATGAGCTGGCATAAGGTGGCTAAAACAGGAGAAATTGACGGGCCAAGTGAGGTCATTCCTCCGATCGGGCACACTCCATCGATCTATATTCTGACTTTGCGATTTATTTGGTGGCCACCCTTCGATTTTACTCGGGAGTGTGTTTCGAGTTAGGCGGTGGTTGCGGCTATACGTTACCAACAGTTCGGAAGTGTAATTGGTATATTTATCTTGGCATTGCCTAGTTGTGCCGTGTCACCTACCCTAGCGTGCCTTCTACGAGTTTGTTTTATGTCGTACCTATGGGGTATCCTCTAGCGGCTCCAGTTTACGGGGAGTAACGGTACTATATAGACTATTGGCAATATAAAATGTGTTAAGGGAGAAATGGGTAACGCATTAACGCTATTTTCATAGTTTACTTTACTATAGACATTATTATAATAGCGTATATTACTACATAGTAGATAGTTTAACGGATCCTTAGGAGGTGGGAATCCCGAGCATCTCTTAAGTTACTGCACTCACGTTAACACGCGATAGGAGATGTCAAACCCCATAAATATCTCTAACGCCGTTCCACTCATATTTATTTACCGATGATTTAACTTACATAAGATCTTTTAGTTCCGACTCGAGTGTTTTGTCCTTTCAATTCGCTCAGGTTAGCCTGAGCATTTCAGGATTTGAAGACTTTACTTCTAGAGGAAGAAGACGAAGATTTGTACTATCATTATTTATTATATTATTCCACTACATGCATACTATTCCGCTGCATTGTTATTTATTCTCTAATGTCTGTAACTCTGATTCCGTATTGTATAAGTATAATCAAATGTTTTGTAAACAGCTTCATGAACTGTTCTTTGATTCTTATATTTTGTCATTCCGTTGTGAGATTCTGTTTTGTTTTCTTTCTTTCTTTTCTCTTTTCTTATTTACCCCATAACAATCTACCCTTTTGAATGGTTAAAGTCTGACGTGTGTGGTTTATCGTTGATTTAAATTATCCAAAAAGGTGGGACGTTACAGTTGGTATCAGAGCTTTGGTTTAGCGAAAACCTTAGCTTTGTGGGGTCTGACTCTTTATTAATAGGGTATTAATATCCTAGAATGAGTCATTGAGTGTGTGTATATATATATATATAAGAGAGCGTATTTCTTAGTGTTATAAAAGGTTTTATATTGTGTTAATTTGTTCCGTTTTGTATTTATAAATTCTGATTGGTGCATAGGACACTATGACGTTGATAGGGATTTCTAAACACTTAATAGGATAACCCTGATTTTTGTGAGTAATTTCATGATTTAATTTAGTTTGTATTTGTTTGAAATTGCATTGGGAAAAATAGGAATAGGAAATTGATTTGCAGATACAAAGTATAAAACATGTACATGTGCACAAGACAGTGTACACATGCACACAGATTTCTGTGTAACAAAATTTGGCAGAAATTAATAGATAAAATAAAATAACAGATTTAGAAATACATATGCATAAAGATAGAATTTTGTCTTTAAATAAAATATAGTACAAAGAAAATAAGAGCTAGGCTGAAATAAACTTAAAATTATTTAAAGAAAGAAAGAAAAATAAAAGGCTTAGGTATACATAGGTTATACATGTATACAGTCAATCAATCTCTGGAAGAAAACAGAAGTTGCATGAAAATGGCATGAGTCCCTAAACAAGCACTTTATCTATTCTCAGTAATCTCTTTTATTAAGAAAATAATAATAATAATAATAAGAAGTCATGCATATGACATGACCAAGGAAAATTAAAAGAGAGGGACTAATTTCTGGAAAGGAAGACAAGGACCACATACCCTTTTATTTTCTTGAATCAAACCAGAGGCAGGCTATGTTTGGGATGGGGTAGAACTGACATTGGGTAAGTCCATAAACCCTAGTAACAGCCAAGATTTATATAAAAGGCCTAGTATAGTAAGACCATATATTTTTGTTCTTCATTAACCTAAAGAAAAATATACAAGGCATAAACCAGAGAAAATAGGAGAAGGCAGAAGACTAAAAAGGGGTTCATAAGGCATAGGAAGAAGAAGGATTAAGGTGAGTAACCTCACTGAAAACTTTGGCATTAAGACCTGAATATTGAGGCAGCCAGTTTGAACTAATTTTCTTTTACAAGTTATGTTTTATGATTGGATGACTTTGGTTTGTTAATGATTTGTTTAAGGGTAAAACCTCTATCTGATTTACCCAGAAAAATAAGAGTCATGGATTCATGAACAAAAAAAATGTTTGTCTGAGATATGGGTTAGCTTTGAGACTGAGTGATTTCTTTTATAAGTTTTCTTTATAAGTTGTTTATAAAAATCCCCGGATTCAAGTAGTGGGTATATGGTCTGAAGGTAGAAAGAAATATGGACTGTAACATTGTGTTGTTGCTTATGTCTCATATTAACTAAAACAAAAGAAAATGTAGAAGTGCAATGTTGTACATGTGCTGAGCTTCTATGTTTTATGAAATACCCAAATCAAATATACTTGTGGTTTAGCCAGATCATGAATCTGATTGAACCAGAGGTAAGGGAGAATATATATCTAGCAAATTACTCAGGACCATATGCTTACATCTTGATCCAGTGAAACCCATAGGCAAAATAATGTGCTAAGAAGTCACCTCCCTCTTTCATGATAAAATGTTTGCTTCTGAGAATATAACTTACCAAACTCTGGATGAATACATGTTGCTTGCATTATTTATATTTCTCTGATTAAGAAGTGAGATGCAGAAGGGATTAGAACTGCTATGAAAAATAATAATAACACTTAGTAATTTAACTAAGGACTTGGGATCTTAGGGCTACCAAAGTATAGCTTGGCAAGGGGAATATTGCAAGTTCACACATGGTATGTTTATACCCAGGGGCCTGAGTGTGCTGGGTTAACAGAGAGATGTCCCAGGCAGTGTGTGTTTAAAAAGGAGAAAGTAGCTAAAGACCCTGTTATATTTGATAATGAATTCTAGGAATAGATTCAGGAGAGGCCTGGGCAAAATCCCTGATGGCCAGTAAAGTTGAAAAGGGGATGATAACTGAATTGATGTTTGTATTTTGTTGTTTTGGTGCTTTTTATGGATGAATCTTGTGATTGTTTTCTATGAATCAAGTCATGGTGATTATATGTGTAAATAATCTGTTAACACTGAGATGAAGGAACATGCTTCACAAAAAAACAAGCATAAGGAAGATACTGAGTTTCTTATTCATGTAAAGTTTGTTTATAAAGAGAATTGAATGAGATCATGTTTTCAGTTGGATTATTCATACCAGACAAATAGTCTGACCCTTTTGTGTTTATGCACCATTGGGTGTCTCATATTCATATGGGGCAGTTCATGGTGATTTTGCAGGGAAATAGGAATTGCTTTGATCAGGCTTTGGATGTTAAACTGCTTAAGATTTGGATGCTATGTTTTTTAAAGACTTTGCTGAAGTAAACTACACCTTCATGATGAACTAGATTAAGACCTATTGTTTAAAAATTACTTTGAGAAACCAATGTATGGTTAATTGCTGTTTTGTAGATGTTGAACTTATATGTCTCAGCTGAACTATGTGCTTTGTTTTGCTAAATGCTTTGCTAAGGAAAAAAATGAATTTTAAGCTTCAAGAACAGTTAGGCTATAATGGTAGAAAATCTGAGATTGAAAGAATTTGTGGTTTGTATGTATATCTATAGAACTGGCATAAGAAAATCCATGTTCAAGTCAAAAATAAAATCTGATAGAAAGGGTTTGAGTTGCTTTGAAAAGAAAATAATATAGCAGGTATTTTGTAACAAAGTAGTGCAAACCAGAACAGGGCTAACATAGCCATTTTTCTTGAGCCTTGGTCAAGCCAGCAACCAAGGGTTTAAATTAAATTTTTAGACCTGTTTCATAGCCAAAGTATATAATAGGTTCAGACAATTTTGTTCACAGGAGAAAAATAAAAAGAAAAAAAAACAAAAATTGGGTTTGAACCGACCAGCATAGCACTCGAACTCGTGACCTCTCATGTGTAAGTTAGGCGCGTTTCCATTACGCCTAGATGTTGCTTGTGTTCACTTATGATCCACTTTCTTTTAGCCTGAGTTTGATACTATACAGACTTTAACACAATCATCCATATTAAAAGCTTGCTTTCCACTGATTATTACTTGATCATTTCTTAATTAGAATAACAGACTAAATTATCAGGGAATTATCACATTTTAATAGATTTAAAAGGACTTCTACTTACATATTATCATGCTCTGATTCTAGTAGAATATAACATAGATATCTTCATATATGTATGTTAGGAATGATTTAGATTTAAAACAATATTTTTATATTGTGAAAGATCCTGGATATATTTTGTTTATTGGAGAAAGAAAATGACCCTGGGAAATATATTTGTAATGAATGATATATCTATATATCATCTCTTAAAAAAAAATCCTTATGAAATTAGGGTGGAAATAGGAGGGTCATTTCAGTTGGTATCAGAGCTATGTTGCTAAATAACATAGCAAAAAATTTTTTGTATGAATTTGTTTGCATTGGATGTATAGAAGTGTTTACTGCTTTGGATGTTTTGTTTTTTTCTCTTATTTACACTATTGATATCTATTATGACAGAATAAGTGATAAATTAAAATGAATTAATCTATAGAGCATTAGGCAAAACAGACTAACCTAAGTGTTATATCCATAGAGCTATGGTAGGACCCAGACATCAAAATGTAGGAACAAGTGAACCACCCATGGTGAATGTGCAAGAATTCATGAGGGCCATAAGAGATGGAGTAGGCAACAGGCAGGAAAATCCACATGAGGAACTTTCCAAACTACTCAAGACTTTTACCAATCTTGGAGGCAAAACCTTTGATGGCACAGAAGGAGTTATGGGGGTTCAAAATTGGCTTAGAATTTTGGAAAGAATCTTTGCAGACATGCAAGTTGAAGATCAAAGGAAGAGGCAAATTGCATCCAGGCAATTGAGAGGAGCAGCTTTGGATTGGTGGGAGGTTATCATAGCTGGAAGACCTGAAGGAGAAGTAACATGGGATCAATTTAAAGCAATGTTGGAAGGCAGATTTATCCCTGCATCAGCTAAGGAATCTTTACTGGAGGAATTCATCAAATTGAGGCAAGGGACTATGAGTGTCACTGAGTACACTCAGAAGTTTGAATCATTAACAAAGTATGGTGCAGTGCTCATCACTACTGAGGAAGCTAAGAATGGCAGATATATCCAAGGGTTGAACTCTAGCCTTAGTAGAGCCATGCTACCATATAAGGATAAAACTTTTGATCAAGTTTTGGATTTGACTCTGAGCATTGAACAACATGATAAAGCTAGAGAGAATTTCAGGGCATTCAAAAATAATCAAAACAAGAAGGGAAAGGGTAAATTTCACCCTTATGATAAAAAGAAAACAGACATAACTTCCACCAAGAAACCAGAAGAAGCCAGAACTGCTGAAGTTAAGAAGAGGATCACTTGTTACAACTGTGGACAAGAGGGGCACATGAAAAATAGGTGCACAAATCCTAGACCAGCATCCTTCAATTGTCACCATTGTGGGAAGGAAGGTCACATAAAGAGGAACTGCCCAGATTTTAAGCAAGGAAAATTAGGGGCTTTGGAAGGGAAAGGCAAGGCAGCTGAGGGATCAAATGTTGAAAAGCATGGTCAAGTTGAAGGTACTTTGCTTATCCATTCAATACCTTTAACAGTAGTATATGATACTGGGGCTACACACTCATTGATCTCTCATGATATTGCACAACAATTAAAATTGAACTGTATGATTGTTGATAAACCACTGCTAATTAGAAGCCCTATAGGTAGTTCATGTGTCATGGGTATGATGTGCATGCAACTGGGATTAAATATAGGAGGACATGTGTTTGAGTCAAACCTATATGTGTTGCAATATCCAGACATAGGAATTATTTTAGGAGTTGATTGGTTGAGTAGATATAAGGCTATCATAAATATGGAGACATCCACCATATCATTGAAGGTTTCTGATGGACAAAGGATAATCGTTCTTTGTGAGGCAAACAAAAATAGAAGTATAGCCAACCTTTCTGCATTGTCAAATGAAAAACCCATACCTGCATTAGAAGAGATCCCCATAGTTAATCAATATGATGATGTGTTTGGGGAAGTAAGAGGAGTTCCTAATCACAGGCCAGTTGAATTTTCAATTAGAATAATTCCAGGAGCTAGCCCAGTGGTTAAAAGACCAACCAGAATGGGGCCTAAGGAATTGATGGAGTTGAAAAAGCAATTAGTTGAACTAGAAGAAAAAGGTTTTATTAGACCCAGTAGCTCATCATGGGGAGCACCAGTAGTCTTTGTTAAGAAACATGATGGATCCCTGAGATTATGTATTGACTATAGGGAATTAAATAAAGTCACAGTTAAAAATAAATACCCCTTACCAAGAATTGATGATCTCTTTGATCAATTGAGTGGTGCAAAGATATTCTCCAGGCTTGATTTAGCTTCAGGCTTTCATCAGATGAAAGTAGAAGAGGAAAGCATTAAGTATACAGCCTTTAACACCAGATATGGACTTTATGAATTTTTGGTGATGCCATTTGGCTTAACAAATGCTCCTTCCTATTTTGTTGATTTGATGAATAGAATTTTCAGAGAATACTTGGATAAGTTTGTATTAATATTTATTGATGATATACTAATTTATTCTAAGTCAGTTAGAGAGCATGAGAACCATTTGCATATAGTATTTGAGAAATTGAGACAGGAAGACTTGAAAGCAAAGTTTTCAAAATGCACTTTTTGGCAGAATGAAGTGAACTTTCTAGGCCATATTATATCAGAAAAAGGAATAGCTGTGGACTCCAATAAAGTCATTGCAGTGCAAGCTTGGAAAAGGCCTACTAATGTCACTGAAGTCAGATCATTCATGGGAATGGCTGGTTACTATAGAAGATTTATAAAAGATTTTGCAAAAATCTCAATTCCATTAACCAGATTGACTAGGAAAAATCAAGTGTTCACTTGGACTGAGGAATGTGAAAATGCCTTTGGGAAATTAAAAGAAGCACTGGTACAAGCTCCAATTCTTAAAGTACCTGAGGGAAATGAAAACTTGGTGGTGTATACTGATGCAAGTGGACAAGGGCTTGGAGCAGTGTTGATGCAACAACATCAGGTAATAGCTTATGCTTCTAGGCAGTTGAAATCAAGTGAAGTAAGGTATGCTACTCATGACCTTGAATTGGCTGCTATAGTGTATGCCCTTAAGCTATGGAGACACTACTTGTTAGGAGCAAAATTTGAAGTATATACAGACCATAAATCACTCAAATATTTGTTTTCACAAAAAGAATTAAATATGAGGCAGCAAAGATGGATTGAACTCTTAGCCTCATATGATTTTGAAATATTTTACACACCAGGTAAGGCTAATAAAGTAGCAGATGCCCTAAGTAGACAACATGCTAAAGTGGCTAGATTAATGATAAAAGAGTTTAACACTTTATCATTATTAATTGATTCAGAGATAAAAAGTGATAACATAGAAAACATGAGCTTATGCAGTGGGAAGGTAGAAATGGGAAAATTAAGTTTTATTACTCTGGGATCAGAATTGAAAAATAAAGTTGCAATGCTACAAAACCAAGATCCATTTTTATTTGGAAAGAAGACACAAATATTAAATGGTGAGACAGTAGAAGGTTTTCAGTTGGATGATCAGGGCCATCTGAAGAAAGGAGAAAGAATATGTGTTCCAGCAATGGATGAGTTGAAGCAAGAAATTTTGGATGCTTACCACAAAAGCAAATATACTATACACCCAGGAAGCACAAGAATGTATCACAACCTCAAGAGAGATTATTGGTGGAGTGGTATGAAGAGTGCAGTGGCAACCTATGTATCAAAATGTATGGTTTGCCAGCAGGTGAAGGCTGAGTATCAAAAACCCTCAGGAATGCTTCAACCTTTACAAATACCACAGTGGAAATGGGAAGACATATCAATGGATTTTATTGATGGTTTGCCTAGAACTAGGAGGGGAAATGATAGTATTTGGGTAATGGTTGATAGGTTAACCAAGTCAGCCCACTTTATACCAGTGAAATCAGAAAGAAATGCTAATACCCTAGCCCAATTGTTTATTAAAGAAGTAGTCAGACTGCATGGTATACCAAAGACTATAGTAAGTGATAGAGATACCATCTTCACTTCAAAATTTTGGCAGAGTTTTCACAAGGCAATGGGGACTGATTTATGTTTGAGTACAGCATACCATCCTCAATCTGATGGCCAAACAGAAATTGTGAACAAATTGCTTGAAGACATGTTGAGAGCATGTGTATTGGATTGGGGAGGAAGCTGGGAAGATTACATATATCTAGCTGAATTTGCATACAATAACACCCATCACAGTAGCATAGGCATGGCCCCCTTTGAAGCTCTCTATGGAAGGCCATGTTTATCACCTTCAAGTTGGCATGAGTCTGGAGAAAAAGTGGTCTTAGGACCAGAAAATGTGAAGGAGACTTCTGAAAAGGTAGCCTTGATCAGAAAAAGAATTTCCTCTGCCCAAGATAGGCAAAAGAAATATGCAGATCAAAGAAGAAAGGCAGTACAATATGATGTTGGGGATTATGTGTTCATCAAGATATCACCCATGAAAAAGGTTCTAAGGTTTGGGAAACAAGGAAAGTTGATTCCTAGATATATAGGACCATATAAAATTCTAGAAAGAATAGGGACAGTAGCCTATAAATTAGAATTGCCAGAAGAAATGAGAGCAATGCATGATGTCTTTCATGTGTCTCAACTAAGAAGATGGGTTCATGATAAGGAAGCAATACTAGAATCCTCTAAGGATGTGCAGATTGATCCTAGAATGATCTATGAAAAGGAACCAGTGGGCATAGTTTCTAGAGAAACCAAGAAATTGAGAAACAAAGAAATTAAATTAGTAAAAGTACAATGGAGTCTAGACCCAAATGATTGCACATGGGAAGTGGAGGATAAAATCAGAAATGATTATCCCCAGCTGTTTGATTGAAGAAAAGGTAAATCTATATATATATATACATACTAATGAATGTGTTGGTTGAATATGCATTGTGATTTTTATCTTGTGTTGATATGCATAGTGCTTAATAGGTGATTGGTTTGAAAATGGTTTTGAAATCAGAAAAATTCATTTTTCTGAAGAGAAGATACTTAAGTTAAGTATGAAAGAATTGTGGGACACAATTCCTAAAAGGAGGGGTATATGTGATAACCCTAATTTTTGTGAGTAATTTCATGATTTAATTTAGTTTGTATTTGTTTGAAATTGCATTGGGAAAAATAGGAATAGGAAATTGATTTGCAGATACAAAGTATAAAACATGTACATGTGCACAAGACAGTGTACACATGCACACAGATTTCTGTGTAACAAAATTTGGCAGAAATTAATAGATAAAATAAAATAACTGATTTAGAAATACATATGCATAAAGATAGAATTTTGTCTTTAAATAAAATATAGTACAAAGAAAATAAGAGCTAGGCTGAAATAAACTTAAAATTATTTAAAGAAAGAAAGAAAAATAAAAGGCTTAGGTATACATAGGTTATACATGTATACAGTCAATCAATCTCTGGAAGAAAACAGAAGTTGCATGAAAATGGCATGAGTCCCTAAACAAGCACTTTATCTATTCTCAGTAATCTCTTTTATTAAGAAAATAATAATAATAATAATAAGTCATGCATATGACATGACCAAGGAAAATTAAAAGAGAGGGACTAATTTCTGGAAAGGAAGACAAGGACCACATACCCTTTTATTTTCTTGAATCAAACCAGAGGCAGGCTATGTTTGGGATGGGGTAGAACTGACATTGGGTAAGTCCATAAACCCTAGTAACAGCCAAGATTTATATAAAAGGCCTAGTATAGTAAGACCATATATTTTTGTTCTTCATTAACCTAAAGAAAAATATACAAGGCATAAACCAGAGAAAATAGGAGAAGGCAGAAGACTAAAAAGGGGTTCATAAGGCATAGGAACAAGAAGGATTAAGGTGAGTAACCTCACTGAAAACTTTGGCATTAAGACCTGAATATTGAGGCAGCCAGTTTGAACTAATTTTCTTTTACAAGTTATGTTTTATGATTGGATGACTTTGGTTTGTTAATGATTTGTTTAAGGGTAAAACCTCTATCTGATTTACCCAGAAAAATAAGAGTCATGGATTCATGAACAAAAAAAAAATGTTTGTCTGAGATATGGGTTAGCTTTGAGACTGAGTGATTTCTTTTATAAGTTTTCTTTATAAGTTGTTTATAAAAATCCCCGGATTCAAGTAGTGGGTATATGGTCTGAAGGTAGAAAGAAATATGGACTGTAACATTGTGTTGTTGCTTATGTCTCATATTAACTAAAACAAAAGAAAATGTAGAAGTGCAATGTTGTACATGTGCTGAGCTTCTATGTTTTATGAAATACCCAAATCAAATATACTTGTGGTTTAGCCAGATCATGAATCTGATTGAACCAGAGGTAAGGGAGAATATATATCTAGCAAATTACTCAAGACCATATGCTTACATCTTGATCCAGTGAAACCCATAGGCAAAATAATGTGCTAAGAAGTCACCTCCCTCTTTCATGATAAAATGTTTGCTTCTGAGAATATAACTTACCAAACTCTGGATGAATACATGTTGCTTGCATTATTTATATTTCTCTGATTAAGAAGTGAGATGCAGAAGGGATTAGCACTGCTATGAAAAATAATAATAACACTTAGTAATTTAACTAAGGACTTGGGATCTTAGGGCTACCAAAGTATAGCTTGGCAAGGGGAATATTGCAAGTTCACACATGGTATGTTTATACCCAGGGGCCTGAGTGTGCTGGGTTAACAGAGAGATGTCCCAGGCAGTGTGTGTTTAAAAAGGAGAAAGTAGCTAAAGAACCTGTTATATTTGATAATGAATTCTAGGAATAGATTCAGGAGAGGCCTGGGCAAAATCCCTGATGGCCAGTAAAGTTGAAAAGGGGATGATAACTGAATTGATGTTTGTATTTGGTTGTTTTGGTGCTTTTTATGGATGAATCTTGTGATTGTTTTCTATGAATCAAGTCATGGTGATTATATGTGTAAATAATCTGTTAACACTGAGATGAAGGAACATGCTTCACAAAAAAAACAAGCATAAGGAAGATACTGAGTTTCTTATTCATGTAAAGTTTGTTTATAAAGAGAATTGAATGAGATCATGTTTTCAGTTGGATTATTCATACCAGACAAATAGTCTGACCCTTTTGTGTTTATGCACCATTGGGTGTCTCATATTCATATGGGGCAGTTCATGGTGATTTTGCAGGGAAATAGGAATTGCTTTGATCAGGCTTTGGATGTTAAATTGCTTAAGATTTGGATGCTATGTTTTTTAAAGACTTTGCTGAAGTAAACCACACCTTCATGATGAACTAGATTAAGACCTATTGTTTAAAAATTACTTTGAGAAACCAATGTATGGTTAATTGCTGTTTTGTAGATGTTGAACTTATATGTCTCAGCTGAACTATGTGCTTTGTTTTGCTAAATGCTTTGCTAAGGAAAAAAATGAATTTTAAGCTTCAAGAACAGTTAGGCTATACTGGTAGAAAATCTGAGATTGAAAGAATTTGTGGTTTGTATGTATATCTATAGAACTGGCATAAGAAAATCCATGTTCAAGTCAAAAATAAAATCTGATAGAAAGGGTTTGAGTTGCTTTGAAAAGAAAATAATATAGCAGGTATTTTGTAACAAAGTAGTGCAAACCAGAACAGGGCTAACATAGCCATTTTTCTTGAGCCTGGGTCAAGCCAGCAACCAAGGGTTTAAATTAAATTTTTAGATCTGTTTCATAGCCAAAGTATATAATAGGTTCAGACAATTTTGTTCACAGGAGAAAAATAAAAAGAAAAAAAAACAAAAATTGGGTTTGAACCGACCAGCATAACACTCGAACTCGTGACCTCTCATGTGTAAGTTAGGCGCGTTTCCATTACGCCTAGATGTTGCTTGTGTTCACTTATGATCCACTTTCTTTTAGCCTGAGTTTGATACTATACAGACTTTAACACAATCATCCATATTAAAAGCTTGCTTTCCACTGATTATTACTTGATCATTTCTTAATTAGAATAACAGACTAAATTATCAGGGAATTATCACATTTTAATAGATTTAAAAGGACTTCTACTTACATATTATCATGCTCTGATTCTAGTAGAATATAACATAGATATCTTCATATATGTATGTTAGGAATGATTTAGATTTAAAACAATATTTTTATATTGTGAAAGATCCTGGATATATTTTGTTTATTGGAGAAAGAAAATGACCCTGGGAAATATATTTGTAATGAATGATATATCTATATATCATCTCTTAAAAAAAAATCCTTATGAAATTAGGGTGGAAATAGGAGGGTCATTTCAAATTTATAATTGGAACTTCTAAATGAAATAAGAAATTGAATGCTTAGTGTAAATGAAATACATAAGAAATTTGAAGCTTGTAACCTGTAAATAAAAAGGATATGATTATTGAACATTGAATTAATTAAAAGAAATGAGTCAAACTTGTATAACTTCAACTGCATTCTTAAAGCACATATATATAACTTACCAAATATTAAAAGTTGTAATGTTCAATAAGAAAATGTAATAGGATATTATACAAGTAAAACTTAAAGTAATGAAAGTATTCAATGAAATTCTTTAATAAATAAGAATTTGATGTTGTAGTTGTTATAAACTTAAGTTATAATTGAAATGTTGCTATATAAAATGAGATAGAAAAGTAAGTATGGTAAGTAGATAATTATAAACTTAAGTATGAACTTTCGCACTAATGAATATTAATACCTAATGGAAATCCGGTATATAAGTTTATAAATATGAACTAAACTCCAACAAAATGTATGAAAAAAAACCTAAATAATAAATCCATTGATTATTTTAAACAATTGAATGGAAATAGCTTATTGTAAGAAATGAATGTAAAGTAATAAAAAGAAATTTTCATCGAATGAATAAATGAAATGAATTTTGTAAGTAATGGATATAAGCAAATGGAAATAAGTATTAAATGAATATATGTGAATGAAATAGTTATTGTATGAATGAAATTGAAGGAAGATAAAAATGTGAAAAGAAATTAATATGAAAAAACACAAATAATGTTGAAATATGTTGTTTGTTTTGGCTTATAGGTTGTTTGGGAAAAGATGTTTCTAATTGTTTGGATGTATAAATAATCTGTTGAGTTTTATCTAAGGCTGTTGAGTAAATGGTATACTTAATGGTTTATTTGTCATTCTATACGATTGAAAAGTGTCTTAACCCAAACAAACTACTAGTAAGTGGCCCGTGCTACGCACACGGGCAGTGTTGAATCAAATATGAAGTTATTAGAGGTACGTGGTGGGATAGACATGAACCAAAACACAACCACGGCATGGAATGAAATTGCATCCAATCGATAAAGTATAGCAGCTGTATTTTTAATATAGAAAAGGAGTATTCTTAAATGTAGGAATCCTGTACATAAATGGTGTATAAACTATGGTCATACCTATGAACAATAAGCTATTTTTTTCGCACTAAATGAATTCAGACGTTATATGATGCATGGTATGAAATATTGTAATGACTGTGGAACTTTCGGACGAATGAAATCCGACAAAGCTTCACTTTGATTGCAGAATGATTTGTGTGCGCTTTGTTGGTTGATGGACCACATGTAATAGTTTGATTCTGGGCATCACATGGTTGCTAAAATAAGCATCATGTTCATAAGGACTTGCATCAGTAATGTTGTTGTTATCTAATTGCACGTTGTTTTGAGGCATGGTATTCATTATGTAAGTTGTGAACCACCATGATAAATTTCTGTTGGAAATGAAGCTGAAGATGGGTAACTATAAGACGTGTTTGTAATGACTGGGACTCTTGTAAACGTTGTAACTTCTGTTTTTTTGAACTATCCACCCTTTTTTTTGCTTTTTTGTTTGTGTCTGTAATGGATTTGATTTTGAACTCATGTTTCCAACTGAAATGTTACCTTTTTTAAGTGGAAACCAAGTGCTGGCTATGTTGCCATTTTTTTAACTGTGACTAAAACACCTGATATTTTACATTTGTATGGTTTCCATCACAGTCAGTGGATTTCATTTCAGATTGAGTATTAATTGCCTTATGGTACGCAGTATTACAATAATATGTTCACTAAGTTATCCTAGTGGAAACAGAATCTAAGTGTTTTATTTAATGTGCAATACACACACAATATTAACTTAGGTGATAGTTGATTTAATAAAAAAGCAGTCGAAGAATAACAAATAGTATAAATAGTTGATTCGTGTTAATGTGATAATATAGGAAATGAAGGACGTGTTGTAAAACAACCGAGTCAAGAATTGAACCAAGAAGGGACAGATTTTAACCAATAGTACCAATCAGAGTGCACATACTGTTAATCAAGTAAAACATATACTATAGCTATTCAACAAAGTTGATTATACAATCTGATGAAATATTTTATGTATGCATGTATTTTTATGGAGAATTAGACCTTAGGTGTTCCACTAACAGTTTACTCACTTCTGATACGACAATGATACAAAGATTAAAAAATAACTAAAAAATATTTGAAGAAGGTAAACAAAAGGATTTTGGAGATATTGAACTCAAGTAATAAACGTCCCTCCAATAATCAATAAACAGTGTTAGTGTTTAGGTAAGAGTCTGGACAATAGTTCAAATTAATACAGGATTAAGTAACACACAGTGGAAATCAGTTCCACACACATATATTTTCAAAACTCTATTGGATGTTTACAACGTAATAACCAATGACTGATTTCTATGCATCTACCAGATTTTATTAACAATATAGCATTAGGACAGTCTGTCTTGGAAAATCCCAAACTAGAGTGATGATTTATAGCAAATATCATCAGAACCCCAGTATTAAAAAGCCTGATTAAGAACTAAGGTAAACATAATCTTTTCTTCTGAGGACCCAAAGAACCAAGTTTTGCTCGTAAACTCGAAAGAACTACACATTGCGCCTCCAAAACATACCCCGAGTAACTATCCAATCGGTACATGATGTGCCAATTATTGTGCAGTTAAACAACTCAATGGTTTTCATAACGGTGAAGGTACAAAAAACTACAGTGGAGATATAATACGAAATAATGAATGTGCAAAGAGCTAAATTGGTGGGAAAATCAAATAGTTAAAATCAATTTTCCATTAGTCTCGTACTATTGATGTAGGAAAAAAACATTGTTTACTCTTATATAATAAAATCAAAGATTATCACAGGCCATATAGTTCGAATTACTTTGAAAATAGAAATGATGTTCTAACTTATGTATGCAACCAGGAATTGAACTTAAGACTATACTTAGGCTTTGTTATTCAAGTTTAAGAGAGAAGTAGATAAGTTGAATTATTTATATTAACATTGATCAAGCCGATGCTAAAAAACTAGAGGTCATAGCAATAAATAGTGGAGCTTTAAGCGGATCACATATTATTATCAATAAGTTCTAAAAGTGTGATGGCCAAGGAGCGCTTAATGCTTTAACCTAGACTTAGCAGGGCTTTAACTGCATTGGCCAATTGGAAATTAATCTGAAGTATGTGGAGGCATATTACATATTTTCATAGAATTTATAAGCAATGCTTGACTGTTTAAGCCTTAAAAAACATGTCATTTGTTTTTGATATTATATAAAACCATACTGACAAATAAGGAGGCATATGTCGTCTGCATTTACTGTGCTACTCAACAAAATATATGAAATTAATGAAATATAGCAAGTGATATATATATATATATATATAGCGTTCAACCGCACCTCAAATAGTGCAGTCCCCTTACAGCTCCTTGTATCCACCCATGTTTTTGTTTCACTCTCTTCCTACTAACTCTCTCTCTACTCATACAATTATTTAAATAGAAACTTGTGGCTGAAATTGGGGTGCAATTGTATGTATATATGTATGTACGCGCGCGCGTGTGTATATGTATGTATGTCAATGGACCGGATTTGGTCTGGATATCATAAAAATCGAACCCAAGTTCGATTACAGTAATTAAAAACTGAGTCCGGCCCAAACCCGCAGGGTATTTCAACCCGATATCCAAGACCGAATAGTCGGGCTTTCTAAGCCCGCTGGGTGATACCCGTATACCTATTTCAAAGTATATATGTTAAAACCATATTTTAAAAATGCAAATGTGATAAAATTTGCATACAAACAATGTTAACATATAAATTGGACGGTGATGTAGTCAAGTTCACAATAAAAGTATGCAAAAACATCGACATATAAATAAACAAAATGGTAAATAAATAACATACACACTCTGATACGATGGAAAATTAATAGTCGGATCAGATCCTTACCGGACCGGGTGTTGATAAAAACGTAACCTGCTCTAGTAGTAACCGGGTCGGGCCTCGGTCAGGCTTGGGTAATAAAAGACAAAACTCGTATGCACATTAATAGGACGGGTTCGTGTCGGACACGGTCCGAAACCCGTACCATTGACAGGCCTATATTGTATCAACTTATAAGTTCAAAATGTACATAGTCCCAAATATGGGTCGTTATTTACATGTTATGTGAACCTGCTTTCAAAAAACCAACATGAGCAACAACTTGCATACTAATAGTAGTAGTTAATGTTAAGGTCAGAAAATGTCAGGATGTTGTTGAAACTTGGACGTGGTCAGTCATACCCAAAGGGTGAATATAACAAAATCATCTTTTTATCATTAAAAAAAACAGGATACCTGGTGGATGAATGCCTATTGGGAAAAAGGGGATGAGAAGTTATCCCATTGATCGTCATGTACATTTGGGAAAATACCAATTTATACAAAGCCGATTGTAAAATCCCTCTTTTCAACTTCACATAAGGCTTTCCATAGTAAAGTGACAAAAAAAATCATTAAAGGAGGCCAATGATTGTAAAAATCATTGAGGGATATGAAATGTAAATATAAAAAATTCAATGGTATGAGCATTTTATCTGTATCAAATCATTGAAGAGAAGTATATTTGGCTGACATTGGTTAATGACATTGTTTTGTAGTGCTTATATCAATTACAATAAGCATTGCATTATTTCAAAATTGGAATGAAACATGATGTGAGAATGAAACTTTTCCGAGTAAAAAAAACAAAATTCTTTTTAGCCAAACAAATTAAGCGAAATTAGTATAAAATATCGATTGAAATAACAACTTGTAAACAAGGTTCTTTTGGTATTTATGAACTGTGAGTAGACCCATTAAATTTGTAAAGTTGAAATAAAGTTAATTCTTATCAGATTCAAGTAGAAACCAAACATAGCGTTCGTTATAACTTAAGACTATTAATGGAAAGAAAGTAATATCTTCTAAATAAAGCAAAGGAATGAATACATGATAGCAACTGGCTACAGTGGAACATAATTATATTGTTAATGTATTATCGGTTATCTTGCATAATTCTCCAGACTATACGCCACTTCTCCAGTTGTCATGCAGTAATTTTCACAGGGAAAAAGAGGGTTACTGATATATTTTTTTGAACCAAAGAATGTAAAAATGAACTCAGTGGATGATCATTATTTCCATGGATCAAGTATCGGAATGTCAAATATTCTACAACAAAATGTCTTTTGATTTGTCAAACAGTTTCATAAAGGAACATGACAATAAATAAAAGAATATCCCTACTCAGTAATAATGCATACCTTATATGAAACATCTTTAAATTTCAGGCTTGACTCAGGAAACGACTTTCGCTTTTTTGGCCAAGCGTGGTCATGAAAACTTCCCACTAAAATCGACACATTAATTTAATGTAATAATTCAAGAGTTATATCAGCTTTCATTTATCACTTGTACTATATTTGTAAGCACATAAACCTCAAAATTTCAGTTTATAGCAAGGAAAATAAGGTGAAAGCATTGGTATGCATAGAATAAGCCGGTTATCTTCGAAAATAGTAAGTATAATTCCATAGGGTAGAAAGAGATAATACCTGAAAACTGAATGGACTGACTAAATTGAAAAAGAATATTATGGCTGTAGTCTATTAGGAATATAAGAAAAATTAAAAGTTAAGTACGTTTTGCCATGCGTTGAAGGGAAGATAACGATTTTGAGGGAGAAATCAGTTGTAAATGAATTTTACAGAATGAAATTAGATCGTGAGGGCTGAGAGCGAGGGTGAAAGGGGAAATGAAATCAGCGGTGTTGAGATGTGAGAATAGGGGGAAAATAACTGGTAGCAGAATATGGGACGTAATCACTCAATTTTGTATTATGTATGGAAAAAAAGATTAATTGCACAGGACGTGGCGTTTTCAAATGAAGGAAGATAGCGTTGCCACCTAAGCAAGTGCTAGTTCCTGTTTTTATATATAAGTAATAGATAGATTTGTTTTGGTTGATATGGATGGATAATTGATTTGTATTGATTTCATATGATGATTGTATGCTGTAGTTGCAAGTGATTGTTGTTTTATATTGATTTGTTTGTTAGTGGTTGAAACAACTTTAAATATTCCATTTTATATAATTATTAACTCCTATTGGATTATATAAGAGAAATACAGGTTATGGAAGCAATTACTACTACATTTGGCTTCATAATTAAGCGTTAACTGCCCGACAAATAGGTACGTTCTCGGATTACGGTTTTCTAGCGGTATTATAATATTTTTCCCGTTGTTGGGATATATTATTTTGAGATATTGTTATATTTGATATTACATTTTCTCCCGAGCCTCTCCATATAAAGGAGACTCTGTCGAAATTTTCCGTGAATTTTGGACTTAGAAAATTTTATTAAATATTTACCAAACTTTTGTTACTTGAATATACAAGGATTTAATTGTTATAAATTGATATATTTTTTCAAATTATTTTATTTTGTAAATTTATTGTTTATAAATTAAATATTTTGAAGAAGATATATGGACTTCTAAATTCCTTTCTTTTCCCTTCTTTTCCTTTTCGGGGACGAAAAGTTTTGAGTGGGGGAGAGTGTAACGACCCGTAAATTTTCAATAATTAAATTTGTTAATTTAATAAGATTTTTGTAATTTAATTTGGAAGAAATAAAAAAAAAATTGTAATTTGTCAATGAAATAATAAATAATATGAAAGATAACCATGTTAATTTAAGTCAATTATTAACGACTTTAATGAAACTCCAATCAATGGAAATAATGTAAATGTTACACTTAGCTATAAATTGAATGTAAGAAAACAAACGTAAACATTGAATCAATTAATGAATTTAAAATATAATAAATGGTAATTGAATAAAATCAATGTTCTGTAAGTATTTATAATATTTGTTTGGAAGTAATAAACTTAAATGTAATTAAAGGTTAATGGTAACAATTGTTATAAGTTACCTATTTGTTTAGTTCATAAAATTTAATTTGAAATCAATTGTAGTTAATTGACTTAACTAGTGCAGTTAGTGTAGATTAAATTAGTAATTGGAGAATGTTAATTCAATAAGGAGTAACCAATGTAAATTCTATTCATAATATGGCAATTCATTGAATAAAAATAAGATGGAAATAAGAATATATGGATTTATTGGGAATTTAAATTTATAATTACTGGATTAATTGAAATTGAAATTAAATACTGTAAATTATGAAATATTCAATGATAAATTGATATAGAATTTTTTTTAAAGGATTCTAAATTTACCAAGTAATCCAAATTGATAAAATTTGTAAATAATCAAATTTGAATTGGAAAATTGATTTAATTAACTTAATATTAATTTATTTAATTAATGTGAAAATAGCCATTTTGGAAACTGACTTGGATTTCGACGAAACCAGTCTCATCGGATCCGTAATGGTGAATTAGTATAGGATTTCAAGTTTCGCAGCGATTGGACTTGTCGTTTGATCGAACGGACTCGAAAAGCCTAGAAATCAACTTTATTGAAATAAATTGAAATCAATTTGAAATAAGCTGATTTTAGCATAACTTATTTATACAATGAAATTAGGACTTGAAACTTATTCCATTGAGTTTAAAATCATCAAAAACATCTATTTTGATATATGGGATGACCCATTTTTGTTTCGAAGGCAGAACGGGCTTTTTAGGTCGTATTTGTTATTTCAAATCTATTCGGATGTTCATTCTTTTCTTATCGGACCTCAGTTATATATATATATTCTTTTTCTCAAACCCTAGCAGTCATTATCTTATTCATTAAGTACAATTTCATATGTCTACCTCTCTTCCTCAATGGCAGAACCAAATCCAATTGCAAAAACCCTAAATTTCAATCACCAATTCAATCTCAAAATCAAACTCCTCCAAACCCTATCAAACTATAGACCATTTTGAAACTCTCGACGAGCGCATCTCAATTCTATGATTCATTTTTCGATTCGATGCACCGTCTGTCCAAAAATTGAGAATGAACTTGGACCGTCCATTCTAGGTTTTGGACGATCCGATGGTGGATCGTCGCCCGATCGACGATTAGGAGGTGGCGTTGGGAAGATGGTAGAGTGCAGGTCATGGATCATTTAGTCGTTTGCCCCCAGGTGGTCGTGGGTCGCCGGAAAATGGCCACAAAGAGGAACTGCGACGGAGGCGTTTGGGGACGGTGGAGCACCGCGCGCTGCTAGAGCGTGGTCAATTGGAGGAGAGCATCTCAGCGCTGGCGTCAAATCGTGATGGCGGAGCTCTAGATGGTCGTCGTGCGTGTGAATTTGTGGCAGTTGTTGATATCGTGTTCGTGCAGATCGGCTAGGGTTTTGGTGCGTTAGGCACAAGGTGACGTGGCATCTTTTTGCTGGCTTGTTTATTTTATTTATTTTATTTAAATCATCTAACTTTAAATCGTTATAGCTTTTGCATTCGAGGTCCAATTTACGCACGGTTTTTTGCGTTGGGATTGTATTAAATTTCCAGACTTTTTGACATTGGTTTGGACAAATTCCGAGACCGTTTAAATTTTGGGTTTAAATTTGATTTTAAATCAATTTAAATTACAAGGTGACTGTTTTAACCCACTCACAACTTCTAAAATTTCTTATGTTTGTTAAATTAAATTTATTATGTGATTAGGAATTTTTTTATGACTGTTTGGTATATTTTAATCATTATTTCAGTTAATTTGAATTTATTTGAATTAAATCGTTATTTAATTTATTATTGAATACAAACTGCCAGTAAATACCTATTATCGATTATCAGTTCTATACTGATATTTATTGATTGTTTTGGATGATGATTGTGATGGATGTTGATTGTTGATATTGGTCGAATGGATGTTTTATTTTATAACGTTATAAAATGCAAGTTCGTTATGGATTTTATTCAGGATTGCGGTTTGAAATGATATATATATATATAACCGTAAATTATTAAATTGAGGATTGAAATGATAACTATCTGTACCACTTGACCCTAGGGTAGAAAATTTTATATACGGACACCGGATTGGTTAAATTAAATGATTTTAAAATCCTTAAAGTTTTGAATTTAATCAATTGATGTTTTAAAATAAAATCTGATTTATATAAATTGAAGCATTATTGGAAAATCAAGTTTTGTGTTGAAATGCGAATTTGTTTAAAAAGGAATTTCTTTAAGACAGTAAATCGGAAGTATAAAGTTAAACTTTATTTGTAAATGAAATTCTATCGAAATTGAGTTATTAAATTTGTTTGAAAATAACTTCAAAATAGTTTGAAATTGGAGTAATCCGTATTGATTTTTGAACATGAATTGAAACGAAATGAAATTCGATAGTTTATTGAAATTTGGTTCGATGATTTGGAAATTTGAAATGGCCCAAATATGTTGAAATGAAATGAATAGTTTAATTTGGTATTAATTTCAAACTCATATTTTTAAGTCAACTGTATTTTAAATTTTCTAATTATTAAGATTTTCAAATTTATTTAACTATTTAACTAATATTAACTATATAAATTATTTTGATCTATTTTAAACCAATTTAATTTATTTTAAAACTAATTAAACCCTTTTAATTTATTTTAATCTAATTAATCTACTTTAAGCTATTTAATCTATTTTAATTTTATTTAATCTAAATTAAATCTATTTAACTATCATAAATCAATTCAAAAGTACTTTACCTATAATTAAACTATTTTGGAGTATTTTAACTATTTATAATTATTTAAACTATTTCTAAATTTCCAAACTAAGTAAGGTGTAAGTGTTTGTATTCACTTCAATTGGTTTAAAAAGAGAATAAGGTTAAATGATTATAACCTAAGTTGGAATTTTGAATGTTATAATAAATTAAAATGATTATTCCGAAGTAAGGACTTAACCTATTTTGGAAATTTGATTTTGGGAAGAAATTATGATTTTTGGAAACGATATGATTTGAAAGTGATATGGTTTGAATCGAATATGATATTTTGATATCAATTATGAAATGATTTTGGAAATGTAAAAGAACCATCCGGTGTGTAATAAGCGATTGGTTGTCAAAGAGATCGGGATCGGATGTTGTCTTACTCCCTGCCAATACCGAAAACTACTTTGACAACTGTGTATGCGGTGGAGATTCCAGAATAAAGTAGGATGGTGGCGACGATCCTATATGAGGTATATACATGGACCCAACTCCCATGAGCTGGCATAAGGTGGCTAAAACAGGAGCAATTGACGGGCCAAGTGAGTTCATTCCTCCGATCGGGGACACTCCATCGATCTATATTCTGACTTTGTGATTTATTTGGTGGCCAACCTTCAATTTTACTCGGAGTGTGTTTCGAGTTGGGCGGTAGTTGCGGCTATGCGTTACCAACAGTCCGCAAGTGTAATTGGTATATCTACCCTAGCATTGCCTAGTTGTGCCGTGTCACCTACCTTAGCACGCCTTCTACGAATTTGTTTTATGGCGTACCTATGGGGTATCCTCTGGCGGCTCCAGTTTACGGGGAGTTACGGTACTGTATAGACTATTGGCATTATAAAATGTGTTAAGGGGGAAATGGGTAACGCCTTAACGCTATTTTCATAGTTTACTTTACTATAGACATTATTATAATAACGTATATTACTACATCGTAGATAGTTTAACGGATCCTTAGGAGGTGTGAATCCCAAGCATCTCTTAAGTTACTGCACTCACGTTAACACTAAATAGGAGATGTCAAACCCCATAAACATCTCTGACGTCGTTCCACTCATATTTATTTACCGATGATTTAACTTACATAAGATCTTTTAGTTCTGACTCGAGTGTTTTGTCCTTTCAATTCTCTTAGGTCAGCCTAAGCATTTCAGGATTTGAAGACTTTAATTTTGAAGGAAGAAGACAAAGATGTGTACTATTATTATTTATTATATTATTCCACTACATTCATACTATTCCGCTGCATTGTTATTTATTCTCTGATGTCTGTAACTCTGATTTTGTACTTTATAAGTATAATCAAATGTTTTGTAAACAACTTCATGAACTGTTCTTTGATTCTTATATTTTTTCATTCTATTGTGAAATTCTGTTTTGTTTTCTTTCTTTCTTTTCTCTTTTCTTATTTACCCCATAACAATCTGCCCTTTTGAATGGTTTAAGTCTGACGTGTTTAGTTTATCGTCGATTTAAATTATCCAAAAAGGCAGGACGTTACATCATTAATACATTATTTATTTAAGATGTTAGCGCAAAATTTCATCTACACCAACATCTTAAGGTTCGAAGGTATAGCTCCGAAAGCTGGTTGAATTATAGGTCTCGGTTATGAGATTACCAAGCCATGATATATCTAGGTTGGAGTTACGGGATGTTTAACTATAGAATCATGATGATAAATAAGATGAATGTAAAGTACTGAAAGGAAAAATAACACCAAGAGTTTTATAGTGGTTCAGGCTAAAAGTCCTTACGTCCAGTGTCCTTTCCTTATTTAGTTATCCTATATAGCCGAAAGGTTTATTACATTGATTCTAGGCATTTCCGCTATTAATGAGTTTCTGAGTAGAGCTCTAATAGGAAAGTGCAATATAGTTTTATTCTTTTGATATGTCAGAAGATCATTATGTTTTAGGATTACCACCTATTTATAGCTAGCAAGCTGCAGTGTCATTGGTAGAGAATCTTCTCCTTGGATTGCTAAAGTTGCTTGCCGTATGACTATGATTGGATTTTTTATGAGTATTTAGCTTTACTGCTTAAGAAGTGCAGATCGATGAGCTGTCTTCCTGCCTAAATGGCCACTTGCATCTGAGCCACACATTCTCTCATTGGCCGTTTTAGCCGTTGATTCTTATTGCTATAGATTGATGCTTCAGCTTCGGACCCGCTAATGGGCTGTTTCATTCGGCTCGTGGTATTATTCCTTCGAGACGAGCTCAGTTCATTCGATCTTTATATATCAAAGTGCTGTAACTCTTGCAATACATATGGATATGGAGTATTGGACTTTCCCTAGGAAGATAATCATTATTTTTACTGTTGAAATTTTTTTGGTATAACACATGCCCCCTTAAAGTTTACTTCATATATGAAATATGGAGTGAACTTTAAACAAAGAGGGTTTCATTTACTTTTCTTGATTATCTTCCAAGTACTTTTTGCATTAGATGCATGGAAGAGGTCACATTATTTAGTTTTGAATGGAATACTGGATCAAGTGATGAGTATTTAAAGGTTTTGAAAACCGAAGGTTAGAGAATTATCATGGACCGAGAGGACACAAACTCCAAAATCATTATTGTTATGTGAAGCCATTTAGGCTAGATGATGAGTGAAAAATGTTTGAATGCTAAGGGGTGAAAATTAAACCGGGACCGTAAAGTCAAAACTAATGGAAACTGTTGCTTGCTATTTTAAATTTTTTAGGTTAAGTGGTAAATGGAGCTATTTTGGTGCTGAAATGCAAAATCTAACCTAAGACCATGAGGTCAAAACTTTTGAAATTAAGCTTGTCACTTGGAAGCCATCTAGGCTAAGTGGTACGCGAAATGGTTTTGGTACCAAGAGACAAAATCTATGTAACAAACCTAATTTTGGTTAACATTATTTAGGATATTTAATTAAATAACATGAAATGGTGAGATTGAGATTTGATAATTAATTTGGGTTGAGCCTTAATTAATGAATTAATAGGATTATTTAGAACATAATAAGAAGGAGGTTATATGAGTAGGGCCAAATAGGAAAAGCGCATATTTCATATACACGAAAATTAAAAACTAAAGTCGACCATCACTAAATGCAAAAGAGAAAGAAGAAAAGCAAGAAAGAAAGATCAAAGCTTAGGGGAAATCAAATCAAATACAAATCTCAATCTTTTTAAACCATTCAAGGCGAATAATAGTTATGCATCTCACATTTTAATTGCTTTTTTGGTTTTAAGTATAAATCTGAATGTTTTGATGTTACTATGCCATGTTTTAACGATTGGATAAATATTTTCTATTTAATGAATTTATATGATTTATTATGAAATTTATTGATATGTTTAAATTGGAAATCTATCATATGATATTTAAACTATTTAAATGACTTAAGATTTTGATATGATGTCAGAAACATTAATTTAGAAGTGTTTTTTAAATTTCATAAATTTTAAAGCAAGTAAGAATTTATTATGAATTTTCTAAGTCAAGAAAATGGATTTATTTTCGGGTTTTAATTATTAAAAATTAATTAAGCATATTTTTGGCCTTGAAATTTCTATATGTTAAAAGATATAATAAATTGGATTTATTATGTTTTTTGGGGATATTTCCCAACTGTTTATGAAGGGTTATAAAATTATTAAGATAGCTAGAAGGGCTTAATTATTATATTAAGATATTAATATAAGATCAAAGGTTTGCAAATTGTTTGGAAATGAAGTCTCTAACCGGTTGCAATTTTTTGATAAAGATTTTGATAAAGGTAGTTGTTATCTAATAAGTTTTGACAGATAGAAGATGTTCATAAAAAGAAATCTCTTTTAATAGCAAATTTGCAGTTTTAACGTTAATTACCAAAATTCCAAACTGAATCAATGACACCGCCTTCCTTCGTGCCGCGTTTAGGATCTTCATCGTTAATCATGGATGATGTATAGGTCCATAGGTTATCAATTACAATTAGTATGTAATAGATCGATCTTGGTCGAAGTTCGAAGCGTAGCAACGATGGCGATGTTAATGACTTCGACATGAGTAGTGCTAATGGTTTCCAATAGTAATGATGATGTGATTATTGTGCCGCATATGTTGGTATAACGTCACCGTCCCATTTAAAAGCTTTGAAATCGCATGTTTTCATATTCCAACTCTGATTCTATAGGCAATTATGCCGCTTATACATTCATACATACACACACACACACACACACATATATATATATATATGTATGTATGTATGTATATAATGACATAGACGATAATGATGCCTCTTTTATTCAAAGCTGTATATTTTCAAAGAAGGCAATGATGCCGTGTTTTATCAATTCGATCTTAATGATTGTCAAATATAATCTTTAACCCATGTTTTCGAAGAAGGCTAGGTTGTCACCTGTTATCACATCGGCCCTAACGATGCTTCTTTTTTCTTTAAGGCCTTGATATCAAGACTCATCAATGTCATTGAGTATCATCTAAGATTTTATAACATGTTATAAGAAGTAGTTAACTTCGACTTTATAACCTTATGTATTACCAATAAAAGATTTTAATATGTTTTGAGGGGCAAAGATCCTCGCCGACTATATCTTTGACGTGTTATGTCAATATAAAGGTTTTATATTGTTTTAGGCTCTATAGCCTATGGTTTCGAAGTGAGATAACTTCCAAGTAGTTTCAAGATTTATCAGTTTAATTTTAAAAAAACATATATCATGGTATAAATATTTTGGTTGAAGTAAAGGGCTAAAATTTTTCTTGTATTAAATATGATTTTAAGGGTTAAATCATTTGTAGAGAAAGTATGTTTTCAAGGAAATAAAAAGGGTATTTAGCCTGGGTTTTCACTAAAGAGATTATTGTTCTTATCACTTTTGGATAGATTGTGATAGGATAAATTTGACTTGGAGATTAGAAAGCTAGATGAGATTGGTGTAAGGTAGCGCCCTATACTTCAGTGTACAATGAGGCTATATTTTATCAGCAAAATAAACACTGACGTAGTAAAATTGAAAAAGAAATATTTTTGCAGTGTACAATGAAGTGTGTGTTTTGAAAATGTTATTTGCCTCAGTTATTTGGGTTGTTCGTCATCATTTAATTTTAATCCATCATACACGAATAACTTGTGACATGCACAATTTATCACTGTACATGCCACAAGGCCGTGTACACCGATATACATTTGATAAAATTGCAGGGACAGGTGAGCACTAGGTGAGCACAAGATGAAAGAGATAAATATGTAGCTGGCGGATTTAAAAGGAGAACTTTTTAATAGACAAAGCAGTTCGCCATGGGGAGCAGCCATGGTATTTTTAAAGAAACCGGATGGGTCGTTAAAGATGTGTATCGACTATTGTAAGTTGAATGAAAAGATGATAAAGAACCGATATCATTTACCAAGAATAGATTATTTATTCGATCAGTGGAGTGGAGCAAAAGTATTTTCTCAGTTAGATTTGGCAATATGGTTCCATCAACTAAGGGTGGTGGAAGACAGTATTCCATTATCGGCGTTTAGAACAAGATATGGTTCATGTGAGTGGTTAGTAATGCCATTCGGATTAACAAATTCACCTGCTTTCTTCATAGATTTAATGAACTGAATCTTCCAAGAGCATTTAGATAGATTCATGTTGGTATTCATAGATGACATTTGGATATATTCCAAGATGAAAGAGATCATGAAGTTCATCTAAGGATAGTTCTTGAGACACTTAGGCAACATCAGTTAAAAGCGAAGTTTTTGAAGTGTCATTTTTGGAAGTAGGAGGTGAATTTTTTTGGTCGTGTAGTCTTAGAAAAAGAGTTTGTCCGTAGATCCCGCTAAGATAGAAGCAGTTAATAATTGGAAGAGACCCTAGACAGTGAGTGAGATAAAGATTTTTCTGGGATCAGCTGGCTATTACCAGAGTTTTATCAAGGATTTTTCTCGTTTAGCAGCACCGATGACTAAGCTAACAAGAAGGACGTGAAGTTGGACTGATAAATGTGATATGACATTTCAGAAGCTGAAACATTTATTCACCAACATGCCCGCCTTAGTAGTTCCGAATAAAATCCGGATTTAGTGGCATATAAGGATGCGTGTGAAACTGAATTTAGAGTTGTGTTAATGTAGAGGGGTACAATGAATGCATAGGCTTCAACTCATGCCGAATGAAGTTAAATGTCTGATTCATGGCTTAGAGTTGTCTACTGTAATATTTGCTTTGAAGGTGTGGAGATATTACCTTTTGGGAGAGAGATTCAAGTTGTATACGGATCATAAGTCTTTAAGGTAATTATACTCTCAAAAGGAGTTGAATATGGGACATCAGAGATGATTGGAGTTTTTGGTTGCTTATGATTTTGGAATTGAGTACACATCGGGGAAAGGAAACAAAGTTGTGGATGCGCTTTGTAGGAAACATCAAAATGTAGTGTTAGTAATAATGTCGAAGTGGAAAGATATGGAAACATTGACTACTTGTGTGCGGTTAAGATCGATTTCCAGTTCTAGTCAGAGTACCACAGTATTATCTTGTTTGGAAGTTCGATCGGTGTTGATCAACAAAATTGCTTAAGCAAAGAGATGATCCACTGCTAGTTGAAAGGGTTAAAAGATTGGAAGGTGGAAATAAGATTGATTATTTGAGGATTTTTATCTTGACTAGAATGACGGTTGAGAAAGAAGGAACGATTGTGCGTTCTAGATGCGGAAGACCAAAGGAAAGAAAGTCCATAGGGAGTGTCATCGATCGAAGTTTACTATTCATCCTCGAGGGACTATGATGTATCAGGATATGAAAAGAAGTTTTTTCTTTGAAGGTATGAAAAGAGCTGTAGGCTTATGGGTAAAACAGTGTTTGAATTGCCAGCAAATAAAAGCCAACATCAGAAGCCAAGTGAATTGCTTCTGCCTTTAGACATACCAGTATGGAAATTGGATTCTATATTTATGGATTTCATAGATGGGCCGCGAAGGTTGAACTAAGGACATGAAAGTAGCTGGATCCTGATTGATATACTGACCGAAAGTGCACACTTTATTCCCATTAAGCCATCAAGGATGACACCGATTTTAGCTAAGTTATTCGTGAAGAATATAGTTAGACTACACAGAGTTCTTAGTAGCATAGCCAGTGACAAAGATGCTTTATTTGCTGCTGAATTCCGCAAGAGTCTATAGAATGTATAAAGTACCAAGCTTAAGATGAGTACCGCTTATAGGATAGAGTTACCGAGCAGTTTGGTAGGAGTCCACAATGTTCACGTTTCTCATATGAGAAAGTGTGTTCGAGATCCAGAGACTACTATAACTCCGACCGAATTGGAAGATTAAGTAGTAGAGCCATATCTGACTTTTGTGAGGCAGCCGGTTCGAGTTGTAGCGAGAGATGAGAAGAAGTTAAGAAATAAGACAACCAAATTAGTTAAAGTCTAGTAGAAAGACGACGAGAGAGACTGTACTTGGGAGACAGAGGACAGGATTAGGGACACTTATCCTAACTTATTTGATGGTATGTTTTATGTTTATGCTCTTATGTTTAGTGTGTGCACCTTATCCTAATTTCGAGGATGAAATTCTTTAAGGAGAGGAGGCTGTAACAACCCTAATTTTGATTAGCATTATTTAGGATATTTATTTGGATAAATAAAATAAAATAATGTGAAATGGTAAGGAGATTGAGATTTGATAATTAATATGAGTCGAACCTTAATTAATGAATCAATATGGGATTATTTAGAACATTAATAAGAAGGAGGTTATATGAGGAGGGCAAAATAGGAAAATAACATATTTTCTTTACATAAACATTCCCAGTCTTATTCCTCCCTCACTTTATTCATAAAAATGAAAATTAGAGCTAAGGCCGACCATTACTAAGAGCAAAAGAGGAAGAAGAAAAGCTAGGAAGAAAGATCGAAGCTTAGGGGAATCTAATCAAATACAAATCTCAACCTTCTTAAACGATTTATGGTAAATAATAGTAATCCATCTCATATTTTAATTGTTATCTTCGGCTTTGAGTATAAATCCAAATATGTTAATGTTATTGTGCCATATTTTAAATAATTGGATGAATACATGATATTTGATGAATTTATATGATTTATTATAGAATTCATTGATATGTTTAAGTCATAAATCCTATCATCTGATACCCAAATGACTTGAGATTTTGATATGTGTTAAAAACATTACTTTCGAAGGTGGTTTAAATTTCATAATTTTCCAATCAAGTGAGAATTTATTATGAATTTTCTAAGTGAAGAAAATGGATTATTTTAGGCTTTATATATTAAAAAATAATTAAACAATGTTTTTGGTCCCGAAATTTTTTTATGTTAAAAGATATAATAAAGTTGATTTATTATGATTTTTGGGGATTTTTCCCAAGTGTTTATGGAGGGTTATAAAATTATTAAGCTAGAATGGATTAATTATTATATTAAGATTAATGTAAGATTAAAATTTTGCAAATTCTTTTATAAATGAAATCTCTGATCAACGGCAGTTTTTTGATAAATAAATTTGTTATCCAATAAGGTATTGACAAATAGAAGGTGCCGGTAAAAGAAATCACTTTTCATAGCAAATTTGCAATTTTAACATTAATTACTAGAATTTCATGCCTAAGTCAATGATGCCGCCATCCATTGTGTCGTGCTTAGGTTATTCGTTGTCAATCATGTGCGATGTATATGATATTAACTATAACTGGTATGTAATAGATCGACCTTGGTTGAAGTGCGAATCATAGTAGCGAATGCGATGTTAACGACTTCGACGTGAGTAATGCCGATGGTTTTCAATAATAACGACGTTGTGATTATTATGCCGCATATGTTGGTATAACATTGCCGACTCATTTAAGCTCTGATGCCGCATGTTTTCATATTCCAACTTCAACTCTATAGGCAATTATGCTGCTTATATATAATGACATCGACGTTAACAATGCCACTTTTATTCAAAGCCATACGTTTTCAAAGAATGAAATGATGCCATGTTTTATTAATTCAACCTTAATGATTGTCGACTTTAATCTCTTACATCTATTCTCGAAGAAGGCTGGGTTGCTGCCTGTTATCAAATTGGCCCTAATGATGCCGCTTAATTTCTTTAAGGCCTTGATGTCAAGACTCCTCAATGTCTTCGAGTATCATCTAAGATTTTATAACATGTTATACGAAGCAGTTAACTTTGAATTTATACCTTGTTTTTCCAATAAAAGATTTTAATATGTTTTGAGGGGCGAAGACACTCATCGACTATATCTTTGCCATGTTATACCAATATAAAGGTTTCATATTGTTTTGGGCTCTAAAGCCTATGATTTCGAAGTGAGATAACTTCCAAGTGGTGTTAAGATTCATCAATATAATTTTATAAAAGCATATATCAAGGCATAAATATTTTGGATAAAGTAAGCGGCTAAAATTTTCCGTATATTAAATATGATTTCAAGGGTAATTATTTATAAAGAAAGTATTTTTTTCAAGGAAATAAAAAGGATATTTAGCTTAAGATTTTACCAAAGATATTATTGTTTTTATCACTTTGGATAGATTGTGATAGGATAAATTTGACTCAGAAATTAGATGACCAAACGAGACTAGTGTAGGGCAGTGCTCTATACTTCAGGTGTTATCCTCTAGCTGATATAAGTCCAAAATTCCAATGTGTAGGGCTTTGTTAAGGGTAAGGCTAAAAGCCAGTTTATGCACATAAAGGAATACATAAAGATAAGATAGGTTATAGGTTCGCTTGCAAACCCTTTAGGTTCATAGAAAGCCCAACGAAACTATGAGATCGATAGATAGTCATGTAAATGCTAGGATAAGTGTATTTGGACAGACCATCCAGTTTTCTTCTACCATTCAGTTAGGAAATTTGATATATCTGGTAGGCCTGAGTCAGCCATGTAGGTTGGCAGTTACTCTATGAAAACTAAACATTGACGAAATGTCCGCTATTTTGACGTATAGTCATGATTACCCATGTAGTATGCCTACACATTATTTAGTCTATTTTTACCAGTTTGGTTGTAGGAATTTGATTTATAAAAGATATATTTTAAATGGTATATTAGTGAGGGAAAACCTATTCCACTCAACGGTATGGTCTCACTGAATATCTATAAACCGAGATGGCAAATTATTATTCACACCAAGCTTTTTGTCTGACTCAAAGTTTATGTATTCCTCTTAAACTCTCGGATGTGTTGGATATGCAAGCATATGATTTTTGTTTGATGATAATAAACATATATATATATTCATTTAAATGTATTTGTTAATGTACTATTTTATTTTTCACATAATTAAATAAATATTTGCTGAATAAAATAAATAACATGGAATTTAAATTCAAACAGATATTTTATTCAAACAAATATTTATTACAATTTTGAATAGTACAAATTTGAGCTCTCACTATATATATATATATATATAATTTCAGTTACAATACAATTTCAATCACATCACAATTATCATTTACATATACACCTCACTACATTTCACTCATTCACTCGTATTTTATCTTTAACTTCATTCCAAATTGAATCCAGCATCTGAGCAATCTACAAAAATACACACTGTCGCAGTAAAATTGAAAATAAAATATTTTTGCAGTGTAAAATATAATGTATTTTTGAAAATATTATTTGCCTTAGTTATTTGGGTTGTTCGTCGTCATTTAAATTTGAATTCATCATACACGTACAGTTTGTGACATGCACAGTGTATCATTGTACATGCCACAAGGCCATGCACACCGATATACACTTGATAAAATTATAGGGACAGGTGAGCACAAGGTCAAACCCAAATCAAAAGACGGGTTCAACTCAAGACAAATAAAGTCACGATCTCAGCACAAGGTCAAAACCGAGCTTTAAGCTGGATTCAACTCAGGTGCAATACAGAACTATGGGTCAAGATACATACAACACGGCCTCGACCAAAATTCGAATATACACTTGAACCAATGGTCAGATCGAAACAACACAGGTGCACCAGGGCAGTTGTACGTTGGAATCTGACTCAAGGAAAGGTACAATGAGGTGAAGATATCAAGTGCACCAGTACTAAATAGAAGTATGGATAAACTCAGATATATATATAAACAATGCCAACAATATGGATATAGTGAAGTATACAAGCAATGCAGACAACTGGGTTTAGTTAAATATGGTTGCAGTGAAGACTACAAGTTCAAAGCATGCACATCAACTCACTATACAAGTACAGCCTCAACAGTGTCGACCAGTTTAAAATGAAACAGCAAGAATGATTCAAGAAAAGCAACCACAGAATCGCTAATGCATATAAAACAGGGACCAGAGAAACAAACAAACCAGACTAAAATGGCAACTGGCAACAAGTAACTTATATATGCTACAGAGCTCGAGGCTACAACCCAATATATATATATATATGCAAAGTCGACATGCACACATCAAGTATACATGAGCAACCATTTTTCACAGAGCAAAGCAAAGTAATCGGACCAAATGCCATCAAGTGAACATATATATATATGTATGCAGTCAGTTCAATGTCCAACCAAGTCTAACCAAACAGTGAACCACAATATCACAATCGAGACAAATCAACTAATGCAAGTGCAGTGAGATAAACAAGTTAGGAGTAAAACACATCAGTGAAACAAGTGGCAACAACAAGCACTTCACAAAGTCAGGCCAAAGTCAAGGTCAAACATTTTTTTAACAGTAGAAGTTTCAAAGTAACCAAAATCAGAGAAGTCATCAAAAGTCGTAGAGGACAAGATCAAAACGGTGGCCAAGGTGATCGATCAAGTCAGAGTAAAAAACTTCCAGATTATCCACAAATCCAAATTGCTGAAGTTCATATTATCAAAAAATTCCAAAATGGCCGAGCATTGAAAATGTTACAGTAAATTTAACAGTTTTAACAAAGTCAATGTCAAGTTTCAAATCAGAATTCAAAGTCGATATTGAACAAGTCAGTGCCGAAGTCAAACAAGTCAGAAATCAAGCCGTGGTGGCCACGAAATCAAACAAGCCGTGAGAAGCAAGAAATCAAAATATATACGAATTGAACAAGTTAGTAATCATCTCAAGCATCCAAACAAAGATCAATGGCCGAACTATATTAATTGACGAATTCAAACAAATGCATACGAACGAAGAAATAGGAATTCGAATCCTATATAAACGATTAACATCATCGACAATCAATTATTCGAGTTCAAAAAATATCACAGTGCATAGAATCAATTAGGAACTCGAATCAAAGTCGAGGGTAATATAAATCGAAAAGGAGACTAACATACCAAATTCAAAGCATCATTCAACCTCGACGAATTGAAGCAGTCGAGTGCAACTCGAGGAGACGATCGATTGCCGAAGAAAATCAGAAGAACAAAAATTGTAATCGATCAATAAAAGTCGGCTTCTTTAATTCAGCAAAGTCCTAACTTTTCAGAAAAAAAAGGAACAAAGAAGAACAAAGAAAAGCGACCATTTTTACTGAGCAAAGCGGGCCGATAGCATAAAAGAATAAATGGGAAACATTTCTTATCACTTGACATATATGGGCTAGCTTTGATAATTACCTTTAGGCTTCTATTTTTAAATATTACGGTTTTTTTTAGTTGCTTTTAATTTTGTAATTTACTTTTAAACTTTGGTAAATTACTAGTCGTGTGACATGGGGACAAACTACGTAGCGTAGTTTGAGAATTCGCAACTCAATGGCTGAGTTGTGGCAGGGTTTTGCGGGTAGAGTTAAGGTTAGTCGATAGCGGGTGTCGCTAGTTTACGTGTGTAAGTGTCTGACTACTTAATTTCTAGTAGAAACCTTGGGGGCAGCATGTAGGCAGGGTTTTGCTGAAGCTGGGTAAATCTGTGTGTTCTATTTCTACATTTTTTATTCTGCTATTATCTATGCTGCTGTTACACGACTATTATCTGTGCTGAAATTATTTTATATATACTTCCGCAATAAATTTTTATAATTGATAGTATCACCCTATTCACCCCCCCCCCTCTAGGGTGAAATCGATCCTGCAGGTGCTCAAATTTTGATTTGAGTAGGTTGGGAGTAAGCGCTTTTCAGGTTAAGTAGATTTTGATGAATAAAGCTTCCAAAGACATGTAGGAGACAAAGCTAGCTATGTAGTAGCCTATATATTACTATTTTCTACTATGTTATGTCAGTTGTTGTATGAATGTATTGACAGTAGATATCTCTATCCATTTAGTAACTCTGATCAACCAAAGGGATATCTTTATATATCGTTCTTGGATTATTTTGTAATAATTATATTTCATCTGAACCTGGACAATGTTTGGGATCTATACTGGATATGAAATTATGACTTTGAGATGAAATATGAAAGTTTGTTTTTGAAATGGTGTTTAAAATTAATTCATATTCTTATGCTTTGATGTTATTGACACAATAAACATTACCGCATTTTATCATCGAAAATTAATATTATAGATGTCTACAGCATCTGCAGCGCTTAGTTACAGGTCTCAAAATGGGGGATGTTACAATCTAACTTGAGACTGCAAGGTTAAATCTTTTCAAAACTATGCTTGTCGCTTGAAGCCATCTTGGCTAAGTGTTAAGAGAAATGGTTTTGGTGCCAAGAGGCAAAATCTAACTTAAGGCCATGAGGTAAAACTTTTGAAAACTATGCTTTCCACTTTAAGCCATCTAGGCTAAATGGTAAGCGAAATGGCTTTCATGCCAAGAGGCAAAATCTAACTTGAGACTGGGAGGGAAAAGCTTTTGAAAACTATGCTCGTCACTTGAAGCCGTCTAGGCTAAGTAGTAAGCAAAATGTTTTGGTGCTAAGAGGCAAAATCTAACTTGAGCTCGCGAGGTCAAAACTTTTGAAACTATGCTTGTCACTTGAAGCCATTTAGACTAAGTGCTAAGAGAAATTGTTTTTGTAGCAAAAAGAAAAATCTAACTTGAGACCGCGAGGTCAAAACTTTTGAAAACTATGCTCGTCACTTGAAGCCAGCTTAGCTAGGTGGTAAGCAAAATGGTTTTGTGCCGAGTAGAAAAATCTGACTTGAGACCACGAGGTCAAAACTTTTGAAAACTATGCTCGTCACTTGAAGCCATCTAAACTAAGTAGTAAGTGAAATGGTGTTGGTGCCGAGAGGCAAAATCTGATCTGAGACCATCAGATGAAAATTGTACTTTAGTAAGGAATTTATAATTGATCATTTGAGATTGAACTTTGAAGAGACGGGTTTTGGTCTTGCATTAACTGTGATCGGCTATCTTCAAAAAGCACATGTCTTTTCTTGTGGAAGGATGATCTGGCATCTATGGAAATCTTTTGACATTCCACTTATGGGTAGTTGTTGGATGAGATCTACAGTGAGAAATACTTCTCTCTCTTCAATCTGTATCGCTCTTTTTAATATAAACAACCTCATTTCTTTCTCTCCCCTTTTCACCTGTTCAAATTGTGAAACCGCCATTAACATTCTCAAGCTTTCTTTGGTTCCTCTTTCGACATATGCCCTATTTTTTTGACTAGAAACGGTTGCTCTTCTTAAGACTCGACAAGGCTTTGTCTTCATATGGGACCACAAGAGTCGAGATGCTCGCTCCTTGGTCCGGGATGCATCTTCGAGAATGGTATTTTGTGCAGTTCGTTGAGCATTTAGGACATGGGATTTTCCTGCCCTTAGCGCCCTTATTTGTTGATGTTCTAGAATTTTATTGCATTAATCCTTTCCAACTCTTGGCTACCTCCTACACAACTTTATCTGCCATGGCGATCCTATATTCCGAAAGAGGCTATCGGGATATACCTATTATCGAGATTAACCTATTATCGAGATTAATTACATGTTCAACTTGTTAGAGTCCAAATCCATTGGGGGATTTCCCACATATTTTCTCAAATTACTAAGGCGATCTCCTCTACAGGATTCACTCTGCAAGATAACACTACATCAGTGGTCCCTTGTTAAGGCCTCTTCCGATAAATTCATTACCTCTTTTAATAATTCTGGAACATCTTTGGATATTTTTTAAGTCTTACCTGTGTTCTAAGTTGTGTCTCCTTATTTCATTAAATCCCAAATAGTGAGACTTGAGAAGAATAGTGACCTAGCGATCTTTAATTACTTTAAAGATAGGTATAAAAATGTTATGAAAGTTCCATCTTTACGGCAATATCGACACTTGGTTCTTACTGAAGGCAAATGAAAGCCATGGGTCTGATAAGTCCTTCTACTAAATTCACTGGACTTAAGCCTTCTAGGAAGTAAGAGAAAGCTTTTACCGTAGTCATTGATAGCGAAGAAGAAGCTGAATCTAGTCCAGAGGAAAGCAAAATTGAAGGTTTCACCCTTGATTCTTTGAACAAATATATTTCTTTTTCCTAGCATAACTTAGTCTTGATTTTAATTTTAGCCTTACCCTTTTCTCCTTATTATGGTGGTTCCTTCTCCTAAGAAGACTAGCCCCCCGAGTAAGGGGAAAGAGCCCAAGTAGAGGTCTATATTGATGCTTTCTGATAAGAGTACTCTCGACTTGAAGAAGCAAAAGGTAACTAGATCCTCTAAAGCTGATAGCGCTAAGGGGAAAGCTTCATATTTGCTGGCTGAGAAGAACAAGCAAGCAATAGAAATAGCTAGAGCAGCTTTTGAAGGTGACCTTTTCTATGCCATTACCATAGTGCATGTTGGACCTTGGACTTCTGCCCTAAGAATCCGAAGAGCAATCGAATATAGCCTTCAGGAGAGCATCAAGGTAAAAATTATAATGTTAGCTTATGATTTAAATATGTGTCCTTACTCTGTTTATTTCTTTTTAGACTGTGACGGAAATCTCTGCCCTCCAACATGGGTGGCAGAAAATGAAGGAGATGGTGGCTGCTGCCGAACGATGAAAAAGGAGTTTGCGGAACTAAAAGCCAAAATTTGGGAGGTAAGTGCTCAATTAAACGAATCAGGAAAAACTGCTGAAGAGAGGCATCGTAAGATTAAGACTCTCGAGAAAGCCTTGAAGGGAAGAGATGAGAGGTCGAAAAATGTCAAGGCTGGGGTGGTTGATAAAGAACATTATATTGCTAGAGACAAGTATGAGAGGGAGGCCAGCAGATAGGATTTTCAAGTTTTATTTGATGTTTATGCTCACCATCGAGATCAAAACATGACTTTCTCTCTAGCTTAGTTCCGGAACAATGCGCCATAGTAAAGGCCAACTTTGATAAAAGGTATAAGGAGAATCAGAAGGAAAAGGATACCGAGACTAATGTAGAATATGAAGCTAAAACTACGATAGAGGAGGAGGAAGGAGCCGCTTCTATTGATGAGGAGGTGTAATAAGATACTCAAGATAATACTCTTAATGAAGGAAATATATTATGACTTGTCTTTGTAACAATACGACTTTTTGTAACTTTAGACTTGTATAAATTTTTGAACAAAACATCCTTGATGACTTAATTATATTTGAATTTCAATTCGACCAGATGCGATTGTCACATAATGTTTCAAACTAAAGTAGCCGATATAAAGTCCTTTTTTATTTACCATCTCTTATCTTTACTAATCTTAAGTCGATGTTCCTTAGGGAGTATCCTGCTTGAACTATTCAAAGACTCGGCAAGATGATGCTTCACTTTACTAATCTTATGTGGACAAGGTAGCCGAGCTCCAAAAGTTGAAAGTAACCCTTAAGGCTTTGGAGATTAAGTGCAATTTCTTTGAGTCGAAGCTAGGTCAAAAAACTAAGAGCTAACTTAGCTTGTAGAAGAGCAAGCCCCAAATTAGTATCTGGTCCAAAAAATGGCATTGCAATTCCTTTTAAACAAAAAGAGGAAAGGAAGCGGAGGATGATATTGCTAACAGGCTCCTTACGAGATTGCAAACACAAAGATTGTTTTGTAGAGTTCCAATTTATCATTTCAATTTTCCTAGTTAGGAGGGATCCCTTCCTTTCGTTTTTATATTCTCATCCTTCGATGCTCTTGGTTTTGTAATTCGGTTTTGTATTATCATTCCTTTATGAAATTAGGAATATTTTGGCCTAATCCTTGTAACATCTTCTTGAATGAGCTATATATAAAGGATTTTTACTTCTTTTGATTTTACTTCTTTGGTCATCACTTGCTCATGTATGTCTTAGAATATTCTCTTTATGGGGTATCTCTTGCCCTTGGTCTATCTTTGTCAGAACTATATCTCGAACCCAATCAAGTTCTATTGTTGGATTCTCGCCCAAAGCCATCCTAGTAGCACAATCAAGAGTTTTGCCTTGTTTTGATTTATGATCACATTTACTTCTTTTTGGTTTACCGAGAATCTACTCGATATCTTAACTTAGGAATTTTCTAGCATTCCATCCATACTGGGAATCTTCTAATTTCTAATCTTATGCATAATATTACTTACCCATAGCTCACTACCATTGGGAATCTTCCTAACATTCTAATTTAACTAGGAATCTGCTCAACACATGGCACTTCTCATCCATGGTTCACTATCATTGGAATCTACCCAACATTCAAAACTAATTAGAAATCTACTCAACGCATGACACTTCTCGGCCATGGTTCACCATCATTGAAATCTACCCAACATTCTAATCTAACTAGGCCACATGACACTTCCCATTTATGGTTCACTATTGTTGGGAACCTACCCAGCATTCTAATCTAACTAGGAATCTACCCAGTGCATGATACTACTTGACATGGCTCACCATTATTGGGAATCTATCCAACATTGTATTCTAATTAGGAACCTATCCAGTGCATGGTACTAATTGACCATGAATCCGTATGATACAACTTTCTAATCTAATTAGTTATCTACCCAATGCATGATACTACTTGACCATGGCTTACTATTATTGAGAATCTACCCAACACTCTAATCTAATTGGGAATCTACCCAATGCATTATACTACATGATCATGGCTCACTATTAGCATGCACTCTAGTTTTGACATCTTTTTAAACCCAGGTGATATTAGCCTTACACTTTGTTGTGCATCACTATTGGGGTGCTCTTTTGGCAAGGTCTATCAACTTATTGTTGGGTCTTAATCTATAACCACTTATGGTTGGCATCGGCCATCTACAACCACTTTTGGCTGGTGTTGACCATCTACAACCACTTTTGGCTGCTATCGGTAATCTAACACCACTTTAAGTTAATTAATCATACCTAATGCTACTTGTAACTTTACAAAGGGGAATATATATACATACACAATTTTTTTTGAAAAATTCAAAATATTTTGCAAAAGATGTTTGGAATCATATAGCTTACAGATCATATTTTTTAATAGAAATTTTAATCCAAGTTTGGAAAAGGTTATTATTATGTGTAGATTTAGAAAAAGTGAAATTCTTCATTGACGTCGTTAGATCAATAGAAAAATTTTAGTCCTTAAATTATAAATGCAAGCATGGTATGCAAAAATTCTTAAAGAGAGAAAACATATCGGAAGAGATACCATAAATACTAGGACTTGAATATTTCCCCATAGTTGGAACCCAGGACAAGGTTCCACCGATTAAACTTTTGGAGATCTGAGACTATAAGGTGTTCCCCCTTAGAGATGTTCCCCCTTGGAGTTGAAAGTTTCGAGGCTATAAAAAAAATAAGCACTTCAATAGAACTGGGGTCCTTTATTTTTCCGCGAGAGTTTGACTTATGAAAAGAATTCTTCTTTCAACTTCATCCTTGTAAAAAGAAACGCTTTATACATTCATTTGACAAGGGTTACATGGAGTTCTCCTGGAATTATAAAAAAAACAAATTGAATAATTCTAAACTAGGGTATTTAATCTAATATTTAATAAATTTAGTTAACTTCCCTTTTTGTATGAATTTTTCAATCGCGTAAGACAACTTTCGGCATTTGTCTATTTCATGCCCATTCATCAAGTGGTAAACGCATTACTTCTCACTCTTTGGGTTTTCTTTCTTTAATTGGGGGTAGTTAGGGTAAGAAAGGTCGTCACGAGTTTTCATGAATATCTGACATAAATTTTGACTGAGTGGGGTAAGATCTTGATCACGCTTCAACATTTTCCAAAACCTATCATCTAGGGTATCTAGGAAGGCTCTCTTGTTGGAAGGAACCAAACCTTCGTATTTTAAAAGTTTGATGGAAAGATCCCTAACTTAAATATTCAAGGCCTTAATAATATTTTAGAGCTGGGCTGACTCATGGAGTGATTCATAGAAATATCTTGAAAGCTGCTTCATCTGAGATGCTTGAAGTTCATAAACATGATCATACTCTTTACCATTCTCTTTTTCCAAAATGAGGGCGACCAATCTTTCAATGTTGTCTTCTTCGATGAGCTGAATGCGAAGGTTGATGAGTAACTTTGGGGTTTGCTTCTTATTCTTGAAGTTAGTCATGGTTGAAGGGATGATGTTCTGGTTTTTTCGAGAGATAACAAAGGTCAGAGTTCGGGCACTCCTTCTAGTGCCAAAAATGTTAGTGCAGAATTTCGTCTACACCAACACCCCGAGGTCTGAAGGCATAACTCCGAAAGCTAGTTAAGTTATTGGTCTCGGTTATGAGATTACCGAGATATGATATAACTAGGCTGGAGTTGCGGGACGTTGAACTATAGAATCATGGTGATAAACGAGAAGAAGGTAAAGCGCTGAAAGTAAAAAATAACACCAAAAGTTTTATAGTGATTCGGGCCAAAAGTCCCTACGCCTACTATATTTTCCTTATCTAATTACTCTTATATAGCCGAGAGGCTAATTACATTGAATTTAGGCATTTCCGCCATTAATGAGTTTCTGAATAGAGCTCTAATATAGGAAAGTACAATATAGTTTTATTCTTTTGATATGCCAGAAGATCCTCGTGCCTTGGGATTGCCACCCATTTATTTCCAGCAAGCTATAGCATCATTGATGGAGAATCTTCTCCTTAGATTGCTGAGGTTACTTGTCGTGCGTTATGATTGGAGCTTATTCTAAGCATCTAGCATTGCTGCTTAGGAAATGCAAATTAATGAGTGGTCTTTCCGCCTAAACGGCTCTTGCATCTGAGCTGCACATTCTCTTGTTGGCCGTTTCGGCCTTTGATTCTTATTGCTATAGATTGGTGCTTGGGCTTCGATCTTGCTAATGGACTATTTCCTTTGGCCTGTGGTATTATTCTTTTGGGACGAGCTTAGTTCATTCGATCTTTATATATCAAAGCATTATAAATCTTGTAATACATATGGATATGGAGTGTTGGACTTTCCTTAGGAAGATAATCATCATTTTTATTGTTATAAAAGATAATATATCATTCTAAAGAATGACCTACTTGTGTTGTCACTACCGCCCTACACCTTTCTTCAATATGCAATGTAACCTATAGAATGCGTCATAGCGGTACCTAATCTATGTAAGACGATTGTTAGAGGTAAATCAACCGAAATCCAATAGGTAAACCTATAGTATATCTCATAGTGCAAGGATACAATATAATAATCATTAGAGACATAAAGCAAACAAGATAGTAACGACTAAAATGAACCACATAATCAAAGTGCAACAGGTTCATCGTAGCTATATGCACAGATCATAGAGTTTGTACATCAAACAATAAACCCATTGTACCATCTTTAAATAAAAATAAAGCACTGATAAGCTCCAAATCATTGCACAATGGAATGGTAGTAAGCTGTAAAGTATAAGTATAGATAAGCATTAGCCTCTTGCTCATCCATTCAGTAGTTTCATGCACTAATCTCAGACCTACTATCTAGTCTACTCGTTTAAGAATATCTAAAATAAAAAAAATAAAACATAGAATCTCGAGTCAGATAACAACCTAGTGTGAGCAATAAACAATCTTAAGATACTATAAAGTCAAAATAGTAAAATAGAGACATTAAGTATAAAGAGTTATACCTGACATATCCCTACATCCAACAAGTTATCACATAACACTATATACGTTATGCTATCATTATCATCATAAGGTATATTACACTAAGTTCAACATCGGTTGCCAGGGAACCTAGCTCAACAGAACTTATGTCATAAGACATCCATCGAGACCGCCCAGCAATCACCAATTACAACAACCATAGCAAAAACGTAGAAAACACACGCAATAACAACCATCACTTAGGTCCCACTTTGCCCCGACCATCACCAAGGTCTCGCATCATCACCAAGATGCCTTCTAATATCTGATAACTCTTATGACCATCACAAGTTTTGTGACACACCATGTTGCAATTGCATTTGGTGTTTGATTACACTTGATCACCAAGGTATTGCCATAATCAAAGGAAGGCTAGACCATTACCAAGGTTCATGGTACACATGCGAGCGTACTCCATACCCATGTCCCATGAAACACCTATCAAATCCAGAGTTATCAACGATCCCTTCTGCACATAACTCTATATCAGAAGACAACACGTCTCACCATATTGCTTCACATCATCGAACGTGCCTCCTCGAACCATCACCAAATCCATATATACTTCTCACCTGAAGTACTCGATACACAACATCAGTACGTTGAAGTCTGGAACATCTTTATACATTCATCTCAAGTCATAGATTCCTCACATCAAAGTCCCAAAGTCACCCAATCAAAGCATCGCGTCATGGCTTCACTTACAAAGCTACTCATCGTAGATCTATAACATCAAAAACATGCATCGAACGAACACACAAACAGTCGAAACATGCTCCAAAGACCCCTTCTTTACCACCATCAAAATGGTCATCGTTGACCAAATTCCATAATGGTCGATCTCGACTACTTTGTATGTGAACTTAGCCGAATTTAGCTAAGTACAAACCAATGCAAATCCTCTCGACCTCCACATTAAATCTTAAAGTCACCTATGCCTTCTCCAGGAGTTCCCGTGTTAATGCCCCAAAGTCAGTATGCCCGGCGGCGATCACTTACGATCCAAAATATCTTAAGTCCTAAAACCTCTCGGAGTCCCCATGCTTGAAAATTTACACTCATTTCCCCAAAGTGTTCAAAGTTCCATCGCAAAGTCGTGCATCCAAATCCTCGAGGTAGCCATCCTCGACCACTATTGCACAACACCACCGACCATGCCTTGATCTTGCCAAAAACTCCATCTTCTCAATCCCAAACACCATGCAACCACTATAAGTTCTCTAGGCCATACCATCATTCAAAAACGATCACTTGCAATTTTGAACCTCATCGACCCACTCAAATGATGACTGCCTACAAATTACAGTCAAAGAAATCAAAATACAATCAAACAACTACATCCAAGTAGTAGACATCATCCAAACATCATATACAAGCATTTCAAAAACAATTCAAATGTTTATATAATCCTAGATCTAACAAAATAGAAAACGATGATTGGTATGGTCAAACTCCCAAAGAAAAATCTAAATCAACATTTATCTTTTATAAACCATTTTAAAATGTAATTAAGATTAGATAGACGTAAGAAATCATTTTAACATTCAATTTTTTTAAAAAAACCTTGTTTTAAACTATATAAACTAACATAATAAAGTGAAAATGATAAAGTACTCACCTAGATCACCTAAATAAGGTAAATAATAACCAAATGAATTTACATACAAAATCAATAAACATACATGATGTGAATTTAATTTTCAAAATGTTTTCAATTGATCGGTGTTAGCACCAAATTGGGCACTAACCTCATTGAGAAAGATTATGTAGAGAGATAAATGAGGAAAGTAAATTTAAACAGAGAACAATATGCTAAATTGAATGCAAAGACGAGAACACCGGGTTTATAGTGGTTCAGCGTAATTGCCTACGTCCACTTTGAGGTTAATCTTTTATTGCTTTACTTGATAATTGATTACAGATATAATCCGTACACCAACTACTCGAATACCATTGCTAAGTAAGAAGAACGAGTCTTGAAAGCAACAGAGTCTCCCCAGTGTTCTCGAAAGAAGGTCCTTTTCACTGTGCCCCTGCCTCTTTATTTATAGACAAAGATGGGTTGGACTTCCATGGTGGGCCTGGCAGCTAAATACCTCGGCCCAGAAAGAGTGAGTTCTATGTGCCGAACCAGTGATGCCGAACGATGTAGTCATGCCGAACAAAGTGATGTGCTGAGTGGGGAGTGCAGACCGAGCAATAGTTGAAGCCGGTCAAGATTGGATGAATGCCGAACACCTCTGGATGTCAAACATCTCTAGATGCCGAACAACTCTGAATGCCGAATGAGGTCTGGATGCCGAGCAGTATTGAATGTCGAATGAGGCGTGGATGCCGAGCAGTATGGAGTGCCGAATGAGGTGTGGATGCCGAACAGTATGGAGTGCCGAATGAGGCGTGGATGCCGAGCAGTATGGAGTGCCGAATGAGGCGTGGATGCCGAGCAGTATGGAGTGCTGAATGAGGTGTGGATGCCGAGCAGTATGGAGTGCCGAACGACTCTGCCATGTCGAACGGTCCATGTATGCCGAACGCTCTGCCATGCCGAACGATCCATGTATGCCGAACGTTTCTGAAAACCGAACGCTCTTTGAGTGCCGAACGCTCTAGAGTGCCTAACGATATACAATACCGAACGACTCTTAATGCCGAACGGTATGTAAGTGCCGAGTGCCTGGTTGCCTGGTCAAACCTTCAGGTAACACTTGCCCCCTAAAGTGCATCATGTGGTTAAACGTGATGTGCTTTGAGTCATGAATCCACCGTGCTTCGCTTCAAGCTGTGGCCTAGTCTTCATGATAGTATCTTCTCTCGAATTCCAGGTGAGGCGATGTGTGCCCAACGACATGCAAATACTGAACGACATAACCGAAGCCGAGCACCCTGGATGCCGAACGACATAGCCAATGCCGAACAATGTCGTTTTGACCGGTTCTACAGGTTATTGCCTCTTCGACTTCCTCTCCTCTCCAATAAAGGTCGGCATTCTCCTTCTTCTTCTCTTATTCACTTTTTACCTCCGTGACTCTCCAAGAATACGTAACTCACCTCCCTTAAGTTTTATTTACCCCTTCCAATCTTCCCTTCTTACTTTGAATCCAACAAGCCCTTCCCAAATTAAGCTCGAATCAACTTTCGATCTTAAGTTCACAGACCCCTAAGCTCCCGCTGTTCTTTTTGGTAAGAACCTTTCGATCGTATTCTCAAATTAGGAAGCATAACACAAAACTCGAACTCGTGAATCCTCTGTAGATTAAAGGGAGTAAGAGGCCTGTGAGTGATGAACTGTTGTGGCTCGGCACAATCTTTTAAAGCTGAGTGAGTATAAGGGTTCACGGTATTGGAGATAAGGCCTAGTGATGTGGATCGGCATGGCTGTGGTTTTGGCACGTCTTGCCTAAAGACTCGGCCATGATGGTCGGAAGAGATGGAGGAAAAGAAGAGAAGTGACGTTAAGGGCAGAAGGCCGAGCGAATTGGCTCGGCATGATTTTCCGCGTGCTTTTGTATTTAAGCCGAACAGAATAGAGGTCGAACAAAAAGGAGGCCGAACAGAACGAAGGCCGAACAGAAGGGAGGCCGAACAGAAGGTAGGCCGAACAGAATGAAGGCCGAACAGAAAGGAGGCCGAACAGAATGAAGGTCGAACAACATTTAGGCCAAACACCTATTACCTTGCCTAATCATATAACAAAAACAAGGACAAGGACCTAAGCATACTAGCATATCAAATTAATCTGGACTGATGACTTCTTAGTTTCAATAATCACAAGCCTGAACTTAAACCGATAAAAACAGATAAAAGCTTTTAACATGCAGTGCCAATGTCCGCGTTCAAAATTGAAAACATTACAATGCTGGCTTTCGGAGACGGTCGGTGATGACGGTCTTCGAAAACGATAGTTTAAAGCTCAACTTTATACCATCAATTCTGTGACTTATAATTTCTCAGCGTTTACACCTAAATGATCGCACTAGTTCACACACTACACGGGGGGAATATCTGTATTGTTAAGTCTGACGTTAATTATTTTTCAAGTATAGTTCGAATAGGTACTTTTCTAGATTCAATCTTTATCAGAGATGTCTAGGAAATCTAGCTCCGCCACGATTTCAGACAGGCCTGGGCCGTCCTCCTGACGAGAAATCGTAGATACTTCAAACCCATCAACTTCCCCTGCACAAGACTTAGCTCCCGATGCTCTGGAGGCAGCAATTCTCTTGGACAACCCTGTCGATTCACATGCTTCGAAGATTAATGAAAGTACACTCTGTTGGATATGCTCTGTCCACGGAATCCCCTTTGATGACGTGCTAGTTCCATCAGGGCACGATCGTCCACACTTGCCCCCAGTCGGATACACAGCTTGTAATAAATTCATGTGCTGGGTTGGCAGTATGCATAGTTCAACTCGTTTCTTCGAGATGTGCTGTAGTATATTGACATTGCCCCATCGCAACTGCACCCGAACGACCATGCATTCCTCTACGGTACTTGCATCCTCTTTATGAATGTCCTATCTCGGCTTCCAACTCCAGGCGATATCAGATACATATATTACATCAAGAAGCGAAAGGATAGCCCATCATTCATGTTTCTCGAACCGCATAACAAATGTAAAATCTTAACTGGGGTGTGGACCAAGTTCACCTTGTATAAACAGGAATGGTTTTATGTGCGTTGTCCTCCCGACTTTGCGAGTAGATGGGTTGAAGGAAGTAAGCCTTTTTCTTGGACTGTTACTCATGTTTAGTCAAACTCGTACCTTTTCTAAATTTTACCCATCTTTTCAGGTATCAGTCCACGTCCTGACGGCCGCGGATACTCTGATGCCGTCGAAGCCATTCGAGCCCTTCCCGTCGAAGAACGGGACATTAGAACTCTCATTTCGAATGAGTCACTTACAAGGCTTGGACTGTTGGCAGAAGGCCGTCGGATAAGCCTTCCTCAAGGCGTCACCATTCCCAGGCCTGCCTTTGGTAAAGGGAAAATCTAAGCTGATTCTTCAGCACGCAATGCTCCTGATGCACTAGAAGAGGGGGAAATTAAGGAGACTGAGATGCCCGAAGTACAGGGCAAGAATGTTAGTCCGTCTCGGGGACCGACAGTTGAAGTCCATGACATAGAAACATCGTCTTCCCCTTCGAAGAGAGAGAAGAAACTGACGTGCAAGCTGAGGAAGAAAACTGTTGGTGGAACTTCTAAAGTCACCCTTATTCCAATGGAAAAAGAAACTTCCTCGGAGCACTTAGAAAGTTCTTTGAAGGGCCTGTCGAACTTACCATTCCTGATGATTTACTTAACTACGGTTTCGACAATCCAGAGGCCCTCAAGCTTCATTCACTCGTTAAGAGGCAATACAGGAGTTCAAGCCCAAGTCCAAGGAGATAAAACTCCAATTAGTAAAGAAACTGGTCCATCGGAGGGAAACACTAGGACACACACGGACACGCGCACTTCACTCTACACTTCAATCTTAACCATCACCCTGATCTTTTCTAACTTGTCATTATTCTCATTCTATGCAGGTGACATGGGACGCTCCCACAGATTCGATCGTCTCCACGGCTCTTCCATCTTTCACCATTCTGGCCGGGATTCGGGCTCCGGTAAACGCCGGGACAGGGACGACTACGGAGATCGAGACAACCATCCCCGAGAGTCGACTTATCGAAAGAAATCACATTCCCAGTCTTCATACTCTCGCGATCTTCCTCCTCAAACAGAGCCTGACGGAGAAAAATCTTCGCAGAAGGGGTCTCAACCCGATGTTTCCCAAGATCAACATTCCGGTTCATCAAGCACATGAGAATCTCGGGAACATCGTAAGAGAACAGAACTTTCAAAACCTCCTTGCCCTGTTCCTACAGCAGACCCAATGATATCGGAGAAGCTGGCCGAGCTTAAAGCTAAATTCCCCAAAATTTGCTTTGACGGTCTGAAGTTCCTCCCAGCTATTCATCACATTCCGGGGCATGTCAAGCAGAGTGCCATCTCTTGCAACAACGATGTCTATGTTCAACATGACGCGTTTGTTCATTTAGTCGAAAAAGTCTCGGAAATATCCATTGAGCGTCAACAGGAAATCGACCGCTTGAAGCTCGAAGCTATCTTTGATAAAGACATCATCAAAAATCAGGACAAAGAGCTCGCTTCGTACAAATCCAAACTCGAAGCTGCAGAATAGAGTGCTATGGAGACTGCGGAGGCCGTCACTCGTCTAGAGATGACTCATAAGAAGGAACTTGACGTCGCGGTCCAACGCAGTGGGGCCCTAGCTTTAGAAAAAGATTCTATTCAAAAAGAAAGGGATGCACTCGCCCTGCAGGTTAAAGAGTTAAAGGAGCTACTCTCTAAGGAGAGGAAAGAGAAGATAGCGGCTTAAGAGGAGTCTCAACGGTACTGTAACGAGATTGTCGATACATGTCTCTTGAAGGAAAAGCTCGACGATGAGCTTTCTAAGGTTGGGACAATAAAGGATGAAGCCCGTGAGGAGGGCAAGAGAATAGCTTCCGCGGAGATTGACTCCCGCCTTGAAGCAGCTGCAGAGGCTGGCAGAGAAGAGATCAAGTGTATGTTCGACCCACTGATAGCCGAATACAATGTCTGTGTCCTCATGCACCAGGACTTGACTTTCTTAGGCGAGGGCTACCTTGAATCTTTGGCCGAGGCTTGGGAGACTTTAATAAAGATTAGAAAGGTTGAGTCGGGCACTGAGGAGGTGGATGAGGAGGCTTTAGTGAAAGGGTTTCTCAAGGGGAACGAGCCATCGGACTTGTCTGCAGCTATGGCTATCTTTAGTAAAGGCTCTCCTCCATCAAAGGAGAAAGATGACATCGCTGGCTCATCTGGAACTGGACCTTCAGCTCCCCCCTACTCAATCGGCCAATCGGCCAGTACTTGATCCGTTCAAACAACACACCGGCTATGATCCGGAAGATCCCGGCCTCGACATTCATGTGCTATCCCCCATTCTAGAGGGTGAAACTCCTTGCACAACCGAAAGCTAGCAAGAAATCGGTATAAAACTCTTCTTCTTGAAGTTCAAAGATCTATTGTTTTCTGAGAGTGGTTATTGATTCTAACATTCGTTCTTTATGTTTTTATGCAGGTCGCTCTGATGAATAACCGACTCCGAGGAGCAATGACGCCAAGGAGGAGACGAGGAAAACAAGCGATGCTAATCACGCGGGAGTAACCCCCGGTCCTGATGCTCAAGTGATCCGGGCGCTAGATGATGATAAGTCTGAAACTTCATCTCCCGTTGAAGGGAGTTATGAAATTGAAATCATGGGCGCCTTAGAACACACTTCGAAGGTGAGTATGAAGGAGCAACTCGCGGAAGAGAAGAAGAAGAAAGTTGAGATCAAGGTCGAGTCTCAAGTAATAGAACTTAACGACCCGCTGAACAGGCCTTTGAAAGCCATTCTTCCTGGCAAATCCAAACCACTGGATGTTCTTCCTCCCACTCCTGACTTCGCCTCTTTGGCGAGCAAAAAGTCCAAGAGGAAGCGTGAGGGAGAGGAGTCATTCGATAAAGCAAAGGAGGACAAGAAACTAAAAAAGTCGAAGATGTAGTCACTATACTCGTTCAACGAGGTTTAGATTAGGTCATGTAACTACTTTTACTTTTTTGTTTTCGTAGTTTATGTAGATAGACTTTTGACTCCAAGTTTTGGAGGAGTGGTTGTATAACTCCATTTTGGATTATTGAATAAAGTTTAGTTTCTTTATCATTTGACGATTTCTTCTTTTTAGCTTTCTGTATAACTGTGGTCAAAACTCAAGTTCTTATGGGTTACATAAATTCCCAATCCATTCTTACATTGTTCGGACATTCTTTGGAATTGTACATCCCTTATTTCACATTTCTTGTATTTAGAGTATTTTTCAATCCGCATTCTGGGGACTTAGAATGCTCCAGTCCGCTTTCAGGGGATTTGGAGATTTGAGTCGTTTATACTCTAGTCTGCGCTCCGGGGACTCAGAGTACTCTGGTCCGCACTCAGGGGACTCGGAGATTCAAGTTGTTTATACTCTAGTTCGCACTTCGGGGACTTAGAGTACTCCGGTCCTCACTCAGGGGACTAGGAGATTTAAGTCGTTTATACTCTAGTCCGCGCTCCAGGGACTTAGAGTACTCCAGTCCGCACTCAGGGGACTCGAAGATTCAAGTCGTTTATACTCTAGTCTGCGCTTCGGGGACTCAGAGTACTCTGATCCGCACTCAGGGGACTAGGTGATTTAAGTCGTTTATACTTTAGTCCGCGCTCCGGGGACTCAGAGTACTCTAGTCCGCACTCAGGGGACTCGGAGATTCAAGTCGTTTATACTCTAGTCCGTGCTTCGGGGACTTAGAGTGCTTCGGTCCGCACTTCGGGGACTCGAAGATTCAAGTCGTTTATGTGAGTTCATATGCCATGTAGAATAATGCAATTCTAGCTGTTTATCACCAGACTATGAGGTTCAGAAACATCAATAATTCATAGGAAGGATGGCTTCAAGCCTTTATTAATAAACTAAATCATCTGATTGCATGCTTAAAAGGAAACTAAGAATCAATGGAATAAAAACATACGGTAAACAATCACACCTAAAACAGGAAAGAAACAGGCTAAATGTAATAATGTCGCAAATGTTCACTGTTCCACGCTCAGGGGAGTATCACGCCATCAACGGTCGCTAGCTTGAAAGTTCCCTCTCCAAGCTTCCGTTCAACGACATATGGACCTTCCCAGTTGGGATTCATACGTGATGGTACCAGGAAAACTCGCTTCAAAACGAGATCACCCACATCAAAGATTCTTGGGCGGACTTTCTCGTCGTAATATCACTTGACTCGGTGCCTATATGTTGCCGCCCTTAATTCAGCTTCTTCACGTTTTTCATCAACGCAGTCCAGTGATTCCAACAAGAGATCCTGATTCGTCTTAGGATCATAATGTGTCACCCGATGTGATGGAACTTCAAGCTCCACGGGTATAAAAGCTTCCGAGCCGTATGCCAATTCGAATGGAGTGTGGCCAGTCGCGGACTTGTGGGTAGTTCTATAAGCCCATAACGCTGTTGGGAGTTCATCTACCCACTTGCCTCCAGCCTTTTCCAAACGCTTCTTCAATATGGACTTGATTATTCTGTTCACGGCTTCAACTTGTCCATTAGCCTTCAGATGAGTAACGGCGGCGAACTTTTTCTCAATGCCGTATTTTAACCAGAAATCTTTGAATTCCTTACTTTCACATTGAGTTCGGTTGTCCGTAATGATGGTTTGCGGGAGGCCAAAGCGGCATATAATGTTTCGTACAACGAAATTAATGACCTTCTTGGAGGTGATTGTGGCTAAAGGCTCTGCTTCGGCCCATTTTGTGAAGTAGTCGACCGCAACTATCGCGTATTTTGCACCACCTTTGGATATAGGCAAAGAACCGACTACGTCGATTCCCCAAATTGCAAACGGCCAGGGACTAACCATTTGTGTGAGTTCCGTTGGTAGAGCTCTCGGGATTTTCGCATATCTTTGACACTTGTCACATTTTCTTGCATAATCTGCAGCATCCCAATTCACAGTTGGCCAATAGTATCCGTAACAGAGGATCTTTTTTGCTAGCGTCTGCCCCAAGTATGATCGCCACATTCTCTTTCATGAACTTCCTTCAAGACCCGCTTTGTCTCATCATGGGCAATGCACCGTAATAAGGGGACCGAGAACCCCTTCCAATACATTACTCCATCCTGCATCACATATCGTGCGGCTTTGCGAATGACCTGTCGTCTTTCGCTCCTTCTTTCAGGTAAAGTCCCGGTCATCAGGTATAGTTTGAATGGGGTTATCCATGACTCCCTCTCGATTCCTGTTTCCAACACAAAATCAACCTTCATCGCATCTATGCTTGGAGCATGTAAGGTTTCGACGGGAACCAATCCCATTTGTTGTGCATCGCCAGTGCTTGCGAATTTGGCCAACGAGTCGGCTTCCTTGTTCTGTTCACGTGGGACATGCGAAATGTCATAATGTTCGAAGTTCGCCAATAGTTCCTGAACGAGAGCAAGGTACGGAGCAAGCTTTTGTCCCCTTGCTTGGTAATCTCCCCGCACTTGGTACACCACCAACTGTGAGTCATAAAATATTTCAACTGGCTTTACCCCGAGTTCACCAATAAGCTTTAAACCAGCAATCAATGCTTCATATTCTGCTTCATTATTCGTAGCCGGGAAATTGAGTTTCAAAGCATAACAAATCGATCGGTTTTCTGGAGTCACGAGAACTACACCAGCTCCAGAGCAATGGTCGTTTGATGCCCCATCGGTGTACAATTTCCAACGAATGGGGGGAATGACACTGTGACTATCTGGTTCGTCAGATACAGTAAACTCAACAATGAAATCTGCTAATGCTTGCCCTTGTATGGCTCTTTGTGGCAGGTAGGTAATATCGAACTGACTCAACTCGATATTCCATTTTAACATCCTTCCAGAAGTTTCTGGTCGTTGGAGTACCTGTCGTAAGGGCTGATCGGTATAGACACTAACTAAGTGTGCTTGAAAGTATGGACGTAGCTTACGTGATGCAATCACCAAGCAATAGGCCAATTTCTCAATTTTAGGATAATTTCTTTCTACCCCCGTTAAATGTTTACTAACGTAATACACCGGCTTTTGGACTCGGTCCCCCTCGCGAACCAAAGCCGCACTTATAGCATGTGGGGATACGGCCAAGTATACGTACAGCATTTCGTGGTCTACTGGTTTCGACAGCACTGGAGGACTCTCCAAATGTCTTACCAGATCTCGGAACTCTTCCTCACAGTTGGATGTCCATTCAAAATTCCTCTGTCCTTTCTTTATTATATCGAAGAAGGGAATACACTTGTATGTGGCTCTGGATATGAATCGACTCAGCGCAGCCACCTTCCCATTCAGGCTTTTTACCTGTTTTATAGTTCTGGGCACTTGTACGTCTCGAATAGCTTGAACCTTTTCCGAGTTAGCTTCAATTCCCCAAGCATTAACGATGAATCCAAAAAACTTCCCCGACGCAACGCCGAAGGAACATTTCAGAGGGTTGATCTTCATTCCATAATATCTGAGTATGTCAAACATCTCTGCTAAGTCCCGAATGTGGTCGTCTGATTGTCATGACGTCACGAGCATGTCATCCACATAGACTTCCATCGTTCTACCAATCTGATCTTTGAACATTCGATTCACCAAACGCTGATAGGTCGCTCCCGCATTTTTCAATCCAAAAGGCATTACTACATAGTAATATAGCCCAACGTCTGTGACGAAACTGGTGTGTTCCTGGTCCGGAATGTGCATCGAGATCTGATTGTATCCCGAGTATGCATCCATGAATGACAACAACTCGTGTCCTGCAGTGGAGTTGACCAACTGATCAATCCTAGGTAATGGGAAACTGTCCTTGGGGCATGCTTTGTTCAAATCGGAATAATCTACGCAAGTTCTCCATTTCCTGTTCGCCTTTTTCACCAGCACGGGGTTTGATACCCATTCAGGGTAGAGGGCATCGCAGACGAACCCATTGGCTTTGAGTTTGTCCACCTCCTCTCTGAGAGCAGCGGACCTCTCCGGGTCCATTCCTCTCCTCTTTTGTTTAACCGAGATGTACTTCGGGTCTATGTTCAACATATGACTCGTAATTACGGGGGAAATCCCGCACATGTCGGAATGTGTCCAAGCAAAAACATCGAGATTCTCTCGGAGGAAATCACTGAGGTCTTATGTCATTGAGGGGCTGAGTTGTGATCCAATCTTCAATACTCGCGATGGATCATCCCGGCTGATCGAAATGTCGATCGTCAGTTCAGCCGGTGCTGCTTTTTCTTCCCTGGGTTCCTCATCATCGTCTCTCGAATCTATGTCTCTGTAGATCCGAGAATTTTGCTCGAGCCAGGGCTCGGGCATTATTTGTAAATTGTCGGTATTCTGGATGCGGACGGAATTGTCCGCAACCTTCCCTTTCTCTCTCCGCTGGGCCTCTCGGAGCTCAGCCACATAACATGCACGACCGGTCGCCTGGTCGCCATGAATAACACCTACTCCTTTGTCAGTTGGAAACTTTAAAGTCAAACACCACGGGGCCAATGCTGCCCTAAACTCAGTCAGGGCTGGTCGGCCCAAAAATACATTGTATGGAGAATCTACATCCAAAAATATGAAAGGTAGGATTCACACCCTCCTTCGCTCACCTTGTCCCAGTTCAACTAGCAATTCCACATACCCCACTGCCACAGTCGCTGTGCCATTAAAGCCGTGTATACGAGCTTTAGATGGCTACAAATCCTTCGTCTCCATCTTCATCTGGTCATAAGCCTTCTTGAAGATGATATTGACAGAACTTCCACAATCAATCAGAATTTTTTTCACAAAAGCCGGCCCGATTGTCGCAGATATGACCATCAGGTCAATGGTAGGAGCCTCCACCTGATCAGCATCTCTACTCCTGAATACTATATCGTCTGTCATCATGAGCAGCTATTTAGCTGGGGTCCCATCCTCTACATTGGAACAACACTCAAAGTCTGCATGCCTCAGGGAATTAGCATACCGCTCCATTTCTTGCCAGTTCTTATCTGTAGGGTGAGGTCCGCCTTTGATCGTGTTTATGACTAGTTTGCCCACGGTCCGAGCAGGCTCCTCGGGGTGACGTGGAGCTGGTGCACGACCGGGATTGGACGTTCCCTGTCCACCTTCTTGCAGGTTCTTTACAAACTCTTGTAACTTTTTCTGCCTAATCAACTTTTCTATAGCGTCGTGCAGGTGCCTGCACTCTTTAGTATTGTTCTCATAAGTCTCCTAAAAGCGGCAATACTTCCCGGTCCGCTTTTGTTCCTCGGTCGACTCCTTTGGGTGTGGCTTTCTATACTGAAAGGTATTGCAAGTTGATAGGTAGATATTTTCGAGAGATGTGTTCAGTGGGGTGTACTCGTTGTAGGTAGGAATTCTTGGCTTCCATTTCCCCGCTTCTCTTTTCTTCCCCTGATTTCTTCCTCCGTATTCCTTAGATTGTCCGGGCTTATTCTGGACATTGACCTGAACTTTCCCCGAGTTATCTCCAGATTGCTTCACAGCAACGTTGCTTTTCACGGACTCCTGAACAGGCCCCGGTGCCTTATCTCACCTTATCCACCTGGCTTCCTCTCTTCTTATGAACTGATGTGCCTTTGAGTAAAAACGCTCTAGCGTGGTTGGAGGTTTTCCTGCCAGCCAATCCCCAAACTCTGAATCTGGATCCGCACCTCGCATCACAGCCATAAAAATTGCATGATCATTGGGATTACTGACTTCAGTAGCCGCAACATGGAATCTCTACAAATACTCCTTCAGCGATTCCCCAAGAGCTTGGATTACGCTTGATAGAGACATCACGTCCTTCGGACGAGTAGTATGTATTCTGAACTGTTCTATAAATTTCTTCGCCAACTCCTCGAAACTGGATACGGACCGCGGAGGAAGTCAAGTGAACCACATAGTAGTGATCCCAGATAGAGTTATTGGAAAGCACCTGCACTTGGTTGCATCATTTGCTCTAGCTGAGTCTATCATCCATTCGTACCTCATCACATGCTGCCTGGGATCAGTCTTTCCTTCATAAGCCGGGATAGTTGGCATGCTAAACTTCCTGGGGTACTCCGCCCGTAGGACAGTGTCTGTGAACGGAATATGACTCCTGGATACCCCCCAATCATCATTTGACAAGCCTTGATTCTCTTTCATCAATTGTCTGATCATAGCTGTTAGGTCTGGGGTTTGTATGGAAGATGGAAGGTTGGAGTCTGTCCTACGGGATTGATCAGGTTGATGCCTCCTCTGTTGGCGATCTGGTAGACGTGCATCTTGAGGTTCGGCATCATTGTCGCCTTAGTAAGCCGGGCGTCCAGCCTCCACTTGCACTCCAGCTCCTAAGTTTCCAGTTCCTGCTTGATCACGGTCTTCGAGCTGTAGGTGTTCCCCAGTTGTTCGAACAGCAGCATCTGCCTGCGTAGTTTCAGCCTTGCGGCGTCTACGCCTGGGTGGTTCATCGGACGAAGTCGGGCTGTCAGAAGAAGAGTAAGGAGCTGGACTGCCCCCAGCGTTCTGATGTTGTTGTTAGGTGAGCTGTGCCATCAGGTTGGCGTTAGCTTGCATCTGCTCTCCAAGTTGTCTCCTGCTTTCCCTGAGCTCTCTCATCAAGTCGTTGAACTCTATTCTGGTGACAACTTGCATTTGGTCCTGGGCGGTGGTCCCTGCACCTAGATTTTCTTGCTGATTGCTAGGCCCTGCTTGCTGTACGCTAGCAGTCTCATGGGCGTCTGCATTATGAGAGGCTGATCTGGTACGTGATCTTCCCATTGTAGAGTTGTTGGTAGGAACTTTGAGTAGAATCAACGGATGTACTATGAATGACTCGGATCTCCTTCGAAGGATTTATTCAATCCAGTAGCTTCAAAGCAGATCCTTGCGGCTTGAGAATTCGGTTCTCAGTGAAACCACCAAAGTGTTAGCACCAAAATTAGGCACTAACCTCATTGAGAAAGATTATGTAGAGAGATAAATGAGGAAAGTAAATTTAAACAGAGACGATATGCTAAATTGAATGCAAAGACGAGAACACCGGGTTTATAGTGGTTCGGCGTTATTGCCTACGTCCACTTTGAGGTTAATCTTTTATTGCTTTACTTGATAATTGATTACAGATACAATCCATACACCAACTACTCGAATACCATTGCTAAGTAAGAAGAACGAGTCTTGAAAGCGGCAGAGTCTCCCCAGTGTTCTCGAAAAAAGGTCATTTTCACTGTGCCCCTGCCTCTCTTTTTATAGACAAAGATGGGTTGGACTTCCCTAGTGGGCCTGGCAGCTAAATACCTCAGCCCAGAAAGAGTGAGTTCTGTGTGTCGAACCAGTGATGCCGAACGATGTCATCATGCCGAACGAAGTGATGTGCTGAGTGGGGAGTGCAGACCGAGCAATAGTTGAAGCTGGTCGAGATTGGATGAATGTCGAACACCTCTGGATGTCAAACATCTCTAGATGTCGAACAACTCTGAATGCCGAATGAGGTGTGGATGCCGTGCAGTATTGAATGCTGAATGAGGAGTGGATGCCAAGCAGTATGGAGTGCCGAATGAGGTGTGGATGCCGAGCAGTCTGGAGTGCCAAATGAGGTGTGGATGCCGAGCAGTATGGAGTGCCGAATGAGGTGTGGATGCCGAGCGGTATGGAGTGCCGAACGACTCTGCCATGCCGAACGGTCCATGTATGCCGAACGCTCTGCCATGCCGAACGATTCATGTATGCCGAACGTTTTTAAATACCGAACGCTCTTTGAGTGCCGAACACTCTAGAGTGCCTAAGGATATACAATACCGAACGACTCTTAATGCCAAACGGTATGTAAGTGTTGAGTGCCTGGTTGCCTGTTCAAACCTTCAGGTAACAATCAGTAATATAGATTATTCACTATTAAGTGTAAGAAAGGTCAGAAAATTATATCAACTAATTAAAATTAATTTCCAAGTCAAAATGTTTTCTAATCATTAATATCCAAATCAAAAACAAAAGTAGATCGGACAACCGGGCATATATAAGTTTGTTATGAAATATTTGGGATCTAAATAATACATAGAAGGTAAGCATGTAATAAAAAGAGAAGTAGAATAGGGGGAGGTAAACTATATTAGCACCATGATTAAATCATGGAATAAAATTGGAAAATTATCTGAAGGTGAAGCCAAAAATCACACCTTTAATGAAAAATAAAATACCTAGATTCTATTGAATGACCTCCAAATTGCAACAATCAGAACCACTTTTGTTTTTATTTTTTTGAGTTTATTTTAATTTGTTTTAATAATATTTTTCTTCTATGAAGACGTGGATTCGATTATAAGCGGAAGAGGAAGGAGATGTAACGACGCGTAATTTGTCCTCTTCAAAATATAGTTATTTAATATATTTTTAAATAATTAATTAATGTATTTATAACTAAAATAAAACTCTTTAAAATAATGGTTAGTGATGGTGAAAGAGTTTTCAAAATTTATTAAAAATATTTAGTTCGAAAAAAAATCGAAAATGTGACTGAAAATCATTTTCTGAATTTTTGACTTTTCGCGGGTTAAAAGTCGTCAAAAAACATTATAAACTCTAATGTAAATGCATACACATAATTTATAAATAAATTAGTATGTGCTAGTAAAATATGTTTATATATATGTATTTTACTTTTGTACGTAAGATTTAAAAATAAATTAAAGGAATTAAAAAGGTAAAGTGAGACATTAAGGGCCATAAACTACATTAGCATTTATGGCATGTTGGAGCAAAGGAAAGGGAGAGGGACAAGAAGGTGGCTCAAGGACATGGGGTGGAGGCAAGCATTATGATGTGCCAACCATTGATAGGAGGATATGAGGGCATAAGTGGAATTAGCCACTTTGCATGAGATTATAAATAGCAACTCCATGCTCTCATTTTCATTTTCTTCCCAAATTTTACCGCCTATTCTCTTGGCCATAACTCCCTCGAAAATACTCTAAACTAATTTTCAAGATTTTACCGCCTATTCTCTTCCTGGATTTTCATGTACGAAAATACCTCATTTTATTTTGACTATATCTCCTAAAAAACTAATCCAAATTAAGTTTTTTTTTAAATGATAGAGAAAATAATTTACAAGAAATTTTTCTTTGATAACTTCTCCAAATTTCAAGAGTAACATGGCCAAAAATTCATGAGAGGATGACTAAATTCTAGGTTGTTTAGTTAGCTTTTAGGTGAGTAAAGCTCGCCTTTTTAACTAAAATTTTGAACTTTATTTCCTTCACATTATTGTAACTATTTAAATCACTTGATTATGGATGTTCTGTTGTATTTTTATTACTTGGCTTGCTTGTTAAAAATTCGATACCCTGAGTAGTTGGTAAGTAATCCAAACTAGTTTTGTAGTTCGAAGTAAATTTGTATCTGTGATGCCTTCTTTATGTTCATAAATATTGTTTACTTTGTTTATATGTCATGTTTATTTTATGTGATGTGAGGCCTGGATGAAAATCACTATGACATGAAAGTAGTTCTCGAAGTGATCAATTAGCGACCATCGCTATATTGGCACTTTCAGAAAACACTATCTCTTCGACATTTTTGTTTTACTTTCGAGCTTGGGTTTTACTTTACAAAGTTAATTAAGTTTTTGAATAAGGATGGATTTAAAATTAGTTTACTAATTTAATAATTATTTTAAATTTAATTAATTATTTTAATTAATGAGGATTAAGGCAATTAATTATCTTAATAACGATGTGTTTAAATTTAATTAATTACTTTGTTAATGATATTTAAAATTAACTAACCATTTATCTAATGGTGGTTATGTTTGGTTAATCTCTTAAATAAGAATTGATTAAATTTAATTAATTATTTTAATTAATGGTGTTTAAAATTAATTAATCATTTTTAATTAATTACTTTTAATGTTAATTAATTAGTTCACATTTATTTAATCTTCTTCATAAATGATATTTTAAATTAATTAATCCTTTTCAGTAAATGATGTTTTAAAATTGATTAATCAACTTAATTAATGAGATTTAAAATTAATTAATTAATTAAATTAATGATGTTTTAAAATGATTAACCCTTTTTAATTATGGATATTTAAAGTTAATTAATTAAATTAATTAACGAAGTTTAAAGATAATTAATCATTCTTGTTATTATTAATTAAAGATAATTAACCTATTTAATAAGGATGTTTTAAGTGATTAGATATCTTTTATAAGGGTGTTTTTAAGATAATGAACCATTTTTACAAAGTTGTTTAAAGTTAAAAACTTGTAATAAGAAGCCCAAGCACGAGTTTGGTTTTAAAAGTAAAAGTTTGATTTAGTATGGAAAAGAAGTTTCCGTAAACAACATCGCTTATATGGAAAGAATTTATTCATACTCTTGGCACTAAACGTTGTGGTGCGGAAATTTGTCATTGTCTCGAAAGTTAAAATTGTCATCAAGGCAATTCCTAGAGGTAACACTACCTTTACTTGCCAGACTTTATTTTTAACCCAAAAATAGCACAGGTTTGAAATCAACGAGTAGTGGTAGGAATATGAGGTTTACTATCCATATACGATCATTTTATTATCTTCGATAGTTGGTTTGTCGACTATTGATTACCTTAGCCTTCTTTGTTTTTTGTCATTCTAAGACGATGTGTTACTCATTTGAGATTTGTTATCCCTAGTCGGAAATAACAAAGCCCAAAGAGCAAGAGGGGGCCAAGCTATATGGGGTTGCTCCCATTAGCGTATTTTCACATCCACTCTGGATTGGATTCGATTATGCACGTTGAGAGGTGAAATACACGAATTCTCGCTAACAATTGGCGGGGTCCGGCTTGATGGTTTCCAAGAGACATCGAAGTTCTCAAGTATATATTACAGAGGAATACTTTAGGTAAGGGGGTGCACCATCCTATTCATTGTTGGTAAAATTTCCCTTCTCTTGTTGAATCGAACCTTTGAATTTGTTTAACTTAATTACATTGAGAAGAGTATAACACTCTTTATGATGTTAATTATTTGTATCCATTCTTTACATTTGGATGTTGTTCTTGTAAGAGGAAACACGTTCCACGTTTGGCGGCGTGGTCTCACATGTTACTGCTTAATTACACTTATTATTTAGAGTTTTACTCATACCGCACATATTGTCTGACCCGAGTAGTTTGTTTCCACTAAATACTCGGGTACTTAATTATATTTGAGTAGTCCGAGAGTAGCAGGTCTTTTATGGGCTCTTTTGAAGACAGCGTTCATGCAGGAGGCCTTTATTTATTTAGTCGTATGTTTCTGCTGTTTGTCTAGTTCTTGTAAATGTATTTTGTTTCAGCGTATGTAAAGACAGGTTGTTATAACCACCTAAGTTGATTGTAGTACATTTTTTTAACTCTGATAACTCCAAGTTAGGGAGTACCCTTATGTACTATATTACTGTTATGTTCTATTTAACAGTTTCGTTGCGAGATTTTTGTTTTGTTCTTTATTTTACCGTACGACAATTCATTTTTTGGATGCTTGGGCTGTGACACACGAATATCATGGATGTATTAAGTGTCGTTGCCAGGGGTCAGGAAGGAGGCTCGTCACAGGAGTGTAGGAAAAAAATTATTGAGAGAGTTAATGAATGAAAGAAAGAAAATTTGTCTCTAAAGAAAACATTAAAACCTTTCCAATTTTCTCCTTTAAAACCTTCTCTATTTAATTCCTCATTATATCTCAATCAGATCCTCTCATATCATTATGTATGACCAACCATAAAATAGACAATATGGGCCTAAAAAATTCAAACCCACTAGCAATTAATCAATTTAAATCCAATTTGAATATTCTATTAATATTGTATATCGATACGCTTGTATTTAACTTTTATATATACACTATTTGCATACTAATGGTATTCGTGCAGATAATTTAATATTTAATAATTAATATTTCATAAATATTAATTAATTAAATAATTTATAACAATTATAAATTAATTAAATCATATGGCCTTTCAAACTATTCATCATTACGGTTGTACGACTCAAAAGTATAAATTCAATCAACAATTAATATCGAATAATTCGAATATTAACATTCGCACATCACCTTAGCTAGTACTGTGACATTTTGGCTGAATTTATCGCTTACAAATCTTATTAGTAAATAAAATTTTATTGAAAGAAGTATTTGGTAGCAATGATTATGTTCACAAATTCTCTTCGTCGACACTATACCACAATAGGACTTATGGAATTTGGTTTTGCTAAAAATTCGAATATAGTCCACATTTAAATTGGTTAGTCCAAACACAAAATCTTTAATTCAACAATAACAATTATTATTAACCATATTGCTTTAGTTACAAACTTTGACTTTGAGTAGAATACAGTTGAGCATGATACTAATCTCACATAAATGAGTAGACGAATTCTCTATTAAATTGTATTTACTTCCAATGCTTTAACTCAGACCTAGATATAGTCGTTCAATGCATGTCATACCATGATTCAACTATAATCAAAGTGGTGTGTCCACATTGAAGTGCAACAATATTCTCAAATAGGGAAAACTATGTAATATCGTCACTTTGAGATTCTCTGCTTGACGTTAGTTATATTAATCAACAGAAAACTCTCGAGTGAGTCATTATATAGTTATCTAATAACTATTGGTACATAACCGTATTGTACCCCCGACAGCCATGAGTAATACACTATCTCGTTTGGAGAGCATTACATACTCTTGTCTCAACGGATGGATCCTAACACATTTTAGTTACTTAAAGTAAATTTAAAATAGCCTGTTATTTTTATTGTAATAAATTTCTCATGATTACAATACATTGAAATTACTATGATGTAACATATCGTTTAAGGATTTTCTATTTGATATACCTAAATTAGATAATTAATTAACATATTACAACATTATATAAATATATAAATATATATATATATAATGAAAACACCTTTTATTTTGAAAAGGTTGGTTATCGAGTTCAATTTATGTCAAAAATTACATAATTTCCCCCAAAGTGTACGCCTAACTCTATGAAAATGGTTATATCTCCCAAACGATAAGTCTAATATGTTGTTATGACCACTCTATGCAAAGAGAAACCAAAATATCTTTCATTTGGACATGCTTCAGACCTTAGTTTGGCTCATATAAAAAGTTATGGTCCTTACAAGTTTTCAAGGTCAAAACCATCAAATAGAACTACTAAGTTCATAAATGTCACTGCTCAAAATTCTCCAAAGTTATAGCCTCATACAATCCAATTTGGATTCAAAAAATAATATTTTATGATCCTCTGATACGTTAAATGCAGGTTGTTATGCTCCCCTCCCTATCCCCTTTAAAATTCCAATCGAACAAGTAAGATCAATCAACATAGTTACCATGCATGCTTAACCACCACAAGCAATCATATCAAACATCAAACATGCACACATTAGCAACAAACAATATTTTCACCTATCCTAGCATGTAGAGTATTACATTACTCTATATGATATTGAATGTGGAAGTAAATACAATAAATAGGAAGTTTCACTAAGTAAAGAGCTTCGTGTAAATGGACCTCACGCTCTCCTCGGTCCTCACTAAGTAAATTTACTACATTGAACCTTCACCAACGTCGTCTTCCACCCAAGCTACTTCGTATCATGTCCAACTATTTGAATGAGCCTAGGGGATCTCAAAACTTCTGGTTCAATCTCGATATCCCAATCAAACAATGTAAGGTCAATTAACATAGTTACCAAGTATGCCTAACAATCACAAGCAATCATATCAAACACTTAACATGCACACATAAGCAACAGACAATATTTACGCCTATCCTAGCATGTTGAGTATTGCAATACTCTATATGATATCGAAAGTGAAAGTAAATGCGATAAATAGAAAGTCTCACCAAGTAAAGAGCTCCGGATATGTGGTCCTCACGCTCTCGTCGAACCCTCAAGTCCTCTCTTTCTTTCCATTGAACCTTCACTAATGTCATCTTCCTCCTATGCTAGTTCGTATCACGTCCAACTATACGAATGAGCCTAAGTGGTTTCAAAGCTTCTAGATATCATCTAGTTTATCTGGTGTTATCCTTTTCAGTGCCTTTTTAAGCTCCTCCCTATAGCCACTCATGGATAACTGAAATCTATCACTTAAAATGCTCTTTAGCACACCTTATGATCGCATAATCTATTTCATATACAACCTGACTAGTTCATTGTCATTTCACTTGACTTTATGGGCATAAAATTAGCACTTTTCATCAATCTATCTATTGTGAATCAAATGCTACCCTACCCTCCTCTAGTCCTTAGCAGTCCAACTACGTTCGTTCCTACTTCCACTGGCGAATCCCTAGCAGTTGTATAATCAAATCCCACGTCCGTGCTATATATTTTATTGCCACTGAGATGTATAATCAATCTCGAATGATGAGACTCTCGTGGTACCCCATTCCTAAGTCCATCAATTTCAAGTATAATAAGTCTATCATCTTCACGGAGCCAACCTTCTTGGTTGAGTCCTCACTGCCTCATCTCCTCGAACTCTACCCTCTCTCTACCTTAATAATGATCATTGCTAGTCCAACATCTCACCTTTAACTAGCTCTGATACGCTCTATTAGATTATACACTCTATTAGATTAGGTCAAATATTCTAGCCTGCTAACACTTTTGGCCCTAGCCCTCATCTTGGTTAGAAATCATAATTATTTGTATGCGCAAATCGTATATACAATAGGACACTACTCCTAAGCTGGTTTGTCTCCTCCACACCTTTTGCACTTTTAAAGTGTATCTCATGCTTCTCTTCCCATGGAAGACAAGAATATCACTTACAAATACTAATAAAGCTTACCTAGCTCCAAAAACTCAACGCTATGTCAAATGATCATTGTTCCACTATGCGAATACTATAAATACTCTTCACCCGGGTATACTCATACGAATGAACCATCTTCCACGGGTCATTTAGCTGCTTTTCCAGCCTTCATCGCTCTTTTCGTACCAACCTTCTCAAAGATATAACTTTAACCTAGCACTATCCACTGATTCGTTATGGAAATCGATCTCTCTACATGGTGGTAGTTCGATCACCTCGGATATTGCCTCATTATGGGTACTAATGACCACTTCTCATGCGAGATCATTAAGAGAATACACCAAGCTAAACATAACTGTACCCTTATGTGTACAGTCCAATTTTAGCTTTCACTCTCCTTCAATCCCAATCATCATCTGCAGCGTCTTATAATCCACCACGTCCCTGTATCCCTTCGGTCACTCCATCCCTAATGATATCGAACTCAACAATACTAAGTCTCGACAAACCACACCCAGGTTGACCGAACCATTCACCAAGTTCGAAACAATTAGATGTTAACCTACTGGATCAGGATTCAACCCTAACCTACTCATTAGGTCATTTGATATAAATGGCCTAATATTTCAATATCAAATAAAATACATATATGTATATCGTAAATGAAAATACCTCGAAAAGTGACGTCTTTCCCTTTCTTCTTCGTCGATGGTGCAGTCGATGAAGTTGGAACGGCACTCAATGCATAAGTATACTCGTTTTTCTTATTCCATTATAACTCTTGATGGTCCTTCTTCATGTTATCAGCCATGTCATAGTCGAAGCAACTCCTCTTCTGGCTCTTTAGATCCCTTAAGTTCTTGCTAAGATGACCCCTTGCGTTGCAATTAAAGCATACCAGTTCCCACTTCCCTCTCTTCTAGTCATATTTTTCAAGAGACTTCACCTTTTCTTTTTTATTTCGTTTCCTCTTGCCTCCCCTGCTCACTTGCAACTTAGTCTCTTCCTTAGAAACAATAACTTCGGCTTTTAGTTTCAAATACAGGCCTTCTTGCCTCAAAGCCGTCTCCATGACGTTCTCTAAGGTCTCATCAATGGGCCAATCATCCTCGTACCCAAGCACTCATTCTGGCCAACTATGAACTTCTCATTTTTCTTTAACAGAGTGTTGATAAAGGACAAATCATACTTTGACAACATGTCAAACCCATCCAGAAACTTAAAAATATCCTTCTTTCTCTGTTTTAACTCAGCAAACCTCTTAAATAATACCGACTTCTAGATAGTCGGTATAAAACTTCTCTTCAAATCTTATTTGAAATGGTCCCAAGTAAATTGATCCTCGGGAGTAGCTATGTTCTCAACATTCCACTAGTTCATTACTCAACTCTGAAATTGTCGAGAAGCCAGCTTTCTTTTCATTGCATCTTCTAGATCGAAGTCCTCTAGGATAAGCTTATATGCGTCAACCAATTCTGCACCTCCATAATTGGTTCCATTCCAAGGAATGGTTTACCTGCAACGCAAGAGTAGTCCTTATTCAACGAGGCAAAGTTGGCTTTGGATGCTTGCACATGAGCATCACCACCAACTGCAGAACTAGAGCAGAACTTTTGCATTTTCACAACATGTTCCTCATCATCTCAGCGACCATGGTCCGCATTCAGGATTTGCCACCTCTGAGCCTACTTCCACTTCCTCTAATTTTGAAATGGAGTTCGTAGCAGCGTTCCTTGTATATCAGCTAATTCTTAAAAAAATTAATAAGAATGATCAACCACTTGTAAAGGAAAACTACATTGATGGTACTCGTGTGTGCATTGTGACCTATACTATATATACTACTAATATATAGTTTTAAAAACCAGAATATATAATAAGTACGCTCTCTTGCATATCGATCGATCCATCCTATAGTGATAACTAATACTCTATCTCTAATAGATCTTGTATCAACTTAGGTCAATGACACACCCAAAGCTATGATACTAAATGTGAGAATAGCCCTGCACTTCTTGTACCTAATGTAATATGTAGAGTGCATTATAGTGGTACCCGGCCGATGTAGGACGATCGCTAGGGGTAAAATGGTCAAACTCCAATAGATAATCCTATCGTACATCTCATAAAGTAATGATAAAATTATAATAATCATCACATATATAAAGCAACCAAGATAGTAAAGACTTATATAAACAAAATAATCAGAGTACACCAGGTTTATCAAAGATAAATACACAGATCGTAGAGTTTATACATCAAATAAGGAACTCGAATGTATTGTTTATAAATAAAAGTAAAGCAATAATAAAGCTCCATTGTGTCACACAATGGAATAGTAATAAGCTATGAAATATAGGTATATATAAGGGCTAGCCTCCTGCTCATCCACTGAAGAGCTCCATGCGCTAATCCCAGACCTGCTATCTAGTTTACACATTTTAGAATACTCGAGATAATAGGAAGAAAAGCATAAAACCTTGAGTCTGGAAACAATCTGGTGTGAGTGATATACAATCTCAAGATATTATAAAAGTCGACATAGTAAAACAGAAGCACTAAGAATGAAGCGTCATATCTGATCTATCCTTGCATCCAACAAGTTAATACGTAACACTCTATATACTATTTTATAATTATCATCATCATAAAGGTATACTACACCAAGCATAACATCAGGTGCTAGGGTACCTGCTCAATAGTACATGTGTCACAAGACATCCATCAAAACCATACAACAATCACCAATCTTAGCAATTATAGCAAACACATAGCAAACACACACACAACAACCATCACATAGGTCCAACTTTATATCGACCATCACCTAGGTCTTGCAATATACCAAGATCTCACTTCACCCTGACCGTCACCAGGGTCTTGTGTCATCACCAAGATGTCTTCTGATATTTGATAACTTGTACGATCATCACTAAGGTCAATGGCATATGATGTCACAATTGGATTCGATATTCGATAACATACCATCACCAAGGTCTAGAGTACATAGCTAACCGTCCTCACATATCCTAGCCTCAAAAAACACTTATCACATCAAGAGTTATCTACGATCCCTTCTGTACACGACTCGATATCAGAACACACGATGTCCTACCACATCGCTTCACATCATCGAACATGCCTCCTCAGATTATCACCAAGTCCATATGTACTTCTCATCCAAAGTAATCAACCAAATCAATTCACACATTGATACATCAAAGTATGGAACATTTTTAGATGTCTATCTCAAGTAATAGAGTCACCACATTAAAGTCCCAGAATCACCCAGTCAAAGAATCACATCATCGCTTCACTTGCAAATCTGCTCATTATAATGCCATAACATGAAAACCAAGCATCGTACAACACCCGATGATGCTCCCAGCGATCCCTTCTTTGCCTCTACAAAAAATGGTCGTCTTTGACCAGATTACGTAATGGTCGGTGCCGACCACTCTAGAGCGGCCAATCATGACACTTAAGTTGTGTTCTTAGCCAAACTTGGCTAAGTACAAACTAATGCAAATCCTCTCGGCCTCCTCTCCTAAAGCCCAAAGTCACCCATGCCTACGCCCGGAGTTATATGCAATGCCCCAAAGTCAATTATTCTAGGTGTCGATCACTTCCAAAGCTAAAATATCCTAAGTCCCAATACCTCTCGGGGTCCCCATGCTCGAAGACATACACTCATTTCCTGGAAGTGTTCAAAACTCTAGCCCAAAGTCGTGTAACCAAAACTCGAAGTAACCACCCCGACCACTATTTCATACCATTACGGACCACTCCTTGATTTCACCAAATTTCCATCTTCTCAACCTCGAACACTAGGTGGCCAAAAGTATAAGTTCTTAAGTCCATCAATATCACTCAAAAACGGTCGCATGCATTTTCATACACTTTTCCTTATCGGCCCATTCAAATGACGACCACTCACATATTACACTAACAAATCAAAGTATGATTGGATAACTGCATACAAGTATTATACATCATTCAAATATCATATACAAGCAATTCAAACATTTATGTCATCCTAGATCTACCAAAATAAAAAATGACGACCGGTTTGGTCTAACACCCAAAAATTAATTTAATTAAACAATTATCTTTGTAAAATCATTTTAAAACTATTATTAAAGTCAAATCTATGTTCTAAATCATTTTAAGCTTTAAAAAGTTGTTTTTAACTATATAAACTAGCATAATAAAGTGAGAAGGATAAAACACTCACTTAGATCACCGAATACACAAATCCGAAGATAAAGTCAACCAATCAGTAAAGACATAGACTCCTATGTAGCCATCCCTAGATCCAATACTTAATCCCACAAATTACTTGATTTGTTTAATTAAAATAGGGATTAAGGTTGCTTTTGTCTATGAAGAAGATTAATTGAGGTTAGAACTGATTTTGGGAAGTGTAGAGATGATTTGGGGGCTATCCCAACAGCTCCAGTAAGCCCAAATCCTAAAATAGGCAAATGAGCCTAATCCAAGCTTCACTAATTACCTACAAATCTACCCAAGACTGTCTAACTTTAAATCTGAAGGAACTTGGCCATTTTAAAGTGGTTAAATAGGTAGTTTTTTTTTAAAAATCTCTTTTTTGATCTATTGGGTGTATGAAGTCTAAAGGGTTTTTAGATCAAATCTAATATATTTTAAATTAAATTTTTATTTTATTTTATTTGTTTATAAAAAGGTGTTTTTTCCTTCCTTTTTTATTTTTAATTTTATAAGATTATCAAATACACAAATATGTGTATAGTGCACTTGCTACAACTATGAAGTGTACATGGTTATGTGGCTGTATGTAGGTGTCGGGATTTTCATCGCAGCGGACACATTTGTCCTTGTATATATATGCTATTATTGTCCGTATGTTATTTTATATGAAATAACAAATATAAATATACATATAAAACAATTACATACATAAATACATACATACATACATATATATGTATGTATGTGTATGTGTTTATTGATGTTACTACGACTATTTTATATGATTTGAATTCCAAAATTAATAATTTCAAATCTATTTTTAATTGAGGAAGGTTTTAAAATTAAATCTATGATACACAAAAGTAAATTTTATAAACTTTGAATTGAAATAATACACACAGATGTATAAATAATTACAAATAATATTTTTAATTTAAAACAAAATAAATTTATAAATATCTGTGTGTGTGTGTTCTGAAACTTAAAGTTAGAAAATAGAAGGCTAGCCTTAACTTATGAAGGATTCAAAGTAGGCTTACAGTTTTGCACAAAATCCCCCTAATGAATTTTGAATTGAAACACCTTTTAAAGTCATGTGGACAATAACCAAATTTAAGTAAAAAATTAACAAACATACAAAACATGAATTCAATTTTCAAAATGTTTTCAAACCGATCAACACATGTATCTTATTTATGTTTGTATGTAAGAAAGATTACAAAATTATTTCAACTAAATAAAATTAGTTTCCAAATCAAAATGCTTTTTAACCATTATTATCCAAATCAATAACAAAACCAGACCGTTTTAGTACCTAAGGCATGGGTTTTGATGACAACAAGTAAATGACATTAGATAAAATATAGATATTAATGTTTTTATCAAGATAGATATAGTATATAGTGCAGGATATTAGACAGATATTGATTAAGAAGATGTACAGGATAAAATAGCCTTTAAATGATTCCTAACTTTTTACAAGATTGTGATGTTTTGAGTAAATAAGTTTTTAAGTATTTTATATACCTTACTTTATTAAGCTTTGATATAGTTTTAGTCTTATGTTTTCTAAATAATTATAATATTTCAAAGTATGCTTTCGACATTTAATAATACTTTAATTTTAATATATATTCACTTATACATCAAATAAATTTTTTATATTATTTTTAATCCTTTATATATATATATTAAAATATTTTAAAATTATTTTATAAAGATTCTTAATTTTTATTAAGATTAAAATATGATTAAATGAATTTACAAAGTATTAAAATATATTACAAAACTTAAGATTTTAAAAAAAAATTAAAAAAAATGTTTTTCAAAATATAAAGGGATATGTCGACATATCTTATATATATATGTCGACATATAGACCAAAAATTTCAAAATTCAAATTCACGAATGGACATGACTGTTTTTTCTCTATAAATAAGGGTTGAACTAATGAATTTTCATTAACTGCTTTCTCATATTTTCTCTCCTCTTTTACTCTCTTGAATTCTAAATGAAAATCTACTCAAAATATTCTAAAATTCAATTAGAATCAAATTCAAACCCTATTTATTTGATTCTCTATTGATTACTCTCTGATTTCTCTCATCTCTCTCACTCAAACAAGATCAAAGTGTCATTCAGAGGTTATAAGGTCATTTGTATTCAAGGTCAAAGATCCGAGTTTGTAAAACTCTATCAAATCATACTATTATACTCGTGGATGTAATTGTAGCCCGTATAAATCAATTGGGCATGCTTGATAACCCAAAAATTCAGGTGAGTGTGCTTGTGGCCCATGTGAATGAAGTGAATCTACCCGAAGCTCGAAAAGTCTGGTGGGCGTGCCTTGTAGCCTTGAAATCGAGTCGGTATAAAATCCTAGTGTGGTCTTTTCTTTTTACTTTTACTACATTCATATTTATCTGTGTTTGAATATGTGATTGTTAATTACATTGTTTAAACTATAATCTCAACAGGATTCAAAGTTTTATAAACATTAGAAAACACTATTCATCCCCCTCTAGTGTTAAATTAGCCTTCAGATCCCTATTCCGCAAACTTATAGACCGGACAACCCAAGCATATATAAGTGTTCTAAAAAGTTTGGGATCTGAACAAGAAATAAAAGATAAGTATATAAACAAAAGAGGAGTTAAATAAAAGGATGTAAACTGTATGAGCATCATGGATTACATAATGAAATAAAATTAGAAAATTACCTTAATATAAAGCAAAAAATAACACCTTAAGTGAAGAATAAAACTACATGATTTGATTGAATCACCTCTAGAAATTGTGACGATTTAAAGCGCCACTTTTGTATTTATTTATTTATTTGATTTTATTTGGATTTATTTTAAGAATATTTTTCTTCCATAAAGACATAGATTTTCAGCCATAAGGAAAACATAGAAGAGATTAAGAGAAAAAAATTCACTAGTGGAGTTAAATGAATGAACAAAAGAAAATTTGTTTTTAAAGGAAACATCGAAACCATACCAATTCCTCCATTAAAATCTTCCCACTTTAATTCCTCATTAAGTATCAATCAAATCCTCTCCCTTTCGTTATCTGTGACCAACCATAAAAATGGAAATATAGGCCTCAGAAATTCCCAAGCCCACTTGGCAATCAATATTTTATATCTAATTTGAATATTCAATCGATATCGTATATTGATATGCGCAAGTATAACTTTCATATGCACACTTTATTAAGTACTAATGGTATTCAAACAAATCAAATAAAATTTAATAATCAATATTTCATAAATATTAATTAATATACAATGATTATATATTAATTAAGTCATGTTGTTTTTCAAAGTATTCATCATTGCGGTTGTACGACTCAGTGCTGTAAACTAAGAATGCGATTAACATCAAACAATTCAAATATTATGTTTCACTCGTCACCTTGGCTAGTGGTGTGACATTTTGACTAAATTTATCTGTTACACATCTTTTTGATAAAAATTCATTTTTATTGCCATAAGCACTTCCTGGTTGTAACGATTATTTACAATAATTCTCTTCGTCAATATTAGGACTTATGGAATTTGGTTTTGGTCAAAATTCCAATATCATCCACATTCAACCTGGTAAGTCTAAAAAAAGCTTTGCTTCAACAATAGCAATTATTATTGACCGTATTTCTCTAGTGAGAGATTTTATGTCTGAGTTGACTACAGTTGATCATGAAACTAACCTTATATAATCGAGAAAGCGAATTCTCTATTGAATAGTGTTTCACTTTCAATGCTTCAACTCAGACCTAACTATAGTCGTACGATATATGACATGCCATGATTTAAATTTAATCAAAGTGAAGTGTCCATGTTGAAGTTCAACGGTATTCTCAAATCAAGAAAACTATGTAATATCGTCACTTTTAGATTTTTCGTGTTACCTTAGTTATATCAACTAATAGAAAACTCTTAAGTGAGACATTCCATGGCTATCCAATAACTATCAATACATAACCCCTTGATGCCCCAAATAGCCATAAGTAATAAACTACATAAAATTTGGAGAGCATTAGAAAATCTAGCCTCGATGGATGTATCGATATTCTATCTCAAACATCTTGACTAGGAATATTTAAAATAAAATGCAATTTTTAATGTGATAAATTTCTCTTGATTAGAACACACTATAATTACTATCATATAACATATCATTTAAGAATTTTCTATTTAATATACTTAAATTAAATAATTAATGTATCACAATATGACAAGTGTATAATAGAAAGCAAACACCTTTTATTTTGAACAAGATTGGTTATCGAGGTTGATATATGTAACAAATTACATAATTGCCCCTAGGACATACTTCTAATTCCATCAATCACCCATTTGCACTTAGTTCCACTATGGAATCTTATTCCAACTCCTTCGATCAATTTTCTTAAAATCTAAACGGTATGTTATATTATTTTAATTATCTACTTTGTCAATTAACTTTCTCCGATGCTGATATACTACATTTATCATGTGAAACTTTTTAGAGTATGTTTCTTTACTTCTAGTGAGCTCTATGTTTTTTCGCAATCTATATCGCAATGTGATTATCATATAACAATGTCATGAGATTCTTAACATTTGGAATCACTCATAGCTCCCCGTAGCTAAGTTATAAATTTGTGAATTTGTTTATACTTCTTTTATTGCAGCGCTATTTAAGATAATGTACTTAGCCTTTGGTTAAATCAACAACTACTTATTGCTTGGAACATATTCAACTTGAAGCTCTTGACTTAAGATTGAACAGGAAATTAGGATGGACATACCACTGTTGATATCACTTATGAACTTTGGGTCCGTGCTCCTTCATAAGGAGTTCATTATTTCTGTGAACAATTCTCTAGTATTTCATAAATGCTTGAGAAAACTTTAAACCATCATTTGGCGTTCTTTATTCATATTTGATACTTTCCTTATGTATCAAATACATAAGTGAGGTTCGATAATATAGACAATACAACTTGTACGGTGATTCCTATTGCCAATGCATAAGAAATTCTTCTTACATGCTCCATATTAAAGATTTTAATATAGTGTTCATATATATCATTTTGGGATAATCCCAACATCTTCTTATACTGATTATAAAATATTTCAATTTCAAATCCAATATCGAGAATATTCAACTAAATTAAAATTATTTTGACACGAGTACATCCTTAACAATCATAAGTTTGCTATTTATTTATAGTTTTAAAAGTATCTTAGCACCTTTAATGTTCTTTCTTATAGATAGACGTTTCCATTACATTTTGATTGAAATTCAAACTATTTGATTTCTTTATCAAAATACATGCCTAACTTCAATGCTTATCGAATCATACTTTCGTATCATTTCTTAGATCATATCCAATACTCATAAACTCGGTTATCGCTCCACCTACTTCATGACATTTGGTTGTTGTGAGAAAATGGTAAATTCTACATAATTATTTAGAATTTCTATGTCAATGTATATGTATTGAAACTCAAATTCATACCAGACAATAAATATTCTAAGAAAAATCTGAATTAAGTTAAGATGTTGAATAATGAATCTGTTAAATCGAATTTAATAGTTTAATTTATAATTTTATTCTAACAACATAGCTTATATTCCAACTGCTTTGTTCTTCTTCTCGTAGACACATTTATCGTTGATTGATATGTCTCTTCGGGTATAGCTATTGAAATCATATTTTTCTAATGTATTTGGAATTCATTCCAGATTTGTGTATCATGCCATATGGTAGACTCAACACTCTTAATGGTTTATTGATAATTGAAATTCTTTTCTCAACATCAATAAGTGAATCATAGTTTCTTTTTAATGTGCGAGAGTTCTTATTAGACATTCAAATTCAGTTTGTCAATTTGGGTTTGGTCAATTTCATTTCATCCTTTGTAATTAGTTTTATCTTCGGATCATATCTAAATCCAATTTACTACCAATAATTTCTAAAATAAATTCATTTATCATGAAGTTGGTGTTTCTTAAAATAATAATTATTTCTCAATGCAATGGAACATGCATTCATAAATATTTTTTAGTTGCCTATATATATGTATAAAATTGATTTGGTTTTAAGCTTATGAAACTTATGCTCATAACATGACTTATCAATCAATATTGATCAGTTCCAAACTCATTTGGGATGGTCCACCCAAGATCCTTTACAAATAAGTATTACACATAGTCTGTCGACTCACATAACCTGTAACTCCTTGACTTAGGATATGTAGGGGTTGTTTCATCAACTCTAATTTTGTAAATATTCTTTTGAGGAAACTGAATTTTAACCTTATGTACTTAGTCTTAAGTGCACATTGTTACAGAAAGAAGTCAACTCAACTTCACTCATCGTTAATTGTACTTTATGCAACAAAATTTGATTACACATTATCAATACATTATGATGTATCACAGGGAGGAGTGACTTCTGAGATTGAATCGTGCTTGTTTTCAGGTCTATTTGGAACTCCTTTCCAATAATCTTGCATATCTGATCAAATCAAATTCTATTATTACATTTGCATGTTATATTTTCAACTTCCATTTTGTTTTCTATAAACTTATCATAAACATACTGCTTGTGTATCAAATACATGTTTATTTTATGATAATTCGTATGTGAATTAAAAAAAGTATATGAAACCTTTTTAGCATCATTAGACTTTCGACTGCATATATCTTTATATATCAATCCGAAGAGTTCACCAACTCTTATGTCACTCCTACTAAATGAGTGCTTTGTCCTTAATTTCAAAATAATTGTAAACATTTCGGATACTTTCATATTTTCTTACGCATCACTTTTGTTATGAAAACAAATACCAAAATTATAGTTTTATCTTATAATGAGTATTCATAATATTCATATTAAAATAAAACTATGTTTATTTTCAATTAATACTGAAAACAGTTAGTATTTCATAAATAATATTTGGTATATTTATGAAAAAAATTAGTAACTTGATGCATCCATTAAGAAGTGTTATATGGCATGCTCGCACTATTTCCAATGTTACTATAATAGTGTATAAAATATGAAGCTTTATTCAATTACTTATTATGCGCTATTTATTTCTTTTACTGTAACTAGTTTACGGTTGACAATTTTCGCTCAAATATCTTAAAAAATCATTGAAATGACCTTTATAGAAAACAATTTTTTATTTTTGAAAAACACAATTAGAACAAATACATGTTTTTTATTCCATATTCACTATCCACTAGTATTTTATACATTTTTCATTTCTGATGTCTCTTCATGAAGCAGAGATGACCATTCACTCCCTTCATCTAAATTATACCTAAGTTACATCCAATCTTATATATTTTCTTTACTTTCCAAATGGTTGAAACATTCAAAAGGAACCTCTACAAAAATATCATAACGAACTCTTTAGAAAAGTTCATTTGATCATCCTTAACATTTAAGGTTATTGAATAAGTTGCACTTTACATAAACTGGTTAAATCGACATTTCAATAATTGAGTTCCTAGGTTCTTCTTGTAGCTCTTGGTCCATGTTACTTCTTATAGAACAAGATTATTATTGTATCCAATTGCATTGAACACATTACCTTGAATTATGATTTACATGCTCATTTCAAATGAAATAATTTCATTGAAATTTTGTACTATGAATACGATTATTCACTACACAACTTTTATGGGAGATATAGTACGGATCAAATATCGATATTGTGTATCGCTTTACGATGTAAAAATCATGAAAACAATTCACAGTTTTGGGCAAATAAACACTTAAGTGACCAAGTTATGGATGTATTTAGTAGCATATGGTTAGGATCCTGCACAGGTCTTTAAGCGACAACATGGCGAAGGATTTAAGATAAGTATGTTTCATATTTCTTTGTCAATCTTCAATTTGTTTCATTGTATATCTTAACTGATAAACATCTTATCAATTTTATTAGTTGCACAAATTTGTCGATGTAGATTATTTTAACTTTATAAAGAAAATGTTCTTACAATATTAGAAAGGTTAAATGTTACCGTTTTATTTCCCTAAGTAGGCTTCCACTTGACTTTATGTTTTCTTAAAGTGCTAAGAAAAAACATAGAAATCTTTCAATTTCTCTAGTTGGTGTTAGGACACGATTTTCGTAGGATTTTAACCTTGAGGAATCTTCAATAAATCATAAACCTACAAGTGATGGATAACACCTTATCAGTTGTATCATATTCAATTCCTAACTCATAGTTTTTGTCCTAATCTCACCTTGAATTTGAGTACCCACCATTTGGTGATGGCTTTAATATAGTGCACGTACCTTGAGAAAAGCTCAACAAGTACATGCATTTATCTTACCTCATCTAATCAGTATATTAATAGTACTACACATAACATCTCTATCTTGAGGAAAGTACAACAACTAAAGAGTATGCAATTAATCTATTAGTATATAAATGAGGACAACTTATATATTAAGGACTCATAATCTTTAATAAACACACATTGAGTGGTATCGATTTCGAGAATATATACTTCATTTGAAATACTCTTATGATTCAGGTCTCGAACAACAATGGTATATATACTATACCTGTACACTTATTCCTTAAATCTCATTTGGATTTCTTTTCGGTTGCACTTAATTTTATACACATATTATTATATGTGTATTAACTTATTTATAACTTTTATGATTTAATTTACTTATATAATATATACATTTATCATATTAATTAAATCTTATTCAATTAATTTTAATCATTATTAACTAAATCATATTTAATTTATTTTATATAATATTTCTAGAATTTAATATTACCATCTTAAACTATATAAGGTAGTTAATCAGCTATAACATTTATAGTTTTCTATACGTACATATCAATATATATATATATATATACATTTTAATTATTTAGTTTTAATTAATTCTGTTAAATAAAAATTATTTAATTAGATAATTTAATTAAACATGTTATTTAATTTGAAATTTAAATTTAAATTTATCATAAATAAATTTAAGATAAATAAATAATTGCAATTATTATAATTATACATATATATCAACATATATGTTTTAATCAATTAAACTTTAATTAATTATTTAATTTAATTAATTATTTAATTTAATTTAATTAATCATATTAATTACATTTTAAATTTAAATTATTTATTTATTTTCTCAAAAATATTTGATAAATTTGAATGCATTTTATAACTTCTTTAAAAATTTCTTTTTGTATTTTAAACCTAACTTTTGAATTTGAAATATAATTTTAAATTTTCAAGCAAATTTTGAAAATCAGTGCAATGCCCAAAATTTTAGAACCTTTATATTAGGGATAACATTTGAGATTACTTCATCCTTCGGGTAGAACAGTAGCCAAGTGGGGCAGAGTACTTGTTACTCAAACCCAACCTTAAACACTACCTTTCTAGACACCCTACTAAATGGGTAAGTTTTAACTAGTTCGCCTTAACATTGCTAACTTATACTATATAGATCATTCGACTCCAATATCATTAAAGAAATTTGGCCAACAGAAAGTAGGTGAAACAGGTAGATTTCAAAAAGACCTAATTTTAGATCTTTTGGGCTTATATAGTCTAGACGGAAGATAATTTTTTTATTTAATCTATTTATAAAATGATTTTTTTCACTTTTTCTTTTTAAGTATAATTTTATTAGGGTAGCAAATACACCTATATGTGTATATTGCACATGGCATAAATATATAGTGTACATGATTAATGTGACTGTATGTAGATGTTGGGATTTACATTGGAACGAATATATTTGTCCCTTTATATATGCTTTTATTGTCCGTAGTTTTTATATATGTATGTATATGTATATGTATATATATGTGTGTGTGTATGTATGTATATGTGTGTGTTAACGTTACTATGACTATTTGTATGATTTTCTGGAATTAATAATTTCAAATCTAGTTTTAACTAAGAAGATTTTAAAATTACGTCTATAACCTTACACAATAGTATCATTTACAAACTTTGAATTGAAATAATATATATATATATACAGACTTTTATAGATAATTACAAATAATATTTTGAATTTAAAACAACATTAGTTTATAAACATGTATATATATACAACACATATATAAATATATATGTATGTATGTGTATATATATATATATATAAGTATGTGTGTGTACGTGTGTATATTTTAAAACTTGAAGTTAGCAAATAGAAAGCTAGCCCTCACTTATGAAGGATTCAAAGTAGGTTTATAATTTTGCACAAAACTCCACTTTTGAATTTTGAATTGAAACACCTTTTAGAATCATGTAAATAGTAACAAATGAATTTACATACAAAATCAACAAACATACAAGACATGAATTCAATTTTCAAAATGTTTTCAATTGATCAACAATGTAGCTTATTTATTATTAAGTGTAAGAAAGGCTACAAAATTATATTAGCTAATTAAAATCAGTTTCCATGTTAAAATGTTTTTAGTAATTAATATCAAAATCAATAACAGAAGTAGATCGGACAACCAAGGCATATATAAGTTCGTTGTGAAAAGTTTGGCACCGAAACAATACATACAAGATAAGCATATAATTAAAAGAGAAATAGAATAAGGGGAGGTAAGCTGTATTAATGCCATGGATTAAATCATGGAATAAAATAAGAAAATTACCTTACGATGAAGCCAAAAATCACAACTTGAATGAAGAATAAAACACCTACATTCTATTGAATCACCTCTAGAAATTGCAATAATCCAAACCACTTTCTTATTTATCTATTTATTTGAATTTATATTGACAATATTTTTCTTCCACAAATACTTTGGATTTTCAGCCTAGAGGAGAAGACAGAGGAGTGTAGGAAAAATCTGTTAGGAGAGTTAATGAATGAAAGAAAATTGGTTTTTAAAGGAAACATTGAAACCTTCTCTCTTTAATTCCTCATTAAATCTCAATCAAATCCTCTCCCCTCATCATGTATGATTGACCGTAAAATAGACAATATGGGCCTCAAAAGTTTTCGAAGTCCACCTAGCAATTAATCCATTTAAATCCAATTTAAATATTCTATCAATATCATATATCAGTACTTGCATATTTAACTTTTATATACGCTCTTTATTACATACTAATGGTATTCGTACAACACATTTATTATTTAATATTTCATAAATAATAATTAATTAAATTAATTTATAACAAGTATAAATTAATTAAATCATATGGTTTTTCAAAGTATTCATCATTACAGCTGTGCGGCTCAAAAGTGTAAATTCAATCGGTGATTAATATTGAATAATTCAAATATTAACATTTACACATTACCTTAGCTAGTGATGTGATATTGTGGTTGAATTTATCCCTCATACATCTTCTTAGTAAAATAATTTTTTATTAAAAGTGGTACCTAGAATTAATGATTATCTACACAAATTCTCTTCGTCTACACCAAACCACGTAGGATTTATGCAATCTGGTTTTAGTCAAAATTTCAATGCAGTCCACATTCAACTTAGTTACTCCAAACACAAAATCTAAATTTTATTAATAATAATAATTGTTAACCATATTGCTCTAGCTACAAGCTTTGACTTTGAGTATACTACAATTAACTATGATACTAATCTCACATAAATGAGGGGATGAATTCTCTCTATTGAATAGTGTTTTACTTTCAATTCTTTAACTCACATTCAGCTATAGTCGTTAGATGGAGGTCATGATGTTATTCAACTATAATCAAAGTGGTGTGTTCACATTGAAGTTCAATAATATTCTCAAGTCGGGAGAACTGTGTAATATCATCACTTCAAGATTCTCTACTTGACCTTAGTTAATTAACCAATATAAAACTCTCCATTGAGTCATTCTGTAGTTAGCCAATAACTATCGGTACATAGCCATTTGGTGCTCCCCAACAGCAATGAGTAATACACCGCCCAACATTTGAAGACAATTACATACTCTTGTCTCAACGGATGGATACCCTATCCAGATACATCTTGACTAAGAATATTTAAAATAAAATGTTATTTTTATTGTAATAAATTTCTCATGATTACAACACATTGTAATTACTGTCATGTAATATATCATTTAAGAAATTTCTATTTGATACACTTAAATTAGATAATTAATTGCAATATGATAGTATATAATAGAAACAAAACACCTTTTATTTTAACAAGATTAGTTATCGAGTTAGGTTTATGTAACAAATTACATAATAGCCCCTAGGGCATACCCCTAACTCTATAATTGGTTATATCTCACAAACAGTAAGTCTAAAAAGCTATTATGATAACTCTAGGGAAAGAGAAGCCATCATATCTTTCTGGAAGTAGTTCAGACCCTAGTTCGATTCATCAAAAGTTATAGGCTTTACAATTTTTCAGGGTCAAAATATCCTATAGTATCATACGGGTTATAAATGTCACTACTCAACGTTCTCTAAAGATAAGCTTAATACAATCCAATTTGGATTTAAAAATAATATTTTACGATCCTTTGATACATTAAATACAGGTTGTTACACTCCCCCCTTAGGAATTTCATCCTTGAAATCCCAATCGAAGAAGGTAAGGTCAATCACCATAGTTACCCTGCATGCCTAAAAACCACAAGCAACCGTATTAAATATTAAACATGCACATATAAGCAACAAACAATATTTACGCCTATCTTAGCATGTAGAATATTAAACTACTCTATATGATGTCGAAAGTGAAAGAAAATGTGATAAATAGAAAGTATCACCAAGTAAAGAGCTCCGGATAAGTGATCATCATGCTCTCCTTGATCCCCCATCTGTACTTTCCCTCGCTTTCACTCCATTGAACCTTCACCAATGTCATCTTCCTCCTAAGCTGCTTCGTATCACATCCACCTATACAAATGAGCCTAAGGGGTCTCAAAGCTTCTGGTTCGATCTCAATATCATCTATTTTATCTGGTATCATCCCTTTTTGTATGCTCCTTCCAATACCCACTCATGGATAGCGGGTATCTATCGCTTAAAATGCTCTTTGGCAAACCCTATGATCGCATAATTCGGTTCATATACAACCTGGCTAGTTCACTGTCATTACACTTGACATTATGCATGTAAACTTAGCACTTTTCATCAATATATCAAATGTGAATAAAATGCTACCCTACCCTCCTCTAGTCCTTAGCAGTCCATCTATGCCCGTTCCTACTTCCACTGGCAAACCCTAGCAGTTGTAATAACCCTTTAAGCTTCTCGTGCTCGGCTTCTAATGCTATCGACATCCACCTTCATCTCGTTCCAATGTCTATCCTATTCATTTTATTGCCATTGGGATGTATAATCAATCTCAAATGATGGTACTCTTATGGTACCTCATTCCTAAATCCATCAATTTTAGGTATAATAGGTCTATCATCTTCACGAAGCCAACCTTCGTGGTCGAGTCCGCACTGCCTCAACTCCTCAAACTCTACCCTCTCTCTATCTTAGTAATGGTCATTACTAGTCCAGCATCTCGCCTTTGACCATCTCTGATCCATTATATTAGATTAGTTCTAATCTTTTAGCTTGCCAACACTTCTAGCCTTAGCCCTCATAGTGGTTGGAAATCATAACTTGGTATATACTCAAATCGAATCCACATTAGGAACACTACTCCTAAGCTGGTTTATCTCCTCAGCGCCTTTTGCACATCATGAAGTGTATCTTGTGCTTTCTTTCCTTAGAAGACAAGAATATCACTTACGAACACTAATACAAACTCACCTAGCTCTTGGCGCTCCACACTATCTCAAATGGTCATCCACCCTCTACACGATCACTATAAGTAATCTTCACTCGACGACACTTATATGAATGAACCCTCTTCCATAGGTTATTCAGTTGCTTTTCTAGCCTTCATTTCTCTTTGGGTACCAACCTTCTCAAAGGTATAACGTTGGCCTAGCACTCTCCTCCAAGTCAGTATGGAACTCAATCCCTCTACGTGGTGGTAGTCTGATCACCTTCGGATATTCCCTCATTATGGGTAATGATGACCACTTCTTGTACGGGATCTCAAGAGAATATACCAAGCTAATCATAACTGTACCGTCGGGTGCACAGTCCAATTCTAGCTTCCACTCTCCTTCTTCAATCCCAATTATCATATGCAGTGTCCATAATCCACCACGATCTTGTATCCCTTCAGTCACTCCATCCCAAAACCATATTGAACTCAACAAAGCCCTTACAAAGCAATCACATCAAAAAACATCCATGACTCAACAACACTAAGTCTCGAACAAACCACACCCAGGTTGACCGAACCATCCACCAAGTTCGAAACAATTAAAGGTTTGCTTATTGGATCAAGACTCAACCCTATGCTATTCACTAGGTCAGTAGATATAAATGGCCTAATATTTCGATATAAAATAAAACACGTATATTATATCGTAAATGGAAAGCATACCTCGAATAGTGATGTCTTTTCCTTTCTCCTTTGTTGTTAAAGTCGTCGATGAAGTTGGAACGACACTCAATGCATAGGAATACACGGTTTGCTTATTCCCCTATAGCTCTAGACGATCCTTCTACATATGTCTAGTCCTATCATAGTTGAAGCACCTCCTCTCCCCACTCTTTGGATCCCTGTAATTCTTGCTTAGAATGACCCCTTGCATTGCAATTAAAAGATATCAGCTCCCTCTTGCCTCTCTTCTAGTCATCATCTTCAAGGGACTTCTTCTTTTCTTTATTATTCTATCTCCATTTCCCTATCCCTCTCACTTGCAGCTTTGGATCTTCTTTAGAAACAACAAATTCAACTTTTAGTTTCAGGTACAAACACTCTTGCCTCAAAGCCCTCTCCTTGACCTTCTCTAGGATCTCATCAATGAGTCGATCATCCTCTCACCCAACTACTCATTTAGGCCAACTATGAACTTCTTGTTCTTCTTTAACATAGTGTCGATAAATAAAACATTGTAATTTGACAACATGTCGAATTTATTCACAAACTCAAAAATAGCCTTCTCTCCCTTTTTAACTTAGCAAACCTATTAAATAATACCGACTTCTGGATAATCAATTTAAACTCCTCTTCAAATCTGGTTTTAAACTAATCTTAAGTAAATTGTTCCTCAGGAGTAGCTATATTCACCACATTCCTCTAGTTCATTACCCAACCTTTAAATTGTTGAGAAGCCAACTTTCTTTTCATTGCATCTTCTAGCTCTAATTTCTCAAAGATACGCTCATAGGCATCCAACCAATTCTGCACCTCCATAGTTGATTATGTTCCAAGGAACAGTTTACCCCCAACACTAGAGTAGTCCTTATTCAACTAGGCAAGGTTGGCTCTGGATGCTTGCAATTGAGCAGAACAACCAACAGCAACAACAAAAGCAACATCTTTGACGTTTTGTAGCATGTTCCTCGTTGTCTTAGCTAACATGGTCCGCATATCAAGGTTAGCGATTATGAGCCCGCTCTCTCTTCCTCTTATCCTGAAATGGAGTTTCTAGCAGCAATCCCTATATACCAGCTCCTTAAATTTTTAATAAGAATGATCAATCACTCATAAAGGAAAACTTCATCAATGATACTCGCGTGTGCAATGCGACCTGTATTATATATACTACTAATACATAGTTTTTAAAACCACAATATATAACAAATACGCTCTCTCGCATATAGTTCAATCTATGCTACAGTGATAACTCATACTATATCCCTAATATATCTCGTATCAACTTAAGCAACTATGCAACCCAAGGTAGGATGTAGAGTGCATTGTAGCGGTACATCACCTACATCCCTTGATACATCCTACAACCTCAATTTATCCTACAGCCCTACACCTTTTGTACATTGTATTGTGCATTATTGTGGTACAACCTCGATCCATCCTATAGCCCTACACCTCTTATACCTAATGTAACATGTAAAGTGAATTGTAATGGTACTCGACCGATGTAGGACGATCACTTGGGTAAAACGGTAAAACTCCAATAGATAAACCTATCGTACACCTCACAAACACAATGATAAAATATAATAATCACCACAGGTATAAAGCAGTGAGGACAGTAAAGACTTAAATAAACCACATAATCAGAGTACACTAGGTTCATTAAAGATATATATACAAATCACAAAGTTTGTACATCAAATAATGAACTCAAATGTAATGCCTAAAAATACAAGTAAATCACCGATAGAGCTTCACTGTGCTGCATGGTGGAATAATACTAAGCTATGAAATATAGGTACATATAAGGGACAACCTCCTGCTCATGCACTAAATAGCTCCATGCGATAATCATAGACCTACTGCCTAATATACTTATAAGGTACATATAAAGGCCAACCTCGTCATGAAATAGTCAGGTGTGAGCGATAGACAATCTCAAGATACTATAAAAGTCGATATAGTGAATAGAAGCACTAAATATAAAGAGTCATGCCTGACGTATCCCTACATCCAACAAGTTAGCACATAACACTCTATATACTTCATTGTTGTCATCATCATCAACATCATCATAAGGGTATACTACACCAAGCATGACATTAGGTGCTAGGATACCCAACTCAATAGTACCTATGTCACTAGACATCCATCTAAACCACACAAGAATCACCAATCTTAACAATCATAGTAAATACGTAGGAACACATACAACAACAACCATCACTTAGGTCCCACTTTGTTTTGACCATCACCCAAGTCTTGCATCATCAACAAGATCTCACTTTACTAGATGTAACATCCCGTATCTGGAGGTCAAAAGCTAAGCGCTACAGATGCTGCAGTCATCCATAGTATTAACTTTTGGTGACAAAATACGGTAATGATATTGGTATCCATAATATCAGAAGCATTTGAATATGAACAAAATCATAGATTTCCAAAACAACATTTTATTGATTACATTTCAAAACAAATCCGTATTCAAATTACATAATCCCATTATCGTTTCCCAGGTGAAGACCAATTAAATCATTATAAAAATATGCCAAAAGGACATATGACTATGTCCCATTGGTTGATCAGAGAAATATAGCCATATTTGACTCAATATACAGCGGAAAATAAACATAATGATCTATACTCCTAATTAGTTATCCGTCAGCCACATGCTCGTCTCCGAAAGCTTTATTCGCCAAAATTTCAAAAACCTGAAAACCTCAACCCTCAGCCTACTCAAATCAATTTTGAGCACCCGAGAGTTTAAGGGGAAACAAAAACTTCGAGTCAAACATAAAGCCTGGTATGAATAATTCTGTTACATCTTAGTTTACTAATATTAAGTGAGACCACGCCACTTAGCGGAACAGGTTTCCCCTAACTAATATCCTCTTTAAAATGTATGTTTTGCAATTCCTTTCCTGCAACCAAACTGGTTAATCAAACAGATTATTTTAAAATAGCAATATCCTTTATGCTAATAAATGGACTATCTGCCCACAACATAATTGCAAGATTCGTTATACTATCAAAAGGGCTATTTGTCCGAAATATAATAACAAGGTTCGTTATGCTAACAAATGGACTATCTATCCATAAAACTAAGCTAATTACCCGCAAACTGGACTAACTAGCCGAATCAAAATGGACTAACTGTCCGGATCATTTTCTCAGGGTTAAATACCCTTTATTTTTTCCTTGAAAACCTTTTCAAAATGATTCAACCTTTTAAATCATATATTTACAAGAAAAATTTATTCTTAGCTTTACTCTAAGCTATTTTGTCATGATATATATATATACATACTTTACTCAAAATAATGTTGATGAGATTTAATGAGGATTAACTATCCTTCCAAAACAAGTACCGTAGACTTTCCAGATTTAACAATTCAAATTATTTTACAAAATGCCCCTTCTCCTCTTTTAATTATATAAAACATTTAAGTCTCATACCTTAAATAATTTTATATAACCATTAAAACACTTAGGAAAACTCTATAAAAATTCCAGAAAATATATTTTAATATGTTCTTCAACATATAAAAATTTCAGACCCAATTCCTTTATTATTCAACTGTAAATAATTTATAATCCAAATTAATATTTTCTTTACTAGAAAATTCATATCAATTCCATAATAATTCAGAAAATTATGAAAATATAAACTCATTTCCCAAATAATATTTATGATCTTCATAAAAATTTACAAGGCATTTGGATGTCAATTTATAGGGTTTTTACCTTAAAACATATCATAAATTCAATATGAATAACCATAATTCATCAACAAGTATATATGTTCATTCCATCATTCAAAAACATGGCAAATCCAAAATATTCAGAATTCATCTTAAAATCGGAAACATAATAAAAAATGAGATGTAAATATTATTCACCTTAGCTCTAGAGAATAAAGAGATTGAGATGTGAATGGATTTGATTTGCATAAGCTTCTTCCTTAGCTTTTCTCTATTTTCTTCCTCTTGCTCTTGTTAATGGTGGCCGACCTTAGTTTTTTTTTTTAAAATGAAAAGTGAACGTGTATAGGAATAGACGGCCATGTTTTAGGGATATGGGAATGGCTTCTTTCCTATTTTACCCCTCCTTTATTTCATGTTAACTCTTCTTTTAATTCATTGTTTAAATGGCACGGCTATACCTTAATTAAAATCAAATCTCAATCCCCTAATCAACACATTATTTTATTTAGCTAATTAAATATCCTAAATAATGTTATCAAAAATATGGGGTGTTATAGACTCCCTCCTTAAAGAATTTCATCCTCGAAATTATGATAAGGTACACAACAAATCGAACAAAAAGGTAAAACATACCATCAAATAAATCAGGATAAGTATCTCTAATCCTTCTCTCAATCTCCCAAGTACGGTCCCTGTCATCGTCGATCCACTGGACTTTGACTGAACTGACTATCTTGGTTCTAAGCCTCTTCTCATCTCTCGCAACAATATGAATAGGCTTCGTCACTATAGTCAAATCTGGTTCTACTACTAAGTCCTCTAGCATAGTCGGTGCAACTGTAGTCTTTTGGTCTCTAACACACTTTCTGAGATGGGAAACATGGAAAACATCGTGGACTCTTGCCAAACTGCTCGGTAGCTCAACTCTATATGCAAGTTTCCCGATCCTTTCAATAATAGAAAAAGGTCTAACAAATCTCGATGCTAACTTCCCCAATTTTCCAAACCTAATCACCCCTTTCATCGGTGACACTTTGACGAAAACCTGATCTCCAATAAGAACTCTAGATCTCCTTTCTCTTCTTTGAAATAACTTTTCTACCTAGACTGAGCCTTCTTCATTCTAGCTTGAATGACCTCAATCTTTTCTACCACTTCTCTGAAAAATTCTGGACCAAGAATCAACCTATCCTCGATCTCTAACCAACATACGGGAGATTTGCATGGCCTTCCATACAAAGCTTCAAACGGTGCCATCCTAATACTAGTATAATAGCTGTTGTTATACGAAACTCACCTGAATGCAGATGGTCTTCCCATGATCCCCCGAAATCGAGAACACAAGCTCTTAACAAATCTTTCAAGTTTTTGTTAATTCTTTCCATTTGCCCATCTGTCTTTGGATGGTAAGTGGTACTTATCTTGAGCTTAGTTCCCAAAATTTCCTGCAGACTCTTCCAGAACTCACTAGTGAATAAAGGATCTCTATCAGTAACTATGCTACTAGGAATTCCGTGCAGTCTAACCATATTCTTTAAAAATAACTTTGCCAAAATAGGTATCGTTCTTGTTAACCTAACTAGAATGAAATTGGCACTCTTGGTCAATCTGTCCACTATAACCCATATGCTTTCATTTCCTTTGTTCGACCTTGGCAACCCGTCAACAAAATCCATGGAAATAGAATCCCACTTCTATACCGGAACATCCAATGACTAAAGCAACCCACTTGGCTTTTAGTGTTCGGTATTTGCCTGCTGGCAAATCAAGCACTGCTTTACACACAAACCAATATCCCGCTTCATACCTTGCCAGAAGAAACTCCTCTTTATATCTTGATGCATCTTAGTACCTCCTAGATGAATAGTCAACTTCGAACGATGGAATTCCTCTAAGACTTCTTTCCTTATGTTTCCTGCACTCGGAACACATAATCTTCCTTTCTTTCTCAACTTCCCATTTTGGTCAAGATTGAAATCATTCAAGTCGTCGCTCTCGATTCCATTCCTTAACTTCCTGATCCATTCAGCTAATACCAAATCCTCTTCCTGTTTAGAAGCAATCCTTTCGATCATCGCTGGTCGAACTTCCATACAAGATAACACTATGGTTTCTCTGCTAGACCTAGCCTCAAATCTCCACTGCACTCTGCAATCTTCCATTGCTTTCAAATCTTTCTGATCAGCGATTATTGCCAATACTGCATTCTGATGTTTCCTGCTAAGTTCATCTGCAACCTTTTTGCCTTTTTACGGTGTGTACTCAATCACAAAATCATAAGCGGCAATAAACTCTAACCACCTCTGCTGTCTCATGTTCAGCTCCTTCTGAGAGAACAAATATTTCAGCGACTTGTGATCTGTGTATAAGTCAAACCTTTCTCCCAAAAGGTAATGTCTCTACACCTTCAAAGAAAAAATAACTACAGCTAATTCCAAATCATGCGTCGAATATCTGACCTCATGTGGTCTAAGCTGTCTAGAAGCGTAGGCAATCACTTTACCTCTTTGCATCAGCACAGCTCCTAATCCTATTCCACACGCATCGATATAAACCACCAAATCTTGATTCCCTTCTGGAACAACCAAAACATGTGCATGGGTTAATAAGCGTTTCAAACTCTAGAAAGCTTCCTCAAACTTATCGATCCACACAAACTTCACATCCTTTCTTGTTATCTTGGTCATCGGTGCCGCTATCTATAAAAAATCCTGAATGAATCTCCGATAGGAAACAAGCCAACCCAAGGAAACTCATTATCTCTGTCACTGTCTCGGGTCTCTTCCAACTATTCACCGCTTCAATCTCAGTCGGATCCACTGATAACCCTTTCTCTGAGACTACATGACCAAGGAACTTCACTTCTTTCTTCTAGAAGTGACACTTTGAAAATTTTGCTTTTAGCTGATGCTGCCTCAGCGTCTCAAGCACCACTCTAAGATGAACTTCATGTTCTCTTTCATCCTAAGAGTATATCAAGATATCATATATAAAAATCAATACGAACCTATCCAAATGCTCTCGGAAAATCTGGTTCATCAAATCCACAAAGAAAGCTAGCGCATTCGTCAATCTAAATGGCATAACTAACCATTTGTATGACCCATATCTAGTCCTAAACGCCATCAAAGGTAAACTATCCTCTGCTACTCTGAGCTGATGGAAACCTATTTCCAAATCCAACTGGGAAAATACTTTGGCTCCACTCAATTTGTCGAACAACTCATCAATCATCGGCAATGGATATCGATTCTTTATCGTCCTCTCATCCAAATTACGATAATCGATACATAGCCTTTATGATCCGTCTGGCTTCATAGCAAACACTACAGCTCCTCCCCAAGGAAAATTACTCGACCTGATAAAACTCTTGCCTTCCAAATCCACCAACTGCACTTTCAACTCCCTCATCTCTATAGGAGTCATCCTGTTCGATGGCCTACTTACTTGTTCTGCTCACGGAACCAAATGTATTTGAAACTCAATGGCTCGTTTTGGCGGTAATCCCACTATAGACTCAAAAACATCTGCGAATTCTCCAACCACAAAAACTCAACTCATCTTTCGATTCCATAGCACCCAACAAGGCATACATCTCACCGCAAGAACCTTCTATGGTGTAAACAATCATGTCGCTACAATATGGGTGTCTAAGTGATATTTTCCTATCCTGGAAAAATATTCTAGCATCGTACTCACTTAACCAATCCATCCCAAGAATAATCCCGAACCTCACAAAATCAAACACATGCAAACTACAAACAAAAGTATGACCTAGCAGGCCAAACTCTAACTGGTCACACCTCAACCCTACCTTCCTACTGGATTCGCAACCCGTAAGGAGGTAACTAAATACGTGGGTTCTAGGTTAAGCTTATTTATCAGACATCTAGATATAAAGGAATGTGATGCACCAGTATCAAATAGAACGCTACCATAAATCTGAAGCGTACCTCCTAAAACTGCCTTTCCCTTCTTCTGAGTTGTTAGCTTCAAAGTAGCAGGTTCCAATGCATACACTTTGCCCTTTCCATCCCAGAGGGCTCCTTGCACTGGCTCTTATAGTGGCATAGTTGAAGCAACTAACATTCTTCCTCCCAGCCACTTCCTTTGCCTTTCCAGTACGATACTCATTAGCAAAGTCCCCTTCTTATCGCACTTGAAGCAAACAATCTCAGACTTCCCCTTCTTAGCCGCTTTACCCTTTTGAGCACCTTTCTTAGGAAAGAACTTCCTCTTCTGACCCTGCCCGACCTGGACTTCTTTAGCCTTAAGCCCATCTCCACTACAAAATCAGAAGGATCTCTAGTATGAGGTAATGTAAAGACCTAGCTAACTCAGGCTTCAACCCCCTAATAAACTTCTCATTCCTCTTCATCATTGTATCCACTGAAGCATACCCATATCTGGCCAACTCCTCGAACTTTCTAACATACTCCAGAACAGACATCTTTCCCTACTCTAATTCAACAAACTTTCTGATCAGATAAGACTGTGCCATCGCAGACATAAACCTCTCTTGGAACCTTCCCTTGAAATCTTCCTATGACAAAGTTTCCTTGTCCACACCAGTCGTCACACTGTTCCACCAAAATAAAGCATCTCCCTGAAGCTGTCTTGATGCCAACCTCCTCTTCTGCCCATCATTGAGCCCCAAGTCGGCAAAGAATCTCTCACAGTGTAGCAGCCAATTTTCCATCTCTATAGCATCTTCTGTCCTCAGAAAAGGCTTCCCTTCAAGCTTAGCGTAATCTCTGCTCAACTTAGTATAATGGTTAACTACCGGAACTCCTACTCCTGCAGCATCTCCTCCTACCTCTCCAGCTTCAATTCCAGCTTGCATTATGTTCACAAAAAACTAATACATAGCTCCCATGTCCACTGGCGGGACTCGAGCTCCTACATTCTCTATTTGTGTCTAACCTTTGAGTTCTCCTTGTACTAGGTCTGGCATTTCCTTTGGTGCCATCCCCTTCTGGGTTAACTCTTCCTCTTCTACCTTCCGTATCTGTATTCAAACCTCATGAGATACAGAAAAATAACCTAATACGGATAGGAGACTAGAGATAAAGCATATACTTATATATATCAAATACAAGTACGTTACTATAGCATTATCGCATACCCCAATCTTGCTAATTTCTTAGGATTATGTTTTAAAAACCATTTTTAGTTTAAAGTTTTTCATAAACCATGCTCTGATACCAAGTTGTAACATCCCGTATTTGGAGGTCAAAAGCTAAGTGCTACAGATGCTGCAGTCATCCATAGTATTAACTTCTTGTGACAAAATACGTTAATAATAATGGTATCCATAATATCAGAAGCATTTGAATATGAAAAAAATCATAGATTTCCAAAACAACATTTTACTGATTACATTTCAAAACAAATCCATATTCAAATTACATAATCCCATAATCGTTTCCTAGGTAAAGATTAATTATAATCATTAAAAAATATGCCAAGTGCAACATATGACGATGTCCCCTTGGTTGATAAGAGAAATATAGTCATATCCGAGTTAATATCCACAGCGGAAAATAAACAGAATGATCTATACTCCTAATTAGCTATCTGTTAGTCACGTGCTCATCTCTAGAAGCTTTATTCTCCAAAATTTCAAAAACCTGAAAACCTCAACACTCGGTCTACTCAAATCAATTTTGAGCACCCAAGAGTTTAATGGGAAACAAAAACTTCGAGTCAAACATAAAGCCTAGTATAAATAATTCTGTTACATCTCGGTTTACTGATATTAAGTGAGACCACGCCACTTAGCGAAATGGGTTTCCCCTTACTAATATCCTCTTTAAAACGTATATTTTGCAATTCTTTTCCTGCAACCAAACTGGTTAATCAAACTTATTATATCAAAATAGCAATATCCTTTATGCTAATAAATGGACTATCTGTCCATAAAACAAATAATAAGTGGACTATCTACCCATAACATAATAGCAAGGTATGTTATGCTAACAAAGGACTATTTGTCCAAAACATCATAGCAAGGTCCGTTATGCTAACAAATGGACTATCTGTCTATAAAACTAGGTTGATTGCCTGCAAATAGGACTAATTGTCCGAATCAAAATGGACTAACTATCCGAGTCATTTTCTTTGGGTTAACTACCCTTCATCTTTTTCCTTGAAAACCTTTTCAAAATGATTTAACCTTTTAAATCATATCTTTATAAGGAAAATTAATTCTTGGCTTTACTTTAAGCCATTTTGCCATGATATATATACTTTACTCAAAATAATGTTGATGAGATTTAATGAGGATTAACTATCCTTCCAAAACAAGTTAAAATTCTTTTTAACTTGAAAATACTTAGGCTATATTGCCTATTTAACACATTCGGAACCTTTGTTTAAAACCTTTAAACAACCCTTTTGAAACTCTTAAAGGTAACCCCTTCGAAACCATTGAAAGCGACCCTTTCGAAACCATTAAAAGTATTTCCTTCGAAAGCTTCAAAACATTAGACATCCTCTTTAAAACCTTTAAATATTTCCTTTCAAAAATATAGGAAAAACCCTTTCTTTCAATCATTTCGAAACCCTGGGGAACCACCCCTTTTGAACCATTCATTAAACCTTTCGAAACAGCTGAAACTCAATCCTTTCGAAAGCACTTTGTGTTCAGTTTAAAATATGTGGAAACCTTTCGAAACCATTCAAAATTTCATCCCTTCGAAACCTTTGAAAATCGTCTCGGTTGAAACCATTTGGATAATGCTTTCAAGTAGAGCAAAAGGATTAGAAACACATTAAAGTCGAAAGCATCTGTTTCAAAACCATTTAGAACTATCTCTTTCGAAACCAATTTGGGTTTTACTTCAAACATAGAAAAAGGATCCTTAAAACATTTAAGTCGAAAGCGTTTGCTTTGAAACCATTTCCTAAGTAATGAGGTGATGGTATCGAAACCATCCCTTCGAAAGCATTAGAGAGGTGGCCAGGTTTTTGGAAAACAAAACAACCCTTTCGAAACCATTTGGATTGAAAGGTAGGAAGTGGCAACTAAAGGCTTCGACTCAGTCGAAAGTAGTCATTTAAAGCAAAAGTGCAACTCGATCGAAACTATTCTTCTAAAACCATTTGACCCGGTCAAAAGCTAACCAAGTCAATATTAGTCAAAAGCATTTAAGTCAATCGAAACAAGCAGGCGCCTTTTCCTTCAAAAATCGAAACACGTTCACTTAAATGGTTTTTGTAAAACAATCAATTCACTACGTTCATGTTCACTTAAATGGTTTCGATTGACTTAAATGCTTTTGACTTAAATGGTTTTTGTAAAACAATTGAAATAATCAATTATTTTACAAAAAATTATTTCTCCTTTTTTAATTATATAAAACATTTAAGTCTCATACCTTAAATAATTTTATATAACCATTAAAACACTTAGGAAAATTCTACAAAAATTCCAGAAAATCTTTTTTAATATGTTCTTCAACGAATAAAAATTTCAGACCCAATTCCTTTATTAGTTAACCGTAAATGATTTATAATCCAAATTAACATCTTCTTTACTAGAAAATTCATATAAATTCCACAATAATTCAGAAAATTATAAAATTTTAAATCCATTTCTAAAATAATATTTATGATCTCCATAAAAATTTGCAAGGCATTTGGATGTCATTTTATAGGGTTTTTACCTTAAAACATATCATAAATTCAATATGAATAACCATAATTCATTAATAAGTATATATGTTTATTCAATCATTAAAAAATATGGCAAATCATTACAAAATATTCCAAATTCATCTTAAAACTGAAAACATAATAAAAAATGAGATTTAAACATTATTCATTTTAGCTTTAGAGATTAAAGAGATTGAGATGTGAATGGGTTTGATTTGCTTCACTACAAGAAAAAGTGGTTTCTACGGCAAAGGATAACAGCGTTTTAAGCTAACTTGCTGTTATTTATTGTATTAAGGGTAAAAATAAAAATGAAAATGCTGTTTATCGAACGAAATATTAGGTGGGATTTTTCTTTCACGTTGGCCGCCTTGCATTTCACTTAATTTATATGTTTATTTCTCTATTCACACAACCTTTTCACCAGTTCCAGTTTTATCCCCTTTCAATATTCCTCTCAGATTACAAGGTCATGAGAATTGGTCCTTTTATTTCCTTCAATAATCTCCGCCTTCAGATTCAATTACCCAAATTATGGTTTTAGCTATCGTACAAGAGAGAGGAGGCAGAAGCAGACCGTTGTTATTCTCTAGTTGCGGGTAACTAGTTATCAGCAAAATCCCTAATTTTTTTAAGTTAAATGGTAGCCGCTATTCAGTCAATTGCATGGTAGTTTTCTTTCCACGGCCAAATTGCATGGCTTGGAGGCAACTAGAACATGTTAAGGCTGGGTTTCGATTTTTTTTTTCAGATGCTATTTTCATCGAATCTCAATAATATATAGATGTAGCCGTTTGTGTTTATTTATTTTTTCGCACTACATTTCTCCAAGTACCATTATGTTGAGGCATTAGATTTGACTAGCTCAATACATAGACTCGATCAAGTAAGCTGTACTTATAAATCCATCGTACTAGTGATTTAATTGGTTAATGTGGTTGTATGGTGAGTAATAATTTAGTCTACTTAGGTGGTGGTGTAGAAGCAAAAGATATATATTATCAAAATATATTATATGCTATTTGAATGGCTTGATTTGTTGACATGGAAACTCAAATTAGCAGTGATGTGTTTATAGGAAATGTTAAATTTAGGTCTTCCAATGTCAACAGCCAATAAAGCGTGCATAAGCGAGAAGTGTTGAATTTGGATGTTTCAATGTCAATAGTCAGTAAAGAGGAGGAATAAGAAAAACAGTGCTTAAGAGCTTTGAGATCAGTATGCGTAATAGGAGACAAACATTAGAGTTCTTGTTTGTTGTATCTTTTTAGTCTTTTGTAGCCAAAGCTGAAGTTTGATTAGGTAAAATACAAAGATGTATTAATTCCATCTAACAAATTTCATGTGTTGAATCAATTTATTTAAGTATTGAGTTGGGCGTTAAACTATGAAAATGGTTTAAGTTGTTAGTGGTTAAGAAATTTGAAATTTTTCTAACTTTTACTGATGTTTCACTTTCATAAACATTATAAATCTTATAGGTTAGCTTCATGTAATGTTAATGATAATGGAAATAGTAATGTAATTACAAAAGGAAAATTCTTGGAAATACATAAAATACCATGATGTGTAATAAGCAGGAATATACTGGCAGTTATTCAAATATTGGCCATGACTTGTAGATGTGGTTCTTGCTATTTTTTTACGCCTTTTTCAGTATGCTACAACATGTTAGGAAGCAGTTTCATTATTTGCTAGATTATATAACACACATGCTAAAATTATTTCTTTGTAATTATGATTGTTGCAGTTTCTAATCAATATAGCATTTTATTAAGCATGGCAGGTATGACATAAGAGTAATACTACATAAAACTATTTTAAACATACTAAAAGGTACTGAGTAGTTTAGTTTGATTGTCCTTGTTTCCTTTATACCAAACTCATTATAAGTAAGGTTTAACATAGGTGAACTCACTATATGTAGGGTTCAGCATAAGTTTAGCATACTCATTATAGGTAAGGTTCAGCATAGATGCTTGGAAAAGATAAACCTCAATAATGGAATTAATAAGGTGTAGAAAGGAATGATATACCTTTTGAGGTTAAAATTGCTTAAACCGCTGCTTCATAATAGAAGATCAGCTATGTATATGTAGCCAATTGGAAAGCTATACTAGTATTTGAGTAGGATTAGCGGATCACCTTTCTATTATTTCTATTTTCAATATACTATTGGTTTCCTTTTACTAAGTTGCATTCTTGAATTCTATCCATGTTTTGTATTATTTCCATTACCAATGCAAGTCTCTTATTGATAAGGTGATTCGAATTATTAAATGATGATTGGAGCTTAACACATTTTGTAACTATAGGTGATCATATAATTGGCACAAGATTTTTTCTTTCCCAAAATGGGAAAGTCTCATTATATCGTATAGAGAAAATCACTCCATTTATTTAGTCTTAAACTTAGAATTCTTGGCCCTTCTATGAACTTAATTTTCTAGCATATATTAAAAAAATGAGATTGCTTGCCTAATTCTATGCATTAACTAAATAGCAAAATCTATATTCTTTTCATGTGTAGTTTTTTGCTATGAGATTGTGAATTCATATCCAACTTTCTTTGAATATTTGCTGTCTTATTTTAAAATAGTTTTTTAATCTCCAGTTAACATTTCTAACAAAGTCTTACTGATAATAAGGAAAAGAAAGCGTAGATCATCCATTTAATGCTAACAAGGAAAAAAAGAGCATGTTTAACAAATTCCAACTGTTAATAAGGAAAAAAATAGGTAGACCAATATTTGGGCATACTTTACTGAACTTTAAAACATAAGCATTTAGTTTATACAAAAACTAAATTTATATCCAAAATGATTATTTTGAGTATCTATTCAACAACCTATAGTAACCAAGTAATACTAGTTTGATGTGTCCAAGCTCAATAATGATTTTTGTATCATTTGCTTATTCTTAAAAATGAAGTAATAATTCAATGTGGTTAATTGTATTACAATTTCAATGTTTTTTTTATAAAGTGTCATATTATAGGAGTCTTTAATGCATCCTAACATAAGTCTCGGCTTTATCAAAGATATGCTTTGAAAACTAGGTTTGGTGTTATATTATTTTTATATGGACTTTCAGTAAGAATATTTCCAAATAATTTACAAAGTTATGTTTCCTCATATATGGTTCCAAATTTGTATAGTTTTGCATTTCTTCCTAACAGGAAATGCTAGATTATGTCCTTCAAAAGATGAATGGAATTGGTGCTTCGAAAATAAAAGAACAACCCCTATTCAATTTTATATTTTTGGAAATGGTAAGCATTAAATGGAAATATTGGGAAGACGAAAGAAGTATTGAAATTGAAGTATGGGTGATTTTAACTGTTACAATAGTTAAAGAAAAGCTCTGTTAGCACTTGGTTAGCAGTCTGATTCTTCAGACTGTGGGTTCGAATTATTAAATGATAATTGGAGCTTAAGACATTTGCAACTATTGGTGATCATATAATTGGCACAAGGTTTGTTTTTTTCCAAAAATTGGAAAGTCCCATTATATCGTATAGAGAAACCCACTCCGTTTATTTAGTCTTAAACATAGAATTCTTGGCCCTTTTGTGAATTCAATTTTCTAGCACATATATAAAAAATGAGATTGCTTGCCTAATTCTGTGCATTTACTAAATAGCCACATCTACATTCTATTCATGAGCAGTTTTTTTTTGCTATGAGAAACTCATTGCGAATTTGTGTCCAACTTTCTTTGAATATTTGCTGCCTTATTTTAAAATTTATTTTTTAATGTCGGCCAACAGTTCTAACAAAGTCCATCTGTTAATAAGGAAAGAAAGCGAATACCATCCATTTACTGTAAATAAGGAAAAACATGAGCATGTTTACCAAAGTCCGACTGTTAATAAGGAAAAAAAATAAGTAGACCAAAATTTGGGCATACTTTATAGAACTGTAAGACATAAGCATTCGTTTATAGAAAAACTAAATTAATACCCAAAAAGATTATTTTGAGTTTATATTCAACAGTCTATAGTAACCAAGTAAAACTAGTTTGACGTGTCAAAGCTCAGTATGATTTTTGTATCATTTGCTTATTCTTAACAATAAAGTAATAATTCAATGTGCTTAATTTGTATTATAATTTCAATGTTTGTTTTTATAAAGTGTCATAATATACGAGTCTTTAATGCAGACTACCATAAATCTCGGTTTTATCAAAGCCATGCTTTGAAAATCGGGTTTGGTGTTTTACTGTTTTTTATATGAACTTTCAGTAAAAAAAATTACCAAATAATTTACACAATTTTGTTTCCTTATATCTGGTTCCAATTTGTGCAGTTTTGCATTGCTTCCTAACTACAAATGCTAGATTGTTGTCCTCTAAAAGATGAATGGAATTGGTGCTTAAAAATAAAAGAACAATACCTCTTCAGTTTTATTTCTTGGGAAATGATAAGCATTAAATGGAAATATTAGGAAGACAATAGAAGTATGCATATTTCTTTTGAAAATGAAATATTTGTGATTGTAACTATTACAACGGTTAAAGAAAAGCTCTGTTAGCACTTGATTTGTAGTCTGATTCTTCAGTTTACAAATGGTTAGCTTTATTGAAACTGTAAATATTTAAAATCTATTACTGTCAAGCCCGACACATTAGACTGGCAAAGACAGCGCAGTGCCATAAAAATGAAGGCGGAGCTGTATATTTTGGCTAGCTCAATGTATTTCAATAACACGTTCAATGTGTTCTTACTTTGTTGTAGTTGACTGCTGCTTTTTTCTTGATCTATTATCACGTTCTCAAGTATATGTCGTTTTGGCTAGCGATGTCCGATGTCAGGTATAAGCCATGTTGAAGAGTAAGATTGCGGACCAAATATGCTGCAAAAAAGGAAGATTTTAGAAGAATTGAAGGCGTAAAAGATTTGAATCTGGCCAAGCTGAAGGAAGCAAAGGAATCCTTGAAAACTTTAGAGAAACATCAAAACCTGGATATTGGCTACAGATTTATTTGACAGCAATCCCATCTATACTTGTACTGATTTTCATTTTTTAGTTTTTAGCATATGTTTTTGATACTGAATTTATCACTATTTTGCTGGCAAGTATTCCTTGTACTACTGCACAGACCCTTTCCTCAACTGGTAATAATTTTCTTTTACCTTCTTATTTTTTTGCTGGATTCGGAATATTATGCTTGTCTTCTTGGAATTTTACGTTGATATTTTTTTCCTTGCTCGCTAAATGTGCTTCATAATGTTAAGTTGCAAATTGCAACTCCAGTTTTGAAAAGCTAAGTTGCAAAATGCTACTTAGTATAACGTGTCATTGGAAGAGGGCGTGAGGTTCCACTTCATCGGTATATGTGTCTATAATCGATAATTGTTACTAATTTGTCAACTAAAAAAAATTACCTCTGGCCATTTATCTGAATTCCTTTTAATATCATATGTATAGAGGGAAGTTAAAAGATGGTTCCCTGATAGTAATAAGATGCTTATAACTGAAAAGGAGCACAGAACTTCAATCGACAAATTGAACTAATCTCAAAGCTTAGAATTACCATTTAGTTAGTGCTCTTGGTCACTGCTTCGAAAACCATCTTCATGATTCAACTGTCAGTAGATTATTTCTTGTTTTTGAATTCATGTCGAATGGATCACTTAGAGACAATATTTCACGTAAGTTATTATTCGTTGTCTTTCTCCTTTTATAATTTATATCATTAAAGGAAATCCATTTATTCTATGAAACTCTACAACAAATTCAAATTCCACTATGATATTATTTGTATGATTCTTATTTTATTTTAAAAAAGGTTAATTATTCTATGAAACTCTACTACAAATTCAAATTCCTCTGTGATATTATTTGTATGGTTCTTATATTATTTGGATGATTCTTATTTTTTTTTCAAATTCCATCGAGTTATTTTCTTTCCTTTTTTTTGATTCCAAATTAAAGAAGAAGAAAAATGAAGATAAGATGTGATTTTTGCAATGAAGAAGCAGCATCAGTGTTTTGTTCTGCAGACGAGGTTGGTCTTTGTTCCAGATGTGATTATAATGTTCATAGTGCGAATCTACTTTCAAGAAAGTACAAGCATTTTTCGATTATTAATCCTTCTTCTAATTGTTCTGATTCTCAATCTCCACTTTGTGACATATGCAAGGTTTCCATCTAATTTGCATCTCTTTTAATTTAGTTAGAATTTGTTTTTATCATCTTTAGGCTTGTTTTTCTTTATCTTAAGTTTGATTTTCTTTACCTTTCTATCAAACAAAAAATCTTTGGGTGCTATCTTTTCAAGTTATTTCAACAAAAAATTGATTGAATCTTACCATTAACAAGAAAAGACGGGATTTTTATTCTGCCTGGAAGATAGAGCGATACTATGCAGAGACTGTGATATGTCAATACACAAAGCATATGCACACACAATGAAGCACAGTAGATTTCTAGTAGGTGGAAACAGGCTTTCCTCAAATCCAATAGTAAAGCCCGAACTAAGGCCCAAAACGTCCAGTGAAAGCAATCATCACTGTAATTCTGGATTTCGGGTCAAAGATAATAACAACAGCAGCAGCATATCCGAGTACGTAATTATTTATGACAGATAAATTCTGCAAGTCATATTTAATCTGACAGTGTCGTACTAATATATATAATCATCAGTTAGTCAAAAAATATTTTGTTAAGCATTTACATGAAGGTACCTTCACCATATTGTTTATTGCTACTTGCTGATTAGCAAGCTGGTTAAACATAGTTGGCATATGTCATGATTTTGTTTCTAAGACTAACTTTTTTTTCTTGGTAGACCATATGCTTTATGTCGATGTTAGCAGGTATTTCAGTGTTTAGATAGCTCCTTGTCTATCACATATAAACACTACTATTTCATCTATTTTTTAAAAACTGTTTTATTCAAACTATTATTTTATTTTTGCATTTTTATTTCGATTTCGACTATGAAACATGAATAAAGTTCTTGGCAGAATTGTGAATTCGACAGGGAAACTAGCTTTCATTCGCTTCTTGGCATATGGCTTCAGTCTCAGAAATGCTTATTCTCCAAAATCATAGATCCATGATTCCAGAGGTTGTAGCATTGATTGATGGGACTGAGAACTTTACCTATAAGTAAGATGTAATAACAAATTGTAATCTAAACAGGTGAGAAGACATACCGAACAACAAGTGTAGGTGAGAAAGAAGATGGTTTATGCTCAGGTAAAATCACTATAACTTAGGCAACCCACTGTTTACAAATTTCCTAGTCCATCAAGTTGTTTTCATTGAGTGTGTGCTTTGATTTTCTTGCTCTGATGCCACTTTTTGCAAATATTTTTATTTTTATTTGCATCTCAACATTGATATGTACTTGGCAGGCTTTGGAGGTGGAATATGGATGCTAGCTTGGTTTCAGACCATACACAACAAGAGGCAAGGTAACATTAAATGATTATTTATGTATTTTATATAACATATAGTTTTCAATCTATGATGTTAAATTTTATTTTGTATCAAACTTCAGCATCTAGAGGTGAGTAATTCTCACCAGACGATGTGTACTTATATAGTTGATAAACTGACATCACTTGAATTTGTAAATGCATATCATCCTGTTATAACTGCTATATTATAATCATATGATGTTCACACCTGTATTTACACCTGTTATACTATATGTTACTGTTATTTCATGTTTTTCTGTTCATTTTTATCAGTTTATCACACTGCAAGTTCCCTGTAGATTAGGTTCACTATGGGTTGAAATGATACATACCCGAATGGACTTTAGAATAGGGAAAGATCGTTATGGGCTGAAACGATAAGCCTGTGCGACTTTTTATTTATTTTATTTAACTTGGGATTGCGGGTTTGAAATGATAGAACCCGGTTTTTCTTTGTAAACTGCGGATTGAAATGATACATATCCGTATCACTTGACCTAGACTAGAAAATTTTATACAGACCCATGGTTTATATATTTTTCTGAAAATTTTAAAATATTTTAAAAATGTAAATATTATGATATTTTGATTTAATTTTTTTTAAAATGATTTCTATAAAATATTAGTGATTTTCTACAAATTAAATAAGTGAATTAAGTAAATGGTGAAGTAGAATTTGAAGTATAAGTAAATTTTGGAATTTATGATTTTGTTTATAAATGGAATTTATGTAAAGTAAGAAAATATGACAAACTGAATTTAAAAGATGAATTTAATGATTTTTATTAAGTAATGATAATTTTTAAAAGTGTTAATGATTTTGTATAAATTAAAATATGAAATACATGAATATTTAAGCTGAATTTGGAAATATAACTTAAATTGTGTTTGCACAAAAAATGGACAAACACCTCAAAATTGTATGATTTAGTAGATCTTATGTTGTTCTTAGTGATTTGGGTGATTTATGCAAATATATGAAAAGCAGGGACTAAACTGTAAAAAGACACACAGATTTATAGTGGTTCGGCTAGAACGTGCCTACGTCCACTTTATATGTTATTTCTCCTTTAGATCTCAGATTACAAGTACAAAGCTTTGGTACAAGTATCTAAAAGTGTTTGAAAGTTCCTTCCGTGCTTGAGCTCTCAAACTTCTCCCCCATTGTTGTACCCCTGCCCCTCTATTTATAGAGTGAGGTTGGGGGCAGGGGTCTTGGATGTATATAGCTGCTGGTGGGCCTGGGCTGAAGCAATCTGGCCTGGCAAATCTGGTTCGGCGGAGCTTTGTTCGGTCGTAGCTGTGGAGGAGTTGGTCCGGCGATGAGCTATGTGGTCCGGCGTTGGTGGTTCGGCGAGGCTTAGGGATGGAGTTGGACCGGTGGTAGGGGCTCGGTTCGGTGATGGGTCTTGGACCGGTGGTGGTGATGAGGTCGAAATAGTTTGGTTCGGCAGTTGTGAGGATGCCGAATGAGGTAGTGCCGAATGAGCTTTTGTACTGGGAATGCCGGATGTACCAAGGCATCCTGAGTGCCGCATGATGACTGCCGAATGACCTTGATGATGATACGCTTGCTGGCTGCTTCTTCTTGGTTCGGTTGTGGAGGAAACGCACCCCACACAGACATTCCAGTTCTGACCAAAAATGGGATAACACTTTGCCCCCCAAAACATGACTTGTGGTAGGAAGACGTGTTTTGTAATGCCCTGAGCTGGATGTTCATATCCTGTCAACAACCTGCAAAGAGCTTGATAGTTTTATATGGCCCCAAATGACGACCGTTCGGGATCGAGCTATTTGGGATGAAGCGCGGCCGTTCATGGTCAAGCGCCTAACTTCAAATGACGACCGTTCGCGATCGAGTCACTTGAGGTGAAGTGCGACCGTTCGCGGTCAAGCGTCTAAATCCATGCGACGATCGTTCGAGATCGAGTCATTTGTGGTGGAATGTGATCGTTCACGGTCAAGCGCTTTACTTCAAATGACGACCGTTCGGGGTCGAGTCATTTGAGGTAAAGTGCGACCGAGCCCGGTCAGGAGGCGGACCTCAAATGGCGACCGTTCGTGATCAAGCCACTTGGGGTGAAATGTGACCGTTCGCGGTCAAGCGCCTTACTTCGAATGACGATCGTTCGAGATCGAGCCATTCGTGGTAAGGTGCGACTGTTGGCGGTCAGGGGGTGGACCTCAAATGGCGACCGTTCGCGATCGAGCCACTTGGGGTGAAATGTGAGTTGTGCCGTTCGAGGCGAGTTTGTGACTGTTCGAAGTCGGGTGCCGTTCGAGGCGAGTTGTGACCGTTCGAGGTCGGGTGCCGTTCGAGGCGAGTTGTGACCGTTCGAGGTCGAGTGCCGTTCGAGGCGAGTTGTGACCGTTCGCGGTCGGGGTGCCGTTCGAGGCGAGTTTATGTGTGCCCGGGGGGGACTTAATACCATCCAAACCAGATTCACGTTCGGGTGAGTTTCTGGATTGTCTGTTGTGGCGGTTTATCACTATCTCAGAGCATGCCTAGGGATCGTTCGCGATCCCGTACATGTGTAAGTAGCTTAGCCATTTTAGAATTATCAAAACCAAATATTCATTCAACTGATGAAATTTAAAATAGAAATGTTCAGCAAAGTCAAATCCAAATCTAAGAAATAAAGAACAAAAGCAAAGCAGTGACGTCGGAGTGCAAACGCCTATATCGATGTGGTTTATAGTTGTATCAGAGCATGCCTGAGGATCGTTCGTGGTCCTGTACATGTGTAAACAACTTAACCGTATCAGTGTGGAGTTTGCTGCTCGTTCGTCGTTATCTCGATCAATGGATAATAAGATGACGTCTCGATCCTGAGCCGTCTTCAGTTGGTGCAGGCGGTGGTCGTTCTTGTCCCACCGTTGTGGCCCTCCTTCTCACATATTGTGATAGCAAACCATTCCGAATATGCCCCTCCACCTCATCTTTCAGATGCCTGCAATCGTTGGTATGATGACCATTCAGGTCGTGGAACAAGCAATATCTGTCTGATTTCCTTTCGTTAATAGTCGGATCCCTTCGCATTGGCCTACGGTAGGGAACCTTCTCTCTTGTATCTTGATAGATTCGCTCCAAACTCTCATTCAGCTCGGAGTAAGTGGTGAATCGTGACTCTTTCCGTGGCCGCTTTGACCTGTCATCATTATCCTCAGCCTTTCTCTTTCCTTTACCAGTCTCTGCACCCCTTCCAGGTGGGTTTCCGCTCTTGATTGCGTAAACATCAACTTCTTCCTCTCTTTCTGCACTAGCATCTTCCAAACGCAGAAACTTTTCAGCCTCATGATAGAACTCTCCCAGATTCATAGGTGGATCTTTAGTTAACGAATTCTTGAACTCCGTACTATCAGCTATTCCAGATACAGCCGCCATCATGACCATAGATGGATCTGGTCGATCCACTGATGCTGCTGCCGCATTAAATCGTGTTAGAAAACTCCTCAAAGTCTCTCCAGTTTTCTGCTTCAAGGTTGCCAAAGTCATCACATTCTTGGGTCTTGCAATATGAACCCTGAATTGCCTCATGAATCTCTCAGTTAAATCTGCCCACGTTCCTATGGAGCCGCTTTCCAGTTGTCTGAACCACAACGCCGCAATATCTGCCAAGTACAATGGAAAGCACCGGGCCATAACCTCCTCTGATGCCCCCAGCACTTCCATATGCCTTATATATTTTGTCAGATGAACCGTGGGGTCTGTCCTTCCATTATACATATCCAATGATGGTAGCTTAAAATCTGGTGGGTTCCTAGCTCGCCTGATTGTTGTGGTAAAAGGACTCCTATTCACATCCTCCAGGTCTCTATTCACTAGTCCGCCTCTCATAGCTCTTCTAACCATCTCAACTAATCTGTCATTGTCTCCAAGCTGAAGTCCTCGTTCACTGCCTTCGACCTGCCCCCTGAGTCCGTGGGAGCTTTCAGGTGTATGCCCCCCTGGCGGAGCGTTCATTCTTCTATTGTTACCAGATTGTTCGGATGCCCCCGTCTCTCTTCTCGGGATTGGATCAACATGTTCTGCATGTGTGCCCCCTAGCTCTGGTGCTACGCCAGATGGTCCTGCTCCGTTCTGAACTCCAGTTGCGCCTTGGTTCCGTGCTCCAAGTTGCCCAATCTGTTGAAGCAAGTTCTGGATCATCCCTTCTTGTCTTCTCATCATGGCCTCCATCTCATCCCTGGTGATGAAGACTAAAGCTTGGTTTGCTCCTGAGGAAGCCTCTTGACTCCCTTCCTGTTGACTTTGCTCCGGCCTCGGCCTTCTGCTTGATTGTCTTGCCATGATTCTCCCAATCTGAATCTTTAGACTTTAAAATTCAGCTTCTAAGCAGTAGAATCCCTGAGTTCAGCTCTCAATGAAAGCACCAAAAATGTTTGCACAAAAAATGGACAAACACCTCAAAATTGTATGATTTAGTAGATCTTATGTTGTTCTTAGTGATTTGGGTGATTTATGCAAATATATGAAAAGCAGGGACTAAACTGTAAAAAGACACGCAGATTTATAGTGGTTCGGCTAGAACGTGCCTACGTCCACTTTATATGTTATTTCTCCTTTAGATCTCAGATTACAAGTACAAAGCTTTGGTACAAGTATCTAAAAGTGTTTGAAAGTTCCTTCCGTGCTTGAGCTCTCAAACTTCTCCCCCATTGTTGTACCCCTGCCCCTCTATTTATAGAGTGAGGTTGGGGGCAGGGGTCTTGGATGTATATAGCTGCTGGTGGGCCTGGGCTGAAGCAATCTGGCCTGGCAAATCTGGTTCGGCGGAGCTTTGTTCGGTTGTAGCTGTGGAGGAGTTGGTCCGGCGATGAGCTATGTGGTCCGGCGTTGGTGGTTCGGCGAGGCTTAGGGATGGAGTTGGACCGGTGGTAGGGGCTCGGTTCGGTGATGGGTCTTGGACCGGTGGTGGTGATGAGGTCGAAATAGTTTGGTTCGGCAGTTGTGAGGATGCCGAATGAGGTAGTGCCGAATGAGCTTTTGTACTGGGAATGCCGGATGTACCAAGGCATCCTGAGTGCCGCATGATGACTGCCGAATGACCTTGATGATGATACGCTTGCTGGCTGCTTCTTCTTGGTTCGGTTGTGGAGGAAACGCACCCCACACAGACATTCCAGTTCTGACCAAAAATGGGATAACAAATTGAATTTAAGTTTAAAAGTGAAATTTTAATTAAGTAAAATAAATGGAAATAAGTTATATTTTGGAAACTTAAACTTAGTTGTTAAGTTAAGAATTTAATTAAAGAAATGAAAATTTAATTGTTATTTAATTTGATTTGTGTATGGAAATTTGACTTTATAAAATCATAGAAATAAAGGTATTCAAATGATTATTTTTAAAATATGAAAATATATGATTTTATAAGTTAAAATGATTTATATTAAAAGTTAATTATGTGTGAAATTGTAAATAAAACTCTGAATTTGATTTGACATCATTTTGAAATGTAATGTAAAGATATTACAGCACTTTTAAAATGATGTAGTTGTTTTAAATGAACTAAAAGTCTAATTTGAACTAAAGGTTATTATAGCACTTTGTAAGTGCTATAGTTGTTAAATTTAACCAAAGTTTACTTGAAATTAAAAGAAACCTATTACAGCATTTAAGTGCTGTCTTTTGTTAATGAAATAATTTAAAACATAACATTTCGTAGCATTTTCTAAGTGCTGCGAAAGTTGAATTTTCTTTGTTTAATAAATTCAAATGAATAAATGCTCTTTGAAAAAAATTAAATTTTGGAAATTAAATATTTAATTATTAAAAATAATGAATTGACTTTACATGATTTAAATGGAATGGTTGATTTGGGAAATATAACTATTTTGAAATGTGATTTAATGGTATTTAAATTTTAATTAAATAAATAATGTTTGAAATGACATTTTGATATTTTAAAAATGAATTTGATATGATGTTAAATCTTGGAATGAATAATTGAAGTTTATATTAGTATGAAAATATTTGGTTTACTTGTAATTTGAATCTATTTAAAAGATATTGGACTTATGAAATATAGGATAATAAAGCTTTGGAATTTATTTTATAATTTGAATAGTTATTTTGTGGATTAAATCTATATTTGAAATTTATAAGATTTGAAATGGTCTATGGAAATTTAATTGAAATAAATGATTGAATTGAATTGAAACTTTGGGAATTGAATACCTGATTTGAAATATAATACTTGTACTTTTAAATGGTTTAGATGAATTATTTTGATTGAAATATAAACTATTTAAAAGGTGACTTGAAATGATAATAAATGAATGATATCTTTGAATTTAAAAAGTATTTAAAGTTGAATATTTAGATTTGAACTCAAATGATATTTTGGTATATAAAAATGATTTGAAATGAAGGTTTGAAAAGATTTGATATTTTGATATATTAAAATGATTTGAAATGAAGTTTTGGAAAGATATGATATTTTGATATATTGAAATGATTTGAAATGAAGTTTTGAAATGATATGATATTTTAAATATATTGAAATGGTTTGGAATTGATTTAATCTTTATTTTGATAAAGATTTGGATTTGAGATGATATTATATTTTGAAGTATAAACTGTTTTTAAATTATAACCACGGGTTATAATAAAGATTGGCTTTTAAAGAGATCGGGATCGAATATGGACATACTCTCTGTCGATACCGAAAACCACTTTGACAATTGTGTACACGGTGGAGTTTCCATAATGAAGTAGGATGGTGGCGACGATCCTAAGGTATATACGTGGACCCAACTCCCGTGAGTTGGCATAAGGTGGCTAAAACAGGAGCGATCTCGGACCAGTGAGGTAGCACCTCTTATCGGACGCACTTCTTCGATACCATTCTATTACTTTGTGATTTTTGGTGGCCACCCTTGTTTTGGGAGTGTTGTTCGAGGTGGACGGTAGTGGCTGCTATGCGTTCCATCAGTCCGTGTGCGTAATTGGTATATCTACCCTGGCATTGCCTTGTGTCCCGTGTCACCTACCATATCGAGTTTTACTACGATTTGTGATTTCTCCCGCAGCCTGTGAAGTATCGAGAGTAGCCCCCATTTTTGGGAGTATGCTAATACTGGATAGACTACTGGGACTATTACGTGTTAAGGGGAATATTGGGTCACTCCTTAACGCTATTTAAAAGTATGTTTATTTTATATTAGACATTATTATAATAGCAAATATTACTACATAGTAGATAGTTTAACGGATCCTTAAAGAATGGGCGATCCCAAGCATTCTTTAAGTTACTTGTACCTTTATTACAGTTCACTTGAGTTGGTCTACATTATATAAGTATATATTGTCCTGACTCGAGTGTTTTGTGTTTTGCTTTATGCTCGGGTCAGCCTGAGTTATTCACAGATTTGGATTTCCACTCTCCTGGAGATTTGAATCACTGGAGATTATCTGCTTGTCTTGTCCTATCTATTTCAGTTCTGTTGTTCTACTTAGCTTGTACTTGGTTATTTTATTGAGACTTCTGTTGTACTCTATTTGTAACGACCTGTATTTTTAACACTTTAAAAATACGAATTAAAATAAAAAATTTGGATAAAAATCCGAAGGAAATAAAATTTTGTGTTGTTAAATGTGAATTACAAGTTAAAATGCAAAACTGAATTCTGAAATAACTTATTTGTAAAATTAAATATGGATGTTAACCTGTATTGAATGTAAGTAATGAATTGAGTTTGATTGTAAACCAAATTGGTTATGATTGTAAACAAAGAATAAATAAAACGGTAGATTTAATAGTGGAAGTTTATGTTATTGAAACTAATATAAATAAATGTAACTTAATATTACAGTTGATTGAAATCAAATAATAACCGAAACTGTAATTTGATAAAGATGTTAACTGGTTGTAACGGCCGTAAATTTTAACTGTTAAATAACGTAATTAGTTAAATTTTGTGAAATTTTAAACGATAAAATTTTGAAATATAAATTTGATATTTGGAATGCGTCTAATTAAACATAGCAACTGGTAAATTTTCATCCGGAAATATGAAAATTTATTTCGCGCGTAAATTTACTTCAATTTAATCAGTTAAAAATAGATGATAATAAAATGTTTTTCAAACCTAAATATTTTTACATGGAAATTTGTAAATCATCTTCTGAGTGAGACGTCATCTTTCGTTTCGTCAAATTTGGACTTCTGTTGCTCCGTTTATCTTATTTCTGTTAAAATAGCAGCATTTCTGGTACCGGTTATCGACTTTTGATCGGATGACCGTATCACTGATATCTGTGTACCATTTTGATCATCTCGTCGTGCTGATCTCTGCGGTATATTTATTTCTATATTTTGAGGTCCGGTACGCGACGGAAATAATAAAACGGTTCGCTGTAGCGGTACCATTAGCTATGACTTTTAACGTTCCTTCGGTTTCAAAAAATAAAACGTGCTACCCAAACCAAATATCAATTGCTTTAATAAATTTTCTCCGGAATCAAAGCTTTAGACCATTGCTATTTCAAATTCCACCATTTCAGTTTAGACCGATTCACCCTCCTTTTACTCTCATATTTTTCTCCATCTCGTGACTCTTCCTGTACCCCTCTCTCATTTGCAATCTTCTCTGCCTCGTTCCTTTATATTTTTCCTCAACCCTTCCAGATGCTTCCTCTTCACCCAGAAAACCCCACGACCCCATGTTTCCCAACCGAAGTCAGTCACCAACTGCCACCTCGTCGAACTCCTCCGCCTTTCCAGCCTCCACGTCAACACCGAACCCACCAGCACCCACCACCCCACCGAATCCATTCGCCTCCAATACGACTCCAAACCACCACCAACTCTCTGCCTCTCGCCCTACCAAACCCGAAGCACTCACCCCTATAACCCGAAGCCCACACCCCATGACCCGAGGCAAGCCCCTCCGACCAAACAATGGCCGCAACGCCATCACCCCGTCCCACATCTGGCCACCATCTCCGCCCTCTGTATCTCACGCACCCAGCTCCTACCCACCGCCTCTCTTTTCCCCTGCAAACACACTGGCCGAAACCCAGTCGGACACCACCGGGATCTACCCCATGCCAAGGCAGAGACCACCCACCTTCCTCCAGCAGATCCGTGCCCTCTCTCTAACTCACTGCCGTGCCGAAGCAAGCAATCACCACCATGCTCTCATAGCTCCGACCATCCCTCTCGTCCTCCACCTTTCTCGCTTTATGTCTTCTTCTTTCTTCGCAAGGTATTATATCTAAATTTTTTATTATTATAATGGTGTGTATAAGATATATATTTATACATTCCATGGTTATGCATGTGATATTCATTCCAGTCTACTATGTATAAGTTAATATAGATTTTATGTAAGTTAGTTTATATATATATCATTTTATACAGTAAGTATTATATGTTATATTAAAAGGTGGGTATTATATTGGTCTGCATATCAAAAAGGGGGTCTGCACGTGTATTGTTTAAGAGAAAATAAGGTTTAAGTTTAAAACACTTGTAGTTTTAGATAGTATATATTAACTATATTTAGTGATATACGAATATATATATTCTGTATATATAGATCTGCTATTATAAACTTATACAAATATATATAGGAATATATATGCACGGGTACAATGTAAGTTGTAAAATTGTTATATTTATAGCATATTTTAAGTTGACAGCCTATATGCTTCATCCATAGATAATACGTCCCATATGTATATTTTTGTGTACTAGTTTTGTTTCACTGACATGGCTTATTATATATATTAGTACTATTGGAAGTATAGTTGATATATTGCATGTGTTGCGTGTGGTTTTGTTTTGCTCTGTTTATTTAATGTATGATGTATTATATATATACTGTAAAAGGAATTTTCGCACCTATTTGTTCACACTAGGATTTCTATATTTGTTTTCGTGATATATATATATATAGTTTGTACTGCCTACATATAATTTTCGTATATATATAGAGTACTAAGCATGTAGTTAATATATATAGCCTACATTAAGTTTCGTATATATATTTTTTTAGTGTGAAGTGAGACACATATATTTTTAGTTTATATAAGTCTGCTATATAAATGTTAAAGGAGTTGTTATAGACTTTTTAAAAGTGTTGTTTGTACATTTATACGAATATTTTATTCTATTTGCAAGTATCTATATATATTAGTTATATATTGTAATATGTATGGTCTGCATATGTTGTTAATATAGGTAACAGTCCCATTATATTTTAGTATATGTAGTTACAATATATAAAGGTTTATATTACAGTTTATACAGTATATAATATATTGTACCGTATATTGCATTGTATATACTTTATAAGTATTGTTACCAAAATATATTCCATATAAAGTTGCAATATTATATGTTTGCTTTCCTTTTGGAACTGTTTGTAATTGTATAATGAGAAGTATGTGTATGAAAGTTATATAGTTAGTTATAATTTATATGTTAGTTGGTGTGTCAGCATATATAAGTTAAGCTTAAAAAAAAAATTCTTTTGTTTTGATTGTTATATCAATATATATATACGTATATATGTTAAAACTGTTAAGTTTTAATGTATTGATTCAAAATCTATTTATATATATGACTTTAATGTTTGAGTTTTATTTAAACATAGATTTATATATATATAATTTAATACATGTTTGAATTTAGAATATGGGATATATGTATGATATATGTATAGTTATGTGTAGTGGTATATATGAATTCACTTATACCATTTATCATCATCGATCCAGTTCTGATTTGATTCGTCTATTTCTGTTTATCAGCTCTGTCCATCTAATTTCGTACCAGTCTTGCTTTGCTTTGAAATTCGTGCGTGGATCAGTAACTCTTCTCATTCTCCTTCATCTCTAACCTCGAAAGGTGAGCAATCACTCACGATTAATATTCTTATAGTTATTAAATTTGATTTCAATTGAAATGTCAATTGAAATATGCTGATGTTAGTTATTTACATTGTTATATATGTCATTATATGTATCTGTTCACTTATGACATCCGACACCATTATCTGTTATTTATATTGTTGATATATGCCTGTTACTGTTGTTATTTTATTATCATATCTGTTATCACTCTGCAAGTTCCCTGTTAGTATAGAATCACTATGGGTTGAAATGATACATACCCGAACGATCTGTAGAATAGGAGAAAATCGTTATGGGTTGAAATGATAAACCCAAGCGATTTTCATTGAATTGAATTTGGGATTTCGGGTTGAAAAGATATATACCCGAATATGTTTTAAATTACGGATTGAAATGATAAATATCCGTATCACTTGACCATAGGATAGAAAATTATATACAGGCACTGTTGGTCTATATATAAATGTTTTGAAAATGATTTCTTTGGCTTTGAAAAGAAATATATGGTTTTGATAAATATTGATTTTAAAGATTTATTAAAGTTAATTTAATAAAGTTGATAAATAATATGTTTAAGTATTTAATATCTATATTTTTTTTATATATAGAATTTGTATTGATTTGAAATTGATTGAAATTGTATTTATTTAAGAATTATACTTAAATAAGTCTGATTTGAAATGTATTGAATTTGAACATTTAAAGAAGTGATTTTCAACTTGAAATTTGAAAGGGTGACTTAACTGGATATTTCAAACGTATAAATATTTAAATGAGATCTGTTGTTTATTTAAATTGTAAATTGAAATTGTATTTAGATGTTATGGAAATGATTAAGTTAATATTTCAAAACTAAATAATTGTAAAGTGAATTTGATATGTATATAAATTTATCGAATTTAGTTTTGAAATGATGAATATTTAAAAGCTTTGAAATATATTCAAATTTGAAATGGCTTATTTTATGGTTTAGATACGTATTTGAAATTGATAATTTGAAATGGTTTATTTAGAAGCTGAATCGAGTTGAAACTAATGATTTGAGATTTGATTAAATTAAATTTTTGGAATTCGAGTTAATTTGAATCGATTTGTGAAATTTGAGGAAATTAATTTATTTTATAACGAAATTTTAATATCTAAACTGTTTAAAAGAAAAGTGATATGATTTCCAAAATACTACGATTTCCAGACTATGATTTTGAAAGCATTCTAACTTTGGAAAGTAATATGATTTTAAAAATGGATATATTTGAAGTGAAATGATATCGTATTAAATTTGGGTTTTGAAATGATAATGATTTTGGTTTAAAGTATAAACTATTTTGAAACGACCACGGTGTCATAATAACGATTGGTTGGCAAAGAGACCGGGATCGGATATGGACATACTCTCTGTCGATACCGAAAACCACTTTGACAACCGTGTACGCGATGGAGATTCCAGAATGAAGTAGGATGGTGCGACGTCCTTAAGGTATTACGTGGACCCAACTCCCGTGAGTTGGCATAAGGTGGCTAAAACAGGAGCGATCTCGGACCAGTGAGGTAGCACCTCTTCTCGGACACATTTCTTCGATATTATACTCTTACTGTTTTGACTAGATGGCCATCCTCCGATTTGGGAATGTTGTTCGAGGTGGAACGGTAGTGGCTGCTATGCGTATCCATCAGTCTGTGTGCGTAATTGGTATATCTACCCTGGCATTGCCTAGTTGTGTCGTGTCACCTACCATACCGAGCTTTACTACGATTATGATTTTAAGATCCGACCGCGTTAAGGTTCTCCATCCCCTTAACGCTATTTTCCGATATGATTATACTTTACTTATTTAGACACTATTATAATAGCGAATATTACTACATAGTAGATAGTTTAACGGATCCTTAGGGGATGGTTATCCCAAACATCCTTTAAGTTACTTGTATTTCAGTTGATATTTCACTTGAGTTGGATTTATTTATATAAGAATGTTAATCCTGACTCGAGTGTTTTGTGTTTTGCTTTACGCTCGGGTCAGACTGAGTGATACAGCATTTGAGACTCACCTTTGGAGTTGGAGCTTCGCTTGGAGATCCAGCAATCTATCGATCCTGCTTTCAGTTATTCTGTTGATTCCAGTGATGTATTCAGATCTGGTATTTGATTATTGTATTGAGACATCTATTGTATTCGAGACCTCTGTTGTATCTTGTTTAACTCCGTTATATATATAGTAGCTTCATGAACTACTATCCTTTTGTTTCCGCTGCATTATTGTTATATTACTCTGTGTCTGTGATCTGTAATTATTTTATTTACTGTATATGATGAGTTTTGCCAAATTTTATTTACAACGCAGTATTTTGAGCAATTCAACTCCGGCATGAGTGTCTACCTATACACTTATAATGGATACGAATGGTTGAAAATACTGGGTCGTTACACTGGTAATTGAACGTAAGTAAAGATTTAAATTTGAATGTAACAAGAAATTGAATTGAATTGAATTTGATTGTAAACAACGAAATAAATAAAATGTACATTTAATATTGAAGTTATAATATGGAAATCAACGTAAATGAATGTAATTTAATATTACTGTGAATTTAAATAAGATGATAGCTGAAGAAAATGAAAGTAAATGAATTATAAACTATTGATAATAATGTATAAGTAAATGATTGATGCAATAATGAAAGTGTAAATCGAAATAAAAGAATTCAATTGGAATTAAATAACTTGAATTTGAATTACAATATAATTGAACGCTGAATCTAATGTAATCTTTTATACTGGATTTATAATGGAAAACTGCATTGTAAAAGATTGTTAATTACTGTGAAATTAAAAATAAAATTTGTGAACAATTGAAATTTGATTTAAAAGTTAATAATTTAAAATTGGGAATTTTATATTGAAATTAAACAGTAAAAATAGCCATTTTTACAACTGTCTCGGATTTCGACGAAACTAGTTTCATCGGATCCGTAACAGTGAATTATTGTAAGGTTTCAATTTTCGTAGCAATCGGACTTGTCGTTTGATCGTACGGACTCGAAACGCCTTGAAATAAATGCAATTATAATCAATTAAAATCAATTTGAAATTTTGATTTTAGCATAACTTCTTCATACGATGGAATTTGGACTTGAAACCTTTTCCATTGCGTTTAAACTATTTTAAAACACCTATTTTGATATATGGGTTTACCCAATTCCGTTCCGGAGTCAGAACGGGCTTTTCGGGCCATAGTTTGTTCCGCACGTTCATCTATCCAGTCTATCTACTCTATCTCTAACATACCTATATAAACACAGTTATAAACCCTAGCCTCCCTAATCTTCATTTGTCTGTACGTACAATTCATCTTCTTCTTAGCTTCTCATTCCAATGGCAGACAAAACCTAATTCCCAAATTCCAAAATCAAAAAAAAAAATTCGAGATTTACGCGCTTCGGGTCGCGCTTGGGGTTTCAGGAGGAAAAACCCTGGAGCTACTTCGAGTCGGGAAGAAAACTACTCTGGTCATCGGGTCGATTTTGCAAAAAACTCCAAGCAGGCATCGGGTATTTGAGGCGGGAACTCGAAGTCGACTCAGCACCAGAATTTTCCAATCTTCAAATTTTCATAACTTTTGCATACAGACTCGGATTTGGGCGAGGTTTCTTTTGTTAGGATCGTATCGGAATTCCGGACACTTTGACGCTGGTTTGGATGGATTTGGAGACTGTCAAATTTTTGGGTTTAAATTGAATTTAAATTCAATTTAAATTCAAAAGGTGAGTGTTTTATAACGCTCACAACGTACTGAATATCTTTATGGTAGTTAAATTTGAAATTCTGAAGTGATATGGATTTATTTGTCGTTGTTTGATAAAAATTTAATTGTCATATAGATTGTCATTTGAATTCACCGTTGAAAATTAAATTGACAGTCAAATTTAAAGTTAAATTTTAATTGCGATCAAATTTCCTGATATTGATAATTATGAAGTTGTTGTGAATGTTATTGGCTTTATGGTTGATTGGTTGTGATGGATGCTATTGGTCGATATTGGTTGTTTATTTATTTTGATATATCATGCTATCATCATGTATATTGTTTATTACATATAAACTGTAAACCGAATCATTTCGAATAAATTAAGAAATAGGTTGAAATGATATACCTATGACATCTATTTGGATTGAAATGATATATGTCCATCCTTGAAATTAAATTTGAAATAATTATCCACTTGGCCATAGGTTAGAAAATTTTATACAGACACCGGGTTGGTTAAATTAAATGATTTTAAAAGTTGTTTTGAAATTATTTAAATGAATTGATTTTAAGAATAAAATCGAATTTATGGAAATTGAATTATTTTGAATTGAAGCTCAAGATGTTGGAATTTAAACTTGGTAAATGAAATTGTTTAATTATTCGAAGTTTATATTTTTAAGAAATTTTTTGAAATACAGCGTAAATTTTCGAAAGTTGATTTGTTTTAAAAGATTGGACTTTTATTCGAACTCTGAATATTTCTAAGAAAATTTTTATGAAATGATATTTCAAGTTTGAGTTTGGAATTGAAAATTTATTTAAAATTGAGATTTAATTAATTTGGAATTTAATTGAAATTCAAAGAAATTTGTGAATTGGACTAAATTGAAACTATTGAATTATTTAATAATTAAATAAGGTTAAATTATTTAATGATTAAATTGAATTGAAATTCTTTAATAAGAAAATTTTGAACTTTTGAATAAGTGAATTTTTACTTCATAAATAATTGAAATTGAGTTTCTTTATTAATTAAGTTTTGGAAAATTATTTAAGAAAGTAAATAAGTGAAATTGAATTTTTTTAACAAGAAATGAAAATGTGATATTTTTGGAATTAATGTAAGACTTGTAATTGGAAGAATTGATTTGACGAATTTAATTTAATTCAAAATTGTAAGTTTTGATTTAATGAAGTTGAACTTAAAAAGGTAGTGTAATGGATTTGAAATTTAATAGAAATTGTTTTGAATGAAAAAGTACCTTAACGGATATTAAATGAAATCGATAAATGAATTTAAATTGATTTGAATGTTGAATTAAATTAATTTAAATGATTTCGGAATGAAACTTATATACGAACTTGAATCAATATTTGAATTGTTTAAATTGAAATTGAAATTGAATTATAAGATTTTGAAATTTTGATTTGGAAGTTTTGAAACGTAAATTGTGGAAATTGATTTAGAAAGACAAATGAAATGTTGATTTATAAATTTAATTGAGATTGTAATTGATTTGGTTTTGAAATAAATAAACGACCAATCGGTGAAATAATTTCGAAGTTATTAAAGAGACCGGAATTGGTTATGGATATACTCTCTATCTAAACCGAAAACCACTTTAATAACTATACGCGGAGTGATGATCAAGAATGAAGTGGTTGGAATGATGTACGTGTTGACTGAAGAAAGAGAACGATAATGGATAGCCTTGACACTTGTGTCAAATTGGAAATGACTAAAACAGGAGCTGTGCCGGGCCAATGGAGGATTAGCTACCTCAAGTGGACACACTTCTTCGTAAACTATTCTTTTACTTTGTGATTGATTGGTGCGCACCCTTGATTTTGGGAGTGTTGTCTCACGGTGTTGCGGGCGCTGCGGCGTTGCGTTCTCACCAGTCCGGATCAGGCGAACGGTAGTATCACTACCTTGGGTATTGCCTCATGTGCCTTGTCATACTTGTATTCCATTTATGCGCGACCACTACGATTTTGATTTGTACCTTTAGTATATGGATTGCCCTCTGGTGACTTCCGGTTTTGGGGAAACTACGGTCTTGTATATGCTCTTAGGAATATAAACTGTGTTAAGGGTGGAATGGGCCATGGCTTAACGCTATTTTAATACTTTTACTTTAATGTAGACATATTATAATAGTGTATTGTACTACATAGTAGATAGTTTAACGGATCCTTGAGAGATGGAAAATCCTGTAACATCTCTTAAGTTATTGCACTCACGTTGACACTGGATAGGAGATGTCAAAACCCGTAAACATCTCTGACGCCGTCACACTCATATTTTCTTATTCGATTTGACTTACATGAGATATTTTAGTCCTGACTCGAGTGTTTTGCCTTTTCATTACGCTCGGGTCAGCCTGAGCATTTCAGATAAGGTTGAAGATCTATTCTGGAGGACGAAGACGGAGTTTGGTATTACATCATTTGTATTCTACTACCATATTATTTTTCCGCTGCATTATTGTATTATCTCTGATATGTATGTAACTCTGATTTATGATGTATAATAATAATCAAATTTATTTATTTAACAGCTTCATGAACTGTTATTTTATTATTATATCTTGTTCCTTCCGCTGCGAGATTCTGAGTTTGTTTTTGTTCTTTCTTTTCCTTTCTTTTCTTATTTAACCCATTAACCATCCGCCCTTTTTAATGGTTTAGAATCGGCATGTGTGTTTGATTTGTCGATTTAAACTGTCCAAAAAGGCGGGTCGTTACAGTTGGTATCAGAACTTTGGTTTAGATTACCTTGGCTCTAGTGGGGAATAACTCATTGAAATAGGGTTAAACCTTATGAATGAGTTCGAGTGTTTATGAGAGAGCGTATTTGTAATTTTGATATAAAAATGATTTTATATTGTGTTAAATTGTTCCGTTGAGTATTTATGAATTCTGGTTGGTACTTGGGACGCCAAGGCATCGATATGAATTTCTAAACACTCGAATAGGACAGATAGACATAATATTGTTTTGGACTATATTTTTATATAAAAGAACTATCTTGAAAATTTATAAATTTTGATTGTATTGGTTGTTAGGAGATGATAATATTAGATTATCATCGTTTATTGTTGATTAGTCAATATTTCTAACTATTGACTATTGGACGATTTTACGAAATGAAACTTGTAAATATGATTGACAATGAATATAAATGGTAAATAAAATAAAATAAAAATGAATTTAAATTAAGATGGAGAATTTACATTCCGGTGTTTTGAAAATTTATTAACAAAAATTCGAAATGTATAATATAAGTATTATATGATAGTATATTCGATTAGAAATTGTTTTCAAAGGATTTTCAAATGAAGTAAGTGTTATACTCCCCTCTTGACACTAGAGAATGATTTCGGTGATGAGTGCACGCATCATCGACGTTTATTTTCGAGAGTCCAAGTGGGGGAGATCACTTAATAGTTTTTCTAAACCCTGTTTTGATTAAAAAAATTGAATTTTATTTTGTATTCTCTATAGTATGATTTGATATATAAATTATATAAGTATATATTATTTCATGGATAAATTATGAATGAAACAAACTTGAATAAATCGGAAACAAATCGAATGTAAACTTATTTCATGGATAAATAAGAAAATAAACGACTTTGGGTTTGTGATTGATCTTTAGAAATTTGAAGTTTGATGGTTTGTACTTTGAAATAATAAAAGCAAAATTTTGGAAAAAAAAATCCAAAATTGTCCAATATATGCTGAAACGGAAATAAGCATAACTTTTAAATGGATGGACGAAATTCAACGATATTAGACTTTTCGGAAAGCGTAGAAACTGTAGCACGACTTTTGTTTAGACTGTCTTGAGAAATTCCTTCATTTACTTAGTTAAAAATTTGAATCTTCTCGCTGGCCTGTATAAAAGGGAAGCAAAATCAGTAGCATATACTCTTAGTATTTTTGCCATAACTTTTTACTGGTGTATCGGATATTGATGATCTTGCACTTTCTGGAAAGATAAGAACTTACGTTAAAACTTTTACTTAAGTGTTTTGTGTTTTGCTGTCATTTAGAGGGTCGAAAACGTGACCAAATGTCGCTGACCTGCGTAATTCATTGCCAGGCTGAGGCGTTCCTATTTAGTAAAACGGTCGTAACTTTTGAACAGAAGGTCCGAATTCAATGATTTTGGACATTCCGGAAAGCCTGAAACGAATGCAACAACTTTTGTTTAGATTCCATTGTCAAATTTTATCGTTTAGGTGACCAAAAATTGAGATTCGTTTGTTGTCCTGGAATTGGAATTTCAGTTTTGAAGCTAAACATGTTATATGTGTGTTGTTTATGATAAGTATATCGATCTATCTTTATATGCATGGTTCTAACTTGGTTATTGAGCATTTTAGTAGGTAGCAAAGAGGTTGCGCTTCGCTTGTGGAGCTCGCTTCTGCGCTTAATGCAAAATGTAAGTTAAAATGCTAATAAACGCTAAATAAAAGGTATGTTCTCGGATTACAGTTTATGTTGTGGTATATTATTGTGTTCCCCATGTTTTGGGATGCCTCATTCTTGTAATGAGATGTGTATCAAGCAATTATTACCACTGTGAAATTTTTCGGTCCTAGCCGCGCAAAGGAGGTGCTGCCGAAATTTTTCAAAAATCCGGGAGTTAGAAAATTTTGAGATTTTAAAAAAATCCTATAACTAAATTTTGCAAATAAGTCGAATATTTTGAATGAATTATATCTAAATGATGGTTTCCCCTTCTCCGTTCCTTTTCGAGGACGAAAAGTTTTAAGTGGGGGAGAATGTAACGACCTGTATTTTTAACACTTTAAAAATACGAATTAAAATAAAAAATTTGGATAAAAATCCGAAGGAAATAAAATTTTGTGTTGTTAAATGTGAATTACAAGTTAAAATGCAAAACTGAATTCTGAAATAACTTATTTGTAAAATTAAATATGGATGTTAACCTGTATTGAATGTAAGTAATGAATTGAGTTTGATTGTAAACCAAATTGGTTATGATTGTAAACAAAGAATAAATAAAACGGTAGATTTAATAGTGGAAGTTTATGTTATTGAAACTAATATAAATAAATGTAACTTAATATTACAGTTGATTGAAATCAAATAATAACCGAAACTGTAATTTGATAAAGATGTTAACTGGTAATTGAACGTAAGTAAAGATTTAAATTTGAATGTAACAAGAAATTGAATTGAATTGAATTTGATTGTAAACAACGAAATAAATAAAATGTACATTTAATATTGAAGTTATAATATGGAAATCAACGTAAATGAATGTAATTTAATATTACTGTGAATTTAAATAAGATGATAGCTGAAGAAAATGAAAGTAAATGAATTATAAACTATTGATAATAATGTATAAGTAAATGGTTGATGCAATAATGAAAGTGTAAATCGAAATAAAAGAATTCAATTGGAATTAAATAACTTGAATTTGAATTACAATATAATTGAACGCTGAATCTAATGTAATCTTTTATACTGGATTTATAATGGAAAACTGCATTGTAAAAGATTGTTAATTACTGTGAAATTAAAAATAAAATTTGTGAACAATTGAAATTTGATTTAAAAGTTAATAATTTAAAATTGGGAATTTTATATTGAAATTAAACAGTAAAAATAGCCATTTTTACAACTGTCTCGGATTTCGACGAAACTAGTTTCATCGGATCCGTAACAGTGAATTATTGTAAGGTTTCAATTTTCGTAGCAATCGGACTTGTCGTTTGATCGTACGGACTCGAAACGCCTTGAAATAAATGCAATTATAATCAATTAAAATCAATTTGAAATTTTGATTTTAGCATAACTTCTTCATACGATGGAATTTGGACTTGAAACCTTTTCCATTGCGTTTAAAATATTTTAAAACACCTATTTTGATATATGGGTTTACCCAATTCCGTTCCGGAGTCAGAACGGGCTTTTCGGGCCATAGTTTGTTCCGCACGTTCATCTATCCAGTCTATCTACTCTATCTCTAACATACCTATATAAACACAGTTATAAACCCTAGCCTCCCTAATCTTCATTTGTCTGTACGTACAATTCATCTTCTTCTTAGCTTCTCATTCCAATGGCAGACAAAACCTAATTCCCAAATTCCAAAATCAAAAAAAAAAATTCGAGATTTACGCGCTTCGGGTTGCGCTTTGGGTTTCAGGAGGAAAAACCCTGGAGCTACTTCGAGTCGGGAAGAAAACTACTCGGGTCATCGGGTCGATTTTGCAAAAAACTCCAAGCAGGCATCGGGTATTTGAGGCGGGAACTCGAAGTCGACTCAGCACCAGAATTTTCCAATCTTCAAATTTTCATAACTTTTGCATACGGACTCGGATTTGGGCGAGGTTTCTTTTGTTAGGATCGTATCGGAATTCCGGACACTTTGACGCTAGTTTGGATGGATTTGGAGACTGTCAAATTTTTGGGTTTAAATTGAATTTAAATTGAATTTAAATTCAAAAGGTGAGTGTTTTATAACGCTCACAACGTACTGAATATCTTTATGGTAGTTAAATTTGAAATTCTGAAGTGATATGGATTTATTTGTCGTTGTTTGATAAAAATTTAATTGTCATATAGATTGTCATTTGAATTCACCGTTGAAAATTAAATTGACAGTCAAATTTAAAGTTAAATTTTAATTGCGATCAAATTTCCTGATATTGATAATTATGAAGTTGTTGTGAATGTTATTGGCTTTATGGTTGATTGGTTGTGATGGATGCTATTGGTCGATATTGGTTGTTTATTTATTTTGATATATCATGCTATCATCATGTATATTGTTTATTACACATAAACTGTAAACCGAATCATTTCGAATAAATTAAGAAATAGGTTGAAATGATATACCTATGACATCTATTTGGATTGAAATGATATATGTCCATCCTTGAAATTAAATTTGAAATAATTATCCACTTGGCCATAGGTTAGAAAATTTTATACGGACACCGGGTTGGTTAAATTAAATGATTTTAAAAGTTGTTTTGAAATTATTTAAATGAATTGATTTTAGGAATAAAATCGAATTTATGGAAATTGAATTATTTTGAATTGAAGCTCAAGATGTTGGAATTTAAACTTGGTAAATGAAATTGTTTAATTATTCGAAGTTTATATTTTTAAGAAATTTTTTGAAATACAGCGTAAATTTTCGAAAGTTGATTTGTTTTAAAAGATTGGACTTTTATTCGAACTCTGAATATTTCTAAGAAAATTTTTATGAAATGATATTTCAAGTTTGAGTTTGGAATTGAAAATTTATTTAAAATTGAGATTTAATTAATTTGGAATTTAATTGAAATTCAAAGAAATTTGTGAATTGGACTAAATTGAAACTATTGAATTATTTAACAATTAAATAAGGTTAAATTATTTAATGATTAAATTGAATTGAAATTCTTTAATAAGAAAATTTTGAACTTTTGAATAAGTGAATTTTTACTTCATAAATAATTGAAATTGAGTTTCTTTATTAATTAAGTTTTGGAAAATTATTTAAGAAAGTAAATAAGTGAAATTGAATTTTTTTAACAAGAAATGAAAATGTGATATTTTTGGAATTAATGTAAGACTTGTAATTGGAAGAATTGATTTGACGAATTTAATTTAATTCAAAATTGTAAGTTTTGATTTAATGAAGTTGAACTTAAAAAGGTAGTGTAATGGATTTGAAATTTAATAGAAATTGTTTTGAATGAAAAAGTACCTTAACAGATATTAAATGAAATCGATAAATGAATTTAAATTGATTTGAATGTTGAATTAAATTAATTTAAATGATTTCGGAATGAAACTTATATACGAACTTGAATCAATATTTGAATTGTTTAAATTGAAATTGAAATTGAATTATAAGATTTTGAAATTTTGATTTGGAAGTTTTGAAACGTAAATTGTGGAAATTGATTTAGAAAGACAAATGAAATGTTGATTTATAAATTTAATTGAGATTGTAATTGATTTGGTTTTGAAATAAATAAACGACCAATCGGTGAAATAATTTCGAAGTTATTAAAGAGACCGGAATCGGTTATGGATATACTCTCTATCTAAACCGAAAACCACTTTAATAACTATACGCGGAGTGATGATCCAGAATGAAGTGGTTGGAATGATGTACGTGTTGACTGAAGAAAGAGAACGATAATGGATAGCCTTGACACTTGTGTCAAATTGGAAATGACTAAAACAGGAGCTGTGCCGGGCCAATGGAGGATTAGCTACCTCAAGTGGACACACTTCTTCGTAAACTATTCTTTTACTTTGTGATTGATTGGTGCGCACCCTTGATTTTGGGAGTGTTGTCTCACGGTGTTGCGGGCGCTGCGGCGTTGCGTTCTCACCAGTCCGGATCAGGCGAACGGTAGTATCACTACCTTGGGTATTGCCTCATGTGCCTTGTCATACTTGTATTCCATTTATGCGCGACCACTACGATTTTGATTTGTACCTTTAGTATATGGATTGCCCTCTGGTGACTTCCGGTTTTGGGGAAACTACGGTCTTGTATATGCTCTTAGGAATATAAACTGTGTTAAGGGTGGAATGGGCCATGGCTTAACGCTATTTTAATACTTTTACTTTAATGTAGACATATTATAATAGCGTATTGTACTACATAGTAGATAGTTTAACGGATCCTTGAGAGATGGAAAATCCCGTAACATCTCTTAAGTTATTGCACTCACGTTGACACTGGATAGGAGATGTCAAAACCCGTAAACATCTCTGACGCCGTCACACTCATATTTTCTTATTCGATTTGACTTACATGAGATATTTTAGTCCTGACTCGAGTGTTTTGCCTTTTCATTACGCTCGGGTCAGCCTGAGCATTTCAGATAAGGTTGAAGATCTATTCTGGAGGACGAAGACGGAGTTTGGTATTACATCATTTGTATTCTACTACCATATTATTTTTCCGCTACATTATTGTATTATCTCTGATATGTATGTAACTCTGATTTATGATGTATAATAATAATCAAATTTATTTATTTAACAGCTTCATGAACTGTTATTTTATTATTATATCTTGTTCCTTCCGCTGCGAGATTCTGAGTTTGTTTTTGTTTTTTCTTTTCCTTTCTTTTCTTATTTAACCCATTAACCATCCGCCCTTTTTAATGGTTCAGAATCGGCATGTGTGTTTGATTTGTCGATTTAAACTGTCCAAAAAGGCGGGTCGTTACACTATTTCTTTTGTTATATCTTATGTAACTCTTATATTTACATAGTAGCTTCATGAACTACTATTTCTTTTACTTCCGCTGCATTATTTTACTATGTGTTTGTGATCTGTGATTATTTATTTACTGTATATTCTGAGATTTGCCAAATTTTATTTACAACGCGGTATTTTGAGCAATTCAAGTCTGACATGTGCAGATGCGAATGGTTGAAAATATCGGGTCGTTACAGTTGGTATCAGAGCTCTGGTTTTAGGCAAACTCAGCATATAGAGTAAATTTAATTACAGAATCACTTTCGTTCGAACTTGAATTCCTTCTTCTTCGATTCGGTTTCCTTTGAATTTTGGAATGTTCCCTTCGGTTCCAAAGTCCATTCTTGTCCTCCCCTATTTGTGTCTTCTTGATTCTGGAGTGTCCCATAACTCCACTCTGAATAATCTTTCTAATGAATTGGCGGTCCCGCCAATATTCTAATGACTTGTAAAGGGGTGGAACTTCTTCACAAAAAGCATTGATTCACCGGAGACCTCTGTATCCTTGGTTTACGATGCTACTATCTCTTCCTATGCCTAAAATTCTATCTCTTGAGATTGAATGTAGATTTACCCCAGAAAATCCATATCGACCTTATTCTTCAAGTCACGGTTGACCCGGTTATGGTTGCCCGTGATCTATATAGGCTTATCCATACTCCCTATTCTGTTATTTAATCATCTTATCTTTTGTCTCCAACTTATCTTCAAATCAGAATTCTCTTTGACTTAAGTCCATCAAAATTTGAATCCTTATCCTTATTTTGAAAAATTAATCTGGTATTTGAAATTTTATTTAAGATGTTTCATATATTGTGTTGTTTGAGTTGTTGATGTTGATTTGGGTTTCCGATCGGTGCGTCTGATCAACGCTATCGATAGGATCTCCAAAACACTTGAACAGAGCAAACTGACACAATATGGGTTTTAAATTTAGTAGATGAATAAATTTTGTATAATTATAATATGTATAAGGTTAATTTTCTGAATTTTGATAATTAATGGAATTGGGTGTTAAGAAATAACATTTAACTTTGCATGTATTTTATAATCATTGGCTTTAGGTTCATATCTAAATAATTAAACATGGTTATAAATTAATTTGGAAATTTAAATGGATTTAAATCAAGAATGTGAGAATTTAATTTCCGATGATTTCGAACTTTGTTTTGAAAGTTTTAAAAGGATTTATTAGTTAAAAGTATTTCTAGTAGAAATTGTTTCAAAGGATTTTTAATTTGTAAATCAGTGCTCTTCTCTTTGTCGCTGGAAAATAATTTCGGTAATGACTACAGCATCATCAACGTTCATTTTCGAGTTTCGAAGTGAAGGGACCATTCTGTAGCCTTGCTACAGTTTTATGTTGGAAAATTTAATTGAGTTGAATTTCTAAAATATGACTTAATTTATAATATATATATATATATATTGGTATATGATTTTAAATTTGATTTGATATATATTGTGAATATATATTTATTTACCAAGAATTGTCTAAAGTTAATCGGAAATTTAATTCTTAAATTTTATCTTAAAGGATAATTTCAATTATAAAAGGAAATCAAAATTTGAATAAATATTGAAGCTTGGATAATTGAGTTAAGAAACTTTATTTGTATAATATTCAATTTGCATTCCAATATAACTTACCTTAATTATTAAAAGTTAACAACGTAATTGGACAATATACAATATAAAAAGATTTTGTAAATAAAAATTTGAGTGATTATAATAAATGTTATACACTTAAATTCTAGTTATAAAAAGATTTACAGAGGTAATGGAATAATTTACAATATAAAATGATGTTAAAGGAACTAAGAATAAATTTAAGCAGTTGTAATAAGTGTAAACATATTTAATATAGATGATAAAAATATATTGAGAGAAATAAATTTAGTTATAATTAGGAAAAAAAGATATTAATTTATTGAACACATTTTTGAGTATAACAAATGATTTTGAAACTTATGATTTTAGAAATTTCTATTTTAAGATAATTGGAAGATGAAGTAATGAAATTTGAAATAGTAAAATTTAACTTAAGTGAAATTAAACAGATGAAATCAAATATTAATTTAAAATTTAATTTGTATGGTTTAGATTAATGATTCTATTTTGAGTTTCAATTTAGTTTCCTTTCAGGTTGTTTCTGTACCCCTACATTCTTCCTTTTTGAGGACGAAAAGTTCTGAGTGTGGGGAGAGTGTAACAGCCCAAAAATTTTAGCAATATTTTATTCTTTAATTTTAACTTTGGGGTTTTATTTTACGGAAGATGAATTTCTAAATTTAATTATAAATAATCACCCAAGATTTTTTTATATAAGTAAATTCTATAATTCTTATTTTGGTTAAAACTCAACATTTATTGAAGTTATAAATCTTTAAATTTCTAATTTTCCAATCTTTTAGTTTAGTTGAATATATTCATAACAAAGTTTTATTTCACTTTTGTTCTTTAAAAATGGATTATATACTTTTAAATTTAATCATTTATATTTTTCTTAGTTACGTTTAGTAATAGATTCTTAGTACATGGTAAATGAATAAAAACCCAATGTAAACAAATCATGTTTTATTAAGTAATAGATTGCAAAATTTATATATAATTAAACTGTTAATTACGCGTTTAAAAAGGCGCGTTATTTGATGGAATAAATAACGTATAACTAGGAAAACGTATAAAATTTAAAACCGTTGTTTTGTTATATTTTGGGCATAAACTATTGCGTCTGTTGTACGCACTTTTAAATATATTCACTTTCCTTCTGATTTAATAGAAACGTTATCCTCAAATTTATAACCGTTCACATTCAAATTTTTGCCTTGTTACTAAATCAATTGCTTTGCACTTTTAAAGGAGGAAAATTCAACCATGCCTTGCCATTACATTTAAAGGTATTTCACCTTCCTTTACTTCCATTTGTTTTGATAAGTATAAAATCTTTAAATTTCCATTTACCGCTCAAAGCAAAAATATAATGGCTTGTCGTTTCTCTCGCTAATAAATTCATACCCGTTGCAATTAATTGCTCCAATCGTTCTTGCCATTCCGTTTTTATTTATCGCATTCTCTTCTTAATATTTTCAAACGAGTGCAAATGCGTGCTAAATAAATTCCTGCCGTTTCTCCAAGCAATAAATTCTAGTTTTTATTTAAATACTCAACCTTGTACGCAAATAATTTTCACCATCTTCCCAATTTATAAATATTTTTTGCGTTTTTAAATCAACGCATTTACTTCCTAATAAATTTTAAATGTGTACAAAATGTTTGCCAAAGATTTCCTGCCGTTTCCTTTTGCTAAATTCACGCAATTAATAACACTGTTAATATTCGCTCAAATCTTTCTTGCCTAGATTCTCGCACCTAAATCAACGCAAGATATTCTCTTGAATATTTACCCGTTCGCACAAATTATTCTTTTGGTTAATTTTCCATTACCGTTTTGAAGCAAATTGATTGCTTGCCGTTTTATGTTCTCATTAATTACGAAACCCATGGCATAATTCCATCACAACAAGATTTCCTACCTATTGCTTATAATAGGAATAGAACTAAATGGCAGTGTATAACAAGTAATAAATCCGTGCTCAATCAACTCATAGCCTTTTTAAATATCAATATTTATATTTTTCTTGCCTATAAATTCTCATCTAAAATCAAAGCCTCCTCTATGATACGTTCAAAACAAAATATCTCTTGCCGTTTTATCACTTGAATCACGCAACGCTTATTTATAAATATACCAGTCACGAACACGTTTACTTCCTTGCTTTAAAATTTATGTGTAAACTTTACACACTTTCCTTTTGCTTAAATTGATATAATTGGTATAAAATATTAATTTCCCTGCCGTTCAAATTCATTTGATGCATTGTCATTCACGAGCAACTTTCTACACTTGACTCTCCTATATATATGGAATAAAATCTTCCAATTGCTTCATACGTTTTTTTTTAAATCAATTACTCTTGACCGTTTTCTCCCACAAAATTTACGCAAATCATCCTTATAAATTAAAACCCACGTTCCAATTTCTTACCTCATCTGTTGCCTTCATTCTCTTCGCGCGTGGGCATCAACATAAGGTAATGGATGAACTTTTATCTTCTTCTTTCTTCAATTTTTTTTCTCTTTCTTTTATTTCCATTTATCTATGTCACATTCGCTGCAATTGATCGTGCCTTTTGTACGCATTCTGGTGTAGATATTCTTTATTTTGTATCAAAACTCCAGCATCTAGAGGTGAGTAATTTTCACCAGACGATGTGTACTTATATAGTTGATAAACTGACATCACTTGAATCTGTAAATTCATATCATCCTGTTGTAACTGCTATATTATAATCATATGATGTTCACACCTGTATTTACACCTGTTATACTATTTGTTACTGTTATTTCATGTTTTTCTGTTCATTTTTATCAGTTTATCACACTGCAAGTTCCCTATAGATTAGGTTCACTATGGGTTGAAATGAGACATATCCGAACGGACTTTAGAATAGGGAAAGATCGTTATGGGATGAAATGATAAGCCTGAGCGACTTTTTATTTATTTTATTTAACTTGGGATTGTGGGTTTGAAATGATAGAACCCGGTTTTTCTTTGTAAACTGCGGATTGAAATGATACATATCTGTATCACTTGACCTAGGTTAAAAAATTTATACAGACCCATGGTTTATATATTTTTCTGAAATTTTTAAAATATTTTAAAAATGTAAATATTATGATATTTTGATTTAAATTTTTTTTAAATGATTTCTATAAAATATTAGTGATTTTCTACAAATTAAATAAGTGAATTAAGTAAATGGTGAAGTAGAATTTGAAGTATAAGTAAATTTTGGAATTTATGATTTTGTTTATAAATGGAATTTATGTAAAGTAAGAAAATATGACAAATTGAATTTAAAAGATGAATTTAATGATTTTTATTAAGTAATAATAATTTTTAAAAGTGTTAATGATTTTGTATAAATTAAAATATGAAATACATGAATATTTAAGCTGAATTTGGAAATATAACTTAAATTGAATTTAAGTTTAAAAGTGAAATTTTAATTAAGTAAAATAAATGGAAATAAGTTATATTTTGGAAACTTAAAATTAGTTGTTAAGTTAAGAATTTAATTAAAGAAATGAAAATTTAATTGTTATTTAATTTGATTTGTGTATGGAAATTTGACTTTATAAAATCATAGAAATAAAGGTATTCAAATGATTGTTTTTAAAATATGAAAATATATGATTTTATAAGTTAAAATGATTTATATTAAAAGTTAATTATTTTTGAAATTTTAAATAAAACTCTGAATTTGATTTGACATCATTTTGAAATGTAATGTAAAGATATTACAGCACTTTTAAAATGATGTAGTTGTTTTAAATGAACTAAAAGTCTAATTTGAACTAAAGGTTATTATAGCACTTTGTAAGTGCTATATTTGTTAAATTTAACCAAAGTTTACTTGAAATTAAAAGAAACCTATTACAGCATTTAAGTGATGTCTTTTGTTAACGAACTAATTTAAAACATAACATTTCGCAGCATTTTCTAAGTGCTGCGAAAGTTGAATTTTCTTTGTTTAATAAATTTAAATGAATAAATGATCTTTGAAAAAAATTAAATTTTGGAAATTAAATATTGGAAATTAAATATTTAATTATTAAAAATAATGAATTGACTTTAAATGATTTAAATGGAATGGTTGATTTGGGAAATATAACTATTTTGAAATGTGATTTAATGGTATTTAAATTTTAATTAAATAAATGATGTTTGAAATGACATTTTGATATTTTAAAAATGAATTTGATATGATATTAAATCTTGGAATGAATAATTGAGTTTATATTAGTATGAAAATATTTGGTTTACTTGTAATTTGAATCTATTTAAAAGATATTGGACTTATGAAATATAGGATAATAAAGCTTTGGAATTTATTTTATAATTTGAATAGTTATTTTGTGGATTAAATCTATATTTGAAATTTATAAGATTTGAAGTGGTCTATGGAAATTTAATTGAAATAAATGATTGAATTGAATTGAAACTTTGGGAATTGAATACTTGATTTGAAATATAATACTTACACTTATAAATGGTTTAGATGAATTATTTTGATTGAAATATAAACTATTTAAAAGGTGACTTGAAATGATAATAAATGAATGATATCTTTGAATTTAAAAAGTATTTAAAGTTGAATATTTAGATTTGAACTCAAATGATATTTTGGTATATAAAAATGATTTGAAATGAAGGTTTGGAAAGATTTGATATTTTGATATATTAAAATGATTTGAAATGAAGTTTTGGAAATATATGATATTTTGATATATTGAAATGATTTGAAATGAAGTTTTGAAATGATATGATATTTTAAATATATTGAAATGGTTTGGAATTGATTTAATCTTTATTTTGATAAAGATTTGGATTTGAAATGATATTATATTTTGAAGTATAAACTGTTTTTAAATTATAACCACGGGTTATAATAACGATTGGCTGTTAAAGAGACCGGGATCGAATATGGACATACTCTCTGTCGATACCGAAAACCAATTTGACAATTGTGTACGCGGTGGAGTTTCCAGAATGAAGTAGGATGGTGGCGACGATCCTAAGGTATATACGTGGACCCAACTTCCGTGAGTTGGCATAAGGTGGCTAAAACAGGAGCGATCTCAGACCAGTGAGGTAGCACCTCTTATCGGACGCACTTCTTCGATACCATTCTATTACTTTGTGATTTTTGGTGGCCACCCTTGATTTGGGAGTGTTGTTCGAGGTGGACGGTAGTGGCTGCTATGCGTTCCATCAGTCCGTGTGCGTAATTGGTATATCTACCCTGGCATTGCCTTGTGTGCCGTGTCACCTACCATATCGAGTTTTACTACGATTTGTGATTTCTCCCGCAGCCTGTGAAGTATCGAGGGTAGCCCCCATTTTTGGGAGTATGCTAATACTGGATAGACTACTGGGACTATTACGTGTTAAGGGGAATATTGGGTCACTCCTTAACGCTATTTAAAAGTATGTTTATTTTATATTAGACATTATTATAATAGCAAATATTACTACATAGTAGATAGTTTAACGGATCCTTAAAGAATGGGCGATCCCAAGCATTCTTTAAGTTACTTGTACCTTTATTACAGTTCACTTGAGTTGGTCTACATTATATAAGTATATATTGTCCTGACTCGAGTGTTTTGTGTTTTGCTTTATGCTCGGGTCAGCCTGAGTTATTCACAGATTTGGATATCCACTCTCTTGGAGATTTGAATCGCTGGAGATTATCTGCTTGTCTTGTCCTATCTATTTCAGTTCCGTTGTTCTACTCAGCTTGTACTTGGTTATTTTATTGAGACTTCTGTTGTACTCTATTTCTTTTGTTATATCTTATGTAACTCTTATATTTACATAGTAGCTTCATGAACTACTATTTCTTTTACTTCCGCTGCATTATTTTACTCTGTGTCTGTGATCTGTGATTATTTATTTACTCTATATTCTGAGATTTGCCAAATTTTATTTACAACGCGGTATTTTGAGCAATTCAAGTCCGACATGTGCGGATGCGAATGGTTGAAAATATCAGGTCGTTACATACAATCAGTGGCATACCTAAGGTTGCCAATGATTCTCGCATAATCAGACTGTCTTACTCCTTCACCAGTGTTCTTGAATAGCTTTACACTAGGATCATATGGTGTACATGCAGGTTTACAGTCAAAGTAATTGTATTTCTTTAAGATCTTCTCAATATAATGAGATTGATCCAAAGAAAGTCCCTTATCGGATCTAGTAATCTTAATACCAAGGATTACACTTGCTTCACCAAGATCTTTCATATCAAAATTGGCACTTAACAAAGATTTAACGGTGTTTATGGCATGAATGTTTGATCCAAAAATAAGTTGATCATCTACATACAAACATTTTATAGTGCAAATGTCATTTTCAGATTTATAATAAATGCATTTGTCACTTTCATTAACTTTGAAACCATTTGAGATTATTAAGTTATCAAAATTTTCATGCCATTGTTTAGGTGCTTGTTTTAAACCATATAATGATTTATCTAATTTGCAAACTTTATGTTCTTGGCTATGAATTACAAAACCTTCCGGTTGGTCCATATAAATTTCCTCTTCTAATTCACCATTTAAAAAAGCAGTTTTAACATCCATTTGGTGTATAATTAAATTATGAATAGATGCTAATGAAATTAGTACTCGAATGGATGTGATTCTAGTTACGGGTGAAAAAGTATCAAAAAAGTCTACATTTTCTCTTTTCCTAAAACCTTTAGCTACCAAACGGGCTTTATATTTATCAACTGTGCCATCAGGTTTTAATTTCTTTTTAAGTACCCATTTACAGCCTATAGACTTACAATTAGGTGGTAAATCTACTAAGTGCCAAGTCTTGTTGGATTCCAAGGAATCCATCTCATCATTTATAGCCTCTTGCCAATAATCGGCATCTAATGAAGATAAGGCTTCTTGGAGGTTTGTGGGATCCTCCTCTATAGTAAAAGTGCAAAAATCCAAGCCAAAGTCTTTATCAACTCTTGCTCTTTTACTTCTTCTAGGTTCAATTTCAGAAGGTTCATTAAGTTCTGTTCCAATAGGCACGGTGTTATTTGACGTGCCCCCACTATTCCTTAATTTAAAAGGAAACTTAGTTTCATAAAAATCAGCATCATTAGATTCTACTATATTATGTGTATTCAGGTTATAAAATCTATATGTTTTGCTATTAACAGCATAGCCAATAAATACACATTTGTATGCTCTACTTGCTAATTTTATTCTCTTAGGGTCAGGTATACGAACATATGCCAAACATCCCCAAGTTCTAAAGTAAGATACACTCGGTTTATAATTTCTTAACATTTCAAAAGGTGAAATCTTATTTTTTTGATTTAGGGATTCTATTTAATACATAGCATGCGGTCAATAAAATATCCCCCCACCAATGTTTTGCTGCACCCGAATTTAATAAAATAGCTACAACTAATTCGGTAAAGGTCCTATTCTTTCTTTCAGCTTTACCGTTCATTTCAGGTGAATAAGGTGCAGTTCTCTCATGAATTATACCATGCAATTTATAAAAATCAAGAAAAGGACTAAACTCATATTCTGTTCCTCTATCACTACGAAGTCTCTTAATTTTCTTATTAGATTGATTCTCGATTTCAGTTTTAAATAATTTAAACATCTCAAATGCATCACTTTTATTTTTCGTAAGATATACATAAGTGAAATCAGAGCCATCATCAATGAAAGTGATAAAGTAACGGTGTCCATGTCTAGTCAAAGTGCCATCAAGCTCACATATGTCAGAATGAATAAAATCTAAGGGTTCAGAAATTCTATCAACTGATTTATGGGGTTTCTTAGTGATTTTTGCTTGACTACAGAATTCATATTTATCAAAGTCAGTTTGTGACATTTTAGGAATTAAATCTAAGGTGCTCATGTTATGAATAATACGTTTATTCACATGACATAATCTAGAGTGCCAGATATTAAAATCACATAACATATAAGAAGAACTGGTTACTTTATTAGATTCAACATTAAGTTTAAATATACCCTCGCAAGCATAACCCTTCTCTACAAACATCCCCTTATAAGTCAAAGTGTACAAATCAGCCCCTATAACTTGAGTAAAACCAGCCTTATTAAGGAGAAATTCAGAAACCAGATTCTTTCTCATCTTTGGAGTATGCATCACATCTTTTAGAAGAACTGTCTTTCCAGAGGTAAACTTTAATTCCATATTTCCAATGCCAGCAACTGTAGTGGTGTGAGAATCTCCCAACAGCACTTTCTTATCATCAGCAGCCGTGTATGTACTGAACATAGCACGATCGTAGCAGACATGGCGGGATGCACCAGTGTCTATCCACCAACCCTCTGATTCACCAACTAGATGAATCTCAGAAATCATAGCCGTAAGAGGCTCCCTGCGGTGCAGGGCCTGGTCTGTTCCTACACTTGCGTGCCATATGACCTGGTTTTCCACAGTTGTAACATAGAAACAACTGTCCAGAATCATTCTTTTGGGTCGGTTTCTGCTGTCCCTTTTGGTTCCCTTGCGGGTTCCAATTCTGTTTGTTGCGGTTGCGGTTCTGATTCTTAAAGTTTTTCGGATTCGATTTTAGAACCGCGGGCTTGTACTTTTTAGTGTTGTTGTTGGTGACAACAAGCACTTCCTCTTTCTAGTCCTGCTTACGAGCCTCCTCCTCAATACGGAGGCGAATTATCAAGCTCTCTAAGGAGAATTCCTTAGTCTTGTGCCTAAGCACATTCTTAAAATCTTTCCAACTTGGAGGCAGTTTATCAATAATAACAGCAACCTGAAATTGTTCATCCAAACTCATTCCTTCGGAGATGATCTCATGAGCAATTTTCTGAAGCTCATGAGACTGCATCTCTACTGACCTGTCATCCGTCATCTGGTATTTCAGGTAGCGGCTGACTGCATATTTCTTCGCTCCAGCCTCTTCCATATCCTACTTCTTTTGTAGCGCTTCTCAGATTTCTTTGGTTGTCTTGTCGGAGTTGTAGTAGTCGTAGAGGTCATCACTGAGGCCGTTAAGAATAAAATTCCTGCACAGGTAGTCTTGCTCTGTCCAATTCTGCAATTGGTTCAATTTTTCTGTCCAGGCTCGCATGAGATCTGTGTCAGCTTCATTTGGCCTGTTCGGTAGCTGCGGTTTGTCAGTTGTCAGCGCAGCCACCACCTTTCTCATGGTCAGAAAAAATTCCATCGTTTGTCTGCAGCATTTGAAGTGGAGGCCTTCGAATCTGAAAGGCGCAGCAGTGACCATCGGGACCTGGAAGAGGGAAGAGGGAGCAGCGACATCTAGATCTGCAGTGGAAGTCATTGTCGGTGGCATCGTCTTCAAATTGTTGGAAACAATGTCTCTTCGGTTGAGTCGTGGACTACGTCACTCTCTTGAAGACATTTCAGCGATCTGCTATGTAGTGCAAAGCAGTTCGGATCAATCGCGGCCGCCTCTACGATAAAACAGCTTCTTAAGTTTAGTGGTATCGATTCGTTTGCACGTACGAATCGATTCTGGTTGCTCTCAAAAAAAAATTTCTCTGATTAAAAAAAAACGATTTCGAGTAGAATGTAGTTCTTTCTGTTTCGTTTTCTTATCAGTTTAGAAGGCGGAATAGTAAAAAGAACGTTACTGGTTGGGGAACGTGGTCTCGAAAAACGGATCTGAGAAAATAACGGGTCAAAATAATGAACGTTCTCTAATACGGTCTGATTTGGCCATTCCGGCCCGGTCAAAAAAGGTAAGGAAATTTGCACCAAAAATATAAGTGTTACACCACAACAAGCCCGAGCCCGGGTCGGGTCGAGTCGGTCGGCATGCGCGCGCATGTGTGGTGGCCAAGCATGGTCTCCCTCCTCATAAAAGAGCATCATTGGGTGCCCAAAGGGCCCAACTTAGCTTCAAAGAATCAAGTATAAATATTTGATTCTTTCATATAATCCTACAATGTGGGACTATTCACATATAGGAGCCATCTATTCACTTAGTCAATTTTTAATAATTCACTTATTTTAAAACATTTTTCCAACAGTATGTACATGAGCATATGTGTGAGAAGGTTTAGGTACACCTCTTTTACATCTCTTCATTGTTTTTTATCCTAAAAAATTCCAAATAATGTATTAAAATAATAGGATATGTTCTCATACACTTTCAGAAATATCTCCGCAAAAGTTGGCTTTATTTGGATAATCCAGACACGTCTAAAATAAAAGTTAAAATTAATAGTTAAAATAAATATTGTAACGATTTACATTAGCTTATAATTATGTAAGAGTTAATACATAATGACCATTTAATGAGGAAATGATAACTACTGTATGGATTAACTATCCCTAAATTTTACATCATTTGGAATCTTCAAAACAGAAACAGTAAAGAGGTCAAAGATGCGAGTAACAAACTGAAGCGCAACAAATCACTTCTCTGTATATGGGGCGTACCACTATTGTTGACATAGCAAAATACAGTGCTTGCTTGAACAACTAAATAAATGAACTAAGATAGTGCTCACCTATTTCCTACTATATTAATCCAGTTAATTTTCTAAGGAAGTTGTACAGATATAATTGGAAATATATGTTATAGGCATTCACCACTTGGTCATATTATATTAGTCGATGCATATTTTAAATTGCATGCAGATTGTACTTGGTATAGTGTTGGTCATAGGGAAGGTACTTAAAGTCTGATTGATCAAAATAACGGATGATGTGAATTTTATGCCACAATAGTTTGATATTTGCATGTTGAAAAGTAGATAAAATGTTGGAAAATCAAGTTGGTGCACGCTAAATACACATAATAGATATAAGTGAACAAATATTTTATATGGTGTGTGTCTCAGTTCATAGCGACTGTACCAGTAGTGCTTTCACGTTGGTGGATATGTACCCAATAATTTAAAGTCAGTATCTAATATTGCATTGTAGGATGATGTTGTGAAGAGGCATTACAATTGTATACTATAAAATTTGTTTTCAAATGCAATTTAGTTTGTTGCACGAAAGGGAAATTGAGTTTCTAAAAAAAATGGTACCACACAGAGTGCATAAAATGAAAAAATATGTATAACTGAACTAAAATCGATGAACGATATCTTCTTCTTTGAAGAATCAAGTCCTTGTAGTTTGGTCTGGTTTGAATGAATGTTGCTGCGGAAGTGGATTAGCTATCTATGAAGTTGAACTATTATGTAGTGGCCAACACCTGTTCAACAAAATGCAGGATCCACCCTCCTCATTATGTAGTAAATAGACCGTAATGAATATTTTAGTCGAGCTTTTTATGAAGTAGAAGTAATAAGGGATGGAGGGTAAACTGTCACGATCGGGATTTTCGACTTTCGAAAATTCGACATCGATACTCACTTTATCGACTGTCGAGCAATCGAGTGCCGGAAACTCCAATAGTGAGGGTTTAAGAAAGAAGAAAAAGGTAGAAGAAGAAGAAAATAAAGAGAAGAAGAAGAAAGAAGAACAACATAACACACAGAACAGAAACAGAACAGTATCAGAATCTTACACATCGCAGCGGAACAATATATAATAGATAACACTAGTCTTTTAAAACAAAGAACTATATCAGTTTATACATACATCAATCAGAGTCAATATACAACAATGGACAGTTATATAAACTTGTCCTCATACAGAATACACAGCGGAATAAATACAATCAGATACAAATACTACATCTCGTCATCCAGCTTATCTCCAAAGCTCCAGAATATCCAGAATATCCTGATAATATAACTCTAGGCTGCCCGTGTGGAAATTGGTGGGCACCCAGAGTTTAGAAGGGAACAATAAACTCAGAGTCAGTCATGGTGACTGGTGTGAGATCGTAAAACAGTTATTCTTTAAAATAAACAACAGGAAAACTTTAATGTCAATTCGCAATGCTTTTGGAAAATGAAACTACCATAAGACCTCCCACCACACACACAATGCAAACGCAGACTTGGAGGAGATTTCTTCTTATGATAGTCAAAGATGCTTACTACGCAAAAATCAAATTCTTTTTTATATTATTATTAGTGCATAGTGGAAAACATTTCGAAAGTAGAATATAAATCTTAGCCAGCATAGGTACCATTATATTATGCCTGCTATAGCTGCCTCCTGAGGAGACAGGTTATACAATTGAAATCGTAAAGGCTCGTATTGTTTCTTTGGATTTCCAACAAATGGTCAGGCTAAGGAACTTCCTTTTCCACGATGGGTACGTCCCTGGAATAGACGACCCGAGAACCTAACCGGATCTCTGCCAACACAAGGCCGGGTTACCTCTGCAAAAATAGGTAACTACTAACACGCGTATGCCATCCCCCGATCGTCACCGATCTTCCCGAGGATCCCCGATTCGCAACAACCACAAAGAAATAAATTTTGCAGCAACCACAGAGGTTAAGTATCTGGGCTCCATACCATGATACCACCTTTATCCAGAAGGAATGACATACACTAAGGGGCGCTACTCCCTAGAACCTTGCTGCATCCTTCCTGTTTCGACCATTTCCGGGGTGTGAGGCTCGACGAAGTCTCATCCACAAAGCTACGCTTTCTACAAAGCCATGCTTCGGGTCAAACAAATGATCAACCTATGATCACAAAGATATAAGATCAAACAAATGATCATATCACAAATGATCAAACATTGATCATTTCACAGCAACACTCAGTATGCCACGTTACCAAATTGGGATATATTGCTGATAAATTTCAACTACATAACCTCTGAGCTCGTACGTCTCAGAGAAGGGTGTTAAGCTAAGAGAATAAATTCTCCGCCACCAACAGAAATGTATTTGAAAGAAATCAGCTTTATATCTCAAATTGTAACGTCAGACACACAATCCATACAAGTCTGTTCCGGGATCGAACAGAACCGAAGGCACTTCTCACGAAGCCCTTGCACATCCGGATAATTTTCTAATCACGTCCGGACTTCCCGTCACTAAGGGTGATAAAACCTCTAAACCGGAGATCAGCCGATGTAGAGTAACTCGACGGTAATCCTTCCGTTTTCAAAAATATCCGGTCTTCAACACCGGTCTTCGAATGCAATTCATAACGACGTATCACGTATTCGGAATGGGTTATACGACCCCATGGCCCTTTCCCGGCTAACCCGAATAGTGAGCGATTATTCAAAAATAAGTGTGGCATTCAAATTCATCCAATTCACAACAAATACCTATCTAAAGGTAATTATTGATAGTCGGTTATTTAACTATCAATAAAGATGCGCAACATCATCAGATTCCAAATAATTTTCCCAAATTATTTTATCTTCCAAAATATCTTTTACTAGATATAAAATTTCCACACTTAATCATTTGAAAACAAATTTCAAATCAATTTCCACATTTCATTTTATCTTTGAAGATAAAATCTCAAAACAGTTCATTTCATATTGGAAAACATTCCATACTTATTTAATAATAAGTGTTTCACAAATCTTTTATTTTCAACATTTGAAAATATTCGATATACTTAAATCAAAAGTAAGTATATATTTCATTCTTTAAGGAAATCATTCTCTTTCATAAATTTTATTTGAGTCAAAACGAATGTTACGTAAAACATCGTTACGACAACTCAAAATCACTAGTATAGGGATTCGAAATTTAGATAGATATATAAATCCCAATACTATATAAAACATTTCCTTTCGGAAATCATTTACTATAACAACAGTGTTATAGTCCACCATTTCCTTCTTCCTCGAAAACGTCTATTTCAACAATAAATGTTGAAATCTATGATTTCGATTCATAATACATTTTAAAACATTGTTAAATCGTTTTCATCTTATTCCAGTAACAATTTCCCAAAACAGATCCATTTTACTTAATAATATATTCACTGTCCAAAATCGTGAATATAATTCACTTAACCCAATTTCAATCCTTTCTACGCATTTTAATTTCAATAGAGATTCGCTATCCAAAATCGCGAATATATCTTCTTTAAAAATCTTCTATATTTAATTTATCCAATTCAATTGATCTCGAATTTATAAAACAACGTTTATAAATTCTATTTTTATATTTTATAATAACTTTGATTTATAAATCTCCTTTATAAATCAATTCGATAAATATTCCATTTAAAGGCAAAAATCCAATTTATAAGTAAACTTCTTATAAATCTTTTATTCTAAAAGTTCATTCATTATATAAATTCACACTTTATAAATCTATAAACTTCATATCTTCACAATTTATAATTCTATAAATTTTCTATCTTCACAATTTATAATTCTATAAATTTTCTATCTTCACAATTTATAAAACTCGTTTTAAATTCCAAAAATTTTAATTGATAAATATTAATTTTGTACATATTTTACATACATCGTTTTTAATAATTCAAAAATCCAAATTTAAACTATTTTATAAATCACTTAACTATTTATTTCAAAAATCATCCTTTGGTTATATTTCACAAACATTTTAATTTCCATAACTTTAAATTTATAACATTTATTTATTTAAGATAAATAAATTCAAAAATTTAATAAATCGTATACTTTCCAAAAATCACTTCAAAATCCCTTTTAAAGTAAAAATCGTTTATTTTTAAACTTTAAAATTTGAACCCGATGATGCAACGCACCAATTAGTCCATCACAACATTCAATATCATATATCAATATGATAACAACATATACAACAAATATCTGCAAATAATAATATTGGTGAGGAATCCAGTTGGATCCCTCCAACCTGTTTCCCTGCAACCAAAGACGTTAGCACAATACCAATTCCACTTCGAGGTGGAATATCGCGGTATATGGGTTTTATAAAATCCGCTTACTAACGGCGCAATAGGGTCTCATCCGCTATACGAGGCGGGAAATCAATCAATCCAATATATACATATACCAATATGTATATATTGCTATATATATATAGATATATCCTACTATATCTAATATCACATCCAATATAGCAATCAAATCAAGCAATAAATAACTGAAAATTCCACTTTCATTTTTGAGTGAGAAAAATCTCACCTTAGCTTTTAGTTTTGCAATCCGTTTACTTTTCCAATCCAGTTTGTTTTTCTCGATTTTTTTAACCTTGTATAACATTTGATAATTGGTTAATATTCGAACCAACGAATAATTAAATTCGCTTTTAATTTAATTTAACTAACTAATAATTTGTATTTTTAAATCAATTCATAGATTCCAAAAATCAAATTTTCATATGAACTTCCATAAATTCAAAATTCCTATATTTCCAACCTTGTATATATATATATATATTTTGTTTACATATATGGGTATATCTGATTTAATTTAAACGAAACTGTTTTATACTTCGCTGTTAAATTCCGATAAGTGAATAATAAACAACGGTTTATTTACAAGTTTAAACTTAACTAATATTAAATCTAAAACGTTTTGAAATAAAATTACCTTAATCTGCTTGAACCCAAAATCATCGATATCTCCATTCAAACTACACGAGACTACCACGATTTTCGAGCCATCTCCCCTTGCGAACGTCGCTTCCTTTGACATTCCAAGACCCGGCCTGCTACAGAAGCCTCATCTTCCCCACGAACGAGCCATCCCGAACCCAAATCCTCCCTTGCGTGCGCTAGCTCCCCAAACAGTCGAACACGACTCCGATGAGGTACTGCCACCAACCAAACACGTCGCTGCCTTCACGTCGAGATCCACTCGAGCTCCCCCAAATTGCCTCGACGAACTGCCCATCGCGACATCCATGAATCGAACTCGCGAACGCCTCGTCGGTCCAGATCAAATGACTACCCTACTCCCCTGTCGCAGCGCACGCGAGCGCTAGCTTGAATCCCCCAAAAACTCGATCGCGATGGCCCAATCGCCTCAACCCTGACATGCCCTCCGCGAGTTTGTCATCGCGATTATCCTTTCGTTCGCCATGATTTTATTTTTTTGAACGAACGGGATCGATTTATTTGATTATTTGCGTTGAGAAAAGTCGAAACTGGAGAGGACTTCACTCTGCCATTTTCTTTATCAGGGGAGTTTGATTTTAAACGAAAAGAAGTGGGCGGCCATGCTTTGAAAGGAAGGGGGAATTTAAAAATGGAAGAGGATGGTTCGCACGTTTATTCTCGTGATTCTCGGCGTAGATACTGGGGCGTGCTTTACGGGATGAAAACGTGGTGATGAGTGACAAATTTAAATTTTAAATTTAAATTCGAATTCGAATAAATTTCGATGCGTCTACACGGCGTGTGCTCACAGATTAACTCCAAAAAATACGAAATTGTAAATCCGACAATAATACAATATTCCGGACCCAATGGAACTGGTTTCGTCGAATTCCGAGACTGTGCCTCGGACGGCTATTTTTAAATATCGGTTCGAACGATAAATTTCAAAACTGAACAAAACAGTCCGAAATTAAATTCTGAAGCTTCCGTTATTTTCAGTATTATCAATATGAATTTTAAAAGCTTTCGAAATATTTTTCTTCAACTTAAAATTGAAGATTCAAATTTTTATCCAGTTTCAATAGATTAAATTATAAAATTTAATCGCCAAATTCTGAATTATATTCGGGATTCAAATTAAATCATCGTTCAAATATTTAAAATTAATTAAATATTCCCAATTTAATTTGTTCAAAATTCTAGGTCGTTACAGACTTCCCCCCTTAAAAGAATTTCGTCCCGAAATTACAAGTTAAGAAAAATGATCCCTAACTCGTCTACTATTTTTCACAATCCAATAGTTTTTATCAATCTATCAAAACAAATCTTTCTATTAAAGATTCGTTATCAATTCAACTAAATTTCCAACTTCAATTATAAGTTCAAACAACATTGTTTACTTCAAAATTCAAATTTAAATTCAAATTCAAATTCAAATTTAAACTTTCAAAATTTCTCAAAATTTCTCTAACGCCCTAAATTTTCGTAAAATTTCGCCAGCGTCTCCTTTGCGTGGCTAATACGGCACGACTACAAAACGTCCCTACGGACTCTCAGATTTCAAAAAGAAAAAGAAAAGGCCAAGCGGCTAGACAAGGAAATCAGCAAATCTCATATTTGAAATTCAAATACTTACCTTTTGTCGAGCAATTCAAATTATCTTGAGATCAAAATCCCAATTCCTTTCATATACCTGTATATCCTACTAGCCATTATATCTAGTTACAGCATTCAAACCATTTTGCACATTTTATTATACAATTTTCAATATAACTGCTTATATCATCTTTAAGTTCATTATTGAAGTTATATATCCATTATGATTCAATTTTACATTTCAAATTTCATTTGAAGTCAATTTACAATTCCAACTTAATTTGGATTCAGTTTATCTCCTGAATATTGAATTTCATCGATTATCTTTATTCATAACTGCACTATTTTAAATTAGTTTCATGTACTAATTCATCACAATTTCTAATTCGCTTTATTCAAATTTGTTTTCAACATTCAGTTTCAATTCCGGTTTTATCTTCATTTAATCATTAACTTAGAATAATTTCAATATCATATTTACTTAAGAATTTCACTTTCATTAATCACAATTGTAAATTTATTTATTCACAATTTACTTCCATAATTCTATACTCAATTCCAATTTATTTGTTACTACCCCAAATTTATTTTCAACTTAATAAATTTTCTTTAAGTAATCTTTTCACTTTATTAAATTGATTCACTTATACTTACTTTGATTCAACTTAAAATTCCTTAAGTTAAATTTATTCAATCTAAATTCACACAAATTGTATAAGTTATCAACTCATTTATTATTCTCATCAATATTTTTATATAGCATTCCAGAGTCTTAATAACATTTTCAAAACCATTTTTGAAAACAATTCAAATTTATCTTTTGAATTTTCTAGACAAAATCCAAATTTTCCAAACAACTTTCATTTAAAACAATCGGCAGCAATTCCTCTTTTGGAAACCCGAAAATGAACACCGGTGATGTCGCGATCATCATCGGAATTATTTTCCAGCGACCGAAAAGAGTTTAGAGCCTTTCATTCCTTCAGAATACTTTCCAAAACCTTTGAAATTCATTTTCAAATCAAAAAGATTTAAACTTCCCAAATCTCCAAAATTTTCAAATTCTTCTCAAAACATTTCCAAAAACTTCTCTGGAATTCCGTTTTAAATTACAAATCACATTTATAATTTATATTCTTTAAATTTCATTCGCATGTGAATTTATTTCTTAACTTTGGAGTTTATAATTCCAATTTCTTATTCAATTTCAATGATAATAATTTACCATTATTACTTCCTAACATCCATGCAACCATATACTATAGTACTTTATAGAAAAACATTTATTTTCTATACCAAAAATAGTTTTGGGAAAAATTATCTCATTCACCCTATTTAAAACAATACTGTGCCGAATTGTTCTATATAAGTGTTTAGAGATCCCTATCGATAGAGTTGTACGGACAATACCGACCAGAATCCATATACCACTCAACAAACCAATCATCACAATATAAAACAATTTTATATTCACTAACAAATACGCACTCGTATCTATTATTACCCTCAACTCATTCTAGAGTACTACTGACTCTATCTCTAATGAGTAACACCCAACAGAGCAGGGTTGTCGCTTAACCATATGCTCTGATACCACGCTGTCACGATCGGAATTTTCGACTTTCGAAAATTCGACATCGATACTCACTTTATCGACTGTCGAGCAATCGAGTGCCGGAAACTCCAATAGTGAGGGTTTAAGAAAGAAGAAAAAGGTAGAAGAAGAAGAAAATAAAGAGAAGAAGAAGAAAGAAGAACAACAGAACACACAGAACAGAAACAGAACAGTATCAGAATCTTACACATCGCAGCGGAACAATATATAATAGATAACACTAGTCTTTTAAAACAAAGAACTATATCAGTTTATACATACATCAATCAGAGTCAATATACAACAATGGACAGTTATATAAACTTGTCCTCATACAGAATACACAGCGGAATAAATACTATCAGATACAAATACTACGTCTCGTCATCCAGCTTATATCCAAAGCTCCAGAATATCCAGAATATCCTGATAATATAACTCTAGGCTGCCCGTGTGGAAATTGGTGGGCACCCAGAGTTTAGAAGGGAACAATAAACTCCGAGTCAGTCATGGTGACTGGTGTGAGATCGTAAAACAGTTATTCTTTAAAATAAACAACAGGAAAACTTTAATGTCAATTCGCAATGCTTTTGGAAAATGAAACTACCATAAGACCTCCCACCACACACACAATGCAAACGCAGACTTGGAGGAGATTTCTTCTTATGATAGTCAAAGATGCTTACTACGCAAAAATCAAATTCTTTTTTATATTATTATTAGTGCATAGTGGAAAACATTTCGAAAGTAGAATATAAATCTTAGCCAGCATAGGTACCATTATATTATGCCTGCTATAGCTGCCTCCTGAGGAGACAGGTTATACAATTGAAATCGTAAAGGCTCGTATTGTTTCTTTGGATTTCCAACAAATGGTCAGGCTAAGGAACTTCCTTTTCCACGATGGGTACGTCCCTGGAATAGACGACCCGAGAACCTAACCGGATCTCTGCCAACACAAGGCCGGGTTACCTCTGCAAAAATAGGTAACTACTGACACGCGTATGCCATCCCCCGATCGTCACCGATCTTCCCGAGGATCCCCGATTCGCAACAACCACAAAGAAATAAATTTTGCAGCAACCACAGAGGTTAAGTATCTGGGCTCCATACCATGATACCACCTTTATCCAGAAGGAATGACATACACTAAGGGGCGCTACTCCCTAGAACCTTGCTGCATCCTTCCTGTTTCGACCATTTCCGGGGTCTGAGGCTCGACGAAGTCTCGTCCACAAAGCTACGCTTTCTACAAAGCCATGCTTCGGGTCAAACAAATGATCAACCTATGATCACAAAAATATAAGATCAAACAAATGATCATATCACAAATGATCAAACACTGATCATTTCACAGCAACACTCAGTATGCCACGTTACCAAATTGGGATATATTGCTGATAAATTTCAACTACATAACCTCTGAGCTCGTACGTCTCAGAGAAGGGTGTTAAGCTAAGAGAATAAATTCTCCGCCACCAACAGAAATGTATTTGAAAGAAATCAGCTTTATATCTCAAATTGTAACGTCAGACACACAATCCATACAAGTCTGTTCCGGGATCGAACAGAACCGAAGGCACTTCTCACGAAGCCCTTGCACATCCGGATAATTTTCTAATCACGTCCGGACTTCCCGTCACTAAGGGTGATAAAACCTCTAAACCGGAGATCAGCCGATGTAGAGTAACTCGACGGTAATCCTTCCGTTTTCAAAAATATCCGGTCTTCAACACCGGTCTTCGAATGCAATTCATAACGACGTATCACGTATTCGAAATGGGTTATACGACCCCATGGCCCTTTCCCGGCTAACCCGAATAGTGAGCGATTATTCAAAAATAAGTGTGGCATTCAAATTCATCCAATTCACAACAAATACCTATCTAAAGGTAATTATTGATAGTCGGTTATTTAACTATCAATAAAGATGCGCAACATCATCAGATTCCAAATAATTTTCCCAAATTATTTTATCTTCCAAAATATCTTTTACTAGATATAAAATTTCCACACTTAATCATTTGAAAACAAATTTCAAATCAATTTCCACATTTCATTTTATCTTTGAAGATAAAATCTCAAAACAGTTCATTTCATATTGGAAAACATTCCATACTTATTTAATAATAAGTGTTTCACAAATCTTTTATTTTCAACATTTGAAAATATTCGATATACTTAAATCAAAAGTAAGTATATATTTCATTCTTTAAGGAAATCATTCTCTTTCATAAATTTTATTTGAGTCAAAACGAATGTTACGTAAAACATCGTTACGACAACTCAAAATCACTAGTATAGGGATTCGAAATTTAGATAGATATATAAATCCCAATACTATATAAAACATTTCCTTTCGGAAATCATTTACTATAACAACAGTGTTATAGTCCACCATTTCCTTCTTCCTCGAAAACGTCTATTTCAACAATAAATGTTGAAATCTATGATTTCGATTCATAATACATTTTAAAACATTGTTAAATCGTTTTCATCTTATTCCAGTAACAATTTCCCAAAACAGATCCATTTTACTTAATAATATATTCACTGTCCAAAATCGTGAATATAATTCACTTAACCCAATTTCAATCCTTTCTACGCATTTTAATTTCAATAGAGATTCGCTATCCAAAATCGCGAATATATCTTCTTTAAAAATCTTCTATATTTAATTTATCCAATTCAATTGATCTCGAATTTATAAAACAACGTTTATAAATTCTATTTTTATATTTTATAATAACTTTGATTTATAAATCTCCTTTATAAATCAATTCGTTAAATATTCCATTTAAAGGCAAAAATCCAATTTATAAGTAAACTTCTTATAAATCTTTTATTCTAAAAGTTCATTCATTATATAACTTCACACTTTATAAATCTATAAACTTCATATCTTCACAATTTATAATTCTATAAATTTTCTATCTTCACAATTTATAATTCTATAAATTTTCTATCTTCACGATTTATAAAACTCGTTTTAAATTCCAAAAATTTTAATTGATAAATATTAATTTTGTACATCTTTTACATACATCGTTTTTAATAATTCAAAAATCCAAATTTAAACTATTTTATAAATCACTTAACTATTTATTTCAAAAATCATCCTTTGGTTATATTTCACAAACATTTTAATTTCCATAACTTTAAATTTATAACATTTATTTATTTAAGATAAATAAATTCAAAAATTTAATAAATCGTATACTTTCCAAAAATCACTTCAAAATCCCTTTTAAAGTAAAAATCGTTTATTTTTAAACTTTAAAATTTGAACCCGATGATGCAACGCACCAATTAGTCCATCACAACATTCAATATCATATATCAATATGATAACAACATATACAACAAATATCTGCAAATAATAATATTGGTGAGGAATCCAGTTGGATCCCTCCAACCTGTTTCCCTGCAACCAAAGACGTTAGCACAATACCAATTCCACTTCGAGGTGGAATATCGCGGTATATGGGTTTTATAAAATCCGCTTACTAACGGCGCAATAGGGTCTCATCCGCTATACGAGGCGGGAAATCAATCAATCCAATATATACATATACCAATATGTATATATTGCTATATATATATAGATATATCCTACTATATCTAATATCACATCCAATATAGCAATCAAATCAAGCAATAAATAACTGAAAATTCCACTTTCATTTTTGAGTGAGAAAAATCTCACCTTAGCTTTTAGTTTTGCAATCCGTTTACTTTTCCAATCCAGTTTGTTTTTCTCGATTTTTTTAACCTTGTTTAACATTTGATAATTGGTTAATATTCGAACCAACGAATAATTAAATTCGCTTTTAATTTAATTTAACTAACTAATAATTTGTATTTTTAAATCAATTCATAGATTCCAAAAATCAAATTTTCATATGAACTTCCATAAATTCAAAATTCCTATATTTCCAACCTTGTATATATATATATATATATTGTTTACATATATGGGTATATCTGATTTAATTTAAACGAAACTGTTTTATACTTCGCTGTTAAATTCCGATAAGTGAATAATAAAAAACAGTTTATTTACAAGTTTAAACTTAACTAATATTAAATCTAAAACGTTTTGAAATAAAATTACCTTAATCTGCTTGAACCCAAAATCATCGATCTCTCCATTCAAACTACACGAGACTACCACGATTTTCGAGCCATCTCCCCTTGCGAACGTCGCTTCCTTTGACATTCCAAGACCCGGCCTGCTACAGAAGCCTCATCTTCCCCACGAACGAGCCATCCCGAACCCAAATCCTCCCTTGCGTGCGCGAGCTCCCCAAACAGTCGAACACGACTCCGATGAGATACTGCCACCAACCAAACACGTCGCTGCCTTCACGTCGAGATCCACTCGAGCTCCCCCAAATTGCCTCGACGAACTGCCCATCGCGACATCCATGAATCGAACTCGCGAACGCCTCGTCGGTCCAGATCAAATGACTACCCTACTCCCCTGTCGCAGCGCACGTGAGCGCTAGCTTGAATCCCCCAAAAACTCGATCGCGACGGCCCAATCGCCTCAACCCTGACATGCCCTCCGCGAGTTTGTCATCGCGATTATCCTTTCGTTCGCCATGATTTTATTTTTTTGAACGAACGGGATCGATTTATTTGATTATTTGCGTTGAGAAAAGTCGAAACTGGAGAGGACTTCACTCTGCCATTTTCTTTATCAAGGGAGTTTGATTTTAAACGAAAAGAAGTGGGCGGCCATGCTTTGAAAGGAAGGGGGAATTTAAAAATGGAAGAGGATGGTTCGCACGTTTATTCTCGTGATTCTCGGCGTAGATACTGGGGCGTGCTTTACGGGATGAAAACGTGGTGATGAGTGACAAATTTAAATTTTAAATTTAAATTCGAATTCGAATAAATTTCGATGCGTTTACACGGCGTGTGCTCACAGATTAACTCCAAAAAATACGAAATTGGAAATCCGACAATAATACAATATTCCGGACCCAATGGAACTGGTTTCGTCGAATTCCGAGACTGTGCCTCGGACGGCTATTTTTAAATATCGGTTCGAACGATAAATTTCAAAACTGAACAAAACAGTCCGAAATTAAATTCTGAAGCTTCCGTTATTTTCAGTATTATCAATATGAATTTTAAAAGCTTTCGAAATATTTTTCTTCAACTTAAAATTGAAGATTCAAATTTTTATCCAGTTTCAATAGATTAAATTATAAAATTTAATCGCCAAATTCTGAATTATATTCGGGATTCAAATTAAATCATCGTTCAAATATTTAAAATTAATTAAATATTCTCAATTTAATTTGTTCAAAATTCTGGGTCGTTACATAAACGGTTTTGTAGTGGGCGTGTTATGTAAAATTAGACACTGCATGTCATGTTAAAAATCGTAGACAGTATGAATAAAAAAATTCAAGCTACAATAGTCGGTTGATAGTATATATAGAAAATTTAAGCAATTAATTTAGACAAAAGTAGAAGTTAAGTGAACCCATGCTAAAAACATAGAAAGTTGACCCATTCACTATAAAAATTAATGATAGATCATTGCCCATTGTTCCATAACATTATTCAAATTGAATGCTCATGATTGTTCTTTTGCTTAAAGATATCCTATTTGAAAAAAGTAGTAGGTGCAAACAAAGAGTGAAAAAGTTATTGAGTATTTGATACTAAAGAACAAAGAAAGCATATCATTATAATACAACAACAACAAAACACTAAAATATGCAGTTAAACATCAAATATAAACTTATATTATGCTTTAGAAAAATAATAGGACTTTAGATATGTTGCTTACAAATAAATTTCGACCTTTTCAAATGTTTAGGATGATTGTTAAAAGCTATTAAAATAGCATATTAAATTTAATATACCCCAATAAAGCATACAAATATTTGTCTACTCGGTAAATAATTAAGAATCAGTGTTTCAAGTACAAAACTACCTTGGTGTTGGTAAATTAAGTGCGTTGATGTCAACTGCAAAATTTGATAAGACACACTTAAAATTTTCTAATAAAAAACCAAAAAATCATGTCAATAATTAGGTATTTCACCTTAAACTCACTTAGTACTGCATAAATTTATGTGAAAGATAAGGATTATCATCACCAATACCAATAAAAAATTGTATGAATTAGATAATATTAGTTCATAGTATATGGAATATGAATTAAAAAAGTATTTCTAGAATAAAGTATTCAACCAAGTCCAATCATTAATTCTTCATTTCTAAGTTCAACAACATTTTCTCTTACTGTTCTTAAAATTTGATAAAGAACACACTAAAGTATGAGCATTAAAACTCTTCATCCAACTCATATCTTTTTGAGTCCTGTAATTGGGTTATGCTATATTCTAACTTAAAGGAGTTCATTTTCTTTATTTCAAAAATTTTCAAGAGTAGACAGGAAAGTCCTTATACTTTACGAGTTTGACATATTTAACGGATAGGATGAAACATAACCTAGCCATGTGTAGACCCTGCTAAAGGTGGAAGTGTTGTCCGAGTAAGAGGTTGTAATGCAATTGGATATATTCATTTATTACATAATCATTGTTTGTCATGCCATATATAAATTCACTATTAAATTATAGGAAAAGTTGTAGGAAAGAAAAATGGGATAAGGACCTGTTAATGAACTACACTACATTATAACACATGTGGTTGTTAATAAATTGAAATCCTAAGATCTTCAAAATACTAATAAAAAAATTATGAGCAAAAGAAACATCTATTGTAGGAATATGAAGTTTGATTTTTAATCTGAAAGGACAACATAATCTAGGTGGAAAGTGTGAAATAAAGAAAAATTTAAAGGTAAAATATGCCAATTGGGGCGTTTGAGAAGTGAAAGAAGAATATGGGTTTTGAAACAGGATGGACATAAAAAGTAGCAGTTTAAGTAAAATAAAAATCTATGAAGAAAAAAGAAAATCAGATCACTCTATTGTCTCATACACCTAAAAATCTAATTTTATATACAAACCATGGAAGAAAGGATACCTATACATTTTGAAATTTTCAATCATTTACTCCCGTTGGTAATAAAGCCTTCACCATCACATGATCACCCTTCAAACTAAAATAAACCGAATCAGATAACCTAACAAAAATTCAATTGAAATCCTATTTCGAAGCATAATAATCAAAACTAGTCTTAACTAAAAGAAGGTAATTCAGTTGAGATTTATTCCTATGCTTATACAAATTTAAATTATTTCTCATAACAGTTAGTTGGAAATTGAGATAGCATATTTTGTTTTAGATTTAAATGCATGCAGTTTTTCCTAAGTTTGAATGACATGATTAAATTAATGTGATAGTTGGCAACTTCTGACTTTTACCAAATGCTAGATCGAAATCTATACATAATAGTTATATTATGACTACTAACTTATTTTCTTATGTGACTGCCAATTTATTTTCTTACCGATAGTGGAAGTGGACATTCATTCCAAGGTCTAATTTACTAAGAAATAAAATAGTGAAGCTTGCATTTCAAGGTCTAGATGCTAAAAAAATCAAATACTGATAAATCAAGTGATTTCAAGGTCTAAATTAATTACACACACGCAGTTTCCTTTTGAAACATATTATAACTTCAAATTTTTTAATGATCATATGCTTTAGCAAGAAATAAATATGGAGAAAATTTTAATGTATCAATATCTATTAGCATACTGATTGTTTTTATTTTTTAAACTATTTCCTTTTTAAGTATATCATATTAGAGACTTGCTGAAAAATACCCTCATTATTTATCATTAAAAATTCTCTCATGCTTTTCATAGTGTAAATTAAGCCCCTAATATTCACAATGATAAAATCAGATATAAATTCACTAAAATAAAATATTAGCAATTTACACCATAAATCTAAATCCAAGATCTTAAAATTAAATTCAACTATAATGATTCAAGTTGCTCACACTTGTAAAATGCAATATTCAATTAAGCAAAGACAAATGCATAATTGTTAATATTTTCAAAAAATGTTATTATTTCACATCATTAAGATGCATGAAATATATAATTTTATAGTGCAATCCAACTTATTTTAGCAAAAACACATGAATTTGAAATATTACATAATTTGAATTTTAACAGTGGAGTGATCGAAATAGCTGAAGGTTGGTTGCATTGCAAAGGATGCAATTTTGCATTTTATAAAATACAAAATAATAAAACATGGATTTGTTTAACATTTTCATAAAATTCCTGGGAGTGTATTTTTAAAATTTTTAGGGGTCAATTTATAAAATCAAAAGGTTGAAATGTTTTCTCCTGTATTTTTGAAAAAAAACTAAGGGTGCAAACATAATTTCCACATTATAGTATATCTACTGTGCATACGTATCGATATACTACGTAGTTTACCAAACAATTTCATTGCAAAATATTAGTTTCCTTTCAATCATCATATTATGACTTTAATTCTTATTACCTATCAATCGGTTTCATTTGGAATAATATGAGTTAACTTTTAAGCATCTATATTAATGTCTGTTTTCATTCTAATCATGAAGGCATGTTCATTATAGTGTGAGTTTGATAACTAACATTGTTAAGTAGAAAAGAAAAGACTTTTATTGTCAATTCAATGTACTTGGATATATTTATGATTTTCCACATTAAACTTCGCAAATGGCTTATTTTTAAAAATCATTCATGTAACCAACTACAGTACCAACTTCTGCATTTCTTTTGTGATCAACGAATCAAGATTATAATGTTTGAATTAGTGTATATCCAAGTAAAGTGATCTTGTACTATCAAATGTTTCTATCATTTTTACATGAAATTAATATTTGAATATGAGATGCATATCATTCTACTTTATACTGTGCTATTACGATAGAACAAAATTGAAGAGATATAGTATGGACGAACGAACCTTGTGTAATGTAAATAACAACCATGTAATATGAGATGTCTTCTAGCAACCTGTAATAAAATACCAAAAAGTTCAAGTTCTATATAATATGTCCAACATAATAAAGAAATCAACTAAGTTTTACATTGCTCTGGATCTCATAAGCTATTAGAAAAGTGATAGTACTCCCTAATAAGTTAATGCCAAATTAATATTATGCATGAACATTGTATTCTAAATTGGTTTACATTATTCAATAGAGTTTTTTTACCATTCATATCTGTTATTGAATAGAAAACGGAATTTCTACTTAAAGTTTATATATTGGGATGATTATTACTATACTCGTGTTTATTTTACTTTTTGATAGCTTGCAAAGAGATTTATGTATAAGCATACATGTTTGTTATAAGCTTATATTCCATTCATTGGTTTTACGTTGGTGGGTGGTTAGTTTATTGTAGAGAAAGTTAGAATCTAAACCAGGTCAGTATCAAAGTTCAAATGAAATATGAGAAAGATGGAAATGAAGGTATAAAGTGGGAGACAGTTCGGTTGGCCAAATTGAAGGTGACCTTTGTTCAACAATACTGTTGAAGTGAAACTCACTAATCATAATATAATATAGATAATTCATTGTTTTTATTGTGGCGCTATTTAAGTAAACTCACTTATGAAGTTTGAGTCTGAACACTCCTTCATAAAGAGTTTGTTGTTTCTGTAACAGTTCTCTAGTATTTCATAGATACAAGAGAATACCTTAAAACAGTCATATAGTGATATCAATTTGGATTTGGTATTTTTTTTATGTATAAAATATATAAACAAATTACGATATCATAGAAAACATAACATACATGATAATTCCTATTGTCAATTCATAAGAAATCCATCTTACGCGTTCCGTATTAAACATTTTAATAAGGTGTCCTTTCATTTCGATTTGGGACATTCCCAGTATCTTTTGTACTTATTATAAAGACCTCATTTACAAATCCAAGGTGAGCGTTAAAACAACCAAGGCTGGTTTTAACACAAGTACATTGTTAAAAATTAGCAATGTATTATTTAATTATCGTTTAGAAATACCAGCATACCTTCTAACATTCTTTCTTATTAACACATGTTTCCTCTACTTTTCATTGAAAACCAAACTATTTGATATTTCTATCAAATTACTTATTCAATTTCAATATGTATAATATAATAATTGCATATCATTTCTTGGATTTCTATCGCTCTTATAGACTTCAAGGCACTTTGGTTGTTATATGCGACTAACCTATTCTAAATCATTATTTGGAATTTTCTATTTCAGCACATACGTACCAAAACACTAGGTCTTATCAAGTGATAATCTCATGAGTAAATCCGAAATAACTTAACCACATTGAATGATGAATCTATTGGTTACAACTACCAAAATTAGATTCGCTCATAAAGACACAATCGTGGCCGATGGATCAGAACACATTGGTTACAACTACCAAAATCATAATTTGATAACCTACTTGAAATTCTCTCGGATTTGCACATTATACCATATCATAGAGTCGATACTCTTAATAGTTTAATATGACAGCCGAGGATTATATATTTTTGACATCGATAAGAAACTCATAATTTCACTTCAATATGCGAGAATACTCTCTAATGCGATTTGTTCACTCAGGTTAGATAAATTCATTTCACCTTATGTAATCAGTTTTATCTTTGGATCCTATCCAATTTCATTTTACGACCAATAATTTCTCAAAGAAATTTCTTTACTATGAAATTGGTATTTCTTGAAACAACAATTGTTTCTCGATGCAATCGAGTAGGTATTCAATTTATTTTTTTATGAATTTCCGTATATATAAAACTGATTCAGTTTAAGTTTACAAAACTTACGTTTAGAACATGAATATGTCATCCAATGACAGTCCTTCCCAAACTCCTTGGGGAGATTCATACAAGATTCCTCATAAGCAATTATTACATGTAGACTTTCGACTTACCCAACCTACCAACTCCCTGGCCTAGGATATGTTGGGGTTTCTTTTAAACTCTTATCTTTTATGATTTTATAAATAATTATTTAAATGAAATAATATTAACATTGTATACTACTCTAAAGTACATGATCTTATAGAAAGAAATAAACCCAATTCACTCATAATTAATCATACTTTGCCCAACAAAGTTCGATTACTCCTTATCGGTACATCATTATGTATCACAAGTAGGAGTGACTTTTGGGATTGAACCTTTATTCGTTTTTAGCTATGTTCAGAACACTTTCTAATATACTCACCTATTCGATCAAATCGAATCATTTCTATCGCATGTTACATTATTTACTTTCATTATATATTCCAAGGGCTTGCCAAAAGCTTATATACGCATATCAAGTACCCATGTCCATGTATGTGGTGACTCATCAGTGAATATTATAAAGTACGTGGAGCCTTTTAGTATTAATAGACTTACAATTACATACATCTATATGTGTCATCAACTCTTATGATACTTTCACTATATGGGTGCATAGCCCTTAATTGTATGAGATATAATTAACCAATATCATATGATTCATGATCATATAATAAAATTATTTTTCAAAACTATAGCTTGGTCTATAATTCCAAAATAATCGTAAATAATTTTAGATAATTCTGTATTTTCAAATGCATCACTTTAGTTATAAAAACATATATCATATTGTAGTTGTATTTCATTATGAATATTTTTAATATTCACATTGAAATATAAATGTCTACTTTCAGCCGGCACTTAATATAGTCGTTAATCCATAAATAATGTTGGTATGTTTAATTTTATCCAATCGATAAGTGTTGTATGTAATGCTCCAATTATTTCTGCCATTGCTATAATAGCTTACTGAATTCGGAGTTTAATCATTCACTTAACAGATTATTTGTTTTATATATTGCAACTAGTTTATAGCGAAATCCTTTGATCAAATTTCCCAAACTCAGAAAAATAATCTCACAGAAAACAATTTTCTATATGAAAATACATCTTAGAATAGAAATCATATTACTTATTCCAATACTAAGTATCAATTATTATTTTACAGTTCCTATTTTCGCTATTCCTTTATGAAGCAGAAATGACTATTAACTCTCTTCATCTTAGTTATACCTTAAATCACACCTACTCTTGTACATTCATTTCTGTTTCTAAATAGTTGAACCATTCAAAAATACTCTTACTACAACATCATAAGAACTCTTTATAAAATTGCATTTGATTATCCTTAACATTTAAGAACATCAAATATGATGCACCTTACGTAAACTGGTCAAACTGACATTTTAGTATTCAAATTCTTAGATATTTTTTATTGTTTTGGTCTATTGTTACATTTAACGCAATAGGATCGTTTTTTAATTAATCAAATTGAATACTCGATTGCATAATACTATTTATCGGCTTACTTTGAATGAATTAACTTCATCAAATTATCGTTAATTACGAACTATGACTATTCCCAATATAACACTTATATGAGAAAGTATATGGATCAAATATCTATAGTATTGTATTGCTTTTAGAGTTCAAAACTCATAGAATGCAACACACGATCTCGAAAAAATAAACACGTAAATAGACAAATTAAATATGTACTATAGATGTCCATGTATAATATTATATAAGTAATATTTAAATTAATTATTTAATTATTCTATCATTAAAACTAATATTGTATAAGTAATATTTGAATCAATTATTTAAATAAACATGTAATATTATATTATACAATCCTGATTCAACCGTATGCAAAAAATCATATTTTCAGGCCTTCATTTAATTAAAGACTAAATATGTAAATCAGTTATTTGAATACTCTATCGTTAAATTACAACTATAGAGGTTATATAATTAAATACATATGTCCATGTATGTAGCCTGAACGAGAGCTGCTCCATTGACATGATCTGATGGGATGAACCGAGAATGGGGATTCTGATGTTGGCAAGTCGAGCGGCATTTGATGAGGAGAACAACAGCACAGATGGCATTTGATTTTGCATAGTAGAGCTCTATATCATAGTAAAAACGTGCACAACATTCTCTTGGTTTCGATGTGCACGTACAGGCACTAGCATTTAAGGAAGAAAGGATTAACATTAATTAGGTAATTCAAATATTAATTAAATTATTTAGTTGTTTATATAATCTCAAATTTTATATTATGTTATCTTCTGCATACGATGTCTTTTTTGGATGCGGTTTCTTATGTTGTGCTTGTGATGGAGAGATCTATGCTTCGACGCCAGTTTAGACAAATTTTATGGAGGTGGGTGATATTTTCTCACCATATTATGATTGGTTGTATAGTATTAGATTGATGCTCTGGAAAGATTTTTAGTTTAAAATGTGATTTTCCTATATTTACATACCTACTAGATTTTTATAAAAGAAAATAAATGTATTTAAAAGGATTTATATTGAATATCACATATTTTCTATTGATGTGCCATTGTTAGGGAATTATTAGATTTGAGCTATTTTTGACATGATTTCCTCATTGGTTGATATGGATGTATTATACATGTTGTATGCTATTTTGGGTGTATGTATGGTGGTTTAATGCATGGTTGATTATTTGGTGTTTGACTTGTTTGGTTGTTTTTGGTTGAAAATGTCGATTAGTGGTGATGCAGTGTTAGGAGAATATCTTGTACGTTGGGGTTTTGTACACGCGGAAACCTAACGAAAGAGAAGTTTTAGAGTAGTGTTAGGATACATGTCGACGAATCTGAATGTGGAAGATGAGGCTTCGGACTTCAGGATGGATGCAAGGCGTTTCCATTTGGTTTTAAGTTATCCATTTTTGTTAAGTATAAGACCAATGTGTTTGGTGTTGACCACTATAGAGTGGTCAGTGTCCATCACTATTGTTGATTAGCGATTTGGTTAATCTTTGGGTTGGACGTTAAGGAGATTTTGTGTGCACAATTTGATGATTTATTTGTAACGACCCGCCATTTCGAACAACTTAAGCTGACAATAAACCATCCTTGTCCAACTTAAACCATTCAAATTAGATAGATTATCAATTTGGGGTTTTAATATAGAATCAGATACAGAATCACACACAGAATAATACAGAATCTCGCAGCAGAAATAAATAATATACATAGTAGTTCATGAAGCCACTACACAAAATACATCAGCGTTTTAGATTTGAATTATACAATACTAGAGATACATAGAAATTTACTAATACAAGCCAAAATGAACATAGATAACTAATACTGGATAGGGTGGAGTCTTCAACTAGTCTTCGGCTCACAAAATAAGCACTTCTCACAAACTGCAATACTCAGGCTGATCCGAGCATAATGTAAAACAATATACTCAAGTCAGGACTAGAAGTTCTCATGTAAGTAGTCCTACTCAAGTGAAAATGTACAAGTAACTCCAAAGGTGTAACGGGATTATCCATCTTCTAAGGATCCGTTAAACTATTTATATATACAATAGAATACGCTATATATATGTAGTATATATCCATAATATAAAATATCAAAATAGCGTTAAGGCTTTACATTGATCTCCCCTTAACATGTTTTTAAGCATTATCGTACAGTTTGCATTTGACACCACTAGTAGCACATCGATAGTCAGGGATGCATCATGATACGACAACACTAAACCAAAATCGTATGGGTCTCGTATAGGGGTAAAAGTATAGGCACGTGAGGCAATGCCCAAGTTAGGATATTACCAGTTTATCCTTCTCGGCTGGTGGTAACGCATCATAGTCATGATTGCCCACCACGTCCAACACTCCCATAATCGAAGGGTGATCACCAATAACAACTGAAATAGTAATATTCAAACGAAGAAGTGCGTCCGCTTGGGGTAGCTATCCCAACATGGCTGGTATGGCTTCTATTTTAGTCATTTCAAATTAGCACAAGTGCCAGACTAATCCATCATCGTTCTCTTTCTTCATATCCAACAAACGTACTTCAAATCCAACTACTTCGTTCATGATCATCACTACGCGTCCACAGTTATTCAAGTGGTTCCGATATCGATAGAGAGTATGCCCATATCTGGCTTCGGTCCCTTTAATAACCAACATCATTTTCACATCGATTGGATATTTTATTAAATCAAAATATCCTTTTATTTTCAAATACATATTATCATTTGCCTTCAACAAATTTGGATTTAAAATCAAAAAATTCAATTTTGCACAAATAATTCATTTTTACTAAATTATCCAAATTTACTAACTTTTCAAATTAATCGAGTTAATTGAGTCCTAAAATACAATAGCTTTATAATTAAATATGTAATTTAATTAAATTTCAGAAATTAACTTACTTAAACACTGTTAATTAAACTTTAATTCAAATAATTTAATTACTATATTTTTAATTCAATTAAAGATTCTCTTTGTTTTTTTCAATAAATCAAATCTTTATTTTAAAATTCAAATATTATATTTTAATTCAATCAAAATCAAGTTAAAATTAAATTAAATCATTTAAAATTTAATTACATATATAATATTAACACTTCATCAAATTTCAAATAATCAACTTAACGAGTTTTAAAATCGTTAACATTTAACATAACCATTATTAATTTAATTTCAAATTTTAATTAGTTCAATTTACCTTTTGTTTCAAAATCTTAATTAACTTAATAGATTTCAAATTTTCATAATAACTTCAACAAAAAGTTTAAATTATAAATTCATGTTAAATTTTCACATTATTTCTTAATCTCAAATTTAAATATTAAATACCCAAACTAAATTTCAATTGACCAGTCGGTGTTTATTATTTTATTTTATATCCTAGGCCAAGTGATTTAATTTGGGTATTTGTCCTTTCAACCTATATCCTGGTTCCAAATTCAGTGTCCAAATCAATGCATATAACAATAATACAACAGTGACAGGTATCAATAAATCAATCGACATCCAATATTCAAACTTTTCCATAGTTAACGGATTTCACATGTAATTGGGATCTCAATCAATAATTTAAACTATTTCAGCAAAATCATATATCACAACGTCGAATATTCATGATTTCCAATTCCAATATCAATCATATATATCAACCAATTATTTATAAAAATCGCAGGATACTTGCAATATGAAAATCTAATCGTGAGCTTGAAATCGCTCACCTTCGCTGTTTCTAAAAAACAGATACGGCGATACAGATACATGTATACGTGCACGAGCTACACTATGCTGCGATGTATGGTTTGACAAAGTGAACGACGTACAGTCGAGACTTCGGACAACAAACTGACGTTCGAGAGTTTGCAAGCAGGTTCGGGTATGGCTCCGGCAAGGGAAGGCTTTAGTTTGGGTTTGGGTAGTGGGAAGCAGACTTCGGTAATGGTGGAGCTTGGTGGTTGTGGCTGGGAGGTTGATGGTGGGCCTCGACTGGGCTGGTGGGCGTACAACTTTGGTGCAGGGGTGTTGCATGTGGCGAGCTCGGGTGGTGGAAGTTCGGGTTGTGGACTCGGTGCAACAGGTGGGAGTTCGGGGCTAGAGGTGGGCTCAAGCGGGGTATGGGACGTGGGAGTTCGGGTTGCAGGCAGGTGGTGGTTGCTCAGGTGGAGAAGTTGGGTGTGCGGTAGGCTTTGTGTGAGGCTGGTGCGGGCTTCGGTGTAGGAGGGTGGTAGTGTGAAGGGGATTGTGGGCTGGGTAAAGACTTCAGGTTGGGTTTGGGGACTGGGAGCAAGTTGGGGTTGCAGTGGCTGGGGTGTCGGCTTCGGGTAGGGTGGTAGCAGGTGGGGACAGGGCGTAGGCCGGTGGTAGGCTGGGTGTAGCAGGATGGTTCAGGTGGAGGAAGTGGGCTGTGTGGTGGGGTTCGGAGGCATGGCAAGGGCTGGAAGGTTCGACGGTTCGGGAGGTGGCTCGGTACGGAGAGGCTGGGACAGGAAGGTGGTAGGTGGGAACGGTTGTTCGGGTGGGGGCATTCGAGTCCGGTTGCTAGTGGTTGTAGGGTAGAGCGAGTAGGTTCATGGGGTGGTGGCGGTTTGCGAGTGAGGTGATAGAAGGGGAGAGGTGGTAGGTCGAGCTGCTATGGGGTGGCGGAGTAGGAGGAGGCTGCTGGGTAGGGGAAAGTGTGGCAGGTGATGTAAGTGGGAGGAGCAAATGGATGATACGTTGATATATATAGTTAGTAGTATATAAATATTTTCAATGTCCTCGGAGAAGAATGTGAATGAGCAGAGAGAGCATGTATATAAACACAGAGGGGAGAGAAGCATTAAATGTGCACTTAATTAGATAAGAAGCGCACGCAAGGATAACGGCTACAAAAGAAAGTGAAAAAAATTCATGTCGGCGAAAGAATGTGTGTAATTATGACCCTGGGCATGGTCACAGACCATCATCTTGCCCATCTAACATTTTGCAATGGAATACAAAAATAAATATACCATTGAGTTCAACACGACGAGAAGAATTCAACAATGTAATCAAATCTTTGCTATGACATCCGTAGCAAAATCTCATTTGTCACCGCTGTTACCGCTTTGAAATTGGACAATAACGGCAATTCTAGATAAATGGAGCCACAGAGATTGGAATTAGATGGAATGAATTTTGATGTTTTAATCAGAAAATTTTCTAGAACATTTCTATGTAAAAATATCCATACTTTAAATTTTGATAAATTGCGTTGACAAATGCGCTGACCGAGTTTCGAACGAATTTTGATGTAAAATAAAATTTATTGGTGTTATTTCAATGGAAGCATTCCAAATATATAGTTTTCATTGTCAACTATTTATTTTTAAAAATAATTTTATTTTAAAAACTTCTTTAAATTCTAATTTAAAACGTCAAAAAATCTAGGCCGTTACATTATTCATGTGATCGACTTATAGGCTTGATGTTATTGCTCTAGGACGAGCGATTTCGATGGTGAGGCGATGATGTGGCTCTTCGACATGAGTGTTGGTACTCTGGATTATGACTCGATGGTGTATAGAGTATGTTTCATGGTAGATAGTTCAGGACTCTATAGATCATGTTGGAGGTGTTGGCTTGTTCACATCATTGGAGAATGGCAATGTAAAACATGATGAAAAGCCTTGTATCTTTGGTTTGAGTCTTGTGTGGGTAGTGGGTACTGACGATTAGACGTTCTGCGTCTGTAACGACCCATAATTTTAGTCATTTAAATTTGGGATATTTAAATGATTTTAAATGTTGAAAAGTTAATTTTATAAGTTAAATAACTTAAATTTCAAATATAGTTATTTATTTGATAATTAGATTGTTGAATTTAATGTTTGGAAACATCTAAAATAATTGAATCTTATATTTGAAAGGAATTTACGATTTTGTAAGTTGATTTAAATTCTATTTTGATAGAAATGAAGATAGTGAACTTTCGATTTAGATTTAGTAGTGGTTTATTTGGCTTTAGTAATAATTCGTTTTAATTAACGTATAAAAATAGTCTTTCGGGGCACAGTCTCTAATTTTGACAAAAACTGTTTCATTGGATCTAGAATAGTGAATTATTATATGCATCGAATTTCATGGCGATCGGAAGTATCGTTTGGTCGTGCGAGTTCAAAACGGGTAGAAATTAATTAAAGGAATTTAATTTGATATAATTCAATTTTTAAAAGTTAATTTATGTATATGATGGAATTGGCTCCCGATATATATTCCATTGTATTCGGAATAGGGGTATAACATATGAAACGTCGGACGGCACGCTTCATTTAGAGTTCGAAATTTTCACGGATGAATAGTGCCACAAAATTTTCTATATAAGCTCTTGAAATTTTTTTGCAATCCAAAACCCTAGTTCCTATCAGCCGCCTTCTTTAAATTTTTAATGGGAAAAATTCAACCATCTTCCTCCCTCGATTTCTCTCCATCCATGCACATTTAGCCTCCGACTTCAACAAGAAATATAAAGAGTTCGACGAGCTCTACAAGATCAATGGTTGGATTGACGAATCATCGACGATTGGACGAGTGAGGGGCCGTGTTCTTATGACCTAGGGTTGGACATAGGGAGCGATTACGGTGACCGAGCTCGACTTGGCAGTGGGCGTAGGTGCAGCTCGAGATGGCGCGACCGTTGGTGAGGTTCGGTCGACCTACAAGCACTCATGGAGGCAGCGGCATTCGAAGGTAGTTCGGCGTTGTGGATTCATTCGTGCTGCCTGGAATGATATTGAGAGGGAGAAAGGTTTGTTTTTTAAAAAGTTTAATTAATTAAGTTAATTTTTAAATTTAATTATCTTGTAAGTTATTTAATTCATAACTTGTTCGTACGAGGTCCAAATCGAGCTCGACAAGTTGCGTTGCGTTCGTATCAGCGGGTAACACGTTATGGAATTGGATTGGATGGATAAATTGGATGTCTATTCAATTTCAATTCAAAACGGTACGTTTGGCAAGACTGAAAATTAGAATGAGTTGATCTCCCATTTTCTGTTAACTAGAAATAAATTTTAGTCGACAAAATTATTTATTTGATATGTGGATATTTTATTGTTGATTCCTATTGACTTTTTTGGATAATTTACTAAATTATATTGTTGGTTTGGATATATTCCCATCCCTAGAGTGGATGAGACCCTATTATATTCTCGTGTAAGATCGGATGATCCTTGTATATGAATCCTACCTCGAAGCGATTGATTTATTTTTTTATGATTATATAATGTATGTGGTGGAAGGGGTCAGGTTGGAGGGATCCAACAAGAATTCTCACATTGTTGGTTTATATTCATATGTATATATATAGTGATATACGATTTGTTAATGTCATATTGATACATGGATATGATTTTGCTTAATTGGTACTTTAGTAACACCGGACCTCATTTTTGGTATCTTAAAAATGCTATAAAATGGTGATTTGATTTAAAAAGGGATTTTAAAATGATTTTGGAAGTTTTATATGTTTTAATACTTTTTCTGAAATGAAAGTATAATTTTTAGATATTACAAATTGATAGTTTTATAAAATATTTTAAATAATGGTTTTCAAACTGCAAGATAAAGATTTTTAAAATCTTAAAATAAGTCTATTCTTTATAATAAAGGGATATGTTTTAAAGGAAAATAGAAATATTTTGATATTAATATTTATTAACCATTTTATATAAAATAATATATATGTATGTATGTATGTATATGTGTACATATATGAAAGATTATTTACAAATGTGAGATTTATAAGTGTGATAATTTATAAAAGTGAAATTTTACAAATGAAGTGAAGATTTGTAAAATCCTATTTTGATAACAAAAATATAGATTTAAAATCGGAGTTTAAATTAAAGGAAACTATTATCGTTTAATAAGACGCGGAATGAGATTTTAGAAATAGTTGACTTGATTTTGAAAATTGAAGGTGAGGGTAAATTTAGAATGTTAAACGATATTTTATAAATAGAAAGGAATTTATAAAGGGAATTTATTCATATGGAAGTAACGTTAAAACCGGATGGTGATTGACGTTTTTAAATGAGATTTAGGAGTAAGTGAGATTTATAAAGGAAATAGAGTTATAAACTGAGTTCATAAATAAATGGATTTTATGAAAGAAAATTTTATAAAATGGAAAGAGATTCTTAAATATAGTTTTATAAATATGGGAATGGTTGGGTTGAAGATTTAAGTATGGATTTTTATCAAGAAAATATATTTTGTTTCAAAAGTTGGTTACTTATATTAATATTGCTTAAAGTTGTTTGTTAATATTTAAATATTATGAAAATTTAATTACTTAAATTATTATTATGGGTCTAAATTAATAATAGTGATTATTAATAATGTTTTGGTAATTCATTATTATTTATATAGTGGTAAAAATTAATAAGTGTTTTATTCATAATGTTTTGAGTTATTAATGGTTATTCTTAAGATGTTAGAAGTTAATAATTATTATTTATTTATGATGTTATCTGTAACGACCCATAAATATATTACTTTAAATAAATGATCATTTAGCCTTATCGATATAAACAATACTTTTTTAAACAATTGTTATTATTAATTTATATTGTTTTATAAATAAAATATGATTAGTTTTATTTATTTAGAATGATAGGAAAATTTATATTCAAAATTTGTTAATAAAAAATGCATAGAAATTTAAAAGAGAAAATATGACCGAAGAACGGAATCGAGATTTGTAATGATATAACATGTGAAAGTTTTGCAACATTGTAAGAATATGTTACGTACACATATACATGTACATGTGCATACATAAGAACATGCACATAAACAAACATATATTGTAACGACCTGGTATTTTCAACCATTCGCATCCATTATAAGTGTATAGGTAGACACTCATGCCGGAGTTGAATTGCTCAAAATACCGCGTTGTAAATAAAATTTGGTAAATCTCAGAATATACAGTAAATAATTATAATCATAGATCACAAACACAGAGTAAAATAATGCAGCGGAAGTAAAAGAAATAGTAGTTCATGAAGCTACTATATAAATATATCAGAGTTACATAAGATATAACAGAAGAAATAGAATACAACAAAAGACTCAATATAATAACCAAGTACAAGCTGAGTAGAACAACGGAATTGAAATAGATAGGACATGACAAGCAGATAATCTCCAGCGATTCAAATCTCCAAGAGAGTGGAAATCCAAATCTGTGAATAACTCAGGCTGACCCGAGCGTAAAGCAAAACACAAAACACTCGAGTCAGGACAATATATACTTATATAATGTAAACTAACTCAAGTGAACTGTAATAAAGGTACAAGTAACTTAAAGAATGCTTGGGATTGCCCATTCTTTAAGGATCGGTTAAACTATTTACTATGTAGTAATATACGCTATATACAGTAGTGTCTAATTAGTAAAGTATAATCATATAGAAAATAGCGTTAAGGGGATGGAGAACCTTAACGCGGTCGGATCTTTAAATCAAAATCGTAGTAAAGCTCGATATGGTAGGTGACACGGCACAACTAGGCAATGCCAGGGTAGATATACCAATTACGCATCCGGACTAGTGGTGACGCATAGCAGCCACTACCGCCCACCTCGAACAACACTCCCAAATCAAGGGTGGCCACCAAATCAATCACAAGTAATAGAATGGTATCGAAGAAGTGTGTCCGATCAGAGGTGCTACCTCATTGGTCCGTCAATCGCTTCTGTTTTAGCCACCTTATGCCAACTCACGGGAGTTGGGTCCACGTATATACCTTAGGATCGTCGCCACCATCCTACTTCATTCTGGAAACTCCACTGCGTACACAGTTGTCAAAGTGGTTTTCGGTATCGACAGAGAGTATGTCCATATCCGATCCCGGTCTCTTTAACAACAATCGTTATTATAACCCGTGGTTATAACTTTAAAAATAATACTTTATACTTCAAAATAAAATCTCATTTCCAAACCCAATCTTTATCAAAATGAAGATTAAATCAAATTCCAAACCATTTCAATATATTAAAATATCATATCTTTCCAAAACTTCATTTAAATTCATTTCAATATATCAAAATATCATATCTTTCCAACTTCATTTCAAACCATTTTAATATAATAAAATATCATATCAGTTCAAATCCAAATATTCAACTTTTAGATACCTTTTAAATTCAAAGATATCATTCATTCACTATCATTTCAAATCACCTTTAAATAGTTCATATTTCAATCAAAATAATTCATTTAAACCTTTTAAAAGTGTAATTATTATACTTTCAAATCAAGTATTCAATTTCCAAAGTTTCAAACCATTCTGAGTTCGTTTACTAAGTCAAAAACCCTAATTATTAAAATTTCAGCCTTTCACAGCATTTAGAAAAAGCTGTTATAAGTTATATTTGAAAACATATTTAATTCAGCAAAGACAGCACTTAAAACTGCTGTTAAAACTCAGTTTTAGTTGAATTATAGTTCAAAACAGAAAAGACAGCATTTCAGAAGTGCTGCGGTAGTTCAGATTTCAAAACAAGGGTTAAATTTGATTTCAGCAAAGACTGCAGACCATTATAGCATTTCCAGAGAATGCTATAATAGGCCTGAGTTCAATATTAGCCTATAAGTTCAATAACAGCAACTACAGCATTTCAGAAATGCTGTAATAGCTCTTTTTACACAATTTTAGTTCAATTCAGAAACTATTGCATTCCTGAATGCTATTAAAAGTTAATTCCAGATTTTAGTGTATTTCCAGCAACTAAATAACTTCAATTTAAAACACATAAACATTTTAAAAATCATATTTTAACATTTAAAATGTTCATTTACATATCATTTAACATATATCTTTTTCACAATAAATTTCTTATAATTAAATCCAATTTTCAACAATTTACTTAATAAATTTAAGTGTAAAAGTTTCCAATTCTTCACATTTCAACAAATAACTTAACACTTCAAATTTAAATTACCATTTCACAAATTTAACTAAATTTCCAATTTTATTTAATTAACTTAAACCTTTAATTAAAACCAAATTTCACATTTCCAAGTCAAGTTATATTTTAAAAGATCACTTTTAAACATTCATTTATTTAAGCACTTAAACTCATAGAAAAATCAATAATACTTTAATAAATCGCTTAAATTCAAATTTAATCAAATTATCATATTTACCATTTTCCAAATATAATTAAATTTTCATTTTATTCATATAACTTAAATATCATTTTTAACCAAAATTCCAAACTTAAGTTATATTTCAATAATCCAATTTAACCATTCATTAATTACATTTTTAACTCATAGAAAAATCATAATTTCTTTATTTTAAAACATTTCAAAATCTATTTAAATCAAATTTCATAAAATTATATTTTAAAATACTTAAAAATATCCAAAAACACTTTATAAAATAACCACGGGCCTGTATATAGTTTTCTAACTTAGGTCAAGTGATACAGATATATATCATTTCAATCCGCAATTTACAAAGAAAAACCGGGTTCTATCATTTCAAACCCGCAATCCCAAGTTAAAATAAGTTAAATAAAAACCATTCATGCCTATCATTTCAGCCCATAATGATTTTTCCCTATTCTAAAGTCCGTTCGGGTATGTATCATTTCAACCCATAGTGATTCTAGTCTACAGGGAACTTGCAGTGTGATAAACATATATAAATGAATAGAATACATTATATAACAGTAACGGATGATATAACAGGTGTATAAACATCATATGATCATAACATAGTCAAGTATAACATGATAATATATTTCTACAGATTCACAGGGTGTCAATTTACTAGTTATATAGGTATATATTGTCTGGTGAGAATAACTCACCTGTTAAAGCTGGAGATTAGCGATTAAAACACACAGAATAGATTCCAGAAAGCACAACAAGCACGATATAGCATGACTTTTGATTTGAATGAATGGAGAGCCTTGATATTTATCTTGTAAACAATAACCAAACAAGACAATATACACATAAATATTCAACGCAAACAATGTTGAAACAATGAAGATAAGAAGCAACAACGGAATAGATTACTTGACTGTGCTTTAACCATTCAAAAGCTCAAACAAGGGGTTCATTTTCTCAGCCATGATGATGATGAGTGTGGGAGAGACAAGGTTAACTTCCTCGAATACATAAGACAAAACAATACAAACTATATAAGTTTTCAAATGCACAATACGATCGAATAATATAGAATCAACTGCACGAATCAAAGTAGAATTGCTTTGAACTTGCTTCCAACAACCTTCAGGTTCAGCCATATGGTGTACTACAGGTCTAAGGCAAGATTTGGATCAGGTTTTGGTTGCCTAAGGGTCGGCCAAACATGTTTAGAGGATAGCAAAAGGTGAGTATGCATGAAACAACACAACAAGGCAAAACAATGTCACTTTAACATGGATTCAAGGCAATTCAAGGCTCGGCCAAGGCTCATGGGGCACGGCCAGAGGAGTGGGGTCCAAGGTGATGATGTGGCAGGGGTTCCGGGTGGTGCTGGAGGTGGTGGAGGTGGTGTTGGTGGCGGCCATGGGTGGTGGAAGGTGATGGTACCAAAACTAGGTCAGCTTGAGTGCATAGGTGATGGATAGTGCTAGTTTAGATGGATTTTTGTGATGATCTTCATCATGGCTTGGCTTGGCCTGAGGAGGAGAGGTGTTAGGCTGTGTGATGGTCAGAGAAAAGTGGTGGTGGTGGTCAGCCACAGCTTGGAGGAAGGGGAATACAGCTATGAAGGTGGAGAGCATGTGCAAATTCAAGTAGAAAATCATAAAAAGACAAGAAGAAGATAGAATTTTTTACCAAAGCTTCACAAGGAGAATAGCTGTGATTTTTTTGTGAGAGGAGGAGAAATGGATTTTGTGAAAGTGAAAAAAAAATGCAGCTGAAATGAGTAGATTACACGCCCAAAACAATAAAGAGAAGAGTTGGGAAAATGAAAGGTCGGGAGATGGAAAGCCTTAGGAGTTTCAAGAGTTTAAAACTTTTCAAATTTCCTCTATTTCTTTTTACTAAGTTTAAATATCTGAAAATACATATAATTTCAGTTAAAATTCGAAAATGTAACAAATAAAAAAAAATTAATAAATATTAATTATAAATAATTAAATCAAGAAAATAGCAAAAATTGTCAACTAGGCTAGAAAAATTGAAAATAAATGGTATAAACTTTAGAAAATTCATATGAGCTTGTAATATATTTTTAAACATAAATAATAACATAAAATAAAAATACATTCACAAAATAAATATATAAAATTTAATTTAAATATAATTTTAATGAAGAAAATAGCAGAAAATAAGAAAACAGCCTTTAAAAATAGGAAATCAACACAGTAAACATTGGAAAAATTCTATTATCAATTTAAAAATATTTAAAAGTCAAAATATACATAATATAACATATTAAACATATTAAAATAAAATATGACAAAGAAAATATAATTTATACAATTTAAAATAACAAAATTGCAAAATAAACAATTTATACTCAAAATTGAAATGTACATATCTTTTGCAGTTTAACTCCGTTTTCAACGAAACAAAAAGCAGTGTTCAAGTTATTTCATCTATTTTCATAATAAAAGATAAAATTTATAATTTCAAATATTTAAAATTTAAATTTAAAAGTCAAAGTTTGACTATTTTAACCAAAATTCACTCTTTCTGGAAATATTAAATTTAGTCATATTTGGAATTCTAATCCACATCAAAATCAAAGTTTATATTTAAAATAAAAAAATTTATTCTTTTTCATAAATAAAGCTTTTGAATCTGAAAAAAATATCAATTTAAAAATATTTGTAAAATACAAGGTTGTTACATATATAAAAATAATTAAGTATAAAGATAAAAAGTAAAAATATATAAGATATTTTTAAGCAAATTTACTCCTTATGCTTTTATAAGTCAACGTATGCACATATGAGAAGATGGAAGTGATGTACACATGGGGGGAGGCTTCTAGCTGTGCATTTGGGGGGAGGGGGGTGGAAGGTGTGTTGGAGAAGCCTTGAAATGGTGATGCAAAACGTGATGTGTGCATGTCTTCTTTTACACTATTCCTTTCCTATAAATACCCTACCATCTTCTCTTCTTTTTCATTCATCTTCTTGTTCATATTCTTAAGCTTTTACTTCCTCTTTAATGGCTTCCATCCTAAGAGAAATAATGCCAAAAATTATTTCAAAAAGAAACTAAAATTATAATATATAGTTATACATAGTAAAACATCTCAAAACTACTCATTTTCTCTTTGTTGTTCATAAATTCCACCTCATTCCACCCTAGGCCGAGCCCACTCCTTGCTACACCCTAGGTCGTGCATCCCCTATCCTTCTAAAGTCTTGGTCGAGGCAACTAGGAGCTAAAATCCAAAGAATAATGATCTTCAGAACTCGAGTAGTGGAGCTATGGCGAATTTTTAAGTAAAACATTTAAAATCCAAGGTGGGAACCCTAAACTATTATATTATATGTTGGATGATGATATGATGTTGCAAATTGATGTTTAATATGCTTTCATCATCACATTTGGTTGTTTTCATATGAATGTGGAACATATATGCAAGTCACGAATATACACATCGATAAGCACAAAGGAAATCACTTTTCCTAAATTAATGAAGCGGTGTATATGAAATTGTTAAACCCCCTAAAAATGGTTTAAAATGTATTTAAAATGTTTTATAAACATTTAACAGTGTTTTAGTGAAGTTTGAAAAGAAATGGAAAATTTAATTAAAAATAAGCGCGTCGTGTAACAGTAGTTCGCGACTTCTCACTATAAAAGTCAAACAAGTGTAAAAGTTGGAATATAACTCAGAATTATTCAAGAGAATAATTTTCCAAACTATTGTCTCCATAGTTTTCCAGCGAAGAAAGAAAATCGTGATTGCGATAAGTAGATTTTGAGATAAGAGTAAAACAAGTTTTCGAAAAACCTGAAATTGCAGTTCAGAACCAAAACTAGATTTCTTTAAAAATAATGTTTAAAAATGTTTAAAAATGTGGAATAAATCTTATAAATGTGTTATGATGTTTTAAAAGTGATTTGAAAATAAAAATGAATTTTCAAATAATAAAAAGTCATTTTGATCAATATTGCTTAAAAAGCACTTTCAATAGCACTTTCCTATAACCTTTGAAATATAGTTTTGAAATTAACAATTCTTTCACAAATATTTTATAGATGTTTTTAACTGATTTATAAAGTTTTTTAAAGATGATTTGAAGAATTTTTGGAATAATTAAAGATTTAGAGTCAATCAAATAACTTGACCGCCTTATGGGTGTTAGAGAGACAGTTTCTAGGTTTGAGTTTGGAAAACCAGTTTTCTGCTCACCCTGGCTATCCGGACTGGCCCACAGAGGGGATGGTGAATTTGGTTTACTTGCATCAATATCTTCCTAAATGAAAAATGAAACGATTTCAAAATTTATTCTTAGTAAAAAGAGTTTAAAAGTTATTAAAGGATTTATAAGAGAGGTTTAATGATTCCATATATATAAGAAAGAATGTTTTAAGGAATATATATCTCCAAAAGAGATTATGATAAAAATAAATAAATCAATTAAAGAATCGTTTCCTATTCACAAAAACATCTTTTATCGATGATTGTTTCGAAGGAACCGAGGTCGGATCTGGATGATTCCCATCCGAAGACCACTTCGAACGATTTACGTGTTCGAGGTGAAGTCATGGATATGATATTTGGGATTTCATAATGAAGGAATTCTTGTTGATCATTTGGAGATAAACTCCCAATATTCATATAGGAGCACTAGTTTCTTCGTTATGAAATATCCGATGCAAGGACTAATCGCTACTAATCCTAGGGTGAATTCCCAACAAGATGTGGCAGGAGAGTGCCTTCGGTTTGTCTTATTCCTAGACAACTTGTATTGACGAATGTTTGAGATTGCATTTTTGGTTATAAGTAATCTCTATGAATGTATCATTTGTTTAGTGGCGGAGAAGACAACTTCTCTTAGCTTAACATCCTTTCCTGAGACGTATGAGCTTAGGAGTTATGTGTTTACAGAAATCAGTTGTGTGACCATGGAATAGCAGTGTTGTATTCAAAGAAAGATGATATGCAATGAGAAAGGTAATCGTTACCTCAAGCCTCACATCCGAAAATGGTCGAAATAGGGTAGATGCAGCAAGGCTATGTGGCTCGCAACCATCAGGGTATGATCATCCCCTTCTTGATATATTTTTACCCGCTATGACGTTTGGGTTTAAATTATTATGGTGTATACTAAGAGATGTCTCGGTTTGGTCGGTAAGGACCGGTGTGATGACATATTCGGTACCATCTAGGAAGAGGTAGGCCGGTCTTGTGCTGGTAGAGGACCATCAATTGGGCCTTGGCACATTCCTCTAAAGATGTACTACCGGAAGGTAGTCCCTTCACCTGGTCATTCATATGGAATCCGATCTCCGATAAGTGTCTGCCATTTTGTTTTAGAGCCTAGTATGCTGATATTTAATAATGGTAACAGTTTTGGCTATGATTAATAAGTTACTTGCAAATTTTTTCAATGATATGTCATTAAAAATAATATCCCTTGTTTTTATGTTAGAATGTTTTGGTTGTCATAAGGTAAAAATACGTTCTGTGTTTATGTGCGGAGTGGTCTTATGAGATACCTTTTTGTTTTACAAAAGTGTATTTTGATTTCTCACAACAGTCCCATGACTGACCTGAAGTTTATTTTGTTCTCCCTTTAAACTCTAGGTGCTCAATTTTCCCGGGTAGCCAAGTAGTTAGGATTCCGTTTAGAGTATTCTAGGGAGGAGCATGCTAGAAGAGATTTTTGGATCATGTAGTTGGAGCACCCGATGGGGATGTCTATCTATCTATTTTTGTTTTTCCGCTGTGTCCAATTTATTTAATGCCTGTAAGTGTAGGAGCATGAGGTTATAACTGTTCTTGACTGGGTTAGTGCATACAAAAGGCTCTAATGTACACTAATGATGGTAATTGTATGTACTATTTATCTATTTAATGTAATGTGAGAATTTGTGTAACGACCCCGGATTTTAATTACATTTAAATTGATAGTTAAATGGATTTTTGAATAAAATAGTAAAATTTATAAAATATCTAAACAGACATTCTACACACCTAAACAATATCCAATACACTAGTTAATCAAATAACATATTGGATGGCATCTATTACATTTTATAATCAAACAACATACTAGAACAATGTTTATACTACATCACAATTTAAAAGAAGATTTCCCCGCTTTAAATTACTCTGCATAGCCAATTGAACCTAGTAGAACAACATATTACAATAATAATATCCATTATTTTATTTTTTTTAGCAAACTAGTAACATGTTTGTAAAATGCATAAAATGATACCAGCCTTTATACATCTGTATAGCAAATAGAACAAGGAAAAAAATCAAGGCAAAGCAAACATGTTAGCAAACTTGCATAAGTACGGGAACTGATGGTTCGAATGCATGCAAACTTAAAGGAAACAAAGTTCAAAACACAAAGCAAAAATGTAATATGTGATAGCTTGCAAATGAAGCCAGGTAAGATAAGAAAGAAAAAAAAATGATGAGATATGTATAAAATAAAACATAAAGTACAAACACCATTTAATGTCTCAATCTCTTAGCAGCCAACACAATCCATACGAATTCTTTTCAGCCTCCATTTGTATCAAAATATCTCTGGCATAAAAGAAAAATGTACAAGCCCTGAAGCTTGTATATACATAAGCTTGTAAAACAACCTTTCCTCTGTTACCTCTCAATTCCAGTTCGAGCTCAACAAAAACCAAAATGAAAACTCTATTTAATCCTAAAACAAGAATTTAACATCACCAACAAGTCAATATAGACAGAGAGCAAGATGATTTGGCAGAAGATCTAAGTGGAAAACATGTTCCAGTTTTCTAAATTCAAACTACTTCAACAATAAGGTGCTCTGTTCTCCATAGGACAAGTGAGTAACAATTTTGTTTTAAACTTATAACTTAAGTTATTGGAATGTTTTTCTCTAAATCTTGTATGTGTATGACTGGAATGTGTGTGTATCTGCTCTGTGATACTTGTATCTGTTTTGATATTCTGTTATCTGTTTTTTTGGGTATATATGAAAACCAACCTCCATCTTTTAATCTACCAACTAGTTGAACCTGGGATATGAACAGTAGTTGTTTGTTTAGCTATCATCTAAGTATTAAAATTTCGTTTAGGTCGAAACAAACTATATTTCACCTGATAACTAAAGAAATCTAATCTCATCTTTAAATATGTTCAAAACCAAACCTCTGGTTTTAAAGATTCAGGATTATAGATCGAAACTACAAACAAAATCATGGTTTTTAAAACAAATTTTACAATTTTTAAACAAAGGAGTGAAGAGCAGTTTCTATTTCACTGTTTCGAACATATTGGGATGCCGTGGTCGATGGGGATGACCGGAGACGTCGAGCGTTTGTCTGGAGGTGGAGGAGTGATGGGTGGAGCTCGGAAAAATGGTGGACTGGTGGTCAGACCAACGTAGAGGCGATGGCGTCGAATTCTTTCTCGTAAACCTAGTTTTGCGTGGCTTTGTTTTTTCGTCTCGTTCGAACTCATGGCTGGATCGAGTGTCGCGTGCGTTTGGGGTTTTGTAGAGGGGAGATGGACGAGGCTATGGCCGGAGTTGGGTGGCCTTTGGTGGTCGGAGCGTGGAGCGCGGTGTGTTGCCAGGTTTCGTGGCGATGTCGTTTTCATGTTTCCAGGCTTTGATTTGAGCAACTCGAATTCGATCTCGAGTCTGTGGAGAGGATCGGAGGTTTGGGAGAAGATGGGGAAGCGATCGCCGATTTGTGGAGATGGTCGTGGTCGACCGGAAATGGCGAACGGAGGCGTGCACGTGCACGAGCACGATTAGTTTTGGGGAAGAAAGGGGAGGCTCGAAGCCAAGCACGGGAGATTTGATCATTTTCTCGAAGTAAAAGGGGAGGTAGGGTCATTCGAGTGTTTACTCGGAGTAGGGCAGTGTGCGACTCGAAGCAAATTGCTTCGATCTCGGGTTGAGCTGGTTTGGTTACAGGTTTATATAAAACTGCCTGTAGCTTTTAATTTAAAGCAAATTTAAATAAATTTAAATGGTAAGCTAGTTATAACCAAATTCAAACTAGTGTGAGGTTAGATTCAAATGGAATTTTGAATCTTAAAGTTTTAAAAGGGAAATTTGGATTTTTCAGATCAAAAATTTAAACAAAAATTTAAAATATGAATTCAAGTTTTGTTGAATTCAAAATCTGAAAATTTAAAGTAGTTTTAAACTGAATCTGCAATCGAGATAAATATAAATCAGTTTGGAATTAATTAAAGTAATTAATTAAGGAATAAGTAATTAAGAGTTAATTAATTAAGATAATTAATTTAAAGAATTGATTTAATGACAATAATTAAAGGATGATTACTCAAAGTAATTAATTTGTGATTTATTAATATAAGTGATTAGGATAATCACTGATTGAATTTAATTAAGGATAACAAATCAGAGCATTAATTATAAAGTAAAGGTAAACTAATAAATGATTAGAGAGTAATTAATCAAATGGATTTGTAATTAATGATTAATTAACCAGGATTAGTAATTTATTCATAAGAAATTTATCTGATTTAAATTTATCTGATTTAAATTTATCAGATAATAAAATCTGACCTTACTTATGAATATTTGGATTCTATTGATTTGATTGTTTGATATCCCTGATTGTGATACTTTGTGATATACCCTGATGTATGCTGTGATTTGTAATTTACTTAGCTGTGATTTCTATTTCTGTGATATATTACTATGTGAATATGAAACCCCTTGACCCGTAAAACGGCACTTGAATTTCGATGCGACAGGGAGTCGGATTCCAATTGGTTATCCGAAACCCACATCGAATTGTAATAGTAAATCTTTGTGGCTGATAAATTTATTTTATCTATGAATCTGTGAATGAAGATAAGCGTTGTGGATTATACCGCTTATCGATATTGATATATCTGTGATGATTGATGATGTTGCACTATTGTGTGAAACCCCTGGACTACAATTTTACACACACAAATATGGATTTCACGTGGGAATCGGTTAAGTCACAGATAATTTAAATTTGATGTTTTTGAAATTGAAATTTTAATTTCAATTGATTTTGAAATTGGAAATTTGGGTTTAAAGTGAAAAGCTTTTGAAATAGAATTTCAAAGATAAAAGTTATTTTGAATAACTTAATCGAGTTTTGGAAATTTAAATAATTTGATTTAAATTTGAATTCAAGTTTGAAATTGAATCCTATGATTTGAAACTAGGGATTGAAAATGTTATAAATGTGTTTATCTAAATTTAAACCATTTAAAAATGTAATTTTGAGAATTTGGATTTAACCCAAGGATTTCCACTCGTATGAATGAATCAGATTTTCTGAAATGAAACTGTTGTTTAAAAAGAATAAAAGCTTTCAGATAAGAAATGAAATTCCGGTTTAATTAAAGGAATTTCAATATTGAAGTGAAGATGGTTTTCCAAGTTATGAATGAATTGTTTTGAAAAGCTATGATTTGAATCTGTTATCTTTAACAGATTTAAAATAATGATTGGTTTAAATCATTTGAAATGGGATTGTTTTGGAAGCTATAAGTTAAATCTTGATTTAAAGGTTTAACGAGTTAATCAAATTGAAATGGAAATTAATTTGGAAAATCTGTGAATGAATCTTTTGTTTAAAAGATTTAAATGTGGAAACTGTTTAAACTGTAAAGGTTGAATCTTTTTGTTTAAAGATTTAAAATGGTAATTTGTTAAACCATTTGAAAAGAAAGATTTTGGGTTTTAAGTTGTGACTTGATTGAAATCCCATATCCATATGTTTTAAATATTACGCTCACTATTCGGTTTAGCCGGGAGAGGACCTTTGGGTCGTATAACCCATTCCGAATATGTGATACGTCGTATATGGATAGCATTTGAAGACCGGTGTTGAAGACCGGATATTTTTGAAAACGGAAGGATTACCGTCGAGTTACTCTGCATCGGCTGATCCCCGATATAGAGGTTTTATCACCCTTAGTGACGGGAAGTCCGGACGTGATTGGAAATTATCCGGATTTGCAAGGGCTTCGTGAGAAGTGCCTTCGGTTCTGTTCGATCCCGGAACAGACTTGTATGGATACATGTCTGACATTACACTTTGAGATATAAAGCTGATTTCTTTCAAATACATTTCTGTTGGTGGCGGAGAATTTATTCTCTTAGCTTAACACCCTTCTCTGAGACGTACGAGCTCAGAGGTTATGTAGTTGAAATTTATCAGCGATATATTCCCAATTTGGTAATGTGGCATGCTGAGTGTTGCTGTGTGATGATCAGTGTTTGATCATTTGTGATATGATCATTTGTTTGATCATTTATCTTTGTGATCATAGGTTGATCATCTGTTGACCCAAAGCATGGCTTTTTGAAAAAGTCTAGCTTTGTGGACGAGACTTCGTCAGGGCCTCACTACCCGGAAATGGTCGAAACAGGAATGTTGCGGCAAGGTTATGAGGGTCGCGCCCTTTAGGGTATGTCATTTCCTTCTGGAAAAGGGTGGTGTCATGGTATGGAGCCCAGATACTTACTCATGTGGATACACTTTCTTTATGATGTGTGATGTTGGATACCGAGCTCGGATAAAGGTCCCAAAGGACCGGGTGATGACATATTCGTGAGTTACCTGTTACAGGGGTAACCCGACTTTGTTGGCAGAGAGCAGTTTGTCTCTCGGGACGTCCAGCCAGAGGCGATCCCATGCGGCGGAAGGAAGTTCCTTAGCCTGACCATTTGTTGGAAAATCCAAAGAAACAATACGGAACTTGTACGGTTTTAGTTGTATTACCTGCTATGGAATGTGGCGGTAACCTGCTATTGAACATAGTAGTTATAGTAGGCATACGATACTGGTCGTATGTTGGCTAAGATTAATATTATACTTTCGAAATGTTTTCTGCACTATGCACTAATAATAATATCCAATTGATTTTGCGTAGTAAGCATCTTTGACTATCATAAGAAGAAATCTCCTCCAATTCTGCGTTTGCATTGTGTGTGTGGCGGGAGGTCTTATGGTAGTTTCATTTTCCAAAAGCATTGCGGATTTCAATGTTTAAAATCCTTTTGTTGTTGTTTAAAGATAAACTGTTTTTATTGCTCACACCAGTCCCATGACTGATCCGGAGTTTATTGTTCCCTTCCTAAACTCTGGGTGCCCACTATTTTCCACACGGGCAGTCTAGAGTTGGGTTCTTTCAGATATTCAGGTTGGGTAGATTATCTGGAGCTAGCTATGGATTGGAGCACTCTATTGGAGATATTCTATCCGCTGCTGGTGTTATCTATTTTCTTTCCGCTGCTATTTCTTGTATCATATCTCTGATGTATATTGATATCTGTTGCATCATTCTGTTGTATCATATTGTATCAGATTTTGTATCTATCATTGTATCAATGTTATATATATTGATATATTCTTTTTCTTCCGCTGTGTTATTTACTTAATTGTGTTATAGCTCCGGCGAATCGGATTTGAACGGTCGAATCTGCGGCATTCTAGTACAATGTGAAGTACGGATGTTGATTTTCGAGCGGGCAAAACCCGAGCCGTCACATGTGGTATCAGAGCTAAGGTTGAACTTTAGCTCAGGAGTATAACACATTAAGTAGCTCATTAGAGATAGAGTGAAGTAAACTCTAAAATGAGTATCCTCAGATATTCGTTCGAATGCCTCAGTAAATTCTCTTTACTATCCACTGATAGTAAGTATGAGTGCAAGAAGAGGATGAGATAGGGGACAGGGGAATACGACTATAAATGGTCGATACTCTGTAACAACAAGGAAATAATCTTTTCTCTATCAATCTCTTTTATTCGTTATCTCTTCTCAATTCTTCGATAGTTTCTGGTAGATCCAGGAAAAGATTCGATATATTAATATGGGACATAAACTCCGGATGGACCAAAATTGTTTGTTTGGGTGTATTGGTTGCTTTGTTGCTATGGTTGATAGGTATAATTTAGTTTCTAAACTGAGAGTTTTGAAATTGTATCCATATATCCGTCTATTCTTTGGGTCCCAGTATATTCTACGAATGGTTAGTTATCCTTTTGAACTAACCGATGCCACTCCATATTTCGTAAATCTGGATAACCCGAGTATCTTGTGAAGTGTTAAACAGATTCGTTCTTGTATCTGTTATTGATATTCTGATTTGGTAAGCCAAATGTAGAATAGATATTCAGTTTGAGTTGATGAAATATTTTTCATCTATCTTTGTATCTCCTTGGCAATTTCGAGGACGAAATTCTTTTAAGGGGGGAAGTCTGTAACGACCCCGGATTTTAATTACATTTAAATTGATAGTTAAATGGATTTTGAATAAAATAGTAAAATTTATAAAATATCTAAACAGACATTCTACACACCTAAACAATATCCAATACACTAGTTAATCAAATAACATATTGGATGGCATCTATTACATTTTATAATCAAACAACATACTAGAACAATGTTTATACTACATCACAATTTAAAAGAAGATTTCCCCGCTTTAAATTACTCTGCATAGCCAATTGAACCTAGTAGAACAACATATTACAATAATAATATCCATTATTTTATTTTTTTTAGCAAACTAGTAACATGTTTGTAAAATGCATAAAATGATACCAGCCTTTATACATCTGTATAGCAAATAGAACAAGGAAAAAAATCAAGGCAAAGCAAACATGTTAGCAAACTTGCATAAGTACGGGAACTGATGGTTCGAATGCATGCAAACTTAAAGGAAACAAAGTTCAAAACACAAAGCAAAAATGTAATATGTGATAGCTTGCAAATGAAGCCAGGTAAGATAAGAAAGAAAAAAAATGATGAGATATGTATAAAATAAAACATAAAGTACAAACACCATTTAATGTCTCAATCTCTTAGCAGCCAACACAATCCATACGAATTCTTTTCAGCCTCCATTTGTATCAAAATATCTCTGGCATAAAAGAAAAATGTACAAGCCCTGAAGCTTGTATATACATAAGCTTGTAAAACAACCTTTCCTCTGTTACCTCTCAATTCCAGTTCGAGCTCAACAAAAACCAAAATGAAAACTCTATTTAATCCTAAAACAAGAATTTAACATCACCAACAAGTCAATATAGACAGAGAGCAAGATGATTTGGCAGAAGATCTAAGTGGAAAACATGTTCCAGTTTTCTAAATTCAAACTACTTCAACAATAAGGTGCTCTGTTCTCCATAGGACAAGTGAGTAACAATTTTGTTTTAAACTTATAACTTAAGTTATTGGAATGTTTTTCTCTAAATCTTGTATGTGTATGACTGGAATGTGTGTGTATCTGCTCTGTGATACTTGTATCTGTTTTGATATTCTGTTATCTGTTTTTTTGGGTATATATGAAAACCAACCTCCATCTTTTAATCTACCAACTAGTTGAACCTGGGATATGAACAGTAGTTGTTTGTTTAGCTATCATCTAAGTATTAAAATTTCGTTTAGGTCGAAACAAACTATATTTCACCTGATAACTAAAGAAATCTAATCTCATCTTTAAATATGTTCAAAACCAAACCTCTGGTTTTAAAGATTCAGGATTATAGATCGAAACTACAAACAAAATCATGGTTTTTAAAACAAATTTTACAATTTTTAAACAAAGGAGTGAAGAGCAGTTTCTATTTCACTGTTTCGAACATATTGGGATGCCGTGGTCGATGGGGATGACCGGAGACGTCGAGCGTTTGTCTGGAGGTGGAGGAGTGATGGGTGGAGCTCGGAAAAATGGTGGACTGGTGGTCAGACCAACGTAGAGGCGATGGCGTCGAATTCTTTCTCGTAAACCTAGTTTTGCGTGGCTTTGTTTTTTCGTCTCGTTCGAACTCATGGCTGGATCGAGTGTCGCGTGCGTTTGGGGTTTTGTAGAGGGGAGATGGACGAGGCTATGGCCGGAGTTGGGTGGCCTTTGGTGGTCGGAGCGTGGAGCGCGGTGTGTTGCCAGGTTTCGTGGCGATGTCGTTTTCATGTTTCCAGGCTTTGATTTGAGCAACTCGAATTCGATCTCGAGTCTGTGGAGAGGATCGGAGGTTTGGGAGAAGATGGGGAAGTGATCGCCGATTTGTGGAGATGGTCGTGGTCTACCGGAAATGGCGAACGGAGGCGTGCACGTGCACGAGCACGATTAGTTTTGGGGAAGAAAGGGGAGGCTCGAAGCCAAGCACGGGAGATTTGATCATTTTCTCGAAGTAAAAGGGGAGGTAGGGTCATTCGAGTGTTTACTCGGAGTAGGGCAGTGTGCGACTCGAAGCAAATTGCTTCGATCTCGGGTTGAGCTGGTTTGGTTACAGGTTTATATAAAACTGCCTGTAGCTTTTAATTTAAAGCAAATTTAAATAAATTTAAATGGTAAGCTAGTTATAACCAAATTCAAACTAGTGTGAGGTTAGATTCAAATGGAATTTTGAATCTTAAAGTTTTAAAAGGGAAATTTGGATTTTTCAGATCAAAAATTTAAACAAAAATTTAAAATATGAATTCAAGTTTTGTTGAATTCAAAATCTGAAAATTTAAAGTAGTTTTAAACTGAATCTGCAATCGAGATAAATATAAATCAGTTTGGAATTAATTAAAGTAATTAATTAAGGAATAAGTAATTAAGAGTTAATTAATTAAGATAATTAATTTAAAGAATTGATTTAATGACAATAATTAAAGGATGATTACTCAAAGTAATTAATTTGTGATTTATTAATATAAGTGATTAGGATAATCACTGATTGAATTTAATTAAGGATAACAAATCAGAGCATTAATTATAAAGTAAAGGTAAACTAATAAATGATTAGAGAGTAATTAATCAAATGGATTTGTAATTAATGATTAATTAACCAGGATTAGTAATTTATTCATAAGAAATTTATCTGATTTAAATTTATCTGATTTAAATTTATCAGATAATAAAATCTGACCTTACTTATGAATATTTGGATTCTATTGATTTGATTGTTTGATATCCCTGATTGTGATACTTTGTGATATACCCTGATGTATGCTGTGATTTGTAATTTACTTAGCTGTGATTTCTATTTCTGTGATATATTACTATGTGAATATGAAACCCCTTGACCCGTAAAACGGCACTTGAATTTCGATGCGACAGGGAGTCGGATTCCAATTGGTTATCCGAAACCCACATCGAATTGTAATAGTAAATCTTTGTGGCTGATAAATTTATTTTATCTATGAATCTGTGAATGAAGATAAGCGTTGTGGATTATACCGCTTATCGATATTGATATATCTGTGATGATTGATGATGTTGCACTATTGTGTGAAACCCTTGGACTACACTTTTACACACACAAATATGGATTTCACGTGGGAATCGGTTAAGTCACAGATAATTTAAATTTGATGTTTTTGAAATTGAAATTTTAATTTCAATTGATTTTGAAATTGGAAATTTGGGTTTAAAGTGAAAAGCTTTTGAAATAGAATTTCAAAGATAAAAGTTATTTTGAATAACTTAATCGAGTTTTGGAAATTTAAATAATTTGATTTAAATTTGAATTCAAGTTTGAAATTGAATCCTATGATTTGAAACTAGGGATTGAAAATGTTATAAATGTGTTTATCTAAATTTAAACCATTTAAAAATGTAATTTTGAGAATTTGGATTTAACCCAAGGATTTCCACTCGTATGAATGAATCAGATTTTCTGAAATGAAACTGTTGTTTAAAAAGAATAAAAGCTTTCAGATAAGAAATGAAATTCCGGTTTAATTAAAGGAATTTCAATATTGAAGTGAAGATGGTTTTCCAAGTTATGAATGAATTGTTTTGAAAAGCTATGATTTGAATCTGTTATCTTTAACAGATTTAAAATAATGATTGGTTTAAATCATTTGAAATGGGATTGTTTTGGAAGCTATAAGTTAAATCTTGATTTAAAGGTTTAACGAGTTAATCAAATTGAAATGGAAATTAATTTGGAAAATCTGTGAATGAATCTTTTGTTTAAAAGATTTAAATGTGGAAACTGTTTAAACCGTAAAGGTTGAATCTTTTTGTTTAAAGATTTAAAATGGTAATTTGTTAAACCATTTGAAAAGAAAGATTTTGGGTTTTAAGTTGTGACTTGATTGAAATCCCATATCCATATGTTTTAAATATTACGCTCACTATTCGGTTTAGCCGGGAGAGGACCTTTGGGTCGTATAACCCATTCCGAATATGTGATACGTCGTATATGGATAGCATTTGAAGACCGGTGTTGAAGACCGGATATTTTTGAAAACGGAAGGATTACCGTCGAGTTACTCTGCATCGGCTGATCCCCGATATAGAGGTTTTATCACCCTTAGTGACGGGAAGTCCGGACGTGATTGGAAATTATCCGGATTTGCAAGGGCTTCGTGAGAAGTGCCTTCGGTTCTGTTCGATCCCGGAACAGACTTGTATGGATACATGTCTGACATTACACTTTGAGATATAAAGCTGATTTCTTTCAAATACATTTCTGTTGGTGGCGGAGAATTTATTCTCTTAGCTTAACACCCTTCTCTGAGACGTACGAGCTCAGAGGTTATGTAGTTGAAATTTATCAGCGATATATTCCCAATTTGGTAATGTGGCATGCTGAGTGTTGCTGTGTGATGATCAGTGTTTGATCATTTGTGATATGATCATTTGTTTGATCATTTATCTTTGTGATCATAGGTTGATCATCTGTTGACCCAAAGCATGGCTTTTTGAAAAAGTGTAGCTTTGTGGACGAGACTTCGTCAGGGCCTCACTACCCGGAAATGGTCGAAACAGGAATGTTGCGGCAAGGTTATGAGGGTCGCGCCCTTTAGGGTATGTCATTTCCTTCTGGAAAAGGGTGGTGTCATGGTATGGAGCCCAGATACTTACTCATGTGGATACACTTTCTTTATGATGTGTGATGTTGGATACCGAGCTCGGATAAAGGTCCCAAAGGACCGGGTGATGACATATTCGTGAGTTACCTGTTACAGGGGTAACCCGGCTTTGTTGGCAGAGAGCAGTTTGTCTCTCGGGACGTCCAGCCAGAGGCGATCCCATGCGGCGGAAGGAAGTTCCTTAGCCTGACCATTTGTTGGAAAATCCAAAGAAACAATACGGAACTTGTACGGTTTTAGTTGTATTACCTGCTATGGAATGTGGCGGTAACCTGCTATTGAACATAGTAGTTATAGTAGGCATACGATACTGGTCGTATGTTGGCTAAGATTAATATTATACTTTCGAAATGTTTTCTGCACTATGCACTAATAATAATATCCAATTGATTTTGCGTAGTAAGCATCTTTGACTATCATAAGAAGAAATCTCCTCCAATTCTGCGTTTGCATTGTGTGTGTGGCGGGAGGTCTTATGGTAGTTTCATTTTCCAAAAGCATTGCGGATTTCAATGTTTAAAATCCTTTTGTTGTTGTTTAAAGATAAACTGTTTTTGTTGCTCACACCAGTCCCATGACTGATCCGGAGTTTATTGTTCCCTTCCTAAACTCTGGGTGCCCACTATTTTCCACACGGGCAGCCTAGAGTTGGGTTCTTTCAGATATTCAAGTTGGGTAGATTATCTGGAGCTAGCTATGGATTGGAGCACTCTATTGGAGATATTCTATCCGCTGCTGGTGTTATCTATTTTCTTTCCGCTGCTATTTCTTGTATCATATCTCTGATGTATATTGATATCTGTTGCATCATTCTGTTGTATCATATTGTATCAGATTTTGTATCTGTCATTGTATCAGTGTTATATATATTGATATATTCTTTTTCTTCCGCTGTGTTATTTACTTAATTGTGTTATAGCTCCGGCGAATCGGATTTGAACGGTCGAATCTGCGGCATTCTAGTACAATGTGAAGTACGGATGTTGATTTTCGAGCGGGCAAAACCCGAGTCGTTACAATTTGTGTTTCTATCTTTTACTTTACCCCTGAAAATATGCCTCCGCGACACTTGGATTTACGGTATGCAAATACCGTGGATGTACTAGTGTCGATTTTCGAGAGTCGAGGAGACAGGTCTTCACATTTGGTATCAGTGCAGAAGATTAAGTGAGAACCTTGAATGCGTATGTTATATAGAAAATACTTTGCTTTGAGAAAACTAGTTTTTGAAACAATTTTTGAAAACCATTTGCAAAACATTCCTTTGAAATTCCCTTTATTATACGTCTGAGTGCATCTCAAAATGCAGTCTCAAATAGTGATGAGATTTATACTGTTGAATCTGGAATAATAAGGTGATATACGCAGATGAGTTTCATTGTAATCAAACGCATCTTGTGATCATACGGACTTGAAACACACGACCATTTATTTGAGAATTTTAATAAATGGAATAAAAATATTATTATTCAAATCCCTAAATCAGATCCCTTTTTTAATTCATTTTACCTCTTTGCCATTGCATTGAAATCCACGGCCACTCCTCGTTTTCCATTCAAAATTAAAATCTCAATATTTGCTCAATGATAAATTGTGAAACAGGATTCATTGAGACCGTATGGACGAGAGCTTCCTAATAACTATGGTGGAATTCGGATCGACAATGATTGGCCTCTTCAAGGTCGGATTTAGGGTTTGAGGTCGTCAGAGAATTAGGCAACGATAGGCGGATCGGAGATCATCATTGTACTTCTCCTAACAATATGCACCATTCTACCATTTCATCGATTGCGATCAACTCTGGTGAAATGCATCCATCGCCCAGATGAGAGCTACTCCACTGACATGATTTGATGGGATGAACCGAGCTTGGGGATTTTGATGTCGGCAAGTCGAGCGTTCGACAAGGAGATCAACGACGCAGACGACATTTGATTTCACATAGAAGAACTTTATATCATAGTATAAACGTGCATGACTTTCTCTTGGGTTCGATGTGCACGTACAAGCACTAGCATTTGAGGAAGAAAGAATTAACACTAATTAGGTAAATAAAGTATTAATTAAGTTATTTAATAGCTTATTGAATCTCAAATTATGCGTATCTTTTGCATATGAGGTCCATTTTGGATGCTGTTTTTTGTGTTGTGCTCATGAAGGAGAGATTTACGCTTTGGCACTAGTTTAGATAGATTTTATGGAGGTGAATAGTATTGTCTCTCACCATATTATGATTGGTTGTATAGTATTAGATTGACGTCCTGGTATGATTTTTGGTTTTAAAATATGATTTTCCTATACTTATATACCTACTAAATATTATAAAATAAAATATAAGTATTTTAAAATGATTTATATCGAATGTCATATATTTTCCATCAACGTGGCATTATTAGCAAATTATTAGATTTGGGCTAGTTTTGATATGATTTCCCCATTGGTTGATGTGGATGTATTATACAGGTTATATGTATGTTATTTGGATGTATGTATGGATGTTGGTTGCATGGTTGTTTATTTGGCTGTTTGACTTGTTTGATTGTTTTTGGTTGAAAACATCGATGGCGGTGATTAAGGAAATATCTTGTACATTTGGGTTTTATACACGCAAAAACCTAATGAATGAGAAAATTTTTAAATTAGTGTTACGATACGTGCCGATGGACCTGAAGATGGAAGATGAGGCTTCGGACTTTAGGATGGATGCTGGACATTTCTGTTTAGTTTATACTTATCCATTTTGGTTAAGTACAAGACCAAGGTGGTTAGCGTTGACCATTATAGAGTGGTCAATGTCCAACACTATTGTTGATTGGCAATTTGGCTGATCTTTAGCTTGGACGTTGAGGAGATTTTGTGGTGCGCGATTTGATGATTTATTCGTGCGATTGATTTAGAGCCTTGATGTTATTGCTCTAGGGCGAGCGATTTTGATGGTGAGACGATGATGTGGTGCTTCGACATAAGAGTTGGTACTTCAGATTATGAATCGATGGTGTATGGACTAGGTTTCGACGTAGATGGTTCAGGACTCAATAGATCGTGCTAGAGCTGTTGGCTCGTTCGCATCATTGGAGGATAGTTATGTACATCATGATGAAAAGCCTAGTATCTTCAGTTTGTAGCTCAAGGGGGTAGCAGTTACCGAAGATTAGACACTCCGTGTCTTTGGTTTGTCACTTAATTAGGGAGTGGGTACCGAAGAGGCTCATGGTGGGAGTTGTGGAGTGGAGGAACGTGGTGGGTTCTAGATAGTCTAAATTGTATTGAGCTAGTAAAGCTTGGATAGATATGCATGTGCTAATGGATCGTTGATGACTCGGAGAGTTTTCTATTATACTCAAAGTAGGGGTATTATATAGCAGGGATGCCCATGGATTGGTAGGGAGGACCTGTATACCCTGGACCTATGGCTTTGGGTTTACTGTCCAGCTTTATGCTTCGAGACACATATCCATCTTTGGGCTGTGAGATACGAGAGTATGATGGAGAACTGGGATTAGCACTAGTCGTTGGCTTGGGGGTCATACAAGTAATCATATATCCAGAGCACATTGATTGATAATTAGTATTGTTTGATGGATTCTATGTTTGCTATGATTGCTTCATTAGCCATCTGTCACCCAAGGGATGTAACACGAGGTAAGTATTTTGCATAGGGATACCTAGACGCCCCGAACAGTTTACTTAGTTTGGAGTAGGTATTGTGGGTGGAGATACCTAGGCATCTCGATAGTTTACTGAGTATGGAGTACCCTTTTTACGATGTTGTAAAGTAGAATATTATTGATGTTATGTGTAGACTCTTTGATTGTAGGGCTAGGTCAGGTACGAGTCATGTACCCTCTGTTCCATATACTATATCGACTTTTATAGTATTTTGAGATTATTTATCGCTCACACCAGGCTGTTATCTGACCTAAGATTTTATACTTTTCTTCTTATTATATCGGGTACTCTTAAATGAGTAGATTAGAGAGCAGGTGTAGAAGGAAAATGGAGTTCTACAAATGGATTAGTAGGAGGTGACGTTTACTCATACTTGTATTTGTGCTATTATTGTATATACCGCTATGTGATACTGTGGAGCCTTAATAGTGTTTGACTTACTATTATTAGAGACAATTTATTAGTTGAGCTTATGTCTTAGTTGCATAAACTCTTTTATTGTATTGTGCAACTCTATGGATCTTATACTTTGATGATTAGTTTACATTGTTATTACTGTCTCTACTGTTTTAGATCTAAGTTGGCTATTATATTTTATCTGATGCGATGTGAGATATACGATAGGTTATATGATTATTTGATGTTTTCTTTTTCTTCTTTTCCATTATCTTCTCTTTTATTTCCACTTCTTTACTTCTTTTCTTTCCTTTGACAACCGCTCTGCATCATAGGTGCAAGGCGGTCATTATAATAGTATAACACATAATACATATAATTGTGTATATTATTTAATTAAATTTACCTTTTAATTAATTGACAAAATATACAGTATACTACTTTCTTTGAAAGCTAACTGCCTTTTTAGAGCTGGCAAGGCAGTACTGCTCAACTCGGTACTATCTGCTATTCCGGTTTACTGGATGTCATATTATAAATTCCCCAACCAGGTAATCAAATAGAGTGTATTCGAAGAAATTTCTTATGGAAAGGGAATGCAGATTGGTCTAATATGAGCTATCTTATTAACTAGAGACTTGTTTGTAAACCCACAACTCAAGGAAGATTAGGTATCATTGACTTAAAGGCCTTAAACTCCTCATTGCTCTGTAAATGGATATGGAAATTTGTGGGAGATGGTAATTATTCCTAGAAAGAAATTGTTAGTAACTATTATTACAATGGTTTAAAAACCCTATATGTAACAATAGCCAAAAATTCTCTTTCTTTTGGAAAAACATTTTTGTTCCATTTCACATATTTGAAATTGGAACTAAATTCATCGTTAAATATGGAAACAAGATTTCTTTCTGGAAGGAGCCTTGGATATCTTCCAAAGCACTGAAGCACGAGCTTCCTTGTCTGTTTCTAGTCTCCAACGATAAAAAGATCTTATTAAAAATGTTTATAGAGCTCATCCGTCTTTTAGATGGGACATCTCTTTTACTCAAAACTTGATGGGTAATCTTCTTACTCAATATCTTAAATTAATTAATATGATATAACATTTTAATAATAGGGACAATCATGATCGTCCGAAATGGTGTTGGAATAAAAAAGGTATTTATTTCCCTAAATCGATGTGCAATTTCTTATCCTTCTCTAGGACAAAGGATTTTAGATACTTCAAACCCATCTAGAGAATTAAGGCTCTTCCTAAAGTTAAACTTCACATGTGAATTGTCTTAAATGTGAAGTTAAACACAATAACTAAGCTCAATTCGATAATTTACTCCAATATTAGTCCGCGTCCATGTTATCTGTGTAATCCGAGTCCTAAGAATATGTCCTATACGTTTGACTATCCATTCTCTCAATATATTATCGGTAAGATATTATAGGCTTTTAACATAAATATTGCTTTCGCAATACTCCCTAATAATGTTTATTGAAACAGATTTAGATTGAACTTTATCCCACAGACCAAGAAAACATTTGACTCCATCTATTCTATCTCATGTTGGAGCTTATGAATTGAACGGAACCACCGTATTTTTAACAATAGTTAAAACAACTCTTCTATGATCCAGATCGAAGATACATAAATTAGCGTATTTGTATCGATAGGATTCATTATGCTGCTAATGTCTCACCTTGCTTCCTAATGACCCTTACCTCCGTTTGATTTGCATTTTCTGAAATTAGCTTGCTACTTGTTCAGTCACATTAAATCTATTAAATAATAGTAAAGCAGAAGAAATTCAAGCTCTCTTATTAATTGTAGGAGTTTTCTCTACTCTCCTTAATTCTCTCTCGATATTTTAATTTTAAATTTTTATAATTTATCACTTCATAATTATTCTACTAACTTCTAATGCCAATTTATAATCAAATACATAATTTTAAAATTTTCTAAGATTATTCACAAATGCCTTCTTAGTTCTCTTCTAATATTTTACATTTAAGTCCATACAATTAAACTAATTACGTAATTTAAAATTTAAACCATTTGATAAACTCAGTTATTTAATATTCGATACATCATGTAAATTCTAAAATATGACAATTTCAGCAGTATAGCATAGTAGCATCAACAAACTGGTAAAACAAAATTTTCATTTGCATACAAAGATATATAAATTATATACATCAACAATAATAACAAATTTATTTTATAATTTGTTTATCTCAATAAAGTTATCATGTATTGCACTGAAAAAATATATTTTTAACTTTAGACATCTATATTTTAAATTTCCATAGTTACTTACAAACCCTTCACAATTCTCTTCTAATATTTTTTTACTCATATACATGTATTTAACCAATTATGTAATCTTTATTTTAAATCATTCAAATAAATTCAATTTACTAATATTTATTAATTCATCTAATAAATCTTAAAATATATCGATTTAAGTATGCATACAACACTCATATATATAAGCGAAGATGATAAAATTGTTATTTTATTCATATATAAAGATATATGGATTGCATAACATAAAATGTAAACATAAACAATAATATATTTTTAATTTATAATTCATTTATCTCAAAATAATATCATACATTGTAGTACAAAATTTCGTTTTTTACAACTTTTAAAGGATAAATTTATATCTTACAACACTGGGAAGTGAATGCACGGATTACTCTAATACAAATTAGGTTATGTCGATATTCTCATTTTCAACATGATATTAAAACTTACCGAACTCACAACTCAAATTAACGCAAAAAAATTTATTTTTGTTGTTGTTGCAAATATTGAAGTTGTAAACATGACACTCCTACAACAACATGAAATTTATGATTAACTGCTAAGTTAAAAAAAAGTTTACTAATTGAAATCTCAGATAATGAATAAAAGTTCATTTTCAGATTAGTTGATCGTAAGATATTTTTCTCAACTACAACTACATACAAAGCTCTTCTCATTTTTTCTCTCCTTTCTAACATTCAACTCCATATATTTAATTAGTTAAGCTGATCACTGATTTACAATATTTAAATATATTCAATTACATAATATTCGTTATTTCATTATAAATCATTAAAATTATATATACAATACTCATATTAATAGAAATGGAAAATTCAATTTTTTTCATCCATTTATATAAAAAATACATGTATCACATAGCATCAACTATTTACCTATATAAAAATAGCTATATATTATATATATATATATATATATATATATATATATTAGCGACTCTCGACCTTACATCTTAGCGTTGTATGCCATTTTAAATTATAATTTTTTTTTATTTCAACAAGTTTATCATACAGTGCTTAAAAATCCAATTTTTAACAATAATTAAAATTTAAATATTATTTTTAACAATGTTACCGTGTGCAACGCACGGGTTACACACTAGTTGATTATAATAAGATAGCCATTTACTGACCTTTAAGGGTAATTTTCCTATTTCCTTGAACTACCTATCTAACTCTTTCATGTACTTAGAAATAATTAAAAATTACATATATAGATATATAACAATACAAAATAAAATTTAACACTACAACAAAACTACCCTATTATAACTGCCAAAAATAGTTGTAATAGGTCTATTACAACTTGCAACTACCAATCGTTATATCCGAAGTTGTAATAGAGTTCTATTCTTTTACAACTGCCTAAAGCAGTTGTAAAAGAATATTTTACAACTGCTTTTGGCAGTTATAGAAGATTTTTTACAACTACTTTAAGCAGTTGTAAAAAATATATTACAACTACTATTGACAATTGTAAAAGACTATTTTACAACCACGATTGGCAGTTGTTGTAAAAAAATGCAAAAAAAAAAATAATTTCTACACACATTTTGCAAGTATAGCAAGAAACAGATAAACATAAATAATATAATAAATATAACGCGGTAAGCAATTCAAACATTACATTATTATTATTTACAAAAATTAATATATCAAACAAACCAAATAACAAAGAAGTTATAATCATTGTGATATTCAATCAAATTGCAATACATTTTATTTTTGTACCTTAGTAAATGCAACAAAATAGTCTGATGTCATCTCAAATGTTCACGGTTTGAAAAACAGAAATGGCATAAACAACATGTCAAAACGTAGGAGGAGTTTTAATGCCTTCAGCCTTGCACAAAAAAGCTCTGTATTGAAGTCCTACGCTTAACAACATTTCTACACTCTACCGTGCATAACATTTATACATGATGTCCACGACATTTGGCCTCGCTGCATCTCTGATACATACCACGCTCAACATTTTACACAACATCAGCAGCCATGACTTCGTACCTCGCATGTGCGGCACCTATTCAACCTGCCTCGACTTTTCTAGCTACATCACGTACTTTCCAGCAGCTTGTAGTCTGTACATGCTCTATGCCCTCCCTAGCTATAGCCAGTAGCCAATAATAGCAACCTCCAAAACTACAACTGCATGCATCTGAACCTGGCACAAAATTATGTTCAACCTAGTCATGTGCCATGGATTCTTACACTGTATAAGGTATATACATTAAAAAATATGATTTTTGTCACCATACCTACAAAGGTCTATTACAGTCTCTCAAATTTCTATATATTCGTGAGTGATTAGTCTGTCAACTTGCATTCCCACTCTAGTTTCCTGAATAATAGTAATTGAAATGCTTAAAAAATTCCCATGGAGAAACATTTTTTTCCTTGAAATTCCAAATTGAGTTTCTAATATGAAATTACCACGAGGTCAACATTGTTATATCTTTCTCTTGAAGTTCACACAAATGTGATAGTATTGTCATGTCTCTATACTTCAGGATTCAAAACATATTAAACAATATTAGAACGTTCATTGTAGCATAATCGAAGTAAATTTTACTTAAAATTATTTTTCAAAAATCTTTCATTGTTTCGGTTTGAGATGACTTGGCAGTTAGTTAGAAAAACATTTCGCTGTTTCTTAGCTTCAAATTCTTCCATTATTTTCATCACATTTTTCTCTGATTCATAACTTAACCGTGGATATCAATAAATACATGTTCTGCATACAGTAAAATGTAGAAGAGACATATTATATTACTGAATTTGAACCATCCAACCAACTACTATCAAGCTAGAAAAACTCTAACTAATCAATGCGTCTCATACGCCTGTCTCATAACAAAATTATTATGTCAAGCATTACCTATGAGTATTGAAATCAAAATGCCAAAATTAAAAAACAAGAAGACATGCATGAATCATGTGATGAAGGAATAAAATAAGCAAGTGAATCCGAGTAATGCAAATCAGAAGAAACAAACGTGAGTAAACCCCAATATCTATCGAGTATTCAGATTTCAAATCTGAAACAAAGCACGAACATCGATTACCTAAACAACAAGTCTAGATCATTATTGACTTTTTCGGCGTCGATTTTCGAAGCAACGCAACCCGAGTAGCTTCCAGATCTAGACGCCTTGAATTTTTTCAGACCTCGAAAGTTTCTTAAATCGTTCCTACCGTGATTTCTTCTACTGAGGAGAAGAAGCCTTTTGAGATGGAAGTACTTTTTTTGGAGCAGCGATTTTTTTAAACAATTGTTTAAGAAGACGGAGGTTTATAATCAAAAATAGGATTGGAGCCAAAAAATTGAGGATTGGAGCTAAAAATTAAGAGGGATGGAGCCAAATTTTTCACTAGGTAAACCAAAAGAAATACTAATATATGCAAAAAAAATGATCATAAAAGAGAATATCTAGATGCGTATGAAATTATAAATTTTTATATAAAATTTTACTTTTGAAAATTTTAAGTTTAACAAACATTATTACTAATTATAAACTTTTATTGACAAACATTATTAAAATTTTAATATTATTAAATATTATTATTAATTATAATTATTAAATATCAAATACCAAATAATAAATATTATTTCTTAATTATTAAATAGTAATTACATATTAATTATTGGTTATTAAATATCAGTATTAATTCTTAATTATTAGTTATTTAATATTAATTATTAATTGTTAATCGTTAATTATTAAATATTAATTCTTATTTTCTAATTATTAATTATTAATTGTTACTTATTACTTCTTAACTATAATTGAATATTAGTTATTAAATGCTAATTTTATGTATATATTATAATAATTTTATTAATTATTAACTAATTATTAATTTGTAATTATTAGTAGGAATTATTAATTATTTAATAGTAATTATTACTTATAAATTATTAATTATTTATTATTAATAGTAATTACTAATAAATTATTAATTAATAGCAATAAGTTACTGTTATTTAATAGTAATTATTATTTATAAATTATAAATCATTAATTAAATATTTATTATTTATTTATTGATCATTGATTTATTAATTATTAATTACAACTAATTATTAGTAGAAATTATTTCATGTTTCAAATTAATTGTAGATTATTATTGTTTAATAGTAGTTATTATTTATTATTAATTATTAATCATTATGTATATGTTACCAATTATTAATTACTAAATATTTAACGGTAATTTTTAAAAACTAATTACTATTTATTAATTATTAATTATTAAGTACTAATTATTTAATAGTATTATTAATTATTATTAATTAGTAAGGATATTATTAAATATTAATATTCTTAATTATTAATTATACAATATTAATATTCTTGATTATTAATTATAAAATATTAATTATAAAATATTAATTAGTATTAGTTAGGCCTCCATTACAACTAGTAAAAAAGAGTTGTTGAATATAAGTGTTTACAACTTTCTGAAGAAAAAAACATCATAATTATTAATTATTAATTATCAAAATTTAATTACTAAATATTAAATATTACTTTTTAACTATTACTTCTTATAATTATTAATATTAATTATTACGTCTTATTATCATTTAATAATTAATTAATATTTATTATTATTAATTAATTATTATTATTAAATAGTGACTGTTAATATTAATTATTTCATATTTTCGAATTAATTATTAATTATTATTATGTAGTACTAATTATTAATTATTAATAATTTTTTTATTAATTATTTGATTATTAATTATTAAGCATTATTATTTAATTATAATTATTAATTAGTTATTATAATGGAAAAATGAAAAAGGTTATAATATGCATCTATTACAACTGGAAAAAAAGTAGAATTGTTATAAATGAGCATATAGTATAACTGGCAAACGAAAATGGTTGTAATAGACATCTATTGCAACTTGCAAAAAAGAAGAATTGTTAAAATAGACATCTATTACAATTGGCAAAAATGAAACGTTGTAATAGGTATCTATCACAACTGGTAAAATAAAGGAGCTGTTGAAAATAAGTTTATTACATCTTTTTGAAAAAAAGAGGTGTAAAATCTTTATTACAACTGGCATTTTGTGACAGTTGTAAAAATACAATTGTAAAAGTGTCATTTTGCTGTAGTGTAACTAAATAAAAATAAAAATTAAATTGTTAACATAAACTATAATAGCCAATCTTGTGTAAAAAAAGTTAGTTTCCTTAGGTCTACTTACAATAGGAAATTTTGGTTACATTTGGGCACTCACATACAAATATATATACAAGTATATTATATATGTATATACACACATAAGTATATTATATATACACTTAGATGTATAGGGGTGTGTGTGTAAGAGTATATATTAAGTAAATGTATATGTAAGAGTATATATACATATATATACATTTACATGTATATACATACATATATATACACATGTATATGTATGTATGTATAAATATATACTCATGTGTATGTGTGTGTGTTTATATATATGTTATACTGCCTTTTGACTAGGAAGTATATCATAAAATTTGGCTAAATGGCTTCTGTGATCATCAAGGCACTAAGCACGGAGAGACGGTTATCAGGCTCGAAGATCGGCTATAAACAAGACTGTGAACGATGATCAAGCGGATTTAGATCTGGTCCCTAATTTTTGTTTCAATCAAGGTGCAACCAGTATGAAGTAACAAGTAAGGCCACATGAGACTACATTTCAAATTTCAAGTCGATTGGAGCTCGTATGCTTGAGTTATTGACAAAAGAAGATCGATCGGTATTGATGGATCAGTCGAAATTTGCTTGGAGCCGGACACAAGAAAATTTGTTACTTGCTTAAAGTTGGTGCATTGTTCGTTTGGAGTTGCAAGAATTTGAGATGCTAGGTCGTGCTTGTTGTCAGACACATGATTGCTTGGAGTCAACTTAGAGTGGGAACGATCGTTGCTTTGAGAAGAACGATCGTCATCGATCGTTCTTCATGCTTGGAGTCAGATCGATTGCTTCTTGGAGAAAAACGATCAATGCCGATCGTTCTTCGTGCTTGGAGAAAATTTCGATTTTAACCGAGTCTAAGTCTAGGCCAGAATCTTTAGCATTTGCTACGAGTATGAAGGGTGATAACTTGGGTCTCACTTAGAGTCAACTCTGAAGTGGGTTTTTCGACGACCGTTTTGACAATTTTCGACGATGATCGATTTACAACTCAAAATTTACCAAGGTAATCGACGTGAAAATTGGATGACAACTACATTATACTATGAGCGACTCACAGCATCGATCACTGGGCTCCAACGATGAAGTTGGATTGATTGGTCATGATCCATATGGATCAATCCATAAAACGATTCAAATCAATCACGATCGATCGATATCTCACAAACGCAAAGTCGGAATGACACAAAAATTTGAAAATAGTAAAATGTTAAAGAGAAGAACCTATCATATCGTAGCACATCATTTGGAGAAAATTCAACGATCAGCCTACATCGTTCTTAAACGATTGTATCATTTCAGCCAAAACGATCCCAACTTTACAGAAAACGCAATATCTCACAAACGGTAAGTAAAAATTGCATGAAATTTAGAGAGCGGGTAGCTAACATAATGGGGAACTCACCAGAACGATCCCACCCCAAAAGGAGCAAATATGGAATGATTTTCCATATTTCAATTTTTCGCCCCGACTCTACGGAAAACGCAATATCTCACAAACGGCAAGTCGGAATTACACGAAATTTGGAGAGCAAGTAGATAACTTTATGAAGGACCTATAAATATGGTCGCACCCCCATTGGAGCTAGTATGGAACAATCGGCATAAATGAGTTTTCGGTGTGCGATCGATCCCAAATTTTGTGGGTTGGGTCGTATGGGCCTGGAGATTCTTTTGGCAAACTTTCAATCCGATCCATGCATGCCTTCAGCTATAAATACAGCGGATTTGGCTCATTGCAAGGGGATTTTTTTGGCTGCCCCTCATTCATCACTTCTTATCTCTTCCTACATATTTTTTCTAAGGCAAAAAAAAAACTATACTTGTAATCTTACAGTATAAATAAAAGATTATTGGAGTGAAGTAGACCGGATTTTACCGAACCACTATAAAACTTGCGTGTTCATTTACTTTTCTACAATTTATTTTATGATCCGTAAATATATATTTCTCTATTTGGATCTAAATATTCGATATTGGTACTTTCACATACAATAAGGTATTTGTGACCAAATTTGGTGCAAACAATTCACACACACGTGTGTGTATACATGTATGTATGTATGTATGTATGTATGTATGTATGTATGTATGTATGTATAAAAATATAGTTATATTATGCATTAGAATATATACTTATATATATATATATCTTATATTATAAAGCAAAACCTTCGTCAAAGTGGTCAAAGTGAAGCCTTTTGTGTTTTTCCTAAATAGTCCTTTGCAACAATGCAAAGAAATGAAAATATAAAGGATAATTTTTTCATCTTCTTTTCCCACTTCCTCTTGCCCATGATACTTAGTACTCCCGTATGTTTCCCATCTTCTCCACTCTTCCGTTGGTCCACAACTACTTCAACAATCCTCAAAACAAAAGATAATCCTAACCGCTGCCTCCTTCAAATCAATATCAACTGTCTTCAGTCTTCTTAATTCGGCTTCCAGTTTAATTCTTTCTTCCCGAATTCCTTCTTTCAAGACCAATCTCCTTCAAACAAACTGCTTTTGAAGTTACATGGATGCCCCTGGAATAGTAAATGTTGAGGAAGGATGATATTGTCAGTTCGCTAGCGCACACCGACATAACTTCTCACCTTCCATCCGCGAACCTCTTTCTTATCTTCCTCCGTTTCCAACTCTCACAACAAACTTCAGCGTTTTTACTCCTGATGCTTCCTATTCCTATTCTTTGTTTCAAGATTTTTCCTCATTTTCCCCTGATTATCGAGATCGAAAGATATCTATGCCTTGGTTGAAGAAACTCCAGTTAGGTGTCATCTTTACCTAACCGTTGAGTACAAAAGGTTTCCATGCTTTGGTTGGAGCTCCAATCAGGTCATTTATTTTGTTATTCTCATTAACTATATTTGATTGAATAGTTTAACCCTTGACTTATTGACGTAATCAATTAATATGTCAATGTTTGAATGCACAATATCTATTGGAACAAACAATTCTAATACGAAAAGTTGCAAATTGGAGAACAAATTATATTTAATCATAATCAAATTGTGGTTAAATTTTTTTCCTATACGTTGATTTTTACTGTACCACAAATTAATTGATAATATACAGCTAAAAAGTACCTAAATCTATGCTCTTCTTTTCAAGGATCTAGGCTTGAAATGTCTAGGATAGGTTTTAGGAAACCCTGTTAATGTTAAACCCATCTAAATCCTTTGTTTACTGTGACTCCGCTTACTCTTTTAAAGTTTCATCATCCCGCTCCGGGAAATACTATCCGAGCCATATGCTAGAAACTTGCTAGAATCTATAAATATTAAAAAAAAAAAAAGTAAACACCAGATCCTATGCATTTCTCGGTATTTTGACAATAATAAATCAATATTTGTACCGTCCCTCAAAGATACTTAACAAATTATGATAGATCTAGTTATTATTTAATTGGGTATGTTTGTTTTGATTAATCTAATGGCTTTTGTTGCTTTATTGCGTGGTTGGTTGCTTGCGTACTGTATACTTTGCAAATGCCAGATAAATGTATAATTGCCTAACTAAGAAGCAAAAATGGATGGAAATATAAAACATACATTTGCATATTCATTAGGGAGAGGCATTTATTTATGAAACAAAGAAAAGAATCTAAGGTGAATATTTGAACCTAAAATCATGCATTTAAAGAAACATGTGAGATTTTTTTTCCATCTCATACTTTCGGCAGTTTTGCCAATAATATGTATTGGTTTTTTAGTTTTTTAGTTCTACTGTTTGCATTTATTTAATTAAAATATTTCATTCTCTGTTGCTAAGAGCATTTGAAACTATCAGATATGGTTCGCAATACCCCTTCTTTACATAGGGAACATAATAATTACAGTGGCTCTTAAAGATCCTTTACCTATTTTTTTCCTTTAATATAACGAATTTATTAAATACTTGCTTTATTTTTTTAATCCCCTACTTATTTCATATTCTATAAATGTCTAATTACTGTATATTTATTATTTGCCTTATTAAGGAGCATGGATGGATGGTTCTACTTATCCCATGATATAAAAATATAACACTTTGCATTTACACCTGCCTTTTTCCATATTGAAGGGATACTATACGTTTATAGCTTTATAACTGATTCCGTCTTTATCATTCCAACCAAGAGTTTAATAATGCATTAATTCATACAGCATAAGAAAAATGTCTCCGTTCAATTTTGGATATGTTTCAATCCATCGATATAAATATGTTTAGAACCTTCATCACTTTCATTAACAGCTTCTATGCATTAAAAAGTATTTATATGGTTTGTATATTCATAAATTTTTTCAATTTTTTTAAAGAATTCTGTTTGTCATGTTATAATGAAGTTTCTTTTTGGAATGCTTAAATCGACCAACCCACTCTACGATCTTAAATCTATACTAGTGCGAACCCGTGCTTCGCACACGGATGTTGAAAAAATATTGTTGTTGCATAGGTCATATCCAAATGTATAAGAAATTTAATACGGTGGTAATGAAAAAACATTATTGAACGATAGTGTTACATCATGAATAATAATTTGATAGGATAAAGAATACATAGATATATTTGGTTATGATAATCACAATTAAAATCGAACAAAACAATTACAGTGAATATGTTAAAGTTCACAGACTATTTAGAGGATAATGTGTTAAAAATTTATCCGCTAATGCATAGATATATTCACTGTGGCATATAACGCCAATGTTGTTGCTTTTGCAATTACACAGCTGCTTCAACGTGCATAGATATAGTTGAAGCATTCACTGTGAACTGCAGACACAAAGACACAGTGCAGTTCGATTCAATTAAATAAGAGTAACAAAAGTTTTTTGCAATGGGGAGAAATATAGTAATAGGATGAAATTTGTAAACAGTCAGGAAAAGTATTCGTCAACAGCTGAAAAAGGGAGAAAAAGAAAAAAGAAAAAAGCAACAGATGTAGTACAGGGGAAAAGTAGTAAAACAGAAGATTCAATTGAAATAGAAATGATGATGCAATAAGAAAATAACATGGGTTTCAATATAAATTACTATTGTTCACCGAATCTGATCTATGTCGATGCAGGGTACAAAACACGGCATACAGCTGGTCGCAGTAACCAATATTTGAAAATATCCAAAACATACAGAAGAGAACAATTGTGAGAAGTCCATTCGTTTTTTAGCCTCAGAAATAACTGCTAGCAACGCATGTATGATATTGGTTTGAGCGCAAATAGGTGATGTTTTCTTGGCCTTAATAGATGCATTACATCACTCAATTATTTTAACCATTGAAGGTATTTGTACCTGCAGCCAAAAAAGGCAAAAGTGTCATTGATGCAGTATTATTACTAAATTCTCTCACTGCTCGTCTGACCTATTAACTATATCTAACAATCAAACTATGACTACATAATCATCTATACAAAGATACATTCATCAATTGTTTTCTAGAAGTTTTCCGACGGTGGTGGTGCAAGTGATTTTAGAATTTACTGCAAAAAATAAAAAATAAACTCTTTTAGGTGGTTATCAACATTATTCTCACTACAACACATGTTTTGACCCAGCACTTAAACTGTGCATCTACCTTAAGCCCGAATACAACAACTTATATGCTTATTGTATTATTGATCATCGTAATTGTAAACAAAATTGAGTAAACTTAGCCAAATTATGTCATCAAACCTGGAAGCAATGTATTAAACGCTGAGCTGCACGGTTGAATCAAGCATTAATTATGTGAAGTCATTATTTAATCATCTCAAGCTATCAAAAATCAAAATTCATTTTTCAATTATATTTTCATAATGCGGTTAAATAACCATCGTTAACATCAAACAAAATTATTACTACAACTAAATTAGTATTGCATCACACGAATGCAGTTAAAATATTCAAAAACAATAATTGCTTAATTCCAAAAATACTGCAAAATAATAACCGCTTTTGCTTAATGCATTTAAATTTTAACTACAGTAAGCTCGAATAAATCATCGTGTACAACCAAAATTATTACTGCATCACATAAATATAGCTGAAATATTCAATTTCTACCATGCATAATTCAAAATTGTCATTAAATTATAACTGCATTTTATTAATGTAGTTAAATTTTAATTGTATTTAGAGTGAATAAATTCCTGAAATGTAGCCAAATTTATTACTTCATCACATAAATGTGGTTAAAAATCTTCAAATATAGTTAAATTTACCCAAAACTTGCTGGTAAATTATAATTGCATTTTCTTAATTTCATTAATTTATAACTGTTTTAAAATTGAATAAAATTATCAAATATAGTCAAAATCATCAATAGTAAATGCAATAAAAAAAATGCTAACATAGTTAAATTAATTCAAAAAATGCCTATAAATTATTATACCATTTTTTGATGGGGTTAAATTATAACTGCACTAAGTTTGAATACTATCAAACACAATCAAGATTATTACTTTATTACATAATGTAGTTACAATATTCAAAGGCAACCATAATTGTATAATTCAAAAAAAATATTCCTTTCAAATATGTTAAAAGATAATAAATACATTATAATAATCTAGGTAAAACTACTATGTAATGTTTATGATCATCTTAATAATGCTGTTACAGAAACGCGGTACACAGCGGTGACACAAAATAATTGTGCAATTAAAGCTGCTATATAAAATTATGATTTTAAAAATTTTATTTTTAGCTATCAATAATGGATATCATTGGAAAGTAAATTAAATTTGAGATTTAATAGTGAAAACGATTCTTAAATCCAATCAATGTAGAAAAAGTTATCACATTTTAAAGTTTGGAATATAAAGAAATTAAAAATGCGACTGTTCAGTTGCCAAATTTCAAGGGGGCCTGTGTGAGCTTGAAATTCAACTCACTAATAATAATATAGTATAGATAAGGTATCTTCTAATTTACCATATTATGATAATTAAATTACAATGTTTGTCCATGCTCTTTATATAATAGAAATAGGTTGAATTCCATGTAGATATTTTATTTCCAAATAAAATACAAGTGATATAAAATTGAGGGGTGATGTGTTTTTAAGTAATTAATTGCTAATTGATTTATCATTTAACAAATCATAGTTAGCAGCTTTACCATGCATCTTTTCATTTAACCTGTATATAGTCAGCTGCACTTTTCTAAGGTAAACCATTATTTTTGTAATTTATCCATACGCTTTTAATATTTGTACTTTTGGTGTTTTAATTACTTGATTTGTTGTAAAAATGTATCAAGATTTCACTCAAATTAAGTATTATTATGTTTTTATTGTTATTTTGTAGCTATGATTTTAAATCTACATTAGAAATAGGGGAATTTCACTAGAAGGTCAAACTTTGTAGTCCAATTAGTTTCTAGGACACACATCCATAGAAATTAATTTCAAGGCCAAAGTCAGCAGAATAATTACTTTTAAGGACAAAATCAGCAATTCTATTACTTTCAAGGACATAATTTTATAGGTTTTTAGGCCTTAGAAACTAATTATTTTGTATTTTGTCCTTAAAAATAATTATTTCAGTTGTGTGTCCTAAAAACTAATTACACTTGCTAAAGAGGCCCTTGTGGCTAATTTCCACAATAAACGAGTGGAGAAACAATGCTAAAACATGTTTTAATATAGTGATATGCTTATTTTTTGTTTGCTTTTGTTAGTCCTTGAGAAGGATTGTTTTGATGACAACAACCTTAGGACTTATTATAAAATATAAATACTAACATTATAGTTTAGATATATATATATGTATATGCAGGATATAAACATGTAGGTACAAAGAATGAAGACTGTACAATATAGAGATACAAGACTGATGAATTAAAAGATCAAAGATATTAAGATTGAAGACTCATGAGTATCAACAAATCAAGTTATCAATAGTTCAAGATTTTAATAGTACAAGATAAGCATTAAGTCTAGAATTATGTTAAAACATCTTGAAAGCACTTACATCTTTATTCGAAATTTATTCGTGGAATGGAATCCACTTCGACGCTGTTAAAGGGATGGAACCCTAGTGGGATGGAACTCACGACAATATCTAGTGGAACATATAGTGGTCCTATTTTGATATCCACTAATTTTATAAAAATGTTTTTCAAAAATATATCTCTTATTTTAAATGTTTTAAAAACCTTATTTTCAAAAAGACATCTCTCTTGTTTGAAATATTTTAGCCTCAAAACTATCTTTATCATTTTTAATATTTTGACTTCAAAATTATCATTGATTTTAAACTACTTCTTGTTTTAAATATTTAGCTTAAATTATGTATTTACTCAGATTTTAAATTAGTTTATAGACTAAGATTATATATTAAAAATTACTTTCTAAACTCTTTTATATGTTTAAACTATATTCAAATGTATTTACAAAGTTTAGAAACCATTTTGACAAATTATAGAAACCAATTTTAATAAAAAAATCAAAATCACCAATTTTTCGTAGAGCATGTCGACATCCCTCAACCCCCCATGTCGACATGGTGTCTGTTATTTTCAAAAGTCAAATTTCAAAAGAAGTGTCTTTTCGTCATTTCTCTTTACGAACGGACATGACCGTTATTCACCTATAAATACCAGACTTTCCAAACGAATTTTTAACTGAATTTTATTCTTTTCTTCACTCCTTCTTCTCCACTCAAATATTCCCTAATATCTTAACAAAACTCTGCCGAAATCCTAAGTGAATAAAACTTGATTATCTCTTGTTTGATTCTCTGCCACTCTCTCCATAAGATCTCAGTGCTATTTAGAGTTATAGGATTATTTGTAAATCAAACTGTTGAGTAAAAGGTGCGGTTGAGCCTTGAAATCAACTGGGTGTGATCGTTGCCCCGGAAATCGATTAGGTGATCTTGTGGCCTGGTTAAATCAAGAGAGTTTGCCCCGGACTCGAATACAAGACGGTGTACCTCGTGGCCTTGAAATCGAGGGTGTAATCTGGGAGATTATTTTTGATAAGAAATCCGTACGATTATACGGGACTGGATGTAGGGTAACTCCAAACCAATATAAAATCCTGGTGTGTTCTTTCCTTTACCGCTTTTATTTATTATTTGCATCTGTGTCTGATTCTGTGATTATATCTGTATCTGTGAATTGCATTTGTTGGTGATTAAATTACATAAGTTTTTAAAAGATTTAGAAAATTCATAAAACACTATTCACCCCCCATAGTGTTATTCCAGCCTTAAAATCCTTAATCCGCATTTTTCACATTTGGTATTAGAGCGATGTTTTCAAAATTCTCGTAATCTGATTTTTGAAAAATATTAAAATGGCAATTTTTTGATAAAATTATTAACACAATTTTCATATGAGTATGTCATAGAATCATCATAATATTGTTGTTAAAACTATATTTAGTTATTTTGAAAAGTCACTTGATTCTTTAAAAAGTTATGTTATTTTGCTGGAGAAAAGTTATATCTAATGACAGTTGGGTAAAAGATACCAGATAATCATTCATCGATCAAGAAAAACAGATGAATATATAATGGCAATCGACAATGAAATGGGTACCAGATCAATACAAAACTTTTGATTCTCATCAACAACTTGATTTGATTTGTAATTCTCTCCATCTGCTTTGTAATGCCACTGGTTTCGTGTGAATCCATCAAGAAATGATCAAGTTATGGTCAAATGAAGTTTTGGTGAACAATGAGAAAAAGAAAACAAAACTGTCAATGGTATTCTTCAAATTGCATCCAGATATTTGAGTATTTTGTCCCACTCCTTTTCCTGATTGTAGTTCTTGTTCTCACGGTCGTTTTGATGGGTGGATCATCAAATTCCAACCAAAATTGAGTGAGATATGACAGTTTGAAGTTGACTATCCAAAACTGAAAACTGTGTACGGGATTTCCTGCATTTCTCTTACCGTTTGGCCTGTTGCACCACAAGACCATCCAAATTCATCAACAAACTATTATTAGATCTTATCCCTTGCATTCGTCTTCGATTTTCCACTGGTTTCATCCAATTCCGTTAAGAAACGTAGAAGATATGTCTTCTAGAAGTTTGATAGTAAATAGAAAAACGGGAAGAAGAGGAAGAAGAGAAATTTTTATGAAAAGTGGTGACTATTGGACATATTTATAGAGGTTGAAGTGTCCATTCATTCAAAATTCAAGTTCAAAGTTTTCGCTCCAAGTTGGTCAATCTCATAAATCATCTGTATTTTTGTCATATGGTCTTCAAATTCAGCAAATGAATATACAACGCTAATAAGAAAAACGAGCCCGTCGCAATAGAATAGATCCTGTCGTCAAATTCTGAAAGATATAAATGTGTGGTTCACGAAAATGGAAGAACAACAAAGTTAGAAAGTTGGAGGAGTACAAAAAGTGGTACGCTTTACTATTATTTCAATTTTATTGTTGCATTTAGGAATATATATTAATGCATTTAGTTAGGTATAGAAATTTATCTCTTTTATAAGTTTTGATATTTTGGTCCATATATCGACACACCATAATATACATATCAATATACCAATCTAATTTTTTTAAGCCTTTTGAAATGTGTTTCCTTTTAAATAAAATCTTACCACTAATTTATTACAACTATACAAAGAATAAAAGCATACCTTCGTTTATGATTTCAACTTTTCTAATGTTGTTTTACTTCTCGTACTCTATTTCTTTTAAGATACTAATTTTATGTCTTTAAGAAATTAATAGAATGAATTTAGAATGTTAGAATAAGGCTCTATTTATAGATTTCTTCAATTAATAAGATTGTGCCACATCATATGACACTTGTTATATAAATAGATGGTGACATACATGCAAAATGACACGTGTCCTTACACTTGTTCTTTAATAAAAGCATTTTTACATGCATAATGCCAAGTGTCTTTACACATGTTTTTTAATTATTTTTTTTATGTTTTAAGTACTAATTATATTATCTATTATAAAAAAATTGGGTCAAAAATCAATTATTTACATGTCAAAATCTAGTCGTAAAATTAGTGCAAAATCATGTTAAAAACAGACCCAAAACTTTAGATAGCATTTCTGAAAAGCTACCTTTGCCTCTGTAACATTTATTAAGTGCTATAAATTCGTTTTATAGCATTTCTATGCTTTTAAACGCTGTAGTATTTCAGAAACTTTTCACTGCAGTTGGTAAATGCTATAGTTTCTGTTTTATAATGTTTTGAATATATTTTAGTGCAAAATCTTTTTATAGCATTTCCGCTAATGTTCTATTGAAACTTTAAACCATATACAAATGATATTTAAATTAAGTATTTTTCTCTATTCTTTTTAGAGTTATTTTCTAACTTATATTAGAATATTTTAAAATTAATTTCATGTTAAATATTTTTTAATAATTAACTAAATTATTTAATGTAAGAGGCCTTAATATAACACATGTTTATTTTAGTTTTTCAATCTTTGTTATTTTATTGAATATGTCATTATGATATTTTTTAAAATTTAAAAGGTGTTGAAACATGTTTCTAAATATTTTAATCAATAGTAATTTAATATATAGGTTTTAACTAGTAAGTTAAGTATTTTATAAACATGGAAGTTTGGATTCTTAAAAAAACAATTAATTTAAAAAAAATCAAAGAATTAAAACAAGGAGGGTATTAATTTTTAAAAAAAAAACATATTTAATCATATATATAGTTTAAATCCATATTTCTCAGTAATTTGATTTTGATATTGAGTTTGATTACTACCTTTCATGAATATGTTATAGTTTTAATATCATTTATTACCTTTAAACTCTTGTCTTTACTACTCTTTCAGTCTCATTCATTAGTTTCCTTAACCTAAGTCTAATAGTTGGTGTGTATTACCTTTGTTTGGTTGAAGTGATTTATAATAGTTTGATATATGTATACATAAACTATATATATATATGCTTGTCAATTATATATTACTTATCACTCATGTTTATAATCTGAATATCTCTTGCTGCAATATATATACACACACACACACACACACACATCATCATATCATTCTGCATATTATTATTTTTACTTCGTTATCATTTTATTTCATATTACATATCATTATGCATTCTATTTCATATCACATTTCATTGCATATTACATCATAAATTACACTACATGAAATATCATAATTATTTGCATCACAAGTTGCACTTCATTCTGCATATCATGTCATGATACATTGCATATGTCATACATTTCATACTGCATTACAAACTACATATTGCATACACGTATACATAACAAGTGTATTTTATTTAGGGGGAGTTTGTATTATTGTCTTCTAGTATAGGATTATCAGTTTTTGATTTGTTTGGTATGTTTTGATCGACTTGATTGACTCGTTTGACTTGTTTGACATGATTGATTTGTTTGACTTGATTGATTTGTTTGACTTGTTTGACATGATTGGATTTGTGTGTTGATTGGATTGTTTGAAATATACTTATACATATTTATGTATTGAATAATTATAATATAATTATGTTAATGTCTTTCACATTCCATTTACTATACTTTGTTCTAGTAATATTTTAAGGGGGAGTTTTATAGTTTTATGGTTTTAGGATGGTTTTTGTTGATAATAAAGGGGGAGAATAATAAAATAGAGTAGTTAGAGTAGTTAGGCTTAGATTAAGGGGGGGGGTTATTAGTTTTAGGGGGAGTTATTGTGAAGGAGAAGTATATTTTATAAACATAGATTTTCATCATCAAAAAGGGGGAGATTGTTAGTCCTCGAGAATGATGGTTTTGATGACAACAACCTTAGGATTTGATACAAAATATAAATACTAACATTATAGTTTAGATATACATACATACATATATATATATATGTATGTATGTATATGCAGGATATAAACGTGTAGGTACCAGGAATGAAGACCGTACAGTATAGAGATACAAGACTGATGAATTTAAAGGTCAAAGATATCAAGATTGAAGACTTATGAGTATCAAGAAATCAAGTTATCAAGAGTTCAAGATTTTAATAGTACAAGATAAGCATTGAGTCTAGAATTATGTTAAAACTTCTTGAAAGCACTTACATCTTTATTCAAAATTTATTCGTGGAATGGAATCCACTTCGACCCTGTTAAAGGGATGGAACCCACGATAATATCTAGTGGAACATATAGTAGTCCTATTTTGATATCCACTAATTTTATAAAAATGTTTTTCAAAAATATATCTCTTATTTTAAATGTTTTCAAAACCTTATTTTCAAAAAGACATATCTCTTGTTTGAAATATTTTAGCCTCAAAACTATCTTTATCATTTTTATATTTTGATTTCAAAATTATCATTGATTTTAAACTATCTCTTGTTTTAAATATTTAGCTTTAAAATATGTATTTACTCAGATTATAAATCACTTTATAGATTAAGATTATATATATTAAAAATTACTTTCTAAACTCTTTTATATGTTTAAACTATATTCAAATGTATTTACGAAGTTTAGAAATCGTTTTGACAAATTATAGATACCAATTTTAATAACAAAATCAAAATCACCAATTTTGCCTAGAGCATGTCGACATCCCTAAACCCCTCATGTCGACATGGTGTCCGTTATTTTCAAAAGTCACATTTCAAAAGAAGTGTCTTTTCGTCGTTTCTCTTTGCGAACGGACATGACCATTATTCTCCTATAAATACCAGAATTTCCAAATGAATTTTTAACCGAATTTTATTCTTTTCTTCACTCTTTCTTCTCCACTCAAATATTCCCTAATATCTTAACAAAACTCTGCCGAAATCCTAAGTGAATCAAACTTGATTATCTCTTGTTTGATTCTCTGCCACTCTCTCCATAAAATCCCAGTGCTATTCAGAATTATATGATTATTTGTAAATCAAACTGTTAAGTAAAATGTGTAGTTGAGCTTTGAAATCAATTGGGTATGATCGATCCCCCGAAAATCGATTAGGTGATCTTGTGGCCTGGTTAAATCAAGAGAGTTTGCCCCGGACTCAAATACATGAGGGTGTACCTCGTGGCCTTGAAATCGAGGGTGCAATCTAGGATATTATTTTTGATAAGAAATATGTACGATTGTACGGGACTGGATGTAGGGTAGCTCCGAACCTGTATAAAATCCTGGTGTATTCTTTCCATTACTGCTTTTATTTATTATTTGCATCTGTGTCTGATTCTGTGATTATATCTGTGTCTTTGAATTACATTTGTTGGTGATTATATTATATAAGTTTTTAAAAAGATTTAGAAAATTCATAAAACACTATTCACCCCCCTCTAGTGTTATTCCAGCTTTAAGATCATTAATCCGCATTTCTCACAACTTTTACTGTTTTTGGCTATCATGAACTAAAAGACAATAATAAGGAAGTCAACAAAGACTGTAAAATAACCACTTTCATGATTATGGACCATCAAGGATATATATCATTGTTTTGCTAGCATTCTCCGGATGAAAAAATGGTATGCGGTTGAAATACTTAGCATGAATTATTTTTATGATAAACAACTAAATAACAATTAACAAAAACTCAAATAGCTAGCCTGGTGTGATTAATCCAGTAGTACATGATAAATACTTGATTTGGATAACTTTTACAAATTCTACGTATTCCTGCATAAATCATTGTTAAGCACAAAAAATTAATTTTTAGTATTATGAAAGAATTTGTTGTAAAATACTATTTTTCTAATTCTCCTTCCAAACCAAACTTACCTTTAGTAACTAAATTTTGAATTCAAGAATTCAAAAACTTTTGCAGCCATGATTTTGAATTGAACTTTTTGATAGATTAGTTTTCAATTTGATGTTTGTTTGTCAATTAATTTGATTACAAATGTAATTGGAAAACACCAATTATTCTCTATTATTATCCTTTATTGACTAAGAAAGATGGATAATTTATGGTTCATCATAGTTTTTTATGAAATAAAAATAAAATTCCTGCATAATGATTTGTTCAAAGATGGACATGTTTTGGCCATAGACCACAAATAGCCGTGCTTAACACAATGCAATAAAAAAATTCAAAGTACTTTTAGACTTCCACGTAAATTTAGTCAGATGTGTTTATATATCTCAAAATTAGATTGCTCGGTCTACTGCACATTGAAGTGAAAGGAATACTATTTGCTCTCTAGAGATGTCTATCTACGTATATTGATAATCCAAAAATTATGTTTGGTTTAACAAATACCTTTTCACATTTTAATATACCAATAAATTTTCCGTAAAAATGTTAATTAGTTATTAGATGATTGGTAATTTACCATATATTCATTTCTTGTTGCATACTCTATTTGTTCCACTAATAGAAAACGAATTTGCAATTACTGGCATTAACCAGAACATTCACCCATCTTTTGGTGCTTTTATTCAATGATAAAATTGATGGACTATTATGAATAAGAGAGTTGCTACGCCTACTCTCTTTTTGTTCACAACACTCTACTCACTTTACTGATTGGTCAACTTTCTTTTTTATATTTTGCATTAAATCAACAGTGGGGCTCACAATCTGCTTTGGTCCAGCAGCTGAGCAAGTGAGAGCACAGTCACGCATGAGGCAACTGACGCTAATATTCATATATGAACAATTGATGCTGACAATGATCGGATGGTCGTCGGCAAAGCTTAAATGGTATAGTGGGAAAATTTGTTGTAGTTGTACATTAGGGTTGATAACATATCTCTGACAATGGGATTTCAATGTATGTAGTCCAACTGCTTGGCTCATCCAATTATAAAATGTATCTCAAGTTTCAGTGAACATCCGATCAATATACTGCACGCATTTGACAAATATTGAGTAATTATAATTTTTCAAAATTATTTGCACTGTTTTATGCAAGTTGGAAACATTGCTTTTGTACTTAATAAAAAATAGAATGCAACTGCAATTACATTCATGGTCATTCTTTTTCATTTCTTCTTTGTTCAACTATATGAAAATCATACTTTTATTTCTGAGTATGCATTTATACTAACCAATGGAGTTGTGTATATAAATCGATTTTTAAAAGTCTAAAGAAATAACGTGCGTTGTATTATTAAAGAAAAATTACAGTGTTTCGATAACCATGACTGTCAATTATGCTTTGGAAGATGGTGTTTCTTTATCCATAAGTGTACATGCATCTATACACTATACTGTTATTGACTGAACAGTAATTAAAAAGTCTAAATTTTATCTTATAAAATTTGGACCGGGTATTGTAGTGTCAGAGGTCAAACAAGATTAGAAGATTGTTATTCTATACCACTAATATCCTAATCCATTCGTCCATTATTTCACATTCAGTAAAATGAATTTGCATCTATTTTTGTTAGCGTATGCCTAGAACGTGCCAACAAGATATATTTATTTATGTTGAACTGTTTCACTTAGTATGTATGCCTGTCAATATTAGTTTGTACTATATATAGCATGTACTTGCTATACATTGCACCAGTTCAGGATCCAACATCATCCATTATAAATTAGGTACCTATGTAGTCTAAAACGTCAGAATCACATAGGGTCCACAAGCCACATATTAACCTGCCAAGTACAAACAATATTAAAAGTTGCAAGATTTATCATTTTCCCTGTTAGTCATTCCCTATAAAATGCTCCTTCAAAAATTGCTGCAGACTAGGCTAATATAAACTTTTTCACTCAACATTGTTACTATCGTATAACACTAACTCAGCTCTACTACTCACCTCAATTCACATGTTCGCCTATCCCCACCGACTAACCTCTATAAATTCTTTTGCCTACGTAAATTCCACTCAAGCTTCTTGAATCTCCATATTACTTTTCAGAACAAAATGACAAAGATACTTCTCTCTTATCTCTTATTCATACATTTAACCTATTTCCGTTAGGAATCAAAGTGGTTGTCTACGGTTTGCATGAACATGCAAGAATAATTCATAATTCCATACGTTTATTACTTTTCTTTTTCTCCACATAAGATCGGTTTGATATAAGGCTTTTTTTCCATGTTTGATACAAACGTTCCATGTATATGTCCATTGGACGTGGATGCATTCTGAAAGTCAGAATCCAAAACATGCAACATTACGTTTACATTAAAGTCATTTTATAAAATTCTAAAAACCTCACACATATTTTTTCTTCACATCAGTTTCTTCTGCGCATGTGTCAAAGTACTCGTGGACACACGCACACACACACACACACACACACATATATATATATATATATATCTGTGTGTGCGTGTTTTTTTATATATACATGTAATATGTATGCATGTATAAATATATACATACATATATATACATATGTATGTATGTATAAATATATACTTATATATACGTATATGTGTATGTATAAATATTATGTATGTATGTGTGTGTATCTGTGTGTATTATATGTGTATGTAAACACACATACATACACTACAAGAATTACTGTTTATAGCAACGGAGGGGAGCAACGGGCTCCAATGGCCATTGACCAACGGCGAGCAACGACAAGCTGTTTCCCGGAATTTTTTAATAACAAAAAACACATGCCGTTGGAAGCCGTTGGAATATTGCCGTTGGCGGCCATTGCTCGCCGTTGGAAATCCGCGACTAACCTGCAGCCAAACCTTCTTCTTCCTCATTCCGATTATACACGAAAATTTTCTCAAATTTCCCAATTTTCCCCCCTACAAAATTTCCAACCCCATTTTATCCCCTTCTACACGTTCTAGCATCCCCATCTTCATTTGCAAGCTCCACAACCTCCAAAATCAGGTATTATTTGCTAAAACCCTAATTTTGGTAAATTTATAATTTTAGGTTAAATTGATAATTTTTGTGTATGTATTATGCTATTGTTTGTGTAGTGTAGTGTATTGGACCTTAATTATTGTTATTAAACTAATTATTGCATGTTTAACTATGATTTGTTAAATTAGGATTATTATTAAATTAGTGTCAAACTTAATAATTGTTACTAACCTAAGCATGAACCTCACTTATTATTATATTGGTGATTGAATTGCGTAAAATGGACGTAGAAAGCGATGAGATTGACCTATAAATTATTCACTTTTGACATGTTATGATATGATATATACGTGATACATTTTGTGCATGACTGGATGTGATTTGTGATGCGATTATATGTATAACATTTTTTGTTTATTTTATACGTTGCGCACACACACTGGATTTTTTTTTGTTTTAGGAAAAAATCATTATATATGCGTTGATTCAACATATTGTTTATTGATATATAAAAGTTTAAATTTTATGTAAATAAAATTTAAACTTTTGTATCGCTAATTTTAAAATTTAAACCCTTAGAGTGTTTTTGGCCCCGTCTGATAAGTATTGTATATGATCGTTGTGTGGATATTCATTTTTTTAACAGAACGGACATCTATATTCATCGTATACAGTATTTGTTGGATTTGTCCCTGTATTGGACAAGTTACAAAAACAATAACGTAATTAAATCTCGTAAATAATTTCAGTTTAAACGGTTCGCAAAATTTCGGCAGCGCTTCTCTTTATGTTCCATGTGTACACGCAATTGTGTACTGTTCATGGAACTAAAGCGAAGTGCTGTCGAAATTTTGTTGAATCTTTTAAATTGAAATGATTTATGCGATTTAATTACGTTATTGTATTTGTAATGGGAGGTAGGATGACCCATCAACAAAGTGTCAATGATCAATTAATATCAAATTCGCTAATAAAATTGTTTAAATAGAATATAATGTTCATTTCAAAATAAGCTTTAAGTATTATTTTAACAGATATAACACAAACAAGAAGAATGTTTATAAAATTCTTTTAATAAAAAATGTCAATGCAAATTTATATCGTACTTTTTAATTATATACGTAGGTAAATGGACAATTATTTTACTGATCGGAGCTGGATGTACAAAAAACGAAGGGTCGATACTGAAGGCTCAACAAGTGAACATTTTAATAATGGTGTTAGCGTATTTATGGATTTTGCTTTACGTAATAACGGAAACTACAAAGAAATCCATTGTCCATGTAGTAAATGCAAACTGTTAAAGCATTTGATACCACAAATGGTTAGAGTTCATTTGCGTCGGTACAGTTTCGTGTCGAACTATTTGATTTGGGATCGTCATGGGGAACAGTTAGCATCTAATCCCGTACAAGATGAGGAGGTGGTGAGTAATGAAATTGGTACGACAAATCTTGTAGAACATATGGTTGAAGATGTTGCACGTTCAATGTTTCCTGTTCCTCAATTAACTGATGACGATGGTAATGCTGAAGAAGAACCAAATATTGGGGCAAAAAAAATATATGATTTGTTAGATGCCGCGAAAAAACTCCTTTGGGAAGGCTGCACAAGCGAAACCCAATTATAAGTAACTGCTGAATACATTGCGATGAAATCCAAATACAACCTCACAGAATCTGGATTTACGGCTGTTGTACAAGCTGCGAAACGACATATGCCTCCTAATAATCTAATGTGCGAAAATCATTACGAAGTAAAAAAACTGATGTCGGCTTTCGGTTTACCGTATCAAAAAATAGATACATGTCTAAAGGGTTGCATGTTGTTTTGGAAAGAAGATATCAACCTTAGAAATTGTAAAATATGTAATCAGGAAAGATACAAACCAAGAAAGAAAAAGGGAAAGGAAGTCCCGTATAAGCTTATGCATTATTTACCAATTACTCCTAGACTTCAAAGGTTATATGCATCTTTTGTAACTGCGCAACATATGAGATGGCACGGTGTGAGAACACAGGAGGAAGGTACGTTAACACATCCAGCTGATGGGGAAGCATGGAAGCATTTTGACAGAAATATCCTGATTTTGCGTCCGAAATTCGTAATGTTCGACTTGGTTTATGTACGGATGGATTTTCCCCACTCTCTCAATTTGGTTTGAAATATTCGTCATAGCCTATAATTGTCACACCTTATAATTTACCTCCTTGGATGTGTATGAAAACTCCATATATGTTTCTTACAGTTGTCGTCCCTGGTCCCGATGATTCGACACAAGGAATCGATGTTTATTTACAACCATTGATTGATGAATTAAAAAAATTGTGGTACGAGGGAGTAGACACATATGATATTTTCCAAAAAAAAGAACTTTCGCATGTATGCTTCTTTATTGTGGACAATCAGCGATTTTCCTGCATATGCAATGCTTTCAGGTTGGAGTACGGCCGGTCGTCTAGCTTGTCCTTATTGCATGGAAGAAACACGAGCAATTTATTTACCTCATGGAAAGAAAGTTTCATGGTTTGATTGTCATCGATGTTTTCTTTATATTAATCATCCTTTTCGAAGAGATAAAAAAAACTTTACAGCTAATAGACATGAAACTTTGAGACCACCTACGGTTTGGTCAAGCGAAGAAATTTATGAACTTGTAAAGGATTATCCAAAGATACATGAAACCAGAGAACAAATTGAAATTCAAGGTAAATCATCGATTCATAACTGGTGCAAACAGAGCATATTTTGGGAATTGCCTTATTGGAAAAATCTCTTGATTCGTCATAATATTGACGTGATGCATAATGAGAAAAACATGTTTGATAATATGTTTAATACAATTTTGAATGTTAAAGGGAAGACGAAAGATGGTTTGAAATCAAGACGTGATATCGAAGTAATATGTAATCGTCCTGAGCTTCATATAAAACCAAATGACACAAAAAAGCCAAAAGCTTGCTATGAGCTAGACAATAATCAAGTTAAATTACTTTTAAAATGGATGGAAGGATTAAGATTCCCAGATGGCATATCTTCTAATCTTCGTAGATGTGTTGACTATAAGAACAATAAACTTAGCGGAATGAAAAGTCATGATTGTCATGTTATGATGGAAAATTTGTTACCCGTCGCTTTTAAAGAACTGTTGCCCGTAAAAGTTTGGACTGTTGTAACAGAACTTAGTCTGTTTTATAAAGAGATTTGTTCAACTACATTAAAAGTTGATCGTCTACGTAAACTTGAGGAAGCAATCCCGATATTGCTTTGCAAACTGAAAAAAATATTTCCCCCAGGTTTTTTCAATGTTATGGAGCATTTACCTATTCATCTTCCATTTGAAGCACGTCTTCGAGGGCCTGTGCAATATGGATGGATATATCCATTTGAAAGGTATATCAATATTTAGTTTATTACATATTGGTTTAATTAAATGTATAAAAAATTAATTTAAAATAATTTTTGCTAGGTATTTAAATCATCTAAAGAAAAAAGTGAGATAGAAAGCTCGAGTTGAAGGTTCGATTTGCAAATCGTACATCAAAGAAGAAGCTTCGTTTTTTTTCTCTCACTATTTCAGCGACCATGTGAACATATCATTTGAAAGTGCTACGCGTAATGATGAAGGCATTGATGAAGATGATTGTCAAGCGACTTTATCTATTTTTTTCAAAATTGGTCGGCCTGCTGGTAAATGTGTGGAAGTATGGTTGGATGATAGAGATTATCAAGTAGCACACACATACATTCTTCTCAACTATGCCGAAGTTGCACCATTTATTAGGTAATATATATACACATATGTCTACACATGCATATCATCTACACATATGTATACACAAATATGCACACATGTATTTTAATCATAATGCAACATTTGTTCTATAATTGCAGTATTTACGAATCACAACATCCAAACGACGATATCGGTAAAGAATTTGCTGCTTGGTTTTCTAACTACGTTTTTGATACAACAAATTGTGTTGTAGATGAATGATTGAAACATTTAGCTATGGGACCAAAAAGGATAGTCAAGACATATTCAATATTCTTTGTCAACGGATATAAATTTAATACCAAAGAATACGGAGCCGAAAAATCAACTAACAATACTGGTGTATTTGTCAAAGGTAGTGATGATCCAAATGATCACATAAATGACTTTTATGGCGTGCTGACCCAGATTTTGCAGTTGACATATTTCACCCGACCCGCAGAAGAAGTTTTTTTGTTTAAATGCAACTGGTTCAGCAACGTTCCAGGTTCTGGAATAAACGTGGATCCAAAATATAATCTTATAGAAATAAAACATACTTCGAGGTATTATAAGTACGATCCTTTTGTACTTGCCAAACAAGCTCTTCAAGTTTATTATGCTCCTTACCCATCATTAAGAAGAGATAAAATAGATTGGTCGGCTGTTTTTAAAACCAAACCAAGGTTTACATTTGATGGACGGAATATTCCTGAACAACAAGCTTACCAAGCAGATATCGAGGAAAATAGAGGAATAATAGTAACCGACGATCAAATAGATTTTGGACCTCTAAACGATGAATCAAATGCATTAATTGAAGCATTTGAGAGTATAGAGGAACAAAATATAGAGTGCGAAGAAGAGTCTGAATCCGAAAGCGATGAGGATTAATCACTAATCAATATTTTGAGAAGGTAATTTTTTTTCATTTTTCCGTTTCCAAAGTAATTTTATATGATATGTGTCACATAGTCTCTTTTATGTTACGCCATAATGTATGTTACGCCATGTTCATTATTCTGACACCATTTGCATACTAAATTAATCAATGTTACTCTTGCTTTTCTTTATACTATGATTTCATATAGGTATGTCGGGACGTAGACGTTCACACTCCGGATCTTCCAGCTCACAGAGAGGTGATGATGCTGGTCCTTCACAGCCGGGTGTTCGGCCTACGGTATGGCTGAAACCCAAAGCCGATGGCAGGTAAGTATAAAGTTTCAAAATTAAATTTTATTCCATACAATCTTTTATCAAATATATATAGTAGTAACGGAATATTAAATGTTTTTTTCCTGTTTTACACAGCGGTGTGTTTACGTTGGAGCCTTCCAACATAGTGCTCACGATCTCGCGACGAGCGTATATGGCTCGTATGACCTCGTGTTGGCCGAGGTGGACTGCGATACCAGAGGGGGTGCAGGAGGCTATCTGGCAGGACTTTTTGGTATGTGTGGTATATCAATTATTACATTATGTAGTCATGTACATTATGCCAATTCATGTTTGCACTGTTTGTAGCAACTATATAACTCATATTTTTTCAAACGTGCAGGGGGAAGTAGACTTGGCCGATGCTGATGTTTCTGTTGTCCGGCGCCATTGGAGCAGCAAAATTGCTAAAAACTATCGCGAAACAATAAACAGCATCAAAACATCAGGAAAGAGGCCTCATTGGATGAGTGAAGCTGTCTTTGATGAGTTCGCCACCTGGTGGAGCAACGAGGATTTTGTGGTAAATCTATCATGTATTTAATTTAAATTGTTTGAGGCAAATAATATATAAATAATTAAAACTGTCAAAACAATTTTTGTTTTCAATTTAAATTTGCAGAGGCAGTCTGAGTGGAATTCTGCAAACAGGAGCAGGCACCCCGTTACACATCGCGGTGGTTCCAAGTCTTTCTAGCATCACCGGGAAGATTTGGTATAATTATTAAATAAGATAAATGGTTAATTATTTTAAGTTTTAATTTGTTAAAATATAAATAATGTATATTTATATGTGCATATTTCAGGAGAGACAACGGGGGGGAGGCTGTTAGTTATTGGGATGTGTTTACTCATACACATGCCTTGACTCAGGTTGATGATTCCGGCGCATTTTCTTACTCTTGGGACCACGACGATAAAGCGCGTGCTGCCTATGTAAGTATATCATAAGTAACTAAAACTTACAAGTTAATTGAAATAACGTTAAACTAAATTCAATTATATTTTGCATGACAGCAAAAGTTCCACGAAGCGCGGACAGCCTTACTTGAGGATAGGGACGAGCTCACTTGACCCCCGATGGGGAGGATGCCATTTTTGAGTCTATCATGGATCCAGTGACCCGCGGCAGACGCTACGGATATGGAAGCCAATCGGTAATTTTAAGTTAAATTTTAAGTTAGTAAATATCCTTATACTAGTGTATTCCATTCATATTTTGAACTATCCTTATACCCGCGGCAGACGTTTCCATATCCGTAGTTTGTTTTATGAATTTGTTAGTGAATATATATAGGTTAGTTAATTTTCAATTATTTTAATAATAATTTTTTTAGTGTAGTTGATAATTTAAATTTGTTTACAGGCTCAGACAGCGCAAAGAGAATATCAAAAGGCTCAAGATAAGGAAGAGATTGCGCAGCTACGAGTCGAGCTTGCCGAGATGCGGGAACGCAATTTACAGCATGAAGCAAGGACGGAGGAGATGAACCGGCGTATGGCGGAGTTCATCGCACAGTATGGACAACCTCCTTCATCTGGTGGTTCTGGTGCGGAGTGATTTAGGTATGTTCTGTTATTGGCATGTATATTTTGGAGTTGGTGAGAATTTGATACATTCTGATGGTTTCTGTGTATATTTAGATTTGATACATTCTGATGGTTTGGTTGTTGATGTTGGTGTGGATTTTTTGATGTTGGTTATGTTTGGATATTGGTTTATGTTGAAAAATATGCATGATTTGGTTATATCTATATGTTTGGATATGTTTTGGTATAGTTGTTATATATATATGCTCGAAATGGAGCTGTTTTGATATAATTGTGGTTGTGTGTGGCTGGAAACAAGCACGACAGGGTTTATGTAAAAAAATATACCCAGATTTCCAACGGCTATCTGGCAGTTGCTTCCAACGGCGACCAACGGCTATCTGGCAGTTACTTCCAACGGCTTCCAACGGCGAGCAACGGTTGTTTCCAATGATTTCCAACAGCTTTCTAACGGCAGTTTGGTCAACAGGATTTGCCACGTTGGCAAACTTGCCGTTGGAAGCCGTTGGTATAACCCCGTTGGTGCCGTTGGAGGCCGTTGGAAGCCGTTGAAGCGTATACCAACGGCATTTCCAACGGCCTCCAACGGCCTTCCAACGGCCTCTAACGGCTTCGCGCCGTTGGAAACAGCCGTTTCTCTTGTAGTGATACATGTACGTTATGTTTCTAACCCGAAGCTTTAACTCATAATTAGATAAATTTGAAAGTTATAATTAAAGCCTTATCTAGTATCAAAAACACTTAATATTAAATAATGCATAGCTATAACTATAACTATAACTATAACTATAACTATAACTATATATGTGTGTGTGTGTATATATATATATATATATACCAAGGGAAAAAGGGTCGGTAGAATTTACCTTAAAAATTTACCTTAAAAAATCCATAAAATCGAATTCTAATATATCTAGTAATATAAAGAAATCTGTTAATGCCTGAATCCAGATTCCTAGCACAAATCCTGAGACAAAGCCTAACATACTGGATAAAGCGAATAACAGAAGGATATATATATCTACAAACATTTTTTCTACAAGTTTACATATTGCTAAAAGCACAAATATTACAAAGAGAAAGAAATATGGAGAAACAAAGCAATTTACCTTGTTATTAGCCATATGTCTTGAACTGGTGGAGCGGAAGAAGATTAAGACTTTTTTTTACACTCTCTCAAATTATGAAGTCTGAAGAAGAAGATAGTTGCACAGAGAAATTAGAACAAACTTTAAGCTGCCATTAATTTCAAAAGCTTACAAATATTTTCTGAGGACTCGAATTACCACTTACTGCATACAAACTTGCTATATATATAGAAGTCTAGCCGGTTTATCCGGTTGCTTTAAACTTACACGCATAGGTTACAAATATTCTTATAATAAACGTCACTCACTATCTTTTCTTTATGTGTTGTCCTGTCCTTTAAAGCTGGTGGAGAATAAAGTAGACCGCACTTTGAGATGCTGTCGGCTATTTCTTTATACGTGGATTATTCTTCTTCTGGAGATTTCTCTTGGAATAGTGTTTTGTATCTGTAGCGTCTAGGTAGGAATATGGTTTTTAATCTGTATCTACCATATTTTCTGGATCATATTCTCTTGCCATTTCTTCATTCGTGGCTATTGTTGATAAATCTGGGCTGCCTTCTTCTTCTTCTGAGTCAAGTCTGTCATAAATAAGTACATCTGTTTCGGGGTTGAACATATGAATTGCAGCTGGTAAGGGTAATAAAACCTTTAATTCCATTTCACCCCAAACTTGATATCTGGAACTTTCTGCTTGTAGAACTAAATTTTTCCAATTCGGTGGAGAACTAAGCATTGTGCTGTGCTGATGATATTGCCATGGCATATGCGCTCCAAACCAAATAGGTGAACCTTCGTATAACTGAAAATAAGCTTTAAGACTTCTGCTAGCATGAAGTCTTGTATAACCTTTATGCTTAAAGATTGCCATACGATGGCTAGCTGGTCTAATCTTGTAATTACTATCTGATAATAACAATGGTGTTGTTGAACTAATACAGACAACAATGCCTGGAAATACTCTTAAATACTGTGAAGCAATGAAATAGAATCGTTCTCCAAATCTTTTTAAAGTGTCTGATGGTGTCGAATTATGGAATGTTATCCTTGATACCATTCCATGATCAAACATATCAACAAGTTCATCTAAATTGTTGGGTAATCTGTCAATGTCTACTTGCATTCTAAGCATATTTGATCTTCGATCTTGAACTATTTTAAACTGGATTCCTTGAATTACTTTTTCATAGTACTTTTTAAGTCTAAGCTGTAATTCTGCCTGATGATTATTCCAACTATCATGCACCATCTTCTCAATCTTGATTTTGATTTCCATACCTGAGTATTTGTACAATTCTTCCAAGACTGGTGCTGGCCGTAGCTTTAAATGATTACTGAGCTGTTGATGAGACAAAGTTCTTGGTCGCTTGGGTAGTTGTTTTCTTGCTTCGTCTCTATCTTCGACTAGTTGCTTTATTCTTTGATTCATTAAGTTAACTGTCTCTTGGTTATAGTTAATCTTTTGGAGGTATTCTTCTAAATGTCTATTTTTATCCATAAGAACATTTATCTGTGTTTGTGCTTTCTGGTAGAGATTTTGCAAGTCGTTTAACTGTCTGGTTTGGTCGTTGATTATGTTATCTGGGGATTGTGGAGTTGATGAGGCCATTTGAGAGTAAGTCTTGTAACAATCTTCTTCGACATAATAGTTTGGGCCGAAGATTCTTTTGGCTTCATCTAAGGCTTCTGAAAGCGTATAAAAGCCCTTCCAGACTGGATTATAGCAATTCTGTATTGCTATCTGGACCTGATTATAATGTTTGAATACTCCTGTATAGTTACCTTGAAAACCACATAACAAAAATAATTTTTTCCAAGTGGCTTCTGCTGAATTTTGGAAAAATAATGAGCAACACAATTGCCCAGTTTTTGTTTATTCTTTCTTTCTGGTTCTATTGTTCTAAGGTTCCATAAATGATCTAGTAAGCATTGTTGAGAAGGGTCTGTAATTCGGACTAATGGTTTGAATCTTCTTGGGTCATCATTTCTGTATAAAATAAGAGATGTTTGTCCAAAAGTCATACACGGGGTGTTAGCCGCCGTCGTTTGATTACTCGTTTGATTTCTACCTGGAGATTGAGCTGGAGAGTTATTCAGGGGGTTACCCATCAAAAGGGCTGTTGGTGGCGTTTTAGGCAATTGTACCTCTGTTTTTATCAACTGTGGGGTTAATGGAGATTTCTCATCCACAGTTTTGTTACTCGTTTCAACTATTTCTTTGTTTTCCGTTTTTCAACTCGTTTCTATATTCATGAGATGAATATCCTGCAAATTTGAAAAACTGTTAGCAAAGACTGATAATAATTTTCTTGAAAGAATGTCAGCAAGATGATTATCCTTGCCTTTTATATGCTCAAACTGTATAACATAACCATTACCTTGAATTAAGTTCTGCAAATTTAACCACCTTGTTTTATTAATCTTTTTTGAATTTTCATTAGAAATAAACTTAACAATGGCTTCACAATCTGTTCGAACTGTAAAATCTTTATTTAAAAAATTTTTAAACTTATCTAGACTGTTTATAAGTGCTTGGATTTCATAATCTAATGAAGTCCAACTACTGACTGTATTAAAATTACCACTTGCATAAGCAGCAATTTTTTCTGTTGTTTTATTGCTATATTTAGAAGGCTTACATTTGAGGACTGCTCCCAACCTTCCTTACAACCATCACATTCTATAATAATGTAATCTGTTTCTAATGGTAATTCTAAAGATTTTTTTTTACTTCTTCTTTAATTTTCTGTACTAGTTTTACATCTTCTGTATTAAATCTTGTTTCTCCGTTTTTTGATATTTTACCATACAATGGTCCTACTAACTTGGCTAAGCGTGGAATAAATTTTCTAGCATAATTAACTAGTCCTAAAAACGCTTGAATTTTCTTTTTACTGTCTAATTTATCTGGAAATTCAAGTATTTTTTGTGAAATATGTGGCTGAAGTTCTACTTTACCATTTCCTATTTCTAAACCTAAAAATGAAAATTTTCTTTTAAATAATTCCATTTTATTTTTAGAAACAACTAACCCATTGTCTTCTATTTGTTGAAATACTATTTTTAAATGTTGTTGATGTTCTTGTATACTTTTACTTGCTACTAAGATATCATCAATATAAACTAGACAAAAGTCATATTTCTTAAAAATACTGTCCATAAATCTTTGGAATAATGCTGGAGCTGTTTTTAAACCAAAACTAAGAACATTCCATTCGAAATGTCCTTCTGAACACATAAAGGCTGTCCATGGTTTAAAATTTTCTTCTAATTTAAGTTGATTGTAACCGGATTTTAAGTCAAATTTGCTAAATATACGCTTATCTTGAATAAGATTGATTAATGTATCTTTATTAGGGATATTAAAACCATCGTCTTCAGTGTTATCGTTTAAACGTTTGTAATTATAAACTATCCTGGGTTTTCCTCTTTTTTGCTCAGAATGATTTCTGACCAAAAAGGCTGCTGATCTATGCTTGGAATCCGATCTTCTAATCAGATTCTGCTGTAACATTTCATTTATTTGTTCTTTAAATTCCTTGACATCAGCTGGTGAATAATCAATGTTCGCTGTTTTTATAGTGATTTCTGGATTAATAATCTTAATTTTACAAGTGTGGTTAACTTTGTTTTTGGTAACATCATTACCAATATATCCTAATTTTTCTAGTTTAGAGATAATTTGATGGGGAATAAATTTTACTTCGTTTCCCTTTTCAACTTCTCTAATTGTTTCAAACGCTAGAATTGCTAAAGCATTTTTTGTTTCCTTTTGTATTGAAGCATTCTGTTTATGATGTTTATCTGGTTGTAAAAAATCTAATTCACCAAGCCCACCACGCTTTCGAGCGAGCTCTGATGTATAAGTGTGATAATTCGTTGGTAAAGTGTAATTATATTTGCTAAAAGTAATGCTATTTTTGGAAATAGTAATGCTACCTCTGTAGTTTAAAATAAAGTTTAAACCTAATAAAAATTCTGTGCTTTTAATTTCTTTGGGTGTAAGAGTGCATTGTCCTAATTCATATTTTGAACTATAATTTCCTGCAAAGTCTTTGAACTGAATCATAGACTCGTCTAGTAATTTATGTGTAAGTGTCATTAAACTTTGATTAGCTGTTTTAGAGGTAATCACATAGTTTAATGGTGTATGAAATTGTGAAGGAACTAAAGAATGTGCTATTAAACTTTTAGTGCTTCCTGTATCTACGATAGCTATGGTATCTATAAAATTATTTTGGTCAAACCAAATTCTACAAGTTATTGTAAGTAAGGATGTATTATATTTGTTTATATTAACAGAGAATTCTGTATTTTCTTCTATCATGTTATTTAGATGTTCTATTTCATTTTCTAATTCTGTAGATTCTTTTTCTTTAGAAGTATCATCCAATTTATGTAGGTTAAAATCCCCTTTTTTTAAAACCTATATTTCTTTTTTAAGAATGTCGACTTCTAATTGTAATAACTTAATCTGTGCATCATGTTTATCAAGTATTTCTTGAAAAATACTCTTTTCATTAATAATCTGTTTTTTACATATTAAATCTTGATTAAAATGTGTTTTAGCACACAAAAAGCAAATTTCAATGAAACAATTGTCACATTGAAAACGTTTATAAATTTCTGGGTATTTATTACAGAGTAAACATGGAATGTGGTCATTGCCTCTTTGTTGAATCCAAATATGATCACAACTTTTATCATTGTCTGTATTCATTAATGTGTAAGAAATACTGTTTTGAGAAGAACTAGTTTCCCCTTCATTGTCAGAAATAATACTGTATATAGAATCATTGTCATTAAAATCTTCTTCATTAACGGATTCTATTTCATATTCATTTAATTCATCAACTAGATTAGCCCTATATTTATTGTTTTGTCTATTTGGACATCTGTTGGCTAGGTGGTTTGGATCACCACAAATGAAACATGTACATTTTTTATTAGGCTTTTGTTTTTCTGATATATCTATCTCTTTTTCGTTTATCAAATTGTTTAGATTTTCGTAAATATTTTCTAGGCTTATAATATCCATAGGCCCGTGGTGTATATATAGCTGTTTTACAAAATGCCCATGCTTGTCTACGAATCTGGTCTTGTAGAGTTGCTTCTCTACAACGTTTTTCTAATTCATGGAAGACAAACATAATTCTAGGACCTATTCCTAGTTTTGGTGTTTTTCCATACTGTTCGTTCCAATCTTTTTCTAGTTGTCTACCTAAATCTCCTGGTAATTTGGAAAAATACTTATTACATAAGTCTTCTTCCATTGCTTTACCTGTTTGTGCTAATGTTACCGCAAAATCTTGAGAAAATTCTTTAATGTATTTAAAATCTCTAATACTTAACTGTTCTAAATTTCTTATGGCTGTTTCTTGCATCAGCGTACCACCTTTGCCTGGATCATTTCCTATTAAAAGTAATCTAATGAAACTTGTAAAGTTGTATGGATTATTTCCCATTGCTTTCTGTTCTGCAATTAGAGCTGGGTTATCAGTTTTCCTACTCTGGTAAATGCCTAATGTCAATGGACCTAAAGTTGTCTCTAAGACTGCCCACATGTCCATTTCTGGTTTCTTAGTTGTTTCCCAATAACGTACTACATTTTGTTCCCAAACTAGTATTTCTTCGGGCCACAGCTGGGGAGATTGGTTTTCTAGAAGTAACATATTATGGCTGTATAATTTTCCATATGGTTTTCTAGTACCTTTACCTATATATGGGCTTTCTTTATATTCATAATCTATCTTTACCCAAGGTTCTCTCTGAAGTGGACCTTCAGTGAATTGTTCGCTTGGTTCATTGTCAAATCTACTACGTTTATTAGATGGAACCATAGCTTGATCCATAAAATGAGTTTCTATAAAGAAATCACTTAATGAAATTTGTTTGTTAAGGATATCTTCTACTAAAGGCATGTTGTAGTATTTTGACAGAGCTGTGAAGGCGTCTTCGTAGGTCATGTTTAATTCTGTGATGCAACTAATGATCATATCATCTGTCTTGTCCCTAATGTTTTCAACTGTAATTTTTCTGTTAATAATTTCATTTAAAGTTTTCTTAGTTTCTGTCTTGAAGGTTTCTTCAATTTCCAAATTATTTTCTTTATAGTCTTCTTCTTCTATTAAATAACCTAAAATATCTATATCTTCTTCTATTTCTGTATCATAATGATCATAAATTGGTTCTTTATCCCAATTCATACCATTGAAGTCTTCACTTATTATTTCGTTTAAATTTATTCTAACCGAGTCTAGTTCCGATTCTGTATCCGTCTCCTCTTCGTTTTGTTTAAACTTATAATTACCAAATCTGAGACTTGGTTCTCCAAATTGGTTATTATATATATGATGTGATTCTGGAATTAAGATACTTTTATCCGTTTCTACAAAATCCTTTAGTTGCCACTCTAAACCAGCTAAATCTTCTGGATTAATTCGTCTTGGCTCTATCATTTTTATTCCTTTACTGGTGATATTTTGTACTATACCATTTAAATTGATCTTAAATTTCATTCCAGATCTGTTACTTGCTTTTCCTATTATACCTATACTAATAATTAAATTGTTTCCTAAATAATTTTCAAAACCATTTGTCTTAAAACCTAACTTTAAATGTTTCAGATCCTTAACACTTTTAAGGATATCTGGGACACAATAGACTAAGGCTGACTTGTCATTAAGATCTATTTCCATTCCCGATATTAAAGCTTTTTCTAAATCTGTTGTCCATGATTTATCTAAGACTAGTGTTAATAGTTTTGTTCCTAATCCTTTTCTAGTTAATGTTTTAATTCCTATAACTATTAATCCTAAATGGAAGAAGCGTTTTTCTATATTTTTTAACCTCTGTATGGTCTCTGGTGATAGGATATCTAAAGTGATATTGTTATTAACTACTCTTATTTCTTCTTCTCGTATAGACCTTATTAATGTTGTATTAATATTTGTAATACCTGTTTGATATAGAATTCTTGGATTTAATAAGTCTAACTGATTATTATTATATTGAAACATAAATATGCAAGTAATTTTAATAAGAAAACGAATATAAAATTCCATTATGACTTCATTTTTGGCGAAATTTTGCCTATTTAGGCCTATTTTTTTTAAAAAAATAAGTTTAGGACTGTTTTGAAAATATTTAGACATATAGAGCACTTCTGGCCACTTAAGTCGTTGACTAGGACAACAGTGAAGGCGGTTTTTCAAAAATTGCCTTCATCCATTATTGGGTAAAAATCCTTGGCAATTTTTGAAAAATCGCCTATGGGTGACTTTTCAAAATCACCTGTAATAAATGTCTATACCTAATCCAGTCAGCATTCTCTTCTCCAATCTCACCTCTTACTTTACCAAAAACAAACCCAAGTGACAAAAACCCTAAAATTGTTTCTCTTGTTCGTCCAACCTAAAATCAAGTTAATTCCTTCAAAATAAAGCTAAATTAGTATCGAGTTTAAGACATCTTCTTTATTGCAAGATAATAGAGCACTTTGTAGTTGTTTATTAAGTTTGTTTAGCCTAGTTTGTATACTAGTTATATTTTGTATATTAGTTTTGTTTAGCTTATTTTGAAGTCAGACATGGAAGATTGGGAGATTAATAATGAAATTTTGATGAAATATTATGATGAATTTGAAGTGCAAAGAAGTATTGTGACGTAAAGTCATAATGGCTTTGAAGTTGATTATATTTCGAAGACATAATTTGATAAATTACCACACGTACTGAACTGTGAAACATCAAGGATAAAACCTCGTGTATGCAAAATTGTAGTGAATCAAAGACCAGGTAAACAAATTTGCATTGTCGGGATGTAGTTGATTATCAACATGTTGTTCCTACTATGGCAATCAAGCAACCGGCATATCCAGTTTGTTACTATGGAGTTGAGTGTGAATTTTGTTTACGGGACTAAAAAGCATGCATGGCATTAATTTTACGGATGTAGTAGTATAATGATCACAAGATGAACCCAGATCTAGTTAATTATTATAATTATTTTAATTGGCTAGATCCTCCAATGTGTGCTTGGGGAGTTGAATATGCCATTGAAATGCAAGCCAAATTAGTCGTTTGGAAAAGCTGAATCGTGAACTAAGGGGGAAATAGTTGGTTTGGGCCACCACTTTGCCCCAACTTTGCTTCGTATAAGAAAGTGTCGGATAAAAATGAACCATTGTTGAATACATTTTCAGGCATAGATTATTTAGTGTTGGTTGTCGTAATGTATTTACCTATTTGCTAGTTGTTGATAAATTGTCATGGAACATCGTCACTTTTTTGTTGTTTGATTTTATGGACTAGTTGATTTTCCATATTGTTAATTGAAGATATATTTTATGTACTAGTTGTGTTGTGCTCGAACTTATTAAATGTATGATGTTGTTTTAGCGAAAGTTATTGGTGTGTCGATAATGTAGTTATTGTTGAAGGCAATCTTTGAAAATGTCTGATGTTGTATTAAAAGTTTGATGTCCACACGCAAGTTGTCGTTGTGGCAAATGTTGGGTATTGTTGAAGGTGATTTTTCAAAAATTGCCTTTAGTACATAACTTGCTACAAAACAGGGAGCACACATCCCATCTCCCCTCATTTTCAAAACATTCCCCATACCTCCAAAACAAACCCATTTTGCCCAGATTTCCAAAACCCTTAAATTCACTAATTTCTTCATTTTTTTTATAAATTCAACTTCTATTTGAACCATGACTAGCACATCAGGCATTGAAGAGGATATAGGTATTGTTTTACTCTCCGATTTGGTATTTTTCAAAATTAGGGCTTTGTAGATGTGAATTTTTCTTAATGAATATAATTAATATATGGCTTGTACGTCGAGTAGTGTAGTTTGGTTACAAACAAGTATGATTTCATTATTTTGAATTGTATGAGTGATTGGAAGAAAAATGGTACTGTTAAAGGGGTTAAGTAAACTCCTGTTTTGTTGTAGAGTAAGTTGAGTTTGAGCCCAGTCTAATAGACGATAGTGTGTTGTACCTTCAAGTGGAATATCGTACTTTGAATGAAAATTGGATGATGGTAACTTACATTAAATTTTAGTTTTTTTTCCTCACTTTTAATCACATTTTGTTAACAATAATGTATTTTTGTTTTTGAACTCCGAGAAGATCCAGACTGTACTATCAACCACTCAACTTCCCTAAAGAAAGTACTCCTCATCATCTTAGAGTTTTGGAAGAGATAGATAGAGAGGATTTTTTACTGTAATGAAGTTAGGTTACACACAGCTAGACCACCATCTCATTACCACTTTAGTAAATAGATGGAGGCCAGATACTTCCACTTTCCCCTTCACTATTGGAGAGATGACTATCATGTTAGGAGATGTGGTAGTGCCATTAGGTTTGCATGTTGAAGGCATCCATTGATTATTGGCAAGCAATATGGTTACATGCAGCTATATGAGGAAATATTGGGTCATGCATCTCTTTCTGAACAAACGAGGAGGAACAAAATGGTGGAAGTAAAGTGGTGTCGACAATCTTTATCTCATGATATACCTGCTAATGCTACAGATGCTCAGATTCAGCAGCGTGTAAGAGCAATCAATTTCAAGAATCGAGTGGATCTCAAGTGGCTGCCATTCCTAGCGGATTTAAGTGAGTGTAGAAAATATTTATGGTGCAGTGTGGTGCTGCGTTACACGTATATGGAGCTTTCTAGATTCTCTCTATTGAAGACTGGATCTATTGGTGGTTGTTTGACATTTGTACAGGTTTGCAACCAATTTACATATTTCATTCTTTCATGTGAAGTTTCTCAATTTTTTTGTGATAGTTTGTAGCATTGTGTAGCTCTGGTTATGGACATGTCTTCCTATCAATCGAATAAAAGTAAGAAATATTGTTATCGATCAGTCGTTACCACTTGAATCTCGGTATACCTAATTTTCTGTTAACACAAATTTACTAGTAGCATATACATATGTAGTATTGTTTTGCTAACATGTTCTTTGACAAGTGGGTTGCACCTCAAAAACATCACAAACTCCTAGAAGAAATATCAGATTTCACCGCAACAAGTTCGATGTGACGGACTATGGTTTGATGACATGGGCATCGTATATGCAGGATGAGCATGAGCAACTTCCAGCTATCTATACAACAGCTGGATACCTATGGAGCGCTAGGATTCCCCTCATTTTCTTGAGCCAAACTGCATATCACTTACCAGATCGGGTTATGCGGTAGTTTGGTATGGCATAGCATATACTGGAAAATTCTCTAGTATAAAGTGGGGAATACAATGCAGAGGAATACGCCCTTGCCATTCAGCTATGGAATCAAAGGCATATGTTTTCTCATGTCGAGAGAGAGCCCACAATTTCTGTTGAAGATTACAAGAGGTGGTTTTGGAACATTACGCATCGATATGTTCTAAAGGCACAAATAAAAGCGGTTCCAAGGAATCCATACACCCCTCGAGCACCGCTTGAGAGAAATGTTGTAAGTTTACTGTATATGGATATTTTAAATAAATTGACTTAGCGTTGTATACTAGTAATTTACATCGAAATGTATAGGCTGATGGTATTTACAAGGCCTTATAAACAGTAGAAAATTTTGAAGAACGACAAGTCGACGTGGAGTCCAAAGGGATGTCCTTAATCATTAAACATATTCCGAGGGCTGTGTTGGGGAGGAATAAATTAGAAAGACCAAGACCTCCATCCCCACCTGTAGTAGCTCCTCCACTTATGCTAGCGGCTCCTCCATTTATGCTAACATACAGACGCCATCCTAGAGAGGGCGAAGGTTCCTTGTCATAAGGTCTGGTTTCAACATCACAAGAAGAATTTAGCCATGGCCCTTCTCAACCACCGGTTACAGTAGAACCTACTACCGATATCGAGACCGAGATCAAAGAAGAAGGCCCTTCTCTATAGCCACCTTCGAGAAGAACCCCGCAGGAAGTAAGAAACTTGAGAAATTGGCTCGCAGTTAGTTTTGTTTAATTTTCAGAATTTTAGGAAGCTGAGTTGTTAAATATTGAATGGAATTGGTTGATTTTGTGTAATGGAATTTTTTGTTGATCATGAAAAGGATTTCTTGTTATGGTTGTGTATTAATATGAACATTGACGATGAATTGAATTGTCTTTCGACTTGTATTGGATGTTGATTGTTGTTATATTGCTTGCAGCAGCAGGTTTGAATAGGCAACGTTCCAATTCAAAAATCGCCTATATATACCTACTGCTGCAAGCAACAGAAAAATAATCAACATCCAACTATAAGTATGTCAATACGGTACAGAAGACAGAGTTGATAATCAACGTCAAGAAATAGAGAATAAAATCAAGTTCGGTACATCGATGATACAGTCGTGTTCAATGCATAGAAAATACAACCAAGTTCGATACAATGAAATTACATTTAACTATTACACTACGGAAGTACATCGCTTCTGGTAATAACCTTGCATACTATATTTGCTGCACCTATTTGCTTTAGGCGTCTGGCTCTCATCCATCGCACATTTGATCCTGGTGGATCGTGGTCTTTTTGGTTGTCTTTTAGCTGGGGAGGCAATATTCTTTGACTGTTATATGCGCTCCAATATCTCTTACCATGCACGGGATGAAACTCGGGTTTATATGCACCTTTGTAACTCTTAATAGAGTACCATTGTGATGCAAAATCATGATGTGCTCTATTAGCACCATTAGCCTGCCCCAAACAAGCTTCCATTACATGAGCACAAGGTAACTTCTGGAGTAGTGGAATATTGCATGTCCATGAGCAATTATTAACGTCAATTATAACTTTGTTTTTATCTTTGAAATAATGAACCACTTGCCATTCGGTTTAGCTAAACCATACAAGTCTACAATGACATACTTCACTTGCCCGCTCCACTATTTAAGCTACCCACTTTGAAGTTAAGCTTGTTGCTAGATCATCTGCAATTTGACGTCTCTTAGAGACATGTTTAACTAAACGAAAGAAGGTTCATGCAATCAAAGCCTTTATAGGTAAAAATCATGCACCTTTTAGTACGTTGTTAAAACTTCTGGATGCATTAGTGGTTATAAAATGAAACCATCCTCCATCATCTTTGCATAGTTCAAAATTTTCCTCATAATTGCCTAAACTTCTTTCAATCCAATCATGAGCCTGTTGATTGGTAGCTTTGATCTCTTCTCTAATTTTCATTATGTGCACGTAAATGTGCATATTTTTACATCCATATTTTATCTCTTTTTATTTAAATAAACATCATATTTGGGCATTTGTACATGTTAAAACCAAAATTCAATTATTTTCAAACCATCATATTTTCATCTTCATTCAGGGACAAAATGGTCATTTTTGTGCATGTGTAAATTTGAGAATTTTTACTTGGACATTTTGATGATTTTTATAGGAATTTGGATGCATATGGAAGAGACTTATATGAAGATACATGCATGCACAAATGAATACAATGGAAAGAAGAGGGAAATAATTCAAGTCCAAGATCATGGAGGACCCCACCCACTTGCCTAAATCTACAATTAGAAGCTAATGGACAACTAAGTAGAGGTTAAAGCTTCATGCACATCAAATGATGGATTACTTAGTGGCTAATGGTTACTTGGCCATACTTCCTAAGGGGTATTTTGAAAAGCCCCCTAAAAATGGAATTAGAGTTTTATGCATGTATAAATAACCCTCTTATGTACATGAACATATCTTCTACCTTTCATATTACTTAGAAAATTAGAGTGCAAAATTGTAAGCAATGTTTCATGAAATAAAAATGGCTTCTTAGCCTCTTTCTCTTCTCTTATTTACATGCTTTTATTTACTTTTCATGCTTTTATTTATGCTCTTTCCTTTTCTTTGTTAGTAGATTAGTTTTACATTCATGCAAGTAGTGTAGCTTAATTCCTTTTGTTGTAAGTAGTTTAATTACATTCTCTTCTTGCTTATTTTCTATTTTCTTCTCTTTTTAATGTTGAAATTTACTTGTGTTGCTTCAATGCCACAAATGAGTAGCTAAACCCCTTAATTTAGGGGTAATGAAGCTCTCAAGTATTATGTAAATTCAACAATTCTATGATTTGTGATCTCTTGTATTTGTGCTTCATGAAAGTAGATATTGATGTAAGTTTATACAAGTGGGTTTGATAGTTTATGTTGCATTTGCAAATGAGTTATTCTTATTCAATATAAACACAAGTTACATCATGATTTGCTAATTGAATTTTGATTTTGAAATGAATGTAAAAACAAAATTTGATGATCTATATTACTAATCACAATAGTAAATAGATTATACTTAAAAATAGTTTTTGCTTTGCTTCATTTTCATGAGAATTACAAGTGGCTTATTTGTTGTATTATAGTTTGATGGTTTCCTTTATGTTAATTAATAAAATAAATAAACCATACTTATGATAAATACAACAATAAGTTCATTTAATACCAAAACTTGAGATCATAGATTATTTGTTTGATTGATTTACAAAAATATGAGAGTGGATTGACCCTTAAGTTGTTCTCTAACTTCATAGCTTTTATCTCCTTTTTATTTTAGTTTTAGCTTCTCTTTGTTTACAAATAGTAGAAAACAAGTTTCTCTCATTTTGGTCTAATTTGATTGAATAGCAAATTTAAAATCTTAAAAATTCCCTGCGGATCGACCCGTATTCGCCACGTACTACAAGTGTACGTGATGCGCTTGCGGTTAAAATTATTTCAAATTTTTTTGACTATTTTCTAAACCGATAGAAAATTAGTCGATCAACAAGTTTATGGCGCCGTTGCCGGGGAGTTTTTATTTATTTTGATTTTCTATTCTTCGGATTATTTTTGTGTGGTTTTATCGTGTGTTTATTTCGTGTGTTTGTATTTTAAAAAAAATTGTGTGATTTGTGCTTGCATTTGTTAGTTGCTTGTTGCCATTTCTATTTGCACTTGCATATACATTTCTATTTGAAAAAAAAAGAATACACAATTTCAAAAACAAAAAAAAAGATTTTATTCAATTTGCTTTTCGATTACATTTTCAATTTCCAATTTACATTGTCTATTTTCAGTTGCATTTGACAGATTTCTACCATTTTTGACATACTCTCTGCTCACCACTCTCTGCTAAACATTACTGCTCCCCCTCTCCTCTTCAAATTGACTTGCACATTTCAACTTACGGTCAGTCATAACCACGCTTCCCTATTCTGAACAATACCACTGCAAAACCCCCTCTTCTGCCAAGCAAGCAAACCACTTGCCTGTATAAACAAAACAATTTCATTGCACTGCACATAAACTCCAAACATTACCTGCCATAGTGCTTCTACCACCATAACATTGGCACAACAGTACACTCCTACTTTCACCACTCCACTACCAAAGTCCTGAACAACAGTACCTCTTTCGAGTTACCAGCCACTGTACAGTTCATCAACCATCATATCATTTGTAGCATGCACACTGACTATACATCCACTACAACTTCAATTTTTGTCACCTCTATCAGCCACCGAAACTGATCAAATACCTCCACATCACACAACACCATAGCAATCTCCTGCTACCCAATTCCGCAACCATCCAAACCAGCCTTGACCACCAGTTTACTACTGCAACATTTGATAAACACGATACCATCAGCCGCCACTACCTACAAGAGCAACCCTCTGCAGTTACAACTACTTTATCATTCATCCAAGTGACCATCAAATCTACGCAACTCCACTTACTGACACATTCACCAGCATCCATGCATTCCACAAAACAATTCTAAATCTCTGTTGTATTCCACAGACCTGCCGACAACTTGCTGCTCCTCAACAAAGCAAGTGCAACCGTCATCATCGCAACCGAACCTCAGCACCCTTGCCCTTCAACACCAATCACCGACTCCTAATCTCTATATAACATAGAACATTTGACCACCAAACAACCTCACTCCAAAATCCAAAAGCCTGAATCACCAATCAACTTCGAGCATCACCAAACCACAAACCAAATTCAACTGCAATCGACCGCGCTCCATCGCAACTCCCCCAATCGCCTCCACCTCTGCAACTTCATCAGACAGTCGAACAATCCAAAACCCCCTCAATTTCAAACCGCGACCACCTTCCACCCCAAATCCACCTTCAGTCACGAACTGCTTACAAGCAATCGCCTCGTCCACACTTCGCCGTCGACGACACACCACACTCCGCAATTCCTCCAACCAGCTACCTTCACCATCCCAATTTCAAGTTGCCCATTTCTTCAACCGCCTCGACCTGAACCGAATTGAGTTGATATAATTTGGTCGGAAGAAAAAAATGCCGTCGAATTGGGGTGCCATTTTTTTCCTCTGAAGTTTTGATCGAGAAACCGTGTTCTGAAAAGTTTGATCAGAGAATATTGTTTGAGTTTGTTTTAACTTATTTGGGCCTGGGCCAGGTTAATTAATTTTTTTATTTTGTTTTTTTTAAAATTTTGCCTACTTTTGTTTTAGTTTTAAACCAACATATATACATATAAAAAAATTATTTTAATTTCTTTTGTTTAACTTGTTTTGATTAGTTTGTTTTTGGTGTGTAAAAAAAAGAAAAAAGAAAGGGATTTGTTTTCTTTTAATTTTGTTTTGTTTTATCCTTTGAAAAAAAACAAGTTTCAATTGTTTTGCTTTGTTTTGTTTTCACTTGTTTGTCTTGTTTTATTTTAGTTTTCTTTGACATATATATATTAAAAAATACACATAAAACTAAAAAAAAACTTGAATATATCTTTGTTTTACTTGCAGATTGCCAAAGCAGAAATTCGCAAAAGAAAGAAGTGCTTGCCAAAAATAATTGCTTGCCTGCTTACTCTAAAATAAAAAAATTTGCCGCTAAAAAATAAATTGCTAATAATTCTGCACGCTCTGATATCGTGCCCTTTTTCCCTTGTTTTTATTTGAACTGCATTGTTGGTTGCTTGTATTTGCATTTATATAAAAAAATTCAAAAAACAAAAACAAACTTCATTTTAGTTGCATTGTAAATTCACGTTTAATTTCTACTTTGCATTCACCTCATCTTATTTTCTTTTCTAAGGGCAATACCCCAATTCACATAAGGTGAGGGATTTCATCTCCCTTTCCTTAGCCCACAAACGCATTTCATCGTAGAATTTGACTAATAATAAAGGTTAGACGTTGGACCTAAGGGTGTCACGAGCTCACTTAGAGCTTAATTATATCTTCGCAATTGTCTTCTTTGAACAATTTTATTTCTTGGTGTCTAGGCTACGGTAGAGTAATAACAATTTATATGTATTACGGTGATTCGTAAATATTATAGTGGTTGTTCCTTTGAAGGTACTTAAACCTTCGATTGCATTGCTACGGTGATTCGTGGTGCACCAATAATCCATGCCCGTTACCTGGCTGAGAAATATTTTTGTTGATTTAAGACAAAGTGTGATTGTACAATTTTGGGTTAGGAGCTACTAAGGGCAGAAAACTGTAATTAAGTCATTTGCATTTATTTAGTTGCATTAGTTCATGCATATTTATAAAAAAATCAATCCAAAAAAAATTGTAAATTTTAGTTTACTTAGTTTTTTTTAACAAAAAAAATCCTTTTTCCTTTCCTTTGTAAAATTCAAACAACAATATATACATATAATCTTTTCAAAAAAAGAAAAAAGAAAAAAAAATTGAAAATTCAAAAACAAAAATCAAATTTACATTTTCTTAAAAAAAATCCTTTTGGTAAATATTTGAAAATTCAAAAAACAAAAAAAATTAAAAAACAAAAATATATAAAAAAATTTGAAAAAAAAACCGAAAACAGAACAAAAATCAAACTTTTCTTTTGAAAATAAATCTCACTTGGTAAATAGTTGTCTTCCTTGTAAAAAAAATAAAGAGAAAATCCAAAAACAAAAACAAAAACAATTTTTCACTTCGTTTTTCAAATTTTCTTTCATTCACTAAACTCGATTTTAATTTCTTTCTCTTCTCGACTTTCACTTATGCATGAGTACTTGGACTCGTGACACAACAACAAACCGTTGGACTCGTGACTCGACAACTAACCGTTTGACTCGAACAGACGATCCTCCCGAAATGGCGAACGAAAACGCCCCTCTAACTCTTATGGATAGAATCTTTCCCGATAGAGTTTCTATTCCATCTTGCATCACGTTACCCGCCCGTATGGGTAACCATTTCGAAATTCACTCGAACCATATTGCCACACTTCCGAAATTTGGCAATTTCGAGCACGATGACCCATACATCTTCTTGACTAAATTCGAACAAGTTTTCGCAACCATTAAACTCCAATAACTTTCCGATGACGGAATCAAACTTCGATTAATCACATTTGCTCTTACGGATTATGCTGAAAAATGGTTGTATAGCTTACCATCGAACTCGATTAAAACTTGGGAAGAATTCGTAAAAGCTTTCTTGAAAAAATTCTACCCCTTGGAAAAAACGAGTAGAATCCGAAACGAAATTGTAAATTTTCATCAATTCAAGGGAGAACCATTTGGAAAATATTTCAAAAGATTCAAAGAGCTTTTGATAAAATGTCCACACCATAACTTTGAAAAATGGACGATTTGCCAAATCATATACGATAGACTCGAAAATAGCTTACGAACCATGCTCGAATCAATGTGCCAAAGCAACTTTCTTGCCCAACATCACGACGATGCTTGGAAATTTCTTGATAACCTCACTGAAAAATCGTCCCAATAGGAACGTTCGAACGAAAAATCAATTTACTCACGATCGAGTGCACACTCGATACGATCTTCTTTTGCTTTTGAAGCTAAGATCGATGCAATGATTAAAAAATTTGATAACGTTTTCTCATCAAATCAAATGAACCAAGCTTCCCAACCGATGTGGTATAAATGCAACGATCCTAGTCATTTAGCCGATCAGTGTCCCAATTCTGTGGAACAAATCAATGCTTTCAATAAAGCCAAAAATGACCCGTTTTCTCCAACGTACAACCCTGGTTGGAGAAATCATCCGAATTTTGCGTGGAACCAAAACAATCCTAACATGAATACAATTCGTCCTAATTTTCAAGCATTCCCAAATAATGCTTCGAATCCTCCCTTTCAACCCAACAATTTTCAACCTAACTTTGCGGGTCCGTCTCATAATCAACCGCAACAATCAAATTTTCAACCAAATTCTGCTCATCCTCCCTAAGATGATAAACGTTTAACTTCGCTTGAGAAAACTCTTGAAACGTTGGCTAAGGCAACTACTCAAAGCCTTCAATCAAACAGCAATTTGCAAAATTTATTGACTTCATATATGCAAAACACAAACCAGTCGATTGCAAAACTCGAAATGCAAATGAGTCAATTAGCCACGTCTGTAAGTGAAAGCGAACGAGGAACATTCCCAAGCCAGCCCATTCCAAATCCCAGAAATCAAAACACAAATTCAAATCAAGCCCATGTTGTTCAAGATAGCAATGTCACCCAATTGAATGCTATCACAACTCTACGTTCCGGTTAAAAAATCGATAATCAAGTCGTTAACCCAAACGATTTATCAGAAACCTCTCTCAACACTTCTAAAACAACGAATGAATCTGAACAGAACGTGGAGCCAAACATCGAATCAAATGCCAATCAAAATTCTTCTTCTTCTACTCGAGTAGACCTGCCTACCGAGTATCGTGTTCCATTTCCACATCGTCTTCGACCAAAGAAACACTTGGACTAAATGGAAAAGATGTTGGAAATTTTTAAACAAGTGAAAGTTAACATCCCGTTTCTTGACATCGTTCAGCAAGTCCCCACTTACACGAAATTTCTTAAGGACTTGTGCACCCAAAAGCGACACACTCAAGTGCCAAAAAAAGTCTTCTTAGTCGCCAGTTTGAGTGAAGTCTTGTCCCAATCCATGCCCGTCAAATACAAAGATCCTGGCTGCTTTACAATTTGTGTACAATTGGAGACAAGACGATTAACAAATGTTTGATAGACTTAGGCGCGAGTGTCAACTTGATTCCATACTCCGTGTACGAACAATTAGGCATAGGTGAGCTCAAACCCACGAAAGTTACGCTTCAATTTTTCGATCGTTCCATTAAGAAGCCCGTGGGAGAAATCGAAGACATGCTCATTCGAGTAGGGTAATTCATATTCCCCGTTGATTTTATCGTTCTCGAAACACAAACCGTGACAAACCCTACGAGTCAAATCCCTTTGATTTTAGGCCGACCATTCTTAGCCACCTCAAATGCCTTAATCAATTGTCATAACGGTTCGATGAAAATATCTTTTGGAAACATGACTTTGGATCTCAACATTTTCAATCTTGAAATTCAATCGAACGAACCTTGTGACCAAATGTTGGAAGTTAGTGCCATTCACGAAAACTTTGAAAACGAAACACTTGATCTTAATGATGAACGCGAGGCCGAGTACGAAAAATTGTTTCACGAAATTCCCAACGAGATTGAATACGCTCTTCCCTTTGAATCGCTTCAAGTTGAGTCCGAATCTTAACCCAACTCTTTGATCAAAAAACTCCCGAAGTTGGACCACAAACCACTTCCCGATCACCTTAAGTACGCATACTTAGGTGAAAACGAAACTTGTCCCGTCATAATTTCTAAAGATCTTTCTCTTGATCAAGAAACTTCTCTTCTCTCTATTCTTTCAAAAAAAAGGAAGCAATTGGATGGTCAATCTCTGATATAAAGGGAATTAGTCCTGCTCTTGTTCAACATAGCATCCATTTAATCGACGATGCCATGCCTGTTCGTGACGGGCAACGAAGGCTTAATCCAAAAATGAAAGATGCGGTGCATGATGAAATTCTTAAATTTCTCGACAACGGAATCATTTAACCAATCTATGATAATTCATGGGTCATCCCAATTCACGTTGTAACGAAAAAGTCTGGGCTAACTGTTGTCAAGAACGATTCAAATGAACTTATTCCAACTCATACTCAAACGGGTTGGCTTGTTTGCATTGACTATCGAAAACTAAATGCCGCAACACGTAAAGATCACTTCCCTCTTCCCTTCATCGACCAAATGCTCGAACGTTTAGCCGGCCACGAATTCTACTGCTTCCTTGATGGTTATTCTGGCTATAACCAAATTCTAATCACTTCCGAAGATCAAGAGAAAACAACTTTCACGTGTCCATTCGGTACATTTGTTTATCGACGTATGCCATTCGGACTTTGTAACGCTCTTGCTACTTTCCAACGATGCATGGTTGGAATCTTTTCCAACATGATTGAACGCTTTCTAGAAGTATTTATGGACGATTTCTTAATCATTGGCGATTCTTTTTTCCAATGTTTACATCATCTCGAATTGGTTCTAAATCGATGTAAAGAAAAATATTTGACTTTGAATTGTGAAAAATGCCACTTTATGGTCAAACAAGGCATCGTCCTTGGACATATCATCTCAAATAAAGGCATTGAGGTAGATAAAGCGAAAATCGATGTCATTGCAAATCTGCCCATTCCCAAATCTGTTAAGGACATTCGATCATTTTTAGGACACACTGGCTTTTACTGACGCTTTGTAACGACCCTGAATTTCCGACCCAATTCAAATTTTTAAATCCATTATTTAATATAAATTTTTGGAATTTATATACGATCTCAATTAACTTCCAAACTTCGTTTCTAAGATGCGTCTAGTTAGTTATGGATATGGGTAAAGTTTCATCGCAAAATATTGTAGAAAATTTCGTTCGCGTTTTATTGCATATCAGTTCATTTTAAAACTGCGAAAAATTTATCTTTCGAATCCAAATATTTTTACACAGTAATGTTGTAAAAATTTATCTCATTTAGACGTCGTAATTCGTTTCGTCTAATTCCGTCGTCGCCTGCTTCATTTGAATTGTTTTGTCAAACGAACAATCTAATCGGCGTAAATTTCGATTTTTTATAAAACTGTCGTATCGCAACTATTTGTGTACTATTGGAAGCACCTCATTGCGCTGATCAAAATGGTATATTCATTTGCGCAAATCGGAGTCCGTCGTAAATCATCGCGTTGATTTAACCGTTCCAGACGGACCGGTTAAACCATATTCAGCCCAAAAATTTGCAGCCCGTAGTCAATCAAAAATTTGCAAAATAAAATTTGGGAGGTGCATTTATTGGGTGGTTTGCAGCTGGTAGTTGTATGGGAAATATGATAGGCGTTTCGTATCTCAAAAACAATATTTACTGTCCGGTTTTGATTTCCAACCTAAAATATAAAAAGAAACGTAGTCATCATGCTAGCTATTCCAATTGCTATCTGCCAGGTACGAATTCTTTTTCTATCTTCCCATTCATCTTTTATTTTCTTCTCCCTCCCTCATATTTTTTTCCTCAGACCAAATTCTTCAACAGAAAGAAAAAAAAATTAACCCAGCATCCCACCTCGCCCAGACGCACACCCCTCCACCTCCATCCAACCTTCCCACATCACCCTCCGCCCGAACTCCACCCAGTCCCGAACCTGACCCGCCTCCAAGCCTCCGTCGAAGCCCACACCGAACCCACAAACCCGCAACATCTCCCATTGCTTCCACCTGGACCCGCACCACCGCTCCCTGACCCAGCTCGCACCACCTCCCCTGACCTCCCGCCTGATACAGCACCTCCGCCTCCCTGCCGAACCCAGCTCCGCCCGCTCCCTGACCCAGCCCGCAACCAGTCCACAACCGCACCCACCCGGCACCTGCGCCCACTCCAGCCCCACCTACCTCCGACCGCCACCGTCCCTCTCCGCCTTCGACGCCCACCAATCACCGAGCCACCGCGGCACCTGCGCGCACTGCCCCAACACTTGGCATCGCCGTCCCACCTACCTCCGGCCACCGCCCGAGCCACTGCACCCACTCCAGCGACCCACCCTGGTTATCGCCATCACTAACCCGTGCACCACCCGAAACCGAACCATCTTGTGCATACCGTTTGAAAATGGAGTTTTGTTATAAAAAAAAGAAAATGAATGAACAGTTGATACTTTATGAAAAGAGGAAGTGTCACTCTGTTTCAATCAGTGTTTTCATGACCCAACCCTGCCGCGGTCCAACCTCGAATAACCTTGAACCTTGGACCACCACGGCCTGGAACTCAATCGGACCTCATTTATCGATGAACCTTGGTCGGACCTTTAAACCAACGGTTCAACCGTCAATTTTACCTGGTTAAACCACGGTTCTTTTGTTTTTCTTACATTCTCGTCGTGTAATTCTCTCTTATTTTCATTTGAACCCGGTTGAACGCTCCCATATGCGCAATTTCTTCGCTTCAAAATATGTTTTCAAATCTCCGCCCGTTTTATATTCGTAATTAGTGCAGCTAGTGTAGCAAATTTTGTTTAATTTTTCATATTATAATTAACGTGTGGATTATGAATTAATATCATATATTTTTATTGAAGATGTTGGTTTATTGTGTACTTAAGATTGATACGTTGCATCTAAATGTATTAATTTACAAAAAAGAGTATGTGCGGTTCTTGACGGTTCGACCGGTCGAACCCTCGAAACCTCGAACCCTGAGTCCTCACGGTTTGATTCACGGTCCGGTTATGAAAACATTGGTTTCAATATCTGCAGAATGAGTATGTATACAGTGTATATATATATATATTTGGTTGCTGAATAGTAGTAACCCACTTCTCTTTCTGTTATTGTACAATAACCAGTTGAAGTTTCCACTTCGCAGCAGCACCCAAAATTCCCAGCTTTCTTCCTTTTCTTCGTCATTGGTAAGCGCATATATATATAAATTATAACATATATATGAGCATTCATTTTGAATTAATATCATCTTTCTTTTGTCAATAATTGCAGTTCCATTGTTCGTGTTAAACCAATTTTATTTGTGTTTCTTCGTGCTTCGTCGTTCATTCTCTAACCACGAAAGGTGAATTAATTTCATGACTTATATTCTTATACGATGATAATCAAGTTTGGCTGATAAATGATTGTTTGTTTGATGTTGATATTGGACGTTAAATGGTTAATGTATGAAGTAATAAGTAATATACCAATTGGATTTGACGTAGGATAGTTAACAATTTGAAATTGATATATGTGTTGAATTTGATTAGAGAAAATATGTATAATATGATCCCTTTTAAATGTCTAATTAATTGACACGTAGAAATATGGTAAATTACATCTTGAATCATTTAAATTTATGTGGTATGAATTAATGTAGTATGAAATTGAATAAGTAGAAATCAAGTGTAGAATTGCATGAAGTAATAAGTGTAATAATCTTTAATCTACATAAAATGATGGTGTAGATTCTAGAAATAATTATATTAATTTGCACAACAACAATGTAAATTAATACGATTATTTCGGGATTATTTAAATTGATTATTGGATTGTTATTGATTGTTGCTATTACTTGTTTATTTATTTTGACACCATCCACACTGCGAGTTCCCTTTACTGTGTTTTGAATTGAAATGGAATCGGGTTGAAATGATAAATACCCAAATAAACATTGACTTAGGATAGAGGATTAAATAAAACCGATTGGTCAAATAATTCGATTTAAATAAATAAATAAGTTTTAGTTGAATGAAATAATAAGGGTTTTAAATTGAAGTTTGAAATTTGAACTTTAATGAAATTTAAATGTTATTATTTAATAATTAACAAAGTGTTGATAAAATAATGTTGTTTTAATTATTGAATTAAGTCTAAAATTATTTAACAATGAATTTATGAAATTATTTAATAATGAATTTATGAAATTATTTAATAATTAAATAAAATTGAATTCCTTAATGAGTGAAATTAAATTTCATTAACAAGTGAAATTTAATTTCTCTAATAATTAAGTTTTGAAATTTGTTTAAATTGAATAAGTAAATAAGTGAATTTGAATTTCTTTAATAAGAAATAAAAATGTGATTTATTGAAATTAATATAAGACTTGTAAAATTAAAGAATTTAATTTGACGAATTTAATTAATTAATTTGCAAGTTTTGATATAATATAGGTAAACTTAAATTGATTTAATGAATTGGAAGGTTAATGGAAATTATTTCGAAAGGATAAAATTACTTAATTTAAATGATCACTGAATGAATCCATCAATGAATCTAAATTGTTTTGAATGTTAATTAACTTAATTTAAATGATTATTGAATGAACTTATAAATGAATTTAAATCGATATTTGAATTGTTTAATAAAATTTGAGTTGAATTATAAAATTTTGAAATGAAAAAAATATTGGAAGATTTGAAACGTAAATTTTGGAAATTGATATAGAAAGAGAAACGAAATGTTGGCCTTCGAATTCCAAGGGAAATTGAAATTTGATTTAGTTTTGAAATTTATTAAATGATCAATCGGTATAATAATTACGAAAGTTATTAAAGAGATTGGAATCCATTAGGGACATACTCACTATCTAAACCGAATACCACTTTAATAACTATACGCGGAGTGTGATCCAAAATGAAGTGGTTGGAATGATGTACGTTGATGACTGAAGAAAGAGAACGATAATGGATGACCTTGACACTTGTGTCAAATTGGAAATGACTTAAACAGGAGCCGTGCCGGGCCAAATGAGGTTAGCTACCTCGAGCGGACACACTTCTTCGTAAACTACTCATTACTTGTTTTTATTGGTGCGCACCCTTGAACTGGGATTGTTGTTTTGCGGTGTTGCGATCGTTGCAGCGATGCGTTCTCACCAGTCCGGATCGGGCAAACGGTAGTTTCACTACCTTGGGTATTGCCTCATGTGCCTTGTCATACTTGTATCCTTATGCGCGACCACTACAATTTTTTTGTGTTATACCTATGGAGTACTCCCTGATATCCCACTAGTTTACGGTGGAGTTTACAGTGCTGTATAGACCATGATGCTTATATAAAATGTATTAAGGGGAACAATGGTAACGCCTTAACACTATCTTCATATTTTACTTTACTGATAGACATTATCTACTTATCGTACACTATTATGTATAGATAGTTTAACGGATCCTGAAAGATGTTATTCCATTCATCTTTGAGTTATTGTTATTTCAAATTTGAACCATATTATCTTGTATAAGAATATATGTCCTGACTCGAATGTTTGTTTATGCTTATGCTAGGGTCAGCCTGAGGATTCCGGTTGCTGTGCTGCTTGGAAGCTGAAGACTTGAAGACTATCATTTATCTTTATCTTTATCAATATTGCTCTATTCTATTTTGATATTGTATCGGACATCTATGTATTTCTATTTCACTATTTGCTTGAGACATTGTTGTATTTACTTAGTAGCTTCATGAACTACTATTATGACGTTGTTGTAATTCCGCTGCGTTATTCTGTTATTGTATCTGTCTGTGATTCTGTAATGATTCTCATTTATATACATATACTCCATTAATGATTCGTGTTTTGTACTATTTAAGTTGACATGTGTGGATTATTGTCAATTTAAATGGTCCAATTATACAGGTTGTTACATGCTTTGTGAAAGACTTTAGCAAAATCGCTCGCCCTTTGACGACACTTCTCAGAAAAGACGTTCCATTCGATTTCAACTTTGAGTGTATCTCTTCTTTTGAATGTCTCAAAAACGAACTCATTTCTGCTCCAATCATTTGCGCACCCAATTGGGATCTTCCTTTCGAAATAATGTGTGATGCTTTGAACTTTGCAGTTGGTGCTATCTTAAGACAACGTATCAACGAGATCCTTCACGTCATTTACTACGCGAGTATGACTTTGAACGACGCTCAACTCAACTACACAACAACCGAAAAAGAGCTTCTAGCTGTAGTTTTTGCTCTCGAAAAGTTTCGACCTTACTTGGTAGGTTCACACATTACGGTCTACACTGACCATTCTGCGCTTCGATATCTCTTCGCTAAAAAGGATGTTAAATTCTATTTAATTCGTTGGATCCTTTTACTTCAAGAATTTGACCTTACAATCAAAAACAAAAAAGGATCTGATAACGTCATAGCCGATCACTTGTCTCGTCTTCCAAACGCACCGTCTTCTTTGCCAATCAATGAAAACTTCCCCGATGAAAAACTTCTTTCAATTTCTATCGATCCATGGTATGCTGATATAGTAAACTACTTAGTCACTAAAGAAACTCCCTCATCTTGGTTCAAACAGGACAAATACAAATTCATGTCCCAAGTGAAGTATTTCTATTGGGATGAGCCATACTTGTTCAAATATTGTCCCGACAATGGTTAGACGTTGCATTCCGGATATTGAGATCAGGAGTGTTCTTTCGTTTTGCCACGATCAAGCGTGCAGGGGACATTTTGATCCTCGAAAAACTGCAAAAAAGGTGCTTTAGTGTGGTTTCTATTGGCCTTCTCTCTTCAAAGACTCATTTGAATTTTGTAAAACTTGCGGTCGATGTCAAATGCTTGGACGAATTTCTCGACGAGATATGATGCCTTTAAACCCCATTCTTACGATAGAAATCTTTAATGTTTGGGGTATCGACTTTATAAGACCTTTTTTCATTTCTTTTGGAAACTTGTATATCCTTCTCGCTGTCGATTACGTTTCAAAGTGGGTCGAAGCTGTTCCTTGCAAAACCAACGACCATAGAATTGTTGTGAAATTTTTCAAAGAAAACATCTTTTTGAAGTTCGGCACACCTCGCACAATAATCAGTGATAACGGAACCCATTTTTGTAATCGTTCTTTTGAAACTTTAATGAAGAAATACTTGATACCCACAAGTTATCCACTCCATATCATCCTCAGACTTGTGGTCAAATTGAAGTTTCAAATCGACAAATAAAACAAATCTTGGAAAAAACTGTTAACAAAAATCGAAAAGATTGGTGTTAGAAATTGAACGACACGCTTTGGGCTTACCGCACTGCTTTTGAAACAAACCTTGGGATGTCCCCATTCCGTTTAGTTTACGGTAAAGCTTGCCATTTACCTGTTGAAATCGAACACAAAGTGTTGTGGGCAATAAAAAACGTAAACTTTGACCATGAGAAAGCTGGCGAAAACCGAAAATTGCAACTCCACGAACTAGAAGAACTTAGGAACGACGCGTATGAAAACGAGAAAATTTACAAAGAAAGAACAAAAGTTTTTCATGACAAGTCAATCCTAAGAAAAAAAATTCGCCTAACCAGAAAGTTATTTTATATAACTCAAGACTTCATTTATTCCCTGGAAAACTTAAATTAAGTTGGACCGGACCATTTATGGTACGAACTGTTTTTCCACATGGTGCCGTAGAAATAGAAAACCCTAGGGATGGATCGATTTTTAAAGTCAACGGTCACCGTTTGAAACCTTTCTTGGAATTGCCTAGTAACCAAGAGGAGGAGCTCATGATCCTTTATGAGCCAAGCTACGTTTAGTAAGAATGTTAACCCTCTTTTGTAAACATGAACATAGTTTTCCCCGTTACACTCATTATATCATGCATTGACTGTAGGGACATAGTCAAAATTAAGTGTGTGGGGGAGTCTTATTTTCATTTTTTTTAGTTTCATGGCATTTTTGAATTTTCACTTCTTTTTAGCATTTTGATTTATTTTTGAAGAAACACTATGGGATAAGTATAAGTTTTGGTTAATAAATTGAAATTTTTGAAAATTTGTTTGTCTTAACAAAAATAAAAATGAAGTTTAATTACAAATAACAATGGTTTAACAAGTATATAGGAAGGTTCATATGTGTTAATTATGAAGTATGTTCTAATTGAAAATCTTTGTTTAAAAAAGTGGTAAATTTAAAGTAAAGGATATAACATTTTTATCTTCTAAGTTAAATGGTGCTAAATTGATTTTGCAAAACTCTCTCTTTCTAAAAAAACAAAACATTTGTATATATATAAATATTTTTTATTAACACCTACGGTCGACAGGTGTACACACTTGTGTGTACACTCGCCATGCTCTGTACCTTTCTCACATAAGCCCGAAAGGCAATGCATGATCAGTGTATCTGGCTTCAGTTTATCTGAGCTAGGTGTATGTATATATAATTTTTTTATTAATAATGCCTATAGTCGATAGGTGTTCACATTCATGTGCTCACTCACCATGCTCTGTATTCCCCTCATATAAGCCCGAAAGGCAGTGCGTGGGTAATATATCTGGCCTCAGTTTACCTGAGTTAGGCATATGTAAATATTGTTAATATTAATAAATTTTTCAAATAAGAGAGAGTAAGCAATTGAAATCTAAGCACCCTATTAACTTGTTTGATTTAACTTGTTATTGAAAAGAAATAAAAATACCACTTTAATAAACTTTGATAATCAACTAAGGATCCATTTCCTAATTATATTGTGTTATCAACCGAAACAACTATCCAAACTATGGTCTATCTGTTATGACAACTTGATTTTTATTGGAAATTTTGACGAGTAAATGACTTAAATTTTCAAGACAATGACCAAAACTTGTATTTAACTTATTTGTGTCTATTTAAAAGTAAATCTTTCATTTGTAAATACTTTCAAAAACTTGCATTCATCCCATTGTAAATAAATCTTGCACTTTGTAAATATTTTCACTTTGCATTTGGATTTTGTAGATAGTATCCGCTGAAAACCCTCACGAGACAACACCCATCCTACTGGAGACACCCAAAGATTTAACGGCTTGTTGCATACGCTCAATGCAATCATGCTCCCTACGAAAACGGAGTTACCTTAGTTTTCCTTTATTCGAGAACGAATAAAAAGATAAATGTGGGGGTATTTAATGTGCACGTAAATGTGCATATATTTACATCCATATTTTGTCTTTTTTTATTTAAATAAACATCATATTTGGGCATTTGTACAGGTTAAAACCAAAATTCAATTATTTTCAAACCATCATATTTTCATCTTCATTCAGGGACAAAATGGTCATTTTTGTGCATATGTAAATTTGAGAATTTTTACTTGGACATTTTTGGTGATTTTTATTGGAATTTGGATGCATATGGAAGAGGCTTATATGAAGATACATGCATGCACTAATGAATACAAAGGAAAGAAGAGAGAAATAATTCAAGTCCAAGATCATGGAGAACCCCACCCACTTGCCTAAATCTACAATTAGAAGCTAATGGACAACTAAGTGGAGGTTAAAGCTTTATGCACATCAAATGATGGATTACTTAGTGGCTAATGATTACTTGGTGGCCACACTTCCTAAGGGGTATTTTGGAAAGCCCATAAAAATGGAATTAGGGTTTTATGCATGTATAAATAACCCTCTTATGTACATGAACATATCTTCTACCTTTCATACTTAGAAAATTAGAGTGCAAAATTGTAAGCAATGTTTCATGAAATAAAAATGGCTTCTTAGCCTCTTTCTCTTCTCTTATTTACATGCTTTTATTTACTTTTCATGCTTTTATTTATGCTCTTTCCTTTTCTTTGTTAGTAGATTAGTTTTACATTCATGCAAGTAGTGTAGCTTAATTCCTTTTGTTGAAGTAGTTTAATTACATTCTCTTCTTGTTTATTTTCTATTTTCTTCTCATTTTAGTGTTGAAATTTACTTGTGTTGCTTCAATGCCACAAATGAGTAGCTAAACCCCTCAACTTAAGGGTAATGAAACTCTTAAGTATTATGTAAATTCAACAATTCTATGATTTATGATCTTTTGTATTTGTGCTTCATGAAAGTGGTATTGATTTAAGTTTATACAAGTGGGTTTGATAGTTTATGTTGCATTTGCAAATGAGCTATTCTTATTCAATATAAACACAAGTTACATCATGATTTGCTAATTGATTTTTGATTTTGAATGAATGCAAAAACAAAATTTGATGATCTATATTACTAATCACAATAGTAAATAGATTATACTTAAATATAGTTTTTTCTTTGCTTCATTTTCATGAGAATTAACAAGTGGCTTATTTGTTGTATTATAGTTTGATGGTTTCCTTTATGTTAATTAATAACATAAATAAACCATACTTATGATAAATACAAAAATAAGTTCATTTAATATCAAAACTTGAGATTATAGATTATTTGTTTGATTGATTTACAAAAATATGAGAGTGGATTGACACTTAAGTTGTTCTCTAACTTCATAGTTTTTAATCATATTTTTATTTTAGTTTTAGCTTCTCTTTGTTCACAAATAGTAGAAAACAAGTTTCTCTCATTTTGGTCTAATTTGATTGAATAGCAAGTTTAAAATCATAAAAATTCCTTGCGGATCGACCTGTATTCGCCACGTACTACAAGTGTACGCCGTGTGCTTGCGGTTAAAATTATTTCAAAATAATTTCGACTATTTTCTAACCGATAGAAAATTAGTCGATCAACACTTTGATCTCTTCTCTAATTTTCATGTATTCAACTTCCTTTGAAGCACATGCTGCTAAGTAAAATAAAATTATTAATCATTTATCTGTAAAGCCTGCAGCTTGAAAGTATGCTTTTAGATGTCTTGCACAATCCTTATGCTTGTGTGGTTCTCCCCATTTCTCATGTAAAGCTTTCTAAATTCCTTTCTTCCTATCTTATATGAAAATAATACATCAACCACAGATGTTATCTGGGTTTTTTACCCAGCAGAATTCAATAGGAGTTAGAACATTCAGACTAAGCTAGAATGACTTGAAACTTGAACGATGCATCTAAAAGAACAAGCCAATGGAACTTAAGAGAAACAAGCCAAAAATGGACTAAGTAGATGGATCACTGGCGACCCATCATCCATGTATCGCTAGCAATCTAAAAGAAAGCATTACAAGTTGTCAAAGCCTCTTGCATCATGGTCTGCTACATCTTCTAAGAATACCTAACAAGTTTTCTAGCATTCCAAGCAGCGTGGTTCAAAAAGTAAAGACTCATCTGATTCAAGCTGTTTACCCGCTTTTTGACCAAAGCGGCTAACTTAAAAAGGATCTAGAGAACTCATACGAAGTCGGATTGACTTGAAATTTTGAGAGAACCCTTAGAAGACATAAAATAAAGTACCCACCAAAAATGAGCTTGATTGGATAAGGATAGATAGGTCGCTAGCGACCTAACTAGATGGATCGCTATCGACCCATGTAGAATGGGCCCCACCACATGAATTTTTATGGTAGGTCCATAACACCCTCTAGAGTATATCAGAAATGTTTTGTCTAATTTCGTTAAGTTTTGAGCGAGTTATGGATGATTCTTCTGGACCAAATGACCCGTGAAGAAGGATGATTAAACAAACTCCAAACGACTTGATATTCGGATAAGGCACTTAAATAGAAGATAGGAAGACAACCAAACTAAGATAACTTAAAAATATGCTAAGTGGATGGATAACTAGAGATCCATCACCTATGGATAACTAGCAATCCATCAAGATAGGTCAGATCACCCTCAAACTTTTCAAGCTCCTTCGTAGCACTAAGTAAAGGCATTTGGTAGAAAAGTATGCTAAGTTGATGGATAGCTAGCTATCCATCCCTTATGGATAGCTATCGATCCATCCCTTATGGATAGCTAATGATCCATTAAGATAGGTCGGATCGCCCTCAAACTTTCCAAGCTCCTTCGTCGCACTAAGTAAATACTTCTGGTAGAAAAATATGTTAAGTTGATGGATAGCTAGTGCTCCATCCCCTATGGATAGCTAGCAATCTATAGAAATGACTCAAATTGATTTGAGATTTTCGTTGATGACTTGGCATAACAATTGGACTCTTTTGCACTTAAACTTCTAGCACAAGTGCTCACCAACCTGTATAAATACAAGTGAATATTAGTCATGCATCCCCAAAACCAAAGTTAATTCAAACGGCATCCTCCCTAAAAAAAATTGTAAAGCTGGTCCCTCTAATTACTGTAGCAGCATGTATTTTTCGTGTTTTTTTGTGCCAATGCTTAAAAAAATTTCAAAAAATTGTATATATCATAACTAGGTTTCTGAAGAAAAAAGGAAATTGCAGACATATCTGCAATTATTCCATATAATTGTAGATATGTCCGCAATTATTCGCTGAATGATTACATTCGATAAACACATGAATAATTGCAAATATGTATGCAACTATTCCATATAATTGCAGACATGTACGTAATTATTCACTGAATAACTGCGTTGAATAAAAATCTATATATTGCAGATATGCATGCAATTATTCCATATATTTGCAAACATATATGCAATTATTCACTGAATAACATCACCTTGATTTAACAGTTAGGATATTTACGTAAATACCTGCACTTATTCCTTAAAATTGCAGATATATCTACCATTTTTAGTTGTAAAGGCATGCTATACAGAATAAGTGCAGACATGTTCGCAATTATTCTCTAAAATTGCATATATGTCTGCAAGTATTCCTTAAACCTACTATGTGTCATTTTTTCCCTTTTTATCCTTGTTTTTTGATTTTTTTTTGACATGAATACGAAGATAAATATTAACTGAAATAAGTTTTAAAATTTGGAAGCATTTTTTTGTTTTTTATATGTTTTTTGATGATTTTCGAAAAATAAGGACCTAATTTACATACTTTTTTCCACTAGGGTTTATGTGAATTTTGAAACCTATAAAGGACCCGTGCCAAAAGTACTCTAAATACAATCCTACCTGCAGCATAAATAGGATCTTCTGGACTGGCTGTTGAAACTCTTCAAACTATTATTCACTCTTCTCCTCTCATATAACAGTCATTTAAAGGATTCGCTGTGATTCTCCAGTGAACTCTAACACTAGTGACTTGATCTAACTTACAAGATCCAATCAAATTGTTATCAGATTCAACTTTTAATTGCAGTCAGTCAATAACAAAAGTTATAAAGTGGACGTAGGCTTTATTAACTGCTGAACCACTATAAAAATCTTGTTGTCTTTTTACTATTTCTACACTTTTTAAATTTATTCTCTATATTATCTCTCTGTAAGAACATGGCTGGTGCTTTCACACTCAATTCAGGGTGTTGATACATTTTGGGGTTAACATTTTGGTGCTTTCACTAAGAACCCAACTCAGCCTTAAGTCTAGCTATCTACTTTGGATTAGATAAGTTCAGAAATTAGATCCTCAATCTCTACTTAGAAGATTTGCTTAAAAATCAATGGCACCAGGAAGAAAGAGAACTACCTTCGGAAGATCCATAGGAGCTACCATTACTGAAGAAGAAATAAATCCTCAACAAATTGAAATCAACCACCCAACAACCTGTTGTTAGGAACCAACTCTGGAGATTAGGTTCCAGGATCCTCCATATAGCATGAAGTTGTGACTAAGGGAGAATTTGAATAAGATGGTTAATGAAATTAACCATAAAATGGAAAACAGTCAAAAGGCTCTTATAGAAAAAAATAGTTGCTCTCTTAGCGCTCCAATCACTAACTACTCTCAGAACGGTGCCTGAAGTCGTGGCTGCTACGGAGTAAGAGAATTTTTCTATTTCTGGCTTGAACGTAAGAAACATAAGACAAAAGCAAAAGGAAGTAATGGCAGAGCTCCAAGAATTATGATGAAAGAAAACATTAACACTCTACCTACTGCAAAAGCACTGGCTACAAACCCTAACTAAGGGGTGAAAACCCCATGGGAGAATATAACGATCGCTCTCTCCGGCTCTGAAGATGACAAACAATTTGAGGAAGACAAATTGGATGAAAATGCCAATGTGCAAAATGCTTGAAGAAGCTCTAAAACCCGTGCTGCATCACATTGCCCAGTAATGGACGAGGAACTGCTACTCAATCGGTACTCCTAAAGGTAGGAAAACCAAGAAGATATGATACAAACCGAGATCAATTACAAGGCCAAGCTTCCGTAGTATATTGTGACTACTCCCAACTGACCAGCTTCCAATCCCATCATGGAGCCCCCATCATTGAGTAACAAATGGTCGTCGTTGAAAATCATCAAAAATCGTCAACATGGTCGTTGAAAAACTCACTTTAGGGTTGACCCAAAGTCGAATGCAGGTAATGGCTGATTTGACTCGAAGCAGATTCTGGAAGTTCTGAGTCGAAGTCGAACTCGGATAATCACCCATTTGACTCGAAATAAACCTAGGAAATTCTTGGCCCAAAACCAGACTCGGGTAAAACCAAGATTTTCTCCAAGCAAACATGCAAATGGCTCCAAGCAATGTTTGTACTAATCCAGCACTTCAAATACTGTGACTCCAAGCGAACCATGTGCTGACTCCAAGATAATGGAAAATTTTCTCGGGTCGGACTCCAAGTAAAATACCACTGATCCATCAATGCTTATCCATCTTTTTTTGCCCATAACTTGAACACACAAACTCCAAATGCCTTGAAATTTGAAATTCAACTTTATGGAGCCTTCTTTGTCACTCAGACCTATCTCACCTAGTTTGAAATTTTTTGGGGATCGCCACTGATCCATGACCTCATTATAAGTGATTTAACATTCAATCGGCATTTTCAATCATCCAAGCATAGACAATCTATGGTATATCATTTTCAAGTATTATAAACGGTCGTAACTTGAAAACGAACCAGCCTAACAATGATTAAAGCATCTTCCCCAATCGAAGCCTATTCACCAAAGTCGTTCAACATGCAAAATATCCAAAGAAGTTTATCATGTCATCTATATCTTTTTTACAATTATACAATTGATTCGAAATTGCTCTTTTACAGGTATGACTAACATATGGATGAAGCAAGAGCGACAAATGTAGTCTACTTCAAGGCCTTAGAAATCATTACAGGATGAAACAACCTACTACCATGGAAGAATTCCATGTGAAGGAAAACCGTTTTTAAAGACTAGAAGTAGTGCAATTGGAAGAAGGCAAACCCGACAATTTGCTAAAGAACAAACCAAATGGTGAAGGAGCTACAGGACCTCGGGGGCCTTCTGTCCAAGCGAGGCTACTAAGACCCAATAGAAAAGCGCCCCAGCTAACTGACAAAATCAGACGAAAGGATGATTATTAAATAACACTCTAGCTAACTAGCAACTAAGGAATGTTGCAGCAACCTAAAGCATGCCTTCTCATCTATCCTTGTCTAATTTTCTTTTTCAAATAAGCCGTACCGGGACATTGGGGGCGCATATAGCACGGCGAAAGTAATGATTTTATGCCTTCGACAAGTCATGTCAATCCCTCTTCGGAGAACTGGCGTTCCTCTGGTAGCATCGAAAAGTCTTGTCCAAAGGGTCATCGAACAAATAGATCAAACTCCTTAGTCTCCAAGAACCGATAAAACCGTGTTTTCGCAAGCTGAATCCCAAAAATTCCTCTTAAATTCATTGAATCATCGCTTTAATACCGTTGGGCCGTCGGACACACGACCTAGAACTCTTCTAGGAGTCGATAAATTATTGTTTTAAGGCCGTCTAGTCACTGGACATTCGACCAAAATTTATTTTGAAGTCGATGAATCATTGCTTTAAGACCGCTGGGCCGTCGGACACACGACCCAAAACTCTTCTTGGAGTCGATGAATTACCGCTCCAAGACCACCTGGTCGTCAAACATTCAGCCAAAATTCCTCTTGGAAATGATAAATTATCATTCCATGGTCGTCTGGTCGTCTGGTCGCCGGACATCCTACCATAAAACTAAAGTGTCATGAAGGTCCTCTATGAACTAAAGGTTTGTGAAGGCGAACCGGTATATTAGCGGTCATCTAATCCAAAAAACCCTTCACGAATATGAAGGTCTTTTACGTACTAAACCATCGTGAAGGTGAACCGGTAGATCAGCAGTCATCTGATCCAAATAACCCTTCATTAACGTGAAGGTCTTTCAAGAACTAAAGCTCGTGAAGGCAAACCTGTAGATCGACGGTCATTTGATCCAAAAAATCCTTCGTGAACATGAAGGTCTTTCACAAACTAATGCGTCGTGAAGGCATACCAATAGATTAGCAGTCATCTGATCCAAAAAACCCTTCATGAATATGAAGGTCTTACATGAACTAAAGCATTGTGAAGGTAAACTAGTAGATCAACGATAATTTGATCCAAAAAACACTTCGCAAATGAGAAGATCTTTCACGAACTAAAGCGTTATGAAGGCGAACTAGTAGATCAAGGAAATTTATGTACGACTGATATCCGCAAAGGTGAATTGGAAGATCAGCAATCATCTGATCCAGAGCCCTCTGAAATCAACCAAGTCATGCTCCGAGGACACATATCGACAATCATATCAGTCACTCCGCATAATTAACGGAATCACTTCCAAAGACCGATGAAACAAATAGTGTTGAACTCCAAAGCTACAAAGTCGCTCCAAGGAACTAAGCCAAAACTAAACCGAACTTGTGGTTAATCAAAGGCTGATTCGAATCAAGCCAAGGCTTAGAACTCGGGAGAACCACAACCACTAGACTGGTGGCAACCAAACAAGTTATGGAGAGACCTTGGGTATAGTTTAAGTGCGCCAACAACCCTATGGCATGGGGGCACCGCACACACTTGAATAGCCATAAGGAAGGTCGAGACTAATCATACCACAGTTCTGTTATACCCGATCAAAAATTCCGGCATTCTGACAACTACATACTTAACGAACAAGCTAACACAACAAACGAAATAGAAGCATAATACTTGCTTACTTCTTCCCAACTCCTCCTTTGCCACCCTTGGTGACCAAATCCTTTTCCTCTTAGATTGTATGCCAGTTAAAGACCAATTCTTTAATGGTAGTTTGGACCAAAAATTAAGAGTCTTACACCGAACTCTCATAAGCTCTTTATTCATAACCATCTCCATGCAGTCGGTTGTAGATATCTCCAGCATGGCAATCTTGTTTATTTTAGTCATGCACATCTTCCTGAAATACGAAAGGATCGTTCAAGCCATGGTTGCCCAATCCAAAAACCAATTTTCTCTTAGAACTGATGAAATCGTATTCCAGCGAAGTCAAGTCGCCGGATTGATAAGAAAACTTGATCCTTAACTTCTAAGAAATGGTATCGCTCCTCCAGCACCGGGAAGGTCCAAACCATGTGCGCATCCTGTAAGTCGCGCACTCCACTGCGCATCACTTCTTGCGTCGTGGAACCACACTCTCGAAGCACGAACTCCTCGCATTTCCCAAAGATTGGCAACGTTAAAAAGTACCAAACCGTTCTGGATCGATGGGTCATATCGATCCCACAACCGTGCATTTCGTAAGCCATGCACTCTCAAAAGTCGCGCATTTCGTAAGTTGCGCACTCTTAAAAGTCATGCATTTCATAAGCCGAGCAGTGTTGCTCTAGCATTATCAGCAAACCATTAAATTTTCTAAGTACCGGTGTTGTCCCAACAACACCGGAAAACTTGTCTATCGCAGAATCAACAGGGATCAACTCCTGTTATCCAAAAGAATCAGCATTGCACTGGTAATGCCACAAAGTTCACAGACCAATAAGTCGACAAAGAATTCTGATCTTTGACCAAAGTTAATATACAAAACGTCTAAATTCAAGACATCCAAGTAACGAGTTCTCAGAGATAGGAGCTACAATGTACCTTTGACTAAGGGCATCTACAGAGCCATCCAGAACATCAAGTCTCACAACAATTATTCAGAATAATTAGCCATGTGAACTGAGGGGCACATAACACATTAACACTTGGTCAGGATAGAAAATCGCTCCAACTTGCAATAAAAGGTGGAACTTTCCGTCGTCTAGAGGTAGACGAAGATGGAATGCATTTCCAACATCAACACATAAGTTTCCAAAGACAGAAGCAGGTGCTCGACTGAGGTCTCAAACCCCAACTTGCAGAAAACCGGCTATCTAAAGACATACAACGGCAATGAGAGAACATTCGAAATCAAGCAGCTAAACCATTGATTCTCGACGATTGGAACCGACGAATAAGACTGATATCCACAATAATGCTATCAGCCCAACATAATGCATAAGGCCTAAAAAAGTAAGGTTAAGTGTCACAGATGCAAGATAAACACTACCGAATTCTATCGGTCCGTGGTCAGGATAGGAATGAGCGCGGTCGTACCAGAGGCAATGTGATGACTCGCTCCAAAATTTCTAATTTTCTATAAGAACCTGCAATTTGACACCTAGAAATGAATGGTTCCACCTAGAAATGAAGGGTTCCGCGGGTAGAAGTCAGATCATAACAAAAACCGGTTGGAGGAAATTCGATTTTTTGTGAATAAGAATAACCATGAAATTGGTAAAGAAACAACCCTGCATTTCCAAGGTGAACATTTGATGGTGATAAACAAGGCTAGGTAATGAAAACGCTTGGGACTTCTATCCTTACAGAACATGGTATATCCCGAAGTTAAACAACCTTGAGAAAAATAGCCATATTAGGTTGAAAGGGATCTACTCAACCATACAGGATCAGACGAATGATTCAATCCTAACCAACATGACTTTAACATTGGCCAAAGACAAGCAGCACTATGAAAAGACTTCTACAATCCAATCATCGAAGTGCAAGTTTTTGAAGATCGATACTAGTGTCCACCTGGATTAAAAGCATTGTTGGATCGATAGGGAAAATCAATCGCAATCTCCTGAGTGTGGCGTTGCCCGACAATGCTAAGGGCTTTTCTCATTTCCTAAGTACCAGTGTTGCCCCGACAATATTGAGAAAATTTCTACTTCATAAGTATCAATATTCCCCCGGCAACGCTGGGAAACCTTCTATTTCCTAAGTATCTACATTGCCGCGGCAATGCTGGAAAATTGCTATTCGCTATGTACAAGTATTGCCTAGGCAACACAAGGAAAATTTACTCTATAGGTTCGATGAGAAAAACTCATTGTGGTAAACTATTAATGCACTAGCTTTCGGAGATAGAAATTGGTCCTCAATTGAGATTTTACCCTTGTCTTTAGAAAACTACCATTGCTCGAAAATGGGCAACAACAGGAAGACATAACCTTTCGTAGGTCAGCTGAATGATACGACCTATAATCATAGGGAACAGTCACCGCATAAGAATAAAACAACATCGAAAGGAAATCTTAGGATTGAATTGCTCGTGCGCTAGTTTCTAGGGATAAAAGCTGCCAAATTTCCTGAATTCATCTTAGAAAGAATTTAGGTGCAGCCAAAAGATAGGCAGCCTCAAGGAAGTGTTGCTTGGAACCAAGCGGCTAGGTTATCATTCCCAAATGCAGGAATTGGCCTATGAACATAACTTCCGTGACGACAACAATCAAGCACAGCATGCACGGCTAAGGACATATAGGGACAATCACGAAAGGTCGGAACTAAAATCATCGGATTTCCTCAATCCTAGAATAGAATTGAGAGCCAGACCAGGGGCAATCGAACCATTTCTCCCAAACCTCTCCATCTCACACAATCGTCCAAATACAAGCATTCAAATAGCTAGTCCCTTGAGCAGGGATAGACACATAGGTGCTTGATCGAAAAAAATATTGCAAAGTCCAAACATGAATAATTGTGAGGTTGGTTATATAATGGTTCTGTATCGCAAAACAGCGCACTTTGGCAACAAAGTCGCCAACAAAGGAAATGAACGATTTAACGTTTAGAAATCAACTATCGCTCGCAGTCTGGGAATGACGAGAAGGATCTATGACCTGCTTCCAATCTAACTAGATTATTTGGTTCCAATTTGTTGGAATATGCCATCATCCGGGTTTGGTGTAAGAAGAAACCCCCAGAATGAAACTATCGATACATCTGCTTACGGAAACAGAAGCAAGAGTTTGATTGAATCTTCGGTCCAACCTTCCATCATCTTATGCTATCTGAAGATTCACAACATCAAGGAATAATCCACATAGTTGAGTCATCCACGCACCCAAGTTTCTGGAGATAGAAACTGATACATGATTAGGGTCTTGATACTGGACTTGGAAGAATTCACTCTAGCAAAAGATGAGGGCGACGCATCTTTCCAGCACATGTACCCAGAATGACATTGGATGACGATGTCAATTTGGAGGAATTCAATTACAATCAAAAATAGACATCACTGAAAAAGTCAAAGCTTGGAATCAAGTAGCAAAGTCCCCAGTTCTTGGAGATAGGAGGTATCGTGTCAATCAAACTAGGGTAATCGAACGCTTTGACCAGGAGACCTAGTCTCTCGAAAATCTGTAGACTTAGTATTTGGAGAAATCAGCCCTACGGACTAGGACAGATACACCAACACTTTGTGGAAACAAACTCAATTGAGCATGAGTAGGGATTAGCTACAGAACTGGCTAGACCAAGCTACCTCATAGTACTGAACAAAGCTATCAAATAGAATATGTCAAAATGACCGCAGAAGTATTACTTACATGTATAGAATTATAGTAAACGAAGATGCTACATATGAACACAAGAGGTGCAACAACGAAAAAAACAATGCTCGGAATAAAGCAATTAAACCAATATTCCCTGAAGTCAGAGGCTAGTGTGCAGGTTGAATTCTGAAAAACACAAAGGAAGGATAATCACAATCGAACAAGTCATGCGCTAGTTTTCGAAGACTGAAACTGTGCCTGATCGAACTTCAACTACAACTCTACATGAGCAATTGTGCCTTGTAATTTTACCGTAATTAATCATCCCAATATGACAAGAATAATAAGCGAAGCCTAAGTTGTGAAGGACCAAGCTTCTGGAGGAGCGGAAATCCCTCCGCCAGACTAAAGATTGGATGATCGAAAAGTTATTTTCAATAATAAAACTTGGCATTCAACTATGTAGGTACGTTTTAATTTAAATAATATCCTCGTATAACCAAAGCCTGAAATCCAAGAGAAGTCAGCATATGTTGACCTGTCGGGTTCTGAGTGTTGACCAGGGCAGATGCAGTGTGTTATCTACACGAGAAGAGTCTAGTATCCCAAAACTGCAAATGAACAATCTATTTAGATAGCTTGCTTTCATTTGAAATATGATCTGTATCATCCTTTGAAATAATCTTTTCCACACTTACCCGTTATCAATCAACAATCGATAATAGAGGCACTGTCCAAAGCGATGCGGGAAGCTTTTCTTTTCAGGATCACTGAAGTACAAAAACGGGAAGAGCGATACGATTGAATCGTCCACTATATCCGATTTTGGAATAAATCGTCGCATTAGAATTCAAAATGGCAATAGGAACTTAACCAAGTCCTCGAAAAGAAACAGTTAAAGATAAAGAGCAAGACTTCGCACCAGAACGGTGTACGATCGTTCGAGACAAAACTTAGCTTCACCACCGGTCGAGTTAAAACTATATAAGTCGACTCCAAACCTATGTAGTGCACCCATTTACGGACCTAAACCCTTGTGTAAGCTATGGAGAAAAGATTGCATCATCAATAATAGGATTTGAAATTCAGATTGGAATCAAAAAAAGAACAGCTATCAGAAGTCAGTCAATTGAAAACAACATCTTGAGATGGACTTCGACGATTCACTGAAATTCACTGAATAGTAATCTGAAACTTGTCTTGTTCTAGAGCACACTTTATTTCCAATGAAAGCATACTCTAGGGGGCAAATGCTAACTGGGTTTTAACTCAACAGAATTCAAAAGGAGTTAGCACATCCAAACTAAGCAAAAAATGCTTTGAAACTTGAACAATGTATCTAAAAGAACAAGCCAATGGAACTTAAGAGAAACAAGCCAAAAATCCACTAAGTAGATGGATCGGTGGAGATCCATCATCCACGGATTGCTGGCAATCCAAAAAAAGCATTACTGTCATAGCCTTTTGCATCATGATCTACTACCTCTTCTAAGAATACTTACCAAGTTTCATAGCATTCTAAGCGGCATGGTTCAAGAAGTGAAGACTCGTATGATTCAAGCTGTTTACCCGCTTTTTGACCAAAGCAGCTAAATTAAAACGGACCTAGTGAACTCATATGAAGTCGGATTAACTTGAAATTTTGGAAGTATACTTAGAAGATATAAAGAAGGCATCGACCAAAAATGAGTTTGATTGGATAAGGCTAGATGGGTCGCTAGCGACCTAACTAGATGGATCGCTAACAACCTATGTAGAATGGTCCCCATCCCTTGAAAATTTTATGCACTACAAGAAAAATGGTCTTTCGCAGCGTTTTAAAAACGCTGTCAAATCCTTTCGCAGCGTTATGAAGAACGCTCTCTAATGACAAGCTGTAATAGAGTCAAGACATATCACAGCGTTTCTAAAACACTGCAAAATTAGCAACATATTACAGCGTTTTCTTATTACAGCGTTTTAATGATGGCTGTAATATGTCCTTACCCATTGTTTCTTCTTCCTTTAGACAACATTTTAAAAACGCTGCAATACTTTTTTACAGCGTTTTGAAAAGCTTGTAAATGAGCATTTAGCACCATAAAGCAAACGCTGCATATGGGTGGATGTTTCACAGCGTTTTCCCTTTGCCTGACATCTGCAGCGTTTTTCCTTTTTTACAGTGTTTTTAAAACGCTGTTAAATATGAAAAATACCATGCACAAAAGTTTATATTTACAATCATCCCACCAACTATAAAATTTTATATCTGATAATATCAGTTAATTAAAAACACAATAAATAAATATAATCTTCGCATGTTATATTAAACATAATAAAGTTGCACTAACTCCATACTCAAAATAAACGATAATCGTATATTTCATACATAATGTTGTAAGCAAATATGATAGTAACATTGTTTTACATAAATAGCATATTAAATTAAGCAAAATATGAGTTGTGAGAGTCCAAGCTAATCCTCTTCAACAATTCAACCTCCACTAGCTAAGTCAGTCAAATTACATAAGCATGCTCACTTTGAAACTGCGAAGATGTAAGAAAAAATATGTTAATATGTTAAACAATGACCACTCACATGTTGAGTAATTCCTTGCTACTTCAACTATGAAATAACACTTGACTGCCCACTGCCAAGTCCTAGCACACCATAAGTCGGAGTTCTCAAGTTAGGCCCCTGGACCTTGCTAGTCATAACTGCAACTGTTCAAACACAATAATTCATTAATCCAAACTATCTCTAGTAACATAATCCATAGCAGAAAATATGATGATGTTTGTATTGAGTGCACTTAATTTTGTGCAATACATATATTGGGCTATTTCCCTTTACTTTTTAATAGAGCATAATCTTCTGTAATCTTCTTTACAATTATGTAACAAATGTTTGAAATTTTCTATGATATGCCATTTTGGACCACCGTTTAAATATGTACAAGATACACACTAGTATTATATCCAGATGTAGAAAAAATTAAAGATTTAATGACTTCGAATGAATTCAACATTGTTAGCATCACCTATTCTAGTTACTTTTAAACCATATTAAGATATGGCTAGTGAAAACAAAATTAATATGCAAGAAACAAGTGTAGGTATTGAGCCATTTGTAACTATATTTCATTGGGATCTTCCTCAAACATTAGAAGATGAACATAGCGGTTTCCTCAGCCCACTAATTATGTAAATCTATATCAAAATATAACATGCTTAGTTCATATATTATGTCAAGAACTACAATCATTGCATTAAGCATGTTGATTTCACATGGTCCCTATATTATTTTTTAACTGTATGCAAATAACATAACAAACCTGGTATTTTTGCAGGGAGGACTTCCAAAATTATGCCAATTTATGCTTTGCAATGTTTGAGATAAAGTATAAGAACTAGATCACACTAAATGAACCATGGATTTTTCAGTACGTGGATACTCAAGTGGCATTTATGCTCTAGTCGATCCTCCCCTTGAAAAAATAGTAGGTGCAGCATGGGCAATTCAGGAACTAACCCTGTATCACAGCCCATCATCAATTGTTAACTCATGTTGCTATTCTTAAATTATATAGAGATAACTACCAGGTAAATGTTCTGCAAAATTTTTTCTACACTACCACCTCGGGTTTCAGAAAACAGAAGTTATATACATTTATCTTATTATTATATCAGGTAAAGCAAAATGGAAAAATAGGTATAACCTTAAACAGTCAGTAGCATTGGTATCGTTAGTGTACCAAGAATGTTAGAAACTGTGATCAATGGCAAACGTTCAAAGAAGAAATTTTGGTTATATTTAAACCTCCAGAATTGCAGACACCCTATGGAACATTGGCTAACTAAAAGTAGAAAACTGATGTCCTAGTGTATTTAAATAAATTTGAGTAGTTGCTGGGATTAATTGACAAATTTCCACCTAGATTTCTTTTTGATAAATTCATTAAGGGTTTGAAAGAAGAAATTAGATATGATGAGCTAACTTCAAAATCAGTGGACTTTAAGATTTGTTTAATCAGTAGACAGAAATTATATTTAATCAGTACTTATGGTTGGCACTCCTCATCAATACAACTGCCAAATCTATACAAGTCTCGATCAATTGATTTTAAGTAACTCGAGTAGGTAAAGGTCTTGTGTCTCTGCTACCCCACCAACATGAGCAGCTTATATTTGCTTATATCCTTTCAAGCTAAGAACTTCTTCTTTTTTATCTTACTCTAACTAAGATTTTTTTTTTATATTCAAACAGCTAGCTTTTCATTTAGCTATTATTTTAAACATGATAAAATATGTTGAAACTCCACATCAAATAATTCAACTTTAAATACTAGTCGTTTAGTTTGAAACATCTAAAATTTGCATTACCTTCAAGCTTCAGTTGTGATATATAAGTCTGTAGAAGAACATTGACTTTGGCACTTGGTTCTTCCAAGCTTTCTTTCACAGGAACAGGCGCGGTATCAATAAGCTTTGTCAATTCCATCTTTTCATCTTGCCTAAGTGACACACGCTTTAATTCTTAACAGAGGGAGACAATACGCAATAGTTCAATATCATCTGTTGTGAGCTTTAAGTACTCATTGTATGTAGCTACTGGTCCATGAGTTATATTATAATTACTTGCAATTCTATCAAGGTCAGTAACTTGGAAATATCCACTCTTCCTATCATACTTGTTCAAATTGTTCTTATCCATGATGCTAGCAGTAGAATGGATCTGCAATTGCCATACATACAGTAACATCAAAAATAAATATTAATACAAGTAATTAGAAAGACAGAATAGGAAAGCCAAAAATAATCTACATGTTAGTTTCCAAGAAAGGGAAAAATAATTTAGGCGCAAACAAAATACCAATGGCAGCATTCAATAAATATGAATTTCTTAAAAACCTGAACATACCTATATATGTTAACAAAACTTCAAGCTGGAAAAAAAAGTATACAAAATGTTGAGGAGTCGGTTTATTAATCGGTCGATCACCATGCTATGGGTATGTGAAAATGAAGATTTAGTCATCCAAACAACATTATATCTCCTGAATAAAACTGCAAAAGCTCAAGTGATAAATACTCATTATTGAGAACTCGACTGTAAAAATTCAAAATAATGACCTGTACCTATAGTTGAAAAAATTTCAGGCATTTTTTTTGGAAATGAAATATTATTGTTCTTGCGGAAATTATATATGAATCGACTTAAATTGGCGGTTTCTCTTGCCAAATCAACTGAGACATCATATAAACAACAAACTGCCTCACACTTTCTTCAAGCCTTAACCAACTCAATCCTGGAACGAAGTTTTAAATTTTCGCTACTACATTAATGATTACAAAATCTCTCCTTATAGATTCTCCAACTCCAGGATGTCTAACTTTAACAACAACAGCAATTGGTTTCTTCAGTTTCTGACCTGAATACAGATATTTTAAAGTAGCTTGATGAACTTGAGCAATGCTACCAGATGCAACAGGAGTATCTTCAAAATATTCAAAGATTTCTAAAAGCTGCCGGCCGAACGCCTTTTCTATGGTAAGTTTACTATATGCAAAGCTATGAGCATGTGCTTTGCAAGTTCTAAGCATAGATATTTCGGGAAGAGATTATGACGTGTAGCTGCCCACTGACCCCATTTTATAAATGCAGGTCCTGCCTTTTCAAGAGTCGTATATATGCACAATTCTTAAATCAACACCAACTGAATCTGCAAATGGGGCTAATGCAATGGAAGGTGAAAACAGAATTGCTAAATATATCGATCTGAATATCAATATAAAGAACTCAAATATCGAAAAAATATATGACGATAAAAGCTCATAAGTGTCTTCGGCTTTTGAACAAAATCCATCAGCCCAATATTTTTGACCAGTTGCTACTTTTGCAAAAAATAAAGTAAGAATACCAGGAACCACATGATATCTAGTTAAGCATAAGCTCAAAGCGCAGACCAATTTATTATTCTTTGCTTGAGCATGAAAATTCTTCGCATAATTAACCCTCTGAGAATCATGTGTCTTTAAATGTGGAATTTTTCTATAGTGAAGAGTATTTACAAGATTTTGTGTTTCCGAAAATATGGTGCATAATGTGATGTGGATTTCTTTGCAAGAGTGTAAAAATTGTTAATGCAGTAACCGTTCCAAGAATATTTCATCGATCTATTGGGAGCCCTGAAGGGTGAAGGACCACGACGTCTTAATACTGAGTAATTATGGATGTGACTGGAATGTAACTGATGCCAATAATTCCTATCTCTATCGAGTTTAAGTACCTTGCTCATACAAGTAACATTCCTATAGCTGTCAGCATAGTTGAAAATGGTGACATTTCTTATGAAAGTTCGTGATAAAATGCTATATGACATAATATTACAACTAGATATCAGGCAACATAACAGGTCTAATATCAAATATAATCAAGAAAAAGGACATATGCCAATGGTAATTATAACACATGGATCTATAATAGAGCAAGCAAAAATTGAATTAAGGGTCAGGCATATATGTCAATTTTGCAGCTTAAAGAACTAAAACAATTTGTACAAAATAATACGATGCTGGACACAATTAGTGATACTTCTCTCCAAAATGTTTTGTGCATAAACAAACTCTGCACTATTAATAAAATCTAATAGAAGACACTGAAATTTGTTATGATCAAACTTCAATTTTAATCATTAAACTAGTTTGAAAAGATCCTTCTCCAACATAAAAATCACGTCTGAAATCTCAATTTACTTGGAATAAATATAACTTAAAAACCAACAACTAATGGGTTATATTAGCTTAGAAACATCAAAATTGAATAACAAAATTGTAAATTAAATCAGAAACTTACATCCATACTGCAGAATAAATACGTCCTTATGATCTAGAGAACTTCTTTTTTTACATTTTCACGCTTTAGTTCCAACTAAACAAGTTAAAATAAAATAATGATCACCTTTGTCGATTTCTTAGCTCGCGAAGCATTGTAAAGTCTCATAACTATGCAAAGTAGGAAACTTATATACCAACCAGCTAGGTTGACCAAAAAATTTGAATTTTTCTTTGTGCGGTGAACAGGGTTCTGTAGAATAGTTGGGAACAATAGAAGGAAATCGTGTTTGAGAGAAGAATGAATTATGAACGGTTAAGATTGATCATAGGAGAATATGAATGGCTAATATTAGTTGATATGTTCTTTGTCTGCTTCTCCAAGAAATATCAACCGCAATGCAGCTTTGATCGAATCACAAAATTTCAAGCATTGATTTTACTAAGGTAATTTACCAACTTTTAATTTATTGCCTATTTTCGATGCAAAGAACTTATGCATTTCATTTCATAATAAATTCTTTTATATTTCCTGTGACATGAGACAAAGGCCTGTATTGAAGTTTTCATAGCAGATCTAATAACAATTTTATGTATTTATTATAGGGAGTTTGCTACCACAAAATCAGACCCAACAACAATTTACTTAAATGGACATCATTTTAGATGCTAAGAATAATATCTAATGCATTAGATAAGCCAAATTATAAGAAATGTTTCACCTATCCTCCAACCTCGCCCTTATTGACTTCTCTTTTTACATCTGAGAACCCTTGACAGGGTCGAATGACCATGTCCTTGTTGTCAAGAGAAAAAAAAGAAAGAAAAGTGTTTCAGACTATGAAACAGCGCAGTATTGGAAAGTGGTGTACTTTGCTCGGAATTGTTAAGTGGGACTGTAGAACGCTTCATTTGTGAAATTGTTAAGTGGGACTATAGAACATAAAACTTCACATGACGATAATCCTTGTTTGATATTTTTATACATCACAAAAGGAGGTTATTATTGCGAGATTGAGCGTAAACTTCTTGTATATTAGTTCTTGTTCGAAGTCTCGAGAGAATCGTGTATTTTAAAGTAAGCAACTTTAGCAGTTTGTGTTTGTAATGTATATCTTGTTTGTTGATGGTCATTTTATTTTATCATGCTACAGAATTATACTATATGATTACCTAGTTTATTTTTAAAGTGTATATAAACTAAACTTATTTCCTGTACACTTTTGAATTGTAAAAGACTTGCAATTTTCATAGATGTGGAGTTGTTCCTGAGAATCTTCTCTGTTTAAAATCGATTTTATTCCTCTTTATGGAATCAATTTCAATTGAATACATTCTTTTAGAAAATGGCTCTTTATACCTTTGAAATAAACTGTACAAGCAAAAACAGCCAGCCCAAGCGGCCCAAACACATACAAACAGCGAATGCTAGGGTGCATGCACCGGCTCCTCTACCCGAATCTAATGAACCCTTTAAGCCAGCAACACAAAATGGAAAACCCCTAGATTACACCATGTATCACTCCATAACAATCAATACAACTCGTTAAAACTGAAACCCTTCCATCTATAAAACATTCATGGCGGTGCGCAGGTAAAAATTCCTCTTTTCCAGATCAAATTAGCATTCGAAAAACAGAGAACCATCGATTAAATTCACTTTTAGTTATAGTATTATGAATTAAAATGATTCTGTAAACTATTTTTACTAGTATTCAAGTAGTGGGAACGACTGTGTATATCTCATCAATTAATGATTTGGTTCATGAATCATATCTGACAATATTTTGTCATACCCGCTGATCATAGGAAAATGTTTCCCACTGACTTTAGTAACTAGAATGATGATCAAATTTCTATCCTGACGTAAAGACATCTATCTTGACATAAAGACAATGGCCAGTCATACCTGTTGATCATAGGAAAACGTTTCCCACTGACTTGTGCATTGCAGAAGTTTGTTTAGAAAAGTTGCTTTAAATCCAATTTAAATAAAAATTTAGACTCCCATAATTACCAGAAAAAATATAGCTGTCTTCCTAACATGGATAGGAAATTTACCTTAGCTTATTAAAACGATGATCAAAAGCTAGAACAATGAATCTATAGTCATTTAAAGAGATAATGTATAGTTATTAAAAGTTCAAGATTATTCATGCAAAATAAAGTTTATTCCAACCATCCAGTTTAGTATGTATGAAACCAAACATTTCACATGATTAACTAAAATTCAATCAATTTAATTTCATTAACTAAACCAAAGATCCAAACATATAATTTTAATTCAAAAGACATAATTAATTGGTACTCACAAGAAACGTAGCAGAAGTAGCAAGTGGTAGGTGAGGTCTTGACTCTTGAGGTGAGAAGCAAGGAAAGGTAGTCGGTTTTGATTTTCATTATCTAGAAGATACTAGGTAGCGTGAGGTTATGCACTAACACGAACTGTGGGGCAATTGCAGGTAGTGAAGCAAAACCAACATTGGAGCAGCACGCGCAAAGGAAAAGAGTGAAAATTGAGAGTGCAATGGGAAGAATTGGATCAGCATCATCGATCGGCGGTGAGTAGAATCGTTGGAAGTGAGGTGAGCAACATCGTGAGTGGGAAAGTGATGTAATTTTAGGAAAAAATTATTAGGTTTAGGATTTTTAGAGCGGGAACAAAAGATTGGGAAGCGAGAGGGAAGCGGGAATGAAATCGTTCCAAAACGAGGTGGGGTTTGGAGAAATACGGCCCTAATTGATTTAGTTAAGCAGCGTTTCATTGATATTTATTTAAGTTTAAAAATATATAAAACAACTCTTTGTATAAAACGCTGTAACTAAGTGCTGCAAAATGTAAATTTTCTTGTAGTGATGGTAGGTCCGGGACACCATCTAGGGTGTACTTGCAAGGTTTTATCTGATTTCATTTAGTTTTGAGCGAGTTATAGATGATTCTTCTGGACCAGATGATCCATGAAGATGGATGATCAAACAAACTCCAAACGACTTGATATTTGCACAAGGCACTTAAATAGAAGATAGAAAGAAAACCAAACTAAGATCACTCAAAAATCTGCTAAGTGGATGGATAGCTAGCGATCTATCCCCTGTGGATAGCTAACGATCCATCCATTTGGATAGCCAACGATCCATCAAGATAGGTCGGATCGCCCTCAAACTTTCTAAGCTCCTTCATAGCACTAAGTAAAGGCTTCAGGTAGAAAAATATGCTAAGTTGATGGATAGCTAGCGATCCATCCCTATGGATAGCTAGTGATCCATCCGGATAAGTTGGATCGTCCTCAAACTTTTCAAGCTCCTTTATAGCACTAAGTAAAGGCTTCTAATAGAAAAATATGCTAAGTTGATAGATAGCTAGCAATCCATCTCCTATGGATAACTAGGGATTCATCCCTTATGGATAGCTAGCGATCCATTAAGGTAGGTCATATCGCCTTCAAACTTTTCGAGCTTTTTCGTAGCACTAAGTAAAGGCTTCTAGCAGAAAAATATGCTAAGTTGATGGATAGCCAGCATTCCATCCCCTATGGATAGCTAGCAATCCATAGAATTGACTCAGATTGATTTGAGATTTTCAGTGATGACTTGACTTTACAACCTGACTCTTCTGCACTTAAACTTCTGGCCCAAGTACTCTTCAACCCCTATAAATGCAATCCTACCTACAACAGAAACAGAATCTTTGGACTGGCTAATGAAACTATACAAAAACTATTATTCACTCTTCTCCTCCCACATAATAGTCATCTAAAGGATTCACTGTGATTCTCTAATGAACTTTAACACTGGTGACTTGTTCTAACTTACAAGATCCAATCAAACTATAATCAGATTCAACTTGTAGTTGCAGCCAGTCAATAACAAAAGTTATAAAGTGGACGTACGCTTCGCTAACAACCGAACCACAATAAAAATCTTCTTGTCTTTTTACTGTTTCTGGTCTATTTATATTTATTCTCTATATTATAGCTCTGTAAGAACAGGCCTAGAGCTTTCACACTCAATACAGGGTGTTGATCCATTTTTTGGGTTAACAACGGACACTATGAATGAATTCACGCATGCAAGAAAAAACCCAACCCCAACTATCATAGGATCTGATTCAACAACTACATAAGACAAAGGAAAATGACAATCATCTGTATCTATTGCAGTAGCAACTAGCAATGTCCCTTTGTATTTACTATACAAATGTGTCCCGTCAATACATAGCAGCGGCCAACGATGCAGAAAACCTATAATGCAAGGCCCAAATGGCCAAAAGGCACATCGGGTACTCCAACTTCATCATGGTTCACATGACCTACAATTCCTGGATTGGTCCTATTTATCCCTTCAAATTACCGTGCCAATGTCGCATATGATTCAACCCAATCACCAATTATTTTTTCTATTGCTTTGCTTAATATTAGTCAAGCTTTCACGTAACTAATGTTGATGAACAATTGGTCTTGTATAGGCACTTGCACTGTACCAGCTAAAATATCCAAATCAGCCTTGACAAAAGACATGATTTTTCTGGCATGAAATTTGAAAGTGGCTTGCATATGGTTCAAATTAACTGTTGGGTTGACACAACTATATTCACTTGGATGTTTCCGAATTTCCCACCATCCAGACTGTGATTTTTTAATACCATCGCATGTATTCTCCACTGACAATTATTGCCAACATTGCATATAACAGTGTTTTTGATTAACTTGACTTGATTCGCTTGTACGAAACTACATGTAAAATGAACCATTCAGTTAATTGTTGAAGGAATTTTTCTTTTGTCTCAAAAACCATACCGACACTAAATCTATTTTGAACGCAAGTAGTTGAAAATCGTTCGTCCGCAAATTGAAGGTTAGCAGCAATAGATCTTATCAATAGTTGTGCAATGCATAGATCATCATCTAAAGGTACTACCATCTCTAGTTCATCACTATCATCGTCGATGTCATCTCCACTGAAAAAGTCATGGTTCAAAGGTTCATTGTTAACTTGCATCCTTTCAATCCAAGATCCGTCATTATCATTCCTAGTAGCACCAGCCATGCTATCGATTGGAGGATCATCACCAATTACTGTACCCACATCAACATCCATATCAACATCAACATTTACATCTGGAGAATGATGCGATGATCCGGCACTACATTGTGCAGCGATATCAACTATCATACATTTTCTAAAAATAGAAGAATCAGTTGACTACCAATCAAGAAGATAACGCACCAAAACACAAATATTTTTAAAAGCATACCTCTGACTCATATAATAGAGTTCGGGTGGGTTGGGATATAAAGAATGCGACAAATGAGTATTTGATAGTTCCACATAGTTGTGCTGAGTGGTTTGTTGCTGAATGCTATTTACATAATAAGATATTGTCAGAAAATTGAAATATAAACCATTATATTAAACTATTTATCATAACAATGTTACCTCTGACTCATCAATGGATCCATAGGCAGTGTGTAATATAGAAAGTTCTATTACGTAGGAGGTTGCGAAATCATGTACGGTATGAATCCGTAATGCATTTAAGAAGGACAGTAATTTCCAGCATCTAAGTACATGTTACTACAACTATGAGAAACTAGGCCATCGGAGGGGGTCAGAGTCTCTAATATTTGTGTATAATACCCAATTTCACTACTAGCCATAGGTGATGGCAAATGCAGTTCCGATTGTCTTTTGCAATTTTCTCCATATAACTCAATCGATTTTGTAATGACTGAAAATATTACTTCAACATCATCATCCTAATAATGATATTGCTTTCGAACCCGAGTCCGTCGGCCAATTAACTGCTAATTCAATTTCAAATTCTTTTGGATTAATTTTCGTATTTTTATAAATAGATTATTTCAAATTGTTGCAACATTTGCGTACTCTTCCTGGTTCACAAATACCTCTAACATATTTTCCATTTTTCTGATCATCAAACGATCAATTCACCGTCATAATAGCAAAGTGTAGGAATTAAATTTTTCGCCCTTCTACGAATAAAAAGAGGGGAAAATTATATCAATAAATATAACCATACAATTATTAATTTATTCCATCCTCCAATTTAATTTCTCTACATTCTATTTCTTACAAATAGCAATTCCAGAAAATAAAAATAAAATTCTAGAGTTACCTTGAACTTTGTTGAAGACCTTCGTCTAGATTTACAAATATAACAATTAACCAAGTATTTAATGCAACGACAAAGTTTTTGAGTGAAATGAAAGAATTCTGAAAACATTGGGTTTATAAAACATTTTTGATAAAGCTAGAAGTGAGGATGTAGAAGAGAATGTTGGTTGGATTAAGTGCATGTGTTTATTATGAAGGATGCTAGAAGGCCCGAAGAATAATGGCTAGGGAAGTGCGGATTTATCTTCAAAGGTGGAAAATAGGGGGCAACAACATATCGTGGGGCTGAGAAGAATTTTGTCAATTTCCCTGACAAAGATTCCGGACCTATAAGAATTGTTGATTTATTATAGGCGATTTTTACCCAATAAGAAGTGAAGGCGCGTTTTGAGAAATCTTTACCGTAGTCCTGTTCAATCGTTTGCATGACTAAAAATGGTCTAAATATGTGAATATTTTCAAAACAGGCTTACGCTTGTTATTTTTCCGGGGAAAAAAATTAATTTTTTTTAAAGATATATCATTATCATATATGTATCTAAAGCATTCTCTTCAGTCACGCCCTGTGCCACCTTACGACCTATAAAACAGCCAAACATTTTTCACTGAATTTCATGACAGTATCATACACTACACTGGGGAAAAAAGCAATTATTTGTGTAGTAAATTCAAAGACGAATACAAAAGTAAGATGTTTCACAAAAAACTAAAATATACTCACAATAAAATATACATATTTCTCCTGCGGAATTTTTTTATAAAAAAAAACCACACAAAGAACAACAGGAGGAGGAGGATTTATGTTTGTTTGGGTGCGCCAACTGCAGCTGGGAACCCCTTCCCTTCCCCATTTGAAATGGGCAAATCGAACGACTGGAGCACCATGAAAATATTATCGAGGATTGCCAGGGCGTTGCTGCTCAGCTGACAACACGCATACAAAATGTCCCTCATTTCATCGGTAGCTTTACCAGTGGTGTTCTGAAGCCTATCCATGCAAGTTGTTTGATGGGTTATTGCTGTTCTGAGCCGGATTTTGAGGCCGCCGGCGATGCTGTCGATTCCCGTGATGTTAACAAGGTCGCCGACTTGATCGATGGAGGATTCAAGCTGGCAGGTGGCGTGGCGCATGAGGGAAGTACAGGCAGAGAGAGCGGATACAGTGACGGGGTCGACGACGGCGCGGGAGAGGAGCTTGGATCGGTGTCGGGCCGAGCGGAACCGGTCGGAGGCGACTTGGAAGGCGGCTTGGAGGAGCTTTTCGGGGTCGGAGGTGGAGTTGGCGGCGGCGGATTGGGAGAGGGCGTCCTGGCACTGCTGACGGTAGTGGGTTGGTTGGCAAATGAGTTTGATCGATTTCATGGAGTCGTCAGAGGAGGAGGGGGAGGAGGAGGCGGAGTGGTAGATGAGGGTTACAGCGCCGAGGATTGCTCCGACGAATAGGAGGGCGAATGTGACGGCGGTCTTCTTCTTTCTAATAGAGTGGTCTTCCTCGACGTTTAGGGTCTGAGTATCCATGTTTTTTCTTTCCTTTTCTACTTGTTTTTTTTTTCTGAGTTGAATTTGTGTTGGCAGCCACGAGTATAAAAAACAACTGAATCGGAAGAGTGAGGGGCAATATGGTCATTGCGGGCCTCATTTCGCATCTATTACCTGGGAACTTGTTAGGAACAATATCGGCTACTGTGTTTAACATGGTTTTGATGACCATGTCCCGCTTTTAAACTGTGATTATTGAAGGTTTAAGGTTTCGATGGTTCAACTGGTCGAACCGTCGAAACCGTGATTTATTTTTTTGAAAAATTTGCACATTTAACTGCAAACTATATATAAAAATATTGAAATAATAATGCTATGTACACAAGCTGTAAATGGTTTTCAATGTCTGTAACAGAAGTTTTGTGTTGTTGCAGTGCACAAGCTTCGTATATAATAGAGTAGTGCACAACGATCAGGTCCTTCCCCAAAGCGGGGGAAGCAACCGCTTAGGACACCATTTCACCTAGGGCCCAAAATTTTTTCCAATTAGCATACAGACATAAAAAAAAAATTTGAAATCGCGGATGTCAATCGCGATTCGTGACCCAGCTCCAAGTGTTCTCGTTCATCTCGTTGTCGAGGCACAGGAGCAGCAGTCTCCGCTCCATCCTCCAGGCTCCGGTAGGCAGCAGATCGACTCCTCCAAGCTCCGGCAGCCGGCAGTTCAAAGTCAAAGAATTAGGGCTTCTCGATTTGACATCTCGTCGTCGTCGATCTCGAGTTGGGGAAGGGCCGGCTCCAGCCTCCGGCGGCACGGCAGCGGACCAGTCTGGAGTTGCTCCTTCATCCAACATCTGAGTCTCTCTGTCTATGACATCTCGATTTGATTTTGAAGCTTGAATTTAAGCCTTCTCTGTCACTCTGTGTGGATTTACAATTTTGGAAGCTTGAATTGAAGGTTAGAAAGCATTACAATTTTGAAATTCACAGTATGACATTATACAAATTCAATTTAGTAATGTTAATTTAATATTTGTTTTTGTTTGTCATGCAGTATAATCAGTATGATAGTATCACAGTAGGTTCTGATAATTTGATAATTATTTTATAATTTGATAATTCAATTTAATAATTTACAGTACAGATTCAATTCATTTTACAGTACCATAATTCAAGTTGATAATTCAGTTCAATTATCAAATTGTTTGATAATTTGATAATTCAATTTAATAATTTACTATACAAATTCAATTTAATTTACAGTACCATAATTCAGTTTGATAATTTGATAATTCAATTTAATTTGATAATTGTTTGATAATTTGATAATTCAATTTAATAATTTACAGTACAAATTCAATTCAACTTAATTTATTAATTGAATTTGCAGTATGGTCTTGAAGGCTGAAATGATGAGAAATAAAATAGGTGTTGGATATCATAATATTTACATGATTCTAAGGCTTAAATCGGTCATTTGTATTGTCATATATTCAGTAGAATTGTATTGTCGTGTTCAATTACAATGAAATGTAAAATCAAAATTCAACTGAAATCAATTGTATAACAACTATTTATTTGGACTTTTATAGTGTTTAGAAATGCGTAAACAAGAATCTGGACATGCTAAAAGGATTAGAAAAAGAAGACTAGAGGAACTTACTAATTCGCAGAAAGGCGCTCTTAATAAATTTTTCATCAAAAGTAGTCCAGTAGAAAATTCGAGTTTGAATGTGGATAATGCTCCTCTTATTGATGAGAATGATGATATTCTAATGAACGAACATGACAATGAAAATATGAGCGAAGAGGAAGCAAATATTGATTCATCATCACATGTGGAGAATGTTAGTTTAGTATCAAATGATCCCGGTACATGGAAAAAAATTGATCAAAAATTGAGAGACTTGCTAGTTGAAAGAGGTCCTTTTAGAGTACTAAAAGATAACGACTCTGATTTCCAAAAGATGCTATTAATAGACATTTTTCTTCCACATTATATGTTAGACATTTGCCTAACGGGGATAAACAAGATAGAAAATGGTTGGTATATTCAAATTCACTTGATAAAATATTTTGTTTCTGTTGCAAATTATTCACAAATCAAACAACGGCTAGTCATCTTGCTAATGAAGGAATTAACGATTGGCGCAACCTTAGTACTAAGCTGAAACAACATGAAAGTAGTAAAGATCATCTTCTGAATATGAGCAGTTGGATTGAGTTGGAAACAAGATTGAAAGTCAAAGCAACTATAGATCAAAGTGTAATAGATCAAATACAGAAGGAAAAAGAACGTTGGAAGAAAGTGTTGATAAGAATAATTGTTGTTATGAAAACACTTGCTTCCAATAATTTAGCATTTCGTGGAATGAACGAAAGGCTTTATGAACAAAATAATGGTCTTTTTTGTAAATTAATTGAAATGATAGCAGAATTTGATCCAGTAATGCAGGAACATGTTCGACGGGTTGAACAAAAAGAAATTCATATACATTACCTTGGACACAAAATTCAAAATGAGTTAATATTCACATTGACGAATGAAATTAAAAATAAAATTCTTATGAAAATAAAAAAGGCCAAGTATTTTTCAGTTATATTAGACTGCACTCCAGATATTAGTCGTGTTGAACAGATGTCTCTTGTAATAAGATGTGTTAATGTTTCAACTAATCCCGTAAATGTGGAAGAGTTTTTTATTAAATTTTTAAAAGTGAATGATACTACTGGACTTAGAATTTTAACAAGCTTAAAGAAGTATTAGAGGATATTAAGCTTGATATTTATGATATTAGAGGACAAGGTTATGATAATGGATCAAATATGAAAGGAAAACACCAAGGGGTGCAACAAAGACTATTAGAAATTAATCCAAGAGTTTTCTACACACCTTGTGGTTGTCATAGTCTTAATCTTGTGTTGTGTGATATGGCTAAATCGTGTCCTAAAGCATCAAACTTTTTTGGGGTGATCCAACGGATATTTAATGTATTTTCTTCATCCACACAGAGATGGCAAAATTTTAAAAATCATGTATCAGGTTGTACTGTTAAACCATTATCAGATACACGTTGGGAAAGTCACATTAAAGCAGTAAAATCTATAAGATATCAAAGCGTGGAGATAAGAGACGCTCTAATTTCCTTATCAAATAGCACCAAGGATTCTATGGTGAAGAGTGAAGCTAGAAGTCTTGTAACAAATGAGATTGAAAATTTTGAATTCTTATTTGGATTGTGCATTTGGTATGAAATGTTGAAAAATGTAAACACTATTAGTAAGATTCTTCAAACTGAAGATATGTAAATTGATGTTGCTATCGCTAGATTGCAAGAGCTTATGGATTTTTTTGAAGATTTCAGAAACACGGGATTTAGTTCTACGATGGCTGATGCTAAAGAGATAGCTTATATGTTGGATATTGAACCAATTTTTTCTCAAAAAAGAATTATTCATAGAAAGAAACAATTTGATGAAGATGCGAATGTTGAAGAACCGATGCAAACATCAGAAGAATCATTTCGAATCAATTACTTTCTGCAAATTGTGGACAAAGCACGTGTTTCATTACTGACTCGATTTGAGCAATTCAAAGAATATGATGATAAGTTTGGCTTCTTATTTGATTTAAAAAAAATCACTTTTATAGATGATGAGAAACTGAAAAGTCATTGTTTAAAACTTGAGGAATATTTGACACATGATTTGCACTCTGATATGGAAGAGAGTTATTTTCAGAGTTAAAAGTATTGAAAGTTATCTTGCCAAAGGAAAAAACAAAAGCAATTGAGTTGCTGAATTTCATAAGTTCTTGTTCGAGAGAGTTAAATTTTCCTACTGCTTGGATTACATATAGAATAGTTTTGACTATACTAGTTACAGTTGCCTCAGCCGAAAGAAGTTTTTCAAAGCTAAAGTTGATAAAGTCTTATCTCGCTCCACTATGTCACAAGAAAGATTAAACGGTTTGGCACTCTTGCCGATTGAACAAGATATGGTCAATGAACTTGAATATGATAATATTATAAGAAATTTTGCAAGTCAGAAGGCTAGAAAAATGTTCATCGCTGGTTAATATTAATTTTGTTGTATAACTTGAATTATTATCACGGATAAAGTTATTTTCTTTTTTTCTTAGCTCATTATTTATGAACAATATAAATTTTTAATGATTTAATTAATGGTCATAACATTAGTTTATGTATAGGGGTCTTGTTTTCACTTTTGGCTTTAGGTACCATAACTCATATGATCGGCCCTGATAACGATAGAAGTTTAATGATGACAAACTTGACGAACCTTACAGTGGTATTAGAGGAGTTTGCAGCAGTAAAGAACAAAGTGATGAAGTTAGTGGTTTAGATTTTGGAACAATTATGATTTTTGAAATATATATATTTACTTATTTTTTTCAAAGCAATGCAAAAGATGAAAATGAGAGAGAATTACACGATGAGAAAGTAGGGAAAAAAACAAAAAAAAAACCGTGCTTCAACCGGGTAAAATTGACGGTTGAACCGTTGGTTTGAAGGTCTGACCAAGGTTCATGGATGAATGAGGTCCGATTGAGTTTTGAACCGTGTTGGTCCAAGGTTCAGGGTTATTCGAGGTCGGACTGAGGCAGGATAGGGTCATGAAAACACTGGTGTGTAATACTCTGTTACAAAAAAGTTTGCGGTCCCACTATTTAATGATAATAACCCACTCGGCCACATCAGTCAAATTTTTTTATCAAGAGTAAAGCAGTAGAATTTAAAAACACAAGGATTTCCAAATCCTTCCTTGTTTCTCTCTAAATATTTTTACTGGTTCTCTCTTCTATCATCAAAATTTAATATCAATTTTAACAATTATTTACAGGTTTCTTCCAATTTTTTGTTATTTTACATTTAAGTCAATATATATTAAATTCAGTTAGCTGATCTTAAATTTAAGCTCTTTTAAGTAAATATAATTAACGAATATTCATTAATAGATCTAATAAATTATTAAAAATGACAATTCAACATGTGTACCGCATTCATATTGACAAAAATAATAAAATTAATTTTTCATTGAAGTCTAAATGGTTTTAAATTTTCATAATTATATACAAACTATTACAATGTTCTACTAATATTCTCTCTTATCATTCTATTTTTTTTTTTGAGAAAAGTTTATAAATTTATAAATAAGAGGAGAAAAAACGCCTTTCTCCGAGGGCTCACAAGAAAAAGACAGCAGAAGACGAAAGTCTCATAAAATAACCCGCAAAACAGTAGGGGTACAGGAAAAACCAAAAAAGAAGGAAAGACCACAGCAGCCAGAAACTAAACCACCCGAAGTGAGTGGAGAAGAAGGGACACACGATCCACCAGCTTCCACAAACCCGCCTTGACCCGAAGGAAAAGGCCAGACCTCCAAACCAAACCAACAATAGAGCGATCTAAAAGCGGCAAAACCAGCAACTCCATGGACAGCTCACTCCTAGATAGGGAGCAAGGTACGATGGAGAAAAAAGACCAGCCAGGATGCACCGAAAATCCGAACTGGGATGATGACAAGCATAGAGACAAAGACGCCACCATCGCAAAACCAACAGCAAAAAGGAAAACCAAGATAATCCGAAGCAGCCGAGCTACAACAGTAAAACCACCAAAGAACCAGTGAAGAAAAAAGCCGGACATCACAAACAAGACAACCAAACCACAAACACCGCCAATGAGGAAGCCAGAGATACAGCACCTGGAAAACTAACAACCACATTAAACACAAAAAAGGGGGGGAGGGGAATTGAGCGTTGGGTGAAGGCCAGCGCTCGCACGCGATGATCAACCTACTCCCAGTCTAGCGTGAGACAAAGCACACGAAATAGAGAGGAGTCTGACCAGATGCTCCGCACGGGAGCTTAAGCGACCCCTGAAAGGTCTACCATGGAAAGCAATAAAGACGTCTTTCCTCACACACCGAATAATAGAAGGTGGGTCCATACGAGCATCTTCGAACGTTGCCTTGTTTCGCGCGCACCAAAGGTGCCAGCAGATGAGGCATGGAATCAAGCGGAAAACGATCGCACGAAGAGACTTACCAGCATTCCCAGACCATCAGGAGTTACGGAGATCAGAAGGAGAACTCGCCAACCGACGCATACCAATAAGGTTTCCGAAGTAATTCCAACACGATCTGGCTGAAAAGCCACCAAAGAACAAATGATTCAGGGATTCGGTTTCCCCATTGCCGCAGCATCTACAACGAGAAGCGAAAAGGATGCCGATTCTTTGGAGGTTCTCGTCAAGTGGCAATCCATCATGGAGAATCCGCCACATCAGAATAGAGACCTTGGGAGCAATACGAGAGTCCCAAATAAAAGAAAAAACCGGACGAATGGGGCTTGGCATCCTAATCGAAGACCAAGCTCTTAGAATGGAAAAGGAAGACCCATCCCATCCTGAAGAACCACCATGACTGTCGGAACAAGCTTTTACCGACTGCATGTGCTTCCAGGTTTCACTAGCATAAGACGGAGAGCCTATGAAGTTAGAGCCCTCAAGTCTACGGTATTTCGCATGGAGGAACGTAGCCCATAAGGAGTTGTTAGCGCCAAATCTATGCCATAATTTACAGGCAAAAGCGACACAAAGGTCCTCAGGTCTTCGCAGATCCAGACCGCCTTCATTCTTGGGGCGACACACCACGTCCCACGACACCCAATGGTGACGACGGGCGCTATCTCTGTTGCACCAGAAGAAAGATGAAGCCAAAGAACGGTAAGACCGAAAGAAGGAAGAAGTAGGGGTCATAGCCGCGAAAACATGAGTACCCATCGAGTTTAAAACGGATTTGATAAGGACAAGACGACCAGCCTGAGAAATAAGAGAAGCATTCCAGCGTAAAATCTTTGCCCTCACTTTATCAGTTATGGGGTCGAAAAGAGCCTTGATTTTTCTACCGCGATACAGGACAACTCCCAAATAAGGAAGGGGAAGGGTGGCTTCCTTGAAGCCAGAGACCGACTCGATCCATAAAGCACGGGAGGGAGGCATGTCTTTTGCGTGGACGAAGCAGCTCTTGGCAGGGTTAACTAGTTGGCTCGAGGAACGCTCATATTGATGAAGAAATTTGAGAAGCCGACGGACAGAGGGGACGCTGCCATTAGAGAAAATGACAACGTCATCTGCGAAGGACAAGGAAGAAACTATATTTTCATTCAACATGAAATGCCAACATTCAACAATTTTCACAATTATTTACGGATTTCTCCTAAGTTTTCTTATATTATTTTATATTCAAGTCCATATATTTGAATTTATTATTTGATCTTGAATTTAAGATTTTTTAACTAAATCCAATTAATAAATATTTATTAATTGATCTAATAAATCATAAAAATGATAATTTTATGTGAATACCGTATCTGTACCGACATAGAAGTTAAAACTATATTTTCATTCAAGTCCATATAATTTAATATTTTCACAATTATATACAAAATTATCTTTGCTACTTTTACATTTCTACATTTAAGTTCATGAAATTTCTTTCTTTCTAAAATTAGTTATTTAATACAAAGAAATATATACATAACTTTTTCTTTCTAAAGTTGGTATTACATTGTAAACAAATATATACAAAAAGACTAATTTTCGAAATTGGTACATCATTACAAACATATATAATGTTTTTCCTTCATAAAATTAGTACGTCAAATGTACTCATATCATTATTAAATTACGAGCGTTACGGCACGCGCTTCGCGCATGAGTTGTTTTTCTACAAATTGCATATGTTTTAACATATTTAAAGTAAGCATAAATATTTAATCATATTTGGCATTGAAATCATGTGTAATTTTTGAAACATAATGATCGAACCAAAAGATTGCGCTTCTATTTCAATTATTAATAAAGATTATATGTAACAATTATATTTGTGTATGTGTGTATGTCTGTTATGTTTATGTTTATGTTTATGTTTATGTTTATGTTTTGCATTGTTTATGTTTAAATGAAAATAGATCTTAATATTTTTTCACAGTGAGATCATGACCTCTTGTTTGTATGAAAGGTCATCTTTTGGAATTTCACGGTCGGACCAAAAAATTGTGTTTTTATAATAAAGATTTATAGATTGGTTGATTTATCTAGAAAGATCCTACATTACCTATTCTAAGGTAGCCATGTATAATTGACCCGCTCTCTGAAGTCTTATTATAATTACATTTGAATACGTCTAAAGTAATTATTGGGAGATTTTATCTCTTAATTTAGTGCGAAGATTATATGAAATAACAATTTAATATTCTAAAAGGTATATATAGGGTATTTTGGGAAGTTCACGGTCGGACCAAAAGATTGCGCTTCCAAACCAACTATTAATAAAGATATTTTGTGAAGAATAACATTACAATTAATGATAAGTGGTGAATGTTTATATTCTATAATATTGGAAAAGAATAAATGTTTTCAATTAGTACGTTTTTGTACAAAAATATATCTCTTAATTATTTAGATTCGTAATCAGAGTTAATCAATGGAAAAAAATTATACCATATTTTGATTAGAAGTATTTTTCTTTCATATTTTATTATCCATTTTACATAAATGTTAAATAAATTTTGAAATGTTTTATAATAAAATAAAAATAGTAAGATATGAAATGATGGATTAAAAATCATTTTTATACATAATTGTAATGATGATATGATTTGTAACGTTTATGTCTTATTTTAACTTGATATTTCTTTTAATAGTTAAATAAATATTTTATCACTCTGGTAATATCGTAAAATTATTTTGATAAATATGTATTGCGAGAACTATAAATGCATATAAATACATTGAGTCTTTGGTATTACACTTCTATTTTTAGGTATTTGTCGTCATTCTCTCAAATAACATTTGAAATTTAATTTATACACCATTTATCTTTTAGTCAAATATATCAAAACCTAAATGTCAATTTTATAATATTTATTAATGAAATTTTATGAAAATATTAGTTTAAACTTTTATTAAAAATACTTACTTTCATTTTTTTGATTGATAAATAATGGATCTTAGAAAATTATAAATCGATGTATAGCTCATTTTTATCAACAAAAATGATAATTTAATTTTTATTCGGATATAAAAATATACGAATCTCATAACAGAAATACATAGTTATAAATATAGTAATTTCAATTTATAACTCATTTATCCTAACAAAATTCATCAAATATTGTATGTAAATTATATTCTTCAAAAATGGTTATAATATTATTTTTCTACAACATATCGTGTGCAACGCACGGGTTACACGCTAGCCAAATAAAAGTAAAGTGGAAGAATTTGAAGCTCTCTCGTTAATTATAGGAATTATCCATATTCTCCTTAATTCTCTCCAAGTGGATATTTTATTTTTAAAATACTATAACTTGCCGGTTTATAATTATTTTACTAAACTTTTCACCCTATCTACATTCAAATGCCTACATTTAAAAGAATCTATAATTATTTACAAATTTTTCGCGGTTCTCTTTCAAATTTTACATTATAGTTCACACATTTACATTAATTATATAATCCAAAATTTAAACTAATTGATAAAGTTGATCAGCTAATATTTATTAATAAATCCTAAATGATGATATTTTTAATTATACTACAAAAGCGTCAACAAATTGGTAAAAAATCATTTAGATGCAAATATATATATATATATATATATAAATCACATAACATAAATTATATACATTAATGAAAATAATAAATTTATTTTATAATTTATTTACTAAATGAATTTATAATACATTGTACAATAAAATTCTATTAACTTCAAATACATAAAATTTTAACTTTTTTACATTTACTTAGAAGTTCTTCTTAATTATATTCTAATATTTTATATTCAAGTCCATATATTTGACTAATTGTGTAATCTTAAATTTAAACTATTTAAACTAGGGTAAATCGCACGTAGGTGCATCTAGAAGCTAGATGTTGGTGAGATTCCATTGATTAGTGGCTAGTTTTTTCATAATTTCAAAAGGACACCGTGAAATCATATTCATTGAATTCTCTTTATTAATAGTAGAGATAAATATGATTAACTGATATTTATTAATCTATCTAATAAACCCTAAAAATACAAAGATTTCAATACATACAATATTCATATATACGAGAAAATAATAAATATATTTCTTCTTTATTCAGATATATGAATATTTAACTCACATAACATAAAATGTCTATGTAGATAATAATAACTCTTTTAATTTCTAATTCATTTATCTCAAAAAAATTATCGTACATTACACAACATAATTTCATTTTTAACAACCTTTAAAAGATAAATTTATATTTTACAACATTATGATGTGAATGCACAGATTATATCGATAAAAATTAGATTATATAAACTTTCTCACTTTCAATGTGTTATCAAACCATACCCAACATATAACTCAACCAAATGCTACGTAACACTATTTTGCAATTATCAAAATTTTAAGCATGACCTCCTACAACAAAATGAAATCCATGGTTCACTACAAGGATAAAATTGTTTAAAATTGAAAACTTAATAATGAATAAAAGTCCACACATCTAATTCAAAAAAAAAGCTCACATGCAAATTATCTTACCATAAAATGCATGCTCTTCTCAAATATAAATTTGTACCAAACTCTTCTCAATTTTAACTTTTTACATTTAACTCCTTATATTTAATTAGTTATATTGATCATTAATTCAAATTATTCAAATAAATTCAATTTTTAATGTTCATTAATCCATTTATAGATCATTTAAAAAAGATGATAATTCAAAATATATACAAACAAAATGGTGAAGTTACTTATTCGCTCATACATATAAAAAAATCAGATAACATAAATTATTTACATTTACAACATTAACAATTTTAATTTCTAATTTTTTTGAGTTAGAACATTAATTTTTACAGAGATATATAGTTAGTGAGCATTAAACTCTCAACCTTATATCTGAGCGTCGCAAGTTATTTTAGTTTATGATTAATATATATCATAATAAATTTAATGTATATTGCAGAATAAATATATTTTTAGCAATAATTAAAATATAAATAGTATTTTTTAACAATATTACCATGTGCAATGCAAGAATTCACACTAGTATATCGTAATGAGAATTTCACTGAGTGAAAATTGTAAACGTGTCATGTTATCATGTTATTGTTTAGTTAATCACTACGTTGCCTAATACATAGTTTGATAAAGCCACGAGAGGCCCAAAATCTAGATCAGAAAATAGGCCCGAAAGATATCATTGACTGAAATCACATTTCAAATCAACCATCTGTGAATTCGGCCACCATCCGCACAAAATGTCAGGGCTTCTTCAGGCTCATCGTTGTACACAGTTTGAGCCTGAAGTGGTAATCATTTAAGTATGCTTACGTAAACTAGTTAATATGGATTAACTAGTTATTTGCACATGTTACTTATGCTTGTACACGGTTACCCATGCTTATTACTTATATGCACTTTTAGTTTTTTATAACTTGGTGTGGGTTATCTTTTAATTTTTCCAGAAAAAAGAAACTTGTTCCCCCTAACAAAAATAATATATATCGATAACCATCCTCGTTGATCGATCGTTGTTTTTTCATTTTTTTTTCAATCAGACCCCATCGAAATGGTGAATCGTTGTCATTTTTTCCTTATTTTTCGATGTGCGGTTGCCGAATTTTGCTTTGCACGATGAATAAAATTGTAAACTATTTTATTTGAGTGTAGTCTCCATAATAGTTTTTTTTAGGTGTGATCCTCCCAAAATTTATCCATCCCTCGCTATCTAGAAATAAAGTCACTTTAACAATGTCATATACCATAGTCTATAAGATGCTTATACACACTTTCAACCTTGGCAGTGCACTAATTGAATACCGGTATGTTGTGAGATATCAATTAGTTAATTCATGAATATCAATGACATTAAGTGCTTAGGCATGCCAATTGACTCACTATACATTTTAGATTATTTTAAATTTGGTATTCAATGGTTATTCTAAATTTTCCCGCAGCCCGGTGTTTTAGTAATGTACTTCCATTTTAAAATTTATACACTATAGATCAGTCAAAGACAAAATTGGTTAACATATAAACAAAACTAAGCTTTTGTTGGAACTGGGTCGATCGAAAGTGGATGAAATATATAGATTTCAAAATAAAAATCATATTCTAGATCATATTGCATCTATGAAGTCTAAAGTTTGAACTAAATCCAATCTAATTGATTTAAATAAAGACATGTTTTATTTAATTTTTTATTTGATTAGTTAATATATTTAATTAATAAGACTTTATATAGTTAATGACTATATCTTAATATGCTTACAATTTTATAACGTAGCATATAATTGTATAACGCGCACGTGCAACATAACATATGATGTACATGGTTATGCTCATATATAATAGATACTGTGACTTATATCTTCTTCTACTACTACTACACCACACACACATATATTTAAAAATTGGTTCATTATTAATGACGAAAACAACACTAAAAAACTTGCCAACGTAGCAAGGAATAAAAGAACGATGATCTTTAAACATATTCATCGATACAACACAACACAACACATAATAAATAATAAACAATGTAACAACCCGCATATCTATCGATTTTATATTTAAATATTTTATCGTTAGTCGGGTGTTAGTCCGAAAAGCTACTTTTTGCATACGGTCAAATTAGGACTCGAGACCACCCCCATTGAGTTCAAAATGACGTTTGCGATCTTTTTGAGTGTAAACTTCGATATGTTTGAAGATAGTGAAATTTTCGACACTTTTTCCCGCCTTTGACTTTGGTTTGGACTGCACCCCTTTAGTTCAGCCCAACCCTCTTCCTCACTCTATCAAAACACTTTAAGCTTTGTCAAAAATGGTGGTGGGAAGTGGAAATTAAAACTCCAAACACAAATTCTATTGCAAATCCGAGATTCAACATCAAATTCACGTGAAGAACATTGATTCAAGCTTGTTGGTGTTCTTGCTTTGCTCTCAAATCTCCATCTTCATCAAATTCCGTGAAAAGGTGAGATTTTTGATCTCACATCTTGCCTATAGATGTCATTGGGCTGTTGGGAATGATCCCCTATTGCATTTGTATGAATATTTGCTTTTGATTTGGATCGAATCGGCGAAAAACTCCAACTTTCAGCGTTTTTGGGAAATTCCTGCACTTAGGTCGCTCTGGCTTCGTTAGGTCGCTAAGCCTTAGGTCGCGCGTTGAAAAGTCACCCCTTTCTTAGGTCGTTCACGAGTTAAGGCCTAGGTCGCTTGCGTGCTTAGGTCGTTCCGGCTTAGGTCGCAGGGAAATAGGTCGTAGGTCGAAGCAGCTTTAAGTTATAGGTCGTTGCCGACCTAAAATTCCTAGGCAAAATGTTAGGTCGTTCGCCCTTAAGTCGTAGGTCGTTGCCGACCTATAATCCCCCAAGCAAACTTTAAGTCGCGAGTCTTAGGTCGCGAACCACGATAGGTCGCGTACCCTTAGGTCGCGAATCACCTTAAGTCGCGTAACTCTGTTAGGTCGTAAGGCCTTAGGTCGCGCCTCACTGTTAGGTCGCGGACATCCTTAGGTCGCGCCTCACTGTTAGGTCGCGCACATCCTTAGGTCGCGCCTCACTGTTAGGTTGCGCACTTCGTTAGGTCGCGCCTCACTGTTAGGTCGCGCACTTCGTTAGGTCGCTCGCGAGTTAGCACTTAGGTCGTTTGACCTGTTTACCCCTAGGTCGTTCGACCTGTTCTTCTGCTAGGTCGCATGGCATTCTTCCCTTAGGTCGTTTGGCTTCTCGAGGCCGCTTGCCTTCACTAGGTTGTACCGTGACGGGGCGCTGCCCCTTGGACCCCCGCGACCTGACCGGGCAGGTCGAACCCCGTATAACTCTGCGTAGGCGATCTTATCTGAAAAGCATTCAACAGAACTTCCACTTTGATGCATTTTGAGCTGATTTCCTTGGATTTTATTCACGTCTTCGAATGTGAATTTTTGTGATAGATTGTTCCAACAATCGTTTTATGACTTGTCACTTTAAAGATATGAAGGTTTTAATACTAGTATTAAATATCAAAATTCTTTCATCCAATCGATTTCAACACTATTTTTAATATCAAAAGTTCGTTTTCTCAAACCGATTTCCAATCTACTAATATATATAAGCCTTTACTTCACTCGAATGAGAAATCGACTTAAACGACTTAGTAAAACGAGTGGTATGAAACGCTTGCGTTCACTTCGTCGGTTAGCTCTTGGACTTGTTCGATTGAACCCTTTTCGTGACAATTTCCTAGTGAAGATTTACAGCTTGTTCGTAAATATTTAAGTTAAGCAAGTGGTTATGGGACATGAAGCTAAACTCATATATTTACTAGCTTGGTGTGATTGACACTTCTCGCTGATCATGATGATCATTTTATGATTTAGACTAGCAATTGTGCGATGTCTCTTTATTTGCAAAGTTAGACTAGACCGCAGTGGTGTGATTCCGACTCACACATATCTCTTTGTCCGCAAGGTTAGTCTAGACCGCAGTAGTGTGATTCTGACTCACACATATCTTTTTGTTTGCGAGGTTAGGCTAGACACCACTTGTGTGATTCCATTCACACATACCTTTTTGCTTTTTGGTTAGCCTAGGCCTCAATCAGTGTGATTTCGACTCACACATATGGGGTAGCGCCCCACGGTTTTCGGACCATCATGTGATAGGCCTCTTTCTCTTTTTATGATTTCTGGATTTCTTGTTTGATTTCTGGATTTTTATGTCATTGACTTGTTATGAGTACAAGTTTAGGGTATGATGCCCTCTTTGGATCTTTGAGAAGATTCTCGTGATATTGATCATTTCTCATCGGTTGATCTCCTGTCGATCATCATTTTCATACTTATAGTAGTATGTCAGTATGGATATTTTACGCTTATGCCATATCTTTTATTTTATATCATGTCATCTGATATTTATAGTTAGACTGGTCCGTTTATTATTTTCTTAAATAATACTCGGGTCAGACCGAGATGTTACAGGTGCTTCTGCTTGACTTCCTCCCGGGATTTGCTACTCTGACTTTTGGCTGACTATTTAGTTTAGCAGTTTTTTTGTTGTATACACTTGAGATATGGACTCATAGTTGTATTCTTTTGGTATAGCACGTGTTGCTATTCTTTTGTATTATTGTGGATCTTTTTGACCACTACTCTGATGTACACTTTCATGTGATAGTTATATATTCATATCTTCTTCCGCCTTTGTGATATGGATGTCTGTGACTGCTTTGTGTTGTGTTTATTTCTATGTTTGTTTCCGAAGATTATTTTATAGCCACCGTGTGATAATCAATTACATGGATGGTCGCTCCTTAACAGCCTTATTCTCCGTGCTAGTTGACAGCACTACATCGTAGTGTCCTTGACTAGCGTGGGTATTGAGGTGGGGCGTCACAAACAACATCGCATCACTACTCACAATCCGACCTAAAGACCCACACCCGAAAACAATATATACAAATTTCAAACCCTAACAATGCACCGTCGTATCATCCTGGATCAAAAATTATCTAACTCATAATAAGATCCATGTCCTCTTCTCTCATATCTACACTTCTACCATAAAATTGAGTATAAAATTGAGCTCGAATATCATTATAAATCAATTTCGTCCTCTGCTCTTTCAAAAGACTCTTCGATTCAAAGACCCATCGATTACGCTCCATCAAGATATGATGGATGACTGCAGTAGCCATGGTGAAAGCGAGATCCCGGATTATTCCTTTTTGGGAGAAGCAGATGTTGATGAGATCTAATTCTTCAATCAACCTAGACTCGGTTACTTGTGGAAGGGACAGTCAACAACGCATCTGATTCAAAGATAAGTACCTAATTCGCATGAGAAAAGTAATGGTTATATGTTTGTTGATGTTGATCAATGCCACATCTAATAATCCCCATGAAAACAGCTTATCTTTAGTTGGTAATCTACCCAAGCAAACTTTATATGGCGTGCAACTCATTTTTTTAGCTGTGGCTCGATGCCATATCACTTTTGCCCAATCAACTTCTTGCGTTCTAGGTCTTATACTATTCCATACTGTAGAAAAAGTAAATGATTTTTTCCCCATAATTTTTTAATAGTCTGAGTTTTGATGTTGATCTATCTGTGTTGCATGCACCAACTCCGGTAGTTGTCTAGTAGATGTAAGTAATTCTGAATGAAATAAGCCCCATGTTATAGTGCAGTTAACATTTGCATTAGCATCAAGACATAAACTATTCCATCCTAGTAAATCCACCATATACTTGTGATTAGGCTGCGGTCTAGCGATGTTGTATCCCCATTTACAATGATCCTTTGCATTATTTTTGCTGCCACATCCCTAACATGTAAAATATATTTCATACTCTACGAGAAATTGTTATTTACTGCCATAACCTGAAAATGTTGACTACGAAGATACTTATTCCTCATTCATTTACTCTATAAACATTATTTTGTAAAAGGTCCCCACAATATTTTCAACAAAGCAATTTCTCTTAATTGTTTAAGTAGCCTAAGACCAATACCACCCTTTAATTTAGGTTTTCATAAAGTATTCCATGCAATTTTATGCATTCTATCCCTAACCCCTCCCCCGGCGAAAAAAAATCAACACACAATTTTCTATTTTATGAAGCACGGAAGAGGGTAGATGATAAATTAACAACCAACAAAAACAATTGGGATTCTTGTTAGGATAAAGGCACATCCAGATATTTTACAGGCAAACCATCTTCAACCATTCCCAATGCAGATAAAATTGGATTCTTGTTAGGAACATTCCGATCAAAATATACCTGTCTGATTTATATGCAATCCAACGGTAGTAGCTAGTTATTGAAAGGTGTTTTATTCATAGCAATTGTTTTAGGAATGGTAGTAATAAGAAATATCATAACGTCATTAGCATATAATAAATGTGAAATAATAGATTGAGTAGTTGAAAAATTGGCTGAATTTGATTTAAAACTGCTGCATCTTCCATCAAGAGTGAAAATGCTCCATAACAACAGAATATAAATAAGAGGATAAAGGGACTCCCTGTTGTAGGCCTCTATTTTATGTATATATGTATGTATGTACACGCGCATGCACATACACGCATAAAATAATTCGTTTCACGACATCCTTTCACCTCCAATCGTCTCAGTTCCACCTCCAATCGCCTGAGAACATTCCTAACACCTAACCCTATGTTTCTAAGTATAGTTTTACACTTTATTTCATCAATTAGTTGTACATTCCTTAAATTATAAGGATTAAATGAAATCATAATTTCTATTTACTGTTTCTAACAAATTCTCTTCCAACCCCTGTTTGATCTAAATTTATACAATTGATGAAGTTTATCTACACTAATATAGTCTACATATCACGTTTATAAGATCAAAATTGCATTATACGAAGAGAAAACTATGAACCACTGACAGAAATTGTAACACCCCAGATTTTTGGTAACATTATTTAGATAGTTAATTAGTCAAATAAATAAATAATGTATTGATTAGGGGATTGAGATTTGATTTTTATTAAAGGTAGACGTGCCATCTAAAACTATAGAATTAAAAGAAGATTTAAAATGAATTAGAGGAAGGGTAAAATAGAAAAGATGACCTTCTTATGTTTAAAACTCTTGGTCGTGTATTAGAATACACGTTCATTTAATTTTGAAAATTTTAAAATAAGAGGCCGGCCACCATTAACAAGGAAAAGAGGAAGAAGAATTAAGAAAAGCTAAAGGAAAAGCTAATTCAAATCAAATTCATCCAAATCTCAAGCTCCTTAATCTTTAAAGCTGCGGTGAATAATGTTTACATCTCATTTTTGTTTTGTTTCGGTTTTAAGATTAAATCTGAATATTTTGCATTGATTTTCCATATTTTTGAATGATGGAATGATTATATATACTTGTTGATGGTTTATGTATGTTCATATAGGCTTTATGACATGATTTGATTTGAATACCCTATTAAATGACATCCAAACGCATTGTGAATTTTTATGAAGATCTAAAACGATATTTTAGAGATGGGTTTTAATTTTTAGATTTTTCTGAATTTTAGTGGAACTAGTATGAATTTTCTAGGGAAGAAAATGGTATTTTGGGTTATAAATTATTTTTGGGTAAATAATTAATTATTTGGGTTTGAAATTTTTATATGTTAGACAACATATATAACATAATTTTCTAGAATTTTTCCAAATTTTTCCTAAGTGTTTTAATGGTTATATAAAATTATTTAAGGTATGAGGCTTAAATATTTTATATAATCAAGGAGGAGAAGGGGCTTTTTGTAAAATTGTTTAAATTTCTAAATGTGGAAAATCGATAGCACTTTTGAAAAGAAAATTTGGCAACCAATCAGATTTAGACATACAAGGCAGGTTAGGTACAAAAGCAATAGTTTTAAAGTAAAAATAAATAGGTCTTTCATTGTTTCGAAGCTTTCGGTACCGGATACTCACTACACCAAATACTGAGATTTGCAACTAACCATCCACGCATTTGGCAACGGTTAATAACCGTTGCCATTTAGCAACGGTTAATAACCGTCTTGGTTCATTTAGCAACGGTTTTTTCTTGTTGCTAATTGGGAACGGTTATTAACCGTAGCTTCTTTGGAGACAAATGATGGCGGTGAATTTCATCCTTTCGCGCCATAATTTTTGGCGCGCTTCGTTCCAATTAGCAACGGTTTTCAACCGTGGCTAATTAGCAACGGTTATTAACCGTCCCAATCTTTTAGCCGACCCAGTGGCAAGCCCACCAAGCCCCTGGGATGGGGCAACCAACTGAGCCGGGCAACACCCAAAATCTATTTTACTTCACAGTTACAGCTCAATAGCAATCTCCATGTTGGCGATCTGCTCGAACCCAAAAAAACTAGGGTTTCAAAAATCAACGCTTTCTAAATAATCATCGCTGCATACTCGGCTATTCCATCAGCCATCGTCGGCTCAAGCTTGCCTCCTACGCGATATTTTCTACTGCTGATTTGAAGTCCTGCTATAGTCTCTATACTGCCACTGCTAATTAAGTATGCGAATTTCTTGTTTTGAGTTGTCTAATTTTCTAAAATTGAGTCGCCATTTTACTGCTTTAGATTTCATTAACCTTGAAAACGCCTGAAGCTAATACCTTATTAGTATTTAGTTATAAACAAGTAGTTTTCTGTAAATAATCGTTTAGGAATTGAAATTTGAAAGCTGAAGCTAAAAAACTAATAATTATTTAGGAACTGATACTTACATTGATGTACTATTTTTCCTGCAGTGTGTGTATGTCTACCCGCAAACATTTAGGCAGAACCCAATATGAGTTGCCTGTACACTTAACTAGATACACTAGTTTGTAAACTTGATACATTTCGTTAAAAATTAAATACACTATTTTGTAAACTATTTGAGACTATAAGTATTGCAGCCCACTTAATGTGGCAACTTTTGTATAAAAAGTTGATACTTTGTTATGTTATAGTTTTATATGTGATTTTATGGTTATATATGAAAAAGAAAATAAAAAAAATTGACATGTTATATAGTAAGGGGCAAAAAAATTCACATTGGGCTTGGTTAACCGATTCTTTGGGCCGCCCTTAGTTTTAGGATTGATGTTTCATTAAGTTTTTGGGGATTGATTATAGTCAATATCTACTACTCTTTAACAGTTTGCCAAAGTAGAGATGCACCTTCTAATCTGAACCATCAGAATACATATTTGATGTTTTAAGTGTACAGTGTTAGAGAACCAAGAAACAATTGGTTATGCAAGGGATGATCTTTTTACATTTATATATGATTTGTTTTACAAATTGTAATGTACTGTACTGCATGCTAGTTAGACATAGTTGCTTATAGTGACTGCTAGGGTATAAGTTGATGCAATGAATTTTGTTTTACTAAATATGAGACCATATTTAGTAAGTGGATAAAATTGTTGTTAATGGCGCAAACCAAGTATCAGGAGAGGGGTAATGCATAGACATTACTCTGGTGCTACAAAATGGCGCCGTTGTAATGGCAAATTTTTTGGAAACAGTTTGATGCTAATGTTAAATTTCAAGTGAAATCAAAAGAATATTCATCTGTTTAGTTAATATCAGAGTTGAACTTGGTGGAAAGCCATAAGATATTGTTACCCATGATTTATTATTAGCTCTTGTTATTTTCTTTCAGTATGTCTTTTAGTATAGACAAACAATGGATGAATCAATCTAATCGAAGAAATACAGAATATGTGGAAGGTGTGAGAAATTTTGTTAAATTTGTTGCTGAAAACAGTGGCAATAAGGAAAAGTATTCGTGCCCTTGCACGCGGTGCAAAAATGAAGATACATTCAAATTAAATGACATTCATTTTCATTTGCTTAGATATGGTATTGTTCAATCATATACCGTGTGGTGTTTTCACGGGGAAAGAATACCGGAGAAGCCAAAACAACAACCGGTTAGTCATGCCACAAATACTGATGAGTCCGAACATATTAGGATGGAGGATTTGATCAATGATGCAGATAGATTCCATCATTTTCAACCTACAAGTCAGTTGCATGATAATGCTAATATTGGTGAGCATTTTACGGATAAATCATTTTTTGATAGTGCAACTGCAATAGAGCCATTGTATCCTTCTTGTCCAAAAGAGATTACAAAGTTGTATGCCATTGTGAAACTGAATAGCTTGAAGACCCAATACGGCTTTTCAGACAATGGTGTGACTGCAGTACTCGAATTCATAAAGGAGTTACTCCCCGAAGGTAACACGCTACCTTCAAAGTACCCCGACGTGAAGAAGATCATTAAGCAAGTTGGGATGAATTACATAACTTATGATGCATGCATTAATGACTGCATCTTGTACTAGAAAGATAATGCGAACAAAGTTTCATGTACAAATTGCAACGCACCAAGATACAAGACATCATTCGACGAAGAGAGAAAAGCTACCACAGTACCTCAAAAGACCTTAAGACATTTTCCTTTAATTTCTAGATTGAGAAGACTGTATACTGTACCATGGATAGCAGAAGCGATGACCTGGCATGGTCGTGCCAAGTCCGGTACAACCGTAATGCGTCATCCGCATGATACTTCTCAATGGAAAACTACAGATTCTTTTGATTCTTCGTTTGCTGCTGAACCACGAAATATCACGCTTGGAATAGCAACAGATGGTTTCTGTCCGAATGCTTCTTTAACTAACCCTTACAGCTGTTGGCCAGTAATTGTAGTACCATATAACCTTCCTCCGTCTTTGTGCATGAAAAGAGAGTTCTCAACGTTAACTCTGTTGATTTCTGGGCCAAAACAACCGGGAAGGATATTGATGTTTATTTAGAACCTTTGATAGACGAGTTAAAGCAGTTATGGGAAGGAGTCGTTACATTTGATTCATTTATGAAATCTGAGTTCATAATGAGAGCTAGAGTGTTGTGGGCAATCCATGATCATCCCGCTCTTGGGACTTTATCGGGATGTACAACTCACGGCTACTTTGCATGTCCTCTTTGTTGAGAAGAAACTACATCTGTTTATCTCCCTGAAAGTAAGAAGATTTGTTACATGGGACATCGTAGATTTCTTCCGTCCGGACACAAGTTTCGATACGATAAGACAAATTTCAACAACGAGCAAGAACTTAAGCGTCCTCCAAAACCACTGACTGGTTATCAAGTTGAAAAAAAGGTAGCGAATATAAAAATGAATGTTGGTAAAAACATACCGGAAATTGGTCGAAAACGGAAAAAGACAATCGATGAAGAAGTTCCTGCATGGTATAGGAGGTCGAAGTTCTTTGATTTGCCATATTGGAAAACAAATTTGACCCGACATAATATTGATGTTATGCATACGGAGATGAATGTCACGAAACATTTGATCAACACAATTATGAACCATAAAGACATGTCAAAAGATGGGATCAATGCACGGAAGGATTTGAAAATCATGGGTATAAAACAAAAGTTGTGGGTGATAGAAGATCTTGAAACAAGTAAAGTAACCATACCAAATGCGACTTTCACTTTGAGCAAAGAAGAAAAGATACGGTTTTGCACCGTTTTGAAAAATTTGAAAGTGCCGAGCAAATTCTCTTCGAACTTCCATAACAATGTGAGCATCAACCCTTCTGAACTAAAAAATATGAAGTCACATGATTACCACGTCATAATGCAACATTTATTTCCGGTATTGCTTCAGCATTGTTTTCCGCAACATAAGGATCTACGGAATGCTATTCACCGCATTAGTCTCTTTTATAACATTTTGTGCTCAAAGGTGATCAACAGGGAACATCTTCTAAAAGCAAAGGCTAGTTTGGTAGAAGCAATGTGTGTTATTGAAAAACATTTTCCGCCTGCATTTTTTGATATCAGTATTCACCTTATGGTTCATTTAGCCGATGAAGCATTGATTTCTGGTCCTGTTAGATATAGGTGGATGTACCCATTTGAACGGTAAATTACTAATTTTAGTTATGTACATAATTATTCGATTTAAATAGCTATTGATGTCTACATTTTACAATTATTTGATGCAGGACAAGTACTAAGTCGTAACCGACTTAAGGAAATTGAAACTTTAAGTCGTGACCGACTTAACATCATGGGTATAAGTCGTGACCGACTTAGTAAAGCTAAGGACCAAAGTCGTGACCGACTTAAGGGAGACAAAGGCATGAGTCGTGACCGACTCAACGGAGGTGAAAACATAAGTCGTGACCGACTTAACAGAGTGGAAGACCTAACTCATGAAGATGTGCGAGTTATCGAATATCTTAAGTCACCAGAACGACCTACCGAGTTATACAGTAAGAAGGCTGAGAAAACTGATGAAGTATTAGATCGAGTACGACCTAACGAAATAAGAAAGAGTGCTGGGATACGACTTAAGGAAGGTGATAGGTCGACACCGAGTTACGATTTCTTTAAGTCGGCCGAAGTTTTAAGTCGCTGAAACCCAGAACCGAGGATCTTTCTACCGAGTTAATCTCTACCATTGATTTTCTTAAGTCGTGTGAAGATGCTGTGGTCTTAGGTCGCGAAGTTTCTGATGCCGCTTTTGTTTTAAGTCGTTACAGCTGGATGCCGTTGATTTTTAGACCGAGATAATCTCTGCCGCTGATGGAAGCTGAATCTATTGATGAGTCGTATACGACTTATACTAGGTCGTAGGTCGCAACTTTTATAAGTCGTGAGTAGTTTGTAATACATATATGTTGAGTCGCTTCTGTTATAAGTCATAAGTCGTCTGTTTTCATATATCGTCTGTTGTAAGTCGTATGGTGTCTGTATTCTGTTGAGTCGTAAGTCGTGTACGACTTATGTTGAGTCGGAGACTTTGTTAAGTCGGAAACGACTTAGGAGTTAGTGAAATTTCTGTTGTAAAGTTGTTCGCCTATAAATAGGCCGTGAATCTCATTTGTAAAGGTTGTTGATTTTTGAATAAAATTCTCTTTTGATTGCTGTGTGCTTTCATCTAAATTGGTAGTTGAGTGTAATCTCCTATCTCCTCTTTCGGTTAATCGAGTGCGCTCGATTCAACGATTGTAGAAGCCGATTCGCGGAATCAAGTGCGCTTGATCAACGCTTGAAGAATTGAAGATCTTTGAACCCGGTATCGTGCGCGATCAACGAGTTCGGGATAGCTAGAATTCGGTATCTTCGGATCAATGAATTTGGGCATTTCAGTATTCATCAATCCATCGATTGCTATTTTCACCGATTGAAGATTGTTTTGTTTAATCCGCTGCGTCAGTTTTGGTATCGGAGCCTGTTCTAGCCAATCATAGCTAGATCGAGACTTGGAGCCTATTCAATTTGAAGTTTGAAGTGATAGCCGAGAGCTTGAGGTGTTGAGCCGTGATCCAGTTTGAAGTGTTCGACTTTGTATTGAAGTTGTTTGATCGGATTTGAGTGGGAAGCCGAAACTTTGTCCATCGTGTTCATCGCGATTTGCAACAAAGTGGAAGTTTTCGATCCATTTCATTTTCGATCAAAGTTCAAATTGTGTTTGAATTAGAAGAGTTTGGAAGATTTCAAGTATGCCGCCAAGAAGAGCTAATCGCCACCAAAACGTAGAAGCTTTGTATCGAAGAGAAGAAGCTGATGAGATGGAGCAAAGAATCAATGAAAACTTTAGTGAAAAGCTTAACGAAGGAATTGGCCGGTTAGAGAAGCTTATGACGGAGATGAATCAAAATCGAAGAAGGGTTTCACCAGAATCTAACCATGGGGGTAGTAGAGTCTCGCCGCATTCCAATCGAGACAGAAGTGTTGAAAATGATCAAGGGCGTGGGAGGAACGTGAATGATCGTGAACGGAGGAATGTAGATAGAAGGATTGATGGTGGAAGACCTAATGGTAGTAGAGATGTGGGTGGACGAGATAGACAACGCTATACATCTGATTTTGAAGAAGAGTATGATGGTGGTAGTGTTCGAGGACAAGGACAAGGACAAGGGAGAAATTACTCTGAGTATGATCACAAGTGGGAGTCGGGGATGAAGACTGAAATTCCTGAGTTCAAAGGTGGTATGCAAGCGGAGGAGTTTCTAGATTGGGTGGCTAATGTTGAAGAAATTTTTGATTTCAAAGAAGTTCCAGAACATCGTAGAGTGAAGTTGGTTGCTACAAGGTTGAAGGGTAGAGCTTTGGCATGGTGGTAGCAAACCAAACTTACACGTGAACGAATGGGGAAGTCAAAAGTTGAGTCTTGGGAGAAGATGAAGAAATTAATGAAAGCAACGTTCTTACCTTACAATTATCAATCTTTGATGTATCAACGTTTGCAGAACTTGAGGCAGGGCACAAAAACTGTTAATGATTACGCAGATGAATTTTATCAGCTCATTGCCAGGAATGATATAATGGAGACGGAAGAACAGCTGACTGCCAGATTTGTTGGAGGGTTGCGGATAAAGATCCAGGATATGGTTAATATGTTCGATCCAAGATCTGTAGCGGAGGCACATCAAAAAGCGTTAGCTTGGGAGAAGCAAGGACGACGAGGAGGTGGTGTGTTTACTAATTCTAACAATCAAGCGAAGGGTGTTGGTGGGAGTTCTAATGTTTCTAAACCTATCAGTAGACCAGTTGTGAAGGAGGCTGAGAAGACAAAGTTTAACAACGGTTTCAAATGTTACAATTGTCAGGAATTTGGTCACAAAAGTAGCGAATGTCCAAAGCCGAAGAAGAGAGCTATGATAACAGAGGTTGAGGATGAGGATGAGGAAGCTGAATGTTCCAATTCACCACCTGATGAGGAGGAAGAAGAAGTGTCGGGAGACGAAGGTTATAATCTAATGATGAAGAGGTCCTGTTTAACACCAAAGCAAGAGGAGGATTGTAGTTGGTTGAGGAGCAATATTTTTCAGTCAACATGTACTATTCTGGGGAAAGTTTATAAATTTGTTATTGATGCTGGAAGCTGTGATAATATAATTTCTTCTGAAGCTGTGAGGAAGTTGGCATTGAAGACTGAGAAACATCCGAAGCCATACAAGCTAGCTTGGTTGAGGAAAGGCGGGGAGGTGAAGGTTGGACGAAGGGCTCGCATGAAGTTTTCAATTGGGAAGAAATATAAAGACGAAATCTGGTGCGATGTGGTAGATATGGACGTTTGTCATTTGTTGCTGGGAAGACCGTGGCAGTATGATAGGGCGGTGCAACATGATGGGCGTACCAACAGTTACAGTTTCATGTTTGAAGGCACAAAGATTACTCTAGTTCCAAAGAAGCGACAACAGGAGGAAAACAAGTTGGAAGAAATTGAAGAGCTTAAAACTTTGTTATCTTTAAAGGAGTTTGTGAAGGAAGTAGAGGAGGAGCCGGAAGTATTCTTGTTAATTGGGCGTGAGAGCAAAAAAGAAGTTGAAATTCCAGACGAAGTTAAACCAGTTTTGAAAGAATTTGACGATGTATTTCCAGAGGAGTTACCAACGGAGTTGCCACCGTTGAGGGATATACAACATCAGATAGATCTTGTTCCAGGAGCTGTGTTGCCACACAGACCACATTATCGAATGAGTCCGAAGGAACATGAAGAATTGCGGAGGCAGGTAGAGGAATTGCTTGAACACGGGCGTGTGCAGGAGAGTTTAAGTCCTTGTGCTGTACCAGCTTTATTGGTACCCAAGAAGGATGGAATGTGGAGGATGTGCACTGACAGTCGAGCATTGAATAAGATTACTGTGAAATATAGATTTCCAATGCCGAGGTTGGATGACTTGTTAGATCAAATAAGCGGAGCTACTATATTTTCGAAGATTGATTTGAAGAGCGGATATTATCAAATTCGTATCAGACCAGGAGATGAGTGGAAGACTGCTTTTAAAACAAGGGAGGGTCTATACGAGTGGTTGGTTATGCCGTTTGGTCTATCGAATGCACCGAGTACATTCATGAGGGTGATGAATCAAATTTTCAGACCGTACATTGGAAAATTTGTGGTGGTTTACTTTGATGATATTCTGATCTACAGTGCAAGTACAGAAGAGCATGTTCAACATTTGAAGAAAGTGTTAATTATTCTTCGTAAAGAACAATTCTACGCTGCTACAAAGAAGTGTGTCTTTATGGCGAGGAGTGTTTTATTTCTGGGATATGTTGTATCGGAAGAAGGAATACAGGTTGACCAAAGTAAAGTCGAAGCAATTAGAGATTGGCCACAGCCCAAGACGATAACGGAAGTTCGTAGTTTTCACGGGTTGGCTTCATTTTATCGAAGGTTTATTCCACACTTTAGTAGTGTGATGGCGTCTGTGACTGATTGTATGAAGGGTAAACAGTTTACATGGACGGAGGAAGCAGGAGTTGCTTTTGAACGAATCAAAGAATTGTTGACGACAGCACCAATCCTAGCATTACCTGATTTTCAGCTAGTGTTTGAACTACATACTGATGCATCCAAGGTTGGGATTGGGGGAGTGTTGAGTCAAAGGGGTCGTCCTATTGCATATTTCAGTGAGAAGTTGTCAGGAGCGAAGATGCGATACAGTACATATGATGTGGGATTTTATGCTGTTGTGCAAGCTATTAAACACTGGAGACACTATCTATTTCAGAAAGAGTTTGTTTTATACACTGATCATGAGGCGTTGAAACATTTACAAGGGCAAGACAAGATTTCAGCGAGACATGCATCGTGGATTGCATATCTGCAACAATTTACATTTGTTGTGAAACACAAGTCGGGAGTGACAAATCGTGTTGCGGATGCGTTGAGTAGAAGAAATCACTTGTTAACTACATTGAAGGTTGAAGTGACGGGGTTTGAATTGTTGCCAGAATTGTTTGAAGAAGATCCTTATTTTGCAAAGCTTGTTGAGAAAGTCAAAGATGGAAATACTGACGAGTTTGTGATGGCAGATGGTTTTCTGTTCAAGGGAACTCGATTATGTATACCGGATTGCAGTTTGAGAATGAAGATTGTAAAAGAGCTACATGAAGAAGGACATGTTGGGAGAGACCGTACCTTACAGTTGATTTCACAATCTTACTTTTGGCCATCGATGAGGAAAGAAGTGGAGAGGTTTGTGGAACGATGTCATATTTGTCAGGTTTCGAAAGGAACTGCAACTAATGCTGGGTTATATATACCGTTACCTGTACCAATTAAACCATGGGTTGATGTGAGTATGGACTTCGTGTTGGGATTACCGAGGACACAGCGTGGTAATGATTCCATTTATGTGGTAGTTGACCGATTCTTGAAAATGGCACATTTTATCGCTTGTAAGAAGACGGCGGATGCTGTTCATGTTGCTCAATTGTTTTTCAAAGAGATATATCGACTTCATGGATTGCCAGAATCGATTGTGTCAGACAGGGATACACGTTTTCTGAGTCATTTTTGGCTAAGTTTGTGGAAGATGGTGGGAACGAAGCTGAAGTTTAGTAGTGCTTATCATCCACAGACAAATGGACAGACTGAGGTGGTAAACCGATCATTGGGAAATTTGCTGAGGTGTCTTGTGCAAGATAATCTGAAGAGTTGGGATGTGAAATTATGCCAGGCAGAGTTTGCTCATAATCATGCTGTGAATCGTAGCACAGGGTTTAGTCCATTTCAGATAGTATATTCAAGCTTACCGAAGGGTCCGTTGGATTTAACGGTAGTGCCACAATCAAAGAAGACAGTTAAGAAAGCTGCTGATTTTGTTGATGGATTAGCAGAATGTCATAAAATCGTTCAGGAACGATTGGAGAAAGCAAATGAGAAGTATAAACGTTCTGCAGATTTGAAACGAAGGAATGTTGAATTTCATGAAGGAGATATGGTGTATGCTGTGTTAACAAAGGACCGTTTTCCAGTAGGTGCGTATAACAAGTTGAAAGCCAAAAAAATTGGTCCTGTAGAAATCGTGAAACAAATTAATAAAAATGCTTACAAGTTGAAGCTACCAGATGATGTGTATACGTCTGACGTATTCAATGTTAAGCATTTCGTACCATATCACAGGGATGAAAGTATTGCGGGGGAGGAAAATGCAAATTCGAGGACGAATTTTTCTCAACCTGGGGAGGATGATGCAGGCCAAGTACTAAGTCGTAACCGACTTAAGGAAATTGAAACTTTAAGTCGTGACCGACTTAACATCATGGGTATAAGTCGTGACCGACTTAGTAAAGCTAAGGACCAAAGTCGTGACCGACTTAAGGGAGACAAAGGCATGAGTCGTGACCGACTCAACGGAGGTGAAAACATAAGTCGTGACCGACTTAACAGAGTGGAAGACCTAACTCATGAAGATGTGCGAGTTATCGAATATCTTAAGTCACCAGAACGACCTACCGAGTTATACAGTAAGAAGGCTGAGCAAACTGATGAAGTATTAGATCGAGTACGACCTAACGAAATAAGAAAGAGTGCTGGGATACGACTTAAGGAAGGTGATAGGTCGGCACCGAGTTACGATTTCTTTAAGTCGGCCGAAGTTTTAAGTCGCTGAAACCCAGAACCGAGGATCTTTCTGCCGAGTTAATCTCTACCATTGATTTTCTTAAGTCGTGTGAAGATGCTGTGGTCTTAGGTCGCGAAGTTTCTGATGCCGCTTTTGTTTTAAGTCGTTACAGCTGGATACCGTTGATTTTTAGAACGAGATAATCTCTGCCGCTGATGGAAGTTGAATCTATTGATGAGTCGTATACGACTTATACTAGGTCGTAGGTCGCAACTTTTATAAGTCGTGAATAGTTTGTAATACATATATGTTGAGTCGCTTCTGTTATAAGTCATAAGTCGTCTGTTTTCATATATCGTCTGTTGTAAGTCGTATGGTGTCTGTATTCTGTTGAGTCGTAAGTCGTGTACGACTTATGTTGAGTCGGAGACTTTGTTAAGTCGGAAACGACTTAGGAGTTAGTGAAATTTCTGTTGTAAAGTTGTTCGCCTATAAATAGGCCGTGAATCTCATTTGTAAAGGTTGTTGATTTTTGAATAAAATTCTCTTTTGATTGCTGTGTGCTTTCATCTAAATTGGTAGTTGAGTGTAATCTCCTATCTCCTCTTTCGGTTAATCGAGTGCGCTCGATTCAACGATTGTAGAAGCCGATTCGCGGAATCAAGTGCGCTTGATCAACGCTTGAAGAATTGAAGATCTTTGAACCCGGTATCGTGCGCGATCAACGAGTTCGGGATAGCTAGAATTCGGTATCTTCGGATCAACGAATTTGGGCATTTCAGTATTCATCAATCCATCGATTGCTATTTTCACCGATTGAAGATTGTTTTGTTTAATCCGCTGCATCATTATTCATCTTCATAGGTTGATGAAAACATATAAAGGATATGTGCGCAACAAAAGATATATTGAAGGGTGTATTGCAGAAGGATATATTGTACAAGAAGCTAGTCTTTACTGCATGGAGTATATGCCAAAAGGAGGTGCTGGCACTCATAAACATACCCGTGAAGCGTTTTTAGATGAGGATGATGAGTTTGCTGATGAAATAGCACTAGATAATGGTAAAGATATAACGTTAACTCAAGTGCAATTTCAACAAGTGCGTAAATGGGTCCTTGATAAATACGACGGATTGGATGAATGGAAGAAGTAAATTCATGAATTTGTTCTGAATTCTTATTATTGTAAATCAATTCATATATATAGTATTTATTGTGTGTTTTTCGTAGGAGGTATAACTCCTATTGATAAAAAAATTCACTTTTTAGTTACGTGAGGAGGTATATGTATTAAATATTTAACGTATTTTCAAGTTGACCATACACCTCCTTGACAATGTTTTTTTACTTTTTATGTTTGTTGTAGTTGTTGAAGACCGTCGATGTTGACTCAACTCTTTGGCGGTTAGTTAACGTGCCGAAGTTTGATGCCCGTAGTTATATGAAGTACCAAGTGAATGGGTTTTTATTTTCTCCGAAGAGTTATGAAGAGCGAAAGCTAACACAGGATAGTGGTGTATGCATGAGAGCAATTACACAATTTAGAGCGAGTGGGAAGGATAAAAATTTTAAGGAAGTAGAAACAACTTATTACGGAGTCATTCAACAGATAATTGAGTTGGATTATATTGACTTCAAACAAACAGTTTTTTATTGTGATTGGGTAAAGGTCGAAGATAAGATCAATGGTTGTAAAATAGATTCTGTTTCAAGCTTGATCACAGTTAACTTGGGAAAATTGAAGAATAAAGATAGCGTGAATGATGAGCCATTTATTCTTGCATCGGAAGCGAGTCAAGTGTTCTACTCAAAAGATTTAAAAAATAACGGATGGTTTGTGGTTTTGCATACACCAAAACGGTTGACCATAAATGTGGATGACACTGAGTTTCCCACCGTTTATCAATTAGCTTTTGAAGACAATGAAAAATTAGAAGATCTTATCAAATGCATATGTTAACTTTGTATTTCAGAGCAGTTATTGTACCTTAACAAAATATTTATTTAAAATGGTGTAAAATGTAAAATATAGCGTGAATGATAGTAATTGATGCATTATATTTTTTATTAGTGTCATTATAATATCCTGATGGATCCATAAGGATGGATATATTGCAAGAGTTCATTTTGTGTTTGTAGTTGTAGGTACTTACATATGATCACATACATACACACATGTACACATACATACATATGATCAGCTTGACTATTCTTTCTTTCTTTGTGTTTGTAGGTAGACAGGCAGTTCAAGATATTGTATTTGCACCCTTTAGTTCAGCAGTGCTAAGGTAATATATTTTTGTATTTGCATCCTTTATTTCAGTCAGTATTTTAGATATTGTTTTGAATCCGCTTAAGTTTAAAATTCTGGTGATGCAGGAAGACTTTATCACTGCCGCATTAAAGTGAATGTTCCCCTTCCCGCCCATCCCTATGATCCCCGATTGATGTTAGCCACATTATTGCATGGACTCCCATCCATAACAAGATCAAATGCATTATATGACTTAATAAAATTGCTCCAAGCGATTACTGGTAAGCTGTTGTACATCTGATATAGTAAACAACGTCCCCTTCTGATTTTTCTGATCCCATCAGTTTCTCATCACATTATGATTATTGTCAGTCGGACTGACAAAAATCGTAATGTGGTAAGAAGTTGGTGAGATCAGACAAATCAATAAGGGGACGTTGGTTCATATATCAGATGTACAGCAGCTTAACTGTGATCGCTTGGAGCAAATTTTATTAAGACATATAGGGCATTTGATCTTGTTATGGAGGGGGCTCCATGCAATAAGGTGGCCAACATAAATCGGGCATCACAGGGATGAGCTGGAAGGGGAAGAACTGTACGTCATAATGTTGTTGGGATTATTTTAGGATTTGAAACTTTGCAGGACATAATGTCACAAGATGCCACACCACTATCAAATGATACAACTTCCCAATCATCCACTTTAAAACGGAAGAAAATTGATATAGACAACTACGGTTCTCCAGTCGGAAAAAATGGTTCAAAGGTCGCTACGAAGATTGGTAAACTAGTAAGAAATCATGTGCCAATCTCATATCCAAGTTGGAAAAAAGTTCCGCCAAATTACAAGGAAGACGTGTGGAATCAATTGGAGGTAATAATGAGCTCCGTTCATTTATAATGCTTTCAATACATAAATAAAAAATGGTTTACATGCATTTTTTGTTATGCAGAAATATTATGAGCTCGATCCTCTATCAAAGGACCTTATTATGAAAAAAATGTCCGAGGCTTTTAGGAGACACAAGAATGATTTGCGCAAGAATCATTATGACCATTTCATCACTGACGAAGAAAGAATGAGAAATTGTCCACCGAAAATTGCTCAAGATGATTGGGATGAGTTCATAAGAAACGAATCAAAACCCGAGGCGAAAGAAAAAAGGAAGCGAGGCAAACAAAATAGATCAATGCTCGAATATGGTCATCATTCGGGACGTAAGAGTCACGCTATGATTACTCAAGAAATGGTATGTGTCATTGAATTGGTGCATCACATTGCATATACCATTAGTTCCAAATATAATTTTAGGTCATTGTATGCAGGTCGATTCAAGTAGTCCGGGAACAGAAGTATCACGTCTTCAAGTATGGGAGAAAACGCATAAGAAAAAAGTTGGCAGCACGTCAGATGCGACATCTTCCTACTTTGTAAGTTAAACAAATAACAACGCCTCTAAATTAAATTTTCATTATTAATATATATGTATTTACTTTTTAGGACAAAATTGAAAAAGAAAAGGAAACGACGAGTGGTGGTGATGAAGCCGTCTTTATATCAGTGTTTGGTAAAGATGTAAAGGGCAGGAGCCGAAGTATTGGGACCAATATAGCTCCTAGCCAAGTTAAGAGTGCTGCCATTCCATGCAAACGGCTCAAACAGGCCCAAGGAATATATGAGCAGCGACTGCAAAATGTGGAACAAAAATTGATGAAGCTGGACAATATGGATGATAAACTGGAGCATCTTCTCAGCATAGCCCAAGATAATCGTCAAGTAGGCAGTGAAATCGCATCTTCTCAGTTTGCCACTCCGAACAATCAGTTAATCGACCAAAGATGTGAAATCCTGAACTTCGAGGACGAAGTAATTGCAACAGGTACTATTTTATTAAAATTTGAAGAAAATAATATGTTGCAAAGTCAGTGAATGCTTAACTTCGTGAACGGGAGAGTGTGCTGCATTTTCTTGCACGTATAAGCAAATTTATAACTTGCTGCCACATGTTTAATACAAAGTGAACCGTCACAATTTTGCTGAGTTATATCTCAACACATTTTTACATTTTTCATTTAACATAGCTGAACAATAGTGAGGCTGTTAGTCAAGAAATATTGTTTAAACTTCTGCACCCTTTTAAATTGAGTTGCTAGCTTTTGTAGAGTAAAGACAGGTGAGTTTGAAACTCACGCATTTAATATATATGTTGCCTGGTTGCCAAAAAAATTCTCTGTAATTCACTTCTGGCATTAAACCTAAGTCATTATTAGGCAAATTTGGGTCTAGTTCATATGCTATGAAACTTGGGCCATCGCTGCATGTTTGTGAAATGGTTTTGGGTAGCATGAGTTTTGTTTTTTGTTAGTTCTGTAAATGTGATTCCATATATTCACTCCAAAAATGCTTATATAACAGGTACTATATGCCGAGATTCCACAGCATTAGTAATTCATGGAAAACCAGTACCACCCACATATGAAAAAGTGTTGTTGGACAAAATTTTATTGCCGGATGAGCTAACCGCCAAAATATGTCGATAATTTACCGAGACCTTTGGGGATGTTGGAGCCGGAGGTTATGTGAGCCATCAAAAGGGTTTGATACGATATCTTTAGTCGGAGGTATTGATATTTCTGACTTGTTCTTTGCATATATTGCTGATTTTCTTTTGTTTGCCTGTACACAATCGTACACATAGTCATGCATACATAAATACAAGCATGCAAGCACCTTTCACAATTTACATTCAAGACTTATCACATGCAAAATACATATATCAAGTTTTAAGAATTTATAAGGGTGGTTTGCTCACCTGGATAGTTTGACAGAGAGGAAAGAGAACCTGAAAAAGATTTCAAAATCTGGAAATTAAGGCTTGATCAAATTTGCTTTAACCTAACCGTTGTTTGCTTTGAATTGCTTTGTACTTGTAGTCTTGGCTTTAGTTAGATGTATATATATATGCCTTGTACTTGTAGTCTTGGATCTAGTTAGATGTGCAGTTTGCTTTATTACTGCCCGGTCTGTCGTAGATGTATACTTGTAGTTTCTTTTACTGGTCTGCCTTTGATCTTGTTTATAGTCTGGCATAGTATCCATATGCATTTGGTCCAACCATTTTGTTCTTGTATATCATGTGATGGTTAGTTTGCATCAGTTATTTATGCATTTCAGTATAGTTGCATTCTTGTGCTTTGTCTCTGCATTCACTTCAGATATACTGACTTTTGTTTTCATCCCCTGGTTGCTTGGTACATTTCTGTAGCTCCACTGATGGTCTATATTGTGTTGAACTTCAAGTCTGCACTGCAAATCATTTTGCCTCGAGTTTGTACTGTCTGGTTGAGGTTCTGATCATATGTAGAATCAGGTAGATGCTTTTTGTTTTTGAAGTGGAATATTCTTTCCAGATTTATGAAGTTGAACTGCCTCTGAATTTAATCTTCGAGTTGCACATGAACCAGGTTGAACATTGAAGTCTGAAAACTGGAATGCTTTGCCCTGTAATGAACCATGTAGACTTCACTGCTTGCAAAACAATGTAGTGTAATTAATGAAATCTTTGTACTGTAGTGTAATAAACAATGCAGTGTAATAAGTATGATATTCCGGCACGGTAGCATTCTGTTTGCAAAACAATGAGTGTAATTATAAGTTTGATAATTTTATATGTATGGTATATGTGCGATATGTTTATAGTGCTTGTGTACCAATATTTTGATATTCTGGCATATTTTGATATATATTGATATTCTGGTATATATACTGAGATATACGCAGTAGTGAGTTACAGATGTGATTTTGTAGGAGCAGGAGCAAACACTATGTGCAACGGTTGTTAACCGTTGCTTTATGTGTGACTTTAGGCATAAAGCAACGGTTTTAAACCGTTTTTTACTGGACATAAAGCAACGGTTTATACCCGTTGCCTATTGTCCATAAAGCAACGGTTTATACCCGTTGCATTTGGCCCAATTTGCAACGGTTAATACCCGTTGCCTTTGGCCCAATTTGCAACGGTTTATACCCGTTGCCTTTTTCACAATTTGCAACGGTTTATACCCGTTGCCTTTTGGACATAAAGCAACGGTTTTCTCCCGTCGCTAAATTCAACCACTCCTGTAATAAAGACGGTTTTTACCCGTTGCTTTTAGACTTAACAACGGTTTTTACCTGTTGTTAATATCTTATAATGGTGTAGTGACTGCCTCCATCCATCCCATTCTGACACAGTCGAAACCAATGCACAAGGTATTAGGCAATTGGTACGTAGTGAATTAGAAGAGGGCGAACGGTATAGGGTCGAAACCATGGGATTCTGAAAGGGTTGAAGCATTGCTTTGGCTTTAAAGAAAAATATGTCTGCTTGCTTTCGATTGAGATGCTTTGACTTGGTTGGGTTTCAACTAAGTTAAATGGTTTAAAAGAATGCTTTCAATTGAGTTGCACTTTTTTTTCAAATGATTTCTTTCGGCAGGGTCGAAACATTTAGCTGTCGCTTCCTACCTTTCGATCTAGATGGTTTCGAAGGGATTGTTTTGTTTTTCTAAAAATGTGGCCATCTCTTTAATGCTTTTAGAAGGGATGGTTTTGACACCGTCATTTCATTACTTAGGAAATGGTTTCGAAAAAGATGCTTTCGACTTTAATGGTTTAAGGAACATTTTTCTTTTGATTGAAATATAATCCAAATGGTTTCGAAAGAGATAAGTTTTATGGTTTCGGAAGGTGTTTTCCACAGGTTTTAAATTGAACCTAAGTGCTTTCGAAAAAGTTGAGTTTTGATGCTTTCGAAAGGTTTTGATTGGTTTCGAAAGGAGTGGTTCCCCAGGGTTTCGTCAAGGTTGAAAAGGAAGGTTTTTCCTATGTTTTCGAAAGGCATGGTTTAAAAGGTTTTAAAGAGGATGTCTAATATTTTAAAGCTTTCGAAGAAAGACTTTTATTGGTTCTAAAAGAGTTACTTTCAATGGTTTCGAAAGAGATACTTTCAATAGTTTCGAAAGAGTTACTTTCAAGTTTCGAAAGAGGTACTTTCAGTGGTTTCAAAAGAGGTACTTTCAATGTTTCGAACGAGTTACTTTCAAGGGTTTCGAAGGGGTTGTTTAAAGGTTTTAAACAAAGGTTTCGAATATGTTAAATAGGCAGAATAGCCAAAATGTTTTCAAGTTAAAATGGACTTTTACTTATTTTAAAAGGATAAGTAACCTTTATTGAATATCATCAATATTTTTTTGAGTAAAGTATATATAACATGGCAAAATAACTTAGAATAAAGCTAAAAGTTATATTTTCCTTGTATATATATGACTTAAAGGACCAAATCATTTTGAAAAGGTTTTTAAGAAAAAATTTAAAGGGTGGTTAACACTCAGGTAATGACTCGGATTAAAAGACCAGATAGGACTGGTGTAGGGTCACGCCCTATTCTCATTAGCTATTAGCCCCTAGCTAAGTTAGTCCAGAATTCCAGTGTGTAGGGCTTAGTCACAGGTAAAACTAATATATTGGTTACACACAGAGTGGAATATTTATATACAGAGACAATTATTGGTAAGCCACAAAACCATTAGGATCAGTTGACCCTTGGAGATGGTAAGTTCAGGACAGTCCATCCAGAAGTTGTCTAACAGTAGCTTAGGCTATTTGATATGGTATCTGGTAGGTCCGAGTCAACCAAAGGGCAGTTAGCGCAGTTTGAGGACAATTAGTCCAGATTGCGGACAGTTAGAGTTAGTCTAGATTGCGGACAGTTAGTCTACTTGAGGGCAATCATCCAAGATTTCAGATAGTTAGTCCATTTATTACCTGTTTATAGCATAACGTATCTTAATATTATTTTATTATAATCAGTTTGATTAACCAGTTTGGTTGCATGAAAAGATTTACAAAATATTTTTTTTAAAAGGATATTAGTGAAGAGAAACCCGTTCCGCTAAGCAGGTGGTCTCACTCAATATCAGCAAACCAGGATGTAACAAAATTATTCACACCAGGCTTTATATCCAACTCGAAGTTTTTGTTTCCCCTTAAAATTTCGGATGCTCAAAATTGATTTGAGTAGGCTGAGGGTTGAGGTTTTCAGATTTTCGCAGTTTTGGCGAATAAAGCGTTCGGACACGAGCAGGTGGCCGACGGATAGCTAAATAGGAATTATATATTATTCTGTCTTTTGTTTTCCACTGTGTGTATTAAGTCAGATATGACTATATTTCTCTGATCATCCAAGGGAGCATGGCCATATGTCATTTTTGGTGTATTATTGTAAATTATATTTTATCAGTACCTGGGAAATAGTAAAGGGGTTATGTATGTAACAACCTGAATTCCAGTGGGTCCGGATTTTTCGCAAAAATGCTAAAATCCAAGCCACTGAAGCCCGAGTTGGGTATATGGTATCCTGCAAATAGGCAAAGACAAATATATCAAAACTCAAATAAATATCTCACAGCGGAACTGACTAAAATATAATAGTAAGTAAATACTCACCAAGATAATAACACTTTCTAAACAAGCGTCTTAAAGCCAGAAAGTCTCTGTCATCTACCTAACCTGTGAGATGTTATGAGGAGGGGATCAGAACTAAAGTTTTGGTGAATGGATAAATTATACACTTCTAAGCTTAATTCTACATATACTGTTTTATTTCTATTTTCTGTTATATTAGATTTATTGGGTTTATAATACTCTCGCCTCTATGCGTGAATCATACTCATCTACTCCCTGGTACATTAGAATCTAATAACTAATATATATGTAGCTACATTTCCAAAGACCGCATCAGTCCTAGGTATTACCCATAGTACCTTCTGTATCCTCCTCGAAAAGGACTCCATCGTCTTGCTCCTAAAGCGTTCTGTAACTACATCTGTAAAGGATAGCTTCGTGAGGCCTACAATACAGATGTTCCGTTGTCTACTATGAAAACGTAAAACTGCGTCTGTACTAGCTTATACTAGTGCTCGAACATCCACAATGTACCACCCAGTGCATACCTTGAGGACTATACATAATCGTTCTGTCTACTACCTGAATCTCGCCAATAAGGTTTACCTTTTACGGAACTCGGTCGGGGTTTTTCTATATCTATATAGGTCGCCTCGTTAGGCCTACAATACAGATATTCTACTTGGTCTATCTCTTTTCTCATCGTGGTTATGGCTCCATGCAGTCCCTCCTCAACTAATCGAAAGACCTTTCAAGAGCTAAGCGGCCGTGCCCCACTGCAAACAGTCCAAACATCCAATTGACTCACCCCTCATCCAATGTTTCGATAGTGAACGAATCATTGGCTCGTTGGTTTAACTCTAGTCTTTTTCAAACTCGCTCTAACTGATGATGACTTGATCTCCGCATGCGACCATCCTTTTGGGTCTTACCCACTAAAACCTACTCTTAACTAGGAATATGGTGTCATACGAATATCCTATTCCATCATCAACCTTTTGACTGCCTACAAAGGTCCGCTTTATTAGGTCTGCAATGCAAAAGCAGTCAAGGCATACTCTCTTAATGGAACACCTATAGACCTGCCTCCGGGGGTGCAGCTTCGTTAGGCTTGCCCTAAAGGCTCATCCTAGAGTATCCTCACGTCCCGTTGAAGTCTCGTACTTCCTTCTAGCCCAAAACTAACTAAGTTGGAAGTGCTCTTTCTGTACTAAAAATCTACGATGAACTGCTTCGTTAGGCTCTTTATCTAGATTCTCTTTGAGTTACTCCAAACGCACCTTACCATTTTATTAGACCCTATGTGTAATCTTTTACTATGTGTTTAATTTACTTTTCTTATTCTGTTGGCTACTTATTTACCCTAATCAGCATGTCCAGCCACACCTATGTGTGAGACCATAAGTTCTAGACCTGAAAGGGAATGCTGCCGGTACAGGCCACTTCTATTATTTTGCTTATTAACTTAATCCAAGATCTAAGTTTGATAAAATAAGTCTCTTCTATTTCTTTCTTTTTAATTATTAACCTACATGTTACAATTATACTTGCAATTGTCACTTTTATATACTTTTCTTTTTTTTATAATCTACATGTTATAAATATAATTGCAAATATCTTTTTTCTATTCTATTCTAGTCTGTCTTCTTTTATTATGATATTAAATTCTCTTTAGTTCTCTTATGTTATATGACAGTCATGGCTTGGAACTACGTCCAACTGTCACAAATTTACTTATCATAATAACTGCTTTACTTTTATTCTACTAGCTGCGCAGTAAATACAGATCAAGTCATATTTCTGTTTATTGTTTCTAGTCTTGTCAACTAATTATATTGATTGCTTCCTCTCCTTTAATTTCTTTAACGCTTCACGTTATTCTCTTTTATTCTAGAAAGTAGTTCTATTCTATTTGGTTTATTACTAAAACTGTGCTAAAAATCCAGTTCTATATTTTATACTAAATAATGTTATAAACAATAATTCGTAACTGTAAGATATTTCTTTTATTGTTTCTTTAATTTTTGGGTAATGCAAAATACAATAATGTCTCTATTTTGCACTAATTCCCTTTTTCTAGCTTTTATTCTTGCAATTACGTTTATCGTTATTCTTACAATATTAAACTAAGGAAATGTATTCTCTTTTCTAAACCAATCAACTAATCTATCACTAACTTCCAAATCAAGTTATTAATTCATTTCTCCCGTTTTAACATAATTTACTGTAAATTTCTCACTTTTAGGCTTATGCCTTTCTCTACAACTTTTAAACCCAATATTACTTATATTTAATTGGATTCCTTACTTTCTTTTTCCATATAAATAATATTTAAATATAAGTACTCTTACAAAATTTACAGTTTCAACATAAAAAATTAATAGAACTAATTACTAAAATTAGTGCAAATGCTGAATTAAAATATTTAACGGAAATCTAACGACAATATATATCATAAATGTAAAAGATACATAATTTAAATCCACTCATCTGTCGTCCTTAGCTTTGCTCCATGGCCTTCCTGCATCCCCTTCTAAGGCGTTCAATATTTTTATTAAGAAGAACTTCTCTCCGAAAATATTTTCTATCTAGGGTTCAGCCTGAGACAATGAACCCAATTGGAAGAAAATCTGATTGTGAGAAAATAGTTAGGCATAAGATTCTATTTATAGTGAATCTTAGGGATCTCATGCCGTCGGATTTTAGGATTGAATCTTGTGCAACCACGTTATAGGCTTGCTGCGAATCGTTGGATCCAGAAAACAACGTGATTGTGCGAAAATCAAATTATTAAACATTAACTTTTAACCTTTGCCTATTCATTCTAATTAATTTCCATCAATTGCAAATTTAATTCTCTTTATAACACATGTTTATTTTGAAATTCAAACGTTGCTAATTAATGTAAATTAATTTTCTTTAACTGATGATTTGATTAATTAATATTGCCTACTAATGTTAATTAATTACCTCTAATTGATGATGTCAATTAATTTCCTTTATGACGCGCGTCTATTTTGAAATTCAAATGCGCGTTATTTCTGCAATTTATACGTGCATATATTTATAAACAAATATATTCACGCACATTTACACGTATAATTATTTTTCGATATGGAACTTCGAACGTCAATAACTTTTTCATACAAAGTCCGTTCAAGGCATATTATATATGTAAATTAATTAGAAAATTGCCACGAACACAATGATATAAGTTTCGAGGCCATACTCTGAAAATTCCAAAAACGCTCACTTTCACTGTTTATAATTATTTTGGTTATTTAATTATATAAAAATGCGGGGTGGTACAATATAACTTGAATATGATATTGTTTTGAAATGTAATCAGCAAAATGTTGTTTTTTGAAATATGTGATTTTGTTTATATTCAAATGATTCTGATATTATGTATATCATTAGCATTGCCGTATTTTGTCACCAAAAGTTAATACTAGATGACTGCAGCATCTGTAGTGCTTAGCTTTTGGCCACTAGATACGGGATGTTAAAGGAATTTCTTTTCACTGCATAAATCTTTGCTGTCCGGTCTGCTACGTCTCCTTGCTTCAATATTTCGCATCGAAGTTGTGTCGCCCTCTCGAACAGCTTCGTGGTGCCGGCGATTTCGTTAAGATGTGAAGTAGATATGATAATTTGAATATTTGCTTGCAAGAAGGAAAAAGAGGAAGAAGAAGAAGATGGAAAACGAAAAAGGGATTACATGATTTAATTGGCGTAGAAGTAGGGATATAACCATCGCTACAATTTCAAATTTTAGCGTCCGATCAGCTCGACACAGTTTCGATCATAACTCTGTCCTACAAACTCAAAAAAGAGAGATCAATATATTGCGTTGGTCAAAAGAATAAGACGATCGCTATGATCTCGGTTTAATCGTCAAATTATAAAGTCAGAAAAATAACCGTTTTACCCTTTTCTGTTTAATATTTATTTTATTATCACATTAAATTTAATTATTTTCACGATGTAATGCCATTAATATTTAATTATAATATATAACCCTTTTTGTTTTTGTTTTTTTGTTTTTGCCTATCACACACCTGTAAAGTGTTGCTTAAAACTATGAATCCGCAGTCTTTAGCAAAAATAACTTGTCCACCCCCAACAAAAGGACAGTCCTCCTTCTGCTCTTTTGAAAATGTGACTTTGAAAATGGAATAGTGCATTTTCAAGATTTTCTTTGCGCGGTTCCGAAAATTTGGGGCCCACTGTATCCTCCTTTGTCAAACTCGGTTTGGCCCTTTTACTTTTGGACTTCGCTTTCTTGATTTGCTTTCCTTTGCCTTATTGCTTCTTTTAAGGTATTCATTGATTTGCTTTAAATGGCTATACATAACTGATTTTTTTTTTATTTTTTTTATTTTTTCAATAATAGTAGCACCGTAATTTAATTCTGTGACTTAGTTATGATTTAAATAGGGTAAATACTAAATAGTTTGATATCATCATTACATATGGTAGTTTTCACTGCTTGAAGTTTAGCCAAGCTTTAGCGTGCATTGGTGCAATCCTAATGCTCTTATTATACATTTGTTCACTGTTATTATTGAATCGAGCTCAAATTGTATGATTTGTATCCGTTGTTGCTATTTATCCTCTGTGTACCAATTATTTCCTACCGTCAACGTATCGGCTATGTTTCATTTATTTTTAATTGTAGCAAAAGGTAAACATGGTTATCAAAGGCAGTTGAAAAGGCCTCTACTAGCATTAATAGAAACAACATACTGTATTGCAATTATGTAATTCATCATTTAACAAATAAAAACACAACTTGAATATCATATATGATCAAACATTACAATGTCACAAAAGTAAATATATACTGTATTGATATCTGTCGGATACATCAAAATGGTACAACAAATGACATAACATATGGTAGTCATGATATATTAGTCTGATATATCAGAAATTATTAACTTGGACTTAAAATTATTGTATAAATCTATTTGTAAATAAAACTTTTCTTTCCACACCTACACAATAGGCTGTTGCGTTTTGGCCATTCTAGACACCAACGAAGGGAACTGCATGCAGTGTACATTGAGATAAGAAAATTAGACAGATCTCGTTACCTCTGCAAAAATCATAATAATATTAGTCTCCAATTTTTCGTTTCTACGTAGAGAGAGGGTCATTTATTCCAAGTTTCCAAAAATCAGTTCTAAAGATCATTACAATAACAGTGGTGATTATAAAAAAAAAAACAGAAATTGTAGGGTCAGAATCTAATACCTTAATGGATAAGGAGGCAATCATTGAGAAAAAAAAACATGGATTTTTTTTCAATTTGGCCCGATTTTGCATACTCATTATGCAAATAGTCCTGTTTTAAAACTAATTACAAACGTAGTCATGTTTTAGCCAACTTAGGACTGAGTTTGTCAGAATGAACTGTTGCAATTTGAAATTGCGCTCGTACACAAGTTTTTTTTTACCGTGCACACTGAGGCGCAATTTCAAAAAGCCCCAGTTCAATTGTGAGCAAAAAAATGCTTCAATTGGCGCAATTTGATATTGCGCCATTACGTTCTGACCAACTCAGCGCTGAGTTGGCCAAAACAGAGCTACATTTGTAAATAATTTTAAAACATGACTATTTGCATGATAAGTTTGTAAAATAGTGCTGTATTGAAAAAAAATTCCAAAAAACATAAAAGGTAATGCTTAGGGAAGATAAAGTACAATAGAACACACTAACTCCAAAGTGCAGGTCAGTACGTATGTTGAAATAAAGTAAGACATACAGATAGTTCAAGTACAAATTGAGTGCCCAGTGCCCTTTATTCAATGACATTATTAGAACTAAGTACTATTATGAATAAGGGTTAAAGTGTGTTACTTATCTATCCATCACCAAGACAACTTGCAATCTCAACCATAGGATTCAACGGTGAAGATTATTTGCTATTGTTTAGAGAGGATTACTGCAATGGGCCTTGGGCCAGTACTGTTTCTATAAATACTTGTAATCTCTTTTGTACAAGGTAGAAAATCATATTATGAATAATACAATATCTTTTTCTAATATGGTATCAGAGCAATCTTAAAGCCAAACGGCATAAATAATATAAGATTAGCAATTTCTCCTCAGTTAAATTTCATCATCGGAGAATCTTTTCCGATTCCGTCATCATCACCACCTTAGCCAATTTATTGTGCCACGCCTAGCAAGAATCTGAACAACTTCAGATTCTTAACTGGCTGCAACAATTCTTGGCCATTCTCTCAGATCTGAATCATCATTGAGTTCCTATCCCTCATTCCTGAATCAGTGCCTCGCCAATATCATTTGGCTGCATCACACATTCAAGAAAACCAGATCAGCAAATCGCCAAGATGTCTGATAAAGAAACAGGAGATGAAAGATCATCAACCACTTCAAGAAATGACAAAAGCCAAACAGTTGCATCAGACACTGGACTGATCAAACCCAAGAGTCAGATCATCAGCATCCCACTTGATGAAGACAATTACATACTCTGGAAATATCAGATCGAAACAGCCCTGAAGGGATATGGTCTCCAAGACTATGTCAAAGGAAAGATAGCAGTTCCACCTGCAGTCATTGAGGAAGATAATGGAACGACTGTTAGCAACCCAGAATACTTGAAACATTTAAAACAAGACAACTTACTATCGTCATGGTTACTGTCATCCATCAGTTCAAGTCTATTGTCACAAATTGTTGGCTGCAACTCCTCACATGAAATTTGGTCATCAATAGAGCAGATATTCAGTTCACAGTCAGCCGCAAGAATCATGCATTTTAAAAGACAATTACAAAATTCAAGAAAAGGAGATATGGCTATGAGAGAGTATCTTGCAAAAATCAAAAATTTGTGTGACAGACTTAATGCAATTGGTCACAAAGTCTCTGAGAACGAGCAAGTCCTCACCATAACTAATGGACTTGACGATGAATATGAATCAGTGGTCACTTTCATAGCATCACAACAAACACTACCAAATATACAGTTTGTTCAATCTGCCTTGCTTGCTCATGAAGGCAGAATTGAACAAAGAAAGGCCATACAGAACGAACTCTCAATAAACTATGCCAGCAGTTCAAGAAACAAAACACAACAGGGCAACACAGCAAATCAAGAAAACAAACAAAATGGCCAGAGAAATAATTACACACAAAGAGGAAGGGGTAGAGGAAGATGGAACAACAACAACAGAGTAAAATGCCAAATATGTGAAAGATTTGGTCATATAGCTAGCAAGTGTTACTTCAGGTTCAATAAAGAATTCACTGTTACTCAGCAAAATCAAGGAAATCCCAATATCAATGTGACTCAACTGGAACAACAGCAAAGAAACAAGAATGAAGATTCAAGAACTCAAGCAACCATCTCAGATGAAACCAGACTGGACAACACAAACCTGGATGATTGGTACCCAGATTCAGGTGCAACCAACCATGTGACAAGTAACCTTCAAAATCTCAATTTAGGCAACAAAAGCTACACAGGTATGCAATCTATATATTTAGGTAATGGTGAAACTACAAGTATATCTCATGTTGGCACAGGAACCATCCAAGGTAAAAGAGAATTATACTTAAATAATTTACTGAGAGTTCCTGAGATTAAGAAAAATCTAATCAGTGTATCTCAATTTGCTAATGACAATAAAGTATACTTTGAGTTTCACCCAACCTTCTGTCTAGTTAGAGACTTACTAAGTAAAGATATATTGTTGCAGGGTAGTTTGAGTAAGGGGCTATACAAATTTAGTGCTGTGAAGAAATCTGAATCCTCAGTGAAGAAATATTGGTGCAACACTGTTCACACCAGTATTCAAAATGACAGAAATATCTTAGATCATTGGCATTGTAAACTAGGGCATCCTAGTATGAAAATTGTAAAAAGATTTCTGATGGATAATAAAATTTCTTTTCAAAACAGTAGCTCTTATGATATATGCACACACTGTCAATTAGGAAAAAGCCACAAATTACCTTTTGGCAATTCTGAAACTTCATATAAAAATCCTCTTGAGTTAATTGCTGCAGATCTATGGGGACCAGCCCCACTAAACTCCACACAAGGATACAGGTACTACTTATCTTTTGTTGATGCTTATAGTAGATACACATGGATATTCTTTTTGAAATCAAAATCTGAAACTCATGATGTTCTTATTCAATTCATTACTTTAGCTGAAAAACAGTTTAATTATAAGGTAAAGATTATACAAACTGATGGAGGGGCTGAATTTTATCCACTTAAGAAATATTTTCAAAACAGGGGTATATTACACAGGATAACTTGTCCTTATACATCTGAGCAAAATGGACTTGTTGAAAGGAAACATAGACACATAGTCGACACTGGTCTAACACTATTATCTCAAGGGTCTTTACCACTAAAATATTGGCAAGATGCATTCACAACAGCTGTTTATCTTATAAACAGGATGCCAAGTAAAGTGATCAGCTATAATTGTCCATATGAAAAATTATTTAGTGTTAAACCTGATTATGATATATTAAAAACTTTTGGATGCTTATGCTTCCCATGTCTCAGGCCTTACAACAAAAACAAACTGAATCTAAGATCAAGTCCTTGTACATTCTTAGGGTATGCCACAAATCAAAAAGGATACAGATGTCTCGACAAAAGTGGTAGGATCTACACATCAAGACATGTCATGTTTAATGAAAGTAATTTTCCTTTTGCAGGTAAAAATACGACAAATGGCAACACTACAGCAAATCAATGCACCAGTCATACCAGAATTCACTTACCAACTATACCAGAATTGACCATTCACAAAGAACAGAAAAGCAATGGAAAACTTGAAAATTTACAATCCACTGGAGAAACAGAATCTGATTGCAATACAAACAACACACATGAATGGCCAACACAAGAGCTTGAAGAAAACAATGAAGTACAAACATCTGATGTGCCAACATCCAGTAATAATATACCACTGGGTACAGGAAGTACAGAAGAAACTGGACATCATATGGTGACAAGATCGAAAAGTGGAATATTTAAACCGAAAATATACAATACAAGTACTGATATCATAGAACCAGTTTCATATGAACAAGCAGTTACAAACAAAGGATGGAGAGATGCCATGAAGGATGAATATGAAGCATTAATTAAAAATCAAACATGGGAACTTGTGTCAACTCCAAAAGACAAAAACATAGTTGGATGTAAATGGACCTACAGGATCAAAAAGGATGCAGATGGAAAAGTAACCAGGCTAAAGGCAAGGTTGGTTGCAAAAGGCTACTCCCAACAATTTGGTTTTGATTTTAATGAAGTGTTTTCTCCTGTTGTCAAACCTACTACCATCAGAATTATACTTAACATAGCATTAAACAATCAGTGGAAAATAAGACAGCTAGATGTCCACAATGCCTTTCTTAATGGAGACTTACAGGAAGAAGTATATATGCATCAACCAAAAGGTTTTATAACAGAAGGAAATGAAAATAAAGTCTGCAGATTACATAAAGCCATCTATGGTCTCAAGCAAGCATCACGAGCTTGGTATGAGAAGCTCAAGGCGACTCTAAGCAAATTGGGGTTCAATCCAACTAAGACAGACAACTCATTATACATCAAAATCATCAATCATGAAGCTATATACATATTGGTGTATGTTGATGACATTCTCATCACTGGAAGCAATGAGAATGACATCATCAAGGTTATACATTTATTAGACCAAAATTTTGCTATCAAAGATCTGGGAACACTTGATTATTTTCTTGGAATTAAAATCAACAGACCATCACAAACAGAAATGTTTTTATCTCAAAGACAATATGCCTCGGAAATACTGGTTCGTGCTAACATGGATCAGGCCAAGCCTCTACCCACACCCATGGTCAGTAACCTACAACTATCTAAGGACAAAGGGGAACCTATCGACAACATCAAACAATATCGAAGCATAGTTGGAGCTTTGCAATACTTGACCATTACCAGACCAGATTTGTGTTTCAGTGTGAACAAGGTCTGCCAATATATGCAAAATCCCCTAGACAGCCACTGGAGGGCCGTTAAGCGAATCTTAAGGTATATAAAAGGGACACAAGACTATGGTATACTTTTAACTCAAAATAAGGAGGTGAATATACAAGCTTACAGCGATGCCGACTGGGCCAGTGACGCAGATGACAGGCGATCTACTTCAGGCTACTGCATCTATGTAGGTGGCAACCCAGTCTCCTGGTGCACCAAAAAGCAATCAACCGTATCTCGATCAAGCACTGAAGCCGAGTACAGATCAGTGGCAAGCACAGCTGCAGAAATAACATGGCTTGAAGCCCTAATTCATGAATTAGGGCTCGAACAAAAGGAGAAGCCACTGATCTGGTGTGATAATATGAGCACCATCTCCCTATCACTGAATCCGATCCAGCACTCTCGCACCAAACATATGGAAATTGATTTATTCTTTGTTCGTGAAAGAACAGCAACGGGAAGACTAGAGATCAGGCATGTTCCCTCTTTTTATCAGCGCGCTGATATTCTCCCAAAGCCATTATCTCTTAAGAACTTTGCGAGATTAAGAGAGGAGATGAAAGTAATTGATGAAAGCAGACTCCATGGCGGCGAGAGCAAGAGAAGTGAAAACCCTAGCTCAAATTGAGACCGGGTATTATGAATAAGGGTTAAAGTGTGTTACTTATCTATCCATCACCAAGACAACTTGCAATCTCAATCATAGGATTCAACGGTGAAGATTATTTGCTATTGTTTAGAGAGGATTACTGCAATGAGCCTTGGGCCAGTACTGTTTCTATAAATACTTGTAATCTCTTTTGTACAAGGTAGAAAATCATATTATGAATAATACAATATCTTTTTCTAATAAGTACGTCAATGGGTACAATCTAAAATCCGTTCGTATCCGTATCCAAAAACCATATAAATATTCGATATAAAAAAAATAAATACAGATGCCGATACGAAAGCATCCGCATCCAAAAATCATCCTTCAGACCTATCAAGATTAATTATAGTTTATATTGTGTGCATTATGGTACAATAAAAGGTATGCATCTATTGTTTATTAATTTCGTAGTCTATATTATATGCATTTAACACTGTTAACTGCTCAAAACTATTAATTATCATCATATTTGTTTCACACTTTTATAATCAATAGGATTGAAAAAAATTATGTTAAACCAAAATTTTCTATTTATATTTCTTGATTTATCGATCGTTAGCGGATTGAATAATTATCCAATATCCATTCATATCTACAAATGCAAATATCTGATATCTAAATATGATTTTGGATGTGGATATGATACTATCTGTATCCGAAAGTATCCGTTGGCAGATCTAATTACAACGGCGTGTTTATTGTCTAGTGTACATGCATAAATATAAAATCCTCTATCCTTGCATAAAATTTCATTACCACTTTTGTATATATTTAATTAAAGTTTAAAGGTGATAATCAAATGTAAAAAGCTCCCAGCTCAACAGAGCCTTGAGATCAGAGCAACATTCTGTTGGATATATCAAGAGCTGGATATTATTCAAATCCAACATAATGCTTTTTAAAGATGGGTCAAGAAAAAGTTCTCATCTCTTATGTGAAGCAGTTATCTACTAGTATCAAATGTTACCTGGAAAAAATAAAAATTCAGTTGATACTCATTAAAATGACATATCAATAAAGAAGCTCGAATTTCAGTTACAATTATATGTATGAGAATAAAGGAGGAGAGTATAAATTGGAAAGTATTATTTTGCGATACCTATCTGAATATTTGAAGAACAGTAAGAATAGGGTAAAATTCTTTCTTTGCTTGTATATATTATTTTATACTGTCCAACAAGGTTCCATCCGTTTGAACTGGGAATAACAAGTAGGCTTCATGTTGTCATGATCCTTGTTGGCTACCTTAAATAAAAAATAAAAAATAATTTACTAACTTGTTCGCTTTGCAACTTGTAAAAAAAATATATAGAGGTTAAAAGAAATTTAATATCACTTGCTACTAAATTTACATACAACGATCCATGTGTTACACACTATACGCACTGGTAGTAAGTAGAATACTCGGTATGATATGATGGGTACGCTTAGGAACGCACTGGGTGTTCTATTCTTTAAATTACTGTTTTATTTCTCTAATATGATGAATTATGAGTGATTATGGTAAAAACACAAAATGTGAGTTTAAAGTTTAAGTTTTTAAAATTTTATACTATCTGTGATTAATACATAACATGTTTACCCACATATTTTAGATTTTGGATGGTAATTGACCAGATGTCACTTCAGAATCATATAGCGTTGTCAACCAAACATTTCCTACCGTTTGAGAATGAAAACTAAGAGTTGACATCCAACCAACATCAATTTTATATGCATGAAATTTCAGAATTTATATTGAACAAATTACCATTTAACACTCCTCCAAAATAAACTTCCACTTGTAACAAAAAGTACTCTTGTGAATCAAAAGAGCTTAGCTGCTAAATACTTTAGTTGAGTTTCAATATTCATTGAACTATAAAACTGAAGAAAAAAAGTGTGATTCATACCTTGACTGCTATGATTGCCTGATCGAGAAGTGGAAGTAAACTGGAACGACTAAAGGAGATGAAACATGGATCTCTTCTCTTACAAGTGCCAATTGTTCCTCAGTTTGAATTATAACCTTCTTCAGAGCATATGGTCCATCATGTATATCACTTAAGCAGAAGATATTAAGTTACCCAACTTACAAAATCAATCAACAACTATAGAAGTAAGCAAATCGATTATTAGACTTGAAATGTGACAAGGATTCTTGATTTTACTTTCTGCTAGGCCGCCATTAGAAGCAGAGCTATTAGAAACGGTTTCTTTGACAATTACTCCTAGGCACTGAAGAGCGCATATGATGTTTCAAATTTTTTTTTCCAGAAGAAGAACATATATAAACAAAAGGAGAAAAAGCGCCTTTCTTCGATGGCTTACACAAAAGGCGGAGCATATGAAGGACATATACCACCCATACAGAATAGAGAAGACTAAAAGTAAAAAGACCACAACCAAAGCCATAGCAAGTAGCGACAGGACTGCTAGACCGGAGGATAAAGAAGAAGGAATCCACCGACAACCACCTACCCGCCTTAACCCGAGGGTAAAGGCCAGACCTCCAATCTCAACCAAATAGAAAACAATCCGAGCTGCAGCAGAGGCATCTAAACTGGAAAGCAGTCACCTGAGCTAAAAGCTAATGCAGACACGATAGCGAAACCCGCTATTAAGAATCAAGCAAAGGCCACAGAAGGCGTAGAGCACCATGAAGAAAACTCCGGGATATCCAAAAAACAAAAAGAGCAATCTCCTCAAACTGGGCAAGTCCATCACCTAAAGAAGAAAACCGAAGAACTTCGAGCAGTGGTGGACGAAGGAGACTAATGCCACCAAACTACCCAAGAAACCGAGAAACCAAGCCAGATCGCAACTAGAAGGTGGAAACAAGAACCTCCACCGATGCCACAGAAGCAAATACCAAAAGCTGCCAACCTATGCGCCCTCCCGTATCGGGAGGGAACAGAGAAACCTGGAAAAGAAAACTAGCGACCGCATTAAAACAAAAAACGGAGGGGGGGGGGGGGAAGGGAGCGATGGGTGAAGGCCAACGCTCGAATGAAGGACTTCAACCAACTCCCTGTCTAGCAGAGGACAGAGCACACGAAATAGACAGAAGACCCACCAACCGACCAGATCGGGGGCTTATGGTTCTCCTGAAAGGTCTATCACGGAACGCCAGGAATACGTCATTCCTCACACGTCGAATAATGGACGGAGGATCCATAGGAGTGTTATCGAAGATTGTCTTATTCCGCGCGCACCACAGATGCCAGCAGATAAGACAGGGAATCAAGCGGAACACGATAGAACGAAGAGATTTTCCAGAAATTCTAGCCCACCAAGATGTCTGGAGATCAAGAGGAGATCTGGCAATGCGTCGAACACCAACTAGGTTGCCGAAGTAATTCCAGCACGATCTGGCCGAGAAACCACCAAAAAACAAGTGGTTCAAAGATTCTGTTTCCCCATTGCCACAGCAACGGCAACGGGAAACAAAGGGGATGCCGATCTTTTGAAGATTTTCATCTAGCGGCAACCCATCATGAAGTAGTCGCCACATCAAAATAGAAGCCTTGGGAGGAATACGGGATTCCCAAATGAACGAAAAAACCGGACGGATGGGACTGGAAGTTCTAATCGACGTCCAAGCTCTTAGAATGGAAAACGGAGCGCCATCCCAGCCAACAGACCCACCATGAGAGTCAGATAATAGCTTCACCGTCTGCATGTGCTTCCAGGTTTCGCTAGCATAGGACGGCGAACCTGAGAAATTAGAACTCGCCAGCCTACGGTATTTTGCATGAAGGAAAGATGCCCATAGAGAGTCGTTAGCACCAAACCGGTACCACAGCTTACAAGCAAAAGCAGCACAAAGGTCCTTGGGATTACGAAGACCCAAACCACCTTCATTTTTGGGACGACAGATCGCTTCCCAGGACACCCAGCGGTGACAACGGGTGTTGTCCTTACTGCCCCAGAAAAAAGACGAAGCCAAAGCCCGATACGAACGAAAGAAGAAAGAGGTAGGGGTCATTGTCGCGAAAACATGAGTTCCCATCGAGTCTAAAACAGACTTGATAAGAACCAGTCTACCAGCTTGGGAAAGCAGAGCTGCATTCCAGCGTAAAATCTTGCCCCTCACTTTGTCTGCCAGCGAGTCGAAAAAAGCATTGAGCTTTCTACCTCTGTAAAGAACAATACCCAGATAAGGAAGAGGGAGAGTAGCTTCTTTGAACCCCGAGACAGTTTCTATCCAGGACGCACGAGAGGCAGACAAGTCCTTCGCATGGACGAAGCTACTTTTGGAAGGGTTAACGAGTTGGCCCGAGGACCTCTCGTATTGATGGAGGAAGCTAAGAAGTCTCCGGACAGAGGATCGACTCCCATTAGAGAAGATGACAATGTCATCAGCAAAGGATAGGGAGGAAATAAGGGGGCAGCCCCTCGGAATCCCGAAGCGTTGGACCTGACCGAAAATAGTTAAAGAGTGGATACCATGAATGAGAGCCTCCGCCGCAATCACGAAGAGAGATGGCGAGAGAGGGTCTCCTTGACGCAGACCCCTCCCCGCCCTGAAATAACCGTTAGCCGAGCCATTAATGAGCACAGAGAACCAACAGTTGGAGATGAGCCTCCAAACCAAGTCAATTAGGGTTTTCGGAAACCCGAAGGCCCGTAAAACCCTGATGACGAAAAACCAGGACATACGATCATAAGCCTTAGCCATGTCCAGTTTGAAGACAACATCAGAACCCCTAACTTTCCGATCAATCTGGGAAATCAGTTCTTGGGCGAGGAGGACATTATTAGTAATCAAACGGCCTTTAACAAATCCCGCCTGAGAGGCGGAAATAATGCGTTGAAGGAAGGGAGCCAGACGATTGGCTAAGATCTTAGAGATAACTTTATTCGAAAAGTTGCACAGGCTGATCGGCCGGAAATCCACACACGACCTTGGATTCTCGCACTTAGGTATGAGAATAAGGTTGGTGGACGTCCAACCCGATGTGAGAGTTTCTCCGGAGAAAAAGGACTGAATAGCAAGACAAAAATCAGCTTGAATAATATGCCAGGTGGACCTATAGAAAACACCGTTGAAGCCGTCCGGACCGCTGGAGCTATCCTTGCTTAAGGCATAGACACAAGATCAGATCTCCTCAGCGGTTGGGAGGTCCGCAAGATGGACACTCTCCGGAGAAGGAACGATACGAGGAATGAAGGCCAACATTCAAACACATGGTAGACATCACCTTATTAACCTTTTTCTTTTTGATTCAACTGTTAATATGATTTGTATAACCAACCGACCGAATGGTTCATACTATAGTCTTTACATGCATAATTCTTGTCTATGTGACTTAGCTGTAGAAAATATCCCAACATGATAATTAGCATCATAAATTGCTTAAAATATCACCTTAAAGTGTACTCTCTGCCCAAAAGCTTCTTAGTATATGTATCACTAAGACTAATACCATGTTAATTTTAGTATTTTAAATAGCTATAAATGATAATTTTCTATACAAATGTCAAACATGGTGGAGATTAGGATATAGATGTGTATAGCAATAGAATATTTGCAATTCCGTAGAAGGGTCGACAGTAGTAATCAAATATAACCACCTAAAATGCAACAATCTCCACCCAGACCTTTAATTAACAAATACCATGTAACTTTTCTTTCCATTTTTAATCCAGAAGTTAACATAACCGGAAAAACCTAATACAATGGCTTCAGAAAATCATAACATAATCCTTAATAACAAAAATATTCAAAACAGCCTCTTCTTGAATGTGAAAACACTTCGATTTAATTTCATGCACATTCATATTAAGCTTGCTTAATCATAAAAGTCATGTATCCATTTGTAGCCTCACGAAAATAATAAATGTGAAAAAGATTTCACAAGGCATCATTTAAATGTAAATATAATGGGAAAATGATTATAAGGCTTCACCTCCTGATATTCTCGTTGTAGTAAATAATAAATTGAATGAATGACTGAAATGCTTATAATGGTACCTTTAAAGGCCTTGACTCATGCAAGATCAATAGAATTAAAAATAAGTTAATATACATTGAAGAAGAATGGTATTCGTTTGCTAATCTCCATATATTAAAATAGCTTACTGCAGTGCATCCTATAATTCAGTTGTCTAAGTTTAATATAAGCTTTGTTCAAGTATTTTAAATACATGTTAACGATGATTTTTGAGATTTAACATTTTTTGCATTTTGATAAATTTTGATGTATGCATCACTTTTATTTGTCGAATGGCTATCGTTGTTAATGATTGCTTTTCTTATTATCCGAAATGTATAACAAATGCCAATTATTATTGGTTATAAAAAGGTGGTATTTCAAAAACCATATATATACATAACAAAATAGAAATGATCTCTTTTTAGTTGAATAATAGTTTTCTTATTATTTATGTATGTATAATATTACATGTATCCTAACTCGGATATTAGCATGTCACTTCTATGTTGTACCTAGCAAGTTTGCATTGTGACTTTAAAATGTCACATTTGATTATTACTAGAAACACGGGTATTTAGAATTAAAAAGATGAAATTTTTCATGGTGAACATCATTAAAAAATATAATGTGATAAGTATGAAAAAAAATTATGCTAGCAAGTTAAACAATATATCAGTTATGAAAATAATTCAAAACAGTCTCTTCTTGAATGTGAAAACACTTCGATTTAATTTCATGCACAGTCATATTAAGCTTACTTAACCATGAAAGTCATGTATTCATTTATAGCCTCACGACAATAATAAATGTGAAGAAGATTTCACAAGTGTTTGCGCCAAAATTGGTCACAAACACCCAATTGCTGATGAAAGCACCAGTTCACAATCACAAATTTACAGATAATGAGTATGTAGAGAGATACGAATGGAGAACATTCAGAAAATTCAATAGATCGCAGTAAACAACACAGAATTTATAGTGGTTCGGCGATCTTGCCTACATCCACTCTGAAGTTGATGATTTTATTGATATTCACTTGATGATTTCAATTGATTACAGCAGATTACAGTCGATAATGATGATTTATAGCAGTGAAATTTGTTAGTAGCAGCAGCAATGGAGTTTAGAACTGGATCCGGCGGAGTCTGGGCGTTGGAGAACTCAAAGAAGAAGAAAATCCTCTCTTCTGTATGCCCTGGGGGTCTATTTATAGGTGTAGGAGGCTGATATTTCGCTCAGATCTCGAGATACTTCTTCTGGCATGTGAGTAGGCCCGCACGACCAAGCCCGTGAAGTTTCGGCCCGATCCATGATCGATACGAACAGATTTCGTATCGATCAAGATTGCGTCCGATGGAGTCGAAATTTGGCATGTACGTTCTTCTGCATGCACGTAAGCTTCTGTGAAAATTTGGTGGCATTTGGACCTGTGGATCGCGAGATATGATCAATACGTTGGGATTTTCGGTTGACTGCTTCGTTCGACTCGATCATTTCGACTCGATCTTGTTCGACTCGATCTTGTTCGACTCGATCATTTCGACTCGATCTTGTTCGACTCGATCTTGTTCGACTCGATGACTGCGCGTGCCCAGGTGATGACGTGGCGAGCACTCTTCGGATCAATCTTCTTCCTACGCCGAGTTGACCAATTCGTTCCCACATTTTCGCCTAGTTCGTATCGATCCAAGTTCCGCTGTTCATATCGATCTATAGTACGCTCAGTTTGAATCGATGGAGAATCCTTTTTGTATCGATGGAAAGTGAATGGCGCGCACTGTTGGTATGGTTCTGTTCGTATCGATGGAAACCGGCTCCAGTCGATCGATACGAAGCTGAAGGGCCTGGATGGATGCGAACAGTGATGGCCCGATCGATTCGAATAAGGGCAATACTATGGATTCGAACAGTGGATCCACGATGGATACGAAGTACCGGAACATGATGGATTCGAACAAGGCTTTTCTAACATGGATACGAACTACGCTCCAGCTGATGGATACGAAGTGCATTATCTGCCGATGGATACGAAAACGATCGATGCGAAATGATGGGTTGCGACTCCAATCGATTCGAAATGATGGATATGAATGGATGGGCCTTCTTGACTTGCATCGACCATAACTTGAGCATATGAACTCGGATTGACTTGAAAATTGAAACGCCGACTCTAACGACTTTGTTTGTCATGTCTTGTCAATTATAGCTCGATACGTACTCGGGCAAAATTTGTCGATATCCATAGTGAGCATGCGTACAACCTATCTTCGTGACAAGTTGTCTTTGGTTTCCCATTGATCTTTTGGTATCACGGCCTTGCTAAAAGACGGGATAACACTTGCCCCCCAAAACATGCCTTGCGAGAGGAAGGTGTGTTTTGTAATGCCATAAGCTGGATGTTCATATCCTGTTGATGACCTGCAATGAAATCGATAGTCTTATCTGACCACGAATGACGATCGTTCCAGATCGTGTGTCATTTGAGATGATATGTGACCGTTCGCAGTCGGATGCCGGTCGCGGCGAATGGTGACCGTTCGCGGTCGGGATGCCGCTCGAGGCGATTTGTGATCATTCGCGATCAGGTGCCATTCGAGGCGAATAGTGACCGTTCGCGGTCGGATGCCGTTCGAGGCGAATTGTGACCGTTCGCGGTCGGGTGCCGTTCGAGGCGAATTGTGTGTGCCCGGAGGGGACTTAGTATCATTAATACCAGATTTCACGTTCGAGTGGGTTTCTGGATTGTTTGTTTGAGCGGTTTACCGCCATCCCAGAGCATGCCTAAGGACCGTTCGCGACCCCGTACATATGTAAGTGGCTTAGCCGTTATGGGATCACAAATGGCATACTTTTATTCAAAATAGACCTTTCAACAGAAATGTCAAACAAAATCAAGTCCAAACATGAGAAATGGAAAATAAAAGCAAAACAAGGACGTCAAAGTACAAACACCTACACTGTTGCGATTAGTAGTCGTATCAGAGCATGCCTGAGGATCGTTCGCGGTCATGTACATGTGTAAACGACTTAGTCGCGTTGGTGTGGAGTTTGCTACTTATTCGTCATTATCCTAATCAATTGATGACAAGCTGACGCCTCGATCCTGAGCCGTCCCCGGTAGGTACAGGTGGTGTTCGCTCCCGTTCCACCGTTGTTGTTCCCCTTCTTATGTATTGCGATAGCAGACCATTCCAGATATGTCCCTCAACCTCATCCTTCAAGTGTCGACAATCATTCGTGCTATGACCATTCAGCTCATGGAATAAGCAGTACTTGTCCGACCTTCTTTCATTGTTAGTCGGATCTCTTCTCATTGCCTTTCGATAAGGAATCTGCCCCCTGGTGTCCTGGTAGATTCGCTCCAAAGTCTCATTCAACTCCGTATAAGAGGTGAATCTCGGTTCCTTTCGTGGTCGCGTTGGTCCATCATCATTATTCTTGGCATTTCGTTTCCCTCTGTCAGTTTCTGAGTCTGTTTTAGGAGGATTTTCACCCTTGACTACATAAACATCAACTCCTTCTCCTTCCTTTCTTTCAGCATTTGCATCCTCTAATCGTAAAAATCATTCAGCCTCATGATAAAATTCTCCTAGATCCATAGGAGGATCCCTTGTTAACAAATTCTTGAACTCTGTACCATCACCTATGCCGGATACAGCTGCCACCAAAACTATGGATGGATCGGGTCGATCCACTGATGCTGCCGCTGCATTGAATCGCGTCAGAAAGTTCCTCAAAGACTCCCCGGTTCTTTGCTTCAGTGCCGCCAAACTCATCACATTCTTGGGTTTTGAAATGTGAACCCTGAACTGCCTCATGAACCTTTCAGTCAAATCGGTCCATGCCCCAATGGAGCCACTCTCCAGTTGTCTGAACCATAATGCTGCTATGTCTGTCAGATACAACGGGAAGCACCTGGCCATGACTTCCTCTGATGCCCCCAGCACTTCCATATGCCTCATGTATTTCGTCAGATGAACAGCAGGATCCGTCCTCCCATTATACATATCCAATGTTGATAACTTGAATTCTGGTGGATTCCTGGCTTGCCTGATCGTAGGAGCAAAGGGACTCCTATTCACATCCTCCATATCTCTATTCGCTAGGCCGCCTCTCATGGCTTGTCTGACCATCTCCGCCAATCTGTCACTGTCTCCAAGTTGTAGTCCTTGTCCGTCGTTTCCGATTTGCCCCCCGAGCTCGCGAGGGATTCCTGGAATCTGCTCTCTTGGCTGAGCATTCATTTCTCTGTCAATGTCGCATTGCGCAGTTCCATCTGGTACTCCGTCCGGGATTGGGCCAACATGCTTTGGGTTATCGCCCCTAGTTCTGGAGCCGTGCCAGATGGTCCTGCTCCATTCTGAACTCTAGTTGCTTCTTGGTTTTGCGCTCCCAGTTGCCCAATTTGAAGAAACAAATTCTGGATCATTGCCTCTTGTCTTTTCATCATTGCCTCCATCTCATCCCTGGTGATGAAGATTGATGTCTGATTCGCTCCTAAGGAAGCCTCCTGACTTCCTTCATGCTAGCTTCTCTCCGCCCTTTGTCTTCTACTTGATTGCCTTGTCATAGCTTTTCAAATCTGAATTCTTTAAGCTTTCAAATTCAACTTCCAAATGATAGAATCCCTAAGTTCAATTCTCAGTGAAAGCACCAAAATGTTTGCGCCAAAATTGGTCACAAACACCCAATTGCGGATGAAAGCACCAGTTCACAATCACAGATTTACAGATAATGAGTATGTAGATAGATAAGAATGGAGAACATTCAGAAAATTCAACTGAACACAGAATTTATAGTGGTTCGGCGATCTTGCCTACATCCACTCTGAAGTTGATGATTTTATTGATATTCACTTGATGATTTCAATTGATTACAGCAGATTACAGTCGATAATGATGATTTACAACAGTGAAATTTATTAGTAGCAGCAGCAATGGAGTTTAGAACTAGATCCGGCGGAGTCTGGACGTTGGAAAATTCAAAGAAGAAGAAGATTCCCTCTTCTGTATGCCCTGGGGGTCTATTTATAGGTGTAGGAGGCTGATATTTCGCTCAAATCTCGGAAGACTTCTTCTGGCACGTGAGTAGGCCCGCGCGACCAAGCCCATGAAGTTTCGGCCCGATCCGTGATCGATACGAACGGATTTCGTATCGGTCAAGATTGCGTCCGATAGAGTCGAAATTTGGTGTGTACGTTCATCTGCATGCACGTAAGCTTCTGTGAATATTTGGTGGCATTTGGACTTGTGAATCGCGAGATATGATCGATACGAATTGGGATTTTTGGTTGACTGCTTCGTTCGATTCGATCTTGTGCGACTCGATGGATGCGCGTGCCCAGGTGATGACGTGGCGAGCACTCTTCGGATCAATCTTCTTCCTACGCCTAGTTGACCAATTTGTTCCCACATTTTCGCCTAGTTCGTATCGATCCAAGTTCCGCTGTTCGTATCGATCTGTAGTACGCTCAGTTCGATCGATGTAGAATCCTTTTCATATCTGTGACGACCGCCCATGACCCCTGCACCGAATCTAGAGATAGAGCGCTGTAAAGCGTGCCAGGCGACCATGGACGATTGTCAAGGTAAGAATTAAAACAACAGAATCTATCGTATCACTCACAGCGCATGGACAAAATACAATAGAACATAAGTATAGTGAAGCTTTACAGAACAAAGTGACATCATATAAAACTCCATAATAGTTGAATACAAGCATTCTCATAGTCAATACATCAAGCCTCACTACATATCTCTCAGAGAATACAAAACAGCGGAATATCCAGTACATATAATAAGAAGATAATATGCAACCCTCTAGCTCGTCTTCGATATCAGCATCGTGAGAAGAGAACAGCACCTGACACCTGCTACCTAGTCTGCCCGTCCCAAAAATGGACGAACAGCCCAAGGCAATAAGAATTAAAACATAAAGCCTTGAGTCAGACAACAGTCTTAGTGAGCAGTAAATTAACTAACAACATACCCAAAAGAGCATAAAGGAAAAGGAATAGGAATACAACCCTCCCACTCCAACCTCATTCTACAGTGATAGCCCCCAGACACACACTAAGCAGAAGCAAACATAGCAGAGCATACAATTTAAAATAAAGCTACTATCACTCGAGTCAAGGGCGATGTTTTCCAAGTACCAAGGCCTAAATCAGATAAGCACCCAGAAAATACCGCTCTTGAGTCCGAAATGACATTACAACCAAACATCCATGACTCTGGCTATCACTGTTATCATTGCTTCGATATCACCGTTAATTGAATGACCGGCACATTCTTTCAGCCGTCCGTCAAGGGCTAATGGAAACCCCGGTTCTAGACATAACTCCCGCACGTCGTCGCAGCCCGTGCCTAGGACTATCGAATCTGCCCAGAGTACTCGACCATCAACAGTTGGCCGTTGGGACTATCGAATCTGCCCAAACGTACTCTTGCTTAGAGCATGCTAGAACCTTCAACAACGATGCTATCCAAGCCTCCTAGTCATCCTCCTCGACGACTATTCTCATATCCATTCATTATCCTCAACTCGAATCATATCACCGAGTTATCAACATGCTTGGAATGATCCCGTCTGGATTAGACCAAGTCTTCATCACATGATTGCCTCGCTTCATTACATCCTCGCAAAGCCTCATCTCATCATCACATCATCGAATCTATGCATAAGAGCTTCATCATCCCGCTACATATGCCACGAGCAGCTTTCCCAATTCAAGAGCCTTTCACTTAGCTTTTGAATCGTCTTCGGTCTAAATCTAATCATCAATCATCTAATTCATAACAATCAATCAAATCAAACATCAATCCAAGCAATCAAGCATTCAAAAATGATCTAAGTAGACAATTATAACAATAATGGCATTTTCGTAATTAAAGAGTTGAAAGTCCAATAAGCATGAAAACATGGATTATATCTCTACAAACTTGATGAATGAACTTGCATAGGCTAACATATGATAAAATGGATGTAACATCATCATGAACAATGGATCTATATGGATCTACACATAGGATGAAGAATATGCATGGAAATCTCTATTTTAACACCAAAACGAGCCAACAATCCGATATACTCCTTTGGATCCGTGTGAGAGATAATCACCACTCACCAAATCACCTAAACAATCCAAAAGATATCAACTTCAGATCTGGACAGCGAAGAGCTAAGCTAGATCCGACAAGATCTCACTTCAAACGAAGAAATCTCTCTTGAAAAGATGAAGATCTTCAATCTAAGCTCTTGAATCTTCAATCTTGATCTTCGATTTGGATGGATGGAAGCACTAGATTAGAGTGGAGAAAAGAAGTGAAGAAGTGTAGAAGTCGAGCTCTCAAAATGGCAGCACTTCGTCGCTTCAAAATCCGGATCCCAAAAAGTGAGAACAACCCCTCCTATTTATAGCAGAAATTTCCTTAAGTCGCTTAACTCGGCTATCTCCCTAGGTCGTTTCCGACCTAAGCCTCTCCGACCTAAGACTCTCCGACCTAACGAATAGATCTACGCGACCTAAATCCTAGCGACCTAACAACTTGACAACCTACGCGACCTAACAGTGTTACGACCTAACACATAGCCTAACTCTTAAGGTCGCCAACTGTTAACTCCTTAGGTCGCCAACTCAGAACCACTAGGTCGCTAACACGGCACCACTAGGTCGCTAATACAGAACTACTAGGTCGCTAACACAGAACCACTAGGTCGCTACCGACCTTACCTCCCAAGCTACCAGACGACCTAACACATAGCGACCTATTCCTTAACTCGGTTACTACGACCTAACTCTAACCTTAAGTCGTTGCCGACCTAACCACACTCCCAGTAACCACTAGGTCGCTCACAACATTCTCTTAGGTCGTTGCCGACCTAACTCTACCCCAGAATACTTAGGTCGCCTACTGCTCTTCCTTAGGTCGCCTAAACCTCCTAAGTCGGCCACGAATCATCACTTAGGTCGATCACTACCTTAAGTCGGCAACTCGACCCAGACCTATCCTTTAACTTACCTATCCCCTTAGGTCGCAGATCTTCTCTAAGTCGCCAACAACATTTAGGTCGCGTACGACCTAGGACTTAGACAAATCTGCCTAAAAATCTGAAATGACATGAAAGTGCTAAAATTCCAGATTTTGACAAACTTTTCGATCCGTAAAATACGGGTCGTTACATTCTCTCCCCCTTAGGAATTTCGCCCCCGAAATCCCAAACAATCATAGCAATCAAAACTATTCTGTACGTCTACCATCCATAGCAATCATCAAACCATGCATCCAATTCTAGCTTAGCGTACAGAATTCTAAGACCTAGAACAAGTTACAATTTCGTTAGATGACACGACACCTTAGGGCCATACCTTGAAGAGTTCAGGATGAGCTGCTTTCATCCTCTCTTCCACCTCCCACGTACAGTCGTTATCATCATCACTCCATTGTATCTTGAGCAACTTAACCACCTTCCTCCTAAGCTGTTTCGTGTCAGTTTCAACAACACGAAGCGGCTTACGAGGCCTTCTATTGACTGGATCAACTTCTAAGTCTTCACAGCTATCAGCAGAAACCACTGTATTCGAGTCGTGCACATACTTCCGTAGATAAGATACATGAAAAACATTGTGCACACCCGACATCTTCTCAGGTAACTCCAACCTATAGGCGAGCTTTCCAATTCGCTCGATGATCGGGAATGGTCCAACAAATCTCGGAGTCAATTTTCCTTTCTTCCCGAATCGAATAACATTCTTCAGAGGAGAAATCTTCACAAAAACCATATCACCAACGTCGAATTCCAAATCCTTTCGACGCTTATCGGCATAACTCTTCTGACGGTCTTGGGCTGCCTTCATTCGTTGCCGAATGATCTCTATGCAATCCGAAGTCTGTCGAATCATCTCTGGCCCAAGCATCAGCTTTTCTCCAGTTTCCAACCAACATGTTGGAGAGTTACACGGTCTTCCATACAATGCCTCATACGGTGCCATACCAATGCTTGACTGGTAACTATTGTTGTATGCAAACTCCACCAAATGAAGGTGATCTTCCCATGATCCTCCGAAATCCAAAACACAAGCTCTGAGAAGATCTTCCAAAACTCGGTTGACTCTCTCGGTCTGACCATCTGTTTGGGGATGATAAGCTGTACTCAAACACAACTCGGTTCCCAAAACTTCCTGGAAGCTCTTCCAAAATCCACTAGTGAACAATGGATCTCGATCGCTCACTATACTCTTCGGAATACCATGGAAACGAACTATCCACTTAACATACAACTCAGCCAACTTTGATGCGGTCCTAGTCGATCGAACAGGAATGAATCGTGCACTCTTAGTCAGACGATCCACAATGACCCAAATCCCTTCATTTCCCGTTCTGGTCCTAGGCAATCCATCTATAAAATCCATCGACACTTGTTCCCACTTCCATGTAGGAACTTCTAATGGCTGAAGCAATCCACTTGGCTTCTTCTGTTCGGCTTTAACCAACTGGCAGTTCATACACTTGGAAATGAAATCTCCAACATCCTTCTTCATGCCTTCCCAGTAGTAGGTTCTCTTCATATCTCGATACATCTTATTTCCACCTGGATGAATTGTCAACTTCGAGTGATGACTTTCCTTCAGAACTTCACTCCTCAATTCATCTATATCGGGAACCACTAGTCGTCCTTGCTTTCGAAGCCAACCTTCCCTATCGACTTCGAATCCTTTATCCTTTTCTGGATCCAATCCAGATTCCAAATCACGGATAATATTGACAAGCTTATCATCTCGCTTTTGGCTCTCGCCAATCCTTTCCACAAGAGAAGGTCTTATCGATAAGTTTGCCAACATTTCAGGTTCCAATTCGCATCTAGGCCTGAAGTCAAATCCAGCTAAATACTCGAGACTCTTCCATTCAGAAAACATGGCTCCCAATCTTGCATGTCTTCGACTTAACGCATCAGCCACTGCGTTACCTTTTCCTGGAGTATAAGCTATACCAAAATCATATGATGCCAAAAACTCTAGCCAACGTTGCTGCCGAAGATTTAAATCCTTTTGGGAGAAAAGATACTTCAGCGACTTATGATCCGTAAACAACTCGAATCGAACTCCCAATAGATAATGTCTCCACATCTTCAGAGCAAATACAATCGCCGCTAACTCCAAATCATGAGTTGGGTAATTCCTTTCATGCGGCTTCAGTTGTCGACTCGCATACGCAACAACTTTATCCTTCTGCATCAGCACTGCTCCAAGTCCAGTACCACATGCGTCGGTGTAAACCACCATCTCATCATTCCCACTAGGAATAGTCAAAACAGGAGCACTCGTCAATCGCTCTTTCAGGATTCCGAAAGCTTGCTCACACTTAGCATCCCAACTGAACACTTGGTTCTTCTTCGTCAATCCTGTTAACGGTGCAGCTATCTTGGAGAAGTCTTTGATAAACCGTCGATAATATCCTGCTAACCCAAGAAAACTTCTCACATCTGATGCATTCTTAGGTCTAACCCAATCCTGGATTGCTGCCACCTTAGCGGGATCAACCGCTATTCCATTTCCAGAAATCACATGGCCTAAGAACCTCACTTCACTCTTCCAGAAGTGACACTTTGAAAACTTAGCCTTCAGCTGATGTTTCCGTAAGATCTCCAAAACAATACGCAAGTGCGTCTTGTGCTCTTCTTCAGTTCTGGAATAAATCAGAATATCATCCACGAACACAAGTACGAACTTGTTCAACTGATCTCTGAACACTCTATTCATAAGATCCACAAAGTATGCTGGCGCGTTAGTCAATCCAAACGGCATTACCAGCCACTCAAAGAAACCGGATGGTGTCCTAAAAGCAGTCTTCGGCACACTATCCTTCGCTACTCTCAACTGGTGAAATCCCGTTGCCAAATCCATCTGAGAAAACACCTTAGCTTCGTGAAGCTGATCAAACAAGTCATCTATTCTCGGCAATGGATACTTGTTCTTCTTAGTCACCTTATTCAGCTCACGATAATCGACGCACAATCTCAACGACCCATCTGCCTTGGTTGCAAACACAACTGGTGCACCCCACTCGGACACACTACGCCGAATGAATCCTTTCTGCAAAAGATCATCAACTTGCACCCTCAACCCTAGGCACCATTCGCCTAAGAGGCATCACAACAGGTCTGGCTCCTTCAACTAGATCTATACGAAACTCGATCTCTCTATGCGGCGGCAACCCTTTGACTTCGTCAAAGACATCCTCGAATCCATTAGCGATCGGCACTGATGACAGTCCATCCCGTGGAACAACTAGCGAATACATGAAGCTCATGAAGACGCCTTCTTCATGCTTACATCGTATCACAATCTTTCGCCCCTCCACATTCTCGACTGTCACTTCCAACCTTTCGCAATCAACCTTTGCCGCATACTTCCTAAGCCAGTCCATACCCAAAATAATTCCGAACCCCGCAAAGTTCAGAACAAAGCAATCACAAACAAAAGAGCAACCATGACTCGATACAACTAGACCACGGCATAACATACACAAACAAGACGAACCCCCAACTGGATTAGTCACAACCAATGGCCTATCAACAATATCCGGTTCCAAACCTAACCGGCCTACGAGTTCATTACAAACAAACGAATGCGACGCTCCAGTATCAAACAGAACTCTAACTGGAACACCACATAGGAAAAGAGTACCTTGAACAACCACACTCTTTCCTTTCTCTTCAGCAGTAGGAGCTTTCGAAGACGACGGAACAGCTCCTAAAGCATAGGCTTGCACAATCTGCCTGTCCTTCCTTGGTTCTGGACAATTCTTCCTGAAATGCCCCGGCTTGTCACAGTTATGACACTTCATCGGCACCTTCGGATTCTTACAATCCTTCGAGAAATGGCCCTTCTGCTGACAGTTGTAGCAAGTCACCTCGCCTTTCGGTTTCTTCTGACCATCCTTACCCTTCTGCTGCTGCTGCTTCCTCTTCTTGTTTCCACCCTGCTGGGGTTTAGACTCTTCCTTGGTTACAGCAACAACAGATCCATCCTTAGGAAACAGACTCTCATGCCTGAGAGCTTTCTCCACAAGCTTCTCAAATGAATCGTCTAAATGATCCACCAACTGTCTCCCAAGATAACTATCCAAGCCGGTCACAAACTTCTCATTCTTCTGATAAGCAGATTCAATATACGACCGGGCATACTTGGACAAAGCTTCGAACTCAGAGACATACTCAAGAACAGATCTTCCACCCTGCTTGAGCTCCACAAAATTCTTGAACAGAACAGACTTCTGAGCTGTAGAAATGAACTTAGCTTCAAATCTGACTTGGAATTGCTCCCAAGTAATCTCTTCTTCCGGAGTAGTGATGGTAATAGAGTTCCACCAATCAGAGGCTCTCCCTTGAAGCTGCCTTGATGCCAACTTCCTCTTAGTTGCATCATCAATTCCCAAATCACCAAAGATCCTTCTACAAGCATCTATCCACCTCTGGACCTCAATGGTAGATTCTGTTCCCAAGAAAACCTTTCCTCCAAGAGCAGTATAATCCTTGCACAGCTTAGCAAAATCCACTGGTTTCGGAGTTTGAACTTGAACTCCAACATCGACTGCTGCCCCCGGAACTGGTATCCTTCTCATGATCGAAGTCATCATAGCTTCGAACATGGCTGCATAATCAGCAGTCTCTTCAGTAGCACGGCCTTCCCTAGCAGCTGGTCTCCCTCTTCGACTCATTCTCAATATCTATAAAAAGGAATGATTAGAACATCTAGAGAAACAACTGCATAAAGGACTCAAACCCTACTAAGCTACTATATTATATATAGTAATCATCCATCAAAACACAATTACGTCTCTCATACGTAGTTACTCCAGCGAGCGTTGGGTAAAATCGATTAACCAATGCTCTGATACCAAATGTGACGACCGCCCATGACCCCTGCACCGAATCTAGAGATAGAGCGCTGTAAAGCGTGCCAGGCGACCATGGACGATTGTCAAGGTAAGAATTAAAACAACAGAATCTATCGTATCACTCACAGCGCATGGACAAAATACAATAGAACATAAGTATAGTGAAGCTTTACAGAACAAAGTGACATCATATAAAACTCCATAATAGTTGAATACAAGCATTCTCATAGTCAATACATCAAGCCTCACTACATATCTCTCAGAGAATACAAAACAGCGGAATATCCAGTACATATAATAAGAAGATAATATGCAACCCTCTAGCTCGTCTTCGATATCAGCATCGTGAGAAGAGAACAGCACCTGACACCTGCTACCTAGTCTGCCCGTCCCAAAAATGGACGAACAGCCCAAGGCAATAAGAATTAAAACATAAAGCCTTGAGTCAGACAACAGTCTTAGTGAGCAGTAAATTAACTAACAACATACCCAAAAGAGCATAAAGGAAAAGGAATAGGAATACAACCCTCCCACTCCAACCTCATTCTACAGTGATAGCCCCCAGACACACACTAAGCAGAAGCAAACATAGCAGAGCATACAATTTAAAATAAAGCTACTATCACTCGAGTCAAGGGCGATGTTTTCCAAGTACCAAGGCCTAAATCAGATAAGCACCCAGAAAATACCGCTCTTGAGTCCGAAATGACATTACAACCAAACATCCATGACTCTGGCTATCACTGTTATCATTGCTTCGATATCACCGTTAATTGAATGACCGGCACATTCTTTCAGCCGTCCGTCAAGGGCTAATGGAAACCCCGGTTCTAGACATAACTCCCGCACGTCGTCGCAGCCCGTGCCTAGGACTATCGAATCTGCCCAGAGTACTCGACCATCAACAGTTGGCCGTTGGGACTATCGAATCTGCCCAAACGTACTCTTGCTTAGAGCATGCTAGAACCTTCAACAACGATGCTATCCAAGCCTCCTAGTCATCCTCCTCGACGACTATTCTCATATCCATTCATTATCCTCAACTCGAATCATATCACCGAGTTATCAACATGCTTGGAATGATCCCGTCTGGATTAGACCAAGTCTTCATCACATGATTGCCTCGCTTCATTACATCCTCGCAAAGCCTCATCTCATCATCACATCATCGAATCTATGCATAAGAGCTTCATCATCCCGCTACATATGCCACGAGCAGCTTTCCCAATTCAAGAGCCTTTCACTTAGCTTTTGAATCGTCTTCGGTCTAAATCTAATCATCAATCATCTAATTCATAACAATCAATCAAATCAAACATCAATCCAAGCAATCAAGCATTCAAAAATGATCTAAGTAGACAATTATAACAATAATGGCATTTTCGTAATTAAAGAGTTGAAAGTCCAATAAGCATGAAAACATGGATTATATCTCTACAAACTTGATGAATGAACTTGCATAGGCTAACATATGATAAAATGGATGTAACATCATCATGAACAATGGATCTATATGGATCTACACATAGGATGAAGAATATGCATGGAAATCTCTATTTTAACACCAAAACGAGCCAACAATCCGATATACTCCTTTGGATCCGTGTGAGAGATAATCACCACTCACCAAATCACCTAAACAATCCAAAAGATATCAACTTCAGATCTGGACAGCGAAGAGCTAAGCTAGATCCGACAAGATCTCACTTCAAACGAAGAAATCTCTCTTGAAAAGATGAAGATCTTCAATCTAAGCTCTTGAATCTTCAATCTTGATCTTCGATTTGGATGGATGGAAGCACTAGATTAGAGTGGAGAAAAGAAGTGAAGAAGTGTAGAAGTCGAGCTCTCAAAATGGCAGCACTTCGTCGCTTCAAAATCCGGATCCCAAAAAGTGAGAACAACCCCTCCTATTTATAGCAGAAATTTCCTTAAGTCGCTTAACTCGGCTATCTCCCTAGGTCGTTTCCGACCTAAGCCTCTCCGACCTAAGACTCTCTGACCTAACGAATAGATCTACGCGACCTAAATCCTAGCGACCTAACAACTTGACAACCTACGCGACCTAACAGTGTTACGACCTAACACATAGCCTAACTCTTAAGGTCGCCAACTGTTAACTCCTTAGGTCGCCAACTCAGAACCACTAGGTCGCTAACACGGCACCACTAGGTCGCTAATACAGAACTACTAGGTCGCTAACACAGAACCACTAGGTCGCTACCGACCTTACCTCCCAAGCTACCAGACGACCTAACACATAGCGACCTATTCCTTAACTCGGTTACTACGACCTAACTCTAACCTTAAGTCGTTGCCGACCTAACCACACTCCCAGTAACCACTAGGTCGCTCACAACATTCTCTTAGGTCGTTGCCGACCTAACTCTACCCCAGAATACTTAGGTCGCCTACTGCTCTTCCTTAGGTCGCCTAAACCTCCTAAGTCGGCCACGAATCATCACTTAGGTCGATCACTACCTTAAGTCGGCAACTCGACCCAGACCTATCCTTTAACTTACCTATCCCCTTAGGTCGCAGATCTTCTCTAAGTCGCCAACAACATTTAGGTCGCGTACGACCTAGGACTTAGACAAATCTGCCTAAAAATCTGAAATGACATGAAAGTGCTAAAATTCCAGATTTTGACAAACTTTTCGATCCGTAAAATACGGGTCGTTACAATATCGATGGAAAGTGAATGGCACGCACTGTTGGTATGGTTCTGTTCGTATCGATGGAAACCGGCTCCAGTCGATCGATACGAAGCTGAAGGGCCTGGATGGATGCGAACAGTGATGGCCCGATCGATTCGAATAAGGGCAACACGATGGATTCGAATAGTGGATCCACGATGGATACGAAGTACCGGAACTTGATGGATTCGAACAAGGCTTTTCTAATATGGATACGAACTACTGTTGCTCGATGGATTCGAGCGACGCGCTCCAGCTGATGGATACGAAGTGCATTATCTGCCGATGGATACGAAAACGACCGATGCGAAATGATGGGTTGCGACTCCAATCGATTCGAAATGATGGATACGAATGGATGGGCCTTCTTGACTTGCATCGACCATAACACGAGCATATGAACCCGGATTGACTTGAAAATTGAAACGCCGACTCTAACGCTTTGTTTGTCATGTCTTGTCAATTATAGCTCGATCCAAACTCGGGCAAAATTCGTCGATATCCATAATGAGCATGCGTACAACCTATCTTCATGACGAGTTGTCTTTGGTTTCCCATTGATCTTTTGGTACCACGGCCTTGCTAAAAGGCGGGATAACAACAAGGCATCATTTAAATGTAAATATAATGGGAAAATGATTACAAGGCTTCACCTCCTGATATTCTCGTTGTAGTAAATAATAAATTGAATGAACTGCAATGCTTATAATGGTACCTTTAAAGGCCTTGAGTCATGTAAGATCAATAAAATTAAAAATAAGTTAATATACATTGAAGAAGAATGGTATTCGTTTGCTAATCTCCATATATTTAAATAGCTTACTGCAGTGCATCCTATAATTCAGTTGTCTAAGTTAAATCTAAGCTTTATTCAAGTACTTTAAATACATGTTAACGATGATTTTTGAAATAATGAAAGTATGCTGATTTAATGTCATGGATTTAACATTTTTCGCATTTTGATAAATTTTGATGTATGCATCACTTTTATTTGTCGAATGGCTATCGTTGTTAATAATTGCTTTTCTTATTATCCGAAATGTATAACAAATGCCAATTATTATTGTTTGGCTCCCTACCTTGAGCGCATTATCTCTCCTTCTCAAGCGGGATTTGTAAAGGGGCGTTTGATTACTGATAACGTTCTGCTCGCTCAGGAACTTATATCCCAAATCGACCGGAAGATTAGGGGTTCTAATGTTGTCTTCAAACTGGACATGGCTAAGGCCTACGATCGCATGTCCTGGGTTTTCATCATCAAGGTCTTAAGGGCTTTCGGCTTTCCGGAACCCCTTATTGACTTGGTATGGAGGCTCATCTCCAACTGCTAGTTCTCTGAGCTCATTAATGGATCGACTTGTGGTTATTTTAAGGCAGGAAGGGGATTGCGTCAGGGAGTCCCACTGTCGCCATCTCTTTTTGTGATCGCGGCAGAGGCTTTCGTTCGCGGTCTCCAATCCTTAACTATCTACGGCCAGATTCAGCGCTTCGGGATATCGAGGGGATGCCCTCTTGTCTCTTCCTTGTCCTTCGCAGATGACGTTGTCATTTTCTCTAATGGCAGCGTCTCCTCTGTAAGACGGCTTCTCAGATTTCTTCATCAATATGAGCGGTCTTCGGGCCAGCTAGTCAACCCGGCCAAAAGCTGTTTCGTCCATGCGAAAGATTTGCCTCCCACTCATGCTAACTGGATCGAGTCTGTCTCGGGCTTCAAGGAAGCCGCCCTTCCTCTTCCATACTTGGGTGTTGTCCTTTACCGCGGTAGAAAGCTCAATGCTATTTTCGACCCATTGACTGATAAAGTGAGGGGTAAGATCTTACGCTGGAATGCTTCTCTTATTTCTCAAGCTGGTAGACTAGTTCTTATCAAATCCGTTTTAGACTCGATGGGAACTCATGTCTTCGCGGCTATGACCCCTACTTCTTCTTTATTTCGGTCATATCGGTCCTTGGCCTCTGCTTTTTTCTGGGGCAACAAGGACAGTGTCCGTCGGCACCATTGGGTGTCGTGGGACGTGGTCTGTCGACCCAAAAATGAAGGCGGATTGGGTCTGCGCAATCCAAAGGACCTTTGTGCAGCTTTTGCCTGTAAATTATGGCACATATTTGGCGCTAACAACTCCTTATGGGCTACTTTTCTCCATGCGAAATACTGCAGTCTTGCGGGTGCTAACTTCTCTGGTTCTCTGTCTTTTGCTAGTGAGACCTGGAAGCACATGCAGTCGGTGAAGCCGTTTTCCGACATTCATGGTGGATCATCAGGATGGGATGGCTCTTCCTTTTCCATTCTAAAAGCTTGGTCTTCGTTTCGAACCCAAAACCCCATTCGTCCAGTTTTTTCTTTCATCTGGGACTCTCGTATTCCCCCCAAGGTCTCTATTTTGATGTGGCGGATTCTCCATGATGGATTGCCACTTGACGAGAGTATCCAAACTATTGGCATCCCTTTCGTTTCTCGTTGTAGATGCTGCGGCAATGGCGAATCAGAATCCCTGAATCATTTGTTCTTTGGTGGGTTTTCGGCCAGATCGTGATGGAATTACTTCGGAAACCTTCTTGGTATTCGTCAGTTGGCCAGCTCGCCTTCAGATCTCTGTAACTCATGGTGGTCTGGGAATGCTGGTAAATCTCTTCGTGCAATCGTTTTCCGCTTGATTCCCTGCCTCATCTGCTAGCACCTCTGGTGCACGCGGATTAAGGCAACCTTCGAAAATTCTCGTATGGACCCTCCATCTATTATTCGATGTGTGAGGAAAGACGTCTTCATTGCTTTCCGTGGTAGACCATTCAGGGGTCGTTTGAGCTCCCGTGCGGAGCGTCTTGTCGGTCTTCTCTCTATTTCGTGTGATTTGTCTCATGCTAGATTGGGAATAGGTTGATCTTCCCAACCAAGCGTTGGCCTTCACCTGACGCTCACTTCCCCTCCCCCCTTTTTTGTGTTTAATGTGGTTGTTAGTTTCCCAGATTCAGGTTTCTTTGGCTTCTTCATTGGCCCGGTTTGTGATCTGGTTGTCTAGTTTCGGGGGCCGGCTTTCTTTTCTTCGCTGGTTCTTTGGTGGTTCTTCATTGGCAGATTGGCTGAAACGGATGGTCTTGCTCTATATTTTTGCTGCTGGATTATCGATGGTAGCATCTTTGTTGCTATGCTTGCCACCATCCCCTATCGGTTTCGTCTGAGCGACCAAGATGGGCATCTTACTACGTCGCATCTTGCTCCCTTTCTACGAGAGAGCTTTCCCTGGTTGCGCCTTACTTACTGCTCTCTTTATGGTTTGGCGTGGTGGTCTGGCCTTTTCCTTTGGGTCAAGGCGGGTTTGTGAAAGTTGGTGGATCGATTGTCCCTTCTCCTTCTCTATCTTCGGGTGGATTTGTTGCTGACTGCTGTGGTTTTTCTCCTGTCTTCTTTGTTTTTTTCTGTTCAGCTGTTGGTTTTCGGCTATTTTGAGAGGCTTTCGTCCTTCTTTGTTTCTTGTTATTTTGTGAGCCATCGGAGAAATGCGTTTTTTCTCCTCTTATTTATATATTGTTTTCTTGGAAAAAAAAAGTGCCAATTATTATTGGTTATAAAAAGGCGATATTTCAAAAACCATATTTATACATATCAAAATAGAAATGATCTCCTTTTAGTTGAATAATAGTTTTCTTATTATTTATGTATGTATAATATTACATGTATCCTAACTCAGATATTAGCATGTCACTTCTATGTTGTACCTAGCAAGTTTGCATTGTGACTTTAAGATGTCACATTTGATTATTACTAGAAACACGGGTGTTTAGAATTAAAAAGATGAAATTTCTCATGGTGACCATCATTAAAATATATAATGTGATAAGTAGGAAAAAATTTATGCTAGCAAGTTAAACAATATATTAGTTATGAAAATAATTTAAACTGCAATACAGAGAATGTAAAATGTGTATTTCCCTACCAGTAGCAACATCTTTTCCGATTTCATATGGTACTTTTCATTCAATAGACAAGTTCTTCCTTTTTCCAAGCATCTCATTGAAATGCTACGTTTTTCTGGTTCCACCAGGATTGAGGATAGTCGATTGAAGGCTGGTATAAGAGTGAAGCATAAGTAATAGGCTATTTTATGATAGAAGAAATACCGATAAATATAGTATGCCCTATGCTTAGCAAACCATGAACATCCACGGTAGGATATTGACCATCTTAGAGCAACAGAACTACTTTTACAAGCAGTGAATAATATATCAAGAATTTATTCTCCGTAAGTAATAAAACAAAATGTGTCACACATAATATGATGAAGTGATGTGCATAAAATGATTTTTTTCCCCTAGGAATGTGCAACATTTTGCAGTATAGAAGTAATTTGCATGTAGATTTTTAGTTACATTTCATTTTTGTTTCATTTGCAGTAAAAATAAACTTCTCAATTATTATAGTTTTCTACCTGTAGTAGATGATACTATAATAAACATGCAACATACTTTTAAAGAACGTAATCTACTTCGGTCTTTCTTTATGATTAGATAAACTAAGGCCACATAGGTATGATTTTTACTATTATAAAATGTGAACAAAATGATAGAAGGAATTCAAGCGATCCTAGAATAAACAACCCTCTAACAAAACTAGTTTTGTTCAGCGTGTACATGCTATCCGTGATACAATACACACTCCTTCCCTTTGTATATCTAAGATGGAGATACTAAGAAGGTAAAGATGTGTATGTTCAAATGGAAAAACATTTTATTCTCCAAGCATTCACATTTAATAAATTTGGGTACTGGATAAATAAGTTGCATAATTATTTTCCATAGAAATATAACCATTTATTTCTCTCTTCTAGGTTGAGCAGTAAGAAGATTCCACGTAAGTCATTATATTATAAAGCAATAGGGAAACTTGCATTATCATGGAACTAGTTTATTGGTGTAACAGCTTATATGCATAACTTATATACGTAGAACTGTTAAACAAGTCTAAGTAAAACAGTAACTGCAGCCATTTGAAGTTTGGCCTCGTTTACAAATTATGATTTTTCATAATAACCCAACTAAATTAACAGAAGTGCCATGTTTGATCGTACAAAAACAACAAAAGTGTGCGCCAAAATTGATCACAAACCCCGAATGTCATGAAAGCACCAGTGTATGAACACAAATCAGCAGTATATAATCACAGATCACAGATCTAAGTAATGTAGATGATAAAAAGTGAAGAATAATGAACTTAAAACGAAAAGAAATAGACAGAGACACAAGATTTATAGTGGTTCGGCTATCTTCGGCCTACGTCCACTCCAAAATTTAATCCTTTATTGATGTTTTTCGCTGGTTACAGCAGATTACAACAGTAATTTTCTAGTACAATAATGGAGTTTGAGTTCAATCTTGATTTTGACATAGTCTGGACGTTGCTAGATCCAAAAGTCCTTTTTCTATAGGCTCCATGGTGCTTTTTATAGGCGTTCCATGCAAATATCTCGCTCAAACTTCGGGAGACTTCTTCTGGCACGTGAGTGGGCCCACGCGACCGAGCCCACGAAGTTTCGGCTCGATCGTGATCGATACGAACGTAATTCGTATCGATCAGGATTTCATCCAATGTGGTCGAAATTTGGTGTGGACATTCTTCATCTTGAACGTAAGCTCCTATGAAAATTTCATAGCAGTTGGACTTATGGTTTGCGAGATATGATCGATACAAGTTCGAGTTTTCTTTCGGCTGTTTCATTCGACTCGATCCTCTCCGCGTCGCTCTTGTTTGTATCGATACATTTCGTATCGATCCGTTCGACTCGATCTTGACCACGTGCAGGCGACATGACATGGATCGAGATTCTCGGATCGATCCACTTTTTGTGCCGAAGTGGTCGAGTTGTCCCAAAGCTTTCGTCTTGCTCGTAGTGATTGATGCAGTCTTCTTGTTCGTATCAAGGGAATTCATCCTGTTCGCATCGATCATCATGGCGTTATTCGCATCCGCCACTTATAGGGGAATGACGCACTGTTTGTATCGATCGATCTTGGCTCTATTCGTATCCATCAACTATTACTGATCGATACGAACTATTGGTTGTAGATCGATACGAACAGTGAATGTTCGATCGATTCGAACAGATCGACACGAACAGTGAATGTTAGATCGATTCGAACAGATCGATACGAACAGTGAATGTTCGATCGATTCGAATAGATCGATACGAACAGTGTAGTTCTTGGAGGAGTGTGAACATGACCGATGCAAACAGAACTGGTGCGACGACTCCTTGGATCGATTCGAATGGGGCCGATACAAATAGGACTCCCTGGATCGATTCGAACATGATGGATTCGAAATCAGATGTTCCTTGATGGATACGAATAGGGCATACAGATCGATTCGAACGACGTGCTTTCCTCCTCTTGAATCAATCATATCTCGATCATACGAATTCCGATTGACCTAAAATTTGGAACGTTGTCTTTCTTGGCTTTGCTTGTCACGTCTTGTCAATTGTAGCTCGTTACAGACTCGGTTAAAATTCATCGACATCCATAGTGAACCTGTAACGTATAATCGATATCTGGGATGAGTAATCATCGATTTCCAGTCAATTTCTTGATATCTCAGTTTTGCTAAAAAGTGGGATGACAAAAACCAAAACAAAAAATTCTTCCAATTCCATGAAAACATCTAACATAATAAATCGAAGAACTTTCTAGAACTATCCCATTTTTATTTGATGCAGAGGACAATCCAAATCCCTTGAGGCAGGCATTTTGTTATATAAACATAAGGTTTCGCAAGAAAATAGAGGGGAAACAATTAAGAAGTACTCGATATTATCAATCACTTTGGCAGTATACTAGATTTAGAAGACGTGCCCATTAGGAGAAAAGGTATGATGAGAAGACCTTATCCCACTTGAGTGTTGCGTATTCTATGATCCAGTCAACGACTTTCTCTTATTTCGCTGGGTTTTATGAATTAGGTTTGATTTATTGATTTTCACACTTTATAGGATTTTTGGGTTTTTCTGTAGAGGAAAGAAGAGAGGGACAGGCTAAGTGTGAGCACGAAAATATGTTTAGTTTCCGATTGCTCGCTGCTTAAAACTTCTAAGGCTGCCTAAAATTTTCACATTTTGGATTTTCCATATGTTTTTATTTTTATTTTCAAAATATCGGACGAACAGTCTATACTATATAAGCGTTTTACACATAACCGTTCATAGATGATTAAGAGTTTAATAACCCTATAAAACATTTAATCAAGCCGGTTCATTTCAGCGCTTCAAAACATTTTCATATCGTCCATCTCTTAAACTTATCAAATCGATTTCCTTCTAAATTCCACTAAAATCAAAATTAAAACACACCTTAAGAGATCAAACCATTCTCCTCCTTCGTTCGTTCAATTTGTGCAGTTTTAACCGATGATTCCAAAGTCCCCAATTTATAGGGTTAACATATAATCGAATAATTTTGAAGATGGAAAACGTAAATAAAGAAGTTTCTAGCTCCACCACTCTTTTACATAGAAGAAAAACATCGAGAATGAGTATAAGGGCTTTTGACGACGATGACGGCGGATATGGAGTGAGTGTACCGAATGTGATTCCTACGACGTTCCCGTTTAGGTCAGTCATGGTACTTTGACAGGGAGTTCATCATATTTTCATGGACGTAAAAAAACTCACGGTATATCGTTTACTATCATTAAAAAATATTGATGCGTTAGTTTCTTTTTTATATATTACTAATTTACATTAAAACTGTATTATAAATAGAATTACAAGAGAATGAGATGTCATGGAGCTTTCAGAACAATGTTGAAATGGTGGAAAATTTAAATGTACATCTACAGATTACAGATCTGGTAGTTACGATATTTGTTAGATTCATGGATATTGAGTTGGAAAAATTCAATAAATAGATGTATTCATGTTATAGTTGACCGTTAGTGGCTGACAACACACATATTTTTATATCTGAATGCTGAGATTTGTTTTACACCATTAGATTTTACCATGTTAACATCAATAACTATGGGGTTGAACAGACTCAACGTATGATATGATGAGAATTGAAGTCGGTTTGGCAACGCCGGTCAATTTTTACCACTACTTGTCGAGACTGATATTAAGATCGAAAATGTCGCTTTATCCCATCTAGTTAAATATTTTGTCGAGTATTATATAATGCAAAATTTGAATAATTCGGATCACATTGCTAGAATATTTGTGCTGTACATGATAAGAACTCTTTTTTCATAACAATAAATGATACAACCAGTCTTGGGTGTTTGAAGGCAGTTATGGATTTGGAATTAGCTCAACAATACGATTGGGATTCAGCTATTTTGGGATATTTATACCAAAATCTGGATTTAACTATGATTAAGTGAGGCCATATCACTTGATTTGTCAAGTTGTTGCAAGTACATTAACTTATCATATACTTGAATTATTATATCTTACCTGTCGAATGATTCATTTGTTTAATATAATAATATTTTTATCTACGATACTTGTCCTTCGAGTATTTGACTATTTGAAACTATGTTGTAAAAGGAAAATGTGAAGCGATCATCTTATCCAAGACCAAAAATATCAGAAAAAGGAAATAAAGTCAAAACACATGATACCGTAGCTTATTTGTTTTCCAGCACCCGTTATCATATCGATTATCGACATGTTAGTCGTATAAATTGAAATCCATGGAACACCTCAGCGCATCTGATTTAAACGAGATTTTGGTTGCTTATGACCTATCGATGAAACGATTGTCTCTTCTTGTTCCTCAAAGAGAATTTTATGAGTTAATTCTAAAAGAGAGGTGCTTGCAGCAGTTGATCGACATTATAGCTATCCTTTTAGATCCTCATTTGCACATGACCCATAAAATGACATACGGCAACTATGCAAAAATGAAAAACGAGCCATGTCAAGATGGCTGCCAACAGTGCGTTTATTGGGGACAAGGCATATACTACAACATGTAATTGCTAAATATGTCGGTCCATCACTAGATGCTCCAGTTCGCGGCATTGGAAATATGGATATTTTTTGGCCCTTCTACTCTTAAATCAGATACTCAAATCCCCATAGTTATGTCTTTAGAAGTCAATTATTCATCACGGTTTTATCCCCTGCCCGAGCGAGTGGGCAGAGGATCCTGGTTGGTATATGCAGTGAGCTGGGTGAGATCCGATATTTATCCCTCATTTGCCTAACTTACCCCCACTCCCGTCTCACTACTCGATCGATGGTTTATTGGATGAACATTGGTATATGACATCTTATTATTCACGAATCGCAATATTACGAGGATGGGTTGCGGGGCATAAAAAATGTGGCAAATGATTTTGTCAGTTAATAATCTATAACTCCAAATATTTTCTACAATCCTCTATTTATTATCATAAATTTTTGTTACTTGGTCATTCTTTAACGTAGAACATGGAGATTAGAAGGGAACCCAGGTTGTGTCTTATAACAAAAGCATCTGGTCGATCGAAAAAGGAAAACAATTCATTAATTGTCGGGTAATGAAGACGACGCCGATGACGACCATGACGACGAGGCAACGATGACGACGAAGGCAACGATGCGATAGTGTGCGGGGTTAAGTTCAAAATTCCAACAACTTCATTCCTACTCCCGGTGTGATTATAATTTATATTCAAAATCAAACGTGATCCATATATTTAGTTATATATTTGATTGTTGTATACAGGTTTGAACTATAGAAAGGAAAAATACGTAGGTAAGAAGAAGGGCGGTGGAATTGTTAGCACGATAACATCTTTATTCAAATGGAAAGGGAGTACGAGTGGAAAAACAAAGAAAATGATAGGTTTTGAGGATTTTTGTTTAATTTTAGTAGAGATTTCATGATTTGATACTTGAAATCTTTGTGATGTAACTAATTGATTTTGATCTTGATGTGGTTATGTCTTATGGTTGTGGTTAATTTTAGGGGTTTGGTTTGTTTTATATGTTTATATATGGCTCTAGATGTATGTTTTGTTTTGTTGTGTTTCAATTTATATGCATGTATAAGTTATTGATAATGCCTTTATATTGCTTCGAGTTACCATAAAAAACACCTTAAACGGTAAATAGAAAATCATTTAAGCTGATAAATGGTTTTCATTTTACCGTTTAAAGCTTAAATGCTTTTCTATTTATCGTTTAACAAAGTGGTTTTCATTTCCTTGATTAATTTTTTAATTCCAAAGCAAAGTATATGACCCTTTTGCCACAAAGACTATAAACGACTATATTTTCCTATATAAATTTATTCTTCAACTAAGACTTGTTCAATCAACATATACTAAAAATGTCACAACATAATTAAAGTGGTGAAAAAGTTGAAAATGAAAATATGGAATTCGAAGGGTCTGCCAATAATAGCGAAAATGACACGAAGGAAAGTCAAATTGATTCCGATGAAGATGATGAGCCATACAAACAAAGAGATTTTCTTCAATTATCATCAACAACCACTATTGATACGGATGAGCTAGGGCTAATGACGCAACCGGTAACCGTTCACCAATAAAGGGTCCAAAAATTCATATTTGGAGGATCTACTAGTGGATCTCATAGATGAAGTATAATTGACTGTATAGATAAAAGGAAGATGCATGAACTTAAAGATGGAACTGCCAAACCACTTAAAGATTTTTTCAACACTCCTTGTACTTATGGCCACAAAGATTTTTGTCGTCGCTTCCGAATGAGTAAGAATATGTTTATGCGTGTTTTAATGGAGTTATTAGATATGATAATTATTTTGTTTAGAAATGTAATAACGCTCAGACGTTAGGATGTTCGCCTTATCAAAAAAATTATAGAAGCATTACGTGTTATAGCTTAAGGGTTAGCTTCTGATGCATTTGATAAGGTGGTCTGAATGGGTGAGAGTACCATGCACTTAAGCCTTGAAAGGTTTTGTATAGTTACCATTGAATTGTACGATGAAGAATATTTGCGATCTTCGATGCGAAGTGATGTCAACAAACTAAAAACGTTGGTGCTAAAAGTTGTTTTCTTAGAATATTAGTTCGCCTCGACTGTATGCACTGGAACTGGAAGAATTGCCCCAAATCTTGGCATGGTCAATTTTGTCGGCCATCATCCCAAAGTTACAACGATACTAGAAGCGGTTGCATCACATGATCTTTTTTTTGGCATGCGTACTTTGGATGTCTTGATTCCATGAATGATATCAACGTGTGATGCCAATCAAATCTATTTAAAAATCTCACACATGGAAATGCCCCCGCATGCAATTGCAGTATTGTTGGAAATTTTTATAACATGGGGTATTATTTAGCAGATGGAATATATCCACCGTGGGGTACCCTAGTCCCAATTTCTAATCCAAAAACAGAGAACAGAAATATTATGCTAAAGGACAAGAAGTTGCGAGAAAAGATGTAGAGTGATTTTAGTCTTTTATAAGCAAGAGTTGCCATTGTAAAAATATCAATTATGGAAGCCAAAGACATTGAGCAATGTGATGCGGGCATATGTTATACTATATAATTTGATTACTAAAGAAGAAAGATGCAAGTTTCCATCTTATTTAGGCTATGATCTAGATAAAACAGCTATGGTTGTTATTGAGAGAGATCTAGACACTATTGAGATTTTCATGAGATGTATGTGTAAAATCGAATCAAGGGAAATACATGAAAATCTTCAAGATGATTTGCTAAGCATTTATGGTATTTGAAGGGAAATTGTCGATGTAATCCATTACGTTGACCATGTACTATTTTATCATATCGTGTAATGTGTTAGATAATGGTTACCATACTATTTACGTTGTGCAACATTATGAAATATTATTTATGTTATTTAATGAATTATTTATTTAGTTCAAGTATTATGATATTCGACAATTAGATTTTCTGCTACTGTAGTGTTTAATCACCTTTATAGATAGTGACTAGTTCGGTCAAAATATCTTGTATTGTTTAGTCAATTCAACTAATAGCTTTAATGACATTATAATGTCAACCTCGTTTATGGACAGTGATATTTCTCATTAATACATATTTTAACAAGGCAACATTAGAGTACATTCACTATAAATAACATCTCCCTGTACTATTTTGCAGCAACATTATTTTATCCAACTACAGTGGATCATAGAACATTTCTCTTCCTTCATCGTATCGTATGACCATGAAGGTCCCCTTGAGCACCCATGCCTTCCAATCCATCATCGTCAGAAATTGGAAATTTCTATATTGAAATGCAAGAAAGGCACTATAGAGATTTTCAAGACCTTGAAAGAGAATAAGAAGAACTTCAAAGACAAGAGAGAGAACAGAGACGTTATGAAGAAAGACTAACACGACATCGTAGATGCGATTCAAGGTAGCAGCAACAATGAATCATCCTGTCGGAAATTAAGCAAGAAGTTGACACACTCAGTATAATCTGTGAATGTGGATACGTGGCTATAGAAGACGTTATCCAAAGTGGAAATGATATTGTTCGTCATCATTTCAGATGCCACACGTATCTAAGAGGTTGTGACTTTTGGGAGTGGACAGACAATCCTTTTCCTCGATAAGCCATTGACTACGCTAATGAATTAGAGTATTGTTGGTTTGCTTTAAAATCATTTCAATTTTTTTTGGCATTGATTAATCTTATCAACTTTATAAAGAAATTGTTTGTTTGCTTTAAAATCATTTCAACTTTTTTGACATTGACCAGTCTTGTCTAATTTAAACAGAAATTACCAGAAATTTGTTAAGATAGTGTTTCTTTGATCTTTAATATCATTTCTACAATACACACATACACAAGTGTGCACATGCGCGCGCGTGCACAAATGCTACTTCGAGTCGTTAAATTTCACCATGAAAAATGAAGCATGGACTCCAGCAAATTACTCAGTATTAATAAAAGCATACATTGACACATATAGTCTTCACATGTAAGAAGAGATTGATCAAGGTTTTTGGTTACCGTTAATGAATAATACAAAAGTCATCTAGAATGTAGATTATTAATAAGGATTCTGGAAACAAGGAGTACATTCATCACATTTAGTGGATTATGTAGGTGATACCGTAAAATAATAGTTGAGGTGAAAGAGGATATTTTTTAGTTATTTCGTTCAACCTACGACTCATGTTACTTCTTCGAATATCGTACTAGCTTTGTTGGGCATGATGTATACAAGCTATAGAACAACTATATGTTGCAATTTGAGTAACAACCTTAGGAGTGTCGGTCAAGCATAATATCTACTTATATATATTTGTATGATGCAACGTTTGTATAAGCTATTTATCGAAATATAAATCTCTATCCGTAAAAAGCAAGGACAAGATTGAAAATAATGATCTAACGTCAAACACGATCATCTTACATAAGCTAATATTACCTTACATTATCCAATATAAACACTATTATCCCTTCTAACTTAGTTTCATCTACTAGTATATAGCCCATGAAGCTGATTGTAAAGTCTGCTAATTTCATTTTGCTACCCAATAGATTGATTTTGCAACGTTTCTCCATATCACTTATGAAGTTTGAGTTTAATAACTCCTCCATAAGAAGTTTGTTGTTTTTGCAAACAGTTCTGTAGTATTTCATAAATACACAAAAACATCTCTAACAACCATTTAGTAATATCAATTTGGATTTGATATTTGCTTCATGTATCAATACATAAACAAATCAGGATCGTTGATAACATAACATGTATTATGATTCCGTTTAATTTTTTTTAATAAAGTATCCTTACATATTGTTTGGGACGTTCCCAATATCTTTTATACTTACTATAAAAGACATTATTTACAAATCCAACGTCGAGTATAAAAACAATAAAGCTAATTTTAACACAAGTATATCGTAACAATCGACGCTGTGTTGTTTATTTATGATTTAGAAATATTTGTATACTTTTTAATGTTCTTTCTTATGAATACATGCCTTCTCTGCATTTTGACTGATAATCAAAGTAGTTGATATTTCTATTAAAATATTTATTTAGTTCTGATGCTTTTAAAATGGTACTTTCTATCATTTCGTGGATCATATCCAAAAAAACCCACAAACTCAATATTGCCCCCATTGACTTTGAAACACTTTGGTTATTATGCGTAATCAGTTTACTCTAAATTATTATATATTTTTTTGAAACGGTACTTTTATATACAGTATGTCATTGGGATAACATATCACATGTCAATAAACGTTCGAATCACGCTACACAAGTTTCGAACTTGTGACCTCTCGCACCAAAGCCGAATCACTTAACCACTGGGACAATGGTGCTTGTCATCTAAATTATTATTCAGAATTCTGTTTTAACATATACATACCAAACACAAAGTCAAATTAAGCAATACTTTTGTGAGTAAATCTGAACCAACTTGAGCACATCGAATAGTGAATCTGTTACGTTAATTTCAACAATTGAAAGTTATGGTATTATTCTTGTCAATATGGCTTACTGTATTCTAACTGTATTTGTCTTGCTTTTAAGGACACATTTGTAGCCAATGGATTATATCCTTTTGAATGCAACTATTAAATCATATTTCGGTAATTTACTTGGAATCTATTTCAGATTTGTGCATCTTACCATATCATAAACTCAATACTCTTAAAGGTTTAATTAAACAACCTATGATTATTTATCCTTGACGTTAACAAGAAACTCAAAATTTCTCTTTAATGTACAAGCATACTTATTACACATTCTAATGTGCTGTCTTCATTTAGGTTTGGTTAATTTCATTTCATCTCTTGTGATCAGTTTTATCCTTGGATTATATCCAAATCCATTTTATACCAATAATTTCTCAAAAAAATTACTTTGCTACGAAGTTCGGATCTCTTGAAACAACAGTTATGCGCATTCATAAACATTTTATAAATTGCTTTTGTATAAAATTGATTTTGAATTAGTTCACAATATATTTATGTTCACAACATAAATTAGTCACCTAATGACCATCGTTTCCAAAATTCTCTTGGGATGATTCATACAAGATACCTTACATACAATTATTACATGCAATCTATTGACTCGCCCAACCTGCCAACACATTGGCTTAGGATATGTAGAGGTTTCTTATAAACCCTTATCTTGTATGGTTTTGTAACTATTCTTAGGATAATATCAATTTTAACCTTGTGTATTACTTTTGAGTACACACCTTATAGAAATAATTTAACTCAACTTCACTCATCGTTAATCGTGCTTTGTCCAACAAAGTTTGATTACTTCTTATCAATACATCATTATGTATTATAGGAATGAGTGAGCTTTGAGGCTGATCTTTATTCATACTAGGTACATATGGAACTCTCTCCAATATATCCACTGATCAGGATCAAATCAAATCATTTCTATTGCATGTTGTATTATTTACTTCCACTTTATATTCTATAAGCTTATCATACACTTATATATGCATATAAAAACACATGTCTATGTATGTGATGACACGTCGGTGAATGTGACAAAGTGCATGGAACCATTTTGGTATTAATAGACTTATGATTACATACATTTACTGGTATCAATCCGAAGAGTTCATCAACTCCTGTGACGCTCCCACTAAATGGGTGTATAGCCTTTGATTGTTTGAGATACAATTAACCATTATCTTATGATTCATAATCATATAATAAAAATTATTTCTCAAAACTATGGCTTATTCTACAATTCTAAAATAATTGTAAATAATTTTAGATACTTAAGTATTTTCCAATGCATCACTTTTGATAATAACACCACATTATAGTTTTATTTCATAACAAATATTCACTTTGAAATATAACTAAGTCCATTTTTCAATCGACACTAAAAAATAGTCATTATATCATAAATGATGTTTAGTATGTTTTACAAAAATAATTTTCTTAATTTGATTCTATCAATAAGTGCTATATAGCATATGCCCATTATTTTCGTCATTATTATAATAGAGTATTAAGTTTGGAGGTTCATCGTTCACTTAATATAGATTATTTATTTCATACACTGCAACAAATTTAAAACGAAGAGTTCTTTGATCAAATATCTCGAACTCAAAGAAATAAATCTCATAAAAAATATTTTTCTATGTGAAAATGCATTTCAGAATAGAAATCGTATTTCTTATTCTAATGTTAAGTATCAATTATTACTATTACAATTCTCATTTTCAATGTCTCTTTATGAAGCAGAAGTGACTATTCACTCTCTTCATCCCAACTGTACCTTAAATCACATCTACTTTTATACATTCTTTTTTCTTTTTAAATGGTCGAACCATTCAAAAGAAAACCCTTTCTACTATATCATAACGAACTCTTTACAAAGATGCATGTGTTCATCCTTAACATTTAAGGACATCGAATACCCTACAACAAAATGCACCTATAACAACGTTTCATAAACGCTATAAAAACCTTTAACGGCGTTTTTAACTACGCTGTATATTAACATGCCATAATAGATCAGACATATACCATAGCAATACAGTAAATGATGTAGAATCAAAGTAATTATAGCATTTAATTAATGTCATTAATACATTTTACAGTGTTTCATTGATGAGCAAAAGTTCTTTCCTTAGCATTTCATCTTTGCTATGAAATATATTCCATAGCGTTTTGTTGAAAGTTTCTACAGTGTTTATAAAACCCTGTTGAAATTTTTAACAGCGTTTTATAAACGTTGTCGTATGTTGCCCAGTTTCGGATCAATATGTAACAGGTTACAATTTGTATGCAGCCATAATTTATATGTAACGCAGTTTATATAAACACACATATTTCATAATAAACATAGATATTATATATAATCAACATATTATATTAATCACATCTTTTAATCAAAATGTAACACCGCATAATAAAACATGCAATATTCTTACGTTAAACTCATATAAGTCCATAGCAAGCTGCGGCTAGTGCCAAAAGTAGTAATACATAAAAGCATAAAAACCAAAATGTAGTTAACATCAAAAGTAACTTCGAATCCATAACTTGTTGCGGCAGGTTACTATTTTTTTCCTGCCAAATATATCTATTTACCAACAAAGTAAAAGTTCTTTAGTTATGTGTACTTGATAAGGCTTAAAAAGACGGAAACATTTAAGTAGCTAGTTCTCAATCTATTGAATATTGTTGATACTACCTCTGGTATAAAAATAAAACCAACTCTGTCAAATTTGAGGCCAATTCTATATATGTGTTCTGTTGTTTATCATGCATATTTTTAAGGTAAATATCAAGATCCAATTTACATTAGGATGGCATGAGTTTTGGGGTAACCTATTCTAAACTAAGTTGCATTTCAAGATTTAATGCAACCCCACCATATGTAACTAAACATACTAGAAATGCATCATAATAACTAAAGAGCTCGGCATTACTTACGATGTTCCAATGTACAAACTTCTTGTATATACAATAATTTGGTGCCAATGAAATAAATTCAATGTCCATAAGTATTTTTTATATTGGTCACTTTGATGCATTATTTCAGATTTCATTGATCAAATATATGCTGAAAGGAATACATCCATGCCTGATGGATAGTACCATAATTTATAGTACCTTTTAATAAATAAGAAAAGGTGTCATATGAATATCTATAGTACCACTTGTTTTGTAATTGTGACAGGCACAAGACTGTAGTACATTTTGTTTTATTTACAATTTATAAAGGGGAATTAACATGAATGTGTGTTACCCCTGCACAGTACTCAAAAGGAAAAGCAATATTTGTGACATCGGTTATCATAAAAAATTACTTTATAAATACTAGTAAATAACTCACATGATGCACATATATGTACCTCACTGCCGACAAACTTACAAGTGAAGGGATGAAAAAAGCGATAAGAGATTTGTACGTTTGTAATGATTTTAAAACGGAGCTATGTGGTATTTGTGGAATTTAGAAAGGACACTCTTAAACCATATTTGTCACATACCGAAATTTTCGACTTTCGAAAATTCGACATCGATACTCACTTTATCGACTGCCGAGCAATCGACTGCCGGAAACTCGAATAGTGATGGGTTTTAAATAGAAGAAAAAGGTAGAAGAAGAAGAAAAGAAGAAAAGAGAAAGAAGAAACAACAGAGAACAAGAGCAGAACAGAAAAACAATATCAGAATCTCACATTCGCAGCGGAACAATATATAATAGATAAACACTAGTCTTTTAAAACAAAGAACTATATCATTTTATACATACATCAATCATCAGAGTCAATATACAACAATGGACAGTTATATAACTTGTCCTCATACAGAATACACAGCGGAATAAATACTATTAGATACAAATACTACGTCTCGTCATCCAGCTTATCTCCAAAGCTCCAGAATATCCTGATAACATAACTCTAGGCTGCCCGTGTGGAAAATAGTGGGCACCCAGAGTTTAGAAGGGAACAATAAACTCCGAGTCAGTCATGGTGACTGGTGTGAGATCGTAAAACAGTTATTTTTCACAAAGAAAATAAAACCAAATTCGCAATGCTTTTGGAAAATGAAACTACCATAAGACCTCCCGCCACACACACAATGCAAACGCAGAATTGGAGGAGATTTCTTCTTATGATAGTCAAAGATGCTTACTACGCAAAATCAAATTCTTTTTGATATTATTATTAGTGCATAGTGTAGAAAACATTTCGAAAGTATAATATTAATCTTAGCCAACATACGACCAGTATCGTATGCCTACTATAGCTACCATCTAAACAGTGGTGACCACCGTACTTAAATGGCAGGTTCTACAACTAATACCGTACAAAGTTCGTATTGGAGTTTGGATTTCCAACAAATGGTCAGGCTAAGGAACTTCCTATCCACGATGGGTACGTCCCTGGAATAGACGACCCGAGAACCTAACCGGATCTCTGCCAACACAAGGCCGGGTTACCTCTGCAAAAATAGGTAACTACTGACACGCGTATGCCATCCCCCGATCGTAACCGATCTTCCCGAGGATCCCCGATTTCCAACAAACCACATAGTAAAAATGCAGCAACCACATAGGTTAAGTATCTGGGCTCCATACCATGATACCACCTCTATCCAGAAGGAATGACATACACTAAGGGGCGCTACTCCCTAGAACCTTGCCGCATCCTTCCTGTTTCGACCATTTCCGGGGTGTGAGGCTCGACGAAGTCTCGTCCACAAAGCTACGCTTTCTCAAAAAGCCCTGCTTCGGGTCAACAAAATGATCAACCTATGATCACAAAGATATAAGATCAAACAAATGATCATATCACAAATGATCAAACACTAATCATTTCACAGCAACACTCAGTATGCCACGTTACCAAATTGGGATATATCGCTGATAAATTTCAACTACATAACCTCTGAGCTCGTACGTCTCAGAGAAGGGTGTTAAGCTAAGAGAATAAATTCTCCGCCACCAACAGAAATGTATTTGAAAGAAATCAGCTTTATATCTCAAATTGTAACGTCAGACACACAATCCATACAAGTCTGTTCCGGGATCGAACAGAACCGAAGGCACTTCTCACGAAGCCCTTGCATTTCCGGATAATTTTCTAATCACGTCCAGACTTCCCGTCACTAAGGGTGATAAAACCTCTAAATCGGAGATCAGCCGATGTAGAGTAACTCGACGGTAATCCTTCCGTTTTCAAAAATATCCGGTCTTCAACACCGGTCTTCGAATGCATTTCATAACGACGTATCACATATTCGGAATGGGTTATACGACCCCATGGTCCTTTCCCGGCTAACCCGAATAGTGAGCGCTTATTTAAAAATAAGTGTGGCATTCAAATTCATCCAATTACAACAAATACCTATCTAAAGGTAATTATTGATAGTCGGTTATTTAACTATCAATAAAGATGCGTAACATCATCAGATTCCAAATAATTTTCCCAAATAATTTTATCTTCAAAATATCTTTACTAGATATATAATTTCCACACTTCGAAAATAAATCAACGTTTATTTTTCTAAACAGTTTCCCTTTCTTTTATAAATTCCATAGTGAATTTATATTTTCAAAATATCTACTGATATACGATTCTCAAATCGATTTCAAATATATTCAATTTCAATTTACCTTTACAAAGATAAATTCTCAAACGTTCACTTCATATTGGAAAAGCAATTCCATACTTATTTAAAAATAAGTGTTTCACAAATCTATTTATTTTCAACATTTGAAAATATTCGATATACTTAAATCAAATTAAGTATATATTCATTCTTTAAGGAAATCATTCTTTTAACATCTATTTGAGTCAAAACGAATGTTGCGTAAAACATCGTTACGACGACTCGAAATCAATAGTATAGGGATTCGGAATTAAGATAGGTATATATATAAATCCCAATACTATATAAAACATTTCCTTTCGGGAATCATTTACTATAACAACAGTGTTATAGTCCACCATTTCCTTAAATTTCTCAAAAACGTCTATTTCAACAATAAATGTTGAATCTATGATTTCGATATTCAACTCATTTTAAAACATCGTTAAAATGTTTAACTTCATTTTTAATATCATTTTCCCAAAACCATATCTATTTTACTTAACAATATATTCACTGTCCAAAATCGTGAATATAATTCACTTAACCCAATTTCAATCATTTCTACACATTTTTTTATTTCAATAAAAATTCGCTATCCAAAATCGCGAATATATCTTCTTTAATAACCTTCTATAATTCACTTATCAAATTCAAACAATTTCGAATTTATAAACACGGTTATAAATTCTATCTCCATTTTATAACAACTTGGGTTTATAAATCTCATTTTATTCACAATTCGATTCATAACTCAAACTTTATACCAACAATCCATATTATAAGTTAATAACTTATAATTCCTTTATTTTCAAAAATCGTTCTTTCAAAACTTTACAACTGAAATGTTTATTCCTTTATAAATCATTTTAACATCGTTTCCATTTTATAAATTTCTTAATTCTTTATTTCAAAAGAAATTACTTTTTTTGTTAAAATTCACAAAATCTTAACCTTTATAACTTTAAAGTTTTAACGTTTATTTATTTAAAATAAATCAATTCAACAATTTAAATAAACGTATATTTTCAAAGATCACTTTTAAAAATTCTCTTTTAAAATCAACATCGTTATTTTTAAATTTCAAAATTTAAATCTGATGATGCAACAGCACCAATTCGTCAATCACAACAGCAAACATCATATATCAATATGATAACAGAATATACATCAATATCTGTAAATAAATAAATACGGGTGAGGAATCCAGTTGGATCCCTCCAACCTGTTTCCCTGCATCCAAAGATGTTAGCACAATACCAATTCCGCTCCAGTACGGAATTATCGCGGTATATGGGTTTTATAAAAATCCGCTTACTAACGGTGCAATAGGGTCTCATCCGCTATACGAGGCGGGAAATCAATCAATCCAATATATACATATGCCAATATGTATATATTGCTATATATATATAGATATCCTACTATATCTAATACAAACAGCAATCAATCAGTCAATCAAAATCCAACTTCATTTGAGTGAGAAAAAGATCTCACCTTCGCCTTTATTCGCAATCCATTTCCATTTCGTCTTGTTTTCTCGATTTGACCTTGTATAAATAATTTATACAATCTATCAATATTCGAGATAATCGAATAACCAATTTTCTTTTATAAATCTTATTTTAACTAAAATTTAATTTAAACAATTAAACTCCCTTTTTAAATAAATTCCTCTTTAATAATTGATTTAACTAAAAATTATATTTAAAGCTAAATCCCTTTTTATAAATTTAAATTAACCAACTGTTATACAAATTCTTGTATATTTTTCCCACCTTAACAGATTGAGTTAACTAATTATTAAATTATTTCATTAACTAACAATTTTACTTTAAATCAATTTCTTTTAATAAAATTTGTTAAACTAAAAATTTACTCTAAAACTAAATTTCCTGCTAATATACATACTTATTCCTTTTTAAATTTAAATAGATATTTCCTACTTAAATTAGTATTTTTAATTTTAAACAAATCCCTCTTAAAGAAAATAATTTCAATTTAAACAAAAACAAAAAAAAAGTACCTTACTATAAATGAAATTCGAACAATCCCCAGCCTCGACGAATCTCGCGGTGTCATCGATTGTAGCCTCCAGTCGAACTCGCCGCTGAGTCACCATGCTCGAAGACGCATCCCAAATCACGAATCAATGGCCACGATGGAGCAATCCTCCCTTAGCTGCTCTGCCTTCGTCAGAGCACCACGCGGCATCCACTGCCTCGAGCTTGCGATACCAGACCACGGCAAACACCTCCCAGTCGAACGCGCGTGCCACCATCTTCGCCCATGAGCTCGACCGCCATCCAGTTGCGAATCCCCAATCCTTCCAGATCACCGCCAATCCCAACGTTGCCTTGCCCCCCCCGCAAACGCGAGAACATTGATGAGCCGCCTCCAACCTTTTGCCGCTGTCGTAGCCTCGTGCGATTCCATCGCAGTTTCAATCTCGAGTTTCCCCATCGCGAATTTTATTCTCAGGCTTCAGCCATTAGAACGAGAAAGGGGAACTCGCGTGCTTTAAATTTGAATCTGAGGAATGGGGGATTTCGTTTTAATGAATTGGGGAGAGTAAGGAAAAATGAAGAGCGTTCATTTTATTTTATTTTCTTTCGTTAGATTAGAACTGAACGGAGGGAGAGGGGCATTTAAAACGAAAAGGGATGGGTCGCACGATCATTGTCGTGATTCTCTGCGTGATGGTAGGCGTAGATGAAGGAGATGACGTGTGTATGTCGGCAAATTTAAATTTAAATTTAAATTCGAATTCGAATAAATTTCGATGCATTTACACGTCGTATTCTCACGTAACAACTCCAAATGCCACGAAATTTGAAATCCGGCAATAATTCAATATTACGGATCCAATGGAACTGGTTTCGTCGAATTCCGAGACTGTCCCTCGGAACGCTATTTTTAAATATCGATACGAACGATAATTTTCAAAACTGAACAAACCGTTTTCAAATTCAATTCTGAAGCTGCTGTTATCTTCAGTGTTATCAATATAAATTTTACAAGCGTTTGAAATATTTTTCTTTAGCTTTAAATTGAAGATTCAAATTTTTATTCAACTTCAATCGATTAATTTTTATAATTTAATCGCCAAATTCAAAGTTATATCGGGGATTCAAATTAAATTATCGTTCAAATATTTAAAATTAATTAAATATTTTCAATTTAATTTGTTCAAAATTCTGGGTCGTTACAGACTTCCCCCCTTAAAAGAATTTCGTCCTCGAAATTCGCAGGCACGAAAATAACACAGAGATAGATGGATTCGATCTCCTATAATTCCTCAAACTTATGATATGAATTTTATTTTCAAATCTTTGGTTATTGTTTTATTTTCTCATTCAATTTCAATATAACAATGATAATATTTCAATATTATCACTTCCTAACAACCAAGCATCCATATACTATGATAATTCATAGAAAATCATTTCTTTTATATACAAAAATAGTTTTGGGTAAAATTATCTCATTTACCCTATTTAAAACAATACTGTGCCGAATTGTTCTATTCAAGTGTTTAGAAACCCCTTCGATCCAGTTGCGCAGACTGTGCCGATGAAGGTTCATATGCCACTCAATAAATCAATCATCACAATATAAAACAATTTTATTTTCACTAACAAATACGCGCTCATATCTATTATTACACTCAACTCATTCTAGAGAACTACTGACTCTATCTCTAATGAGTAACACCCAACAGAGCAGGGTTGTCGCTTAACCACATGCTCTGATACCACTTGTCAAGGTTCGCAAACAGCGGCCACCGGTAGGCTTTGCAACCATCCCAGTCCCACCGTGGCTGACAATGATACCCCAAACTTGCTTTTACGGCCAGCCTCTCGACTGTCACGGCATCTGCCTAACCAACCCATCCCTCTCAGGGACATGTAGGGGTAAGAGTCTCCCGTTCGCCACCTAACCGCGAAGCGAGAACCCCCTATCATGCTGTAATATAGCAAGACTGGTGTGAGATCGTAAAACAGTTATTTTTCACAAAGAAAATAAAACCAAATTCGCAATGCTTTTGGAAAATGAAACTACCATAAGACCTCCCGCCACACACACAATGCAAACGCAGAATTGGAGGAGATTTCTTCTTATGATAGTCAAAGATGCTTACTACGCAAAATCAAATTCTTTTTGATATTATTATTAGTGCATAGTGTAGAAAACATTTCGAAAGTATAATATTAATCTTAGCCAACATACGACCAGTATCGTATGCCTACTATAGCTACCATCTAAACAGTGGTGACCACCGTACGTAAATGGCAGGTTCTACAACTAATACCGTACAAAGTTCGTATTGGAGTTTGGATTTCCAACAAATGGTCAGGCTAAGGAACTTCCTATCCACGATGGGTACGTCCCTGGAATAGACGACCCGAGAACCTAACCGGATCTCTGCCAACACAAGGCCGGGTTACCTCTGCAAAAATAGGTAACTACTGACACGCGTATGCCATCCCCCGATCGTAACCGATCTTCCCGAGGATCCCCGATTTCCAACAAACCACATAGTAAAAATGCAGCAACCACATAGGTTAAGTATCTGGGCTCCATAACATGATACCACCTCTATCCAGAAGGAATGACATACACTAAAGGGTGCTACTCCCTAGAACCTTGCCGCATCCTTCCTGTTTCGACCATTTCCGGGGTGTGAGGCTCGACGAAGTCTCGTCCACAAAGCTACACTTTCTCAAAAAGCCCTGCTTCGGGTCAACAAAATGATCAACCTATGATCACAAAGATATAAGATCAAACAAATGATCATATCACAAATGATCAAACACTAATCATTTCACAGCAACACTCAGTATGCCACGTTACCAAATTGGGATATATCGCTGATAAATTTCAACTACATAACCTCTGAGCTCGTACGTCTCAGAGAAGGGTGTTAAGCTAAGAGAATAAATTCTCCGCCACCAACAGAAATGTATTTGAAAGAAATCAGCTTTATATCTCAAATTGTAACGTCAGACACACAATCCATACAAGTCTGTTCCAGGATCGAACAGAACCGAAGGCACTTCTCACGAAGCCCTTGCATTTCCGGATAATTTTCTAATCACGTCCGGACTTCCCGTCACTAAGGGTGATAAAACCTTTAAATCGGAGATCAGCCGATGTAGAGTAACTCGACGGTAATCCTTCCGTTTTCAAAAATATCCGGTCTTCAACACCGGTCTTCGAATGCATTTCATAACGACGTATCACATATTCGGAATGGGTTATACGACCCCATGGTCCTTTCCCGGCTAACCCGAATAGTGAGCGCTTATTTAAAAATAAGTGTGGCATTCAAATTCATCCAATTACAACAAATACCTATCTAAAGGTAATTATTGATAGTCGGTTATTTAACTATCAATAAAGATGCGTAACATCATCAGATTCCAAATAATTTTCGCAAATTATTTTATCTTCAAAATATCTTTACTAGATATATAATTTCCACACTTCGAAAATAAATCAACGTTTATTTTTCTAAACAGTTTCCCTTTCTTTTATAAATTCCATAGTGAATTTATATTTTCAAAATATCTACTGATATACGATTCTCAAATCGATTTCAAATATATTCAATTTCAATTTACCTTTACAAAGATAAATTCTCAAACGTTCACTTCATATTGGAAAAGCAATTCCATACTTATTTAAAAATAAGTGTTTCACAAATCTATTTATTTTCAACATTTGAAAATATTCGATATACTTAAATCAAATTAAGTATATATTCATTCTTTAAGGAAATCATTCTTTTAACATCTATTTGAGTCAAAACGAATGTTGCGTAAAACATCGTTACGACGACTCGAAATCAATAGTATAGGGATTCGGAATTAAGATAGGTATATATATAAATCCCAATACTATATAAAACATTTCCTTTCGGGAATCATTTACTATAACAACAGTGTTATAGTCCACCATTTCCTTAAATTTCTCGAAAACGTCTATTTCAACAATAAATGTTGAAATCTATGATTTCGATATTCAACTCATTTTAAAACATCGTTAAAATGTTTAACTTCATTTTTAATATCATTTTCCCAAAACCATATCTATTTTACTTAACAATATATTCACTGTCCAAAATCGTGAATATAATTCACTTAACCCAATTTCAATCATTTCTACACATTTTTTTATTTCAATAAAAATTCGCTATCCAAAATCGCGAATATATCTTCTTTAATAACCTTCTATAATTCACTTATCAAATTCAAACAATTTCAAATTTATAAACACGGTTATAAATTCTATCTCCATTTTATAACAACTTGGGTTTATAAATCTCATTTTATTCACAATTCGATTCATAACTCAAACTTTATACCAACAATCCATATTATAAGTTAATAACTTATAATTCCTTTATTTTCAAAAATCGTTCTTTCAAAACTTTACAACTGAAATGTTTATTCCTTTATAAATCATTTTAACATCGTTTCCATTTTATAAATTTCTTAATTCTTTATTTCAAAAGAAATTACTTTTTTTGTTAAAATTCACAAAATCTTAACCTTTATAACTTTAAAGTTTTAACGTTTATTTATTTAAAATAAATCAATTCAACAATTTAAATAAACGTATATTTTCAAAGATCACTTTTAAAAATTCTCTTTTAAAATCAACATCGTTATTTTTAAATTTCAAAATTTAAATCTGATGATGCAACAGCACCAATTCGTCAATCACAACAGCAAACATCATATATCAATATGATAACAGAATATACATCAATATCTGTAAATAAATAAATACGGGTGAGGAATCCAGTTGGATCCCTCCAACCTATTTCCCTGCATCCAAAGATGTTAGCACAATACCAATTCCGCTCCAGTACGGAATTATCGCGGTATATGGGTTTTATAAAAATCCGCTTACTAACGGCGCAATAGGGTCTCATTCGCTATACGAGGCGGGAAATCAATCAATCCAATATATACATATGCCAATATGTATATATTGCTATATATATATATAGATATCCTACTATATCTAATACAAACAGCAATCAATCAGTCAATCAAAATCCAACTTCATTTGAGTGAGAAAAAGATCTCACCTTCGCCTTTATTCGCAATCCATTTCCATTTCGTCTTGTTTTCTCGATTTGACCTTGTATAAATAATTTATACAATCTATCAATATTCGAGATAATCGAATAACCAATTTTCTTTTATAAATCTTATTTTAACTAAAATTTAATTTAAACAATTAAACTCCCTTTTTAAATAAATTCCTCTTTAATAATTGATTTAACTAAAAATTATATTTAAAGCTAAATCCCTTTTTATAAATTTAAATTAACCAACTGTTATACAAATTCTTGTATATTTTTCCCACCTTAACAGATTGAGTTAACTAATTATTAAATTATTTCATTAACTAACAATTTTACTTTAAATCAATTTCTTTTAATAAAATTTGTTAAACTAAAAATTTACTCTAAAACTAAATTTCCTGCTAATATACATACTTATTCCTTTTTAAATTTAAATAGATATTTCCTACTTAAATTAGTATTTTTAATTTTAAACAAATCCCTCTTAAAGAAAATAATTTCAATTTAAACAAAAACAAAAAAAAGTACCTTACTATAAATGAAATTCGAACAATCCCCAGCCTCGACGAATCTCGCGGTGCCATCGATTGTAGCCTCCAGTCGAACTCGCCGCTGAGTCACCATGCTCGAAGACGCATCCCAAATCACGAATCAATGGCCACGATGGAGCAATCCTCCCTTAGCTGCTCTGCCTTCGTCAGAGCACCACGCGGCATCCACTGCCTCGAGCTTGCGATACCAGACCACGGCAAACACCTCCCAGTCGAACGCGCGTGCCACCATCTTCGCCCATGAGCTCGACCGCCATCCAGTTGCGAATCCCCAATCCTTCCAGATCGCCGCCAATCCCAACGTTGCCTTGCCCCCCCCGCGAACGCGAGAACATTGATGAGCCGCCTCCAACCTTTTGCCGCTGCCGTAGCCTCGTGCGATTCCATCGCAGTTTCAATCTCGAGTTTCCCCATCGCGAATTTTATTCTCAGGCTTCAGCCATTAGAACGAGAAAGGGGAACTCGCGTGCTTTAAATTTGAATCTGAGGAATGGGGGATTTCGTTTTAATGAATTGGGGAGAGTAAGGAAAAATGAAGAGCGTTCATTTTATTTTATTTTCTTTCGTTAGATTAGAACTGAACGGAGGGAGAGGGGCATTTAAAACGAAAAGGGATGGGTCGCACGATCATTGTCGTGATTCTCTGCATGATGGTAGGCGTAGATGAAGGAGATGACGTGTGTATGTCGGCAAATTTAAATTTAAATTTAAATTCGAATTCGAATAAATTTCGATGCGTTTACACGTCGTATTCTCACGTAACAACTCCAAATGCCACGAAATTTGAAATCCGGCAATAATTCAATATTACGGATCCAATGGAACTGGTTTCGTCGAATTCCGAGACTGTCCCTCGGAACGCTATTTTTAAATATCGATACGAACGATAATTTTCAAAACTGAACAAACCATTTTCAAATTCAATTCTGAAGCTGCTGTTATCTTCAGTGTTATCAATATAAATTTTACAAGCGTTTGAAATATTTTTCTTTAGCTTTAAATTGAAGATTCAAATTTTTATTCAACTTCAATCGATTAATTTTTATAATTTAATCGCCAAATTCAAAGTTATATCGGGGATTCAAATTAAATTATCGTTCAAATATTTAAAATTAATTAAATATTTTCAATTTAATTTGTTCAAAATTCTGGGTCGTTACAATATTCATCCAAGTTCTTTTATAAATGGTGGAGATAATCATGGTATATAAAAATTCAAACATTCAAAAATAAAAATAAAAATGTTTGATTACAGTGATTTTTTTAATGAATCGGACTAAGAAGGTTTTAAGCTTAGCTGAGTATTTTCTTTTGGATGTCAAGTGAAATCTTTTAAAATTTAGGAACTCGTTTCATCCGTATTTCAAAACAAGGCCAAGTCCGTATTTCAAAAAAATAAACTAGTCACATCACATAATAACAAAAAACTGTTAATCATCTGTAATTTCAGAATTTTCAAGGCATAATTTAAAACTTACTTACATTGCGCAATTTAGAACTTCCGGTCAAAAACTCTCTTTGGTTGATATTATTCTAATTTCCACTTTATGTTCAATCTCTTTAATTAATATTACCAACAAATTTGATTTTTCACGACTCATAGACAAAAGTTATATCATATATAGGTGTTAGGGGATGATATTTTCTATTGTTTCATATGTTTTGTTCATGTATAGTCTATAATGCAGATCATGCAAGGATACCATAACTACAGTTCAAACACAGAATCATTTTGATACTTGTATGTTATATAATGAAAATAGCTTCACTACAGTGGAATCGGACCCAAATACCTTATACAGATCAAACTCTATGGAGATTCGGCGATGAGTGTCATTTGAATGAGCAAGATCTACTTTCTAGCGTATTTTCATTCCTCCAGATCTCTAATCAAAAGAATTTGGTATGAACTGTGTGATGTATAGAATTAGACCACTTCCCACTCCCTCAAAATAAATTGAGTCAGCTAGCTTAGAAAATGTTTCGATACCTGCAAAAGAAACACCATGTTATCATTATTTTCATAGACAATAAAGAAAGGTACCTGCTAACTACCATATCAAACATCTTGGAATATAAATTATGTGAATTTGATAAACTAATTTTTTAGAAAAATGCAAACCTGTTCCATAACAACACCAAAATGAATCGAATTGTGTTCCCTATCCATGCTTACTACGAGCCTTGAACATTCCAGGTCCTTATGGAAGCATGTAGATCACAATACCAGGCTCAACTCCTCTTTGAATGCTTAAAATACTATTAATAACGGCCCGCTCATAATACTGTAATGCAGTTCCTATATATATATAAGATTGACAAGAGGTTTGCCAAATATATGTTGAAGACCATGAATGCCTTAACATGAACAATGCCCAATTGGTTCACTGTTGGCATCATAAAATGAAAGTGAATTACCTTAAGCATGTTATAAGTGGTGCATGGTTCCTTGTCTTCAGCATTAAGAGTGTCTGCAAGTCGCTTTGGATCTGACCAGCTAATGATGAAATGGATTTGCACGTAGAAATAAAACAATCATAAATTAAGTACACTATCAGATACCATTGTAGAACATTAGATTAAGTAAATATTCTTTCATGATTTTACCAATGCTCGTCGACAGAAGTTCCTCCTGTTGGATAAGTGTGGGAAGAGTTGACAATATGCATTAAGAAAGTTGCTATTTCCTAGAAAGTTTAGGAGAAATAAATGTATCTACAGATTTAGTTTGATGAATTTGTAAGTCATTTCAACATATAATATTTGTTATTTTTTTAAGGCTGGGTTATATTTATGTTTATCGGATGTTACCAATTGTATCGCTTTATAAAGTGGATCACCAGTAACCTCATAGCGCGTTTGTGCTCTAGTGACAATTGGAATATGTGTATTGGCATGGAAGCCAGAAAAATCGCCAACCTGCACCAAAAAAAAAAACAGATTCTCATTGATTCAACCAATAAATAAATAATTAAAATTTTAGTTGGTTATTAATATATCCAACGGCCTCATAGTAGCATTAGCCTATTTCATGTTTCAAGCAGGTATTAAAAGAAGCTAACCGGCCTTTAATGCAAGTGGACCTAGAAAGCATGGCTTGTCAAAGAGATGAGCCAAAGTTAAATGCTTTTGATCACCCTGCATCAATTCAAATATTCAATAAATAAATAAATAAAAGCCAACATATGATGTGGTTATAAATCTAAAGACTGCTTAGATATTAGCATAATAAGTTAGGAAACCGCTAAAGAGACTCCAAAATGGTTAAGGTGGAATTTTTTCTAAGTGGACTCTGGATAACGGCCACTCTGAATAAAAATAAATCACATACTCTTATTTTTAGTCACAAAGAACCGGACTCAAATTCATCATAACTAACTTCAACACATTTTCAATGGTAAGACAAAATCTGTTTATTTTATTAGGAAAAAAATATGGAGATTTTATATGACTAATTATTGTATAGAATTAAATAAATGATTGATAGTTTAGTGTATAAGCAAAATATTTGATTTTTGAAATGTGACGATGAAACGAAATGTAAAAAGGTGTTTGATATCATGTCAACAAAAATTATTCAAGTGCCTTACGATTTAAGAAATTTCATTATCTGAGGCTAAAAATGAAATCAATAATTAGATTATCAAAATAAATATAGCGTCCTCTCATAACAATAATTAGATTAGGATAAAATAATACACTTCTTAACCATTTCAGGAGTCCTTTAAACAGTCCCGTGGAGTATACTCGGTATATGTTAGTAATGGAGAAAACAGTACCTGTTATGTGAAAATATTAAAGTGAAGATGCTTACAGCTATTTTTTATAGTTTGTAAAGAAGTTCATTCATGCCTCTTGTATCATCATTGAGGGATGTCCAGTGCCTTTCAATGCTATAATCTTGTATCACATTTTTCACTCGATTTGCAAAATAGTTAGTAGAGCATGTCATTTCAAAATTTTCCAAAATATCAATGAGCTACATCATTAACATTTTAAAATATCATAACTTCAGATCAAAGTTTTAACTGCAAATTGTAGGGGTTTAATCTTATTTTCAAGCTTCTACTGCATTAATAATATAGTCCTAAAATGAGATAATTTAATGAATATAATCTAGGTATAATGATATAAAAATTTAGTGATAGAATATCTAGAGCATGCAAATAAGTATTGAGTAATTCATCAATTCATCATTAATGCCAACACGAATCAGTGAATGGTGGATCCTCAACGAACAAAAACCAAACCAGCCAGTTAGAAATGAAAAAAGACGTCTTACTAAAATCAGAAAGAATATAACTCAACTAGAAAAGAAATTTCATCGAAGAGGTTAAGAAAAGGTTCATACAATTGTAATCGATAAATATTGAACAAAAACTAGGGAAAACTTTAAACTCGATCTGATAAGAAAGAAATGATAATTCACAACTATTCTAACTCAAACTGAAAACTAGGGTTGAGAAAAACACTCACCACTTTCCCATTTCGTTGAGTTTAGGGCTACAAAATTCGAAATCGACGACAGAGATGCTCAACCAAAATCGAAGCGATGGATGAAGGAAGATGATTTCTGGTGTTGAAATCGATGTATGGAAACTAGAAATTGGGGAGGGAATGGAAACTGGAATCAACCTATTTTCTTTTTTCTCTAAGTAAATGAGAAGTGGTGGCAAATGAAATAAACACTGATGTGTGTGGCGGCAAACAAAATAAACACTAGCAATATTGTCAGCGTTGAACCTTTGAGACAACTTTCTTATAAAAGCATTCTACCACATTGAACTTTTAAACGCCGACTGTAATTGTAGTTAAAACTCACTTTTTTGTAGTGATATAATGCACCTTAAGTGATCAAATAAACATTTCAATAATCGAATTTCAAGATTTTTCTTGTAGTTTTAGTCTAGCGTTACATTTAACACAACACGGTCCTTTTGTAATTCATCAAATCGAATACTCGATCTCACGTACTTTTTATTGTCTTATTTTAAATGAATTAACTTCATCAAAGTATCGTACAATACGAACTATAACTGTTCTCCATATAACACTTACATGTGAAAGAATGCGAATCAAATATCCAATCTTGTATTGCTTTTAGAGTTCGAAACCCATAGAATGCAATACACGGTCTTGACCAAATAAATGTGCAAGCGACTAAATGACGAATGTATTTAATAGTTGTAAAATCAAGCACTTGCATGAGTTTAGAAACATTAACATGCACGAAGCATTTATTAGTAAGTATATGCTATATTTCTAATTGTCAATCTTCAATTTAGTTCAGTTGTATATTTTAATTGATAAACATTTTATCAATCATATTAAATGCATGAATTTATCAATGTAGATTATTATAACATTATAAAGCATATGTTCTTACAATATTAGAAATGTTAAATATTATCATTTCATTTTACTAATAAGGCTCCAACTAATATTTTATGTTTCACTAAACCTTAAGCGAAATATAGAAGTCTTTTAACTTCACTCGTATATGTTAGGACTCGTCCGTCTTGAAATTCTAGCCTTGAGTTTGCTCAACAAGTCATGGCTCAACGGACGATTGATAACTCCTTATCGGTTGTATCATATAAAACTGGTAACCCTTGGTACCTTGTCCTAATCTCACTGTGATCTTGAGTTTGCTCAATAAATCGAAACGAAATTATTCACTCGAACCTACCATATTACGATAGTATGTTTTAGTGCGAAACAAAGAGACGATCTGTTACTGGCTGAATGGATTAGTATTAGAAGTTGGAACAAAGGTCGATGACTTAAAAGATTTTGTACTTGATCAAAGAGGATGTTAGGGAAAAAGGGATGATTGTGTGTTCCAAATGTAGATGATTTAAGAAAAAAAGTTCTTAGAGAATGTCATAGATTGAAGTTTACTATTCATCTCGAAGGTACAAAAATATACCAAGATGAAGTGGAGTTTCTTTTGAGAAAGCACGAAGAGAGATTTAGACTTTTGGAGGAAGCAATGTATGAATTACCAACAAGTAAAAACCGATCATCAAAAGCCATATGGATTACTTCAATATTTTGAGGTGTTACTGTGGAAATAAGATTTTATATTGATAGATTTTATCAATGGGTTGCCTAGGTCGAATAGAAGATATGAAAATATATGGGTAGTAGTTGATAAAATGGCCGAGGGTGCACACTTTATCCCAGTTAAGTCGACAAGGATGGCATATAGTTCAGCGAAATTATTCTTGGAAGATGTTGTGAGACTTCATGGAATACCGAGTAGCATTGTTAGCGGTAGAGATACTTTATTTACTATGAGTCCTGGAAGAGCTTACAAGATGTATTATGTATCAAGATGAAGATGAGTATCGCTTATCATCAACAGAGTTATAGGCAAACATAAAGGGTTAACAAGATGCTTGAAGGTTCGTTGAAAGTTTGTGTAATAGACTTTAGAGGGTGATAGGGAAGATCATTTGCACTTAGTTGAGTTTTTCTGTATAATAGCAATCAAAATGATATAGGAATGACTCCTTTCAAAGCACTTAACGAAAAACAGTGCAAATTACCAGCATGTTGGTTGGAAATTGATAATAGACCAATGCTTGGTTCAGATTTGGTGAAATATAAACCGGATAAGATTAAATTAATCCGAGTAAGAATGAAGAAAGCTCAATGGAGGCAAATAAGTCACGCATATAAGTGGCATAAGGATTTAGAATTCTTAGTTGGAGATTATATCTTTGTAGTAGTATAACCGATAAAGGGTAATACACTTTAGAAAGTCAGGAAAATTAACACCTAAATACGTCTGTCATTTCCTATTTTAGAGAGGATCGGAAAACTCTAGTATCGTGTAGGGTTACCAAATACTTTTGCATGAGTCTGTAATGTTGTTCACGTATCAAATTTGATAAAGTATATGTATGACCAGAGACTACAACTGAGCCAGCGGTTTTAGAAAATTTAGCAGCGATTCTTGATATGACTAACGTAAGGCAACCTATTCGTACAGTGGATAGAGATATGAAGGAGCTTATAAGAAAGTCAAGTTATTAAAGGCCCAATGGATCATGAGACCTTACGCGATAGACCGAGAATAAATTAAAGAGGCCTACCCTAAGTTATTTTGACATATGTTCTGCATATGGTTATATAGAGTTTTGACTAGTGTGCTAGGATTGTTAATTTATGCTCGTGTCACAAGTTTGCATAACTGTATGCTTATTGTTTATAACTTTTCAAAAATTTTAAGGATGAAATTTTTATAAGAAGGAGAGTCTGTAATACTCCTTATTCTTGTTGCATATTATTCCGGATATTCAATTAAGAGATAATTAAATAAATAATGTAGGAGAATTAGCAAATGTAGATTATTTATGCCAATATATTCAACCATAAGTCATTTGATAAAGGAATGGTTTTATTAAGGGAAAGAGAGCCTAATGAAATTAATTACTAGGGGCAAAGATGGAAATAAAACCCACTCTTATTATTCATCTAACTCTCATTCATTTCATTCACATAACAACCAAATTAAAAATAATAGAGACCAACCTCCATTAATAAAAAATGGAAGAAGTAATGCTAAGGAAAAGAGGAAGAAAATAATTAAAAAGAGACAAATCTCTTCATTTCAACAAATTTAACGTGAAGAATATTACCAACACTTTTATGTTTGTGTGTTTAAATTTGAATTTGATGTGGAACCCAAATGAATATGTTGTAAAATCATGCATTTGGCTTAGATAATCATTTGATGGGTTATATGGTTATCATTTGTGTTCTTTGTGGAATTTTCCTAAAGAGATTTGGGGTTAAAACATGAATTTTTATCTCAAAATGCTTTGAGTTTTTGATATAATGTTGGAAACATTATTTTGAAGATGATTTCAAAATTTCATAATTTTTTGAAGTTATATGAACTAATATGAATTTTTTAAGTTGGAAAAATGGGTAATTTCAAATTTTAATTATTTAACGTTTAAAAAATAATCATTTTGCTGTTTTATATGTTGTAAAAGAGAAAATTTCTAATTTTGGGGTACTTTTGAGAATTTTCCCCAATAATTTTGTAAACTGTTTTGTGTAAGAAGGTTTAATTCACAAAAAGATAATTAAGGGCATTATTAATGAAAAATTAATATTTTGGAAAACAAGAGAAAATTTCTCTCTAGTTTTGTTGCAAAATTTCTGAATTTTTTTATTGGTCAATAAAAATTTGATAAAGAAATTGACTTGGTAAAAAGTTATTACTTCTAAAGAAAATAAATCGATTTTTAGATATTTATGAAAATATCATTTTCAACATGCGATGGCTATCTTGACCTTCGATGGCTATTGATTTTTCCATGATAGCTAAGTTTTCCTTGACATGCGATATCTTTGGATTTCAACATTCAAAGCTTTTAAAAGTTAAAGATGTGATAAACTATTTTTTTTAACCTTTTGTAGGTTAATGGAAGAAGTGGTGAATGGCGACCTCAAATTTTGAAATTCGATGCCTCTCTCTCATCGTGATTTTCAATCCGTCGTTACTTCCTTTTCCCAATTTGTGTTCTTCAGATTTATCCGTTTCAACATCTGCCTCGTCAGCTCGCCTCCTGGGTTTTATCGCGTTCTCGATGAGTTCATGGCTGTCGTGGCTATAGGCCAACCATCTATGGATCATTCAGATTTTCCTCTACTTCCCCTTAAGTCGTTTCGTCTACCTCCGACCTCGGGCTCCCATTCCAAGACTATTGGTTTTTTGGGGGTATTTTGGCTTCTTCCTACTTCTATTCTTGCTTTGCATGGACGCGGTCAGATCTGGGAACTTTAGGGATAGCAATTGGCTTGATTTCTTCGAAAAAGCAAGCGGACTCCGTTGTTTCAAGGGAACAATGTATTTAGGCACCTAATTTTAATCCTTCATCTGATTTGGGTTATAGCTCCTTAAAACCTAGTTTGAGCCCGGGTCCTGCCATTGCGGTTAATCTTGACCCTAAAATCCAGGTGGTCCTCCCCGTTAAAGAAGAAGCTGGGTACTGTGGGCTCATATTTGCCCAAACAATTTGATGTTGATTTTTCAAATAAATGTGTCCCTCCTTCTAAAGAGATCATTGATATCTGTGTCTTTTTTGGGAGGATCATCTTGTTGGTTTCTTCCTGGATGACCTTCCCCCGTTTTCCACTGTTAAAAGGCATGTAATTAGGATTTGGAAAATCTGTAGGTCTTTGAACATTAAATGTGACAAATCTATGTATTCTTTCAAATTCGCTTATCCTTTTGTCGATCTAACCATGAGCAAGTTCGATCTATCTGTTTGAGTGCACCTGACAAATATTCCTTCAGTTTTTCAATCTTAGATGGCATAAATTGGATTGCGAACCATATTGGTCATTTGATCTGTTTTGATGTCTCTACAGAAAAACGGCACCGTCTTGAGTATGCTAAAGCTCTAATTGAAATTACTCCATCCCGTTGGCTTCCTACTATTATTCTTATGCTCCTAACTGAAAACCAAGCCTTGAATGTAAATATAGCGTAAGAAAACTCCCATATGAGATCTCTGCCACACCTTTGGGCAAATTAGTTCGGTGTGCGCTCATTCCAGCTCCCTACCCTCCTACCTCGCCTGAAAAATCATTCTCCCTAAACCCCATGTTCTCCATTGGTAGGCGAAGCCTGCCTAGGCAGGCAGTCCTCCTCTCTTAACTCCTCCAGTCAAGGCCTTACATATATTCCTGCCTTACCCTCTGATCTTGTTGTCGCCGTGCCACCATCCCTCATTTTGGCTGCATCACTTTCTCCTTCAGCTCCAGCTTGCCTACGCCCTCCTCGAAATGTCCTTTTGCGCCTCCTGCAATTGATTCCCCTATTTCTAGCCTCCGCAATCAACTTGTTATCGCTATTCGTCCTGACCCACCTTCCATTAAGCGCATTGCTATAGAGCTTGCTGATAAGTTCTCGAAAGGAATTCCACTTATTTGGTCCTAGAAGGCTGGGACTTGGACGTCGTTTGAGGAATTATGGATCTCAAGGCTAATAATACATTAGAGGGGGTGAATAGTGTTTTCTAGCTTTTGTAAATCTTTTTAGATTTCTTTCAAGTTTAGTGTTAAATCATAGATTTTCAACACAGGATTATATCAACAATCAATTACATATAAAAATAAAGCAATAAAGTAAAGTAGAGAGTTAGAGATATGACACTAGGAATTTTATATTGGTTCGGGTTTCCTCTACAACCAGTCCTATACAATTGCTTGTACAGATTTCTTTACAAATGACAATCTTTAAATGAGCAGAAGGAAAACACAGTTACAATCTCGATTTCAAGGCTATTAGACACACCCTCCTGATTTTTGGGCTCAGGGTACACTTGAAAGTGATGCTATGGATCGTAATATGGAATAGTAACTAAGATATCTACTAGTGCGGAATATGAATATAAGAACTAAACTATAAAGTAAATGACACTAGAGATTTTTGTACTGGTTCGAACTCCTGTTCTACATCTAGTCCCAGACTCCTTTTAAAATTCAACAATCAACCCTCACTTAACACGGAGGAACATGTATTACACCGCCTGACCAATCGAACATGATTTCAACTACCTAGAAAACTGAATAGGACTTCTACCACCTGAGCAACCGAACAGGGCTTCAACAATACAGAGAATTTTCATGACTGATTATGCTCTTATAATAGCACAGATAAGACTTTAGAGTGCACCCTTCCTATAATCTTCTCCTTTGTGGTATATAGTGTAGTTCATGAAGATTGGAAGTTAATTTAATCACAAATGAATTTGTGCTTGAATGTACAAGTGATTAGAATGAGATTTGAAAGCAAATGGCAGAATGTTTAGATAATAAGTATAAGAGAACAGAATCAGAAAATTAGGTTATTGGAACAAATGAATTCAAGGCTATATATAGAGTTTAAACGATGTAATCATTCGTGAAAAGTTTCGGCCAAAGGATACAGAAACAACTATTGGATTAAAGGTTGTTTCTGTTCGTTAAAAGAAGGCACCGTTCAGAAAATAGCCGTTATGAATATTCAGTCGACTGAGGAAACAAACTTAGTCATCTGAATATTTATAAATTTTCAAATTTAAATTTATTATGAAAAGACACTGGTTCAGTCAACTGAATGGGGGTATTTAGTCGACTGAACCTTCAAAATATTTTGTGCACCTGTGCATGTTTTAGTTGGCTGCACATCCTGGTTCAGTCGACTGAAACAGATGTTTTCTGCCATATAAACTTCTTGTAGAAAGGTTTTTGCTTAGTAACTTTTTATAATTAATTTCTAAGTCATGTATATGATTTTGAAAGTAATTTTAAACCATGTGTGTGTGGGTATGTACCACTTAGGAGAATTTTTAACAATTATTAACTACTAACTAGTTTATAGAAAAACCAATTATAAACTTTGATACTTCTCTTTAAATTCTTTGGTCTTCGATCTATCGTCGAGTAGAATAGTTTCTTCTCCTGCAAATTTGGTTAGTTCATATAATATATACTTATAAAGCCATTACGATCAAAACATTATAATACAAGGTTCTAACATTCTCCCCCTTTTTGATGATGACAACTATGTAAGTTAAAAACTTTATAAAAAGCAATTAAAACTCCCCCTGAATTAATGAACTACCTGTTTATCTTCGTATTTTATAAATGAAAGTGCTGCTATGGATCGTAATATGGAATAGTAACTAAGATATCTACTAGTGCGGAATATGAACATAAAAAATAAACTGTAAAGTAAATGACACTAGGGATTTTTATACTGGTTCTAACTCCCATTCTACGTCCAGCCCCAGACTCCTTCTGGAATTCAACTATTAACCCTCACTTAACCCGAAGGAACATGTATTACACCGCCTGAGCAATCGAACATGACTTCTACCACCTAGACAGCTGAATAGGACGTCTACCGCCTGAACAAATGAACAGGGACTTCAATAATCTCTACTACTAATAATGAAAATTCATTCAACTAAATTCAACCGTGTCTTTTAGAAATACCCAAAATATCCTCATCCTCCGAATTTCGTTTCCCGTTCGATTGAACCTAATATGTTATTTCTCCCCCAATTCGTCATGTTTTCAAATTTGCTTCCTTAATCCCCTAATTCATCTCCCTCAACATTCCAGATTAACCAATTTTTCCTAATCCTAGAAATCACGACTGTGCAGGAAACAAATGCATGTATGCATAAAAAATATGACGTAAGGGCAAGCGATCGATTATCACCGGAAGCAGAAGCGACGGCCTGTAGTGCGTCCGCAGCGATAGTATCATGCAACTGATGGATGGAGTTGCGATCGGGAACCTGATCGAATTCGTGAAGGGTGGCATTTTGGGTTTGAGTGGTTGTTTATGACGAATTAGGTGAGGCTTCTGGCGATTGGAGGTGGCTGATGGTGTGCAGGCGCGTATATGGCCAGAAGTAGCAATGTTTTTGGGTGTAGGAGTGTGACGACCCGGAATTTTTGAGCATTTGAAATTGGAATATTTAATTAATTTTAAATATTCAGAGGTTAATTATAAACTAAAATTTCAAATATCGCTGTTTATTGAGTAATTTAATAATTAAATTAAATTATTTGAAGTTGGACAAAATAGTAAATCTGGTATTCTAAGTTAATTAAAAATATTTTGAAAGCTCGTAAAATTCATATTAATAATACTGAAGGTGATAGAACTTTTAAATTTGAATTTAAAAGTGTTTTGTTCAGTTTTTAAAATATATCGTTTAAATTGAATTTAAAAATAGCCTTCCGAGGCACAGTCTCGGAATTCGACGAAACCAGTTCCATTGGGTCCGTAATATTGTATTATTACCGGATTTCAAGTTTCGTAGTAATCAGAGTTGTTGTGTGAGCGTACGATAGATAAACGCGCTGAAATTTTACGTTGAAAATTTACATATAATAACTTATTTACTGGGTAAACTTATCACATCTGCCACCCTACCTCTACTTCCTAATTGAAATTGAGATAGGCTGATAGACAATGTTTTATATTAAATTTTATAAATATCAAATCAAGTCCTTTACCTTCTGTAATAAGCCACCATCTACTCTATGTCGCGTACCACTTCTTTTCTTTCCTCTCAAGATCAAAATTGAATGAGAAAATGGGGCTTCTTCTCAGATTAAAAGATAAACAAACCCGCATCCTTCTATTCAAATAAATTCTCGAGCCCTCGTCTTCATCGAATCGCACGGCTGCTCGAAGAGATGGGTGGCATCGCGAGTTTGATTCGCGTGAAGGAGGACCGTTTTCGTGAGTAGGGTTTCGCCTGTAGGAGTTGTCGTGGGTCGTTCGATCGACGCTAGGAGACCGAGTCGTCGTCTCGAAGTACAAGTTTGGCCGTGAGTTTGAGCTCGAGTGGGAAACATTCGATCGAAGTTAGGGTTCCAGTTGCGAATGGGTTTAGGGTAGAAGTGAGGCTGCAGTGACGAAGTCTTGGGTCGCGTGGTCAGGATGAGGACGAGAGAGGGTGATGGTGTCTGGACTGCGAGGGTTTGTGATCGTAGAGGTTCATCGTTGGGCTGGATTCGACGTTGGCGGCAGCGATGAAGTTCATGGTTTGCGATGGTGTCGCGAGCGACAGGCTCGTTCTTCGATGATCGCAGTCTAGATCGAGGTATCGTTTTGTTTATTTTAATTAAATAAGTGATGTTTACACATTAAAAAAAAAGAAGAAGATGGAAATGAATGTAACATCCCGTATTTTTAAGCCATTGAATGTGAACATTTAATTCGTTTTAAATGTTAATGTGAATTCTTAATTGATTTTGTAATGAATGGATTCGGGTTCATTCAATGAAATAAGCTATAATTTTTAATTATAGTAATCCTGGTTGAATTTGATTAATGGAAAGATAATAATTAAATATTCGAAATTTGAGATAAAGGTAAATCTGGATGTAAATAGTGATAAAAATGGTTTTTAAATTTATTTTAAAGTCTATTTGGACATAAATAATATTATTGGATTTTTAGATGAATTTTAAAGTTGATAAATTATTATTTGGAATTTTATATTAATTTAAAAATGAATTTAATATCATTAAAATGCAATTTAATCAGATTTTGGTGTGGAATGAGCCAGGATAATTTTTAATGTGTCTATAAATTTTATATGATTTATTGTTAAGTTATTAAAATTTTAAAGGTGAAATTTTACGCGTTTTCGTCAATTTTGACAAATCGCCTGATTTAATAGACGAGTAAAATGGCCTTCCGGGGCATAGTCTCGGAATTCGACGAAACCAGTTCCATTGGATCCGTAATAGTTAGTTATTATCGGATTTCAATTTTCGTAGCGATCGGAGTTGTTGTTTGACCGTGGTGGCTCGAAACGCATCGAAATCGATTTAACCGATTTAATTTTAAATTTATCGTTTAATTTCGTATCTCGCGCATACGATAAAATTAGCTTACGAAACCTCTTCCATTGTGTCCGGAACGCTGAAAAACCCTAGAATCGCCTGTCGGGACGCGTAGTTTGGAGTTCGTTAGCGAAAACTGTTAGATTGAGAAATTATATTAATTAAATAATATAATACTATTTTATATATATATCAATATTGTATCAAACCCTAGCTAAATGACCGGCCGCCGTTCTCTTTATTTCTATGGCCGAAATCAATCCTTGTTGTTCCTCAATTATCTCAAGATCTAAACAATATTTTTGAAAATTTCCAACTGGAATATTGAAGAGCACGTTGAACTCTACAGTTTGAACGGGTATGATCGTTTATTGCTGAGTGGTTTGTCAAGAATCGTGCTTTGAAGGTCGCGATATTCACACGTTCGTGCTCAATTTCCGGAAGCTTGAGACAACCGAGTTCGAGGTGGCTTGGGCCGTGGGTGTGCGTCGCTCGGAGCTTCGACGTGGGCTAGGACGATCGCGTTCTCGTCGATGGTGGAGGGTGCGGTGTGTAACCCTAATCGCGACGATGATGGGTTTCTTTGTTCGTATTCATACTGGAGCATGCGTACACGAGAGGGAGAGAGAGGTAGCGGCCTGGATTTGGATGATAGATTTGAACGGCTGTGATGGTATAAAATTAAATAAAAGAAGTTTGTTTTAAATCGTTATTCAAACTTTGTAAAATCATAACGAACTCATACGTACTCAGATTCGAACGAAACTGGAAGCGATGGAATCGCAGAAAAGAGTACTACGCTATGGTGCGGTTTAGGAATCATTCCGGGCAAGTAGAAAATTGAGTTAAATCGAACGTTGTTCGATTTAATTTAAAATTTCGAACGCTCGCTGAACTCAAGGTGAGTTATTCTCACTCACATCTGGATGCTAGACATTATAAATAGTTGATATTTAAATATCTGTGTGATTGGTTGATTATAACTGTTGTTATCAGTCTGGATTGATATTTATATTGCGATGTGCTAATATTTGTGGATGCAGGGAGAAACAGGTTGGAGGGATCCAACTGGATTCCTCAAAATGTAGCAATTATTTTATAATTGATAGGGATACCTGTTTATATGTTGTGATTGTTAAATCTGGAATTTTAAATTGTTCTGTGAAATTGTTGTATAAATTATAATTCCAGAATTAAATTATAAATGAATAGATTGGGGATTTAAAAGAAATCAAAGAAATTAATAAATAAAGAATTTAAGGGATAATAAAATTGGAATCTGTTTGGAATGAAAAATGTAAATTGGTAAAATTGGGATTTTAAATGTTGTGGAAAATTTATCAATCGTTGAATGTGAAATATAAATTTTCTGGAAATGAATTCTATGAAATTATAAATTGAGTAAAATAACAGCGGTTTATTTTAATGATGAATAGTGATATCCGGAAAAGTAAAATATGTTAAATGAAGCTTCCGAATATAAATGTCAATTTTAAGTGTTAATAGAATATTTTAAAATACCATTTTCTTCATTGGGATTTTATTTAAGTAAATTGGAAATTTGGCTTCCATTGAAAAGTCACCAAAATGTTTATTTAAAAATGTTTAAACTATATTTAAAAATGAATTTCCGGAAATGAAAATTTGTAATTTAACTTCGGAGGAAGTTATAGTTAAGTATGGAATTGGAAATTTATGTTGAAATCATAAATTGACTTGAAATAAATCAGTGGATTTATATGAAAGAGTACTTTGGAATGTTTGAAACGGGAAAGTGTTTCCCTGGGAAAAAACCAAGTAAATGTTTATAAAAAGATTTTATTTAACTAAAGGTTAAGTTTTAAATCGTTTTAAAAAGTATTTTTAAGAAATCGTTATTTTTAAAGAAATAAATTAATAATTTTTAATACCGTAAAAATTTGGGAGTATATTAGCAATTATTTTTACAAATGGATTTATTTAAAAGTTGGTTTTAGCTTAAGTTGTTAAAATCAGCATTTTTCTTCTTATAACGCTATTTTGAATTTAGTTAAACTAAACCCTTATTTTTAAAATCAAAGTTTATGGTGTTAATAACTAGTTTTCTTCACATATTTTAAATTTATATTTTGAGTAAATAAATAGAAGTAATTTTCATATTTTAAAGTATATTTCGGTATAAAGTATTTTTAACTGTTATAAATGCAAATTGCTTTATACTTGGTTATTCCCGATGGGAATAAAGGGTAAAAGATTTACCTTGTAAAGGAAGAGGGGAAAATTGTTTCAAACGAGTTTTGAAAATGTGAAAATATATCTTTGAAAGATATTGGAGGCAAATAAATAATATGGAGATTATTTATTGTGTGATGGATGTGTATGGATGTTTTGTGAACATTAATTGATAGTTAAATCACCGACTATCAATATTGGCCAAATGCGCTGATCGTTTCGAAGAGACCGGGATCGAGTTTCCGTATACCGGGATTCTAGGTCTGGAGACTCGAAAACCACTTCGATCCGGTTTGTACGTTTCGTGTAACGTGTTCGGAGTCGAAGATGGAGCAGTGAAGTGCAAGGGCTAGTCGCTACTAATCCTGAGGATATTTCCAAAATGGATGTAGTAGGAATAGTGCCTTCGGTTCCGTTCGGACCCGGGACGGACTTATATGGACGAATGCTTTCGTGACATCGTCAGGTGGACGATGGGCATTCTAAGGGATATGTGCTATAAAGGTATCGTTTAGCCTCAAGCCTCATCAACCGGGAATGACTGAAAATCAGGGGATATGCAGCAAGGCTTCGTGGGTAGCCCCCACTTGAGAGTAAGGTCATCCCTGTCTAGATGTCCCTTTTATTTCGGCTTAGTGGTGCGGTTGCTGATCACAACCGTGGGGTGATTTTACTTGGAATTATCCAGTAAGGGATGATTCCGGCCTTGTGTTGCAGGGGACTTAGGGTGGGTCCTCGGTACTGTGATCTAGGCCACGTACTGTGACAGGTGGTACCCCAGTGCCTAGTCATTGTTAGAAATCCATTTTCCCTACGTGCCTTGTACGTGTTTTGTTTGTATACCTAGTACGCCGGAATTTAATGAATGTAACAATTTCGGCTATTTTATAAGTATTTGTAAATAGACACTATTATAATATCAGAGAATTTTAATATAAAAGTGTTTTAGCTATCGTAAGGTAAAAACCCGACATGTTTATTTGTGGCGTGGTCTTACGAGATGCTTTTGTTTTCAAAGGATTTTTGAAACTTTAATAATCAATTGGGTGTATTTATGATGCGCTGGTATTCCAGACTGACTCGGGTGTTATTTTATTATAATGCTCGGGTCAGACCGAGTATATTACAGGATAGGTTGCTATGGAGCTCAGGAGAGGAGCTGGAGTTCGAGGCGTATTTCTCGTACTTGTATTATTCCGCTGCTGTGATTGTTGTATTGACTGATTGACTGGATATTGATGATTGTATTGATATACTCTGATGATGATGTATTGTATATAAACAGATATAGTTTCATTTTGTGTAAAGATCTGTTCTATATATTATATTTTATCCGCTGCGACTGTGAGGTTCTGATTTTGTTTAGTTCTTTCTTCTTCTATCTACTTTCTTATTCTTCTACAATCTGTCTTTCCGGCATTCGATCGTCGGCATATTATACTGTTGAGTATTTTGTGTCGATTTTCGAGGGTCGTGAAGGGCGGGTCGTCACACTTGGTATCAGAGCATAGGTTGGCGACAACCTAGGCTTTGGTGGGAAAATTACTCATTTTTAAATAGAGTCAAAAGTACTCTATGATGAGTGAGTGTAATAATAGCTATGAGAGCGTACTTGTTAGTGGATATAAAATTGTTTTTGTACTGTGTTGACTTATCGGTTGAGTGTTTATGAATTCTGGTCGGTGCGGGAAGTACAACCGTATCGATAGGGGTTTCTAAACTCTTAAACAAGATAAACCGACATAGTATTATTTTTAAAGTGGGTAAATGAAATAATTTTACCCAAAATTGTATTTTGATATAAAAAGAAATAATTTTCTAAATTATTATATGTATTGGATGCTTGTTTGGTTGTTTCTTCTATAATCAAATAAGAAATTAAAACATGATCTAAAATTTGAAATGATATATATAAGAAAATAAGAAGTTAAAATATTAAATTGGTTTATAACCAAATAGAGATTGACTGAATATGTTTTAAATCATATAAAGTAAAAATTAAAATTTGATTTAAACTAGAATTTTGACCCCGGAAATTTTGAAAGGGATTTCAAATGGAATTAAACAAAGTTTTGGGAGTTTGACTTTGTGGAAATGTTAGAAATGTTTTCAAAAGCATTTGTAAGAATGGAGTATATTTTGGGGAAATATTTTTGAATAGAAATTGTTTTGAGGTGGATTTTGGAAGTGGAAAGCATTGAACTCACTTCAGTCGCTGGAAAATAATCCTGATGATGCTGGCCACATCATTAGAATTCATTTCGAGTTTCTAAAGTGATGGATTGCTACCAAAATAGTTGGTTATGACATTGTTTGGACTTGTTTGGGAAACAAGTGATTTTGGAATTTTCAAAGGAAAATTGTTTGGTAAAAGGCAGATTTTTTGGGATTTGGTATTTGATTGAATATCAAAAGAGAAATGTGTTGATTTTTATTTCAAATTGGTTTTGAAATAAATCCGGGTAAATAAAATTCTGGGAATTCTATTTGAAAATAAAAATGTGAAAGTTGAAATGATTCAACTACATAACTTATAAAGGAAAGTTGATTTAAAGAAGAATTGAGTATATATGGAATGTAAATTTACTTTGAATAAATGAAGGTGAATGGAATATATCTGGATTTAACTTATGATAAGTTAAATAAAATTAAGAATTTGAAATTGAATTAAATCTAAATGAATTGGAATTAAATGGAAGTTGATATAAAGGTGAAGTGTAAATGCTTATGATTGTGCAAATGAATTCATATTCTTAAGTTATTAAGTGTTAAAATTTGACATTGTGATTATAAAAATGAGGATTGGTTTGAAATGAGCAATATAAACTTATAAGTAAATAAGTTGGAGAACTTGAGAATGGAAGATTTTATTTTAACTCAAGTAAAATGGAATTATATCCACAAATGGAAATAATAAATGGAATGGTGAATTCGAACTTAATTTTAAATGGAATGCAAGGTAAGGTGAAGCAATTATAAAATATAAAAGAGGTAAGTGAACTGAAGTTAGTAAATAAGTTGAACTTGGATATGGAGAATTAAGATTAAATTGAATTTGGTCTAACTTCGACTAAGATGGAATTAAGCTGAATATTAAAATTTCTGTTGTGTTATGAATAAGAATGAGTGTAATTAAATTCTTATTTAAAGTAGTAAAGGAAATGGTTTAAATTCAGGTTGGCTAAATAAAATTTAGATGAACTCGAATAAATTCTGGAAAGGAATTAAATTGAAAATGCATATATAATTTAGTTAACCTTGAATTAAAATGGGATAAGAATTTAGTTTAATGGAAATTTAATTTAGTTGAGGTGATGATGAATGAAGTAAATGTTTACTCAACTAAATCCAAAATGATTGTTTGGGAATGAATTTTGTGTAAGCTATATTAAATGGACTGTGTATGGTAATGAATATAATTTTGATAGTTTGATTAAAATGTGAAGGTAAATAAAACGCCTGATTTGGATTGGGGTTTAATTTTGATGATAAATGTTGAGAGTGAGGATGAATAATGTAATTAGCTTATAATAGTGATGGTTTGAATTGTAGATAAAATTCAAATGAGAGAAAATATTTGGTTTGTGAACCTTGTAATGGAATAAAATTTATATGAATCCAAGTTGGAAATAATTTTAAATGGTTATAAGCTTAAGTGGCAATTGTTTTGCTTGAATGACATGGAAATTTGCATGTATTTGCAATTGAGTGTTTAAAAGCAATTGGAATTGAATTGTGAATAAATTGATATGAATGGGAATCCAATTCAGAGAGTTTGTTAATGAATGCAAGTGAATTGGTTAAAGGCAGCAAATGGAATTGATTTTGAAGTAATTGGAATGAATTGGAATTTTATTTAGTGATTTGCATATGAATGGAAATGGATCATAACTGAAATGCAAATGTTCCAAGTTCAAAATGAAATTTGATTGTAAATCAAATTTGGAATGTAAGTTAAAATTAGAAATGTAAGGAAGGCATATGTAATCATATTTAAGTGGAAATGAATTGGTTGTAATAAATATGAATGGTATATAGTAAACTTGAATGTAAATCATTCAAGTGAAATAAAATGATGTTGGACTTGAATAGGAAATTAAATGATGATTGAAATCTTTGGATTGTTGAAATAAATATGGTTAACATTGTTAATGATGAAGTTGCTTTGTTTGGTTATGAAACGGATGTGTTTGGCTTGCATTTATATTGGAAATGTTGTTAAAATGCTCATATCCTGAAACTGATGAGTTTGTTGAGTTTAGTACAGGTACGGGGGGCGTTCGAGAGAGTTGGAGCGCGTATATGCGTTATATTAGCCGCTCGCTATTAAATTTTGCTAAAAGGTACGCCTACGCAAATATAATTGGAAAAATGATATATATTGTGATATATTTTGGTTTCCGGCCATGTGAGCCGATGTATATATATTTGTGTATCCTGCGATATCGCAGAAGCCCCTCCGTACAAAGGAGACTCTGCCAAAAATTTTCAGAAATTTTGGGAGTTAGAAAATTTTTGGGGTTTTTGGGAAAAATTGTTAATAAGTAAAGTTATTTTGAAATAACGTTAAAAGTAAAGCTTTTGGATTAATGAAGCACATGGGTTTGGAATTGAGTTAAAGGATTTTGGGAAGTGTGTATAAGCTTTTAACTAAGCAAATTGGATTAGTGAATGAGTTGGAAAGTATTTTCTACCTAAGCAAATTTCGGGGACGAAATTTTTATAAGGGGGGAGGAATGTAACATCCCGTATTTTTAAGCCATTGAATGTGAACATTTAATTCGTTTTAAATGTTAATGTGAATTCTTAATTGATTTTGTAATGAATGGATTCGGGTTCATTCAATGAAATAAGCTATAATTTTTAATTATAGTAATCCTGGTTGAATTTGATTAATGGAAAGATAATAATTAAATATTCGAAATTTGAGATAAAGGTAAATCTGGATGTAAATAGTGATAAAAATGGTTTTTAAATTTATTTTAAAGTCTATTTGGACATAAATAATATTATTGGATTTTTAGATGAATTTTAAAGTTGATAAATTATTATTTGGAATTTTATATTAATTTAAAAATGAATTTAATATCATTAAAATGCAATTTAATCAGATTTTGGTGTGGAATGAGCCAGGATAATTTTTAATGTGTCTATAAATTTTATATGATTTATTGTTAAGTTATTAAAATTTTAAAGGTGAAATTTTACGCGTTTTCGTCAATTTTGACAAATCGCCTGATTTAATAGACGAGTAAAATGGCCTTCCGGGGCATAGTCTCGGAATTCGACGAAACCAGTTCCATTGGATCCGTAATAGTTAGTTATTATCGGATTTCAATTTTCGTAGCGATCGGAGTTGTTGTTTGACCGTGGTGGCTCGAAACGCATCGAAATCGATTTAACCGATTTAATTTTAAATTTATCGTTTAATTTCGTATCTCGCGCATACGATAAAATTAGCTTACGAAACCTCTTCCATTGTGTCCGGAACGCTGAAAAACCCTAGAATCGCCTGTCGGGACGCGTAGTTTGGAGTTCGTTAGCGAAAACTGTTAGATTGAGAAATTATATTAATTAAATAATATAATACTATTTTATATATATATCAATATTGTATCAAACCCTAGCTAAATGACCGGCCGCCGTTCTCTTTATTTCTATGGCCGAAATCAATCCTTGTTGTTCCTCAATTATCTCAAGATCTAAACAATATTTTTGAAAATTTCCAACTGGAATATTGAAGAGCACGTTGAACTCTACAGTTTGAACGGGTATGATCGTTTATTGCTGAGTGGTTTGTCAAGAATCGTGCTTTGAAGGTCGCGATATTCACACGTTCGTGCTCAATTTCCGGAAGCTTGAGACAACCGAGTTCGAGGTGGCTTGGGCCGTGGGTGTGCGTCGCTCGGAGCTTCGACGTGGGCTAGGACGATCGCGTTCTCGTCGATGGTGGAGGGTGCGGTGTGTAACCCTAATCGCGACGATGATGGGTTTCTTTGTTCGTATTCATACTGGAGCATGCGTACACGAGAGGGAGAGAGAGGTAGCGGCCTGGATTTGGATGATAGATTTGAACGGCTGTGATGGTATAAAATTAAATAAAAGAAGTTTGTTTTAAATCGTTATTCAAACTTTGTAAAATCATAACGAACTCATACGTACTCAGATTCGAACGAAACTGGAAGCGATGGAATCGCAGAAAAGAGTACTACGCTATGGTGCGGTTTAGGAATCATTCCGGGCAAGTAGAAAATTGAGTTAAATCGAACGTTGTTCGATTTAATTTAAAATTTCGAACGCTCGCTGAACTCAAGGTGAGTTATTCTCACTCACATCTGGATGCTAGACATTATAAATAGTTGATATTTAAATATCTGTGTGATTGGTTGATTATAACTGTTGTTATCAGTCTGGATTGATATTTATATTGCGATGTGCTAATATTTGTGGATGCAGGGAGAAACAGGTTGGAGGGATCCAACTGGATTCCTCAAAATGTAGCAATTATTTTATAATTGATAGGGATACCTGTTTATATGTTGTGATTGTTAAATCTGGAATTTTAAATTGTTCTGTGAAATTGTTGTATAAATTATAATTCCAGAATTAAATTATAAATGAATAGATTGGGGATTTAAAAGAAATCAAAGAAATTAATAAATAAAGAATTTAAGGGATAATAAAATTGGAATCTGTTTGGAATGAAAAATGTAAATTGGTAAAATTGGGATTTTAAATGTTGTGGAAAATTTATCAATCGTTGAATGTGAAATATAAATTTTCTGGAAATGAATTCTATGAAATTATAAATTGAGTAAAATAACAGCGGTTTATTTTAATGATGAATAGTGATATCCGGAAAAGTAAAATATGTTAAATGAAGCTTCCGAATATAAATGTCAATTTTAAGTGTTAATAGAATATTTTAAAATACCATTTTCTTCATTGGGATTTTATTTAAGTAAATTGGAAATTTGGCTTCCATTGAAAAGTCACCAAAATGTTTATTTAAAAATGTTTAAACTATATTTAAAAATGAATTTCCGGAAATGAAAATTTGTAATTTAACTTCGGAGGAAGTTATAGTTAAGTATGGAATTGGAAATTTATGTTGAAATCATAAATTGACTTGAAATAAATCAGTGGATTTATATGAAAGAGTACTTTGGAATGTTTGAAACGGGAAAGTGTTTCCCTGGGAAAAAACCAAGTAAATGTTTATAAAAAGATTTTATTTAACTAAAGGTTAAGTTTTAAATCGTTTTAAAAAGTATTTTTAAGAAATCGTTATTTTTAAAGAAATAAATTAATAATTTTTAATACCGTAAAAATTTGGGAGTATATTAGCAATTATTTTTACAAATGGATTTATTTAAAAGTTGGTTTTAGCTTAAGTTGTTAAAATCAGCATTTTTCTTCTTATAACGCTATTTTGAATTTAGTTAAACTAAACCCTTATTTTTAAAATCAAAGTTTATGGTGTTAATAACTAGTTTTCTTCACATATTTTAAATTTATATTTTGAGTAAATAAATAGAAGTAATTTTCATATTTTAAAGTATATTTCGGTATAAAGTATTTTTAACTGTTATAAATGCAAATTGCTTTATACTTGGTTATTCCCGATGGGAATAAAGGGTAAAAGATTTACCTTGTAAAGGAAGAGGGGAAAATTGTTTCAAACGAGTTTTGAAAATGTGAAAATATATCTTTGAAAGATATTGGAGGCAAATAAATAATATGGAGATTATTTATTGTGTGATGGATGTGTATGGATGTTTTGTGAACATTAATTGATAGTTAAATCACCGACTATCAATATTGGCCAAATGCGCTGATCGTTTCGAAGAGACCGGGATCGAGTTTCCGTATACCGGGATTCTAGGTCTGGAGACTCGAAAACCACTTCGATCCGGTTTGTACGTTTCGTGTAACGTGTTCGGAGTCGAAGATGGAGCAGTGAAGTGCAAGGGCTAGTCGCTACTAATCCTGAGGATATTTCCAAAATGGATGTAGTAGGAATAGTGCCTTCGGTTCCGTTCGGACCCGGGACGGACTTATATGGACGAATGCTTTCGTGACATCGTCAGGTGGACGATGGGCATTCTAAGGGATATGTGCTATAAAGGTATCGTTTAGCCTCAAGCCTCATCAACCGGGAATGACTGAAAATCAGGGGATATGCAGCAAGGCTTCGTGGGTAGCCCCCACTTGAGAGTAAGGTCATCCCTGTCTAGATGTCCCTTTTATTTCGGCTTAGTGGTGCGGTTGCTGATCACAACCGTGGGGTGATTTTACTTGGAATTATCCAGTAAGGGATGATTCCGGCCTTGTGTTGCAGGGGACTTAGGGTGGGTCCTCGGTACTGTGATCTAGGCCACGTACTGTGACAGGTGGTACCCCAGTGCCTAGTCATTGTTGGAAATCCATTTTCCCTACGTGCCTTGTACGTGTTTTGTTTGTATACCTAGTACGCCGGAATTTAATGAATGTAACAATTTCGGCTATTTTATAAGTATTTGTAAATAGACACTATTATAATATCAGAGAATTTTAATATTAAAGTGTTTTAGCTATCGTAAGGTAAAAACCCGACATGTTTATTTGTGGCGTGGTCTTACGAGATGCTTTTGTTTTCAAAGGATTTTTGAAACTTTAATAATCAATTGGGTGTATTTATGATGCGCTGGTATTCCAGACTGACTCGGGTGTTATTTTATTATAATGCTCGGGTCAGACCGAGTATATTACAGGATAGGTTGCTATGGAGCTCAGGAGAGGAGCTGGAGTTCGAGGCGTATTTCTCGTACTTGTATTATTCCGCTGCTGTGATTGTTGTATTGACTGATTGACTGGATATTGATGATTGTATTGATATACTCTGATGATGATGTATTGTATATAAACAGATATAGTTTCATTTTGTGTAAAGATCTGTTCTATATATTATATTTTATCCACTGCGACTGTGAGGTTCTGATTTTGTTTAGTTCTTTCTTCTTCTATCTACTTTCTTATTCTTCTACAATCTGTCTTTCCGGCATTCGATCGTCGGCATATTATACTGTTGAGTATTTTGTGTCGATTTTCGAGGGTCGTGAAGGGCGGGTCGTCACAATGAATCTGCAGTTTGTTTTTAAAAGGGGATAAACTTGTGTAAAAGAAATAGAAATAAATATACATGTTTTAATTTACTAAATTTATTTTAAGAAAATAACGGAGTAAGTGGTTAATTTGTTTCTAATTAGTCTAGGCACTAAAAATATTTTATTTCAAGAAGATTAGTTCGACATTTAATTGAATTATAAAATGGTAATTAAAGGTCGATTTATATTTCGAATATTAATAAATCACATAAATTATTTTTCAAGGTCCACATCTGAAAAGAAGCAAGCTGGATTGCAAATGGATGCTAATAAAAATTAAAGGTGAGTTAATCTCACTCAGCTGAATTTTTAATTTAAATTTAAATGGTTAAATTTAAATAATTGATTGGATGATTGCATTGATTGATGTGCTATATATATAGTAGTATATAGCAATATATATACATATTGGCATATGTATATATTTGAGTTGTTGATATTCCCGCATTTATATAGCGGATGAGACCCTATGCGCCGCATAATAGCGGATGAGACCCTATGCGCCGCATAATAGCGGATGATCTTTTATAAAACCCATATACCGCGATATTCCACTTTGAAGTGAAATTGGTATTGTGCTAACATCTGTGGATGCAGGGAAACAGGTTGGAGGGATCCAACTGGATTCCTCAAAATATTTAATTTTGTTTAAATATTCTGTGATATGATTGTTGATATCCTGTGATGATTTATATTGGATAATCTGGTTGGATTGAATTTCCCAGTATAATGAGTTATCAAAAGCAATTGAATTGGATTTTTGGAAAGAAATAAAAGAATAAAATTTAAGTTAAGTAATTCTAGTGAATTCGAATAAATTAAATATGGAAAAGAAGAATTTTAAATAAACGGAGAATATTGAATTTAAAGAAAACTTATGTGATGTTATTTAAAGGGATAAAATTTTATTTTAATTCAATGTTTAAATGTAATTAAAACCAAAGAAGGAATTTGGGAAATCTGAAACCTGTGTTTCGATTCAAAGATTTTAAATCATAATGAGAAATAAAATCTGGAAGTTAATGAATTTGGAAATAAATGGATTAAGTAAAGAAATTTATTTCAAAGTAAAATAAATTGGGAAATCAATTATAAATTTGATTTAAATACTTTGGGATTTGGAATTTAAGAGAAATGAGATTTTGGAGATATAAACTGGGTTTATAAAGTGAAATGGAATATCAGAGGATATTTGAAATATAAATTCAAGGTGGGAATTTATAAAGGAATATGAATTGGTTTAAAAATAAATGTTGATTTATTTTTAAAAGATGGAAATGAGAAGTGTATTTCTCTGGATAGCCAAGTACGTTTTCAAAGAAATTTTTAATATAAGTTAAAAGTTCTAATTGTGTTTTTAAAAGCATATTTTAGAAAATCTATTATTTCTAAATGTTAAAGCCTAAGTAAGTATTTTCAAAAATCTATTATTGTAGTAATTATATAAAAGTGATTTGGTATTATGTTTTAAAAAGAGAAATTTAGTTTATATTTGTAAAGTGGTTTCATTTTAAATATTCCTTAAGTATATATTTTGTTAAGGTATTAATGTAGTTTTAAAATTTCAATGTTATAAAGTATATTTAAATAAAGTGTTTTTAAATTATTTTAAAATTAAAAGTATTTTGTACTTGGTGATTCAGTGGAAATAAATATTTGGGGAAATGTATTCCGTAAGCGGAAACTGTTTGAAATTGTTTTCAAAAGGAGTTTGAAAATAGAAATATATCTTGGAAAGATATTTGGGCAAATAAATAATGTGGGAAATTATTTATTGTGTGATGGTTGCTTGTGGATGTTAATTGATAGTTAAATAACCGACTATCAATATTGGCCAAATGCGCTGATCGTTTCGAAGAGACCGGGATCGGGTTTCCGTATACCGGGATTCTAGGTCTGGAGACTCGAATACCACTTCGATTCGGTTTGTACGTTTCGTGTAACGTGTTCGGAGTTGAAGATGGAGCAGTGAAGTGCAAGGGCTAGTCGCTACTAATCCTGAGGATATTTCCAAAATGGATGTAGTAGGAATAGTGCCTTCGGTTCCGTTCGAACCCGGGACGGACTTGTATGGACGAATGCTTTCGTGACATCGTCAGGTGGACGATGGGCATTCTAAGGGATATGTGCTATAAAGGTATCGTTTAGCCTCGAGCCTCATCAACCGGGAATGACTGAAAATCAGGGGTTATGCAGCAAGGCTTCGTGGGTAGCCCCCACTTGAGAGTAAGGTCATCCCTGTCTAGATGTCCCTTTATTTCGGCTTAGTGTTGCGGTTGCTGATCCCAACCGTGGGGTGATTTTATTTGGAATTATCCAGTAAGGGATGATTCCGGCCTTGTGTTGCAGGGGAGCGGGCGTACTCCTTGGTACTGTGATCTAGGCCACGTACTGTGACAGGTGGTACCCCAGTGCCTAGTCATTCGTTGGAAATCCATTCTCCCTACGTGCCTGTACGGTTTTGATTGTGCCCAACTATTGTTGAAATGTGAGATGCAAGCATTTCAACTAGATTCTATTTTACTTTCTGTAGACACTATTATAATATCAGAGGATTTTGATATAAAGTGTTTTAGCTATCGTAAGGTAAAAACCGGACATGTTTATTTGTGGCGTGGTCTTACGAGATGCTTTTATTTTCAAAAGGATTTTTGAAACTTTAATAATCAATTTGAGTGTGATTTTCTCACGCTGGTATTCCAGACTGACTCGGGTATTGTTTTATATGATGCTCGGGTCAGACCGAGTATTATAGGTTACAGGATATGATGCTGTGGAGCTCAGGAGATGAGCTGGATGACGATACGTACTCTCGTACTTGCTATTATTTTTCCGCTGTGTATTCAGTTGTATGTTATGGATGTTGATGTACTCTAATGATGTATTCTGATGATGAATTGTATAAACAGATATAGTTTTTGATTTGTGTAAAGATCTGTTCTATATATATTATATTTTATCCGCTGCGACTGTGAGGTTCTGATTTTGTTTAGTTCCTTCTTCTTCTATCTACTTTCTTATTCTTCTACAATCTGTCTTTTCCGACATTCGATCGTCGGCATATTATACTGTTGAGTATTTTGTGTCGATTTTCGAGGGTCGAGAAGAGCGGGTCGTTACAGTGGTATCAGAGCTCAGGTTGGCGATAACCTTGGCTCTGGTGGGAATTTTGAGAGTACTAATAGATATGAGCGCGTATTTGTTAGTGTATATAAAATGGTTTTGTATTGTGTTGATTGATTTATTGAGTGGCATATGAACCTTCGTCGGCACAGTCTGGACAACTGTATCGAAGGGGTTTCTAAACACTTAAATAGAACAATTCGACACAATATTGTTTTAAATGGGTGAATGAAATAATTTTGCTTAAATTATTTTTATATATAAAAGGATAACTTTTGTAAATTAGATATTTGGTTGCTTGGTTGTTAGAAAGCAATGATATTAAATTATTATCATCATTGTGTAAAAATTGAATCAGAAATTGGAAAAGTATAACTAAAGATGAAAGAATAAATTTATATAACAAAATGGAATTTGAAATATAGACTAAATGAAATTTATAAATTGAGATAAACTTTATATACAAATGTGAATTACAAATGTGATTTATAATCAAATGAGATAAATTCATAAACAAATGAAATTTGTAAATGTAAATTGTAAATGTGACTTATAACTTGAAATAAAATGTGATAGAATTCCAGAGTAATGTTGGATATAAAATTGAATGGGTTTTGAATTTGAAGTTTTGGGGAAGGTTTAAATTCCTTTGGATTTAAAATAGTTTTAAAGGTTTTGGGGAAATAATGGTGATATTATTTCATGAATATTTTTGAAATTGAATTGAAATCTGGTGGGATTTGGGATTTAAAAATGTTTGAAAAGTTTTAGAGTGATAAAAGCATTAAATTCTCTTTCGGTCGCTGGAAAATAATTTCGGTGATGACTGCAGCATCATCGATGTCTATTTTCGAGTTTCCAAAGAGAAATTGCTACCAAACTGTTTTAAATTGGAAATGATTGTGAACTGGGTTGGTTTTGAAATTCAAAGGGAAAATTGTTTGGTAAAAGCAGATTGTTTTGGAAATTGGGATTTGAGGTGATATACCAGATATGTATGAGTTATTTATGGATTCAAAATGGTTTTGAAATAAAACCGGGCAATTGAATTCTGGGAATTCTATTTAAAATATAAATGTGGAAATTTAAATGAATCAACAATATAAAGTATAGAATGAAGTTGATTGAAATAAGAAGGGAATGAAAGTTTAATTCTGGGATTATAATTATGAGATGAAAATAACTCAATGAGTAATATAAGTTGGTAGATAAAAGAGTTAGAGAATTTGAAGGTGAATGAATAGTCCTAGATCTTAAGTAAGTAAGTTAAAACTTATGAATAGAAATGAAATTGTAAGTCATAAATGGGAATTCATTTCTTTGAACCATTAAGAGTTATAATTTGAAATTGTAATTATCAAATGGAAACGACTAAGATGAGCAATCTTATTTTTTTTTAAAATAAATCCAAACTTGAATTATAAAATAAATTGAACTTAAGATAATTAAGTAAAATGATATTTGGAATTAAAAAGCAAGTATTTAATTTTAACCAGCGGAGGAACTAATTAGATGATAAATTAGTTAATGAAATTGAATTGTGAGTTAATGAAATTGGATTAACATAGTGATGGTTTGGATTGCGAATGAAATCCAAATAAGTGAAAATAAAATGGGAAATGACCTGGTTATTAATAAAATAATTCCATATGAATTGAGTATGGAAAATAAAATTCATAATGATTGAGTGAATGAACCACTTATATTAAATAAATAAATGGATGGAATTTGATAAAAAAAGAATCAAATGAAAGATGGAAATAAAACTTTAAAGGGTTGGTTAAATGGAAAATAAACTTAAGTTATCGACTTAAGTAAATGTTGAATGGAAACTGAACTCAAACAGAGAAGTGGTTTAAATAAGTTGAGAAATAGTTATTGAATGAATTAACTTGGATTGTTTTCGAGCTAAATTAAATTCAATTTTTGGAAGTTGGAGATGAATTGAATTTAAGAAAATTATTAGAAATGAAAATCTGAATGAAATGTGGAATAAGTATTTAAATTGGAAATGAAGTAGTAAATTGAAGTAAGTTGGAATTCATATGAAATTGGAATTCGATTTGAATATATACACTTCAATGGTGAAGTAGTAAATAAATATAAGAAAATTTATATTGAACTTAAGAATTGAAGAATGAAATTCTTAAGAAAATTGGTATTGGAAATATACTTAGTAATTTTGGAATGGAAAAATAAAATAAATATACTAATTGAATAGTTGAATGAGGACTAAAACTGAAGTTGTGAAATGGGATAGTTGTGAATAAGGGGATAACAATCAAAAAAGGAATGTGAATAAAAGAGAATTGATATAACTGATAATCAATTGGAATTTATACGTAAGATGTACGTATATTATTTTATTCGCATAGCTATTTGGTCCAGATGTCGAACACAGAATTTCAAGATAGATATATCGATCCGAGTTGGAATTTTTCACTCGATTTTCAACGGCGAGCCTGGATATGGATTGTTGATTGATCCTGGATATTCTCTATCATAGTTGGTGCCTATGCAAGGAGAATGACGGTTTTTGATCAAGAAACCAGATCTGAGTCCGCACTAGGAAGTCGGGTGGACGATACTAGTTCGGAAGTGAAATTGTGTGATCGATTGAGCGATCGAATGTGATATTGCGTACGGATGATATATGTGCATCGTACGGGCTTGAGTAAAACAAATGTTGAAAATTTGTAAGGAAAGTATAAAATGGCTTTGGGATGGTGATTGAATATTATTGCTTAGTAGGATATACAGGTGAATAAAAGCAACGGATAGATTGAGATTTTGATTTTAGAAGATAAAATTTAATGGCCCGACAAAAAGGTATGTATTTGAATTTCTATATGAAATTTGATTGGGTTTTTGATCCAGCCACTTGGCTTTTTGTTTTCTTTTTGAGATTGGGAGGCCGTAGAGCCATTTTGTAGTAGTACCGAGCTAGCCGCGCAAAGGAGACGCTGGCGAAATTTTTCGGAAATTTAGGGAGTTAGAAAAATTTTGAGAAATTTTGATTAGTTAAAATTTGAATTCAAATTTAAAATTTGAATTGTTAAGTAAGTGATATGGTTTGGGACTTATGAATAAGTTTGGGAATTTAAAAGATGATTAGTGTGTCATTAATAAAAGATTGTTTGGGTATTGTTAAAACTGTTTGAATTTGGGAAATAGCTAACTTGGGAAATAGTTAACGGGGATTGAATCATTCTTCCTAACTAGTAATTTCGGGGACGAAATTCTTTTAAGGGGGGAGGAATGTGACGACCCGGAATTTTTGAGCATTTGAAATTGGAATATTTAATTAATTTTAAATATTCAGAGGTTAATTATAAACTAAAATTTCAAATATCGCTGTTTATTGAGTAATTTAATAATTAAATTAAATTATTTGAAGTTGGACAAAATAGTAAATCTGGTATTCTAAGTTAATTAAAAATATTTTGAAAGCTCGTAAAATTCATATTAATAATACTGAAGGTGATAGAACTTTTAAATTTGAATTTAAAAGTGTTTTGTTCAGTTTTTAAAATATATCGTTTAAATTGAATTTAAAAATAGCCTTCCGAGGCACAGTCTCAGAATTCGACGAAACCAGTTCCATTGGGTCCGTAATATTGTATTATTACCGGATTTCAAGTTTCGTAGTAATCAGAGTTGTTGTGTGAGCGTACGATAGATAAACGCGCTGAAATTTTACGTTGAAAATTTACATATAATAACTTATTTACTGGGTAAACTTATCACATCTGCCACCCTACCTCTACTTCCTAATTGAAATTGAGATAGGCTGATAGACAATGTTTTATATTAAATTTTATAAATATCAAATCAAGTCCTTTACCTTCTGTAATAAGCCACCATCTACTCTATGTCGCGTACCACTTCTTTTCTTTCCTCTCAAGATCAAAATTGAATGAGAAAATAGGGCTTCTTCTCAGATTAAAAGATAAACAAACCCGCATCCTTCTGTTCAAATAAATTCTCGAGCCCTCGTCTTCATCGAATCGCATGGCTGCTCGAAGAGATGGGTGGCATCGCGAGTTTGATTCGCGTGAAGGAGGACCGTTTTCGTGAGTAGGGTTTCGCCTGTAGGAGTTGTCGTGGGTCGTTCGATCGACGCTAGGAGACCGAGTCGTCGTCTCGAAGTACAAGTTTGGCCGTGAGTTTGAGCTCGAGTGGGAAACATTCGATCGAAGTTAGGGTTCCAGTTGCGAATGGGTTTAGGGTAGAAGTGAGGCTGCAGTGACGAAGTCTTGGGTCGCGTGGTCAGGATGAGGACGAGAGAGGGTGATGGTGTCTGGACTGCGAGGGTTTGTGATCGTAGAGGTTCATCGTTGGGCTGGATTCGACGTTGGCGGCAGCGATGAAGTTCATGGTTTGCGATGGTGTCGCGAGCGACAGGCGCGTTCTTCGATGATCGCAGTCTAGATCGAGGTATTGTTTTGTTTATTTTAATTAAATAAGTGATGTTTACACATTTAAAAAAAAAAGAAGAAGATGGAAATGAATCTGCAGTTTGTTTTTAAAAGGGGATAAACTTGTGTAAAAGAAATAGAAATAAATATACATGTTTTAATTTACTAAATTTATTTTAAGAAAATAACGGAGTAAGTGGTTAATTTGTTTCTAATTAGTCTAGGCACTAAAAATATTTTATTTCAAGAAGATTAGTTCGACATTTAATTGAATTATAAAATGGTAATTAAAGGTCGATTTATATTTCGAATATTAATAAATCACATAAATTATTTTTCAAGGTCCACATCTGAAAAGAAGCAAGCTTGATTTCAAATGGATGCTAATAAAAATTAAAGGTGAGTTAATCTCACTCAGCTGAATTTTTAATTTAAATTTAAATGGTTAAATTTAAATAATTGATTGGATGATTGCATTGATTGATGTGCTATATATATAGTAGTATATAGCAATATATATACATATTGGCATATGTATATATTTGAGTTGTTGATATTCCCGCATTTATATAGCGGATGAGACCCTATGCGCCGCATAATAGCGGATGATCTTTTATAAAACCCATATACCGCGATATTCCACTTTGAAGTGAAATTGGTATTGTGCTAACATCTGTGGATGCAGGGAAACAGGTTGGAGGTATCCAACTGGATTCCTCAAAATATTTAATTTTGTTTAAATATTCTGTGATATGATTGTTGATATCCTGTGATGATTTATATTGGATAATCTGGTTGGATTGAATTTCCCAGTATAATGAGTTATCAAAAGCAATTGAATTGGATTTTTGGAAAGAAATAAAAGAATAAAATTTAAGTTAAGTAATTCTAGTGAATTCGAATAAATTAAATATGGAAAAGAAGAATTTTAAATAAACGGAGAATATTGAATTTAAAGAAAACTTATGTGATGTTATTTAAAGGGATAAAATTTTATTTTAATTCAATGTTTAAATGTAATTAAAACCAAAGAAGGAATTTGGGAAATCTGAAACCTGTGTTTCGATTCAAAGATTTTAAATCATAATGAGAAATAAAATCTGGAAGTTAATGAATTTGGAAATAAATGGATTAAGTAAAGAAATTTATTTCAAAGTAAAATAAATTGGGAAATCAATTATAAATTTGATTTAAATACTTTGGGATTTGGAATTTAAGAGAAATGAGATTTTGGAGATATAAACTGGGTTTATAAAGTGAAATGGAATATCAGAGGATATTTGAAATATAAATTCAAGGTGGGAATTTATAAAGGAATATGAATTGGTTTAAAAATAAATGTTGATTTATTTTTAAAAGATGGAAATGAGAAGTGTATTTCTCTGGATAGCCAAGTACGTTTTCAAAGAAATTTTTAATATAAGTTAAAAGTTCTAATTGTGTTTTTAAAAGCATATTTTAGAAAATCTATTATTTCTAAATGTTAAAGCCTAAGTAAGTATTTTCAAAAATCTATTATTGTAGTAATTATATAAAAGTGATTTGGTATTATGTTTTAAAAAGAGAAATTTAGTTTATATTTGTAAAGTGGTTTCATTTTAAATATTCCTTAAGTATATATTTTGTTAAGGTATTAATGTAGTTTTAAAATTTCAATGTTATAAAGTATATTTAAATAAAGTGTTTTCAAATTATTTTAAAATTAAAAGTATTTTGTACTTGGTGATTCAGTGGAAATAAATATTTGGGGAAATGTATTCCGTAAGCGGAAACCGTTTGAAATTGTTTTCAAAAGGAGTTTGAAAATAGAAATATATCTTGGAAAGATATTTGGGCAAATAAATAATGTGGGAAATTATTTATTGTGTGATGGTTGCTTGTGGATGTTAATTGATAGTTAAATAACCGACTATCAATATTGGCCAAATGCGCTGATCGTTTCGAAGAGACCGGGATCGGGTTTCCGTATACCGGGATTCTAGGTCTGGAGACTCGAATACCACTTCGATTCGGTTTGTACGTTTCGTGTAACGTGTTCGGAGTTGAAGATGGAGCAGTGAAGTGCAAGGGCTAGTCGCTACTAATCCTGAGGATATTTCCAAAATGGATGTAGTAGGAATAGTGCCTTCGGTTCCGTTCGAACCCGGGACGGACTTGTATGGACGAATGCTTTCGTGACATCGTCAGGTGGACGATGGGCATTCTAAGGGATATGTGCTATAAAGGTATCGTTTAGCCTCGAGCCTCATCAACCGGGAATGACTGAAAATCAGGGGTTATGCAGCAAGGCTTCGTGGGTAGCCCCCACTTGAGAGTAAGGTCATCCCTGTCTAGATGTCCCTTTATTTCGGCTTAGTGTTGCGGTTGCTGATCCCAACCGTGGGGTGATTTTATTTGGAATTATCCAGTAAGGGATGATTCCGGCCTTGTGTTGCAGGGGAGCGGGCGTACTCCTCGGTACTGTGATCTAGGCCACGTACTGTGACAGGTGGTACCCCAGTGCCTAGTCATTCGTTGGAAATCCATTCTCCCTACGTGCCTGTACGGTTTTGATTGTGCCCAACTATTGTTGAAATGTGAGATGCAAGCATTTCAGCTAGATTCTATTTTACTTTCTGTAGACACTATTATAATATCAGAGGATTTTGATATAAAGTGTTTTAGCTATCATAAGGTAAAAACCCGACATGTTTATTTGTGGCGTGGTCTTACGAGATGCTTTTATTTTCAAAAGGATTTTTGAAACTTTAATAATCAATTTGAGTGTGATTTTCTCACGCTGGTATTCCAGACTGACTCGGGTATTGTTTTATATGATGCTCGGGTCAGACCGAGTATTATAGGTTACAGGATATGATGCTGTGGAGCTCAGGAGATGAGCTGGATGACGATACGTACTCTCGTACTTGCTATTATTTTTCCGCTGTGTATTCAGTTGTATGTTATGGATGTTGATGTACTCTGATGATGTATTCTGATGATGAATTGTATAAACAGATATAGTTTTTGATTTGTGTAAAGATCTGTTCTATATATATTATATTTTATCCGCTGCGACTGTGAGGTTCTGATTTTGTTTAGTTCCTTCTTCTTCTATCTACTTTCTTATTCTTCTACAATCTGTCTTTTCCGACATTCGATCGTCGGCATATTATACTGTTGAGTATTTTGTGTCGATTTTCGAGGGTCGAGAAGAGCGGGTCGTTACAAGGAGGCCACATGTTGCTGATTCAATGGCGTGGACAACGATCGATGGAGATATGATGGCGTGTTGGCAGCTTAAAGGTGCATCATAGGCTGATTTTTGGGTTTTCGCCAACAGCTAATTCGAGGATTTTTGGCGAGGTCTTGGGCAAAACATCGTTTAAGGTGAGTTTAAACTCCCGTATCTATAATAATCACAACCAATATACATGAGCCTACATTTGTTGCGGAGATTGTACATGAGTATTGGTAATTTTATGTTGTTGGGTTAGAATGCCAATGATTTTTGTCTACATCTATTAAATAACTCTGCAGCTTTATATTTTGAGTCAAAAGTAAAATTGACAGAAATGTTCTGGCATGCTTTATTGGTTAGGTAATATGTTCTTACTACTAAAACCTTAAGTTTTGCTCACATAGATAATCAGAATTATGTTGTTTCTACTGTTGACTGTGTGTAAGCATAACACTGAACCGTATTATTAAATTCTTATTCAATCATATAGCATCAAGGAATTCTGCATTTGTTGTGGAGATAATGGGTGTACTCCACTTTCTTCTTTAAAGTATAATAGCTAAGATGGGGGTTTGCCTTAATAGTTTTATCTATATTAAAGTTTGATAAAATCTTTAGATATTTAAACCTTGCTTCTTCATGATTAAATTATCAAAGGTTTATACTTTGATTATTGGTTATTATGCATGGATGAAGAATAATACACATGATAGAAACTGGATTTCATTTATAAATTTATCTTTGACTTAAATTAAGTACTACAATTTATCAATAAATGTGGTTACAATCAATGTTGTGAAATATAATCATTGATAAAGCAAATGCAAATATACATACTAAGTTTACCAAGCTTCCAAAAACGGTTTGACAAAAGAAGCATGAGTCAACTAACGAACAATACGATATTGAAGGTAATAGAAATTATAATGTTATTGGCCCATGCTTGATTCCTCACTGTATCCATATTCAACTCTGTATCTCAAGAAAATATAAAAAGTAATGTTTCATTAGTATGAATTATCCATGTGACACTGTGTTCGAGAGTCATTATGTAACAAAGGAGCAAAGCATTAACAACGATTGTGTTCCAAATTATAGGTAGAGCTCAAAACTGGACTATGGCTCTTAAATGATTAAAGGTGTAAGATGCTATTTTATTCAAAGAATAAGTCATACACATATGTCTTATTAGTTATTAACAATTGAACAAATGAATGTAGATTCCTCATATTATTTTTTAAAGCTTTAGTTTTTATAAATATCCATAAAGTCGAAGAATTTTATCAGGATTTGATTGGTTGAGAGTTGAGATATGATCTGAGTCATATTTTTTTCGATTTAATGTTTTTATTTATGTACTTCTATATTTATGTTGTATCATTAATAAAGATCCAAGTTGAAAATAGGTTTTGAGTTAAAAACCACATTGGACAACTATTTGAATGTTAGAAGAGCAGTCAATGGTGTCATATGATTAAAAATAAGATACTGTTAAATGATGCCTGAACTAAGTTATAGTTCTGCATATAATTTGCATATAATTATTACACTTAGATATTGCAAGAAAAGTTTTATGTTCTCACTCCTTCAAAATATTTCCTCTTAACATTTTCTCAATACTTGGTATTTCACATATATATGTATATACGATCAATAATATTATCAATGATATATGTACATATATGGTAGGTTGTGGATTTGAATATCCAAATATGCACTAGATTTGCGAAGATTTCACATTGTCATCTTCGCATACTACCCCAATTTGTGACCAGTGTTGGCGCAACTTTAACTATCTCACTTTATCCACCCAGGTTGTTTCTAAGTTGAGGTTTAAAATTGTTGCTCTTTTATGTATATGATGTTACCAAACAAATTTGGCACAACTTTACAAGATTACACTATCACCCTATTGATTACTTCAGATCTGCATTACTTTGCTACAGTATAATTATTCTAGCTCCCAACAATAGCATATTGCTATACAAATGTATCCATGCCATATTCATGATATGTCACCTAACATAACAGATCACTTTTAAATATGTAAAGACTACCAATATTTCTATATTATAGGCATGCCTTAGTGTTAAAGTTAAGTAAAAGTAAAATTATAGTAAAATTTATGTTATGACTTTGCCTTTGTTTTCTTGCAGATGATGTGGGAGAATATGATATTTATCAGGATTTGGTTGTTGAGGTAGAAACAGGGTGGTCTTAAAGTGAGTGGACATTCAACATGTTTTATTCCCTGCAATGAGACTTTTTCCTATACTCCCCCAAAGCAATGACATTTAATGGAACTTTTGTTCAGGTTTCTTTTTTCCTTTTGTTATCAAATCCTTTGCTAAATTTTCATCTTGAAAAAGCATTATTCATAAGATTAATATTGGAAAAGTAACACAAAAGGAGTTTCCGTGTTGCAAAAACAAAAGATAGTTACATTCATAATTAATATCTTATGGTTCTTCTCAAGGTGTAAACTTGATATAAATTATTTTTTAACAATATGCAAGTAGTTTCAGAAGAATACCAATGAACAATCATTACTATCAGTTCAGTCAACCATTTCATTCTTGAACTACTACTGTTCATTTTGATGTGCATAATAATTTACCTTAAAGCTAATCTGAGTATGCTATGCGTTGCCATAAATAAAATGTTAGTAATTATGTAAATCAAAATCTTGAACTTTCTATCGCCAAACCTGAATAGGAAACACGAAAATATATTTAACTGGAATTTTATATCTCATCCATGCATATGCCCATTTTGCATGCCATACTGCTATGTTCTGAAAAATTTGTACTATATCATTTTATAGGTGACAAGGTTAAAATTTTATGAGGTGAGTACTTACTAATTGTACCAAAAAGTAAGTGTTAACCAAATTTTCAATAATTGTGAACATATACCAATTCCAAATTCAATCATATCAAGTAGCTATATAAAAAAAATCAGATGACATTTAAAACCTCCATAGCAAAAAACTGAAACCATGACTTAAAAATCAAAATCAAAATCAAAACAACATTCACTTATTGAATATGTTAGTATAAATGCTATGATGTACGAATTCCAAACACCTAAATGATGAGATACAAGCCCACATGGAGATGATTTGGAATTTCAGCCATACTTTATTTCACAAGTATAGTGAGTTTTACTAATACCTGTTTGTTGAAGATGTTTTTATTTTTATTAATAGTAGAGATATATAAGTATTTTTTTTCATATATGTTGTATAAATGGGAAAACATAAATGTAGTAGTTGCATGGTGGCAAAACCTAATTGATTCTTGGAGTCTGTAATCATTATTGTCGCAATGCACATTATAAATATTACTTAAACATATTAGTTTGAGACAAATTATACTGGAAGTTTGTATGAATATTCATATGTATATTTTATATAAACCAAAATTATATCTCATAATAAGAAAAGTGTATTTTATTTTATATAACCAAAATTCATGCTAAATAAATGATGAATTTTATGATCCTGACCTGGACCCTTGGTTTTTTAAAGGAAGTGGGGATCTAAGTCTGAACATTCAAATAATCCTACAAAAAATGTATATTTGTAGCTAAAATTATTTACTTAGTGAATATGATGATTTTTGCCGATTGCAATTCTGATATTAACCGTGAAGTTAGGTTGTTGTCTGAGATGTTCCCTTGCTGGAGCAATGCTGAAAAGCATCCACTACCATTCTTGCTTTCCTGAGTTCGTTGATTCTATTATTTTTGTATTTGTAGAACTGTCTGTTTGTATTTCTATGTCTGAAATTATGTCGTTCTTTTAAATATTAATTGAGTGACTTTGTACATTCTGCATAGTATAATTTGGACTACTGGATTTTATAGTATTATTTGCAAGTGGAATGGTTGACGTTATTTGTTTGCATTCTGTTTAATGATTGAAATTCAATTTGACTGTTTATTTCCATATTACCAAGAATCGGGAATATTCTCAGTGAGTTATAAGTCAATAGCGACAATTGAATTTTTTTCATTTATAGCATGCATAAACTTTTACATGTTTGTATTCTAGCTGAACAAATGAGCCCTTCAAAAACAAATAACACATATTGTCAATGATCGCTCTTTTTTCCCTGGTATTTTTCCATGAAATGCTTTAGTATTTTGTCCATCTTTCGTATATAGATCATTTTATTTTTTGGGTCACCCTGAAATAACCATATATATAATTGTATTATTAAACTACTTTTCTAGGCTTGAGAATAACGTTGACATTACGCAAAGACAGCAGCTAACAATAATTGAAAACAAGGATTGAGAATAATATATACGAGCGACTTATTAGCCAATATCAGACAAATGCAATTTTGACTATTATTGCAGATAATACTTTCTTTTAGTGATCATCGGTCATCTAAGGGAATAGGGTCTCAAGTCTGATTGATAGGTAGGTATGATCAAATACTTTTATCCTAATACCCGAAGGCAGGACATACAGAAAAGCGTAGTTTCATACAAAATAAGCATTGAAGCTTCAAATAATCTTAATGTTAGAATAATAAAATTATAATTTAAGCAAGCATTCAAACTAAAGGCCTGATTTTAAACATTAGAGCATACCAATATTTGTGTAAAGATAAATTTATCCATCTTTTAGTTAAACGGTGGTATGTTAATATGTTTTGTGGAAGTTTTTTTATTTTGTGAAACAATAAAATAATCCCTTTTTTCAATATATTTTTAATGCATTAGCTAGAAGAAATGCATCATTTATAGATGTAATATGAAAAAGGGTGATCATAAGTTCCTTATCAGAAACATAACTACTAGTGACAATCTAATACTATTGGAATAGAGATAAGATCCTCTTTCCTCAAAACTCATCTGCCCTCTATCTCTACACGATCTAAGCCCTTTATTCCGTTTATCAATGATCATCAAACAAGTTTGGTTGAATCAAAATGGATCGGATCGATTTTGACCCAATCCATTTATAAACCATTTTTTCTGACCCATTTAATACACAGATTAATCTAACCTACCCCTTTTAATTAGTGGGTTACCCATGCATTGTTAGTGGGTTACCAATGTTACTATTATTAGAGTTTCATTTAGGCATCCAAATCTTTTCAAATACACCGATTTCATTGGGTAGGGCCTAGCCGAAGGACATATGAAATTGAGATATGCAAAGAAAGAAATTGTCTTATGTAATATTAAATACATACGAAGAGAAAAAAAAATGAAAATATTTTTAGAATTAGCATTACTCTTTGCTAACCGCACGTTTATAATTCCATGGAGTTTTTATATCCATAATCCTTTATGTTTCCAACTGCCAATAACATTTCATTTATTAAATATAATATAATTAATTAATTATGAATTTAGGTACATATTCATACATCTTAAACAAAACTGTGTACATGCTTCGAAAAATGCTACAAAGTGCATTGTTGAGTTAATATATGCACATTATGATTAGATGCAGGCTCACTTGGGCGTGCTTATAATATTACCAGTTTTGAAACCATCTACTAATAGTAGTTTTGTACAAAATCATATACAAGGCCGAATTCTCATGGATTGCTTCGGTTTTACATGTTATTTGGTAATTTTTTATTTATGTTTATTAATATTACATTTTGAAATTGCTCTATGCTTGAATTGACTTTTAATATTTAGATGCAGGAAATAGTAACTAAAGTTGATATGATTATATTTTCGATAATCAAGGCTGCAAACATCAGATACAACACCTCTTCATCATTGCAAGGCTATTTTGGTGAAGGTTGACCATAATTTTTGTGAGTTCCTCATCATTTCCAGGTTTATTACCGTGATCATTGTCAATATGGCACACATTCGTGCAGCCCTATGTTGCGTGAGCTTGGCTATTCTTTGTTGTTGATGTTTGCTGTAGAATGCTTCTTTGGATTAGTATATAGGCTTATAAAATAATATAACAATTAACATGTTAATTTCAGGAATATTTTATATTATACAAGAAATTTGTGATTTTGTTTTAAACCTCGACAATATACTGATCAATAAAAAAGTAGAGAATATTTAATGCTTTTTTATTCATATATGCTTTTATATTTAATTATTCATATATGCTGGAAACTTTGTATACGACAACTTTATTTTAAGATGAGGTTGGATTATGATTATTTGGTATTATACATGAGTTGGGGACTTCACTTTTTGGTTACTGTTGTTTTTTAAATAAAAATAAAGCCCACCCAGCCCATGTACTTTTGTATAGAACACAGGCCATGCGTGTACCAGAAGCCCTGTCATACATAAAATAATGTCATACATGAACAATTGCAAACTTCTGTACTGCAACGCAACAAGGATATTTGAATTTAAATTCATTGTGGACACTATCTAAAATTCTAAAATTATAGTAATGAAAAATATAATGTAAAATCTTAAACTTGGGTTTTCTCCTATGCATAGTTGCTATAAAAATACGTTTTTTCTCCAACATACGTGTTTTTCTACAAATATGTTAAAAACATTTTTTTATATCAAATGTTTGTATTTTTTTGTTTTGTAAATATTTGAACAAAAATGTGTGTGTATAGCAAAAAAATAGAACATTTTTATATATTTTACATTTAGCTGAAATGTATGTGAGGAGAAAATTAAAAAATAGTGCTACTAAACATTAATTTTTGATGATTTCTATAACTTAAGCAAGTTTTAAAAGTTAGAGGTGTAATTTACAAGGTTTCAATGAGACGTAAATATCTCATATTTCAAAATTAAACTTTCAAATATAGACGTTTAGAAATTTTACCATTTTATATTAATCATTCTTAATGTAACATTACCTATACGTCCGTGCAACGTACACATAACAATGGTATGGCAATGGATTGCTTGGACATGGTATGGCATTAGTTAATTAACAATATGTCTATTTTTCATGTTGTTAATTACAGTCGTACACATAACAATGCTACGAAGTTTCCTGCGCTGTTATTTAATCATTTGGCATATGAATTTAAAAATTAAGTTGTAATTAGTCGGACGGATTTAATAACAATACTTTACCACTGTATGCTATTGTCACCCAATATTATGTTGTAATTAGGCATATTTGACACCTTATATATTTCCTTAGACGATGTAAATTTTAAGGGGGAAAACTTGACCAATGAGGTATTATGTTGCGCATTAAATCTAGATCAATTTGTATAAAGTTAACTATTTCATCTTACTCATGTTTTTGCAACAGGATGTGAGCAACCAGAATCTTAATATAAGTAAAATATGATACCATAATGTCCAACTAACAACTAGGAAGAGACCATAAGAAGCACCACTATAATAGTATAAATAACACATTTCCATACATGTCTTGGACAAATGAAAGTGAGATGCACCACAGTAAACATTTAATATCTAACTATCACTTATAATGTGAGCGCATACTATTTTTTTTATACATTTCAATTTGCTTGATAATAACTCATAAAGTAATAATACTTCGTCATGCAAAAAAATATTTTTCCACTAACATATTACATAGATTCTTCTTATTAGGACGAGCATACTGCACACAAAAAAAACAAACCAGGCAGCCATGACCATCACAGGTTGCTCAGCCCTTGCTAGAGAAACTTCAGCGGTGAGTTCTCCTACAGAGTTGCCCCGCATTGCCTGCGGTATTTTTAAAGTGGTATAAATCACAAGAAGTCAGTTTAGGAGCTTGCCTACCATAGAGGAAATCTAGAAGATGCTTATAGGATGAAGGAAAAGAATGTGGTTAGTATGTTTTTAGAGTCTAATTGGGTTTAGGGCTGTCTCGAGGAAGAAGTAGGTAAATGCAAGGGAGAAGCTAATGAAGAGGATGATGGACCAAAGAGGAAACTACAGTTTGGTGTTAAGAAGATCATATTGTTGGTGCATGGGATGAAGGAGTTAAGGGCATAGGAGTAAGAGTAGGCATATGCATACGTTTGATGGGGCATAGAATTGGACGATTCAACTGGTGAAAAAAAGTATACTTACAAATGATAAAGTCAAGAGTCAATTTTTGGTCGAATATTCAGTGTTTTTCCCTGCTTTTGTCCTTCTATGGTAGCTATCATTTATACTGCATAATGTGTGTCAGCTGTTGTACGTTTGGAGCTTAGTTCATTCTAAGATCTGTACAATGTTTACTTTTGTTCAATGGATTTTTATTTGCTGAAATGTTAATTTTTAATTCTCTTTTTTTATTACAACCAGAATCAATGTTGCTAATTCATGCTGGATAAGAGTAACCACTGCTGTTTTTTTTTTTTTAGTAATGGAATATATAAATAACCGGAGAAAAAACGCCTTTCTCCAATGACTTACAGGACAGTAAGATACAATGAAAGCAAAAGAACTATACAAAACCAAAACCGCTACACAACAGCGGACAAGCACAGCTAAGACCCCAGAAAAAGAAATAAACGGAGATAAGAACAACACCACAGGAATAAGCAACAGCAGAAGGGTAAACCAATCCACCACCATCCACTAACCCGCCTTGACCAGTAGGACTAGGCCAGACCACCAAACACAAACCCGCCTAGTCCAAGAGGATAAGGCCAGACCACCAAACCAAACCACAAAGCGCGCTAACAGAATGGCACAATAATAGGGGAACCTAGACAAAGAGCTGGAGAAAGCCACCAAAGAACTAACAAATAACGAACCCGGTTCGTGAATCTGGACAACAAATTCTTGACCCCGGCCAACAGATTGCCAAAGAACCTGAAACTGTGAAACTAACAAACGCATTAAAAACCAAAAGGAAAGGGGGGGACAGAACGACATAAGCAGGCTACAGTCGGAGACAAAAATCAGCCTATACCCAACCTGGCTTGAGACACACCATGCGAGATAGAGAGAAGACGAACAAGTCGATCCGCACGGGAACTCAGACGGCCCCTGAAAGGTCTACCACGGAAAGCGAGAAAGACGTCGTTCCTCACACGCCGAATAATGGAGGCCGGGTCCATTCGAGTGTTCTCAAAAGTTGCCTTATTCCGCGCGCACCAGAGGTGCCAGCAGATGAGGCATGGAATCAAGCGGAAAACGATAGCACGAAGAGTCTTACCAGCGCTCCCAGACCACCATGAGTTACGGAGATCTGAGGGCGAGGTGGCCGACCGACTAATGCCAAGAAGGTTACCAAAGTAATTCCAGCAACATCTGGCAGAATAACCACTAAAGAATAGATGGTTCCTGGATTCGGAGTTCCCGTTTCCGCAGCATCTGCAACGAGAGACGAGAGGAATACCGATAGATTGGAGGTTCTCGTCAAGAGGAAGACCATCATGAAGGATACGCCACATTAAAGTGGAGACTTTAGGTGGTATACGAGAGTCCCAAATGAAGGAAAAGGTAGGGCGAATCGGTGCTTGGGTTCTGATCGAAGACCAAACTTTCAGAATGGAAAAGGAAGAACCATCCCATCCTGAAGATCCACCATGAGAGTCAGAAAACTGTTTCACTGACTGCATGTGTTTCCAGGTTTCACTAGCAAAAGATGGGGAGCCCAAGAAATTTGTGCCCGCAAGACTGCGGTATTTCGCACGGAGGAAAGAAGCCCAAAGGGAGTTGTTAGCACCAAACCTGTGCCATAATTTACAGGCAAAAGCTGCGCAAAGATCCTTAGGGCTGCGCAGACCCAAGCCCCCTTCTATTTTGGGGCGACAGACCACGTCCCACGACACCCAATGGTGTCGACGGGCACTGTCTTTGTTTCCCCAAAAAAAAGAAGAAACCAGCGATCGGTACGAACGAAAGAAAGACGAGGTAGGGGTCATAGCCGCGAAAACATGAGTTCCCATCGAGTCCAGTACAGACTTAATAAGAACAAGTCTTCCAGCTTGAGAAATAAGAGAAGCGTTCCAGCGTAAGATTTTTCCCCTTACTTTGTCAGTCAAGGGGTCAAAAATAGCATTGATCTTCCTACCGCGGTACAGCACAACACCCAGGTACGGAAGAGGAAGAGCGGCCTCCTTGAAGCCCGAAACCAACTCGATCCAAGTAGCTCGAGCGGGGGACAAATCTTTCGCATGAACAAAGCAACTTTTGGCGGGGTTGACTAACTGGCCCGAAGCCCGTTCATATTGATGAAGAAAAGAAAGGAGTCGCCGGACAGACGAGACACTGCCATTGGAGAAAATAACAACATCATCAGCGAAGGATAGGGAAGTGATTAGGGGGCAACCCCTTGGAATCCCGAAGCGTTGAATCTGTCCGTATAAAGTTAAGGAATGGAGACCGCGGATGAAAGCCTCCGCCGCAATCACAAAGAGAGAAGGCGATAGCGGGTCTCCCTGACGTAAACCCCTACCAGCCTTGAAGTAGCCATTGGCCGAACCATTGATGAGCACCGAAAACCAACAGTTGGAGATGAGCCTCCACACCAAGTCAATAAGTTGTTCCGGAAAGCCGAAAGCTCTTAAGACCTTGATGATGAAAAACCAGGACATACGATCGTAGGCCTTAGCCATATCCAGTTTGAAGACAACATTTGAACCCCTGGTCTTCCTGTCGATCTGGGAAATAAGTTCCTGAGCGAGAAGGATGTTATCAGTAATCAACCTTCCCTTGACAAAACCCGCCTGAGAAGACGAGATGATTCGTTCAAGGAAGGGAGCCAAACGAGTAGCCAGAATTTTTGAAATCACTTTGTTTGAAAAGTTGCAGAGACTGATAGGCCGGAAATCCATACAGGACCTCGGATGCTCGCATTTTGGAATAAGAATGAGGTTGGTAGAAGTCCAACCGGAAGGCAGGGACCCTCCAGAAAAAAAGGACTGAACAGCAAGGCAAAAATCCTCCTGAATAATAGACCAGGCACTCCTAAAAAAGACACCGTTGAAACCGTCTGGCCCGCTGGCACTATCCTTGCTTAGTGCGAAGACAGAAGAACGAATCTCCTCAGCGGAAGGGAGTTCAGCGAGAACGTCCCTTTCTGGAGAAAACACTACCCGAGGAATAAAAGCTAACAGAGACGGATCAGAAACCGAGACCGACGGAGCACCTAAAAAGGATTGGAAATGGGACAGAACGGTCTCTTTAACATCTTCAGGCGAAGATGCCACAGATTGATCCGGCCGCAAGATATCACGAATGGTGAGGAGGTTATTCTTCTTACGAATAGAGGAATGGAAAAATTTAGAGTTAGAGTCACCGTCGACCACCCATTTGATTCTAGCCTTCTGACGAAGGTAGTCATTCTCAATACTAAGTTCAGAGGAGAAAATGGTTTGAGCAAGGCCCCAAGCCTCCTTATTCGCCTCATTAGGATCCTCGTCATGGAGGGATTCAGCAGTAATAAGAGATTCTTTGGCCGAGCGAACGCGGTCGAAAATGTTCTTGAATACCTGAAGATTCCAAACCTTAAGGTAATCTTTCAACCGCTTTAGCTTACGACTGAAAAGAGCACAGGGAGAAGCAACAAGAGGAGCGCTCCAAGACTCAGCCACAGCATGAAGAAATGTATGGTGAGATCTCCACATGCTCTGGAACCGAAATGAAGAAGGACCCGTTAAAGAGCGGGGAGAGCAGCGAACTACCAAAGGAGCATGATCAGAGAATGATCGATGGAGATGCGCAATCGAGAAGGAAAACGGAAGGCGAAGCCACCCTTCCGAACCGAAAACACGATCCAGATGGGAGAGGATACGGTTGGGTCCCTCCTGGTTATTGGACCAGGTGAAGGCAGACCCAACAAAAGGTAGCTCAGAAAGGCCAGAGCTGATAATGAACGAGTTGAAATCCTCCATCGCAGCCCGGTTGATGGCGGCTCCTCCTCGTTTTTCCGCTTGGCAGGTGACGATATTGAAATCGCCACCAATGATAGAGGTTGAAAAACCCAACGAGTCAAGACCGAGAAGGTCAGACCAAAGGATTAATCTCTCTATCCGATCACATTTGGCGTAGACCGCCGAGAAAAGAAAAGGAGAGCTAAAAAAGGGGGACGAACAGACCAAAGAGAAGAGCTGAGAGGAATCAAAAGCGGTCTGTACCGACAGAGATTTGGACCATAAGATCCAAATCTTCCCCGAAACGTTGGCATAGCCACCGCCAAATCCAAGAGATAAGACGATACTGGAAATGCCTTCCGGACCCAGGAAGGGTTCTAGGAGAGCGACCAAACCAACCGAGTGTTTCTTGACGATGCGTTTTAGCCTAGCCAATGACGCATCATTGCCAATTCCACGGACATTCCAAAAGAGCAAATTCGCCATAGAGATCGCGAACAGGCAGAAAGCCGGACAGAACTCAGACGAGGTAAAGGGAAAACCGGGTAGATCGATCGATCTGCTCGGACGCCGCTATAGAGCGTGTGCGAATGGTGCGGGGAGTAGTGTGAACTCTACGCGATCGGCGTCTAGGCGCCCTGGGAATGGAGTCGGAGATCTGATGAGAAGGGGCCACAGCTTCGACAGGACCCGAGCCCATAGCCATAGGAAAAGAATCTACAGAAAGCGAAGGAGAAGGCGAAGAGTTCCGAGATAGGCATGCGAGGCGCTCATTAAGGAGCGCAATCTCATCCTTACTCATGAGAGGAATGGATATGGACAGAGAAAAAGAAGAGTAACCACTGCTGTTATTCGCACTTGCATTTGGTACAAATCATTTACTGTTACAATATTTGCAATTGATGTTAATCTATGTTACTTTCATTTTTTGTTATGTATGGTTTTAATGTTGCTACTTTTAAATGTTCAGAACTACTAGTGTTGGAAAAACGACACTGTTTACAGTCCAATCAAGTGATATTGTAAGAAGCACTGCTGAGATGAATGAACCGCAAAATTATAAAAGACACTATACATTGGATGTTCTACGATGTACCTTTAGTTCAGAATTGTTGCTCATTTTTATAATCATTTGATACAGAGATGGTTTACCCTCCCGTTCAGAACTACTGCTCATCTTTTAGTTCGCAATTTAGTAGCCGCATACAATGGCTATTTTCCCAAAAAAGAATTATGCTTACCCATACTTCAATCATATATTTCATAATATTTATATTTTATGTTTCATCCATTTTCAATCAATAAACCGCAATGTGTTATCTCATTCCTGCATGCTATGAGTATGTTTCCACCATTAGAATCTCAATCTCAACCATCAAATTTAAAGGATTTTGATTTCGATTAGATGGCGCGAGCAAGTCAAACGGATGTTGGAGTTCAATTGTTTGTGGCATGGCAAAAATCTGAAAACTTTGACATGACGTATTGTTGGGTTCATTATTCAAAAGACTAAATTTGTGGAAATGATCAAAGCAGAGTTAAGTGGATGGTTTGGAAAGATAAATTGTTGAACACTGTTTTTGCATCACAAATATGGAAGATCAAGTGAGCTTCAGTGGCATGAGAGGAGAGACGAACACTTAATAGTTTTAAGTAGTTTTAAAATATTGATTTTTTTTAAATTCTTATTTAATATCAAATAGCAAATACAGAAGCCTTTAGGTTATCTCTAATGGAGAATGGATATCAACCTCATTACCACCAATTCATGAATTACTACACATCCAAAAATGGAATTTTGGATATGCAAAGACGGCATAGTCTTTTCAATCCAAATATAAAGAGAAGAAGAAAGCATGAAGAAATCACAAAAAAGAAAAAAACGAATGCCAATCTCATCTCATAAAGTAAGACTCAGCCCGATTGGCTATCGAATTCAAATGAGGATTTACATATAGCGCAAAATTGGTTAATGGCTTTCAGGACCTTTAGTAATTAAAGCATCCGTTCAACTTTTATTTCTTTGCTCTTTTCAAACAGAATTTCAACAAATGTGATGTGAAATCAAATATTGATTTAGCAAGAAACTTCTGCATTAATTTATTGTGGTGATCAATTCATCCTTATAAAAATGGGTGATCATGATGTTTTGTAATAGTTTAGCATCTATCAGTTATTACAATATCACAACTATTAGTTAGAGAAACAAAACACATCTATACTGAATACTGCGGGAATGGAGAATTTAAGTACAAAGTTTCAAAAAATAGTTCTATGATAATAAACATAAAAATAAAAATAAGAGATAAAATATGCAAATTTATCTTATTTTGTCTCATTGTCATCAATATAAGTTGGTCTTATTTTATTATTGAAATGTTGCAGAAATATAATGTCGTGCAAAAGCAACTCCTTTTGGCTGCAAATGATTTAGTGCTGCAAACTTAAAATCCAAATGATATAAATTTTACTAAAATTGTTTTATGTTGATTCCTAAGATAATTTATCCACGACCTTAAACTATGCGGGGCTCTTCAACTCTCATAATTGATACTGCTTCTCTTATACAATTCTTTCAAACACAAAAGTCATCACATTATTTACTAACAACAACCTTAAAAAAACTCCTAAATTTAAAATTATTTTACCTTCATTATGATTTATGTTGATATGTCCAAATTCTCTATTTTAATTTCATGTTTGATTGTAATAAATTTCCATCATTCTATTATTTTTCAGTTTGATTCAAATTTTCTTCTAATTAAAATGTTGTAAGATTATGTGCTTGGTTAGTGAATTTTATTTTTAGATAGTTGCAAATGATTATGTATATTTTAAATAACATATACAAAGCAAACCATTTTTTTATTTCTACAGAATAACTTTAAATTGGCCAAAACTTGCATTCTAGCAATGTAGAGTGTCATAAGTTAATAATATTTCATCCTCTTCGTCTCTATCACTTTCTACTTACTGATTTACATGAGTGCTTTGTTCAATATTAGCGATGTAAGAAGGATCTCTAACAACCATGATTTGTGTATTATTATTTTGTTATATTAAGAAAGTTATATTTCATTTAAACAATTTGTGTATTGAAGCCCGTGCCGATGGCACGGATACGAACTCCACTTCATATTTAACTCATTTTTGAAAGATCTTCGGCGTTAAAATTTTATTGTCATTATATTTTAATAGCTACATATTTTTTCATCCTCATACTTCGTCCAGTTGCACCAGGTTTTTTACGAATGTCAACTACTTGCATTTTCAGTAAATTTTCCAATTCGTTTTTGTAATTGAAATAATTCTCTGCGCTACTTTGGCTCTAATCTAAATCAAGTTTACTTTGTTTAAACTCACATCTTATTATGCATTCATCTGGTTTCGAACTTCTTATAATGTCCTTTAGATTCTTTTGCACATTTAAAACATTAAACAAACTGAATTGATTTTATGGAAAACTGTGATGAGGTTTAATAATGTTTTTGTATTATTTGTTAAAATCCAATGGTTTTTGTATTTAAATGGTTTGGGATATGTTTTATTGATTGAATTAGCCATAAATAGATTGATGGGATTGCGATCATTAGTTTCTAAGAGGAGATGTATTTCTTAAGCTGTAGAGAAATTTTGTAATCACAACATATTTTGTAAAAACAATATCAATCTTAGTGGCTATGTTTTCTGCTAGGCCTAGTGTAACGATACGGGTTTTTCCCGCTCGAAAATCAACATCCATACTTTACATCGTACTCGAATGCCGTAGATTCGACCGTTCAAATCCGAGTCGCCGGAGCTTATAACAACATTAAGTAAATAACACAGCGGAATAAATGAATAATACATTGATATACAATATCTGATACAACATCTGGTACAACAGAGTGATACAATGAATATCAATATACATCAGAGATATGATACAAGAAATAGCAGCGGAAAAGAAAATGATAACATCAGCAGCGGATAATCTCCATCTTCAAAGCGCCAATCCAGAAATAGCTCGAACTCCCAATAATGAGTCACAAAGATAAGCAAGTGCAGTCCGATCCAAAGACCGATCTAGCTCCAGATAAATCTACTAATCCTGACTATCTGAAAAACCCAACTCTAGACTGCTCGTGTAGAAAAATTTTGAGCATCCAGAGTTTAGGAAAGAAACAATAAACTCCGGATCAGTCATGGGACTGGTGTGAGCAACAAAAACAGTTTATCTTTAAAACGAATAGTAGAGAATTTTAAAGTCAATTCGCAATGCTTTTGGAAAATGAAACTACCATAAGGCCTCCCGCAAACACACACAATGCAAACGCAGAATCGGAGGAGATTTCTCCTTATGATAGTCAAAGATGCTTACTACGCAAAAATCAAATCATTTGATATTATTATTAGTGCATAGTGCAGAAACACATTTCGAAAGTAGAATATAAGACTAAGCCAGCATAGACATTTCACACTTATGCCTACTATAGCTACCATGTTCAATAGCAGGTTACCACCACATTCCATGGTAGGTAATACAACTAATACCGTACAGGGTTCGTATTTGGAAGATGGATTTCCAACAAATGGTCAGGCTAAGGAATTTCCTATTCCACGAAAGAAACGCCTCTGGTGGGACGCTCCGAGAACCAAACCGTTCTCTGCCAAACAAGGCCGGCTACCCCACTTCCTGGGGAATATACAAAACCTGAGATATGCCACACCCGGTCATTTGGGACCTTTATCCGAGCGCTCGGTATCCAACATCACACATAATAAATAAAGTGTGTCCACATGAGTAAGTATCTGGGCTCCATGCCATGATACTACCCTTTTCCAGAAGGAATGGTCATACCCTAGGGAAGCTACCCCTGAAACCTTGCCGCAACATTCCTGTTTCGACCATTTCCGGTTTGTGAGGCTCGACGAAGTCTCGTCCACAAAGCTACGCTTTTTCAAAAAGCCACGCTTTGGGTCAACAGATGATCAACCTATGATCACAAAGATAAATGATCAAACAAATGATCATATCACAAATGATCAAACACTGATCATCACACAGCAACACTCAGCATGCCACATTACCAAATTGGGAATATATCGCTGATAAATTTCAACTACATAACCTCTGAGCTCGTACGTCTCAGAGAAGGGTGTTAAGCTAAGAGAATAAATTCTACGCCACCAACAGAAATGTATTTGAAAGAAATCGGCTTTATATCTCAAAGTGTAATGTCAGACATGTAACCATACAAGTCTGTTCCGGGATCGAACAGAACTGAAGGCACTTCTCACGAAGCTCTTGCAAATCCGGATAATTTCCAATCACGTCCGGACTTCCCATCACAAAAAGAGTGATATAAATCTCTATACCGGAGCAACTCGGTGCAGAGACATTCGACAGGTTGTCCTTTCATTTTCGAAAATATCCGGTCTTCAACACCGGTCTTCAAATGCGATCCATATACGACGTATCACTATTCGGAATGAGTTATATGACCCAAAGGTCTTTTCCCGGCTAACCCGAATAGTGAGCGCAATATTTAAAAACATATGGATATTGGGATTTCAATTAAGTCACAACTTAATAATTCAACTTCCTTTTTAAATGGTTTCAATCGATTACCATTTCAAATCTTTTAAACAAAAAGATTTATTTTAACGACCTTCAATGATTTACACAATTTCCACATTTTTATCTTTTAAACAAAAGATTCATTCACAGATTTTCCAAATCAATTTCCATTTCAATTTAACTCGTTAAATCTTTAAATCAAAGATTTAACTCATAGCTTTCAAAACAATTTCATTTCGAATGGTTTAAACAAATCATCATTTTAAATCTGTTAAAAATAAACAGATTCAATTCATAGCTTTCAAAAACAAATTTCATTTCGAACTTGGAAAACCATTTTTCAATTCGTACTTGAAATTCCTTTAAATTGGAATTTCATTTCTTATATATATATATGAAAGCTTTTATCATTTGAAAACAAACAGTTTTCATTTCAGAAAATCTTATTCATTTATACGAGTTGAAATCCTTGGGTTAAATTCAAATTCCCAAAACTTTACTTTTGAATGGTTTAACTTCATATAAACACATTTATATCATTTTTAATCCCTAGTTTCGAATCATAGAATTCAATTTCAAACTTGAATTCAAATTTAAATCAAATTATTTAAATTATCAAAACTCGATTAAGTTATTCAAAATAACTTTTATCTTTGAAATTCCATTTCAAAAGCTTTTCATTTTAAATCCAAATTTCCAATTTCAAAATCAATTGAAATTAAAATTTCAATTTCAAAAATATCAAATTTAAATTATCTGTGACTTAACCGATTTCCACGTGAAATCCATATTTGTGTGTGTAAAAGTGTGGTCCAGGGGTTTAACACAATAGTGCAACACGATGAATCATCACAGATTAAAATACAAGATATAGTTGATAAGCGATATAAACTATAACGCTTATCGTTCATGCACAGATCACAGATATATAAATATCACAGATAATAATTTACATTCATCCAGATAAATAACTACAGTATAGATCACACACAATATCAGGCTATATCACAAGCATCACAGATCAGAATATCAAACAATTCAATCATTCAGTTAAATCCAAATATTCACAAATGAATTTATTAATCAACTGGTTAATTTAAATCAGATGTATCAATTATTAATCTGGGTTAATTGTCAGGATTTAATCACAAATTATTTGAAATAAATTCCCTTTCAAATTTATTAGTTAACCCTTAATTATTAACAAATCAATTTTAAATCAATGAATCAATGAATCTTTAATTATTGAATTAATTTTAATTAATCACCGTTATTAATTGATCCTTTGATTTTTAACAAATCAATTCATTCAAATTTCAAATCATTATTCAATAAATTACATTAAGTAATCATCTATTAATTACTTTTCTAAGTAACTATATTTTCAAAATTATCAAGTGATTATTCTGAATAAATTCACTTAAGAAATTAACTTGAACAAATTCGATTAACTCGATGACTTACATTGAATAATCAATTCCATAATTACTGTCATTAAGTAGTTCCACAATTTATTATCATTAAATTAATCTAAATTTATTGTCAAAGATTTAATCACATTCATTAATTATCCAAATGATCTTAGTTAATGATTTTTTATTAACTATTAAATTTCTTTAATTACCTTTTAAAGAAAATTCTTATTTTAATCATTTTAATTATAAATTGATTCGTTCGTTAATGAAATAGAAATCATTAAATTTCATTACTTAAAGCAAAGTTTAGTCACGTTTATAATTTAACTATTACTCACAATATGTTTGAAACATTGTTTCACTCTTCCTTTTGAACTTTCATTTTTAAATTCCAGGTTTAAACTAACACTAATCGAACTTTAAATCAATTTATAAATTAACTTTAAAATCTTAAATTACAAATTTAAAGCAAATCTTAGTTATCAAGGGATTTTAAATCAAATCCACTAAAGTTTCAAAATATTTATTTATTTAAAATATTTAAACTTTTAAACTTCTTCTATTTCAAAAACTGGAATTTTAAACACTTGAATCAGCCTCAGTTTAACATTGGTTTTAATTTAAAAACCACAAATTTAAAATTTGTAAAACTGGTACAGGTTACAACTGAGAAACCAAATCTACCCGAGCTCTCATATTTTACTTCGAGCAAAAGGTAATTTCACCCGAGCCAATTCACGAATCTACTCGAGAAATTCTCGAGTTCACTTCTGCCAACCCACAGAAAACAGCCACCGGCAACGTATTCCACCGTGCACGTGCGCGCTTCCGATCGTCACCTCCGATCGACCACAACCATCCTCTCCTATCGGCGACCACATCCACGACCTTTCTCCACCCTCCGATCATCACCTCAAACATTCGATCGAAATCGAGTTCGATCACCTGGAACGCAAACCAGACAACACCACAACCTGGAAAACCTCGCCATCCTCGTCCCCCGGAACACCTGAAGTTCTGGCCACCGCTTCGTCAAACACCCCACTACCAAAACCCAGAAGCTCGAAACACTCGATCCATTCCTGAACTCGAACGAGACAAAAATCCACAGCCATACAAAACTAGGTCTACGCAAAAGAATTCGACGCCATCGACACCACCGTTAACTAACCACCATTCCCCCATTTTTCCTAGGTCCACTAGTCCCTCCTCTACCTCCAGACCCAATCACGACATCTCCAGTCGTCGAGATCGCCTACGGCAGCTCAAAAAGGCAAAAATGGACGAACTGAAACTACACTCTAACCCAAACTCTAAAAATATTAATTCTTGTCTTAAAAATCCTATTTTGGTATGTAGTTTCACCTGATATGACTGAATTCTTAAAGCAAGAATTTTTTTTTACACATATTTAAAGTTGTATTTAGTTTCTTGAGTTACCAGTGGCAAACATATGTTGTTCAATCTTTAATACATTTTTAATACTCAGATTATAACCCAACAAAATTTTTTTGTCTACATCCTAAGTTCACAAAATTAATAGATCGAGAGATGAAGATTTATTTACATATCTACTTAAACAAGATAAACGACTGGTAACAGGCTAACAGAGTATTCAAGTGTACATACATACACAGATTTGCACAATCACATGTATACAAAATATATAACATCTCAAAGAAAAACATGCTTCATATTAACAAGTTTTATTTTTAAATAAAATGTTACTCGCAGTTGTGTTTGGAAGAAGAACAGAGAGCCTTCCTTGATTTTAAAACCTGTTTGAATTTGCTAGCTGAAGATCTTCTTTGATTCTCTAGTTTTCATTGATTGAATTGTTGCTTTAGTTTGAATTGATGTAGTTGCTTTTGTTTTTGAGTTTGAGATGTTTTACTTTAGTGTTTCTTTTTCAGCTTTGAGGAAACGAAATTGAAATGAGAAGAGATAGATGTATATAGGAAATGAAATGAACATGGTATAAAATATTGGTTTGTACAACTTTACATTTTTTTTCTCCCTTTACTTCGGCTGAAATGATATAGGATGGTGTACTTAGAGATGATGGCATTAAGGGCTGATGTACTTTATGTCTCTATACTTGCCTTATTCTATTCTTTTGTTCATAAATTTACTTTTTTTATTTATTTGCCAGGTTCATTTTGGAGGCTGAAAATCTTATTTCAGTGGCTAAGGATAGTGGCATTAACTACCTTGTACAATCTACACTTTATACCATACTCAATGTACATAGATAAATTAGTATGGTTATTGTTATGGTGGCTGAGGACATTGCATTTATGACTTATACATTTTGTTACTCTAAAGTCTACAGCCTACATACTTAGGAATATAAGTGAAGTCCTATTGTTTGTTTAGTTTCATTTGTAAGTGTTTATGAATTTTATCTTTTCTTTTATTATTTTGTATTCTATACTATTATTTTATTTTGTATTGATTTTTCCTATATCTTATTTATTTCGTATTATCTTGTAATATAGATGACATTCTATAATTTTATAATTATTTTTAAACTATTTACTTGAAACTCAAATTCAACATATACAATTTTTAAATTTAAATGATCGTTCAAATAAAATTGGGACACGTGGAAACTCGCTCAAATTTTCCTAATTAAATTTACAATTTTTTATCAAAAATTTATTTAATTACTCAATTTAATTCAAAAATTCATTTAATTATAAATTTGAATAAATTTAAATTTCGGGGTCGTTACAAACTTCCCCCCTTAAAAGAATTTCGTCCTCGAAATTCGCAGGCACAAAAAATAAAAAGAGATAGACATATTCGATCTCCTATAATTCCTCAAACACAAGATATGGATTCCGAATTCAAGTCGGAATATCTCAGAATACATACCAATTTGTCCATTTTCGGACTTTGGTATTTACAAGAAATTTCAATAAAATTTCAAAATTTGGTTTCAAATAAAATTGTTTTATCGATATAATTCAAATTTAACTTCATATTCTATAACCAATTTAACTCAATTTAAATTTTCCAATTTCAAATTCATTAAGGTTTAAATCAAAAAGCTGATAAGAAACCGATGAAGATAAGAAGTAAGAATTCTCTACAATGATTCGTAGGGCCACCATTACACCGAAACTTCTTCTTGTAGCTGGTACGAAGCAATGAAAAGAATTTGGAAATGAATCAAAGGAAATTGATAGAGAAAGTTGTTTCCACTGTCGCAGGGTATTGACCATTTATAGTCGTATTCCCTTGTCCCCTATCTCGTCCTCTTCTTGCACTCATACTCACTATCAGTGGATAGCAAGAGAATTTACTGAGACATTCGAACGGATATCTTAGAGAGATACTCATTCTAGAGTTTACTTCACTCTATCTCTAATGAGCTACTTAATGTGTTATACTCCTGAGCTAAAGTTCAACCTTAGCTCTGATACCAAATGTAACGATATGGGTTTTGCCCGCTCGAAAATCAACATCCATACTTTACATCGTACTCGAATGCCGTAGATTCGACCGTTCAAATCCAAGTCGCCGGAGCTTATAACAACATTAAGTAAATAACACAGCGGAATAAAAGAATAATACATTGATATACAATATCTGATACAACATCTGGTACAACAGAGTGATACAATGAATATCAATATACATCAGAGATATGATACAAGAAATAGCAGCGGAAAAGAAAATGATAACATCAGCAGCGGATAATCTCCATCTTCAAAGCGCCAATCCAGAAATAGCTCGAACTCCCAATAATGAGTCACAAAGATAAGCAAGTGCAGTCCGATCCAAAGAATGAACTAGCTCCAGATAAATCTACTAATCCTGACTATCTGAAAAACCCAACTCTAGACTGCTCGTGTAGAAAAATTTTGAGCATCCAGAGTTTAGGAAAGAAATAATAAACTCCGGATCAGTCATGGGACTGGTGTGAGCAACAAAAACAGTTTATCTTTAAAACGAATAGTAGAGAATTTTAAAGTCAATTCGCAATGCTATTGGAAAATGAAACTACCATAAGGCCTCCCGCACACACACACAATGCAAACGCAGAATCGGAGGAGATTTCTCCTTATGATAGTCAAAGATGCTTACTACGCAAAAATCAAATCATTTGATATTATTATTAGTGCATAGTGCAGAAACACATTTCGAAAGTAGAATATAAATCTTAGCCAGCATAGACATTTCGCACATATGCCTACTATAGCTACCATGTTCAATAGCAGGTTACCACCACATTCCATGGTAGGTAATACAACTAATACCGTACAGGGTTCGTATTTGGAAGATGGATTTCCAACAAATGGTCAGGCTAAGGAACTTCCTATTCCACGAAAGAAACGCCTCTGGCGGGACGCTCCGAGAACCAAACCGTTCTCTGCCAAACAAGGCCGGCTACCCCACTTCCTGGGGAATATACAAAACCTGAGATATGCCACACCCGGTCATTTGGGACCTTTATCCGAGCGCTCGGTATCCAACATCACACATAATAAATAAAGTGTGTCCACATGAGTAAGTATCTGGGCTCCATGCCATGATACTACCCTTTTCCAGAAGGAATGGTCATACCCTAGGGAAGCTACCCCTGAAACCTTGCCGCAACATTCCTGTTTCGACCATTTCCGGTTTGTGAGGCTCGACGAAGTCTCGTCCACAAAGCTACGCTTTTTCAAAAAGCCACGCTTTGGGTCAACAGATGATCAACCTATGATCACAAAGATAAATGATCAAACAAATGATCATATCACAAATGATCAAACACTGATCATCACACAGCAACACTCAGCATGCCACATTACCAAATTGGGAATATATCGCTGATAAATTTCAACTACATAACCTCTGAGCTCGTACGTCTCAGAGAAGGGTGTTAAGCTAAGAGAATAAATTCTCCTCCACCAACAGAAATGTATTTGAAAGAAATCGGCTTTATATCTCAAAGTGTAATGTCAGACATGTAACCATACAAGTCTGTTCCGGGATCGAACAGAACTGAAGGCACTTCTCACGAAGCCCTTGCAAATCCGGATAATTTCCAATCACGTCCGGACTTCCCATCACAAAAAGAGTGATATAAATCTCTATACCGGAGCAACTCGGTGCAGAGACATTCGATAGGTTGTCCTTTCATTTTCGAAAATATCCGGTCTTCAACACCGGTCTTCAAATGCGATCCATATACGACGTATCACTATTCGGAATGAGTTTATGACCCAAAGGTCTTTTCCCGGCTAACCCGAATAGTGAGCGCAATATTTAAAAACATATGGATATTGGGATTTCAATTAAGTCACAACTTAATAATTCAACTTCCTTTTTAAATGGTTTCAATCGATTACCATTTTAAATCTTTTAAACAAAAAGATTTATTTTAACGACCTTCAATGATTTACACAATTTCCACATTTTTATCTTTTAAACAAAAAATTCATTCACAGATTTTCCAAATCAATTTCCATTTCAATTTAACTCGTTAAATCTTTAAATCAAAGATTTAACTCATAGCTTTCAAAACAATTTCATTTCGAATGGTTTAAACAAATCATCATTTTAAATCTGTTAAAAATAAACAGATTCAATTCATAGCTTTCAAAAACAAATTTCATTTCGAACTTGGAAAACCATTTTTCAATTCGTACTTTAAATTGGAATTTCATTTCTTATATATATATATATGAAAGCTTTTATCATTTGAAAACAAACAGTTTTCATTTCAGAAAATCTGATTCACTTATACGAGTTGAAATCCTTGGGTTAAATTCAAATTCCCAAAACTTTACTTTTGAATGGTTTAACTTCATATAAACACATTTATATCATTTTTAATCCCTAGTTTCGAATCATAGAATTCAATTTCAAACTTGAATTCAAATTTAAATCAAATTATTTAAATTATCAAAACTCGATTAAGTTATTCAAAATAACTTTTATCTTTGAAATTCCATTTCAAAAGCTTTTCATTTTAAATCCAAATTTCCAATTTCAAAATCAATTGAAATTAAAATTTCAATTTCAAAAATATCAAATTTAAATTATCTGTGACTTAACCGATTTCCACGTGAAATCCATATTTGTGTGTGTAAAAGTGTGGTCCAGGGGTTTAACACAATAGTGCAACACGATGAATCATCACAGATTAAAATACAAGATATAGTTGATAAGCGATATAAACTATAACGCTTATCGTTCATGCACAGATCACAGATATATAAATATCACAGATAATAATTTACATTCATCCAGATAAATAACTACAGTACAGATCACACACAATATCAGGCTATATCACAAGCATCACAGATCAGAATATCAAACAATTCAATCATTCAGTTAAATCCAAATATTCACAAATGAATTTATTAATCAACTGGTTAATTTAAATCAGATGTATCAATTATTAATCTGGGTTAATTGTCAGGATTTAATCACAAATTATTTGAAATAAATTCCCTTTCAAATTTATTAGTTAACCCTTAATTATTAACAAATCAATTTTAAATCAATGAATCAATGAATCTTTAATTATTGAATTAATTTTAATTAATCACCGTTATTAATTGATCCTTTGATTTTTAACAAATCAATTCATTCAAATTTCAAATCATTATTCAATAAATTACATTAAGTAATCATCTATTAATTACTTTTCTAAGTAACTATATTTTCAAAATTATCAAGTGATTATTCTGAATAAATTCACTTAAGAAATTAACTTGAACAAATTCGATTAACTCGATGACTTACATTGAATAATCAATTCCATAATTACTGTCATTAAGTAGTTCCACAATTTATTATCATTAAATTAATCTAAATTTATTGTCAAAGATTTAATCACATTCATTAATTATCCAAATGATCTTAGTTAATGATTTTTTATTAACTATTAAATTTCTTTAATTACCTTTTAAAGAAAATTCTTATTTTAATCATTTTAATTATAAATTGATTCATTCGTTAATGAAATAGAAATCATTAAATTTCATTACTTAAAGCAAAGTTTAGTCACGTTTATAATTTAATTATTACTCATAATATGTTTGAAACATTGTTTCACTCTTCCTTTTGAACTTTCATTTTTAAATTCCAGGTTTAAACTAACACTAATCGAACTTTAAATCAATTTATAAATTAACTTTAAAATCTTAAATTACAAATTTAAAGCAAATCTTAGTTATCAAGGGATTTTAAATCAAATCCACTAAAGTTTCAAAATATTTATTTATTTAAAATATTTAAACTTTTAAACTTCTTCTATTTCAAAAACTGGAATTTTAAACACTTGAATCAGCCTCAGTTTAACATTGGTTTTAATTTAAAAACCAAAAATTTAAAATTTGTAAAACTGGTACAGGTTACAACTGAGAAACCAAATCTACCCGAGCTCTCATATTTTACTTCGAGCAAAAGGTAATTTCACCCGAGCCAATTTACGAATCTACTCGAGAAATTCTCGAGTTCACTTCTGCCAACCCACAGAAAACAGCCACCAGCAACGTATTCCACCGTGCACGTGCGCGCTTCCGATCGTCACCTCCGATCGACCACAACCATCCTCTCCTAACGGCAACCACATCCACGACCTTTCTCCACCCTCCGATCATCACCTTAAACATTCGATCGAAATTGAGTTTGATCACCTGGAACCCAAACCAGACAACACCACAACCTGGAAAACCTCGCCATCCTCGCCGCCTCGTCCACCGGAACACCTGAAGTTCTGGCCACCGCTTCGTCAAACACCCCACTACCAAAACCAAGAAGCTCGAAACACTCGATCCATTCCTGAACTCGAACGAGACAAAAATCCACAGCCATACAAAACTAGGTCTACGCAAAAGAATTCGACGCCATCGACACCACCGTTAACTAACCACCATTCCCCCATTTTTCCTAGGTCCACTGGTCCCTCCTCTACCTCCAGACCCAATCACGACATCTCCAGTCGTCGAGATCGCCTACGGCAGCTCAAAAAGGCAAAAATGGACGAACTGAAACTACACTCTAACCCAAACTCTAAAAATATTAATTCTTGTCTTAAAAATCCTATTTTGGTATGTAGTTTCACCTGATACGACTGAATTCTTAAAGCAAGAATTTTGTTTTTACACATATTTAAAGTTGTATTTAGTTTCTTGAGTTACCAGTGGCAAACATATGTTGTTCAATCTTTAATACATTTTTAATACTCAGATTATAACCCAACAAACATTATTTGTCTACATCCTAAGTTCACAAAATTAATAGATCGAGAGATGAAGATTTATTTACATATCTACTTAAACAAGATAAACGACTGGTAACAGGTTAACAGAGTATTCAAGTGTACATACATACACAGATTTGCACAATCACATGTATACAAAATATATAGCATCTCAGAGAAAAACATGCTTCATATTAACAAGTTTTATTTTTAAATAAAATGTTACTCACAGTTGTGTTTGGAAGAAGAACAGAGAGCCTTCCTTGATTTTAAAACCTGTTTGAATTTGCTAGCTGAAGATCTTCTTTGATTCTCTAGTTTTCATTGATTGAATTGTTGCTTTAGTTTGAATTGATGTAGTTGCTTTTGTTTTTGAGTTTGAGATGTTTTACTTTAGTGTTTCTTTTTCATCTTTGAGGAAACGAAATTGAAATGAGAAGAGATAGATGTATATAGGAAATGAAATGAACAGGGTATAAAATATTGGTTTGTACAACTTTACATTTTTTTTCTCCCTTTACTTCGGCTGAAATGATATAGGATGGTGTACTTAGAGATGATGGCATTAAGGGCTGATGTACTTTATGTCTCTATACTTGCCTTATTCTATTCTTTTGTTCATAAATTTACTTTTTTTATTTATTTGCCAGGTTCATTTTGGAGGCTGAAAATCTTATTTCAGTGGCTAAGGATAGTGGCATTAACTACCTTGTACAATCTACACTTTATACCATACTCAATGTACATAGATAAATTAGTATGGTTATTGTTATGGTGGCTGAGGACATTGCATTTATGACTTATACATTTTGTTACTCTAAAGTCTACAGCCTACATACTTAGGAATATAAGTGAAGTCCTATTGTTTGTTTAGTTTCATTTGTAAGTGTTTATGAATTTTATCTTTTCTTTTATTATTTTGTATTCTATACTATTATTTTATTTTGTATTGATTTTTCCTATATCTTATTTATTTCGTATTATCTTGTAATATAGATGACATTCTATATTTTTATAATTATTTTTAAACTATTTACTTGAAACTCAAATTCAACATATACAATTTTTAAATTTAAATGATCGTTCAAATAAAATTGGGACACGGGGAAACTCGCTCAAATTTTCCTAATTAAATTTACAAATTTTTATCAAAAATTTATTTAATTACTCAATTTAATTCAAAAATTCATTTAATTATAAATTTGAATAAATTTAAATTTCGGGGTCGTTACACCTAGCCTCCATAAATGTTCAAGACCACTGATATTGAATTCAGTAGGACTGGTGTTAAAATTGATTTTATTTAGTTTTAGAAAATTTGAAGGATGAAAAGTACTGTCCTAAGTTTTTTCATTACTTTTCTAACACTATTTAATTCTCCTATTAAGCACTAGGGGATACTAATGGTGTTAACGCTGTAATTGCAGGTCCACATGGACGTGCATATATACTCGTATAGAGAATATTCTTGACCGATTGTGCTCTTTTGATAGCACGGGTAAGTCTTTAGAGTACACCCTTCCTATAATCTTCTCCTTTATGGTATATAGTGTAGTTCGTGAAGATTTGAAGTTATTTTAATCACAAATGAAATTGTGCTTGAATGTACGAGTGATTAGAATGTGATTTGAAAGCAAATGGCAAAATGTTCAGGTAATAAGTATAAGAGAATAGAATCAGAAAATTAGGTTATTGAAACAAATGAATTTAAGGCTATAGATAGAGTTTAAAAGATGAAATAGTTCATGAAAAGTTTCGGCCAAAGGACACGAAAACAATTGAAAGTCTACGGGGTGGATCGTGTAGTGTATATGCAAGTATATGTGACAAAATATATGATGCAACTGAAACAATGTTAATCCAAGTAAATATAGAATAAGCACACCAGGATTTTATACTGGTTCGGACCTCCCGTCCTACGTCCATTCCCGAAGCACCCCTTCGGAATTCGACTATCAAACACCCTCGCTTCGCCCGGAGGAATAGGCTTGATTACAATATTTTGTTCTTATCAAATGTGTGTTCTTAGCATAACACAGATGTTGACTAATTAGTAAAACTTCTTGCAATATATATCTAAAGAGTACTGTGTATGAAGAACTGAATATATGGAAGAGTGAATACAAGTATAGATTGCTAGAGTGCAGAAATCAAGAATATGATAGAGTTAGAGAGCGTAAGTCAGTAAGGTAGTCCGGTGAGTTCTTTCTCTTGATTCCTGATGCTATATATAGTGTAGATAGGTATGTTGAGTAGTTGCATCCATTAATGAGTGCTCTATAGTTGCTTCTGTTGATGATGAAGAGTTGCAGCGAAGAGAAGCGGAGATGTCTATTCGAATGTGACAGTTGAAGTTTTTATTTGAAATCCGAGTTTGAAATCAGACGTCTGGTATTTGTATTAGACGTCTGATACTATATTTTTTTGAACATAGTAGGTTTTCAGACGTCTTAGTGCTATTACCAAACGTCTGGTTTAGCCTGTTTGTTATTCCAGAGGACTTTTCCAGACGTCTGGCTTGTGCACCCAGATGTCTGATACTTGTGCATGTATGTTTTGTGCATCTTTTCTTTTGCTTCTTTGTACCTATCGACTTGTAGTCTCTTGTAGTGTCCTTTGAGCCTCATTCTTGTCTTTCTAGTGATGTTGTTCTAGCAAGTTCCTGTATATATAAATATATATATATATGTACATTTGATTTCCATTGTATAGTTGTTGTCATTAAAACCATGGATTTGATTTCCTAACAATCTCCCCCTTTTTGATGATGACAACTATACAATGTACTTATATAATTTTTTATAAATATCCCCCCCCCCTGAATTTATGCTTTCCATTATGTATTGTATTTTTAATTATTTCTCCCCTTTTGGCATTATCAAAAAGCATTAATTTTTTAATTGTAGTATTTACCAATCATTGTAAGGTTACATGAATATACACAGAAATAATCACACCAAAAAATAATTTTCATTAATCATATTAATTTGATTACATGCAAAGATTTTTAGCATTTTTATACAAAAGATTGAATCCTAAAAAATCTAAGGATCTTTTGGGGAAGCTTTAGCTTGTTCATCTCCTTCATCTTCTTTCTTGGATGAGCTAGCTTGTTTTTTAGGAGATGTCGGAGTGTGCTCGAGAGGTTCTTTTTCCTCTTCAAAAAGTTTGGAATGTTTTGAAGGAGGAGGAGAAGGCACTGGGGTTGGCCAATCTTCTGAAGGTGGTGTAGGACCACGAACTCTTTGAAGAACCTCTTTTAGAACAGATAATGTAGTTGAAAGTAACTCTTCAACTGTGGCCAAGCGAGAAGCAAACGATGTTTCAAAACTATCAATACGTTTAGCCAATAATTTTTTATTTCGGGATAGGATAAGTTGATTTTGGAGAATAAAGTCGCGAATACTCTCATTTGGATTCGTCTCAGTACGAGTCTCCAAAATATCGTCTTGACACTTATAATCAAAAGGTGCAGGAGGAGGAGGAGTATTCTCACGATGTTGTTCTACCTCTTGTGATGGTTCAGATTGATGTTGGGGGTGGAGGCCTAGCTTGACTCTCTTGATGACGTTGCGTCCATTCTTCAAATGAGATAAAATCTGGAGGATTTTCTGGAAGGTGCATTAGAGAGAAGAATTTTGTGGACGCATATTTCGGAGAAATTTCTTCAAAAGTGGATAAATATGAAGGGATGTTGTGAGCTCTTATAATTCTCATGATGTATGTAGGATAGATGATGGATGGTCGTGATCTAGTCCAAAAATGTTTGAGCTCGTCAAATATAAATTTTTCCCAATTAACCCTTGTTCCACTGAATATAGCATATAGAGCCTTGTGCTCTAATTCTGTTATTTGCTCATGACTACCAAGGCGAGGAATGATAGTGTTGATGATCATTCTAGTGAGAAGTCTCGCCTTAGGTCGTAGGTATTTTGATACAAATCTAGGCATGTCGTCTTAACATATTTGATGTGTGATATTATCTCTCGGTTTAAGATGCATATCCGGAATGTCGGAACATCCAAGAGTACGACCTATGATCCCTGGAGTAAGTCTAATTGTGTTGCCGTAAACACTTGACCATAACCAATTATCATCGTCGTCGGTGTTCCAAACAGCTGTGCTATCTAAATTAGCATAGAAAAGAAATATGGCTAGCTGATCGATTTGAACATTATTGGGATTGAAGGAAATCAATGTTTCTAATCCAGCACTTTCGCACATTTCGTCCAAATCATACATTGGGAACTTTAGTAAATTATAAAATGGACCTGTATGAAGCTTCTTCTTTTGAATATCCTCGTATCTCTTGATTGAATGTGGTATACGATTCATCTATCTCTCAATTTGATCGTCAGAGAAAACTTGCGAATTGGATGAAGTGGCTTGGTCTTGCTTGCGTTTAGAGATTTTAGGGTTTTTTGTTTTAGGGGCCATGAAATTTGAGCATGTTTGAAGGAAAAAACAAGTTGGAGAAGTAGAGAATCGACCTTGCAATAGAAACGAAATAAAATGTAAGTGAGAATAAGCGAAAAAATTGACGTTAGCAGGGTATTTTAAAGTGTCGATTGAATTTCGGACGTTTGGAAGGTGAATCAAACGTCTGATTTAACCTAGATTGAAGACAGTATATATGTTCAGACGTCTGGTTGGTTGTAGTAGACGTCTGGAATTGATCGATTTGGAAATTTTGAAAGGCGGAGAGATTTATCAAACGTCTGGATGTAGATTCAGATGTCTGGAATAGATTGAACTGTAAATTTTGTAGGACGTATAGTTTTCTCAGACGTCTGGATGTAATATCAAACGTCTGAAAATGGCCTGAGTTTGTATCTTAAGGAGGCAGAGACCTTTTTCAGACGTCTGGTCAATAGTTCAGACGTCTGAAATAGACTGGTTTGTATTTTTTGTATTAAGCAGAGATATTTTTCGGACGTCTGGTAGGTTATATCAGACGTCAGATATATGCACGATGTTTAAAAATTTGTGTGATACAAGAGTATCAGACATTTGATGACAATGTTCAAACGTCTGAAATAGCCAGTTTTTCTTAAAATAGCCTAATTTTTAAGGGTGTTGCTTCTTTTTCGAGAGATTGTTTTTTAGTAAAGCATAATATTATTATTTGTGGAATGAAAATACGTAGATTAAAATACAATGAGAATAAGTAAATTTATTTAGAAGACGACGGAGCATTGCGATCGTCGGACTTGTCATCCCTCCATGGCTTGAGTGGAGACCATATATTTCCACGTTCATTTGTTCTTAGGGAACCAGAGAATCGCCTAGGTGAAGGATCCAAAGATGTACGATAAGAAGCAGAGGGATCCAAAGGATTACAAGGAATTGGAAGTGGTTCATGTACATCCTTCTTTCGTGAATTACAAAATTTATTGCTACTTGCTCCAGAAAACTTAGTCGTCGCGCAGTGACCTTTTGTTCAAAGTATAATTCTCGTTGTAAATCTATTTGCTGCTTTTGGTAGTGATGTATCTCATCGATTTTCTCCTTGGTGTTAGAAGAGTCAAATAGAGATCGTTTGGACTTCTTGTTATCGGGAGTGAATCCCGTGTGATAGGAGGACCACTTATATGTCGGTTCCTGATTTGGTGTAGGAGTAGGAAGGTGATAAGGTGTATCCGCTGAGCTATCCGTTGTTGGTGTTGAGAAGGAGAGATGAGAGTTATCGGAAGACATGCTTATTTCCTGTGTAAAAATATGAAATTTATATATTCTTGTAAAAAGGCTATTTATACATGATTTTATAGGTTATACAAAGGTAATTTTAGAAAACAAATTGCTAAAAAATTGTGACGACCGCCCATGACCCCTGCACCGAATCTAGAGATAGAGCGCTGTAAAGTGTGCCAGGCAGCCATGGACGATTGTCAAGGTAAATTAAAAACAACAGAATCTATCGTATTACTCACAGCGCATGGACAAAATACAATAGAACATATGTATAGTGAAGCTTTACAGAATAAAATGCCAACATATAAAACTCCATAATAGTTGAATACAAGCATCCAAATAGTCAATACATCAAGCCTCACTACATAACACTCAGAGATTATACAAACAGCGGAACATCCAGTACATATAATATGAAGATAATATGCAACCCTCCAGCTCGTCTTCGATATCAGCATCGTGAGAAGAGAACATCACCTGTCACCTGCTACCTAGTCTGCCCGTCCCAAAATGGACGAACAGCCCAAGGCAATAAGAATTAAAACATAAAGCCTTGAGTCAGACAACAGTCTTAGTGAGCGGTAAATTAACTAACAACATACCAAAAGAGCATAAAGGAAAAGGAATAGGAATACAACCCTCCCACTCCAACCTCTTTCTACAGTGATAGCCCCCAGACACACACTAAGTAGAAGCAAACATAGCAGAGCATACAATGTAAAGTAAAGCAATTATCACTCGAGTCAAGGGCGATGTTTTCCAAGTACAAACCCCCAAGGCCTAAACCAAGATCAGATAAGCATCCAGAAAATACCGCTCTTGAGACCGAATGACGATACAACCAAACATCCATGACTCTGGCTATCACTGTTATCATTACTTTGATATCACCGTTAATTGAATGACCGGCACATTCTTTCAGCCGTCCGTCAAGGGCTAATGGTAACCCCGGTTCTAGACATAACTCTCGCACGTCATCGTGACCCGTGCCTAGGACTATCGAATCTGCCCAGAGTACTTGACTACCCAATCAGTAGCCTTCAGGGACTATCGAATCTGCCCAACGTACTCTTGCTTTGAGCATGCTAGAACCTTCAACAACGATGAGATCTCAGCCTTCTAGTCGTCCTCCTCGACAACTATTTCCATACTAGCTCAAGCGCCTCTCGAGCATCCATTATCCTCAACCCGCTTGGAATGATCCCGTCTGGATTAGACCAAGACTATCTCATATCATACTTCGCTTCATCACATCCTCGCAAAGTCTCATCTCAACATCATCATCAAATCTATGCATAAGAGCTTCATCATCCGCTACAAATGCCACAAGTAGCTTTTCCCATTCAAGAGCCCTTCCCTTAGCTTTTGAATCATCCTCGATCTAAATCAAATCATCAATCATCTAATTCATAGCAATCAACCAAATCAAACATTAATCCAAGCAATCAAGCATTCAAATATGATCTAAGTAGACAATTATCACAATAATGGCAATTTCATAATTAAAGAGTTGAAAGTCTAATAAGCATGAAAACATGAACAATATCTCTATAATCTTGATGAATGAACTTGCATAGGTTAACATGTAGTAAAATGGATGTAACATCATTATGAACAATGGATCTATATGGATCTACACTTAGGATGAAGAAAATGTCTGGAAATCACTATTTTAACACCAAATCGAGCCAACAATCCGATATACTCCTTTGGATCCGTGTGAGAGATAATCACCACTCACCAAATCACCTAAACAACCCCAAATCAAAACGCTTCAGATCTGGACAGCGAAGGATCTAGCTTGATCTATCGCGAATCCGCTTCAAACGAAGAAATCTCACTTCAAAGGATGAAGATCTTCAATCTAAGCTCTTGAATCTTCAATTTGATCTTCAACTTGGATGGATGGAATCACTAGATTAGAGTAGAGAAAAGAAGTGAAGAAGTGTAGAAGTCGAGCTCTCAAAATGGCAGCACTTCGTCGCTTCGAAATCCGGATCCCAAAAATGAAGCCAACCCCCTTCTATTTATAGGCGAAAATCCCTTAAGTCGTAACTCGGAATTAGGTCGTCTCCGACCTACGACCTAAGACTCCCATCGACCTAAGCCTTAGCCAACAACTCCGACCTAACAGACCAAGCCTACGACCTAGCAGATCCCCGACCTAAAGCACGCGCCTTAACAGGGTATACGACTTATGACTTAACAGCAGCTCCGCCTAACACATGCGCATACGACCTAACGACTTAGTAAATAACCACATCCATACGACCTACGACTTAACTAATATGCGCGACCTAACAGGAGATACGACTTACGACTTAGCGGCTTAGCCCCTAAGTCGCTCACGACTTAATAACTTAGCAACTCTACGACTCACTATGCAACGACCTAACTTCCTTAAGTCGTCTAACGACCTAACTTCGCTAACCACTAGGTCGCTAACCTGCTAACCTTTATAAGTCGTCAACACTTAGGTCGCTCGACCGACCTATCCTACCATACGACCCAAAATACTTAAGTCGCTAACTTACTCAACTGACCTAACACTTAACCCATCCACGACCTAACTCTTAGGTCGTCTATGACCTAAACCCTTACCATCCATCATACGACCTAACTCCAAATTCTCAGGTCGCCTATTCTCCTTAAGTCGGCTACGACCTAAGCCTAAGCTTACTTACGACCTACCAGACTTCTCCGACTTAACCCCTTGCCGACCTAAACCCAAACGACCTAGGAATTAAACTATAAACGACTTATCAACAGTGTGACCAAATGTCAATTGTTTTACGAAGTTTCGATCCGTAAAAATACGAGTCGTTACATTCTCTCCCCCTTAGGAATTTCGCCCCCGAAATTCCAAACAAACAAGGCAATCAAAGACTATTCTGTACGCCTACCAACCATAACAATCAACAAGCCATGCATCCAATTCTAGCTTAGCGTACAGAATTCTAACACTAGAACAAGTTACAATATCGTGAGATGACACGACACCTTAGGGCCATACCTTGAAGAGTTCAGGATGAGCTGCCTTCATCCTCTCTTCCACCTCCCACGTACAGTCGTCATCATCATCACTCCATTGTATCTTGAGCAACTTAACTACCTTCCTCCTAAGCTGTTTCGTGTCGGTTTCCACAACACGAAGCGGCTTACGAGGTCTCTCATCGACTGGATCAACTTCGAAGTCTTCACAGCTATCAGTAGAAACTACTGTATTCGAGTCGTGTACATACTTCCGTAGATATGATACGTGAAAAACATTGTGCACACTCGACATTTTCTCTGGTAACTCCAATCTATAGGCGAGCTTTCCAATTCGCTCGATGATCGGGAATAGTCCAACAAATCTCAGAATCAATTTCCCTTTCTTCCCGAATCGAATAACATTCTTCAGTGGAGAAATCTTCACAAAAACCATATCTCCTACGTCGAATTCCAAGTCCTTTCGATGCTTATTTGCATAACTCTTCTGACGGTCTTGGGCTGCCTTCATTCGTTGCCGAATGATCTCTATGCAATCCGAAGTTTGTCGAATCATCTCTGGCCCAAGTATCAACTTTTCTCCGGTCTCTAACCAACATGTCGGAGAGTTACACGGTCTTCCATACAATGCCTCAAACGGTGCCATACCAATGCTTGACTGGTAACTGTTGTTGTATGAAAACTCCACCAAATGAAGGTGATCTTCCCATGATCCTCCGAAATCCAAAACACAAGCTCTAAGAATATCTTCCAAAACTCGGTTGACTCTCTCGGTCTGACCATCTGTTTGAGGGTGATAAGCTGTACTCAAACACAACTCGGTTCCCAAAACTTCCTGGAAGATCTTCCAAAATCCACTAGTGAACAATGGGTCTCGATCGCTCACTATACTCTTCGGAATACCATGGAATCGAACTATCCACTTAACATACAACTCAGCCAATTTTGATGCAGTCCTAGTCGATCGAACAGGAATGAATCTGGCACTCTTAGTCAAACGATCTACAATGACCCAAATCCATTCGTTTCCCGTTCTGGTTCTAGGCAATCCATCAATAAAATCCATCGACACTTGCTCTCACTTCCATGTAGGAACTTCTAATGGTTGAAGCAATCCACTGGGCTTCTTCTGCTCGGCTTTCACCAACTGGCAGTTCATGCACTTGGAAATAAAATTTCCAACATCCTTCTTCATACCTTCCTAGTAGTAGGTTCTCCTCATATCCCGATACATCTTGTTTCCTCCTGGATGAATTATCAACTTCGAGTGATGACTTTCCTTCAGAACTTCACTTCTCAATTCATCTATATCGGGAACAACTAGTCGTCCTTGCTTCCGAAGCCAACCCTCTCGATCGACCTCGAATCCTTTATCATTTTCTAGATCCAATCCAGATTCCAAATCACGGATAATCTTGACAAGCTTATCGTCTCGCTTTTGGCTCTCGCCAATTCTTTCCACTAGAGAAGGTCTTATCGATAAGTTTGCCAACATCTCAGGTTCCAATTCGCATCTAGGCCTGAAGTCAAATCCAGCTAAATACTCGAGATTCTTCCATTCTGAAAACATGGCTCCCAATCCTGCATGTCTTCTACTTAACGCATCTGCCACTGCGTTACCTTTTCCCGGAGTATAAGCTATACCAAAATCATATGATGCCAAAAACTCTAGCCAACGTTGCTGCCGAAGATTCAAATCCTTTTGGGAGAAAAGATACTTCAACGACTTATGATCTATAAACAACTCGAATCGAACTCCCAATAGATAATGTCTCCACATCTTCAGAGCAAAAACAATCGCCGCTAACTCCAAATCATGAGTCGGGTAATTCCTTTCATGCGGCTTCAGTTGTCGACTGGCATACGCAACAACTTTATCCCTCTGCATCAGCACTGCTCCAAGTCCAGTACCACATGCGTCGGTGTAAACCACCATCTCATCATTCCCACTTGGAATAGTCAAAACAGAAGCACTCGTCAATCTCTCTTTCAGGATTTCGAAAGCTTGCTCACACTTAGCTTCCCATCTGAACACTTGGTTCTTCTTCGTCAATCCTGTTAACGGTGCAGCTATCTTGGAGAAGTCTTTAATAAACCGTCGATAATATCCCGCCAATCCAAGAAAACTTCTCACATCAGATGCATTCTTAGGTCTAACCCAATCCTGGATTGCTGCCACCTTCGCGGGATCAACCGCTATTCCATTTCCAGAAATCACATGGCCTAAAAACCTCACTTCACTCTTCCAGAAGTGACACTTCGAAAACTTAGCCTTCAGCTGATGTTTCCGTAAGATTTCAAAAACAATACGCAAGTGTGTCTTGTGCTCTTCTTCAGTTCTGGAATAAATCAGAATATCATCCACGAACACAAGTACAAACTTGTTCAACTGATCCCTGAACACTCTATTCATAAGATCCACAAAATATGCTGGCGCGTTAGTCAATCCAAACGGCATTACCAGCCACTCAAAGAAACCGGATGGTGTCCTAAAAGCAGTCTTCGGCACACTATCCTTAGCCACTCTCAACTGGTGAAATCCCGTTGCCAAATCCATCCGAGAAAACACCTTGGCTTCGTGAAGCTGATCAAACAAGTCATCTATTCTCGGCAATGGATACTTGTTCTTCTTAGTCACCTTATTCAGCTCACGATAATCCACACACAATCTCAACGACCCATCTGCCTTGGTTGCAAATACAACTGGTGCACCCCACTCGGACACACTACGCCGAATGAATCCTTTCTGCAAAAGATCATCAACTTGCACCCTCAACTCTTGCTGTTCCCTAGGCGCCATCCGCCTAAGAGGCATCACAACAGGTCTGGCTCCTTCAACTAGATCTATACGAAACTCGATCTCTCTATGCGGCGGCAACCCTTTGACTTCGTCAAAGACATCCTCGAATCCATTTGCGATTGGCACTAATGACAGTCCATCCCGTGGAACAACTAGCGAATACATGAAGCTCATGAAGACGCCTTCTTCATGCTTACATCGTATCACAATCTTTCGCCCCTCCACATTCTCGACTGTCACTTCCAACCTTTCGCAATCAACCTTTGCCGCATACTTCCTAAGCCAGTCCATACCCAAAATAATTCCGAACCCCGCAAAGTTCAGAACAAAGCAATCACAAACAAAAGAGCAACCATGACTCGATACAATCAGACCACGGCATAGCATACACAAACAAGACGAACCCCCAACTGGATTAGTCACAACCAATGGCCTATCAACAATATCCGGTTCCAAACCTAACCGGCCTACGAGTTCACTACAAACAAACGAATGCGACGCTCCAGTATCAAACAGAACTCTAACTGGAACACCACATAGGAAAAGAGTACCTTGAACCACCACACCCTTTCCCTTCTCTTCAGCGGTAGGAGCTTTTGAAGACGATAGAACAGCTCCCAAAGCATAAGCTTGCACAATCTGCTTGTCCCTCCTCGGTTCTGGACAATTCTTCCTGAAATGCCCCGGCTTGTCATAGTTGTGACACTTCATCGGTGCCTTTGGATTCTTACAATCCTTCGAGAAATGGCCCTTCTGCTGACAATTGTAGCAAGTCACCTCGCCTTTCGGCTTCTTCTGGCCATCCTTACCCTTCTGCTGCTGCTGCTTCCTCTTCTTGTTTCCACCTTGCTGAGGTTTAGACTCTTCCCTGGTCACAGCAACAACAGATCCTTCCTTAGGAAACAGACTCTCATGCCTGAGAGCTTTCTCCACAAGCTTCTCAAATGAATCGTCCAAATGATCCACCAACTGCCTCCCAAGATAACTGTCCAAGCCTGTCATAAACTTCTCATTCTTCTGATATGCAGATTCGATAAACGACCGGGCATACTTGGACAAAGCTTCGAACTCAGAAACATACTCAAGAACTGGTCTTCCACCTTGCTTGAGCTCTACAAACTTCTTGAACAGAACAGACTTCTGAGCAGTAGAAATGAACTTAGCTTCAAATCTAGCTTGGAATTGCTCCCAAGTAATCTCTTCCTCCGGAGTATTGATGGTAATAGAGTTCCACCCATCAGAGGCTCTCCCTTGAAGCTGTCTTGATGCTAACTTCCTCTTAGTTGCATCCTCAATTCCCAAATCTCCAAAAATCCTTCTACAAGCATCTATCCACCTCTGGACTTCAATGGTTGATTCTGTTCCCAAGAAAACCTTCCCTCCAAGAGCAGTGTAGTCTTTGCACAGCTTAGCAAAATCCACTGGTTTCGGAGTTTGGACTTGAACTCCAACATCTACTGCTGCCCCCGGAACTGGTATCCTTCTCATAATCGAAGTCATCATAGCTTCGAACATAGCTGCATAATCAGCAGTCCCCTCAGTAGCACGACCTTCCCTAGCAGCTGGTCTCCCTCTTCGACTCATTCCCAATATCTATAAAAAGGAATGATCAGAACATCTAGAGAAACAACTGCATAAAGGACTCAAACTCAACTAAGCTACTATATTATATATAGTATTCATCCATCAAAATACAATTACGTCTCTCATACGTAGTTACGTCAGCGAGCGTTGGGGAAAATCGATTAACCAAGGCTCTGATACCAAATGTGACGACCGCCCATGACCCCTGCACCGAATCTAGAGATAGAGCGCTGTAAAGTGTGCCAGGCAGCCATGGACGATTGTCAAGGTAAATTAAAAACAACAGAATCTATCGTATTACTCACAGCGCATGGACAAAATACAATAGAACATATGTATAGTGAAGCTTTACAGAATAAAATGCCAACATATAAAACTCCATAATAGTTGAATACAAGCATCCAAATAGTCAATACATCAAGCCTCACTACATAACACTCAGAGATTATACAAACAGCGGAACATCCAGTACATATAATATGAAGATAATATGCAACCCTCCAGCTCGTCTTCGATATCAGCATCGTGAGAAGAGAACATCACCTGTCACCTGCTACCTAGTCTGCCCGTCCCAAAATGGACGAACAGCCCAAGGCAATAAGAATTAAAACATAAAGCCTTGAGTCAGACAACAGTCTTAGTGAGCGGTAAATTAACTAACAACATACCAAAAGAGCATAAAGGAAAAGGAATAGGAATACAACCCTCCCACTCCAACCTCTTTCTACAGTGATAGCCCCCAGACACACACTAAGTAGAAGCAAACATAGCAGAGCATACAATGTAAAGTAAAGCAATTATCACTCGAGTCAAGGGCGATGTTTTCCAAGTACAAACCCCCAAGGCCTAAACCAAGATTAGATAAGCATCCAGAAAATACCTCTCTTGAGACCGAATGACGATACAACCAAACATCCATGACTCTGGCTATCACTGTTATCATTACTTTGATATCACCGTTAATTGAATGACCGACACATTCTTTCAGCCGTCCATCAAGGGCTAATGGTAACCCCGGTTCTAGACATAACTCTCGCACGTCATCGTGACCCGTGCCTAGGACTATCGAATCTGCCCAGAGTACTTGACTACCCAATCAGTAGCCTTCAGGGAATATCGAATCTGCCCAACGTACTCTTGCTTTGAGCATGCTAGAACCTTCAACAACGATGAGATCTCAACCTTCTAGTCGTCCTCCTCGACAACTATTTCCATACTAGCTCAAGCGCCTCTCGAGCATCCATTATCCTCAACCCGCTTGGAATGATCCCGTCTGGATTAGACCAAGACTATCTCATATCATACTTCGCTTCATCACATCCTCGCAAAGTCTCATCTCAACATCATCATCAAATCTATGCATAAGAGCTTCATCATCCGCTACAAATGCCACAAGCAGCTTTTCCCATTTAAGAGCCCTTCCCTTAGCTTTTGAATCATCCTCGATCTAAATCAAATCATCAATCATCTAATTCATAGCAATCAACCAAATCAAACATTAATCCAAGCAATCAAGCATTCAAATATGATCTAAGTAGACAATTATCACAATAATGGCAATTTCGTAATTAAAGAGTTGAAAGTCTAATAAGCATGAAAACATGAACAATATCTCTATAATCTTGATAAATGAACTTGCATAGGTTAACATGTAGTAAAATGGATGTAACATCATCATGAACAATGGATCTATATGGATCTACACTTAGGATGAAGAAAATGTATGGAAATCACTATTTTAACACCAAATCGAGCCAACAATCCGATATACTCCTTTGGATCCGTGTGAGAGATAATCACCACTCACCAAATCACCTAAACAACCCCAAATCAAAACGCTTCAGATCTGGACAGCGAAGGATCTAGCTTGATCTATCGCGAATCCGCTTCAAACGAAGAAATCTCACTTCAAAGGATGAAGATCTTCAATCTAAGCTCTTGAATCTTCAATTTGATCTTCAACTTGGATGGATGGAATCACTAGATTAGAGTAGAGAAAAGAAGTGAAGAAGTGTAGAAGTCGAGCTCTCAAAATGGCAGCACTTCGTCGCTTCGAAATCCGGATCCCAAAAATGAAGCCAACCCCCTTCTATTTATAGGAGAAAATCCCTTAAGTCGTAACTCGGAATTAGGTCGTCTCCGACCTACGACCTAAGACTCCCACCGACCTAAGCCTTAGCCAACAACTCCGACCTAACAGACCAAGCCTACGACCTAGCAGATCCCCGACCTAAAGCACGCGCCTTAACAGGGTATACGACTTATGACTTAACAGCAGCTCCGCCTAACACATGCGCATACGACCTAACGACTTAGTAAATAACCGCATCCATACGACCTACGACTTAACTAATATGCGCGACCTAATAGGAGATACGACTTACGACTTAGCGGCTTAGCCCCTAAGTCGCTCATAACTTAATAACTTAGCAACTCTACGACTCACTATGCAACGACCTAACTTCCTTAAGTCGTCTAACGACCTAACTTCGCTAACCACTAGGTCGCTAACCTGCTAACCTTTATAAGTCGTCAACACTTAGGTCGCTCGACCGACCTATCCTACCATACGACCCAAAATACTTAAGTCGCTAACTTACTCAACTGACCTAACACTTATCCCATCCACGACCTAACTCTTAGGTCGTCTACGACCTAAACCCTTACCATCCATCATACGACCTAACTCCAAATTCTTAGGTCGCCTATTCTCCTTAAGTCGGCTACGACCTAAGCCTAAGCTTACTTACGACCTACCAGACTTCTCCGACTTAACCCCTTGCCGACCTAAACCCAAACGACCTAGGAATTAAACTATAAACGACTTATCAACAGTGTGACCAAATGTCAACTGTTTTACGAAGTTTCGATCCGTAAAAATACGGGTCGTTACATTCTCTCCCCCTTAGGAATTTCGCCCCCGAAATTCCAAACAAACAAGGAAATCAAAGACTATTCTGTACGCCTACCAACCATAACAATCAACAAGCCATGCATCCAATTCTAGCTTAGCGTACAGAATTCTAACACTAGAACAAGTTACAATATCGTGAGATGACACGACACCTTAGGGCCATACCTTGAAGAGTTCAGGATGAGCTGCCTTCATCCTCTCTTCCACCTCCCACGTATTCTAATGTAATAATTCCTTTTTCTACATTGTCACTGTAGCGACCCGTAGTTCTGTACCCCTTAAGTTGACACTAATCTCCATCAAATCAACTCAAGAAGAACGGAAATACGAACCATTTGGGTTTAAGAAGAAAGAGGTAGAAAAAGAAATAGAAAACAACATCAGAATCTCACAATCGCAGCAGAACAAGATATAATATATATCAACAGGTTTTTATACAAAATAATCTATAACTATATAACATTACAATCATCAAAGTACACAATCATCACAACCAAATCTGGACAGTTATAGTGACATGTCCTTACACAACGGAATATATAAAACAAGTACGTAAGTACGTATAGACATCCAGCTCGTCACCTGAGCTCCACAGCATCCTTTCCTGTAATCTATAATACTCGGTCTGACCCGAGCATTATAATAAAATAATACCTGAGTCAGTCTGGAATACCAGCGTGAGGAAATCACAATCAATTTGATTATTAAAGTTTCAAAATCCTTTGAAATCAAAGGCATCTCGTAAGACCACGCCACAAATAAACATGTCGGGTTTTTACCTTACGATAGCCAAAACACTTTTTATCAAATCCTCTGATATTATAATAGTGTCTATATACAAATACTTATTAAAATAGCTAAAATTGTTACATCTATTAAATTCCAGCTAATAGGTATACAAACAAAACCGTAAAGGCACGTAGGGAGAATGGATTTCCAACGAATGACTAGGCACTGGGGTACCACCTGTCACAGTACCTGGTCTAGATCAGCGTACCGAGGACCACGACCGATCCCCTGCAACACAAGACCGGAACTACCCCTTACTGGATAATTCCGAGTAAGATCACCCTACGGTTGGGATCAGCAACCGCACCACTAAGCCGAAATAAAAGGGACATCTAGACAGGGATGACCTCACCCTAATGGGCGCTACCCACATAGCCTTGCTGCATAACCCCTGATTTTGAGTCATTCCCGGTTGATGAGGCTTGAGGCTAAGCGTTACCTTTAGAGAACATATCCCTTAGAATGCCCATCGTCCACCTGACGATGTTTCGAAAGTATTCATCCATACAAGTCCGTCCCGGGTTCGAACAGAACCGAAGGCACTATTTCATCTTAGTTTTCAAACTCGTTTTCCCCACGAAAACGTACAAACCGGATCGAAGTGGTTTTCGAGAAATTAATCTCGATCCCGGTCACTTCGAAACGATCAGCGCATTGGCCAATATTGATAGTCGGTTATTTAACTATCAATTAACATCCACAAACAACCATCCAACAATAAATAATTTCCCAAATTATTTATTTGTCTCAAATATCTTCGCAAGATATATTTCCATTTTCAACCCTTTTCGAAAACAGTTTTCAAACCACACTCCTCTTATGAAATAGATTTCCAAATATTTATTACCACTGGAAACACCAAGTTCAAAACTTTAGATTTTTAAAATAATTTAAATCTCTTTATTATAAAATATCCTTTAAGACATTTAATTTAAAAACTACTTTAATACTTATTCAAAAATATATACTTTAAGAATATTTAAAATAAAGCTTCTTAATAAAATATAAACTAAATTTGTATCCTTTAAACAAATATCAAGTCACTTTTAATATTTACAACTATAATAGATTTGAAAAATACTTCCTTTAGAATTTAAACATTTAGAAATAATAAATTTCTAAAAAATGCTTTATAAAACAACATTAAAACTTTTAACTTATATTTAAAAATTTGCTTCGAAACGTACTTTAGATTTTTAAACAAAATAACTTAAAAACACTTATTTATAAAATATACTCTAAACGTTTAATAATACATTTTCTAAACATTTCTTTATAACAAATTTTTAAAATCTTTAACTTATACATAAAAAGTTTCCCTTAAATATACTCGGCTTTCCAGGGAAATACACTTCCCATTTCCATACCTTTAAAAATAAATCACTATTTACTTTAAATCAAATTTCCATTCCTTTATAAATTCCCACCGTGAAATTTATACTTCCTAATATCCACTGATATTTTACTTCACATTATAAACCCAATTTATAAATCTAAAAATCCCACTTTTCTTTAAAATTCCAATTTCAACACTTAAATAAATTTACAATTGATTTCCAATATACTTCACTTTGAAATGAATTTCCTTACCTACTAGGGGATTTTGGTTTATTATTAGGAATTTTAGGATTTTATTGGATAACGGGCAGTTTAGAATTTCGAGATTTGTTCGAAATAGTTACTAAATTAATTCATAATAATGGAGTAAATTCTTTATTTATTACTCTTTGTGCTTCTTTTTTATTCCTCGGCGCAGTTGCTAAATCTGCACAATTTCCACAGTACGATGAAAGTTGTAAGCTGTGTTCGGGGGGGAGTTATTGTCCTTACCTACTCCATTTATTTCAAAATCCATTAACTTCTAGATGTTATTTCTTTATTATGATTTAAAATCTTTAAACTGAAAATTTAAATTCCAGATTCCTGAATTCCCTCTTTTTCCTTTTAAATTAAATTTACACCTTGAATTAAAATAAATTCTTTTTCCTTTTAAAAAAAATATCACTTAAGTTTAAAATTCATTATTCCTCTGTTTTATTCAAATTCCCTCTTCTATACTCGAAATTTTATTTATTAGAAATTTAAAATCACTTTTATTCTTTCCCAATTCATTCTTAACTTTATTCAAATTCTCTATAAGTATTTTACTTAAAAATTCACTTCTTTATTTTCTTTTCAAAAATTCAATTCTATATATTTTGATAACTCAGAGTATCGAAATATATTCAAGCAATCCATAACATTCAATATTCTAATTATCAATAAATTAATCACAGAATATCAAATATTCATACAGAATATTAAAATAATCTAAATAAATTTGAGGAATCCAGTTGGATCCCTTCAACCTGTTTCCCTACATCCACAGATGTTAGCACAATACCAATTCCACTTCGAGGTGGAATATCGTGGTATATGGGTTTATAAAATATCATCCGCTATTATGCGGCGCATAAGGTCTCATCCGCTATATAATGCGGAAATATCAATCACCCAATATATACTGTATACTACTATATAATATCATAACACATCCAATCAATTCAATTATTCAACCAATTATTTAAATTTAACCTTTTAAATTTAAATATCAATCCAGAAAAGTGAGATTAACTCACCTTAATATTATTAGCATTCCATTTCCAATCCAGCTTGCTTTCTTCTCAATTTTGACCTTGTATACATATTAGATGATTTTATTAATATTCGAGCAAATTTGAATAATTAATTTGCATTTGATAAATTTAATTTAATTAACTAATAATTTATATTGGATTTAAGCTAACTTCCCTTAAAATCCTTTGGTGACTATAATAAGTTAAATAAATTAATTGAACAACTTAATCACCAATACATTATTTAAAAATACTAGCAAATTTAATACGTAAATATATATTTATTTTATATTATATTTTTTTTCTCTATATAGAATTTAAAAATCTATTTTTAAATAAACTCTATAACATTTAAAAATCCCCATTTTCTTTTGAAACTTTATATATATATATATATATATATATTAACTGAAAAATAAATAAATAAATAAAAACTTACTGCACTCGCGAAACCAGGCTCGGCAAGCCCCTCAACACCATCGCAGAGTCGGTCGCGAGCTCGAGATCTCCCCTCCAACCTGTAGAGTCTCGAAATCGAAGGCTTCTCCCTTTTCCATTTGACCACGAACTCCTAGTCTCAACATGCTCGTGAAGTCCTCCCCTCCATCGGTGATCTGCTCGCGACGTCGCGACCTCGAGATGGTTGCCACGAACCATGAAGTTAGCAGAGCTCGAACGCAGGCGAATTCGAGAGATTATCTGGACTGGTCTTCGTACTTTCGAATTTTAGTGTTTGATTTTGAGTCGGCTTCATTTGATTTCAGACTTCGATTTAAAAAGAAACGATTTATTTGGTTTTATAACTGGAACGAAAAGAAGCCGTGATTTTTATTTTTGAGAAGAAACGAATTTCCTCGATTTTGTTTGAATGAATACAAATTGCGCCATTTATTTTATATAAGATGAAGTATCCCTCTTTTTTTTCTTTTGATTTCGATGAATTTGGGAGAGCAGCTTCGAACTGAGGAAGAGGATGGGTTTTGATTTAAAAGGGAAGAGGAAGAATGAACTTGTTCGAACAAGAGAGAATCATTTTATTCGGCCATTTCTTGTAATTTCGTTTTCATTTCAGTTGATTGAGGGAAAAGATAAGATGTGTATTTTGAATGGATACAGAATGGCATACTTGAGAAGGTAAGCTACAGTGTCCCTTCTATTTAATTCTGAATTGATTTCATACTCATCCAGAAATATAATATAATAACCAAAATATCTCGTGGTCCATAATTCTAAACCCCGAACTCCAATTTAAATGCAACGACCGGCATTCCTAACGTTATATCATTATTCTGGACATGTTGCAACAGGTTTCGAGGTCTAGTTCGACCATATGGAGAAGATAGCTTTTTGGATCCAGTTATTTAATATTAGATTTCGATATTAATTTCAGCACGTTTACAGCTCGTATGGCTAAATGATAACTCCAAAAGCTACGAAATTTGAAATCCGATAATAATACAATATTACGGATCCAATGGAATTGGTTTCGTCGAATTTCGAGACTGTGGCTCGGAAGGCTATTTTTAAATTCAATTTAAACAATACATTTTTAAAACTGAACAAACCACTTATAAATTCAATTTTATCACTTCTATTATCTCCAGTATCATCAATATAAATTTTACAAGCCTTTAAATTATTTTTAACAAGCTTAAAATTTCAGATTCAACAATTTGCCCAATTTCAAATTATTTAAATTCAATATTTAATTATCCAATAAATAGAGATATTTGAAATTCAAGCTAAAATTCCCTTTTGAATATTTAAAATCAATTAAATATTTCAATTTCAAATATCTAAAAATTCCGGGTCTTCATAGCCACGTAAAAAATGATGTCGTATATTTATGTGTTTAGTACGTGAGTGATTTACAGGATTTTTTGATAGATTTATTGCACTTGTATTATCGCAATATGTTGGTGATTTATCGATAACTCTGCCGAAGTCCTTAAGTGTTTGTTGCATGTATATCACTTGTGCACATGCTAGAGCTGCTGAAATATATTCGGCTTCGCATGTAGATAAGGAGACACAATTATGATTTTTGTTAAACCATGAAACTAATGATTGTCCAATAAAGTGACACGTTCCGCTAGTACTCTTACAATCTGTTTTACATCCACTGAAATCCGCATCACTATATAAAACTAGTTCAAACGTTGATCCCTTAGGATAAAACAAACTGTAATCTCTAGTACTAGATAGATATCATAAGATACGTTTAACAGCTCTTTGGTGAGACTCTTTTGGTTTTTCTTGAAATCGGGCACAAAGACATACGCTCATCATAATGTCGGGTCGACTAGCCGTCAAATATAGTAAGGAGCCAATCATACTACGATATAATTTTTCATCAAAATCTTTTCCATTATCATCTTTTTCTAAGTGAACACCAGTACTCATTGGTGTTGGTTTGCTTGAAGTTTTATCCATTCCAAAGCGACGTAATAAATCATTACAATATTTTTCTTGATGTATAAAAATACCATTTTCAAGTTGTTTTATTTGTAAACCTAAAAAGAAATTTAATTCACCCATCTGAGACATTTCAAATTCACTTTTCATAATATTTGAAAATTGAGAATAGAGACTTTCGTTAGTTGAACCAAAAATAATATCGTCTACGTAAATTTGTACAACTAAGATGTCGTTATTTTCTCGTTTAATAAATAAAGTCGTATCTATTTTACCTATTTTAAACACAGAAGTAATTAAATGATTCTTAAGACGTTCGTACCAGGCACGGGGGGCTTGCTTTAAACCATATAAGGCTTTGTGCAATTTAAAAACATGATCGGGATATTTTTCATGAACAAATAATGGAGGTTGTTCAACATATACGTTTTCTTTAATAAAACCATTTAAAAAAGCATTTTTGACGTCCATTTGAAATAATTTAAAATTGTGATGATTTGCAAAAGCAAGTAATGTACGTATGGCTTCAAGTCTTGCTACTGGAGCAAAAGTTTCGTCATAGTCGATACCTTCTTCTTGATTATCCCCCTGAGCGACTAAACGTGCTTTATTCCTAACTATATTTCCATTTTCATCTGCTTTGTTTTTAAATACCCATTTTTTTATAATAGCTGATTGGTTTTCTGGCCTTGATACTAATTTCAAAACATTATTACGTTCAAATTGATTTAATTCTTCTTGCATGGCTATTATCCAAAAATCATCGTTTGAAGCTTCTTTATAATTCTTTGGTTCAAAATCTGACACAAATGCAATATGACTTATTTGGTTAAGTTGATTTCTAGTTACTTTGGAATTAAGATCCCCAATAATATTATCTTTTGGATGGTCTTTTAGAATTCTAAGGGGTGACACTAGAATATTATTTTGTGCATTTGTCTCATTATTAGAACAGTCTGTTGTATTTGGAAATATTTCTTCATCATCATTAGTATGATGATTAAGTAAATTTTCATCAAATGAAACATATAAACTTTCTTCAATTGTGTTAGTACGTTTATTAAAAATTCTATATGCCTTGCTACGATCTGAATATCCAACAAAGATTCCTTCATCGGACTTCGGGTCGAATTTTCCTAAATTGTCTTTTGTATTTAATATAAAACATTTTGATCCAAAAGTTTTAAAATATGATACTTTAGGTTTTCTACCAAATAATATTTCGAAGCAAGTATGTTTAGTCATAGGTCGTATGGTTACTCGATTCAAAACATAACAAGCCATAGCAATAGCTTCAGCCCAAAAATGTTTTGGTAAACCACTACTATTTAATAGTGTTCGAGCACATTCTTGTAACGTACGATTTTTCCTTTCTACTACACCATTTTGTTGTGGTGTGCAGAGAAAAGAGAAATTATGACTTATACCCTTTTTATTACAAAAATTAGTAAAAAGATCATTTTCGAATTCTCCACCGTGATCACTTTGAATATTCTTAATTTTCAAATCCATTTGAGTTTTAGTTCTTTTAGCAAAAATTTTAAACATACCAAAAGTGTCACTTTTATGTTTTAAAAATAAAGTCCACGTATATCTTGAAAGATCATCAACTATTACGAAAACATATTTGTTGTGATTTATAGATCGTACTTGAGTTGGACCAAATAAATCTAAATGTAATAATTATAATGGTTGTTTTGTAGAAATATTAATTTTATATTTAAAAGAGCTTTTCTTTAATTTACCGATTTGACAAGCGTCACATAAATTTTCTACTTTATAGTTTATTTTAAGTAAACCTCTAACTAGCTCATATTTTGCTAATTTATTAATATTTTTAAAATTAATATGACAGAAACATTTATGCCATAACCATAAATCGTCATGTTTGGCGGTTAAACATAAGTATGAATTTCAATTTATATTTATATTTAAGACATAAATATTTTTGTTTCTAAATCCTTCAAAGATAAGTTGTTTATTATTATCAAAAATATTGCATCTATCTTTTTCGAAATTGATTTGAAAACCTTTATCACATAATTGACTAATGCTAAGTAGATTGTATTTTAAATTTTCTACTAACAAAACATTTGTAATAATAGGAGAGCTAGAAATATCAGAGTTGATGACTTCTCCGATGCCAACGACGTATCCTTTTGAGTTATCTCCAAAAGTTACTGTTCCGCCATCGATATATGTTATATTTGATAACATTTCTGGTCATATGCTTGGAGCATTCACTATCAAGTATCCATTTCTCCTTATTTTTTATTTTGGGTACCTGCAAGATAAAAATGATTTAATTGGTACCCATACACTTTGCTAGGGTTCTAGATGTTAGGAGGAGTAGGTAGCCACACCCAAGAAGGTTTGGTACCTTTATGAATATAATTTTTATTATAGACTACGTTATCTAGGAAATTATTAATATGTTTTTGTCTAATCAGTTTATTATTTGTCTTAGGAATCCAAATTTTTATATTTTTGCTATTCGTATTAGACTTAGGTGATCCTTTAGTATTTTGATAAATAAAACTATATTTCTTAATATTATTCCCTTTTTGTTTAGGAATTTTTTTAAATCCTATTCCATTTCTGTTTCCTGAAGGTTTTGAAGTTTTGATAAGATTTTCCAAATCTTGTTTTCCTTTATTAAATTTTGAAACATTATTTGTAATTTTATCTAATTTTTCTTTTAATTCAAAATTTTCAATTTTCAATGTTTCTATATTACTTTTCAAGTTGATATTTTCTTATAACAAGATATCCTTTTCTAGTTTAACTTTTCAAAAATCGATAGATATAGTCTCATATTCAGCCAAACTACTTTTAACTTTTTCTTGAGATAATTCGAGTTCCTCCTCTAAAATAATTTTTTCATCTTTTAACATTCCTATTTCTAGTTCTAATCGATTTATTTTGCCTATGTGTTCTTTATTCAATTTTTTAATTTGTCTAAATTTATCATCTAATTCCATGCTAAACTCTAATAATTCATCATAGCTAAGTTCAGGACATACCTCATTAGTTTGTGCCATAAAACATACATTAGCTTGTTCTCCGTCACTATCGCTATCACTATCTGATGATGATGAAGAATCCGAGTCATCCCATGTTACTTTGAAAGCTTTCTTCTTTTTGAATTTTTCAAAGTTGGTCTTCTTTTTATCATTGTTGAGCTTGGGACAACCTTTCTTCATATGTCCAAATTGATCACATTCATAGATTTTGATTGACGTTTGATTTGTTGAACTTGATTTTCCTCCTTTCTGAAATCTGGTCATTTTCTTAAACTTCTTGAATTTTTTGTAGTTTTTGGCTATAAATATGATTTATTCTTCGTCTAAATCGGAGTCTTCATTTGTTGCTGGAAATGCTATATTTTTCTTCGTCGAATTTTGATCTTTTCTTGCCTGCAGATTAGCTTCATAGGACACTAAATTTCCTATCAATTCTTCAACTAAGATTGTTGAGAGGTCATTAGCCTCCTCGATAGCTAATACTTTTCTTTCCCACTCTGGAGTTAAAGAATTGAGTATTCTAGATACTAAGTCAAAATTTGTGAATTTAACTCCTAGTGCCATTAAATCATGTTGAATAGTTTGGAATCTAGAGTACATGTCCACTATAGATTCATTTTGTTTCATGTTAAATGAAGAGAATTGATTTTGCAAAATTGAGATCTTAGTTTGTTTAACTTTGTTAGTGCCTTCGTGTGTAACTTGTAAGGTACGCCAAATATCATATGCAGTGTTACATAACATGACACGTGAAAATTCATTTCTTATCTAATGAACAAAATAAAACATTCATAGCTTTGGCATTATTAGAAGCTGCGGTTTTTTGTGTATCATTCCATGTATTCATAGCAGTAGTAGGTGCTTCATATTTATTTTGAGTGGCTGACCAAATTTCTAATCCATTAGCTTCCATAAAAATTCTTATACGTGTTGACCAATATGCATAATTAGAACCATTAAAAAGTGAGGGACGTGCTATGGATTGACCTTCTTGAAAAATACTTGCCATAATAAAGTGATTCAAAAACATGTTACTGTACTTTGATCAAACCTTGCTCTGATACCAATTGAAAGTCTACAGGGTGGATTATGTAGTTTATATGCAAGTATATGTGACAAAATATATGATGCAGCTAAAACAATGTTAATCTAAGTAAATATAGAATAAGCACACCAAAATTTTATACTGGTTCGGACCTCCTGTCCTACGTCTATTCCCAAAGCTCCCTTTCGGAATTCGACTATTAAACACCCTCGCTTCGCCCGGAGGAATAGGCTTGATTACAATAATTTGTTCTTGTCAAATGTGTGTTCTTAGTATAACACGGATGTTGACTAATTAGTACAATTTCTTCCAATATATATCTAAAGAGTACTGTGTATGAAGAACTGAATATATGGAAGAGTGAATACAAGTATAGATTGCTAGAGTGCAGAAATCAAGAATATGATAGAGTTAGAGAGCGTAAGTCAGTAAGGTAGTCAGGTGAGTTCTTTCTCTTGATTCTTGATGCTATATATAGTTGTAGATAGGTATGTTGAGTAGTTGCATCCATTAATGAGTGCTCTATAGTTGCTTCTGTTGATGATGAAGAGTTGCAGCGAAGAGAAGCGGAGATGTCTATTCGAATGTGACAGTTGAAGTTTTTATTTGAAATCCGAGTTTGAAATCAGACGTCTGGTATTTGTATCAGACGTCTGATACTATATATATTTTGAACATAGTAGGTTTTCAGACGTCTGAGTGCTATTACCAGACGTCTGGTTTAGCCTGTTTGTTATTCCAGAGGACTTTTCCAGACGTCTGGCTTGTGCACCCAGACGTCTGATACTTGTGCATGTCTGTTTTGTGCATCTTTTCTTTTGCTTCTTTGTACCTATCGACTTGTAGTCTCTTGTAGTGTCCTTTGAGCCTCATTCTTGTCTTTCTAGTGATGTTGTTCTACCAAGTTCCTGTATATATAAATATATATGTACATTTGATTTCCATTGTATAGTTTTTGTCATTAAAACCATGGATTTGATTTACTAACAACAACTGTTGGATTAAAAGTCGTTTCTGTTTGTTAAAAGAAGGAGACCGTTCAAAAAATAGCCGTTATGAATATTCAGTTGACTGAGTAAATAAATCCGATCATCTGAATATTTATAAAATTTTGAAATTTAAATTTATTGTGAAAAGACATTGGTTCAGTCAATTGAATGAGGGTATTTAGTCGACTGAACCTTTAAAATATTTTGTGCACCTGTGTATGTTTCAATCGACTACACGCCCATGTTCAGTCGACTGAAACATGTGTTTCTGCCATGTAAACTTCTTGTAGAAAGGTTTTTGCTTAGTAACTTTTTATAATTAATTTATAAGTTGTGTATATGATTTTGAAAGTAATTTTAAACCATGTGTGTGTATACCACTTAGGAGAAATTTTAACAATAATTAACTACTAACTAGACTATAGACAAACCAATTATAAACCTTGAAACTTCTCTTTAAATTTTTGGTCTTCGATCTATTGTCGAGTAGAATAGTTTCTTCTCCTACAAATTTGGTTAGTTCATATAATATATATTTATATAGTTGTCACGATCAAAACATCAAAATACAAGGTTCTAACAGCACTTGCTTGATTTGAACGGGTTATAAGCATAACCTCTTGGATATTTGGACTACCAAGCACACCCAATTGATTTGAACTGGCTACAATCACACCCAAGTAAATACAAATAGAGTTTGATGGTTTTTCCAAAGCCAATTTCTTGAACTTTGAATACGATGGATCCTATAGCCTCTTTGATAGCACTTTAACCTTTGATTTGAGAAAGAAATGATTCCAAAACAATAAGAAAGTGGTATTGAATCAATACATGGAAGTATGAATTGATTCTATTTGATTTTGAAAAGAATTTGATATAATTTCAATAGAGTTTTCAAGTAAGAGGAGGTATGAAAATAAGATAATAACTAACTAAAAATTCATTTGAAACTCCATATATAGTGTATAAATAGATGTGTCCCTTCGCGAAGAGTTATGATGAATAGACACTTCAATTTAAAATTTGAAAAACTGATTTGCGGCTTGTATGTCGACATACAATCTAGGTATATGTCGACATATGCTTGTGAAATTTGAAAACTCTTTTCTTTTTAAAACATCTTGACAATATTATACTATGTAAAAATAATTTGATACCTTGTAAAATAATTTAAACATAGTTTATAAATAATTTAAACTATGAAAATATTTTATAAAATATTTTTAAATAAATTTGAAATTATATTTTGTTTGAAAATATAGAAGATAAGAAAATAGGAGATAGAGATCAAAGATTGCTATCAGGGACTTTAACCAAATTCTATGACTCTACACATACCATAATCTTGATATCTTCAGATCTTGGTCTTTATACTTACGAGTCTTCATGTTCATTTCTTGAGTCTTTATACTATACAATCTTCGATTCAACACCTGTATAATATCCTACATTATATATTGTATAACTTGGCAAAATATCACTATCCATATTATATATATTGTTGTTATCAAGGTTGTTATTATCAAAATCAATAACTGAGCCACTTAGCGGTTCCATAGCGATGGAGGTGCAAAAGGTTATAACGGAGATAAAGCGAGGATATAGCAGGAAATAACGGAGGAGCAAAAAGCATCATTAAATATTAAACCAAATATTTAAAGTAAATTTCTTCTCATCCACACATCATTTGTGTAAGAAAAGAAAATATTACTAATATTATGTAACAAAAACGAAGAATATCATGATTTATACCGACTAAATTTGGCAACTACAACAGATTTTTAACTTATATTAAGCATTTATGCCTTAAAATTAGGTCTTTATCATAACTTTGTAGGTTTGGTTTAAAATAGAACTTGTCAAATCAACCTTTGAATATTAATGTTAAAAAAATTCGATGCTAAAAAACCTTGATTTATTGGGTGTAGCGAAAAATAGCAGCGCTTAAAGAGGATCTACTATTTAATAGCGCTTAATTGAAATAGCATAGTGGTCGAAGAGCGCTATGTGCTATAGTGGGGATTTCGCAGGGCTTTAGCGAGACTTTAACTGCATAGAACTAAGGCATTAACAATCTCGCTCCTTTTGACGATGATAACCATTAATATCCTATATAAAATATAATATAACTCGCCATGAGTCAGATAACTCCCCCTGAATACATGCATATGTATATTTTATATTTTTCATCCCCTTTATCATTATCAAAAAATAGGTGAAAAGGTAAAAACTCCCCCTAAAACAAATACTTAGAAATTATAGATTCAAAATCAACAACTAAGTTAAAAATGATATATATGGTTGTGATGGATATGTGATGATATATATGATGACTCTATGGTATACTTAGAACTAATGCACTATTTATACTAAGCATGATTTAATATGATATTGAAGACATATAAATTAGATCTTATTTATCTAATTCAAGCCATTCATAAACAAATCTAATCCATCTGTACAAAGCAAAACTAAAACACACAAATCCAAATAGCAATCCAAAATACACACGAAGCCAAATCAAATTCTAACAAACCAAACTAACACGTTTTAAACTTAAATCTATGGTATTCTATTGATTATGGGAGATTTATGGATGGGACAAAAGGGATGATGAAGACAGAAGTTTCTCTTTTGTTCTATGAGATTTCAATCTCAATTTAAGCATATTTCTCCCACACATTTGACTTCATTATCATCTTCAGCGGTGTCTTCCTCTTCTTCTTCCTCTTCATCATTCATAGGGTTGTGAATGACTAGATTAGGATCATCCTCCTCGATTATGATTGGATTAGTCTTATTATCCAATAAGTGCTTTTTGGAGATTGCAAAGAATGCGTAATTTTTTCTCTTGTTCTTTCAAGAGGCATAGTTGAACAACCTTTGTTTCTTAAAGTATATTGAGTACATGCTTCATATCATCTTCAATTTTGGTCACTTTGGCCATTGTGATGGTTTGGATAGGGCCTAGAGTGGGGGTTTGGAAGGAAAAGGGTGTGGTCTCTTTTCTTATACGTTTGGAACTTAAGGAACCCATGGATTTATTTTGATTCATATAGAAGGAAGAATACAAAAAAATGAGAATTATTTTGAAATTCGATGGTTATATAGTTGCATTTCGGATTTTGAATTTGGGAGGAAAATCTGTTTTATGAAATTTCCAGGATATGACTACATGTTGTTTAGGTATGTCGACATATGCAGCCTAATTTTAATATATTTTTTTAATTTCTAATTTTTATTTTGTAATACTTATATTTCAAAAAAAGAACATATTCCTAACTCTCTTCTAAGTCTAATAAAAGATGTTTGAGTCAGTGGTTTTGTTAAAATGATCAGCTATCATATTTTCAGTATTTATAAATTCGAGTGAAATTACTTCTTTATTACGTTATCTCTCAGAAAATGATGTCTTGTATCTATATGTTTAGTTTTAGCATGATGTGTTATCACGGTATATTGGTGGTTTAGTAAAATTTAAACCAAAGTCTTTTGACGTTTGTTGCATATAAATAGTCTATGAACATGCTAATGCAGCTGAAATATATTCAGCTTATGTTGTAGATAGAGATACGAAATTTTGCATTTTACTAAACCAGAAAACAAGAGAATGTCCTAAAAAATGACAAGTTCCATTTATACATTTTCAATCTGATTTGCATCCAGCATAGTCAGCATCACTATATGAAATTAAATCAAAAGAATCTTCTTTTGGATGAAAGAGTTCATAGTCTAGTGTGTTGTTTATGTATCTTGGTATTCTTTTTACTGATTTTAGATGAGTTTTTTAGGTTGAGATTAATATATTGCACATAGACAGACGCTATGCATTATATCTGGTCTACTAGTAGTTATATAGAGTAATGATCTTATCATACCTCTGTATAATTTTTGGTCTACATCTTTTAAGTTTTCTTCTTTATTTAATTTCTCATTCGTTGCCATAGGAGTTGGTTTCCCACTAGCATTTGACGTACCAATTTCTTAACTAAGTCTTTAGCATATTTTTCTCGACTTATAAAAATTTCATTATTTAATTGTCTTATTTGTAATCCTAAAAAGAATGTTAGTTCTTCCATATTACTCATTTCAAATTCCTTGGTCATTATATCTAAAAATTCTTTATTTGACTGTTCATTTGTTGATCCAAAAATTATATATATATATAAATATAAATATATATATATATATATATCTTTGTGTGTGTGTGTGCAAGTTGAATATCATTATTATTTCTTTTAATAAATAGAGTATTATCTGTCTATACTATTTCAAAATTAGACGGTAATAAATAGGATTTTAGTCTATCATATCATGCTCTAAGAGCTTGTTTTAGATCATATAAAGCTCCCTTTAATTAATAGATGTGATTAGGTAGTTTTCATCTTCAAATAGCGAGAGTTTTTCTACATAGATATCTTCTTTAATATATCCATTTAAAAAAACACTTTTGACATCCATTTGAAATAATTTAAAATTATCATGGTTTGCAAAAGCATGTAAAATTCTGATAGCTTCCAATCTAGCTACATGAGCAAAAGTTTCATCAAAATCTATACCTTCTTCTTGACTATAACATTGAGCAACTAAACATGATTTATTTCTAATAACTTCTCCTTGTTTATTCATTTTATTTCTATATACCCACTTAGTTTTTAGTACATACTTATCCTTAGGCCTTGAGACTAATTACCAAGCATCATTTCTGGTAAACTGATTCAGTTCTTCCTGCATAGCAAGAATCAAAGAATCATCTAATGATGCTTCTTAGGATTTTTAGGTTCAATGATTGAGATGAAAGCAACATTACTTATTTTATTTAATTGATTTCTTGTTTTTACAATAGATTCTATATTTCCTAGAATATTTTCTATAAGATGATATTTCAAATATTTTGTTCTTTTATTGGGATGTAAATTCTCAACGTTATTATTAATTTCATCATTTGAGATTTTAATATTTGTAATTTCATTAGTTTTGTTAATATTTTCTTCTTTATCAAAACTAGAATTATTAAATTTAAATTTTCATCAATGAAACATGTAACGTTTCTTCAATGATGTTAGTTCTGGTGTTGAAAACTTTATAAGCTTTACTTATGTTAGAGTAACCAACAAAAACTCATTTATCTTATTTAGCATCAAAATTATCTTTTGTGTTTAATATATAACATTTACTACGGAAAATTCTAAAGTATGACACATTAGATTTTTATTATAAAATAATTCATATAAAGTTTTATAGTTAAAGGTAGTATTAAACTTTTGTTTAAAGTATAACATGCCTTAGCAAATGTTTTCCCTAAAAACTTTTAGGTAAGTCACTATCATTTAACATTGTTCTAGCACATTCTTGTATAATTATATTTTTACGTTCTACCACTCCATTTTATTGTGGTGTTCTTGAAAATGAAAAGCTATGTGTAATTGCTTTCTTATTACAAAAGATTTCAAAATTATCATTTTTGAATTCTTCTCCATGATCGCTCCTAATCGTTTTAACTTTAGCTGACATTTGAATTTTGAGTTCTTTTAGTAAAAAATTTAAACATTTATAAAGCTTCACTTTTAAATTTTAAGCAAATTATTCATGTAAAATTGGAAAAATAATCTACAATTACAAAGATATATCTATTATGATTTATTAATTGTATTTGCGAAGGTCTAAAAAGATCTAGGTGAAGAAGTTTAAGAGGATGATATGTAGAAATCATATCTCTATATTTAAAAGAGCTTTTACAAAGTTTTCCTAATTGATAGGGGTTACATAAATAATTGACATTAAAACTTATTTTAGGAAGACCCCTAACAAATTCATATCTAGAAACTTTAGAAAGATGATTAAAATTCAAATGACCAAATCTTTTGTGACAAATCCAAGGGTCATTAGATTGAAACAAAAGGCATAAATTATCATTGGATATGTTCATACTTAAAATATAAATATTACATTTTCTAATACCTTTAAAGATAATGTTTGAATCATTGTCCTCAATATAGCAATTTTTTTTTCAAACTTAATTTTAAAACCATTATCACACAATTGATTAATACTAAGCAAATTATGTTTCAAATTCCTAGCTAGCAAAACATTAAAAATAGTAGGAGTTCTAGAGTTACCGACATTGCCGATGTCAATCACATATCATTTTGAGTTGTCTCCAAAGTTAACTGATCCACCATCTTTATAGACAATATCACTCAGGATATCTAGACTTCCAGTCATGTGTCTTGATCATCCACTATCCAGTATCCATTTGTCCTTCTTGATTTGTATTTTTTGATTTTCAAGTGTCTATTCATTATTAGCCATATAAAATAAATTTGTTCCTGCAATTTAAAATCATACCTTTCTACGAGATCAAGTGAGTTTTCAAAATAGTTAATTCCAAATAACATATTGGTTTCACAAAATTGTTTTTCTATAGAAGTGTTAATAATATTACTAGCCATTTAATCTTTTCAAAATTCAAATTACAAGTTTTTGACTTAGTGCTTTGATACCAAGCATGGGTTGTGGAATTATAGATCTTAAGGCTAATTAAACACTAGAGAGGGGTGAATAGTGTTTTCTAACTTTTGTAAATTCTTTTAAAATTTCTTTCAAGTCTAATATTAAACCACAGTTTTTCAATATAGAATTATATCAACCATCAATCAGAGATAAAAATAAAGTAATAAAGTAAAGTAGAGAGTTAGAGAGATGACATTGGAAATTTTATACTGGTTTGGATTTCTCCTACATCTAGTCACGTACAATTGCCTGTACAGATTTCTTTTCAAATGCCAATTTTAAACGAAAGAAGGCTAATCCAATTCCAATCTTGATTCCGAGGCTACGAAACACACCCTCCTGATTTTTCAAGCTCAAGGTATACCCAGTTGATTTAGACAAGCTACAAGCATACCCACTTGGATTTCCGGGCTACCAAGCATACCCAATTGATTTGAATGGGCTACAATCACACCCAAGCAAATGCAAATAGAGTTTGATGGTATTTCCAAAGACAATTTCTTAAGCTTTGGATATAATGGACCCTATAGCCTATTGAACAACGCTTTGATCTTTGATTTGAGAGAGATGATTCAAAACAGTAAGAAAGTAGTATTGAATCAATACACAAAAGCATGAATTGATTATATTTGATATTGAAGAGAATTTGATATAATTTTCAATGGAGTTTTCAACAGAGTAAAGGAGGGAAGAAAACAAGATAATAACTAAGTAAAAAAAATTATTTCAAACCCACTATACATAGTGTATAAACAGATGTGTCCGTTCACGAAGAGTTGCGATGAATAGACATTTCAATTCAAAATTTGAAAAACTAATTCGCGGCATGTATGTCGATATACCGTCTAGGTATATGTCGACATATGCTTGTGAAATTTGAAAACTCTTTTCTTTTTAAAACATTTTGAAAATACTGTACTTCATAAAATAATTTGATACTTTGTAAAATAATTTAAACATAGTTTATAAATATTTTAAATTTCGAAAATCTTTTATAAAATATTTTTATATATATTTGAAAATATATTTTGTTTGAAAGTATAAAAGATAAGAAAATAGGAGATAGTGATCAAAGATTGCTACCAGGAATTTCGACGAAATTCTATGACTCTATACACTATATTATAGTCTTGATATCTTCATATCTTAGTCTTTATATTCATGAGTCTTCATGTCTATTCATTGAGTCTTTATACTGTACAATCTTCGATTCAACACGTGTATAATATCTTGCACTATATACTATATAACTTGGCAAAATATGAGTATCCACATTTTATATAAATGTATATTGTTATTGTCATGGTTTTTATCATCAAAATAAATAACGGGGACATTAACATTTGGACACATCAAAGCTGTGGTCTTTGTTACCTCATTTATTGCAAAATCTTTTCTAAACGGGTTTCAGGTGATGAAAAAGATGAATGAGAATTATTCTACATGCTTATGGATAATGAGTGGGTCCTCTACAACGGTGGGGAATTCAAAGTCAATAATGAGGAAATCTTAGCCGCTAAGGATTGGAATATAATCTACATCTTCACTCCTAGCTTCCCAGGTGTATCCCCAGAGATTATTAGATGGTTCAAACGTTGCGCCGGAATTTAGAGGTTTTTTTTGGAAACATAATTTGTTGATCGGTCAGTCGTGTGCGCCTTCATTTTGTTTCACCTTTATTATGTCATTCGGCCAGGCTATTGGCTTTCATTGCTTTAGATTTTTTGCTTCACTGCCAGGCATGTAGGCAGTTATTCTGTGGCGTGAGCCTATTGGCCTATCACCCTTGTACTCTCTTTTTTCTTTGCTTATATATATAGTACGGTTGTGTGATCTTCAGATCATATACCCTTTATGTCGAAAAAAAAGTTAAAGATGTGATAACATTGTATTTTCCACCTTCGATGGCTTTAAAGTTAAAGATACGATTGCATCATATGCTCAACCTTTGACAGCTTTATTTTGTCAACACTCGGGATACCTATGTTTTGGTTGACATGCGATACCTTTGTTTTGACATGTGATACCTTTATTTTGTTTACATGCAATAACTTCATGTAACACGCGATAGCTCTGTTTTCAGTGCCATTAGATTGCTTTGTTGACATGCGATGACTTCATGTACTTTAGAAATGTAATAGCCGTATCTTTGACATGTGATAGCCTATATTTTTGGCATACGATAACATGTATTTTCAAGGTGCGATAGCATAAGTTTTGAAAGCTCGATGTTCTATTTTCGACATGCAATTGCATGTGTTTTTAGAGTGTGATAACACAAGTTTTTGGAGCTCCATAACTTTATCTTTGGCATGTGATAGCACCCGTGTGAACATACTCAAGAACACTTCTCGAATCATGCTTTTCTTACTGAATGATACTTTTGTTTGCTTCTCCATGACATATTCCTCGCAAAATTCAAGCTTGTTGAAACTCTCTTCATCGATCATCTCCCTCTTTCAAATAATATTCAAACTCCTCTCCTAGACATGACCTAACCTCAAATGCCATAACCTAGTCGCATCTAAGCCACAAGAACTATCAACACCACACAAGTTTCACCTTCAATAGTCACACCTTGAAGCAAATAAACACCATGAGCCTTAGCACCCTTCATCACCACAAGCGCACTTTTCGAAACCCGCAAGCTATCACTCTTAATAGTGATCTTACAACCAAAAGAATCCAATTGCCCCAAGGAAAAATAAGAGAGTTCCGAAGTCCCGGAACATAGCGTACATTAGCAAGAGTACGAACCACTCCGTCAAACATCCAAATTTGCATGGAACCAATGTCTTTCGACTTACAAATAACACCATTACCCATAACAATTGAATTTCCCACTTTGTTGTCATAAAAAGAAAAGCAGTTCTTATTCGGCATCAAATGATAAGATGCCCTGAATCGAGCATCCATTGGCTACCTGAAATATTCGATGTTACGACCATCAAAACATCTACGTCTCCATCACCAACTCCACTCTCCACAGCTATGGATGAAGAATGAAGATGTTACTTCCTTCTTCGCTTTCTCCTTGTTTGAGCACTCATTCTTCCAATGACCAGGTTACTTACAAATGAAACACTTGCTATTACTTTCCTCTGACGTCTCTAACCGGGCTTCCTTGATCTAGAATGCCCGTGATGCCCCTTCTTCACGTTCTTCTCCTTATCCACAAATAAACCGTGACTACCACCAGCCCTATTACTTCCATCACTCGACTCCTTCATTTGATCCCGCAACTTCTCACTAAGAGGACGCGTTTTGACATCATCAAGAGTCAAAGTATCCCTGTAACATCCCGCCATTTTGGACCATTAAAATCGACAATAAAACCACACATGTCAGACTTGAATAATTCAAAACAAAAGATTGTTAATAAAATTTGGGGCAAATAAAATCAATCATAGAATCACAGACATAGAATATCAAAATAACTCGCAGCGGAATAAAATAACTATAGTAGTTCATGAAGCTACTAGATACAAAGCCTCAAAACTAATACATAATACCAAAGTCTGAAACCAACACATTTGGAAATTCAAGGTACATAAGTTCTCTACTACAAAAGCAAAAGCTGAGTGGAAATAACAAGAATAGAAATATCAGATAGACTGCTAAATCTCCGACGGATCTCTAGCTCCAAAAAGATGAAACCAAAGCTGTGAAACTCATGCTGACCCGAGCGTAAAGCAAAACAAAAAACACCCGAGTCAGGACATACATACTTATAAAATGTAAATCAACTCAAGTGAACTGTAAAAGAAATGCATCAGTAACTTAAAGGATGCTTGGGATCGCCCATCTTCCAAGGATCCGTTAAACTATCTACTATGTAATAATATACGCTATTATAATAATGTCTAAAGTAAAGTAAACTATTAAAATAGCGTTAAGGCGTTACCCATATCCCCCTTAACACATTTTATATATTCCCATAGTCTATACAGTACCGTAATCCCACCCGTACTGGACGCCGTCAGAGGGCACTCCATAGGTATGGTACAAAAAAAACTCGTAGAAGGCGCGCTAGGGTAGGTGACACGACACAACTAGGCAATGCCATTGTAGATATACCAATTACACTTCCGGACTGTTGGTAACGCATAGCCGCAACTACCGCCCAACTCGATCCACACTCCCGAATCAAAGGTGCGCACCAAATCAATTATAATGTAATAGAATGGCTAACGATGAAGTATGTCCGATCGGAGGAGCTATCTCACTTGGACCGTTGATTGCTCCTGTTTTAGCCACCTTATGCTAACTCACGGTAGTTAGGTCCACGTAAATATACCTGTAGGATCGTCGCCACCATCCTTCATTCTGGAATCTCCACCGCGTACACAGTTGTCAAAGTGGTTTTCGGTATCGATAGAGAGTATGCCCATATCTGATCCCGGTATCTTTAACAACCAAACATTATTATAACCCGTGGTTATTTCAATTTCAAATGGTTTATATTTCATATCAAACATATTTCTTTCAAAACCATATAAATTCCATATCATTATTCTTAAGAATATTATTCATTTTTCCAAAGTTGTACACTTCCAAATTCATTTAATTATAACCCCTTTGAAACGTAAAAATTTAGAGATCATAGCACTTTAAAAATGTAACCTTTAGAATCATACACTCGGAATCATAACCTTTTAGAAAATTTTATAGCATTCTGTAAATGTCACTTTTAAGAAAATGTAGCAGTACAGAAATGGTACTATAAGAATTCGCAGCAGTGCAGAAATGTTACTGTAAAAATTCACAACGGTGCAGAATTGTTACCGTAAGAATCCGCAGCAGTGCAGAATTGTTACAGTAAGGAAATCGCAGCAGTTTTGAATTGTTACCGTAAGAAATCGCAGCAGTTTTGAATTGTTGCCGAAATACTTCCTACTACCATAGTTTATATAATCAAATAGTACATATATTTAAAGTTTTTATCATAGTCATTATATCATTCTTATTATATTACTCTAATTTTAGTTATTTGGTCATTAAGAAAAATACACCTTTAGTTAAATAACTTGGTTACTATAATGTCAAATTTTAAAGCTGAAATCCTTATGCTAAGTTAAAAGTACGTTATTAACTTACACTTTATTTTCCTTTCAGTAAATAACATTTATCATTTTTATTACCCAAGTTATACCATTTACATTAGTTAAAAACTTACATGTCAAATGTATGCTTTAACTTACATTTTCCTTCTTCTCAAAACCCATTTATCATTTTAACCACTATTACATGATTAAACTTACAATTTATAGGTTAGAATAAAATACCATTATTAAGTCAAATCGGATTATTAAATTTCAATTAACCTTCATTCTGTAAATTAGATTCCAAAATTTACATTTCCAACTATTTATTTTCTTATACAAGTTTTAACTCATGTGAACAAATTCACAGAAATTATTACATTAAATTTTAGTTGAGATCCATATATAGAAATCCCAAAATACTTAAAAAAAATAGAAAATCCTTTTAAATCAACCACAGAGTCTGTATAAAATTATCTACCCTAGGGTCAAGTAAATACGAACATATATCATTCAATCCGCAATTTATTAATTTTCCGGGTTTTATATCATTTCAAACCCGCAATCCCAAGTCAAATAAAATTGCTCAGGTCTATCATTTCAGCCCATAACAATTTTCCTTAATCTAAAAATCATTCGGGTATGTATCATTTCAACCCATAGTGAAGAAACTTGCAGTATGATTACAGAATATTAAATAAACATAACAATATTCAATATATCATGGCATATGATCATAACATGTAAAATATGGTATGAAATAACATAATAATATTCAATATATCATGGCATATGATCATAACAGGTAAAATATGGTATGAAATAACATAATAATATTCAATAGTGAAATTTCTTAACTTGCATATACAAATCCATACAATTCCATTGTCATCAATTCACCAAAATATAAGTATGCTGTCAAGAGTGATTACTCACCTTTCTTTGGTTAGAGAAGTGATTCAGAACGCAACACAACGACTACGACAAGTACAACAAATTACGGACAAGCTTGAGTGAGAGGAGAATCCAAATCCGACGCTTTGCAAAATAAAATAAATTTCATATGTAAACAAATAATTCACATAGAAAAATAAAAATAGAAATATATATATATATATATATATATATATATATATGTAAACATGTGAAGAGGGCTTGTCTAGGGGTGCATAGGCTCGGTCATAGGCTAGTTTTGTTTGGGTTTGGGTTCGGCCATAGGGGTTTGGGCTAGGTTAGGGTAGGTTTTGGTGAAGGGGATTCGGCCTAGGGTTAGGGTTTTGGTTGTGGAGGGCTTGGCCTAGGGATTAGGTGATGGAGGAGGTGGTCACGGCCAAGGCAAGGCAAGGGGAAGGGGTTGGGGAAGTTCGGCTATGGGGTTTTGGTTGGAGGAGGGGAGGTAGAGGCCGAAATTTGTGAAGAAGAAGAAGGGGAAAAGGAAAGAGGAGAAGTGGTTTTGGTGAGGGTTTTTGGTTGGGAAAAGAGGAGAAGGTGTGGTGATGAGCATGGCCGAAATTTTTGGAGAAGGAGGAGGAAAAATTGTAGAGGAAATGTGGGAGAAGGTCTAGGATTTTGAGGAGGAAGATGAAGAAGAAACTTACATTGTTTTTTTACTGTGGAGGCACAAATGAAAATGAAGAGTCTATCACAAACCCTAGGACATTATATAGGCTTCTCATCTAACTAAAGGGTTTTCTAGCCCATTTGCACAAGCCCAAAGTCACAATGTAAATAAGATAAATGTTAAAGAAAAAATAACAGCGTGTAGTACGCCAAAAGTTGTAAGTTTTTGAAATGTAGAAACCGAAATTTAACAAAACGGAAAACATGGAAAACGTTAGAATTAAATCCATCTTCATAAAAAAAGTAAAAGTTAAAAATTCAAATTTTAAAATTTTCACAGAAAGTCAAACTTTGACCAAAGTTGACAAAATTTTAAATTTAAGAAAAATCTTTATTTTATTAAATTTGGAAGAACATTTCACATCAAATCCCAAAATATTACATTAAATTTTCAAATTTATCAATTTTAAAATAATTATATTCAAAGTTTCAAACGAATTTTTATTTAAAATATTTTCAAAATTTGCGGGTTGTTACAATCTCGATTATAGATCAAACTATTTGAGAAATCCGTATAATGGTCTGGCAACGAACACAACAATATTATCGTTTTTGCTCTTCCTCAATCTTCAAATATACCGTCATCTTCATTGGCAAATCATCAAAGACACTCAAGTGCGCCTTTAGCAAAATACCCTCCTTCATCTTATACGTGAAGAACGTTCGTAATAAGTTCAAATGATTAGTTAATGACCTTTTTCATATACAACTCCTCCAACTTGTCCATATACCTTTAGCGGTAGTCTCACCGTTGATTTCGAAGATCATATTCTCCCCTATAAGAAGTTGAAGTATAGTGAATGCTCACTCTTTCATTTCCTCTCTGTCAATATCTGAGATGTCTGTCGGTAACAAATGTGTAATAAATACTACCCAATGCACATGATTCCGATTATAAACCGCTTTCATATTCCATTGCAACTTTTCAAAATCATTATCGCCACTCCACTTATCTATAACCAATTGAGATCCTGAAGCCACATACAATCCACATACATACGACGCCACACTACTTGGATCAATTATTGAGGGACTACCCGAGGTATTATCAGATTCCGGCATTTCGACAAATACTTACCAACACCGAAAGCTCTCTGATACCAAATGTTATTAAGGGAATTCGAACTTGATCATAATCTAATTCAAACCCCCAAAATTATAGCGAAAAGCCGAGATCAATGCTGGATATGTAAAAATAACCGATCACAATATCTCAATCACCAAAATAGAAAATAACCAATACAAATAAGACTATCTCAAACACAAACAATAGAAAACAAAGCAATAATGATAAATAAATCACACATGAGATTTTAGTGGTTCCACTAATGTCTTGTTAGTGTACATCCACTTTGAGGAAAGCCTTTTATTACTACAATGAAAAGAGTACAAGAGATTAATTTACCGATCAATGTTCAAATATGATAGAATTGTGGAGAATAGAATGGAAGAAAACCAGATTAAACCTTATTTTAATGGAGGATAAAACTCTTAATCTCTTGGATCATCGCATCTTTGAATTCTGAAAATAGCTTACATAGGAAGAAAACTCGTCCAGGCAAATACCCGATTTGCCCCTTGAAACCTTCACAAATCAATCCAGTCAGCACGTATAAAATAGGCAGCATACACCGGCTCAAACGTATGGCCTATGCTGTCGACGTTTGGCAAAAACCTCTGAAAACAATTTTCCGGTGTCTCAAACGTCTAGGACCTTCTCCTATGCATCTGAGAGAACATGCGGGGCTCAAACGTCTAGGAGCTTATCCCAGACGTCTGAGAGCCTATGCACTCAGCAGTGCATTACCTTCCACAGGCCATATATTTCTCCTCCGAACATCGATTTGCGAACCGTTTTCACCGATATCAAACTACTTCGGATAATCTTAGTTCTCCATATAGTTTTGCCAAAATTCAAGAAAGAGACCACCAAATTTGGTATGTCCAATAAACTTTCTTTTGGCAGTTTTACATAAAATATAATACCTATGTACGGAGATTATGGAATTTCAATTAATGGACATGTTTTGATCACAATTACTAATGGTGCACGTCGCTCGAAGGCGCAAAACAGTCCAAGAGCCTTCATGCACGACCCAGCAAAAAACTAGCAACATTGTTTTTGCTATATCTGTTAAAAAGTATGTATTTCTTATGATTAAACAAATTTAACATAATTTATAGTTTTTACTACTAGATATCCAAATAATATTCTTTTAATCATATCAAAAAATATCATCAAACATAATGTCATAAACATGAAATATCATTTTATTTCAATGTAACGTTCAATGTTTAATCATTTGCTTAGAAGTTAAATTTCAAGTTAAAACTTATAACTCTTGGTTAGCAATCAAATATCAAGTACAATCTTATAGCTGAATTTGTATATCTTAAAATGATGAAAATATATTATATTTTATTCTGTTTAGCTTTATGGTGCTATATTGTATTTTGTTTGATTTGTGTAATGCTAATATATACATGCATGTCTGTGTACGCACGTCACTTTATTTTATTTTGCAAACACACACACGCATGCATGCGCTCGCCACTTTGTTTTATTATCGTCTTACAGTTATTTATTATTTAGTATATATTTGATTGGATCTTATGAATAAATCTACCTAAAACACATTCAAAGTTCAAACATCATATTAGTTTATGCAAGCATGATCAATGTTATACAACTTGATTTAAGAATATTACATAAAACAATTAGTTTTTTCATATTGAAAACTACATGTGTGTCTTTAAACACTGAGAAATTAGAAGAAAAAAATCATTTTTTATATCTTAAATTAAAGCAAATTAATTTCCAAACGTGATAATATGGTAAATATTAATTTTTATGTATTTTTGAATCGTGAAAAAATGAATAATTTTTTTTAAAGGACACAATTATTGCACCATTTGCACCATATGCGCTTTTTCACATGCCACCCAACAAAAAAGGCGCGATCATCGCTTAGCCACTTGCGCACCTTCCATAGCTATGGCTATGACCAAATGCTATACGTGTTCCAACAATATTAGGGCTGTTATGATAATGGTAAATCTTTCATTACCATAGCATTACCAGTCAATCAATTATCATTTTAGAGTGAAACCGATATACCAGTTTAATCGGTATGTTAACGGTAAATTTACTTTTTTTTGTAAATCATCGGTAACATTTCTTCAATATCAACAGCAACGGTAATTTTACCAGTCTATTATGACACATGTACTTTCATGTAATATGCTTTATTATAGACATTTAAAACCAAGCAAATTAGTAAATTTAAATAATGCTAAATACACTTCTTTTCTTTCTCATTTATGTCTTTTATTATGTAACACCATAGATTATATAATGAGACAGCGATATAGTAATAAAAATATGTCAAATTATTGGTTTTTTTAGACAAATAGTACTTTACCATTACCAATGTAATGTTTGCCAGATTATGGTATACCAGTCTATTGGTTGTAACGATAACAGTTTTAGTTTATCAGTAAAAATGTTACGGTAACGGTATTTACGAAATGATAATGACAACCATTACCATAACAACCCTAGTTATTACAAGGTTGTTTCGCTGACTTGCTCTTTATATAGACTCATAATTTTATATTACTGACTTGCTATTTATATAGTTTCCCATGCAAGTGTTGCTTGAAACTCAAAAGTTTTAAGGTTAAGCATATTTGCATAAGTGTTGTGTCATCTTTATTTGTGGCCGGGAGAGATAAATAAGTTCCCAACCTCTTATGAGCTTAGGACGGCATGATTTCTTAAGTTGCTGCTTCTAACAATTGCAGAAAAAATAAAAACTTATAGTGTGCTGATCTAGAACAGTCAATTTTGGGATTATGAAGGTTAACATTGTAGCCATTACTGTCAAATGGAGCTGGATACTTATGAGCACATTTTACATTGTGCCCCTTATACTTTGTTAGAAAGAAGAAATGAACATTGCCTCTTTTTATGAAAAAAGCAATAAATTTCTACAGATGGAGCTATATGTATACACACACGTGAGTATTGAAAAATAGACACAAAGACAAACTTTAAAAATAATTTATGCTGAATGACAACAAGTTTCATTTTTAGATTGAAGGATAAAAATGAAACTTAATGTCCTTAGGCCAATTTTTTTTCAAAGTTTGTCTTTGTACCTAATTCCATACACACACATATGATTTTTACGTAGGAAATTATATTTTAAATTCTAGTTTTCTTTTTTTAATCAATCACTCATCAATAGAAGTCCTTTATAATAATTCACTCTCCCTAACACTCTTACCAATATTTTACTTTAAGCCCTTTATATAGTTGAATTCATATTCATTCTCCATAATCCTCGCATCGATATTTTTGGCTGAATCCTCCACATATTTAAATTCCAAATCCAAAATCAACTTTTCTATAATATCATAATGAACCACTGTTTCTCTTATTTTCTCGGCTATACTCCAGTTTAGGGAAATATGGATTTACCAAGTTTTAATTTACTATCATAACGTCTAAGTGGAGATTATTCGAAGATATGCCTTTTCTGATAAATTCGTGTATCTTTAATAAAATTTAGAACTTTATGCTAAATTTATTTACTGTTGTACAAACAATACCTACATGCATATAATAATTGAAATTCAGTTTCAATTCTCAAGGCTAATGCAAAGGGAGCATTCTATTCTCAGTTGAAAATTTCATATTGTGCAGCATATGTTCATCTGTGACTAAAAAGCATAATTATATCTTCATAGATATTTATTTTGAAGACACCCATCTAGCTGCTTAGGCGAGGTTGTAAATAAACTATAAATATTTTACAACAATGCTCAAAACGTTGCTGCTATGGGTATCAAATTAATAAATAAACTAAGTTTTGATACAATATCATATCAAGTATAAAAAGCTCAAAAAAATTGCATTTTTTAATTCAGATACTGAGGTTCTGTACATCTTTTAAATTGGGCATACGAAAATTAAACAAAATAAAATGTGTAAATTAAACCAAAAAAAGGCAATTAACCATTGATAATTTTAGTTTACCTTAAAAAACTATAAATAAAAATGCTTAGTAAATGTAGTCTTATGGCCTGATTATCAAGAAGAAAACAATATATCTTAAGAAACAAGTTATCCCCTTCTAACCTTGGTTTTAATCAATTAACATCTTCTTCATATCCTTCTTCTTCGTCAACTTAACTCTCTGTTTCATGTTCTTCCCTTCCAAAAACTTCCTCTGCATAGCAACTATCCCTCTTAGAACGACCTCCAAAACCCTTCCCACCTCCAAACTCACTTCTTCATTACTCTCCAAAACCCTGACTGCCTTCCCAACTGCCTCCAGTGTGCTCACACACCCTCTTCTTGGCTCCTTCCTCATTTCCATCTCCTCCGCCACCTCCTCCTCTCCTATGGTAACCTATGTGTCACATAACCATCCATACGCTTAATACTTGCTTATTCCTATTAATAGATAATATTAAGAAACATAAACATGATTTGTATATTTCTGATAGCAACTTCAGAAGATCAAAGTTAACATGTTAGACATGTTCACAAAGACAATAGTACATTAGAGACCACAAGTATATGTTGAGATATTGAATTGCAGTCCATGACAGCTAGTCCTGAGATATTTTGATGTTAAAAGCCTTTCGCAGCAACTTTTTTCAAAACAACTGAAGGGTTTCGAGTTTTAACTGTTAAGTGGTATTAACTAGCGCATAGTAAAAATTACAGGTCTCTAAAAAGATAAGTTGAAATTTAATGAAGTCTAGATTTTAAAAAAAATGCAGTAATATAAATAGTTTAAATTTTTATTTTATTTTTCGAATTTTTTTTTGAATAGTTTTGAGAAACCGAATATTTTGTAACATCATCAAAAGCTCATTTTCAGAAAGACCGGCTATTATTTGTAAAAACAATTTTTTTTAGAACAAAAATTCCCCAAAAAAATTTGTAGTTTTATAAAGAAATTTGACTTCTGTTTAAAAGTTCATTTTTTTCATAACGAATCAAATTTATTCGAAAATCCATCTTTATCAAAATAGTTTGAAATTTCGAAAAAAACCAAAATTTAAAAAGTTTAGAAAGATAGAAAAAAAAAATTGTTCATAAAACTTCAAAAGACATTGAAACTTGTAAAAAATAAATAAAAAGAAAGAATTATAAAAATAAAATTAAATATTTTATTAAAAAAATCAATGTTTTAGAAATCTAATTCCTTCAATTTTACAGATTTTTAATTGAATTTTTTTTACATGTTTGTGGTATAACAAAAAGAATTAAAAAAAAAAAAATTATGGTGGCATGTCAATGTTCTACAGTGGGTATTGCTAGTTTGTCCAGTTAAAAATTGTGGAATAATACAAAATGGAATTTAGGAGGGAAATTATGTAATTTTAGTGATCCCTCCACGATTTTACAATAGAACTAGTTTACTACTTTTAAGTCAAAACTCAATTATTGCCACTCTAAAGTTACCCAAGTAACGTCTAGCCTATTTTTCTGCTCATAGAGTATGTCAAATATACTTTAAGTCAAGAAATTCTGAACTCAAATCAGCCTATATCATGTTCACAAATTTTGAATTCTCGCATCCTAAACTCAATTCAGTGTTAATTAATTGCTACAGTAAATACTTTACTAACAAATAATCTGGAGCAATTGAAACAGGTTGAGTAAATATCTCAAACAGAATAAGGGCACTAACTTGAGTGGCAAACCCCTCCAAAAAGGGCAAACTAGCCCTAACCATCTCCTCCGCCTGACTCCACGTCCCATCAAAAACAATAAGCGGCAAACTCCTTCTCGCGTACTCCCTAACATCACGAGCGACCAACCCTTTCTTCGGCATGTTGGGGAACAGAAACAGTGAAGGACGATTGACGTCGAGAAGAGGATGGCAGTTGTGAAGTGTGAGCTTGCGTGCAGAGATCAAGTGGACGTTCTGAAGGGAGAGGGTTAAAGGAGGGAGGGAGGACAAAGTGTTGGGTTTGGATGCGGACAGGGCGTGCGGGTGGTGGATGATGAATATTGGGAATGAGGTTTCGATGGGTTTTTTGGGGAGGTATGGGCATATGCAGATGGAGGTTGGGCGTAAGCAGCCTCCATAGCATATGTTTCTTTTTGAGGAGGACGAGTCGTCGGAGTTTGGATCGGAATCTAGGAAGGGGAGTTCGGACAGGAGTTCCATTGATGAACGATTGAATGTACTTCCAGGTAGGGCTGTCAATGGTACGGGCTTCGGCCCGGGCCCGGCCCGAACCCGCTCTATTTATGCGGGTATGAGTTTTGCCTTTTACTACCCAAGCCCGACTCAGGCCCGATTCGGGTCGGGTACGGTTTTATCAAAACCCGGCCCGGTTGGCCCGACCCGACTATTAGTTTTTGGTCGTATCAAAATATGAGTGCGTATGTTATTTATTTACCATTTTGTTTGTTTACATGTAGATGTTTTTGCATACTTTTGTTATGAGCTTGACTACATCACCGTCCAATTTATATGTTAACATTGTTTGTATACAAATTTTAGAAAAGTTGCAGTTTTAAAATATGGTTTTAACATAAATATTCTGAGTTAGGTATATAGTTATTACCCAGCGGACTTAAAAAGCCCGACGGGCCGGGCTCGGATATTGGGTTGAAATACCCTGCGGGTTCGGGCCGGCCTCGGGTTTTAATTATTGTAATTGGACTCGGGTCCGGTTTTATAATACCCGGACCGAACCCTGCCCATTGACAGGCCTACTCCCAGGCTCTTCGACTATATGTTATACCGTTTTGAGTGGTTTTGGAAGGTGCTATATTTTAGGTATTATGCTAACTCGCGTAAGCTCTTCTCTTTTCAGACTGCTGGCCGACGAAAACCGGTGTAGTGTCATTGCAATTCTCAATCCATCAAATTGGGGTGTTTGAGGGGTTATAAATTTTTTGTAATCATACCCTCCTCGCTGATTGCATTGTAAAATTAATCTTTATAAAACTAGAGAATAAATATATGAATATATATGTAATATTAGTTTAGTAGGAATGAAACACCCCACACTCCTTAGTATCCCAAAAAGGGCACACTAAAGAATATGGTTTGTTATAGATATAGCTAAATTTTTTACAGAGACTAAGGTTCACAACACAAATAAATGAAACAGCGCAAACATTTAAATAGTAACTCACTAAAAATTAAACTTCATAAATAAGTCATAAAACCAAATATGTCTCAAAATACCAAATACACATGTCTTATGAAAAATACCATCTCAATCATATCATCAGAGTACATAAATAAAACCATCCATCTCATCAAGTACTAGTACATCCAATCTCAAATGAAAAGAAAACTAGAATAAAATACTGTTTAACTATTTGCTTTGCTTATATGGTTCTGATTATTTTGATTGGATTGATTGCACTTTTCTAAAACTGCTTTGATTGGGATGAAATCTCAATCCTAGTTTAATTAGGCTGAAGTCCTAATTCTACCCTTTGATCGGCCTTCTATCTCTGTTGTACCACTCTGAGCTAGTCTCATCCTGTGGGTCTCACAGCAAAAGACACCTGTAGCGCTTTGGAACTCAATAGCGACTTATCTCCCTACTTCGATGCTGCACGCTCGGTCACCGCCGGTTCGCACTATCTGTTGCTCCCTCTTTTGACCTCTTATCTACCTACTTCGGTATAAACGTGCCCAGCCTCACCTGATCTATTGTGAGACTGATGCAGCGCGAGATAAAGGTAAACACTTACCTTAAGTCGGAGCCGCTCCTCCTTAGGTCGCGAACGAAATCGCTCCAGCAGCCTATGTCGCGATTTCCTTAGGTCGCGAGTCACTCCAGCTTTCCTGAATCGTAGGTCGCGAAGCTGCCTTAAGTCGTGGGTCGCTCAGCCCTAAGTCGCGAAGCTACAGTTAGGTCGCGAATTCCTTAAGTCACGACGAATTCCTTAGGTCGCGAGTCGCTCCAGCCTTATGTCGCGAATTATCTAATGTCGATGCCGAAGTTGCTATGTCGCTGCCCAAGTTGCTATGTCGCAATGATCATAAGTCGTATGTTGATTTTAAGTCGTGAACTCCTGTATGTTGATAGGTCGTATTGTTTAGGTCGTTGCTGTTTGATTTTTAAGTCGCGTGCGTTGTTTCTTTAGGTCGAGTGTGTGTTTTTGTAAGTCGTTTGTACTATTTGTGATGTATTTTCTTAAGTCGTGTGAAGTGTTGTAACGTGTGTTGAGTTGTAAGCTCCTATAAATAGCGGGTGAGTTGTATCATTTAAAAGGAGTTGATTTTTGAATAAAATTTGGTTTGTGCTTTGTGCCACCATTAAAATTGGAAGTTGAGTGTTATCTCCTTTCTCTATCTTCGGATATTCGAGTGTGCTCGAATCAACGAACTTGAAGCCGATTCACGGAATCTCGTGCGCGAGATCAACGTCGAAGAATCGTAGATCTTCTAACGCGGTATCGTGCGCGATCAACGTGTTGAAGATAGCTAGAATCCAATATCTCGAGAGATCAACGGATTTGGGCACTTGGGTATCTTCAATTCATCTTGTTTCATCGATTCATTTTCCGCGAATTCATCAATTCGTGAGTTGTGTGATCCTGTAGGCTGCGTCATTTGGTATCAGAGCTAGGAGACGAACTTTTCCAAGTTCGTTGGGTGTTTTGAGATTTCAAACAAGTTGGGAGTTTATAAATCTCGAATCAAAACAGATTTTTTTTAATCGAAGCGAAGTGTGTGTTTGGATTTGTTGAAGATTTGACAATGCTTCCAAGAAGAGTTAATCGTCATCAGAATGTTGCAGATGTGTATCGAAGAGAAGATGCTGAACAAATGGAGCAACGAATTAGTGATAAATTCAATGAGAAGTTTGATGAGGGAATTGATAGATTGGAAAGGCTCATGATGGATATGAATCAAACTCGACAAAGAGCATCGCCAGGTTCAAATCAAGGTGGACATAGAATTTCGCCGTCAAATTCCGAGAGGAGAAGAATGTCACCACCCTCGGATCGGGAAAGAAGAGAACCGTCAGTTTCGGGAGAAAGAGACGTGCGTGGTAGCAGAAATGTTGATGGTCAGAATCGACATCGACATACGTCAGATTTGGAGGAATCCAATGATGGTGGTAGTAGCTCTTGTCGAAACCGTGGCCAAGGGCGAAATCGAAATAGAGATTCCGAAGATGATCGTCGATGGGAGTCGGGGATGAAAACAGAGATTCCAGAATTCAAAGGGGGAATGCTAGCGGAAGAGTTTCTGGATTGGTTATCAAATGTTGAAGAAATTTTTGACTTCAAGGAAGTACCCGAACATCGTAGAGTTAAGTTGGTTGCTACACGATTGAGGGAAAGAGCTATGGCATGGTGGCAACAAACTAAACTTACACGGGAAAGAATGGGAAAGTCGAAGATTGTTTCATGGGAAAAGATGAAGAAGTTGTTGAAGGCTACTTTCTTACCTTATAATTATCAGTCTCTTATGTATCAGCGCTTGCAGAATTTGAGACAAGGGACAAAGTCGGTAAATGATTATGCAGACGAGTTTTATCAACTGATTGCTAGAAACGATATCATGGAAATGGAGGAACAGTTGACATCCAGATTTGTTGGAGGATTGAGAATGCAAATTCAGGATATGGTAAATATGTTTGATCCGAGATCTGTTGCTGAAGCACACCAGAAGGCTCTAGCTTGGGAGAAGTAAGGTAGAAGAGGAGGTGATGCGTTTACAAGTTCGAGCAATCAGGTGAAGGGGGCTAGTAACAATACTAATGTTTCCAAGGCTGTTAGTAAACTGGTTGTCAATGAAGCTGCTAAGACCAAGGTCAACAACAATTTCAAGTGTTATAACTGTCAGGAGTTTGGTCATAAGAGCAATGAATGCCCAAAGCGTAAGAAGCGAGCGATGGTTGCTGAGGTTGAGGATGAGGATGGAGAAGTAGAATGTTCCAATTCACCACAGGTTGAGGAGAAAGAAGAATTATTGACGGGAGACGAGGAATATTCTTTAATGATGAGGAGATCTTGCTTGACGCCAAAGCAGGAAGAGGAGACTAGTTGGTTGAGGAGTAATATTTTTCAGTCGACATGCACAATTTTGGGAAAAGTTTGTAAGTTTGTTATCGATGCAGGGACTTGTGATAACATCATCTCTACAAAAGCTGTAAAAGGTTGGCGTTAAAGACAAAGAAGCATCCCAAACCCTAAAAATTGGCTTGGCTGAGGAAAGGTGGGGAAGTGAAGGTTGGTCGAAGAGCTTGTGTAACTTTTTCCATCGAAAAGAAGTATAAGGATGAAATTTGGTGTGACGTGGTGGATATGGATGTATGTCATTTGTTGTTAGGAAGACCGTGGTAGTTCGATAGAGCCGTGCAACACGATGGTAGGACTAACTGCTATAGTTTCATTTTCGATGGCACTAGAATCACTTTAGTTCCTAAAAGGCGACAACAAAGTGAAAGCAAGTTGGAGGAAATCGAGGAACTAAAGACTCTGTTATCTTTGAAGGAATTTGTCAAAGAAGTAGAGGATAGCCCTGAAGTATTTCTGTTGATTGGACGTGAAAGTAGTGAAGCGGTTGAAATTCCTGAGGAAGTTAAGCCAGTGTTGAAGGAATTTGAAGATGTGTTTCCTAAGAATTACCAAAAGAGTTACCACCGTTGAGAGACATACAACACCAGATTGATCTTGTTCCGGGAGCTGTGTTACCACATAGACCACATTATAGAATGAGTCCAAAGGAGCACGAAGAGTTGAGAAGGCAGGTGGAAGAGTTACTTGAACAAGGGCGCGTACAAGAAAGTTTAAGTCCTTGTGCAGTACCAGCCTTGTTAGTGCCAAAGAAGGATGGAACTTGGAGAATGTGTACAGATAGTCGAGTACTAAATAAGATTATGGTGAGGTACAGATTCCCGATGCCAAGATTGGACGACTTGTTAGATCAGTTGAGTGGAGCTGCTATCTTTTCAAAGATTGATCCGAAGAGTGGGTATCATCAGATTCGAATTCGACCAGGGGATGAATGAAAGACAGCCTTCAAGACACGGGAGGGGTTGTATGAATGGCTGGTCATCCCATTTGGTCTTTCGAATGCACCTAGTACTTTTATGCGAGTGATGAATCAGATCTTTCGACCGTTTATTGGAAATTTCGTGGTGGTATACTTTGATGATATATTGATATATAGTGGAAGCACAGAAGAGCATCTACAACACTTGCGGGAAGTGTTGATGATACTTCGTCAGGAGCAATTTTACGCGGCAACAAAGAAGTGCATGTTCATGACGCACAGTGTTTTGTTCTTGGGGTATGTATTGTCCAAGAAAGGTATCCATGTGGATCAAAGTAAAGTTAAAGCAATCAAGGATTGGCCACAACCCAGGACTATAAATGAAGTGAGAAGTTTCCATGGTTTAGCATCATTCTACCGAAGGTTTATTCCACATTTCAGTAGCGTGATGGCACCAATGACAGATTGTATGAAAGGAAAGCAGTTTGTGTGGACTGAAGAGGCTGATTCTGCTTTCCAACAGATCAAGACACTCTTGACTACAACACCGATTCTTAGATACCCAGACTTTCAGTTGCTCTTTGAGCTAGATATTGATGCATCTAAGGTTGGAATTGGTGGAGTGTTAAGTCAAAAGGGTCGTCCAATTGCTTATTTTAGCGAGAAAATTTCTGGAGCCAAGACAAGATACAGTACCTATGACTTGGAGTTCTATGCTATTGTCCAAACCATAAAGCATTGGAGACACTATTTGTTTCATAAAGAGTTTGTGTTGTATACTGACCATGAAGCATTGAAACATTTGCAGGGATAGGATAAGATTGCAGCCAGGCATGCTTCATGGATCGCATACTTGCAACAGTTTACATTTGTTGTAAAGCATAAGTCGGAAGTTACAAATTGTGTGGCAGACGCATTGAGTAGAAGAAATCATTTGTTGACTACGATGAGAGTTGAAGTGACGGGGTTTGATGTTTTTCCAGATTTGTTTGTTGAGGATCCTTATTTTGCCAAGGTTGTAGATGAAGTCGAGAAAGGGAGGACGGATGAGTATGTGTTGGTAGAAGGTTTTCTATTTAAGGGAAATCGGTTATGTATACCAGAGTGCAGTTTGCGAATGAAGATTGTGAAGGAATTGCATGAAGAATGTCATATGGGAAGAGATCGTACCTTGCAGTTGATTTCTCAATCATATTTTTGGCCTTCCATGAGGAAAGAAGTTGAAAGATTTGTGCAGAGATGTCACATATGTCAAGTTTCCAAAGGGATAGCAACGAATGCAGGATTGTATATGCCATTGCCTGTGCCTACTAGACCATGGGTTGATGTTAGCATGGATTTCGTTTTGGGTTTGCCAAGAACTCAACGAGGGAATGATTCTATATATGTTGTGGTGGATAGATTTTCGAAGATGGCACATTTCATAGCTTGTAAGAAGACCGCCGATGCAGTCCGTGTTGCTCAATTGTTCTTTAAAGAGGTTTATCGACTACATAGGCTACCTGAGTCTATTGTTTCTGACCGGGATACTCGATTTCTAAGTCATTTTTGGTTCAGTCTGTGGAAGATGGTTGGGACTAAGCTAAATTTTAGTAGCGCCTATCATCCACAAACGGATGAGCAAACGGAAGTGGTGAACAGATCTTTGGGAAACTTGTTGAGATGTCTTGTGAAGGATAATTTGAAGAGCTGGGATGTGAAATTGTTTCAGGCAGAATTCGCACATAATCATGCCGTTAATCGAAGTACTGGATTCAGTCCATTTCAAGTGGTATATTCAGCAATTCTAAAGGGACCGTTGGATTTGTCGACAGTTCCACTTCAGAAAGGGGTTGTTAAACGAGCTTGTGATTTCGTGAATGAGTTGCAGGAGTGTCACAGGATTGTTCATGAACGATTGCTTAAGTCAAATGAGAAGTATAAGAAATTGGCAGATAAGAAGCGAAGGAGTGTGGAATTCAAAGAGGGTGATTTTGTTTACGAAGTATTGATGAAAGAACGTTTTCCAGTTGGAACTTACAACAAGTTGAAAGCTCGAAAGATTGGTCCAGTAGAAATATTGAAGAAGATCAATGATAATGCGTATCAGTTAAGGTTGTTGGAAAATGTTCATACTTCTGATGTTTTCAATGTCAAACACTTAATTCCGTATTATGGGGAGAAGCTTGTCGAAGAAGAGGAGAGCGTGAATTCGAGGTCGAATTCTTTTCAACCATGGGAGGATGATGCAGCGTGAGATAAAGGTAAACGACTTAACTTAAGTCGAAGCCGCTCCTCCTTAGGTCGCGAACGAAATCGCTCCAGCAACCTATGTCGCGATTTCCTTGGGTCGCGAGTCACTCCAGCTTTCCTGAGTCATAGGTCGCGAAGCTGCCTTAAGTCGTGGGTCGCTCAGTCCTAAGTCGCGAAGCTACAGTTAGGTAGCGAATTCTTTAAGTCGCGGCGAATTCCTTAGGTCGCGAGTCGCTCCAGCCTTATGTCGTGAATTATCTAATGTCGATGCCGAAGTTGCTATGTTGCTGCCCAAGTTGCTATGTCGCAATGATCATAAGTCGTATGTTGATTTTAAGTCGTGAACTCCTGTATGTTGATAGGTCGTATTATTTAGGTCGTTGCTGTTTGATTTTTAAGTTGCGTGTGTTGTTTCTTTAGGTCGACTGTGTGTTTTTGTAAGTCGTTTGTGATGTATTTTTCTTAAGTCGTGTGAAGTGTTGTAACGTGTGTTGAGTTGTAAGCTCCTATAAATAGCGGGTGAGTTGTATCATTTAAAAGGAGTTGATTTTTGAATAAAATTTGGTTTGTGCTTTGTGCCACCATTAAAATTGGAAGGATAGTGTTATCTCCTTTCTCCATCTTTGGATATTCAAGTGCGCTCGAATCAACGAACTTGAAGCCAATTCACGGAATCTCGTGCGCGAGATCAACGTCGAAGAATCGTAGATCTTCTAACGCGGTATCGTGCACGATCAATGTGTTGAAGATAGCTAGAATCCGGTATCTCTAGAGATCAACGGATTTGGGCACTTGGGTATCTTCAATTCATCGATTCATCTTGTTTCATCGATTCATTTTCTGCGAATTCATCAATTCATGAGTTGTGTGATCCTGTAGGCTGCGTCAGAGACCATCGGTCCTAGTCTGACAGGGTCCTACCCAGCTTCACCTAAGTGTTTTGTGAGACCATCAATCCTATTCTGAAAGGGAAATGATGCCGGTATGAGTCCTAACAAACAAAATCTAGTTGCGCCCCTTGTCCAAATCCCATGGTTTGAGTTTCTATTTATTGGCCACTTATTTACCTTGGGTCCCAGCCTCATCTAACTATTGTGAGACCATCAGTCCTAGTCTGAAAGGGTCCTGCCCAGCCTCACCTAATCTGTTGTGAGACCATCAGTTCTAGTCTGAAAGGGAGTGCTATGGTATGGGCCCTATTTCTATGTTTTCTTATTAACTTAGTGTAAGTTCTTAATAGAAGCCTCTTCTGTTATTTCTTCTGTATCTGCTTATTAACTTAATCTAAGTCTTAAAATAAGCATTTTCTGTTATCTTTAATTATTCCTGTATTATAATTTTGCTTATTAAATTAACCCAAAGTCTAAGTTTTAAAATAAGCTTTTCCTACTATTTCTTCTATTTTCTCTTTTTAGTTGTAATTACCTGTTATAACAATGCTTGCAAATATCTTAAATTTGCCTATTTCAGTCTATGTCCAATTAATTACACTTCTTCCTATTTTACATCTAATTTATGTAAATTTAGTGTCTTTCTATTTAAGTCCATATTTGCGAATTATTATTTTCTATTTATTTTATTCACGTAAAAAGGAATAAAAGAAACTAACGATTACAGGCTAAATTTCAACTAAAAAGGAATAAATGTAAATAACAATAAATGACTGTAAATAATTGGGAAAAACTGTAGATAATAGTAAATAATTGCACATAACTGAAATAAAATAGCTAAATAACAATAAACTGGAAAGAAAGTCTAAAATTTACTTAAAATGGACTGTAAATAAACTTGCATAAACGTTGTCCCAAAATTGTAGAAAAACTACAACTATTGGAAACCCTATTATTTTAAATTACTTAAAAATCTAAAATAATTACTTAAACACTCACCTGTGGTCCTTAGCTCTTTTCCTTGGCCTTCCCGGATCCACTTCTAGGGTGTAAAATATTTTAATTAAAAAGAATTTCATCTTAGAAAAATATTCTATTTAGGGTCCAGCCTCAGGCAATGAACCCAGATAGAAGAAAATCTGAATGAGAAAAATAGCTAGGTCTAGGGTCTTATTTATAGTGTCACTTAGGGATCTCAGGCCGTTGGATTTGAAGATTAAATCTGGTGCAACCACATCATAGGCTCGTTGGGAACCGTCGGATGGAAGCACGAATGCACGAGATTGGAGAGAATTGGGAAAAACACATCATTATTTAACCTGGACGAACGCTTCTCAATACATGGGCAGGTCGACCCCATGTCGACCAATATAAGCTAGGGGTCGACCTAGCTTTGGGGAGGGTCGACCTGACCTATATATATTTTTCTTTCTTTTTTCTTCGTTTCAGCTCGGATTTTGACAAACTATATATGGAAATTGATCAGAAAACTGTTAGTCCTTAAGATGATGGTTTTGATGACAACAACCTTAGAATAAGATTATAAAATATAAATACTAACATTATAATTTAGATATATATGTATATGCAGGATTTAACCATGCAGGTACAAAGAATGAGGACTGTACAGTATAGAGATTCAAGATATCAAGAATATCAAGATTATCAAGAGTTCAAGATTTCAAGATAAGTATTGAGTCTAGAATTACGTTAAAACTTCATAATAGCACTGAAATCTTCACTCCATTTTTCTTTTGGGATGGAACACATTTCTACCTTTTTAGTGGCTTACAAACCCACGACAAGTAGCTTACAAACCTACGACAAGTGGCTTACAAACCCATGAACATCCTGGTTTTGTACAAGTTCTCGAGTCCTGATATGATGAGATATTCTGCAGGAAGAAGCTTGCAAAACTATTTCAAAATGATTTTCAAAACTACTTCAGAATGATTTTCAAAACTGCTTTTCAAAATGTTTTAGCCTTAAAAATTATCTTTTCAAATGATTTTCAAAAAGATGTTTTAGCCTTAAAATATTCTTTGTTTTTGTTTTTAAATAAACTCTTGTTTTAAACTTCATTTGTTTTTAAACTATCTTTTAATTATAATATATTTATACTTAGATTTAAATATAAAATTATAGTAAAATTTTATATATATTATTCTCTATATTGATCTATGTATTTTATCTATAGTCAAGTATATTTATAAAGTTTAAATAGTTTTTAATATAAGATAAAGGTTATTTTCAAAGAAAATCAAATCATCAAAAAATGCTTTGGGATGTCGACATGCCCTAGTACCCCATGTCGACATAGTGACAGTTAAATTCAAAAATTTGAATTTCAAAAGAAGTGTGTATTCGCCATAACCTTTCATGAATGGACATGGCCGTTGTTCTTCTATAAATAGGGGTTAGTTTCAACGAATTTTTATACAGATTTTCTGGTTTTTCACTTCTCTTCTTCTTCCATATTTTCTTATTCAAAATCATATCATTACTCTACCAAAATCAACATTGAATCTAACTAGATCATCTCTGGTTTGATTCTCTATCACTATCTCAACAAGATGCTAGTGCTATTCAGAGTTATAGGCTTCTTTGTAATCTATCTAGCGAGAAAAGGTGTGATTGTAGCCTAGGAAATCAATCAAGCGAGAAAAGGTGTGATTGTAGCCTTGGAAATCAATTGGGTGAACTTGTTGCCCTGGAAATCAAGTATCTCTACCCAGAGGATTGTGATTCTAGAGGGTGTACCTCGTAGCCTTGAAACCGAGGGTGTAATTGTTGAATTGCTTTTGAAAGGAAATCCGTACTTAGTTGTACGGGACTGGATGTAGGGTAACTCCGAACCAGTATAAAATCTGGTGTATTCTTTCCTTTACCGCTTTTACTTTATTTCTGCATCTGTGTTTGTTTCTGTGATTATATCCGTGTCTGAATATTGCATACATTTGTGTTCAAATTAACATAATCTCAAAAAGATTTAGTAATTTCTTAATAACACTATTCACCCCCCCCCCTCTAGTGTTATTTCTAGCCTTAAGATCCGTAATCCGCATTCCTCACATTTGGTATTAGAGCAAGGTTTTCAAAATTTTCATAATCTGATTTTTGAAATAGTTTTTTTTTAAATGGCTATATTTAAGAAATTTGTTAATGCATGTTTAGAAATATTCAGATCATCATTGTCTCTTGAGTCTGCATATAATCAAGATTCAAATACAAGTTGTCTACTAAGATTGTTTGATGTGCAAGAATCATGCTTTATGGGAGTTGAGGAATCAATCCAGAACAAACAAACTGTGCAGATCAAAAAGAACAAATGGATACTCGATAGTGGATGTTCTAGACACATAACTGGGAATATGCTGAATGATATAATATACAAAGACGGAGGACTGGTTAACTTTGGAGACAATTCAAAAGGTTATGTGATCGGCATCGGCAAAGTCGGTAACTCTGAAACTCCTATTATTACTAATGTTTTGCTAGTTAAGAATCTGAAACACAATCTGCTAAGTATATGTCAACTATGCGATAAAGGATATAAAATTAAATTTGAAAAATTTAAGTGTCACATTGAAGATAATAATTCAACCATAATATTTGAGGGAATTAGGAAAAAGATTATTTATATTCTTAGTATGAAAATTTCAAATGATAACTTGTGTCTTTTGGCAAATGCAAGTGACCCTTGGATTTGGCATAAGAGATTTGGGCATTTGAATTTCAAACTTTTATCTAGACTGTCAAAACATGATCTAGTAAGAGGTCTCCCTAAAATGAATTTTAAAGTAGATAGTCTATGTGATGCATGTCAACTAGGAAAACTTAGAAAAAGCTCCTTTAAATTAAAAGATATGATTTTCACTTCGAAACCTCTTGAATTACTTCATATTGATCTATTTGGTCCATCTCAAATTTTATCAATAAATAATAGTAAATATGTTTTTGTAATTGTAGATGATTATTCTAGATTTACATGGATAATATTTTTTAAACATAAAAGTGATACTTTTGAAAATTTTAAGAATTTTTCAAAAAGGATTCAAAATCAACTTTCTCAAAAAATTATAACCATCCGTAGTGATCACGGTGGTGAATTTGAAAATGAAAAGTTTGATGAATACTGTAATAAAAAGGGAATAATTCATAATTTTTCATTTCCAAGAACTCCACAACAAAACGGAGTAGTAAAACGTAAAAATAGGATGATTCAAGAGTGTGCGAGAACTATGCTTTCTGATAGTAATTTACCAAAGTACTTTTGGGCAGAAGCAGTTGCTACCGTCTGTTATATTTTAAATAGAATTTTAATTAGACCTTTAACTGATAAGACATCTTATGAACTTATTTACTCAAAGAAACCTAAGGTATCTTATTTTAGAATTTTTGGAAGTAAATGTTTTATTTTAAATACAAAAGATAACTTAGGTAAATTTGATCCTAAATCCGACAAAGGTATCTTTATTGGATACTCTAATAGAAGTAAATCATACAGAGTCTTTAATTTAAGAACTAATACCATCGAAGAAATAATGCATTTTTCATTTGAAGAAAATTTCAAAATTTTTGAAGAAATAAATGATGAAGATGATTTGATCACTCAAAACCAAGAGTCAACTGAAACTAATAATGAATTAAATCATCCTAATAAAAGGATTAAACTTTTAAAAGATCACCCTATAGAAAATATACTTGGAGATATGCAATCTGTTGTTAAAACTAGAAACCAACTAAGTCAAATGAGTAATGTAGCTTTATATCAACTATTGAACCCAAAAATCCAGAAGAAGCATCAACTGATGATTCATGGATTTTGGCTATGCAAGAAGAATTAAATCAATTCACTAGAAATGATGTTTGGGAACTTGTTCCTAGACCTGAAAATAAAACAATAATTGAAACTAAATGGGTTTATAAAAATAAAATGAACGAACAAGGAGAGGTTGTTAGAAATAAAGCCCGGTTAGTCGCTCAAGGTTATTGTCAAGAAGAAGGAATAGATTTTGATGAAACCTTTGCCCCCGTAGCAAGATTAGAAGCCATTAGGATTCTACTTGCTTTCGCAAATCATAATAATTTCAAATTATTTCAAATGGATCTTAAAAGTGCATTTTTAAATGGTTTTGTAAAAGAAGAAGTATTTGTTGAACAACCACCACTTTTTGAAAATGATAAATTTCCAAATCATGTTTACAAACTTAAGAAAGCTTTATATGGTCTAAAGCAAACTTCTAGAGCCTGGTATGATAGACTAAGATCTTACTTGTTACAATCAAATTTTGAAATAGGTAAAGTAGATAATACTCTTTTTATTAAAAGAAATAAAAATGATATTCAACTAGTACAAGTCTACGTAGATGATATCATTTTTGGATCAACTAATTTTGAAATGAATAAAGAATTTTCTGAAATAATGACAAAAGAGTTTGAGATGAGTCATATGGGTGAATTAAACTTCTTTTTAGGATTACAAATAAAACAATTAGATAATGGTATTTTTATTAGTCAAGAAAAATATGCTAAAGACCTAGTTAATAAATTTGGTTTGACTACTACGAGTGGAAAACCCACTCCCATGGCAACCAATGAGTACCTTAGTAAAGAAGATCTCTCGAAAGATGTAGATCAAAAATTATATAGAGGAATGATTGGATCACTACTCTATATCACTGCGAGTAGACCTGATATCATGCATAGTGTCTGTCTCTGTGCAAGGTATCAATCCCAACCTAAAGAAACTCACTTAAAAGCTGTAAAACGTATTATAAGATATGTTAAACACACCTTTAATTATGGCTTATTTTATCCTAAAAATGATTCGTTTGACTTAATATCTTACTGTGATGCTGATTATGCTGCTTGTAAATCAGACCGAAAAAGTACAAGTGAAACTTGTCACTTTTTAGGGCATTCTCTGATTTCCTGGTTTAGTAAAAAGCAAAACACAGTTTCTCTATCAACAACTGAAGCAAAGTATATTTCTGCTGCTTTGGCTTGTTCTCAAGTAATATATATGCAACAAACTTTAAAAGATTTTGGTTTAAATATCTCAAAATCACCAATTTATTGTGATAATACTAGTGCAATAAATTTATCCAAAAATACTACTCAACATGCTCGAACTAAACATATTGATATTAGACACCATTTTCTCAGAGATAATATAAGTAGAGAAGTAATTACTCTCGACTATATCAATTCTGAAAATCAAATTGCTGATATTTTAACAAAACCCTTAAATGAATCTACATTTACTAAATTAAGAAGAGAATTAGGTATTTGTTCATTAACTGAAATATAAAATATAAATAACAAAGTATAATTAAAAATTAAATCAAAATAAATCAAATAGTAAAAATATTGAGAACCATGTCAACATCCCCCCTATACCCATGTCGACATATAACGTTTTTTAAATTTTAAAATTTTTTCCCACCAAATTCAAATAATTAGTTATATATTCTTCTTATTTTCGAAATTTTCTTCATTCTCTCTGTTCTCTTTTTGTTCTATCTTCTGAAATCAATTTATCAATGGCCTCCTCTTCCAAGTCAAACATAAAATCAAACTTTTCGTTCCCTTCTCCTACTCTGATCTGTTCCAACGTACTACGCTCGCCCGAGTGACAAAAATGGAGGATTCTCTGAAGGATGCAGTTCGGTTAATGACTGAAATTCAAATAGTGCAACTCCGAATGGCAAAATAATAGGAAAGGCAAGGAAAAATCCTTAGAAATTTGCAAAAATTTCTAATGGACAATCATGCTAATCCAATCTTTATTGACAAGGACTCTTCAGGAGATCATGAACAAGAGGAAAGTGAAGAAGAAGAAGAAGAACCAATGGAAGAAGAGCATGCGGAAGACAACGACAAAGTCATTTGTGTTGGCGAAGTATGTTTTGACAAGGACGGAAACTTGGTTGAACAACGTGAAAATTTCTGTTTCCATTATCCAAATTGTTCGATCCATAGATCTCCAATTGTCAAAGATACTCTGTAGTTTCTTCTCTTTCGTTTTCATCATTTTGTGTATACTTGTCACGTTTTACGAAAATGTAAATTTAAACAAATATATAATTAATAAATGTTGTGTGTTCTTATATATGATTCCTATATAAGTTATATATATAAGTATTATATAGATACTTGGTTAGGAATGTTAGTAGTTTAGGACTAAGTTCTAGGTTTACAAGTAAGTATTGATTATCTATGATAACACTATCATTGTAATCATATAGGGTATTAGACTAAGAGTTATATAGTTTGGAGTTAGTTTGTTTTTGTTGATGACAAAGGGGGAGAAGTATAAAATAGGGTAGTTAGGCATAGATTAAGGGGGAGTTATTAGTTTTAGGGGGAGTCAATAGGATAAAAGTAATATTTTATAAACATTGTCATCATCAAAAAGGGGGAGATTGTTAGTCCTTGAGATGATGGTTTTGATGACAACAACCTTAGAATAAGATTATAAAATATAAATAATAACATTATAGTTTGGATCCGTAATCCGCATTCCTCACAAAAACTACCACGGACACAATGGTGCAACTCCCGTCGCTCGATTCCGATAATTTCAAAAAGTTATTTTATCATTTAATTAATTTGTTAATTAATTATTATAGCTTAAATTTTGGGTTGTTATAGGAAAAGTCTTAAAACCGGTGTATGTTAGACTCTTAAGTATGTATTGATCGGTTACAACAACACTTTATGTAAGCCAATCAATACCGCTACAATCATTTACGATCAAAACCTCTCATATCCGATACTACAAAACTCCTAAACGGAGCCTTAAAACTTAGGACTCCAAATCTGCATAAGGGGATTTCAATAGGGTCTGCGAATTTTGGTTTGAGATCCGGCGGGCTGTTGAAATTTAAGGTATGTGAGCGAATGTAAAAATTATGTTTGGTAGGCTAACATTAAATTTTAGTTTTCATAAATGCTAAAATAAATTGCTCATGCGCTTTTGCAGCATATACTTGCCCATTTAGCGGACGATTTGTCCATCAAACTTGAACTTTCCAATAACCAGTGGGATCCACTGTTTTGTACTATTTAATCACAAAGCAAGTTCCAATGATACTCGCTTCTGTGAGAGTATGTTTAACATTGCTCTTTAATATTTGGTGTTCGAAGTGCTTTTATTACGAAAGATGGAGAAATTTTGGCATACATAGATCTAATTATAAAAAAATAGTTTTAAGTCCTCTCAATTTTCTTTTATAAAATAAATCCTTATTTTTTGATAAATATATGTAATCCAGGGGTATTCGGGCAATTTCACAAAGCTTAACATGTGCTATTATGATATATGTCCATCGCTCACAATCACCGACAATACATGTCTTAGATGCCACTTTTAAATTTGAAAACGAAAGAAGTAAAAAAATTCTAAAAAGTGTGATGTACAAAATAGTTTTTACTAAGAAGGGATGTAAAACAAATAAATGACTAATGCTACCTTATTTACACTTACTAATATAATGTAAAATTTAACAAAATTGAATATAAAACATGTTCTTCTTAATGTCTTTTTTGTTTTTTACTCAACAAGAAACTACCAATCAACGATAAATTAGCATCAAAATTGATTAAAGGTCATGTTTAAACCATCATGCATCAACATACAATCGAAGCCTATAAGCTTAAGCAATAATAAGTCACGGTTCGATAGAAAAATGTAATTCTACTTAAAATATGGTGGCCTCATTGGTATTAAGAAATACAAACATGGACGTTAATTGTATTTTTAAGAAATGGTAATAGAACGTGTAAATCCAAATGCTCTTCGTAGCACATTGTAAAACAGAGTGCTCCTATGAATACTCAACCATCAACTTCCTTATATCATAATAACACTAGATAATTTCAAATCTCTTCCTCCACCCAACTTAGTTTCATCGAACAAATTTACCTACCAGTATGAATCTTGACAATGTGACTATTGTAAGCACTTTACCAGCTCTTAGTATTCTTTTACCGATTTCCACAACGATGTTCCACCAGATACCCAATTGTTTTATATCGTGATATTATGTTATTGATTAATTACACATACGACTATATTAGTGAACCGACTATTTGTTGGAACTGGGCCAGCCGAGGCAGAAGTTATAGCGAAATTTCTAATTTTTTTACCATATTTGATTTTTATTGGGTTTATTAAATCTAATCTATTTAGAACATTTCTAAATTTTATTTAAATAATTTTTTTTTGTTGCAAAGACAAGCGGAGTTTTATCCTGATCCTCTATACCAGCATTTTATTGAAAGGAAAAACATTACATATAATCTAAAACAAACAAGATAGTATGAAACATAATGCGAACAAAACATAAAACATGAAACGAAGAAAAGAAAACCCAACCAACGATCAAACTGTCTTGTGCACGTGTCAATGCACTGTCCAATAGATGTTATTTGATGTCCGCTGTTTTGTTATCCACCATTGCATGCTGAGGGTTATTACATGGTTTATTTCATTCATAATAACTAATGGCATTCGCTCCTTCAGTTCAAAAACACGAAATTCCTCTCTCTCCAAATTTCTCGTGTGAAATTTTTAACAGCGCAGAGCAGGGTTCTAGTCTTCCTCTCTTTACGTTTCGATTGTCTACAGATCCTTCGCCATTCAAGTGCGTGATTGTTTTGTGGGAGAGGTAGTTGAAAGGTACGTAGATAGGCAGTCATTCCATATTGCATATATATAATGGCATTCAAAGAGCAGGTGCGAGATTGTTTCAGGATCTGTTTTACAGAATGCACATTTATTATCAGGAATTAATTCTAATTCAAATAACCTGTGTTTGGTCAGTAATGGTTCTTTGAGTATTTTCCAGAGATGTAAGTTGTTTCGTTGCTTGTCTTCAATACTCCAAGTTCTGCTGTACCAGTTATCTTTTACCAAAGTTAAGTGTTGAGTCAATGCTATGTATACCAGTTTTGTCGAGTGTTATTTATGCTGAGTAGTCCAGAGAAGGCCCTGCGTATCTGCTTTGTGATAGCTCTGCATGATAGTCTTCCAGAGCTGGTTGATATAAGGGTTGCTCGATCTAGGAAGTCAGATAGCTTCATTATCATAAAATCTTTCGTTTTATTTAAATTTATAAAATGATATTGTATTATTTAATTTATGTTATGCTAAAAACACAAACACGTGTATTATATACATACATATATCTGTGTGTGTGCATGTGCAACATATAAATCCTGCAAGGTATAACATGCTCATACATAGATGTTGGGATTTACACCGTAACAGATATGATAACTCGTCCAACATACAAGTATATTGTCAAAATGTATGTTTGTATATGTACTTTTATAGAAATAAAAAATGTTACAATTACTTATATATATAAACTAAATTTTTATTTAAATAATTTTGTATATAAAATATATTTATATTTATTTATTTATAGTCACAAGTATAAAATATTGTATACATTTATAAATATATGAATAAATTTTTTTATTGTAAAACCGAAATCAGTACATACACAAATATTTTTTTATAATATATATATATTATTAAATAAATATATGTATATGTATAATAATATGATAATAAATATAGATTAATACTTAAAAATATACAAAATATATATTCGATAGGTATGTATATACCAGGCCTTAGGTAGGCTTAGGAATAATTGTTTTTTAAAATTTAGATATGTATATTTTATATTAAAAACTATATAGAAATTTTAAAAATAATAAAAATATTTTTTAAAAATTAAAATTTGAATTTCAAACTTCATATAAATTCTAAACGATAATTTTGAATCCGAAAATTTTATTGTACAATTTTATAATTTAAAACCATTTAAAAATCTATTCTAAATAAATATCGGTTAATATTTAAATATTTTAAAAATAAAAAAGATGATTTTTTTATTTTGGAGAAAATATAATAATTGTTAATCTGGTTTTATGAAATATAAAACTTAATTTATAATACACACACACATATAGTTATTTAATTGAATTTATTTAAATTAAAAAATAATATATAAATGAAAAAAATTTATTCCTGCTGAAATTATTATACTTATTAAATGTTATATATAAAATTGTATTACCATATTTTAGTTAAATATGATGTAGTATTTAAAATATAAACTATATAGATATGTATAAATATTATATATTGAATTATTAAAAATAAAAAATGTTTTTTTAACATTGAGCCATGCTGCATATTGAAACATAAACGTAAATATTTTTTTGATATAAAACATTTATACATACAACCAATAAAAATTACGACAATATATTCATATATCGGAATCGACACCTAACTAACAATATAGTATATAATACATAAACATTACATATATTGATTGATATTCATAAATATGTTAGGAGTGTGCTACAGACAAAGCCTGTAAGCACACCTTAAAACGATGAAGTTTGCTCATAGAACTGATTTCCAATCCAGTAGAGTGCTAGTCACAGAACTGTTGACCATCGATTATCGAATAACGCTTGATTTGATTTAAACTTGAAAATTTAGAGCGGGGAAGGAAGGGTTCGATTAGACCTAAAGGGATATAGAATCTAAAAAAAGATAAAAAAATGAGAGTGGAGTTGCTAACATAGATGAGAATTAAGAGATATTGTAGGATCAATATCCTACACCATCTCTTACCATTTCTCTTCCATCTTAGCTCTCCATTTCAATGTCTCTTTTACACCATCACATGGCTGGCAATTCCCTATTGCGGCCGAACAAACCAATCCCATTTATGGGCTTTAAACCCATTTATGGTCAGAATAAATATTTTGCATTTAAATCTAATTTAAACGCTTATCTATATCGTATATCGATCAATATATTTATAACTATTATAAATACATTTAATATTTGTTTATTAAATCAAAATTAAATCTATAACATATATTTCATAAATATTAATTGATTTATAACAATTACAAATTAATTAAATCATTTGGTAAAATAAGTTCATCATTTCGGTTGTGTGACTCATTTGGTGTAAATTTGGTCAGCGATTAATATCGAAATATTTAAATATTAACGTTCACACATCACTTAGCAAGTGGTGACATTTTGGCCAAATTTATCACTTACTTGGTTTCGGTAAAAACCAATTTTACTTTGTTAAGCATTACCCAGTTATGACTTTTATTTACACCAATTTTCTTTGTCAAAACTATATCATTTTGGACTTATGGAATTTGCTAATGGTCAAAATTCCAACATCATCCACATTCAACTCTAAAGTACAAACATAAAGTCCTTGGTTCAATAATAACAATTATTATTAATTGAAATGCTCTGGCCAGAGACTTTGACTTTGAGTTGCCTTAAGTTAACCGTGATATTAAACTCATATGACCGAGGAGACGGATCCTCTCTTGAATAGTGTTTCACTTTCAATGCTTCCATTCGACCCAGCTATAGTCGTTCGATAGACACTTTATCACGATTTAACTATAATCAAAGTGGAGCTTCCACATTGAAGATCAATGGTATTCTTAAGTCAAGAGAACCGTGGAATTTTGTCACAACGATATTTTCTATTTGACATTATTTATATTAACTAACAGAAAACTATCGAGTGGTTCATCCTATAATTTTCCAATAACTATCGGTATGTAACCACTTAGTGCTTCCAGCAGCCATGGATAATGCACATGCCAACATTTGGAGAGCGTTATATACTATAGTCTCAACGGATTTATCAATATACAGCCTTGATACATCTTGAATAGGAATATTTAAAATGGTATATTTATTTTCATCGTGATAAATTACTCACAGTTACCGTAGTTTGTAACTACTATCACGAAAGATAACATTTATGGATTTTCTTTTAAATGTGTTTTTAATTAAATAAATTAATTAATATAACACATCCTATCAAGTATATAATAGAAAGGAAATAACTTTTATTTTGAACAAAATTGGTTATCAAGTTAGATATATGTAATAAATTACATTATTGTCCATATGGCATTCCTCTAGCTCTATTAATCTTCCATTTGCGCTTGGGGTCAATTATGAAATCTTATTCCAACTTCTATAGGAGGTTCCTTAAAAACCAGTCGGCTCAGTCCCTCAGTAAGCGAGTATGCTCTTATGTTTCAATCATTTACTCTATTAACCAATTTTCTCTGACACTGATAAACTACCTTTATCATGTAGAACAATTTGGAGTATGTCTCTCGACTTCTAATGAGCTCTAAGTCTGTTATGAACTATATTGTGACATTGTTGTCATATAACAATGTTATGAGATCCTCAATATTTGGAATCACCCTCGGCACTGTTATAAATTTATGCATTTATTATATATACATTGCTTTTATTGCGGTGTCATTTAAGGCGATATATATAGTCTCTTTCATTGATTCATCAGCAATCTTTCATTTGGAACATTTCTAACTTAATGATTCTTAACTTGAATTTATAATTGACATATTGTACTCAATATTACTTATGAAAGTTTGAGTCGAACACTCCTTTGTAAGGAGTTTATCGTTTCTATAAGCAATTCTCTAGTATTTCGTAAGACACGAGAACACTTTAAATTACCATCTAGTGATGTCAATTTGGATTTGATATTTGCTTAATGTATCAAATAAATAAACAAATCATGATATTTATACAACATAACATATATGATAATTCCTATTGCTAATGCATAAGGAATCCATCTTACATATTCCGTATCAAACATTTTAATAAGATGTCCTTACATATCGTTTAGGGCATTCCCAGTATATATTATTCTTACTATAAAAGACTTCATTTAAAAATCCATTGTTAAGTATTAAAATAAATAAAGCTGATTTTAATTGCATCGTTAACAATCAACAGTGTGTTGTTTACTTATGGTTTACAAATATCTATGTATCTTTTAATGTTCTTTCTTATGAACATACGCTTCCTCTAAATATTGATTGATAATCAAACTATTTGATACATCTATCAAAACACTTGCTTAATTTTGATAGAATGATACTTTCATATATACTCTCGGACTATATCCAAAAAACCTACAAACTCAGTATCGCTCCTACTGATTTCGAGATACTTCGGTTACTATGTGCTAATGGTCAATTTTAAATCATCATTTAGAATTTTCATTTTAGCACATGCGTACCAAACACAAAGTCATACTAAGAAATAATTTTATGAGTAAATTAGAACTGACTTGAGTACATCGAATGATGAGTCTGTTAAGTTAATTTTAACAGTTGAAATTCACGGTTTTATTCTTATCAATGTGGCTCACTATATTCCAACTCAATTTGTCTTTCTCTTATAGACACATTTATGGCCAATGGATCATATTCTTTGGATACTACCATCAAAATCATATTTTGATAAAGTACTTGGAATCTATTTTGGATTTGCGCATCATACCATATCATAGAACCAATACTCTTAATGGTTTAATTAAACCACTGAGATAACGAGAAACTCACATTTTCTCTTTAATGTACAAGAGTACTTATTAGACATTTGTTGTGTTTATTTCGGTTTGGTTAATTTCATCTCATCCCTTGCAATCATTTTTATCCTTGAAACATATCCAAATCCATTTTATACAAATAATTTCTCAAAGAAATTTCTTTGCTATGAAGTTGGTATTTCTTGAAACAACAGTGATTTTTAGTGCAACAAGATGGGCACTCATAAGAATTTTATGAATTAATTTATATGAAGCTGATTTTGCGTTAGTTTACAATATATTTATGCTCACACATAAATTAGTTATTCAACAACCATCATTCCCAAAGTTATCTTCGGACGATTCATACTAGATCCCTTATGTACAATTATTACATGCAATCTTTCGACTCGAACAACCTACCAACACCTTGACCTAGAATATGTAAGGGTTTCTTATAACCTTTATCTTTTATGGTTTTATAAACTATTCTTTGAATGATGTTAAATTTAACCTCGTGTACTATTCTTAAGTGCACACCTTATAGAAAGAGTTTAACTCAACTTCACTTATCATTAATTGTGCTTTTTCCAAAAAAGTTCGATTACTCCTTATCAATACATCATTACGTACTGTAGGGATGAGTGATCTTTGAGATTGAATCTTTATTCATATTAGGTACATATGGAACTCTTTCCAGTCTCACCCATTCAATCAAATCAAATCATTTACGTTGCATGTTATATTCTTTACTCTTGTTTTATATTCTATGAGCTTATCATAGGCTATACATGCATATCAAATACACATATCCATATCTGTGATAACTCATCGATAAATAAGACAGAGCACATGGATTCATTGTAGTATTAATAGACTTATGATTGCATACGTCTATATGTATCAATTCGATGAGTTCATCAACTCTTATGACGCTCCCACTAAATGGGTGCATAGTCCTTAATTGTTTGAGATATAATTAACTAATATCATATGATTCATAATCATATAAAAAGAATTATTTCTCAAAACTATGGCTTAGTCTATAATCCCAAAATAATTTTAGATACTTTAGTATTTTTTAATGCATCGCTTTTGTTATGAAAATAAATACTACATTATAGTCTTATTTCATAATGAATATTTATTATATTCACATTAAAATATAACTATTTCTATTTTTCAGTCGATACCCAAAACAGTCATTATTTTATAAATAATGTTCGGTATGTTTTATGAAAATAATTTTCATAATTTGATGCAACCAATAAGTACTAAATGACATGCTTCCACTATTTCCACCATTACTATAGTAACGTACTGAATTTGGATGTCTACCATTCACTTAATATAAATTATTTATTCCATGTACTATAACTTGTTTACAACAAAGATTTCTTTGATCAAATATCTTAAACTCGGAAAATAAATCTCATCGAAAATAATTTTCTATATGAAAATACATTTCAGAACAGAAATCCTATTTCTTATTTCAATGTAAAGTATTAATTATTATTATTATTATTGCAATTCTCATTTTCAATGTTTCTTTAAGTAGAAGTGACTATTTAATCTCTTCATCACAGCTGTACCTTAATTATAGCGAGTAATTTACAATGCATTTGATTATCCTTAATATTAAGGGCATCAACTATAGTGCACCTTACGTAAACTGATCAAACTGACATTTCAGTGATTAGGTTCTTAGATCTATATTTTAGACTTATGTTGCATTTAATACTATATGTTCATTCGTTATAATCAATCAAATTGAATACTCGATCTCACAATACGGTTTATTTGTTTGCTTCAAATGAACTAATTTCATTGAAGTATCATACACTAAAAACTATGACCATTCATCATATAACATTTATATGCAGTTTTATATGCATTTGTATTGCTTTTGAGTTCGGAAGTCCTAGAATGCAATACACGATCTTAACCAAATAAATATGTAAGCGACCAAATTACAACGTATTAAGTAGTTGTAAAATTAGGCATTTGCCTAAGCATAGAAAACAGTAACATGTAAGAAGTATTTATTAGTAAATATATGTTATATTTATATTTATCAATCTTCAATTCAGTTCAATTGTATATCTTAATTGATAAATATTTTATCAATCATATTAAATGCATAAATTTATGTATAGTATATGTTCTTACAATATTAGAAAGGTTAAATGTGATCGTTTTATTTTTCTAATAAGGCGGTAGTCTTTTTTGTTTTTCCAAACCCTATGTCGAAACATAGAAGTCTGTCGGCTTCACTAATGGGTGTTAGGACTCGTATGCCTTGTAATTCTGACCTTGAGGAAAGCTAAAAAAATCATAGCCCCATATACGATGGATAACTTCTTATTGACTGTCTCACATACAACTCTTAACTAGTGATATCTGCGCCGAATCTCGTCTTTACCTTGAGGAAAGCTCAAAAAATAAAGTGAAACTATTCACTCGGACCTAACATTTCATGATGGCCTAAGTTTAATGCACATACTTTGAGGAAAGCTCAAAAAATACGGCAGTTATCCTACCTTGTCTACTCAATATATGAATAGTACTGGACATAACATCCTTATCTTAAGGAAAGCTCAACAATTAAAGAGTATGGAAGTAACTTATCAATATATAAATGATAGAGAACAACTTTATATTAAAGATCCGTAATCTTTATTATATTATATCGAGAGATATCAACTTATGGCATAATGTATTTCTTATGAAATGCCCTTGTGATTCAAGTGTTGGACACATTAGAAATCACGGTATACATACATATACATATATAGGTATTCCTAAATTCAATTTCGGGTTTCTTTAATATTCCACCTTTAATTTATACATTCATATTATATAAGTGTTTATTATATAACTTTTATATTACATATTACTTATATAATAGTCTTCCGTTATATTAATTAAATTTAATCAATTAACATTTTAATTAATTTTATATTATCTTAATATAACTTTTATATTACATATTTATCATATACTATAACCTTTATAGTATAACACATATATCTTATTTATATGATTATTTAATTACTCAACTTTAATATATTCATTTATTTATTTATTTAACCTTTAATTAATTTATTTACAACATTAGCATTTATTCGAATTCGAATGAAGATTTTACTGGTCATCATAATGTTCTTTTGATCAAAGGAGCATAAAGTTAAAAAAATTGTAGATTTTTAAATTTTTTTAAAGTATATAATTACATATTTTATTAGTACCTATGCCTCTTGATTTCGTGAGCACTATCTTATATCATAAATGTAAGTTAAGATGTTGCATAATGAACTTGATCTTTTTTTAGTCTATCTCTTATTATAGTTTCTTTGCTTTCTTATAGTTCTAATTCTAATTTTATTACTTTTATTGAATTAATACACATATATGTATATTACTTTTATATTTTTGTTTAGTTTCATTTATAGGTACAGGTTTAAGCTATAAATGGTGCTAGAATGCTATCCGCGGGGTTCAGGTTGCTATTGCAAGGATTGCAGGGTTGATATTCGTAGGATCGTTGTCAAGAGAGATTTCTAATTTTAGATCTGGATCATCCGCACTATCCGTGAGGCGTTCATTCTCTAGTGGAGCTGCTTGTGGATCTCATTTGTTCATTTGGATGCACTATGTTTTATATTGGATACTTCTAACACTTCATTATCAGGCGGTCGCCTTACCGGAGTTCGATACTGAGGTGTAATGGATAGTGGCCTCGCCGGAGCTCATTCAAGAAGTTACCTGATGTTGTTATCTTAGATTTTTTTGTGTTAGGATTGTCACCTACTAGGCATGTTGGCAGCTTCTTTTCTATCGGTGACACACATACACACATGTGTGTGCTCTCCTCTACTTTAGAGGATTACACATTTCTCTCAAATTTTTTGATTAAATTATATTAATTTTGAAAAATTATATTAAATACATATATATATACTTATGATATTTTAAGCATATTAAGTATCATAACATATATCAAACGTATATAATACATATACATACATATTATTTTCATTAAATAACTTATTTAGTTACTTTATTAATCTTATTAATAAATTTAAAATTTCAAAATTAACTTATATTATTTTTCAAACATTTTGAAAATTTTTATTATATTATAACTTTAATAATATATGTATATCTTATTTTAAATTTAACTTTTAATTTAAAATCTAATATTTTTAATTTTCAAACATTTTGAAAATTAGCCTAAGATCCAATTTAAATTAGGCCTCTTCTATTAGGGACAACCTTTTAGGCTCATATATCTATTCGGGCTAAGCCGATAGCCAGGTGGGAAAGAGTACTTGATTACCAAAACTCAATCCTTCGATACTAACTTTCTTAGACACCTTACTAATTGGGTTGTGAGCTTAATTAGTTAATCCTAAAATGGCTAATTTAGACCACATTGACCATTGGGCTTTGATACCATTATTGAAACTAGGCTAGCCTGCAATGGAAGTTATGGAAGAATTTCAAATTATTTTACCATATTAGATTTTTATGGGCCTATGAAATCTAATTTATTTAAAATGTTTCTAAATTTTATTTAAAAATTATTTTATTTTATTTGTATTTATAAAATGCTGTTGTATTATTTAATTTATGTTATGTTAAATACACACACACATGTATTATATACACATATATACATGTGTATTTGTAACATATAAATCTATGTAAGGTGTAACATACCCATGTATATGTGCTGGGATTTACACCGCAACAGACACGCTAGCTCATCCGATGTACAAATATATTGTCCAAATGTATGTTTTGTATATATACTTTTACATGTAAAATGTTACAAATACTTACATATATAAACTAAATTTTATTCAAATAATTTTGTATATAAAATATATTTATATTTATTTATAATCATAAGTATAAAAATGGTATACATTTATACATATATAAATATATTTAAATTATTTATAAATATATTAAATAAATTTTTTTGCCGTAAAACCGAAATCAGTACATACATAAATATTTTTTTACTAATATATATTATTAAATACTTATAGGTATATATATAATAACATAATAATAAACATAGATTAATACTTAAACACACACAAAATATATATATTTGATAGATATGTATATCCAAATCTTGAGCAGGCTCGAAACTATTTTTTAAATTTAAATATATATCTTTATACTAAAAACCGTACAAAAATTTAAAAAATAATAGGAAATATTTTTTCAAAACTAAGATTTGAATTTTGGAGTTCCTGTAAATTCTAAATGAGAATTTTGAATTTTGAAAATTTATGGTACAATTTTATAATTTAAAACCATATAAAAATTAAATTTAAAACTCGGTTAATATTTAAATATTTTAAAATTTATAAAAATAAAAAACGTTTTTATTTTACTAAAAATATATCAAGTGTTAATCTAATTTTATAAAATATAAAATTAATTTATAGTACATACGTATATATACATACATACATATAAATTACATAGTTATTTAAATTATCAATTGATTTAAATATTATTTAAAAATAATATATAAATGGAAAAAAATTGTTGACCATGGGCTATCAGATAACACTTGATTTTTTTTGGAATTAGGTACTTAGATGGTGGTACATATTAGTACTATAAGTCTTAGGTGGTATACAACATACTACATGTCAATATAAGTTCGAATCATGCTACGCAAGTTTCAAACTTGCGACCTCTCTTACAAAAGTCGAAGCAGCTAACCACTGGGACAATAGTGCTGATCAAAAACTAATGAGAGTGGAGATGTTTATAGAGAAGAGTTAAGGGATATTTTAGATTAATATCCTAAATCGTCTCTTACCAGTTCTCTCCCATCTTAGCCCTCCATTTCAATGCCTCTTTTACACCATCGGTTGGCTGTATTTACCTTTGTTGTGACCAAACAAACCGGCCCTTTTGTGAGCATTACACCCAATTATGGCCCGAACAAATATTCTACATTTAAATTTAAATCAAACGTTTATCGATATCGTATATCGACAATATATTCATAACTATTATAAATACATTTAATATATGTTTGTTATATCAAAATCAAATTTATACCTAATATTTCACTAATATTAATTAATTTAATTAATTTATAATAATTTCAAATTAATTAAATTGTTCGGTCAAAGGATTATTCATTATTTCGGTTGTGTGCCTTGTTCGGTGTAAATTTGGTCAACGATATATATCGAACTATTTGAATATTAATGTTTACACATCACTTAGCAGGAGATGTGACATGTCGGCTAAATTTATTGCGTACTTGGTTACGATAAAATCCAATTTTACTTTATTAAGCGTTACTCGGTTGCGACTTTTATTTACACCAATTCTCTTCGTTAAAATTATATCACTTTGGACTTATAGAATTTCGTAACGGTCAAAATTCCAATAACATCAACATTCAACTCTAAAGTCCAAACACAAATTCCTTGGTTCAATAATAATAATAATTATTAACTGAAATGTTCTAGCCAAAGACTTTAACTTTAAGTTGACTTCAGTTGACCATGATACTAATCTCATATAACTGAGGAGATGAATCCACTCTTGAATAGTGTTTCGCTTTCAATGCTTCCACTCGATATGGATGATGTGCCCCGATTTAACTATAATCCAAGCAGAGCTTCCACATTGAAGATCAACAGTATTCTCAAGTCAAGAGAACTATGTAATTTTGCACATTGATATTTCTATTTGACCTTATTTATATTAACCAGTAGAAAACTATCGAACAATTCATGCCATAGTTATCCAATAACTATCAGTATGTAACCTCTTAGTGACTCAACAACCATGTGTAATACACTGCCCAACATTTGAAGAGTGTTATATACTCTAGTCTCAATGGATGTAGCGATATTTGGTGTCGATACATGTGACGCCCCACCTCTATACTCACACTAGCCAAGGAAACTACTGAGTAATGCCGTCGACTGGCACGAAGAATAAGGCTGTTGAGGAGCGACCATCTGTGTAATTGCTTTGTGCTAGTACCGATATATCAGATAATATAACTTACATTTCTCTTCAAGAGGAAATCCGACATATCAAATATCAAAGCTACCACACAGTGGTTATGTGGACTTCGGAAACAAATACAGAAATAAACATAACACAAATCAGTCACAGATATTCATATCACAAAGGCAGAAACAGATATGAATATAACACATAAACGTGTACATCAAAATAGTGGTCAAACTAGATCCACTACATCACAAAAGAATAGATACAAGTGCTAGACAAAAGAATATGTATACATCAAGGAGTCTCTATCTCGAATGTATAACAACAAAAACTACTAAGCTAAAGTAGTTAGCCAAAAGTCAGTTAATGGACCCTGATAAGAAGTCAAGCAGAAGCACCTAAAATACCTCGGTTTGACCCGAGTATTATTTTAAGAAGTAAATAATAAACGGATCAGTCTAGCTATAAATATCAAATAAAATGAGATAGGATAAGAGATATGACAAAAACGTGTGATAACAAAAATGCCATGCTATAACAAGTATACATAAGGCAACATCAAAAATCATACAATATCTCAAATATTCTCAAACATCCAAAAAGAATGGCACATTCTTTAAATTAATCACCAAATATAAATATTGGCAAACATATCGATGCCAATCGCAAAATCGATGAAACATAAATACTAGAAATCATCAACTAGAAATCCAGAAACGCAAATGGAACGCTAATCCATAAAATGAGCCGGTGCAATGACGCAGTACAATAATGGTACGTCCGATGAACCAAAACTCAAATAATTTGGAACAACGATGCAGTACAATAACGGTACGTCCGATGAACCCAAAACTCAAATAAGAACATGGGTCGCTAGCCCATAAAAGAAATGAGATGAAGCTCAACATAACGGGGTATAGTCCCCCACACGGACAAAGAGACATCGCACATCGCTAGTCTAAATCTCAGAATGATCAACATAAATACTAGAAATCATTAACTAGAAATCTAGAAATCACAAAAAGGGGGAAAGGCCTATCTCAAACGGGAGCATGAAAACTCACCAACACATGTATCTCAAACGGAACGCTATTGCATGGTCGCTAACCATCAAATTTGAGCCGAAGCTCCGCAAACGGCCCGAAGACCACAGGTCGCTACCCCGCCAAATTTGAGCCGAAGCTCCTCAAACGGGGTTTAATCCCCATACCAACAAAGAGACATCGCTCAATTGCTAGTCTAAATCATAAAATGATCATCATCGATCAATAAAAAGTGTCAATTACACTAAGCTAGTAAATATAAGAGTTTAGCTTAGTGTCTCATAACCACTAGCTTAACTCAAATATTTACGAACAAATTGTAGACTTTCACTCAAAGATTGTCACAAGATTTTCAATCAAACAAGTCAAAAAATTAACCGATAAAGTAAATGCAAGCGTTTCATACCACTTGTTTTACTAAGTCGTTTAATTAGATTTCTCATACGAATGAGGTAAAGATTTGTATATACTAATAGATTGGAAATCGGATTTAGAAACGAGCTTTGTATTTAAAAGTAGTGTTGAAATCGTTTTTGTGAAAGAGTTCGAGTATTTACTACTAGTATAGAAACCTTTGTATTTTAAAGTGACAAATCACAGAAATGATTGTAGAAACAATCAATCAGCAAAAATTCACATATGAAGACGTGAATCAAATCCATATAAAACGATACCGAATCCATCAAAATGGATATTCCCAAAAATCCCGAAGAAGAAGTCATCAAAGTCGATAATAAATGATAACAACAAATCGGATCAACATGAATCGATTAAAATTGGAAACCCAAGAAAAATAGCCAAATTTGGCTGAGACGAGCAGATCAGTCCACTGAACCAGGTGGTCAGTCGACTGATACTATGCCTGGAAACTTTCAGTTTCTAGGTCAGTCGACTGACCCAAGGTCAGTCGACTTGGGTCAGTCAACTGATACAGGCACAGAGCATTTTCTGTCCCCTGGTTCAGTCGACTGAACCTGCTTCTACAGCATTATCAGCCGAGCCCCCAAGTGGGGCAAAATCCTAACCGGAGGCGAACGGACGAGAAACGGAGACTAAGGATTTATGCCAAGCGACAACCCAGCCTTGTATGGCTCTTCGAAACACCCCAAAAACGTGTTCAAACATCAAAGATAGGATTTTTAAAGATTTGACTTCAAAACACCAAAAATTGGAATATTCATCAAACCAATTCAATTCAAAAGCAAATGAACAAGGAATAGATGTTAGGAATTACTACCTAACAACTATCAAAGATATAGACATAGATGTGAGTTCAAAAACTCACCTAATGTGATGACCCGGTATTTTGGCAACATTATTTTAATAAATATTTAATCCAATTAAATAAAATGTAAACTTATCGTTTTAAAAGATATGACCTTAAGAAATAATTGCCATTTATTTATTTAAATTTTTATTGTGAAAAGGAAAATTTGATTTGAAAATTTAAAATAAAATCTCTTAATATTATTTATAATAAAATTCATCTTATATAATTGAATTAAAATACTTTGCCTTGTTCACATTTGATAACTAAATATATATAGAAAGTAATGCTTGGAATAAAATAAATCTTATCAATATTAAATCTAAATATAAAACAAGTATATTGTTTAAAAATAAAAATAAGAATAAAAATAGTAGTTATGAATATAAATTAAATGTTGATAGTGAGCTTAAAAATAAAAGTAAATAATCAAGAAGTAAATGAAGTATTTGGTAGTTGGAGTTTAGAATAGAAATAAATATATCAAATAAATTTATGGTTATGTAAAAAAAATATAAGATGAACACATAAGGTAATTCTAGGAATTATATAAACTATGAAATACATGTGTATATGCAAAGTAATAAAACAAATATATATATATATATATATATATATATATATATATATATGTACATACATATCAATGGGATATGTATGCTATCAAGTCAAGTACAAAACATAGATCATTTCAGTTGTATAAAATCAAAACCTGGTCAAATAAAATCTTTGACTAAAATTAAAAAAAGAAGAAGAAATGCTTGCACCAGAAAACACCTCTTCTTGTAAACACCCTGTAAACATCTTTCCTATATATTTATCTCCAGCTTGTTCCAGTTCGTTCTAAACTTAGCATTTCAGAGAATTAATCTTGCAACTGCTGCTAACCTAACAACTTAAAAAAAAAATCAAAGCAAAAATTTCCAGTTTTCAAATCTCAAGCTAGCAGTTTTCTTTTCCCAACAATAACTCTGTGTTCTCTGTTCCAAATTTTAAGGTGAGTAGACTACTATTTCAGACTTGAATTTGTTATATATCTTGATGAATGTTTGAAGTTTTGTTGTGGATAATGTTGTATGAATGAAAGAAAATTGTCTGTTTGTATACATACATAGGTAGATTGGCTGTGCATGTTCATATATACCTCTCTGTTATATTTCAGGCTACAATTTCATCAAATAAAATTCATATCTCCTTATTCTAACCAATTCAAGTTATGATGCCTGAAAGGAAAATGTTCATAACGATGTAAAGTCATTTTTAAAAGTAATTGCAAGTGTTTATGTTGAATATTTATTTCAAAAACAGTAAATATCAGTAATGATATAAAATAATCAGAAAATCAATGTTCAAAATTTCTTATTTTGATTGTATAACCTGATTCGATCTTGCAAGTGATGAATTTTAATAATAAAAGTATGATTTTTAATTTTGAATTGAAGTGGGATTTTGGGTTTGAACGGAAAATGGGTTTCCGTCAATTCTCGTCGATCCACGACGAATTGAAGGTCGTGATCATTGGTGAAGATGGATGAAGCATCAGGTAACTTGGGAAAAATGTTGATCGAATTTATAAATTACTGTGGCGTTAGCATGATGGATTTGTAGGGTTTTAGACATGGTTTTGCACGACGAGGTTGGAAGTGGAAGTTCGTCGTCATCAGGGAATGGGACCTTGGGAAATCAAAGCAGGGGAGGTTGGCGAAGTTTTGGTCAAGTCGTTGTGGATGATCGTGGACAGGTTGTCGTCGATGAGGCGATTTGGTCGAGGGTGTTGGTTCCAGGAAAGGATTCGATCAACTCGATTTTGATTCTGGTTGATTTCGTCAGAGCTGGGTGGTCAAGACGTTGGCAAGGGTCGTTGGCGACTTGGTGGTGATCGAAGACTTGGCCGGAGGCGATCGCGTCGATCGTACACGTGCACATAGATCATCGTGTGTCTATTGTTGCTGCTGTGTTGTTCGCTGCGGGAAGAATGGGGTTTTACTCGGGTTGATCTCGAGTTTTGATTGGGCAGTGTTTGAGGTTGGATGGCTCGGGTAGGAACCAGGTTTTGCTCGAGTGATGTTCGGGGAAAATGTGTTTTGGCTCGGGTTTCTTGACCTGGGGTTAATAATAAAGAAATTTAATAAGTTTAAACAGGATGTTAAACAAGTTTTATTTTAAAGAACAAGTGTAGTTAAGTTCTCAAAACAAATTTCAATATAAATTGTAAGTCAAATAATCCTATAATTCAATTGGTTTGGTTTAGAATATCTTTAAAGTTGTTGTTTAAAAGTAATTATGTCAGATGTAATTATCGAATTATTTCCTAAATGATTTTTGATTTAAGAATAATGATGAAATCAGGTATTAAATTGTAAATAAGAATTTATCTTTATTCAATTAAGGTTGTGATTAATTAAAGATAATTAATTAGTGGAATAAATAAAAGTTAATCCAATAATGAAATAAATAAGGGTTGATTGGTTAATATTAATAACCAAAGTATGATTACTTAATGAAAGTAGTCTATGGACAATTACTGAATGTAATTAAATAAACAGGATAATTACTTATGAAAATAATTAAATGGAAGTTATAAAGGATAGATTACTTGGTATAATTAATTTAAGGGTTAATAAATTAAGTTAACTAAAGGGTTAGTTGATTAATATAAGTATTTAAGGATAATTAATGAATGTGATTAAACGAAATATAAGAATAATTAACTAATGAAGTATTAGGGGGTCACTAATTAGTGTAATTAATTGAAGAGATCAATCTTGTTTATGAATGATTGAATGGTGAATTAAATACTTTGAATTGGTTGATATCTCTGATATGATATGTTTTGTGATATGATTGGGTTGAACAGTGATAATGTGGGTTATCTATCTGAGTTGAATTATTATCTGGTATGATACCCTGAATATGAATCGTATTGTTTTACAACTTAATAATTTGGATTAAGATGACATTTGATTCGAAGAGACCGGGGTCGGGTATCAGTAAATACCCGAAACCACTTCGATTCGTAATCTACAATAATTCTTTATAGATTTGATATGTGAAATAAATAGGCTGGAATAGAATTATTTAAGAAACTGGACCATTGTAACTAAGTAAGGATACTTAGGGTCCAGATTTGAGAAATAAGTATAAAAAGTTATGAACTCGTAGTAAGGTACGAGCTACCCTGGGTTCTAATAAGTTTATGTATTAGTGTTTCATGTTAGATGGGTTTACTCACGCTGGTTTCCAGCCTGACCCGGGTGTTACTTTGATGTAATGCTCGGGTCAGACCGAGTATTACAGATTTTCAGGTAAGGACGTTCTAGAGTTTAGGAGGCGAGCTAGATGGCAGGACGTATGTAGTGTTCCGCTATGACTATTATTTCTATTTATCAGAGATATATTTGATTTGTATATGCTCAGTGTTGGGTATGAGAGTAACTCTGATGTATTATAAATGTAAATTGACAGATATAGTATTCTTTTGTAAACTGTTATTATTTGATATTATATTTTAATCCACTGCAAATGTGAGATTCTGTGTTTTGTTTCCTGTTTCTTCTTCTATCTCTTTCTTCTTTTCATGACTATCTGGAATTTTCGGGATCGAAAATTCTGGGTCATTACAGTTGGTATCAGAGCTGAAAGGTTAAGCGAGAACCTTGGCTCTGGTGGGTGTACTCATTTAGGATAGGGTCAATAGTACCCTAGAATGAGTTGAGTGTGTGTGTGTATATATATATATATATGAGAGCGTACTTGTTATTTTCTTATAGAAAGATTTTAAATGATTTTATATAAGATTATATTCTGATATACAAAACAATATTTCTTACTAATAAATATTAAGGAAATTGTTTGTTAAATTATTAGAATTAAAGTAAGAAGTAAAATAATACAACCAATCTGAAATTAAATAAGGATAAATTTGAAATGGATTCAAACTGAAATTGAAATCTTGAATTGAAAAAGTATTTCAGAATAAGATGATAATGGATGGTTTTAGATATGATAATTTTGGTTATTATCATAAATGATTATTGCGTGTTTAATAATAAGATGTGTATTAATGAGAAATCAAATGAAATGTTTAAAGGAAGTAAAACACTTAGACAAGTATGACTTGTAAATTGGAACTGGAGTAGATCTGAATCCTGGAGTTTTAAAATCTGGGTCCAGAATTTGAAAATTTGTTTCAAGGTGCTGAAAGAAATAATAAATAAGTATTATTTGAATAAAAGAGACTTGTTGCAAACAATAGGTTGTTTGAAAAGTTGATTTGAATTTAAAAACCAAAGGTGGTTTAAAATTTTAAAACATGGCTGGGAGGACCCAGAAATATACATGTATATATGTATAGATATACATGATATCAAAGATAATTTGAAATAAACTTTTAAGTGTTGAGTTTTGATTTCCCCTGAACTGTGATGTATAAACCCTAAGTGATATAAGTTTTGAACTTATAAGAGGGAAAGAATTTTGAAATTCGAGTGGGAATTTGTGTGATCTCAAATGGGTTAAGATCTGGAAATTGAAAATGGATGGATGTTTTTAAATAAATTGGATGATATCATCCTATTGTTGGTAAAATCTTTAAAATTGTGAATTGGTTTGGTTTAAATGAATAAGAAATGAAGTGTGGAATTACTTTAAATTGAAAATCTGAATAATTAAATTTGTTAATTAAAATTGTTTAAGAACTGGCTTCAAACTGGAAGATAAAATTGAGTAACAAATTAAAATTTTAAAATAAAATTGTATTGAACTCTTATTTGAACTTTGAAATACATAAGTAAAAGATAATTTAAAATGGAATTTTAAGAATTGGACTCAGAAATTAAACTGTTTCAAAACTTTAAATAAAAGTTAATTTGGTTTAAAGGGTTAAACCAACCTTTGGAAATTTAACTCGAATTTATATAATTCGAGATGGTTTAAAATTTGAAAATGGAATTGAATTCATTCAAATTGAATCTGATTCGAATTAATTGGATTAAAGATTAAAGATATATAAATTTCAAATTTAAATGGAAAATTTGGAGTAGATTAAATTGAAATAATTTGAAATTGAAGTGGGTTCAATTGGTATTAGTCCGAATTGATTGGAATAATTTGAAGTTATAATTAAAGTTGAATAAGTTTAAAAATCAAATGGAATTTGATTTGGGTTGGAGAGAAATTGAGAATTAATTCAACTTAAATTGGGAATAAATCAAGTCCAATGGAATTTGGAGTTATTTGAATTGGAAATTGGGTCAATTTAAATGGAAATTTAAATTGAATTGAAGAGGAAGTGAACGGTTTTGACTCTGGATTATTTTCAATGTAAATTGTTTTAATATAAACTATTTTTAATCTATTTCCCTATCTATTTAGTATATATAACCTTCTTTTCAAACCCCGAACTATTTTATACTTATTAAATAATTATTTGGGGCTATTTAACCATTTTTCAATTGTTTTCTAAACTTATTACTATTTTTCATGTATTTCACAAATTAATTACTATTTACAATTATTTTGCAATTATCTACGATTTCTGAAACTATTTAACTGTTTTTCAACTATTTTATTATTAGTTAACTATTTTACAGCTACTTTGCAAACTATTAATTATTTTTCTACTACTTATCTATTTTTAAAATTTTCAAGCTATTTTCTAAATATAAACTGATCAGAGTTCAAACTGTTATTGGTTAAATACCCAACTGAGATAAGAATTGAGAAGATAATCCAAGTGGGGATTAAGGCAAATGTAAATAAGTGAATGAAAAATTTAAGTGAATGTGAATAGAAAAGAAATTGATTTGGGTAATAATCAGTGAAGTTAAATACGTAGGGTGTACGTACATTATTCTATTCACATAGTGATTTGATCCAGATTCGAGCACAGAATTTCGTGGTAGTTATATCGATCCGAGTTGGGATTTTCCACTCGATTTTCGACGGCAAACCTGGATATGGGTTGTTGATTGGTTCTGGGTATTCTCTATCATAGTTGTGACTATGCCAGGAGAATGACGGTTTCTGATCAAGAAACCAGATCTGTGTCCGCACTAGGAAGTCAGGTGGATGATACTAGTTCGGAAGTGAAATTGTGTGATCGGGCGAGCGATCAGATTGATATGGCGTATGGATGATATGTGAACATTCTACAGGTTGGAATGGAATTTGATATTGAAGATTGTGGAGATAAAAGATATAAGATGATCCTCAAAATGGGAAATATATTTTGTGAATATATGATGACTTTCAATAAAATAAATTAAAATTTGATATTTCTATGGTAGAACTTAACTTTATGGAAGTAAAGTGGAAATTGGGTATCTTACTAATTAAAATTTTACTTTATAATAAAAGTAAGTAATTTGGCAAGTGATATTATAAGCAGATTTAAAATTTAAATTTAATATTTGTTTTGGAAAGAAAAGAAAATTTAAAATTGTATATCTTCGATAAATAAGATAAAAACCACCTTGTTGAAGCTGTAGCCAAAAGAAAAGAGTTTTGGAAATATTTGAAGCACAAAAGTGGATTTATACAAGTATAAAATTTGATTCAAAAGGTTTCAAGATTTATTATATATATATATATGGATTTTTGTGAAAATGATTTTGGAAGTGATTTTGAGGAAAGGTTTTGAGAACCTATGGATTGAGAAAGGCTTTTGATTTTTGGGTAAAATCAATATTGAGATTTGGAAAAGCCTACTTTGAAAATTATCGATTTTGGGAGTCGATTTGTGTAAAGGAGCCTTATATGTTCTTCATACTAGGTGTATGATTTTGAGAAAAATACTATATGCGTATAGTATAATGAGTTTTGAGATTGGCTCTGGAGAAAAAGGTGCTCCCTTGAAATGAACTTCTCAGGAGTGCCACAGGGTGATACTGCCTTGAGCCTCTAAGGGGGAGGTTCTAAAGTTGATCCTGTGAGGAGTCCGGACAAAACTAGTTCCCGAGGATTATTTGTGTAGCGAAAGTCGAGGGGCTGGTGCCCACAGGGGCATTTGGGTTATGCTGTGACGACAGTGTAACTCGATGTCACCGCAATCTACTGCACACCATAGCGAAAGTCATGTATGCCACTGAGAGCCAACAGTCTACGTTTGATTTTATATCGGTAGACTGCGACACTATGGTAACATAGCGAAAGTCGTGTGAGCCGCTGAGAGCCAACAGTCTGCGTTTGATTTTACATCGGTAGACTGCGACCTATGTGAGAGTGGAGAAGTTTCATTTGGACAGCGTAATCGAGAGGCCGCAGAGAGCCTGCAGTTACATGGACTTTTCCTGTGACGGCAATGTAACCCTGGAATGTAACTGCGATCTGTTGTGGGTTTCATGGTGTAATCAGTTACATGGACTTTTGCTGCGACGACAACGTAACCCAGGATGTAACTGTGACCATGGATGGGTGTGATGATTTCCAGAGCATTCTCACCAAAGATATTTCCCCTATTTTCGAAACTGTTTTCTGTATTTTCAATAAAATTATTTTTCAAAATATTTTCAGTAGATGTTAAAAACGGGTCTACCAAGCACTTATAGATTTTCAATCATACGCCTGATCAACGTATGACCGAATTTCTGTAAGAACAAGGATGGACTTGTCAAAACATCGAGTTATAAAAGTATTTTTATAAAAACTATTTTAGAAATATTATATAGAATTTTTAAAGTAGTTAAAAAATGATCAAAGAAATTTTATATGGTTTTAAGCATTTTAATAAATCTGGCTTGGTTCCTTTTCGGGGACGAAAAGATTCAAAGGGGGGAGGAATGTGATGACCCGGTATTTTGGCAACATTATTTTAATAAATATTTAATCCAATTAAATAAAATGTAAACTTATCGTTTTAAAAGATATGACCTTAAGAAATAATTGCCATTTATTTATTTATTTAAATTTGTATTGTGAAAAGGAAAATTTGATTTGAAAATTTAAAATAAAATCTCTTAATAATATTTATAATAAAATTCATCTTATATTATTGAATTAAAATACTTTGCCTTGTTCACATTAATATATATAGATAGTAATGCTTGGAATAAAATAAATCTTATCAATATTAAATCTAAATATAAAACAAGTATATTGTTTAAAAATAAATATAAGAATAAAAATAGTAGTTATGAATATAAATTAAATGTTGATAGTGAGCATAAAAATAAAAGTAAATAATCAAGAAGTAAATGAAGTATTAGGTAGTTGGAGTTTAGAATAGAAATAAATATATCAAATAAATTTATGGTTATGTAAAAAAATATAAGATGAACACATAAGGTAATTCTAGGAATTATAGAATTATATAAACTATGAAATACATGTGTATATGCAAAGTAATAAAACAAATATATATATATATATATATATGTACATACATATCAATGGGATAAGTATGCTATCAAGTCAAGTATGTATAAAATCAAAAGCTGGTCAAATAAAATCTTTGACTAAAATTATAAAAAAAAAAAGAAATGCTTGCACCAGAAAACACCTCTTCTTGTAAACACCCTGTAAACATCTTTCCTATATATTTATCTCCAGCTTGTTCCAGTTCGTTCTAAACTTATCATTTTAGAGAATTAATCTTGCAACTGAAGCTAACCTAACAACTTAGAAAAAAAAATCAAAGCAAAAATTTCCAGTTTTCAAATCTCAAGCTAGCAGTTTTCTTTTCCCAACAAGAACTCTGTGTTCTCTGTTCCAAGTTTTAAGGTGAGTAGACTACTATTTCAGACTTGAATTTGTTATATATCTTGATGAATGTTTGAAGTATTGTTGTGGATAATGTTGTATGAATGAAAGAAAATTGTCTGTATGTATACATACATAGGTAGATTGGCTGTGCATGTTCATATATACCTCTCTGTTATATTTCAGGCTACAATTTCATCAAATAAAATTCATATCTCCTTATTCTAACCAATTCAAGTTATGATGCCTGAAAGGAAAATGTTCATAACGATGTAAAGTCATTTTTAAAAGTAATTGCAAGTGTTTATGTTGAATATTTATTTCAAAAACAGTAAATATCAGTAATGATATAAAATAATCAGAAAATCAATGTTCAAAATTTCTTATTTTGATTGTATAACCTGATTCGATCTTGCAAGTGATGAATTTTTATAATAAATGTATGATTTTTAATTTTGAATTGAAGTGGGATTTTGGGTTTGAACGGAAAATGGGTTTCCGTCAATTCTCGTCGACCCACGACGAATTGAAGGTCGTGATCATTGGTGAAGATGGATGAAGCATCAGGTAACTTGGGAAAAATGTTGATCGAATTTATAAATTACTGTGGCGTTAGCATGATGGATTTGTAAGGTTTTAGACATGGTTTTGCACGACAAGGTTGGAAGTGGAAGTTCGTCGTCATCAGGGGATCGAGTTGAATGGGACCTTGGGAAATCAAAGCAGGGGAGGTTGGCGAAGTTTTGGTCAAGTCATTGTGGATGATCGTAGACGGGTTGTCGTCGACGAGGCGATTTGGTCGAGGGTGTTGGTTCCAGGAAAGGATTCGATCAACTCGATTTTGATTCTGGTTGATTTCGTCGGAGCTGGGTGGTCGAGACGTTGGCAAGGGTCGTTGGCGACTTGGTGGTGATCGAAGACTTGGCCGGAGGTGATCGCGTCGATCGTACACGTGCACATAGATCATCGCGTGTCTGTTGTTGCTGCTGTGTTGTTTGCTTCGGGAAGAATGGGGTTTTACTCAGGTTGATCTCGAGTTTTGATTGGGCAGTGTTTGAGGTTGGATGGCTCGGGTAGGAACCAGGTTTTGCTCGAGTGATGTTCGGGGAAAATGTGTTTTGGCTCGGGTTTCTTGACCTGGGGTTAATAATAAAGAAATTTAATAAGTTTAAACAGGATGTTAAACAAGTTTTATTTTAAAGAACAAGTGTAGTTAAGTTCTCAAAACAAATTTCAATATAAATTGTAAGTCAAATAATCCTATAATTCAATTGGTTTGGTTTAGAATATCTTTAAAGTTGTTGTTTAAAAGTAATTATGTCAGATGTAATTATGGAATTATTTCCTAAATGATTTTTGATTTAAGAATAATGATGAAATCAGGTATTAAATTGTAAATAAGAATTTATCTTTATTCAATTAAAGTTGTGATTAATTAAAGATAATTAATTAGTGGAATAAATAAAAGTTAATCCATTAATGAAATAAATAAGGGTTGATTGGTTAATATTAATAACCAAAGTATGATTACTTAATGAAAGTAGTCTATAGACAATTACTGAATGTAATTAAATAAACAGGATAATTACTTATGAAAATAATTAAATGGAAGTTATTAAGGATAGATTACTTGGTATAATTAATTTAAGGGTTAATAAATTAAGTTAACTAAAGGGTTAGTTGATTAATATAAGTATTTAAGGATAATTAATGAATGTGATTAAACGAAATATAAGAATAATTAACTAATGAAGTATTAGGGGGTCACTAATTAGTGTAATTAATGGAAGAGATCAATCTTGTTTATGAATGATTGAATGGTGAATTAAATACTTTGAATTGGTTGATATCTCTGATATGATATGTTTTGTGATATGATTGGGTTGAACAGTGATAATGTGGGTTATCTATCTGAGTTGAATTATTATCTGGTATGATACCCTGAATATGAATCGTATTGTTTTACAACTTAATAATTTGGATTAAGATGACATTTGATTCGAAGAGACCGGGGTCGGGTATCAGTAAATACCCGAAACCACTTCGATTCGTAATCTACAATAATTCTTTATAGATTTGATATGTGAAATAAATAGGCTGGAATAGAATTATTTAAGAAACTGGACCATTGTAACTAAGTAAGGATACTTAGGGACTAGATTTGAGAAATAAGTATAAAAAGTTATGAACTCGTAGTAATGTACGAGCTACCCCGGGTTCTAAATAAGTTTATGTATTAGTGTTTCATGTTAGATGGGTTTACTCACGCTGGTTTCCAGCCTGACCCGGGTGTTACTTTGATGTAATGCTCGGGTCAGACCGAGTATTACAGATTTTCAGGTAAGGACGTTCTAGAGTTCAGGAGGCGAGCTGGATGGCAGGACCTATGGAGTGTTCCGCTGTGACTATTATTTCTGTTTATCTGAGATATATTTCATTTGTATATGCTCAGTGTTGTGTATGAGAGTAACTCTGATGTATTATAAATGTAAATTGACAGATATAGTATTCTTTTGTAAACTGTTATTATTTGATATTATATTTTAATCCGCTGCGAATGTGAGATTCTGTGTTTTGTTTCTTGTTTCTTCTTCTATCTCTTTCTTCTTTTCATGACTATCTGGAATTTTCGGGATCGAAAATTCCGGGTCGTTACACCTTTAAACTCAAAAACACGAATGAGAAGCTTTAAAACAAAGGAAAGGCTAATTCCTCTTCAATCTCAACTCAAGAAGCTCCAATCTAAGCTAATAAGCAAATATTTCCTAAGTTAGAGTTTAGGAATTTCTAAAATTGAAGAGAGATAGAGATGGAGGAGATGAAGAGGATGCTTACCTAAGCTTCTCTTTGATTTTTGGAGCAAGAACTTTTGTTTCCAAATTAAACTAGGGTTTGGAATTTCTATTTCCAATCTTTTTCCCCCATTTCTCTTGAGCTAGAGTGTTAGGAAAAGGAATGAGTGAAAAAAGAGGAGTTGAGTGGAGTGTTAGGTATTAGATGGGTTAATGGGCTGAAACCTAAACCCAAAGCCCAAAATAGAAAAATAGCAAATTCTACTCAACTCCAAACATATCGATGTTTATACTCAAAAAAGTTGTAAACGCCATTTTGGACTCGATGGAAGTGGTCTCAAGTCCCAATTCAACTGTTTACAAAAAGTAACATTTCGGAATTTAATCCGATTAACGATGCTATATTTAAATAAAACATTTAAATATACAATCGTAAAATATGCGGGTTGTTACAATACATCTTGACTAGGAATATTTAAAATGAAATGTTTATTTTCAATGTGATAAATTACTCTCGGTTACAACACGTTGTAACTACAATCACAAAACATGCCATTTATGAATTTTCTATTAGATATACTTTTAGTTACATTAATTAATCAATATAACATATTATAACAAGTATATGATAGAAAGAAAACACCTTTTATTTTAAACAAATTGGTTATCGAGTTAGATATATGTAACAAGTTACATAATTGTCCCTAAGGTATAACCCTAACTCTATCGCTATTGGTGGTATTGGGTCGCATGAAGGAGATGGCTTTGATGTGCCTTGCGACTTCGAAATATGAGGTTTATGGTTTTTGAACTATAGCAAGGAAAGAGGAAAAAAGGGGATTAAAGTTTTGGTAACCTATAAAGGAGAATATGGTATTCGAAAGTGGGATTAATGTTATGGTATGGTATGTGATATCCCAGAATTTTGTGCAATATTTATTTAATAATCTTTATTAACAAGCATTTAAATTTGTTTAATAATCTTCTTTAATAAATATTTATTTGGTAAATTTTATCTTTTAAAAGTTAATAAAATGATTTCTATTTATAATGTATATATATTTGTATATATTGTAAATAGAAAAGCTTTAGGTTGAATTTAACAAGCAAAAACATAATTTTCAAATTGAATGTGTAGTTATATATGTATATATATAAGTTGATTTTAAATTGATTTTCTTTAATTTGAGTTTGAATTTAGATTTGAAATTGAAATTCAAAAGATTGATATATTTAAAATATTTGGATTCAAAATATATGTATAAGCTTTTATTTATATATATAATTGGTTTTATTTTCTTTAAAGAAATTTATATATATAGATAAGCATTTATAAAATAATAAATTAAGTAAAAGCCTTTATTAACATTTATATTAAATAAGTATTAATTACTTAAATGCCAAGTGTAAACTTATAAAGGCTTAATATAACAAGTGTAAATTTATAAACAATGCTAATGACAAATGTCATTTTTAATTTTCATTTTTCTTTTATTTTGATAAATCACATTTTTCACTTATATAAACATTGTTCATTCTCTTCTACTCTTTTTCCTATTTCTCTTTTCAAATGCAAAGGAAAACTTCAGCCTGTAAAGAATTCTCAAAAACAAATCTATAACTAAATCCTCAAACTAGAAACTTGTTTCAATCCAAACCTGTATACATTTTATCAAAACTCAAACCAATTCCTTAACAAAATCTGTAATCAACTCCTCACAAACCAAAAATCAAATTCAATAGCCTGTAATATCATTTTGCAAATTAAAACCAAAGGCCTGAACTTCTTCTTCAAATCTGAGATAAGTCAAGACAAGCAAATCTGGAATCAAAAGCATTTCAGTTTAATAAGGATAAACAATTCAAGTTTTCAAATCCAAGAAGCAATTCAAGTTCTTTTTCAAATTCCAGATTTTAGCTTAAAGCCTGTACACTGTTCTCTGTTTCTTCTTGACTGGTGAGTAAACTTTTACCTTAAAAACTGTTAAAATTATATGATTAAACTTGTTGCATGTAATGGAAACTGGTAGAGATATAGTATACAATGATTACTTGAATGTCTGGTTGAGCATGTATGTATGAACATTAGATTTGTTTGAGATTGTGCCTGTACATGTATATATATCTACTCTGTTGTTATTCACAGGCTCAAGAATAGCTTTCAAAAATTTATATCTTCTCATAAATTTGATTTCAGGCTTAGATTGCTGAATGAAAACTGTTCCTAACTATATAATATCAATTTTAAAAATAATTTCAAGTATTTAAATTTTGTAATTGATTCAAAATTAAGGTATAACAGTAGAAATCATATTTAAGTCAAAAAATCAATGTTCACGATTTCATGTTTGGATTTCGTAAATTGATTTATATTGGAAAACAATGATTTTTGGTAAACATTTCAAGATTTTTAAACTCGTATATGTAGAGATATCTTTAGTTGTTTAGATTTGGGATTTCTTGCGAATTCCGATGAACGGTGGCAAGTTGAGGGCCAAAGTTGTTGTCGGAGGTAGTTTGCGAGTTGGAGGTCATCAGAAATTAGTAGTGATATTTTTAGGTGGCTATGGCATCTTGACGGCGACGAGTTAGGGTTTAGCAAGTAGTTTGGGTTGTCGACGTATTCGAGGCAATGGCGTCGCCGTGGGTTGATGGGAAGCGATAGGTCATGGAGGAAATGGTGCGTGGTTGAACGGCGAGGCTATGGTCGAGGTGGCATGGATGCTAGTGGTCAAGATCGTCGGCGTGAGGTGGATTTGTCGATCAGTATTTGGGTTCCAGTAGTTTCGAGTTGCTCGTTTTTGGAAGAAGGTCGTTTTCGCTGATCTGAGTGAAGGTGAGAGTTGACGTGGTTGTCGATGGCTTGTCGAAGATCGCGGCGTCGATCTACGGTGGTCGGAGTGGTGTGCAACGTGCACACGTGTGCACGTTGTATCTGGAACAAGTAGTGGAGTTTGGGGAAGAAGCTGTGTGCTCGGGTCGAACTCGAGTTTTTGCGTGGGTTTTCTCGAGTAGCAGGAGATCGCGAGTGTCTCGGGGGTAGCTCGAGTCATTTTGTATTTGGCTCGGGTTATTGTTATTCTAAGGTTCGGGTTTCAAAATTGTTAAGAGGAAATCAAGTTCTGGTTTTAAAAGGCAAAGGCAAGTTAAATTAATTAAATTTCCAAAGAATGTTAGTCAAGTTTAAAAGTATGTTTAAATTGAATATGTTTTCAAAAATTTAAAATGTTTAAAATTGTTTTTTTTTAAAGTAAATTTCTAAGGGTTTTTCAAATGAAATTTAATGATATAATTAAGAAGTAATTAAGGTATGTGATATTAGACTTTAATTAATCAATATTTTTGTATAAACTGGTTTCAAGCATTTGATTTAATAAGAATTAAATGATGTAATTTAGTAATTAATTAAGATAGAAGGGTTTATCTTTAATTAATTAAGAATAATTAATTAGTGAAATTAATTAAAAGTTAATCACTTAATGTAATTAATTTAAGGGTAATTACTTAATATAAGTAATTAAAGGATAGTTAATTAATGAATGTGATAAATTAAAAGATAATTACTTAAGCAAAGTAATTAATGGATAATTAATTAATGTAATTAATTTAAGATAATTAATTAGTTAATTAATTTAGGATAATTACTTTGAAATTGATTAAGTATAATTACTTAATATAATTAATAAAGTATAACTACTTAGTATAAGTAATTAGTGGTTAATTAATGAATGTAACTAATAAAAGGATAATTACTTAATAAAAGTAATTAGAGGTTAATGGAAGTAATTAAAGGAATTAATTACTTAAGGTAATTAATTAAATAAATTTGATAAGTTTAAATTAATTAATTAAGATTAATTAATTTAAGATAAATCACTTGGTGATTTGATAAGAATAATTACTTAAATGTAATTAATGAAGTGAAATTATTTAGGGAAGTAATTAAAGGTAATTACGGGATATAATTGAATAAAGATAATGAAAGTAATTTAGGTTTAATTACTTTGTGTAATTAATCAAGGGATTAATTAAAGGACAATTAATTAAGGAGTAATTAATTAATTTAAATGAAGTAATTAAGGGTAGTTAATTACTGAATGTGACTAATCAAGGGTGATTAATAAATATGGTTTAATTAAAGATTAATTACTTAATGTAATTAATTTAAATAGGATAATTAATTAAGAGTAATTAGGAATCATAAATTAATAATTAATGATGTAATTAAGGGTTGATTAATTAAAACTAATTAATCAATAATAAGCGATTAAAGAGTAATTAATTAATGTAATTAATTAAGGATTAATGCAATTAATTATAGTTAATTAATTAATGAAGTAATTAAAGGTAAATTATTATAAATGGTTAAGGATAATTAATTAGAGTAATTAATTAAAGGATAAATTACTTGAATGCAATTAAAGGATAATTAATCAGGGATGATTAATTAAGGTTGATAATTAGAGGATAATTTATTAATTAATTTGTAATTAATTAATGGTTAAGTAAGAAAGATTTAGAATGATGAAAGTAATTAATTTAATTTATTTTAAATTAATTAGAGATGCAAGTAATTAATTTAATTCATTTTAAATTAATTATAGATAGTGTGATTATTATATCATTGCTTATGTATGAATGGATGATATTGATTGCCTTGAATGGTTTGAGATCTCAGATATGAGATAAGGGATGTTGTGTGATATGGATGCTTTGGTTGAAGTGTGATGATAATGTGGGTTATCTGTTGTGATGATTATGTGAATTATCTATTTGTGAGATGTGAATTATCTATCTATGTGTATATAGATAATTAAATTGAATCGTTTTAACTTTAAAACAACTTGGCCTTAAAAGATACGTTTTGGATTTTGATGAGACCGGGATCGGGTTTCCAGATTTGGATCTCCAAAAACCACATCGATCCAAATTAACGATAGGTCGTGAATCTCAAGTGAAGATGAAGATTCAGAGTGCAAGGGTTATTGTCGTTAACTCTGAGGGTGATTCCAAAATGAGTGTAACGAGATAATGCCTTCGGTTTCGTTCGAACCCGGAACGAACTTGTATGGATTGAATGCTTTCAGAACATCGTCAGGTGGACGATGAGCATTCTAAGTGATGTGTTATGATAAGGTAATCATAGCCTCAAGCCTCATCAACCGGGAATGGCTAAAACATGGGAGGTGCAGCAAGGCTTCGTGGGTAGCACCCACTGAGAGTAAGGTCATCCCTGTCTAGATGTCCCTTTTCTATTTCGGCTTACTGGTGCGGTTGAATGATCACAACCGTGGGATGATTTTATTCGGAATTATCCAGTAAGGGATGGTTCCGGCTTTGTGTTGCAGGGGAGCGGGCGTACTCCTTGGTACGGTGATCTAGGCCACGTACTGTGACGGGCGGTACACCAGTAGCCCTGCCATTGTATGGAAATCCAACTTCCAATAAGTGATCTTGGACTTGATTGTATAACCCACTTTGTGGCTAGTATGTTGGAATTTAATAATGTAACAATTTCAGCTATGTGAGTATTTATTTGAAAACCATAGACCCTATTGTAATATAACTGAATTTCCTATCAAATGTTTGGTTAGCGTAAGGTAAAAACTTACCCATGTTTATGTGTGGGGAGTCTTACGTGATACCTTTTGTTTCAAAGGTTTTTAAAGTTAAGCAACATTAACTGTTTACTCACACCAGACCCATGTCTAACCCAAGTGTTTATTTTCTGTTTTATTAAACTCTTGGGTACTCAAATTTTTATGAGTAGCCAAGGGATTCAGGTTAGCTTTAATAAATTCTGGAGGAGCTTTGAAGCAGGAGGCTTCAGCGTGTAGATATATAGAGTTTCCGCTGTAATGATGTATTGTATTGATGTACTTGTGTTATATAATAGACAGAAATTTATAACTGTCTATTTTGTGATGTATAAGTTGTGTACTCTGATGTATATGATACTATGTAATATCTTATGTGATATATTATATTTCATTCGTTCCGCTGTGAGATTCTGATGTGTTGTTGTTCTTTCTTCTCTTCTTTTCTCTTTTCTATCCCTTTCTTTCTTATTAATGATGCGTCATTCTGTGGAATGAATGGCGGGTCGTTACATGGTATCTTTTAGTGTTTGTATTGGTAAGTGTAAAATTAGGTTCTTATAGAACCACGATGTAAAAATGAAGAAAATCGTAAGAGCTACAAGGTTAGTTAACATAATAAAAAGTTCGTTTAAGGAACTCCACTTTCAATTATAATAGGTCAACTTTAGTAGAAATTCCAATCAAATTGAAATTTGTTATAATAGGTATTCTAATGATATATTTTATGATGTAAACTATCTTTTTGACCTTTGTAATCTTATGCTTTCTCCATTTATTAATAATATTTTTATAACCATGCGATGCAATAACAACAACTACTACTCTTTGGTCTATAAGAGAACTCCGCTCTATGGTGATTCCTACATAACATTTATTGAATTATTAAAAGTATGTCTTCCATTTAATGAAAATTGGAGTCACTTTAATAATCCTCAAATATAAACTAAAGAAGCAAAAGAAATAGTAAGGAAAAAATTAGCAAAAACAAAGTAGTTAGTTCGATTAATATACATACAGAGATGAGAAAGCATTAAGAAATAAATGGATAGAACTACATAAAAAGTTGTCTAATAAATATTAATGTATGGGGAATGGAAAATGAATGGAAAAAACATACTAATAACAACATTTAAGAATAAGGGAGATTCACAAACGTATGTGATATACAAAGGGATTAACACTAATGAATCACTGAATAGAATTATCACTACAAGAGATGCCGGCTATTCCAACGGCTCCAAGCCATTGGCGGCCGTTGGGAGCCGTTGGGAGCCGTTGGAAATGCCGTTGGAATAGCGTTCATGCTTTCCAACGGCTTCCAACGGAAGAAATGGGGCCATTCCAACGGATACCAATGGCAATTAGCCGATGGACGCCGTTGGAATAAACTGACCAATAAGCCATTGGTAGCCATTGCTAATCTGGGTGAAATTTTTTTTATAACAGCAAGCCATTCACCTTCCAGCCACACACAATCAATATATATCAATTTCCATTCCATTTCCATTCCATTTCCACTCCATTTCACATATATATCACATATTCAACACATTATACCACAAATAATATAAGCAACCAAAAATCAACATCAAACATTACATTTTCAAACTAAACTCCAAGTCAATATGTACATAAACAACAAAACCCTCACCAACACCAACTCCAACTCCATATTCAAGTCAATATATACTATGCAAACACTTAAACTTCACCACCTCAAAGACAATACATACACAATAAGCATCAAACACAATCCTTACCACCTCAAAGTCAATATATACAATAACCAACCACAAAGATAATAATCATCATACCTCTCAAGCATCATCATCACCTCCGGAAGCACCAGACGACAAAGGGAAGGAACCATGCCTCTACGCATACTCCGCTAAACGTTAATTCAGCTGCTCCATTTGTATAGCGCGAAGACGGTCCTGCTCTTGCAGTTGCTCAACCATGGCTCTAAGCTCTTTTATTTCAGCTTTGTCACATGCCTTTTGAGCTGCCCGAACCTACAAATAGAATATGAGATGTTCACATTTGTATTATAGTCATTTTCTTAAGCAATGTATATTTCAAAATATAGAAACGTAAATGACGTGATCTTAAGCAATGCATATACCACAAAGAAATGCATATTTTTAATACAATATATAGGTGTTAAAAGTATTCTTATATATTTTTTTGTTCATCCATTTTCATCACATATCTTTGTATATTTTTCCTTTTTTACTTATCTAATATTTATAAATCACGTATATGTTAGATTTAACTCAAGTAGAAATCATCATATGTATAGTGTATCTATAGGTTAATTTATTAAATATAATATTGCAATGTTTATAAGATTACCGATTGGTTTCCATAGCCATAGCGCCTATTCCGCTGCATCGGATCCATAATAACATCAAAAATATTATCTTGCTCCTCTACCGTCAACTCATTGCGATCCGATTCTAAAAGCAGCTCTGCCCGTGCCTCCTGAAACTTTGCCTAAAATAAAAAACAATTACAGGTTAAAATTAGTAGAATAGGATTTAAACATATCGATATTAATAAAATAAGATTTAAAATATGCATACATATGCAGCCGTCGCCTTATCATCATCATCCCACTGATATGTAATATTGCCAGCATTGTGTGCTTGTCTTGATGCGTGGGTGCGGGTAAATACCTCCATCATAGACACGCGACGTCCAAGCGATCTTTCCTACAATAAATAATTTATATATTTTAATTTTTCATAGCTAATTACCGAAGTGATTAATATACAAAATGTAATAACGGTTTAGATTCATAATTGATAAATTTACCAAGTCCTCACGGTGATGCTGAAAAGACTTGGATCCGCCATGATGCGTTACAGGATTTCTACTTCTATCGGTAGAGTTCCTCTCCAACTCCATCTGCAATTTAAATTGAATATTATATTTATAATAATTGCGAAATAATTAACTATATATTTGGTAGATTTACCTTGAACTCGTTGGTCTCCCACCAACTCATCCAAGAATCCCATACGGAAGCGCCCATCCAGTTCGGTTTCTTCCCCGATTTTTTAAGAGCTGACATTACCTCCCTGTAATTTTTGGCGACATCGGCCTCCGCCAAGTCCACATGCCTCTGTACAAAGAGAAAACACTACTAATTGTTCATTTATACTTATTCATATAATAAAGTGGTATAAACTTGTAACGACCCGGAAATTTTGATCTAGAAAATTCCAGATAGTTAGAAAAAGAAGAAAGAGATAGAAGAAGAAGAAACAGAAAACAAAACACAGAATCTCACATTCGCAGCGGATCAAAATATAATATCAAATAATAACAGTTATATAAAGAAATCTGTACTTGTCAAATTGCACTTTAATACATCAGAGTTACAACATATACACAAATACTGGACATATACAAAACAACATGTCTCAGACAACTACAATATATCACAGTGGAATACACTCCATACGTTCCTGCCATCTAGCTCATCTCCTGAGCTCCAGAACGTCCTTACTTGAAAATCTGTAATACTCGGTCTGACCCGAGCATTACCATAAAGTAACACCCGAGTCAGTCTGGAAACTAGCGTGAGTAAACCCATCTAACATGAAATACTAAGATATAAACTTATTTAAAATCCGGGGTAACTCGTACCTTCTACGAGTTCTCAAGTTATTTAAGTTAAACATTTATTTCCACAATGACTAAGGATCACTACTCAGTTTTAAATATCCATGATTCTTAACCCTTTCATTCCAGCCTGTTTGATTCCACACATCACATTTAAAATGAACTTAGAATTACAAATCGAAGCGGTTTCGGGTATTGCTGATACCCGATCCCGGTCACTTCGAATTCAATGTCATCTTATAGCTAGTTTGTTTAAGTGGATACAAATCAATTTTAAATAAAGGTTCTCATATTCTCACAACAAATCAATTATCGATAGATAACTCACAATATCACAGTTTAACCCATCATATCATATCACAATACATCACAATCTCAATATCAGAGATATTCAGACAAACTAAGGTATTCAATTAAAGTTATCATCTATAGGAAAGATAAATAATCAAACAATTCTTAATTAATTTAATTTAATCACCCATTATAAATTAAATTAATTATCTTTAATCCTGCTTAATTAACTTTGGTCAATTCTAAAGCATTGCTTAAATTAATTGCATTGATTAATTAACCTTAATTAATCACATTAACCTTGATTAATTAAATCACATCCAGTGATTAACTACCCTTTTATCACTTACATTAATTAATTACACTTAAATTAATCACATTAATTCATGCTGTAACGCCCCACCCCGAGACCCACCTTAGCAAAGAGAATTAACAAGTAATTCTGTCTACTAAAGTGGAGAATAGGGCTGGTTAAGGGCGACCATCTATAATTTTGTCTTAAACATCTATTGAATACGTCGATAAATGCAATATAATTTTTGTTCAACTCAAGTGGATCGACATACCCAGTAAATGCTTAATCCAAAACTATAGGTGGCTAACGGATCTATCAGAACAAAATACAATAACTGAATGTAAAGCACATCACAGAATAGTAATCAACATCATATATATATATATATACATATATACTGATACATGTTTAGTATAATACAATATGAGTACAATAAAGGTGGTACTCAACCACACTATTTACATCTTTAATTAATTACACTAAGTAATTAATCCTTAATTACTTCCATTAAGTAATTATTTTCCATACTTCATTAAGTGATTTTCCTTTATTACATACAGTAATTATCCAATAATTACTTCACTAAGTAATTATACGTAATAAGTTACATTAAGTGACTGTCTTTAATTAATTAAACTAATTAACTTAAATTAATTATATTAATTAATCAATTATCACTTATTCACTAGTTTAATGATTCTTCCCTTAATTACCTTCATTAACTATCCACTAATTACTTTATTAAGTAAGTACCCTTAAATTAATCACATAAATAAATTGTCCTTGGTTATTAATTAACTAACCTTTAATGACTCAAGACCTTAATTAATTAAAAGATAAACAATTATCTTAATTTAATTAGTTAATTAACACTTAAATCTTATTTAAACCAAAAGTTTGAAATTAATATATACAAAATCACTTGAATCTTAAAGTTCAATACCTTATTTCTTAATTATTTATTTAATCACATTCTTATATTTTAAATAATTAGAGATTTAATTAATTAACCTAACATATAATTATCCAATCAAAACAATTTAATTTCAAAACATTTGCATTTAAAAACTGTATATTTTGAAACTTGTTGATATTAACTTAAGAAACTTATTCACTAATTTACTTAATTTTTATTTCTGATCAAACTTCCCTTTCTAGTTTAAAACCGGTACAAAAATTTGTTTTCTATATTAAAACAAAACTGTTAACTTAAAACCCAGAATTTAAGAAATCATCCCGAGCAAAAGCTAGCAGAACACGTGATCAAACCCGAGGCCTCCCTTCTCTTCCAAAAACTCGAGTCAAGCTTCGTTCTACTCACACCCATTCCTGAGTTCAACACATCACGGCATCGACATCAGCTACGAAGGATCCTGTGCACGTGTACACCCAATCGGATAGTCGCAGACCATCTCTAAGACCTCCGACACATCATCGTTGACCACTCCACCACAGATGAGCACCCAGATCGACGTCGTCTTCCCGAATTAAAAATCAAACTAATTGTAACGAATGCGATTTTTCATCGCTCGAAAATCGACATTAATACGTCCACTGTATCAACTGCCGAGCAATCGAATGCCGGAAAACCGAATTGTTGTGGAGAAAAAGAAGAGGTAGAAGAAAACAGAAGAAAAAGGAAGAAGAAACAACAGAAAACACAGAAACAGAAACAATATCAGAATCTCACATTCGCAGCGGAACAACTTATAATAGACAAACGAATAATCTTTAAACAAAGAACTATATCATTTTATACATTACATCATCATCAGAGTTTACAACAACAATACAACACTGGACAGTTATATAAACTTGTCCTCATACAAAATACACAGCGGAATAAATAACATCAGATACAAATACTACGCCTCGTCATCCAGCTCACCACTGAGCTCCACAGCATCTCCTGAATCTAGAATGACCTGATAACCTAACTCTAGACTGCCCGTGTGGAAATTGGTGGGCACCCAGAGTTTAGGAAGGGAACAATAAACTCCAGGTCAGTCATGGTGACTGGTGTGAGAACTAAAACAGTTTATCTTTAAAACAACATCAACAATAAAAACAAACAATTTCGCAATGTTTTTGGAAAATGAAACTACCATAAGACCTCCCGCCACACACACAATGCAAACGCAGAATTGGAGGAGATTTCTTCTTATGATAGTCAAACATGCTTACTACGCAAATCATTGGATTATTATTATTAGTGCATAGTGCAGAAAAACATTTCGAAAGTATATTATTAATCTTAGCCAGCATAGGCATTTCACGTTATGCATACTATAGCTACTATGTTCAATAGCAGGTTACCGCCACATTCCATAGCAGGTAATACAACTAAAACCGTACAAGGATCGTATTGTTTCTTTGGATTTCCAACAAATGGTCAGGCCAAGGAACTTCCCATTGCCACATAGGTACGCCTCTGGAAAGACGACCCCGAGAAATAACCTAACATTACGGTTAGATCTCTGCCAACACAAGGCCGGGTTACCCCTAGCTGGGTAACTACTGACACGAATATGCCATCCCCCGGCCGTAACGACCTTTATCCGAGGATCCTCGATTCCAACAACCACAAAGTAATAAATTTTAATATTGGGTATCAGAGCTTTGGTAGCTCTAGGAAAAACTTAGCATATAGGGTAAATGTATTTACAGAATCACTCTCATTCGAGTTTCAATCTCTTCCTTTGACTCGATTCCTTTGAATTTTGGAACGTTCCCTGTGGTTCCAAAAATTCATTCGTGTCCCTCACTATTCGTCTTCTTTCAATTCTGGAGCATCACATAGCTCCACTTCGAATGACCCTTATAATGAATCGGCGGTCTCGCCAAACTTTGAATGATTTGTAAAGGGGTGAAACTCCTTTACAATTGGCATTGATTTACCGGAGATTTCTGTATCCTCGGTTTACGATGCTATCTATCTCCTGCTATACCTGAATTCTATTTCTTGAGATCGAATGTAGATTTGCCCCGAAATTCTGCATCGATCTTATTCTTGAAGTCACGGTCGACCCGGTTAAAGTTGCCCGCGATTTATATAAACTTATCTATCTTCCTATTTTGTTATTTAATTATCTCGTCTTTGTTTCAAACCTATCTTCGAAAAAAATAATTTCTCTTTGAATTGAGTCCCTCAAATTTAAATCTCTATCCTTGCTTTGAAATCCATTCTCGTATCGTCGAGCGAGGAAGTGTATTATAAATTAATATTTAAAATGTTTTTATATTGTGTTGTTTGAGTTATTGATGTTGATTTGGGTTTTTGATCGATTCGTCTGATCAACGCTATCGATAGAATTTCCAAAACACTTGAGCAGAGCAAACTGACACAATATCGTTTTCAATTTGATAAATAAAATAGAAGTTTTGTATGATTATCTTATATATAAATATAAGTTTTCTGAAATTAAATTGTTAATGAATTTGTTGTCTGAAAATAATAATATTTGATTTTCATTTATTGTTTTGTAAACCATTGACTATTGCATAATATAAATAAATGAATTTATAAACTTGGTTATAAATTGATTGGAATTTGAAATGAATCTAATTTAGAAATTTGAGAATTTATTAGTTTCCGGTGATTGCGAACTTTGGTTTTTAAAATTTTAAAGTATATAGTATTGAAAGTATTTTCGAATAGAAATCGTTTTCAAAGAATTTTTAAAATGTTGAAATCAGTGCTCTTCTCTTTGTCGCTGGAAAATAATTTCAGTGATGGCGGCCGCATCATCGACATTCATTTTCGAGTTTCGAAGTGGAGATACTATTCTGTAGCCTTGCTACGGTTTTGTTTTGAAAAATATTTTGATTTGAATTTCTTCAGTATAATTTGATTTATATATCTTATTTTAAAATTTAATTTGATTTGATATAAATATATTATATATATCTCTAAATTGTTTAAAGTTAATCGGAAATCTAATTCTTAAATTTTGTTAAAGGATGATTTTAATTATAAATAAAACCAAAATTTGAAATAAATATTTAAACTTGAATAATTGAATTGGGAAAATTTTTATTTGTATATTGTTCAACTGCATTCTAATACAACTTACCTAAATCATTCAGAGTTGAATATGTAATTGGATAATATATATAATATAAATTAAATTTATAAATAAAATTTGAGTGGTTATAACAAATGTTATACACTTGAATTTTAATTATCCTAATAGAGATAAATAGAACAATAAGATAATTGAAAATAAATTTTGTTTTGAAGGTTAATTAATAAATTGAAATTAGATCAACTTATGGAAATACCTTGAATTTAAAATCAATTAATGAATATAAATTAATTTAAATTGAAATTTATATGGTTTAAATTAATTTATATGGTTTAAATATATGTAATAAGATATATTAAGTGAAATAAACTTAATAAGAATTTGGAATAAAGAAGAATTTAAATTGCTGAAAAATATGATTATAATAAAAGACTATTTAAATTTATGGTTTTAGAAATTGTAAATTGAAGATAATTGGATAATAAGATAATGAATTTAGAAATAGTTGAGATTGATTTTAGTGAAATCAAATGGATTAAATCAATTATTGAATATCAATTAATTTAAATTTGAATTTATATGGTTTAAATTAATTGTTATTTTGTATTTCAAATCTGTTTTTCTTTCTAGTTGTTTCTATTCTCCTACCTCATTCCTTTTCGAGGACGAAAAGTTTTGAGTGGGGGAGAGTGTAACGACCCGAAAATTTCAACTGTTTTAATAACGTAATTAGTTGAAATTTTGTGAAATTTTAAACGATAAAATTTTGAAATATAAATTTGATATTTGGAATGCGTTTAGTTAAACATAGCAACTGGTAAATTTTCGTCCGAAAATATGGAAGTTTATTTCACGCATAAATTTACTTCAATTTAATCAGTTAAAAAGCGATGAAAATAAAATGTTTTTGAAACCTAAATATTTTTACATAGAAAAATTCTAAACCATCTTCTGAGCAAGATGTCAGTTTGTCGTTTTTCCAAATTCGGACATCTTTGGCTCCGTCGATCTTATTTTTCAATGTTTTTCTTGCATTTTCCGCTATTAGAAATTTTGAAATTTTATAATTCAATCATACCACTGATATCTGTATACCATTTTGATCGTCTCGTCGTGCTGAGCACTGCGGTATATTCAATTTTGTGTTTTGAAGTCCGGTACGCAGTGAAATCGGTAATCGGTAACCGTACCGATAATTGTTTCAATCTTCTGTTTATCTGTGCCTTTTCATTTTCCAATGTATTAACCTGACTGCCGTTTAGCATTTATAATTCAACTATTGGCTTTCCCATTCTTATCTGTCAAAATAAATTCTGAACTTTGTTATTCTTAATACAAGCATCATTGTGCTGGTTCGTTTCATTCTTTTTTTTTCTCTTCCCATTCTTTATCTCCTCACTTTATTTTCTGTCTTCTGCAAACAAATATTTACAGCAAGTTTAAAACATTGATTCTTCTTCCACCCGCGAGCTCCACCCTGTGTGCAACCGATACCACCAGGTGCAGCGGCGCTTCACCATCTTTTGTGCGCCCAGTCCTACACACGACACTGCTCCGTGAAACCCGTGCCAACCCAATCCGCCACCATTCCAAACCGCAGCTATAGTTTCTCCTTCCAAATGCTCATCCTCCGCCCCGGTCGCCGGCCTCGCTCAAACTCGCCATAGCACCATCACCCAACCACCGTCCGGCCTCCATCCCCTCCCCTGAACAGCCGTCCCCTATGTCACGTCCAAACGCCACTACCTCCAACCAAAGCCGTGCAGCAGCTCCCCTCGGCTCCAAGCATGCAAACTCCGCTTTCTTCCCCTCCGTGCGCCAGCAACCACGTCGACAGCATTCCTCCTCTACAACCTCGGCACGCCCCTCAAAATACCCGCGGACTCTCACACAGTCTAGTTCACGTAAGTTATATATATATAAAAAACTTTTGTAAACTTTGTATATCTATGCTTTCGTATTATATATAGTATAATATAAATATAAATAGAATAAGATCTGTCTTTTATAAGCTTTGGTACTTTGCAAGCTTTTGTACACTTTTGTAAAACTAGTATGTTATAAGGTCTGTCTGTTATAATTGTTATGTAATTACTTTGAAACCATATTGTATACAGTATATACGTTTAGGCTAATTTATATTATAGTGATGTTGATTTATTTGTATACGTTAAACCATTGGGGTTGATGATTTAATTTATAATATGAACTTCAAGCACCACCTATATATATATATATAGGGAGTATATTATGATATTTTAAAAGTATATATTAGCAGATAGCAAGTTATAAAGTCGGTTATGTTGTAGTCTCTGTAGATGTATAAGTCTATTTATTTTATAAGTTTATATAAACAAGTTTCGACATATATTTTATTTTCTATAAGGTTTGCTTATATATCCATATATATACTTTAAGTTAGTTGCTGTAGTTTTCATCTGTTAGTTATACATTTGCTTTTGGATTTGGTTTGTAAACTATTATTATATATGGTTGCATATACATTGAAATCTGAGTATTGGTTTTCTTTCCTTTCACCTTGCTGTTGTCTAAACTTTTATATAAGTAGATCTACAGTAGGCGTATGTAAATTCTATGGGTTATCTAATAGTTAGTTTATGTTTGGTAGATAGTTTATATGTATGTAAGTATATACGGGTTATATATTAATCTATGTATATAAAAATATGATATACTTTATAGTATATATATAATGCATATTTCAGTCTGCATTTTTATACAGTCGGCATATATTTATAAAGTGAGTATGTTGTCATCTATATTTGAGTAAAGTTAGTAGAAGGTCAGGCATGTGTACACGTGTATGTTTTGTAAATATTATATTTAATATATATAAGCATTGGCTCTGTTACTAAAAAAGGAAGAGTTTCGCATATACTGATAATTCGAAGAAAAAAAATTTGATTTGAAACTCACGTGTGTATATATATTACATTTAATATGGGTTGAAAATTTGAATGTGATTTTGTATATATATATATATATATATAATTTTGTACGTTGTATCTATTCAATTATACAATTTATCTTCATCAACCAAATTCTGATTTGATTTCATCAATTCTTGATTATCAGCCTTGTTCGTCAAATTCGTGCAAATCTAGCTTTGTTTTGGGATTCGTGCTCGGCTTCGTAGCTCATTCTCTTGTTATCTCTAGCCTCGAAAGGTGAGCAATCACTCACGATTAACGTTCTTTTATTTATTAAATTTGATTTCAATTGAAACGACAATTGAAATAGGCTGCTGTTAGTTAATTACACTGTTATATATGCTATTACCTGTATCAGTTCACCTGTGACATCTGACACCATTATCTGTTAATTATTTATGCGATGATAATACAGTTTGGCTGATAATTGATTGATTGTTGATGTTTATATTGGACGTTAAATTGTTAATGTTAAAATGATAAATAGTATGCAATTGAAATTGGTATAGGATAGTTAAATGTTAAATTTGATTAAATGGCATTTGTACAATATGACCCATTTAGCTGTCAAAATTTATTGACACGTAGGATTTGTTTAATTACATCTTGAACCACTGAATGTATGTTGTTAAATTGATGATGGATGAAATTGTAATAGATGACAAGTGAAAACCGTAATGTAATAATCTTTAATCTACATGAAATGATAGTGTAGATTCTAGAAATAATTATATTAATTCGTACAAATAACAATTCGAATTAATACGGTTATTTCGGGATTATTTGAATTGATTATTGGATTGTTATTGATCGTTGTTATTGCTTGTTTATTTACTTTGACACCATCCCAGTTATCACACTGCAAGTTCCCTTTGTTATGCTTTGATTTTTGAATTGAATTGGAATCGGGTTGAAATGAGAAATACCCAAATTAAACTTTGACCTAGGATAGAGAATTAAATAAAATCCGATTGGTCAATAATTTGATTTAAAGATAAAATAAAGATTTTATTTGAATAAATAATATGGTTTTGAAATGAAGTTGGAATTTGAATTTTTATGAAAGGAAAATGTTAATATTTAATCATATGAAACAAAATATTAACAATGTAATTAATGAAAGAATGTTGTTTAATTTGAGAAATGATTGAATTAAGTTTGAAATGATTTAATAATTAAGTTTGAAATTATTAAACTTTGAAATTATTTAATAATTAAGTTTTGAATTATTTAATAATTAAATAAGATTGAATTATTTGATAATTAAATAAAATTGAATTCTTTATTAAGTGAAATTGAACTTTTGAATAAGTGAATTTTTACTTTGTATATAATTGAAATTGAGTTTCTTTATTAATTATGTTTGAAAAATTATTTAAGTAAGTAAATAAGTGAAATTGAATTTCTTTAACAAGAAATAAAATGTGGTTTATTGAATTAATGTAAGACTTGAAATTTAAAGAATTTGATTTGATGAATTTAATTTAATTCAATTTGTAAGTTTTGATATAAGGAAGTTGAACTTAAGTAATCGATTTAATGAATTGGGAATTAAATAGAAATTGTTTTTGAATGACAAATTTACTTAATGAATATTGAATAAATTCGATCAAAGGATTTAAATTGTTTTGAATGTTAAATTAAATTAACTTAAACGATTTCGAAATGAAACTTATATACGAATTTAAATCGATATTTGAATTGTTTTAAATAAAGATTGAAATTGAATTATAAGATTTTGAAAAGATAATTTGGAAGTTTTGAAACGTAAATTGTGGAAATTGATTTAGTAAGAGAAATGAAATGTTGGTTTTCAAATCCAATTGAAATTGTAATTGTTTTGGTTTTGAAAAATATTTAAATGACCAATCGGTGTAATAGTTACGAAAGTTATTAAAGAAACCGGAATCGGTTATGGATATACTCTCTATCTAAACCGAAAACCACTTTAATAACTATACGCGGACTGTGATCCAGAATGAAGTGGTTGGAATGATGTACGTGATGACTGAAGAAAGAGAACGATAATGGATAGCCTTGACACTTGTGTCAAATTGGAAATGACTGAAACAGGAGCCGTGCTGGGCCAATGGAGGTCAGCTACCTCAAGCGAACACACTTCTTCGAACTACTCATTACTTGTTGTCGATTGGTGCACCCTTGATTTTGGGAGTGTTGTTTCGCGGTGTTGCGGTCGCTGCGACGATGCGTTCTCACCAGTCCGGATCAGGCAAATGGTAGTTTCACTACCTTGGGTATTGCCTCATGTGCCTTGTCATACTTGTATCCCTATACGCGACCACTACGATTTGTTTTGTACCTTTAGTATATGGATTGCCCTCTGGTGACTTCCGGTTTTGGGGAAACTACGGTCTTGTATATGCTCTTGGGAATAAAAATGTGTTAAGGGTGGAATGGGCCATGACTTAACATTATTTTGATATTTTATATTACTGATAGGCATTATCTACTTATCGTACACTACTACATAGTAGATAGTTTAACGGATCCTTAGAGGATGGTTATTCCAAACATCCTTTGAGTTACTTGTATTTCTGTTGCTATTTCACTTGAGTTGGATTTATTAATATAAGAATGTTAATCCTGACTCGAGTGTTTTGTGTTTTGCTTTATGCTCGGGTCAGACTGAGTGTACCAGTATTCGAGACTCACCTTTGAAGTTGGAGCTTTGCTTGAAGATCCAGCCATCTATTCTGCTTTCAGTATTCGATGATTCCAGTGATGTATTCTGATTTGTATCTGATGTATCGTATTACTCTTTCGTTGTATCTGGTTTAACTCTGATGTAACTTATACATTTATATAGTAGCTTCATGAACTACTATCTCTTTTATTTCCGCTGCATTTATTACTCTGTGTCTGTGATCTGTGATTATATTTATTTACTTTATATGTTCAGTTTTGCCAAATTTAAATTAACAACGCGGTATTTTGAGCAATTCAATTCCGGCATGAGTGTCTACCTATACACTTATAATGGATGCGAATGGTCCAAAATATTGGGTCGTTACAGTTCCATACCATGATACAACCTCTATCTAGAAGGAAATGACATAAACTAAGGGGGCGCGATCCCCAAAATAACCTTGCTGCATCTTTCCTGTTTTGACCATTTCCGGGGTGTGAGGTCCGACGAAGTCTCATCCACAAAGCCACGCTTTGGTACAAAGCCATGCTTTGGGTCAACAAATGATCAAAGTAACGATCACAAAGATAAATGATCAAACAAATGATCATATCACAAATGATCAAATAATGATCATCACACAACAACACTCAGCATGTCACATTACCAAATTGGGAATATATTGCTGATAACCTTCAGCTACATAACCTCTGAGCTCGTACGTCTCAGAGAAGGGTGTTAAGCTAAGAGAATAAATTCTCTGCCACCAACAGAAATGTATTTGAAAGAAATCAGCTTTATATCTCAAAATGTAACGTCAGACACACAACCATACAAGTCTGTTTCGGGATCGAACAGAACCGAAGGCACTTCAAAAGAAGTCCTTGCGATCCAGATATTCACTAATCACGTCCGGACTTCCCTTCACTAAGGGTGATAAAATCTCTATATCGGAGATCAGCAGATGCAGAGTAACTCTACGGTAATCCTTCCATTTTCAAAAATATCCGGTCTTCAACACCGGTCATCAAATGCGATCCATTACGACGTATCACATATTTGGAATGGGTTATACGACCCAAAGGTCCTTTTCTGGCTAACCCGAATAGTGAGCGCTTATTCAAAAATAAGTGTGGCATTCAAATTCAAGCAAATCACAACAAATATCCATTCAAGGTAATTATTGATAGTCGGTTATTTAACTATCAATAGGTCTGCACAGCATCATCAGATTCCAAATAATTTTTCAAATTATTTATTTTCCAAAAATATCTTTACAAGATATATATAATTTCATACTTGAAAAATAAATCAACGTTTATTTTTTAAAACAATGTCCCTTTTCGGTTATAAATTCCATAGTGGATTTATATTTCAAAATATCTACTGATATACGATTTTCAATCGATTTCAAATATTCACTTTCAATTTATCTTTACAAAGATAAATTCTCAAAAACGTTTCATTTCATATTGGATAAGCATTTCCATACTTATTTAATAATAAGTAATTCACAAATCTTATTTATTTTCAACATTTGAAAATATTCAATATACTTAAATCAAAATTAAGTATATATTTCATTCTTTAAGGAAATCATTTTCTTAAACACATCTATTTGAGTCAAAACGAATGTTGCGTAAAACATCGTTACGACGACCCAAAATCACTAGTATAGGGATTCGAAATTAAGATAGATATATAACTCCCAATACTATATAAAACATTTCCTTTCGAAAATCATTTACTATAACAACAGTGTTATAGTCCACCATTTCCTTATCTCTCGAAAACGTCTATTTCAACAATGAATGTTGAAATCTATGTATTCGATACTTAATGCATTTTAAAACGTCTTTAAAACCATTAATCTTCATTTCAAAATATCACTTCCTCAAGAACATATCCATTTATTTCATAATATATTCACGGTCCAATAATCGTGAATATACTTCCTTTAATTAACTTCTATAATTCACTTATCAAAATAAGTGATTTCGGATTTATAAAACAACGTTTATAAATTCACGTTTATATTTTATAATAACTTCGATTTATAAATCTCCTTTATTAACATATTCTATTTATATCTCATTTAAAGGCAAAAAAAATCCAATTTATAAGTTAATTTCTTATAAATCTTTTATTCTACAAATTCATTCATTCTATATCTTCACAATTTATAATTCTATAAATTTCATTCACTTACGAATTCCATTAATATTTCATTTTTAACACTTATAAAAACTCGTTTTATAATTCCAATATTTTTAATTGATAAATATCAAATTTATAAATCTTTAATATAAACCGTTTATAATAATTCCAAAAATCTCAATTTAAATAAACCAATTCTTTTAATAATTTACAGATCGTTGTTAAAGCTTATATAACTCCAAAATCATACTTAGGTATTATTTGCCAAAGATCAGAACCGTTATAATAATAAAATTATAACGTTTATTTATTTTAACAATTTAGAATTTAATAAAACGTATACTTTCAAAAATCACTTTAAAATCCTTTTAAAATCCTTTTAAAATCAAAATCGTTATTTTTAAACTTCAAAAATGGATCCGATGATGCAACAACACCAAATAATCAATCACGGCATCCAAACATCATATATCGATATGACAACAGATATATAACAATATCTGTAAATAAATCAATACGGTGAGGAATCCAGTCGGATCCCTCCAACCTGTTTCCCTGCATCCACAAATGTTAGAAAAATACCAATTCCGTTCCAGTACTGAATATCGCGATATATAGGATTTATAAATATTATCCGCTATTATGCGGCGCAATAGGGTCTCATCCACTATATAATGTGGGAAATCAACTCCAAGTACATATATAATACCAATTTCACTTTACGGTGAAATATTCGCGGTATATGTTTTTAATAAATAACCTCCGCTTATTATACGACGTATAATGTCTATTTCAACAATGAATGTTAACAATATATCACCCAATCACACAATCAAGCAATTTTAAATATAACTATTTAAAATTTAAATCGAAATACAGTTCGATTGAGTGAGAAGTTCTCACCTTGAATTTCCGATAACAGTCGTAGCATTTATTTCGAATAAAATTAAACGGACGTTTAATTTTACCCGAAATTTTTGCTAGCTCCAAACGACTCCAATCCAATTCCATAGCTTAGTGCTCGACCATATGATTCCAACACAACTGGTTTCGTGCGTTTTCGACGTCGTATGAAAAAGTTATGCTATTTTAAAGTTTACACGAATTTAAATAAAACAATTTCAGCCTTTATATTTTTTTTCTAACCCTAACTAATCTCGGCCGTGCAATTTCTGGAGATCAAGATCTGGCCACACGCGAAGCCTTCTTCCCCAATGTGAAACTCACGTACAAAGAACCCATGCCGCCGTTTCTTCCCTCAATTTTCACGACCAAACCGAGCAGCTTGAAGACGATCAGAGGGCGCCGCGTCGAAGCACGTCACGAGCACTACACTCGGCTACAAGCACATCGAGCTCGGCCTCCATTTCCTCCTCAAATTTCGTGCGCAACCCTAGGTGAACGCGAGCAGATTCTGGCCTCCACGTCGCTCCGATGATCATCATTACCGTATGGATATGAAGATCTCGTCGTGCTCTTCAATGTTGTAGTTGAGCGTTTCGCATAATTGTTTACGGATTGGAAGAGATTGAGGAAGAAAGGGGAATGATTTCTGGCCACAGAAAATATTGGAGGCGGCTGAACTAGAAACCCTAGGGTTTTGATGCATGTGAAAAATGAGGTCTTTTTATAGAAAAATTCCAAAACACTATTCACCCGAAATTTTCCGAACTCCAAATCGAACGTGCCGGCTGGCGTTTCAAAGGTTTACCCCGCGTTCCGAACACAATGGAACATGTTTCGGAGGCTAATTTGGTCATCTGTGCGAGTTACGGAATTAAACGATCGATTTTAAATTAAACCGATTTAAACCGATTTCGATGCGTTTTCGCTTGTCCCGGACAAACGGTAAATCCAATTGACACGAATTTTGAAACCTTACAATAATTCACATTACGGATCCGATGAAACTAGTTTCGTCGAAATCCGAGACTTTTTGAAAAATGACTATTTTAACTCGCCAAATTAATATTAAAACAATTTCGATGCGTTTCGATCTGCCACGGTCAAACGACAACTCCGATTGCTACGAAAATTGAAATCCGATAATAACAAATTATTACAGATCCAATGGAACAAGTTTCGTCCAATTCAGAGACTGTTCGAAAAATGGCTAATTTCACTAGTCGATTAAATATTAAAATATTCAATTTTCACAAATTAACTTTTAATTCAATTTTAAAAGTTCTACAACATCATTATAACTTCAATATGATTTAATATAACTTTATAAATAATTTTTAATCACATTTAATCCAGATTTCAATTATTTCTGGAATTTCAACTATTAAATTATCGATTTAATTAACCAATTAAATCCAGATATTCGAATTTTAAATTATTTGACTTATTAATTCTACTTATAAATATTTAAAATTAATTAAATATTCGAATTTAGATTGACAGAAATTCTGGGTCGTTACACTAATCACCTCTCCCTGGAACCCACATCTCCGACACAAAAATGCCTCGCCGATGACAACCCAGATCACCAGAGATCGTGCCACTCCACTCAGAGCCGCACCACGACATGCTGCATCGAATCCTCTAGGTCCCGTTCCACTTGATCCCCTGATGACGATGATCCAGCCTCGAAACTCATGTCGACTAAACCAAGCCTTAAACCCTTCTCCGGCCTCCTCTGGCTACCATGGCCATCTAGAAACCTCCTGATTATTTTTCCTGCAATCGCCCTTCTTCCGGCTACCTTCAGCTCCAATCTCGATGACAATCTCCTCGTCTAACGTCGGAAATCGACGAATATTGCATTTCCGTTCATCTTGCCAATGCAAAACCAATGCCAAACTAAAAATCATGATTTTGTTTCTAAAATTCATCATTTTTTATGACGATTCTAATCATATGATCAAAATTTGAAAATCTGATGATCGAATTCTTGACTTTGTTTTATTTTTTTACTGTAATTCATATATTTTAAAATAATCACTCAATAATTCCTTTCGAATCTATTTTTAAAAATGACTTTAACATATTACAAACATTCTTCTTTTAGACATCAGAGCCTAAATTCGATTGTACAATGAGCAATTAAATTTTCTTTGGTGGCTTTGAACCTACAGTATGATAGAGATGATATATATACATATGCACAGACCTGCATATACATATAACTCTATATATATCCACATGCAGCACATTATCATTCATATAAACTCAATTCCAAGTCATTACTCAATATTAATCACATGCAAACCAATTTACATATATATATAGTTTTGAAAGTTTGCTCACCATTTTTTTCCACTGTTGTTCTGATTCATGTTCCCAGACTTTAATACTTGGTTTTTCTCTTCTGATTTCTTAATAGCAGCTTGATCTAGTATATATTTCTTTGGTTTTAATTTGTTTCCATTTTCTTTTTTTCTTCCTTTGTTCGAATGAATGAAATGAAGACAGTGTGGAGGTATAAAGAATAGGAGAATGAAGCTTACGTGTTAAGCCAAACTGAGGTATCGTACAGATATTTTCATATATTTTACATTTTCTTTGATCTGAAGTTTTGGGCTAATATGATATATTGCTTGCTTGAGATGATATGCATTAATTTCTATGTCCCCTTAAGTGTCTACATACTTATCTTAATTCTTATGTACACTTATATGAATTGATATGTGCAAGTACATAGTTATACATTTTATCCTTTTATTCTTGCTTGTATTATCCTGCACATGTATGTTTGTGTTCATACCTATTCCATTTACTTAGGCATGATTATATATATTTATATATTTACTTTTATCCCTTCCCACTATTTCGTATAATATATATGTATATACATTTATTTGTGTATTGTTAACATATACATATTCCTTTTTCATACACATTACTTTTATATATATTTTCATTATATATAATATACATATTCGCATCATAAAGCTTATATATGTTTATATATATATAATTTACCTTCCCAAAATTCTATAGATTAAATATTTAACACGCCTTTAAATTAACTCATATATCCAGATATTTTAGATATCAGAAATTTATTTGTTCGACTTATCAAAAGTAATATTCCAATGATTTAATTAAATTAATTATCAAATTTACAACCGTTAAAAATCTGGGTCGTCACATTCCTCCCCCCTTTAGAACTTTTCGTCCTCGAAAAGGAACGAAACCAGAATCAATAAAATGCTTAAAATCAGATAAATTTTCTTTGATTATTTTTAAAACACTTTTTAATATCTATACAATACTATTCCAAAGTAGTTTTTCTATAAAAATATTTTTATAACTTGATGTTTCAATAAGTCTATCCTTGTTCTCATAGAAATTCGGTCATACGTTGATCAGGCGTAGGACTGAAAATCTATAAATACTTGGTAAACCCGTTTTCAACACCCATTGAAAATACTTGGAAAATAATTTTATTGAAAATATAGAAAACAGTTTTTGAAAATAGAGGAAATATCTTGGTGAAAATGCTCTGGAAATCATCACCCCCATCCATGGTCGTAGTTACATCCTGGGTTACGTTGCCATCGCAGCAAAAGTCCATGTAACTGTAGGCACTCCACGACCCTCAATTACGCCATGGAACCCACAACAGATCGCAGTTACATTCCAGGGTTACGTTACCATCGCAGTAAAAGTCCATGTAACTGTAGGCATCAGCGCCCTCGATTTTCGCTGCCAAAATGAAACTTCTCCACTCCTACATAGGTCGCAGTCTACCGATGTAAAATCAAACATAGACTGTTGGCTCTCAGCGGCACACAAGACTTTCGCTATGTTACCATAGTGTCGCAGTCTGCCGATATAAAATCAAATGTAGACTGTTGGCTCTCAGCGGCACACATGACTTTCGCTATGGTCTGCAGTAGATCGCAGTGACATCGAGTTACACTGTCGTCACAGCATAACCCAAATGCCTCTGTAGGCATCAACCCCTCGACTTTCGCTACACCATAATCCTCAGGAACTAGTTTTGTCCGGACTCCTCACAGGATCAACTTTAGAACCTCCCCCTTTGAGGCTCAAGGCAGTACCAACCTATGGTACTCTTGAGAAGTTCATTTCAAGGGAGCGCCTTTTTCCCCAGAGCTACTTCAAAACATTTTATACTATACACATATAGTATTTTCAAATCATACACTGAGTATGAATTCCATATAAAGCTCTTTTACAAAATCGATTCCCAAAATCGATAATTCTCATATTAGGCTTTTCCAAATGCCATAGGTTCCCAAAACCTTTCCTCAACATCATTTTCACAAATCCTTTTTATAAATACATATATATATATAAAAGTTTTGAAAAATCTTTGAATCAATTTGTACTTGTATAAATTCACTTTTATACTTCAAATACTTTCAAAAATCATTTTCTTCTGGCAATAGATTCAACAAGGGGAGTTTTCCATATATAACAAAGATATATAACTTTGTTTAGTCCAAATCAATATTCAAATTTTGATTATTCTTTTGTAAAGTCATTCACCATATTGCTTACTTCCATAAAGTAAATTTTAATCATAGAAATATTCAATTCCCACTTTACTTCATCATATATTTCACAAAATATACTTTCAATTTCAAGAATCATTTACAGTTCTTATCCACAAATTTCAATATCAATTTTATTCAAACCCGTACGATGTCCACATATCATTCGTATGCAATATCAATCTGATCGCTCACTCGATCACATAATTTCACTTCCGAACTAGTATTGTCCCCCCGACTTCCTAGTGCAGACTCAGATCTGGTTTCTTGATCAGAAACCGTCATTCTCCTTGCATAGTCACAACTATGATAGAGAATATCCAGAACCAATCAAAAATCCATATCCAGGTTCGCCGTCGAAAATCGAGCGAAAAATCCCTAAGCGGATCGATAATACTATCTCGAAATTCTATGCCCGAATCTGGATCAAATCACTATGCGAATAGAATAATATACGTACATCCTACGTATTTATCTTCATTGATTATTAGTTAAATCAATTCACTTTCTATTCATCCTCACTTTGATTTTATTCACTTATGCACATTTGCCTTAATCCCCATTTAGATTATTACTTCAATTCTTATCTCAGTTGGGTATTTAATCAATAACAGTTTGGACTCTGACCAGTTTATATTTAGAAAATAGCTTGAATTTTTTTAAAATAAATAAGTAGTTGAAAAATAATTATTAACTATAAAAAACTGTAAAATAGTTAAGAAATTGTAAATAGTTGGAAAATAGTAATTATCTATAAAACATTTGAAAAACAGTAATTAGTTTATAAATCAGTTGTAAAATTGTTAAATAGTTCCAAAAGTAGTTATAAATAAGCTTAAGATAGTTTTAGGTTTTAAAATGAAAAGTTGTATAGTAAATAGTTTGGAAAGATAGATTTATATTAAACAATTTATTTTGAAAATAGTCCAGAGTCAAACTATTCAATTCCCCATCTCCATTTCCATCAATTCAATTTAAATTTCTACTTCCATTTAAATTGACTCAATCCCAATTTGAATAACTTCAATTTCCCTTGAACTTGATTTATCCCCAATTCAAGTTGAACAATCCTCAATTTCTTTCCAAATTCAAATCAAATTCCATTTGACTTTAAACATATTCACTTTAATTACAATTTCAAATTAATTTAGACTAATTTCAAATTGAATCCACTTCAATTTCAAATCACTTCAATTTCTATATGAATTAATCCCAATTCCCATTTTGAATTTGAACTCATTCAATCTTCAATTTCACTTCAAATTATTTCAATTCAAATTTTCCATTTAAACTTATGCTTATCCATCTTCAATCACAATTCCCATTAATTCAAATCAAATTCAGTTTGAACTAATTTAATTCAAATATCAACTTAAAACCATCTCGAATTATATAAATTTGAGTTAAATTTTTTTTTAAATGTTGATTTAATCCCTTAAGTCAAATTAACCCTTACTTTTAAATCAAATCAACCTTTATTTTAATTTAACAACTTAAATCTTTAAACCATTTGATTCTGAATCCAAATTCCAAAATTCCATTTTAAAATTATCTTTACTTAACTTATTACAAAGTTCAAATAAGAATCCAAAAACAATTTAATCTTCAGATTCTAATTTATTATCCATTTCTAACTTCAAAACTAATTCTCAGTTTCATAGATTATTTATAACAATAGAATGATATCAGGATAAATAAACATCCAAATTTATCCAAACACCAATTAACAACATCCATTTTCAATTTCCAGATCTCAAACCCATTTTGAGATCACACAAACTCCCAATTCAAATTAACCATTTAACTTCCCAAGTTAAATTTCAATTTCATCTTGAAATTTCCAATTCAAGTTGTTCATTCTAAACTCATTTAACTTTCCTTAAGTTAAATTCAATTTAATCCAGTCAACTTTACCCAATTTGAATACCCATTTCAAATTTTAAACTTTATATTAATAATCTTCCCACTTATAAGTTCAAAAACTTATCACTTTGGGTTTTCATATCACATTCCAAGGAAAAATTTAAAACTCAACACTTAGAGTTTATTTCAAATCATCTTTGATATTATGTATATCCTCATTTATACATATTTATTTCCTTTACTCATCAAGTTATACCTTAAATTTTTAAACCACCTTTGGTTTTAATTCAAAACAAATTTCTTTAAAACAATTTCAAGTTTTCTGGATTTAGATTTAAAATTTCACAATTTTAAATTATCTTCAATTTCAATTTATAAATCATACTCACCTAAAAGTTTACTTCCCTAAAACATTTCATTATTAAACACAACAACTATTTATGATAATAACCAAGATTATCATATCTGGAAACCAATTCATTATTATCTTTATTCTGAGAACACTTCTACAAATTCAAGATTTTAATTTCAGTTTGGATCCATTTCAAACTTATCTTCGTTCAATTTCAATTTGGGTTGTATTACTATTACCACTTAATTCTCATTATTTTATTTAATTCCAATGATTCAACAACCAATTTCTTTAATATATTTAACAATTAGAAAATTATTTCTATATATATCAAAAGATAAACTTATATAAAAATCATTTATTTTTAAAACCATTTTAAAACCTTTATATAAGAAAATAACAAATATGCTCTCATATATATATATATATACACTCAACTCATCATAGGGTACCATTGACCCTATCCTTAATGAGTAATCCCACTAGAGCCAAGGTTCTCGCTTAACCTGGCTCTGATACCAAGTGTAACGACCCGGAATTTTCGATCCAGAAAATTCCAGATAGTTAGAAAAAGAAGAAAGAGATAGAAGAAGAAGAAACAGAAAACAAAACACAGAATCTCACATTCGCAGCGGATCAAAATATAATATCAAATAATAACAGTTATATAAAGAAATCTGTACTTGTCAAATTACACTTTAATACATCAGTTACAACATATACACAGATACTGGACATATACAAAACAACATGTCTCAGACAACTACAATATATCACAGTGGAATACACTCCATACGTTCCTGCCATCCAGCTCGTCTCCTGAGCTCCAGAACGTCCTTACCTGAAAATCTGTAATACTCGGTCTGACCCGAGCATTACCATAAAGTAACACCCGAGTCAGTCTGGAAACCAGCGTGAGTAAACCCATCTAACATGAAATACTAAGATATAAACTTATTTAAAATCCGGGGTAACTCGTACCTTCTACGAGTTCTCAAGTTATTTAAGTCAAACACTTATTTCCACAATGGCTAGGGATCACTGCTCAGTTTTAAATATCCATGATTCTTAACCCTTTCATTCCAGCTTGTTTGATTCCACACATCATATTTAAAATGAACTTAGAATTACAAATCAAAGTGGTTTCGGGTATTGCTGATACCTGATCCCGGTCTCTTCGAATTCAATGTCATCTTATGCCTAGTTTGTTTAAGTGGATACAAATCAATTTTAAATACAGGTTCTCATATTCTCACAACAAATCAATTATCGATAGATAACTCACAATATCACAGTTCAACCCATCATATCATATCACAATACATCACAATCTCAATATCAGAGATATTCAGACAAACTAAGGTATTCAATTCAAGTTATCATCTATAGGAAAGATAAATAATCAAACAATTCTTAATTAATTTAATTTAATCACCCATTATAAATTAAATTAATTATCTTTAATCCTGCTTAATTAACTTTGGTTATTTATAAAACATTGCTTAAATTAATTTCATTGATTAATTAACCTTAATTAATCACATTAACCTTGATTAATTAAATCACATCCAGTGATTAACTACCCTTTTATCACTTACATTAATTAATTACACTTAAATTAATCACATTAATTAATTCTTTAATTAAATACACTAAGTAATTAATCCTTAATTACTTCCATTAAGTAATTATTTTCCATACTTCATTAAGTGATTTTCCTTTATTACATACAGCAATTATCCAATAATTACTTCACTAAGTAATTATACTTAATCAGTTACATTAAGTGCCTGTCTTTAATTAATTAAACTAATTAACTTCAATTAATTATATTAATTAATTAATTAATTATCACTTATTCACTAGTTTAATGATTCTTCCCTTAATTACCTTCATTAACTATCCACTAATTACTTTATTAAGTAATTACCCTTAAATTAATCACATAAATTAATTGTCCTTGGTTATTAATTAACTAACCTTTAATGACTCAAGACCTTAATTAATTAAAAGATAAACAATTATCTTAATTTAATTACTTAATTAACACTTAAATCTTATTTAAACCAAAAGTTTGAAATTAATATATACAAAATCACTTGAATCTTAAAGTTCAATACCTTATTTCTTAATTATCAATTTAATCACTTTCTTATATTTTAAATAATTAGAGGTTTAATTAATTAACCTAACATATAATTATCCAATCAAAACAATTTAATTTCAAAACATTTGCATTTAAAAACTATATATTTTTAAACTTGTTGATATTAACTTAAGAAACTTATTCACTAATTTACTTACTTTTTATTTCTGATCAAACTTCCTTTCTAGTTTAAAACCGGTACAAAAATTTGTTTCTATATTAAAAAAAACTGTTAACTTAAAACCCGGAATTTAACAAATCATCCCGAGCAAAAGCTAGCAGAACACGTGATCAAACCCGAGGCCTCCCTTCTCTTCCAAAAACTCGAGTCAAGCTTCGTTCTACTCACACCCATTCCTGAGCTCAACACATCACGGCATCGACATCAGCTACGAAGGACCCTGTGCACGTGTACACCCAATCGGATCGTCATGGACCATCTCTAAGACCTCCGACACATCATCGTTGACCACTCCACCACAGATGAGCACCCAGATCGACGTCGTCTTCCTGAATTAAAAATCAAACTAATCACCTCTCCCTGGAACCCACATCTCCGACACAAAAATGCCTCGCCGATGACAACCCAGATCACCAAAGATCGTGCCACTCCACTCAGAGCCGCACCACGACATGCTGCATCGAATCCCCTAGGTCCTGTTCAACTCGATCCCCTGATGACGACGATCCAGCCTCGAAACTCATGTCGGCTAAACCAAGCCCTTAAACCCTACTTCGGCCTCCTCTGGCTACCATGGCCATCTAGAAACCTCCTGATTATTTTTCCTACAATCGCCCTTCTTCCGGCTACCTTCAGCTCCAATCTCGATGACAATCTCCTCGTCTAACGTCAGAAATCACGAATATTGCATTTCTGTTCATCTTGCCAATGCACAACCAATGCCAAACTAAAAATCATGATTTTGTTTCTAAAATTCATCATTTTTTATAACGATTCTAATCATATGATCAAAATTTGAAAATCTAATGATCGAATTCTTGACTTTGTTTTATTTTTTTACTGTAATTCATATATTTTAAAATAATCACTCAATAATTCCTTTCGAATCTATTTTTAAAAATGACTTTAACATATTACAAACATTCTTCTTTTAGACATCAGAGCCTAAATTCGATTGTACAATGAGCAATTAAATTTTCTTTGGTGGCTTTGAACCTACAGTATGACAGAGATGATATATATACATATGCACAGACCTGCATATACATATAACTCTATATATATCCACATGCCGCACATTATCATTCATATAAACTCAATTCCAAGTCATTACTCAATATTAATAACATGCAAACCAATTTACATATATATATTTTTGAAAGTTTGCTCACCATTTTTTTCCACTGTTGTTCTGATTCATGTTCCCAGACTTTAATACTTGGTTTTTCTCTTCTGATTTCTTAATAGCAGCTTGATCTAGTATATATTTCTTTGGTTTTAATTTTTTTTCCATTTTCTTTTTTTCTTCCTTTGTTCGAATGAATGAAATGAAGACAGTGTGGAGGTATAAAGAATAGGAGAATGAAGCTTACGGGTTAAGCCAAACTAAGGTATCGTAAAGATATTTTCATATATTTTACATTTTCTTTGATCTGAAGTTTTGGGCTGATATGATATATTGCTTGCTTGAGATGATATGCATTAATTTCTATGTCCCCTTAAGTGTCTACATACTTATCTTAATTCTTATATACACTTATATGAATTGATATGTGCAAGTACATAGTTATACATTTTATCCTTTTATTCTTGCTCGTATTATCTTGCATATGTATGTTTGTGTTCATACCCATTCCATTTACTTAGGCATGATTATATATATATATATACTTTTATCCCTTCCCACTATTTCGTATAATATATATGTATATACATTTATTTGTGTATTGTTAACATATACATATTCCTTTTTCATACACATTACTTATATATATATATATTTTCATTATATATAATATACATATTCGCATCATAAAGCTTATATATGTTTATATATATATATATATAATCTACCTTCCCGAAATTCTATAGATTAAATATTTAACACGCCTTTAAATTAACTCATATATCCAGATATTTTAGATATCAGGAAATTATTTGTTCGACTTATCAAAAGTAATATTCCAATGATTTAGTTCAATTAATTATCAAATTTACAACCGTTAAAAATCTGGTTCGTCACAAAACTCACCAGAAAATCCTACCAGATGGCCTCCCTGACATGGTCAGGGATCTTACTCCACTTAGGTCAGCAATCTGTCATCCTGCTCTTATATGATTGCTTGGAAATGCCAAGCACAACTCCTGAGGGCTCCAAATCAAATCCCCTGTGTTAAATATAAAACAAAGATTTAGACAAGTATATATATGTATGAACAAATTTATATTGTTATCATTTTAATTTTGATACTTACGCTCCATCAGCCTTCGGCTGCAAATATACAAGTGGTCGAGCCGGAGGCTCACCACTACTCTCGCCGGCCGAGCGAGAAGAGCTACGACGTCTGGAGCCTGACATAATACTAGTTGAAAGTTTCATTTTTAATTATAGACATAGATAAAATGATGATGATATGTGGTGCATGTAATGATGATGATGACATATATGTGATGCGTGTGCGTGAATAATTGTAAAAATTACCGGATATTACTCAGTCCTTGTCGTTTTCTAATTCAGACTCGATCTCGTGTTCTATATCGTTTTCCTCTACACTCTCAAATGCTTCGACTAATACATTTGTCTCATCATTTAATTGTCCAAAATCAGTTTGATCGTCTGTAATTGTGATTTCAATATTTTCTTCGATATCTGCTTGATAGGCTTGTTCTTCTGGAATATTCTTTCCATCGAATGTAAATCTCATCTTGATTTTAAAAACCGCAGACCAATCCGCTTTATCTCTTTTTAGAGACGGATAAGGGGCGTAATAAACTTGTAGGGCTTGTTTGGCTAGTACAAAAGGATCGTACTGCTGATAACGGGAGGTATGTTTTATTTCTATAAGATTATAATTTGGATGCACGTTAATACTAGAACCTAGAACATTGCTGAACCAGTTGCATCTAAACAAAAAAACTTCCTCTGTGGGTCTTATAAAATATGTGAATTGCAAAATATGGGTTAACACGCGATAAAAATCATGTATATGATCATTAGGATCATCACTGCCTTTAACAAATACACCGGTATTGTTTGTTAATTTTTCAGCACCGTATTCTTTGGTGTTGAATTTATATCCATTAACGAAAAATATTTGATACGTTTTAACTTTCCTTTTCAGTCCCATTGCCAAATGTTTTAATCCTTCATCGACCACATTATTTGTAGGATCACACACGTAGTTCGAAAACCAAGTAGCGAAATTTTGCTTAAATCGCCGTTTGGATTTTGTGATTCATAAACACTGCAAACAAAAACAATATATTACTTTATTATTAATTTACACATGCAGTATTAAATTAAATTTATCAAAACTTGTAATCTGATAATTACCTAATAAATGGTGCAACTTTTGGACAATTAAGAAGAATATATGTGTGTGCTATATGGTAATCTCTATCATCTAACCATACTTCTACACATTTTCCAGCATGTCGACCATGTTGTTTAAAAATAGATAACATTGCTTCAGAAGAAGAATCTTGTTCAACGGCCTTATCATTACGCGCAACACTTTGAAATGATAAATTCACATGATCATTGAAATAATGAGAGAAAAAGAACGATGCTTCTTCTTCGATATATGATTTGCAAATCGAACCTTCAACTCGAGCTTTTTGTCTCACTTTTTTCTTTAAATGATTTAAGTACCTAATAAAAAATATTTCATATCAATATTGATTTTTAATTATAGTTAAATTACATACTCAGTATTAACAACATACCTCTCGAATGGATACATCCATCCATATTGCACAGGACCTCGAAGACGTGCTTCAAATGGAAGATGAACAGGTAAATGCTCCATTACATTGAACAAACCTGGATGAAATATTTTCTCCAGTTTGCAGAGAAGTATAGGGATTTCTACCTCAAGTTTACGAAAACGGTCAACTTTTAACGTAGTTGAACAAAGCTCCTTATAAAATAAACTAAGTTCCGTTATAACCTTTCAAACTTTTACGGGCAACAATTCTTTGAAAGCGACGGGTAACAAATTTTGCATCATTACATGACAATCATGGCTTTTCATCCCACTCAATCTTCCGTTCTTATAGTCGACACATCTACGAAGATTAGATGAAATTCCATCAGGAAATAGTAATCCTTCCACCCATTTTAACAGTACTTTAACTTGGTTGTTATCTAATTCATAACATGCTTTGGGTTTTTTAGTGCCATTTGGCTTCATATAAAGCTCAGGGCGATTAAATATTTCTTCTATATCACGTCTTGATTTCAGATTGTCCTTAGTCTTGCCCTTAACATTCAAAAGTGTATTAAACACATTATCGAATACGTTTTTCTCGTTATGCATCACGTCAATGTTATGACGGATTAAGAGATTTTTCCAATAAGGCAACTCCCAGAATATACTCTGTTTGCACCAATTATGAAACGTCGATTTACCTTGGATTTCAGTTTGCTGCCCGGTTTCATGTATCTTTGGATAATCTTTTACAAGTTCATATATATCTTCACTTGACCAAATCGTTGGTGGTTGTAAAGTCACATGTCTATTAGCTATGAAGTTTTTTTTGTCTCTTCTAAAAGTATGATTAATATGGAGAAAACAACGATGACAATCAAACCATGAAATTTTCTCCCCATGCCGTAAAGAAAATGCTTGTGTTTCTTCCATATAGTAAGGACAAGCAAAACGACCGGCCGTACTCCAACCCGAAAGCATTGCATATGCAGGAAAATCGCTAATAGTCCATAACAAAGAAGCGAACATCCGAAATTTTTTTTCTCGATACGTCGTATGTTTCAACTCCTTCATACCACAATGTTTTCAACCCTTCAATTAGCGGTTGTAAGTAAACATCGATACCCTGTATCGGATTATCAGGGCCAGGGATGACAATTGTGAGAAACATATATGGAGTTTTCATACACATTCACGGGGGTAGATTGTAAGGTGTAATGATTATAGGCCAAGATGAATATTTAGAACCAAACTGAGAAAACGGTGAAAATCCATCAGTACACAAACCTAGTCTAACGTTACAGCTCTCCGCTGCGAAATCGGGATATTTCTTATCAAAATACTTCCATGCTTCTCCATCAGATGGGTGTGTTAACGTACCTTCTTCAGGTGTTCTCACACTGTGCCATCCCATATGATGCGCTGTTACAGATGATGCATATAACCTTTGAAGTCTAGGAGTGATAGGTAAATAATGCATACTGTTATCCCGCCTTTTGGCAAGGCCAGGACACCAAGGGGTTGGATTCCAAATGTCGTTTGTCATGGATATCATTGAATTTTGACCAAGTCCGGATCAAACCCCAATCGATGAGACATGATCGGGAAAATAAAGCAAACCAACGTTCCAAGTTTCAAGTCAATCCGAGCTCATACGCACAGGTTATGATGGATACAAGTTGGAGGAAAGAGCATGTTTTCGTATCCATCGGCAGACTCCATTTCGTATCCATTAAGACGTATCTGTTCGTTTCGATGGAGCTAGTGCATCGAGTTCGTATCGATGGGTTTCGTATCCATCGGTGGTCCTCGTTTCGCATCCATCGATCTCATGTCAATCAGAATGATTAAGTCCACACAGTTATAAGCTTCGTATCGATAGAACCTTCAGCCGAAAAGACTTGTTCGTATCCATCAATAAGTCACCTGGTTCGTAACGATCACTTAATGTCTACTTCGTATCCATCATTCAGTGTCTGCTTCGTATCCATCATTCAGTGTCTACTTCGTATCCATCAGTCAGTGCTTGCTTCGTATCCATCTGTGAACCTTGCTTCGAATACGTGCCCAACAACTTGTTCGTATCCAGCGAGTCAATCAACTAGAGTGACGTGTTTCCCATTGAAGCAAACGAGGCGAGATATGTGGAGTCGAAGCAGTCAATACGGCGTAGAGCCCGGATCGAGGCGAAGCGCACACACCACGTCATCCCTCGATGCGAATGCGCCGAGATATATGGAGTCGACGCGGTCGAATCGGAGTAAAGACCGGATCGAGGCGAAGCGCGCGTTCCACGTCTTCACAGAGGCGCGTGACACCATCGATTCGAAGCCCTCAGTTCGGAGGGATGGATTCGAACCAGACAGCCTAGCGAAGAATGTCGCCTCATATCGATGATATCTCTCAATCCACTGATCCAAATACCATGAAATTTTAACTGAAGGTTGCACACATACCGAGGAACGTCTCCACCAAATTTGAGCTCAATTGGAGGTAATCTTGATCGATACGAAATGACTTCATATCGATCGCAGATCGACTCCAAAATTTCTGGAAACGGTCGCGTGGGCCCCCTCACATGCCAGACCAAATCTCCCGGAGTTTGAGCGAATTCTGAGCCTCCTACGCCTATAAATAGAGCCCCAGAATCAACAGAAAAAGGATCTTTTTTCTCTGAAGCATCCAGACTCTGCCGGATTGAGATTTGCATCATACTTTTGCTGTCAATTTCGAATTCTAATCTGTAATCCGCTGTTCATTGCTGTAACCGCTTGTAATCATTGAAAGAGAATCAATAAAATCATCAAAACTTCATAGTGGACGTAGGCTATACGCCGAACCACTCTAAATTGCTTGTCTGTGCATTTTACATTTCTGTTTGTTGGAGTTTTTGTTAGATAACCTCTGTTTTACATTTATAATCTTCACTTTATCTCTTCAAACAACTCCCGAAGAGTGTTGTGCCCATTTTTGGTACAAACACTTTGGTGCTTTCACTGAGAAAACCAGCTTTTTCTCCTGCTCATTGGATCTGCCGTCGATACCGGATTGCACAAATCCAAGAGGAAGATCCAGATATCCAGTCCGGAATCCTTCCATTCTATTCAGATTTGCTCAAAATCTAGGAGAGGACTCCACCACCGAGAATGGTCAGCACAATAACTGGCGCTACCGCTACAGAGCAAGAAGGCCGAGATAGGCAGAATCCCACACAGCCGCCTTCTTCCAATCAAGACAATACCACTCACTCAGACTCAACGGGGCTAGTCACCCGACAGGAGTTTCAAGTATTGCTCCAGGAGCTGACCCAAAGCCGTCAGCAGTTGGCGGAACAGTTGCGCGCCAATATCGAGCTGACCAACCAGCTAAACCGCCGGGGGCACAGAAGGCCCAAGAGAGATGATGCCTCCAGAGCATCTACCGAAAGCTCAGCTTCATCTGATTATCACCAACGAACTACTCGTCCTCGGCTAGAGGGGAGTCGTGCTCAAGCTGCTGAATATCAGCCCACCTTAACTGTTGGGCAACTGAGGGTAGGACCATCGACCAGCTTCCAAACGGGTCCCTCAACACGAGGAGGTACTGCCCCACAGTACACCACGGATAACCGCGCCACAACCGCCGTAGTAGAGACAAGGGTCGATGCCCGAAATCAATCAGAGCCGATCAATCAACAGCGTGGACATACTCCTGAACCTTATGTCCCAGAAGACGTTGAGCCAAGGAGGCGAGATACGGATCGTCGACAGCGCCCGATCCCAACTCGCACCGTGGAACCCGACCACGCCTTAACTCATCACGCTCAGAACCTGCCCGTGTCGGATATATCAACCATGATACGTCAGTTGATCCGCGAGAGTCAGGGGCTCACTAATGATGATTGGGGGATTTCCCGTAGTCATACCCCTTTCACGGACGAAGTGTTACATGCTGAACCCCCTAGGTGATTCAGAATGCCGACTCTCCCGATGTATGAAGGGAATAGTAACCCCAACCAGCATATTCTGAAATATGAATGGTCGATGAGCGCTGCAAGGGCCGACGATGCAGTGAAGTGTCGGAGTTTCCCCATCTCTCTGGGGGGAATCGCGACAATGTGGTTTACCCGCCTACCACCTAGATCGATTTCTTCGTTCGATCAATTGGCCAAGAGGTTTGTGGAGCAATTCCGTATGCATGTTGCTAGGCCAAAAGACGTCAACACCTTGTCCAGCGTCACTCAAGCTCCTGGGGAAACGCTCAGGCGTTACCTGGAGAGGTTCCACGCAACATGCGTCGAGATCACCAATCCTAACGATAATTCAATCTTGATGGCTCTGACCAAGGGGATTGATCCTGATTCTGAGTTCGGAAACTGGCTAGCTGGGAAACCGCCCGCATCGTTGTACCGTTTTTACTCCAAGGCCGCTCAATTCCTGCGGCAGGAGGACGCAAAACAGTCTAGGAAGCAGGACGATGCGAGGCCCAACATTGAGGGAATACAGAGCAATGTGGAAGTTAAACAGTCCGGCGAGAGTTCCGGGAAAGTTCAACTGAATATACAAAACAAACAAACCCAACAGAGAGGAAACAATGGCCAGAATAAGAAGAGAGACGAGAACCGACGTCCACGACGTAGAGCTCAGATGTTTGACAGTTATACGCCGCTAAACACGTCATTGGAAAACGTATACTTACAGACTTGTAACAATGTACAGTATAAGAAGCCTGCTCCGAAGCCCTCGTCAGAGAGACAGGTTCAGACAGGGAAATTCTGTAGGTTCCATGAAAGCTATGGACACAATACCAATGAGTGTCGGCACTTACAGGACCTCATCGAGAAATTGATTAGAGAGAGGAAGCTAGATCAATTTGTACGGGCGCCGCAGTCTGGCGGAGCGGGCCCCTCGAATCAAAACCGTTCACAAAATCAGGAAAGAGAGGAGGAACCCGCCCGTGCGGGCGGGAGATTAGTTATCAACACAATAAGTGGTGGTCCCCATCCGGCAGACAGAAGCTGGGGGGAAATGGAGTCGTATGCTAGTTCTATCAGGCATGCAGACTTCGAATGTTATAGTAATTGAGAGGATGGAACCCCGGCGAAGCAACAAAAGATAATATCCGATGATATCGTGTTCAGGAGCCGAGACGCTGATAAAGTCGAAGCCCCTACAATCGACCCACTAGTCATATCTGCCCAGGTAGGTCCTGCTTGGATGAAGAGGATCCTGGTTGACAGTGGGAGCTTTGTGAACATCTTGCTTAAACGGGCTTACGATCTAATGAAGATGGAGACAAAGGATTTGAAACCCTGTTTATCCAGAATCCATGGTTTCAACGGAAGTGCCACGATACCCATCGGAATAACTGAACTCCCAGTCGAGTTAGGCGTTGGAGAACGCCGGAGGGTCCGAATGTTACAATTTGTTGTGCTAGAAATCGATTCGCCGTATAATGCGTTTCTGGGTCGACCAGCCTTAGCTGAGTTCAGGGCGGCGATCGCCCCATGGTGTCTGACTTTGAAATTTCCCACTGATCATGGGATTGGAGTTGTTCAAGGAGATCAGGCCACAGGAAGGGCCTGTTATGTTGCTGAGCTGCGCGGGGCACAGCGTAAAGAGAAGAGAAAGGGCGTAGAGGAATCTCTCTGCGTCCGCTCTATTGATAATTGACAATTGATGCCTGGGTCTCGGCCCGGGCACCACGACCAATTCCTGAAAGACCTGGACCACAGGGACAACGAGGATAAAGACGAATCTACGGAGAGCCAAGCTTCTCCTGCCGAACTGACTGTGGACGTCCCAATCAGTAAGGATGACAATTCGAAAATGCTGAAAGTTGGGTCTCAACTAAACAAGCAGACACAGCAGGAATTGGTCGAATTTCTTCGGGCGAATCTCGATGTCTTCGCCTGGACACACTCTGACATGTGCGGGATCTCGCCGAGCATTGCGAGTCACTCCCTGAATATAGATCCACGACATGTCCCAGTAAAGCAGAAAAGGCGCGGTATGAATCCAGAGAGATCTGCCGCCCTTAAGGAGGAAGTTGATAAACTACAATCGAACGGGTTCATTCGAGATGCTTTGTATCCAGAATGGGTGTCCAACCCTGTACTAGTTCGTAAACCAAACGGGAAGTGGAGAACCTGCGTTGATTACTCTGACCTGAACAAGGCCTGTCCAAAAGATAGCTTCCCACTTCCGCGAATCGATCAGCTCGTGGATTCAACGGCCGGACATGAACTACTATCCTTTATGGACGCTTATTCCGGCTACAACCAGATACCCATGCATTTACCTGATCAGGAGAATACCAGCTTCGTGACCGATCTGGGACTCTATTGTTACAAAGTCATGCCGTTTGGTCTAAAGAACGCTGGAGCAACATACCAACGCTTAGTCAACCGAATGTTCGCTGATCAGATCGGGAAGACCATGGAGGTTTACGTGGATGACATGCTGGTGAAGTCCCGATTCTCCACAGATCATGTCGGAGATTTGAATTCAATGTTCAGCATCCTCCGGGAGTACGGAATGAAGCTCAACCCACTCAAGTGTCACTTTGGCGTTGCATCCGGAAAATTCCTTGGGTTCATCGTCAACGCTCGAGGAATAGAGGCGAATCCTGAGAAGATCTGGGCTATTAGAAATTTGCAAACCCCTAGAACTATAAAGCAAGTCCAGAGTCTTAACGGGAAGGTCGCAGCATTGAGCAGGTTCATTTCAAAGTCCACCGATAAATGCATTCCTTTCTTCGACCTGATCCGGAAGGGCAAACGGAACTTTGAATGGACCACAGAGTGTGAAGGCGCGTTCCGATCATTAGTTCAACATCTCTCCACACCTCCGATCTTGTCGAAACCGGTTGACCACGAGCAACTATATCTCTACCTGGCAGTATCAGAACATGCGATCAGTGCTGCTCTGGTCCGGGAAGAAGACAAAGTGAAAAACCCGGTCTACTATGTTAGTAAGCGACTAACAGGAGCCGAAAGAAATTATCCGAGACTGGAGAAACTGGCCTATTGCTTGGTCATTGCCTCAAGGAAGCTCCGTCCTTACTTCCAAGCTCATCCGCTTACTGTGTACACCGACCAGCCGTTACGACAGGTCCTCACGCGGCCTGAGACGTCCGGTAGGTTACTCAAGTGGAACATTGAACTAAGCCAATTTGATATCGCATACGCTCCGCGGAGAGCCATTCAAGGACAAGTCCTGGCAGATTTCATAGCTGAATTCACCGTTCCAGAAGACTTGCCCGAGACTAGTAAATCTCCCGAATACATTTGGAAGCTGTATACTGATGGTGCATCAAATGACCGATGTTCGGGCGCTGGGGTTGTACTTGAGACTCCCGAGGGCCGATCCATATGTTATGCTCTTAAATTCGACTTTCGTGCAACTAATAATGAAGCCGAATATGAAGCCCTCCTAACCGGCCTAAAGCTTGCCAGAGACTTGAGAATTATCGCTGTAGACATTTATTGCGATTCACAGTTAGTGGTATGTCAAGTACGAGGAGAATACCAGGCGAGAGACCGAAGACTGGCTGCTTACTTGGCACGAGTTCAGGAAATACTAAACCAGTTTGATTACTATGCCATCTATTATGTGCCTCGGGAGCACAATCAGAAAGCCGATTCACTGGCAAAGTTAGCCAGCACGGGTGAAGCGCAACAAATGGGACTTGTCCCTGTTGAAACATTGGCCTCCCCGAGCATCGACTGAATAGAAATGAACTCTGTGTTTGAAACCGCTCCCAGTAGAGAATCCTGGATGACTCCGTATCGGAATTACATTGAGAATGGGGCGCTGCCTGAACCTAGAAATGAGAAGAGACAAATTCAGCGAAAAGCTTCGCGGTTCGTCATCCAAAACGGAGTCATGTACAGGAGAGGTTATTCCGTTCCTCTCCTCAGATGTATCGCCCACGAAGAAATCAAACGAGTGTTACATGACGTACACGAAGGAGAGTGTGGCGATCATACCGAAGGACAAGCTCTCGCTAAGAAGATACTCCGATATGGGTACTACTGGCCGACAGTGAACCGAGATGCGGCAAACTATGCCCGGAAGTGCGATAAATGCCAGATACATGCCCGAATTCCTAGAGCTCCACCTACTGAAATAACCCAAATGGTCAGTCCCTGGCCATTCGCAATGTGGGGCATCGACATCATCGGCGCTTTACCTTTAGCAAAAGGCGGTGCGAAATACGCCATCATCGCCGTTGACTACTTCACAAAGTGGGCTGAGGCCGAAGCCCTTGCAACCACTACGACAAAGAAAGTGATAAATTTCGTGGTTCGCAACATCATCTGTCGATTTGGACTCCCACATACTATCATCACTGATAACGGGGCCCAATTCGAGAGTGCAGAATTCAAGAATTTCGGTCAACGGTTTCATATCCGCAAAAAGTTCTCGGCTGTCGCACACCCCCAAGCGAATGGACAGGTTGAAGCTGTCAACAAAGTTATAAAATCGATCCTGAAGAAACGATTGGAGAAGGCTGGGGGCAAGTGGGTCGATGAACTTCCTATGGCGTTATGGGCCTATCGAACGACCCACAAGACCGCGACCGGACACACTCCGTTTTCCCTATCTTATGGCTCAGAGGCCGTTGTTCCGGTCGACACAGAAGTTTTCTCTCATCGCGTGACTTATTATGACCCAAAAAAAAACGCTATACTCCTGGCCGAATCTTTGGATCTATTGGATGAAAAACGAGAAGAGGCTGACTTGAGAGCAGCCGCACATCGAAGTCGGGTCGCCCGGCTGTACAACACCAAAGTTCGACCTCGAACCTTTGAACTCGGCGACCTCGTGCTCAAGAGAATCTACCCAGTTCCTTCGCACATGAAACCAAACTGGGGAGGACCATATGTAATTACACGAAAGCTCGGAGATGTACATTCAAGCTGTCGACTGTTGACGGTCTCGATTTACCAAGGGCTTGGAACATCGAAAGTCTCCGCCGCTATTACATATGACAGGCTTTATTTATCTCATTCTATTTAGCAATTTGTTTCTGCATTTCGAAATTTGAATTTTGTAATAAGGCAACTGACTTTGCCGCATTTTCTTATTTCAGCAATAAAATGCCACTTCTTCGAGCCAGAGCTGTGATTCATTAAGTACGATATACAACATCACGATGCACGAAGAGCTAAATCCCATCATGCAATGGGACTTATTCAAATGGAGAGTGGCTGTGATACGACCGACCACTCACTAGGTGAAACCCGAGCTCGGGGACAAGCCATGACACCGATATTGATAGGGTTGACACACGACAATCCTGCAATTAACTCCGTGTTCCCAAAGTGCGAAGCGGAGTATAAACATTCAACTCCATATTCCCAGAGTGCGAAGTGGAGTATAAACATCTGACTCCGCATTCCCAGAGTGCGAAGCGGAGTATAAACATTCAACTCCATATTCCCAGAGTGCGAAGTGGAGTATAAACATTCGACTCCGCATTCCCAGAGTGCGAAGCGGAGTATAAACAACTAACTCCGTGTTCCCAGAGTGCGAAGTGGAGTATAAACATTCGACTCCGTATTCCCAGAGTGCGAGACGGAGTATAAACATTTAACTCCATATTCCCAGAGTGCGAAGTGGAGTATAAACATCTAACTCCGTGTTCCCAGAGTGCGAAGCGGAGTATAAACATCTAACTCCGTGTTCCCGGAGTGCGAAGCGGAGTATAAACGACCAACTCCATGCTCCCAGAGTGCGAGACGGAGTACAAATATCAGTCAACTCCGTGTTCCCAGAGTGCGAACAGCCACTTACGAGATGACATACATCCCCGGAGTGTGGATGAAACGATTCATAAGAAAACAAGTGTAGTTCGGCCACTCGATCCTCGCTTGATGCAATCACAAGCTGATCATCACAACTTAACCCTGGAACTGGGGGCAGAGGCAAATGTTAGTCATTACCCGAAACTATGCGATGCTCAGCTCCGATGCGATCCCCTATCACAACTCAAGTCCGAGATTTCCATACTTAACAAGTAAAATGAACTATTCTTGAAACAATCAGATAATGCAAGTACACTGGACCAAAGTCCGAACACTGCAACATTCAAGCATAGAAAGGAACATGAGCTGAAACTTGAAAACAAAATTTTATTTCAACTAACTCAAAAACAATGGTTCATACATGAGCTTTTTCCAAAATGTTCCTACTAGCAGGGGCAGAACCCGCATCTAAACACGGCCTACAAAAGGGAAAAACAGAGAAAATAACAAAAGTCCCTAACTGCCTATGAAAAGAATGTCTAATCCTTCTGCTTCCTCAACTTCTTCTTCCTCGAGGAGCTACTGGAACCACCAGTACCCTTTCGCTTGGAACCTTTCTCCTTAGGCAGGCTCCCCTCGGGTGAAGGCATAATGTCAACGTCCTCGTCTGAGCTGGACTCTATAGGGATGCTTCCCGCGGGAGGAGTTGGAGGAACAGACTCCGCAGCCGGAGGAGGGACTGGCACATTAGTATCAGTAAGTGTGCCCCCAGGAGACACAATCATAAGAGGAGTAGGGCACCGTGCTGCTGCTCCGCCATCTACATCGCCGCCGTGCGCCGCGGCCGCCATCTCAGCATTAATCTCGGCCAACATCGCCGCTTCCCACTGTGCTCTGGCTTCGCTAGGAGCCGTAGTAGTCTGAGATGAGGTGTCAGAAGTAGCCATGAATCCACCCAAGCCGAATGGCAAGTCCGCAAAAGGATCACTCTGACGGCCAAGGAGCTCGTTTATCATTTGCTCATCGAAAGAAAGTGAGCTCCCCTGCGTTACTCCAACTGGTGCCATTGCCGCGACGGAGGTCGCCTCAGAGATGATGGCTCCTGGTGCTTGGCCTGATTCTTGGGTGGTAAGAGGCGCGGCTGGTGCAACTTCTGTCACTGATTAAAGGAAAAGGACATATCATTAGCAACATTTCAATACAAACTCTTCAATCCAAATATACAAGAAGTTAGTTCAGAGTACCTTCCTCGGTTTGGCTCGAGGTCGTCTGAACAACTTCAGAAGGATGTTCCTTAATAGGAGATAGATGCGGTTGATCTGGATCATATGCCGGGATAGGCTGGGGGTAGATCATCGGAGTTGGCTCAGATTGAGATGACACGATTATCTCAGAACTCATAACATGGTGTTCTGCACCAGAGCTCTCTCCGACTTCCTGAGCCTGGGCACCAAGCCTCTCCTTATCGTGGGAAATCATGGAGTCATGGAGAACCTTCTTTTCGCCATCATTGAGAATGCGGTTCTCCAGCTCGAATTCGTCAAGGGCTTCATCAGGGTGCCCAGACTTCTCCTCATCAACCAGTAGGTTCCAGGCGTTATAGAGATGCATGGGGTAATCGTCAAGCCATGTCAAATCTCGGTGCCTTAACACATTGGCGTTATAAGTGACGAGTAGCTCTTCCACCTCGGCCTCAATCCTGGCCTCCGCCTGTCGTACCTTCTCGTCAACCCCAGCCTCAGCTTCGTGAGCTTGTTGTATAGCCGCTTCTTTCTCCTTTCGGAGCGTCACTGCCTGATCACAGGCCTCCTGCGCAGAGACATTAGCTGCGTCTTTTTCCTTCGCCATCTCAGAAAACTTTGATTTCAGCTCATTAAGCTCCTTGAGAGCTTCATCCCTCTCGGCAGTGATGGTGGTGTTCCTATGACCCATGTCCTCGATGGCGGTATAATGCTCTTGCTTCATCCTGGTCATGGCAGCGTTTACTTCATCAACCTTCTTTAGAGCCTCCATTTCAGATTTACGGGAAGACTCAGCCTCCGAGTTGAGCGCTTTTATGATTTGGTCGTTGTGACCCAACTCCTTCTCGAGCTTCTCAATAGTGACGCCCCGATCGAATGCCACTTTGGACGCTTTCCTCGCGGCCCGTCCCCATTCCCTGTACTGGAAAAAGATGTCCGCAACATAATCATGAATAGTGGTTTCAGCGGTGGGCAGAATTCTCTTCAAGTGCGGAGGGAAGACGTAACCATCAAAACAGATGTCGGGAAATTCCTTCCTCATCTGTGCCAATTTAAGCACTCCCTCACTAGACGCTTCGGTCGGGACGGGTACAGTAGCCGAGGAGGTGGCTATTTCAGTTCTGCGCGGAGGATCGGACTTCGAAGCTTGGGAAGGTGGCCTAGGCCGTGAAGTTTCAGGAGGACGAACAACTGCTACCGTAGGAGGTGTAGAGATCCTGGGAGGAGGAGAGCGAGATCGGGATCGGTGAACGTACCCCCTATCTCTATCAGATCTCTCCTGACCAGAATGTCCGGAGTCGTAATCCCTCTCACCCTCTCTCCTGCGTGGCTCGTGATAACGGCGCTTGTTGCGCAAACTACCAAGCACAGAACCTTGCCCCGACATCGTACCTGAAAAGAAAACCACGAAGAATCAGTAACCGTCTGCAATATGTTGTTTACGGTTAGGAAAATGTGTTGTGCCGTGAAGAGTGTGTGAATGTGTAACCCCCCGGACCAACCAGAAGTGTCAATCGCACTGGCAGGAAGAGACACGCTGACATCGACAATATGTCGCGGTCCACCCGATTCAACGTCGTGTTGCTCAGGCTCGATGTCCGGGATTGGAGGGTCAGCAGGCCCTTCGGGTTGATTTTCAGCTTGCAGGGAGGGTGCTTCCATAATTCCAACTCCTGGCAAAGGACGGTGCAAAACCACAGACTTCCGTCTCCCGGACTTAGGCTGTTTTGAGGCTACTGCTTTGCCTTTCCTCTTTGCATCGGATTCCGGGGTTGCATTAGCGGGTCCGACCAACGGTTCCTCGTCAGTATGAGTTCTCTCGGAATCGGGTTCCTCAATTATCACAACCCTGGGTTTCTTCCGCTTGACCTTTTCTCTGGAGACGGTCTTTAATGCACCATCGAGCCTTATGCTCTGCCTCCGGCCGATCAACCCAAGAACTCTAAGATTCCGATCTGTCAATAACAGTTCAATATTCCTTTCTTCGCTAGGAATCTCTTGGAGGACCCGAACTATCTCTTTATAGTAGCCACCTTCAGGCCGCTGGATGATTGCTGAAAGAAAAAGAGAAGAAGACGTGAGTTTAATTTCACTCCGAAAATTGCCCTGTCAATTACTTGGAAAAAAAAGACAATACTCACGTCTGAACAGCCATCTTCTGGCAAACCCCGGAGGACATCGGACATAGAACCACTCCGACTTAAAGTAACTTAGCCTAGTCCACGACCCCGCGACAACTTGGCAGTTCCTTACAGACTCCAAGAATGTATAAGATGGGCTGTCAGTCCGACTCTTGAAATTAAACAAGTATCTTATGTCGGTCATACGGGGAGGACGATGGAGGTACTCCATGAATACAATGAACAAGCTGTTGAGTGAAGCATATCCATTTGGATGCAATTAAGACGGAGCGATGTCCAGATAAGCCAACACTTCTCTTATGTAATCATTGAACGGAGGAAGTGTGCCGGCTGTGCACGCATGTCGATTAAAAGCAGTATACCCCTCCGGGGGATTATGTGGTCTATCGTCCGGCCCAGGCAACCGTACTTCATCCAAAGATAAGCCATGCCTTAAGCATATTCTCCCTAGCATGTCTTCAGAGATATTGGACGGGACAGAATCAGGTGGGCTATTGATGAGAGACGCCTCAGGCAGTTCATCCGGGGCTGGACCGATCACATCAGCCTGAATATCCAGAATCTCAAGTCTGGGAGTTTCTTGTTGCTGCGAACTTGACGGTTCCATGGCTAGCTAACTCACGAGAAATCACCATTAGATGATAAAAAGCCCGTGCATTCCCCAGTGTAAAGTGTGTGAATGTGTTGTGCAGTGCGAATGTTATGCGTGGCTTGAGCAAATTCTACAGAGTTAAAGAAAACATGCAAGCGACTAAATTCTGGAAGTCAGACAGGCATGACCGTCATTGCTGACCGTCACGACCGCGCCATCCAGATGATAACGATCGATTCAAGATTAAAGAGTTCGTTGTACTTTTCTGTTAAATGGCAGTTCCATCGACGAGCTTCGAGAGGTAGTCAAATATGCGGTTTAATTATCAAGTCCAGATATGCAAGAATGAAGCTCGTCGGAGTTATGCTGTTAAGAGTTCGCAATTTCATGTACATCAAGAGAAAAGTTCGAATCGATCATGGGAGGCTTGTTCGAATCCATCAGGACACGGGTTCGTATCGATCCCGGGGGCACGAGTCGAATCGATAGCCAAGGCGCAAGTTCGTATCGATCAATTCGAACCGATCCGTGATTGTCAAATTCGTATCGATCAGGAAGGTCTCGGCTTCACATCGATCACGTTCGAATCAGTGCTTTTCGTGTAGAACGCGAAGATACACTTCGCATCGATCTGAAGTTGAGAACTTTGCAACAACTGTTCAAAGACCTATGGTTATCAAACCATCGATCCATGGTTGCCGAATTTCCAGGGATCGATGCAAAAATCCAAAGAGGGCGTGCTAATGGCCTGCATCGTTTCGAATGCAAGCCTCCATATCGATCCATTTTCTGTTTTTTTTCTCTTTCTACTTCTTCTTCACCAACCCACAGGAGCACCGCCATGGTTATTCAAAACCAAGCTTTGGTCCAGATCTGGTTTTACCAATTGCCAAAATCAGTGGTTGATGAAGATGGAGTAGATCTGAGATGACTTCATTGTTTAGATTCGAGGTTAATTACCTAAGTTGAGGTTAAGATTTGAAGGATTGAAAGTATGTATCTGATCGATTCGAGAACAAGTTACAAGCCTTCTCCTTTCTCACAATTTCTGGATCGATGCGAGAAGTAGAAGGCGGCGGTAAAAGATAGAAGGTAAAAAAGTGAAAAGTGACGAAGTCCCAGGTATTTATATGAAGCCTAGGATGGAACCGAGTCGATTCGACTCCCAGTCAACCTGACCGGTCGCAACCAGTCAAACAGCGCATCGAAACGAAGGCTCGTTTCAAATCCACCAGACTTTATCGGTTCGAAGCGCGCAGGGAGGCCACTTGAATACGATGGATCGGTGCAAACGCTCTCTTCGAATCCATCAAGCTGTGCATTCATCGAGGCGAAATGTTCACCAGACACCATCGTTTCGAAACATCCAAATTATAAGCCATCGATTCAAAACAGAGCAGACCTATTAATACGAGCGTCACTTTCGTATCCATCAGAACCTATCGATACGAACATTCATTTCGTATCCACCCGATATCACCAATTCGAATCAGAATTCACCATGATTTGTGACTATCGATACGAATGACCATTTTCGTATCCATCAAGTCAACCCACATCGATACGAAGAAAGGCTTTCCAACTTTTAGCATCGATTCATGAGAGGACCGATACAAGAGGATGGTTAAAGGGTACGACTTTCAAATCATTCAAAGAAGACCTGCAGCTTTTCAAAGCACGTCATGTTTTCACAAGACGTACTTTGGGGGGCAAATGTTATCCCGCCTTTTGGCAAGGCCAGGACACCAAGGGGTTGGATTCCAAATGTCGTTTGTCATGGATATCGTTTAATTTTGACCAAGTCCGGATCAAGCCCCAATCGATGAGACATGATCGGGAAAATAAAGCAAACCAACGTTCCAAGTTTCAAGTCAATCCGAGCTCATACGCACAGGTTATGATGGATACAAGTTGGAGGAAAGAGCATGTTTTCGTATCCATCGGCAGACTCCATTTCATATCCATTAAGACGTATCTGTTCGTTTCGATGGAGCTAGTGCATCGAGTTCGTATCGATGGGTTTCGTATCCATCGGTGGTCCTCGTTTCGCATCCATCGATCTCATGTCAATCAGAATGATTAAGTCCACACAGTTATAAGCTTCGTATCGATAGAACCTTCAGCCGGAAAGACTTGTTCGTATCCATCAATAAGTCACCTGGTTCGTAACTATCACTTAATGTCTACTTCGTATCCATCATTCAGTGTCTGCTTTGTATCCATCATTCAGTGTCTACTTCGTATCCATCAGTCAGTGCTTGCTTCGTATCCATCTGTGAACCTTGCTTCGAATACGTGCCCAACAACTTGTTCGTATCCAGCGAGTCAATCAACTAGAGTGACGTGTTGCCCATCGAAGCAAACGAGGCGAGATATGTGGAGTCGAAGCAGTCAATACGGCGCAGAGCCCGGATCGAGGCGAAGCGCACACACCACGTCATCCCTCGATGCGAATGCGCCGAGATATATGGAGTCGACGCGGTCGAATCGGAGTAAAGACCGGATCGAGGCGAAGCGCGCGTTCCACGTCTTCACAGAGGCGCGTGACACCATCGATTCGAAGCCCTCAGTTCGGAGGGATGGATTCGAACCAGACAGCCTAGCGAAGAATGTCGCCTCGTATCGATGATATCTCTCAATCCACTGATCCAAATACTATGAAATTTTAACTGAAGGTTGCACACATACCGAGGAACGTCTCCACCAAATTTGAGCTCAATTGGAGGTAATCTTGATCGATACGAAATGACTTCATATCGATCGTAGATCGACTCCAAACTTTCTGGAAACGGTCGCGTGGGCCCCCTCACGTGCCAGACCAAATCTCCCGGAGTTTGAGCGAATTCTGAGCCTCCTACGCCTATAAATAGAGCCCCAGAATCAACAGAAAAAGGATCTTTTTTCTCTGAAGCGTCCAGACTCTGCCGGATTGAGATTTGCATCATACTTTTGCTGTCAATTTCGAATTCTAATCTGTAATCCGCTGTTCATTGCTGTAACCGCTTGTATTCATTGAAAGAGAATCAATAAAATCATCAAAACTTCATAGTGGACGTAGGCTATACGCCGAACCACTCTAAATTGCTTGTCTGTGCATTTTACATTTCTGTTTGTTGGAGTTTTTGTTAGATAACCTCTGTTTTACATTTATAATCTTCACTTTATCTCTTCAAACAACTCCCGAAGAGTGTTGTGCCCATTTTTGGTACAAACACATACGCTTGTATGGAACTTCTTTTCCCTTTTTTTTTCCTTGGTTTGTATCTTTCTTAATTACATATTTTACAATTATGAAGACTGGCATCATCTTTCCAAAACAACATGCAACCATTTAGACATGTATCAATTTTTTGATACGGCAAACCGAAAGATGACATTAGTTTTTTCACTTCATACTAATTTTCGCACATTAAATTCTCTGATGGCATATGGCGTTTAGCAGCTTGTACAACAGCCGTAAATCCGGCTTCTGTGAAGTTGTACTTTGATTTCATCGCAATGTACTCTGCAGTTGTCGATAATTGAGTGCCGCTAGTACATCCATTTCAAAGAGGTTTCTTAGCAGCATCCAATAAATCATATATTTTTTCGCTCCAACATTTGGTTCCTCTTTGACGTTAACGTCGTCATTATTAGTTTCAACAGTAGGGAACATTGATCGTGCTGCATCTTCAACCATATGTTCTATGAGATTCGTCGTATTAACTTCATCACTAATGACCTCTATTGACTGTTCTTCGTTACGTGTTCTAATTTCTCCATGACGATCCCACACCAAATAATTGGTTATGAAACCATATTTGCGCAAATGAATCCTAACCATATTCGGTACTAAATGCTTCAACAATTTGCACCTACTACATGGACAATGAATTTCTACGTCGTTTCCAATATTACTTAAAGCAAATTCGACAAACACATTTACCCCGTTAAGAAAATGTTTACTTATTGAGCCTCTCATTTCTCTTCTTTGATACATCCAGCTTCGATCAATAAAATAATTGGCCATTTTTCCTATTGTAAAACCTATGATCAATAGTAAAAAAATTATTAATCAAATTCGATAAACACATTTGAGATTTTACTATTTTTTATAATCCATTTTCGTTTATATACAAAGTTATATTTCTTGCTATTTTGTTTACATTTTTGTATCTTTTGTGATGGTCGGTTATCCTACTTCCCATTACAAACACAATAGTAATTACATTTCTTAAATCAGATCATTATAAACGATTTCCCAAAATTTCGGCAGCACTTCCCCTGTGTTCCTTGTATCGTACACATATGCATGTACACAAGGAACGAAAAGGAAATGCCGTCGAAATTTTGTGAACCGTTTATAACGATATGATTTACGAAACGTAATTACTTTATAGTGTTTGTAACTTGTCCAATATAGGGACAAATCAGACAAATATTGTATCAGATGAATATGAATATCCGTTTTGCAATAAAAACGAATGTTCATAAAACGATCATATACAACACTTGTCAGACGGGGCCAAAAATTCACTAAGAGATTTAAATTTTGTTTGTCTAATAATTTAAAAGATATAATTTAAAGCAATCATATAGGCCAAAATTTCACTAAGAGATCATGTTACTAAAAGATATAATTCATGTTCGTAAAATATTCGACTAATTCATGTTTGCCTAATATTTTACAAAACATACACAAAATAATTTAAGCAATCCTAACTAATCTAACGCTAACTCAAATGCGCATTTACACTAAATTATCAACATATGTATATATATGCATAATATATATACACAAACAATTTGGACATTTGAATGGTAATAATTGCAATTAGCACTTAGTTTGGTATAATAAACAATCAATAGGCCATTAGATACAACTATAAAAAACAATTAAACACAAAATTAGCAAAATTTTAAAATTTAGGGTTTTAGGCAAAACCTGATTTTGGAGTGGAATTGGATGGAGAGAGGCCGCTGGTGTTGATTGATGGCATCAGAGTGGCTGCCGGTTACGTGGGGAGGCTGGGAGCAAGAAAAGAGGAGGAGTAGAGGAAGAGGGTGGTGGATTTGGGGTTTTTTGGGGGAGAAGAGGAAAATGAAAGTTGCTCTCGGCCTGCGGTAGGTTTACACGAATGTTTCAAACGGCTTCCAACGGCCGCAAACAGAAATTTTACAACGGTTACCAACGGCTACCAACGACTTGTTAAAAAAATAACGAGCCGTTAGAAGCCATTGGAAAATCCCGTTGGCGGCTGTTGGAACACTGTCGTGGCTATATACTGTAGTTCTAGTAGTGTGTAGAGAAGAGAGATAGAACAATGTTTAAACTATGAACCATTAGCATCAACTATTCAGTTTGCTTTCACACTAAGAAAGTTGAACTATATGCATAATAAGACAATCGATACAACAATTTTGGGAGTAAAGATGAAGTTTTTCATATGGTATTCCAAGATTTAGAAATGTACACGACAGAATGTCATAGAATATAATTTGGTAGGGATTAAGTAAAAGCAAATTCCTATACTCGTAATAAAGTTAGCTTAAGAAATGCATGAAAACTGTAAGATGAAATTACGATCAACATGTAAAAACTAGTGAGTTCTTGGTAAAGGTAAGGCAACACCGAGGATCAGTGCTAAATCTGCATCGGTGTTAGAAGAAGTAAGAAAGGAAATTCAAGATGATGTTTCCCCACATTGATAGTGAAGTTGGTTGAGTTAGTCGGCTTCCATTAGTGAGGTTGAGATTTTGATCCTCACCAGCCACATTATGCATGTAAATATATTTGGAGTATGGATTGGTAGCATGGTACATACGTTTTTAAAGTTTACAAACAAAGCTTGGCTCTTTAGATCTTCAACAAAAATCAAGATGAAGCACCTTCATACATGATGTTTTAGGTGGCATTGTGCCAAAAATATAGAAAAAGAAAGCAGAACAAAGCTACAAAATTGGAAAATTCACCATGATCAACATATTTTATACTTATTAGGTAAAACTGAGTATATGGCATGCAAATTTTGAAAGAATATATGGATAAAATATGATAAATATGCAAATCGCATGATAGACAAAAAAAATATGTTTAAATATATATGATCAATAGTACAAAAAGAAGGAGAAATATAACGACAAACAAACCAAATTAATACAGGTCGAATGAAATGGATAGAAGCTAATGCTATTTTATATGGTAGTAAAGTAATAGGCTGACTTAATATGCTAGTAAAATAGTAAGCAGATTTAAAGGGATTATTTTATCAATAGTTAGTTAGACCTACTACATTTTATTGGACAAAATGTTGACCATTAAAAAGAAGCATGAAGATATAATAAAGGTAGGAGAAATGAGAATGTTAGGGAGCATGTTTGGATGTACATGAAGAAATGAAGTAAAAATGTGAAGGAAAAATTCATTTAAAAACTTATTTCACGTTTATAAATGAAAAAAAAATCCGACATAGGTTGTGCAATGGTGTCCTCCTCAACACGCGAGTGTAATGGTGATCTGGCCTTAAATCAAACTAAAAAAAAATTCTCATGATTTTCACTTGAGAAATGTTCCACTTCAAGATATCAAGAAGCTTTACTACAAAATTTAAGCATGAATTCCAGGAGTATTCATAACCTTTTTGAAAAGTAGTATAACTACAGTGGATATTTACATGAAATTAAATCAAAGTAAAAATGTTGTAAATGTGGACTGATGATTAGTGGCCAAAAGATTGAGGGTGCTCAAGTGTAAGAAAATAGGGAATAAGGGTTTTGCATGCTAATCATTCAGTAACAACTCTTTGAAAACTAAATCTGAAGTAGTAATGGAAGATGATAGAGGTTGCGAAGTTTTATATTTCTTCTTCAAATGTTGAAGATGAATTTAGATCGGTCAATTCTTGGGTATCTCTGTTGTAAGAAGTTTGTTACTATTTTTCAAATTAAGCAGCTACTTAGAGCAAGCTTTAAGAATTCACACTCATAAATTAGAATTGGGCTATATAGAGGTTAAATGATTATTTATTGTAAAATTCCCTCATAACTTTCCGAGCAGCGACAATATGGATTCTATCATATCTGCTAATGAAATTCTTGGACAAAAAAGATGGAGCTTACAAGAAGGTGGTAAGATGATTGGAGCAAAGGATAGAATCTAGATTATGGTAAAGAATCTTTCTCTAGTCTGTAGAACTTAAACGTACCTAAGTGTGTGCTGATGAAGGTTGGTGATGTCAAAAGATTTCAAAAGGATGCAATGACTACTGCAAATTTTACTACTCTAAGTGTCAAAATTGAAATCGCTCCTTGTGCTTCCATCTTTGTTTAAGCTATATTCTAATGAATTTTATCATAAAGTATCATTGATGAGGTTTATGGATAAACTGAATGCTACTATGGAGATGAGAAGTTTCAAGGGTAGTGCATATGTGAAAGGCATGGATGGTAAATTGAAAATATGGAGGTATAAGGGAAAAGTGGAAGTTCTTGGTAGTGAAGTGAAAGTGGAAGGTGAAGAAGAACACAATGGTGCTGGTGGTAATTCTATTAATATCTCTTTTGAAGATAATAGTAGTCGTGTTACAGAGAATTCTGAAGTTGGAATAATATTAATAGTGAAGATGTTGATCTCGGTAGTGACATAGCTTATAAAGAAAGAATGGCTAGTGTTGATAAGAGGTTAGGCAAGGAAATTTTAGACAATTTGGAGAACTTCAATACGAAGAAAAGATAGTGGAAAATGTTGAGGTTGGACTGGCGGGAGCTGATGAAAACTCAAAAGTGGTAAAAATGAAAGGCAAAAACATTATGAAGCATGATGGAGTAACTATTCTCGAAAGGAATGCAAGGAGGTTGGAATCAGTGCACCCATTAGAAGGTAGTGTTTTTGTACCTGCCTTTTAGAATGCTTATCATATGATCCATTATATGCTTTAGCCAAATGTTCTGTTTTTGTTTTGAGTAGTAATGATGATGATATTAATGATTTTAGAAATAAAGTTTAAAGATAATATATTCTTTAAAATGATCATAATTTTTTGGAAAGAGATTAGGCACTTTTAATACATATATTAGAGTGAAGAATATACTTAACTCTATTAAACCTCATATAGTGATATTATGAGAAACAAAAATATCTTGTCCCGATGAGAATAATTTTCATTGCTTGAAAGGTAAATCTCCAGATGAATGGAGCTTTTGGAGCTATTAGGGAGTGCTGATGGTATGTTTATCGGATGGAACGTTTATCATTGGGTGTTACTGCAAGAGATACAGTGAAGATATTGTTATATGTCTAGTATACCAAAACAGAGACTTATCAATAATAAACTCGTCTCACAAGTTTACAAATCAAATTTCCACCACTTTGGAATTTTGTATTAGTTATTTATAATGATAAGTATATTGTAATTAATTACAACAACAAACTAACAACTATAGTAATAATAACTATAGCGATTAATCAAACGTTATACTATTTAAAGAAATAGTACAACGTAGAAACGAAAATGATATATATATATATATATATATATATATAAATCAACTAGAAATCTAACCAGTTGAAGAAGGAAATTTCGTCCGAGGCTTGTCGTAACAATTTCTTTAAGACTTTATTCAAAGTCTCCCAAGATACAATAGACGTAAGCTGCTCGAGATCGTTATGTGTATGATCTTCTGTGTGATAGGACTGATTATGATTTTAAGAGATGAAGATAAAGAAGAGATAATTCGGTTTTGAAATTAAGTGAGGAAAGTGATCAGGTTTCCTCCTTATTTATATCAGAATTCCTAATGGCTACACCCATTGAGAAAAGTAGCATCCTTTCATTTGCAATGCCAAAAAGTGTTACTGTTCGCAACAGCCGCGTCCGTTCGTTTGCAACGGTTCAGAACTGTTGCTATTCGCAACAGTCGCATCTCTTCATTTGCAAAGGCTCAGAACTGTTGCTATTTGCAACAGTCGCATCTCTTCATTTGTTTGCAACGGTTACAACCGTTGGAAAATCCGTACCTATTTAAACACACTTCTGTTTTAAAATCAGTCCAATTTTTAGGTAGCAAAAATATATGACACAGCCTAATCTTATTGGACCCGCATCCGGCCCGGTTCGGTCGGACGGGCGGCGGCGCGCGCGTTAGTCCATGGTTTGTCGTAACAATTTCCTTAAGACTTTATTCAAAGTCTCGCAAGATACAACAGACGTAAGCTGCTCGAGATCGTGATGTGTATGATCTTCTATGTGATATGACTAATTATGATTTTAAGAGATGAAGATAAAGAAGAGATAATTCGGTTTTAAAATTGAGTGAGGAAAGTGATCAGGTTTCCTCCTTATTTATAGCAGAATTCCCAATAGCTACACCCATTGAGAAAAGTAGCATCCCTTCATTTGCAACGCTAAAAAGTGTTACTGTTCGCAACAGCCGCGTCCGTTCGTTTGCAACGGTTCAGAACTGTTGCTGTTCGCAACAGTCGCGTCTCTTCATTTGCAACGGCTCAGAACTGTTGCTGTTCGCAACAGTCGCGTCTCTTCATTTGTTTGCAACGGTTACAACCGTTGGAAAATCTGTATCTATTTAAACACACTTCTGTTTTAAAATCAGTCCAATTTTTAGGTAGCAAAAATATATGACACAGCCTAATCTTATTGGACCCGCATCCGGCCCGGTTCGGTCGATCGGTCGGACGGGCGGTGGCGCGCGCGTTAGTCCATGGTTTGTCGTAACAATTTCCTTAAGACTTTATTCAAAGTCTCGCAAGATACAACAGACGTAAGCTGCTCGAGATCGTGATGTGTATGATCTTCTGTGTGATAGGACTGATTATGATTTTAAGAGATGAAGATAAAGAAGAGATAATTCGGTTTTAAAATTGAGTAAGGAAAGTGATCAGGTTTCCTCCTTATTTATAGCAGAATACCCAATAGCTACACCCATTGAGAAAAGTAGCATCCCTTCATTTGCAATGCCAAAAAGTGTTACTGTTCGCAACAGCCGCGTCCGTTCGTTTGCAACGGTTCATAACTATTGCTGTTCGCAACAGTCACGTCTTTTCATTTGCAACGGCTCAGAACTATTGCTGTTCGCAACAGTCGCGTCTCTTCATTTGTTTGCAACGGTTACAACCATTGGAAAATCCGTATCTATTTGAACACACTTCTGTTTTAAAATCCGTCCATTTTTTAAGTAGCAAAAATATATGACACAGTCCAATCTTATTGGACCCGCACCTGGCTTGGTTCGGTCGGTCGGTCGGTTGGGCGGCGGCGTGCGCGTTAGTCCATGGCTATATAAGTCCTCCCCCTCTCACAAACTTACCTGACCCTAAGGGCCAATATAGGGATTGAGAGTACACTATATAAACAAGAAAATGGACTTATTTTTGGCGATGTGGGATATATCTCATTCACTATTTTTGAGAATTCTAATAGATATTATATTCATGTTGCATTATAAAATGATGGAACTGGAGTGATGTATTTCATATATACAAGAGGAGTGGAAATTATTATGGGAAGAAGTTATTCAGTTCTAGAGTTTTATTTACGGGCCTTGGATAGCTGAGAGAGATTTTAATATTATAAGATTTTCATGTGAAAGAAATAAGGAGGGTGAATACGTTGGTGATATAAATTTTTTAAATTTTTTTAGAGATTGCAGCTTGATTTATATGCCATTTACCAATAGACAACGTACATGGAGTAATGGGAGAGTGCCTCCAACTCTTATGAAGATCGACAGATTCTTTATAAATTCGGAGTTTGAAGAGATACACAGACAATCTTTTCAAAAGTATTTAGGCAAACTGGTTTTAGATTATTTCCTTATAGTATTTAATTCAGGTGATAATATTGAAAGAAAAGCCATTTTTACATTTGGAAAAATATGGTGCATGGAAGAGGGTTTTGATGATATATTTTGACTAAAGTGGAACGGGCATGGGGAAATAAGAGATGCAACTTGTATTATAAGCAAAAATTGAAATATCTTAGGAAATTTTGAAAAAATGGAAAATGAATTTGTTAGAAAAATTAGACTCAAGAAAGAGAACCTAGAAAATGGTATTTTAGATCTTAATATCACTAAGGAATATAAATAATTGAATGAGGAGAAGGCCTACTTGCAATATAAAGAGAGAGTTGCTAAAAATGGTTGATCAAGAGGAATTTTTTGGAAACAGTAGTTGTTAATATTTGGATCAAAGACGGAGACAAAAATACATGGTCTTCTCATAGAATGGATAATAAATATTAAAAGAAGATCTAATATGATTCATAGTACAAAATGTGGTGATGTGGAAATTAGAAAGAAAGAGGATTTGCATAGAGATTTTATCAATTATTATAGTATAATATTTGGCAGATGTAGAGACACGAGAGATAATGTAGACCAGAAACTTTTGTATCTTGAAAATCAACATATTGATGATTTGGATGGGAAGTTTACCGGAGAAGAGGTATGGAGAAATGCCTAATGATAAAGCATAAGGTCCGGATGGATTTCCAAAAAATTCTTAAAAAAATATTCGATTTGGTTAAAAAGTGATATCATAAGCATTTTTGATAAGCTAGAAGCTGGAGTATTCAACTTTTGATAAATTGAATTATGCCAATGTTGTTTTAATACCAAATAAGAAAGAAAATGTTATTTTGGATTACTTCAAACCCATTGGTCTTTTAAATAGCACTTGCAAGCTAATTACTGAAATATTAGCTAATAGACTTAAATGCAAGACAGAATATTTGATTGATAAGACTCGAACTGCTTTTATTAAAGGGAGGTCTATATTGAAGGGAGCAACTTTAGTACAAGAAGCAGTTTCTTTTTGCAGGAAGAAAGCAAATCCTTGTACAATATTGAAATTGGATTTTGGTAAAACATTGATACTGTTGATTGGGATGTCATTACTAATTTATTCAAGGCTAGAGGATTTAGTGGGAAGTGGATGAATTGGATTACAATTTTTTTTATTTCAAGCAAAGAAAATATTTTTATAAATGGAGTGGCTGGAAAGGCAAACCAAATCTAAAAGAGGCTTGAGACAAGAAGCCTCATCTCCACTTTTATTTGATTTAGTTGGGGACATTTTCACCTAAATATTGAAATTTAGTAGCAATAATTGGGTGCTTAAATGTTTTGGCAGTCATTTTATAATGGATGGTATAAACTCTTTGCACCATTCGATGATACCATATTTTTTGTGATCCAGACTGTAAATATATCACCGCTCTCGAATTTATTCTATATATGCATTTGAAAATCTTTTGAGGTTGCAGATGAATTTCCATAATAGTTTAGTAATTGCTATTGGTTGCCTTGAATTAACTTCACATGACGTTGTTGAAATGCTAAACTTCAAAGTGGGAGAATTTCTTTTGAACTCTTTATGATTGTGTATAACGCCAGGCTAGTCGCTTAGAGAGGATTGAAATTTATTTATAAACAAATTTGGTATCAAGCTAGCTAGATGGAAGTGTAGCTCATTATCCAAGGCATGAAGACTTGTATTAGTTTACTTAATTATATATGTATTTCCACTATATGGGTTCTCATTCTACAAGTATTGTAGCTACCCGAAAATTCGAACAAAAATATCAGAACAGTATGAAATGTAATAAGTGTTATAAATATGATTTTATAACCTTGTTAGACATCATTTAATTGATAAATATCGATAAAAACATGTTTTTGAAATTTGTTTACAAAAATATTCTTCGATGGAAAATTGATAATGTGACCGAAAATCGATTTATCGGTAAACATCTTTTCTATCGATACAAGTTGATCAAACTCTTGTGCACTTGACTAATGATCAAATTTAGCAACTAATTAACGCTCACCTCTTCATAAATCTTGGAATGATCTAGAAGCTTCCATATGGATAAGATATATTACAAGAAGGGTATAAGAGTAATATGCATAAATGCAAAGTGATTTAAAGTAAAAGTGATGGGAGGAGAAGCTTCCATGGTATGGTTTGAGGGGAGGGGGGTGAGTGAGAGCTTAAGAAACACCATTACTAAGCCTATATAAGAACGGGCATACCCTTAATTATCATTCACAAAAATTTACAAAGCTTAAAGTTGAAAATCAATGGCTTCTTCTTCTTCTTAGTACAATATTAAAACAACTTCCACCATGCCAAAATTTGAAGAATTGAAGCCATGCTCCTCATGGAGGAAGAGGCCGTGAGTAATTCTTAGTGGAGGAAGGCAAAATTCAAGTAAAAGCAAGGAGAAGGAGGAAGAAAAGGTGATTTCTAACTTGGGTCTAGGCTTAGGTGCTTGGATCCTGGTTGTTTTAAGAGGTTAAATGTGAGTTAACATATCGTTTTTAATGAAAATATAACATACATATGTTGTGTTGATTGTATATATGTTGTTTGAATTGTTTTTAACTTGTGTTAAAACATTGATTTGAATTCTTACTTTAAAAGTAGGTGACATATGTGATCCATGTATATGGACTTGAATAAATTTGAAATGGATTTATATGACTTGTGACAAGACCTTGAACAAAGCACTTAGGTTATAGGTGGACTTTGGTTTAGATCGGACTCGGATTTGTAAGTGCACTTATAGCGATAGTTGCTATAAATGCAGTTGTGAATTGTCTTGTTTTTAGCAATTGCTATGGAACTTTGTAGAAATATCCTTAGGGGTTTCTTTCCATATTTATAATGTCTTATATATATTTTTATTGCTACCAAAATGTTAAATAGTAAAAAAGTTACATATCGTCTCAAAATATGACCAAAACATCACTAGTGCAAAACTGCCCCATGTAGCCTTGATTTTGGACTTTAAAAGGTTTGAAAAGATATTAAATATTTTGTTTCATTCTTTTTACAAATGTTTATTAACTATTATTAGAGTATTTTAAAGTGGTTTGAGATCTTTATGAATAATTAAGAATTAATGGTGAACTTTTATAGAAGAAATATTTTGTTGGAAACATGTCGTTTTCAAGTTTTGAGGAAAATTGCGAAGTTGTTATTTTCAAGTAATATTTTCAGTAAATGATTTAAAACCTATTATAAGTACTTCAATTATTTTAAAAGTATATACAAATGTTCTCAAAAAGAGGTTAGAATTGCTTGATGGTCAAATGGTTAATTGTTTAATTACTTGTTTGAAATGTAATTAACTATGCTTAACACTAAAAGCCGACAAAGTAAGGCTTATCTATTTATGAGAGTTAAGATTGATGTCGAGTATGGATGGAGCACCCTTTTGTCTTATCTCTTGATCGAGGAATAGTAAGTTAGAATAAAATGTCGAAAATGTGTTAATCGTGTTGATTTTTTATTGTTTGTGGAAATCATTAATACTATACTTAACATTATAAGCCAACGAGGTAGACATATCTATTTATGAGATTCAAGACTGAAGCCTCTAGGCAAGGCTTTGATGCAACCAGTGCTCTAACTTACCTGGCTTCATTATTGAACTAGGAATATTTAAGTTGGAATGTCAAAAATGAGTTAAGCGTAAGAATCGTGATTTGTATAAGCAATTGTTTTGACTAGATAATCGATTAGTCAATTATCGAACTTGACCAAATATTTACTTAATAAGTTATCGAAAGACTTCACGATTTCATACTAATGAAATCCATGGGGAGGAGTATTGGTATGAAACATCTCTAACTTTCACTTACTTTTAAGGGAACCAAAATTGAGTTAACTGGGAATCCATCGATTAGGTTTGGAGAGTCCGATAAGCCAAAAGAGTGTACTTATATGAGATGACTCAAAATCTGTAATCACTTCATAGTTATATACATGATCTATGTTCTGGAAGGGTTGTGAAGTGAAATGTTACAGAGTTGAATTGACAATCCTAAGGTTAAGGTCAAGGGAGAGATCAACGTTAACATTTCAAACGATGTTATCGTGTGGAACTGTCTATCTTGAGGAGCATTTCAAGAGAGAGGACAAGGATAACATTTGTCGGATGACTTATATGGGGAACCTATGTGGAGGTTCGAGCTCTATTCGAGATGCTCAAATCCACGTAGTGATTCATGATCTGTTTAAGACGAAGGAATCCATTTGGTGATTGGTGTTCTATGCGATATGAAGACTCATGTGAGAGATGCCGAACGTAGCCTCGACATCAAGAAAATGACATAAAATAGAGAAGGGACATGAGCAGGGCGGTTTAGCAAACTTCAAGAGTATATCAATTCCATATCTAGAGATGCTTATCGATATGTTGGTATCGGTAGTTGATTTTGGCTCATACGAGGGTGGTCCAGTTATGTTTACCTTAGAGTTTATCCTAGAGATATATGATGCTCGTAAGGTAGATTCCGATCCTTTTATAGGGTTCAGACGTGGTTAGACCAAGGAGATCTTCGTGGAAAATCCATTATGCAAATGCTCCTTAGCGGTATTTATTATACACCTATTATTGCAGTGGCGTTTACATATAAACTATTTGATATAATTTATGTGCTACACTCTAAACACTTTGTACCATACACTATATGTTAAACTCAATGAATGGTTGGTTTCTTTGAGGGGAAAACCGTTATGTAATCCGTACGATCTCAATGGTTATTATTACTCATTGCATATTTCTTAAGTTTCGTCAGCCCCGTGTATGTTTCTAGATATAATTTTAGATGCTTGGAGCTTAAGAGCTGGATGATTACCTTCTGTAGTATTCTTATTATTGTTGTATTTCTGTGTAGTATATATCAACATTGTCAGGACAACAGTTATTACTGTCTAGACTTATGATAATACTTAGGCTTTTGTAATTTTGATATTTATGTATTCAGAGTAACCCTTTGTACTTTTCCATTGATATTATTTATTACCGTTATGTTATGAGATTCTGATATTGTGTTCTTCTTTTCTTGTTTTATTCGTTTTCTTTTATTTTACCCTACCTTTATATCTTTTGGCACTTGGGCAATCAACACATGAATACAATAGATGTATTTAGTGTTGGCACCCGATGGTCGAAAAGGCGGTTCGTTACATTTGGTTTTAAAGCACAAGGTTGAGAAAACACCTCGGCTTTGATTAGGTATGGCTCATTAGAGATAGGGTAAGCGACACCCTAAAATGAATTGAGTGTATTATACATATGAGAGCGTAGTTCTATTTTGAAAACTAGACTCTTAAATTATTCCTTAGGGATATCTTCTTCTAGTAACTCCTTCTTTGAGATAACTCTATCCTTTACTTTCCTAAAGCTGTTTCGCTTTGGTTACGTAGAAAGAATCATGATGCTAGAGCTGCAAATGCTAGAGGTGGTTGTGGTAGTCTTATCACGAATGACAGGGATTGAGCGTCGAGAAAGGTTGATCCAGTTGAGGAACCACGGGTGAATGTCATAGCAGAGGTTGTGCAGATCAGACCTTAGAAGAGTTTTGCTTTGTTTTGTCATGTCTACAAGAGGTTTGTGGAAAGTGTTTTTAGTGGTACAGAGAAAATTATAAGTTTAGTCTTGGCTCAGAAAATGCGACTGGATTTTGGAGATATAGAGCGAGCGATGCAATGAAGCTTAGATTAGCGTCGCGACGTCTGATGGATGTAGCCATGGATTGATAGAGTTCTAATATAGCTAATGTCAAAGAGAACATATTGGGCCCAATTTAAAGATGAGTTTGAGATGAAATTTGTTTCGGAAGATGGAAAGACTTTGTTACTTAAGAGCTTCTTAGATCTGAAGCAAGGGGTCATGACCGTGGCAAAGTATGAGAATAAGTTTATTTCATAGTCTCGGTGTGGGTTAGGATTGGTTGATATGCCATTGAAGAAGAATGAGATGTTCATTACGGGTATGCGCCCTGAGTTCAAATTGTAAATCACTAACTACCTTATGGGATATTTGGTGAATTTGGTGAATATGGGCTTGAGGTTCAAGAGTTTGGCATTGAAGCTTGTTGTTTCTGCATCGGCTGGGATCAATAAGCGAATGTTTTAGCAGTTGAAGGTATATGTCCAGTCTTTTTTGCCATTGGTGTGGGCAGAATGCCACTTTGCTAAAAAATATAAGAAGGGAGAAGGAGGGCAAATTGTAAAGGTATCAACAGTGGAGGTACCGTAGTTTGCACTAAAGAGTTGCTATAGTTTCCATCAGCCTAACTATTTTGTTAAAGATTGTCCCATGCTCAAGAAAAAGGAACAACCTAAGGTCTCTGCTATTCTACAGCTGAGAAGGGGAAGTAGATTCTTGAGGGTATAATATTCGCCTTTCCTATTCGTATTTGTTTGAATATAGTGCTTCTCATAGTTTAATACCCTGCAAAACTTGATTGTTTAGTCATGCTCGGCATGTTAGAAACATTGATTGTTGTTTATTGTTGATTTATGCTCAACTAGTATATGAGCAGTTTTACCTTTCTACATCAGGATTTGGGTAGACAGTAATTATGAGTACATTGAATGAACACCTTGTGAATGAAGTTTAACGATTTGACTAGAAGACGTTCAATGATAATGTTGGGCATTGAAATTTAGTAAAAGATGCTTACTATAATCCCAAGGAAAGATGGAATATTTTGGAAATAAATATTTGTGACAAGATTTATATAAGAAAGTAAATTTATATAAAGTATGGTTTATAAATGAAAAGGATTAAAATTGAGAATATAAGGACTTAAATCCCAATATTTTTGAATTGTTTTTCAAGATTCTAGAGAATAATGATAGTATCATTTGAAAGCAAATATGTAGGAACTTGGTTTAGGAGACCGAGGTCATGATATTTAGTATTATTATACGAAATATTTGGTATCGCTTTGAAACGATTTTGGTTAAATACTAATGGTACGGTTTTGATGCCCTGAACTCACTTCTGTCGCTTGAAAATAATTTCACTGATGATTACAGTATCATCGACGTTCTTTTTTGAGTTTCTAAGTATGAGATGCTACGAAGTTATTTTGGTAAAACGGATTTTGATTTTAATCCCTAAAGTAAGATTTGATATAAAAAAGCTATATGTATATATTATTTAAAAATTATTTTAAAAAAATTGTGTTTAGTTGCATCACGATATGAAATGTTGTTTGGTAGTTTTCATTTGTTAAAATTGAATAGAATTTCGGCAGTTATGGATAGTCCAGAACTTTCGGATTGTTATAGAACTGTAAACTAAGTGTATTTGAATATACAAATTTGAGTTTATATAACACTTGAATTGAGAAGATAACAAGTTAAAATAAGTTCTAAATTTGTTAATCATACTTGTTACAAATTTGATGTTTTGGTATATACTATTAGGATATAGTGGAGTATTATACGAGTATAAACGTAAATTAAAAAAATGAGGATAAACTTGAAGTTATGTTTTATGAAATGATTCATAAATGGTTTTAGTATTAGAGAAATACTAATTGTATAGATGAACGTGATTAAGAAGGAATTGGTGTAGTTAAGAAATTAATAGGATGTATTTTTAAGTTATATGTAGATTGTTTTATTCGCATGACTATTCTTGATTTAGTATTCGAGTACATGTTTTCAAGGTGGTTTACACCAGTCCGAACAAGGATTTTTTCACTCGATTCTTGACGGGAACACTTAATACAGGTTCGTCATATGACCCCAATATTTTCTTTCATAGTATATGGCTATGCAAGGAGAATAAAGATTTCTAATCAAGGAACCAATTCAGAGTCCGCACAACTAATCTATACTAGTTAGGAAGTGAAATCTATGTGATCAAATAAGTGATCAAATCAGATATTACATACAAATGATATATATATATATATATATATATCGTAATGGCTTTAGTACATTTTTATAGTATATGTCGACTTATGGAAAGTTTGGGAAATGACTTTTTGATTTTTTATGAGGTAGCATGAATAATCTTCTAAGTAAGAACCTAAGGCTGTTGAGCATAAGGTATGCTTAGTAGATTGTTTATCGTCCTTGGACAATGGGAGAGTTTTGAATCTGACCGAACCATGAGCATTGGTTGTTAGCAATTATGAATACTATTTAAGTATTTGTATGCTTATTCCTTTGTTAAATTTAGAAGTATCATGGATGAGGATGCTCGGGATTATATAAAGAAGAGGGATGGAAGTTTGAAGGAGATCAATCCCAAGTTGCTTATAGACTAGGGATTTCTTCTTATCTTAGTATCGTTTATCTTTTGTAGTGTACTCACCGCTTGAGGTGGAGTCACTTAGTATACAATTTAGTTTGAAGTTATATAGTTTCATCAGTATGCAATATATATACACCTTCTTTTTCATCTCCTTTGATTATCTTTCTTGTTTGAATTTCGAGGATGAAATATTCTAAGTGGAGGAGAATGTAGCAACTTAGAAATTCGAACACTTCGTCTTCGAATATCAAAACATTTTGAATATAATTAAGTGTTATAAATATGATTTTATAACCTTGCTAGACATCATTTAATTGATAAATAATGATAAGAAACTTGTTTTGAAATTTATTTACAAAAATATGGAAAATCGATAATGTGACCGAACCAGCTTATCTGTAATGATTAAATGAATGTATTGGCAACTAATTAACACACACCTTTTATAAAACTTGGAATTTTCTAGAAGCATCCATATGGATAAGAGATATTATGAGAAGGGTATAAAAGTAATATGCACAAAGGAGAAGTGATGGAAGGCAAAGCTTCCATGACATGCTTGAGGGAGGGGCTGAGAGCTTAAAAAACACCATTCCTAAGCCTCTATAAGAAGGGGCATACCCTTATTTATAATTCACACAAATTTACAAAGTTCGGAGTTGAGAATCAATGGCTTCTTCTTTTCTTCCTTTCTTATGTCCTAAAGAAAATTAATGCAAATCAGCTTCAAATCACTTCAAAATTTTCCATGAGGCTTAGTACAATATCAGAACACCTTATACCATGCCAAAAGTTAAAGAAGTGAAGCCATGCTCCCCATGGATGAGGGGAGGCCGTGAGCAATTCTTAGGGAGGAAGGCAAAATTCAAGTAAAAGAAAGGCGAAGAAGGAAGCAAAGGTGGTTGCTAGCTTGGGTCTAGGCTTAAGTGCTTGGATCTTGATTGTTTAAGAGGTTAAAGGTGAGTTAATACCTCACTTTGAATGAAAATATAACATATACATATGTTGTGTTGATTGTATATATGTTGTTTGAATTATTGTTAACTTGTGTTAAAATATTGATTTGAATTCTTGCTTTGAAAGCAAGTGACATATGTCATCCATTTATATGGACCTGAACATACTTGGAATGGACTTGAATGGACTTATATGACTAGTGAAAATACCTTGAACAAAGAACATAGGTTATAGATGGACTTTGGTTTAGATCGGACTCAGATTTTAAAGTGCACTTGTAGTGATAGTCGTTATAAATGCAGTTGTGAATTGCCTTGTTTTTAGCAATTTCTGTGGAAGTTTGTAGAGAGATCCTTAAGGGTTTCTCACTATATTTATAATGTCTTGTATATATGTTTGTTTCTATTAAAGGTTGAATAATAAAATGTTATGTAATATCTCGAAAAGCCAAAACATCACTAGTGCAAAACTGTCCCGTTTAGCCTTGATTTTTGACTTTAAAAGTTTTGAAAAGATATTTAAGTTTAATTATTTTGTTCCATTCTTTTTACAAGTATTTATTAACTATTATTATAGTATTTTAAAAGTGGTTTGAGATATTATGAGTACTTGAATTAGTTGTGAATTTTTAAACAAGAGATATTTTGTTGAAAACGTGTCGTTTTTATGTTTGAGGGAAACTGTAAAGTTGTTATCTTCGGGTATTATTTTGGATAAATGTTTTAAAACCTATTATAAATATTTGCAAGTATTTTAGAATTATATACAAATGTTTCAAAAAGGGGTTAGAATTGCTTAGTTATCAAATGTTTAATTGTTTAAGTACTTGTTTGAAAATTAATTAACCATGCTTAACATTAAAAGACGATGGAGAAAGGCGTATCTATTTGTGAGAGTTAAGATTGAAGTCGAGTAGTGACGAAGAAACTACCAGGCTTCCCTCTTGATTGAGGAATAGTAAGTCGGAAATGTCAAAACTGTGTTAGTTATATTAATTTCTTATTGTTTATGGAAATCATTAATATTATACTTAACACTAAAAGCCGACAAGATAAACTTATCTGTTCGTGAGATTCAAGAATGAAGTGTCTAGGCAAGGCTTTGATGCAACCAGTGGTCTAACTTACATGGTTTCACATTCTTGAATGAGGAATAGTTAAGTTGGAATGCCGAAAAAGAGTTAATCGTATGAATCAGGATTTGTATAAGCAATTTTTTTGACTAGATAATCGATTAGTCGATTATCAAACTTGACCAAATACTAACTTAATAATTTATCGAAAGACTTCACAATTTCATACCAATGAGAACCCTCGGGGAGGAGTATTGGTTAGAAACGTCTTTAATTTTTATTTACTTCTGAGAGAACTGGAATTGACTTAACCAGGAAGTCATCGATTGGTTTTGGATTGTTCGATAAGGGAGAAGAGTGTAGTTATATGAGATGACTCAAAACTCAGAATCACTTCAAAACTATATACACGATCTATGTTCAGGAAGCAGTTGTAAGGTGTATAGAGTTGAACTGTCAATCCTTAGGTTAAGTCCAAGGGAGTGGTTATTGTTAACATTTCAAATGATGCTAACATGTCAGACTGTCTATATTAAGGAGTATTCCAAGAGAGAGGACAATGTTAGCATTTGTCGAAGTACTTATACAAGGATCCTGTGTGGAGGTTAGAGATCTCTTCGAGATGCTCGAACCTACGTAGTGATTGTGATTTGTTCAAGATAAAGGAATCCATTTTGGGATTCGTATTTTGTGTGAGTGATGAAGACTCTTGTAAGATGCCGAACGTAGCGACATCAAAAAAATGACAAAAAATAGAGAAAGGGCATGGCCAGGGAGGTTTAGCAAATCTCGAGAGTATATCAACTCCATGTCTAAAGATGCTTATCGATATGTTAGTATTGGGAATTGATATAGCTCAGATCACACACCGAGAGTGGTCCACTTATATTTACTTTGGTGTATATCCTATTTAGAGATATTCGATGCTCGGAAGGTAGTTTCTTATCCTTGTCATGAAGTTCATATGATATCCATAGAAAATCCATTAGCGAACGCACCTTAGCGGTATTGATTGTAAATCTATTATTATTATGGCATTAACACACTAGCTTTATGATATGATTTATGTGCTACACTCTAGATATTTTATATCATATCACTATATGTAAAACTTAATGAATGATTGGTTTCTTTGAGAGGAAAACCTATGGGAATCCTTATAGTCTCAATGGTTATCATTACTTGTTGCATATTTCTTAAGTTTCTCATACTAGTTTATCTGACAACCCACATTATAGAAGGTTTAAATCGACAATAATACACACATGTCCAACTTAAACAATGCAGAATATAGATAACCAAAGGGGTTAATTAAGAAAAATAAGAAAAGAAGAAGAAAACAAATATAGAATCTCGCCGCAGAACGACAAAATATAATAATCAAATAAACAGTTCGTGAAGCTGTTTATACAATACATTTGATTATAATCTATATGACATTTATTAGATTATATATACATTAGGAATAAATAAATTAATGTAGCAGACAACATGATGTAGGAATACTAATAGTAATAATATACCAACTCTTCGTTTTCGTCCTTTAGAGTAAGTCTCCAATAAGCTAAAAAACTCAGGGCTGACCTGAGCGTAATGAAAAGACAAAACACTCGAGTCAGGACTAAAATATTCTTATGTCATTCATGCCCTAGACATCCAAATGAAGGACGAAATATGGTTGTTGTTGTCCTCACATGCAATATGGACTCATGCCCTAGACATCCTAATGCCTTGGACTAGCCTCACACCCTAAAAAGCCACTTAACGTCCATTCTCCATACCGGTCCGCCTAAGCACTACAAGGAAGAATGCAATACTTGGATCACATGCTCGTGCCGTAGGTCTGTATCTGTGTCTGCATCTATATTTATATCCATATACCTATCTATAACCATATCCGTATCCATATTCATATCCTGGGCCTCCTACTTATGCCATAGGTTCGTTTGCATTCACGTCCGTCATCGCATCACTTTGCATATCACAATGGCTTAAATATCCATCACAGTAATGTCAAACATCATAGAAATTCACTTAAATTCGTAACGTTGTCACTTTCCTCGATAATATCCTCCAAATGCCTTTAAAATAAGTGGATTTGACCCGAATTGGTTAAACATTATTTTATATAGGCTTTTACGGGTCCAAGTTTGACCTGCCTTGAATTACAGGCCACCGATGGGCTGGTTGGCATGATCGATGCACAGGTGTACATGTTTTCCTGGCAGTTGCCAGGCCGTGAATTTGGCTTCCCAACCCATCGTTTTACCTCCATTTGTATCCATTCTGCCTTCGGTCGCTTAGAATGTCTTTATCACCTATACCTATGTTTTTAAGTTAGGTTTCATAGTTTATTTCATTAATTGAACATGTATTAATAAATTTACCATAATTTGGTATAAACCTAGTTCTTATTTACTACTTATAACTAATTCCCTCCAAATCCTCATTTAATCCGGTTTTAAATGTACATAAGCGTTTATCTACTATAATATAGCCAACATATCATATAAAGGGCTTGCATCAACGAGGACTACGATTCCTCGTCTCAAAAGCCACTCCTCCCTTCTTTCCCACTTCATATTTGTCCTTTTCTACTACTATTCTATCCCATTGACTTCATTTGTCCCCCTCCATAACCCTAGCATTCTCTGCTACTACAAGTCTCTTCATACTGTGAAACATTTATCAACGATTTCTCAATGGGTTTGCCTTGGTGCAGCCTCCCGTTTCCTTTTGCCAAATCTGAGTCACCATATCCTATTTTCCTCCTGCAAATATTCGATACTACCAATACTTTTTGGTGATTTGATCTTTGTTTTTTAAGTGGAAACTTTGGGCTTTAACTAGGCCTAGGACATTGCACGACATTTCTTTTCATCAAACTATAGGTGATCACCTTTGAATTTCGGTGGACGCTTTCGCCTACTTTTACACCAATATTTTCCAAATATTGATAAAGGAGAATTGATGCAACACCAAGCCAAAAGAACTGCTTCCACAATAGAAGTTGGACTATGTAAAGGAAGCGAGGAAAAAAGTAGATTCGAGATAGTACTACGCAAAAGTCATGAGGAAGTAGAAAAACATAAGGATTATGCCTTTTCCATCGAGCATTGCTTCGACACTATAATACTACGTCGGTATCCTGAGATAGCCACAGAGTATAAGGATTGCTATATAATCCTAACACTTTCTTCAATGGGTAGAACTGTGGCATGGCCTTCAAGTATCAAATATGAAGGCTGTGTTGCGGCTCAAAAAGTATTCCCTAATAAGTGGGGACTACGGCACAATCTTCAAGTGACAACAAAAATATAGAGATTGTGTTGTGGCTCCAAAAGCAATATCAGTGCAAAAAACTATGACATATTTTTCAAAGTAATTATAAGTAATAGGGATGCACTACCATTTTAAACTAACACTAAAGTGGTAGGGCTACACCGCAATCTTATATTAACATTGAAACAAGACACACCATAATCCTAAGTTGACATTTGTTATACTGCCTTTTGACCAGGCAGTATACCAATGGATTTGGCCTAATGTATTTCATATTTATCAAGGTACGACCCTGAAGAGATGATTATTTGGCTTGGAGATTAGTTATAAACAAATCTATGGATGATGGTTCAAGCAGATTCGGACGAATAACACTCTAGAATTGATTAAGTATGGAATTGACACTTCCCTTGGGTAAGGGATCGGATCGGAGTACTTCCCCTAGGAAAGGAATCAGATCAGATTAATATAGCTATAGATCGCTCGGATTGGCAACACAACTCACGGTGACTTCCCAATATCTCAATAATGCATCAACTTTGAAAAATAGGCAACATAGGGACCCATAAGAGGGGTCGAATGCCGTTGCATGAAATGGAGAAGGGGTCGACATTGACCCCTCTTGGGGGTGAGCAATCGACCTGAATTTTTCGGGCCGGGTCATCTTGGCCTGGATATTCTGGATTCGAATTTTGAGCGGGATATTTCGTCTACTTCTCGTATAAATATTGCTGGCATGACATTCATTCAGGGGGCTTTTTGTTGGCTCTTCTTTTTCACTCTCTTCCTTTCCTCCATTAATTTTCTAAGTCAAGAACAACTATACTTCTAATCTTACAATATAAATAATAAAATTATTATAGTGGTCGTAGGCCAGAGTTTGCCGAACAACTATAAAATCCACATGTTCATTTAATTTTTGCACTGAATCTGTGATTTGTGAACTTATCTTATTCCCTGATTAGTATTGTTATTGGATTGGAGGTGATTTCACATTACTTGGGGTGTTGGTGGTCGTTTTTGCTACCAATATTTGGTGCTATCATTAAGAATACTTGCATCCGCTGAATTGGAAAAAAATCAGAGCTTGGATTTAGAATAATGGTTAGGCAACCTTTAAAGTGAGTGCTAGTAGAAAGGAGTCACCATAGAGGAAGCCAAAAGGCATCCTCGGCAGTTGGAGTTAATCAGACCTCCGGCTACATCACTAGAGAGGAGATGGAAACAATGACGAAATATATGCAAGAATGGATGATGAAGAGGCAAAAGGAGATGATGTAGAATTTTCTCAGGAAGGTTGGACAGGCTGGAGCAGTAGGGGTTGCTGAAGTGCAAAACCATGGATTTGGAGCTAATGTCAATTTGAATCAAGAAGTTGGAGCAACATGACTATGGGGAATCAGAAGCAGGATCATGGAAATGGAGAAAATAGGCAGGAGAGCGGAGTGGAGCAGCCGATGGCAGTCCCCAGCCAACAAAAATGGATCAACTGAAATGACCCTCCTATTTACACACTAATTTCATTGGTGATTTTTTTTTAGAGATGATATATAGATATATCATCCATTACAAATATATTTCCCAGGGTCATTTTCTTTCTCTAATAAACAAAATATATCCAGGATCTTTCACAATATAAAAATATTGTTTTAATTCTAAATCATTCTTAACATACATATATGAAGATATCTATGTTATAATCTACTTGAATCAGAGTATGATAATAAGTAGAAATCCTTTTAAATCTATATTAAAATGTGATAAATTCCCTTTTTAAAAGATTACTTATTGTATCCAAATTTTTGACTATAGTGTCCTCTGGAAATATTGTACTTTAGGCTGTTATTATAATTAAGAAATGATCAGGCAATAATCAGTGGAAAGCAAGCTTATAATATAGATGATTTTCTTAAAGTCTGGATAGTATCAAACTCAGGTTAAAAGAAAGTGGATCATAAGTGAACACAAGCAACATCTAGGCGTAATGGAAACGCGCCTAACTTATACATGAGAGGTCACGAGTTCGAGTACTATGCTGGTCGGTTCAAACACAATTTTTGTTTTTCTTTTTTATTTTCTCCTGTGTGGTTTGGAATCTGATACTTACCTATATCTGCCCATATATACTCAATTTTTACATATAATCTATCATACCAAACAATATTTCTTGCTTTATTATTTTTGAAATCCTTTCCTACAACTGTTCTAGGAATTTATAATTATGTTTTTGCCCAAATATCAACATGTACACAGATATACATGTACATGTCAATGTCTTGGCTCATTTTCCAGAAAACTGAGCTCAAATGTTCCCTTGCTTCATTGATTTGAAGTGAATCATTTGGCCTAACCTATGGTCTAACCATGTGGTTAATCTGACCATTCTCTTGTTTGCATTTTACAACCCAGAATATACACAAACTTTGGTACCTCTCCTTTTCAAAAGCATGTATATATATTTGTATGAATCAGACACCTTGTGATCAGATATATATCATTCTTCCTAACCATACTTCTCTTTTAAAAATACATTTTCAGGGTATAAACACTTTTTCTTGCATTTGGACTTATATCAATATCATAAATTGAAAATATAGCAGTTTAATTCTTTTCTGGGTTTTCCCAATATAATTTTCTGTATATCTATGTTCTTTTTGAAAGAACTCAGGATTAACTGAAATCATCATAAAATGATTATGCTTATAAAATCCAGATTTTTCCCCCTAAATCAAAACAACTTTAGCAAATAGGTTTTCAAATCAGTTTAACATCAATATCCTTAATACATACCAAACCAGAAACAACATAGCATATGTCTCTTACAAGTTCTTCCTACTTAATACATTTAGATAGCCATATCAATCAGGGAATACATGCATGAATTAACACATTCTAGCTTTTATTTCTAATTATCTTAGCATCCTCTATTCCATATCTTTTTAATCTTGCTTACTTAGCTCCATCACAACCTGCAAAAGCATTAGTGGCTGCCCCATTATAAATGAGACACCCCCATGTGCCATGAGCAATAATGGTCAGATCTATGATATGGTGTGAGCATTTCTAACATATCCATGATATTAAGCTAAGGATACAGCATGAATATACTTTGCATACTTAACAGGTATTATCATGTACAATACATAAGAGCAAACATATGCATTAAAACAACTTTTATCTGGAACTACTAAGGTTGCCTTTTTTTTTCTTATAAATTCCTGGCCTCATCTGCTATAAGGAATCAAAGGGACACATTGCCATGAACTAATTAACATCATGGCACAAAGATCTCAGGACTTAAACAAGCCATGTGCCAACTTGTCTACTTCAAATAGGACAAGCATTCCAGCAGCCTTCTTGGCACAAAATCCTTAGTTATATTACTAAGTGTATTTATGTTCATTCTATCAATGATAGCTAGGTGTACAAACCACCTGTACACATGAAGCATACTAGTTACCTTGCAGACATAATATTGCAAGCAAGTTAAAGGTTACTTTCTGGAGGTATAACACCCCAGTCATTCCATCTCACATTATTTAGCATATAAACACCCTATTCAAGCATATACCAGAATGTTTGCAACTGAGAATAAATGCATGGCTCTATTGGGTTTATTTTGATTTTGCAAGCAACTATGTTTTGCCAGATTTTTAATCTTGTTTAAACATAGTTTTTAGGCTTGTAAATTTCTGTTTGGTTTAGGGCTCAGCACTTAAAGAGAAAGACTCCATTGCACCCTTAACCAATTATTTCAAGCCTCAGCACCATACCAATGTATATGCAGCTCATAGTTTTTTTTTCATTCTTTGTCTTAAGCCATGATTCAGACTAGTTACAAATACTCTATTATATGTTCTTTAAGGTTTTGGTATAACATACAGAGATGAAAATAGAACAACAAAGTTATATATCCAGCATAGCAGATCATATCTCATCAAGCATTCATGAAACCATCAGTAGCCAACATAGTTTGTAAATCAAAACATACAAAATATAGCATATAAAAGCTTGGCTGCCTAATCCCAGGTCTTAATGCCATGTGTATGAGTGAGGATACTCACCTAAATGCTTACACAAGCTTAATCCAGAGAACCCCTCAAATCTTTAGCCTTATCTTCCTCTTCTTCCTTAGGTTAATTAATTAGTGAGAGAGCAGTTTTCTGGTTAGGTTCTTGGTTTAAATAAGGGTTCTATCTAGGGTTTTGGGTGATGCAAAATCCCTATTTTAGCCCAGACCAGAATCATGCATTTGGCATTGCATATTCCTTCCCTCCCAACCCTTAATGTCCCGGCCAATATTTTAAAACAAGGCTAAATTGTGCCCATTTTCTTTTCTTTTCAGAAAATGATTACTTTAAGTATTTTTATTATACTTACCTCAAACATGATAATGGTGTGACTTTCTATTTTCTGCCTATGTACATTTGCTTTCTTGCACTTTGGTTCTTACCATTTTAGTGATTCCTTTATTAATTTTCTGCTCAAATAATATCTGGATATATATATATACATTTATACAACTATGGGTGTTAATTTAACTTAACCTTTTATTTGCAGAAAACATGTGCATACTTATGTGCATTTCTACACCTATTATTCAAATAAAATTCCACTTATTCATTGTAAATCAATGTTCTCTTCTGTCTTAATTTTCAGACAAGTAATATATATATATACACACATCCTCAGGAATTTTAATATTCATGTCTAGGCCTATATTTCCTTTATTTAAAACATTTTATCTAAATGTTTTTCCTTCCTTGTTTTATTATTCAGGAATTCTGGATTTTCTCTTAGTGCCATAACTAGTGTGCACGTGCACACATGCACACAACCTTGCACCACTGAAAATCCCACCTATATAATAATTCTGATTTTCCCCCAGAATTTTAATCATTTATTTAAAAGAATTTTCCTCAAAATCTTGGGGTATTACAATCACCCCTTCTTTTAGGAATTGTGCCCTCACAATTTGCAACATATTCTTTGAGTACTTCTACTTTCTTAGGGAAAAAAAATTATTCAAATATGCATGAGCAAATCAATTAGTCACTGTCTATCATACATATCATACTTTCTTAGTAATCTAAGAATTTACCTTTTAAATTTGCAAAGAGCCTAGGGTAATCCATCCTGATTTTATCCTCTAGCTCCCAAGTACAATCACTAGGATCTATACTCCATTGAATCTTTACCAGCTTCAATGTCTTGTTTCTTAATTTCTTTTCTTCCCTTGCCACAATTCCCACTGGCTCTTTCTCATAGATTAGATCTGGATTAATCTGAACTTCAGTAGGCTTTTCTAAGATTTCCTCCTTGTCATGTACCCATCTCCTTAGTTGTGACACATGAAACACATTGTGCATTGCACTCATCTTCTCTGGAAGCTCCAGCTTATAGGCTAGTGAGCCTATCCTCTCCAAAATCTTGTATGGTCCAACATATCTGGGTCTGAGTTTCCCCTGCTTGCCAAATCTCAAGACTTTCTTCATTGGTGAAACCTTAATGAAGACATAATCACCTACTTTGAATTCCACTGACTTCCTCTTTGCATCAGCATACTTCTTTTGCCTATCTTGAGCTACTGCCATCCTCTTTCTCACCAGTCCTATTTTCTCTGTGATGTCCTTGACATATTCTGGCCCTAGGATAGCTTTCTCTCCTGCCTCAGCCCAACACATAGGTGATAGACATGGCTTTCCATATAGGGCTTCAAAGGGTGCCATTCCAATTGTACTCTGGTGGCTGTTATTGTATGTGAACTCAGCCAAATGGAGGTGGTCCTCCCAATTTCCTCCAAAGTCTAACACACATGCTCTAAGCAAATCCTCTAAAATCTTGTTTACCACTTCTGTTTGCCCATCTGATTGGGGGTGATAAGCAGTGCTTAGGCACAATTCACTCCCCATAGCTTCTTGGAAGCTCTTCCAGAATCTTGAAGTGAAGATTGTATCCCTATCACTCACTATAGTTTTAGGTACACCATGCAGTTTTACCACTTCTCTCATAAAAGTTTGGGCTAACCTAGGTGCATTTCTGTCTGCTTTCACTGGTATGAAGTGGGCTACTTTAGTCAGCCTATCTACAATCACCCAAATACTTGTATTTCCCTTCTTGGATCTAGGAAGACCATCTATGAAATCCATAGATATGTCTTCCCACTTCCACTGTGGTATGCTAAGTGGCTGCAATAACCCTGAAGGTCTTTGGGTCTCAGCTTTTATTTGTTGACAAACCATGCACTTAGCAACATACCTAGCTACATTAGACTTCATTCCCTTCCACCAATAGTCCCTTTTTAAGTTTTGGTACATCTTGGTGCTGCCTGGATGTATGGAATATTTGCTCCTATGGTACTCATTAAGGATTTCTTCTTTCAATTCTATGATGTTTGGGACACATATCCTTCCCTTGTACCTTAAGTATCCTTTTACATCAATGTGATAATCCTTCACTTCCTCCTTCTTTAATAGGAGAGACCTCTTTTCTGCTAAGTCTTGATCTTCTTCTTGCATTTTTGCCACCTTCAAGGCCAAATTTGATTGTAAAGTAATTAAACTTAACCTTCCTTTACTCCTTTCTTCCTCAATTATCTCCATATTTATCCCACTGCTCTCATCTATTTCCAAATCAGTGAGCATGGTCAAGTCTCTAAACTCCTCCATCATTAACATGGCCACTTTTGCATGCTGCCTACTCAATGCATCTGCCACTTTATTAGCCTTGCCTGGTGTATAAAGTATATCTAAGTCATAAGCAGCAAGAAATTCAACCCATCTATGTTGTCTCATATTCAAATCTTTCTGTGAAAAGAGATACTTTAAGGCCTTGTGATCAGTGTATAAAATGAACTTTGCACCTAATAAATAATGCCTCCAGAGCTTCAAGGCATATACTACTGCTGCCAACTCAAGATCATGAGTTGCATATCTAGTTTCATGGGGTTTTAGTTGTCTAGATGCATAGGCTATGACCTGATCTTGCTGCATCAACACAGCCCCTAGCCCTGACCCACATGCATCTGTATATACAACTAATCCCTCATTGCCTTCTGGTACTCTCAACACTGGTGATTTTACCAAAGCCTCCTTGATCTGGGTGAAAGCTTGTTCACACTTATCAGTCCATATAAACTTTTGGTTCTTCCTAGTCAGGTTAGTGAGTGGCATTGCTATTTTAGAAAATCCTTGTATAAACCTCCTATAGTATCCTGCCATCCCCATGAATGACCTAACTTCACTAACATTGTTAGGCTTCTTCCATGCTTGGATTGCTACTATCTTATTGGGGTTTACAGAAATCCCTCTAGCAGAGACAACATGTCCAAGAAAATGTACTTCCTCTTGCCAGAACACACACTTAGAGAACTTTGCTTTCAAATCTTTTTCTCTTAATCTAGATAAGACCAAATGTAAGTGGTTCTCATGTTCCTCTATTGTTTTAGAGTAGATTAGAATGTCATCTATAAAAATCAGAACAAACTTGTCTAAGTAATCTCTGAATATCCTATTCATTAGGTCTACAAAGTAAGAAGGGGCATTTGTTAGCCCAAATGGCATAACCAGAAACTCATACAAACCATATCTTGTGTTGAATGCTGTATATTTAACACTTGATTCCTCAACCTTCATCTGATGAAACCCAGATGCCAAGTCTAGCCTAGAAAACACTTTAGCTCCACTGAGTTGATCAAAGAGATCATCTATCCTGGGTAATGGGTATTTGTTTTTGATGGTTACTTTGTTTAATTCTCTATAATCTATACACATTCTTAAAGTACCATCATGCTTTTTAACAAATACTACAGGAGCACCCCAGCATGAATTACTTGGCCTTATAAACCCCTTGGCTTCTAATTCTTCCAGCTGGTTCTTTAGCTCTTTTAATTCACTTGGCCCCATCCTTGTAGGCTTTTTGATAACTGGGCTAGCCCCAGGCATAAGGTTAATCCGGAATTCAACAGGTCTATGGTGTGAGACAGCTTATACTTCCCCAAATACATCCAAGTATTCTTTAACTATGGGGATTTCATTAATAGCTATTTCCTTGGGATTATTTTCTAATTCAATTAAATGATTTAGACTGTTTTCTTTGATAGGTTCACATAGAATTGTAACCCTTTGGCCTTTAGAATTTTGTAGTGAAATGGTGGATGCATCTAGGTTAATTATGGCTTTGAATTGTCTTAGCCAATCTGCCCCTAATATAACTCCTATATTTGGGAAATTTAGAACATATAAATTGGAAACAAATGTGTTTCCCCCTATGTTCAAATTCACATCCACACAAATCATATCTAATACACTAGAACTTCCTAAAGGGCTTTGTATTAACAGAGGTATTTCAGCCAAATTGCAGTTCATTTTCAACCTTTTAACTATTTCATGGGAAATGAGTGAGTGGGTTGCCCCGGTATCATATATTACAGCTAAAGGTATGGTACAAATAAATAGTGTACCTTCCACTTGACCATGGTTTTCAGCATTAGCCTCAATTATGGCCTTGCCCCTACCTTCCAGGTTTGCCACTTTCCCTTGTTGCTTGTATTCTGGGCAATTTCTTTTCATATGCCCTTCCTTCCCACATAGAAAGCATTTGAAAGCTCCCCCTTTAAGCTCTGGGCATCTTGGCTTAATATGGCCTTCTTTCCCACAATGGTTGCAAACTATTTTTCTTTTGGCTTCATTGGGTTTTGCATCTACTGCCTTCTTACCATCTGCCTCTCCTTTCTTCTTATCATAAGGATGGTACTTCCCTTTGTTCTTCTTGTTGCTATTGTTTTTGAAGCTCCTAAACTTATCTCTTTCCTTGTCATGCTGCTCAATCTTCAGAGCCAAATCTATCACTTGATCAAAAGTTCTGTCAGCATAAGGTAGTATAGCCTTGCTAAGCCCTGGGTTCAATCCCTTGATGTATCTATCATTTTTGGATGCTTCATCAGCCACTAACATTGCCCCATAGGTTGACAATCCCTCAAACTTCTGGGTGTATTCTGTGACATTCATAGTCCCCTGTCTAAGTTTGATGAACTCCTCAAGTAAAGTGGTTTTTGCTGAGGCTGGAACAAACCTTGCCTCTAACATCTCCTTAAATTGATTCCAATTAATATCATTTTCATTCCGGCCAGCTATGATCACCTCCCACCAACTCAAAGCTGCACCTTTTAATTGCCTTGAGGCCACTTGCCTCTTCCTTTGGTCATCTAGTTGCATATCAGTGAAGATCCTCTCTAATGTCCTCAGCCATGCTTGAATCTCCATTACACTTTCAGTTCCTTCAAAGCTCTTGCCTCCCAAGTTGGTATAAGTCTTCACTAACTTGGAGAGCTCCTCATATGGGTTCTCAGGTCTGTGCCCAATTCCATCTCTCAAAACTCTCACAAATTCCTGCATGTCAAGCATTTGTGGTGTGCTAGATCCTCCTTGATGATGAGACCCTCTTCCTACCATATTTCTAAAAGTATATGTATTTCATCTTATTAGTTTATAACACTTAGCTTTAATTTTAAATTGGTTGTATCTTTCCTATTTAATCATTGTGTATGTCACATGCACACACATACATACATTCAGGGAATACTTATAAACAGTCAAATATACAAACAAACCTAGTATAAACATAAGCATACAAACATTTTGCTATGTTAATTAAAACATAGCTCTGATACCAAATGAAATGACCCTCCTATTTACACACTAATTTCATTGGTGATTTTTTTTAGAGATGATATATAGATATATCATCCATTACAAATATATTTCCCAGGGTCATTTTCTTTCTCTAATAAACAAAATATATCCAGGATCTTTCACAATATAAAAATATTGTTTTAATTCTAAATCATTCTTAACATACATATATGAAGATATCTATGTTATAATCTACTTGAATCAGAGTATGATAATAAGTAGAAATCCTTTTAAATCTATATTAAAATGTGATAAATTCCCTTTTTAAAAGATTACTTATTGTATCCAGATTTTTGACTATAGTGTCCTCTGGAAATATTGTACTTTAGGCTGTTATTATAATTAAGAAATGATCAGGCAATAATCAGTGGAAAGCAAGCTTATAATATAGATGATTTTCTTAAAGTCTGGATAGTATCAAACTCAGGTTAAAAGAAAGTGGATCATAAGTGAACACAAGCAACATCTAGGCGTAATGGAAACGCGCCTAACTTATACATGAGAGGTCACGAGTTCGAGTACTATGCTGGTCGGTTCAAACACAATTTTTGTTTTTCTTTTTTATTTTCTCCTGTGTGGTTTGGAATCTGATACTTACCTATATCTGCCCATATATACTCAATTTTTACATATAATCTATCATACCAAACAATATTTCTTGCTTTATTATTTTTGAAATCCTTTCCTACAACTGTTCTAGGAATTTATAATTATGTTTTTGCCCAAATATCAACATGTACACAGATATACATGTACATGTCAATGTCTTGGCTCATTTTCCAGAAAACTGAGCTCAAATGTTCCCTTGCTTCATTGATTTGAAGTGAATCATTTGGCCTAACCTATGGTCTAACCATGTGGTTAATCTGACCATTCTCTTGTTTGCATTTTACAACCTAGAATATACACAAACTTTGGTACCTCTCCTTTTCAAAAGCATGTATATATATTTGTATGAATCAGACACCTTGTGATCAGATATATATCATTCTTCCTAACCATACTTCTCTTTTAAAAATACATTTTCAGGGTATAAACACTTTTTCTTGCATTTGGACTTATATCAATATCATAAATTGAAAATATAGCAGTTTAATTCTTTTTTGGGTTTTCCCAATATAATTTTCTGTATATCTATGTTCTTTTTGAAAGAACTCAGGATTAACTGAAATCATCATAAAATGATTATGCTTATAAAATCCAGATTTTTCCCCCTAAATCAAAACAACTTTAGCAAATAGGTTTTCAAATCAGTTTAACATCAATATCCTTAATACATACCAAACCAGAAACAACATAGCATATGTCTCTTACAAGTTCTTCCTACTTAATACATTTAGATAGCCATATCAATCAGGGAACACATGCATGAATTAACACATTCTAGCTTTTATTTCTAATTATCTTAGCATCCTCTATTCCATATCTTTTTAATCTTGCTTACTTAGCTCCATCACAACCTGCAAAAGCATTAGTGGCTGCCCCATTATAAATGAGACACCCCCATGTGCCATGAGCAATAAGGGTCAGATCTATGATCTGGTGTGAGCATTTCTAACATATCCATGATATTAAGCTAAGGATACAGCATGAATATACTTTGCATACTTAACAGGTATTATCATGTATAATACATAAGAGCAAACATATGCATTAAAACAACTTTTATCTGGAACTACTAAGGTTGCCTTTTTTTTCTTATAAATTCCTGGCCTCATCTGCTATAAGGAATCAAAGGGACACATTGCCATGAACTAATTAACATCATGGCACAAAGATCTCAGGACTTAAACAAGCCATGTGCAAACTTGTCTACTTCAAATAGGACAAGCATTCCAGCAGCCTTCTTGGCACAAAATCCTTAGTTATATTACTAAGTGTATTTATGTTCATTCTATCAATGATAGCTAGGTGTACAAACCACCTGTACACATGAAGCATACTAGTTACCTTGCAGACATAATATTGCAAGCAAGTTAAAGGTTACTTTCTGGAGGTATAACACCCCAGTCATTCCATCTCACATTATTTAGCATATAAACACCCTATTCAAGCATATACCAGAATGTTTGCAACTGAGAATAAATGCATGGCTCTATTGGGTTTATTTTGATTTTGCAAGCAACTATGTTTTGCCAGATTTTTAATCTTGTTTAAACATAGTTTTTAGGCTTGTAAATTTCTGTTTGGTTTAGGGCTCAGCACTTAAAGAGAAAGACTCCATTGCACCCTTAACCAATTATTTCATGCCTCAGCACCATACCAATGTATATGCAGCTCATAGTTTTTTTTTTCATTCTTTGTCTTAAGCCATGATTCAGACTAGTTACAAATACTCTATTATATGTTCTTTAAGGTTTTGGTATAACATACAGAGATGAAAATAGAACAACAAAGTTATATATCCAGCATAGCAGATCATATCTCATCAAGCATTCATGAAACCATCGGTAGCCAACATAGTTTGTAAATCAAAACATACAAAATATAGCATATAAAAGCTTGGCTGCCTAATCCCAGGTCTTAATGCCATGTGTATGAGTGAGGATACTCACCTAAATGCTTACACAAGCTTAATCCAGAGAACCCCTCAAATCTTTAGCCTTATCTTCCTCTTCTTCCTTAGGTTAATTAATTAGTGAGAGAGCAGTTTTCTGGTTAGGTTCTTGGTTTAAATAAGGGTTCTATCTAGGGTTTTGGGTGATGCAAAATCCCTATTTTAGCCCAGACCAGAATCATGCATTTGGCATTGCATATTCCTTCCCTCCCAACCCTTAATGTCCCGGCCAATATTTTAAAACAAGGCTAAATTGTGCCCATTTTCTTTTCTTTTCAGAAAATGATTACTTTAAGTATTTTTATTATACTTACCTCAAACATGATAATGGTGTGACTTTCTATTTTCTGCCTATGTACATTTGCTTTCTTGCACTTTGGTTCTTACCATTTTAGTGATTCCTTTATTAATTTTCTGCTCAAATAATATCTGGATATATATATATACATTTATACAACTATGGGTGTTAATTTAACTTAACCTTTTATTTGCAGAAAACATGTGCATACTTATGTGCATTTCTACACCTATTATTCAAATAAAATTCCACTTATTCATTGTAAATCAATGTTCTCTTCTGTCTTAATTTTCAGACAAGTAATATATATATATACACACACATCCTCAGGAATTTTAATATTCATGTCTAGGCCTATATTTCCTTTATTTAAAACATTTTATCTAAATGTTTTTCCTTCCTTGTTTTATTATTCAGGAATTCTGGATTTTCTCTTAGTGCCATAACTAGTGTGCACGTGCACACATGCACACAACCTTGCACCACTGAAAATCCCACCTATATAATAATTCTGATTTTCCCCCAGAATTTTAATCATTTATTTAAAAGAATTTTCCTCAAAATCTTGGGGTATTACATCAACATTAATCCCTCCAAAGGGATTGGCATCGATCCCCAAGGGACTGGAGGCATACTGTCGGATCTGATCGATTAGGATGTTGGTTGGGCCTGAATCAATCTTGTGGAGTTTGGTGCAAATTAGAATTTGGATGCTCGTCCTTTGGAGTATGTTTCGGAGCATTCCCGTGGATTCGGGAGGCAGGCTACTAATTTGGGTTGGAGGGTATCGATGAATGAGAATGAAAGGATGGCAGTGCTGGTATGATAGATAATAAGAGGCAAATTTCCTAACAGGAGTCTGGAGTTATAAGTCGGACCCCGTTTACATCGAATATTAGGCGGGCTAGGTACCCATCGAAATTCAAACAACTTGCACTACTGATGTATAATGGAAAATTGGATCCTATAGTGCACTTGATGAGGATTATCCAGCATATGGAAGTGCGGGTGACATCAGAACAGGTCGTGGTTATTTCCCCGATAGGAGAGACGTGGTAGTAACTGCAAGGTGCGAGTTTCTTCACCGGAGAGTGTAAGGATGGACCCGTACATGGATTAAGCCCTTGACCAGACAATCGAGGTCGAAGAAAGATAGTCAACACAGATGGATCGCTTTATGTCCCTAACCAGATAGACAAGGAGCAGAGTGTAAGAAGTGAGTCGCTACGTCAGAGAGTGATAAGATCGGCTCACATATCGTTGTTCCTACTTTTATCTGAGAGTGACTAGATGTGGTCTAGTAAGAGCTCGAAGAGGATATGACCGGTCTAGAAAGGCCAGGACATCACTTAATGTTTAGGGACTTTGAACCAGAGTGTAGGAAGTAATGCCGCTTCACCGGAGAGCGACAAGGTCGACTTATTTGCCATTGTTCCCTATTTACCAGAGAGTGACAAGTTGGGGTCTAACAAGTGCTCAAATAGGTTATAATCCGTCCAGGATGTTCATGACATTGCTATATACACCTAAAGGGCTGGAGTGCAGGCAGTGAGTTGCTTTGCCGGAGAGCGACAGGATCAACTTACTTGTCGTTAAGTTTGGATTGAGCTTAGCAAGAGTCCGAAGAGCCCATTAATCAGTTCAGAGAGACCATAAACTCGGATAACAATCCAGAGAGATCGTGATTGGCTTACTGACTTTTAGGATTTCAAACGATTATGGATTTGGATAATGACCCGAAGAGGTCACGAACTTGGATATTGACCCAGAGAGGTCATGGACTTGGATATCGGCCCGGAAAGGCGATGGGTTTGGCTAACGATCTAGAGAGATCAATGACTTGGGATGATGATCCGGAGAAAGCAAAGGTTTGAACTGCGAACAATCCGGCAAGGTCGTAGATTTGGTTAACGACTTTGGATGGATGTGGATTTGGCTAATGATTTGGAATGGATTTGGAATTGGCTACCAACTCAAAATAATTATGAATTTCATTAACAGAATTTTGGGCGGATACGGGACAGCTCATGGCGATTTAGCGTGGCAATGGATCAGATTCTGGATTGCATACTTCGGTTGTCGATGGCTTTTGGACTTTGGACTTATGGCAATTCAAAATACGCTCTCCTACTATAAGGCATATTTTAGGGGGAAAATGTTATACCACCTTTTGGCCAGGCAGTATACCAATGGATTTGGCAAATGGATTTTGTGATCATCAAGGCAAGAAGCCTAAAGAGATAATTATCTGGCTCGGAGATCGGTTATAGACAAGGCTATGGACGTTGGTCGAGCGATTTGGATGAATGACACTCTGCAATTGGTTTAGTATGGAATTGGCACTTCCCCTAAGCAAGGGATCGGAATACTTCACCTAGGCAAGGGATCATATCAGATTAATATGGCTATGGATCGCTCAAATTGGCAGCACAACTCAATGATGACCTCCCAATAACTCAATGAACAACGCATCAACTCGAGAATCAACTTTGGAAATAAGAAGTAGGCAACATGGTAGAAGGTGTCGCATGCCCCACGTGGAATAGAGAAGGAGTCAACGCTGACTCCTCTCAGGGGTGAGCAATCGGCCTGAATATTTTTGGGTCAGGTCATCTTGGCCTTGAGATTTTGGACTCGGATTTTGAGCGAGATATTTCGTCGGCTTCTCTTATAAATAGAGTAGGCATGACATTCATTCATGGGGCTTTTTGTTGGCTCTTCTTCTTCACTCTCTTCCCTTCCTATATTAATTTTCTAAGGCAAGAACTACTTTATTTTTAATCTTACAATATAAATAATAAGATTATTAGAGTGGACGTAAACCAGAGTTTGCCTAGCCACTATAAAATCTGCATGTTAGTTAACTTTTCTGCACCGAATCTGTGATCTGTGAATTTATATTATTTTCTGAATTGTATTACTATTGGATTGGTGGTGCTTTCACATTACTTAAGTATTGGTGGCCATTTTCACCGCCGACAACATTAAAGTGACAAAATAAGACCGCAATTCTAAAGAAATACTACCCAATAATCACAAAGACTCAAAGGAAGAAACAAATCAACAGACCACCCACATGCATAAGCAATGCAACAATAAGAAGCTGCTCCCAATTTCGAAAGGACTACACAGTTATAAGCACTCTAGAATTTCGCTTCCAAAAATGGAACTGTTTGTACCAAAATTGGGCACAACACTCTTCGGAAGTTTTTGAAGAGATAAAGTGAAGAAACTAAATTTAAAAAGAGGATTATCTAACAATAACTTCAAATTTCAGAAATGAGAATAATTTAAATGCATAGAGACACAAGGATTTAGAGTGGTTCGGCGTATCGCCTACGTCCACTATGAAGTTGATAGCTTTATTGATCTTTCTTTGAAGATTACAAGTGAATTCAATGAATTACAACAGGTAAATATGATTTGCAGCAGTGAATTTCATTGTTGGCAGCAGCTTATGGAGTTCAGATCTGGATCCGGCAGAGTCTGGGCGTTCGAGAATTCAAAGAAGAAGAAGCCCCTTTTTTGTATGCCCTGGGGCTCTATTTATAGGTGTAGGAGGCTAGTATTTCGCTCAGATCTCGAGAGACCCTCTCTGGCACGTGACAGGCCTGAGCGCCCAAGCCCGTGAAGTTTCGGCCCGATCCGTGATCGATACGAACGGATTTCATATCGATCAAGATTGCATCCGATGGAATCAAAATTTGGCGTGGACATTCTTTATGTTGTACATAAGCTTCTGTGAAAATTTCATAGCATTTGGACTTGTAGATCATGAGATATGATCGATGCAAGTTGGAGTTTTTTCATCCGCGATCGATACGAACGAATTTCGACTCGGTCAAGACTTGCTCCGACCGAGTCGAAATTTGGCAGGAACATTCTTCATGTTGTACTTAAGCTGCTGTGAAAATTTCATAGCATTTGGACTTGTAGATCATGAGATATGATCGATGCAAGTTGGAGTTATTCCATCCGCGATCGATACGAACGAATTTCGACTCGGTCAAGACTTGCTCCGATCGAGTCAAAATTTGGCAGGAACATTCTTCATGTTGTACTTAAGCTGCTGTGAAAATTTCATAGCATTTGGACTTGTAGATCTCGAGATATGATCGATGCAAGTTGGAGTTTTTCCATCCGCGATCGATAACAAATTTTGACTCGGTCAAGACTTGCTTCGATCGAGTCAAAATTTGGCAGGAACATTCTTCATATTGTACTTAAGCTGCTATGAAAATTTCATAGCATTTGGACTTGTAGATCTCGAGATATGATCGATGCAAGTTGGAGTTTTTCCATCCGCGATCGATACGAACGAATTTCGACTCGGTCAAGACTTGCTTCGATCGAGTCGAAATTTGGCAGGAACATTCTTCATGTTGTACTTAAGCTGTTGTGAAAATTTCATAGCATTTGGACTTGGAGATCTCGAGATATGATCGATGCAAGTTGGAGTTTTTCCATCCGCGATCGATACGAACGAATTTTGACTTGGTCAAGGCTTACTCCGATCGAGTCGAAATTTGGCAGGAACATTCTTCATGTCATATTTAAGCTCCTGTGAAAATTTGGTGGCATTTGGGTTTGTAGATCTCGAGTTAGATCGATGCAAGTTTGGATTTCTCAACCGTGATCGATCAATATCTTGAGCATATGAACTCCGATTGACTTGAAATTCGGAATGTTGGCTCTCATAGCTTTGCTTGTCATGTCATATCAATTTTAGCTCGATCCGGGCTCGGAAAAAATTCGTCGATATCCATAGTGAGCCTGTGTATAACCGATCTCCAAGACGAACTGTCATTGGTTTATAGTCAAGTTTTTGGTGTCACGGCCTTGCCAAAAGGCGGGATAACAGGAACATTGGGAACTTCACTTCCATAATTATATAGGATGAGAATGTTACACGATATCTAAATTGCGTTAAAACTCCCAAAGCATATTGCACTATTCCATATAAAACAACAATAAAGCACAACGTCAAGAGAAATTAACGCCGAATTATACAACTTAGTAAATAAGACTGCACCGCCATTTTAAAGCCTAGCCACAATACCAGAAACCACCCTAAGCTGTTCTAGCAATAATTTGAACCATAGCTCCTCCTCTATAAGAATAAAGCTAACACTATTTGGCCGTAACAGTCTCAAATAGATAAAAACCCATATTAAGTCATGGCTTATTCAAGCTTTGATTTCCCTCTTCAATTTCAAGCTTCTTGCGAAGTTCAAAATCCATTAACACAAATCAAAGTTTCCTACCAAAGACCATGTTACCTATTCATATATAGTAAATAAGCAAGACAGATGATCAACATGTGGCACAATCCGTAGGCATGAACTAAAAGAGCCGAAGAAGAACATTAGCATCCATTTTAATCTCTGTATAGTATAAATGAATAAGCAAATATTGGGGAGAAAATGGGATTTTTTTACTTTACTCTTTTTAGAGCACTGGTATCATAATTGTACTCTCTACCATTTTCATATGTACTAAGAATGAAAGAGAAGATAATGACATTTCCCTATGCCCATATGATTTATTAACATCCAAACCACATAAATTCTTTGTCTCATATTGCTTTCTGTACTTTATTCTACTTTTTCTCTAAAATTGAAATATATTTCTTTAACGAATTAGATAGAGACACTTTCATAAAATTTCGAATATTTTTCCTTATAATTATGTAATCAATACAGTGACATAATTACTTCTTTTAAAGGCAATTTTAATATTACTTAATCTTGTTGATCTTCAACCAAAAAAGAATTAAACATCATGGTTAGTTCAAAATTACTTGGGTGTTTCTGAAACAAAAAATCTCATTAACATTTTTGGCGCTAGGAGGGCAGACTTCCCTCTCCATAAAAGTTCACACGTGTTTTCTTTACACACAACTATAACACCATGAATCCCAGCGGTCCTAACACTAATCTTAACTAAGATCAACTTCACATAACCTCAAAAATACCAATAATTCAACTCCTTGCCTCTATGACTGAAATCAAGTTAGGTGCTTCTACAGAGTCTACCTTGGATCATGTCCTACCCAACTAAATGAACGCACGGATGTACTAGAGAGATTGATCACCTAATATCCTACATGTAAACCAATATCCCCTCAACCTTTCCTAGCTCACCGCCATCATTCACCAACTGCAGTAATTATGAAGTGTGTGAGTGATAGTGGAAATCTCAGAAATGAGAATGGTGATGTTGGTCTAAAACAAACAGATACCAAACCTAAAGGAAAAATTCAAATCAATCCCTAAATTAAGTCAAAGTCTATGAATGTCAAACCGTTACTACTATAAAAGCAAACACGAACTACACCCGATGATGATGATGTCACCTCACCTTACAAAGATGGCTTATCCCAAATAGACCCCAAGGAAGATGAAATCCGTCAACTGAAAGCTAGCGTAGAGTAGCTGGCGAGACTTTATTGATAAGACAACAGAGAGGACGTAAGGGAAGAAGGTTCTTCCTTATTTAGTCGAAGTATTATAGAGGCAGACTTCCCTGATAACTTCAAAGCCCCATTAATCGATAAATTTGATGGGGCTACTAACCCAAATGACCATTTTTGCACTTTTAAGTGCTACATGAACATCCTAAAGGTGGGAAGGATATCCAATACAAACTCTTCCCAGTATATTTTTAGAGCAGATTCTAGGTCGTTTAAGAAGTATGGATCAAGGGAGGTATGTTCTTGGCCACTGCTAGCTGCAAATTTATTAAAACAATTCAACTTTGGGAGAGAGGCTTCCCTAGATATGAATCCTATGTCATGCATTAAGCAGGGAAAAAAATGAAAGCTTGTAAATCTTTATCAAAATGCTTTAAATCCGAGGATCTTCGAATTGGGGTGGCTTATGAAGAAGCATTACCGACGATGGCACATGCTGGGATTAGAAGGAACACCATTATATGGAATAAGACCAGCAGAAAGGCATGCCATAGCATGAAGGCTTTGTATAAAAGGGCAAGTGGGTACATCCGAATGGAAGAAGTCAGAGTCGCAAAATTACCTTCATTTAAATGACACTATGAAAAAAGAGAGGGGGTAGAAGGATACCATCCAATTGTGAAGCAACAGAGAGAATTTAACTTCGCAGCTAAAACACGGCTCACCCATATGCCTAGTCAAATATTTGAGATGACCAGAATTATAGCCTACAACATCCCATACAAGGGTAAGAAGATGGAATAGAACAAAGGGGTGCATATTTTTGCTTCTACAGAGCCAATGGTCAACATATTGATAACTACCGATACTTGAGGAACGAAATCGAGAGATTGATTTACATGGGATACTTATGAAGCTATAAAAAAGGAATCAATAAGGAGAGAACCATGAATCTCTCTCTAGATACGAATAAAGAACTAGTAGGAAGCCCCTTCAATCTCATAGCTTCAATCCATGGAGGACCACACTTTGGTGGAAAAATCAAAAAAGCACATGAGTGGTATGTATAAGAGGCTAAAGCAGAGCAAAGAACCATATTCCATGTGAAGTAGAAGCCTGCTTATGACATAGTCTTCACTACTGCTGACGCCACCAAGGTGGTTTTCGCACGTTAGGACCCATTGACAGTTATGGTGCATATTTCTAAAAGTGACTATGCTATAGAATCGAAATGGCCAACAGTTGTAAACAATGTAAATGGAGTGGTTGTGCGATATAAACTAAGTTATCTACTGATGCAGAATATGAGTATAAAAAGTAAATAGTAAAGTAAATGACATTAGGGATTTTTATACTGGTACGAACTCCCATTCTACGTCCAGTCCCAGACTCCTTCTGTAATTTAACTATCAACCTTATCTTAACCCAGAGGAATAGGTATTACATCTCCTGAGCAACCCAACAGGACTTCTACCACCTAGACAACCGAATAGGACTTCAACCACCTGAGAAACCGAACAGGACTTCCAATACAAATAGTAAAGTTGTTTCTGACCGAATATGCTCTTAAATAGCACTATAAGTCAATAATGTACACCCTTCCTATAATCTCCTCCTCAGGTAAAATATGTATATTTGTGTACGTGAAGATAACGAAGATTAGATTGCTTTAGAATTAGAGAAATATATACGTGATTACTCAAATATTCAAGCAATAAAGCAAGAAACTCAGAATTCAAGCAAGTATGAAAATGGAATTAGAATTGTTAATTTAATCATGAATTGAGTATGAATTTATAGAGATTATAGAGTTGCAACTCCTGGTTAAAAGTTCCATTGAAAAGAAATCGTTGCAACTATTCCTGAAAACCTTCCTCTTCGTTGAAGAGCGGTGTCTCTTCGAGAAATTTGAAAAAAATGCAGTTAGAACATATTCAGTCAACTGAATTAAAATATAGAAAAAATAGTGTAAAAATATTCATATTCAGTCGACTGGAATTTTGATTCAGTCGACTAGATATTTTGTAAAGTCGGGTCTTTGAATATTTAGTCGACTAAGAGTAATTTAAAATATATATGCACGTACATAGGTTCAGTTATTCAGTCGACTGAATGACCTTGTTCAGTCTACTGAATTCTATTTATAAACAAAAATTATCATAGCTCATTTGGTTAGAGCACTTACCTTCTAAACTAATGACCTGGGTTTGAGCCCTGCTCCATGCACTTTTTGAAAACTTGATTTTTCATTTAAAATATGATTTCACCAACGACCCAAGTTCAAGTACTTCTTCATATATTATTATTGTTGTTATTTTATTTTATTTTAAAAATATAAAACTTTTATTACTTTTATAGAATGTTTCGAATGTATATGTTTGTAAACTACTTGAGGATAGATTTTAACATAGCTAAAATTGGACTTTGACTCCAAACAACACACACACACACACACACACACACATATATATATATATATATATATGAACCATACTTTATATTGTTGCATCTAGGCTTTGTAGTTCTTTGTCGTAGATTCATGAATCTTCGTGTCGGTTGAATTTCTTATCATTAATCAAAACATAAGATCCAATATTTTCCTCCTTTTTGATGATGACAACTCTATTTGTGACATGAATGAATCTCGACAATATTGCTCTGTAGTTCTATATCTCCCTCTGAATATATGCTAGCTTTATATTTCAGTTTCTCCCCCTGAATCTGTGCTTTTATTCCTGCTGCAAATAATGTTAGAGCAATATCTTTCTCCCCTTTGTCATCGATGAAAAGGAGAGTTTATACGAGGACATATTTTATTAGATATATGGAACATTCTTTAAAAATAAAAAACCTATCCTTTTCCTTTTGTTTCTCCAAGTACTTGCAATAAATAATTATCGTTTTTGGTACCCACTTACTATGTTAGGGTCCGGGGGGTTAGGTCTTAGGAAACCATACCCATTTAGGTGTGGTTGAACCTTTATAAATATAATTTTCATTATTAACTACCATATTAAAATAATCATAAATGTATTTTCCTCTATTTTTCCAATTAACTGGAGCCTAAATACTTAGATAATCATTATTCATATTTCCTGTCAATGATTTTGTACTTCTAGAGATATTATATACGTTATTGGTCATAACAGTATTTGAATTTTTATAAAAATTGGATTTAGATTTTACTCGAAATCTAACACTAGCACCAACATTTTTACTATACATGAAAGCATATCTAGTGCTATTTCTACGATCAGTTTTATTATATCCTAAACCATTTTTATCATGTAAAGGTCTAAAACTAGATAAAATCATGGCTAAATCATTTTGACCTTTATTAAATTTTAGGACTTTAGTGTTAATTTATCAAATTTAGCTTTAAGATCGCAATTATTATTTTCAAAAGAAATATCACTATTTTTCAAATATCAATTTGCTTGTTTAATTCAGAATTCTCCCTTTTAACTTACATTTCTCATTTTCGAGAAGAAAAATTCGAGATTCTGAATTATCTAAAGATGATTGTAATAAATCATTTTGTCTTTTTAAATCCGTAATTTCTTTTGAAAAAATTTCCTTTTCTTTTTCAAACATAGTATTTTGTTCATCTAGAAAATCTTTAAGGGCCTCAAAATTATTTTTTAAAACACCATGTTGATTTTCTAAATCTAATTTCTCATCTTTCAATTTCTCATATTCATCTTTTCTAAAATAAGAAAATTATGCGTTGAGATTTTATCGCATATAATAACTAATTCATTATTACCATTTACTGAAATTTGTAAATTAAAAAGTACCTTTTTATAGTCCTCGCTGGTGGCTTTGATAGGGATTTTGCCTATTGTATTTTGATTGGATCGTTTTCTGGCCATTATTCTATGATGTTGTGATGATCGATAGAATTTCAAGCTTTGATACCAAATGAAAGTGACTATGCTATAGGATCGAAATAGCCAATAATTGTAGATAATGTAAATGGAGTGGTAGTACGATATATACTAAGTTCTCTACTGATGCGGAATATGGGTATAAAAAGTAAATAGTAAAGTAAATGACACCTGGGATTTTTATACTAGTTCGAACACCCGTTCTACATCTAGTCCCAAATTCCTTCTAGAATTTAACTATCAACCCTCTCTTAACCCGGAAGAACAGGTATTACACCGCCTGAGCAACCGAACATGACTTCTACCACCTATACAACTGAATAGGACTTCTACTGCCTGAGAAACCGAACAGAACTTCCAATACAAATAGTAAAGTTTTTTCTGACTGAGTATGCTCTTGAATAGCACTGATAAGTCAATAATGTACACCCTTCCTATAATCTTCTCCACAAGTAAAATATGTATATTTGTGTGTACGTGAAGATAAGGAAGATTAGATTGCTTTAGAATTAGAGAAATAAATACGTGATTGCTCAAATATTCAAGCAACAGAGTAAGAAACTGAGAATTCAAGAAAGTATGAAAATGGAATTAGAATTGCTAATTTAATCATGAATTGAGTGTGTATATATAGAGATTATAGAGTTGCAACTCCTGGTTAAAAGTTCCGTTGAAAAGAAATCGTTACAACTCTTCCTGAAAAGATTCCTCTTCACTGAAGAGAGGTGTCTCTTCAGGAAATTTGAAAAACGCAGTTAGAACATATTCAGTCAACTTAATATTATTTGTTAGTCGACTGGATTAAAACAAATAAAAAATAGTGCAAAATATTCATATTCAGTCGAATGAAATTTTGATTCAGTCGATTGAATATTTTGTAAAGTCGGGTCTTTGAATATTTAGTCGACTAAGAGTAATTTAAAATATATATGCACGTACATAGGTTCAGTTATTCAGTCGACTGAATGACCTTGTTAAGTCGATTGAATTTTGTTTATAAACAAAAATTATCATGACCCATTTGGTTAGAGCACTTGCCTTCTAAACTACTGACCCGGGTTCCTACTCCATGCATTTTTTTGAAAACTTGATTTTTCATTTAAAATATGATTTGACCAATGACCCAAGTTCAAGTATTGCTTCATATATTATTATTGTTGTTATTTTATTTTGTTTTTTAATAAAACTTTTATTATTTTTATTGAATGTTTTGAATGTGCATGTTTGTGAACTACTCGAGGATAGATTTTAACATAGCTAAAACTAGACTTTGGCTCTAAACAACATATATATATGAACCATACTTTATATTGTTGAGTTTGGTCTTTGTAGTTCTTTGTCATAGATTCATGAATCTTTGTGTCGGTTGAATTTCTTGTCATTAATCAAAACATAAGATCCATCAATTATAAACTACACGATAAAGAAAATCTTTGCAGATTATAGGATCTCCGTTGATGTTATTTTCAAATATGCATTTTATAAGACGAAGCTTTTGACAGAAATACTACACCCGAGCCCTTTAACCAATTTACGGCTTCAATAATACCACGATTGTTCCTATCGAGTCAGCATGTCTTCTCGTCACCGCTGGGACTGTCCCTCTTCACAAATCACTATATTCAAGATTCTTGATCATTGAGTGGCCATACTTGTATAGTGCATTCTTGGGAAGGCCTGCACTAATTGATATAGGGATTGTAGTTTCTTAGAAAGACCCGCTTATTAAGTTCCATACTCCTACTGGAATAGGGTCGATTAGCGGGGAACAATTATTAGCTAGAGAATTGTACAATGTAAATCTCAATTCTAGAAACTAAATTATTTATAACTATTTCGTTGTTTCCTATAATAAGTGTGATAATGATAATGAGAAAGAAATCAAGTTAGTTCCACGAACTACATCGGTACAAAGTACCAAGAATTATGTTGAAACAAGTCATTCTACAACTACAACATCAGTAAGAAGGAAAAATAGGGAGCATATGCACATGATTGGCATTGATGAGTATAACTCGATCCATGCATTATATTTTTCCAAAGAAGATTAGAGCCAGACTTTCTTACCACTTTTCAACCTGAAGAAAAAGAAAAAAAGTGAAAGAGATCCGAGATTAAGGGAGACAAGGAGAAAGTTGAAGTCATTAGATTATCTCAATGATATATAGATAGGTCCTAAAGATCCTTGGAAGGTTTTCAAGATAGGAAAAAACCTCAGCACAAAACTAGAATAGAACCGATAGAATTCATTAAGAGATCAGTAGATTTTTTTTATTTGAGACACTTAGGATGGTAGGAATAGTCCCAACTATCATATGCCATGCACTCAACATCGATCCTAGTGCTCATCTAATCATGCATAAGTGCGAAACTCTAGATCAAGAAAGGTATGATGCTCCACATGAAGAAGCTAAGAAGCTGAAGGCAAATGAATTCTTTAAAGGAGTGTATTACCCAAAATGGATCGTTGATTATGTTCTTATGAAGAAGTCCAATAGAAAATAGAGAACTTGCATAGACTAAACTAGCCTTAACAAGGCCTGCCCAAAGGATAACTTTCCTTTACCTAGAATTGATCAATTGGTGGATGCAACTAGTAGATATGAACTGCTCTCGTTCATGGATGCATACTTGGGTTACAAACAGATAGCTATATTTGAGCCAGATCTGGAGCATACCAGTTTTTTGATGGACAGAGGCTTATACTCTACAAGGTCATTCCATTCAGACTTAATATTGCTGGATCAACCTATCAAAGGTTAGTTAATATGATGTTCTCATATCAGATTGGTAAAAACATCTTAGTATATATGGATGACATGCTCATCAAGTCAAAAGCAACATCAGGTCATGTGCAAGATTTGGAGGAAACCTTTGCAATCCCGAGGCAATATAACATGAAGCTAAATCCCTTCAAATGTATTTTTCCATTTAATTAGGGAAATGTTTAGGGTATGTATTAAGCACCCACGGCATCAAAGCAAACCCAAAGTAGATTGATGCAATAAGGAAGATAGGAGTCCCATAAAAGCCAAAAGGTATCATGAGCCTAAATGTACAATGGCTGCTTTAAGAAGATTCATTTCCAAAGCAACCAATAAATGTATTTCATTCTTCGACCAAGTGAAAAAAGGAATGACATTTCGAAAGGATCGAGCAGTGCAAAATCACATTCCAATATTTAAAGGATCACTTGATTAATACTCCAGTCCTATCAAAACCAATGATAGGTGAGGACTTATAAGTGCATTTCGCTCTAACTACTATTAGTGTTGTAGTGGTTTAAGAAGATGAAGGGGCGTAGTGGCCTATATACTTCACTATTAAGCGCTTTTCTGAGGGAGAGCTCTACTACTCATCCATTGAAAAGTTATCCTATAACTAGTTCCTTATAGCAAGAAAACTACGACCATACTTTTAAGTGCATCCCATCAAAGTCCTCATTAACAAACCACTGAAGCAAATAGCTTAGAAGCCTGAGACTTCGGGTCGCCTACTAAAATGGCAATGGAGCTGAATCAATATGATATCTCCTACTGACCAAGAAAAGCTATCAAAGGACAAGCACTAACATATATCATTATGGAATGTACATTACCTAACAAGCCACAATCTAAGGAAGAGACGCCCACTCCACAGTTTAGGCAATTATTTATGGATGTGACATTAAATGAATAAGGGTCGGGATAAAATACATTCAGATTACTCTAAATGAGCAGAAATTATATGGACAGTGCAACTCGGATCCAAAGCTACCAATAATGTGGCGGATTATGAGGCTTTCCTCGTAGGCTTAAGGATGGCTCAGGTAATGAAAATATCCCTTATTAAAATTCATAGTGATTCCCAATTAGTGTAAATCAAGTACAGGGGAATTACCAAATTATGGAGCCAACCCAAGCTATATGTGTAGAATTATCCAAAAGGTTGCTAAAGCAGTTTGATCAATTTAATATAGAGCAAATCCCACATGAGGACAATTCTTTAATAGAATTGTTGGCTAATCTTTCTAGTACTAAAGTAGCATAGGAAATGAAGGCTATTCAAATAGGACATCTAGTTTAGCCAAGCATAAGTGAGGCCAACCAAATACTGGTCACAACAAGCTATGATCCGGGAAGCTCAGAACTAAGAAATAGCTGAAAATCAAGAGTGGTATCCAATTATGCCTATCTGTCAACATACAGTGGAAGATTCGTGAGTGGTTCGTATCAAACAATTCTTGGTAAGCGGAGACCTACCTCCAAACAAGTATAAAGCTCATAAAATTAAATATCATGATCCATATTTTTCCTTCTTTAATGGTATATTATACAAGAAAGGGTACTCTACCCCTTATCTTAGATGTGTTTCGAAAGAAGAAGGACTATGAGTCTTAGGCCAAGTACATGCAGGACAGTATGGAGATCACCCTGAAAGAGCCAAGATAGCAAAGAAATTGCCAAGATATTGTCACTACGGGCCCATGGCCCTTCAAGATGCGTAGGTTCACATAAGAAAATGCGGTAGATGTCAAAGGTTTGCCAGTATCCCAAGACTGCCTTCCTATTAGCTCATCATGTTAGCCGCCTATGGTCATTTGACATATGTGGCATAGATTTGATAGGACCACTTCATATATCTATAGGTAGGGCAAAGTACACTATGGTGTTATAAACTACCTCACCAAGTAGGTAGAAGTAGAACTCCTAGCTATAATTTGTAACAACCCATAATTTTGGAATTAATTTAATTCATTAATTAAAAGACTAATAAGAAAGAAAGGGGTAATGAATTAATGAAAAAGAGCATGAGGGCCCAAGGTCAAATTATTGTGGGACAATAAGCATGATTCTTCTTCATTCATTCATTTATTCTACTAAAAAAATAAAACAAAAACTTGAGAGGAACTTTAATGGTGGCGGTTTAAAAAGAGCAAATAAAGTGAAGATAAGAGTACATAAGCTAAATGGGAGATTTAGAAGACTAAAGAAAGATATCCTAAAGATGTGGTTTCAGTTAGATCTTGTAACTAATATATATAGTGGAGTTTCATATGGATTTTTATTAACATATAAACTGCTTAATGAATGTTTTGGGAAAAAATAGACGAGCATGAGATGTTTGGATGTGTTTCCCTACCTTACGATTTTGAAGTGTTATAAATAATTTATATGATGTTGTAATCATTACTTTAGAAATGAGGTTTTACTTTAAGAGATTTTTATGCTGAAAATAATTTCCTATGATTTATTGGAGAAGTATGCTCAGAAAAATAAATAAGGAAAATACCCTAAAATCAATATAAAGGATAGAACATACTAGGACAAGTTTTCACTAATTTTCTGGGAATTTTATTGAGGTTTTCTATAAGGAAAATAAGCTAATTCATGTCAGGTACTGCATCGGGAAAGGGGTAACTATAGGGATGCATGTACTATAGAATTATATGGAAAAGAGAAAATAAGTGTTGGATAAATAGGGATCCAAATTCAAATAAAATATTGATAAGAAATATAAAAGGGCACTGCAAATAACAGAAAGTGAAATTGTAACGCATTGTATGGTGACATGTGTAAAAGCGTTGTCAATTATGTCACCTTGTCCAGTACGAAGTTATAGCAGCGACCTAATATTTTATAAAGAAATTGCACGCATGAAGAAGAGGCAATGATTTTCGAAAGGGATCCATGGACTTTCAAGCGAAAGTAGAATCATTCCACAATTTGTATCGGACAAATTGAGCTGCAATTATAAAAAAGGCGGAAGAATCTGAAATGCATCGCAATATGCAAAAGAGATACCGCGCTGCAATTTGAAAGTTTTCATTTAATAAGTAAATGGTGAATTACGCACGCTGTTTAAGGCATGGGTATACTACACAAAGGGAAGATGTGAATGAAACCTAATAAAAGTCGATTAGGTAAGACTCAGAGGAAAATAGGGCTAGTAAAGGAGAAATAACCCTTGCGCTAAGGGACAAAGATGGAAGGGCTATTGACACCAGGTGGTGATGCACACTCAAACGCACAACTAAAGAAGGTGAGGAGAGGCATTCTACTTTCAATGATTGCGATGGGGTAATTCCAGTAGTTCCAAATTAAATAAATGATTAGGGACTGCAAGTGGGTATTCGACTGCGATGGGGTGTTCTAAGTAGTTTAAAATTAAGTAAATATACATAGACTATTGAGCAATATAAAATGAAATAAGTACATGGAGATTGCGATGGGAGTTTTCCAAGCAGTTTAAATTTAAATAAATTATAAAAGGGATACTGTAGAGGGGGATGATTCTAGGCAGTATGAGTTAAAAGACGAATCTAAAAGGGAAGTTAAGTAAGGACCACGCCAGGGGGGCAGTAGTAGATGGGAACAATAGCTTAAAGAATAATCTAAAATGAGAGTTAAGTATGGACTGCGCTGGGGTGCAGTAGTAAATGGGAATCACTTAGGAACGTGTAAGGCATAGTCCTATTCCTCCGGACGAACTGAGGGTTGTTGTTTAGTGAAAAGTAAGTAAGAACTACTTGTGTTAGAACTATGTTTGTTTCACTTATGATGTTTTGTTTAATGAGGGCGAAACCCTTTTCGTATGCTATGACCTAGTCTCACTATTGGTTTATTTTTGTTTAGTACTATTCACACTAGACTTTAGGTCTAATCAGTGCTTTTATTATTGTTTTTCCATATACTGATGGGTGCTCATTTGGGTTGGCTGAGTTTATGGGATAAGCGGGTTTAAAATAAAGACCGTAGTATGAAGATCGTAGAGGAAGTAAGAAGCTTTTTTAGCTAATAAAGGCGTTGTTTTTGCCATTTGAAGAACCCTAGCGGTATCTTTATATGCTGACCTTACTCTTAACTATGTCATTTTTATTTTCATTTGACCCCTGGGTGGACATGAATTTGGGATTTAATGTTGTTAACAATTATATGTAATGAATATCCAACATATTTATATGAAAATGAAAATATTTAGTTGCTCCATTTACTTAATGCAACATCCCTTATTTTGAGGCCCAAAACTAACTGCTATGGATGCTGCAGTCATCCATAGTTATTATTTTTCGATGACTAAATGCGGCTATGTTAATCATATCAATAATCAAAAGATCATGAATATGATAATTTTTCAAACACAGTTTAATAATAAATTTTCACATTTCATTTTACAAATGATATCTCTTATTCATCACATAATCCCATCATAATCCCATGTTTAGAGAAAATATAATTATTATAAAATACTCCAAGAGCGACATACGAAGATGTCCCCTTGGTTGATTAGAGTCAGATACTTGGAAATTATACAACTTTTCCATTACACCCAAATAGACAAAACCAAACTACACAATGGAAATAGATAAAACTCCTAACAGCTAGATTGCCTCCTATAAGTCTCCAGAAGCTGATTCGTCTAACTAGAACCCGAAAGCCCTTACTCCCGACCTACTCACATGAGTACTCGAGAGTTTAAGGGAAAAAAAACTTTGGATCAGACAACAGTCTCGTGTGATTAATAACCTACCATCTTGAACCAAATTGATGTCTAGTGAGTCACGCGGCTTAGCGGAACATGTTTTCACCTCACTAATATCTTATCAAATCATAACAACCATATATCGTTCTGCTGCAACCACAACGGTTAGAACATAGAAAATAGCATTTGTGATTATGTAGTACATATTTGGATTACCTATCCTAATGCATTAGATAATCCACCTTAATTCCAAACCCATCACAATTTAATCCAACTATCCATCTTATAATTATATGGACTACCCATCTCACATTTAACATATTTACAATTATATGGACTATCCATCTCACATTTAAACCTATTCAGAATTTAGTGGACTATCCATCTCATATGTATTTATTACTTGGACTACCCATCCCCTACCATAATGATAGCCCATCATATATGGTTTAATCATTTAAAATTTTATTGACTATCTATCACACATGTATTCCATTTAACTTAAAATGATGTCGACTATCCATCACACATCTTATAGGGTTTTCCTAAGATGAATATGAACCCTTCATTATTCTCATAGAGACTATTCATTTCTCTCATGATGTAGACTACCTGCCTCACATCCCATAGTTTTCCTAAGATGAATATGAACCCATCATTTGGCCTTTTTAATTCATGTTACCTATATGTTTATCTTTAATCCTTGTTACCCACATATTTAAACCATATCTATTGTGTCCTAATTAGGTTATTTCCCCTTTAATTTAACAATTCAAAGTGACATACATTGGTATCCCCTAACGTTCCACGCCGAAATCTATACATTGGTATCCCCAATGATAGTGTCGGAATCATAATTTAAATTATCATTTATGTCCCTATGAATTTAAAGTCAAAACATAGAGCATATGGCTCTTCGCTATTCATTACTTTAGTATAGAACAACATTGAAGTTCATATTTTAAAACGACATTCGTTTCCCTAAAGACATCATCGCTATAGAATGCATAGGCTCTCTGCCTTAATAAAGGAAGGCGATATTCATGCTGCGCTATGCCTCATCAACCCTCAACCCAAGGTAAAACCAATCTTAAATCCTTTTAAGTATAAAATCATGTTGAAATGACTTTGTCGAGTTTCATAAACTATAGGATATCCACCTATTAAAATAAAGCTTTAGCTCTTATAAGTTAGGTAGTTAACGGTCGAAGATATTGGGCCTTCGACCCTATTAAAACATAGGCCTCTTTGCCCCTATTGAAGTTTTGATTAATATAAATGCAATCCTCTTCGGCATTCAAAAGATGAAGTGTGACGTCGTGGCCAACAGCATCGACACCATCGACCCCAAAACCCTCATCGATGTTTTAGAACCATTTTATATTTAAATCACTTCGGCTATTAAGCCTCTTCACTTATAAGTCGAATCAATAAAAGTGGCATCACTGCCTTAGTCTTGAAAATGATGTAGTGATTAGGCACGATGTCATTTAAAATAATGCTGAAGATGTGCGACGTCGTCCACATCAACTATGAATGCTTTTAAAATGCTTAAATGGATCAAGAAGATGTCATACCGCCACTTATCTATTACCGCTATTGTCCACTTCGACGTCGAAGAAGCTGCTCCATAGATACTTAAGTATCTATCATACGCTTCCTCCTCCATCAACGTCAACCTTCATAGAAGCAGCATGGCTCGAAGCGGTGCATGCTACATAGCATCAATCATAATTAACATGAAAACTGATTTATTTCCATTAAAGTAAATACTTTTCGCTAAATCTTATACTTACTCAAATTTCTATTGGTTAATAAAATCTCCTTACCCAAAACCTTTCTGAAATCTTCTGCCCAGTATTTTTAAGTTCCAAAACATATTTGAAACTATTAATTAATACATTTAATTAATTAATCTTTTTATATGCTTATCTAGCATGATAAATTCATAATAAATTGAATTACTAGGGAAAGATCTCAAAAATTCACAAAAATTAGAGAATGCCCTTCTCTTTAACATATAAAAATTTTGGACCCAAAAATGATATCTAATCATCTTAAACAATTAAAACCCGAAATTAAGCAACCCCCTTAGGTAATTCATAAAATATTATTCTAGCTTAGAAAGTTATGAAATTGAAAACTCATCTCTAAAATATCATTTTACATCACATATTCAAAAATCAAGTGGTGTAAAGATTAAAAACTTATGTTTTGCCTTAAAAATTTATTTAAATAATTTTATAAAATTCCATAATTCATCAATCTACCCAAATAATGAATATTCAACCATAACTAGGCAAAACAAACAAGATAAGTTTGGGTACTATCCATAACCAAACTCTAAAACAAGTAAAAGAGATGGATCTAGAATTATTCACCTTTTAAATCAAATGTTGGAGTTGAGATTTGGTGTAGCTTTTAATCCCTAAGCTTCTTCCCTTTCAATCCTTAGATTTTGACTTCCTATTGCTTGTTTAATGGTCGACCTCTCTTTTCTTTCCTTTGATGGTTTTGTAATGAATGATAAAAATGAGAATGAAAATGAGGGGAAAGGGTTTAAGGAAAAAGGTTTGGTCTATAACTAAATTGCCCTCTCATTCATTCCCTTATATGTGTACAATTTTACTTAGTTTATTAAGGCACGACCTTATTAATTACCCAGTTTTCCTTAATTGTTTACATTAGAAGACATAAAATTAAATATCTTGAATAGTGTTAAACAAAATTAGGGGTGTTACAGGCTCCCCTTCTTAAAGAATTTCGTCCTCGAAGTTCAGTAAAGACTACATGACAAGCATTGCAACATGCAAATAATGCTAACATACCCTCAAAATAGCTTAGGATAAGTATCCATAATCCTATCCTTTGTCTCCCAATTACAGTCTTTCTCATTATTGCTCCATTAAATTTTACCAACTTAACTGTCTTGTCCTTAACTTCTTCTCATCTCTCACTACAAATCGAACTGGTTGCTTAACAAAAGTCAGATCCGGTTCTACTACTAAATCTTCCAATATAATTGGAGCGATAGTAGTTTCTGGATCATGCACGTACTTTCAAAGACGAGAAACATGAAATACACTATGGACACCTACCAAACTGCTCGGTAACTCTACTAGATACACAAACTTTTCGATCCTCTATATAATTGGGGAACGGTCTAGCATATCTCAGTGCTTCTTTTCCTGACTTTCCAAATCGTACTATACCATTCATCGGTAATACTTTAACAAAACACAGTCTTCAACTGAGAACTCAAGATCCTTACGCCATTTATCTGCGTGACTTTTCTACAGAGACCCAGTTTCCCTCATCCTACCTCGGATTGACTCGGTCTTCTTTATGGCTTCTCTTACCATATTTGGATCAATGACTAATCTGTCTCCAGTCTCTAACCAACACACTAGTGATTTGCACAGCCTTCCATACAAAGCTTTGAAAGGCGCCATTCCTATGCTCGCTTAATAGCTGTTATTATATAAAAACTCAACCAATTACAACATGGTATACCTACGACCCACCAAAATCTAGTACACAAGCCCTCAACAAATATTCAACTACCTTATTGACTCTCTTTGTCTGCCCATCCATCTGTGGGTGATAAGTAGTACTCATCTTAAGCCTGGTACCTAACACTTCCTGAATACTCTTCCAAAATTCACTAATAAACAATGCATCCTTATCACCGACTATACTACTAGGAATCCCATGTAATCTAACTGTATTCTTCATAAACAACTTAGCCAATATAGGCGTTGTCCAGGTAAACTTAACTGGAATGAAATTGGCACTCTTGATCTATCTACTACAACCCATATAATTTCATTTCCCCTGTTTTACCTTGGAAATCCGTTAACAAAATCCATGGATATCGATCCCCATTTCCAAATAGGTATATCTAAAGTCTGAGGCAATCCATTTGGCTTCTGATGTTCGGCTTTCACCTATTGGTAGTTTACAGATTGCTGCACCCATAAGCCTACATCCCTCTTCATACCTTCCCAGAAGAAACTTCTCTTCATATCCTGATACATCTTGGTTCCCCCAGGATAAATTGTAAACTTCAATCGATGACATTCCCTAAGAACTTCTCTCCTTAGGTCTCCAACATTCGAAACACACAACCGTCCCTTCTTTCTCAACCATCCCTTTTGGTCAAGGCTAAAATCTTTTAGATCATTTATCCCAGTTCCACTTTCGAGCCTTCTGATCTTCTCAACTCACGATGGATCATTACTCTTCTTAGAAGCAATCCTTTCGATTGATACTGGTCAAACTTCCAAGTAGGATAATACATCGGTATTCTGACTAGAACTGTCAATTGATCTTAACTTCATACTACAATTTTCAATGCTTCCATATCCTTCCATTCTGCCAACATAGCTAATGCCACATTTAAGTGTTTCTGCTAAGTGCGTCTGCAACTTTATTTCCTTTTCACGGTGTATACTAATACCAAAATCATAAGCTGCTAAAAACTCCTTCCACCTTTGCTATCTCATATTCAACTCTTTCTAAGAGAATAAATATCTTAAAGATTTATGATTCATATACAATTCAAATCGTTCTCCAAAGAGGTAGTGTCTCCACACTTCCAATGTGAAAATCACCGCTGCCAACTCCAAATCATGAGTCGGATATCTAACTTCATGTGGCTCGAGCTATCGGGAAGCGTAGGAAATTACTTTACCCTTTTGCATCAACACAGCTCCTAATCCACTTCCACATGCATCCGTATACACCACTAAATCCTGATTCCTATATGGAACAACTTATACGGGTGCATTAGTCAACAAAATGCTTCAACTCAAGGACTGCTTCCTCACATTTATTAGACAAAATAAACTTCACGTCCTTTCTTGTTAGCTTAGTCAATGGCCCTGCTAACCATGAGAAATCCTAGATAAGCCGTTGGTAATAGCCAGCATGTCCAAGAAAACTTCTTATCTCGGTCACCACCATGGGTCTTTTCCAATTGTTATAGCTTCGATCTTAGCTGGATCAACTGACACCCTTCCTGTGAAACTACATAACCAAGAAACTTCACTTCTTTCTTTGAGTAATGTCACCTCAAAAACTTCTCTTTTAGTTGATGGTGCCTCAAGGTCTCAAGCACTATTCTAAGGAATCTCATGATCTCTCTCATCGTTAAAATAAATCAAAATGTCATCTATTAATACCGATACAAACCTATTCAAGTGCTCTTAAAAAACCTGGTTCATCAAGTCTACAAAGAAAGTAGCCACATTAGTCAATCCGAATGGCATCTTTAACCATTCATACAAACTTTACCTCGTTTGAAATGCGATCAACTGAACACTTTCCTCCGCCACTCTCAATCGGTGGAACCTTGTAGCTAAATCAAATTAGGAAAACACTTTTTCTCCCCTTAAGTGATCGAATAAATCGTCGATTCTTGGCAAAGGGTACCTATTCCTTATTGTTTTCTCATTCAGCTTATGACAATCAATACACATCCTTAAGACCCGTTCGGTTTCTTCACAAACACCACGGCCACTCTCCAAAGCGAACTTTGGTCTAATAATACTCTTTCCTTCTAAGTCCACTAGTTGCACCTTTAACTCCTTCAAAACTCAATAGCTCGTTTTAGTGGTAGTCCTATAATTGGCTCAAAGGCATCTGTAAATTTTCGTGCTATTAAAACCTGAGTCAATTCGTCTTCAACTTCCATAGCACCCAACAAAGCACAAACTTTTGGACTCGAATCCTTGATTGTGTATACTATTCAGTCACTACTATTAGGTTGTCTAAATGATATCTTCCTATCCTGGCAAAATATCCTAGCATCATAGCTATCTAACTAATACATACCCAAGATGATCCCGAACCTCACGAAATCAAACACATATAAACTTCAAGCAAAATTGTAACCTAGTAACTAAAATTTTAGATGGTCACATCTCATTCGCAGAGACACACACCCTCTTATGGGATTAGCTACCCTCAAGGAAGTAACAAGGTATGATGTTCTAAACACAACTTATTTACCAAACACTGAGATATAAATGAATGCGATGCACCAGTATCAAATAATACCCTAATTGGCATGCTACTAATCAAAAGCGTAAGTTCCATCACAGACTTTCCCTTCTCAGCTGCTGTTGGACTTGATGTAGATGGCTCCAAAGCAAAGACCTTTCCTTTGTTAGCCTTAGCCACTTCTAGACATTTGTTCTTATAATGCCCCACTTAGTCGCAGTAAAAAAACTTCACATTATGCTTCCCCACAACCAATTTTCCATCACCATATTGACACTAATTAACATTGCGTCACCTCTTGTTACACTTGTAACATACTATATCTGCTTTCCCTTTCTTGGCAGCTCCTCCTTTCTGAGCTCCTTTCTTCTTAAAGAATTTCCTCTTCTTATTCTAAGAATTCTACTTCTCTACCGACTTCACTTTCCTAAAGGTCAAAAGCATTTCTTTATTCCTAATAGCCATCTCTACCCCTACATTTGATGTATCTCTAAGATATGGCACAGTTGCCCTAGCAATTTCTGAGTTCAACTTCTAGATAAAATTCTTGTTCCTCTTGATCACAGTGTCAATAATAGCATATCCATACCTAGACAACTCATCAAATTTAGAAGAGTACTCCAACATTAACATTGACCCTTGCTCCAACTATATAAACTTCTCGAGCAAGGCTGGCTTAGCTACTTCAAAGAAAAACCTTTTCTCGAATCTCCTTCAAAAATCTACTCAAGCAATTCCTCTTCAGGTACCCCTACGATCACCTGGTTCCAACAGAATAAAGCAGCTCCTTGCAACTGTCTTAAAGCTAATCCCCTTTTCTGCTCATCATTCAATCTCAAATCAGCAAAAATCCTATCATAGCGTAACAGCCAGTTTTCCACTTCTATTGCATCCTTGGTCCTAGAAAAGGCTTCCAATCCAGATTGGTGTAATCTCAACATAGCTTAGCATAGTTATTCCCAATCGACGCTATGGAATCAACTCCTTCCACATTAGTGACATTTCCTCTAGTTACTCCTGTAGTAGCTCCAGCATGCATCAGATTGATGAACAACTGATACATAGTCCCCCTATCTACCGGTGGGGTTCCGACACCTACATTGGCAATTGCATTTTGATTAGCATTTTCTTGTCGACCATGATTTCTCATGGTGTTGGATCGAGCATTTCCATTGATTGTGGCGCTTCCTCCACTTAGATTCACTCTTTTGTTTCCTGCCTCCATATCTTTCTTTCTCATAAATCTTCATATGAGCTTTAGTAAGATACAAAAAATGGTCTAAGAAGGAGGGGAGAATAGAGATGGAAAACATACTTATATATAGTAATAACAAGTACGTTATTATAGCGTTATCCCATACCCCAATCTTATTCTTAGATTCTTTTTACCATAATCCTATGCTCTGATACCAACTTGTAACATCCCACATTCTAGGGCTCAAAACTAACTGCTACGGATGCTGCAGTCATCCGTAGTTATTAATTGTCGATGACAAAACGTGCTACGTTAATCATATCAGTAATCGGAAGAACATGAATATAAAAAATTTTCAAAAATAGTTTAATAACAAATTTTCACATTTCATTTCACAAATGAACTTTCATATTCATTATATAGTTCCATTTGTAATCCCATAGTTAGAGAAACTATAATTATTACAAATTACTCCAAGTGCGACATATGAATATGTCCTCTTGGTTGATCATAGTTAAATACTTGGCAATTATATAGCTTTTCCATTACATCCAAAATGACAAAACCCAACTACACAACAGAAATAGATAAAATTCCAAATAGCTAGATTGCCTCATGCACATCTCTTGAAGCAGATTCATCTAATTAGAACTTGAAAGCCCTTTCACCCAACCTACTCAAATGAATACCCAAGAGTTTAAGGGGGAAAACAAAAAATTTGGATCAAACAACAGTCTGGTGTGAATAAAAAACTATCATCTCAAGCCAAAATAGATATTTAGTGAGACCATGCCACTTAGCGGAACGGATGTCCCCCTCACTAGTATCTTATCAAATCATAACAACCTTATACTGTGATCTTGCAACCACAATGGTTAGAACATAGAAAATAACATTTATAATTATGCAATACATATTGGATTACACATCCCAATTCATTAGATTATCCATCTTAATTTCAAATGACTACCCGTCATAATTTAAACCAACTATCCATCTTATTTTATTCTGACTACCTATCTTATAATTATGTGGACTACCCATCTCATATTTAATATATTTAGAATTATGTGAACTATCCATCTCACATTTAAACCTATTTAGAGTTATGTGGACTATCCATCTCACATGTATTTATTAAATGGATTACCTATCCCCTACCATACCGACTACCCATCACATATGGTTTAATCACTCAAAATTTTATGGTTATCCATCACACAAATATTCTATTTAACTTAAAATGATGTGGACTATCCATATCATATCCCATAATTTTCATAGGATGATTATGAACCCTTCATTATTCTCATAAAGACTATCCATCTTAAGCATGATGCAGACTATCCATTTCAGACCCCATGGTTTCTAGAATTTATAAACCTATCATTTGGCCTTTCCAATTCATGTTACATACATGTATTTCTTTAATCCATGCTACCTATATGTTTCTTTTTAGTCCATGTTACCCGCATGTTTAACCCATATCTATCGGTGTCCCTAATTAGGTTATTTCCCTTATAATTTAACATTTCAAAGTGACACAGATTTGTATCCCCAAGAATTTTTAGTCAAAACATATAGCATATGACTCTTTGCCATTTATTACTTTCGTATAAAACAACATCAAAGTTCATATTTTAAAATGACATTGGTATCCCCAAGGACGTCGTGGCTATATAAAAAGTAGGCTCTCTGCCTTAATGAAGATATGCAACATTCATGCCACGCTATTCCTCATCGACCCTCTACCCAAGGTAAAACAAAACTTAAATCCTTTTGGGTATAAAATCATGTCGAAATGACATTGTTAAGTTTCATAAGCTATAGGCTATCTACCTATTAAAACAAAGCTTTAACTTTTATAAGTTAGATTGCTCACATCGAAGATATAGGATATTCGACCCTCTTAAAACATTGGCCTTTTCGCCCATTGTTAAAATAGTTTTGGTTAATATAATAGCAACCCTCTTAGGTAGATGAAGTGCGACGTTGCAGCCTAAGGGCATCGACACCATCAACCCTAAGACCCTCATCGATGTCATAAAACCTTTATATATTTAAATCACTTTGCTATTATGCCTCTTCGCTTATAAGGACGAATCAAAAAAAGTGGAATCACTTCCTTAGCCTTGAAAACAACGTTGTGATTAGGTGCGACATCATTTAAAACAATGGTGAAGACATGCAATGTCATTTACATCGACTACTATATTTTTAAAATGCTTAAATGGATCACGAAAACATCATGCCGCCACTTATCTTTTGCCTCTATTTTCCACTTCGATGACGAAGAAACCACTCCATAAATACATAAGTATCTATCTTGTGCTTCATCCTTCATCAACGTCAACCTTCAAAGAAGCGGCATCCCTTTAGCCTCGAAGAAGTGCATGCTGCATGGCCTCAATCATAATTATCATGAAAACTAATTTATTTCTATTAAAAGTAAATACTTTTCACCAAATCTTACACTTAGTCAAATTTTTTATTGGCTAATAAAATCTCCTTACCCAAAACTTTTCGAAAATCCATTTTCTTATATTTCAAGTTTCAAAACACATTTAAAATAATTAATTCAAACCCTTAATTAATTAATCCTTTTATATGCTATCTAGTGTGATAAATTCATAGTAAATTGAAATCAATTGGAAAAAATTCAAAAAATTCACAGAAATTAGAGAATGTTCTTCTCTTTATTATATAAAATTTTTAGATCCAACAAAAAAGATATTTAATTATCTTAAATAATTAAAACTCAAAATTAAGTAGTTTCCACCTTAGGAAATTCATAAAATATTTATTCTAGCTTAAAAAATTATGAAATTAAAAACCCACCTCCAAAATATCATTTTACATCACATATTCAAAAAATCAAGTCGTTTGGAGATTAAATACTTAGGTTTTATCCTAAAATCCGTTTAAATAATTTTATAAAAATTCCATAGTTTAACATTCTATCCAAATAATGAATATTCAACCATAACTTGGAAAACAAAAACAGGATAAGTTTAGGTACTATCCATAATCAGACTCTAAAACAAGTAAGAGAGATCAATGTTGTATTATTCACCTTTTAAACCAATTGTTTGGAGTCAGGATTTGGTGTAGCTTTTAATCCCTAAGCTTCTTCCCATTGAATCCTTAGATTTCGACTTCCTATTGCTTGTTTAATGGCCGACCTTTCTTTTCTTTCCTTTGATGGTTTTGTAATGAATGATAAAAATGAGAATGATTAAGGCAATAGGTTTGGTCCATACCTAAATTTCCCCTCTCATTCATTCCCTTATATGTATAGTCTTAGAAAAAATTACTTAGTTTATTAAGGCATGACCTTATTATTTACCCAAACCTCATTTTCCTTAATTATTTTCATTATTCTATTTAATCTTTTTAATTAAATGTCTTGAATAATGTTAAACAAAATTAGGGTTGTCACACTTAGTTTATATTCTAATATACTAAATTCGCTTCCATTGTTGGAAGGTAATTTTAGTTAACTGCAACATCATCAACGTTAATCTTTGAGTCTCGAAGTGGGGGATGTTATAGTTTGGTATCGTAGCATAGGTTAAGATACTTAAATAAACTTGAACTAGTAAAAAATAAAATAATAGGAGCGGTATTTAGAATAAAATGAACACCCATGGGAGGGGAAGTGCTATTATATACATAACATACTTGTATGTTGCTACATAGATATATATGATGATATATATACCCTTCTATTATTGTTTAACTTCCTTTCTTTCTATTTCTAATGAAGACTTGCTTAACAAAAGAAACAAAATGGATTTGAGGAGTGGGTAAATTACGATAGAAGGGACAAGTGTAAGAAGGGTGGTTGAAAGTATGTAGACCAATGGAGAAAATAAAGGAGAAGTTTCTAGAGTAATAGGGGAAGAAGCCGTAATGCTAGGAAATGAGGTGGGCATGGATTTGAATGTCTTGTTTAGACAGTTCATGGATCAAATGATGAGGGATACTGCACCACTGCTATTCAGCCATGTCCCACGCCAATGATAGAGGACTTCTTACAGGTGAAGAATTACTATAGGAGTTTGGGAGGGAAGGCATTTATGGGGAAGGAGCTCATACTTGAAGTACTGAACTGGATAGAGCATATTTGGAGACTTAGGCTTAAATGATGCATAAAAGAGAAGGTTGGCATCATGGCAACTACATGAGGACATGCTGGATTGGTGGGAGGCAGTAATAGGTGAGACCCCAGAAGGAGAGATTACCTCGGAGCAGTTTAAAAATAGGTTCGCGGCTCAGTTAATATTGGAGTCTCAACAGAGTGTGCTAGTGAGGGGTTCATTGATCTAAAATAGGACAACCTCACAATGGAGGGGTATGTCCAAAAGTTTAACTCTTTGGCTAAGTATGCAAGATAGATCATTAACTCTTTGGCTAACTATGGCAAGGTATTAATCATAAGGTGATGACTAATTTAGCATCTCCTTTTGAGTTTGTTTTTGACATAGCTAGAAGGTATGATGGGATGTACTAGGAGTAGAGAAGAGTGGAGGCAAGACCCAAAGTAAAGAAAAAGAAGAAGTTTGCCCAATATACTAAAGGCAAGAAGGAAGCGCCAAAAGGAAAAGGTGGAGAGGTTGCTCCTATAGAAGTTGCATGTTAACTATGGATAGAAGGGAAATAAAGTGTCCAATGCCAAAGAACCTTTCAAGGGTGCTTCATATTTGATAAGGTGGGACATCTAAAGAAGGAGTTCCTAGAGCTTAAAGCATGGGCTTATGCTTTGGGGGGACCAAAGGAAGTGTCCAATTCATGATTTGGAGTTGGTGGCTATAGTATTTGCATTGAAGATTCGAAGGCACTGCCTATTAGGAGAAAGGTTCGAGCTGTTCATTGATCATAAATCTTTAAAGCACCTTTTGTCCTAGAAGGATCTCAACCTTCGCTAGCAGCAATGGTTAAAATTCTTAGCCTCCTACGATTTCAGTATTTCTTACTACACCTGATAATGGAAATGTGGTCGTTGATGCATTGAGTACAAGATATGCCATTTTGGGGGCAATGTTTATGAAGCGAAAACAATTGGAATATAGTTTGCAATGACTTCAGACCCCATTGCAAGTTAAACAGAGATGTTGGTGAGTTTGACTACCATGCCTACACTAATTGAGCGAATCAGTACTAGTCAGAGGTGAGATGCTAGAATAGCAGTGATCATAGCGAAAATAGGAGGAGTAGAGTCTAAGGATATGAAGCAATACAGACTCGATTGAGAAGGTTGACTCTGTACGGATGGGAGACTGTTCATTCCCGATGTAGATGGATTATGAGATGAGGTGCTACGAGAGTACCACCAGTCTATGTTGACCATACATCCCGGTGGTAATAAGTTGTACCGTTATATGAAGCAGACCTATTATTGGGAGAGGATGAAGAAGGATGTAATGACATTCATCTTGAAATGCGTGAATTGCCAGTTGGCGAAGGCGGAGCAAAATAAGCTAAGTGGGTTGTTGCAACCGCTTGAAATTCCCAAATGGAATTGGGAGTAAGTATCGATGGACTTTATTGATGGATTATTAAGGACTAAAGTAGGATATGATAACATCTAGGTCATACTCAATCGATTGACCATGAGCGCTTGATCTATACCCATCTAGTCAAGTATGATGGCGGCCAAACTGGCCGAGTTCTATATGAAATGGGTACGATTTCATGGTGTGCTGAAGAACAATGAGAGCGACCGAGACCCGATGTTCGCTAGTGGGTTCTGAAAGATCTTACAAAAGGCATTGGGTATCGAGCTACATTTCAATATAGCTTATCTCCCGCAAATAGATGGGCAAACCAAGAAAGTGAATCGTATATTGGAGGATCTCCTGTAGACTTGTATACTTGATTTCGTAGGCCCGTGGGATGGTCATTTGCATATGGTGGAGTTCACATACAATAATAGCTATCAGTCTATATGGCATTGTATAAAGCATTATATAGCTAACAATGTAATGCCCTTTCATGTTGGTGGAAAGCGGGTGAGAAACTAATACTTGGGCCAGATATAATGAAAGAATCCTTGAAGAAGATAGAGATCATTTGATAGCGAATGAAAACTGCTCAGGATAGACAGAAGAGCTACACCAATAGGATACATAAAGACTTGGAATTCTCCATCGGTAATATGGTTTTTGCAAAGATTTCTTTGCTATCTGATTTGGTAGTAAGGGGAATTTGGCACTGAGATTCGTAGGTCCTTTTTTGGTAACTTAGAGGATTGGAAATCTAGCATATATTGTCAACATACCTTAGAAGATGGCGGGTGGGCACAGTGTCTTCCACTTTCTCATTTGTAGAAGTTTATGCACGACTCAAGCATGACAGTTACAATAGATCAATTAGATGATATTGAGGTCGAACTAGAAGCTTCGAGATCTCATAGGCCAGTTCGTATTGTCGAACGCGATACGAAACAACTTAGAAGGAAGTTGCTGGAGTTAGTGAAGGTTCAATGGGGCGAGAGTGAATGCAATTGCACATGGGAAATTGAGGAAAGCATGAGGGCCATATATTCGGAGCTCTTTGTGTGGCAAGGCCTACTGTTTATCGCATTTGCTTCCACTTTTGATATCATTTAGGACAGTTTAGTATCTTGCGTGCTAGGATGGCATACCTATACTATGGATTGTATGGCTACTTGTTTGATATGTATGATGGTTGCATATAATTGTTAGACATGCGGGTAATCATGTTTGATTTATTTGCAGATTTCAGGGGCAAAATATCTAAAGGGGGAGAGTGTAACGATCTATGTTTTATGTATCGAAGGATCATAAAATATTTGTATTTTATTCATACGAGGTCATAGACTCCAAAATTTTGAGAAGTTACTCCTAGGGACATTTTCCATGTCTTATTTTTGTCGATTTTCTATGTGTCGGTTTTAACTTTGAAAACCTTGCTTGGACTATAACTTTTGATAGATGCCGAATTAGGTTTTTAAACCACTTCAATTGCTTTAGGATGATAGTTTCTCATTCCGTCAAGTAGTCATAATAGTAAAACGTACATATCATTTGTATGTTATAGCTATTTTAAATTTTGAGTGCCGCCTGCCAGTTTTGATGGGTAATCAACTAAGCCCGTGCTTAGGTTCATTAACCCATCTCGAAAATTAAGCTAAAGGAAGGCTGTAGGAACTTATCTAAGTCATTTCCATCTTGCCCAAAATTTCTCGAAAACTCCATTAATCTTAATTTCATCTAAAGTCGCACCTTTCCCTTGTTAATCTTATCTAAATCATTGATTAAAGGGGTAATTAGCACAGGAAAACTTTAGATTATCATTTTTTCTAATTTGGATTTATCACTTTGCTTTCTACATCAGATTTAAGGAGAAAATTAGTAATTTATGCATTTGGTGAGTGATACTTGACCTCTCACTCTATTATGCATGTTTGTATAATTAAACATGATGTTTTTTAACATGATTTTAACCTTAAAATATTTTCTAACCTTAACTACATTTTTATACATGTTTATGGATAAAACATGAAGGCTTAAAAATAGTTTTTAAATGGTTTTGCAATCCCTAGTATTCATATGCATATGCTAGTATAAAAGTTAGATCTAGATTAAGATTTGCTTGATCAACACATTTTCATATATTTCTTGTATAAATGGATGTATATGCATGATTTTCTATGATTGTATGTTGTGTTTTGATGTTGTTTTCTTGTATTTAGGTAGTTGGAGAATAGGTTGGTGAATTAGACAAATTAAAGGCAAAGATGGTGTGAATTGGATAAAACTTGAGGAGGGGTTCTGGAGTATGGGAAGAACCTAAGCTACAAGTTGTAGCAAAATTGAGGTAAAGGAAATAGGTCGGTGCTGAGTTATTATAGTTCGGCACCGAGTTAATTTTGGTTGCCAAAATGATTCAGTGAGTTGAAGTCTTGGTGGGGAATGACTAGACGAAATAGACAAAGGCCAGATTTTGGAAATTTGATAAGTATTGGTCACCTTACCAATTTGTTTCTTGAACTTGGAGGTTCTAGCTTTAGAGTGATGCCGAACTATTTTTAACAATAGGTCGCGGTCCAAAGCACTTGGGGAACGAAGTACTAGAACTAAGAAAGGAGACTTCACCAAAATTGGTTAAGCATATAGCTCGGTGCCGAGCTATTATAGATCGAGACCGAGATATTTATATTAATGGAATTGGAATCAAAATTCTAGGAGGGGAAGTTGAGGCTCTATAGGTCGGGCTGAAGGTGTTTATTTTTTCGCTTGGGCTTTGATGGCGGCATAGTAGAACGACGATGTTTTGGGATTTTGGCGACAACTTGATGGTGAAAGGAGTTAGGTTCCGATGTTGAAGACCTGATGTTGAATAGAGTCGTGAGAATTGTTATCCACAAACCGTAGGTTCTAAGAAAGGTGACCTATGGATAGAACGGTTGAATGGTTCTATCATAGAATGAAAGAATGTTGAACGGTTTCTCGAGGGTAATGGGAATTGGATGGAGAAAGGAAAGGGCCCGGATACCCATGCTAGGGGATCATTGATACTCGGAGTGTTTTTTGATGTATTCAATGTAGAAATATTGTAAGAACGCTCCTGGGTACGTTGAAAGGCTACCTCGGATCGGTTGAATGGATCTTGTACCCTAGACCAGTTAAATGGGTCTAGTATCAGTTTCGGGCGAAAGAGAATACACCGAAAATCGGGATTTCCATTAGTCCATGGTAGGTGAAAGGTCATACGAGTTATCATATATCCATAGCCTATTGAGTTATAGTGAGGATTGATGTATATTATGGTTGTATTGATTGTTCTTTTATAGTCTATCACTTTAGAGATGTGCTTATGGATAAATATTTGGGATAGGAATACCTAGATAGTCTTCATCACACTTGAATTGCACTGTACCTTTACCATATATTTAGAGTAGCATATTATGTTCAATATATGCTAACTTTTTGGTTGTATGGACATATCAGGTATGGTTCATATATTCTTGTTCCTTACTATATCGATTTGTATAGTATTTTGAGATTCATTTACCCCACACTCCAGACTATTGTCGGACTCGAGATTTTGTGCTTTGCTCCTTATTATCTCGAGTACTCCTAAACGAGTAGACTAGATAGTAGGTCTATGTGTGAAGCAATAGCTCTATAGATGACGAGCTGGATGGAGCTATCTCGTATTATATATGGATTACTATGCTTATTCCACTGTGCAACACTGTGGAGCCTTGGCAGTGTTTGCCTATTATTATGAATTAGTTATTTAGGTTTTTTTTCTATTGTATAAACTCTATTACTTGTTGTATAAATCTATGAATCTATACTTTGATATTTGGATCACTTAGTTATTACTGTCTCTCTTGTCTTATAGCTGTGATTTATATCATATTTTATTCCATGCACTATGAGATATACAACAGGTTATGTGATGTTCATTTCATTTTAAAACCTTGATGATCATTCTATGTCGGCTTGTCATGTCAGTAGCGCACAATCTTATGTATATTGGGTGCCTGTGGTATAGGGCAATCATCATATTTGGTAACAGAGCATAGGTTACATGATAAACATGAGTTCCAGTAGAGATAGGGAAGGAGTTATCATCCTAGACTGGATCAAGAATACACACACACATGCATGAGAGAGTGCATGCAGTTATACATTTTGATTTTCAAAATTATATAGTAGTATATATAGTATAACCCACGTGCACAAACGAGTAACATTGATACAATTTTCTTTTTGAGAAACTATCATTCTTGTTACAGATAAAGAATGAGCCGTCAAACAAGAAACACTGCGAGGAACTCCATCTCCGAAGTTAAGGAAGGTGCGGTCTTGGGGAAGCTAAGTTGACTTATGTTTAATGTTACAATGGTGGACTTGCTTCAGAATGCCTAGGCGATAACTCTAAATGTCGGTATTGGTGGTGGTGCTCAAGTGTAGGCACCAGGAGCTAACTTTGCCAAGTTATGCAAAGATTACTCCACCTTGGAACGAAAATCATTCCTTGGAATGGTATCAGCTACTGAAATGTAGGATTGTTTGGACACCTACGAGCGTATCTTTGGTGATACTCAAATAGATGATGTCGTAAAGAGGAAGCTGGCCACTGGACAGCTACAAGGGTAGGCCATGAATCATGGAATGCCATTACCATATCTACAGCTGACGATCAGTTTATGTCGTACCAGTTCAAGACCAAGTTTGAACATTAGTTCATTTCGACTGCTTAGAAGTCCATGCTATTCAAAAAATTTGCCGATTTAAAGCAGGGCGATACATCTGCCTTCGAATAAATTGATGAGTTTGATGCTTTATCGAAGCACATGATGTCTTTCGTTGACACTCCATTAAGAAAGAATTCATTATGGGTTTGGATGACTACTTGGGGCAGAAGTTGGTTAGTCATATGGATGAGCCATTCGAAAGAATTGTCGAGAAAGCTCTTCCCTAGGAGAGTTTATACCCAAGTCCAAATCAGTTGTTCTTCCTAAGAAGGAGCCAAAACCATAACAAAGCAGTGGAGGTAAGAAGTAATGGAATGGAAAGAGGAAGCAGAATTAAGGAAAGAATGTTTAGAAAAAGGCCAAATGAGATCCTATTTGTTATGGTTGTAGAGACAAGAGTCACCTAATCAAAGACTGGAAATCTAATGGGATGAAGAAGTGTATAACCATGTTAAACCCAGATGTATACAGAAGAATTGTCTGGAACCTCCGCAGTAGAAACATTTGTGAAGGTACATCTTTGAACACTGTTTCAATTTCGCCGAGTACTCCCTCGGAAAAAGAGAAGGGGAAGAGCATTGTTATTTATGGTATGCTTACCATATATGATATTCCCATACGTATTTTATCCGATATCGGGGCTTTGCATTCCTTTATATCCAGTGATTTGGTAGATGAGCTGGGATTAAAACACGAAATAGTTGGCCACCTTTGATTGTGAAGAACTATGTTGAAGGTTCAACTAGTCTGTGCATGGTTTGTCATGGTTTGACTTTAGCGAGTCATTTATGCTCTTTTGTTTCTGATTTCTTTGTTTTGAATTACTTTGGGTTCGAGATTATCTTGGGAATGGACTGGCTAAGGAAGTATGCATTGTAGTGGATTGTGAGAAGTTGTTGGTGACAATTGGGGATATGGAAGGGCAGACTATAGTGATTGGCTGCCTACTAGATGTTGGGGTTATGGTTGGCTTCCTATATTCTCTTGAGACTCTATAGGATGGATTGACCTTTATGACTATCATTAGATAGTATTCGAATGTTTTTGAGGGGTTAATCGCGTTATCACTGCATAGAAAGATTTAGTTTAGATAGGCTTAGTGAAAGATGTCAGACCGATAGTTATTTCTTTGAGGTGTATGGCACCTAGAGAGCAAAAGGAGTTGTAGGTGCAAGTAAACGACCTATTGAAGAAGGGGTTATTTAGTAGGAGTATACCTAAGTGGAGTGCAACCGTTATATTTACCACTAAGGAAGATGGCTCTTTGAGGTTGTACGTAGGTCACCGTGAGTTGAATAAAGTAACGAAGAAGAACAAGTATACACTTCCATGTATTGATGACTTGTTCGATCAGCTCCACGGTACGAATGTGTTCTCTCAATTGGATCTGGCAACAGGATCACTAGTTTAGAGTAGCAAAAGAGAGTGTGTCGATCACCATATTTCATACTCCATTTTGTTTCTATGAGTAGTTAGTTTTGCCATTCAGGCTAACCAATGCTCCGACATAATTTATTAATCAAATGAACTGTATCTTTAGGGATTACCTAAACAAGTTCATGCATGTGTTCATGGATGATATTTTGATCTATTTTAGGACAGAGGAAGAACACATGCACTTGAGGATTGTGCTTGAAGTGTTTAGGAAGCACAAGTTGAAAGCAAAGTTTTTGAAATGTTACTTTTGGAGGTAGAAAGTGAGATTCTTGGGTCTTGTCATCTCGGAGCAGGACATTACAATAGATACTACTAAGGTGGCCTCGGTTCAGGATTTAAACCAAACCAAGAATGCTATAGATGTGAGGAGTTTCTTAGGGTTGACTGGATACTACAGATAGTTTATCAATGACTTCTTGAAGATAGCAAGACTGTTGACCAATTTGATGAAGAAGAATCAGACTTTTGTTTGAGGTGCGAAGTATGGGCATGTGTTTGGATGTTTGAAAGAGTGGTTGACGAGTGCACCAGTGTTGACCATTCCGAGCAGGAATAAGGAGCTAACAGTATACATAGACGCCTGTGGTACTGGAATAGGTGTGGTATTGATGTAGAAGGGAAAATCACCTACGCTAATCGACAGCTGAAACAACATGAGAGGTAGTATCCAACTCATGATTTGGAACTTGCGGTTATAGCGTTTGCTTTGAAGATTTGGAGGCACTACTTATTAGGAGAAAGGATCAAGCTGTTCATGGATTATAAATTCTTAAAGTACCTTTTCTCCCAAAAGGAATTCAACCTTCTTCAGCAATGATGGTTGGATTTCTTGGCCTTCTAAGATTTCAGCATTTCTTATACACCTGGCAATGGAAATGTGGTCGCCGTTGCATTGAGTAGAAGACATTCCAGTTTGGGAGCGATGTTTATGGAGTGGAAGACTTCAGACCCCATTGCGTGTTATAACCAAAGATGTTGGTGAGTTTGACTATAAGGCCTACTCTAATTGATCGGATTAGTACTGGTCCAAAGTGAGATGCTAGACCAGCAGAGGTAATGGCGAAAATAGAATGAGTAGAGGAGTAGATTTGAGGATTTAAAGCAGTATATACTCAATCGAAAAGGTTGGCTCCATAAGGATGGGAGACTATTTGTTTTTGATGTTGATGGATTATAAGATGAGGTGCTAGCAGAGTGCCACCATTCTGGGTTGACAATACATCCCGATGATAATGAAATGTACCCTGATATGAAGCAGACCTATTATTGGAAGGGGATACTGAAGGATATCAAGACATTCATCTCAAAATGCGTGAACTCCCAGTTGGTAAAGGCCGAACAAAAGAAGCTAAGTAGGCGACTTCAACCCCTTGAAATTCCCGAATGGAAGTTGGAGAAAGTATCGATGAACTCCATTAATGGTTCGCCGAGGACTCAAGCAGGGTACATGTAACACCCCTATTTTTATTTGAACATTATTCAAAAGATTTATTTGGATATATTAAATAGAATGATGTAAAGTATTAAGGAGAATGAGATTTGAAACTTAATAAGGTCGTGCCAAACTTAATTAATTAAGTAAGTTGCTTTATCTTAACATATAATATAATATATAAGAGGGGCAATTTAGAAAATAGACCTACCCTCTTCCCCTTGTATCATTCTCACTTTATTCATACAAAAACAATCAAAAGAAATATATATGGAAGCCGGCCATTGATCAACCTGAGGAATGCGAAATCAAAGAAGATTCACAAATTCAAGCTTAGGGATTCAAGTGCTAAATCAAATCTTAAATCCAATATCAATTTTAAGGTGAATAATAAGTGTTCCATCTCTATTTTTTCTTTCTTAAAATCATACATGGGTAATATCCGAATCATTTTGACATAATTTGCCAAAATTTGGTTGAATATTCATTGTTTGGATGGAATGGTGGGAATTTTATGGAATTATTTAAATGGGTTTTGTGGGTAAAATCTAAGTTTTTTAGTCTCCAAATGCTTTAATTATCTAATATGTTGTATAGAACATTATTTTGGAGATAGGTTTTTAATTTCATAATTTTCCAAGTTATAGGAATTATTTTATGAATTTCCTAAAGAGGAAATAACTTAATTTTGGGTTTTAACTATTTAAAATAATGAAATATGGTTTTTGGCTCCAAAAAATTTATACAGTAAAGAGAATGATATTCTCTAATTTTTGTGAATTTTTCGGATTTTTACCAAGTGATTTCAATTTATTATAAAATTATTATGCTAGATAAGCATTTACATGGATGATTAATTATGGATATTAAATAATTGTTTCAAAGCACGTTTTAGGACTTGAAATTCTGAGTGCGGCATATTTTTGGGTAAAGAACTTTTATTATCCAATAGGAATTATCCAAAGTATAAGATTTGGTGAAAATTATTTATTTTTAATAGAAATAAACCAGTTGGTGAAGGCAGAGAAAAGATGCTAAGTGGGTTATTGCAACCGGTTGAAATTCCCAAATGGAATTGGGAGCAAGTACCGATGGATTTTATTGATGGACTGTTAAGGACTCAAGTAGGATACGATAACATCTGGGTCATACTCGATCGATTGACCAAGAGCGCTCGATTTATACCCATCTAGTCAAGTAGGACGGCGACCAAACTGGCTGAGTTGTATGTTAAATGGATACAGTTTCATGGTGTGCAAAAGAGCGTTGGGAGCGACCAAGACCTGATGTTTGCTAGTGGGTTCTGGAAGAGCTTACAAGAGGCATTGCGTATCGAGCTGCATCTCAATATAGCTTTTGTCCCGTAAACAGATGGGAAAACCAAGAGAGTGGATCATATATTGAAGTATCTCCTATAGGCTTGTATACTTGATTTCGTAGGCCCATGGGATGGTCATTTGCATATGGTGGAGTTCACATACAATAATAGCTATCAACCTAGTATTAGTATGGCATTTTATGAAACATTATATAGCTAACAATGTAATACCCCTTCGTGCTGGTGGGAAGCAGGCGAGTACTAATATTAGGCCAGATATAATGAAAGAATCCTCGAAGAAGATAAAGATCATTTGATAGTGAATGAAAACTACTCGTGATAGCCAAAGGAGCTACGTCAATAGTATACACAGAAACCTAGAATTCTCCGTCGATAATATGGTGTTTGGGAAGATTTCCCCTTTAAAGAATGCTATCCGGTTCAATGGTAAGGGGAAATGTGACGCCCCACCTCAATACCCACGCTAGCCAAGGACACTACGATGTAGTGCTGTCAACTAGCACGGAGAATAAGGCTGTTGAGGAGCGACCATCCATGTAATTGCTTATCACACGGTGGCTATAAAATAATCTTCGGAAACAAACATAGAAATAAACATAACACAAATCAGTCACAGACATCCATATCACAAAGGCGGAAGAAGATATGAATATATAACTAACACATGAAAGTGTACATCAGAGAAGTGGTCAAAAAGATCCACAATAATACAAAAGAATAGCAACACGTGCTATACCAAAAGAATACAACTATGAGTCCATATCTCAAGTGTATACAACAAAAACTGCTAAACTAAATAGTTGGCCAAAAGTCAGAGTAGCAAATCCCGGGAGGAAGTCAAGCAGAAGCACCTGTAACATCTCGGTCTGACCCGAGTATTATTTAAGAAAATAATAAACGGATCAGTCTAACTATAAATATCAGATGACATGATATAAAATAAAAGATATGGCATAAACATAAAATATACATACTGTCATACTACTATAAGTATGAAAATGATGATCAACAGGAGATCAACCGATGAGAAATGATCAATATCACGAGAAACTTCTCAAAGATCCAAAGAGGGCATCATACCCTAAACTTGTACTCATAACAAGTCAATGACATAAAAATCCAGAAATCAAAACAAGAAATCCAGAAATCATAAAAAGAGAAAGAGGCCTATCACATGACGGTCCGAAGACCACGGGGAGCTACCCCATATGTGTGAGTCGGAATCACACAGATTGAGGTCTAGGCTAACCAAAAAGCAAAAAGGTATGTGTGAGTGGAATCACACAATGGTGTCTAGCCTAACCTCGCAAACAAAAAGGTATGTGTGAATGAAATCACACAAATGGTGTCTAGACTAACCTTGCGGACAAAGAGATATGTGTGAGTCGGAATCACACCAATGCGGTCTAGTCTAACCTTGCAAATAAAGAGACATCGCACAATTGCTAGTCTAAATCATAAAATGATCGTCATGATCAACGAGAAGTGTCAATCACACCAAGCTAGTAAATATATGAGTTTAGCTTCATGTCCCATAACCACTTGCTTAACTTAAATATTTACGAACAAGCTGTAAATCTTCACTAGGAAATTGTCACAAAAAGGGTTCAATCGAACAAGTCCAAGAGCTAACCGACGAAGTGAACGCAAGCGTTTCATACCACTCGTTTTACTAAGTCGTTTAAGTCGATTTCTCATTCGAGTGAAGTAAAGGCTTGTATATACTAGTAGATTGGAAATCGGTTTGAGAAAACGAACTTTTGATATTTAAAATAGTGTTGAAATTGCTTTGATGAAAGAGTTTTGATATTTAGTACTAGTATTGATACCTTCATATATCTTTAAAGTGACAAGTCATAAAACGATTGTAGAAACAAATCAAATCACATAAATTCACGTTCGAAGATGTGAGTAAAGTCCAAAGAAGTCAATCCCAAAACCATCAAAGTAGAAATTCTGATAAATGTTTTTCAGATAAGATCCCCAAGCAGCGCCCCGTCACGGTACGACCTGGTGAAGGCAAGCTGGTCAAGCGACCTAAGGAAAAGTAGGTCATACGACCTAAGGGTTCACGCGAACTAACGAGACCAAGGGTAAGGTCGGAGACGACCTACGACTTAACAGAGTCCTGCGACCTAAGTGGGATGCGACTTAGTGGGGCATAGGTCGGAGACGACCTACGACTTAAGGTCAAGCGACCTAGTGAAATGGCAGGGGAAATATTAGGTCGGAGGCGACCTACGACTTAAGTTTAACTCGCGAACGACTTAACACTTGCTTATCTCGCGAACGACTTACGACTAAAGAGGGTATACGACCCAACAACCTAAAGTCGATACGACTTAACGACTTAAGCTCAAATACGAGCTACGAGCTAAGGTCTATACGACCTAACGACTTATCCCAGTACGACCTAAGCCAGGACGAGGTAGCAGAGGGCAACGACTTAACTCTTAACTCGCGCACGACTTATCACTTAACTCGCGAACGACTTAGCACACCCAGAACGACTTAAGGCCTGGAACGACTTATGCTCCGTGTGACTTTTCAACGCGAGCGACCTACGACTTAGGCCTAACTCGCGAACGACCTAGCACTTCCAGAACGACTTAAGTGCAGGAATTTTCCAAAAACGCTGAAAATTGGAGTTTTTCGCCAATCCAATCCAAACCAAATGCAGATATTCATACAAATGCAATAGGGGATCATTCCCAACAGCCCAATGACATCTTTAGGCAAGATGTGAGATCAAAAATCTCACCTTTTCACGGAATTTGATGAAGATGGAGATTGAAAGCAAGGAGAAGCAATCCAAAGCTTGAATCCACTATCTTCTACTTGAATTTGGAGTTGAATCTCGGATTTGCAATAGAATTTGAGTTTGGAGTTTTAATTTCCACTTCCCACCACCATTTTTGATGAAGCTTGAATTATAAAACAAATGGTGAATGAAGTGAGGAAGAGGGTTGGGCTGAACTAAGGAAGGTGCAGTCCAAACCAAAGTCACAAGCGGGAAAAGTGACGAAAGTTTCACTATCTCCAAACATATCGAAGTTTACACTCAAAAAGATTGCAAACGTCATTTTGAACTCAATGGGGGTGGTCTCGAGTCCTAATTTGGCCGTATGCAAAAAGTAGCTTTTCGGACTAACATCCGACTAACGATAAAATATTTAAATATAAAATCGATAGATATGCGGGTTGTTACAGGAAATTAGCGCCGAGATTCGCAGGTCCTTTTTGGTAACTAAAAGGATTGGGAATCTAGCATATATGGTCAACTTACCTTAGAAGATGGCGGGTGTGCATAGTGTCTTCACATTTCTCACTTGTAGAAGTAAAATAGAAGTTGATATGCTAAGAGATGAAAAGAAAATTTTAGAAGAAGAACTTGTTTATCTTTGTTTAATGTTTCTTCTCAACTCACTATGTTACCGAATGAAGTATAAGTGCAAAAAGGAAAGAATATTACATTACCTTTAGAAAATCATGATTTAAAATCAAATGTCAAAATTCTTGAATTGAAAAATACCAGTCTCAAAATTGAGTTAGAGAATATTACTAAAAATGTAACTAATTTTAAGAAAGGAAGAGTAAATATTTCTAAAATTATTAGTAATTCTCAAACTACCACTAATAAGAATGGATTAGGATATAAAATTTCTTTAAAAAAAATTCAAAGAAGAATAGTATATCATATAAAATTTTCAATTTGCATAATAATTTTGAAAAAGTGAAACCAAAGCCAAAGGTTGTTACTAAAAAAGAAATTGGTAAAACAAATACTATAAAAATTTGGTTACCAAAAATAAATAATAATATAATCAGAAACAAGTATATAAAATCTTTTATAACTACAGTTTATAAAAATAAAGATTTTATTTATAAAGGGAATTCTAAACCCTCTTGGCTTTTGCTTTCTAAGACCTGACTCTTAGGTCCCTAATAAAATGTGCGTACGAACATCATTCATATATTTTGCAGGTACCGACTAAGAAAAGAGGAAAGTGGATACTAGACAGTGGTTGCTCAAAACATATGACAGGAAACAAAGACTTGCTGACCAACATTATCTACTCGGATGGAGGGTTTGTCACATTTGGAGATAATTCCGAAGGCCATATCATCGGTAAAGACGATGTGAGCAATGATGGTACATCTAACTTGACTCTTATTACAAATGTTTTACTGGCTAAAAATTTAAAACATAATTTACTAAGTATAAGTTGGCTATGTGATAAATGTTTTAATATAACTTTTTTAGAAAATAAATGTGATATTTTTGATCAAAATAATAACCTCATTTTAGAAGGAACCAGATAAAGAAATATTTATATATTAAATATGAAAGTAAACCATAACACAAATATATGACTAGTAGCCAAAGATAATGATCCTTGGTTATGGCATAAGAGATTTCGTCATGTGTATTTTAAAGCTATTAACAAATTATCTAAGAATAATTTAGTTAGAGGTTAACCAAAGATGAATTTTAAAGTCAAAAATATTTGTAACGCTTGCAATTATGGAAATTAACAAAATCTTCTTTTAAATCAAAGAATATGATTTTTACGTTACAACCACTTGAGTTATTACATTTGGATCTTTTTGGACCAACTCAAACTCAATCTATAAACCATCATAAATATGTTTTTATAATAGTAGGTGATTGTTCAAGATATACCTTGATAGTATTTTTTAAAAGTAAAAGCGATACATTTGAAAACTTTAAAATATTTGCTAAAAAATTCAAAATATTAAGAATTGAAAAATTAAAAAAATATTCGAAGCGATCACGGTGGTGAATTCGAAAATGAATATTTTGAAAATTACTATAATAAGAAAGAAATTGTTCACAATTTTTCATTTTCTAGAACACTAGAACAAAATGGAGTTGTCGAAAGGAAAAATAGAACTCTTCAAGAATGTCTAGAACTTTATTGAATGAAAGTACTCTACCAAACCATTTCTGGGCAAAACATTTCTGGGCAAAAGCTGTAGCAACTGCTTGTTATATTTTAAATAAAGTTTCCATTAGACCATTAACTAAACATAAACCATATGAGTTTTTAATCGAAGAAAACCTAACATATCATATTTTAAAGTTTTTGGTTCAAAATGATATATACTAAATACAAAAGATAAGCTTGGAAAATTGGATCCAAAATCTGATGAATGAATATTCATTGGTTATTCGGAACGAAGCAAAGTTTACAGAATTTACAATAAAAGAACTAAAGTAATCGAAGACACACTCCATGTGTCATTCGATAAAAATTTCAAAATTAACCATAAAATAGAAAATGAAGAAATTATTTCTAAATCAAGTAACTCAGATGATGATTTTGAAAAAACTAAAAATAATACAGACAACAATTTACAAAATAATAATGATATAAGATCCCCACCAAGACTTTTAAGAAATCACCCTGCTGAAAATATAATTGGAGAAATAAATCCCAATGTAAGAGCACGAAATCAACTAAATAAAATGGGTCGCATAGCTTTTCTTTCGAATATTGAACCCAAAAATCCTAAAGAGGCTTAAACCGATGACTACTGGGTAATAGCTATGCAAGAAGAATTAAATCAATTTGAACGTAATGACATTTGGACTTTGTTCCTAGACCAATTAATCAAGCAGTTATCGGTACAAAATAGGTTTATAAAAATAAAGCTAATGAGCAAGGAAATGTTATTAGAAATAAAGCTAGACTAGTTGCTCAAGGTTGTAATCAACAAGAAGGAATAGACTATGATGAAACATTTGCACCCGTAGCTCATATAAAAGCTATACATATTTTATTAGCATATGCATGTTTTAATAATTTTAAACCTTTTCAAATGGATGTATAAAAAGCGCAATTTTACATGGTTTTATAAAAGAAAATGTATATGTAGAACAACCTCCTTTATTCGCTCATGAAAAATATCCAGATCATGATTATAAATTAAAAAAGGCTTTATACGGTTTAAAACAGGCACTTCATGCTTGGTATGACCGTCTCAAAAGTTATTTAATTAATTCTGGTTTTAAAATTGGTAAAGTAGATCAAACTTTATTTATAAAACAAGATAAAAATGATGTTTTAATAATTCAAATTTAAGTAGATGATATTATTTTTGGTTCCAAAAATGAAAAATTATGTCAAGAATTTTTAGAAATTATGACAAGAGAATTTGAAATGTCTCACATGGGAGAACTTTCATATTTTCTTGTATTACAAATTAAATAATTAACAAATGGAAATTTTATTAATCAAGAAAAATACTGTAATAATCTCATAAAATGATTTGGTGTGGAAAATATTTCTTGTAACGACCCGAGATTTTCGATCACGAAAATTCCAGATAGTTATGGAAAAGAAGAAAGAGATAGAAGAAAAGAAACAGAAAACATAACAAGGATGCTCACATTCACAGCGGATCAAAATAAAATATCAAATAATAACTGTTTACAAAAGAATACTGTATCTGTCAATTTACATTTATTTACATCAGAGTTATATTCCAATACACAACAATGGTCATATATGAATCAAATATGTCTCAGATAATCAGAAATAATAGTCACAGCGGAAACACTCCATACGTCCTGCCATCCCGTACTCCTCCTGAGCTCCAGAACGTCCTTACCTGAAAATCTGTAATACTCGGTCTGACCCGAGCATTACATCAAAGTAACACCCGGGTCAGGCTGGAAACCAGCGTGAGTAAACCCATAAAAATTGGAATACTAAAACCAAATCATTTAAGAAAACCCGGGTAACTCGTACTTCACTACGAGTTCATTACTTGTTATGTTCAAAACTCAATTCACAAATTAAATTCTAAGTATTTTTACTTAGTTCAAAGGTCCATATTATTCCATCTCAATCTATTGATTTCACACATCAACCCAAATATAATTATGTAGGTTACAAATCGAAGTGGTTTCGGGTATTTCTGATACCTGACCCCGGTCTCTTCGAGTTCAATACCATCTTAACCCAAATTATGAAATTGAAACACATTTCAAACTTCATATACAAGGTCTTACCTATACACATTTATTCATCATAGGTAGATAACCACATTATCTCGGTTTAAACCCAACATTTCATATCACAAGTCACATATCCGAGGTATCAACCAATCTAAGGCATGCAATATTATTCAATCATTCATAAGTAAGGTATCTTGGTCATACGATTTCTAATTAATTAACAAATTAAATTAATTACTTCACTAATTAATTATACTGAAACAATCTCACAAGTAATTAAGAAAATCAGATATCTTAATTAAGCTTTTACTTATTAACAAATCACTTAAATTGATTAACTATTTAAAAGTTAATAACAAAAATTAATTAATTAACTTTATTTATCTACACAGATTCATTATTTTAAAATAAATCAAATCATAATAACTTAAAGCCAATTCTTTATCTTTAATTTAATTACACAATTATATCATTACCTTATAAAATAAAACAACATTTAGAATTAAATTTGAAATTAAACCATTTAGATCATCTTATATAAACTTTAAAATCCTTGAATCCTTTCAAAATGCTTTAACACATTTTAATACAAATCATTATAAGAACCACTTATTCTACTTTTCAAACTTATCTATTTTATATGATTTAAAACTTGTTAATCATTCATTTTTGGAACAATTATTTCATAACTTAACATTTGTCTTAACTTGTCTAAATATTTTAAAACTTGATTTTTTTACAAAAATTTAGCTTAAGATTAAAACCAGATCATACTTGAAAACTCGAGACCACCCCACTGCATCCCCAGTCTATCACGAGACAACCATCATCTCGTTTGCTTCGAGTCGCACCTCAGAAAACACGAGCACAACACCTAGTCGAACTCGTCTTCCCCACTCCATTGTTTCCAGATACAACGTGCACGTGGTGCACATACACCAGCGCCTCCCACCTCCGGTGACCATCGCAGCGACGTTCGACCATCACACGAACTCACGCGACCACATTCGAACACCCAGATCGCATGCCACCCACACAAATCGAAATCGAGCCTTCTCGACCATGATTAAAAACCACCATGGCTAGAAAGCTCCTCCTTCCCGATGCCTCCGACCTCGAGATTGCCGACCATCATCACTGAAGCTTCGCCATCCAACCTAGCACCCATTCGCACCATCGCGAACCACTCCGACATATCCATAGCAACGCAAAACCCATAAATCCATCAACGAACAAAACAGACCTGAAACCCTACTTCGCTCAATTCCGACCACCACGGCCATTAGAAAAATACCACAGTATTTTTCCATCAATCTCTATCCTCCATACTACCTCCAGCCCAAAACTCGACCAAATCCAACACGGCGATCGCCAGAATTCGGCGATCAACCAAATTTTGATCAACTCCTATTATCTTCCCAATTACTGTATTAAAAATTATTATTTTTACATTAAAATTCATTGTTTCACACTACAATTCTATTTATATAATCAAATTCAGAAATTATGATAATTAATTTCTGATCATTTTTTATTATCACTGTAAATTTATATATTTCTGAAATAATTATCCAATAAAAATTCCTGAACTATTTTTATAATCTATATTACACAATCATAATCATTTTCCATTTAGAGATCAAGGACTAAAACTGAATGTATAAAGGGTATTTAAATTTATTTTGGTGGAATTTAATCCTGTATTGCAACAGAGATATGTGATATACAGTTTATATTCAGACCATCATATACACATATATGCATTCATATTCATGAACATATGCAAGCCATGTTTCATCAAAAATCCATCACAACATTTAAGCATAACCATAGGTTAAAACTGATTTTAAATTCAAAGGTTTACTCACGGTAAAAGTTTTGAGCAGAGAACAGCCTTTGCTTTTGAAAAGTATCAGTCTGAAGTTGCTTGTTCCAGACTTTAAATTTGATGATAACTGTTTTGATTTGTTGCTGTTTTTGATGAAGTTGTGTTGCAGGTTTACTTGTATTATGTTTATCCTCAGTTTTAGATTTTTTTGAACGAAAATGAAATATGGGATGATATATAAAAGAATGTATGTAGAGTTGTCAAAACTGCTTCCCAAAATATCTTATACTGGAAATATATTAATTATATTTTTGGCCAGATATTTTATTTAAATGGAGGCTGAAAGGATTTTGATTGTGCTAGCATTAATTACCTTTGTCTTTTTTTTATTCTTCTCATACTTATCCAGTTTGTTCATACTTGAATATATATCATTGTCTTCCTTTGCAAGCTAATCTATATATATATTACTTATTTCAATAGTTTATATATTTCTAGAATTATTTTATATGATCATTTCATATTTTACATAACTATAAATTTAGTTAAGATAATTATTTAACATCAACCCTTATTTTATTTTCTTTTTAAAATTTAACTATCTAACATTTAATTTATTACTTTTTTTTCTTACTTATGTTAATATCATAGTTTCTTAAGCCTATAATAATTATATTTATTATCAAATAATATATTTTTTTATACTTAAATTTAATATTTATAAAATTTATTTTTCTTGAACCATTACTATCCAGATTATATCATGTATATATATTTAAATCACATATTAATAAAGTTAAATAAGATAGATTTCATGTTTAAAATATTTAGAAACTCTTTATTTTAACCCAAACCATAGTTTCCCCCAAATACATATATATATATATATTTTTTAAAATAATAAGCTGCATTTTTAATTAATTCAATTAAATATAATACTGCCAAAATCCGGGATGTCACATCCCTCCCTCCTTAAAACTTTTCATCCTCGAAAAGGAACGTAGCCAGAATATATGAAAATGCTTAAAATCAGATAAATATCCTTGGTCACTTTTAAAAACACTTTTAAATATCTATATAATATTTTTTTCAAAGTAGTTTTTATAAAAATACTTTTATAACTCGATGTCTCAACAAGTCCATCCTTGTTCTCATAGAAATTCGGTCATACGTTGATCAAGCGTAAGACTGAAAATCTATAAGTACTCGGTAAACTCGTTTTCAACACCCAGTGAAAATACTTTGGAAAATAATTTTATTGAAAATATAGGAAACAGTTTCGAAAATAGAGGAAATATCTTTGGTAAAAATGCTCTGGAAATCATCACCCCCATCTATGGTCGCAGTTAACCCGATGGTTACGTTGCCGTCCCGGCAAAATCCACAGATAACTATAGGTCTCCGCGCCCCTCGATTACGCCATGGAACCCGCTATAGATAGCAGTTGTACCCGGGCCTTACGTTGCTATCACAGCACAAACCCATATAACTGTAGGCATCAGCGCCACCGAATTTCACTTCCAAAAGAATGAAACTCCTCCACTTGACCATAGACCGCAGTCTACCAATGTTGCGTTGCCATCCCGGCAAAATCAAGTGTAGACTGTTGGCACTCATCCTCTACACGATTTTCGCTATGGTCCCCACAGTAGATCGCAGCGACATCGATTCACACTGTCGTCACAGCATAACCCAAATGCCCCTGTAGGCATCAGCGCCCTCGACTTTCGCTACCCAATAATACCCAGGAACTAGTTTGTCCGGACTCCTCACAGGATCAACTTTAGAACCTCCCCCTTTGAGGCTCAAGGTAGTGCCACACTGTGGCACTCATGAGAAGTTCATTTCAAGGGAGCACCTTTTTTTCCCAGACCAATCTCAAAAACACTTTATACTATACACATATAGTATTTTTCAAATCATACACCGAGTATGAATCTCATATAAGTGCCTTTACACAAAATCGATTCCCAAAATCGATAATTCTCCAAGTAGGCTTTTCCAAATTCAAATATTGATTTTACCAAAAAATCAAAAGCCTTTTCAAATTCAAAGGTTCCTAAAACCTTTTCTCATAATCATTTTCACGAAATCCTTTATATATATATATAATAACTATCTTGGAAAATCTTTTAATCACTTTATACTTGTATAAATTCCCTTTTTATACTTCAAAAACTTCAAAAAACCATTTTCTTCTGGCTATAGATTCAACAAGGGGAGTTTTATCATATATATAACAAAGATACGTAACTTTGTTTATTCCAAATCAAATATTCAAATTAAATTACTTATAAAGTCACTTACCAAATTACTTACTTCCATAAAGCAAATTTTTACCATAGAAATATCCAATTTTCACTTTACTTCATCATATATTTCACAAAATATACTTTCCATTTCAAAAATCATTTACAGTTCTTATCCATAAATTTTCAATATCAATTTTATTCAAACCCATATAATGTCCACATATCATTCATACGCAATATCAATTTGATCGCTCCCTCGATCACACAATTTCACTTCCGAACTAGTACTGTCCACCCGACTTCCTAGTGCGGACTCAGATCTGGTTTCTTGATCAGAAACCATCATTCTCCTTGCATAGTCATAACTATGATAGAGAATATCCAGAACCAATCAACAATCCATATCCAGGTTCGCCGTCGAAAATCGAGTGAAAAAAATCCTAACTCGGATCGATAATACTATCTCGAAATCCTGTGCTCGAATCTGGATCAAATCACTATGCGAATAGAATAATATACGTACATCCTACGTCTTATCTTCATTGATTATCAGTTAAATCAATTTCCTTTCTATTCATCCTCACTTTGATCTTATTCACTTATCCACAATCACCTTAATCCCCATTTGGACTATCACTTCAATTCTTATCTCAATTGGGTATTTAATCAATAACAGTTTAAACTCCGACCAGTTTATTACTTAGAAAATAGCTCGAAATTTTAAAATAGATAAATAGTTGGAAAAATAATTATCAGTTTGTAAAATAGCTACAAATAGTTAAGTAATTGTAAAATAGTTGATAAATAGTTAAATAGTTATAAAATTTATTAAATAATTGCAAAATAATTATAATATAGTAATTAAGTATAAAGTAGTTGGAAAGATAGTAATTAGTTTATAAAATAGTTGTAGAATAATGGAATAGTTCCAAAAGCAGTTGTTAAATAAATGTATGATAGTTTTGAAATTTAAAAAGAAAAGTTGTATAGTAAATAGTTAGGAAAATGGATTTAAAACAATTTATCTCAAAATAATTTATTTAAAAATAGTCCAGAGTCAACTGTTCAATTACCAACCTCCATTTCAAATCAATTCAATTTAAATTTCCCACTTCCAATTGAATTTCAATTTAAATAACTTCAATTTCTCTTAAACTTGATTTATCCCCAATTCAAGTTGAATTAACCTCAATTCCTTTCCAAATTCAAATCAAATTCCACTTGATTTTATACATATTCACTTAAATTACAATTCCAAATTATTCAAATTAATTTAGACTAATTTTCCATTGAATCCTCTTCAATTTCAAATCATTTCAATATCTGTTTGAATTAAACCCAATTCCCATTTGAATTTGAACTTATTCAACTTCAATTTCCACTTGAAATTGTATACTTATCCATCTTCACTTTTAATTAATCCAAACTAAATTCAGTTTGAACTAACAAAATCTAAATCTCAACTTTAAACCATCTTGAAATATATAAATTCGAGTTAAATTTTCAAATGTTGGTTTAACCTCTTAAATCAAATTAACCTTTATTTTTAAATCAATAATCCAAATTTTTAAATAATTAAATTCTTAGTCAAATTCTCAAAATTCCATTTTAAATTATCTTTACTTAACTTATTTCGAAGTTTAAATAAAAGTTCAAAACAATTTTTATCTTAAAAATTCAATTAATTACTAAATGTTATCTCCCAGTTTGAAACCAGTTCTTAAACAATTTTAATTTACAAATTCAATTATTCAAATTTCAGTTCAAAGTGATCTTATTTAATTTCTGCAATGGATGCATATTACCTCAGTCCATTTCTTAATTCAATTAGAATAATCCAATTCATAGTTTCATGGATTATTAATAACAAAAGGATGATATCAGGATAAGCCATCGGAAATAAACATCCAGATTATTTAAAACAACATCCATCAATAGCTCACATTTCCAGACCTCAAATCCATTTGAGATCGCGCATAACTCCCATTTCAAAACAACCCATTTAACTTCACTAAGTAAAATTTTAATTTCATCTTGAAATTTCCAATTCAGGTTGTTCTTATTTAACTTCCCCTAAGTTAAATTCAATTTATTTGATCCAGTCAACCTCACAAAATTTGAATTTCTCCATTTCAAATTCTTAAACTTCTTATCAATATCCCTTCTCACTTAAAAGCTCAAAAACTTATCACATTTTAGGGAAAATTCAAAACTCAACACCTAGTGTTTACTTCCAATCAACTTTGATCCTATGTATATCCCACATATATATACATATTTATTTCATTCGCACTTCAAATCATACTTTAGATTTTAAACCATTATTGGTTTTTAATTTCAAAAAACAAATTTCCTTTAAAATTTTAACACAACTCTTGTTTTCAAATAAGATTCCTACACTTAGAAAATATTATCCATTATATCTATTAATACTTGGAAACAATTTCAAATCATATGGACTTAGATTTAAAACCTCACAATTTATATCATCTTCAGTTCCAATTTATAAGTCATACTTGCTTAAATGTTTTACTTCCCTAAAACATTTCATCTTGCTTACTCATTAACAACATTTCATTATTAAACACAACAACCATTTATGATAATAACCAAGATTACCATATCTGGAAACTAATTTATTATTATCTTTATTCTGAAAACATTTCTACAAATTCAGGATTTTAATTTCAGTTTGGATCAATTTCCAATTTATCTTCATTCAATTTCAATTTGGTTGTATTACTATTAACACTTAATTCTCATTATTTTATTTAATTCCAATAATTTTTTACAACCAATTACTTTAACATTTATTAGTAAGGAATATTGCTTTATATATATCAAAATATATTCTTACATAAAATCATTTAAAATCTTTATATATGAAAATAACAAATACGCCCTCATATATATATATATATATAAACACTCAACTCATTCTAGGGTACTTTTGACCCTATCCTTATGAGTACACCCACCAGAGCCAAGGTTCTCGCTTAACCTTCCAGCTCTGATAGCAAATGTAACGACCCGAGATTTTCGAGCACGAAAATTCCAGATAGTTATGGAAAAGAAGAAAGAGATAGAAGAAAAGAAACAGAAAACATAACACGGATGCTCACATTCACAGCGGATCAAAATAAAATATCAAATAATAACTGTTTACAAAAGAATACTGTATCTGTCAATTTACATTTATTTACATCAGAGTTATATTCCAATACACAACAATGGTCATATATAAATCAAATATGTCTCAGATAATCAGAAATAATAGTCACAGCGGAAACACTCCATACGTCCTGCCATCCCGTACTCCTCCTGAGCTCCAGAACGTCCTTACCTGAAAATCTGTAATACTCGGTCTGACCCGAGCATTACATCAAAGTAACACCCGGGTCAGGCTGGAAACCAGCGTGAGTAAACCCATAAAAATTGGAATACTAAAACCAAATCATTTAAGAAAACCCGAGTAACTCGTACTTCACTACGAGTTCATTACTTGTTATGTTCAAAACTCAATTCACAAATTAAATTCTAAGTACTTTTACTTAGTTCAAAGGTCCATATTATTCCATCTCAATCTATTGATTTCACACATCAACCCAAATATAATTATGTAGGTTACAAATCGAAGTGGTTTCGGGTATTTCTGATACCTGACCCCGGTCTCTTCGAGTTCAATACCATCTTAACCCAAATTATGAAATTGAAACACATTTCAAACTTCATATACAAGCTCTTACCTATACACATTTATTCATCATAGGTAGATAACCACATTATCTCGGTTTAAACCCAACATTTCATATCACAAGTCACATATCCGAGGTATCAACCAATCTAAGGCATGCAATATTATTCAATCATTCATAAGTAAGGTATCTTGGTCATACGATTTCTAATTAATTAACAAATTAAATTAATTACTTCACTAATTAATTATACTGAAACAATCTCACAAGTAATTAAGAAAATCAGATATCTTAATTAAGCTTTTACTTATTAACAAATCACTTACATTGATTAACTATTTAAAAGTTAATAACAAAAATTAATTAATTAACTTTATTTATCTACACAGATTCATTATTTTAAAATAAATCAAATCATAATAACTTAAAGCCAATTCTTTATCTTTAATTTAATTACACAATTATATCATTACCTTATAAAATAAAACAACATTTAGAATTAAATTTGAAATTAAACCATTTAGATCATCTTATATAAACTTTAAAATCCTTGAATCCTTTCAAAATGCTTTAACACATTTTAATACAAATCATTATTAGAACCACTTATTCTACTTTTCAAACTTATCTATTTTATATGATTTAAAACTTGTTAATCATTCATTTTTGGAACAATTATTTCATAACTTAACATTTGTCTTAACTTGTCTAAATATTTTAAAACTTGATTTTTTTACAAAAATTTAGCTTAAGATTAAAACCAGATCATACTTGAAAACTCGAGACCACCCCACTGCATCCCCAGTCTATCACGAGACAACCATCATCTCGTTTGCTTCGAGTCGCACCTCAGAAAACACGAGCACAACACCTAGTCGAACTCGTCTTCCCCACTCCATTGTTTCCAGATACAACGTGCACGTGGTGCATGTACACCAGCGCCTCCCACCTCCGGTGACCATCGCAGCGACGTTCGACCATCACACGAACTCACGCGACCACATTCGAACACCCAGATCGCATGCCACCCACACAAATCGAAATCGAGCCTTCTCGACCATGATTAAAAACCACCATGGCAAAAAGCTCCTCCTTCCCGATGCCTTCGACCTCGAGATCGCCGACCATCATCACTGAAGCTTCGCCATCCAACCTAGCACCCATTCGCACCATCGTGAACCACTTCGGCATCTCCATGGCAACGCAAAACCCACAAATCCATCGACGAACAAAACAGACCTGAAACCCTACTTCGCTCAATTCCGGCCACCACGGCCATTAGAAAAATACCACAGTATTTTTCCATCAATCTCTATCCTCCATACTACCTCCAGCCCAAAACTCGACCAACTCCAACACGGCGATCGCCAGAATTCGGCGATCAACCAAATTTTGGTCAACTCCGATTATCTTCCCAATTACTATATTAAAAATTATTATTTTCACATTAAAATTCATTGTTTCACACTACAATTCTATTTATATAATAAAATTCAGAAATTATGATAATTAATTTCTGACCATTTTTTATTATCACTGTAAATTTATATATTTCTGAAATAATTATCCAATAAAAATTCCTGAAACTATTTTTATAATCTATATTACACAATCATAATCATTTTCCATTTAGAGATCAAGGACTAAAACTGAATGTATAAAGGGTATTTAAATTTATTTTGGTGGAATTTAATCCTGTATTGCAACAGAGATATGTGATATACAGTTTATATTCAAACCATCATATATACATATATGCATTCATATTCATGAACATATGGAAGCCATGTTTCATCAAAAATCCATCACAACATCTAAGCATAACTATAGGTTAAAACTAATTTTAAATTCAAAGGTTTACTCACGATAAAAGTTTTGAGCAGAGAACAGCTTTTGCTTTTGAAAAGTATTAGTCTGAAGTTGCTTGTTCCAGACTTTAAATTTGATGATAACTGTTTTGATTTGTTGATGTTGTTGATCAAGTTGTGTTGTAGGTTTACTTGTATTATGTTTATCCTCAGTTTTAGATTTTTTTGAACGAAAATGAAATATGGGATGATATATAAAAGAATGTATGCAGAGTTGTCAAAACTGGTACCCAAAATATATTGTACTGGAAATATATTAATTATATTTTTGGCCAGAGATTTTTATTTAAATGGAGGCTGAAAGGATTTTGATTGTGCTAGCATTAATTACCTTTGTCTCTTTTTTTCTTCTTCTCATACTTATCCAGTTTGTTCATACTTGAATATACATCATTGTCTTCCTTTGCAAGCTAATATATATATATATATATTTATATTTTATTTATTTCAATAGTTTATATATTTCTAGAATTATTTTATATGATCATTTCATATTTTACATAACTATAAATTTAGTTGGGATAATTATTTAACATCAACCCTTATTTTATTTCCTTTTTAAAATTTAACTATCTAACATTTAATTTATTACTTTTTTTTTCTTACTTATGTTAATATCATAGTTTCTTAAGCCTATAATAATTATATTTATTTTCAAATAATATACTTGTTTATACTTAAATTTAATATTTATAAAATTTATTTTACTTGAACCATTATTATCCAGATTATATCATGTATACATATTTAAATCACATATTAATAAAGTTAAATAAGATTGATTTCATGTTTAAAATATTTAGAAACTCTTTATTTTAACCCCAAACCATAGTTTCCCCCAAATATATATATATATATATATTTTAAAATAATAAACTGCATTTTTAATTAATTCAATTAAATATAATACTGCCAAAATCTGGGATGTCACACTTCTGATAAACCAACTCCTAAGATTACTATATTACATCTCGATAAAGATGAAAATGGCAAAATTATTGACCAAAAACTATATCGTAGTATGATTGTTTCATTGCTATATTTAACTGCCAGTTGGCCAGACATAATGATGAGTGTCTGCTTGCGTGCACGATTTCAAGCAAATCCCAAAGAATCACATTTGCGGGCAGTGAAGCGAATTATGAGACATTTAAGCAAAACTAAAGACTATGGTCTCTTTTATCCAAAAGAATGTCCTTTTGAGTTAGTATCATATAATGATGCTGATTTTGGAGGATGTCTAAAATATCGAAAGAGTACTAGTGGTATTTGTCACTTTATTGGACACTCTTTAGTATCTTGGTTTAGTAAGAAAAAAATTGCGTTTCACTTTCGACGTGTGAAGCAGAATATATCTCTGTTGCTTTATCATGCACGCAAGTAATCTACATGCAGCAAACACTACAAGATTTTGGAGTAAATCTTTCAAATTCAACAATTTACTGTGATAATATAAGTGCAATAAATTTATCAAAAAATCCGATAAATCATTCTAGAACTAAACACATAGATATAAGACATCATTTTCTTAGAGATAATATAGAAAAAGGTAATATTTCATTACATTTTGTATCTTTAGAAAATCATATAGCCGGCATATTTACAAAACCTTTAAATGAAAATATATTTATAAAATTATGTCAAGAATTGGGCATTATATCGTTACATGATTTACAATTAAATTAAATATTTTTTCATAAATAGATGCTGCTGGCACTCAAACTTAGGTTGCTGGTAAGGTAGTTATATGTTTTTCCATTTGTACTATAGTGTTTCTTGTTAGACCAAACACTATCTTCCTCAAATAACCTGTACGGTTCTTATTTCTCATCCTTTTTCTATCTCAAACTTTTGGTTGGCCATAATCGTACATGGCTTTTCCTTCTCAGGTTTATTTCAACTGAAATTGTGTATACACATATATATAAAGACTCCTATTTCATTCTTTTTCACATCATTCCTTCCAAAACATTTTCTTAGCTCAATTATTTTAAAATTTTGTTTACAAACATCAACATGTCTTCATAGGAAGAGTCAAATCAATCGTCCATTGTTTTCAGCACACCTTCCTCTAAACCATCAAAACATTCCAACAAATCCACTCATGTTTGTATTCCGGTTAAAATTACTCCATCTTCGACACATCATACTGAATATATTCCTTAGGGAAAACAAATTAAACGTAATTTACATTTTGGTTCTCCATCCACGAAGGAGAAATTGACGATATTCATTACTATCAGAGAGATATTCTAGAACTGCAACGCGAATTGTACTATGAACATAAAGTGAATGCTAAACGTTTAAACTTTCCAGAACAAGTCACGTTAAAATTCTGTGGTCTTCATCAAAACAGTGCGTACATCAGCCATCGCCTCAACGTTCTCAAGTGCCACTGAATTCTTGGGAACGAAACCTACAACGTCCTGGTGTCACCGAACACCTAGGAATGCAGTAATCTTTGGTCTCCAATCCAACCATTACAAGAAATAACGAAGGTTGAACTGCATCCCGACGATTCACACTCTTTTAGAAACTAGGAATTTATGTATATTATTTTGAAATAAAATTTGTATGTTTTCTATGTTTTATATGTTTTGAAATAAAGTTTTCGTTTTCTAATACATTAACAATTATAAATTTTTTATATTTGTTAAGTTTTTAATTGAAAAATCTTTAAGCATGTAGGTTAATAGTCAGAAAAGCACAGATTGAGTCGACTGTAGCGACCAAACCAGTCGAATGAAACTGCTATATAAATTTTTTTATATAAAGGAATTCAATCGATTGCCATAGAACTTTCAGTCGAGTGAAAAGTCTCTTTTCTAGGCTATTTATTATGGAATAAGTTTTCTTGCACAATAGTCAATTGAATTTAAATTTCAGTTAACCGAATTTTCTTAAATGCTTGAAATTTTCCAAATTTCAATCGAGTACTCCTATATATTAAGTCGACTAAATTTAGCACTTTTTCGGGCAATAACTCTTGGGATGAAAACCTGTACAATTTAATCGAAAGCTCAATGCTTTCTGTCGAATGAATGATTTATTTCTGGTTTTTAAAAAATAAAGACTGCACAATTCCCAATCCACCTTTTCAGCCACTCTATTTATTCATCTCCTTCATTTTAGAACCCTACCTAATTTTGCAAGCAAACCTAGCCCCCAATATTCTTCAATCAAATTACTACTACCTCAAATCAACTCAAAAAATGGCACCTAGTACAAAAAGAGCTGGACAATCATCCGCTGGACCATCCGAGAGCCAAATTAGGTCATGGCTTCACAATGAAAGTGTGGTTATCCGATTCAACGCCATGAGAAGCTCATGAATCTTCGATAATTGCTTCGTTAAATTTTCGAACTTCAATGCTTACACCATCCGAGAAACTGCCGAAGCAAGCGATCTTGAAAGCTTGATTGGTTTTGATGCCAATAACATTAAAATCTATCCCCCTTATCCAAACTCTTCTTTGCCAACATGTACATGGATCACTAAGATCCAAGAAACAAGGACGATTGCATTTGGACATTGGTTTGCGCCATCTGAATCTACCTTCCTATCCGACGTCTTGGTCATATTCTCCATTGTCCTACCGAAGGAATCGACATCAATGACATTGAGGTCGACATGGACAATCGAGATGAAGTCTCTCATAGATTTCTCTCTTATGATATGTGTGGCGCCCCACCTCTGTACTCACACTAGCCAAGGACACTATGGGGTAATGCCGTCGACTAGCATGAAGAATAAGGCCGTTGAGGAGCGACCATGTAATGACCCAAGATTTTAGGAATCTATTCTGAAAATATAAATGAATTCAAAATAATTTTTGAATTAATTTTGAAAGGGGAGTGATATAGCTTGATAGTGTATCAGTATATGCGTACATGTGTGCACAGGAAATGCACATGAACAAAAGCTAAAATCCCTGAACTCTAAGAATAAATACATATTGATATATATGGGAATATATATATATATATATATAGATTAAATCCTTAAAAGCTGAATGCATAAGTAAATATACATATATGGATGCTACTGAATATTTTTGAGTGTACATGTGCATGTGTGTGTCAATAGAGTATGATGTATAAATATACATATATATATAGGTGTACTAATTATTTCAGTAAGACTTATATAAATATATATGTGTTAATAAAATTACTAGAGTTCAATTCAGAAAAATAAAACATACCAATATATTTTATGGATAGGCAGAAAGAAAGAAAGAATGAAGATAAAAAAAGAACTAATCCTCTTGTAAATAAATAAAGAAGGTACATACCATTTACATGAAAGCTAAAAATAGGAAAAATAAGACAAAATAGGGAAATGTTTGCTATAGGCAAAATTAGGAAGAGTATTTGATAAATAATAAAATCAAGTCACATTTTTGGCATGATTGTAGACAAAGGAAAAAGTATTTTCTGAAAAGCAAAATTCTGAAAAGAATGTAACCACTTTTCTCTTCACCTAAATTAAGCCGGGAAGGGTAGAACTTTGGGTTTAAATAAAATGCAGATAACATGATTTTTCTGGTGGGCAAAAATGGCTTTAGCCAATACCCAAAACCCTAAGGAAGACCCTGTATATATACATGTATATGCAGTAGCCTCCTCTCCTTCTCAGAAAAGAACTTTGAAAAAAAAAAGAAACAACACCATAGAAATAATAAGGCAAGGGAAGGAAAAGAGCTTGAGGCTAAAGGCAGAAGTTCATCAATTAATTAAGGAAGCAAAGAAGAGAGCTAGGTGAGAAAACTCACTCAAAAATCTAAGGCAATAAGTCCTAATGTAGGCAGCCAGTTATAAGTAATTTTCTTAAAAATATACTTTCATATGAGAATGCTTATCTGTGATTTTAAAAACTGAAAATGGTTTGATTCTCTTTGGTTGATTACTTGTTTTATTATAAGAAAGCTTTATGTGTTGTTAGTATACATATATGTTTTATAAATCCAGATCTATGATATGTTAATGTTTAGGAACATAAACAAATACCCAGAAAATAAAATGTTGAAAATAGGCAAGTAGTATTGGTTTTGGCTCAACCCAGAAAGATGTAAATAATGTTGAGCTGCAATATACTCATGTATAAGTGCTGAGGCTTGAGACAAAAAGGAATTAGGGGTGCAATAGGGTTGCCTATGTGCTGATGCTCCTGATTCAATGAAAAAATATATATGTTCATATGCATAGCAAACAAAATTTTGTGATTCAGTGAAACCAGGTCATTCTGAGTTTAACTCAAGCACAAATGTTTGCAAAAAGGAAAAACTCTCTCAAAAGCCATAAGCCAATGTTAGTTGTCTATACCCTTTTTAAAATACCAGAATGTATACATATACATACAGAACCTTATTTATTTAGTCACCAATGGTTGTTTGCTTGCTTGTCTCTGTATGGTTTTGAATAATATAAGATGCCATGATATGGATGTTTTAGTTAGTGAAATGGATCACTGAATGGTTTAGTCATGAAAAATCAAAAGAGTTATTATTAACTTAAAACCTGATTAGGAAATTGGGGTCAAGAACACTGCAGGAATGACTTGTGTTCTTGAGTAGCACAAGTTGACACATGGCTTGTTTAAGTCCTGAGATCTTTGTGTAATGGAGTGAATTAGTTCATTACAGTGTGTCCATTGATTCATAAATATTGCAGGTGAGACCAGGATAGATAAATATACCAAGGGAATAATATTTGAGATGATGAGAAAACTAGAGTTTTTCCCAGAATTGAAATATGAGGATTGAATAAATGATTTAACTCATATTGGTTATTTTCCTGTTTGGTATGAATGATTGTTTGATTATGACTGAATTGTATGCTTGAATGTATGTGCCATATTGATATATGTAGTCTGGAAAGGAAAATTAAAGTGTGCACATGCACAATGACACAGAGCATGCACACAAGTATAACCTGATTCTAAAGGGTAGAACCTTATGTATATGTATTTAATTTTATTTTAACCTGATTAACTAATTGCTTTGGTGAATTTTCTCATACCAGACATGTGTCTGACCCTAGTGTGCTAATGGCATCTGGGGTGTCTCATTTAAAATGAGGCAGCTTCAAATGCTTTTTCAGGGATTGCAGCAACTAAGTAGGAGTAGGAGCAAGGCTTTGAGAAGAGGATTATAGCATGCTAAACTTAGTTAGATAAGAGCCAAAATGATAAAATCCGCATGTATTAATGATTTAAATTGTTACTTGTATTAAGTGTTGAATATGGGATGGATATTTTGTTAAGTATTTATTAAGAGATTGACTTGTATCTGGAATTTATGAATCTAGTTAATATCTGATATTAAAAGAAGTTAATCAAAATATTGTAAGTGGATTTAGTAAGAACACCATGTTGAAAACTGAATGATTACATTTTATAAATGTATTAGTCAATTTTGAGTCTTAGAAAGGATTTAAGTTTTGGGAAATCTGGATAGTTGATTCTCAGAAAAATTAAATGGTTTTATCTTTCAAACATGGTAAGTGTGTACAAAAGATAATAGGCATAGGTTGAATGTTTTTATATGACTGCAAGGTTCCCATAATCTAACTTGTCTCATATAAATGTTTCATGTCTTATTTTTAAATAAAGGAAGGATCTGTAATAAGGGAATTGAAAGCCAGATCCAAATAGTTGCAGTTATATATGCACATAAACATGTTTTGTGCAAATATTAACACACCTTTTCCTTTGTATCTGTAATAGGAATATGAATTTTCATTTAGATTTTAACCAAATGCATTTTAAATTCCAGACAGATTTTATAAGAAGAAAATCAAACATGAATGGAATTTTTATTGCATATAACACTGTACTATGTGTGGATTGATTAAATCCAATCAATCCAATCTCCTCTTGTTTTCCAGAACTCTGATTTAAACAAGAGAGGCATATACATCCTTACATGTATGTGCTTATCTTTGTGAAAGTACTGATATATTTATATTGGTTAATTGTTTTGATCCTGGATATATTTTGGTTTATTGGAAAAAGAAAATGACCCTGGAAAATATAATTGTAATAAATGATCAATCTATATATCATCTCTGATAGTTCTAAGGAAGTTTAAATCGAACTTAAAAGTGTAAATGAATGTAGGTGGACATCCAGACACATATAAATTGAATGTGCATATGCATGTACATAGAAATCGAATTTAGACGTCAGTCTAAATAATTTAGACGTCTGAGATTAAACTTAGACGACAGTCTAAATAATTTAGACGTCTAAGGTTAAATGTAGACGTCTGTCACAAAATAATTAGATGTCTGAATTCAGTTCAAAATGTCTTTTTCTCTCTGTTTCAATTTTTGATCTCTGAGCCGTCTGTCATAATTAGATAGACATCTGTAATTAAGTTTAGATGCCTGTCATAAGAATTTAGACGTCTGAACTGCTGATTTTGCCTAATTTGCCTATTTAGAAAAGAAATAAGTGGATATGTCAATAGCTTGTATGGCATTTTGATTTCTACGTGATTTAAATTCCCTTTGATGGAAAAAAAATTCCTTATGAAATTAGGGTAGAAATAGGAGGGTCATTTCAGTTGGTATCAGAGCTATGTTATTCAACATAGTAGAAGTAATGATCAAGTTCTTAGATAGAAATAAAAATTTAAAGGAACTAAATATATATGTCAACGTTTTCAGTGTGAAAAAAAAACCACTGAAATAATAAAATTACCAATCAAACTAACCAGCTATGTAAATTATTATTAGCAAACTATGGTAGGGAGACCACCAAATCAGGGAGCAGGATCTTCCCATGCACCACCAATGGTCAATCTGCAAGACTTGGTGAGAGCATTTAGGGATGGGGCAGGACAAAGGCAAGAAAATCCCTATGAAGAACTCTCAAAATTACTTAAGACATATACTCATTTAGGAGGCAAAAGCTTTGAAGGGACAGAGAGTATCATGGAAATTCAAACATGGTTGAGAACATTGGAAAGAATTTTCAATGACATGCAACTTGATGATCAAAGAAAGAGGCAAGTGGCTTCAAGACAGCTAAAAGGAGTAGCTTTAGGCTGGTGGGAAGTTATCATTGCAGGAAGAAATGAGAATGAAATCACTTGGAATCAATTCAAAGAGATGTTGGAAGCAAGGTTTGTACCAGCATCAGCAAAGACTACCTTGCTAGAAGAATTTATTAGACTTAGACAAGGAACCATGACTGTCACAGAATACACTCAAAGGTTTGAGGGGCTTTCCACATATGGAGCAATGCTTGTGGCAGATGAGGCATCCAAAAATGATAGGTACATAAAAGGGTTGAACCCAGGACTTAGCAGAGCCATGTTACCCTATGCAGACAGGACTTTTGACCATGTGATAGACTTAGCTTTGAGGTTGGAACAGCATGACAAGGAAAGGGAGAAGTTCAGAAATTTTAAGAACAATAATACCAAGAAGAGTAAGGGGAGGTATCACCCTTATGATAAGAAGAAGGAAGAGGCCAGTAACAAAGGCACTGGAGATGTCAAAGCTAAGGAAACCAAGAAGAAAATTGTGTGCCATCAGTGTGGAAAGGAGGGGCATATCAAGCCTAGGTGTCCAGAATTGAAGGGAGGAGCCTTCAAGTGCTATCTATGTGGGAAAGAGGGGCATATGAAGAGGAATTTTCCTGAGTACAAACAGCAAGGAAAATTGGCAAATTTGGAAGGAAAAGGCAAAGCCACAGTGGAGAGTAACACTGAAAACCATAGCCAAGTGGAAGGTACATTACTTATTTGTACCATACCCATAGCAGTTGTATATGATACTGGGGCAACTCACTCTTTAATTTCTTATGAACTAGTTAAAATGCTAAAACTGAATTGCATATTGGTTGAAACCCCATTGCATATACAAAGTCCACTAGGGAGTTCTAGTGTTTTAAATATGGTTTGTGTGGATGTGGAATTAAACATAGGAGGAAATATTTTTATTTCCAATTTGTATGTTTTGAATTACCCAAATATAGGTGTTATATTGGGGGTAGACTGGTTAAGGAATTTTAAAGCCATAATTAATTTAGACTCATCCACCATATCATTGCTAAATTCTAGAGGACAGAGAATCACAGTTTTATGTGAAGTGGCTAAGGAAGGAAAACTATATCATTTAGTTGACTCAGAAAAAGATTTTAGTGAACTAACCATTGAAGAAATTCCCATAGTCAATGAATATTTGGATGTGTTTGGTGAGGTCAAGGGTGTTCCACACCATAGACCAGTAGAGTTCCAGATCAATCTAGTTCCAGGAGCAAGCCCAGTGATTAAAAAGCCAACTAGAATGGGGCCAAATGAACTAAAGGAATTAAAGAAACAGTTAGAAGAACTGGAAGAAAAGGGTTTTATAAGACCAAGTAATTCTTGCTGGGGAGCACCAGTGGTATTTGTTAAGAAACAAGATGGCTCCTTAAGACTCTGTATAGATTATAGAGAATTAAACAAGGTAACTATTAAAAATAAATACCCATTGCCAAGAATAGATGATCTTTTTGATCAATTAGCAGGGGCAAAAGTATTTTCTAGACTAGACTTAGCATCTGGTTTTCATCAAATGAAGGTGGAAGAATCAAGCATCAAGTACACTGCCTTTAACACTAGGTATGGGTTGTATGAATTTTTGGTTATGCCATTTGGCTTGACCAATGCACCATCATACTTTGTAGATCTAATGAACAGAACCTTTAGAGATTATTTAGACAAGTTTGTGCTTATTTTTATTGATGACATTTTGATTTATTCCAAAACAGTGGAAGAACATAAGCATCATTTGCACCTGGTTTTGTCTAGGTTAAGGGAAAAATATTTAAAGGCAAAATTTTCAAAATGTGTATTTTGGAAAGAGGAAGTACATTTCCTTGGCCATGTTATATCTGCTCAAGGAATTTCTGTGAACCCCAATAAAGTAGTGGCTATTCAAGCATGGAAGAGGCCAAGCACTGTGAGTGAAGTGAGGTCATTTATGGGGATGGCAGGGTATTATAGGAGGTTTATAAAAGATTTTTCAAAAATCTCTACACCACTCACTAACCTAACCAGGAAGAACCAAGCTTTTGTTTGGTCAGAAAAATGTGAGAAGTCTTTTGAACAGTTGAAGGAGGCATTGGTGAATGCTCCAATTTTAAAGGTACCTCATGGAAATGAAGAACTAGTGGTATACACTGATGCTAGTGGATTTGGCTTGGGTGCAGTGTTGATGCAACAAGGCCAAGTCATTGCATATGCATCCAGACAACTTAAACCCCATGAAGTAAGGTATGCCACACATGATCTCGAATTAGCAGCTGTGATCTATGCTTTAAAACTTTGGAGACATTATTTGTTAGGCATAAAGTTTGAACTTTACACTGACCACAAGTCTCTAAAATATTTATTTTCACAAAAAGATTTGAACATGAGGCAACATAGATGGGTGAAGTTCTTAGCTGCCTATGACTTTGACATACTCTATACACCAGGCAAAGCAAACAAAGTTGCAGATGCTCTAAGTAGACAACATGCTAAATTGGCTATGATGATGATAGAGGAATTTAAAGACTTGTTTTTGCTAACTGAGTTAGAAATTGGGGAGAATGGTTGTGTGCACATGGATGAGCAGATGCATGGTGCACAAGAAGATAAAGGGAAGTTAAGCTTAATGACACTTCAACCAGATTTAATTCTGAAGGTAGGAAAATGCAAGAACAGGATGCCAACTTATTAGAGAAGAAAATGCTCCTCTCAAGAGGGGAGGAAGTGATGAATCACCATATTGATAAAAATGGTTATATGAGATACCAAAATAGGATGTGTGTACCAGAGGACACATAATTGAAGAAAGAGATATTGAATGAATATCATAGAAGTAAATACTCCATACACCCAGGCAACACAAAAATGTACCAAAATTTGAAAAGAGACTTCTGGTGGAAGGGGATGAAATCTGATGTAGCTAAATACATTGCCAAATGTATGACTTGCCAACAAGTCAAGGCTGAAACTCAAAGGCCATCAGGGTTGATGCAGTCTCTTAGTGTACCACAGTGGAAGTGGGAAGACATATCTATGGACTTCATAGATGGACTGCCTAGATCTAAGAGAGGTAATACAAGTATATGGGTGATAGTTGATAGGCTAACCAAGGTAGCACACTTCATCCCAGTCAAGTCAGAAAGAACAGCACCAAAATTAGCTCAAATTTTTATAAAGGAAGTGGTAAAGTTACATGGCATTCCCAAAACCATTGTGAGTGATAGGGATACCATCTTCACTTCAAAATTCTGGAGAAGCTTTCAAGAAGCAATGGGAAGTGAACTATGTTTAAGTACTGCCTACCATCCTCAATCAGATGGGCAGACTGAGGTAGTAAACAAAGTTTTGGAGGACATGTTGAGGGCATGTATACTGGATTTTGGAGGCAACTGGGAAGATTATCTTCATCTAGTTGAATTTACATACAACAACAGCTACCAAAGCACCATAGGAATGGCTCCATTTGAAGCCTTATATGGTAAACCCTGTTTGTCACCTGTTTGTTGGGTAGAAGCAGGAGAAAGGTCTATTTTAGGACCTGAGTACATACAAGAAACTAAGGAGAAAATTGAGTTGATAAGAAGAAGAATGGCAGCAGCTCAAGATAGGCAAAAGAAATTTGCAGACATGAGAAGGAGGCAGGTAGAATATGAAGTGGGAAATTTTGTTTTCATCAAAATCTCACCTATGAAAAATGTGCTGAGGTTTGGAAAACAAGGCAAATTAACCCCAAGATATATTGGACCATACAAAATTCTGGAGAGAATTGGTCCCTTGGCATATAAGTTGGAATTACCAGAAAACATGCAAGGTATACATGATGTTTTTCATGTATCACAATTGAGAAGGTGGGTCCATGACAAGGCAGAAATTCTTGAGACCCCAACCCAAGTGCAGATAAATTCTAATTTGATTTATGAAAAGGATCCAGTGGGAATTTTGGCAAAAGATGTAAAGAAGTTGAGAAATAAATCTCTGAAACTTGTGAAGGTACAGTGGAGTCTTGATCCTAGTGATTGCACAATGGAATTAGAAGATAAAGTTAGGATAAATTATCCTAAGCTATTTTCAGATTAAAGGTAATTCTGATTTTTGATTGTTTTCTTTTGTTAGATGCATATGTTTTTAGTTATAATAAAACTAAAAATTTATTTGGTTGAGAATGTACTTGTTCTCTGAATTAAGTTTAAAATTTATTTTAAGCTTAGGAAAATTGTAGGACACAATTTCTAAAAGGAGGGGTGTATGTAATGACCCATGATTTTAGGAATCTATTCTGAAAATATAAATGAATTCAAAATAATTTTTGAATTAATTTTGAAAGGGGAGTGATATAGCTTGATAGTGTATCAGTATATGTGTACATGTGTGCACAGGAAATGCACATGAACAAAAGCTAAAATCCCTGAACTCTAAGAATAAATACATATTGATATGTATGGGAATATATATATATATATATATATAGATTAAATCCTTAAAAGCTGAATGCATAAGTAAATATACATATATGGATGCTACTGAATATTTTTGAGTGTACATGTGCATGTGTGTGTCAATACAGTATGATGTATAAATATACATATATACATAGGTGTACTAATTATTTCAGTAAGACTTATATAAATATATATTTGTTAATAAAATTACTAGAGTTCAATTCAGCAAAATAAAACATACCAATATATTTTATGGATAGGCAGAAAGAAAGAAAGAATGAAGATATAAAAAGAACTAATCCTCTTGTAAATAAATAAAGAAGGTACATACCATTTACATGAAAGCTAAAAATAGGAAAAATAAGACAAAACAGGGAAATGTTTGCTATAGGCAAAATTAGAAAGAGTATTTGATAAATAATAAAATCAAGTCACATTTTTGGCATGATTGTAAACAAAAGAAAAAGTATTTTCTGAAAAGCAAAATTCTGAAAAGAATGTAACCACTTTTCTCTTCACCTAAATTAAGCCGGGAAGGGTAGAACTTTGGGTTTAAATAAAATGCAGATAACATGATTTTTCTGGTGGGCAAAAATGGCTTTAGCCAATACCCAAAACCCTAAGGAAGACCCTGTATATATACATGTATATGCAGCAGCCTCCTCTCCTTCTCAGAAAAGAACTTTGAAAAAAAAACACCATAGAAATCATAAGGCAAGGGAAGGAAAAGAGCTTGAGGCTAAAGGCAGAAGTTCATCAATTAATTAAGGAAGCAAAGAAGAGAGCTAGGTGAGAAAACTCACTCAAAAATCTAAGGCAATAAGTCCTAATGTAGGCAGCCAGTTATAAGTAATTTTCTTAAAAATATACTTTCATATGAGAATGCTTATCTGTGATTTTAAAAACTGAAAATGTTTTGATTCTCTTTGGTTGATTACTTATTTTATTATAAGAAAGCTTTATGTGTTGTTAGTATACATATATGTTTTATAAATCCAGATCTATGATATGTTAATGTTTAGGAACATAAACAAATACCCAGAAAATAAAATGTTGAAAATAGGCAAGTAGTATTGGTTTTGGCTCAACCCAGAAAGATGTATATAATGTTGAGCTGCAATATACTCATGTATAAGTGCTGAGGCTTGAGACAAAAAGGAATTAGGGGTGCAATAGGGTTGCCTATGTGCTGATGCTCCTGATTCAATGAAAATATATATATGTTCATATGCATAGCAAACAAAATTTTGTGATTCAGTGAAACCAGGTCATTCTGAGTTTAACTCAAGCACAAATGTTTGCAAAAAGGAAAAACTCTCTCAAAAGCCATAAGCCAATGTTAGTTGCCTATACCCTTTTTAAAATACCAGAATGTATACATATACATACAGAACCTTATTTATTTAGTCACCAATGGTTGTTTGCTTGCTTGTCTCTGTATGGTTTTGAATAATATAAGATGCCATGATATGGATGTTTTAGTTAGTGAAATGGATCACTGAATGGTTTAGTCATGAAAAATCAAAAGAGTTATTATTAACTTAAAACCTGATTAGGAAATTGGGGTCAAGAACACTGCAGGAATGACTTGTGTTCTTGAGTAGCACAAGTTGACACATGGCTTGTTTAAGTCCTGAGATCTTTGTGTAATGGAGTGAATTAGTTCATTACAGTGTGTCCATTGATTCATAAATATTGCAGGTGAGACCAGGATAGATAAATATACCAAGGGAATAATATTTGAGATGATGAGAAAACTAGAGTTTTTCCCAGAATTGAAATATGAGGATTGAATAAATGATTTAACTCATATTGGTTATTTTCCTGTTTGGTATGAATGATTGTTTGATTATGACTGAATTGTATGCTTGAATGTATGTGCCATATTGATATATGTAGTTTGGAAAGGAAAATTAAAGTGTGCACATGCACAATGACACAGAGCATGCACACAAGTATAACCTGATTCTAAAGGGTAGAACCTTATGTATATGTATTTAATTTGATTTTAACCTGATTAACTAATTGTTTTGGTGAATTTTCTCATACCAGACATGTGTCTGACCCTAGTGTGCTAATGGCATCTGGGGTGTCTCATTTAAAATGAGGCAGCTTCAAATGCTTTTTCAGGGATTGCAGCAACTAAGTAGGAGTAGGAGCAAGGCTTTGAGAAGAGGATTATAGCATGCTAAACTTAGTTAGATAAGAGCCAAAATGATAAAATCCGCATGTATTAATGATTTAAATTGTTACTTGTATTAAGTGTTGAATATGGGATGGATATTTTGTTAAGTATTTATTAAGAGATTGACTTGTATCTGGAATTTATGAATCTAGTTAATATCTGATATTAAAAGAAGTTAATCAAAATATTGTAAGTGGATTTAGTAAGAACACCATGTTGAAAACTGAATGATTACATTTTATAAATGTATTAGTCAATTTTGAGTCTTAGAAAGGATTTAAGTTTTGGGAAATCTGGATAGTTGATTCTCAGAAAAATTAAATGGTTTTATCTTTCAAACATGGTAAGTGTATACAAAAGATAATAGGCATAGGTTGAATGTTTTTATATGACTGCAAGGTTCCCATAATCTAACTTGTCTCATATAAATGTTTCATGTCTTATTTTTAAATAAAGGAAGGATCTGTAATAAGGGAATTGAAAGCCAGATCCAAATAGTTGCAGTTATATATGCACATAAACATGTTTTGTGCAAATATTAACACACCTTTTCCTTTGTATCTGTAATAGGATTATGAATTTTCATTCAGATTTTAACCAAATGCATTTTAAATTCCAGACAGATTTTATAAGAAGAAAATCAAACATGAATGGAGTTTTTATTGCAAATAACACTGTACTATGTGTGGATTGATTAAATCCAATCAATCCAATCTCCTCTTGTTTTCCAGAACTCTGATTTAAACAAGAGAGGCATATACATCCTCACATGTATGTGCTTATCTTTGTGAAAGTACTGATATATTTATATTGGTTAATTGTTTTGATCCTGGATATATTTTGGTTTATTGGAAAAAGAAAATGACCCTGGAAAATATAATTGTAATAAATGATCAATCTATATATCATCTCTGATAGTTCTAAGGAAGTTTAAATCGAACTTAAAAGTGTAAATGAATGTAGGTGGACATCCAGACACATATAAATTGAATGTGCATATGCATGTACATAGAAATCGAATTTAGACGTCAGTCTAAATAATTTAGACGTCTGAGATTAAACTTAGACGACAGTCTAAATAATTTAGACGTCTAAGGTTAAATGTAGACGTCTGTCACAAAATAATTAGATGTCTGAATTCAGTTCAAAATGTCTTTTTCTCTCTGTTTCAATTTTTGATCTCTGAGCCGTCTGTCATAATTAGATAGACGTCTGTAATTAAGTTTAGACGCCTGTCATAAGAATTTAGACGTCTGAACTGCTGATTTTGCCTAATTTGCCTATTTAGAAAAGAAATAAGTGGCTATGTCAATAGCTTGTATGGCATTTTTATTTCTACGTGATTTAAATTCCCTTTGATGGAAAAAAAAATTCCTTATGAAATTAGGGTAGAAATAGGAGGGTCATTTCAGACCAACTGTGTAATTGCTTTGTGCGAGTACCGATATGTCAGATAGTATGACATGCATTTCATGTCGAGAGGAAATCTGACATATCAAATACAAACTCAAAGCTACTACACAGTGGCTATGTGGCCTTCGGAAATAAATATAAAATAAGCATAACACAAATCAGTCATTGATATTCATATCACTAAGGCGAAAAATAGATATGAATATAACACATAGAAGTGAACATTAAAGTAGTGGTCATACAAGATCCACTACATCGCAAAAGAATAGGTACAAGTGCTAGACAAAAGAATATGTATATATCAAGGAGTCTCTATCTCGAATGTATAAAAAACGAAAACTACTAAGCTAAAGTAGTTAGCCAAAAGTCAGAAGCTAGTCCTTGCTAAGAAGTCAAGTGGAAGCACCCGAAACACCTCGATCAGACCCGAGTATTATTTAAGAAGAAAAATAATAAACTGATCGGTCTGGCTATAATTATCATGTAAGATGAGATAGGATAAGAGATATGACAAATATATATCATAACAACAAAAATCATACAATATCTCAAATTTTCTCAAACACAAAAAAGAATGTCATATTCTTTAGCTTTATTCACCAAACCACAAATATTAATAAAGCTTATCAATGCAAATCACAAAAATTGGTGAAACACAAATTCTAGAAATCAATATTAGAAATCTAGAAAAACACAAAAGAAGGGGGGAGGCCTATCACAAACGGAAGCATTAAAACTCACCAATACATGTATCACAAACGGGACACTATCCCATGGGTCGCTAAGCCATAAAATATGGGGTACAGTCCCCCCTTGAGGATGAATGAGAAGAACATCGACGCACCTAAAAAGATACACCCCATGCACAGACTTATTGAGCCGATTGCCTCACGAACAGTCAAAAGACCATGGGTCACTACCCTACCAAATTGAGCCAAAGCCCCAGGGAACGGGGTACAGTCCCCCACGTAGTCTAAGAGACATTGCACATCGCAAGTCTAAATCACCAAATGATCGTCATTGATTAATAAAAGTGTAAATTACACTAAGCTAGTAAATAAATGAGTTTAGCTTCATGTCCCATAACCACTGGCTTAACTTAAATATTTACGCACAAATTGTAGATTTCCACTCGAAAATTGTCACAAGATTTCAATCGAACAAGTCTAAGAATTAATCGACAAAGTAAACTCAAGCGTTTCATACCACTTGTTTTGCTAAGTCGTTTAATTGGATTTATCATACGAATGAGGTAAAGGTTTGTATATACTAATAGATTGGAAAACAGTTTTAAAAAGGGAGCTTTGTATTAAAAGAAATGTTGAAATCATTTTTGTGAAAGAGTTTGAGTATTTACTACTAGTATAGAAACCTTTGTATTTTAAAGTGACAAATCATAGAAACGATTGTAAAAACAATCTATCACCAAAAATCCACATTCGACGACGTGAATTAAAACCATGAAAATCGATATCAAATCCATCAAATGGATATTTCCAAAAATCTAGAAAATAAATCATCAAAGTCGGTATTGAATGACAATAACCATTCTGATCATCAAAAATCGTATAAAACGGAAACCCACATAAAAATAGGCAAATTGGCCGAATTTAACAGCGCCAGACGTTTGGTGGTTTCACCAGACGTCTGGTGGTTTTACCAGACGTTTGAGCTGAAGGTCTGGAAATTTTCTTCCAGATCGTCCAAATGTTTGGGAATAACCTCAAATGTCTAAGCAGTAGGTCTGGAATTTTTATTCTTTTGCATAAGACGTCTGAGTGTTTTCCTAGACGTCTGAGCTGAAGCTCAGGGCAAAATTTGCCTAGGCCATTGATGGCCAAATCAACTCAGAAGCGATTGAATGAGAGATGGTGGCTAGGGATTTATGCCAAGCAACAACCCCACCCTATAGGCTCTTCAATACACTCCAATCAACATGTCCAAACATCCATAGTAGGATTTTCATAGATTTTGACTTCAAATACCAAAAAATGGAAAAATCACTAAACCAATTCAATTCAAAAGCGATTGGACATGAAATAGATGTTAGGAATTCATACCTAACAACAATGAAAGCTGTAGACAGAGATGTGAGTTCAAGAACTCACCTTTAAATTCAAAAACAAGGAATGATAAGCTCTAAAACAAAGCAAGATCAATCTCTCTTCAACTTCACTTCAAGAACCTTCAATCTATGATCATATGCAAAGTTTTTTCCTAAGTTAGGTTATAGGAAAAATCAAGAATTGAAGAGGAATTGAGATGGAGAAGATGAAGATCATGCTTATCTAAGCTTCTCCTTGATTTTGGAACTTGAATTTGAATTTCCTAAGAATCTTGAGCTTAGGAATTTTGATTTACTTTCTTTTCCCCCATTTTTCCATTTGCTTGAGAGTGTTAGGAAATTATGAAAGGAATGAATGAAGAGGAGTGGAGTTAGGGTATTTGGTAGAGGAGTTTGGGTTATCTTGTTGGGGTAGTGGTCTAGAACCAAACCCAAAGCCCAAATGAAAATACCAAAATCCTAATCAACTCCAAACATATCGATGTTTATACTTAAACAAGTTGTAAACGTCGTTTTAAAATCAATGGAATTAGTCTCAAGTCCAATTCGACTGTTTACAAAAAGTCACATTTCGGACTTTAAATTCTACTAACGATGCTATATTTAAATATATAATTGTAAAATAAGCGGGTTGTTACAGACTACCCTCCTTACAGAAATTGCGTCCTCACAATACTTAAGAAGAAAATAAAGAGTAACAACCCCTCTAAGGCATAACAACACAAAAGAATATTTTGAAGTGAGAAGTTCACCTTAAGGAGCACGAGTGAGTAAGTCCGGATGTGTTCGCTCGATAAATTCCTTGGATTCCCAAGAACAATCCTTAGGATTTGCGAACCATTGAACTTTCACAAGCGGAACATCTTTATTACGAAGGTGTTTAACCTCCGTAGCAATGATACGAATAGGATGTTGCTCATAAGTCAAATTAGATGAACCTTTAATTTCTTCAATAACACTGGGCTCAAGAATAGAATCGAAATCTCTATGGCATTTCCGTAGTTGAGTAACGTGGAATACGTCATGAATAGCAAAAAATTGAGCGGGTAATAAAAAGCGATAAGCCATAGAACCAATTGTTCGGTAATGGGAAATGGCCCAATATATCGAGGTGCTAATTTTCTCGGACGATTGAAACACACAACAACCTTCATAGGTGAAACATGAATAAATACCAAATCTCCCATAGAAAATTCTAATTTCCTTCTTCGGTTATCGGCATAGGATTTTTGTCTACTTTGAGCTTCTTTCATCCTATGACGAATAAGGTCAATCTTTTCTGTGGAATCACGAATAAAATCTGGACCTAAAACAACTTCTCACCGGCTTCAAGCCAATATGAAGGAGATCGACATGATCTTCCATAGAGTGCCTCAAAAGGTGCCATACCAATACTAGATTGGAAGCTATTATTGTAAGAAAACTTGACAAGGGAATTATGATCTTCCCAACTTCCAACAAAATCAAGAACACATGCACGAAGGAAATCTTCAAGAGTTTGATTCACACGCTCGGTTTGTCCACCAGATTAAGGATGATAAGCGGTGCTAAAATTAAGCTTCTTTCCCAAAGCTTTTTGAAGACCTTTCAAAAATCCACTAGTAAATAATGGATCACGATCACTAACAATAGAAGTAGGAATTCCATGCAATGTAACAATTTCTTTAACATAGAGTTTAGCTAAAAGAGGTATGGTCCGGTTGGACCGATAGGGAATAAAATGGGCGGATTTTATAAGTCTATCTATAATCACCCATAAATTGTCATGACCCGAATGAGAACAAGGAAGACCGTGAACAAAGTCCATGGAAGCTCGATCCCACTTCCAAACGGGAAAGTCTAAAGGTTGCAATAACCCACCGGGCCTTTGATGCTCGGCCTTTACGAGTTGGCAAGTCATGCAACAGTTAATAAGGTTAGTAATATCATATTTCATTCCATCCCAATAATAAAGTCGCTTCATGTCCACGTACACTTTACTACTACCGGGATGAATGGTAAACTTAGAATGATGAGAATCTTCTAAAATGTCATTACGAAGATCACTAATATTTGGCACAATAAGTCTACCAAATTTACGAATGCCACCGCGAGCATCGATTTCAAAGTCTTCTAAACCATCAACCTTATTTTTATCCCTACAACTTTGGCTAATAAGAGCCAATTTGAAATCTTGCTTTTGAGCTTCAAGGATGCGGTCTAAAAGAGAAGGATGAGCCTCAAGGCTACATAAAACAAGAGATGAAGATGAATCAGATTCACGATCTTGAATCTCACAAGTGGATAAAGTCTCGAGATAATTACATTCGGATATCATCATGGAAACAACCGTTTGTGGCTTACGACTAAGTGCATATGCAACACGATTCCCCATTCCTAGAGTATAAAGAATATCAAGATCATAAGATGCAAGGAATTCGAGCCAACGTTGTTGACGCAAATTAAATTCCTTTTGAGAGAACAAGTACTTCAAAGATTTATGATCGGTGTAGTGAACAAATTTCTCTTCCAAAAGATAATGACGCCAAATTCTAAGGGTGAAAACAATGGCCGTGAGCTCCATATGTATTCTCGGCAGGCTTTAATTGCTTAAAAGCATAAGCGATAAAACACATTCCCTTTGCATGAGAACGGCTCCCAAACTAATACGACTAGTATCGGTATAAACAATCAAGTCTTGGTTCCCTTCGGGAATCACAAAAATAGGAGCATCGGAAAAGAGTTCTTTTAATTTTTGAAAAGTAGCTTCACATTTGTCTGACCAAATGTATTTAACTCCCTTCTTTGTCAAACTAGTAAGAGGTATGGAAATTTTAGAAAAGTCTTTTATGAACCGACAGTAATAGCCTGCCAATCCAAGAAAGCTACGAATTTTCATCACATTCTCCGGTCTCTTCCAATTTTGAACCGCCTCAATCTTTGAAGGATCCACGAAAATTCCAGATTCAGAAATAATATGCCCTAAAAATTTCATACGGGATTGCCAAAAAGTAGCACTTAGAAAATTTTGCTTTCAATTGATTGCTCCTAAGGGTCTCCAACAGATTCCAAAGATGTTTTTCATGCTCTTCCTCGGTTTTAGAATAAACAAGAATATCATCTATAAAGATGAGAAAAAAATCGATCGACGAAGTCTTTGAAAACTCGATTCATAAGGTCAATGAAATAAGCTGGAGCATTCGTTAAACCAAATGGCATAACAAGCCATTCATAAGATCCATAACGAGTACGAAACGATGTCAAAGGAATGCTATCCTCCACAATACGAAGCTGATGAAAACCTGTTGCTAAGTCTAACTATGAAAAGACTCCAGCATCGCAAAGTTGATCGAATAGATCATCAATCCGAGGTAAGGGATATTTATTCTTGATGGTGAGATCATTAAGCTTGCGGTAGTCAACGCAAAGCCTAAGTGTACCATTGGATTTCTTCACAAAGATAGCTGATGCTCCCCAAGGAGAGGAACTAGAACGAAAAAACTATTTTGCTTCCTGTTCGGATAATTGTTTACGCATCTCCTCATTTTCCTTATTGGACTTACGATAAGGAGGACGAGTGATAGGTAGAGCTCCAAGGATTAGATTAATTCTGAACTCAATTGCTCGCTTAGGTGGTAATCCTAAAACGGGCTAAAATATATCAAGAAATTCACGAACAACGTGAATAAGGGAAATGACATCTTCGTCATCATGTGGATTTAGAGAATATAAGGATGCCACCGAATTGGAATCTGAATCTTTAAGAACAATATAAATCTTCTTAACAGATTAGGGATGTCGAAGATGGATAGTTCTCTCGGGATATAGGATGTGGGCTTCATAACGATTAAGCCAATCCATTCCTAAAATCATTCCGAAACCTAAGTAACGCATAACATTCAAATCGACACGGAAAGCATAATCAGATAGAATAATTTCAACATCCTTACAAAATAAACTGAGTGTTAAGAATCCACCAACCGAAAGTCTTCAAGCCCATAACATTTAAAGAAAAAGTAGCAACAAGTTCTTTTGATATAAAAGAGTGAGATGAACCCGTATCAAAAAGAACTCGAATAGGATGATCACGAAACATAATAATGCCATCAAGGACAGAATGAGAAATACCTTGACCAAGAGAAGTGTTACTAGGACTTTGCACAACATTCAGCTTTCCCTCTTTCTTGCTTTGAAGTTTGGGACATGAATATATAAGATGACCCGAACTTTTACAATAGCGATAATAAAGCAGTTTCGAACACCTATTTGCATAATGGTCCTTAGAACCACAATTGTAGCATTCTCCACGACTAAAGGTAGGAGTCTTTGCTACTGAAGTTGCTTGCTTCCCTTTCTTATTGGGATTAAGGCCTTTGAACTTACTGTCGAGTTGCCTCTTCTTCCTGTTGTTGAAGTTCTTCTTGGCATCCACAACTTCAACATCACTTTCTTTATTGGCCTCTTCAAGTCGAAGAGCGATATCTACAAGCCGATTGAAAGGAATTTATAGTTTTAAAAGTAAAGCCTTTTTTAGGTTCTTATTCAAATCATAGATAAACCTCTGATTTTTCTTCAATGGGGTATTAATATACTCGACCCCATATTTAGAGAGGGATTCAAAAGATGCGACATAATCCATCATAGAAGATTCACCTTGAACAAGGTCAATAAAGCGTCGGGCTAAAGTTACGTTTTCAGCTTCCGGCACAAACTTAATTATTTAATTAAATTAATTATTTACAAAATTTTCAATTAATTAAATTAAATTAAATGGCTATTTTTCAGTTAATTAAATTAATTAAAAATTAAATTAATTAAATCACATTTTCCAATTCAAATTTAATTATTTACAAATTTTATCAATTTGGATTACTTGGTAAATTTAGAATCCTTTAAAAAAATTTCTATATTAATTTATCATTGAATATTTCACACTATACAGTATTTATTTCAATTTCAATTAATCCAGTAATTATAAATTTAAATTCCCAATAAATCCATATATTCTTATTTCCATATTATTATTCAATCAATTATCATCTTATGGGTATAATTAACATTGATTTATATTTAATACATTAATATATTCCCATTTAATATTAGCGTAACATTTCATTTCATTTAATTTCAATAATCCATTTTTTTAGCTTAAAATCCAATAAATTAATCAAACTTGAATTTCAATTATTTTTATTCAATCAATTGCCATATTATGAATAGAATTTACATTGGTTACTCCTTATTGAATTAACATTCTCCAATTACTAATTTAATCTACACTAACTGCACTAATTAAGTCAATTAACTGCAATTGATTTCAAATTAAATTTTATGAACCAAACAAATAGGTAACTTATAACAATTTTACCATTAACCTTTAATTACAATTAAGTTTATTACTTTCAAACAAATATTATAATTACTTATAGAACATTGATTTTATTCAATTACCATTTATTATATTTTAAAATCATTAATTAATTCAATGTTTACGTTTGTTTTCTTATACTCACTTTATAGCCAAGTATAACATTTACATTATTTCAATCAACTTTGAATTTCATTAACTAGTTAATAATTAACTTAAATTAACCTTCTTCATTTTATTCTAGTTATTATTCATTAATAAATCACAAATTTCTATTTCTTCAAATATTCAATAACAAAGTTTATTAAATTAACCCTTTTTAATTATCGAAAATTTACGGGTCGTTACACTCTCCCCTACTCAAGACTTTTCATCCCCGAAAAGGAAGAAGAAGGGAAAAGAGGAATTAAGAAATCAATATATCTTATTCAAAATATTAAATTTATAATCAAATAAATTTTTACCAAATTAATTAATTTAAATAAAATATATCCATTTATAACCATTAAATACTTTTATACTCAAATTAATAAAGTTTGGAAAACTTTTCACAAAAATTTTCTAAGTCCAAAATTCACGAAAAATTTCGGCAAAGTCTCCTTTGTACTGAGAGGCTCAGAAGAAATTATAATATCAATAAAAACAAAATATATCATAATTTCAAAATAATATATATCCCAACATCGAGAAAAACAATATAATAACGCTATAAAATCGTAATCCGAGAACGTATCTATTTGTTGGGCAAATAACGCTTAATTATGAAACCAAAAACAGTAGCAATTGCTTCCATAACATGTATTTCACTTATATAATCCAAAGGAGTTAATAATTATATAAATTGAAATATTTAAAGTTGTTTCAATCAATAGCAAACAACTCAATACAACATAGCAACGATTTCTTGCAACAAACATACAATCATCACAAGGAATCAAAGTAATTAATCATTTACATAGCAAACAAACAAATGGTCTATTTGGGTTTAGACCCTTTTAAATTGTATAGAATGACAACTAACTATTAAGTATACCATTTACTCAACAGCCTTAGATAGCTTAACAGATTATTCATACATCCAAACAATTAGAAGTATCATTGCCCAAACAATCCATAAACCAAACAAACAATAATATACAATGTACTTGAGTTATTCTTATAAAATTTCTTTCACAACATTTACAGTTTTTGTAACAACCCATATTTTTAACAAATATTTTTAAAACTAATTTATTTGAAAACTTGGATTTTTAACCATTTTAAATTGAAATATTGGAATTTTTCCAATGTATTTTGGGATTTTGTTTATATTTTATTTTCCAAATATAATAAAATAATGATTTTCTGGAAATTTTACATTTTGGTCAACTTTAGTCAAACTTTGACTTTCAGTTGAAATTTTTAGAATTTGAATTTTTATTTCTAATCTTTTTCTTTGAAGCGGTATTTGTTTCTGATATCTGTTCTGCTTTTCGTTTTGTAAAATTCTGTTTTATACTTTTTAAATTTGATAAAATTCAGCGTTTTACACGCAATTATTTTCAGCATTTTTCTGTTTATTTTCTATTCTATATTTTTCTACTTCATTTCTTTTTTTTTATTTTTATTTTTATTTTCTATTTTCTATTTTGATTGGACTTTTCTATTTGATTTTTATTGGATTTTATTTGAATTCTTGGCTTGGAAATACAAAGGGACTTAGGTTTCTTTTCTTGGAAATAAAGTAAGCTCTTCATTTTCTAGCTTTTACTTCATAGCCGTTCATTTCCCACAGCCCTAGCCGCCACTTCATTTTCTAAATCACGTACAAAAGTTTCTCACCTCATCTCAAAAATTCATTTGCATCTTGAGAAAAATTACAGTAAGTTTCCATGGCTTCTCTTCCTCTTTCTTTTTCCATTTTCTTTTATTTTCTTTTGTTTTTCTTCATCATATGCTCGGCCTCCACCTATATTTTCGACCACCATCTCCTCTCCTCCTCCACCATGGTCGTCCACCACTCCTTATCTCCATCCCATGCCCTTGGCCGTGCCCATAGATCTAGATCCATCACCAAAATCAACACAAAAATCCATCACAAGCCTATTTAATCACCATTTCCTATGCTATTTTCCATGGCCTCCTTTATTCCTCCACTATATGTTTCCTTCCCGACCATACTTCATTGCCTAGCCGTGCCATGATGTGCACTGGACCTAATCAAGATCATGGCCGAGCCATCTAGACCCATTGCCAAGCCTAGTTGAACCAAAACCCCTCCTTTAGATTGCCTTTTTGCATTCCATGTTGTAACTCCTACCCTTCATATTCCATGGCCTTAGCCGTGCCTTTTGAACCATGGCCGAACATAGGTGCTTCAAATCTGGTCTTAGCCAAGCCAAAAATACTTGTGGCCGAAGGGCCTCACGAGTAGTCTATACAAATTCTTTGTACAGGTATATATATTCTATGATATAAGTATATCTGATAGTACAAATTTTTTAAGTATATATATGGTATATATTATCTGTTAGTATATATAAATCTTGTATAGATATAGAGTTACATATCTTGTTATTTGTATATATTTCAAGTTATATGTTTGTTTATTAAAATATTGATTTAAAGGTATATATATATATATATGTACATGTGTTATATAATACGAGTTTACATATATAGGAAGAGTCTGTTATCAATTGTCTTGACAGTTTGCAGTAGATTTATGTTTGAATCTTTTGGTTAGCATATATATATATATATGTTTGCATATTTGTTGTTTTATATATATTTTATATGTGTTCTCTGTTCTACATATTTAAAGGTTATAAATTATAAGGTTGTTTATACACTAGCATGTTGTTTTAAAGGTATATAGTATGTATACATTATTAGTTTTATACTGTAATTATTTATAAAATCAAAGTTGTATAATAAACAGGTTTTGTAACTTGCGTTTTGAAAAGATGCATTTACTGTAAATTTTACGTAAGTTTATTATATACTCACTCAACACACACACACACACACACACACATATATATATATATATATATATATATATATATATATATATATTGTAACGACCCCGGATTTTATATAAATTTAAATTGATAATAAATTTATTTTTTGAATAAAAATTGTAAAATTAATGGTAAATTGATCTGAGTTTCCCCAATATCAAGTAATTATATATTAGATCATATGAATTTAATTGTTCTATATATGTGACTTGGATTTAAATTTCAAGTAAATGGTTTAATAATTTGAATATATATATGTAAATATATATATATTGATAATTGAATTTAAATCTTAATATAAATGGTTTAAAGATAAATATAAAAATATAGATAATTGATACAAGTTCAAAAATAAATAACTTTAAAATTTGAAATTGATGGGTTGTGTTAAAAATAAAAATAAATTAATAATAAATATTTAAGTTAGAAATAAAATATAAATATGTAAGATAAACTATAAAAATACAAAGTAAACACTAGCTAAAAAAATAAAATAAAATTAATAACAAATTAAATTATAGGAATTCACTTATATTACAAAATAATAAGATAAAATAAAAATTAGAAATAAATAAATAAAAGCAAAAATACAAATATATATGATAAATTTATAAAAAGTTAAATTATAATAAAAATATAAAGTAAAATATAAATCTTGATATCATAAATCAATACAAAGTAGTACAAAGCAGTAAAACAAACAAAAATAATAGAAGGAATTTATTTATATTACAAAATTATAAATTTGAAAACAAAATAATAAACACATAGATAAATTTTAATATCATGTTAATTTGAACTTCATTTATAAGACAAAGCAATAGAACAATATATATATATATATATATTTATATAAGTAGGAAAAAAACAAATAAACAAATATGTGAAGCTTGCAAAGGAAGACATAAAGTACCAAGGCAATTAATGCCATATTCTCTAGCCACCATAATAGATTATCAGCCAACAAAGATAACAGCCTGGTCAACCATATAAAGAAAAAATCTAAGTTGTACAAACAAATAAAAATATATCACTTGTACAAATTATTACCCTATAACTTTATTTTATATACATCATCTTCCCATTTCAATTCGATCATTTTAAAAATGAAGAAATACCATCTAAAATCTAAAAAAAAACTTCCACTTAAAACAAACAATTCAAATCAAATACAAACCAAAGATCAAACAGACTTCAGCAAGCAAAGATACTCGAGCATGTCTCAGCATATATGGAACTCTGTTCATCTTCACAAAAACACTATGAGTAATATTTACTTAAAAAAACTTAAATATCTGAATTAGTAACAAATTTATATCTGGAAATGTTGAAAATTGTTCCTGTGTATATATATGAGGATGTGAATGTGTGCATGTCTGTATGCATGTGTATATCTCTGTTTTATGTCACAGGGTTTTAAAATAAGCCAAGATTCAAATTCTCTTTAACAAATCTCGGTTAGGTTCTAGTTTTTAGATCAGAAATGATTGTTTAGACATAGATTAAATTTCAAAAAAATAAATTTAAGAAAAAGTAGCTAGAATTTTATCTGGAAAATGGAAAAGACAGTAAGAATTTTAAAACAGGTTAAAATCAAATATTTTGATTTGATGATTCAACTATATAACTTGAATCGACTTTGAAAACTATGATTTTTAAAAGGAAATTCAGATTTTATATTGTTGTATCGAGTGAGGAAATCGGGGTTGACCAGAAAATGGTTTTTAGGAAGTTTCTGGTGATCTACTTGACTGTGGAAGTCGGGGCTCTTCCTGGAGACGGAAGGATGATCAGGGGGCCTGGGAAAATTGTCAGGGAGTGGATCAAAGCATGGATTAGGTGGTAATTGATTTCTAAAATTTGTAACCCTAGTTTTATACAGGCTTAGTAATTTGATCACCACAGCCTTTAGGGTTGATCGAGTTCAACCAAACACAAGGGGATGGAAGCATAGACGTTGGCAATCGTGTGGCCAAAGTTTCTGGTGTTCCGATGAACGGCGCCGGCTGTTCGAGGCATTTTCTAGTGAGGGTTCTGGTTCCAATTTTAACTAGATTTCTCGTTTTCGATCAAGGGTGTGTGAAGGTGTTTTGATGATCGGAGTGGGTTGCTGCATCGATGGACGATGTGTTGGAGGGATTATCGAAGACCGGAGGTGATTCTGGCGATGGTGCATATGCACAGGCGAGGTTGTATCAGTGGGGTTCGTGGATATTTGGGGAAGATGAGAAGTTCTCGGGGTCGAACCCGAGGAAAAGAATGGGTCACTCGAAGGAGGGAGTGTGTGGAATTACTCGAAGTCAAGCTCGGGTGAATCTTGAAATAGCTCGAGTTGGTGATCAATATAGTTTTTGAATTAAAAAATTAATCAAGTTTTTTAAACACCGTCCTAATTAAATGTTTTATACCAGTTTGGTTAGTTAGATAAAGTCTTAAAAATAATTAAGCCTAGGTGTTTAAATTCCTTATTTAAGAAGAAAAAAAATTATTAAGCTTATTATAGATAAATAAATTTAAAATGGTTTAATAATATACGTAACTTTTATTTTGAAAATTTATTTTAAATAAACTTTATAATATTAAAGGTTAGCTAATTTTGTTTATAAAAAGGATGTTTTAATGGTTCATTAACTTTTAAAGCTTAAAGTTAATTTACTTGTTAAAGGAAATTAATTATTGGAAGTGAATTACTTAATAAAAGTAATTAAGCTAAATTTGTTAATAATTTAAGTTTGATTAATCAAGTAATTAATGAATAATTGATTTAAAGGATAATTAATTCCTTAAAAATAATTACTTAAATGAAAGTAATTAGGGATGGATAATTATTGATTAAAGATTGATTAATCAAGTATCTAAAGGATAATTAATTTAAAAGAAGAATTAATTAATGTGATTAATTAATTAAGGTAACTAATTTGAGAATAATTAATTAATTAAAGGTTAATTAATTAATAGAAGTGATTAAGAAATGATTATTAATTAAGTATTAATTAATTATTGTAATTAATTAAGGATAATTAATCAAAGGATCAATTATTAATTAAAGGTTAATTAATAAATGATTAAAGAGAAATTAGTCAAATTGATTTGTAATTAATTAATATTAATTAACCAGGATTAGAAATTTATTCATAAGTAATTAGTTTGATTTAATTTAAATCAGATAATTTAATTTATTTTTTTCCTTATGGATGTTTGGATTTTATTGAATGTTTGAATGCTTTGATATTCCTCATATGTGATGCTTTGTGATACGAATTATCCTAATTTATGTTGTGATCTGTTTCTCTGGGATGAATGCAATTAATTCCCTGTGATGTAATTTATTATCTGTGATATATATCTATCTGTGATCTGTGTATGAAAGTTAAGCGTTATAGTTTATACCACTTATCAAATATATTGTTGTATTTGAATCTGTGATGATTAAATGATGTAGCACAATTGTGTTAAACCCCTGGACCACACTTTTACACACACAAATATGGATTTCACGAGGAAATTGGTTAAGTCATAGAAAATTTAAATTTAATGTTTTTGAAATTGAAATTTTAATTTCAATTGATTTTGGATATGGGTTTGGGTTAAATGTTATGCTTTTGAAAAGGAGTTTTTGAGAAATAAGTTATTTTGAATAACTTGGTAAAGTTTTCAATTTAAATAAATTAATTTGAATTTGAATTCAAAAAGAATTTGGAATTGAATTCCATGTTTGGAAATTTTGGTTAATATGTTATAAATGTGTTTATATGAAGTTAAACCATTTTAAAAGTATGGTTTTGAGAATTTGAATTTAACCCAAGGACTGTAACTCGTATAAATGAATCAGATTTTCCGAAATGAAACCTATTTGTTTTCAATTAATAGAAGCTTTCATATAAGGAATGAATTTCCAATTTGTGTCAAAAGAATTCCAAGTTTGAAAGGAAAATGGTTTTCCGAGTTATGAATAAACCTTTGTGAAAGTTGTTGAACTTTGTTGAAATTGGTAAGGTGTACCTTTTGTATAAAAAGGTCAAAATGGAATTGTTTTGAAAGCTATCAGTTAAATCTTTGTTTTAAAGATTGGACGAGTTAATCCAACTGAAATGGAAATCTATGAATAGATCTTTGTGAAACTGGGTGAACTTTGTGACTTGATTTTTTTGTGTGTAAAAGATTTAAAATGGTAATGTGTTTAAACCATTTGAAAAAGTTTTGGGTAATAAGTTGTGACTTAACTGAAATCCCAATATCCATATGTTTTCAAGTATTACGCTCATTATTCGGTTTAGCCGGGAGAGGACTTTGTGTCATATAACCCATTCCAAATAGTGATACGACGTAATTGGATAGCATTTGAAGACCGGTGTTGAAGACCGGGTGTTTGCGAGAATGATAGGATAACCTATCGATTGTCTCTACACTGAGTAGCTATGGTATAGAGATTTCCTAAGTGATGGGAAGTCCGATCGGGATTGTGAATACCCGGATTGCAACGGCTTCTTTAGAAATACCTTCGGTTCTGTTCGAACACCGAACAGACTTGTATGGTTGTATGTCTGACATTACACTTTGAGATATAAAGCTGATTTCTTTCAAATACATTTCTGTTTGATGGCGGAGATTTATTCTCTTAGCTTAACACCCTTCTCTGAGATGTACGAGCTTAGAGGTTATGTAGTTGAGGGTTATCAGTAATATATTCCCAATTTGGTAGTATGGCATGCTGAGTGCTGCTGTGTGTTGCTGATCATTTGTTGATCAAAGCATGGCTTTAGTGTAAAGCTTAGCTTTGTGGACGAGACCTCATCGAGCCTCACAGACCGGTAATGGTCGAAACAGGAAAGTGCGGCAAGGTTTCAGGGGTAGCTCCCGTAGGGTATGTCCATTCCTTCTGGAAAAAGGTGGTATCATGGTATGGAGCCCAGATATTTACCTGTGTGGTTGCTCCAATCTCATTTACTCTGTGTGATTGTTGCTTTGTGATCGAGGTACCTTGGATAAAGGTCGTAAACGACCGGGGGTGGCATATCTTAGGTTTACTACCCGGGAAGGGAGTAACCGGCCTTGTTTTGGCAGAGAGCGGTAATCTCTCGGGGCATCACTCCAGAGTCGTTCCTACGTGGCATAGGAAGTTCCTTAGCATGACCATTTATTGGAAAATCCAAAGAAACAATACGAGCCCTTTACGATTGCAATTTGTATAACCTGTCTCCTCGGGCGGCAGCTATAGCAGGCATAATATAATGGTACCTATGCTGGCTAAGATTAATTTTATATTTTCGAAATGTTTTCTACACTATGCACTAGTAATAATATCAAAAGAGTTTTTCTCTCGTAGGAAGCATATTTGACTATCATAAGAAGAAATCTCCTCCTAGCCTGCGATTGCATTGTGTGTGCGGTGGGAGGTCTTATGGTAGTTTCATTTTCCAAAAAGCATTGTGGATTTCAATGTTTAAAATTCTTTTGTTGTTTGTTTAAAAGATAAACTGTTTTTTTTACTCACACCAGTCCCATGACTGAATCACAGTTTATTGTTCCCTTCCTAAACTCTGGGTGCCCATAAGTTTCCACACGTGCAGTCTAGAGTTGGGTTTTTCAGATAGTCAGGTTTAGTAGACTAGTTGGAGCTAGTTCAGTTTTTTGGAGATCATGACTGACCTTGCTTCTCTTGGTGCAACGTGATGGGGGTTCGAGCTGATGTTGGAGTGGTTGGACTCAGCCTCTCTGACTGATCATTTGGAGTTATCACTCTTGTTATTTCCGGTGTATCATTATTTATCTCTAATATTGTTGTATCATATAGATATCATTGTTGTATATCATTCTGGATATTGTATTCATTGGAGTTGTATATGATATCATCCATTTCTTTCTTCCGCTGTGTTGTTATACTTAATGGTGTTATAAGCTCCGGAGAGCCAGATTCGGCGTTTGAATCTGTGGCATTTTGAGTACAAGTGAAGTATGGGTGCCGATTTTCGAAGGTCGAGTTCAGGATCTTCACATTTGGTATCAGAGCTAAGGTTGAACTTTAGCTCAGAAGTATAACACATTAAGTAGCTCATTAGAGATAGGGTGAAGTATACCCTAGAATGAGTATCCCTCAGATATCCGTTCGAATGCCTCAGTAAATTCTCTTACTATTCTTTGATAGTGAGTATGAGTGCAAGAAGAGGATGAGATAGGGACAGGGGAATACGACTATAAATGGTCAATACCCTATAACAACAAGGAAACAATCTTTTCTCCATCAATCTTTTTTGTTCAGCATCTCTTTTCTCAATTCTTTGATAATTCCTGGTAGATCCAGGAAGAAGATTTGATATATTTGTATGGGACATAAACTCCAAATAAGTCAGAATTATTTGATTGGATGAATTGGTTGCTTTGGTTGCTATGATTGATAGGTATAATTTGGTTTCTAAACTAAAAGTTTTGAAATTGTATCCATATATCTATCTATTTTTGGGTCCGGATATATTCTACGAATGGTTAATTATCCCTTCGAACTAACCAATGTCACTGCATATTTTGTAGATCTGGATAACCCGAGTATCTTGTGAAGTGTCAAAAAGATTCGTTCTTATATCTATAATTGATATTCTGATTTGGTAAGCCAAATGCAGAATAGATGTTCAGTTGATTTGATGAAATATTCTTCACCTGTCTTTGTGCCTCCCTTGCAAATTTCGTGGACGAAATTCTTTTAAGGGAGGAAGGTTGTAACGACACCGGATTTTATATAAATTTAAATTAATAATAAATTAAATTTTTGAATAAAAATTGTAAAATTAATGGTAAATTGATCTGAGTTTCCCTAATATCAAGTAATTATATATTAGATCATATGATTTTAATTGTTGTATATATGTGATTTGGATTTAAATTTCAAGTAAATGGTTTAATAATTTGAATACATATATGTAAATATATATATATATATATTGATAATTGAATTTAAATCTTAATATAAATGGTTTAAAGATAAATATAAAAATATAGATAATTGATACAAGTTTTAAAAAAAATAACTTTAAAATTTGAAATTGATGGGTTATGTTAAAAATAAAAATAAATTAATAATAAATATTTAAGTTAGAAATAAAATATAAATATGTAAGATAAACTATAAAAATACAAAGTAAACACTAGCTAAAAAAATAAAATAAAATTTAATAACAAATTAAATTATAGGAATTCACTTATATTACAAAATAATAAGATAAAATAAAAATTAGAAATAAATAAATAAAAGCAAAAATTCAAATATATATGATAAATTTATAAAAAGTTAAATTATAATAAAAATATAAAGTAAAATATAAATCTTGATATCATAAATCAATACAAAGTAGTACAAAGTAGTAAAACAAACAAAAATAATAAAAGGAATTTATTTATATTACAAAATTATAAATTTGAAAACAAAATAATAAACACATAGATAAATTTTAATATCATGTTAATTTGAACTTCATTTATAAGACAAAGCAATAGAACAAAACATATATATATATATATATATAAGTAGGAAAAAAACAAATAAACAAATATGTGAAGCTTGCAAAGGAAGACATAAAGAACCAAGGCAATTAATGCCATATCCTCTAGCCACCATAATAGATTATCAGCCAACAAAGATAGCAGCCCGGTCAACCATGGAAAGAAAAAATCTAAGTTGTACAAAAAAAAAATATCACCTGTACAAATTATAACCTTGTAATTTTATTTTATATACATCATCTTCCCATTTCAGTTCGATCATTTTAAAACTGAAGAAATACCATCTAAAATATAAAAAAAACTTCCACTTAAAACAAACAATTCAAATCAAATACAAACCAGAGATCAAACAGACTTCAGCAAGCAAAGATACTCGAGCCTGTCTCAGCATATATGGAACTCTGTTCATCTTCACAAAAACACTATGAGTAACATTTACTTAAAAAAACTTAAATATCTGAATTAGTAACAAATTTATATCTAGAAATGTTGAAAATTGTTCCTGTGTATATATATGAGGATGTGAATGTGTGCATGTCTGTATGCATGTGTATATCTCTGTTTTATGTCAAAGGGTTTTAAAATATGCCAAGATTCAAATTCTCTATAACAAATCTCTGTTAGGTTCTAGTTTAAGATCAGAAATGTTTGTTTAGACATAGATTAAGTTTCAAAAAAAATAAATTTAAGAAAAAGTAGCTAGAATTTTATTTGGAAAATGGAAAAGACAGTAAGAATTTTAAAACAGGTTAAAATCAAATATTTTGATTTGATGATTCAAGTATATAACTTGAATCGACTTTGAAAACTATGATTTTTAAAAGGAAATTTAGATTTTATAGTGTTGTATCGAGTGAGGAAATCGGGGTTGACCAGAAAATGGTTTTTAGGAAATTTCTAGTGATCTACTTGACTGTGGAGGTCGGGGCTCTTCCTGGAGATGGAAGGATGATCAGAGGGCCTGGGAAAATTGTCAGGGAGTGGATCAAAGCATGGAGTAGGTGGTAATTGATTTCTGAAATTTGTAACCCTAGTTTTATATAGGCTTAGTAATTTGATCACCACAGCCTTTAGGGTTGATCGAGTTCAACCAAACTCGAGGGGATGGAAGCATAGACATTGGCGATCGTGTGGCCAAAGTTTCTGGTGTTCCGATGAACGGCGCCGGCTGTTCGAGGCGTTTTCTAGTGAGGGTTCTGGTTCCAGTTTTCAACTGGATTGCTCGTTTTCGATCAGGGGTGTGTGAAGGTGTTTTGATGATCGGAGTGGGTTGCTGCATCGATAGACGATGTGTCGGAGGGATCATCGAAGACCGGAGGTGATTCTGGCGATGGTGCATATGCACAGGCGAGGTTGTATCAGTGGGGGTCGTGGATATTTGGGGAAGATGAGAAGTTCTCGGGGTCGAACCCGAGGAAAAGAATGGGTCACTCGAAGGAGGGAGTGTGTGGAATTACTCGAAGTCAAGCTCGGGTGAATCTTGAAATAGCTCGGGTTGGTGATCAAAACAGTTTTTGAATTAAAAACTTAATCAAGTTTTTTAAACACCGTCCTAATTAAATGTTTTATACCAGTTTGGTTAGTTAGATAAAGTCTTAAAAATAATTAAGCCTAGGTGTTTAAATTCCTTATTTAAGAAGAAAAAAAATTATTAAGCTTATTATAGATAAATAAATTTAAAACGGTTTAATAATATACGTAACTTTTATTTTGAAAATTTATTTTAAATAAACTTTATAATATTAAAGGTTAGCTAATTTTGTTTATAAAAAGGATGTTTTAATGGTTCATTAACTTTTAAAGCTTAAAGTTAATTTACTTGTTAAAGGAAATTAATTATTGGAAGTGAATTACTTAATAAAAGTAATTAAGCTAAATTTGTTAATAATTTAAGTTTGATTAATCAAGTAATTAATGAATAATTGATTTAAGGATAATTAATTCCTTAAAAATAATTACTTAAATGAAAGTAATTAGGGATGGATAATTATTGATTAAAGATTATTAATCAAGTATCTAAAGGATAATTAATTTAAAAGAAGAATTAATTAATGTGATTAATTAATTAAGGTAACTAATTTGAGAATAATTAATTAATTAAAGGTTAATTAATTAATAGAAGTGATTAAGAAATGATTATTAATTAAGTATTAATTAATTATTGTAATTAATTAAGGATAATTAATCAAATGATCAATTATTAATTAAAGGTTAATTAATAAATGATTAAAGAGTAATTAATCAAATTGATTTGTAATTAATTAATATTAATTAACCAGGATTAGAAATTTATTCATAAGTAATTAATCTGATTTAATTTAAATCAGATAATTTAATTTATTTTTTTCCTTATGGATGTTTGGATTTTATTGAATGTTTGAATTCTTTGATATTCCTCATATGTGATGCTTTGTGATACGAATTATCCTGATTTATGTTGTGATCTGTTTCTCTAGGTGAATGCAATTAATTCCCTATGATGTAATTTATTATTTGTGATATATATCTATCTGTGATCTGTGTATGAAAGATAAGCGTTATAGTTTATACCACTTATCAAAATATTGTTGTATTTGAATCTGTGATGATTAAATGATGTTGCACTATTGTGTTAAACCCCTGGACCACACTTTTACACACACAAATATGGATTTCACTAGGAAATTGGTTAAGTCACAGATAATTTAAATTTAATGTTTTTGAAATTGAAATTTTAATTTCAATTGATTTTGGAAATGGGTTTGGGTTAAATGTTAAGCTTTTGAAAAGGAGTTTTTAAGATATAAGTTATTTTGAATAACTTGGTAAAGTTTCCAATTTAAATAATTTAATTTGAATTTGAATTCAAAAAGAATTTGGAATTGAATTCCAAGTTTGGAAATTTTGGTTAATATGTTATAAATGAGTTTAGATGAAGTTAAACCATTTTAAAAGTATGGTTTTGAGAATTTGAATTTAACCCAAGGACTGTAACTCGTATAAATGAATCAGATTTTCCGAAATGAAAACTATTTGTTTTCAATTAATAGAAGCTTTCATATAAGGAATGAATTTCCAATTTGTGTCAAAAGAATTCCAAGTTTGAAAGGAAAATGGTTTTCCGAGTTATGAATAAACCTTTGTGAAAGTTTTTGAACTTTGTTTTGAAATTGGAAAGGTGTACCTTTTGTATAAAAAGGTCAAAATGGAATTGTTTTGAAAGTTATCAGTTAAATCTTTGTTTTAAATATTGGACGAGTTCATCCAATTGAAATGGAAATCTATGAATAGATCTTTGTGAAACTGGGTGAACTTTGTGAATTGATTTTTTTTTGTGTAAAAGATTTAAAATGGTAATGTGTTTAAACCATTTGAAAAAGTTTTGGGTAATAAATTGTGACTTAACTGAAATCCCAATATCCATATGTTTTCAAGTATTACGCTCATTATTCGGTTTAGCCGGGAGAGGACTTTGTGTCATATAACCCATTCTGAATAGTGATACGACGTAATTGGATAGCATTTGAAGACCGGTGTTGAAGACCGGGTGTTTGCGAGAACGATAGGATAACCTATCGATTGTCTTTGCACTGAGTAGCTACGGTATAGAGATTTCATAAGTGATGGGAAGTCCGATCGGGATTGTGAATACCCGGATTGCAACGGCTTCTTTAGAAGTGCCTTCGGTTCTGTTCGAACCCGGAACAGACTTGTATGGTTGTATGTCTGACATTGCACTTTGAGATATAAAGCTGATTTCTTTCAAATACATTTCTGTTTGGTGGTGGAGATTTATTCTCTTAGCTTAACACCCTTCTCTGAGACGTACGAGCTTAGAGGTTATGTATTTGAAGGTTATCAGTGATATTTTCCCAATTTGGTAGTGTGGCATGCTGAGTGCTGCTGTGTGTTGCTGATCATTTGTTGATCAAAGCACGGCTTTAGTGTAAAGCGTAGCTTTGTGGACGAGACCTCATCGAGCCTCACAGACCCGTAATGGTCGAAACAGGAAAGTGCGGCAAGGTTTCAGGGTAGCTCCCCTAGGGTATGTTCATTCCTTTTGGAAAAAGGTGGTATCATGGTATGGAGCCCAGATATTTACCTGTGTGGTTGCTCCAATCACATTTACTCTGTGTGATTGTTGCTTTGTGATCGAGGTACCTCGGATAAAGGTCGCAAATGACCGGGGGTGGCATATCTCAGGTTTACTACCTGGGAAGGGAGTAACTGGCCTTGTTTTGGCAAAGAGAAGTTGTCTCTCGGGGCATCACTCCAGAGGCGTTCCTACGTGGAATAGGAAGTTCCTTAGCCTGACCATTTGTTGGAAATTCCAAAGAAACAATACGAGTCCTTTACGATTGCAATTTGTATAACCTGTCTCCTCAGGCGGCAGCTATAGCAGGCATAATATAATGGTACCTATGCTAGCTAAGATTAATATTATATTTTCGAAATGTTTTCTACACTATGAACTAGTAATAATATCAAAAGAGTTTTTCTTGCGTAGGAAGCATATTTGACTATCATAAGAAGAAATCTCCTCCAAGTCTGCGATTGCATCGTGTGTGTGGTGGGAGGTCTTATGGTAGTTTCATCTTCCAAAAAGCATTGCGGATTTCAATGTTTAAAATTATTTTGTTGTTTGTTTAAAAGATAAACTGTTTTTGTTACTCACACCAGTCCCATGACTGACTCGGAGTTTATTGTTCCCTTCCTAAACTCTGGGTGCCCACAATTTTCCACACGGGCAGTCTACAGTTGGATTTTCCAGATAGTCAGGTTTAGTAGACTAGTTGGAGCTAGTTCAGTTTTTTGGAGATCGTGACTGACCTTGCTTCTCTTGGTGCAACGTGATGGGGGTTCGAGCTGATGTTGGAGTGGTTGGACTCAGCCTCTCTGACTGATCATTTGGAGTTATCACTCTTGTTATTTCCGCCGTATCATTATTTATCTCTGATATTGTTGTATCATATAGATATCATTGTTGTATATCATTCTGGATATTGTATTAATTGGAGTTGTATATGATATCATCTATTTCTTTCTTCCGCTGTGTTATTATACTTAATGATGTTATAAGCTCCGGAGAGCCAGATTCGGCGTTTGAATCTGTGGCATTTTGAGTACAAGTGAAGTATGGGTGCCGATTTTCGAAGGTCGAGTTCAGGATCTTCACATACACACACACACACACAACCAGGCTATTCAAACTTATATAAAATAAGATGTTTACAAATTTTAGGTATAATGATATGAAAACCTATATTATAGTTGCTGGAGTTTTCAATTCTACTTCGAATACTAAAGTGTGTTTATATATATATGGTCTGAATTTGTTATTTAAGAAGCCTGTTCTTGGTGATACATAACTATAGTCCAAATATTGTTTATATAAATGTATTGTTCAAAGATATATATATATATATATATATATATGTGTGTGTGTGTGTGTGTGTTTAGATTGGTTAAATAGATTAGTTCATATATATACCGCTAAAGTATAGAAAATACACTTATTTCATTGTGCATAATAGCTGTTATACTTATATATGATTTAGCAAAACTGGTTTAAAAAGGATAATATATATGTTTGTTTTATATTCTCATTAATATGTATTATAGGATATGTATATAATATACATCTTACCGGTGACAACATTTTATAAAGTGTATGATATATAATTATATAGTATAGTCATAGTTTATATGTTAGTTTTGTGTGTCAGTTATATATTTTTTTATGTTAAATTTATTTTATTTTATTTGTTGCAAGACCTGAATATTGGCTCATAATCTTCTCCTCGAATCTAGTCGTGCTTTTCGTGCTTTGCGGAGTTTGGATTTGTGTTTTGAATTTGATCTCTAGCTTTAGAGGTGAGTTTATCACTCTCGACAAATCGTACTTATATAAATGTGAAACGAAGTCACTTGAATGTGTAGTAATTGATATGCTATGTTATATGATCACATCTGCCTATTATCTGACATTATATGATGATATTACCTGTTTATATACTTGTTACATCACATGATATTCATTTTAACTAATTACGGATTGAAATGATATATTATCCGTACCACTTGACCTAAGTTAGAAAATATTATATAGACCCGTGGTTAATTTTAAAATATGATTTTCTAGAAATCATTAAGTATTCTAAATGTAAAAATGTGAAATTTTGACATAAATTGGATTTAAATGATTTGAACAGTGATTTCCTAAAAGCTAAAATTTTATAAGTTGATAAATAGTTTAAATTGTAATTTAAAATTTGATTTAACTTAATAATTGAAATATGAGTTAAAATGGAAATTTTAAACTTAACTTAGTAATTAAAATATTTATTTATAAAATGGATATTTTTTTTGTAAAAGAAAACATCAAGTTATTTGTTAAAAATAAAAGTTAAGCAACTTATAGTGAATTTTGACTTAATGTAAATGAATTATAATTTAATTGGATATTTATTAATAAAATGTTATTTTATTAAATTTATAAGTTAAATGATATCCTGATAAATAATTTTGAAAAGTGAAATAAGTTTGATAAGTAAAAAAATGATAAAAGTGGAAGATATATTGTTTAAAAATGTCATAGTAATAACAGAAATTGTAGCATTCCAGAAATGCTGTGGTTTCAGTGTATTGTTTTTCAAATCTACTACTGCCTCTACAACAGCAGTTTATAAGTGCTACTGTTTCTGAATTGTGTTGTTTTTCAATTTTACCACTATACTTTCAGCAGCATTTTCTAAGTGCTGCGAATACTGAAAATACAATGTTTTGAAATATTGTAATTGCACGAATGAACTTAGAAATTTCTACACTTTTTGAAATTGAATATTTGATTTGAAAGTATAATGACTTCATATTTAAATGGTTTAAATGAATATGTTTTGATTTGAAATATAAACCATTTTGAAATTTATAACCACGTGTTATAATAACGGTTGGAGGTTATAAAGTGTGGCTAGAGGTGGGCAATTGCTGCAGCTTTGTGCTACCCCAGTCACCTTAACACTATTATTTTGTATAGTTTACTTTACTTTGGACATTATTTTACTGCTTATTAGATAGTTTAACGGATTTTTAAAGGATGTGCGATCCCAAGCATCCTTTAAGTTACCTGTGCATTGCTATTACAGTTCACTTGAGTTGGTTTACATTGTATAAGTATGTATGTCCTGACTCGAGTGTTTGTATTTTGCTTACGCTCGGGTCAGCCTGAGTATCACAGCTTTTGATTCATCTTCTGGAGCTTGAGATTTGCTGGAGCTTATTCGTCTATCTGTTCATCTATTTCTATTCCAGTTATTTCTTATTCAACCTTTGCTTTTGTATAAGTTGACTTATGTATTTAGACTTCTGTTGTATTTATTTTCATACTATGATATTTTGTATCTGTTTTGAGAGTATGTGTAACGACCCGTAAAATTTAATGGTTTTAAAGGTATATTTAACTGGAAATTTGTGAAATTTTAAACAATAAAATTTGAAATTAAAAATTTATTATTTGGAATACGTCTATTTTAATATAGCAACTGGTAAATTTTCATCTGATAATATTGAAGTTTGTTTTCCTGTGAAATTTCATTTCAAATCAAACCGGTTAATAACAGTGAATTTAAAAGTTTTCCAAAACCAAAATATGTCAACAGGAGAAAATTTATTCAGATCATTCTGAATCAGACTGCGAAATTCGTTTTTCCAAATTTGGACTTCTACTGCTCCGTTTATCTTAATTCTGGTAAAATAGCAGCATTTTTCGGTACCGATTATCGACTTTTGGTCGGACGATCGTACCACTAATATCTGTATACCGTTTTGATCCTCTCATCGTGTTGATCTCAATGGTATATTTATTTCAGTATTTTGAAGTCCGGTACGCAACAGACGCAATATAACAGTTCGCGGTACCTGGACCATATTCGTAACTTTTAAAATTCTCTCTGTCGTTACAGTGTAGCCGTGTACTCCAAGAAATAGTCAATGACTTTAATAATTTTCGCCTAAGTTAAAGCTGTTGAGTGCTGACTGTTCAAATTTCTTTCATTGTATATTATATTCGTTCCCATTCAATTGCTCTTCCTTTCCATAGATCTAATTCTCGGCCTTCCCATCTACCAAAACTTATCTCCTTCAATTCGCCCTCATCTCACCAGTTCCACACCACCCTTCACGGCTTCATCTCCACTTCCACTGTGAATCGCCACAACACAACAACCCGCCACCTCCTCCGTTCTCTAGCCTCGGCCACCAGAAACCGATCAAATCCAAGTCCCCTTCACCTCCAGCCTACAACCCATACCCACCGGCCTTCACCTTTTCTCACGAAAACCAAGCTCATGCTTCTGCTCACCTTCCTCCTTTAACTCGCCTTGAGCACGTGCCTTGCGGCCATCAACTGCACCATCCCACCCGTGTCCCTTCCTTCCGGGGTTAGCGACAACCATCACCTCTCTCTATGGCATAGATGTAAGTATGCATTTATATACCTCTTTATATCTAAGTTTTATACGTTGTTAATTATATGTATATCAGTAGCAGTTAATTTGTTAGAGTTGAAGTATATATTTGTGTGAGTGTTGTTTATAAAGTTTGAAAGTTGTCTGTTTTTTTGTTAAGTAAGCATTTATATATATATACATAGCTTTAAACTTTAAGGTATATAGGTGTAAGTTTTGGGCATAGGGTAATAGTGGTCTGTATGTGTATGTTCAAGTTGCGTGTGACCTATATGATTTATGTATATTTAATAAAGATATATATAGCTTGAGCTTTGGTTTGTGTTATGTTATATATACATTGTTAAGTGTACGCACGATTTGTTATGCATGTTTGTTACAATACGCTAGTATATTTATAATATTTTAATAATATACGCATAAAGTTATAAAGTATGCATGTTATATTTATGCTATTTACTGTTTTTCATATAAATATATATATATATATATTAAGGAAATATGTTAGTACAGATTTACAACATAATATGTTTGTCTTTACATAAGTTATATATGAGTACGTTTGCTGTATATAAGTTGTAACTGATCTAGTGAGTGGTGTATATGTTACTTACGTTAACATTAATATTTTGGAAAGTATATGAATTTTCAAACATTGATTTTAAATTTTTAATATAAATATTTCGTTTGGATATTGGTTTTATAGATATATATGTCAGTGTTTAAGTCTTTGTAAATAAATATGGATTTTGCTGTTGAGTATATTTAATGTATACTCATTTTTGGAGTTATATTGATATGTTCACTTTAAGTTTATAGCAGAACTGTTATATTGCAGTTTAGATATGTAGGGGTAATGTCACATCCTAGAATTTTCGACTTTCGAAAATTCGACATCGATACTCACTTTATCGACTGCCGAGCAATCGAGTGCCGGAAACTCCAATAGTGAGGGTTTTAGAAAGAAGAAAAAGTAGAAGAAAAGATAGAAGAGAAAGAAAGAAGAACAACAGAACAACATCAGAACAGAAAAACAATATCAGAATCTTACACATCGCAGCGGAACAATATATAATAGATAACACTAGTCTTTTAAAACAAAGAACTGTATCAGTTTTTATACATGCATCAACAGAGTCAATATACAACTCAATACAACAATGGACAGTTATATAACTTGTCCTCATACAGAATACACAGCGGAATAAATACTATCAGATACAAATACTACGTCTCGTCCTCCAGCTTATCTCCAAAGCTCCAGAATATCCAGAATATCCTGATAATCTAACTCTAGACTGCCCGTGTGGAAATTGGTGGGCACCCAGAGTTTAGAAGGGAACAATAAACTCCGAGTCAGTCATGGTGACTGGTGTGAGATCGTAAAACAGTTATCTTTAAAATAAACAGAGGAATATTTTTAAAGTCAATTCGAAATGCTTTTGGAAAATGAAACTACCATAAGACCTCCCGCCACACACACAATGCAAACGCAGAATTGGAGGAGATTCCTTCTTATGATAGTCAAAGATGCTTACTACGCAAAATCAAATCATTTTTGATATTATTATTAGTGCATAGTGTAGAAAACATTTCGAAAGTATAATATTAATCTTAGCCAACATACGACCAGTATCGTATGCCTACTATAGCTACCATGTTCAATAGCAGGTTACCGCCACATTCCATGGCAGGTAATACAACTAATACCGTACAAGTCACGTATTGTTTCTTTGGATTTCCAACAAATGGTCAGGCTAAGGAACTTCCTTTTCCACGATGGGTACGTCCCTGGAATAGACGACCCGAGAATCTAACGTTACGGTTAGATCTCTGCCAACACAAGGCCGGGTTACCTCTGCAAAAATAGGTAACTACTGACACGCGTATGCCATCCTCCGATCGTCACCGATCTTCCCGAGGATCCCCGATTTCCAACAAACCACAAAGTAATAATAACTGTGCAGCAACCACAGAGGTTAAGTATCTGGGCTCCATACCATGATACCACCTTTATCCAGAAGGAATGACATACACTAAGGGGCGCTACTCCCTAGAACCTTGCCGCATTCGTCCTGTTTCGACCATTTCCGGGGTGTGAGGCTCGACGAAGTCTCGTCCACAAAGCTACGCTTTCTCAAAAAGCCCTGCTTCGGGTCAAACAAAATGATCAACCTATGATCACAAAGATATAAGATCAAACAAATGATCATATCACAAATGACCAAACACTGATCATTTCACAGCAACACTCAGTATGCCACGTTACCAAATTGGGATATATCGCTGATAAATTTCAACTACATAACCTCTGAGCTCGTACGTCTCAGAGAAGGGTGTTAAGCTAAGAGAATAAATTCTCCGCCACCAACAGAAATGTATTTGAAAGAAATCAGCTTTATATCTCAAATTGTAACGTCAGACACACAATCCATACAAGTCTGTTCCGGGATCGAACAGAACCGAAGGCACTTCTCACGAAGCCCTTGCATTTCCGGATAATTTTCTAATCACGTCCAGACTTCCCGTCACTAAGGGTGATAAAACCTCTAAATCGAAGATCAGTCGATGTAGAGTAACTCGACGGTAATCCTTCCGTTTTCAAAAATATCCGGTCTTCAACACCGGTCTTCAAATGCGATTCATAACGACGTATCACATATTCGGAATGGGTTATACGACCCCATGGTCCTTTCCCGGTTAACCCGAATAGTGAGCGTAAATTCAAAAATAAGTGTGGCATTCAATTTCATCCAATTCACAACAAATACCTACTCAAGGTAATTATTGATAGTCGGTTATTTAACTATCAATAAAGATGCGCAACATCACCAGATTCCAAATAATTTTCCAAATTTTTTCATCTTCAAAAATATCTTTTACTAGATATAAAATTTTCACACTTAACCATTTGAAAACAATTTCAAATCAATTCCCATACTTCAAAAATAAATCAATATTTATTTTTAAAACAACTTCGCTTTCTTTTATAAATTCCGTATTGAATTTATACTTTCGAATATCTACTGATATTCGATTTTCAAATCGTTTTCAATATTCAATTTCAATTTATCTTTAAGAAGATAAACCCTCAAAACATTTCATTTCATTTTGGAGAACATTTCCATACTTATTTAAAAATAAGTGTTTCACAAATCTATTCATTTTCAACACTTGAAAATATTCGATATACTTAAATCAAATTAAGTATATATTCATTCTTTAAGGAAATCATTCTTTTAACCCCTATTTGAGTCAAAACGAATGTTGCGTAAAACATCGTTACGACGACTCGAAATCACTAGTATAGGGATTCGTAATTAATATCGATATGTAAATCCAAATACTAGATAAAAACATTTCCTTTCGGAAATCATTTACTATAACAACAGTGTTATAGTCCACCATTTCCTTATTTCTCGAAAACGCCTATTTCAACAAGAACTGTTGAAATCTATGCTTTCGATTCACAATACATTTTAAAACATCTTTAAAATGTTTAACTTCATTTTTAATATCACTTCTTCAAAAATGAATCCATTTCACTTAACAATATATTCACTGTCCAAAATCGTGAATAAAATTTACTTAACCCCATTTCAATCATTTCTACACAGTTTTATCACATTCAATCTATTTTCGAATTTATAAGCACGTTTATAAATTCTATTTCTCTTTTTAATAACAACTTCGACTTATAAACCTTCTTTTATCAACTTCTATACTTAACTTATCAAAATAAGTGACTTTGGGTTCATAAACAACTTTTATAAATTTTAATTCCATTTATAAAAGCTTCAATACCAAATCAATTTCAATGTTGATTTCAAATTTTATTTTCAACGTTCGAATAAAATTTCCACATTGATTTCTCAAAAATTCATTTCTAAATATTAAATCAATTACAGATTGATTTCAAATTTTATTTATTGCTACAAAAATAAATTCCTTATTGAATTCATTTTACATTGATTTCACAACTTATTTTAATTTACCAATTAAATTTCAAACTGAATTTCCAACTTATCTTCTTTTAAATAAATTCCTTTTTAAGAAAATAAATTTCAATCGTTTCTTTCAATTTATTTAGAAATCCAGATTTTAAATTAATTTCCTCAACTTAAAATCACTATTATACGAAATTCATTTATTTAACATTTTCACTTTATTCTGGAAATAAATTCGATAAGATTATAAAAATCAACCTTTATTCTTTTAAATTCTTTTCTTCAAATTTATTAAATTTCTAAATTCAATTCACTTAGAAATTTTCTACTTGAATTTCAAAAATTCAATTTCGTTTATCTTTGGAATCCAATGATGTCAAAACATCCATTCAGCTAAATTTTAGCTTTCAACAATTTCCAAGCATCAATATGATTAATAGCATCACTATAATCATTCACAGATTCATATCACAATAGAAATGAATTAAATAAATGTGAGGGGTCCAGTTGGATCCCTCCAACCTGTTTCCCTGCATCCAAAGACGTCAGCACAATACCAATTCCGCTCCAGTACGGAATTATCGCGGTATATAGGTTTTTATAAATCCGCTTACTAACGGCGCAATAGGGTCTCATCCGCTATACGAGGCGGGAAATCATCAATCCAATATATACATATGCCAATATGTATATATTGCTATATATATAGATATATCCTAAAATATCTAATACCACAATCAACATAGCCATCATATCAATCAATAATAGCTGAAAGTTCCACTTCATTTTTGAGTGAGAAAAATCTCACCTTAGCTTTTTAATTTGCATTCCATTCCAATCCTTCTTTTGTTTTCTTTGTAGTTTTGACCTTGTATAAAATTTTATACGGTTAATTAATAATTGAACTAATCAAACAAATTCTATTATCCATTTCATAATTTTAATCAACCGCTAAATTTATTTAAACTAAAAAGTTTTAAATTCAAAACTAAATTTTCTTTCTTTAATTGAAAAATAAATAGTATATACCTATACTTCTTTACTGTTTACATTTAAAATCTACATATTAATATTTAAACTAACCCATCAATTCATTTTCCCTTTGAAAATTTTTAAATTACCAAGTAATTTATAGATTTCAAAAATCTAATTTATACAAACCTTCAAATATTTTAAAATTCATATATATCTATTTTCAAACTTAACTATATATATAATTATTTCTGTTCAATCTATATTATTCCTGTATATAACTTTTGAACATAACAGTAATTAAATTTACTGGAAAATCATTTCATAAAACAAATCTACCTATTATTATTATTAATTTGCTCGTTCAATATATCTCTGTAAAATAAGAATCTGATTTTACAATTTCTCTTCAACCGATACATCTATTTACAAACAGAGATCCAACTGTATAAAATTTTTGAATTGAAATTTAAAATAGAAAATGTACCTCACAGACAAACGCAGATTTCACCACTTAGACGAACTCGTCTCCGGCCTCGACTTCGACATCGAGAAATCCTAACTGCCACGACCCCACTGCCCAGCGATGATACGCTGCCCCTCCTCGACTCCGACAAACCCCCCAAATCGACATCGCCTGCACGCGAACTCGAGTCGCGAATCAGACTCGATCGAGTCTCCCCAAATTCGTCGCCCCCCCCCAATAACCTCGTGCCCGTGTGCACAGGAACGCCGCCGCCGTCATCGCCTGGGTCGCTGCCGTTCGCTCGCCCACGAAGTCGTGAGTGATTCGCGATGCCCCACGTCCTTCACCCTCGCGCGCGCCGTTTCGGCTGAGTCGTGCCTCCACCTAGAGTCGCGCGCGCATCGATTTCCTCATGAAATCGACTTCCAGTCGCTCGCGATTTACTTGAATAAATTTGAAAAACGAGGCGCCATTATTTACTTTATGAAGAGGGATGAACTGAGGGAGATGACTTTAAGTCGCGTGATAGTTTAAAACTGAAGGGGAGGGTTTTATTTGTACTTCGAACGACAGGGGCCATGCTTGGCACGATTTATCTCGTGATTCTCGGCTTGATTAAAGGCTGAAGTAAGGGAGATAACGTGGTTTTGATATTGACACCTTTTAAATTAAAAATTCAAATTGAAGTCGATTGAATTTTCAATGCGTTTAACTATCGTGTGCTCACGTATCGACTCCCAAAATTACGAAAATTGAAATCCGGTAATAACACAATATTACGGACCCAATGGAACTGGTTTCGTCGAATTCCGAGACTGTTTGAAAAATGACTATTTTTAACTATCGGTTAAATGATATAAATTTCAAAACTGACCAAACCAATTCGAAATTGGATTCTGAAGCTTCTGTTATCTTCAGAATTATCAACACGAGTTTTATAAGCTTTCCAAATATTTTTCTCTAGCTTTAAACTGAAGATTCAAAATTTTTATCCAGCATTAGATAGATTAAATTTTATAATTTAATCGTCAATTTCAAAGTTATATCGGGGATTCAAATTAAATCATCGTTCAAATATTTAAAATTAATTAAATATTCTCAATTTGATTTGGTCAAAATTCTGGGTCGTTACAGACTTCCCTCCTTAAAAGAATTTCGTCCTCGAAATTACAAGTTAGGGAAAGTGGTCCTTAACTCGTCTACTATCTTTCACAATCCAATAGTTTTATCAATTCTCGAAACAAATCTTTCTACTAAAGATTCGTTATCAATTCAACTAATTTTCCAATTCTAATTATAAGTTTCCGAACAACATTGTTTAACTTCTAAATTCAAATTCGAATTCGAATTCAAATTTAAACTTTCAAAATTTTCTCAAAAATTTTCTAACGCCCTAAATTCCCGAAAAATTTCGCCAGCGTCTCCTTTGCGCGGCTAATACGGTACGACTACAAAACGTCCCTACGGACTCTCAGATTTCAAAAAGAAAAAGAAAAAGCCAAGCGGCTAGAGAGAAATCATCAAAAACTCATATTAAAACTCAAATACGTACCTTTTTCGAGCAATTCAAATTATCTTCGAAAATCAAAATTCCAATTCCTTTACAATACCTGTATATCTACTAGCCATAATATCTAGTTACATACATACAAACCATTTTGTTACAAAATTTTCAATATAAACTGCTTATACATTTCTAGCTTACTATTGAAGTTACATTCGTTTCTAAACAAAATGAATTCATATCTATTCAATTTTTTTCATTTCAAATTTCATTTGAATTACATTTCACATTTCAATTTCTCATTCGAATTCAATTCACTATTTTGGTTTATAACCACTTATATTAAACTGAATTTCAAATTCCATATGAATTTTAATTCATCTCAAACCATATTAATTTGTCATTTCTTCAATTAGTTTCAGTTACTAATTTTATTTCAATACTTTACTCTACAAATTCGAAATGAATTTTTTTCCAACATTCAATTTACTTTCATTAAATTGATTCACTTGTACTTACATTCATTTAACTTCATCCTTTTAGTTAAATTTATTCTATCAAAATTCAATTTGTATAAGTTATCAACTTATTTCTTATTTCATAAATATTTTAAATAGGATTCCAGAGTCTTTTCAACTTTTCAAAAAATCATTTTGAAAACAATTCAAATTATCCTTTGAATTTCCAAAACAAAACCCAAATTTTCCAAACAACTTCCATTTAAAACAATTTAGCAGCAATTTCTCTTTTGGAAACCTGAAAATGAACATCGATGATGCTGCAGTCATTACCGAAGTTATTTTCCAGCGACCGAAAAGAGTTTAGAGCTTTTCATTCCTTCAAAATACTTTTCAAAACCTTTGAAATTCATTTTCAAATCAAAAAGGATTTAAACTTTTCAAATCTCCAAAATTTTCAGGTTCTTTTCAAAACATTTCCAAATACTTCTCCGGAATTCCGTTTTAAATTATAAGTTACAATTATAATTTATATTCTCAAATTTCATTTATATGTGAATTCATTTCTTAGCTTTGGAGTTACGATTTGAATTTCTTATTCAATTTCATATAAAAATGATAACATTTCTATATTATCACTTTTCTAACATCCATGCAACCATATACTATAATTTACAGAAAATCATTTCTTTTATATACAAAAATAGTCTTGGGTAAAATTATCTCATTCACCCTATTTTAAAGTCAATACTGTGTCGGTTTATCCTGTTTAGAGTTTAGAAACCCCTATCGATTTCAGTTAGCTAGACTGCACCGACCAGAATCCATAAACAATCAACCGATAAGTCAACACAATACAAAACAATTTTATATTCAAATAACAAATACGCGCTCATATCTATTATTACACTCAACTCATTCTAGAGTACTACTGACTCTATCTCTAATGAGTAACACCCAACAGAGCAGGGTTGTCGCTTAACCATATGCTCTGATACCACTTTGTCACATCCTAGAATTTTCGACTTTCGAAAATTCGACATCGATACTCACTTTATCGACTGCCGAGCAATCGAGTGCCGGAAACTCCAATAGTGAGGGTTTTAGAAAGAAGAAAAAGTAGAAGAAAAGATAGAAGAGAAAGAAAGAAGAACAACAGAACAACATCAGAACAGAAAAACAATATCAGAATCTTACACATCGCAGCGGAACAATATATAATAGATAACACTAGTCTTTTAAAACAAAGAACTGTATCAGTTTTTATACATGCATCAACAGAGTCAATATACAACTCAATACAACAATGGACAGTTATATAACTTGTCCTCATACAGAATACACAGCGGAATAAATACTATCAGATACAAATACTACGTCTCGTCCTCCAGCTTATCTCCAAAGCTCCAGAATATCCAGAATATCCTGATAATCTAACTCTAGACTGCCCGTGTGGAAATTGGTGGGCACCCAGAGTTTAGAAGGGAACAATAAACTCCGAGTCAGTCATGGTGACTGGTGTGAGATCGTAAAACAGTTATCTTTAAAATAAACAGAGGAATATTTTTAAAGTCAATTCGAAATGCTTTTGGAAAATGAAACTACCATAAGACCTCCCGCCACACACACAATGCAAACGCAGAATTGGAGGAGATTCCTTCTTATGATAGTCAAAGATGCTTACTACGCAAAATCAAATCATTTTTGATATTATTATTAGTGCATAGTGTAGAAAACATTTCGAAAGTATAATATTAATCTTAGCCAACATACGACCAGTATCGTATGCCTACTATAGCTACCATGTTCAATAGCAGGTTACCGCCACATTCCATGGCAGGTAATACAACTAATACCGTACAAGTCACGTATTGTTTCTTTGGATTTCCAACAAATGGTCAGGCTAAGGAACTTCCTTTTCCACGATGGGTACGTCCCTGGAATAGACGACCCGAGAATCTAACGTTACGGTTAGATCTCTGCCAACACAAGGCCGGGTTACCTCTGCAAAAATAGGTAACTACTGACACGCGTATGCCATCCCCCGATCGTCACCGATCTTCCCGAGGATCCCCGATTTCCAACAAACCACAAAGTAATAATAACTGTGCAGCAACCACAGAGGTTAAGTATCTGGGCTCCATACCATGATACCACCTTTATCCAGAAGGAATGACATACACTAAGGGGCGCTACTCCCTAGAACCTTGCCGCATTCGTCCTGTTTCGACCATTTCCGGGGTGTGAGGCTCGACGAAGTTTCGTCCACAAAGCTACGCTTTCTCAAAAAGCCCTGCTTCGGGTCAAACAAAATGATCAACCTATGATCACAAAGATATAAGATCAAACAAATGATCATATCACAAATGACCAAACACTGATCATTTCACAGCAACACTCAGTATGCCACGTTACCAAATTGGGATATATCGCTGATAAATTTCAACTACATAACCTCTGAGCTCGTACGTCTCAGAGAAGGGTGTTAAGCTAAGAGAATAAATTCTCCGCCACCAACAGAAATGTATTTGAAAGAAATCAGCTTTATATCTCAAATTGTAACGTCAGACACACAATCCATACAAGTCTGTTCCGGGATCGAACAGAACCGAAGGCACTTCTCACGAAGCCCTTGCATTTCCGGATAATTTTCTAATCACGTCCAGACTTCCCGTCACTAAGGGTGATAAAACCTCTAAATCGAAGATCAGTCGATGTAGAGTAACTCGACGGTAATCCTTCCGTTTTCAAAAATATCCGGTCTTCAACACCGGTCTTCAAATGCGATTCATAACGACGTATCACATATTCGGAATGGGTTATACGACCCCATGGTCCTTTCCCGGTTAACCCGAATAGTGAGCGTAAATTCAAAAATAAGTGTGGCATTCAATTTCATCCAATTCACAACAAATACCTACTCAAGGTAATTATTGATAGTCGATTATTTAACTATCAATAAAGATGCGCAACATCACCAGATTCCAAATAATTTTCCAAATTTTTTCATCTTCAAAAATATCTTTTACTAGATATAAAATTTTCACACTTAACCATTTGAAAACAATTTCAAATCAATTCCCATACTTCAAAAATAAATCAATATTTATTTTTAAAACAACTTCGCTTTCTTTTATAAATTCCGTATTGAATTTATACTTTCGAATATCTACTGATATTCGATTTTCAAATCGTTTTCAATATTCAATTTCAATTTATCTTTAAGAAGATAAACCCTCAAAACATTTCATTTCATTTTGGAGAACATTTCCATACTTATTTAAAAATAAGTGTTTCACAAATCTATTCATTTTCAACACTTGAAAATATTCGATATACTTAAATCAAATTAAGTATATATTCATTCTTTAAGGAAATCATTCTTTTAACCCCTATTTGAGTCAAAACGAATGTTGCGTAAAACATCGTTACGACGACTCGAAATCACTAGTATAGGGATTCGTAATTAATATCGATATGTAAATCCAAATACTAGATAAAAACATTTCCTTTCGGAAATCATTTACTATAACAACAGTGTTATAGTCCACCATTTCCTTATTTCTCGAAAACGCCTATTTCAACAAGAACTGTTGAAATCTATGCTTTCGATTCACAATACATTTTAAAACATCTTTAAAATGTTTAACTTCATTTTTAATATCACTTCTTCAAAAATGAATCCATTTCACTTAACAATATATTCACTGTCCAAAATCGTGAATAAAATTTACTTAACCCCATTTCAATCATTTCTACACAGTTTTATCACATTCAATCTATTTTCGAATTTATAAGCACGTTTATAAATTCTATTTCTCTTTTTAATAACAACTTCGACTTATAAACCTTCTTTTATCAACTTCTATACTTAACTTATCAAAATAAGTGACTTTGGGTTCATAAACAACTTTTATAAATTTTAATTCCATTTATAAAAGCTTCAATACCAAATCAATTTCAATGTTGATTTCAAATTTTATTTTCAACGTTCGAATAAAATTTCCACATTGATTTCTCAAAAATTCATTTCTAAATATTAAATCAATTACAGATTGATTTCAAATTTTATTTATTGCTACAAAAATAAATTCCTTATTGAATTCATTTTACATTGATTTCACAACTTATTTTAATTTACCAATTAAATTTCAAACTGAATTTCCAACTTATCTTCTTTTAAATAAATTCCTTTTTAAGAAAATAAATTTCAATCGTTTCTTTCAATTTATTTAGAAATCCAGATTTTAAATTAATTTCCTCAACTTAAAATCACTATTATACGAAATTCATTTATTTAACATTTTCACTTTATTCTGGAAATAAATTCGATAAGATTATAAAAATCAACCTTTATTCTTTTAAATTCTTTTCTTCAAATTTATTAAATTTCTAAATTCAATTCACTTAGAAATTTTCTACTTGAATTTCAAAAATTCAATTTCGTTTATCTTTGGAATCCAATGATGTCAAAACATCCATTCAGCTAAATTTTAGCTTTCAACAATTTCCAGGCATCAATATGATTAATAGCATCACTATAATCATTCACAGATTCATATCACAATAGAAATGAATTAAATAAATGTGAGGGGTCCAGTTGGATCCCTCCAACCTGTTTCCCTGCATCCAAAGACGTCAGCACAATACCAATTCCGCTCCAGTACGGAATTATCGCGGTATATAGGTTTTTATAAATCCGCTTACTAACGGCGCAATAGGGTCTCATCCGCTATACGAGGCGGGAAATCATCAATCCAATATATACATATGCCAATATGTATATATTGCTATATATATAGATATATCCTAAAATATCTAATACCACAATCAACATAGCCATCATATCAATCAATAATAGCTGAAAGTTCCACTTCATTTTTGAGTGAGAAAAATCTCACCTTAGCTTTTTAATTTGCATTCCATTCCAATCCTTCTTTTGTTTTCTTTGTAGTTTTGACCTTGTATAAAATTTTATACGGTTAATTAATAATTGAACTAATCAAACAAATTCTATTATCCATTTCATAATTTTAATCAACCGCTAAATTTATTTAAACTAAAAAGTTTTAAATTCAAAACTAAATTTTCTTTCTTTAATTGAAAAATAAATAGTATATACCTATACTTCTTTACTGTTTACATTTAAAATCTACATATTAATATTTAAACTAACCCATCAATTCATTTTCCCTTTGAAAATTTTTAAATTACCAAGTAATTTATAGATTTCAAAAATCTAATTTATACAAACCTTCAAATATTTTAAAATTCATATATATCTATTTTCAAACTTAAATATATATATAATTATTTCTGTTCAATCTATATTATTCCTGTATATAACTTTTGAACATAACAGTAATTAAATTTACTGGAAAATCATTTCATAAAACAAATCTACCTATTATTATTATTAATTTGCTCGTTCAATATATCTCTGTAAAATAAGAATCTGATTTTACAATTTCTCTTCAACCGATACATCTATTTACAAACAAAGATCCAACTGTATAAAATTTTTGAATTGAAATTTAAAATAGAAAATGTACCTCACAAACAAACGCAGATTTCACCACTTAGACGAACTCGTCTCCGGCCTCGACTTCGACATCGAGAAATCCTAACTGCCACGACCCCACTGCCCAGCGATGATACGCTGCCCATCCTCGACTCCGACAAACCCCCCAAATCGACATCGCCTGCACGCGAACTCGAGTCGCGAATCAGACTCGATCGAGTCTCCCCAAATTCGTCGCCCCCCCCAATAACCTCGTGCCCGTGTGCACAGGAACGCCGCCGCCGTCATCGCCTGGGTCGCTGCCGTTCCCTCGCCCACGAAGTCGTGAGTGATTCGCGATGCCCCACGTCCTTCACCCTCGCGCACGCCGTTTCGGCTGAGTCGTGCCTCCACCTAGAGTCGCGCGCGCATCGATTTCCTCATGAAATCGACTTCCAGTCGCTCGCGATTTACTTGAATAAATTTGAAAAACGAGGCGCCATTATTTACTTTATGAAGAGGGATGAACTGAGGGAGATGACTTTAAGTCGCGTGATAGTTTAAAACTGAAGGGGAGGGTTTTATTTGTACTTCGAACGACAGGGGCCATGCTTGGCACGATTTATCTCGTGATTCTCGGCTTGATTAAAGGCTGAAGTAAGGGAGATAACGTGGTTTTGATATTGACACCTTTTAAATTAAAAATTCAAATTGAAGTCGATTGAATTTTCAATGCGTTTAACTATCGTGTGCTCACGTATCGACTCCCAAAATTACGAAAATTGAAATCCGGTAATAACACAATATTACGGACCCAATGGAACTGGTTTCGTCGAATTCCGAGACTGTTTGAAAAATGACTATTTTTAACTATCGGTTAAATGATATAAATTTCAAAACTGACCAAACCAATTCGAAATTGGATTCTGAAGCTTCTGTTATCTTCAGAATTATCAACACGAGTTTTATAAGCTTTCCAAATATTTTTCTCTAGCTTTAAACTGAAGATTCAAAATTTTTATCCAGCATTAGATAGATTAAATTTTATAATTTAATCGTCAATTTCAAAGTTATATCGGGGATTCAAATTAAATCATCGTTCAAATATTTAAAATTAATTAAATATTCTCAATTTGATTTGGTCAAAATTCTGGGTCGTTACAGGTAAGCTTTGTGTTCATATAGGGTCTGCATATCAGCCTGAATTAATAATATATAATATATATAAAAAAAAAAAATTTATTTTATTTTCAATATTAAAGTTAAGTTATCGATTTGAAAAATATTATTTTAAATATATATTGATCTTAATATACGCGCTTGATTAAAACAATGATTTTAATATATTGGTTGTTCCTATCTAACTGATTCCGATCATTTCCATCTATTCTTGATATCAGCTTTGATCGTTGAATTCGGGCCAATCCCGCTTTGCTTTGAAATCCATGTCTGGAACCATAACTCACTCTATCGTCGAGTCTCTCTCTCTCTAGCCTCGAAAGGTGAGCAATCACTCACGATTTAACGTTCTTATATTTATTAAATTTGATTTCAATTGAAACGACAATTGAAATATGCTGCTGTAGTTATTTAAGTTGTTATATATGCTATTATCTGTAACTGTTCATCTGTGGGATATGACACCATATCCCGTTGTTCTTATTATATTGTTATTGATGATATATCTATGCCTGTTATATTATTTCTATATCTGTTATCACTCTGCAAGTTCCCTGTTAGTATAGAAATCACTATGGGTTGAAATGATATATACCCGAACGGACTTTAGAATAGGAGAAAATCGTTATGGGTTGAAATGATAAACCCAAGCGATTTTCATTTGTATTGAAATTGGGATTACGGGTCGAAATGATATCTACCCGTATATATTTAAATTTCGGATTGAAATGATAAATATCCGTATCACTTAACCATATGATGTATATATACAGACACCGTTGGTCCATATATATAAATATTTTGAAATTGAATTCTATGGTTTTGGAAAGAATTATATGGTTTTAACAAATGTTGATTCTTAGAATTTTATATATAAATGGTAATGATATATATAGATTTAATAATGATATTTAATTTAATTAAGATGGATTTAATCCATATAATATGTTAAGTATAAAATTTATATTTCAAAATAGATTTTGGTAAAATTTTTGAATAAGTTAAGGTTGGGATGATAATTTGAATTTAGTAAAGAATTTTATTTATTTAAACCAATATAAAGCTTATTGAAATTGAAATTTAAGATATGATTTATAACTTGAGTTTGATTTAAATAATTTAATGAATATTTCTTGTTTAAATAAATTTAAGAAAATATTTAGTAAAAATGAAATTTAAGGCTAGTTAAATGATATTGGATTATTAAGTGAATATTCCCTGATTAAATAATAAATGAAGTTAAATCAAGAGCTATTTGAAACTGTTAAATTTAACTTTGAAATTGCTGAATATAAATGTTTTGAAATATATTGAAAATTTAAATGATCTGTTTAGAAATGAGTTAAATTGATGAATTGAACTTTGAATAAATTTGAATTTGGGCATTGAGTTGTTTTGAACCGATTTGTGGAATTAAGGAAATTATAAATACTTTACTTTATAAATTATTTAACCTATATATACTATTTTGGAAAATAGTTATATTTGAAATGAAATGATATTTGGGATTTTGGAGTATAAATTAAATTGAAATGACCACGGTGTTATAATGTATATTTCCACCTTGTAGATAGTTCCGAAGATCCTTAGAGGATGGTTATCCCCAAACATCCTTTAAGTTACTTGTATTTCAATTGATATTTCACTTGAGTTGGATTTATTAGTATAAGAATGTTAATCCTGACTCGAGTGTTTTGTGTTTTGCTTTACGCTCGGGTCAGACCGAGTGATACAGCATTTGAGACTCACCTTTGGAGTTTGGAGCTTCCTTTGGAGATCCAACTATCGCCTCAGCTTTCAGCTCTTCTAGTTGATGTGTTCAGAGAAGTCATCTGTTGTACTGAAGACTTCACTGCATGTGAGATATTCTGTTGTATTTTATTTCTAACTCTGATGTTTATATAGTAGCTTCATGAACTACTATTTTATCTATTCCGCTGCGTATTATTGTATTACTCTGTGTCTGTGATTCTGTGATTGATTTATTTACTGCATATGCTGAGTTTTGCCAAATTTAAATTAACAATCTGATATTTTGAATTATTCAATTCTGACATGTGTGGATTTATTGTCGATTTGAATGGTCCAAAATAGCGGGTCGTTACAGTTGGTATCAGAACTTTGGCTCTAGGCGAAACTTATCATATATTGTAAATTTATTTACAGAATCACTTTCGTTTGAGTTTAATCTCTTCCTTTTGACTCGATTTCCTTTGAACTTTGGAACGTTCCCTACGGTTCCCAAAATTCATTCTTGTCTCTCTCTATTAGTATTCTTTTGATTCTTGAGTATCCCATAACTCCACTTTGAATGATCTCTATAAGAATAGGCGATCCCGCCAATCTTTGAAGGAATTGTGAAGGGGTGAAACTTCTTTACAATTAGCATTGATTCACCGGAGATTTATATATCCCTCGGTTTAAAATGCTGCTATCTTTTGCTATGTCGAATTCTATCTTTGGCGATCGAATGTCGATTTGCCTTAGAATTCGGCACTGATCTTATTTTGGAATCACGGTTGATCGGTTAAGGTCGCCCGCGATTTATATACCTGTATCGATCTATTGTTTTGTAATTAATTATCTCATTTTCGTTCGAACTTATCTTCGAATCAGAAATCCTAATCGATTAGAGTCCCTCTAATTTGAATCTCTATCTTTGTTTGAAATCCATTCTTAAATCATCCTTTGAAATCGAGTTTGTTTATATTTTAGAAATTATTTTCTAAACCGAAATTATTATTTTGATAAGTATGATTATATTCTATATATAAAAGTGTAATGTTTTCGATAAAGATTATAAACCCTTTTAAAATAAGAATTTGAGGTTTCGAAAGGATTTGTAATTTTGAAAAACTATATAAGAACTTTGATTTATAACTGAAGGATTTTAAATTTGAAATTCGAGAATTGAACTCCAGTATTTTGGAATTGGTTTTAAGATTTTGAAATATATAATAATAATAATAATATGATTTAAAAATATTTTCCGAATAAGAAATGTTTCAAATGATTTTAATGAGTTTCAAAGAAATTTCAAAAGAATTTTTGAGAAATAGAAGTCCATAACTCACTTATGTCGCTGGAAAATAATTTCGGTGATGAGTGCACGCATCATCGACATTGATTTTCGAGTTTCAGAGTGAGGGATAGGCCACTTCAATAGCTTTGCTATGCGAGTGATTTTGCAAAACCAATTTTGATTTCAAGATTCCGAAGTAAGATTTGATATTCGAAAGATATATGTATATATATATATTTGAAATGATTTGAAGTAAGCCGGTGTTCATTCCTCGAGTTTTGGATTTGATATAACCCTATCTATTAAAATTGATTTACTGATTTGTTGCTGATTTCCAACTCTTGAATTTGAAAATGATTTCTTCAACTATTTTGAAGGTTCGAGCACTTCCAAATCAAGGTTAAATTTTTTCAAAAGCTAGGAATTTTGAAAATTATAAAGTATATAAGTTTGTTTTGAATGTTTAAGTATGAAGTAATATGGTTTAAATAAGTTGAAACTGTTTTGTTAAGTAAATGAATAAGGAAAATTTTAAATTTTTCTAAATATGGAATTTAGATTTGAAATGTTTTGAAAGAATTTGGTCTTCAAATATTTTGAATAAAGTTTAGTTAAATGTTTTAACTTAATAACATCTTTACGAAACTATATATTCAACAAGTTGGAATAAATATATAAGTTGTACGTATGCTGTTTTATTCGCAAAATTAATTTGATCCCGGTTTGAGTACACAAGTTCGAGGTGGATTACACCATTTCATGTTAGGATTTTTCATTTGATTCTTGATGGCGAATATTTGATATGGATTTTGGGCTTGATTCTTGAATTCTCTATCGTAGTATATGGCTATGCAAGGAGACCGATGGATTCTAGTCGAGAAACCATATCGAAATCCGCATTAGGGAAGTCGAATGGACAATACTAGTTCGAAAGCGAACTTGTGTGATCGAGCGAACGATCGAATGTGATTCTGTGAAATGATGGCGTACGTACATCTTATATTCTATTATCATTGATATATTTTGACGCTGAAATTGAAGCTGTCGAGTTAGAATATCTTTGCTTACTAAAAGAAAATTTCCAATTTAAATTACAAAGATATATAACCCATAAAAGCAAAGATATTCAATCCCATATGGCTCTTCATATAGCGAAATTTATTTTGTAAATTTGAACCTTATATAAAATGAATCTTATGTAAGTATAAGATGATTTTGAAACATTTGATTTTGGAAATGAATTGGTTGACTTAAATTATATTGATTTGGAAATTTGGTTTTATTTTCTAAATTATTATTTTGGAAACTTTGAAACTAAAGATATTTAATTCGAGAAGAAATAATTTGGTGAAATTGTATATGATTTTGAAATCAAACTGAAATTGAAACAAATTGAAATTTGAGAACCTTGTGTTACTAAATACTTGATTTGGGAGTTGTCGAACATATATAAAATTGATTTGTATGAGTATGAAATTGATTCTAAAACTATAGATTTGAAAGGGTACTTAATTTGAAGTGAAATCTTATATAATTGAAGTCTATATAAGTATGATTTGATATACTATTGATTTTGGAAAGTATTTGATTTGAAAATTAAATCTTATATATAATGGATTTTATATAAGTACGATATTTGAAAGTGATTGAAAAGGTACTATATGATACATATTTTCGAAGTAAAAGATATGGAAAGTGCCTTCTGCTTGATATCCGATTTGTGGCCACATCTTGGATTCATTCTATCGATATTATTTTCTCTGATTTTGGTTTTCCGGATATGATACTCGAGTGTCCTTCGAATTCCATGGCGTTACCCATGGTCTTATCGTTCTCTCGTGACTGCATAGCGCAACTGCCTGGCTGAGTCTTGCCTAGGGGTACGGATTGTTTCCTGGGGGATCCAGGCGTAACCATTGTGTATCCTGCAATCTGTGTAGGTCGCGAATAGTAGCGCAAATGCTTGGCTGAGTCTTGCCTGGGGGTACGGATTGTTTCCTGGGGGATCCAGGCGTAACCATTGTGTATCCTGCATTCTACTAGTCATCATGGCGTAACTCGCAGGGCTGAGAAAGCCTACGGATATGGATTGTTTCCTGGGGGAACCAGGCGTAACCATTGTGTATCTGCGAACCATGGTTAGACAAAGGTTTTGTTCGTTTTGATTGGATTGTACTTTCCATATCTGTTTTTTTTTAAAGTTTTTCCAGTATTTTCACTAGGTGTTGAAACAGGCCTACTAAGTACCTGGAGAATTCTAGTTTTGCGCCTGATCAACGCACTACCAGACTCTACAGGAACAAGGATAAACTTGTTGAAACATCGAGTTATAAAAGTATTTTCGAAAGAAAATTTGTTTCGACTATAAAGGTATTTTATTATAAAAGTATTTCCAACAAAGAAATTTTGTATTAATATTTGAAATTTAAATTCTTATGGTTCTAATTTACTATTCGTGCCCGATACTATTGTTTTGAATCTATCTTATCTACTCAGTTTATTTATTCACCTATATTCTGTTTTGCCAAGTCCCTCTTCTCCTTGTTGACTATATCCCTTTTAAATATTGTTTATTTATATACTATATGGTTTAATAGAAATTTTAGTGTTATAAATATTTTAGAAGTTATTAATTAAATAAACAGATTTAAAGAAATGATTATTGATTTATTAATAATATTTGAAAAGTATTTTAGATAGAATTAATAAATTTATGAATTGTGGATTTAATAGCTTCTTTGTAAATATAAGTAATAATGTAAATAATTGTTTTCAAATGGTTTTCATACATTTATAAAGGTGTCATTTAAACATAAATGGTAGTATAAAGGAAGCAAGAAATTTTACAAATGGATTTTTGAAAGGTTTTAAGTATATAGGATAATTGAATTACAAATGAAGTTTTCAAATTTTAAGTAAAATTTATATAGTTTAAATTAATTGTTTAATCTTGACTTTCAATCTATCTTTTCTGTCTTGTTGTTTCTATTCTTCTACCTCATTCCTTTTCGGGGACGAAAAGTTTTGAGTGGGGGAGAGTGTAACGACCCGCAAAATTTAATGGTTTTAAAGGTATATTTAACTGGAAATTTGTGAAATTTTAAACAATAAAATTTGAAATTAAAAATTTATTATTTGGAATACGTCTATTTTAATATAGCAACTGGTAAATTTTCATCTGATAATATTGAAGTTTGTTTTCCTGTGAAATTTCATTTCAAATCAAACCGGTTAATAACAGTGAATTTAAAAGTTTTCCAAAACCAAAATATGTCAACAGGAGAAAATTTATTCAGATCATTCTGAATCAGACTGCGAAATTCGTTTTTCCAAATTTGGACTTCTACTGCTCCGTTTATCTTAATTCTGGTAAAATAGCAGCATTTTTCGGTACCGATTATCGACTTTTGGTCGGACGATCGTACCACTAATATCTGTATACCGTTTTGATCCTCTCATCGTGTTGATCTCAATGGTATATTTATTTCAGTATTTTGAAGTCCGGTACGCAACAGACGCAATATAACAGTTCGCGGTACCTGGACCATATTCGTAACTTTTAAAATTCTCTCTGTCGTTACAGTGTAGCCGTGTACTCCAAGAAATAGTCAATGACTTTAATAATTTTCGCCTAAGTTAAAGCTGCTGAGTGCTGACTGTTCAAATTTCTTTCATTGTATATTATATTCGTTCCCATTCAATTGCTCTTCCTTTCCATAGATCTAATTCTCGGCCTTCCCATCTACCAAAACTTATCTCCTTCAATTCGCCCTCATCTCACCAGTTCCACACCACCCTTCACGGCTTCATCTCCACTTCCACTGTGAATCGCCACAACACAACAACCCGCCACCTCCTCCGTTCTCTAGCCTCGGCCACCAGAAACCGATCAAATCCAAGTCCCCTTCACCTCCAGCCTACAACCCATACTCACCGGCCTTCACCTTTTCTCACGAAAACCAAGCTCATGCTTCTGCTCACCTTCCTCCTTTAACTCGCCTTGAGCACGTGCCTTGCGGCCATCAACTGCACCATCCCACCCGTGTCCCTTCCTTCCGGGGTTAGCGACAACCATCACCTCTCTCTATGGCATAGATGTAAGTATGCATTTATATACCTCTTTATATCTAAGTTTTATACGTTGTTAATTATATGTATATCAGTAGCAGTTAATTTGTTAGAGTTGAAGTATATATTTGTGTGAGTGTTGTTTATAAAGTTTGAAAGTTGTCTGTTTTTTTGTTAAGTAAGCATTTATATATATATACATAGCTTTAAACTTTAAGGTATATAGGTGTAAGTTTTGGGCATAGGGTAATAGTGGTCTGTATGTGTATGTTCAAGTTGCGTGTGACCTATATGATTTATGTATATTTAATAAAGATATATATAGCTTGAGCTTTGGTTTGTGTTATGTTATATATACATTGTTAAGTGTACGCACGATTTGTTATGCATGTTTGTTACAATACGCTAGTATATTTATAATATTTTAATAATATACGCATAAAGTTATAAAGTATGCATGTTATATTTATGCTATTTACTGTTTTTCATATAAATATATATATATATTAAGGAAATATGTTAGTACAGATTTACAACATAATATGTTTGTCTTTACATAAGTTATATATGAGTACGTTTGCTGTATATAAGTTGTAACTGATCTAGTGAGTGGTGTATATGTTACTTACGTTAACATTAATATTTTGGAAAGTATATGAATTTTCAAACATTGATTTTAAATTTTTAATATAAATATTTCGTTTGGATATTGGTTTTATAGATATATATGTCAGTGTTTAAGTCTTTGTAAATAAATATGGATTTTGCTGTTGAGTATATTTAATGTATACTCATTTTTGGAGTTATATTGATATGTTCACTTTAAGTTTATAGCAGAACTGTTATATTGCAGTTTAGATATGTAGGGGTAAGCTTTGTGTTCATATAGGGTCTGCATATCAGCCTGAATTAATAATATATAATATATATAAAAAAAAAAATTTATTTTATTTTCAATATTAAAGTTAAGTTATCGATTTGAAAAATATTATTTTAAATATATATTGATCTTAATATACGCGCTTGATTAAAACAATGATTTTAATATATTGGTTGTTCCTATCTAACTGATTCCGATCATTTCCATCTATTCTTGATATCAGCTTTGATCGTTGAATTCGGGCCAATCCCGCTTTGCTTTGAAATCCATGTCTGGAACCATAACTCACTCTATCGTCGAGTCTCTCTCTCTCTAGCCTCGAAAGGTGAGCAATCACTCACGATTTAACGTTCTTATATTTATTAAATTTGATTTCAATTGAAACGACAATTGAAATATGCTGCTGTAGTTATTTAAGTTGTTATATATGCTATTATCTGTAACTGTTCATCTGTGGGATATGACACCATATCCCGTTGTTCTTATTATATTGTTATTGATGATATATCTATGCCTGTTATATTATTTCTATATCTGTTATCACTCTGCAAGTTCCCTGTTAGTATAGAAATCACTATGGGTTGAAATGATATATACCCGAACGGACTTTAGAATAGGAGAAAATCGTTATGGGTTGAAATGATAAACCCAAGCGATTTTCATTTGTATTGAAATTGGGATTACGGGTCGAAATGATATCTACCCGTATATATTTAAATTTCGGATTGAAATGATAAATATCCGTATCACTTAACCATATGATGTATATATACAGACACCGTTGGTCCATATATATAAATATTTTGAAATTGAATTCTATGGTTTTGGAAAGAATTATATGGTTTTAACAAATGTTGATTCTTAGAATTTTATATATAAATGGTAATGATATATATAGATTTAATAATGATATTTAATTTAATTAAGATGGATTTAATCCATATAATATGTTAAGTATAAAATTTATATTTCAAAATAGATTTTGGTAAAATTTTTGAATAAGTTAAGGTTGGGATGATAATTTGAATTTAGTAAAGAATTTTATTTATTTAAACCAATATAAAGCTTATTGAAATTGAAATTTAAGATATGATTTATAACTTGAGTTTGATTTAAATAATTTAATGAATATTTCTTGTTTAAATAAATTTAAGAAAATATTTAGTAAAAATGAAATTTAAGGCTAGTTAAATGATATTGGATTATTAAGTGAATATTCCCTGATTAAATAATAAATGAAGTTAAATCAAGAGCTATTTGAAACTGTTAAATTTAACTTTGAAATTGCTGAATATAAATGTTTTGAAATATATTGAAAATTTAAATGATCTGTTTAGAAATGAATTAAATTGATGAATTGAACTTTGAATAAATTTGAATTTGGGCATTGAGTTGTTTTGAACCGATTTGTGGAATTAAGGAAATTATAAATACTTTACTTTATAAATTATTTAACCTATATATACTATTTTGGAAAATAGTTATATTTGAAATGAAATGATATTTGGGATTTTGGAGTATAAATTAAATTGAAATGACCACGGTGTTATAATGTATATTTCCACCTTGTAGATAGTTCCGAAGATCCTTAGAGGATGGTTATCCCCAAACATCCTTTAAGTTACTTGTATTTCAATTGATATTTCACTTGAGTTGGATTTATTAGTATAAGAATGTTAATCCTGACTCGAGTGTTTTGTGTTTTGCTTTACGCTCGGTTCAGACCGAGTGATACAGCATTTGAGACTCACCTTTGGAGTTTGGAGCTTCCTTTGGAGATCCAACTATCGCCTCAGCTTTCAGCTCTTCTAGTTGATGTGTTCAGAGAAGTCATCTGTTGTACTGAAGACTTCACTGCATGTGAGATATTCTGTTGTATTTTATTTCTAACTCTGATGTTTATATAGTAGCTTCATGAACTACTATTTTATCTATTCCGCTGCGTATTATTGTATTACTCTGTGTCTGTGATTCTGTGATTGATTTATTTACTGCATATGCTGAGTTTGGCCAAATTTAAATTAATAATCTGATATTTTGAATTATTCAATTCTGACATGTGTGGATTTATTGTCGATTTGAATGGTCCAAAATAGCGGGTCGTTACAGTATGTATGCAGTAGCTTCATGAACTACTATGGTATTTTATTTCCACTGCGAGTTATTGTGATATTCTGTGTCTGTGATTTTGTGTCTGATTTTATTTGCTCCAAATTTTCTTAACAATCCACTGTTTTAAAGTATTCAAGTCTGACATGTGTGGACTTGTTGTCGATTTGAATGGTCCAAAATAGTGGGATGTTACAGTTTTTTTATTTCTTTTCATTCATACAAGGATTATTTCTTCAATCTACATCCGTTCCTTACAAAAATTTAATTTCCATTCATTTATTCAGTGCTTAATTTCATTTATTTTCATTCATTACTTACAAAATCTCATTTTCATTTGTTCAAATAATGTCAATTTCTTTACATTACTTTATATTCATTTCTCACATAAGTTATTCCATTCAATTGTTTATACTAATCACTGAATTTATTATTCAAGTATTTCATACATTTTATTACAAATTTAGTTTACATTAATTAATTTATATACTTGATTTCAACCAGACCTTAATACTCAGTAGTGCATAAATTCATTCTTAAGTTTCTTACTTTTGAGTTACATTCATTTCCTTTATTTATCAATGGCTTCAAACATTTACTTAAGTTTATAATTCATTTTTTTTAGTATTCATGCTCCACTCAATTACCAAGCATATCCATTCATTTACTTAAGTTTCTAATTACTTACTTACAATACTTACTATTTTTATCTCATTTTATTATAGTAACATTTCAATTATAACTTAAGTTTATAACAACTACAACATCAAATTCTTATTTATTAAAGAATTTCATTGAATACTTTCATCACTTTAAGTTTTACTTGTATAATATCCTATTACATTTCCTTATTAAACATTACAAGTTTTAATATTTGGTAAGTTATATATATGCTTCATGAATGCAATTGAAAGTTATCCAAGTTTATCTCATTTCTTTTAATTAACTTAATGTTCAATAATCATTTCCTTTGTTTTACAGGTTACAAGCTTCAAATTTCTTATATATTTCAGTTATAACTTAGCATTTAATTTTCTTATTTTCATTTAGAAGTTTCAATTATTAAATACTTAAAAATTTCATTTCATTTTCAATAATTAAAATCTCCAATTTATAGAAATTTAAAAACTAAATGCCGGGTTCCATTTCAAATCATTTAAAATAATAGATAGATGTATACACTTACAATTTATATATCCAATTATATTTAAAACAATTTGAAATTTATATTTGTTTATCAAAATAGATCTGTAGTAAAAATACTACAATGGCCTTCCCACTTTGAAACTCAAAAATGAATGTCGACGATGCGTGCACTTGACGCAGCAGCGGAATAACAAAATGTATGAATCTATTGATCCAAAGATGGAATAGAAGATACCGAATGGCCCAAATCCGTTGATCCAAAGATGCCGGATTCTAGCTATCTCAAACACGTTGATCGCGCACGATACCGTGTTTAAAGATCTACAATTCTTCAGACGTTGATCAAGCGCACTTGATACCGTGAATTGGCTTCTACGATCGTTGATTCGAGCGCACTCGAATGCCGAAAGAGGAGATAGGAGATTACACTCAACTACCAATTTAATGAAAGCACAAAGCTAACAAACAAAATTTTTATTCAAAATCAACTCACTTTTACAAATGGCACCACCGGCCTATTTATAGTCTTACATTCTAAAACAGAACACAGTTTCAACACAACACTTAGGTCGTGAACGACCTACGACCTAAAATAGTGCGACCTAAAAAAAACAGGCGACTTACGACCTAAAAATAATTCGACCTAAAAAATATTACAACATAAGCAAATACAACACAACACTTTACAACACATAGGTCAGGAACGACCTAACTCTTCTTCAACATCTTCAGACTGAACTGCGGCTTCAGTAGCGACTTATGAGATAAGGCTTTGCGACCTAAGAAAGTGAGCGAGGTAAGGACTTGAGAGACTTAAGAAATACTGCTTTAGGCTCTTTACTGGACCTAAGAAAGGTAGCGACTTAAGAAAATGTGCTTCAACGACCTAAAGAAGGTACGACTTAAGATAGGTCGCGAGCGACCTAAAACTCCTGGAGCGACTCAAGGCTTTGCGACCTAAAGAATGTTGTCGTAGTAGTTAGGTCGGTATCACTAGGTCGTTGCTTGTTGAATTTAGGTCTGCATTCCTAATGTATTGCCTTATCTCTCTTGTTAGGTCATGGACGACTTAAATCATCTCTCTCGTTAGGTCGCGGACGACCTAAATTTACCGAGCGACCTAAAATTTCCGAGCGACCTAACTCCACTGGGCGACTTAGAGCAAATGCAGTAGTGTGCGCTGCATCAGCACTCATCACCGAAATTATTTTCCAGCGACAGAGAGGGGAGTACAGAACTTATTTCTTTCCAAAATTTCTTTAAAACAGTTCTTTCAAATTATATTAAAATATTTATATCAGAAAATACTTCCAAATAATACTATTACTATATTCCAAAATCCTTTGAAAGAAATTTCAAAGAAATCCCGGAACTTAAGTTCTAAATTTCCAAATTTCATTTATTTTATTTTCAACATATATTTATAAATTTCACTATCTAACAACCAATATATTACAACCAAATATATAATTTATAAATCATTATTAAAATATACAATAGGCAAAATTATTTCATTTACCTATATTTCAAAACAATTATTGTGTCGGTCTGTCCTATTAAGTGTTTAGAAACCCCTACTGATGTCATAGCGTCCTATGCACCAACCAGAATTTATAAATACAAAACGAAACAAATTAACACAATATAAAAACCTTTTATAACACTAACAAATATGCTCTGTCATATATATATCTCATCGACTCGTTCTAGGGTATTACTACCCTAATTTATATGAGTCAGACCCCACAAAGCTAAGGTTATCGCTAAACCAAAACTCTGACACCAATTGTAACATCCCGCCTTTTTGTACACTTTAAGCAGACATGCATGCCGACACAAACCATATAGAAGGGCGGATTGTTATTGGGGGTGAATAAGTAAAACAGAGAAAGAGAAAAACAAAACAGAATCTGGCAGCGGAATGACAAAATATAGTAATCAAATAACAGTTCATGAAGCTGTATACAAAACATTTGATTATACTTATACAATACAAAGTCAGAGTTACACATATCAGAGATAAATAAATAATGCAGCGGAACAGTATGAATGTAATGGAATAAATATAGTAAGTAAATAATAGTAGTACAAATCTTCATCTTCGTCCTCCAGAAATAAAGTCTTCAAATCCTGAAATGCTTAGGCTGACCCGAGCGAATTGAAAAGACAAAACACTCGAGTCAGAACTAAAAGATCTTATATGAGTCAAATCAAGGGTAAATAAATATGAGTGTAAACGGTGTTAGAGATGTTTACGGGGTTTTACATCTCTTATCCAGTGTCTAACGTGAGTGCAATAACTTAAGAGATGTTCGGGATTCACGTCTCCTAAGGATCCATTAAACTATCTGCTATGTAGTACAATACGCTATTGTAATAGTGTCTAAAGTAAAGTAAACTATTTAAAAATAACGCTAGGGCTTTACATTTTCCACCTTAACACATTTTTAGGTATGCTAATAGTCTATACAATACCGTAACTCCTAGTAAACTAGAGTCGCTAGAGGATACCATATAGGTACGACATAAAACAAACTCGTAGAAGGCGCGCTAGGGTAGGTGACACGGCACAACTAGGCAATGCCAGGGTAGATATACCAATTACACATCCGGACTGTTGGTAACGCATAGCCGCAATTACCGCCCAACTCGAAACACACTCCTGAGTAAAATCGAAGGGTGGCCACCAAATAAATCGCAAGTCAGAGTATAGTATCGATGGAATGTGTCTGATCAGAGGAGCTACCTCGTTGGCCCGGAATCGCTCCTATTTTAGCCACCTTATGCTAACTCACGGGAGTTAGGTCCACGTAAATATACCTTTAGGATCGTCGCCACCATCCTACTTCATTCTAGAATCTCCACCTCGTACACAGTTGTCAAAGTGGTTTTCGGTATTGGCAGAGAGTATGACAACATCCGATCCCGGTCCCTTTAATAACCAATCGCTTATTGCACACCGGATGGTTCTTTTACATTTCCAAAATCGTTTCATAATTGATATCAAAATATCATATTCAATTCAAACCATATCACTTTCGAAATCATTACTTACTTTTGAAATCATATTCGCCTTTGAAATCATATCACATTTGAAATCATAATTCGATAATTTTATTTCCTTTCAAAAGTCATATTCACAATTTATACCAAATTATCGTATTCTCAAAACTACACCACTTTTAAATCATATCGTTTCAAAATCATAATTTCTTCCAAAAAACATATTCCCAAAACAGGTTAAGTCCTTACTTCAAAATCATCATTTCAATTTATTATAACATTCAAAATTCCAACTTAGGTTATAACATATTTTGGCCTTATTTTCTTTTTAAAAACAATGAATTGAATTTAAACACTTTCACTTTACTTTGTTTGGAAATTTAGAAATGGTTTAAATAATTGTAAATAGTAAAATACTCCAAAATTGTTTTAATTCTAGGTAAAGTACCTTTAGATTGATTTAAGATAGTTAAATAGATTTAATTTAGATTAAATATAATTAAAATAGATTAAATAGCTTTAAAATAGATTAATTAGATTTAAAATAAATTAAAATGGTTTAATTAGTTTAAAATAAATTAAAATAGATCAAAATAATTTATATAGTTAATATTAGTTAAATAATTCAATAAATTTGAAAATCTTTATAATTATAAATATATTTTAAAACAGTTTATATTAAAATATGAGTTTGGAATTTATATCGGTTAAAACTACTCATTTCATTTCAACATATTTGGACCATTTCAAATTTCCAAATTGACAAACCAAATTTCAATAAACTATCAAATTTCATATCGTTTAAATCCATGTTCAAAATATCAATACGGATTACTCCAACTTCAACATATTTCAAATTTATTTTCAAAAAAATTCAATAACTCAATTTCGATAGAATTTCATTTATACAAAAAGTTTAACTTTAAACTTCTGATTTACTTCTTAAAGAAATTCCTTTTTAAACCAATTCGCATTTCAACACAAACTTGATTTTTCAATAATACTTCAATTTTACATAAATCAAATTTTATTTCAAAACATCAATTTATTAAATTCAAAAAAATTTAAGGACTTTAAAATCATTTAATTTAACCAATCTGGTGTTCACATATAATTCTCTACCCTAGGGTCAAGTGATACAGATATTTATCATTTCAATCCGCAATTTAAACATTTTACGGTTGTATATCATTTCAAACTACAATCCCGAAATAAATAAAAATCCATAACGAACTTGCAGTTTATAACGGTATAAAATACAACATCCATTCAACCAACATCAACAATCAACATCCATCATAATCATCATCCAAATCAATCAATAAATATCAATATAGAACTGATAGTCAATAACTGGTATTAAACTGGAAATTTATATTCAATAATAAATTAAATAACGATTTTATTCAAATAAATTCAAATTAACTGGGATGATAATTCAAAATATATCAAACATTCATAAATAAATTCCTAATCACATCATAAATTAAATTTAACAAACATAAGAAATTTTAGAAGTTGTGAGTGGGTTGAAACACTCACCTTTGAATTTAAATCGAATTTAAATTCAAAATAAGCCCAAAATTTTAATGGTCTCAAAATTCATCCAAACTAGAGACAAAATGTCCGGAATTTTGATACGATCCCAGCGGATCAAACCGCACGTGAATCGGACCTCGTAGGCAAAAGTTATTCACGTTAGAAGATTTGAAAACAAAATTTAAATAAATAAAATAAGTTAACAAATATACAAAGCCACGTTACCATTCATATTTCGTTGAAACCCTAGCCAAAACCGCGCACTCACGCAGATAGAACGATAGCCGCCACCCTTAAATCTGAATTCCTCTGCCACCACAACGATCTGAGATCTGATTAGCGATGCTCATTCACCCGCGTAGACCACGCCGACCACCTCAAGCTTACACGAGCCTCCCAGCTCCCCTAGAATGCCAGCACCGCCATCATGTGAAATGAGATCCTCCGGCCAACTCGTTCGACTCTGAGACCAACTGACCCCATGTATGCGAGCTACTCACCATCTTCTACCCCCTGGTGTTCACCGATCACCCTCCGGACGAAGATCCGCCGCATGATCAAACCCCTACCAATGGACAACCGGAATTTGTTTTGCGAATTCTGGACGAACGGTGCTTCGAATTGAAAAATGAATCACATAATTGAGATGCGCTCTTCGAGAGCTTCGAAACGACATATACTTTGTTAGGGTTTTAAGGAGTTAAATTTTCGGAATTGGTTTTGATTTTGAATTTGATTTGAAATTGCAATTGGGAATTAGGGTTTTGTCTGCCATTGGAAAGAGGAGTTGAGAGATAGATGTACGTACAGACAATTAGGAATAATAAGTGGCTAGGGTTTATAATGAGCTATTTATAGACAAAAGCTGAAATTAGAATGGACCAGATCGATTTGGATTGAAAGTTGAACGATAAATGATCCGAAAAGCTCTTTTCAACTCCGGAATGAAAATGGGTCAACCCATATATCAAAATGGATGCTTTTAAATATTTTAAATTCAATTGAATAGGTTTCGAATCCTAATTCGATCGTATGAAGAAGTTATGCTAAAATCAGCTTATTTCAAATTAATTTCAATGCGTTTCGAGTCCGTACGATCACACGACAAATCCGATCGTTACGAAACTTGAAATCCTACAATAATTTACCATTATGGATCTGATGAAACTGGTTTCGTCAAAATCTGAGTCAGTGGCCAAAATGGCTATTTTTCAGTTAATTAAATTAATTAAAAATTAAATTAATTAAATCACATTTTCCAATTCAAATTTAATTATTTACAAATTTTATCAATTTGGATTACTTGGTAAATTTAGAATCCTTTAAACAAATTTCTATATTAATTTATCATTGAATATTTCACAATTTACAGTATTTCATTTCAATTTCAATTAATCCAGTAATTATAAATTTAAATTCCCAATAAATCCATATATTCTTATTTCCATCTTATTATCCAATAAATTATCATCTTATGGGTATAATTAACATTGATTTATACTTATTACATTAATATATTCCCATTTCATATTAATTCCCATTAACGTAACATTTCATTTCATTTAATTTCAATAATCCATTTTTTTCATCTTAAAATCCAATAAATTAATCAAACTTGAATTTCAATTATTTTTATTCAATCAATTGCCATATTATGAATATAATTTACATTGGTTACTCCTTATTGAATTAACATTCTCCAATTACTAATTTAATCTGCACTAACTACACTAATTAAGTCAATTAACTGCAATTGATTTCAAATTAAATTTTATGAACCAAACAAATAGGTAACTTATAACAATTTTACCATTAACCTTTAATTACATTTAAGTTTATTACTATCAAACAAATATTATAATTACTTACAGAACATTGATTTTATTCAGTTACTATTTATTATATTTTAAATTCATTAATTAATTCAATTTTTACGTTTGTTTTCTTATACTCACTTTATAGCCAAGTATAACATTTACATTATTTCAATCAACTTTGAATTTCATTAACTAGTTAATAATTAACTTAAATTAACCTTTTTCATTTTATTCTAGTTATTATTTCATTAATAAATCACAAATTTCTATTTCTTCAAATATTCAATAACAAAGTTTATTAAACTAACCCTTTTTAATTATCGAAAATTTATGGGTCGTTAGACAAAAATTGGTGAAACATAAATTCTAGAAATCGATAATTAGAAATCCAAAAAAACACAAAAGAAGGGGGGAGGCCTATCACAAACGGAAGCATGAAAACTCACTAACACATGTATCACAAACGGGACACTGTCCCATGGGTCGCTAACCCATAAAATACAGGGTACAGTCCCCCTTTGAGGATGAATGAGCCGAACATCAACGCACCTAAAAAGATACGCCCTATGCACAGACTTATTTAGCTGATTGCTCCACGAATGGTCAAAAGACCATGGGTCACTACCCCACCAAATTGATCCGAAGCTCCACAGAACGAGGTAATGTCCCCTGCACGGACTAAGAGACATTGCACATCGCAAGTCTAAATCACCAAATGATCATCATTGATCAATAACCACTGGCTTAACTTAAATATTTACGCACAATTTGTAGATTTCTACTCGAAAATTATCACAAGATTTCAATCGAACAAGTCTAAGAATTAACCGACGAAGTAAACTTAAGCATTTCATTCCACTTCTTTTGCTAGGTCGTTTAATTGGATTTCTCATACGAATGAGGTAAAGGTTTTTATATACTAATAAATTGGAAAACAGTTTTAAAAACGAGCTTTGTATTAAAAGAAATGTTGAAATCATTTTTGTGAAAGAGTTTGAGTATTTACTACTAGTATAGAAACCTTTGTATTTTAAAGTGACAAATCATAGAAACGATTGTAAAACAATCTATCACCAAAAATCCACATTCGACGACATGAATTAAAACCATGAAAATTAATCGATATCAAATCCATCAAATGGATATTCCCAAAAATCCAAAAATCGATATCAAAACCATCAGTCGGTAATGAATGACAATAACCATTCGGATCATCAAATTGATTAAAAAGGAAACCCACATAAAAATAGGCAAATTAGCTGAATTTAACAGCGCTAGACGTCTAGTTGTTTTCCCAGACTTCTGAGCTGTAGGTCTGGAAATTTTCTTCTAGATCGCCCAGATGTTTGGGAATAACCTCAAATGTCTGAGCAGTAGGTCTGGAATTTTTATTCCTTGCATCAGACGTTTGAGTGTTTTCCCAGACGTCTGAGCTGAAGCTCAGGGTAAAATTTGCCTAGGCCATTGATGGCCAAATCAACTCGGAAGCGATCGAATGAGCAATGGTGGCTAGGGATTTATGCCAAGCTACAACCCAGCCCTATAGGCTCTTCAATACACTCCAAACAACATGTACAAACATCCATAGTAGGATTCTCACAGATTTTGACTTCAAAATACCAAAAATTGCAAAATTCATCAAACCAATTCAATTCAAAAGCAATTGGACATGGAATAGATGTTAGGAATTCATACCTAACAACAATGAAAGCTACAGACATAGTTGTGAGTTCAAGAACTCACCTTTAATTTAAAAAACAAGGAATGAGAAGCTTTAAAACAAAGCAAGATCAATCTCTCTTCAAATTCACTTCAAGAACCTTCAATCTATGATCATATGCAAAGTTTTTTCCTAAGTTAGGTTATAGGAAAAATCAAGAATTAAAGAGGAATTGAGATGGTGAAGATGAAGAGCATGCTTACCTAAGCTTCTCCTTGATTTTGGAACTTGAATTTGAATTTCCTAAGAGTCTAGGGCTTAGGAATTTTGATTTCCTTTCTTTTCCCCCATTTTTACTTTTGCTTGAGAGTGTTAGGAATTATGAAAGGAATGAATGAAGAGGAGTGGAGTTAGGGTGTTTGGTAGAGGAGTTTGGGTTATTTTGTTGGGTTGGTGGGCTAGAACCAATCCCAAAGCCCAAATGAAATACCAAAATCCTAATTAACTCCAAACATATCAATTTTTATACTTAAACAAGTTGTAAACGTCGAATACAATGGATGTAGTCTCAAGTCCGAATTCGACTGTTTACAAATAGTCACATTTTGGACATTAAATTCAACTAATGATGCTATATTTAAATAAAACATTTAAATAAATAATCGTAAAATATGCGGGTTGTTACAATATGATCATTCTAAAATCCATCGCCTTGCGACCGAAGGCGCATCCTTCATCGTGCCCTCATCTGCTCTATTCTACCTCGAAGCTACGAAAAGGTCTACAAAAAGTACTTCCAAGCCCTCTATGCCATCTACTCCTCTCAATACGTAAATTGGGCCAAGGTAATTCTTAATGAATTTATCATTGTCAACCATAAGAGGAGCTACGAAACAATCTTCCATGAAGCCTACATTATGCGGATTCTCATGAATTTCGGACTAACCATTCCCAATGCCGCTTTCATTACCGTTGGCAAGCTAAAATCTAAGATGTATAGTCTTATGAGTTTGTCAAAACGCCCCCACCTCAACAAATCATCAGCTTCCAACAATGGGTGGCTAATCGTGCATAAGGGATTATGCAACCCCATGAGACACATATCTACTCCTCCTCCTATAAACCTTCCTGCCAAATCGAGGAAGAAGAAGAAGACGATGAGATTCAAGAGCTTCATGGTGATTTTCATCCAAATCAATGTCTAATCACTCTCTCAAAGAATCAAACTAAGCTAAATCAACGATTGGTCAACGTCGAGAAAACCCTCATCAAGACCAATAAGAAGCTCAACTCCATCAAGGGTTTCTTGAATAAAATTTGGGAAAAAATTTCTTACATCGGCTCTACTTCCACAAGTATTGCTGAAAATCCTCCCGCTACTTTCACTTGGACAATATCTGAAGAAGAAGAAGAGGAAGGGGAAGAATCTGATAGCGAGAAAGTACAGTCCATTTTTATCTTATCTTATGCTTGTGTATTTTCCTTATTATTATTTTTGTTCGTTATGTTGTCGCCATGCATAATTATTGTTGGTTATGTTGTTTGTTTTAATGTTGAATCAATGTTGTTTTACTGATGGTTGTCAAGTAATATGTTGTTTTATTTCATTTGTTGTTGTAGTATGTAAGTTATCTATATTATATATTTTACTTGTTAATATCAAGTTTGCTTATTCATATTACTATCATTGTTTACCATATTGCTCATTTCTTAATCCTTTTTGTTGATGACAAAGAGGGAGAATTATGAGAAGTTTAGGTAGAGTATTTATTCAAGGAGAGTTTTAATTGCTTTTTATAAATTTTTATGAACTTTAAACTTACATAGTTGTCATCATCAAAAGGAGGGGAATGTTAGAACTTTTTATTTTGATGTTTTAATTGTGACAACTATATAAATATATATTATATGAACTAACCAAATTTGCAGAATAAGATACTATTCTACTCGATGATAGATTGAAGACCAAGAATCAAAGAGAAATTTCAAATTTTATAAATGGTTTGTCTATAGTCTAGTCCGGTAGTTAATCAATATTAAAATCTCTCCTATGTGGTATATGCATGCACACATGGTTTAAAATTATTTTCAAAATCATATACTCACTTTAGAAATTGTTTATATTAATTTAATAAACAAAAAGTTTTCAAAAGAAACTAATATGGCAGAAAACACCATTTTTAGTCGATTGAACAGGTGTTCACAGTCAACTGAAACGCGCACAAGTGCACAAGTATGTTTTAAGGTTCAGTCGACTGAACCACTATTACGCCCCACCTCTATGCTCACGCTAGCCAAAAACACTACTAGGTAATGCTGTCGACTAGCACAAAGAATGAGGCTATTGAGGAGCGACCATCTGTGTAATTGCTTTGGGCGAGTACCGATATGTCAGATAAAATAACTTACATTTCATTTCAAGAGGAAATCCAACATATCAAATACAAACTCAAAGCTACCACACAGTGGCTATGAGGCCTTCGGAAACAAATATAGAAATAAACATAACACAAATCAGTCACAGACATTCATATCACAAAGGCGGAAACAGATATGAATATATAACACAAAAAGGTGTACATCAGAGTAGTGGTCAAATAAGATCCACAATATCACAAAAGAATAGATACAAGCGCTAGACAAAAGAATAAGTATACATCATGGAGTCTATACCACGAATGTATAACAACAAAAACTACAAATGTAAGGTAGTTAGACAAAAGTCAGAAGATGATCCCAGATGAGGAGTCAAGTAGAAGCACCTGTAACATCTCGGTCTGTCCCGAGTATTATTTAATAAGAAAATAATAAACGGATCAGTCTAGCTATAAATATCAGATAAAGGAATGAGATATAAGCAGAGATATAATAAGAACGTATGATAACAATAGTGTCATAATAGAACAAATATGATTTAAACATCAACAAAATCATATAATATCTCAAAAATCTCAAAGCACCAAAAAGAATATCATATTCTTTATTTTATTCACCAAGCTACAAATATTGACAAACATATTAGTGCCAATCGCAAAAGTTGGTGAAACACAAATTCTAGAAGTCATCAATTAGAAATCCAGAAATCACAAAGGAGGGAAGGCCTATCACAAACGGGAGGATGAAAACTCACCAACACGTGTATCACAAATGGAACGCTATTCCATGGTTGCTAACCATAAATTTTGAGCCGAAGCTCCACAAACGGTCCGAAGACCACGGGTCGCTACTCTACCAAATTGAACCGAAGTTCCACAAAACGGGGTTTAGTCTCCCTCGTAGACAAATAGACATCGCACATCGCTAGTCTAAATCACAAAATGATCTTCATCGATCGATAAAAAGTGTGAATTACACTAAGCCAGTAAATATAAGAGTTTAGCTTCATGTCCCATAACCACTAGCTTAACTTAAATATTACGAACAAATTGCAGATTTCCACTCGAAAATGGTCACAAGATTTTCAATCGAACAAGTCAATAAATTAACCGACGAAGTAAACGCAAGCGTTTCATACCACTTGTTTTGCTAAGCCGTTTAATTAGATTTTCTCATACGAATGAGGTAAAGGTTTGTATATACTAATAGATTGGAAAACGGTTTTGAAAACGAGCTTGTATTAAAAATAGAGTTGAAATCATTTTATTAAAAGAGTTTGAATATTTACTACTAGTATAAAAACCTTTGTAATTTAAAGTGACAAGTCATGGAAATGATTGTAGAAACAATCGACCATCAAAAATTCACATACGAAGACGTGAATCAAATCCAGGTAAATTGATGCCGAATCCATCAAAATGGATATCCACAAAAAATCCCGAAAAAGAAGTCATCAGAGTAGATAATACAAGATAACAACAAATCGGAAAATCACGAGTCGATAAAATCTGGAAATCGAAACAAAATAATCAATTTTGTTAAGGCAATCAGGTCAGTCGACTGAACCAGGTGGTCAGTCGACTGACATAGACCCAGGCAATTTCCTGGGTCTGGTTCGGTCGACTGAACCACTGGTTCAGTCGACCGAACCTGCTTCTAAGAAATTCTGATTTTCTGGTCAGTCGACTGAACCCCTAGTTCAGTCGACCGAACCTGCTCCAGAAGCATTTTCAGTCTAGCCCCCTTTTGGGGCAAATTCGATAACGCGGACGGAAGTGGACGAACGAGCATCTACGACTGAGGATTTACGCCTAACGACAACCTAGCCTTATATGGTCCTTCAAAACACTCCACTAACGTGTTCAAACATCAAAGATTGGATTTTTATGAAAATTGTTCCAAAAACCAAAAATTGAACAATTCACCAATTCGATCCAAATCGAAAGCAAATGCACATGAATAAGTGTTAGGAATTCATACCCAACAACAACGATATCTATAGAAATAGATGTGAGTTCAAAAACTCACCTTTAAACTCAAAAATGATGAAGGAGAAGCTTGAATGCAAAGGAAGATCAACTAATCTACCACTTCAACTCAAGAAGCTAGAATCTAAGCTCAAAAAGAAGAACATTTCCTAAGTTAGGTTTAGGAAATTTTTGAAATTAAAGAGGGAATGAGTTGGAGAAGGAGAAGGAGATACTTACCTTAACTTCTCTTTGAGTTTGGAGCAAGAATTTGGTTTTGCAAAGGAGAACTAGGGCTTGGAATTTCTAATTCCTATACTCTTCCCTCATTTTTCAGTTTTTGCTTGAGTGTTAGAGAAAATAGAAATGAATTGAAGAGGAGAGGGCTGAACTAGGTTATAGAGTTAGTTGGGGTGAAACCCAAACCCAAAGCCCAATAGAAAATAGCAAAATTCAACTTACTCCAAATATATCGATGTTTATACTTAAAAAAGTTGCAAACGCCATTTTTGACTCAATGGAAGTGGTCTCGAGTCCCAATTCGACTGTTTGCAAAAAGTAGCTTTTCGGACCTTAATCCGATTAACGATTCTATATTTAAATAAAATATTAAAATATTAAATTCGTAAAATATGTGGGTTGTTACAAACACCCCTCCTTAAAGAAATTGCGTCCTCGCAATCTTTAAGAAAGAAGTAAAGAAGTAACAACCATAAAAGCATATAAACACAAAAAGAAGTAATTTGAAATAAGAAGTTCACCTCAAGGATTACGAGAGAGTAAGTCCGGATGTGTTCGCTCGATGAATTCTCTGGATTCCCAAGAGCAATCCTTAGGATTTGAGGACCATTGAACTTTCACAAGAGGAACATCTTTATTTTGAAGGTGTTTAACCTCCGAAGCAATAATACGAATGGGATGTTGCTCATAAGTCAAATTAGGCGAAACTTTAATTTTTTCAATAACACCGGGCTCAAGAATAGTGTCGGAATCTCGAAGGCATTTCCGTAGTTGAGAGACGTGAAACACGTAATGAATAGCAGAAAACTGAGCCGGTAATGAAAGGCGATAAGCCATGGAACCAATGTGTTCGGTGATGGGAAATGGGCCAATATATCGAGGTGTTAATTTTCCCGATCGACTGAAACGCACAACACCCTTCATAGGTGAAACACGAATGAACACAAAATCTCCCACAGAAAATTCTAATTTCCTTCTTCGATTATCGGCATAAGATTGTTGTCTACTTTGAGCTTCTTTCATCCTATGACGAATAAAGTCAATCTTTTCTGTGGCATCACGAATAAAATCTGGTCCTAAAACCAGCTTCTCACCGGCTTCAAGCCAACACGAAGGAGATCGACATGGCCTTCCGTATAGTGCCTTGAAAGGTGCCATACTAATACTAGATTGGAAGCTATTATTATAGGAAAATTCAACAAGAGAAATATGATCTTCCTAACTTCCACCAAAATCAAGAACACATGCGCGAAGAAGATCTTCAAGAGTTTGATTCACATGCTCGGTTTGTCCATCGGACTGAGGATGATAAGCGGTGCTAAAATTAAGCTTTGTTCCCAAAGCTTTTTGAAGACCTTTTCAAAATCCACTAGTAAACAATGGATCTCGATCGCTAACAATAGAAGTTGGAACCCCATGCAATTTAACAATTTCTTTGACAAAGAGTTTAGCCAAAATAGCTGTGACGCCCCACCTCTATACCCACACTAGCCAAGAACACTACGGTGTAGTGCTGTCAACTAGCACGGAGAATAAGGCTGTTGAGGAGCGACCATCTATGTAATTGCCTTGTGCGAGCACCGATATGTCAGATAATAAAACCCGACATACCGATACAAACTCAAAGCTACTACACAGTGGCTATAATAGTTTAGGACAATAGATATAAAAATAACACAGATAACATAAATGCGGAATAAAGATGGAACGAAAAGTCTCATATATACAATAACTGATATCAGTTACAATACATTTGACACAATACAAATGATACAACTACAATTGTCGACTCAAGAAGTTATATATACAAGTACATTATCGACTAATATACATGAATACATTATCATCTTAAAACAGACACACTGACTACTTCAACAGGACGAAGACCACTTCAAATGATATAAAAAGTCTTCATAGCTCTAGCAGCAACCCAAAGCTAGAAATCTACAACCTGTAAATACTCGGTCTGACCCGAGTATTACATTCAAAAGAAAATAATACTCGGATCAGTCTAATTCAAAATCAGTTATTAGAGCATAGAAGCAATAATAATCAATCTCAATATAGATGACAGTCACAGAAATCTCGTATATCCAACTCTCGATACGAGAATTGGATAACGGCAGAAATAACACTAAACAGTGTTAACCCACAAAACAGAAATCCAAAACAGTTTAAGCAATAGAAATGTCAATTTAAAAATATCAATGCTAATTGGCTGCAGTACACGCTAACGTGTACTGCCTCGCCAATACAGCCTACGAATTACGCAACAGGTCGATGAATTAAGAATAAAAGAGATATCGATTAAAATCTGTCAATTCGGTGTGGCTGCAGTGCACGCACGCGTGCACTGCCTCGCCACAACAGAATATAAAGTCACCACAAGGGACGAGGGTAAAACTGCTACGAAAATGCAGCAGGTCAGCAAGTGCTCAGGGATGAACAGATGCAAGTGAAAATGACACATGGATATGCAGTGTATACCCAAGTACAACTAAAATAGAAATGGGTCGAGCATATATAGATATGCAGTGACAAAGTGAACCAAGTCGCAATGTCACAGCAAGATCAAGTGACCGTGGCAATCACATGACAAACAAGTCGAAGCAGTGAAACCATGGGGCAACAGCATGAATGCATAAAGCTGGACAGAGCCACACATACTCGAAGTGAACAGTGGAAGAGTAAGTGCACCCCAAAACAGTTCTGCTCAAATGAGCAAGTGCACATGAGAAGACTGCACCTGGACAAGTATGCAACAGTGACTTAAATCATATGCAGAGAGATCCGAAGTGGACTGGTCGAAACAACACAGTGAGCTCAAGCTCAAAAACAACTAATACCAAGGTGACTAAAACCCAGTACTCAAGCAAGTGAATACAGAGAACTACAAAATTCAAAATCCCAATAAACAGAGACAACAAAGACAAGGCAGCATGTTGTTATGTCAAGGTCAAGTCCAAGTGACAATCCTGGGGCAGTACAACTAAATGAAACAGGTCAGTACACGGCTCCAAAAACATCTGACTCGAATACAAAGTAATGCCAACTATCTCAAAGAATGCTACAAGTCGATGTAAAACTGCAATTTCAGACAGTCATGACCGAAGAAGAACCATAGCCACATGAATAAGAGACACGAACACATGCGAATGAAACTGTACGAACTGAGCAGTATGATGGTGAGAGCACCATAGATATGGCACCACAGCACACAATATTTGAAGGTCCAATGGTCTCAAGTCACAAGTGATACCAGATTGCTCAAAGGCCATACATGAATGGTATCAAGTGCAAATGCAACAGACTCATACAAGAAGATCACAAGGCACGTGAACACCTACTAAACAATGAGCCTCGACAATATTCGCAGATGAAAAATGTAAGAGAGACACAAAACAAGTTCAGTAAAAATCTGAACTAATACACATGAATGTGCCAGACCAAAACAATGCAAACATGGAGTGATTGCAAGACAGTAGTTCGAAACCCATAAACAAGCTATAGTTGAAATCCTGGATGCAAGACTACAAGATATGATAGTACAGACAGCATCTTAAATGGGCAAGGAATCAATTCCTATGGGGTAGTACAAACAAGGGCTGAGCACCTTAAAAATGTGGACAGTGTCGAGCTTAGGTATGCAGACCATGACAAACCAGGCTCAGGTTATATAATGCACCAGTGAATGGTGAGTGCACAAATACAAAAGGTCAAGCTGAATGCACACTCAAATGAACAACAGCAATAAAGGCAACAGGAATCAATGATCAAAAGTACAAGTATCACCTGTAACAACAATATGGACTGGACAGTGTAAAGATGAAGCAGTGCAAACCAAAAAGAAAATCTCAAAACAGAGATGACCGAAATCAAATTCACAGCAAAGCCGAAGTTCACAATTTCAAGTCCAGATTCAAAGCCGTGAAGAACAAGTATCAAATGAGTTCAAATCAATGCCGTGAAATCCACGTTATCAAATACATATGCAAAGAATATCTCAAGCATCAAAACGAAAATCATCACAGGCATCGAAACAAAAATCAAATGGCCGAAGCTCTATATAATCGAATCGAACCAAGCAGGGTTTAAATTAGATGTGGTGAATAAATCACTCACCATTTTCGAACTCCACGAGATTGAGCAGCCGAAGGGAGCGACGAGGAAGCGATCGATCAAAGTAGAGTTGGCGTCTTCAATTTTCCTTCGTGAATGCCCTAGTTTTCGAGATCGAAGGAAGAGCAATCGCGACCGCCATTTTTATTTCTCTCGTGTGCTTTGTTTTCGGTTAGGGTTTGAAACGCGATTGAACGAAGAGGAGAATGGGGATGGGTTGTTTGGGTGTTGAGTGAAATCACGGTTTCAAAACAAAAGATCATGGGCCGAGATTATTGTTTAAACCCAAACGACACTTAACGAATCTTTCTAAGGCTCGTTTAACATTTAGAACGGCTTTAAAAATTCCAAATAGCGAATAACAAAATTTTATCCCTGAATTTCAATTTAATTAAAATGCCAGAAGCTATTCGTTCCCAGATTAAATCGTCAAGAGACGATAAGAAAATGGGTACGGAATGCCGGGTTGTTACAGACTCCCCTTCTTAAAGAAATTGCGTCCTCGCAATCCTAAGGGATAAGTGGGAAAGAGGTAACAACCATAAGAACAAAACAATGTCGAATGCATAAGCAAAGAAAATGCCAACAGGGAAGCATTAGAATTATGGAAGTATCAGATATAGAATCAAAAAGGTTCGACTGCTTCAAGTCAAAAGGATCAACATCGTGGGGATCAAAGAATCAAGATCAGACGACTATCAAAAGCAAGAATCAATCGAGTTCCGGCAATTGAAAGAAAAGGAATCAGAGCAGAAATCACGTACTGCACGAATTGAATGTGAGTAAATCAAATTACTCACCTGAATCGTCAGAGGAAAGACGAAGCTCAAATCTCAAAATCGCAAATATTCAATCATCAAAAATGATAATCGAATTTCACGAATATCTAATTATCAAAAACGAAAATCAGAAACATAAACATTCGATTAATCAAATCGAAAAATATTTAATTATCTCAAACGATAATTAAATTTTACAAATATCTGATTATCAAAAACGATAATCAGAAATCACAAATATTCGATTATCAAATCGAAAAATATTTAATTATCTCAAACGATAATCAAATTTCACAAATATCTGATTATCAAAAACGATAATCAGAAACACAAATATTTGATTATCAAATCGAAAAATATTTAATTATCTCAAACGATAATCAAATTTCACAAATATCTGATTATCAAAAACGATAATCAGAAACATAAACATTCGATTAATCAAATCGAAAAATATTTAATTATCTCAAACGATAATTAAATTTCACAAATATCTGATTATCAAAAACGATAATCAGAAACACAAATATTCGATTATCAAATCGAAAAATATTTAATTATCTCAAACGATAATCAAATTTCACAAATATCTGATTATCAAAAACGATAATCAGAAACACAAATATTCGATTATCAAACCGAAAAATATTTAATTATCTCAGACGATAATTAAATTTCACAAATATCTGATTATCAAAAACGATAATCAGAAACACAAATCTCCGATTATCAAAAACGATAATCAGAAGTCGTAAATATTCAATTAACGAGTCCGGAATTAACCGAAGTAGTAAAAGTATGGTTCCATACTCCTTACTTTTGCTAAATCGTTTAAATCTCTTTATCGTTTCCTTGAAGGTGCAAGATTGGGTGTTTTAAAAATAACATTTCACATTCTCAAACGGACAAGTCCGGAATTAAGCGAATCAGTAAAAGAAAGGGGTCATAGTCCTCGATTTTGCTGAAACGTTTAAATCGCTTCCTCGTTCTTTTGAAAATTGTAAACTGTAAAAATTTTGAAAACAATTTTAATTTATATTTTTGAAATAACTTTTAAAAATAAAGAATTTTGAAAACACGTGATTAAATTAGCAATATCAGTGTTGCGGGAGGACCGCTTGTAAATCCATTTCAAAATTGACGGTTACCGAAGTTAACACGTCAAAGTCTCATTAAAATAACTGGCATCAAAATATAATACCAAATGAATTTTCATTCATCAAAGATGTCACAAGAATCTTCTCAAAGATAGAAAGGGATATCATACCCTAAACTTGTATTCATAACAAGTCAATAACACATGAATTCACCAATACACATAAATTGACGAAACTTGTCAATAGAAATCACGAAAATTGGTGAAGCACAAATTCTAGAAATCATCACAAGAAATCCAGAAATCATAAAAAGGGGGGAAAAAGCCTATCAGAAAACGGGAGTATGAAAACTCCAAAACACCGGTTTCACAAGACGAGACGCTATCTCATGGTGGCTAACCATTAAAGTTTCACACAGGAATGGTCCGAAGACCGTGGGTCGCTATCCCACGCGTGTGAGTCGGAATCACACAGATTGAGGTCTAGGCTAACCTCGTAGAGAAAGAGACATCGCACATTTGTGAATAAATCACTCACCATTTTCGAAGTCCACGAGATTGAGCAGCCGAAGGGAGCGACGAGGAAGCGATCGATCAAAGTAGAGTTGGCGTCTTCAATTTTCCTTCGTGAATGCCCTTGTTTTCGAGATCGAAGGAAGAGCAATCGCGACCGCCATTTTTATTTCTCTCGTGTGCTTTGTTTTCGGTTAGGGTTTGAAACGCGATTGAACGAAGAGGGGAATGGGGATGGGTTGTTTGGGTGTTGAGTGAAATCACGGTTTCAAAACAAAAGATCATGGGCCGAGATTATTGTTTAAACCCAAACGACACTTAACGAATCTTTCTAAGGCTCGTTTAACATTTAGAACGGCTTTAAAAATTCCAAATAGCGAATAACAAAATTTTATCCCTGAATTTCAATTTAATTAAAATGCCAGAAGCTATTCGTTCCCAGATTAAATCGTCAAGAGACGATAAGAAAATGGGTACGGAATGCCGGGTTGTTACAATAGGTACGGTCCGATTGGACCGAACGGGAATAAAATGGACGGATTTTGTAAGTCTATCTACTATCACCTATAGGCTATCATGGCCCGAACGAGAACGGGGAAGACCGTCAATAAAGTCCATGGAAATTTGATCCCACTTCCATATTGGAATTTCCAATGGTTGCAATAACCCACCGGGCCTTTGATGCTCGGCCTTAACGAGTTGGCAAGTCATGCAACGCTTAACAAAGTTAGCAATATCATATTTCATTCCCCCCCAATAATATAGTCGCTTCATATTCGCGTACATTTTACTACTACCGGGATGAATGGTAAATTTAGAACGATGAGAATCTTCTAAAATATCTTTACGAAGATCGATAATATTTGGCACAATAAGTCTACCAAATTTTCGAATACCGCCACGAACATCAATATCAAAGTCTTTCAAACCTTCAATATCAATTTTATCCCTACAACTTTGGCTAAGAAGAACCAATTCGGGATCATGCTTTTGAGCTTCAAGAATGCGGTCTAAAAGAGAAGGATGAGCTTCAAGGCTACATAAAACAAGAGATGAACATGAATCGGATTCACGATCTCGAATCTCACAAGTGGATAAAGTCGCGAGATCATTCCACTCGGATATCATCAAAGAAATATTCGCTTGTTGCTTACGACTAAGGGCACCAGCAACAAGATTTCCTTTTCCGGGAGTATAAAGAATATCAAGATCATAAGAGGCAAGGAACTCGAGTCAACGTTGTTGACGCAAATTAAGTTCCTTTTGAGAAAATAAATACTTCAAAGATTTATCATCGGTGTAGAGAAAAAATTTCTCTCCCAAAAGATAATGATGCAAAATTCTAAGGGCGAAAACAATAGCCGCGAGCTCTAAATCATAAGTGGCATATCTAGTCCCGGCAGGCTTTAATTTTCTAGAAGCATAAGCGATAACACGTTCCCGCTGCATGAGAACGACACCCAAACCAACACGACTAACATCGGTATAAATAATAAAATCTTGGTTCCCATCGAGAATCACAAAAATAGGAGCATCGGAAAGGAGTTCTTTTAATTTTTCAAAAGCAGCTTCACATTTGTCTGCCCAAATGTATTTAACTCCCTTCTTTGTCAAACTAGTAAGAGGCATGGAAATTTTAGAAAAGTCTTTTATGAACCGACGGTAATAGCCCGCCAATCCAAGGAAGCTACGAATTTCCGTCACACTCTCCGGTCTCTTCCAATTTTGAATCGCTTCAATCTTTGAAGGATCCACGGAAATTTCGGATTCAGAAATGATATGTCCAAAAAATTTCACACGAGATTTCCAAAAGTGGAATCTAGAAAATTTTTCTTTCAATTGGCTGCTCCTAAGAGTTTTCAACACAATGCGAAGATGATTTTCATGCTCTTCCTCGGTTTTAGAATAAATAAGAATATCATCGATAAAGATGAGAACAAATCGATCGAGGAAGTATTTGAAAACTCGATTCATAAGGTCGACGAAATAAGCTGGAGCATTCGTCAAACCAAATAGCATAACAAGCCATTCATAAGATCCATAACGAGTACGGAACGATGTCAAAGGAATGCTATCCTCTGCAATACAGAGTTGATGAAAACCGGTTGCTAAGTCTAACTGTGAAAAGACTTTAGCACCACTAAGCTGATCGAATAAATCATCAATCCGCGGTAAGGGATATTTATTCTTGATGGTGAGATCATTGAACTTGCGATAGTCAACGCAAAGCCTAAGTGTACCATCATATTTCTTCACAAAAATAGCTGAAGCTCCCTATTGAGAGGAACTAGATTGAATAAATTGCTTTGCTTCCAATTCGGATAATTGTTTGCGCATCTCCTCATTTTCTTTATTGGACATACGATAAGGAGGACGAGTAATAGTTAGAGCTCCAGGGATAAGATTAATTCTGAACTTAATTGCTCGTTTAGGTGGTAATCCTAAAACGGGCTCAAATACGTCAGGAAATTCACGAATAATGTGAATGAGAGAAATGACATCTTCCTCATCATCATTATCGTCGTCATGAGGATTGAGAGAATATAAGGATGCTTTCGAATTGGAATCTGAATCTTTCAAAACGAGAGAAATCTGCTTATCAGATTGAGGATGTCGAAGATATATAGTCTGTTCAAGACATAGAATATGGGCTTCATAACGGTTAAGCCAATCCATTCCCAAAATCATTCCGAAACCAAGGTACCGCAAAACATGCAAATCGGCATGGAAAGAGTAATCACATAAAATAATTTCGACATCTTTACAAAGTAAACTGAGTGTTGCGGACCCACCGACTGGATTCGCAATTCTTAAAGAAGTCATCAAGCCAATAACATTCAAAGACAAAGCATCAACAAGTTCTTTTGATATAAAAGAGTGAGATGCACCCGTATCAAAAAGAACTCGAATAGGAAGATCACGAAATATAATAATGCCATCAAGGATAGAATGAGAAATACCTTGACCACGAGAAGTGTTAGCAGGGACTTGTACAACATTTAGCTTGCCCTCATTCTTGCTTTGAAGTTTGGGACACAAAGATATAGTATGACCCGAACTCTTTCAATATCGACAAGAAATAGACTTCGGACACTTGTTTGCATAGTGTTCCTTAGAACCACAATTGTAACATTCTCCACGGCGAGAGTTAGGAGTATTTGCTACCAGTGTTGCTTGCTTTTCCTTCTTGTTGGGATTAGGCTTGAATTTGAAAGGTCTCTTCTTGTAGATGTTTTGCTTGACCTCGACATCACTATCTTTATCAGCCTCTTCGAGTCGAAGAGCAATATCAACAAGTTGGTCAAAAGAAACTTCTAATTTCAGAAGTAATTGCTTTTTGAGACTTTTTTCAAGCCATAAACAAATCTCTGGTTTTTCTTCAGTGGGGTATTAATGTATTCAACCCCATATTTTGAGAGAGATTCGAAAGAAGTGACGTAGTCGGTCACAGAAGATTCACCTTGAACAAGGTCAATGAAGCGTCGAGCTAGTGACACTTTTTCAGCTTTCGGCACAAATTTTAATTCGAACCTTTCCCGGAATTGCTCCCAAGTAAGGCCGCTTCAATAATTTCGGAGATAAGAAGCTCGTACCAGTCTAATGCTCTTTCTTGGAGCATACTAGAAGCCACTTGGACTCGATGAAGATCAATAAGATTCATGCGAGAAAAGATACGGTCGCATGTTCGAAGCCAAGCCTGGACTTCTATAACACTCTCGGAACCTTTGAATGGCTTTCCACCCAAATTGGTGTTATCACTGCACAAGCGTGCAAACCCAGATTTAGGATGAGTGGGCTCAGGAATAGGTCCGATAGCTTGAGCATTTCTTACAAGATCAAGAAGTTGCTGAGCATACATAAATACTCCATCCTGGGGAGTAGCACTAGATTGACCGGCGCTGGGGCGGCCAGGTCTAACCATTTCTTTTCTTTAAGAAAGAAAGAAAAGAGAAAAAGGTTAATCTGAGAATGAATATCAACAAACTTGATTGATAAAACAAGGCATCATAAAGAATATAGGATAGAATGGTTCAAAGACTCGAATTAAATCCTATAGCACTATTCCTAAGGAAGACTTAGGACAACGATCCTTGCTAGATTATTCTACATTGATCCGAAGTTTGGCTCTGATACCAAGATGTTACGCCCCACCTCTATGCTCACGCTAGCCAAGAACACTACTGGGTAATGCTGTCGACTAACACGAGGAATAAGTCTGTTGAGGAGCGACCATCTGTGTAATTGCTTTGGGACAGTACCGATATGTCAGATAAAATAACTTACATTTCATTTCAAGAGGAAATCCAACATATCAAATACAAACTCGAAGGTACCACACAGTGGCTATGAAGCCTTCGGAAACAAATATAGAAATAAATATAACACAAATCAGTCACACACATTCATATCACAAAGGCGGAAACAGATATGAATATATAACACAAAAAGGTGTACATCAAAGTAGTGGTCAAATAAGATCCACAATATCACAAAAGAATAGATACAAGCGCTAGACAAAAGAATAAGTATACATCATGGAGTCTATACCACAAATGTATAACAACAAAAACTACAAATGTAATGTAGTTAGACAAAAGTCAGAAGATGATCCCAGATGAGGAGTCAAGTAGAAGCACCTGTAACATCTCGGTCTGACCCGAGTATTATTTAATAAGAAAATAATAAATGGATCAGTCTAGCTATAAATATCAGATAAAGGAATGAGATATAAGCAAAGATATAATAAGAACGTATGATAACAATAGTGTCATAATAGAACAAATATGATTTAAACATCAACAAAATCATACAATATCTCAAAAATCTCAAAGCACCAAAAAGAATATCATATTTTTTATTTTATTCACCAAGCTACAAATATTGACAAACATATTAGTGCCAATCGCAAAAGTTGGTGAAACACAAATTCTAGAAGTCATCAATTAGAAATCCAGAAATCACAAAGGGGGGAAGGCCTATCACAAACGGGAGCATGAAAACTCACCAACACGTGTATCACAAATGGAACGCTATTCCATGGTCGCTAACCATAAATTTTGAGCCGAAGCTCCACAAACGGTCCGAAGACCACGGGTCGCTACCCCGCCAAATTGAATCGAAGTTCCACAAAACGGGGTTTAGTCTCCCTCGCAGACAAATAGACATCACACATCGCTAGTCTAAATCAAAAAATGATCTTCATCGATCAATAAAAAGTGTGAATTACACTAAGCCAGTAAATATAAGAGTTTAGCTTCATGTCCCATAACCACTAGCTTAACTTAAATATTTACGAACAAATTGCAGATTTCCACTCGAAAATGGTCATAAGATTTTCAATCGAACAAGTCCATAAATTAACCGACGAAGTAAACGCAAGCGTTTCATACCACTTGTTTTGCTAAGCCGTTTAATTAGATTTTCTCATACGAATGAGGTAAAGGTTTGTATATACTAATAGATTGGAAAACGGTTTTGAAAACGAGCTTGTATTAAAAATAGAGTTGAAATCATTTTATTACAAGAGTTTGAATATTTACTACTAGTATAAAAACCTTTGTAATTTAAAGTGACAAGTCACGGAAATGATTGTAGAAACAATCGACCATCAAAAATTCACATACGAAGACGTGAATCAAATCCAGGTAAATCGATGCCGAATCCATCAAAATGGATATCCATAAAAAATCTCGAAAAAGAAATCATCAGAGTAGATAATAAAAAATAACAACAAACCGGAAAATCACGAGTCGATAAAATCTGGAAATCGAAACAAAATAATCAATTTTGTTAAGGCAATCAGGTCAGTCGACTAAACCAGGTGGTCAGTCGACTGACACAGACCCAGGCAATTTCCTAGGTCTGGTTCGGTCGACCGAACCTGCTTCTGAGAAATTCTGATTTTCTGGTCAGTCGACTGAACCCCTGGTTCAGTCGACCGAACCTGCTCCAGAAGCATTTTCAGTCTAGCCCCCTTTTGGGGCAAATTCGATAACGCGGACGGAAGTGGACGAATGAGCATCTACGACTGAGGACTTATGCCTAACGACAACCTAGCCTTATGTGGTCCTTCGAAACACTCCACTAACGTGTTCAAACATCAAAGATTGGATTTTTATGAAAATTGGATTCCAAAAACCAAAAATTGAACAATTCACCAATTCGATCCAAATCGAAAGCAAATGCACATGAATAAGTGTTAGGAATTCATACCCAACAGCAACGATATCTATAGAAATAGATGTGAGTTCAAAAACTCACCTTTAAACTCAAAAATGATGAAGGAGAAGCTTGAATGCAAAGGAAAATCAACCAATTTGCCACTTCAACTCAAGAAGCTAGAATCTAAGCTCAAAAAGAAGAAAATTTTCTAAGTTAGGTTTAGGAAATTTCTGAAATTAAAGAGAGAATGAGTTGGAGAAGGAGAAGGAGATACTTACCTTAACTTCTCTTTGAGTTTGGAGCAAGAATTTGGTTTTGCAAAGGAGAACTAGGGCTTGGAATTTCTAATTCTTATACTCTTCCCCCATTTTCAGGTTTGCTTGAGTTTTAGAGAAAATAGAAATGAAGTGAAGAGGAGAGGGCTGAACTAGGTTATAGAGTTAGTTGGGGTGAAACCCAAACCCAAAGCCCAATAGAAAATAGCAAAATTCAACTTACTCCAAATATATCGATGTTTATACTTAAAAAAGTTGCAAACGCCATTTTGGACTCAATGGAAGTGGTCTCGAGTCCCAATTCGACTGTTTGCAAAAAGTAGCTTTTCGGACCTTAATCCGATTAACGATTCTATATTTAAATAAAATATTAAATTCGTAAAATATGCGGGTTGTTACAACCACCCCATTTAATCGACTGAACCAAGTGTCTATTCAAGCTAAAATTTAAAATTCATATTTTATAAATATTCAAAAGACTGAATTTATTTTCTCGGTCAATTGAATATTCATAATGACTATTTTTTGAATGGTCAACTTCTTCTAACGAACAGAAACAACCCTTTAAACTCTATATATAGCGTTGATTTTAGTTGTTTTAATAATTTAATTCTCTGATTCTATTCTAATATTCTTACTATCTAAAATTTTGCTATTTGCTTTCATAAACGTATTCGAATCACTTGCACATTCAAGAAAAAATTCATTTGCGATTAAATTAACTTCCAATCTTCATGAACTACACTATATACCACAAAGGAGAAGATTATATGAAGGATATACTCGAAAGACTTATCGGTGCTATCAAAAGTGCACAATCAGTCAAGAAAATTCTTTGTATCGTAGAAGTCGTTCGGTCGCTTAGGCGGTAGAAGTCCTATCCAGTTGTCCAGGAAGTATAAGTCCTATTCAGTTGCTCAGGCAGTATAATACCTATTCCTCCAGGTTAAGAGAGGATTGATAGTTAAATTCCAGAAGAAGTCTGGGATTGGACGTAGAACGGGAATTCAAACTAGTATAAAAATCCCTATTGTCATTTACTTTATTGTTTACTTTTTATATTCATATTTCGCACTAGTAGACAACTTAGATTATTCCATATTATGATCCATAGCAGCAGTTTCAGCTGTTGGTTATAGTTGAGGTTGTGGAGGGCCAGACTATAGTGAATGACTGCCTACTAGAGGTTATGGTTATGGGTGGCTTTCTACATTCACTTGAGACTCTATAGGATGGATTGACATATGTGACTGTCGTTAGAGTGTATTCGAATGTTTTTAGGGGGTGATGGAGTTACCACCGCATAGAGAGATTTAGTTTTAGATAGGTCCAGTGAAGGATGTCAGACCGGTAGTTATTCCTTTGAGGCATACAACACCCAGAGAGAAAAAGGAGTTGGGGTGCAAGTAAATGACCCATTTGAAAATGGGGTTTATTCGTATGAGTATTGTGACGCCCCACCCCGAGACCCACATTAACAAAGAGAATTACTGAGTAATATTGTCTGCTATTGCGGAGAATAGGGCTGGTTAGGAGCGACCATCCATAGCTTTTTCTTAAACATCTATTAAATACGTCGATTTGGTGCTCTAAATTTTCTTTTCTTTCTCAAGTGGATCGACATATTCCATAAATGCTTAATACTAAACTATGGTGGCTACAGGATATATTGAGAACAAAACACAATATAAATGATAACACGTATCACTGAATAACAAACACAGTCAAATATATACATATACATCAAATACAATACATAGTGTGATACGTGGTTGGCGATACAACCACAATATATACATACATCAAGTCCCACACAAGAATATACATAAGCATGTCACACTATAAAGAAAACTACATAAAAACTATACATCCTATCCAAAGAGTCGATAGTAGAGTCCAAAGGGAACAGCTAAACAAAAGCCCATAAGACCTAACCTGCAACTCGGTCTGAACCAAGTATATAAAATACATGAGTCAGTCTAGCTTAAACAACCGATTAGCATATAAGAAGTAAGGTACATAGATAAGGTGTAACAACTCTTCTCGAATGAGAAGAAGCAATATAAGTTATATAGTAAGGGCCATAGGTCATAAGGGTTTCTCAAGAGAGTAAGATCAATAATAACATCAAATATCCATAATTACATGCCTCATATCATCGCCAAAATCAATAGCCAATGTAATGGCTTTCATCAACTATACTCCTAAGTAGGAGATTATAAATCTCAAAATGCCAAAGTATGGAAACCAGAATCACAATATAAATAGAACTCGACTTTGATTTCAAATCTCCAAATGTAATCACCATATGATCAATGTGATAACACTCAGGCTACACAAATAGTCCAACAAAAGCAGCTATGTTGAAAACATACATACATACATACATACATACATATAACCAAAATTCTAGAAATCGTCATAAAGAAATCTAGAAAACACAATATAAGAAAAGGACCCAACTATCCAAAATTTAGCCCAACAGTTATAAGTAAATAGAACCTAACCGTCCATAAGTTGGCCAAAAGCCTGCCAAGTACTTTATAAATATATACATATAAGAGACCCAACAGTCTCAAATAAGACCAAACAGTCCATAATTAGCCCAACAACTTTAAATAGGACCTAACAGTCCAATAGTGGCCCAACAACCTAAGTACTGGCAAAACATCATGAATGTGTCTCAAACTCTCAGATAGGAACTCGAAAAGTGTTAACAGTGCGTCCAATACCACACGTTCTCACTTATTGGTTTCCTAACTGCTAGCCAATGCCACACTAGAAAACATAATCAGTAACACGAATATTTGCCTCATCTCCTCGGCAAATACGATCCGAAGGTCAAAACTTTCAAACGGACAAGTCAGGAATTAACCGATAAAGTAAACGCACGTGTCCCATACCACGTGTTTTACTAAACCGTTTAATTCTCCTCCTCATACGCTCGAATGGTGCGAAAACGTGTATTTTATATAGAAAATAATTTGTTTGAGAAAACAAGCTTTTAAAACAATTTTCGAAATCATTTTGGAAAACGCTTTTGAAATTCGCTTATTATAGAGAATATGTAATTTTATAGCTTTAAAATAATTTATAAATATTATATAATAATTATTTCAAAGCCCAACTTATTTTAAAAATCATTTCAAAATTATTTAGAAAAATCTGTGCTCGAAATCAAGGAAAATCATTGGAAAAACAGCAAAACCGACATTCAAAATCATTAAAAAACGATTCAGTTTCGAATCACAAATTCACCAAAATTTAGGCTCGCCTATTGATAGGCTTCATGGCCTTCAAAATAGTTAAAAAATTATCACAAATATAAGATGCAGAAGTCGAAAAACGACTGCAAAAATAAGGCAGAAAAAAAATTGCATTGGCAAAAAAACAATACCCAGGCCTAAAATCTTCCTCGGGTTCAACTTTCAGACATGATTTGAATGGCTTAATGACCTCGGAATGGTCTGAAATTTGATACAAACAAAGTACAAAAATTTATCTATGAACTGGAAAAAGATTCATTGAATTCCAACATGAAATGGTAAAGATATGAAGTTTCAAACATGGACTTAGGCCATGTTAAATTCTGCCCAGGTCTGAAAACGCTCTGGGGTTCAAATTACAGGCATGAAACAGGTGACCAAATGACCTCAGATTGAACTGAAATTTGGTATGCACATAGTAGAACATTCTAACTATCAAATAAAAAAATCGATGAATTTCGACAGGAAATGAAAGAGATACGCTGTCTCAAACATGGACTTAGGCCATGTTTCCAGCAGCTCAGAAAACGGAATGTGCACAGGCCTGAAATCCATCTCTAGTTCAACTTACATGCATGAAAAAGGTGACCAAACGACCTCAGATTGAACTGAAAATTATTATGCCCATACTAGAACACTTTAACTTTCAAATAAAAAAAATTGATGAATTCCAACAGGAAATGAAAGAGATACGCTATCTCAAACATGGAGTCAGACCATGTTTGTAGCAGCTCAGAAAAAGGGAATGTGCATAGGCCTTAAAACCATCTCGGGTTCAACTTACAGGCATGAAACAAGTGACCAAACGACCTCTGATTGAACTAAAAATTATTACGCACATAGTAGAATACTTTAACTTTCAAATAAAATAAGAATCAACGAATTTCGATATAGGAATAAGAAGATATGGTCACACAAAGAAGCAACTCAAAACTGTTTTTACTGTAAATTCAAACAACACAATATTCATTTATAGTAAGCTATTTTTGGCATCTCAGCTTCCAATTTTGCTTTGCTTAAGCTAGCATTTGTGAGATTTCAACTCATCTTGCAAAATAGTTGAGCAACAAAAGCGAATTGGAGAGAAGATGCAAGCTTTGGCCTTGTAGGAACTTCAACAACCTGGAAATGAAGTTTAAACAGACATGCAACAACAAAATTCAATTACGGACAACAAATTCACCAAATCAGAAAAAGGATGAAAGGAAATTTGGTTTTGGGCTTTGATTACCCAAAATAATTGACTCCAATTTGATAAATTTCAGCAAATAATAGGATTCGGATGAAGATTTTTGTTTTTACTTTGAAAGAGGAAAGTGGGTTTTTGTTTTTTCTCTTTGTTTATAAGGAAGAAGCTTTTACTGTATGTACCAGAAGTGAGAAAGAAGAAGTTTCTCAATTTTTTTTTGGTTAAGTTAACAAATGGGCTAAAACCCAATAACTAAATAATTAGCCCCAAAAATCAAATTAACACTCTAAAACACTAATACACTAACATATATACAAGTTATAACATATACACACATAATTCAACTCTATAGAAATCACACAACATATTTTTATGTTCTAAAAATTATTTTACATTAAAATAAAAGATAATTTTGCTCTAAAAATTATTTTCTTTATCAAAAACTTTTATTTTAATTTAAATGCATAAATTACACAATTATTACATAAAACTCTAATTTTTAACTCCAAAAATTACATAAAAATTATTTTCTTGTGTGATAAAATATGACAAATCATTTTAACATCATTTCTTCATCCAAAAATTATTGTTAAACAAAATTTCTCCTTTTTATATATAATATACCATATATTAAAACAATTACTACTTTTAAAATGTAATAAAGAAACATTTGGCAATAATTACTAAAATTATTGCATTTCCCTAAATTAAAACCATGCTTTGCACATTTTTAACACAAATAACCAAAATAAAGTTTCAAAACTTTATTTCAACATTTAAACCCATTGTTTATTCAAAATAAATAATTTTAAATCTCCAATTTATTTTATTTTACAATATTAAATTATATAACCACCGTTATAATTTAATATTAACCAGGGTTGTTACAGACTCCCCCTTATAAAAATTACGTCCTCGCAATTTCTAGAGAAGAGCTGTATTCAACACGATTTATTTTATTAAGCAAAAGAAAGTAGATAAGCTCGAGTTTAAAATTTCTCACCTCAACACAAGATTATAGAAAACCAAGATAAGATTGCTTGATTAATTCTATGGTTTCTCGAGTGTAGTTACTGGGATTAGCCGACCATTGAATATTTATGAGCAGAATATTCTTATTTTGAAGGTAATACAACTTCGAAGCAAGAATGCGAATTGGACGCTACACAATAGATAAATCGGATGAGATCGATTTCTCAGGAGCTTCACGAATAGAGTCGGGATTTAGTCACAAATTTATCCCGAACTCCAACCTACAAGATAAAAATCGATACGACTTTTCGTATAACACTACGAAGGGAGTCATACCGATATTAGACTGACAACAATTATTGTGATAACCCGGATTTTGGGACATTAGATAATTGGATAATTAACTGTTTTAATCAATTGAACAGATAAAATTCTGATAATAAAAGATATCTGGATATGTAAGTAAATTTGAAAATATAATAAAAAATTTGATTTTAGATATTGGAATAAATATTTTATAATCTTCTAATATAATTACTTAAAATTTTACAAATTTATCTTTTAAAACAAATAGTATGGATTGTGTATATATATAGACATAAGAAGATTTTAAATAGAAAAATATTATTTTCAAACAAATTAAATATGTGTTGTTTAAATATATATATTTAAACGAGCTGATTTTAAATTGAATTTGGATTTGAATTTGAACTTTAAAAAGATAAATATCATAAAATAAATTGGATTTAAAAAATATATATATGATTTTATTTAGTATATAATTAGTTTACATTAGTTTCTTTAAAAGATTTTGTAAATATAAATTAAGAAAATGTATTATCTAAATAGAAAATAAATATAAAGATTTATAAAAAAACATATTATAATAATTAATACATGATAATTACAAATGTAAACAAATTCTATATACATTATAACAAGTGTAAGGTTATTAACATACATTTAAACAAGTGTCACAATTTTATTTATTTTCTTTTATTTAATAAAATCATAATCAAGTTTATAAATATATCTATACTCTTCTCCTCTCATTTCTTTTACATCTTCAATTTTTAAAAAAACAAAGAAAAACAAGGTCTGTATAATAGATCCAAAGAAGAAATAAAATCAAACTACTTCAACTTTTACAAATTCTCAAACCTGAAGTTAAGCAAATCCAATTCAGTTCAACTCAACAAAGAAGTATCAAAATCAAGTAGCAGTTCAACCTGATTCAAAATCAAATTCAAGTACAAATTCCAGATTCGAATCATCAAAAACATTTCCAGATTTCATATAGGCTTCTCTGTTCATTTCAACAGTGAGTAAACTACTTTTATAAAAAGCTAAAATCTGGTTTAAACCTTGATGCATGTGATAAGTGATTGATATAATGTTGTGAGAAATGCTTGCATGTATATATATGTGAAGATATATGTGTGCATGTCTGTACATATGAATATATGGCCTCTTTTCCAGGTTTACAGGGTATAAAACAATTTCAAAATTCAATTCCTCCGCCTCTAATTCTTTTTAGGCTTTAATGTCTAAACAAAAAGTGTTTAAATTTACAGGATCTTAATTTTAAAAATATTTTCAAGTATAATTATCAAGTGGTTTTGCTGGAAAAAAAGAAAACACAGTAAAACTCAATGCATGTTTAAAATTTGACTTTCTTAATTTCTTAATTCACTTGCACCATCTAAATCATGTTCGAAAACCATGAATTCTAAAAATAAAATCATGATTTTTAAGTTTGGAAATCATGAGCATTTGTGAGTTGAACGGGAATCATGTCTGGAGTGTTTGCTGGCGATCGGCCAAGGGTGGAACCTCAGGATCGTGGCTGAAGGTAGCTGGGAGGTTGATGAACTCAGAAAAAATGGTGGGTGAATTTCCTGATTGCCGTGGTGGCTGGACGGTGTCAATTTAGGGTTTAAATCTAAGTTTTGGTTGAGGTCGGAATTCGAATTACTGCGTCGTCGTTAATGCATCGCGGTTGATCAAAGCAGAGGGAATCGAAGCATGGAAGCAAGGCAAAGGTTTGCTCGGAGTTGAGAGGTCTCTGTTGGCCTGAGGCGGTGGGTCGAGGTGATCTTTGGTGATCCAGTTTCATTCTAGGTTGTGTTGAGTTGCTCGATTTCGAGTTCGAGAGTGATACGGGGTTATGGTTGGTCAGAATCCAAGACGAGGTGATCGGCGACATGTTGGAGGTGGTGGCGATGAACGGAGCTACGGCGCTTGTCTGTGCACGTGCACATGTGTCAGGGGATTTGGGTATTGCTGTGTTAGGGAGGAAGAAGAGGAGTGTCTCAAAGTCGTTCTCGGGAAAATCAGGGGATGGCTCGAGTTTAGCTTCGGGGTGTTCGCGTGGGTTAACGTGTGTTTCAGATTTTAAAATTTTAAATCAAAGAAAAAGAAAAAAAAAGGTGGGTTAGTTTGTACTCGGGAAATTTGAGTTTGATCTCGGGGAGATGATGAGTTAGCTCGGGTTTTTTTCTCGAGTCTTTGAAATTGCAGTTTTAAAATTTTAAAACAAATCTAGTTTTCAATTTAACAATTTTCTTAACCCATTGTTAAACTAATAATTGTTTTAATTAATTAGTCAAAGGTTTTAAAATAAATTATTTTAAATTAATTAAGTTTAAAATGTGTTAATATAGATAACCTTTATTTTAATTAATTCTTAAGTTTATTTTAAATAAAATTTAATAGTATAATTAAGAAGTTAATTAAGAAGAGATGTTTTAATTGTTAATTACTTAAAGGTATTAAGTTAATTTATATGTTAATGATAATTTATTTTCAAGGGTTATTAAATAAAGATTTAAATGATAATTAAGAGTTAATTACTTAATGACATAAATTAAAGTGGTTAATTAATAATTAATGAATGTAATGATTAATTAATTAATGTAATTAATTAATGAAAGTAATTAAAATTACTTAAGGTAAGTAATTAAATGATAGTTAATTAAATTGATTAATTAAAGTTAACTAATTAATAAAAGAATAATTAAGTAATTAAAGATTAATTAATTAATGTAAGTAATTAAGAGTTAATTAATTAATGAGTTAAATTAAATTAATTATTAATTATGTGAAATTAATCTTGCTTATGGATGATTAAATTGTATTGAACACCTTTGATTTTTATTGACTCTGGTATGTACATTGTAATGTTCTGTGATATGAAATGTTTTGTTTAAACTATGATAAATATGAGTTATTTATCTATAATGGAATTGTTGTGGGAATATGACATTCTGAAGTTAAATTGAATTGTTTAAACTTAAACAACTTGGCTTAAAAAGATGGTATTGAATTCGAAGAGACCGGGATCGGATATCAGCGATATCCGGAACCACTTCGATTAGTAATCTATAATGCTTTATAGATTTGATATGTGAAATCAATAGGCCGGTATTGGAATAATATGGACCATTTAAACTAAGTTGGATACTTAGATATTGTTTTTGTGAAATAAGTGTTGACCATATAAGTTGTTTACTTGTGGTAAAGTACGAGTTACCCCGGGTTTATATAAGTTCTATGAATTGAAATTTCATGTTAGATGAGTTTACTCACGCTGGTTTCCAGCCTGACCCGGGTGTTACTTTGATGTAATGCTCGGGTCAGACCGAGTATTACAGATTTCAGGTAAGGACGTTTTGGAGCTCAGGTGGCAAACTGGATGGTAGAGACGTATGGAGTGTATTCCGCTGTGTATTTGAGAATTGTATTAATAGTAGTATGGGCAGGTTGATATAACTGTCCAGTCTATTTGTAATGATTGTAACTCTGATGAATTGTATGTAAAGTAACAATTACAGCTTTCTTTTATAAAAATGCTATTATTTGTTATTATATTTAATCTGTTGCGAATGTGAGATGTTGTGTTTTCTGTTCTTCTTTCTTCTTTATGTTTCTTTCTTCTATCTCTTTTCTTTTTCTTCTAACTATCTGGAATTTTCGGGTTCGAAAATTTTAGGTCGTTACAGTTGGTATCAGATCAAAGGTTAAGCGAGAACCTTGGCTCTGTTGGAATTACTCATTAAGGATAGGGTCAATGGTACCCTAAGATGAGATGAGTATATATATATATATATATATATATATATGAGAGCGTACTTGTTATTTTCTTATATAAAGATTTTAAAATAGTTACAAAATTAAATGATATGTATATAAGTTATCTTTTGATAGAAATAATTTTCTAATTATTAAATATATTAAAGAAATTGGTTGTTGAATTAATTGGAATAAAATAAAATAATGAGAATTAAAGGGTAATAGTAATACAACCAAATTGAAATTGAATGAAGATAAGTTTGAAGTGGATCCAAACTGAAATTAAAAATCCAATTGGAATTGAAGATAATTTTAAATTGTGAAGTTAGAATCTTAAGATTTAAAAACATTTGAAGTTTGTTTCCAGACCGTTAAAGGGAAAAGTAAATAATATTATTCAAAATATTTCTGTAAGTAATCTTACTTTGAAATAAGAAGTTGTCTGAAACTTTGTTTGGAATTAAAAACCAAAGGTGTTAAAACATAAGGTATAACTTGGTAAGCACATTAATATTAATATATATAAGTGTAAAAGTTGAATTCTTCTAATTAAGTCTAATTTATAGGTTAGAAAGTCCCTATAGAATTCTATCTTTGAGAAAGATGTCTAAGAGTGAAGAATGGAAGGATAGACGCAGGGAGAAAAGAGCAGCTGCACGTAGGGATCGTGAAGAAGAAATTCAAGAGTATGAAAAATAGGTTAAGGGAAAGGCTGAACCAGGACCGTATGATAATGTCACTTGCTACAGATGTTTCAATAAGGGGCATTATGCAGCCAAGTGCAGTAAAACAAGGGAGGAATTGAAGGGTACATTCCATCGGTTTCGCTCTAAGGTCTCGTGCTTTAAGTGTCATAAGAAAGGACATTTCCTAAATCATTGTCCTGAAGTGAGGAAGGCGAAGCGAAAACCAGTTGAACCAGTCAATGAGTCGACTATTTGCTATCATTGCAAGAAAACGGGACACATTGCTAGGAATTGTTCCGAAAGGCAGAAGAGGAGTAAAGTTGTGGAACGTGCTGTTGGAGGCGTGAAGGTTTTCCAGATGGATGACCGGGTAAAAACATTTTGTGGAAAATGTTACAAGTGGGGACACCCTGTTGAGAAGTGTATGTTTGGGCTTTGCCCTTTGAAAGGAAGTCCATAAAAGAATTCTGGAAAGAATATTAGGGCTTTGTTCTTCCAAACTTCTAGGGAATAGTAAGACATCTAGATTTATGACTTTTGTAAGACTCTTATTTTGGATAGATGTATGTAATGTATGAACTAATAGTATGAAGTAAATTAATGTATGGAATATTTTGTGGTAGTATAATCTAATATGGAATTTTCTTTATCTATTAAGAATTGAACTCAGAATAATATTGATTAAAGATTGGGATTTTTGATTTTAAAATAAAGATTAATTTGATTTAAAAGAATAAATCAACATTTAAAATGTTTAACTCGAATTTATATAATTCAAGATGGTTTTAAGTTGAGATTTGAATAGAATTAGTTCAAATTGAATTTGATTTAAATTTAATTAGAATTGTGATTAAAGATGGATATGCATAAGCTTAAATGGGAAATTTGAATTGAAATAAAATTAAAGTTGAATAAGTTCAAATCCAAATGGGATTGGGATTAATTCAAACTGGAATTAATGTGAATTGAAATTTGTTCAATTTGAAATTTATTTGAATTAATTTGAAATTGTAATTAAAGTAAATTTGTTTAAAATCAAATGGAATTTGATTTGAATTTGGGAAGGAATTAAGATTAATTCAACTTGAATTGGGATTGAATTAAATTCAATGGAAATTGAAGTATTGAGTCAATGTAAATGGAAATGGAAATTTAAATTGAATTGATGGGAAATTAATTGGAAATGGAGATTGGGAAATTAAACAGTTTTGGCTCTAGATTATTTTCAAAATAAATTGTTTTATTACAAATATATTTTCCCAAACTATTTACTATACAATCTTTCTTCTTAAACCCCAAACTATCTTATACTTATTTTATAATTATTTTGGAACTATTTAACTATTTTGAAACTGTCTTATAAACTAACTACTATTTTTCAGTTACTTATATCTAATCACTATTTTAAGAAAAAAAACTATTTTGCAATTATCTAACTATTTTATACCTACTTAACTATTTTACAGCTATTTTACAAACTAATTACTATTTTTCAACTACTTATCTATTTTAAACTTTTTTTCAAGCTATTTTTAAATTTAAATAGGTCAGAGTTCAAACTGTTTGTAATTAAAGTAATAACTCAATTATAAATGGAAGCAATTGAGAATAAGAGAATAGAATTAAAGGAAATGTGGATAGAAAGGAGAAATTGATTTAGCTAATAATCAATAAAGATAAATACAAAGGATGTACGTATATTATTCTATTCGCATAGTGATTTGATCTAGATTCGAGCACAGAATTTTGAGATAATATTATCGATCCGAGTTGGGATTTTTCGCTCGATTTTCGACGGCGAACCTGGATATGGATTTTTGATTGGTTCTGGATATTCTCTATCATAGCTACGACTATGCAAGGAGAATGACGGTTTCTGATCAAGAAACCAGATCTGAGTCCGCACTAGGAAGTCAGGTGGACAATACTAGTTCGGAAGAGAGATTGTGTGATCGAGTGTGCGATCAGATGATACTGCGTACGAATGATATATGTACATCGTACGGGTTTGAATGAAATTGATATTGAAATTTGTGGATAAGAACTGTAAAATGGTTTTTGAAATGAAAAGTAATATGGTTAATAACTTTATAAAAGATTTATCAAATTTGAAAATTTGATTTGGAATAAAATAAAGTTATATATCCTTGTTATATAAGATAATCTTCCTTTGTTGAATCTATTGCTAGAAGAAAAGAGTTTTGAAATATTAGAAGTATAAAAGAGGTTTTATACAAGTTTGAAATGATCCAAAGATTTTCAAAATTATATATATCTATATATATATATAAAAGATCTTATGAGAATGATTTTGGAAAAGGTTTTGGAACCTATGGATTTTGGAAAGGCTTTTGATTTTTGGGAAATTCAATTTTTGGAATTTGGAAAGCCAAGTTTGGAAACAATCGATTTTGGATATCGATTTTGTGTAAAGATGATTTTGATATAAATCATAAAGGATATGATTTGAAGATACTATAAGTATATAGTATAAAATGTTTTGAGTATAGCTCTGGGGAAAAGGCGCTCCCTTGAAATGAACTTCTCAGGAGTACCACTGGGTGGTACTGCCTTGAGCCCCAAGGGGGGTTTTAAAGTTGATCCTGTGAGGAATCCGGACAAAACTAGTTCCTGAGGATTATTTGTGTAGCGAAAGTCGAGGGGCTGGTGCCCACAGAGGCACTTGGGTTATGCTGTGACGACAGTGTAACTCAGTGTCACTGCGATCTACTGCAGACCATAGCGGAAGTCACGTGTGCCGTTGAGAGCCAACAGTCTGCGTTTGATTTGATATCGGTAGACTACGACACTATGGTAACATAGCGAAAGTCGTTTGTGCCGTTGAGAGCCAACAGTCTGCGTTTGATTTTATATCGGTAGACTGCGACCTATGTAGGAATGGAGAAGTTTCATTTTGACAGCGAAATCGTGTGTGCCGCTGAGAGCCAACAGTTACATGGACTTTTGCTGCGACGGCAACGTAACCCTGGATGTTACTGCGATCTGTTGTGGGTTCCATGGTATAATCAGTTACATGGACTTTTGCTGCGATGGCAACGTAACCCGTGATGTAACCGTGACCATGGATGGGGGTGATGATTTCCAGAGCATTCTCACCAAAGATATTTCCTCGATTTCAAAAATGTTTTCTATATTTTCAATAAATTATTTTCCAAGTATTTTCACTGGGTGTTGAAAACGGGTCTACTAAGTACTTATAAATTTTTAGTCCTACGTCTGATCAACGTATGACCGAATTTCTATGGGAACAAGGATGGACTTGTTGAAACATCGAGTTATAAAAGTATTTTTATAAAAACTATGTTTGTAATACTATATAGATTTTAAAGTGTTTTAAAAATAATCAAAAGATAATTTATCTGATTTTAAGTATTAAGTAAATTCTAGCCTCGTTCCTTTTCGAGGACGAAAAGATTCTAAGGGGGGAGGAATGTGATAACCCGTATTTTGGGACATTAGATAATTGGATAATTAACTGTTTTAATCAATTGAACAGATAAAATTCTGATAATAAAAGATATCTGGATATGTAAGTAAATTTGAAAATAAAATAAAAAATTTGATTTTAGATATTGGAATAAATATTTTATAATCTTCTAATATAATTACTTAAAATTTTACAAATTTATCTTTTAAAACAAATAGTATGGATTGTGTATATATATAGACATAAGAAGATTTTAAATAGAAAAATATTATTTTCAAACAAATTAAATATGTGTTGTTTAAATATATATATTTAAACGAGCTGATTTTAAATTGGATTTGGATTTGAATTTGAACTTCAAAAAGATAAATATCTTAAAATAAATTGGATTTAAAAAATATATATATATATGATTTTATTTAGTATATAATTAGTTTACATTAGTTTCTTTAAAAGATTTTGTAAATATAAATTAAGAAAATGTATTATCTAAATAGAAAATAAATATAAAGATTTATAAAAACATATTATAATAATTAATACATGATAATTACAAATGTAAACAAATTCTATATACATTATAACAAGTGTAAGGTTATTAACATACATTTAAACAAGTGTCACAATTTTATTTATTTTCTTTTATTTAATAAAATCATAATCAAGTTTATAAATATATCTATACTCTTCTCCTCTCATTTCTTTTACATCTTCAATTTTTAAAAAAACAAAGAAAAACAAGGTCTGTATAATAGATCCAGAGAAGAAATAAAATCAAACTACTTCAACTTTTACAAATTCTCAAACCTGAAGTTAAGCAAATCCAATTCAGTTCAACTCAACAAAGAAGTATCAAAATCAAGTAGCAGTTCAACCTGATTCAAAATCAAATTCAAGTATAAATTCCAGATTCGAATCATCAAAAACATTTCCAGATTTCATATAGGCTTCTCTGTTCATTTCAACAGTGAGTAAACTACTTTTATAAAAAGCTGAAATCTGGTTTAAACCTTGATGCATGTGATAAATGATTGATATAATGTTGTGAGAAATGCTTGCATGTATATATGTGAAGATATATGTGTGCATGTCTGTACATATGAATATATGGCCTCTGTTCCAGGTTTACAGGGTTTAAAACAATTTCAAAATACAATTCCTCCGCCTCTAATTCTTTTTAGGCTTTAATGTCTGAACAAAAAGTGTTTAAATTTACAGGATCTTAATTTTAAAAATATTTTCAAGTATAATTATCAAGTGGTTTTGCTGGAAAAAAGAAAACACAGTAAAACTCAATGCATGTTTAAAATTTGACTTTCTTAATTTCTTAATTCACTTGCACCATCTAAATCATGTTCAAAAACCATGAATTCTAAAAATAAAATCATGATTTTTAAGTTTGGAAATCATGAGCATTTGCGAGTTGAACGGGAATCATGTCTGGAGTGTTTGCTGGCGATCGGCCAAGGGTGGAACCTCGGGATCGTGGCTGAAGGTAGCTGGGAGGTTGATGAACTCAGGAAAAATGGTGGGTGAATTTCCTGATTGCCGTGGTGGCTGGACGGTGTCAATTTAGGGTTTAAACCCAAGTTTTGGTTGAGGTCGGAATTCGAATTACTGCGTCGTCGTTAATGCATCGCGGTTGATCAAAGCAGAGGGAATCGAAGCATGGAAGCAAGGCAAAGGTTTGCTCGGAGTTGAGAGGTCTCTGTTGGCCTGAGGCGGCAGGTCGAGGTGATCTTTGGTGATCCAGTTTCATTCTAGGTTGTGTTGAGTTGCTCGATTTCGAGTTCGAGAGTGATACGGGGTTCTGGTTGGTTAGAATCCTAGACGAGGTGATCGGCGACATGTTGGAGGTGGTGGCGATGAACGGAGCTATGACGCTTGTCTGTGCACGTGCACATGTGTCAGGGGATTTGGGTATTGCTGTGTTAGGGAGGAAGAAGAGGAGTGTCTCGAAGTCGTTCTCGGGAAAATCAGGGGATGGCTCGAGTTTAGCTTCGGGGTGTTCGCGTGGGTTAACGTGTGTTTCAGATTTTAAAATTTTAAATCAAAGAAAAAGAAAAAAAAAGGTGGGTCGGTTTGTACTCGGGAAATTTGAGTTTGATCTCGGGGAGATGATGAGTTAGCTCGGGTTTTTTTCTCGAGTCTTTGAAATTGCAGTTTTAAAATTTTAAAACAAATCTAGTTTTCAATTTAACAATTTTCTTAACCCATTGTTAAACTAATAATTGTTTTAATTAATTAGTCAAAGGTTTTAAAATAAATTATTTTAAATTAATTAAGTTTAAAATGTGTTAATATAGATAACCTTTATTTTAATTAATTCTTAAGTTTATTTTAAATAAAATTTAATAGTATAATTAAGAAGTTAATTAAGAAGAGATGTTTTAATTGTTAATTACTTAAAGGTATTAAGTTAATTTATATGTTAATGATAATTTATTTTCAAGGGTTATTAAATAAAGATTTAAATGATAATTAAGAGTTAATTACTTAATGACATAAATTAAAGTGGTTAATTAATAATTAATGAATGTAATGATTAATTAATTAATGTAATTAATTAATGAAAGTAATTAAAATTACTTAAGGTAAGTAATTAAATGATAGTTAATTAAATTGATTAATTAAAGTTAACTAATTAATAAAAGAATAATTAAGTAATTAAAGATTAATTAATTAATGTAAGTAATTAAGAGTTAATTAATTAATGAGTTAAATTAAATTAATTATTAATTATGTGAAATTAATCTTGCTTATGGATGATTAAATTGTATTGAACACCTTTGATTTTTATTGACTCTGGTATGTACTTTGTAATGTTCTGTGATATGAAATGTTTTGTTTGAACTATGATAAATATGAGTTATTTATCTATAATGGAATTGTTGTGGGAATATGACATTCTGAAGTTAAATTGAATTGTTTAAACTTAAACAACTTGGCTTAAAAAGATGGTATTGAATTTGAAGAGACCGGGATCAGATATCAGCGATATCCAGAACTACTTTGATTAGTAATCTATAATGCTTTATAGATTTGATATGTGAAATCAATAGGCCGGTATTGGAATAATATGGACCATTTAAACTAAGTTGGATACTTAGATATTGTTTTTGTGAAATAAGTGTTGACCATATAAGTTGTTTACTTGTGGTAAAGTACGAGTTACCCCGGGTTTATATAAGTTCTATGAATTGAAATTTCATGTTAGATGAGTTTACTCACGCTGGTTTCCAGCCTGACCCGGGTGTTACTTTGATGTAATGCTCGGGTCAGACCGAGTATTACAGATTTCAGGTAAGGACGTACTGGAGCTCAGGTGGCGAACTGGATGGCAGAGACGTATGGTGTGTATTCCGCTGTGTATTTGAGAATTGTATTAATAGTAGTATGGGCAGGTTGATATAACTGTCCAGTCTATTTGTAATGATTGTAACTCTGATGAATTGTATGTAAAGTAACAAGTACAGCTTTCTTTTATAAAAATGCTATTATTTGTTATTATATTTAATCCGCTGCGAATGTGAGATGTTGTGTTTTCTGTTCTTCTTTCTTCTTTCTGTTTCTTTCTTCTATCTCTTTTCTTTTTCTTCTAACTATATGGAATTTTCGGGTTCGAAAATTCCAGGTCGTTACAATTATGAAAAGAAAACCCAATAAGAAGTAGGTGGTTTCTCCATGTAACGACCCGGGATTTTCAAACCCGAAAATTCCAGATAGTTAGAAGAAAAAGAAAAGGGATAGAAGAAAGAAACAGAAAGAAGAAAGAAGAACAGAAAACACAACATCTCACATTCCTAGCGGATTAAATATAATAACAAATAATAGCATTTTTATAAAAGAAAACTGTAATTGTTACTTTACATACAATTCATCAGAGTTACAATCATTACAAATAGACTGGACAATTATATCAACCTGCCCATACTACTATTAATACAATTCTCAAATACACAGTGGAATACACTCCATACGTCTTTGCCATCCAGCTCATCACCTGAACTCCAGAACATTCCTTTCCTGAAAATCTGTAATACTCGGTCTGACCCGAGCATTACATAAAAGTAACACCCGGGTCAGGCTGGAAACCAGCATGAATAAACTCATATATCATGAAATCTCAATTCATAGAATTTATTTAAACCCGGGGTATCTCGTACTTTACTATAAGTAAACAACTTATATAGTCAACACTTATTTTCATAAAACAATATCTAAGTATCCAACTTAGTTTAAATGGTCCATATTATCCCAAACTGGCCTATTTGATTTCACATATCAATCTATAAAGAATTATAGAAGATTCCAAATCGAAGTGGTTTCGAGCATTTACTGATACCCGACCCCGGTCTCTTCGAATTCAATGTCATCTCTAATCCAAGTTGTTAAATTTTAAACAATACAATTTAAATCCAGGATATCACACAACAATTTAACTCAGATAGGTAATCTACATTTTCATAGTTTAACCTATTCATATCAGTGAGCATCACACATCAGAGATATCGATCAATTCAAAGCATTCAACACAATTCAATCATCCATAAGTAAGATCAACTGATCCCTTGATATAGTTAATTTAAAACAGATTAATTTCTTATGAATGAATTACTAATCCTGGTTAATTAATATTAATTATTAACAAACCATTTTAATTAATATCCTTTAATCATTTATTAATTTACCTTTAATAATAAATTAATTAACTATCCATTAATTACTTATCTAAAGTAATTATCTTTTAAGTAAATTTAATTACTTTCATAACTAATTCTTTAATTAAATACATTAATTAATTAATCATTACATTAAGTAATTAATCTTCTAATTAATTACATAAATTAATTATACTTTATAATTACTTAAGACCTTAATTAATTAAAGTTATACCATTTATCCTAATTAATTACTTAATTATCGTTATTAAATTTATTTAATAATTCTTGGAAAATTATCATTAACATATAAATAAATAAAAACATTTTACCCTTATAATTAACTACTTAATTTCATATTAAGTTTAAGTTTAAAATTAACTTAATAAATTTAAATTAAATAAATCATACCACTTTTCTTAAGACCAAATATTAAAACATTTATTATAAAAAGAATATTGATTTTAAGAAATAGATAAAACTTGATTTAATTAAAATTTTAAAACTGTCATAATATCACTCGAGTTCAACCTGGTACCCAACCCGAGTAACACCCGAGAAAATTTACTTCTTTTTTTTAGACCTTATTTTGTTTAAAACTTCATAACCTACTAACATGATAACATTCACGCACAACTACCCGAAGTCGTACTCGAGACACAACGCAACTACCCCGAGCCCCTCCCCGAGACATCCTTCCTTCTCCAAACACTGACACACAGATGCACGTACACGTGCACAAACAATCGACACTGCTTCGATCACCACTGCCATCGCCATCAAGTCAACTACGACCTCCCCCTTCGATTCCGACCACCAAATCCAAGAATCGAACACGAAATCGCAAATGAGTACAAGCGAACCCAACCTGGAACAAACCGATCGCAAACAACCTTCTCATACCGCCAATCTCGATCACCAGAATCCTTGCCGATCGACCTCGAGCCTTGTCACGATCCAACGCTTCGATTACACCACCTCTGGACGAACTCGATGCGACGTCGTCGCCGCATTAGCCTCTAAATCAACCATGACCCAAACCGGTTACTAAACCCTACTTCGCCACGGATCCTCCTCCACGACGAACTAGAAAGTCAACGACTATTTTTCCCATGATCCCTGTCCTACAAGCATGCTTCAACAATGACCCCGAGATTCCCCCTTGCTCCAACCACCGGAAAATGCCAAAATCCTCTTTTCCGTTCAACTCGCAAGCTCTCTCTATTTACAATCTTAAAAATCTTGATTCTACTTTTAAAAATCATAATTTTCGAAGACGAATCAGGTTATATAAGTGAATCAAGAAATCAAGGAAGTCGAATTTTCAACGTGTATTGAGTTTCACTGTATTTTCCAATATTCCAGAAAACTCAAACTACTTATACTTAGAAATATTTTTGAAATTAAGATCTTATCAATTTAAACACATTTTGTTTATACATTAAAGTCTAAAAAGAATTAACGAGAGAGAAATTGAAATTTGAACTTGTTTAAAGCTTATAAAGCTTAGAACAGAGCAAGCATTCTTGTACCCAGACATGCACACAAATAACATCATACATATATACATGCAATCATAATTAAATAATCATGCAATCACTTACCATAATTTATTTTAAGGAATTTCAGCATGCATCTATGTTTAAAACAGATTTAAAACTTTTAAATAGATTTGTTTACTCACCTGTTAAAATGAACAGAGCACTTCTTTGTTTTGAAAAAGCTTTTGAATTTAAGTTGCTGGAAAATGTCTTTGATTAAAACTGTAATGCTAACATGAATTTCTCCTCTGATCTTAAAAACTTTGAGCAGAGAAACAGAGATTTTGAAACTGCAAGCGATTAGAAAACTGGAACTTGCTTTTGAAATGGAACCAGCAACTTGAATTTGACCTGATTTTCTTTGTTTTAGCTTAAATTTGTACTTTGAATTGCTTTGAATCTTTGCTTGTTTTGAAGTAGTTTAGATATAATCTTCTCTGGTTTGATTTAGTTGCCAGGTTTAAGAAATTTTGCTCAGGTTTGAAAAAAAAAATGTGTACAAATTTTGTTTTCTCCTTTGATCTGGTTTTAAATTTTGTTTCACAGGCTTTTGTTTTGAAATGTGAAGGTGAAAGAAAATGATAGAGAGGAGAGTACAGATATTATAAAATCTCATTTTCTTTTTATTTATTATTTTAGAAATATTTTAAATAGATGACACTTGTTCAAATATATTCCTATGTTAAATAATTTACATTTGTTAATTTGTGTGTTAAAATCTTAACACTTGTCTTTTTATATGAGAATTGTTATTATAAAATGTGTATATCCCTTTTTCTTTACATTACTTTATATTATGATCTTTTGTTTACATATATATCTTTATTAATACATTTCTTTTATATTAATATTGATACAATTTTAAAGAAAATAATTCTAATTATACATTAATGAAAGTCATATATATTATTTTAAGTCCAAATTATATTTAAGACATCTTACTCATTTAAATTTCGAACTCAAATTTAAATTACAATATATTCATATATATATATATATATATATATAATCAAACACTTATCTTAATTGCTTTGAAAAAAAAATTTAAATTTATATTCATCACTAATGTAATATTTGGCTTAAAATTGGGATTTTACATAAATTCAACATTATAGATTCAAATTCATTTATATATATATATCCAGATATCTTTTAAATTATCAGAATTCTATTTGTTTAACCAAATAAAAATCAGTGTCTTAATAGTTAAAATTAGTTCATTACCAATTAACAATTGCCTAAAAACTCGGGTTATCACATTCCTCCCCCCTTAAAATCTTTTCGTCCTCGAAAAGGAACGAAGCCAGAATTTATTCTATAATTTAAAATCAGATAAATTATTCTTGGTTCATTTTTAAAACACTTTTAAAATTCACATAATATTATAAAATAGTTTTTATAAAAATACTTTTTATAACTCGATGTTTCAACTAGTCCATCCTTGTTCTCACAGAAATTCGATCATACGTTGATCAGACGTAGGACTGAAAATCTATAAGAACTTAGCAAACCCGTTTTCAACACCTAGTGAAAATACTTGGAAAATAATTTATTGAAAATATAGAAAACATTTTTGAAAATAGAGGAAACATTTTTGGTGAGAATGCTCTAGAAATCATCACCCCCATCCATGGTCACAGTTACATCACGGGTTACGTTGCCATCTTAGCAAAAGTCCATGTAACTGATGACAGCATGGAACCCACAACAGATCGCAGTTACATTCCAGGGTTACGTTGCCATCGCAGCAAAAGTCCATGTAACTGTTGGCTCTCAGCGGCACACACGATTTCGCTGTCAAAATGAAACTTCTCCACTCTACATAGGTCGCAGTCTACCGATATAAAATCAAACGCAGACTGTTGGCTCTCAGCGGCACACATGACTTTCGCTATGTTACCATAGTGTCGCAGTCTACCGATATAAAATCAAACGTAGACTGTTGGCTCTCAGCGGCACACACGACTTTCGCTATGGTCTGCAGTAGATCGTAGTGACATCGAGTTACACTGTCGTCACAGCATAACCCAAATGCCTCTGTGGGCACCAGCCCCTCGACTTTCGCTACACAAATAATCCTCAGGAACTAGTTTTGTCCGGACTCCTCACAGGATCAACTTTAGAATCCCCCTTGGGGTTCAAGGCAGTACCACCCAGTGGCACTTCTGAGAAGTTCATTTCAAGGGAGCGCCTTTTTCCCCAGAGCTATTCTCAAAACACTTTATACTATATACTTATAGTATCTTCAAATCATATCCTTTATGATTTATATCAAAATCCCCTTTACACAAAGTCGATATCCAAAATCGATTGTTCCAAACTTGGCTTTCCAAATCCAAAATTGATTTTCCCAAAAATCAAAAGCCTTTCCAAAATCCATAGGTTCCAAAACCTTTTCCAAAATCATTATCATAAGATCCTTTATATATATATATATATATATATATATATAACTTTGAAATTTTTTTGGATCATTTCAAACTTGTATAAAACCTCTTTTATACTTCAAATATTTTCGAAACCCTTTTCTTCTAGCAATAGATTCAACAAGGGAAGATTTATCTTATATAACAAGGATATATAACTTTATTTTATTCCAAATCAAATATTCAAATTTGATAAATCTTTTATAAAGTTATTAACCATATTACTTTTCTATAAAATGAGTTCTAATCATAGAAATATTCAACTTCCATTTTATTTCATCATTTATTTTTCCAAAATATACCCTTCCATTTCAAAATCATTTTACAGTTTTTATCCACTAAATTTATTATCAATTTTATTCAAATCCGTACGATGTACACATATCGTCCGTACGCAATATCAATTTGATTGCTCACTCGATCACACAATTTCTCTTCCGAACTAGTATCGTCCACCCGACTTCCTAGTGCGGACTCAGATCTGGTTTCTTGATCAGAAACCGTCATTCTCCTTGCATAGTCACAACTATGATAGAGAATATCCAGAACCAATCAAAAATCCATATCCAGGTTTGCCGTCGAAAATCGAGCGAAAAATCCCAACTCGGATCGATAATACTATCTCGAAATTCTATGCTCGAATCTGGATCAAATCACTATGCGAATAGAATAATATACGTATATCCTACATATTTATTTTTATTGGTTATTAGCCAAATCAATTCTCTTTTCTATTCACATTTCCTTAATTCATTCACTTATTCTCAATTGCTTCCATTTCCAATTGAGTTATTACTTCAATTATAAACAGTTTGAACTCTGACCTATTTAAATTTTAAAAATAGCTTGAAAAAGTTTAAAATAGATAAGTAGTTGAAAAATAGTTATTAGTTTGTAAAATAGCTGTAAAATAGTTAAGTAGGTATAAAATAGTTAGATAATTGCAAAATAGTTTTAAAATAGTGATTAGATATAAGTAACTGAAAAATAGTAATTAGTTTATAAGACAGTTTTAAAATAGTTAAATAGTTCCAAAATAATTGTAAAATAAGTATAAGATAGTTTGGGGTTTAAGAAGAAAGATTGTATAGTAATGTAACGCCCCACTCTGAGACCCACTGTAACAAAGAGTATTACGGGAGTAATACTGTCTGTTAAAGCGGAGAATAGAGTATAGTGGAAGCGACCATTTGTAATCAAGCTATAACTATCTACTGAATACGTCGAAAGGATGGTATCTATATTTTTTTTTCAAGTGGTTCGACATATTCGGTAAATACTTATAACGAAATTACAAATGGCTAAAGATCTATCAGGACAAAGCATAATAATAAATGATAAAACATCACAGAACAGAGTCACATCACAGATATAAAATCCCAGAACAATACATCATCAATACAGATCCAAATACTATAAGTGGGTACAAAGCCACTGCCCACACATGTGGGTCAAAAATATGTACATATCAAAGTCTGAATAATAACAGAGTAGCGGAATAGTGGACAAATAAAAGCGCTATCTATCAGCATAGCAGATAATGTCCAAGCGGAAGCACAGAAGCTAAGTCCAGAGACCTAACCTGAAACAACTCGGTCTGACCCGAGCGAAAACACTCGGGTCAGGCTAGCTAAACAATCAGTAATAACTGAGATATATAATAATGCGGTACATAAATAAAATAGTACTTATCCAAAGAGAAGTATATTATGAACCACATGAATATAATGACGATCCCTAATCATCAATAAACAATAAAAATCTCCAAAGAGAAACCAACACCAAAGTGTAGAATAAAATCGCCTCATATCATTGGCGTAGCCAAAGCTATAAAAAGATGCCCATAGGCAATAATCCCAAGAGTGACCAGAGTCTGTAATCAATGCCCAAGCAAAGATCGATGCTCCAAAGAGCAATGGGAATATACTGAAAAGTCAATGAAATCAAACACTGAAAAGCAGTGTCCAGAGACACTGTGAATCCACAATGTAACAACCCTGTATTTTACAATTATTTTTAAATTGATTTCCAGATTTAAAAGCTTTATTTATGAAAAAGAATAAATTTTGTTATTTTAAGTATAAACTTTGATTTTGATGTGGATTTGAATTCCAAATATGACTAAATTTAATATTTCCAGAAAATGTGAATTTTGGTCAAATAGTCAAACTTCGATTTTTAACTTGAAAATTTAAAAGTTTGAAATTTATGAATTTTATCTTTTATTATGACAATAGATTTAATAACATGAATACTGCTTTTCGTTTCGTTGAAAACGGAGTTAAAATGTAAAAGATATGTACATTTCAATTTTGAGTATAAATTGTTTATTTTGCAATTTTGTTATTTTAAATTTTATAAATTTTATTTTATTTGTCATATTTTGTTCTAATATGTGTTGATATTTTATTTTATGCATATCTTGACTTTTAAATATTTTTAAAACGATGATAGAATTTTTCCAAAATTTACTGTATTTATTTCTTATTTTTAAAGGCTGTTTCTATTTTTCTGCTATTTTCTTCATCTAAACTATATTTAAATTAAAATTTATTTATTTATTTTTGGGAATTCATTTTATTTTGTGTTCTTACTTTTATTTATAAATATTTTTAAGTACATAAAAAGTTTCCATAGTTCATTGCATTTATTTACCATATTTTCAAGACTAGTTGCAAATTTTGCTGTTTTATTTAATTAAATTATATATATTTAATATTTAGTTATTTATTTTTTTGTTATTTACTAAATTTTCGTATTTTTATCTGATTTTATATTTATATTTCAGTTATATAAAATTAAAATAAAATAAATGGAAATTTGAAAGGACTTAAGTTGTAAATTGTGTGACTTTTCATTAACCAAACCCTTCATTTTTCCATAACGGCTCATTTATTCTTTTGTAACCTTGTATGCCTTATTGTTTCACGTGAAAGACTTCCCTTTCATTCACAATTCACGGCCAAAAACATTTCTGAAGTTGTTTGGGTAATGGCTTCATCTTCTCTACCTTTCTCTTCTTCATTTCCTATTAAATTTTCTATTGTTTTGCTTGATTCTTCCATAGCTTTGCTCGGCTAAACCCTCCACCATCTCCACCATAGCCTCGACCACCATCCCCTACCACTCTTCCTTGGCATCATCTCCAGCCATCATTTCAGATCCATCCATGGTCGTGACCTCTCCTTGAAGCTAGCACCACAAAACAATGTCAAAAACTCCAAAACAATGCACTAGTCACCACTATTACTTCACCACCTTCATCCACCACCTTGGCCACCACCATAGCCGCCACCACCACATTGTTTTGACCACTTACCATCACCCCTTACCTCTGTCCAGATCTGGAGCAAGCATGGCCAAGCCCAAACAATGACTAGACCGAGCCTAGTGTGCACCAAAACCACTCCTTTTGGCCTTGACTCTTTGTCTTCTTCATGTGTAACTCCTACCATCATCATTCCATTGTTTTGCCTTCTTTTTGCTGACCATTGGATGACTATTTCAGGTCTAGACCTGATCATAGCTGAGCCAAATGATGTCATGGCCAAGCACTTGAATGGTTGAGGCAAGGTCAAGTCATCTATTTCTTTGTTGCTCCTTATTTAAAATTGTTTCAATATTGTTTGTGTTGAATATTTATGTATACATTGTCTTGTTTTGTTTATATGTATACAAGGCAATTATATTTGGCTCTCCACTCTCAAATCATATTCATGTTGTCGTGCCTTCAAAGATTCTGTGTTATGTGTTTGGTCGTCATCTCCAGCTTAAACAAGTGAGTTATTCTCACCAGACAATATGTACCTATATAACTGATAATCCGACACCATTTGAATCTGTAATGTATATCATCATGTTATATATGTTTATATTATTATCATATGATGTTCACACCTGTTATTACACTTATTATATCATATGTTACTATTATTTAATGTTATTCTGTTATTTATATCTGTTATCACCATTGCAAGTTCCCTGTAGATTAGAATCACTATGGGTTGAAATGATACATACCCGAACGGACTTTAGAATAGGGAAAAATCATTATGGGCTGAAATGATAGGCCTGAATGATTTTTATTTAAATTATTTTAACTTGGGATTGCGGGTTTGAAATGATAGAACCCAGATTTTTCTTTTTTAACTGCGGATTGAAATGATACATATCCGTATCACTTGACCTAGGTTAGAAAATTATATACAGGCCCGTGGTTATTTTATAAAGTGTTTTGGATATTTTTAAGTATTTTAAAAATTATAAATTTATGAGATTTGATTTAAATAGATTTTGAAATGTTTTAAAATAAAGAAATTATGATTTTTTCTATGTGTTAAAAATGTAATTAATGAATGGTTTAACTGGATTTTTGAAATATAACTTAAGTTGGAAAATTTGGAATTTGGTTAAAAATGATATTTAAGTTGTATAAATAAAATGGATATTAAATTTTATTTGGAAATGGTAAATATGATAGTTTGATTAAATTTGAATTTAAGTGATTTATTTAAGTATTATTGATTTTTCTATGAATTTAAGTGGTTAAATAAATGAATGTTTAAAAGTGATCTTTTAAAATATAACTTGACTAGGAAATGTGAAATTTGGTTTTAATTAAAGGTTTAAGTTAATTAAATAAAATTGGAAATTTTGTTAAATTGTGAAATGGTAATTTAAATTTGAAGTGTTAAGTCTATTTGTTGAAATGTGAAGAATTGGAACTTTTACACTTAAACTTATTAAGTAAATTGTTGAAAATTGGGTTTAATTATAAGAAATTTATTATGAAAGAAACGTGTAAAGTTCTAATTAATGAAAGAAATATGTAAAGTTTAATTTATGAAAGAAACGTGTAAAGTTCTAATTAATGAAAGAAACATGTAAAGTCTTAATTAATGAAAGAAACATGTAAGTCTTAATTTGTGTAATATTGATTTAAAATAATAAATGCCCTTTTTGTAATAAAACGTAAATTAAAACGTACATTCGATAATGTAAGTTTAATTAGTGTAATATTGATTAAATGATAAATGCTCTTTACTGTAATAGAAATGTAGGTTAAAAAGTACATTTAATATGTAAGTTTTATTTAATGTAAATGACATATTTTAATGACTAAAATAATAAAGTTTCTTTATTGTAATGATAATGTAAGTTAATAAGGTACTCTTAACTTAACATAAGAATTTCAGCATTAAATTGGATATTACAGTAACACAGTTTATTTAACTATAAGGCTATGATAAAATGACCATGTTAAAAATTTGTAAGTATATAAATACTTTGATTATATAAAATGTTAAATTGGAAAGTATTACATTCCAAAAATGCTATGATTACTTAAGGTTACATTACCAAAATGCTATGATAATTTAAAGGAAGATTTCAAGTTTAATAAATTAAAGGAAATATTCAGTGATTTTGAAATTTGGGTTTTATTAAAATGATATATTTTTGAATTGGTTTTGAATAGATATGTTTTGGGTTTGAAAGTATGTATTAGTTTGAAATAAATGATATGATTTTGAAATGGTTTAAAGGATGTATTTTGATTTGAAACATAAACTATTTTTAAAAGTTATAACCACGGGTTATAATAACGATTGGTTGGCAAAGAGACCGGGATCGGATATGGACATACTCTCTGTCGATACCGAAAACCACTTTGACAACCGTGTACGCGGTGGAGATTCCAGAATGAAGTAGGATGGTGGCGACGTTCTTAAGGTATGTTACGTGGACCCAACTCCCGTGAGTTGGCATAAGGTGGCTAAAACAGGAGCGATCTCGGACCAGTGAGGTAGCACCTCTTCTCGGACACATTTCTTCGATATTATACTCTTACTTGTGATTGATTAGATGGCCATCCTCCGATTTGGGAGTGTTGTTCGAGGTGGAACGGTAGTGGCTGCTATGCGTATCCATCAGTCCGTGTGCGTAATTGGTATATCTACCCTGGCATTGCCTAGTTGTGCCGTGTCACCTACCATATCGAGCTTTACTACGATTATGATTTTAAGATCCGACCGCGTTAAGGTTCTTCATCCCCTTAACGCTATTTTCTATATGATTATACTTTACTTATTAGACATTATTATAATAGCGAATATTACTACATAGTAGATATTTTAACGGATCCTTAGAGGATGGGCGGTCCCAAGCATCTTCTAAGTTACTTGTACCTTTATTACAGTTCACTTGAGTTAGTTTACATTATATAAGTATATATTGTCCTGACTCGAGTGTTTTGTGTTTTGCTTTACGCTCGGGTCAGCCTGAGTTATTCACAGATTTGGATTTCCACCTTCTGGAGATTTGAATCGCTGGAGATTATCTGCTAGTCTTGTTCTATCTACTTCAGTTATGTTGCTCTGTTCAGCTTGTACTTGGTTATCTTATTGATACTTCTGTTGTACTCTATTTCTTCTGTTGTATCTTATGTAACTCTGATATATTTACATAGTAGCTTCATGAACTACTATTTCTTTTACTTCCGCTGCATTATTTTACTCTGTGTCTGTGATCTGTGATTATATTTATTTACTGTATATTCTGAGATTTGCCAAATTTTAATTACAACGCGGTATTTTGAGCAATTCAATTCCGGCATGAGTGTCTACCTATACACTTATAATGGATGCGAATGGTTGAAAATATCGGGTCGTTACAGTTGGTATCAGAGCGAGGTTTTGAGGCAAAACTTAGAATGTATGGTAAATTTATTTACAGAATCACTTTCGTTCGAGTTTGAATCTCTTCCTTTTGATTCGATTTCCTTTGAATTTTGGAACGTTTCCTGCGGTTCCAAAATTCATTCTTGTCCCTCACTATTCATCTTCTTTTGATTTTGGAGTATCACATAACTCCACTTCGAATGATCTTTATAGTGAATTGGCGATCTCGCCAATATTCTAATTTTCTTGTAAAGGGGTGAAAATCCTTTACAGTCAGCATCGATTCACCAGAGATTTTATCTATCCTTGGTTTAGATGCTAATATCTTTTAGGCAAATTCTATTTCAACCCATATTTTCAATTAGTAGCCCCCCAAAATATTAAAAAGATTGTAAACCCCCAAACTTGCTTAGTAGCCCCCCGTTTGTTCCAAAATTACCCCTAAACTTATCTGTACTAATTTTTTTTTTGAGTTTCTGTGTTCACCACGCACTGACAAGACGTGGTTAGATACCTAACCACGTAGAGACTATGCGTGGTTTATCATATAACCACGTAGTGGCACTACGTGGTTTATCATATAACCACGTAGTGGCACTACGTGGTTATATTACCAACCACATTTGTTCGCTCCGTACTGGAACAACATTATGTTTTAACCCAGCGTGGTACTTCCAAAACAATAAAAAAATTACGTAAAAGTTGGAAAGTAGGGTTTTGGAGTTTCGATGTTTTAGAACAGCGAAAAATTACGTAAAAGTTGGAAGAATTGAGAAAAAAGCTTCTTAAGGGTATTTTTGTCTTCAGAAATTTATTTTTTGACGGGGGGGCTACTAAGTAAAATTACGGGTTGAAATAGAATTTGCCTATCTTTTATTATTCCAAACTCTATCTCTTGAGATCGAACGTAGATTTATCCCAGAAAAATCCACATCGATCTTATTCTTTAAGTCACGGTTGACCCGGTTAAGGTTGTCCGCGATTTACCAAAGCTTACCCATCTCTCTACTCTGTTTAACCATCTTGTCTTTTGTTTCTAAACTATCTCAAACATTTTGAATTGTACTTGTAAATCTATGTTTTGTTTTATATATGGTGTTGTTTGAGTTGTTGATGTTGATTTGGATTTCCGATCGATTCGTCTGATCAACGCTATCGATAGGATTTCTAAAACACTTTAACAGAACAAACTGACACGATATTATTTTAAATTTGGTTAATGAAATAAAATTTTGATATATAAGTAAATTTATGGAACTTAATAAATTGATTTAAATTGATAATTTGAAATGATAATACTTGATTTATCATTTATTGTTCTACAAATGAATTTATAAATAGTTGTTTATAAATTGACTTGGGAACTGAAATGAATTTGAATCAAGAATTTGAGAATTCAAGTTTCCGATGGATTTCAAACCTTGTGTTTAAAATTTTTAAAAGGATATAATTTAAAGTATTTTTGAATAAAAAATTTGTCTCTAAAGGATTTTAAAGTTTAAAAATTAAGTGCTCTTCTCTTTGTCGCTGGAAAATAATTTCGGTGATGACTGCAGCATCATCGACGTTCATTTTCGAGTTTTGAACTGAAGAGACCGTTCTGTAGTCTTACTACAGCTTTGTTTTGAAAGATTTAATTTATTTGAATTTCTAAATATGATTTGATTTATAATATATATAGATATATGATTTAAATTGATTTGACATATTATGTACATATATTTATTTATCTCTAACTGGTTTGAAGGAAACCGGAAAATTAATTCTTAAATTTCATCTTAAAGAATAATTTCAGTTATAAAAAGAAAAATTAAATTTTTTGAATAAATGATTCAAACTTGAGATAATTTAATTGGAAAGTTTTATTTGTATAATACAATTGCATTCAAATATAACTTACCTTAAAAAACTTTTAGAAGTTAACAATGTAATTGGATAATATACAATATAAAAAGGATTTTTTAAATAAAATTTGAGTGGTTATAATAAATTTTATACACCTAAATTTTAGTTATAAAAGATTTACAGAGGTAAACAGTGAAAAAGGAATTTAAAGAGATTTTATTTAAATAACTTGATAATCAAATTTGATTTAATATGGAACCTTAAGTCTAACCTAGGAATTTTAATAATGGTTATTTCCTGAAATGAATATGTTGTATAATAAATAATGTATCTTTGAATAGATAAAATAAAATACATTGGAATTGGACATTTTGTAATAAAGTTTATTTAACTTGAATTCATAGTTTAATTGATGTCTAAATGAATAAATGTGTAAAGAAATTTGATTGTTATATTTTCTATGATAAATATTTTATTTATGAAATTGATATGTCTAGAAAAATGGATAATTATGATAGTTATAATGTATTTTAACATCACTAAATTTGATAATTGAGAATTTGGTTTTCAAATGGAAATTTTAAGTGTAACTTATTGAAGGAATATCTATTTATGAAATGGGCATTTTAAACAAAGTGTTAGGTTATTTGTTAAATGAAGAGCTAAGTAAAATAGTGAGCTTTTGACTTAATAAACGAAGTATAGTTTAATTTGGATATTCCATTCATAAAAGTTTGTTTTAATAAGTCATAAGTTAAATGATATCCAAATGAATATTCTAGAATAAAACTGATTTGAAATATTAATATATCTACTGTAGCATTTTATAAGTGCTGCTGTTTTGAAAATACAATGTTTTGGAAGTTTTATAATTGAATGAACTTAGAAATGTTACAACTTTAAAATGAATATTATTTGACCTTGAATTAAAATGGTTTAAATAAAGATTATTTTAAAAGGTGTTATGATTTTCTAAGTATTATGTTTTTTTTTAGAATTACATTTCCAAAGTGTTATGATTTTAGTAGTATGATTTCCAAATGATAAACATCTCTAAATTGTTATGATTTCAAAGCGTTATTGTTTCAAATTTATTATCTTATTTTGTTTTTTTTTGTTTTTTTTTTCAAACTATCTTTTGGTTGTCCTTATTTCTCTTATCTTGTTACAGAATGGGAAGGCTATTGCTTATACCAGTCTGTTTAGAAATCTTTTTATAATCTTTGAAATCTTTGTTACTCATCTGGATCTGAACACTGTTTTCCATTCATAGACCGTCGGTCAAGTGAAAAGGGAGATTCCGACTCTAGAGGATCTTTTCGTGCTTATATTCTTGATTTGATCACCTCCATCTTGTTAAACTTACCTATAACAATAGTTATCAGGTGTAATTCCAATCTTCTTATCATCTTGTCTTAATTCTATTTCATTCTATCTTTTTTGTGCTTTCCCGTACCTCGTTCCTTTTCGGGGACGAAAAGTTTTGAGTGGGGGAGAGTGTAACAACCCTGTATTTTACAATTATTTTTAAATTGATTTCCAGATTTAAAAGCTTTATTTATGAAAAAGAATAAATTTTGTTATTTTAAGTATAAACTTTGATTTTGATGTGGATTTGAATTCCAAATATGACTAAATTTAATATTTCTAGAAAATGTGAATTTTGGTCAAATAGTCAAACTTCGATTTTTAACTTGAAAATTTAAAAGTTTGAAATTTATGAATTTTATCTTTTATTATGACAATAGATTTAATAACATGAATACTGCTTTTCGTTTCGTTGAAAACGGAGTTAAAATGTAAAAGATATGTACATTTCAATTTTGAGTATAAATTGTTTATTTTGCAATTTTGTTATTTTAAATTTTATAAATTTTATTTTATTTGTCATATTTTGTTCTAATATGTGTTGATATTTTATTTTATGCATATCTTGACTTTTAAATATTTTTAAAACGATGATAGAATTTTTCCAAAATTTACTGTATTTATTTCTTATTTTTAAAGGCTGTTTCTATTTTTCTGCTATTTTCTTCATCTAAACTATATTTAAATTAAAATTTATTTATTTATTTTTGGGAATTCATTTTATTTTGTGTTCTTACTTTTATTTATAAATATTTTTAAGTACATAAAAAGTTTCCATAGTTCATTGCATTTATTTACCATATTTTCAAGACTAGTTGCAAATTTTGCTGTTTTATTTAATTAAATTATATATATTTAATATTTAGTTATTTATTTTTTTGTTATTTACTAAATTTTCGTATTTTTATCTGATTTTATATTTATATTTCAGTTATATAAAATTAAAATAAAATAAATGGAAATTTGAAAGGACTTAAGTTGTAAATTGTGTGACTTTTCATTAACCAAACCCTTCATTTTTCCATAACGGCTCATTTATTCTTTTGTAACCTTGTATGCCTTATTGTTTCACGTGAAAGACTTCCCTTTCATTCACAATTCACGGCCAAAAACATTTCTGAAGTTGTTTGGGTAATGGCTTCATCTTCTCTACCTTTCTCTTCTTCATTTCCTATTAAATTTTCTATTGTTTTGCTTGATTCTTCCATAGCTTTGCTCGGCTAAACCCTCCACCATCTCCACCATAGCCTCGACCACCATCCCCTACCACTCTTCCTTGGCATCATCTCCAGCCATCATTTCAGATCCATCCATGGTCGTGACCTCTCCTTGAAGCTAGCACCACAAAACAATGTCAAAAACTCCAAAACAATGCACTAGTCACCACTATTACTTCACCACCTTCATCCACCACCTTGGCCACCACCATAGCCGCCACCACCACATTGTTTTGACCACTTACCATCACCCCTTACCTCTGTCCAGATCTGGAGCAAGCATGGCCAAGCCCAAACAATGACTAGACCGAGCCTAGTGTGCACCAAAACCACTCCTTTTGGCCTTGACTCTTTGTCTTCTTCATGTGTAACTCCTACCATCATCATTCCATTGTTTTGCCTTCTTTTTGCTGACCATTGGATGACTATTTCAGGTCTAGACCTGATCATAGCTGAGCCAAATGATGTCATGGCCAAGCACTTGAATGGTTGAGGCAAGGTCAAGTCATCTATTTCTTTGTTGCTCCTTATTTAAAATTGTTTCAATATTGTTTGTGTTGAATATTTATGTATACATTGTCTTGTTTTGTTTATATGTATACAAGGCAATTATATTTGGCTCTCCACTCTCAAATCATATTCATGTTGTCGTGCCTTCAAAGATTCTGTGTTATGTGTTTGGTCGTCATCTCCAGCTTAAACAAGTGAGTTATTCTCACCAGACAATATGTACCTATATAACTGATAATCCGACACCATTTGAATCTGTAATGTATATCATCATGTTATATATGTTTATATTATTATCATATGATGTTCACACCTGTTATTACACTTATTATATCATATGTTACTATTATTTAATGTTATTCTGTTATTTATATCTGTTATCACCATTGCAAGTTCCCTGTAGATTAGAATCACTATGGGTTGAAATGATACATACCCGAACGGACTTTAGAATAGGGAAAAATCATTATGGGCTGAAATGATAGGCCTGAATGATTTTTATTTAAATTATTTTAACTTGGGATTGCGGGTTTGAAATGATAGAACCTGGATTTTTCTTTTTTAACTACGGATTGAAATGATACATATCCGTATCACTTGACCTAGGTTAGAAAATTATATACAGGCCCGTGGTTATTTTATAAAGTGTTTTGGATATTTTTAAGTATTTTAAAAATTATAAATTTATGAGATTTGATTTAAATAGATTTTGAAATGTTTTAAAATAAAGAAATTATGATTTTTTCTATGTGTTAAAAATGTAATTAATGAATGGTTTAACTGGATTTTTGAAATATAACTTAAGTTGGAAAATTTGGAATTTGGTTAAAAATGATATTTAAGTTGTATAAATAAAATGGATATTAAATTTTATTTGGAAATGGTAAATATGATAGTTTGATTAAATTTGAATTTAAGTGATTTATTTAAGTATTATTGATTTTTCTATGAATTTAAGTGGTTAAATAAATGAATGTTTAAAAGTGATCTTTTAAAATATAACTTGACTAGGAAATGTGAAATTTGGTTTTAATTAAAGGTTTAAGTTAATTAAATAAAATTGGAAATTTTGTTAAATTGTGAAATGGTAATTTAAATTTGAAGTGTTAAGTCTATTTGTTGAAATGTGAAGAATTGGAACTTTTACACTTAAACTTATTAAGTAAATTGTTGAAAATTGGGTTTAATTATAAGAAATTTATTATGAAAGAAACGTGTAAAGTTCTAATTAATGAAAGAAATATGTAAAGTTTAATTTATGAAAGAAACGTGTAAAGTTCTAATTAATGAAAGAAACATGTAAAGTCTTAATTAATGAAAGAAACATGTAAGTCTTAATTTGTGTAATATTGATTTAAAATAATAAATGCCCTTTTTGTAATAAAACGTAAATTAAAACGTACATTCGATAATGTAAGTTTAATTAGTGTAATATTGATTAAATGATAAATGCTCTTTACTGTAATAGAAATGTAGGTTAAAAAGTACATTTAATATGTAAGTTTTATTTAATGTAAATGACATATTTTAATGACTAAAATAATAAAGTTTCTTTATTGTAATGATAATGTAAGTTAATAAGGTACTCTTAACTTAACATAAGAATTTCAGCATTAAATTGGATATTACAGTAACACAGTTTATTTAACTATAAGGCTATGATAAAATGACCATGTTAAAAATTTGTAAGTATATAAATACTTTGATTATATAAAATGTTAAATTGGAAAGTATTACATTCCAAAAATGCTATGATTACTTAAGGTTACATTACCAAAATGCTATGATAATTTAAAGGAAGATTTCAAGTTTAATAAATTAAAGGAAATATTCAGTGATTTTGAAATTTGGGTTTTATTAAAATGATATATTTTTGAATTGGTTTTGAATAGATATGTTTTGGGTTTGAAAGTATGTATTAGTTTGAAATAAATGATATGATTTTGAAATGGTTTAAAGGATGTATTTTGATTTGAAACATAAACTATTTTTAAAAGTTATAACCACGGGTTATAATAACGATTGGTTGGCAAAGAGACCGGGATCGGATATGGACATACTCTTTGTCGATACCGAAAACCACTTTGACAACCGTGTACGCGGTGGAGATTCCAGAATGAAGTAGGATGGTGGCGACGTTCTTAAGGTATGTTACGTGGACCCAACTCCCGTGAGTTGGCATAAGGTGGCTAAAACAGGAGCGATCTCGGACCAGTGAGGTAGCACCTCTTCTCGGACACATTTCTTCGATATTATACTCTTACTTGTGATTGATTAGATGGCCATCCTCCGATTTGGGAGTGTTGTTCGAGGTGGAACGGTAGTGGCTGCTATGCGTATCCATCAGTCCGTGTGCATAATTGGTATATCTACCCTGGCATTGCCTAGTTGTGCCGTGTCACCTACCATATCGAGCTTTACTACGATTATGATTTTAAGATCCGACCGCGTTAAGGTTCTTCATCCCCTTAACGCTATTTTCTATATGATTATACTTTACTTATTAGACATTATTATAATAGCGAATATTACTACATAGTAGATATTTTAACGGATCCTTAGAGGATGGGTGGTCCCAAGCATCTTCTAAGTTACTTGTACCTTTATTACAGTTCACTTGAGTTAGTTTACATTATATAAGTATATATTGTCCTGACTCGAGTGTTTTGTGTTTTGCTTTACGCTCGGGTCAGCCTGAGTTATTCACAGATTTGGATTTCCACCTTCTGGAGATTTGAATCGCTGGAGATTATCTGCTAGTCTTGTTCTATCTACTTCAGTTATGTTGCTCTGTTCAGCTTGTACTTGGTTATCTTATTGATACTTCTGTTGTACTCTATTTCTTCTGTTGTATCTTATGTAACTCTGATATATTTACATAGTAGCTTCATGAACTACTATTTCTTTTACTTCCGCTGCATTATTTTACTCTGTGTCTGTGATCTGTGATTATATTTATTTACTGTATATTCTGAGATTTGCCAAATTTTAATTACAACGCGGTATTTTGAGCAATTCAATTCCGGCATGAGTGTCTACCTATACACTTATAATGGATGCGAATGGTTGAAAATATCGGGTCGTTACACACAAGGTAATCGCACTTACATCGTATGGTTCCATAGAACCAACACCGAATGGCGGTACTCGAATGGATATAAAAATCATCAAATAATACCAATATTGCACGTGCACCGACCAGAGTCGTTGTTGCCAAGTACTGTAGAGTTGTGATCGATCACTCGCACAGATGCGGAACGCGCGAGACGGCAAGATCCTTCCCAGAAGGATAAAGGCCCAGAGGCGCATGCCGAAAAATAAACTGCTCCATAGAGCAGGTGTCCAGAGACGGTTGCCCAGAGGCGTGGTGACCCAGAGGTCCAGTACTGGCCGCCCAGAGGCTAATGTGTCACTAACTTCTTGGAGAGGAACCCGTAAAGTGTTAACAATGAGTCCCATACCCCACGTTCGCACTAAACGGTTTCCTAACCAATAGTAAGCTCACACTCCAAACAATAAAAAGTCCACCTCGTATCATCGGTAAACTAGACCCAAAGGTCAAAACGATCAATCGAATAGGTCGGGGATTAACCGGAAAGAAAATACACACGGTTCCATAGGCCGGAGATTTCCTAACCATTTAAGCATCTTTCCACTTCGCTCGACGTGCTAAAAAGTGAGTGTGAGATTTTTATTATAGAAAATAATGGTGCGAAACGGATTTATAATTGATTTTGAAATCACTTTAAAACGGCTTTTGAAAACTCTCCTATTATGGAGTAATTAATTTAATAATTAAAAATAATATTATATAATAATTTCTAAAGCCATTTAGGAGTGAAAAATCTTTTGAAAATGATTCATAAAACCCGTGTACGAAATCTAGAGACAAATCTCAAAGAAATCAATAAATCCAGAAAATCACTGAAAAATATTCTAAGTGTTTGTAAACATTCAAAATCAGCTGCGAACCCAAGTTCGACAATTTATTTGGACCAGCAAACGGTGTTCAAATGTCAAGAAAATTTGTAGGCACGTAGTCCAACATCCCTACTTTAATATGCAAAAAGAATTTCTGGATTCCGAGTTGAGATGAAGTAGCAGCGACGTCTCAAACTTGGACCCAGAACAAGATTCACACTGTTTACAAACAGCGACAAGAGTTCAACTTCGACACGAAATTCGAAGTAACAAACGAATGCCGATGATGCCTAAATTTTACAGAGATGGAGTTCGAAACTCCACCATTCCAACGAGACCAAAAACGTCGAATTCTGACTTCGGATGCGATCGTGGCGGCATCGCGACGTGGAGATAAAAAAATCTGGAACAGGGTTTAAAATTTTTTTTCTTTTTTTTCTCTCGGGCTGCACCCATGGTGCAGCCCAGGTCCAGCCCCAGCCCGCCTGGGCTGGAAACAGGCCCAGCCCGCCTGGGATGGGGACCAGACCCAGCCCGGGCGGGCTGGGGACCTGACCCAGCCCGGCGGGCTGGGTCCTTACCTAGCCCGGGCGGGCTGGGTGGGGGGGGATGTGTGCCAGCCCACTAGGGGCTGGCCTGCTATAACTGTGCCTGGGTGCAACCCAGGTATGTTTGGGCCCTCAAATTCAGTTTTTCAGCCCGTTTTCAGGCTATGCAATTCCAGCCAGCAGTTTTTTTTTATTTTTAGTGATTTAGGAGTGTTTTTTTCAAGTTTTGGCATCAGATTTTCACCAAAATTAACTAGCAATTATCACTAATAAGTATAACTAGCAATAATCACTAATAGATAGTAATTACCAATATTACAACTAGCATTAATTACTAATCAATAGTAATTACCTTAATGAAGCAAATGATCAAATAGTTAGAGTGCAACAATCAAAGCAAGCCAAACTCTTCCAAAGCAAAAGATCAAGCCACTTCAAGGACCCAAAATCAACAAAAAAACAATAATTACAACAAGATGGAAGAGATAAAAAGAGGATTAAGGAGGATTAGATAATAAGAGAGAGATTGCCTTACCTTTTTTTTTCTCTAAAATTAAGCTAATCAAATTATGAAGAGAAGGAGAAGGAGCTTCTAAATGGAGGCCATTATTTTGTTTAGATCTAGGTTTTAGGAATTTATGAAGAGGAGGAGGGTTAGGGTTATGGGTTTAAGATATTATATAGGAGGGGGGTTAGGCTAAAGGGTTATGGTAAGGGGGTTTTAAACCCATTAGGACTTAGTTTATTTTCTAAGTTATCATGTGAACAAAATCCTAATAAGCATCCTAGTTTTAATTAAAACCATGTAATTATCTCATTTGGCCCATTAACCCATAATCACTTTTTATTTAAAAATTCCCCATTTCAACCCAAAATATTTTAATTTGCCAACCAATAGTAAATTTAAATTCCCGAAAATTTGTTTAGCCCCCTTTTTAACCTAAAGTCATAATTTTAATTCATTATTCGGTAATTGCAATCTCAGGGTTGTTACAGACTCCCTCCCTTAAGAAAATTGCGTCCCCGCAATTCCTTAAATATAGAGAAGTCGTCTATAACATCTAATCCACAAAAGGAATACAGAAGATAAAATATAGATGCTCACCCGTGCCGGAAGATGAAAGAAAACCAGGATAAGTACGCTCGATAAATTCTCTGGTCTCCCAAGTGCAGTCCTTAGGATTAGACGACCATTGAATCTTCACAAGCGGAACCTCTTTATTTCGAAGACGTCTGATCTCCGAATCAAACATACGAAGAGGATGCTGCTCTATAGATAGATCGGGTGAGATCTCCAAATCAGGCACGATATGAGGCTCGATAATAGAATCAGGATCGCGCACACACTTGCGAAGCTGAGAGACATGGAACACATCATGTATTCCAGAGAAATAAGCAGGTAGAGCCACACGATAAGCAACGGGGCCGATGCATTCCGTAATAGGAAATGGTCCGACATAACGAGGAGCCAACTTCCCTGTAGAGCTGAAACGCACAACCCCCTTCATGGGAGATATCCGAATAAAGACATGATCACCAATGGAGAACTCAAGAGGCTTCCTACGGCTGTCCGCGTAGGATTTCTGGCGGTCCTGTGCCTCTTTCATCCTCTAACGGATAAGAATAATCTTCTCAGAAGATTCCCGAACTGAATCTGGACCAAGAAGGAGCTTCTCGCCAGATTCTAACCAACACGAAGGAGAACGACATGGCCTTCCGTAAAGAGCCTCGAAAGGAGCCATGCCAATACTAGACTGAAAGCTGTTGTTGTAGGAGAACTCTACAAGTGGTAAGTGATCCTCCCAACTACCTCCGAAATCCAGAATACAACAGCGCAAAAGATCCTCTAAAACACGATTCACCCTCTCCGTCTGACCGTCGGTCTGAGGATGATAAGCAGTCGAGAGATTCAGCTTTGAGCCCAAAGCTGACTGTAGGCACTTCCAGAAGTGACTAGTAAAGATAGTGTCTCGATCACAGACGATAGAGCTAGGAATGCCATGAAGTCGAACGACTTCGTTCACATATAGCTTGGCAAGCTGAGGGGCAGTCCGAGTGGACTTAATAGGAATGAAATGAGCTGATTTGGTCAAGCGATCGACGATAACCCAAATAGAAGTATGGCCTGACCTCGATCGAGGCAGACCGTCAATAAAATCCATGGATATCTAGTCCCATTTCCATAATGGAATCTCTAGCGGCTGAAGAAGACCAGAGGGACGCTGATGCTCAGCTTTGATCTGTTGACAAGTCATGCAACGGCTTACATAACTTGCAACATCGCTCTTCATGCCCTCCCAATAAAATAGACGACACATGTCGGCATACATCTTACTCGACCCGGGATGAATAGTGTACTTAGTGCGATGACACTCGTCTAGAATGTCACGCCTAAGTGATAAATCAGATGGTACCAAAATACGGTTCTTCCTGCGAAGACACCAATGAGAATCAATAGAATAATCCAACAATGTCTCATCACTGGATCCCGATTCAAGGAGATGAATGTATCGCAACAAGTCTGGATCCTGCCGCTGAGCATGGGCAATGCGATCCAATAGAATAGGACGAGCTTCCAAGCTGAATAACAAGATCTGAGGGTCAGAAGACGGAGCTCGATTTCGAATATCACACATAGAAATAGTCTCAAGAATATCCCGTTCGGCTATCATCATAGAAACTACTGCCGAGTGTTTGCGACTGAGTGCATCAGCCACACGATTACCCTTGCCAGGGGTATACTGAATGTCTAAGTCATACGAGGCGAGAAACTCGAGCTATCGCTGCTGCCTCATATTGAGATCCTTCTGACTGAAAAGATACTTCAGAGACTTGTGATCGGTGTAAAGAGTGAAGCGTTCGCCTAGTAGAAAGTGACGCCACGTCTTCAAAGCAAAGACGATAGCTGCCAACTCAAGATCATGAGTCGGATAGCTAACCTCATTCGGACGTAGCTGCCTAGAAGCGTAAGCAACTATCTAATCCTTCTGCATAAGCACAGCACCGAGGCCGCTACCACAAGCGTCGGTGTAAACAACAAGATCATGGTTACTCTCAGGAACCACTAGAATAGGAGCATGAGTGAGAAGTTCCTTCAGTCGCTGAAAGGAAGCTTCACACTTATCAGACCAAATAAAGCGAACACCCTTACGAGTCAGCGTCGTAAGGGGAAGTGCAACTCGAGAGAAATCCTTGATAAACCGACGGTAATAACCCGCCAGTCCAAGGAAGCTGCGAATATCATGAACGTTCTCGTGCTGCTTCCAATTCTGAATAGCTTCGATCTTGGCAGGATCGACAGAAATACCCTCAGATGATACAATATGGCCCAAGAACTTGACCTTGCTCTCCCAAAAATGGCACTTGGAGAGCTTGGCCTTAAGCTGATGCTGACGAAGAGTATCCAAGACGATTCGTAGATGACGAGCATGTTCTGCCTTGGATCTAGAATAAACAAGAATATCGTCGATGAAAACCAGAACGGATCTATCGATGTATTCCCGGAATACTCGATTCATGAGATCGACGAAGAAAGCTGGAGCGTTCGTCAAGCCGAACGGCATGACCAACCACTCAAAAGAACCATAACGAGTGCGAAAGCTGTAAGAGGAATGCTGTCTTCTGCGACTCGTAGCTGATGGAATCCGGTGGCAAGGTCGAGCTGAGAGAAGACCTTCGCACCGCTCAATTGGTCAAACATATCGTATCGGGAATTAGAGTTAGACATGATTCAATGATAGATAATTAAGGAATACTACGGAATATAACGGATTCCTATACATATTCCTAACTTATCTATCAATAACCATAAGGAAGGGATTTGATTTAATTCGGATCTAATTTAAAATGTATTGTACTAAGTGTATATGTTCTGTGTTTATTATGCTTATTCCTGAAACCAGGCTCTGATACCAAGCTGTAACGCCCCACTCTGAGACCCACTGTAACAAAGAGTATTACGGGAGTAATACTGTCTGTTAAAGCGGAGAATAGAGTATAGTGGAAGCGACCATTTGTAATCAAGCTATAACTATCTACTGAATACGTCGAAAGGATGGTGTTAACCCACTTTTTGGCAAGGTCGAGATATCAAGGAATTAGCAAAAAATCAATGATTACTTGTTCCGAATATTAGTTGTATACCGCAGGTTCACTATGGACATCGATGAATTTTGTCCAAGTCCAAATCAAGTTAGAATTGATATGACACGACGATCAAAGAGGAGGAAGCCAAAGTTGCAAGTTTCAAGTCAATCGGACTTCATATGCTCAAGTTATGATCGATACAAATTTCAAGAATCAACCTCGCTTGGGTGTCGCTTAGCACACCTCACTCGGGTGTCGCTTAGCACACCTCACCCGGGTGTCGCTTGACACACCTCACTCAAATGACGTTCGGCACAACTGCTTTGTTCGGCATATAAGGAACGTTCGGCATCCATGAACGTTCGGCTATTCTACGATTCGACACGAATGGGTCAACTGGTATTTAAGGTCGTTCGGCATGCAGAGCGTCCGGCCTCACTCCAAGACCGTTCGGCACACCTCACCCCAGTATCGTTCGGCACACCTCACTCTAATGTCGTTCGGCATACCTCCACTCCAAGACCGTTCGACATACCTCACCCCAGTATCGTTCGGCATACCTCCACTCCAAGACCGTTCGGCATACCTCCACTCCAATGCCGTTCGGCACACCTCACTCTAATGTCGTTCGGCATACCTCCACTCCAAGACCATTCGGCACACCTCACCCCAGTATCGTTCGGCATCTGGAGACGTTCGGCATGATGGAGGTTCGGCACTAAGGATCGCTCGGCATTGCACCTCGCACCTCCATACCTCAGTACCTCGCACCTCCATACCTCAGTACCTCGCACCTCCATATCTTGGTACCTCGCACCTCCATATCTCAGTACCTCGCACCTCCATACCTCAGTACCTCGCACCTCCATACCTCAGTACCTCGCACCTCCATATCTTGGTACCTCGCACCTCCATACCTCGGTACCTCGCACCCCCATACCTCGGTACCTCGCACCTCCCAACGTTCGGCATTCAACGTTCGGCATCCATGGTTCGACATATGGAGACCACTCCATTTGGGTTGAGGTACTCGGCTACCAGGCCCACCAGGGAAGTCCAACCCATCTTTGTCTATAAATAGAGAGGCAGGGGCACAGTAAAAGGGGATCCTCTCTCCTACTCTCTAACTTTCTATTTCCTAAGGCTAAGGCTATCCTACCAGTTTGTAACTGTAATTGATTCGAACATCAATAAAAAGGAAATTTCTAGAGTGGACGTAGGCCGGAGTCAGCCGAACCACTATAAATTCTTTGTCTTTACTGCTTTCATTTTAATTTCTGTTATTCTTCATATTAACATCCTCTACATACATTCTATCTGTGAGCGGTGATTGTTATTTGGTGCTTTCATTTGCATTTGGGGGTTAGTGACCAATTTTGGCGCTAACACTTTGGTGCTTTCACTGAGAACGCAAACACTTGGGAATTTTGGAGCTAGGAACTTGGATTCTAGAAAGCAATGGCCAGGCCATCAACTAGGAAGCAAGCGACAGGAAGGAGCAATCAGGAAGGGAGTCAAGAAGCTTCCTCTGGAGCTGGAGAGGGCCGAGCCTCTATCTACATCACTCGAAACGAGATGGAGGCAATGATGGACTCGATTCACGAAAGATTGATGAAGAGCCAACAAGAAGCGATGCAGAGCTTCTTTGAACAGATGAGAACAGCCGTAGCACAGAACTTAGGACCGGCTACAGTTGCTGCCGATATGGGGCAGGAGACTAGAGCTACAGAGAACGCTGAAGGTCAGAACCAAGAACACAATGCAGTGCCTGAAGGCAATCAACAAGGGCTTGGGGGCAGACCCTCAGGATCTGACATTGGAAGACCCACGGACGGAGCTCAGCAGGCTAGAGCTAACGCCAACATTAATGAACCACATGAAGAATATTACCCAGAATACCCTTCGAGACCTGGGGGGCAGGATAGAGGCATGTTGAGGGGACAACCCCTTGATGAAGATGAAAGGATGGCTGGATTAGTGCGGCGAATAATGAGAGGAGGATTGTCAAGCGGAGGCTTAGAGGATGTCAGTCGGAGCCCGTTCACTCCGAATATCAGGAATGCAAGGAATCCTCCAAAGTTCAAGTTACCCACGCTGGATACTTATGACGGAAAGTCAGACCCGACCATGCACATTACCAGATACATCAGGCATATGGAAGTGCTGGGGGCATCCGAGGAAGTGATGGCACGATACTTCCCTTTATTTTTATCAGATTTGGCTGCGCTTTGGTTCAGACAACTAGAGACTGGATCAATCAGGACATGGGGTGAGCTAGTGGAATGCTTCATGAGACAGTTTAGGGTCCATGTGACGCGACCCAAGAGTGTGATGACTTTAGCCTCGATAAAGCAAAGGACCGGAGAGTCCATAAAAGATTTTCTATTGCGATTCAATGCAACGGTGGCTTCTGTAGATCGCCCGGATCCATCAATGATTTTGATGGCGGCAGTAGTAGGAATTGCAGAAGGCACCGAATTCAAAGATTCACTGACCAGCGACCCACCGCAAGATCTAGGAGAGTTTTATCATGAAGCTGAAAAATTCATTCGACTAGAGGAATCACGAGCCGAGAGGCAGGAAATAAACACTACACGAAGCGAAGGAACCGCAGGAGGACAGTCTGGAGCAGACAAAGGAAAGAGAAAGCAGGACGATGCACAGGACGGTCCTGATAAACGGAAGAAATTCCGGGAACCCAGATTCAGGCAATACACCGGTTTGACGGCAAGCCTGGAACGAATTTACACTGAAACTCGGGGGCAGCTCCCTTATCGAAAGCCGCCGAGAAGAGATCCCACAGAGCGGGAACGCAGAACTGGAAAATATTGCCTATTCCATGAGTTGGATGGGCACACGACCGATGAATGCCGCCACCTAAAGGATGAGGTGGAAGAACATGCTAGGAGTGGTAGATTGCCACAATATGTCAGAGAACCGACAGCAGCGGTAAGGCCTGAACAGCCACCGCCTCCACGTAACAGGAACGATCCAGGATCGGGATCACGACTCGTCATCAACTGATCATGATGGCAAGGGCCAAGTTCAAGATATGAACTCTGGTCAATCACTTTTCTTAGATTTGCTTTCAAAATAAAACGGCTATTCCACTCACTTATGTATGGGAACCGGAGAGATCCCTAGGCATGCTCTGAGATGGTATAGACCGTTCAGCCCGGAGAGGCGTTGTTTAGTTTTTCCCTGATGTTTGAGATTGAACATCTAGGGTCTGAATTTAATAAATAAACTTGAATTTCCTGAATAAGCCTTTGACCGGAGAGTTAAAGGACGAATATTACGTACTGATACAAAATGATGATCGCTTTATGACCCTACCCGGAGAGACGGGGTCCGGAGTGCAAGAAGTGAGTTGCTTCGCCGGAGAGCGACAGGATCGACTCACTTAAGCATCGTTTCTCATTCACCGGAGAGTGATTGGATCGAGATTCGATAAGAGCCCGGAGAGGCTATGATCGGCCTAACGATTCTGGCTATGACATCGCTTAATGTTCAGAACTGCTGAACCGGAGTGCAAGAAGTGAGTCGCTTCGCCGAAAAGCGACAGGATCGACTCACTTGAGCGCTGTTTCCCCCTTCACCGGAGAGTGACGGGATGGAATCTGGCAAGAGCCCGGAGAGGCTATGATCGGCTTAAAGATTTTGGCCATGACATCGCTTAATGTTCAGAAACGCTGAACCGGAGTGCAAGAAGTGAGTCGCTTCGCTGGAGAGCGACAGAATCGACTTGCTTAAGCGCTGTTTCCCCTTCACCGAAGAGTGACAGGATGGGATCCAACAAGGGCCCGGAGAGGCTATGATCGGCCGATGATTTAGGCCAAGATATCGCTTAATGTTCAGACACACTGAACCAGAGTGCAAGAAGTGAGTCGCTTCGCCAAAAAGCGACAGGATCGGCTCACTCAACGTTGTTTCCCCTTCACCGGAGAGTGACAGGATGGGATCCAGCAACAGCCCGAAGAGGCTATGATCGGTTTAGAACAACCAAGACATCGCTATATGCCCTAACTGGGGCCGGAGTGCAAGGGATAGAAAGCAACGCCGGAGTGCAACATGATCTTTCTATTCAATCGTTAAGTCTGGAATGGACTTAGCAAGGGTCCGGAGTGACCATCGATAGTTCAGAGAGGCTATAGAATTTGGTTACTGACTTCCGTAAGTGGAAGTAGATACTGATTCGGCTTCGAACAGCCATAAATCTGATTGACAATACTAAAGAAATAAATAGAACATAAGCTCACTGCATTCGATCTGAAGCTATTCAAAACACGCCTTTTACCAAAACGCATGTTTTGGGGGGCAAAGTGTTAACCCACTTTTTGGCAAGGTCGAGATATCAAGGAATTAGCAAAAAATCAATGATTACTTGTTCCGAATATTAGTTGTATACCGCAGGTTCACTATGGACATCGATTAATTTTGTCCAAGTCCAAATCAAGTTAGAATTGATATGACACGACGATCAAAGAGGAGGAAGCCAAAGTTGCAAGTTTCAAGTCAATCGGACTTCATATGCTCAAGTTATGATCGATACAAATTTCAGGAATCAACCTCGCTCGGGTGTCGCTTAGCACACCTCACTCGGGTGTCGCTTAGCACACATCACTAGGGTTTCGCTTAGCACACCTCACCCGGGTGTCGCTTGACACACCTCACTCAAATGACGTTCGGCACAACTGCTTTGTTCGGCATATAAGGAACGTTCGGCATCCATGAACGTTCGGCTATTCTACGATTCGACACGAATGGGTCAACTGGTATTTAAGGTCGTTCGGCATGCAGAGCGTCCGGCCTCACTCCAAGACCGTTCGGCACACCTCACCCCAGTATCGTTCGGCACACCTCACTCTAATGTCGTTCGACATACCTCCACTCCAAGACCGTTCGGCATACCTCACCCCAGTAGCGTTCGGCATACCTCCACTCCAAGACCGTTCGGCATACCTCCACTCCAATGCCGTTAGGCACACCTCACTCTAATGTCGTTCGGCATACCTCCACTCCAAGACCGTTCGGCACACCTCACCCCAGTATCGTTCGGCATCTGGAGACATTCGGCATGATGGAGGTTCGGCACTAAGGATCGCTCGGCATTGCACCTCGCACCTCCATACCTCAGTACCTCACACCTCCATACCTCAGTACCTCGCACCTCCATATCTTGGTACCTCGCACCTCCATATCTCAGTACCTCGCACCTCCATACCTCAGTACCTCGCACCTCCATACCTCAGTACCTCGCACCTCCATACCTCAGTACCTCGCACCGCCATATCTTGGTACCTCGCACCTCCATATCTTGGTACCTCGCACCTCCATACCTCGGTACCTCGCACCCCCATACCTCGGTACCTCGCACCTCCCAACGTTCGGCATTCAGCGTTCGGCATCCATGGTTCGGCATATGGAGACCACTCCATTTGGGCTGAGGTACTCGGCTACCAGGCCCACCAGGGAAGTCCAACCCATCTTTGTCTATAAATAGAGAGGCAGGGGCACAATAAAAGGGGATCCTCTCTCCTACTCTCTAACTTTCTATTTCCTAAGGCTAAGGCTATCCTACCAGTTTGTAACTGTAATTGATTCGAACATCAATAAAAAGGAAATTTCTAGAGTGGACGTAGGCCGGAGTCAGCCGAACCACTATAAATTCTTTGTCTTTACTGCTTTCATTTTAATTTCTGTTATTCTTCATATTAACATCCTCTACATACATTCTATCTGTGAGTGGTGATTGTTATTTGGTGCTTTCATTTGCATTTGGGGGTTAGTGACCAATTTTGGCGCTAACAGATGGTATCTATATATTTTTTTCAAGTGGTTCGACATATTCGGTAAATACTTATAACGAAATTACAAATGGCTAAAGATCTATCAGGACAAAGCATAATAATAAATGATAAAACATCACAGAACAGTGTCACATCACAGATATAAAATCCCAGAACAATACATCATCAATACAGGTCCAAATACTATAAGTGGGTACAAAGCCACTGCCCACACATGTGGGTCAAAAATATATACATATCAAAGTCTGAATAATAACAGAGTAGCGGAATAGTGGACAAATAAAAGCGCTATCTATCAGCATAGCAGATAATGTCCAAGCGGAAGCACAGAAGCTAAGTCTAGAGACCTAACCTGAAACAACTCGGTCTGACCCGAGCAAAAACACTCGGGTTAGGCTAGCTAAACAATCAGTAATAACTGAGATATATAATAATGCGGTACATAAATAAAATAGTACTTATCCAAAGAGAAGTATATTATGAACCACATGAATATAATGACGATCCCTAATCATCAATAAACAATAAAAATCTCCAAAGAGAAATCAACACCAAAGTGTAGAATAAAATCGCCTCATATCATTGGCGTAGCCAAAGCTATAAAAAGATGCCCATAGGCAATAATCCCAAGAGTGACCAGAGTCTGTAATCAATGCCCAAGCAAAGATCGATGCTCCAAAGAGCAATGGGAATATACTGAAAAGTCAATGAAATCAAACACTGAAAAGCAGTGTCCAGAGACACTGTGAATCCACAAGGTAATCGCACTTACATCCTATGGTTCCATAGAACCAACACCGAATGGCGGTACTCGAATGGATATAAAAATCATCAAATAATACCAATATTGCACGTGCACCGACCAGAGTCGTTGTTGCCAAGTACTGTAGAGTTGTGATCGATCACTCGCACAGATGCGGAACGCGCGAGACGGCAAGATCCTTCCCAGAAGGATAAAGGCCCAGAGGTGCATGCCGAAAAATAAACTGCTCCATAGAGCAGGTGTCCAGAGACGGTTGCCCAGAGGCGTGGTGACCCAGAGGTCCCGTACTGGCCGCCCAGAGGCTAATGTGTCACTAACTTCTTGGAGAGGAACCCGTAAAGTGTTAACAATGAGTCCCATACCCCACATTCGCACTAAACGGTTTCCTAACCAATAGTAAGCTCACACTCCAAACAATAAAAAGTCCACCTCGTATCATCGGTAAACTAGACCCAAAGGTCAAAACGATCAATCGAATAGGTCGGGGATTAACCGGAAAGAAAATACACACGGTTCCATAGGCCGGAGATTTCCTACCCATTTAAGCACCTTTCCACTTCGCTCGACGTGCTAAAAAGTGAGTGTGAGATTTTTATTATAGAAAATAATGGTGCGAAACGGATTTATAATTGATTTTGAAATCACTTTAAAACGGCTTTTGAAAACTCTCCTATTATGGAGTAATTAATTTAATAATTAAAAATAATATTATATAATAATTTCTAAAGCCATTTAGGAGTGAAAAATCTTTTGAAAATGATTCATAAAACCCGTGTACGAAATCTAGAGACAAATCTCAAAGAAATCAATAAATCCAGAAAATCACTGAAAAATATTCTAAGTGTTTGTAAACATTCAAAATCAGCTGCGAACCCAAGTTCGGCAAATTATTTGGACTAGCAAACGGTGTCCAAATGTCAAGAAAATTTGTAGGCATGTAGTCCAACATCCCTACTTTATGATGCAAAAAGAATTTCTGGATTCCGAGTTGAGACGAAGTAGCAGTGACGTCTCAAAGTTGGACCCAGAACAAGATTCACACTGTTTACAAACAGCGACAAGAGTTCAACTTCGACACGAAATTCGAAGTAACAAACAAATGCCGATGATGCCTAAATTTTACAGAGATGGAGTTCGCAACTCCACCTTTCCAACGAGACCAAAAACGTCGAATTCCGACTTCGAATGCGATCGTGGCGGCATCGCGAAGTGGAGATAAAAAAATCTGGAACAGGGTTTAAAAAAAAAAATTTCTCTCGGGCTGCACCCATGGTGCAGCCCAGGTCCAGCCCCAGCCTGCCTGGGCTGGGAAACAGACCCAGCCCGGGCGGGCTGGGTGCTCCAAGGCCCCAGCCCGCCTGGGCTCGGGACCTGACCCAGCCCGGGCGGGCTGGGTACCACAAGGCCCTAGCCCACTTGGGCTGGGGACCTGACCCAGCCCGGCGGGCTGGGTCCTTACCCAGCCAGGGCGGGCTGGGTGGGGGGGATGTGTGCCAGCCTACTAGGGGCTGGCCTGCTATAACTGTGCCTGGGTGCAACCCAGGTCTGTTTGGGCCCTCAGATTCAGTTTTTCAGCCCGTTTTCAGGCTATGCAATACCAGCCAGCAGTTTTTTTGATTTTTAGTGATTTAGGAGTGTTTTTTTCAAGTTTTGGCATCAAATTTTCACCAAAATTAACTAGCAATTATCACTAATAAGTATAACTAGCAATAATCACTAATAGATAGTAATTACCAATATTACAACTAGCATTAATTACTAATCAATAGTAATTACCTTAATGAAGCAAATGATCAAATAGTTAGAGTGCAACAATCAAAGCAAGCCAAACTCTTCCAAAGCAAAAGATCAAGCCACTTCAAGGACCCAAAATCAACAAAAAAAACAATAATTACAACAAGATGGAAGAGATAAAAAGAGGATTAAGGAGGATTAGATAATAAGAGAGAGATTGCCTTACCTTTTTTTTCTCTAAAATTAAGCTAATCAAATTATGAAGAGAAGGAGAAGGAGCTTCTAAATGGAGGCCATTATTTTGTTTAGATCTAGGTTTTAGGAATTTATGAAGAGGAGGAGGGTTAGGGTTATGGGTTTAAGATATTATATAGGAGGGGGGTTAGGCTAATGGGTTATGGTAAGGGGGTTTTAAACCCATTAGGACTTAGTTTATTTTCTAAGTTATCATGTGAACAAAATCCTAATAAGCATCCTAGTTTTAATTAAAACCATGTAATTATCTCATTTGGCCCATTAACCCATAATCACTTTTTATTTAAAAATTCCCCATTTCAACCCAAAATATTTTAATTTGCCAACCAATAGTAAATTTAAATTCTCGAAAATTTGTTTAGCCCCCTTTTTAACCTAAAGTCATAATTTTAATTCATTATTCGGTAATTGCAATCTCAGGGTTGTTACAAGTAAATAGTTTGGAAAAAAATGTATTTGTATTAAAACAATTTATTTTGAAAATAATCCAGAGCCAAACTGTTTAATTTCCCAATCTCCATTTCCAATTAATTTCCCATCAATTCAATTTAAATTTCCACTTCCATTTAAATTGACTCAATACTTTAATTTCTATTGAAATTGATTTAATCCCAATTCAAGTTGAATTAACCTTAATTCCTTTCCAAATTAAAATCAAATTCCATTTGATTTTTAAACTAATTCAACTTTAATCACAATTCCAAATTATTTCAAATCAATTTGGATTAATTTCAAATTGAACTAGCTTCAATTTCAAACCATTTCAATTCTAATTTACCATTTGAATTTTTAACTTATACATCTTCAATCACAATTTCAATTAATTCAAATCCAATTCAATTTGAACAAATTTTATTCAAATCTCAACTTAAAACCATCTCGAATTTCATAAATTCGAGTTAAAATTTTAAATGTTGATTTAATCCTTTAAATCAAATCAACCTTTATTATTATTTTTATTTCATTTAACAACTTAAATCTTTAAACCATTTAATTCTGAATCCAAATTCCAAAATTCCATTTTAAAATTATCATTACTTAAGTTATTTTAAAGTTCAAATTAAAGGTTCAAAGAAATTTTATCTTCACAATTCAATTTATTGCCCAATTTTATCTTCCAACTTTGAAACTGATTCTTAAACAATTTTAAGTTACAAATTTAATTCTTAACATTCAAATCTTAAGTTAAAAGTGATTCCATATTCTTAATTTCAAATTAAGGTTTAATTTTCATTTATCTCTATAATGAATATATTATCACAATCCATTTCTTCATTTATTCAAACAAATCAAATTCACCATTTTAACTTTCCAAGTTAAATCTCAATTTCATCTTGAAATTTTCAATTCAAGTTGTTCATTCTAAACTCATTTTACTTTCCTTAAGTTAAATTCAATTTAATCCAATCAACTTTACCCAATTTGAATTCCCATTTCAAATTTTAAATTTTATATTAATAATCTTCCCACTTATAAGTTCAAAACTTATCACTTTGGGTTTTCATATCACATTCCAAGGAAAAATTTTAAAACTCAACACTTAGAGTTTATTTCAAATCATCTTTGATATTATGTATATCCTCATTTAAACATATTTATTTCCTTTACTCACCAAGTTATACCTTAAATTTTTAAACCACCTTTAGTTTTAATTCAAAACAGATTTCTTTAAAACAATTTCAAGTTTTCTAGATTTAGATTTAAAATCTCACAATTTTAAATTATCTCCAATTCAATTTATAAGTCATACTTACCTAAAAGTTTACTTCCCTAAAACATTTCATTATTAAACACAACAACCATTTATGATAATAACCAAGATTATCATATCTGGAAACCAATTTATTATTATCTTTATTCTGATAACACTTCTATAAATTCAATATTTTAATTTCATTTTGGATCCTTTTCAAACTTATCTTCATTTAATTTCAATTTGGTTGTCTTACTATTACCACTTAATTTAATTCCAATATTTAAACAACCAATTACCTTAATATTTATTAGAAAAAAATATCATTTTATATATCAAAATATATTCTTATATAAAATCATTTAAAATCCTTATATAAGAAAATAACAATTACGCTCTCATATATATATATATATACACTCAACTCGTTCTAGGGTACCATTGACCCTATTCTTAACGAGTAATCCCAACAGAGACAAGGTTCTCGCTTAACCTCGCTCTGATACCAACTGTAACGACCCGGGATTTTCAAACCCAAAAATTCCAGATAGTTAGAAGAAAAAGAAAAGGGATAGAAGAAAGAAACAGAAAGAATAAAGAAGAACAGAAAACACAACATCTCACATTCGTAGCGGATTAAATATAATAACAAATAATAGCATTTTTATAAAAGAAAACTGTAATTGTTACTTTACATACAATTCATCAGAGTTACAATTATTACAAATAGACTGGACAGTTGTATCAACCTGCCCATACTACTATTAATACAATTCTCAAATACACAGCGGAATACACTCCATACGTCTCTGCCATCCAGCTCATCACCTGAACTCCAGAACGTTCCTTTCCTGAAAATCTGTAATACTCGGTCTGACCCGAGCATTACATAAAAGTAACACCCGGGTCAGGCTGGAAACCAGCGTGAATAAACTCATATATCATGAAATCTCAATTCATAGAATTTATTTAAACCCGAGGTATCACGTACTTTACTATAAGTAAACAACTTATATAGTCAACACTTATTTTCATAAAACAATATCTAAGTATCCAACTTAGTTTAAATGGTCCATATTATCCCAAACCGGCCTATTTGATTTCACATATCAAGCTATAAAGAATTATATAAGATTCCAAATCGAAGTGGTTTTGGGCATTTACTGATACCCGACCCCGGTCTCTTCGAATTCAATGTCATCTCTAATCCAAGTTGTTAAATTTTAAACAATACAATTTAAATCCAGGATATCATACAACAATTTAACTCAGATAGGTAATCTACATTATCATAGTTTAACCTATTCATATCAGTGAGCATCACACATCAGAGATATTGATCAATTCAAAGCATTCAACACAATTCAATCATCCATAAGTAAGATCAACTAATCCCTTGATATAGTTAATTTAAAACAGATTAATTTCTTATGAATGAATTACTAATCCTGGTTAATTAATATTAATTATTTACAAACCATTTTAATTAATATCCTTTAATCATTTATTAATTTACCTTTAATAATAAATTAATTAACTATCCATTAATTACTTACCTAAAGTAATTATCTTTTAAGTAAATTTAATTACTTTCATAACTAATTCTTTAATTAATTACGTTAATTAATTAATCATTACATTAAGTAATTAATCTTCTAATTAATTACATAAATTAATTATACTTTATAATTACTTAAGACCTTAATTAATTAAAGATATACCATTTATCCTAATTAATTACTTAATTATTGTTATTAAATTTATTTAATAATTCTTGGAAAATTATCATTAACATATAAATAAATAAATAAAAACATTTTACCCTTATAATTAACTACTTAATTTCATATTAAGTTTAAGTTTAAAATTAACTTAATAAATTTAAATTAAATAAATCATACCACTTTTCTTAAGACCAAATATTAAAACATTTATTATACAAAGAATATTGATTTTAAGAAATAGATAAAACTTGATTTATTAAAATTTTTAAAACTGTCATAATATCACTCGAGTTCAACCTGGTACCCAACCCGAGTAACACCCGAGAAAATTTACTTCTTCTTTTTTTTAGACCTTATTTTGTTTAAAACTTCATAACCTACTAACATGATAACATTCACGCACAACTACCCGAAGTCATACTCGAGACACAACGCAACTACCCCGAGCCCCTCCCCGAGACATCCTTCCTTCTCCAAACACTGACACACAGATACACGTACACGTGCACAAACAATCGACACTGCTCCGATCACCACTGCCATCGCCATCAAGTCAACTACGACCTCCCCCTTCGATTCCGACCACCAAATCCAAGAATCGAACACGAAATCGCAAATGAGTACAAGCGAACCCAACCTGGAACGAACCGATCGCAAACAACCTTCTCATACCGCCAATCTCGATCACCAGAATCCTTTCCAATCGGCCTCGAGCCTTGTCACGATCCAACGCTTCGATTCCACCACCTCCGGACGAACTTGATGCGACGTCATCGCCGCATTAGCCTCTAAATCAACCATGACCCAAACCAGTTACTAAACCCTACTTCGCCACCGATCCTCCTCCACGACGAACTAGAAAGTCAACGACTATTTTTCCCATGATCCCTGTCCTACAAGCATGCTTCAACAACGACCCCGAGATTCCCCCTTGCTCCAACCACCGGAAAATTCCAAAATCATCTTTTCTGTTCAACTCGAAAGCTCTCTCTATTTACAATCTTAAAAATCATTATTCTACTTTTTAAAATCATAATTTTCGAAGACGAATCAGGTTATATAAGTGAATCAAGAAATCAAGGAAGTCGAATTTTCAACGTGTATTGAGTTTCACTGTATTTTCCAATATTCCAGAAAACTCAAACTAATTATACTTAGAAATATTTTAGAAATTAAGATCTTATCAATTTAAACACATTTTTTTATACATTAAAGTCTAAAAAGAATTAGGGAGAGAGAAATTGAAATTTGAACTTGTTTAAAGCTTATAAAGCTTAGAACAGAGCAAGCATTTTTATACCCAGACATGCACACAAATAACATCATACATATATACATGCAATCATAATTAAACAATCATGCAATCACTTATCATAATTTATTTTAAGGAATTTCAACATGCATCTATGTTTAAAATAGATTTAAAACTTTTAAATAGATTTGTTTACTCACCTGTTAAAATGAACAGAGCACTTCTTTGTTTTGAAAAAGCTTTTGAATTTAAGTTGCTAGAAAATGTCTTTGATTAAAACTGTAATGCTAACATGAATTTCTCCTCTGATCTTAAAAACTTTGAGCAAAGAAACAGAGATTTTGAAACTGCAAGCGATTAGAAAACTGGAACTTGCTTTTGAAATGGAACCAGCAACTTGAATTTGACCTGATCTTCTTTGTTTTAGCTTAAATTTGTACTTTGAATTGCTTTGAATCTTTGCTTGTTTTGAAGTTGTTTAGATATAATCTTCTCTGGTTTGATTTAGTTGCCAGGTTTAAGAAATTTTGCTCAGGTTTGAAAAAAAATGTGTACAGATTTTGTTTTCTCCTTTGATCTGGTTTTGAATTTTGTTTCACAGGCTTTTGTTTTGAAATGTGAAGGTGAAAGAAAATGATAGAGAGGAGAGTACAGATATTATAAAATCTCATTTTCTTTTTATTTATTATTTTAGAAATATTCTAAATAGATGACACTTGTTCAAACTTTATATTACAATTGTTACACTTGTATATTCCTATGTTAAATAATTTACATTTGTTAATTTGTGTGTTAAAATCTTAACACTTGTATTTTTATATGAGAATTGTTATTATAAAATGTGTATATCCCTTTTTCTTTACATTACTTTATATTATGATCTTTTGTTTATATATATATCTTTATTAATACATTTCTTTTATATTAATATTGATAAAATTTTAAAGAAAATAATTTGAAACTAATTATACATTAATGAAAGTCATATATATTATTTTAAGTCCAAATTATTTTTAAGACATCTTACTCATTTGAATTTCGAACTCAAATTTAAATTACAATATATTCATATATATATATATATAATCAAACACTTATCTTAATTGCTTTGAAAAAAAAAATTAATTTATATTCATCACTAAGTTAATATTTGGCTTAAAATTGGGATATTACATAAATTCAACATTATAGATTCAAATTCATTTATATATATCCAGATATCTTTTAAATTATCAGAATTCTATTTGTTTAACCAAATAAAAACCAGTGTCTTAATAGTTAAAATTAGTTAATTACCAATTAACAATTGCCTAAAAACTCGGGTTATCACATTCCTCCCCCCTTAAAATCTTTTCATCCTCGAAAAGGAACGAAGCCAGAATTTATTCAATAATTTTAAATCAGATAAATTATTCTTGGTTCATTTTTAAAACACTTTTAAAATTCACATAATATTATAAAATAGTTTTTATAAAAATACTTTTTATAACTCGATGTTTCAACTAGTCCATCCTTGTTCTCACAGAAATTCAGTCATACGTTGATCAGACGTTGGACTGAAAATCTATAAGAACTTAGCAAACCCGTTTTCAACACCTAGTGAAAATACTTGGAAAATAATTTATTGAAAATGTAGAAAACATTTTTGAAAATAGAGGAAACATTTTTGGTGAGAATGCTCTAGAAATCATCACCCCCATCCATGGTCACAGTTACATCACGGGTTACGTTGCCATCGCAGCAAAAGTCCATGTAACTGATGACAGCATGGAACCCACAACAGATCGCAGTTACATTCCAGAGTTACGTTGCCATCGCAGCAAAAGTCCATGTAATTGTTGGCTCTCAGTGGCACACACGATTTCGCTGTCAAAATGAAACTTCTCCACTCTACATAGGTCGCAGTCTACCGATATAAAATCAAAATGAAACTTCTCCACTCTTAGAGTTTCAAAACTCATTATCTTCATAATCCTAATCTCAATTTTCAACACTTGAAATTTTTTAAAACTTTTTAATATAGCATTTAATAAATAATATAAAAATTCAAATTCCTATTTCCTCTTGTTAAAAAAAATTAAATTTCCAAAAGAATTTTATAAATCCATACCAACAAATCCTTAAGATAAAATTTAAAGTCTTACCACTCTTTATTTTCAAACAACCAAAAATTTCAAAACAAGTTTCATATTCATCATGTATAACTTTGTATTAAAATATCCAATAGACATTTTAATTTTTGACCAAAGCATTATCTAATCTTGAATACATCATTTTAACAATAAATCATAACTATATTCAAATTCATAAATTTCAAATAATATAATGGCATTGCCTCGCCATTTGTTTATAGTTAATGACCCTATCAATTGGCTGCAGAGTTGACCAACGATCAAAATTGCCTCGCCACTTATATCCTGCACTCACTAAGGTTCAATAGCTGCATTTGCTATTTAAAAAGATTAATGTTCAAACTCATTTTAATTTGTTTTCAACTTTTATTTATTACAACTCAATTTTATTGTATCTGACTGTCTCATCATACCGTTTAGGAAATTCCTATCGATATCGTAGATCAGTTGCATCGACCAAAATTCCTAAAGCACTCGATGGACAATCCAACACAAAATCATTTCTAAATGATAAACATGTCTGTTATTTAATTTATAAAACACTCTTAGCTTGTCACAATAAAAGAATCCAATTATTCTTATAAATATATCTTCAATGAGAAAGAATTGCAATTTAAATTTATTGCTTTACATGTTATTAATCATGAATACAAGGATGAACTCATCGAGATATTCCCAGAATACTCGATTCATAAGATTGACGAGATAAGTTGGAGCGTTTGTTAAACCGAACGGTATAACGAGCAACTCATAAGAACCAGAAATATGGTCAATATGGAACTCCATTGCCCGTTTGGGTGGCAAACCCGAAACGGACTCAAACACATCGGCAGAATCACAAACAACATGAATTCGAGATACTTCATCATCATCTCGAGACTCAAGAGCGATTAAAGATACTTCGGAATAAGTAGCAATATTCTGAAGAACAAGAGACAACAGAGCAACTGAATTAGGATACCTAAGATATAGGATCCTATCAAAACATAGGATTCAGGTTTGATGATAAGCAAGCCAACCCATCCCCAAAATCACATCAAATTCAAGATAGGGAATAACGTGCAAATTCGCACAAAAGAAAGTGTACAAAGAACAAACTCAATATTGTCACACATCATGCCAAGTATTGCGGATCCCCTCAATAGGATTCACAATCCTCAAGGAAGTAACAAGGTAAGAAACATCCAATGATATACCTTCAACAAATACCTTCGATACGAATGAGGGTAACACATCTGTATCGAAGAAAGCTCGAATAGAGCGATCACGATGAGGATTACTCATGGGGTAAGATATTATGAATTCAATAATGGAATACTACAGAATACAATGTATTCCTAGACATATTCCCAACTTATATCTACCTCAAAAGTCTCGAAAAGGTTAACGACAAGGTGATCAGGGGTTATGTAACACTTATACTATACTTTGATGTACCGTAATATATGTTTTATTCTATGTTTATCCTATTTTGTTCTGACTCGGCTCTGATACCAAGCTGTGACGCCCCACCCCGAGACTTACATTAACAATGAGAATTACTGAGTAATACAGTCTGCTAATGCGAAAAATAGGGCTGGTTAGGAGCGACCATCCATAGCTTTGTCTTAAACATTTATCAAATACGTCGATTTGGTGCTTTAATTTTTTTTTATTTCTCAAGTGGATTGACATATTCAATAAATGTTTAATACAAAACTATGGTGGCTACATGGTCTATTCAGAACAAAACATAATATAAATGATAACACATATCATAGAACAGCAAACACAGTCAACTATATACATATACATCAAATACAATACATAGGGCCATGCGTGGTTGGCGATACAATCACAATATATACATACATCAAGTCCCACACAAGAATATACATAAGCATGTCACACTACAAGGAAACTACATAAAAACTATGCATCGTATCCAAAGAGTCGATAGTAGAGTCCAAAAGGAACAGCTAAGCAAAAGCCCATAAAACCTAACCTGCAACTCGGTCTGACCCGAGTATATAAAATACACGGGTCAGTCTAGCTTAAACAACTGATTAGCATATAAGAAGTAAGGTATATAGATAAGGGGTAACAACTCTTCTCGAATGAGAAGAAGCAACATAAGTTATATGTTAAGGACCATAGGTCATAAGGGTTTCTCAAGAGAGTAAGATCAATAATAACATCAAATATCCACAATTACATGCCTTATATCATCGGCAAAATCAATAGCCAATGTAATGGCTTTCATCAACTATACTCCTAAGTAGGAGATTATAAATCTCAAAATACCAAAGTATGGAAACAAGAATCACAATATAAATAGAAGTCGACTTGAAGTTTAGATCTCCATATGTAATCACCATATGATCAATGTGATAACACTCAGGCTATACAAATAGTCCAACAAAAGCAGCTATGGTAAAAACATACATACATACATACATATATATATATATATATATATCATAAAAATTCTAGAAATCGTCATAAAGAAATCTAGAAAACACAATATAAGGAAGGATCGAACTATCCAAAATTTAGCCTAACAGCTATAAGTAAATAGGACCCAACAATCCATAAGGTGGCCCAACAGCCTGCCAAGTACTTTATAAATATATATAAGAGACCCAACAGTCCATAATTAGCCCAACAGCTTTAAACAGGACCCAACAGTCCAATAGTGGCCCAACAGCCTAAGTACTGGCAAAACATCGTGAATGTGTCTCAAACTCTTAGATATGAACCCGAAAAGTGTTAACAGTGCGTCCCATACCACACTTTCTCACTTATCGGTTTCCTAACTGCTAGCCAATGCCACACTAGAAAACGTAATCGGTAATCACTAATATTTGCCTCATCTCATCGGCAAATACGACCCGAAGGTCAAAACTTTCAAACGGACAAATCAGGAATTAACCGATAAAGTAAATGCATGTGTCCCATACCACGTGTTTTACTAAACCGTTTAATTCTCCTTCTCATACGCTCGAATAGTGCAAAAACGTGTATTTTATATAGAAAATAATTTGTTTGAGAAAACAAGCTTCTAAAACAATTTTCGAAATCATTTTGGAAATCACTTTTGAAATTATCTTATTATAGAGAGTATATATTTTTATAGCTTTAAAATAATTTATAAATATTATGTAATAATTATTTCAAAAGCTAATTTATTTTAAAAATTATTTAGAAAAACCTGTGCTTGAAATCAAGGAAAATCATTGGAAAAACACCAAAACCGACATTCAAAATCATTCAAAAACGATTTAATTTCAATCACAAATTCACCAAAATTTAGGCTCGCCTATTGATAGGCTTCATGGCCTTCAAAACAGTCCTAGATTATCACAAATACAAGATGCAAAAGTCAAAAAATGAACGGGAAAACAAGGCAGAACAAAAAATTTGCACAGGCAAAAAAACAATACCCAGGTCTGAAATCTCTTCTGGTTCAACTTTCAGACATAATTTGAATGGCTTAGTGACCTCGGAATGGTCTGAAATTAGATACACACAAAGTAGAACAATTTATCTATGAACTGGAAAAAGATTCATTGAATTCCGACATGAAATGGTAAAGATATAAAGTTTAAAACATGGAATTAGGCCATGCTGAATTCTGCCCAGGTCTGAAAACCCTCTTGAGTTCAACTTACAGGCATGAAACATGTAACCAAACGACCTCAGATTAAACTAAAAATTAGTATGTTCATAGTAGAACACTATAAATATCAAATAAAATAAATCGATGAATTCCAACAGGAAATGAAAGAGATACGCTGTCTCAAACATGGACTTAGGCCACATTTGCAGCAGCTCAGAAAACAAGATGTGCACAGGCCTGAAAACCATCTCGGTTTCAACTTACAGGCATGAAACAGGTGACCGAACATCCTCAGATCGAACTGAAAATTGGTATGCACATAGTAGAACACTTACATTTCAAGTAAAAAAATTGCTGAATTCCGATAAGAAATGAAAGAGATACGATGTCTCAAACATGTACTCAGGCCATGTTTGCAGTAGCTCAGAAAACGAGAATGTGCACAGGCCTGAAAACCATCTCAAGTTCAACTTACAAGCATGAAACATGTGACCAAATGACCTCAGATTGAACTGAATATTGGTATGTGCATAGTAGAAACCTTTAACTTTCAAATAAAAATGAATCAACGAATTTTGACATAGGAATAAGAAGATATGGTCACACAAAGAAGCAACTCAATACTATTTTTACAGTAAATTCAAACTACACTATTCATTTACAGTAAACTATTTTGGGTATTTCAGCTTGTGATTTTGCTTTACTTAAGCTAGCATTTGTGAGATTTCAACTCACTTTGCAAAATAGTTGAGCAACAAAAGCGAATTGGAGAGAAGATGCAAGCTTTTACCTTGTAGGAGCTTCAACAACCTGGAAATGAAGTTTAAACAGACATGCAACAACCAAATTCAATTACAGACAACAAAATTCACCAAATCAGAAAAAGGATGGAAGGAAATTTGGTTTTGGGCTTTGATTACCTGAAATAATTGACTCTAATTTGATAAATTTCCGCAAATAATAGTATTAAAATGAATATTTTAATTTTTACTTTGAATGAGGAAAGTGGGTTTTTGATTTTTCTCTTAGTTTACAGGGAAGAAGCTTTTACTATACATACCAGAAGTGAGAAAGAAGAAGTTTCTCAATTTTTCTAGTTAAGTTAACAAATGGGCTAAACCCAGTAACTAAATAATTAGCCCTAAAAATCAAATTAACACTCTAAAACACTAATACACTAACATATACACAAGTTATAACATATATACGCATAATTCAACTTTATAAAAATCACACAACATATTTTTATGTTCTAAAAATTATTTTACATCAAAATAAAAGATAATTTTACTCTAAAAATTATTTTCATTATTAAAAACTTTTATTTTAATTTAAATGCACAAATTACACAATTATTACATAAAACTCTATTTTTAACTCCAAAAATTACATAAAAATTATTTTCTTGTGTAATAAAATATGACAAATCATTTTAACATCATTTTTTCATCCAAAAATTATTTTAAACAAAATTTCCCCTTTTTATTTATAATATACCACATATTAAAACAAATACTTCTTTTAAAATGTAATAAAAGAAACATTTGGCAATAATTACTAAAATTATTGCATTTCCCTAAATTAAAACCATGCTTTGCACGTTTTTAACACAAATAACTAAAATAAAGTTTCAAAACTTTATTTCAACATTTTAAACCCATTGTTTATTCAAAATAAACAATTTTAAATCTCCAATTTATTTTATTTCACAATATTAAATTATAACCACCGTTATAATTTAATATTACAGATAATCACTAAAACTAGGGTTGTTACAAGTATACCTAAGTGGAGTGCAACCTTGTATTCAACACTAAGGCAGATGACTCTCTAAAGTTGTATGTAGATTACCGTGAGCTGAATAAAGTAACGAAGAAGAACAAGTATCCACTTTCTTATATTCATGAATTGTTCGATCAAATCCATGGTGCGAAGGTGTTCTCTTAATTGGATCTTGCGGCAAGATTTAACAAGTTGAGAGTAGCGAAAGTTAGTGTGCTGATCACCATATTTCGTATGCCATCTGGTTTCTATGAGTAGTTAGTTTTGCCGTTCAGGCTAACCAATGCTCCAACATAATTTATTAATCTCATGAACCGTGTCTTTAGGGATTACCTAAACAAGTTCATGCGTTTGTTCGTGGAAGATATTTTGATCTATTTTGTTCGAAAGACATGAGATTGGCAGCATGTTCTCGACTAGGTGGAAACCACACTTTTCGAAAGCATTGGTTTATTAACAAGGAACTCATTCAAAAGCCCCACTTAGATAAAGAGGCAGCAACAGATTCGAAAGCAAAGGTTTCAACTTGGTCGAAAGCGTACTTTTAAAACAAAGTAGGCGCTTATCTTTGGAAAGCGAAATAAAGGTTTTGACCCCATCGAAAGCAATGATTTCGATACCATGTCTTCCGTCTTTCTCCAATCCACTACGTACCATCATTGTGATACCTTATGTATTGGTTTCGGCTTTGATAGGTTTCGACTTGGTTGAAGCGGAAGTAATGGGTTGAAAGGTGCTTCGAAAGTAGGCGGAACCTACTTTTCTGGGTAAAGACTGAATTAATGCCAACTAAGGCAAATACTTTATAACTAACCTGCCTATTTGTAAACATTTGATTGGTTGCCATATCTTTTTAATTTTTTTACAAAAATAATTGCCGCATAATTTCCGATCTAAACATGGATTAATTTAACAAATAAGCCCTTCCATTAAGAAAAACAATTAAGTCCTTTTTCTAAAATAATTTTATTTCTGTTGTAAATTACTTAGGAAATATCCCCAAAAATTATAAAATTCACTTTCAATATGTTATCTAATATATAAAAATTTCAGAACTAAATTCTTCATAAAATAATCGAAATAAATTTCTAAACCCAGTTATTCATATCTTCTTTCGGAAATTCATAATAAATTTTCCATAGCTTGGAAAATTATAAAAATTAAAAACCCATCTCTAAAACCATGTTTTACATAACATAAAATTTTCTCATGGCATATGGAATCATTATAATCTGTTTTACCCTTAAAACCATATAAAATAATATTTAAATTATTTTGTTTGAATCCAACATGTCCAAATCCAAGCATATCATCAATCAAAAATCATCATAATAATAGATTTAACCTTAAACCCGAAAACAAATGATCATAAAACAAAATAGAGATGCTAGATTATCACTCATCTTGATTAGGATAAGGAACCTGAGATTTGATTGAGATTAATTCCCTGTTTGCACAAAAAATGGACAAACACCTCAAAGTCGTATAATTTAGTAGATCTTATGTTGTTTTTAGTGATTTTGGAGATTTATGCAAATATATGAAAAGCAGGGGCTAAATTGTAAAAAGACACGCAGATTTATAGTGGTTCAGCCAGAATATGCCTACGTCCACTTTATATGTTATTTCTCTTCTCTTCTGTTGATTACAAGTACAAAGCTTTTATACAAGTAAAAGAAAGTTGTTTGAAAGTTCTATCCGTGCTTGAGCTCTCAAACTTTGTCCCCCATTGTTGTACCCCTGCCTCTCTATTTATAGAGTGAGGTTGGGGGCAGGGGTCTTGGATATATTCAGCTGCCGGTGGGCCTGGGCTGAAGTGATCTGGCCTGGCAGTCTGGTTCGGCATCCTCTTGGTTTGGTCATGAGGTGGAGGAGATTTGGTCCGGTTGTACTTCATTCGGTGGTAGTTTGGATCGGTAGAGGGGATTTGGTCCGGTTGAGCTCCATTCGGTGGTGATTGGATCGGTAGAGGGGATTTGGTCCGGTTGAGCTTCATTCGGTGGTAGTTTGGATCGATAGAGGGGATTTGGTCCGGTTGAGCTCCATTCGGTGGTAGCTTGGATCGGTAGAGGGGATTTGGTCCGGTTGAGCTCCATTCGGTGGTAGCTTGGATCGGTAGAGGGGATTTGGTCCGGTGTTTGAAAACTTGGCCAACATTTGCCCCCCAAAGTAGGGTATATGTTTACCATATATCGTGCTTTGTTTTTTGTCCATCCATTCTCGACGTCTGCGTGTGTTTCATGTTGCCGATCCAAGTGGTCCGGTACACTGCCTTCGCCTATAAAATAGGGGGCTAGGGCTTCTATCTTCCCACCTACCGAACCACTCCCACGAACCTCAGCGTTAGCCGAACCAAACAATTAACCGAATCAGTCAGCGTTAGCCGAACCAAACCTTTAACCGAATCAGGTGAGATCTTCAGCCGGACCAAGTCTAGTCTTTTTTGCCGAATGAACTTGCGTATGTACGTTTGCATGCCGAATGAACATGCGTGTGTACGTTTGCATGCCGAATGAACATGCGTGTGCACGTTTGCATGCCGAATGAACATGCGTGTGCACGTTTGCATGCCGAATGAACGTACTCCTCTGATACCGAATGACACATGAACGTTTTAATACCAAATGAGATTATTGAAGCGCTGCATCTGTTTGCCGAATGAATTGTTGTATCGAGTGAACATGTGTTTCATACTTCGAATTTTTTAAGCGAAATTCCAGATTACGCTGCTTGTATATTCTAACGATATATTTTTCCCATGTTTGCAGATAAATGTCTCGAAAAGTTGAAACTCGATCGGATAAGAAGAGATCCGGGGGCGAAGGAGAGTCCTCGTCCGTGCCCCCAGCTCAATCAGGATCGGAGCGTCATGGGCCCGCCCCGAGGTCATTAGTGGATGGATATGGTCCTCAGGAGCTGCTGGATTCCCCGCCTGACTGCTTTCCTAGCTCTCTCAAAGAGGAGCAACTCGATGTTATATCTCGTTCCTTTGGGATCGATAGAGCCCTCATGCTGCTGTCGGGCCCAGGAGTCATGCCATACAGTCCTCCCGAAGGATACTTTGCTTATAGTAGGTACCATTGCATGTGTGGTGCTATCCCGCCTCTCAATACTTGGGTAGTCAGCTTCCTCACGTACCTGAAGGTGGCCCCATTCCAGCTTCAGCCCAACTCTTATGCCATACTGGTGAGCCTTTTCGTTATTTTTCGGAGGAAGTATGGTCGCGCTCCCTCCAACCGGGAGATCCGGTACTTGTATAATTTAAGGGGCTATAAGAAGGGGTCCCCATATATTAGCTTGGAGTCTGCTGTGACCTTCAAGCCGGTCCTGGACCTGTACTCCAAATTCAGCATGTTCAAGAAAGAGTGGTTCTTTGTTAGGGACGACTCCGTCTCCATCCGGCGCTTTACCTCTGGATGTAAGTTGATGCTTTTACTTATAATTCTTATTCCGATTGCGATGCTTTTTCTCATACTTTCTCATTTTTGCTAGCGACAGGTGGCTTTCCGGTTGTGGAGACTGACCGCCTGGTTCAGACGGCGGCGGAGATAGAAGCCATTCTTGGGAAATACAGATCATCTGCCTACTTGATTAGAAATGCGATTCTTCTGGAATATAACTTGATCCTTCCGCAGCAGTCTGTAGTTAAGTTGAGGGAAACGGCGGAAGAGAGGGCGGCTGCTCAGGCTAAGGGAGGCGTTGCGGCAGAGGGTGGAAAGAGAAAACCATTCACGAAACCTCCAGCCGTCGGAGGTAAGAAACTTAAGAGGTCGGACGGTCCTTCTCCCAGCAATTGTCCACTTACTCAGGGGGAGATAGATGCGGAGGAAGAAAGAGGTGAGGCGGAGGGCGGAAGTGACGTTGAGCGTCTTGGTGATGATGGTGGCGATGGACAGGGTGGTGATGGTTCCAGGGCTCTGTCTTCTGGGCAAGTAGGCGAAATGCAAGAGTGGACGGATGATGCTCTCTGCCAAGCTTTTGAGGGGTTGGATGATGATCCGGCTTTGGTAGGGAAGACCGGGAAGGTGGACAAAGCCGGGACTGGTGCAAGTGAGTCTTTTCCGACCACTCCGGCCAAGGTGGCTCTGACTACTCAAGGTGAACTCTTGACCCCTGCATGCTTCACTAATGATAGGGACTTAGGAATATTTTATGACCCGCTCCCGTCCTGGAATGAAATCCAGGACTTATTGCAGTATCCCACTCCTCCCCAGGGTTTGTACAATCACAGTTGTGTTTCTTTTCCCCTTTTTTTTAACTTGTAATGTACCGCGTTTCTCGAATCGTATAGTGATGTAAGATTGTGACATTTGTTCTTTATATCAGGAGCGGGCAAGACGTCCAAAGCTTCAGACCTTCGACACAGGCTTGAGCAATATAAACTTTCCAAAATTTCTGCTAAGCCGAAGCCCTCAATCCAACGCTCCGGGGATGTAGTCGGATACCGTCCTCTTCTTGGGGTTATCGAGGAGGGTATTCAGCAGAGGAAGAGGAGTCATCTTTTATCCGAAACTTCGCCCGGTCCTCAGCCTCCGGCTCAGCCTATCCATGATATTACTGAGGAGGGTAGCGAGTTTGTACCCTCTCCGCACCCGTCCGGAAACCCTTCTGTTATTCATATCGACCGTCCCGACTTGGCCCGTAATCCATTTGCGGGTCATCCTGATCTGGATCCAGGTTCTCATGATATTACTTTTGACGAAGTCATTGGCGAACACCTTCTCCCCCGTAACCCCATGGTATGAGTACTTGATGAAGCCAAGTCTTTAGATCTCGATCTACTCACTACTCGTATAGTTACTATGGGAGACGAGGCCAAAGCTAATATTGATCGGGTGGCCGAGGAGACCAAGAAGCTGATGGGGCATCATGCTCGGCTGGTTAAGGCCGGAGAGGAGATTGGGAGTGCCAATATCCGACTTCGATTGGTTGTTTCGGATCAGGCCAAACAGCTTGCGGATCAGGCTATCCAGATTTCTCAGCATGAGGCTGCTACTGGGCGACTAAGGAAAACCATGGAAGAGGCCAGTCGGGCTGAATTGCGGAAAATGGAAGCTGCTTGCAAAGAGCGGATTGACATGGCTATTGCCACGGTGGATGAGGTTCGGAGAGCGGATCTCGAGCAGGTGGAGGAGTTGTCCGAGAAACTTGAGGCTGCAGAGCTTGCTCAAGCTAAGTTGAGGGAAGAGATGGAGGTGATGCGGAGGTCCCTTCAGGCTGATTGCTCGAGATACAGACTGGAGAGAGATGCTGCCGTCGAAAGGTTGTCGGCTTCCGATGCCTGGATGAGGGAGTTTGAGGAGAATGAGGGAATGATGGATGACATGCTCCAGGACATGTATTTCCGGACTTGGAAGCAGGGCAATCTCTCTTGGATGGATGATTATCCCAGGGTCATGGCCAAGATCTATCTTCGGGCTTTGGAGGAGGCTCGGGCTGACGCAGATAAAGAGGGTGGTACGGTCTTCAGTATGGATATGGTCACTGCCCAGTTCACCAAGGAGGAGAAAGTGGCGGTAAAGGAGGGTATGCGGCTGCTTGCTGCTGAAGAGGCCGGTGTGCAGGTAGAGGATGACGACCAGGACGGTCAAGAAGCAGGTACTGGTAAGTCTTCCTTTCTAGTCTTTCCGTTAACTTGGTTACTCATCACTAATGAATCCTTTTTATGACCGGACAGGCAGGAAAAAGAGCAAGGACAAGACTTCGACGCAACCGGCTCCCTGATTGGACCTGGAAAATTCTTTTTGTAGGCTTGGCATTGTTGTATCTGTTAGTCTTAAGACAGTAGAGTAACTTCTAAGTTGTAATTCTTGCTACTTGTAATAACATTATTCTTGACGTGTAATTTTTTAGCTTAAGCCGATTTTGTCGTTTCTTGAATATTTGTTGCTATTTCGACATACCGTATGAGAAATGTAGCTATGTATATTCTTGTAATTAAATTGTGTTTGATGTCAGATTCTGGTTTTAAATCGTAATCTCATGACTTGCAATGTTAGCGTGTGGTGTGAAAAAATTAAATTACAGTCATGCATCTGCACATAAAGGAAGAAAATACCGCCTTTCATGTTCTGTTTTGTAAATGGTAGCTTCGAATATCTTGCATAACCAAGCATGGAAAGCGGCTGAATGTTCTGCCACCCGATTGTGAATCCCTGCATCCATTGGCGGGTATCTCTTACCCTGCATCCTGTACTTTATGGTTGGTTATAGAGGATAGGAGGAAAGTTTTTACGTAAAATTGAAATATGTAAAATAGTAAAACTTCCAGTCACGGAAGGCCTTCGATGTGCTTAAGTTCGTGGCAAACGGGTTTTGTAGTCACTTTCCCTAGCTGTGGGTCTTGGAGACATTTGTCACCCATCTTACGCCTCCGCGGGGAGTTAATTCTTTTTTACCACAGCCGCACTTAAGACACACCGGAGCCGAGATCGCGCACAGTAACTACCCGGGCCATTATGGCCCGTACTCATGGGTATTATTCGACTTACTGTGGCCGGCTAGCGTGGGTGCCGATCGTCAACTGTGAACTGCCCCTGGCTGGCCACACCTTATGTTGGGGCTTATAATCGGTTCACAGTCGCCGACGAGCCTAACGCCGTAATGAGCTGCCTCGGCTATAGTCGGCCTTCTCGGTGGCTTATAATCGGCTCATTACAGTTGGCTTTAAGGGCCGTCGCGAGCAATGAGTTAACCCGCAGCAGAGGGATGCTGGAGCAAAAGTGTCTCATTGACGAGGGCATAGATTCGCATAGTACCTGTTGGGTCTTGTCCACGTGAAGTTGCATTGTGGAGTGCTTTGAATAGAAATGCTATATGCTCAGGATTTCGTTCAACAGAAAAGGATAAAGTTAACAAGCAGCCAAGATACAAAGGAACAAGTTAAAGAAGAGACAAGGCTTTTTTAAAGTGGTTCGGCACGAAAAAATGCCAACGTCCACTGATTCTCTTTGTTAATTCACTTCATATGGGCAATACAAGTTAAGAAAAGTATCGACGGAGGTGTTGGATGTTCCATGCCCTCTGGAACACCTCTCCGTCCACTGTTGACAAAATATAGGCTCCGTTGTGGAGATCTTTATGAATTACATATGGTCCATCCCAGATTGGGTCTAGTGCTCCGAGGCGAGGGAAGATTCGCTTGAGGACAAGATCCCCTTCTCGTAAGGTACGATGCTTGACTTTGGAGTTGTATTGTGCTGCCACCTTTTGCTTGTGGGCTGCTGTTTTTAGGACTGCATCATTCCTTCTCTCCTCGACTAGATCCAAAGACATGTTGAGGAGCTCTTCGTTCTCTTCTGGGTTATAGTGGATCCTACGGTGGGAAGGCACAATGGTTTCAACTGGGAGCATAGCCTCCAATCCGTATGCCAAAGAGAAAGGAGTGTGCCCTGTTGATGTTCTGAAAGATGTGCGGTAGGCCCATAGTGCAGTAGGGAGTTCATTCACCCAAGCGCCCTTTGACTTTTCGAGCTTCTTTTTGATCAGAGTTTTCAGAATTTTGTTGACTGCTTCGACTTGTCCGTTTGCTTGGGGATATGCTACGGATGAGAAGCTTTTGTGAATTCCGTGTTCTTGGCACCAGTTGGCGAATTCCTCGCTGTCAAACTGAAGTCCATTGTCTGATATGATTTTTAGTGGGACTCCGTACCTGCACAGAACATTTTTGATTAAGAAGTTGATAACTTTCGCTGAAGATACTTTATTTAGAGGTTCTGCTTCCACCCATTTGGTGAAATAGTCGACTGCTACTATATCATATTTGGCGCCGCCTCGACCCATTGGCAGTTCACCGATTAGGTCAATTCCCCATACTGCAAAGGGCCAAGGGCTGGTCATCTGAGTAATCTCGGTTGTTGGTAGCCGAGGGATCTTAGCAAACTTTTGGCATCTGTCACACTTCTTGACGAAATCTAAGGCGTCCTTGCTTAAGGTGGGCTAGAAATATCCGTATCGGAGTATCTTTTTTGCTAACGTTTGCCCTCCGGTGTGATCTCCGCAGCTTCCTTGATGAATGTTGGATAAGATTTCCTTGGCTTCCCTTCCGGCGACACACCTTAACAATGGGTTAGAGAACCCGCGCCGGTAGAGGATGTCTCCTTGTATTGTGTAGCGGGACGCTTTCCTCAAGATTTTCTTGACTTCGTTACGCCCGTCGGGTAGTGTGCCATTTTGTAGGTAGTCTCGGATGGGAGTCATCCAAGTTGCTTCTTCGGTTGCAGCTATCAGATTCACTTGCTCAAAACTTGGGGTCGTTTGCTTTGAGACAGTTACTGCCCCGAAGATGGCGACGTCTCTCATACTTGCTTGCTTTGCCAATTCGTCGGCCTCTTGGTTCTCTTCCCGAGGGATGTGTTTGACTAAGTAGTGGTCCAATCGGCTAAGAAGTAACTTGGTCTTCTTTAGATATGCTATGAGTCGTTCTTCTCGAGCTTGGAATTCCCCTAGTATTTGATTAATAATAAGCTGAGAATCGCTGTGAAGACACAAAGAATTGGCTCCGATCTCGATAGCAATTTCTAATCCGGCTATTACTGCTTCGTATTCTGCATTGTTGTTGGTGGCAGCGAACTCCAACCTCATAGCATAGTGTAGTTTATTTCCCCTGGGAGTGATTATTACCACACCTGCTCCCGAGCCTTGTTCGTTAGATGCACCGTCCACAAAGAGATTCCATTTGATATCTTCTGTTATCTCCAGTTGCTCCTTATCCTCGTTGGTAGTGAATTCTGCAATGAAATCAGCCATGGCTTGCCCCTTGATGGCGGTGCGAGGGTGATAGGTGATATCATATTGACTCAGCTCAATACACCATTTAAGTAGTCGCCCGGAAGTGTCGGGACGATGGAGTACCTGCCTCAGTGGTTGATCGGTCAGAACTTTGATGGAATGGGATTGGAAGTAGTGACGTAGCTTTCGTGAAGTGATTAGTAAACAGTATGCTAACTTTTCAAGCTTAGGATATTTGACTTCTGCCCCAGTAAACCTTTTGCTGACGAAGTAAACTGGTCGTTGCGTGCGGTTATCTTCCCTTACCAAGGCAGCGCTTAGAGCGTGAGATGACACAGCAAGGTATAGGTATAATTCTTCGCCTTCGCTTGGGGTCGAGAGTACCGGTGGTTTCTGGAGGTGTTCGATTAGGTTAAGGAAAGCGGTCAAGCATTCGTCCGTCCATTCGAACTTTCCTTTATCTTTCTTTAGAGCTTCGAAAAAGGGGACGCACTTGTCCGTTGCTTTGGAGATGAATCGGCTTAGGGCAGCCACTTTTCCATTTAGGCTTTGCATTTCCTTTCGGGTGGAAGGTATCTTGATGTCCCTTAATGCTCGGACTTGTTCAGGGTTTGCTTCTATCCCTCGGGCATGGACGATGAATCCTAAGAATTTTCCCGATGACACTCCGAAGGAGCACTTTAGTGGATTCAACTTCATTCCATACTGTCGAAGTACCTGGAACATTTCGCCTAGGTGGCTTACGTGATCTTTGGCTTTCCGTGATTTTACCAGCATGTCGTCTACATATACTTCCATTGTTCGTCCTATTAGCCCTGCGAACATCTTGTTGACGAGGCGCTGGTAGGTGGCTCCTGCATTTTTAAGTCCGAAGGGCATCACTTTGTAGCAGTACAAACCCCGGTCGGTGATGAAACTAGTGTGGTCTTGGTCGGGAGCATGCATAGGAATTTGGTTATATCCTGAGTATGCATCCATAAAAGACAGGAGTTCGTGCCCGGCTGTGCTGTCTACAAGTTGATCGATTCTGGGAAGCGGGAAGCAATCCTTTGGGCAGGCGTCGTTTAGGTTGGAGAAGTCAATGCAGGTCCGCCACTTCCCATTAGCCTTCTTTACTAGTACCGGGTTGGCGATCCATTCTGGGTAAATAGCTTCTCGTATGAAGTCATTGGCGAGTAGATTCTTTACTTCTTCATCGAGGGCTGCTGATCGCTCTGCCCCCATACTTCTCTTTTTTTGTTTTACAGGCGCCTTGGTAGGATCAATTTTTAATACGTGGCATGCTATGTTGAGGGAGATTCCGGTCATGTCAGCGTGTGACCAAGCGAACACATCCAAGTTGTGGCGGAGAAAATCAATGAGTTGTTCCTTCAATTCAGTTTTCAGCTGCGACCCAATTTTCAGTAGCCTACTTGAGTCGTGCTTGTCTACAGATATAAACTCCATAGCCTCTGCAGGCTCGGCGGTGGCCTCCTCCTCTTTGTCCCTAGGGTCTAATTCATTGAAAGGGTCGCTGGTGTATCGAAGAGGAGGGGCTTTCTTTAGTTGCTATGCTTCAAGGCTTTTTGTGCAGAGGGCAATCTCTACACCTTTCCCTTTATCTCTCCTGTGGTTGTTGCGAAGTTCGGTTACATAGCAGTCTCGTGCAATATCTTGGTCTCCTTCCACTTCCCCTACCCCATTGTCTGTTGGAAATTTCATTTTCAGGCACCACGGGGCTAGGACAATCTGGAAGTCAGATAGGGCTGGTCTTCCTAGGAAGGCGTTGTAGGCCGAATGGTTTTCTATCAGCACAAACGTCTGTTTCCTTACAACGGAGCGGGGATGGCTTCCAATTTCAACGAAGAGGTCCAGCTGCCCGATGGGCATTTTCGCATCTCCAGTGAAACCGTGTAGCGGTTTATCGCAGGGAGATACATCCTTCATTGATAGCCTCATTTTGTCGAATGCGTGTTTGAACAGGATATTTACAGAACTTCCAGTGTCTACCAGGATTCGGTAAACTTCGGCGGGACCGAGTCGGGCAGAGATAACCATGGGATCCATGTGAGGGTACTGTCTTCCTTCTAGGTCGCGTTTACTGAATGTGATGTCATCACTTTCTTTCCGCTTTGGGTGGCGCTCTTCTATAACCGTATTGACACAGTCTCTATTGTCTCTGAGCGACTTCCCATATCTTTCCATCTCTTTCCAACTTCTGTCTGCGATGTGCGGACCTCCTGAGATGGTATGGACCACTATCTTCTCTTGACTAGAGCTGCTAGCGTTGCGGTCGCCTCTGCCGGTCCCTGGTGAGGGTAGCCTTGGGTTTTCATTGGCAGGAGCTGGAGTCCTGTCTTGACTTTTTACATAGCGTTCCAGTTTCTTTCTTCTGATGTGTTCCTCAATCAGATCTCGGAGATGATGGCATTCGTTGGTATCATGTCCGTGGGATTCGTGGAAGCGGCAGAATTTTCCAGATTTCTGTGCGCTATCTGATTCCTTCTTGTATGTTGGGCGTTTGTATCTAACTTCGCCTTGGGTGGCAAGGAAGATATTTTCGACGGTCTCGTTCAAAGGGGTGTAAGAGTCGAATCTTGGTCCTGGTCGATATAGGCGTTTTTCTACTTTCTTGCCCCCAGCATTGTCTCTGGAATCATTTCTTCGAGCGTCCCTTGCCACAGCAGGGGCGTTGCCATGGGTCGTCTTACTTTGCTGTCCTGACTGCCCCTCAATGGCAGCATCCTCAAGCCTCATGTATTTCCCGGCTTCATGGAAGAAATCGGGTAAAGTAGCTGGTTTTTCTTTTGTCAATCTTCTAGCAAATTTAGTGTCCGGATGCACCCCACTGCAGAGGGCCATCAGGATAAGCTTCTCATCGGCGTCTTGAACTGCGGCTGCTGTGGCGTTGAATCTGGTTAGGTATTGCTGCAGCTTTTCTCCAGGTTTCTGTTTGACGTTGGATAAGGAATAAGCGTCCTTAGGTTGCTCCACATGAATGCGGAACTGACTGATAAATTTTTCTTTCAACATTTCCCATGAGCTGATGGATCCTTGGGGTAGATGACAGAACCAGGAGGTAGCAAGATCTGCTAAGAAGAGCGGAAAGCATTTGCACAGTACTCCCTCTGTTGCTCCACTCATGAGCATATGCTGTGTGTATCTCTGTAAGTGTACAACGGGATCGGAGGTTCCTTTGTAGGGTTCCATTGTTGGCATCTTCCATTCTCGGGGGGTGATAGCAACTTCGATATTGCGGGCGAAAGGGCTGGTTACCCTAGCGCCTATCCCTCGATCTCTTTGCTCCCGTTGGACACACTCTCTGAATAAGCGCGCCATCCTTTCATCAGAATTTGGAGCAGACAGAAATGAGTTTGGTTCTGTTCTGTGAGGTTGATTCCGTCCAAACAACCTGTAGGGATGGTATCGTCTATCATTCCTCATATTTTCCAGTGGCTGCCTTTGATCTTCTAGGAGCATGCTTGGGTCAGCTACAGTTGGCCCTTGCCTTGATCTTCCCCTGTTGGGTTCTGATCTAAGCACTTCCTCGGGTCCAACTTCGGGCTGAACTCTAGCTCGGCCCCGTTCACTGTTGTTTCTGTGGTTAGGCAGCATGACAGGCTCAGCTGCAGTTGACCTTCGCCCGGTACCTTCCCCGTTGGGTTCGGTACCGAACGTTTCCTCAGGCCTAACTTCGGGCTGAGCTCGGTCTCGGCCCCTACCATGGCTACTTCTGCCGTTAGCTCCTTCGAAGAAGGAAGATCTTTGCTGTCTCTGAGATCCTCCAGACTGGGACTCGCCCCATGATTCAGTGTTGCGGTTGGATTCTTCAGCGTCCCTCAAGCGTGACATGAGATGGTCCACCAAGGCTTCCTGCTGGGACGTGAAGCGGTTAGTTACTTCAACAACAACTCTGTCCAAATCTGCCCTAGTAATTGCTGCAGTCTGTTCTGTGGCAGGAGTGGTTGGGTTAGCCTGTCCTTCATTTGTTACCGTTGCTGGAGGAGGACGATTTACTTGATTCGCGACAGCTGGATCAGGAAGACTACTGGATCCGATGTTTTTTCCTTTGTTAACATCTTTTCTCTGTTTGGGAGGCATGTTTTCCAAGTGGCGGACGATGCTGTTAGGAAAACTCGTTAAGTAGATGAAGCTGAAGCTTCTTGAGTTCAGCTCTCAATGAAAGCACCAAAAATGTTTGCACAAAAAATGGACAAACACCTCAAAGTCGTATAATTTAGTAGATCTTATGTTGTTTTTAGTGATTTTGGAGATTTATGCAAATATATGAAAAGCAGGGGCTAAATTGTAAAAAGACACGCAGATTTATAGTGGTTCAGCCAGAATATGCCTACGTCCACTTTATATGTTATTTCTCTTCTCTTCTGTTGATTACAAGTACAAAGCTTTTATACAAGTAAAAGAAAGTTGTTTGAAAGTTCTATCCGTGCTTGAGCTCTCAAACTTTGTCCCCCATTGTTGTACCCCTGCCTCTCTATTTATAGAGTGAGGTTGGGGGCAGGGGTCTTGGATATATTCAGCTGCCGGTGGGCCTGGGCTGAAGTGATCTGGCCTGGCAGTCTGGTTCGGCATCCTCTTGGTTTAGTCATGAGGTGGAGGAGATTTGGTCCGGTTGTACTTCATTCGGTGGTAGTTTGGATCGGTAGAGGCGATTTGGTCCGGTTGAGCTCCATTCGGTGGTGCTTGGATCGGTAGAGGGGATTTGGTCCGGTTGAGCTTCATTCGGTGGTAGTTTGGATCGGTAGAGGGGATTTGGTCCGGTTGAGCTCCATTCGGTGGTAGCTTGGATCGGTAGAGGGGATTTGGTCCAGTTGAGCTCCATTCGGTGGTAGCTTGGATCGGTAGAGGGGATTTGGTCCGGTGTTTGAAAACTTGGCCAACATTCCCCTTGTTTGAATTCTTAGCTTTGATTTAATTTTCTCATTTTTCTTCCTTACCAATGGCCGGTTATTCTTTTCTTTTTTTACGTTTTTGTGAAATGAAAATAAACATGAATGGATGGTAAAGCCATGAATGGATGTTATAAAAAATTAGGGGTGTTACAAAGATGTCTTCAATTCGAATGCTTACATTTGTTTGAAGTGATTTTCAGATAACATATCCGAACCTGGTCTCTTCGAACCAACAACTGATCATTCTTGGTTGACTCATTCCCAGTTCTTTCAGAAGTAAGCACGTTATACAGGAGTCCTATAGAATCTCTAATATATCCCTCAAAGCTAGAGACATTTCACCCAAATGAGTTCTCCCAAGGGAACTCAACCCATATGAGGACACGAAGCTTTTATTTACTTCCTAAGTCAAACTGGCCAAGATTTGATAGTCGGTTATTTAACTATCAAATAAACAAACAAAAATAATTCAGAGATTCAACAACCCATAGCAACCGATAAGCTTCAAAACAAATCTTTTTTTATTAAATCTCCTTTTGAATCGTTGATTAATACATTCATATACTTATTTCACAAACATAAGTTATTTACAAAAAATTTGTGAAAGCTTTCTTATTTCAAAATCATATTAAAAGGATCAAACAAACGTTATTTAAAATAGAGATAAGAATAACCCCAACATTATTTCTTCGTTGTTAAGCATGGGAAAAAAGTTCCACACCTCCATAATTAAGAAGATCAGTTAAAGGAAATCCCAATCTCAAATTATTTTATAAACCTCTTAAATAAATTCTTTTAATAAATCATTTCCATTAATGGAATCTCCTTTGCTTAAATTCTAAATCATTTATAAACTCTTTTGTAATCTCCAAAATCATTTATAAAACACTTTGTGAATATCCAAAATCATTTATAAAATACTTTATAAATCTCCAAAATCATTAAAAACACTTAAATTTAAATTGATATATAATTGAAGTCACTTTAAAAACCATAATTTTACAAATTTGAAAGGAGGCTTAATGACCACATTGGTACCTAAATCAAGTTACATTTTAACTTTAATTTAACTCTCAAGTCGCATCACAAACATTACATAAGCAACAAATACATAAAATCCACCAACATCAAGGAATAATATGTCAGTAAAAACTAACTGGAAGATACATGTCCAAAATATCCTAATAGTAAGAGGGTGGTTTGTTCTGCTAAATGGATGTCCAAACAATCTATTAAGTTTAGTTATAGCAGAACATGGATTATTCTACTAAGAGATGTCTGGATAATCAATTCAATCAGAGCTAGAGCATAACGGTGTTTTATTCTGCTAACAAATGTCTCAGTTTAGTACAACTTATACATGGTTGTTTAGCTATTTAATTGTACAGAAGAGATCCCTAGATTTAAAATCAATTTACTTCTAAAAAGAACTGACTTAAAATAATTGATAAAGTTAAAGATTAAACCTTTATCATAATTACTAATTAAATCACAATTTAGTTCCTAATTAAATAATTTTTTGTTACTAATTAAATCTTAATTAACTCTAATTTGTAACTCAATTAAACTTAATTAATCCCTAATTAAAATCTTAATTTAATCCAATTAGATTAATTAATTTAATCTTGCCTAATTAGTAATTAATTATTGATTAACCCTAATTATATAATTAAACTTAATTATTAAATACTATTTCTTAATTAACCTTTTACTTAATTCATTAGTTAAAACTTTTTTGAGTAAGTAATTAAGAATAATTAATTTTAATCCATAATTAAACCCTAATTAATTAACTTAATTACAATTAAATAAGAATATTCTTAATTAATTAATTAATTAATTATCAAATTCTTATTTGATTACCATAACTTTTGTACTTAATTTTTATTTTGAAAGAGATTTTCAAACCATTTAAAAAAGAATCATTTTTAGAATTTTAAAATCTAAACTCGAACTTTTTCCGAACAGCAATCATAACGACTATAACTATGAATGCAACTCGTCAAATTTAGTTCTATGTTAGATCTTTCTCAAAACTCAAGTTCTAATTTTTCTTCCAACTTTACTTCGTTTGAAGGCACAAGGAAAAGTTAGTTCTATGTATTTTTTAAACTTTTGAACTTTTAATAACTTACTAAACTAGTAAACCGATTTTTTTATTTCAAAGGGACCTCAAGAATCTTTATCATGACTAATTTGTTGACATACATAACATACAACCAAAATATCTATGACTTTAAACTATACTTACTATTATCACCAAAACATAGCCAAAGATCAAATCTTTACACTAAAACTCAAAATTTTAAACTTCGATTCACAAGTCTAATTCAAACCACTACTATTATCACACATACATCCAAAAAAACAAAGATCTACAACCAAACCATCAATATATTACCCCATAAACATATCAATATAGAAAGGTAAAGTCTTTCCAAAAAAACAAAATGGTTATTCAACAAAAGTTAAGATAAACAAACCAACTAGTCCTTAGAACTTTGAAAAGGCCTGGATCTTTGTAAATCATTTGGAAAATTTTGATTTTTGGATCCAAACATGGTCAAATGGGTTCAGCCAATAGAGTGTTGAGCCCTCCAAAAGTGATGGAGGGTGGACGTGGACTTGTTTGGCATGAGGTAAGGTAAGAAGAATGAAGGCGTTCTTAAGTAGAATTTAGGAATTTAAAAGGAAAAAAGAAGAAGCTTTTGAATTTAGAAAGATGTTAGGAAGCCGTTAAAGTGTTTTCTTAAGAATTTGAGATTTTTAGAAAGTGAAATGAATGAATAAAATGAAATTTTTTATGAAATTGGTATACACACACACATGGATAAAATAAATTACCAAAATGATTCTAGGTACCGTTGCCTTCCACACAAATGATGCTACATCACCACACACTCCACCATGCATTGATCCACATGAATGTGACATTTCATGGTTCACATTATATTATAATTAAATCTTTGAAATTGTCACATCTTTTCTTTCGCTTAATTAAACATATTATTAATCTTTATTAGGTTAGTAATTCATGCTTATGATATTTGTAATTGTGTGAACATGTTAACGAAGGTGTACACAACATTTTAAAAAACTTTTGATGGTGAAAAATTGGAAATTTCCAAAATGCTTTTTGGTCATATTTTCTAATTTCTTTCTAACTAATTTTTTTTGTAAACACATCTTTAAAATAATTTCATCATACTAGTTATTAATTAAAAAGGGTATTTTTAATTATTAAAACCATTATTTTGAATATTTAAAATTAATTAAACATTCTCAAATCAAAACAATAACATTCCGGGTCGTTATATTCTTCCCCCACTTAAAAGAATTTCATCCCCTAATTTTTACCACTAGAATAACTAATACTATACATAAGTCTGCACGATGTTCATAGATCATTCACATACAAAATTTGATTAATCCCCGCTCGAATACATAATTTCACTTCTAAACTAGTATTGCACACCCGATTCACTAGTGCAGACTTCGGTCAGGGTTCTTGATTAGCAACCTCCATTCCTTTTGCATATCCATATACTATGTGTAACGATCCCGGATTTTAATTTGATAATTTAACTAATTTTTTTTTTAAATTGTGAAATTAAATAATAAACTGATTTGAAAGTTTTCAAATCATAATAAAATATGTTAATAAATTAAGTAAATTCTAAAGTAACACATTAACGAATTTAAAAACAACAAATACACACAACTCGAATATATATATGAAATAGCTTGTTTACAAGTTATAAAGAATATAAATTTAAACAACATATTAAGGTAAAAAATTGTTACATTGTAAAGTAAATAAAACTAGGATAATTATAACAACGTATTAAAATAGAAATCTACAAAATATATGCAAACTATCATCATAACAAAAACAATATAAAGTAATATACTTAAAACCTAGAAAACAAGTAAGCTAGGCTAGGCTGAAAATAATAAGAAAACATAAAGGACTCTAGCAACATCATCTCAGCACAAACTAAGTACAAAGCGAATTGACTTGCTGTAAACAAAAAAAATGAGAAACACATATGCAAATAAGGTAAGTGTGAACATAAGAAATAAACAAGGTACAAAATGTAGTCAAGCATGTATACTTGCAAACTGATAAAACATAAACAATGCAAGACATCTCAAGTACACTAAAAACAATCTCTTCAGCCACCCTATTTACATCAGCCACTATAAAATAATAATAATAGGATTTGCATTTAATGCCAATCCTCTCAGCACAAAAGAAGTAAGCCTATACTAGCAAAACAATATGGTCACCCTGTACATTTCCTTCTTATATATCAAGCTCTTCATCCTATTCCATTCATTTATCAAAACTTAAACAAAAAAATTCAATTTAAAACATCAACTGAAACCAAAGTAAGAGACAAATCAAAACCTGTTTCATCATGTCCTCTGTTCAATTTTGTTTACAGGTGAGTAACATCACCAGTAACTGTTTTAAGTATTTATTAAACGATGGTATGCTTATTCTCTGATCTTAAGAATATTGTAAAGATATTTCTGTGTGTACCTTTCTGGCTATGTATACATTATGCCTGGATTTGTTTCCTGACTTTGGTTCTAGGTTCAAAGAAAACAACATATTCATTTGTTCCTGATGTAAGGATTCGATTTAAACCTAAGTTGGAATACATATATTTGTTATATCATTTGCTAATTTTAAAAGTGTTAAAGTTCAAACCAAATTGCATTTTGCTCTGGAAAAAAAAACCCAGTAATGAGAAACATCATTATATACACAAAAATTTGAATGTTTTAATTCTCGAATTCAATTATATAATATGAATTCCTATACCTTGACTTGAATTTTAAGGCAAGAATTGGGATTTTTAGATAGGAATTGGAAGGCAGTTTTGGGTTGATCGGGAAATGGTCTATGGTCAATATGAGGTGGTCGGAGGCACTAGGGAGGCCGGGATTTTGCGAGAAGGTAGAGGAGCTTAAGGAGTATCGGGGAAAAATAGCGCGGGGGTTTGAAGTTGGTCGTGGCGGCGATGGGAAGCTAACGAAGTTGGGAAACCTAGTTTGGGCCACTGTTTTTATTTTGATTCGTTCTTCCCCTACAGTTGATCGAGCGATGCGTGGGCTTGGGAAATGAAGGCTGGGTGGATAACGAACCATTGGCCGGAGTTAGGGGTCTTCAGGTGGTCGAGGCGGTGAGTTCGAGGCCGAGTTTGGTGACTGGGTTAGTTGAGTTGTTTCAGTTCTTTTTCGAATTTATGGTCAAATTTTTAATCGCGAATCAATTGATGGATATGGGTCCATTTTATTGCTCGCGTATGATCGAGAGATCATCGGCGATGATCACGTCGATCATTGGTGGACGGAAGTGTTTGGGCACGTGTACAGTGCACGTTCGTGTGTACTGGGAAATGGGGGTTTAGGGAAGAAATGATGGTCTCGGGTTCGATTCGAAGTAATTCGAGTGATGTATCGGGGAAAAGAAGATGGGAGAAGACTCGAAGTCAAGCTCGGGTTTAACCAGTGTTCGCCTCGGGTCATTGTTTAGCTACCAGTTTTAAGAACAAACTGTCAGATTAAATTTTAAAATGGAAATTTTTTAAAATGAAAAGCAAGATTTAAACTAGTTTTTAAATCAGTTCTAAGTATAGATTCAAATTTAAATTTGTATCCTAGTTGAAATATAATAAAGTTTTATCAAATTTAAAATGTTAAACAACTTAAAATGTTAAGGTATATTATAAATGTGTTTTATATGAATTTTGATTGAATTTGGTTTTAAAACTTTTGTAAATTCCATTTTATAAAATAAGTGCGTCTTGGACATGTGATTTAAAAGGGATTTGAGAAAAAAATGTGTTTTAAACTTTGTTAAAGTTAAATTCGTATTCATTTTCAAATCTTAAATTTAAAATGAAATTTGAAATAAATTGAAAGTAAATTGTTTTAAATGTGTTGTTAAGAATAAATTAATCATAAATTAAAAGTAAATCAAAGCTAATTACTTTGTTGAAGGTTGAACCATTTTGGGTAATTGCAGGGGAAATTAATTAATAAAATTTATTAAAGGATTAATTAATAATGGAAATTAACTAAGAATAATTTAATAATTTAAGATTAATGGATTCATTGATTTAAAATGATTAGTTAATAATTACAGGTTAACTAATAAAATTTTGAAAAGAAGATTTTCAAATAATTTGAAAATTAAATTATGATAATTAACCCGGATTTAAAATTGATACATCTGATTTAAATGAACCAGTTGATTAATAAATTCACTTGTGAGTGTTTGGATTCTATTGGATATCAAATTGGTTGATACCCCTGTTATTGATACTTTATGATATATCCTGATTTATGTTGTGATCTGTAATATAATTGATTATCTGTGCTGAAATTTATTATCTGTGATATATATATATCTGTGATCTGTATATGGAAGATAAGCGTTATAGTTATATCGCTTATCAAATCTTATGGCTGTATTTTAATCTGTTATGATTAAATTATGTTGCATTACTGTGTGAAACCCCTGGACTACACCATACACACACAAATATGGATTTCCCATAGAAATCGGTTAAGTCACAAATAATTTAAACTTAATGTTTTTGAAATTGAAATTTTAATTTCAATTGATTTTGGAAATGGATTTGTGTTAAATGTTAAAGCTTTTGAAAAAAGTGTTTTCAAAGATAAAAGCTATTTTGAATAACTTGGTAAAGTTTCAATTTAAATAATTCAATTTGAATTTGAATTCAAATAATTTGGAATTGAATTCCATGTTTGGAAATTTTGGTTAAGATGTTATAAATGTGTCTATATGAAGTTAAACCATTTTAAAAGTAAAATTTTGAGAATTTGAATTTAACCTAAGAACCCTAACTCGTATAAATAAATCAGATTCCCAAAATGAAAACTGTTCGTTTTGAAAGAACAAAAGCTTTCATATAAGAAATGAAATTCCAATTTATGTGATGACCCGAAATTTTGATAATATTATTTTAGTAAGTATTTAATCCATTTAAATAAAATACAAGCTTTCATTTTATAAATAAATAAGATTTTTGAGGCATTTACCTGTTATATGTGTATTCTAAAGGAAAATTTTGATTTGAAATTTTAAAATAAAATCTTTCAAAATATTTCAAAATAACTATAACATAATTATTTAAATATATATATGGTAATTCTAATAATATACTATGGAATTCATGTGTGTATGCAAGGGAAAAACAAATATCTGAATAAATATAAATTAAGTTATAAACTATATATGGATAGATATATAGACAAGTTTTATATTCAAATATAAATATACATATAAGTATACATATAGGCCCTCATAAATAAAACACGAGGAAATGACAGTATGTAATGCAAGCAAAGGTGCACATTCTAGACAGTGGAAAGGCAAGAAGATTTTATTTGTGCATTTAAAAATAGGACAAGGCTGTAATCAGGAAAGGGAGCATTTGCATTTAATACTATCATTTCAAGTACAAAATAAGGTCATTTCAAATATGTATAAATAATTTCAGTTCAAAGAAATCTTGTTTGTTCAAACTATATATGAAATATACTCACGAAATAAAATCAGGCTGAACTGGAAAATAAAAATAAAAGAATGAGAAAGACATACAGGTACTTGTACACGACCAGGGAAGAAAAATATGGATATGCCTGTAAACTAAAGAGAAGACAATGAATGTATAAGCTTCTAGTGCAAGCCAAGTAATTAATGCTAGCACAATCAAAATCTTTTCAGCCTCCCTTTGAATAAAAATCTCTGGCCAAATATATATTTAACATATTTCCAGTACAAGAGATATCTGGAACCAGTTTTGACAACTCTATATATTTTCTCTTATATATCATTCTCCTATCTCATTTTCGTTCACAATATTAAAACTGAGAAAGAGAAAGGATACAAACTATAATCTGAACACTTCAACTTGATTAACATCATCAATAACATCAAAGCTTAAAGTCTGGAAAGGCAAATTCAAAATTGTGCTCATTTTAAACTGGAAATTTTGCTCTGTTTAATCGATCAGGTGAGTAAACTACTTTTAATTTGATCTATAACCCTATGTTGTAGGTGAAGTTGTGAGAAATGTTTAAATGTATGTAGTTATGCCTGCATATATATAGATATATAAGTAAATACTATGTGCATGTTTGGTACATTCCTCTGTTTCAGGTTTACCAGTTTCAAAACCTGTTCAAAAAATTCAAAAGCTCTTCTCTAAATCTTTTTAGGCTATATGATCTAAACAAAGTATGTTTGTATACTCAAGATCTAAACTCTAAAAATATTTTTAAGTAAAACATGAAGAGGATTTGGTTGGGAGGAAGATAAACAGTGAAACTCAAAACAATGTCAAAAATTCAAGTAACATATTTTCTCGACTCACCTATATCATCCAGTTCGTCTTGAAAAACTATGAATTTTAAAAGAAGTATCATGATTTTTAAGTTCAAATTGAAGTAGAAATCGTGAGTTGAACGGGATCACATATTTCGTCAAATTCTGGCAATCGAAGAGGAGATGGGTCTCGTGATCGTAACTGGACTATGCTGGGTGATCGGGGATCATTAGAAAAATACTCGGTGAATTTATAATTCATCGAGGCGGTGGTATGACGAGGGTTTAGGGTTTAAACCCAGTTTGAGGTCATGGTCGGAATTTGGTTTGCTGTAGTGTCGTCAAGGCACCGGAAGCAATCGCATCGGTGGGAATCGAGGCGTAGGAGTTAGGCGAAGCACTAGTCGGAGTTTCGTGATCTCCGGGGGTCTGAGGCGGCGGGTCGAGGTGGTTGTGGGTGTTTGAGTTGGTTCCAGTGGCGCTTTAGTAAGCACGAAGTTGTTTCCTTGCTCGTGCCAAAGCACTGGGTGGTCGAAAGCATAGAGGAGGTCGTCAACGTCGTGTTGGTGGTCATGGCAGGGACCAGAGGTGGTCGGAGTTCCCGTGCACGTGCACGTGTACGAAGTGGTGTCTGTGAATGGTTTGAGGTTGGGTTTCTCGGTGACAAGCTCGGGAAAATTTAAGGTCGACTCGAAGTAATTGAATGTCTCGGTGATAGCGTAGCTGGCTCGGGAAAATTGGGATTTAACTCGGGTTGTTTTGATAAAGGAAGTCAGGTTAATTTTTAAAAGAGAATTGATTAATATCATAAATTAATTAAGGATTAATTAATGAGAGAGCAGTAATTAATTAATTGGATTAAAGATTATTAATGTAAGTAATTGGATAATAATTACTTAATATTTAATATAAGTAATTAAAGATAAATAGGCAAAGGATTTATTCCTTAGTAAATAAATAAAGGATCGAGAAATTAAGTGATTAATTAATGAATAATTAAGTAATATGTAATTAAAGGTTAATTACCTACTAATAAAGGGTTATTAAGAGAAATTACTCAATGGAGTAATTTAAGGGATTAATTCTTAGTGTAATTAATTATGTTAATGTGATAGTTAATCAAGTTTAATTAATTAAAAAGAATTACTTTAGGAGGGGTTAAAAATCATTACACAATAAGTATAAGTACTTAGTGGAGGAATGGATAATTACTGGATGAAATAAATTAGGAGATATTACTTGATGAATAGTAATTAAAGGAAAATTACTTAGTGGAAGTGATCAGGTGTTTAATTATTCCATGTAATTTAAGGGTTAATTAATGTAATTAATCAAGGAGTTGATTTAATTAATGAAGTAAGTAAGGAAGTATTTACTGGTTATGATTAGTCAAGGTTGATTTATGAGTATAATTAAGTTGAAGGTTAATTATTTAATAAAGGAAATTTAATTAATGGAAGTAACCAAAACTTGCTTATGAAAAATAGAATGATGATAAGTGTTTTGGATTAGATGATATCTATGATATAAATTGCCTTGCGATATGATATGCTGGATACAGTGATAATGTAATTATCTATAAATTAAATTGCTGTGTAAAAAGGGTTATCCAGTAATTAAAGTTGAGTCGTATTAAATTGAATAGCTTGGGTTTAAATGACATTAGATCCGAAGAGACCGGAGTCGGGTATTAGTTAATACCCGAAACCACTTCGATTCTTTACAAATTGATATGGGAAATTAATAGGTTGAAATGAAATGATTTATGTGAATTGGACCCTTTAATCTAAGATTTGGTACTTAGAAATTGATATGTGAAATAAGTGATGACTAACAAATTGTGAATTTGTAAATTGATGCGAGTTACCCCGGGTTTATGTAGTTCTATGCTGTTGTATCCCTTGTTAGATGGGTTTACTCACGCTGGTTTCCAGCCTGACCCGGGTGTTACTTTGATGTAATGCTCGGGTCAGACCGAGTATTACAGATTTCCAGGTAAGGACGTTCTGGAGCTCACGAGATGATCTGGATGGCAGAGACGTATGGAGTGTTTCCGCTGTGATATATTACAGTTTATTTGAGACAGTTTGATTTTAACTGTCCAGTGTATGTATAAATATTGTAACTCTGATGTAATGATATAAATTAACGGATATAGTATTCTTTTGTATAACTGTTATTATTTGATATTATATTTTGATCCGCTGCGAATGTGAGATTCTGTGTTTTGTTTTCTGTTTCTTCCTCTATCTCTTTCTTCTTTTCCTAACAATCTGGAATTTTCGGGATCGAAAATTCCGGGTCGTTACAGTTGGTATCAGAGCGAAGGTTAAGCGAAAACCTTGGCTCTGGTGGGTCTACTCATCTAAAGATAGGGTCAATAGTACCCTAGAATGAGTTGAGTGTTTATATACATATATATGAGAGCGTACTTGTTATTTTCTTCTATAAGGATTTTAAATGATTTTATGTAAGAATATATTTTGATATATATAAAGCAATATTTCTTACTAATAAATGTTAAAGTTATTGGTTGTTAAAAGTTATTGGAATAAAATAAAATGATGAGAATTAAGTGGTAATAGTAATACAACCAAATTGAAATTGAATGAAGATAAATTTGAAATGGATCCAAACTGAAATTAAAATCCTGAATTTATAGAAATGTTTTCAGAATAAAGATAATAATAAATTGGTTTCCAAATATGATAATCTTGGTTATTATCATAAATGGTTGTTGTGTTTAATAATAAGATGTGTATTAATGAGCGAGCAAAATAAAATGTGCTAAGGATATAAATTTAGATGAGTATAACCTGTAAATTAGAACAGATTTAAATTGTGAAGTTTAAACCTAAGTTTAGAAACATTGAATTGTTTCAAAGTGTTTAAAGAAAAGAATAAATAATATTGTTCAGAATATATTTGAATGTGATCTTATTTTAAAATAAGAAGTTGTTTGAAAACTTTAAATGAGATCTGTCTTAAATTAAACCCAAAGATGGTTTGAAATAAACTCTAAATGTTGAATTTTAAATTTGGAAAATGAGATGTGATATCCAAGGTGATAAGTTTTGAAGATTTTTAATGTGAAGTTTAAAATTTGAATGGGAATTCAAATTGGGTCAAGTTGATTGGATTAAGTTGAATTTAACTTAAGGAAAGTTAAATAAGTTTGGAATAAACAACCTGAATTGGAAATTTCAAGATGAAATTGAGATTTAACTTAGGAAAGTTAAATGGGTTGATTTGGTAGGGAATTATATGTGATCTCAAATAGGATTGAGATCTGGAATGGGTAGTGGATGATGAATGTTTTAAATAAAATGGATGATAGATTGGGGTAATATCTATCCCAATATTGGAATTAAATGGAATTAAACTTTAATTTGAAATTAATTAGGTAATTTTGATTTTAAAGATAAAAATTAAACTTGAGAAAATGGGATCACTTTGAACATTAAGATTTGAATGTTTAAAATGAACATGTAAACTGAAATGATTAAGGATTGGTTCCAAGATTGAATTTGGGTAATAAATTGAAATTCAAAGATTTAATTGTTTAAAAAGGGGTTTGAATTATTATTTGAACTTTGAAATAAGTTAAGTGAAGATAATTTAAAATGGAATTTTGAGAATTTAACTCAGAAATTAAATTGTTTAAAGATATTGATTTGAAGATAACTGTTAATTGGATTAAGGGAATAAATCAACATTTGAAAATTTAACTCGAATTTATATAATTCGAGATGGTTTGAAATTGAGATTTAAATTGAATTAGTTCAAACTGAATTTGATTTTAACTAATGGGAATTGTGATTTATGATGGATAAGTATAAAATTCAAATGAGAAATTTGAATTGGGTTAATTTGTAATAAAATTGAAGTTATTCAAATTGGGATTGAGTCAATTTAAATGTAAGTGGAAATTTAAATTGAATTTATGGAAATGGAGATGGGGTATTAAACAGTTTGACTCTGGACTATTTTCAAAACAAATTGTTTAATATAAACATATTTTTCCAAACTATTTACTACACAACTATTCTTTTTAAACCTAAAACTATCTTAAACCTGTTTTACAATTACTTTGGAACTATTTAACTATTTTACAACTGTTTTATAAACTAATTACTATTTTTCTACTAATTTATAAACTGATTACTGTTTTTCAACTATTTTATAAGTAATTACTATTTTCCAATTATTTTACCGTTACTTAACTATTTTACAGCTATTTTACAAATTAATAATTATCTTTCAACTATTTATTTATTTTTAAAATTTTCAAGCTATTTTGTAAATATAAACTGGTCGGAGATCAAACTGTTATTGAGTAAATACCCAACTGAGATAAGAATTGAAGTGATAATCCAAGTGGGGATTTAGCCAAATGTGAATAAGTGAATAAAATCAAAGTGAGGGTGAATAGAAAGGAAATTGATTTAACTGATAATCAATGAAGATAAATACGTAGGATGTACGTATATTATTCTATTCGCATAGTGATTTGATCCAGATTCGAGCATGGAATTTCGAGATAGTATTATCGATCCGAGTTGGGATTTTCCGCTCGATTTTCGACGGCGAACCTGGATATGGATTTTTGATTTGGTTCTGGATATTCTCTATCATAGGTGTGACTATGCAAGGAGAATGGAAGTTTCTGATCAAGAAACCAGATCTGAGTCCGCACTAGGAAGTCGGGTGGACGATACTAGTTCGGAAGTGAAATTGTGTGATCGAGTGAGCGATCAGATTGGTATTGCGTACGAATGATATGGGGACATCGTACGGTTTGAATGAAATTGGCATTGAAAATTTGTGGATAAAAACTGAAAAATTTTTGAAATTGAAAGTATATTTTGAGAAATTGACAATGAATAAAGGTGGAAATTTGATTTCGAAGTTGTAGATAAAAGGTTATAAGATGATTTTTGAAATGGAAAATATATTTGTAAATATATGAGGAACTAAAATAAAATAAATTTAAAAAATTTATATTTCTATGGTAGAAATTAACTTTATGGAAATAAAGTGGAAATTGAATATTTTTCTGAGTTAAAGTTTACTTTATAATAAAAGTAAGAAATTTGGCAAGTGACTTTATAAAGTAATCAAATTTGAATATTTGATTGGGAATAAACAAAGTTATGTATCTTTGTTATATATGATAAAAACTCCCCTTATTGAATCCATTGCCAGAAGAAAAAAGGTTTTCGAAAGTTTTGAAGTATACAAAGGAAACTTATATAAGTATGAAGTGATTTAAAGATTTCCCAAGAAAATTATATATATGAATATATATATAAAAAAGATTTTTTGGAAATGGTTTTGAGAAAAAGGTTTTGGGAACCTTTGGATTTGGAAAAGGCTTTTGATTTTTGGATAAAATCAATATTGGGATTTGGGAAAGCCTGATTTGTGAATTATCGATTTTGAGAATCGATTTTGTGTAAAAGCATTTATATGAGATTCATACTAGGTGTATGATTTGGAAAATACTATATGTGTATAGTATAAAGTGTTTTGAGATTTGCTCTGGGGAAAAAGGCGCTCCCTTGAAATGAACTTCTCAGGAGTGCCACTGGGTGGTACTGCCTTGAGCCCCAAGGGGGGGTTTCTAAAGTTGATCCTGTGAGGAGTCCGGACAAAACTAGTTCCTGAGGATTATTGTGTAGCGAAAGTAGAGGGGCTGGTGCCCACAGAGGCATTTGGGTTATGCTGTGACGACAGTGTAACTCGATGTCGCTGCGATCTATTGCAGACCATAGCGAAAGTCGTGTGTGCCGCTGAGAGCCAACAGTCTATGTTTGATTTTACATCGGTAGACTGCGACACTATGGTAACATAGCGAAAGTCTTGTGTGCCGTTGAGAGCCAACAGTCTGCGTTTGATTTTATATCGGTAGACTGAGACCTATGTAGGAGTGGAGAAGTTTCATTTTGACAGCGCAAATCGTGTGTGCCGCTGAGAGCCAACAGTTACATGGACTTTTACTGTGACGGCAACGTAACCCTGGATGTAACTGCGATCTGTCGTGGGTTCTATGGTGTAATCAGTTACATGGACTTTTGCTGCGACGGCAACGTAACCCAGGATGTAACTGTGACCATGGATGGGTGTGATGATTTCCAGAGCATTTTTACCAAAGATATTTTCTCTATTTTCGAAAACTGTTTTCTATATTTTCAATAAAATTATTTTTCAAGTACTTTCACTGGATGTTGAAAACAGGTTTACCGAGTACTTTTGGATTTTCAGTCCTACGCCTGATCAACGTATGACCGAATCTCTTTGAGAACGAGGATGAACTTGTTGAAACATCAAGTTATAAAAACTATTTTATAAAAACTATTTTGGAATAATAGTATATGGATATTTAAAAAGTATTTAAAACTGATCAGAGAGTAATTATCTGATTTTAAGCATCTTTGTAAATGATGATTTCGTTACTTTTCGAGGACGAAAAGTTTTAAAGGGGGAAGGAATGTGATGACCCGAAATTTTGATAATATTATTTTAGTAAGTATTTAATCCATTTAAATAAAATACAAGCTTTCATTTTATAAATAAATAAGATTTTTGAGGCATTTACCTGTTATATGTGTATTCTAAAGGAAAATTTTGATTTGAAAATTTAAAATAAAATCTTTCAAAATATTTCAAAATAACTATAACATATTTATTTAAATATATATGGTAATTCTAATAATATACTATGGAATTCATGTGTGTATGCAAGGGAAAAACAAATATCTAAATAAATATAAATTAAGTTATAAACTATATATGGATAGATATATAGACAAGTTTTATATTCAAATATAAATATACATATAAGTATACATATAGGCCCTCATAAATAAAACACGAGGAAATGACAATATGTAATGCAAGCAAAGGTGCACATTCTAGACAGTGGAAAGGCAAGAAGATTTTATTTGTGCATTTAAAAATAGGACAAGGCTGTAATCAGGAAAGGGAGCATTTGCATTTAATACTATCATTTCAAGTACAAAATAAGGTCATTTCAAATATGTATAAATAATTTCAGTTCAAAGAAATCTTGTTTGTTCAAACTATATATGAAATATACTCACGAAATAAAATCAGGCTGAACTGGAAAATAAAAATAAAAGAATGAGAAAGACATACAGGTACTTGTACACGACCAGGGAAGAAAAATATGGATATGCCTGTAAACTAAAGAGAAGACAATGAATGTATAAGCTTCTAGTGCAAGCCAAGTAATTAATGCTAGCACAATCAAAATCTTTTCAGCCTCCCTTTGAATAAAAATCTCTGGCCAAATATATATTTAACATATTTCCAGTACAAGAGATATCTGGAACCAGTTTTGACAACTCTATATATTTTCTCTTATATATCATTCTCCTATCTCATTTTCGTTCACAATATTAAAACTGAGAAAGAGAAAGGATACAAACTATAATCTGAACACTTCAACTTGATTAACATCATCAATAACATCAAAGCTTAAAGTCTGGAAAGGCAAATTCAAAATTGTGCTTATTTTAAACTGGAAATTTTGCTCTGTTTAATCGATCAGGTGAGTAAACTACTTTTAATTTGATCTATAACCCTATGTTGTAGGTGAAGTTGTGAGAAATGTTTAAATGTATGTAGTTATGCCTGCATATATATAGATATATAAGTAAATACTGTGTGCATGTTTGGTACATTCCTCTGTTTCAGGTTTTCCAGTTTCAAAACCTGTTCAAAAAATTCAAAAGCTCTTCTCTAAATATTTTTAGGCTATATGATCTAAACAAAGTATGTTTGTATACTCAAGATCTAAACTCTAAAAATATTTTTAAGTAAAACATGAAGAGGATTTGGCTGGGAGGAAGATAAACAGTGAAACTCAAAACAATGTCAAAAATTCAAGTAACATATTTTCTCGACTCACCTATATCATCCAGTTCGTCTTGAAAAACTATGAATTTTAAAAGAAGTATCATGATTTTTAAGTTCAAATTGAAGTAGAAATCGTGAGTTGAACGGGATCACATATTTCGTCAAATTCTGGCAATCGAAGAGGAGATGGGTCTCGTGATCGTAACTGGACTATGCTGGGTGATCGGGGATCATTAGAAAAATACTCGGTGAATTTATAATTCATCGAGGCGGTGGTATGACGAGGGTTTAGGGTTTAAACCCAGTTTGAGGTCATGGTCGGAATTTGGTTTGCTGCAGTGTCGTCAAGGCACCGGAAGCAATCGCATCGGTGGGAATCGAGGCGTAGGAGTTAGGCGAAGCACTAGTCGGAGTTTCGTGATCTCTAGGGGTCTGAGGCGGCGGGTCGAGGTGGTTGTGGGTGTTTGAGTTGGTTCCAGTGGCGCTTTAGTAAGCACGAAGTTGTTTCCTTGCTCGTGCCAAAGCACTGGGTGGTCGAAAGCATAGAGGAGGTCGTCAACGTCGTGTTGGTGGTCTCGGCAGGGACAAGAGGTGGTCGGAGTTCCCGTGCACGTGCATGTGTACGAAGTGGTGTCTGTGAATGGTTTGAGGTTGGGTTTCTCGGTGACAAGCTCGGGAAAATTTAAGGTCGACTCGAAGTAATTGAATGTCTCGGTGATAGCGTAGCTGGCTCGGGAAAACTGGGATTTAACTCGGGTTGTTTTGATAAAGGAAGTCAGGTTAATTTTTAAAAGAGAATTGATTAATATCATAAATTAATTAAGGATTAATTAATGAGAGAGCAGTAATTAATTAATTGGATTAAAGATTATTAATGTAAGTAATTGGAGAATAATTACTTAATATTTAATATAAGTAATTAAAGATAAATAGGCAAAGGATTTATTCCTTAGTAAATAAATAAAGGATCGAGAAATTAAGTGATTAATTAATGAATAATTAAGTAATATGTAATTAAAGGTTAATTACCTACTAATAAAGGGTTATTAAGAGAAATTACTCAATGGAGTAATTTAAGGGATTAATTCTTAGTGTAATTAATTATGTTAATGTGATAGTTAATCAAGTTTAATTAATTAAAAAGAATTACTTGAGGAGGGGTTAAAAATCATTACACAATAAGTATAAGTACTTAGTGGAGGAATGGATAATTACTGGATGAAATAAATTAGGAGATATTACTTGATGAATAGTAATTAAAGGAAAATTACTTAGTGGAAGTGATCAGGTGTTTAATTATTCCATGTAATTTAAGGGTTAATTAATGTAATTAATCAAGGAGTTAATTTAATTGATGAAGTAAGTAAGGAAGTATTTACTGGGTATGATTAGTCAAGGTTGATTTATGAGTATAATTAAGTTGAAGGTTAATTATTTAATAAAGGAAATTTAATTAATGGAAGTAACCAAAACTTGCTTATGAAAAATAGAATGATGATAAGTGTTTTGGATTAGATGATATCTATGATATAAATTGCCTTGCGATATGATATGCTGGATACAGTGATAATGTAATTATCTATAAATTAAATTGCTGTGTAAAAAGGGTTATCCAGTAATTAAAGTTGAGTCGTATTAAATTGAATAGCTTGGGTTTAAATGACATTAGATCCGAAGAGACCGGAGTCGGGTATTAGTTAATACCCGAAACCACTTCGATTCTTTACAAATTGATATGGGAAATTAATAGGTTGAAATGAAATGATTTATGTGAATTGGACCCTTTAATCTAAGATTTGGTACTTAGAAATTGATATGTGAAATAAGTGATGACTAACAAATTGTGAATTTGTAAATTGATGCGAGTTACCCCGGGTTTATGTAGTTCTATGCTGTTGTATCCCTTGTTAGATGGGTTTACTCACGCTGGTTTCCAGCCTGACCCGGGTGTTACTTTGATGTAATGCTCGGGTCAGACCGAGTATTACAGATTTCCAGGTAAGGACGTTCTGGAGCTCACGAGACGATCTGGATGGCAGAGACGTATGGAGTGTTTCCGCTGTGATATATTACAGTTTATTTGAGACAGTTTGATTTTAACTGTCCAGTGTATGTATAAATATTGTAACTCTGATGTAATGATATAAATTAACGGATATAGTATTCTTTTGTATAACTGTTATTATTTGATATTATATTTTGATCCGGTGCGAATGTGAGATTCTGTGTTTTGTTTTCTGTTTCTTCCTCTATCTCTTTCTTCTTTTCCTAACTATCCGGAATTTTCGGGATCGAAAATTCCGGGTCGTTACAATTTAAGTTAAAGGAAATTCGAGTTTGAATTGAAACAATGGTTTTCCAAGTTATGAATGAATTCATTTTGAAAACTATGAATCGAATCTGTTTATTTTTAACAGATTTAAAATGATGATTTGTTTAAACGATTCGAAATGAAATTGTTTTGAAAGTTATAAGTTGAATCTTTGTTTTAAAGATTTAACGAGTTAATCCAATTGAAATGGAAATTGTTTTGAAATCTGTGAATGGATTTTTGTGAACTTTGTGAAATAAATCTTTTTGTTTAAAAGATTTGAAATGGTAATCGATTGAAACCATTTGAAAAGAAAGTTTGGGTTTAAATTGTGACTTAATTAAAATCCCAATAACCATATATTTTTAAATATTGCGCTCACTAGTCGGGTTAGCCGGGGAAAAGACCTTTGTGTCATATAACCCATTCTGAATTAGTGATACGTCGTATATGGATGGCATTTGAAGATCGGTGATGAAGACTGAATATTCACGAGAACGAAAAGATAACTCGTCGATTGTCTCTGCACCTAGTAGCGCTCGGTATAGAGATTCCCTAAGTGATGGGAAGTCCGATCGGGATTGTGAATACCCGGATTTGCAAGGACTTCTTTGGAAGTGCCTTCGGTTCTGTTCAAACCCAAAACAGACTTGTATGGTTACGTGTCTGACATTACGCTTTGAGATATAAAGCCGATTTCTTTCAAATACATATCTGTTTGGTGGCGGAGAATTTATTCCCTTAGCTTAACACCCTTCTCTGAGACGTACGAGCTCAGAGGTTATGTAGTTGAAATTTATCAGCGATGTATTCCCAATTTGGTAATGTGACATGCTGAGTGTTGCTGTGTGATGATCATTATTTGATCATTTGTGATATGATCATTTGTTTGATTTTATATCTTTGTGATCATTACTTTGATCATCTGTTGACCCAAAGCATGGCTTTGTGAAAAACGTAGCTTTTGTGGACGAGACTTCATCGAACCTCACACCCCGGAATGGTCAAAACAGGAAAGATGCAGCAAGGTTATTGGGGGTAGCGCCCCTTAGGGTATGTACATTTCCTTCTGGATAGAAGTGGTATCATGGTATGGAGCCCAGATACTTAACTTATGTGGATGTCGCAAATATATTTATATCTTACTTTGTGATTTGTTGTTGGGGCCCCGGTTAAAGGTTGGTTACAACCCGGAGATGGCATACTCGTGTCAGTAGTTACCCAGTTAGGGGTAACCCGGCCTTGTGTTGGCAGAGATCCGGTTAGGTTCTCGGGACGTCTTTCCAGAGGCGTTTCCATGTGGCAATGGGAAGTTCCTTGGCCTAACCATTTGTTGGAAATCCAAAGAAACAATACGAACCTTGTACAGTTTTAGTTGTAGAACCTGCCATGTAATATGGTAGCTATAGTAGGCATACTATAATGGTACCTATGTTGGCTAAGATTTATATTCTATTTTCGAAATGCTTTCTATACTATGCACTAATAATAATAATCAAATGATTTGATTTTGCATAGTAAGCATCTTTGATTAACATAAGAAGAAATCTCCTCCAAGTCTGCGTTTGCATTGTGTGTGTGGCGGGAGGTCTTATGGTAGTTACATTTTCAAAAAGCATTACGAATTGACTTTAAAATCTTTTGTTGTTCGTTTTTAAAGATAAACTGTTTTTGTTGCTCACACCAGTCCCATGACTGATCCGGAGTTTATTGTTTCTTTCCTAAACTCTGGATGCTCAATTTTTTTTCGACACGAGCAGTCTAGAGTTGGGTTTTTCAGATAATCAGATTAGTAGATTTTCTGAAGCTAGTTCAGTCTTTGGATCGGACTGCACTTGCTTATCTTTGTGCATCGTTATTGGGAGTTCGAGCTATTTTTGGATTGGCGATTTGGAGATGGAGATTATCCGCTGCTGATGTTATCATTTTCTTTTCCACTGCTATTTGTTGTATCATATCTCTGATGTATATTGATATTCATTGTATCAATCTGTTGTATCAGATATTGTATATCAATGTATTATTCATTTCTTCCGCTATGTTGTTTACTTAACTGTGTTATAAGCTCTGGCGACTTGGATTTGAACGGTCGAATCTATGGCATTCGAGTACGATGTAAAGTATAGATGTCGATTTTTGAACGCGAAAATCCTGGACGTTACATTTGGTATCAGAGCTAAGGGTAAACTTTAGCTCAGGAGTATAACATATTAAGTAGCTCATTAGAGATAGGGTGAAGTATACCCTAGAATGAGTATATCCCTAAGATATCCGTTCGAATGCCTCAGTAAATTCTCTTACTATCCATTGACAGTGAGTATGAGTGCAAGAAGAGGACAAGATAGGGGATAGGGAAATACGACTATAAATGGTCGATACCCTGCAACAGTGGAAACAACTTTCTTATCAATTTTCTTTGATTCGATTCCAATTTCTTTTGATTGCTTCGTGGCAGCTCCAGAAGTAGTTTCGATATGATGATGGCTCTACGAATCGTTGTAGAAAATCCTTACCTCGTATTTTCATCAGTTTCTTATCAGCTTTTTGAATTAAACCTTAATGAATATGAATTGGAAATTTTAAATAAACTGGAAATTTTTGAATTGAGTTAAATCGATTAACAGAATATGAAGCTAAATTTGAATTGAATCGATAAAACGATTTCGTTTAAAACCGAATTTGAAAATTTGTTGTAATTGCTTGTGAATATCAAAGTCCGAAGAGGGACAAATTGGTATATATTTTGAGATATTCCAACTTGAATTTGGAATTCATATCTTGTGTTTGAGAAATTATAGGAGATCGAATCTATCTATCTCTGTGTTGTTTTCGTGCCTGCGAATTTCGAGGACGAAATTCTTTTTAAGGGGGGAAGTCTGTAACGATCCCGGATTTTAATTTGATAATTTAACTAATTTTTTTTAAAAAACAAATTGTGAAATTAAATAATAAACTGATTTGAAAGTTTTCAAATCATAACAAAATATGTTAATAAATCAAGTAAATTCTAAAGTAACTCATTAACGAATTTAAAAACAACAAATACACACAACTCGAATATATATATGAAATAGCTTGTTTACAAGTTATAAAGAATATAAATTTAAACAACATATTAAGGTAAAAAATTGTTACATTGTAAAGTAAATAAAACTAGGATAATTATAACAACGTATTAAAATAGAAATCTACAAAATATATGGAAACTATCATCATAACAAAAACAATATAAAGTAATATACTTAAAACCTGGAAAACAAGTAAGCTAGGCTAGGCTGAAAATAATAAGAAAACATAAAGGACTCTAGCAACATCATCTCAGCACAAACTAAGTACAAAGCGAATTGACTTGCTGTAAACAAAAAAAATGAGAAACACATATGCAAATAAGGTAAGTGTGAACATAAGAAATAAACAAGGTACAAAATGTAGTCAAGCATGTATACTTGCAAACTGATAAAACATAAAAAATGCAAGACATCTCAAGTACACTAAAAACAATCTCTTCAGCCACCCTATTTACATCAGCCACTATAAAATAATAATAATAGGATTTGCATTTAATGCCAATCCTCTCAGCACAAAAGAAGTAAGCCTATACTAGCAAAACAATATGGTCACCCTGTACATTTCCTTCTTATATATCAAGCTCTTCATCCTATTCCATTCGTTTATCAAAACTTAAACAAAAAAAATTCAATTTAAAACATCAACTGAAACCAAAGTTACAAAACAAAGAAACCAGAAAAGAGACAAATCAAAACCTATTTCATCATGTCCTCTGTTCAATTTTGTTTACAGGTGAGTAACATCACCAGTAATTGTTTGAAGTATTTATTAAACGATGGTATGCTTATTCTCTGATCTTAAGAATATTGTAAAGATATTTCTGTGTGTACCTTACTGGGTATGTATACATTATGCCTGGATTTGTTTCCTGACTTTGGTTCCGGGTTCAAAGCAAACACCAAATTCATTTGTTCCTGATTTAAGGATTCGATTTAAACCTAAGTTGGAATACATATATTTGTTATATCATTTGCTAGTTTTAAAAGTGTTAAAGTTCAAACCAAATTGCATTTTGCTCTGGAAAAAAAACACAGTACTGAGAAACATCATTATATACACAAAAATTTGAATGTTTTAATTCTCGAATTCAATTATATAATATGAATTCCTATACCTTGACTTGAATTTTAAGGCAAGAATTGGGATTTTTAGATAGGAATTGGAAGCGCAATTTTAGGTTGATCGGGAAATGGTCTATGGTCAATATGAGGTAGTCGGAGGCAATAGGGAGGCCGGGATTTCGCGAGAAGGTAGAGGAGCTTAAGGAGTATCGGATAAAAATAGCGCGGGGGTTTGAAGTTGGTCGTGGCGGCGATGGAAAGCTAACGAAGTTGGGAAACCTAGTTTTGGCCACTATTTTTGTTTTGATTCGTTCTTCCCCTACAGTTGATCGAGCGACGCGTGGGCTTGGGAAATGAAGGCTGGGTGGATGACAAACCATTGGCCGGAGTTAGGGGTCTTCAGGCGGTCGAGGTGGTGAGTTCGAGGCCGAGTTTGGTGACTGGGTTAGTTGAGTTGTTTCAGTTCTTTTTCGAATTTATGGTCGAATTTTGAATCGCGAATCAATTGATGGATCTGGGTCCATTTTATTGCTCGCAAATGATCGAGAGATCATCGGCGATGATCACGTCGATCGTTGGTGGCCGGAAGTGTTTGGGCACGTGCACAGTGCACGTTCGTGTGTACTGGGAAATGGGGGTTTGGGGAAGAAATGATGGTCTCGGGTTCGACTCGAAGTAATTCAAGTGATGTATCGGGGAAAAGAAGGTGGGAGAAGACTCGAAGTCAAGCTCGGGTTTAACCAGTGTTCGCCTCGTGTCATTGTTTAGCTACAGTTTTAAGAACAAACTGTCAGATTAAATTTTAAAATGAAAAGCAAGATTTAAATTAGTTTTTAAATCAGTTCTAAGTATAGATTCGAATTTAAATTTGTATCCTAGTTGAAATATAATAAAGTTTTATCAAATTTAAAATGTTAAACAACTTAAAATGTTAAGGTATATTATAAATGTGTTTTATATGAATTTAGATTGAATTTGGTTTTAAAACTTTTGTAAATTCCTTTTTATAAAATAAGTGCGTCTTGGACATGTGATTTAAAAGGGATTTGAGAAAAAAATGTGTTTTAAACTTTGTTAAAGTTAAATTCGTATTCATTTTTAAATCTTAAATTTATAATGAAATTTGAAATAAATTGGAAGTAAATTGTTTTAAATGTGTTGTTAAGAATAAATTAATCATAAATTAAAAGTAAATCAAAGCTAATTACTTTGTTGAAGGTTGAATCATTTTGGGTAATTGCTGGGGAAATTAATTAATAAAATTTATTAAAGGATTAATTAATAATGGCAATTAATTAAGATTAATTTAATAATTTAAGATTAATGGATTCATTGATTTAAAATGATTAGTTAATAATTACAGGTTAACTAATAAAATTTTGAAAAGAAGATTTTCAAATAATTTGAAAATTAAATTATGATGATTAACCCGGATTTAAAATTGATACATCTGATTTAAATGAACCAGTTGATTAATAAATTCACTTGTGAGTGTTTGGATTCTATTGGATATCGAATTGGTTGATACCCCTGTTATTGATACTTTATGATATATCCTGATTTATGTTGTGATCTGTAATATAATTGATTACCTGTGCTGAAATTTGTTATCTGTGATATATATATCTGTGATCTGTATATGGAAGATAAGCGTTATAATTATATCGTTTATCAAATCTTAGGGCTGTATTTTAATCCGTTATGATTAAATGATGTTGCATTACTATGTGAAACCCCTGGACTACACCACACACACACAAATATGGATTTCCCATGGAAATCGGTTAAGTCACAAATATTTAAACTTGATGTTTTTGAAATTGAAATTTTAGTTTCAATTGATTTTGGAAATGGATTTGGGTTAAATGTTAAAGATTTTGAAAAAACTGTTTTGAAAGATAAAAGCTATTTTGAATAACTCGGTAAAGTTTCAATTTAAATAATTCAATTTGAATTTGAATTCAAATAATTTGGAATTGAATTCCATGTTTGGAAATTTTGGTTAAGATGTTATAAATGTGTCTATATGAAGTTAAACCATTTTAAAAGTAAAATTTTGAGAATTTGAATTTAACCTAAGAACCCTAACTCGTATAAATAAATCAGATTCCCAAAATGAAAACTGTTCGTTTTGAAAGAATAAAAGCTTTCATATAAGAAATGAAATTCCAATTTAAGTTAAAGGAAATTCGAGTTTGAATTGAAACAATGGTTTTCCAGGTTATGAATGAATTCATTTTTAAAACTATGAATCGAATCTGTTTATTTTTAACAGATTTAAAATGATGATTTGTTTAAACGATTCGAAATGAAATTGTTTTGAAAGCTATAAGTTGAATCTTTGTTTTAAAGATTTAACGAGTTAATCCAATTGAAAAGGAAATTGTTTTGAAATCTGTGAATGGATTTTTGTGAACTTTGTGAAATAAATCTTTTTGTTTAAAAGATTTGAAATGGTAATCGATTGAAACCATTTGAAAAGAAAGTTTGGGTTTAAATTGTGACTTAATTGAAATCCCAATATGCATATATTTTTAAATATTGCGCTCACTAGTCGGGTTAGCCGGGGAAAAGACCTTTGTGTCATATAACCCATTCCGAATTAGTGATATGTCGTATATGGATGGCATTTGAAGACCGGTGATGAAGACCGGATATTCACGAGAACGAAAAGATAACTCGTCGATTGTCTCTGCACCGAGTAGCGCCCGGTATAGAGATTCCCTAAGTGATGTGAAGTCCGATCAGGATTGTGAATACCCGAATTTGCAAGGACTTCTTTGGAAGTTCCTTCGGTTTTGTTCAAACCCAGAACAGACTTGTATGGTTACGTGTCTGGCATTACACTTTGAGATATAAAGCCGATTTCTTTCAAATACATATCTGTTTGGTGGCGGAGAATTTATTCTCTTAGATTAACACCCTACTCTGAGATGTACGAGCTCAGAGGTTATGTAGTTGAAATTTATCAGCGATGTATTCCCAATTTGGTAATGTAACATGTTGAGTGTTGCTGTGTGATGATCATTATTTGATCATTTGTGATATGATCATTTGTTTGATTTTATATCTTTGTGATCATTACTTTGATCATCTGTTGACCCAAAGCATGGCTTTGTGAAAAGCGTAGCTTTTGTGGATGAGACTTCATCGAACCTCACACCCCGGATGGTCAAAACAGGAAAGATGTAGCAAGGTTATTGGGGGTAGTGCCCCTTAGGGTATGTACATTTCCTTCTGGATAGAAGTTGTATCATGGTATGGAGCCCAGATACTTAACTTATGTGGATGTCGCAAATATATTTATATCTTACTTTGTGATTTGTTGCTGGGGCCCCGGTTAAAGGTTGGTTACAACCGGGAGATGGCATACTCGTGTCAGTAGTTACCCAGTTAGGGGTAACCCGGCCTTGTGTTGGCAGAGATCCAATTAGGTTCTCGGGACGTCTTTCCAGAGGCGTTTCCATGTGGCAATGGGAAGTTCCTTGGCCTGACCATTTGTTGGAAATCCAAAGAAACAATACGAACCTTGTACAGTTTTAGTTGTAGAACCTGCCATCTAATATGGTAGCTATAGTAGGCATACTATAATGGTACCTATGCTGGCTAAGATTTATATTCTATTTTCGAAATGCTTTCTATACTATGCACTAATAATAATAATCAAATGATTTGATTTAGAGTAGCATCTTTGACTAACATAAGAAGAAATCTCCTCCAAGTCTGCGTTTGCATTGTGTGTGTGGCGGGAGGTCTTATGGTAGTTACATTTTCAAAAAGCATTGCGAATTGACTTTAAAATCTTTTGTTGTTCATTTTTAAAGATAAACTGTTTTTGTTGCTCACACCAGTCCCATGACTGATCCGGAGTTTATTGTTTCTTTCCTAAACTCTGGATGCTTAAATTTTTTTCGACACGAGCAGTCTAGAGTTGAGTTTTTCAGATAATCAGATTAGTAGATTTTCTGGAGCTAGTTCAGTCTTTGGATCGGACTGCACTTGCTTATCTTTGTGCATTGTAATTGGGAGTTCGAGCTATTTTTGGATTGGTGATTTGGAGATAGAGATTATCCGCTGCTGATGTTATCGTTTTCTTTTCCACTGCTATTTGTTGTATCATATCTCTGATGTATATTGATATTCATTGTATCACTCTGTTGTATCAGATATTGTATATCAATGTATTATTCATTTCTTCCGCTGTGTTGTTTACTTAACTGTGTTATAAGCTCCGGCGACTCGGATTTGAACGGTCGAATCTATGGCATTCGAGTACGATGTAAAGTATGGATGTCGATTTTCGAACGTGAAAATCCTGGACGTTACACTATGATAAAAAATATGGTTCCCTATCATGAATCCTTACCAAGTTTTCACTGTCAAAAATTGAGTGATAGATCCTTATCCGGAATGGTGTAAAACACCTCAAGTCATATACTTGAATCTTGGATCGAGAACTATATGAGAAATGGAAATGATCTATATATAAACTACGTACTCATCTAAAGGTTCTTATTTATCTATTTATCTTCTTACCCTCTAACAAATATTTGTGGAATCATTCCATAAAAATTTCAACTTAGGTACAAACATTTTTAAATTATACGTTTTATTTATTAAACCTTTCCTAAAATCATCTAAAATTATAAATTTAATAATACCCTCCTATATCCTAAGAGTGTGTATATATATATATACAAACATTTGATTTTTTTAAAATTCTATTAACTTTTAACCATTCAGATGTGGGCACAAAAATAATTTTGGGTCTTTAAATTAACTCGACCCATTCAACTGCTTTACTCATTCGGTCTGGCAAGTAGATATGAGGAGTCGGATAATAGTATCCAAACTCAGTCCTAGAGTCTACTTTTTTTTAGACACTTCTAAGGTAAAGGTGTTTATTAGCCGGCCCAATAACATTAAATAATGTTTAACCTCCTAAGTGTTAAAATCCAAAATATATTGTTTAATAAAACGAAGTTTAATAAACCTTCTTATTAAACTAATTCAATTTTAAAACTTCATTTATTAACCATTTTAAATAAATAAACCTATACATTATGAAAACCTAAGAGCCAAATACCCGGTTTTTTTTCAAAAATATTCTGAAATAATACTATATATTTTACTCGTAGATAATATACATATAGCTTGAGTAACCCCAAAATGATACTAAGGAAATGGCTACTACCGAACAGTACCATACATACCCTTACCTAGAAGTGTAATACTTAAGAGAAGTGTTTACTATCCGAACACATTGCTTTCCCATTTTAAATTATTTTCGGGCCACTTAAACAAATTAACTTAAAAATAATTCTTCTATTACAAAATCCTCCTTTTTGAAACAATACTATATATATTTCAACAAAATATTTATTACCAACTTTCTTTGCGTTCTTTTGGATTACGACTCGTTTCGATCGTACAATGATAAAAGAATAATTTACTAAGTGCCATATAACTACAACATTCGCTTAGGCAAACATCCGATCATCACTTAGAAATTTATTATGATTATCCCAAAAAAAATCGAGATCCGTTACCCGATCTTATCCAAAACTCAAATACCTCATACTTAAAATATACTTCCAAATAGTGCATAAATACATTCCAAAACCTTGAAAACCATTTTTCAAAGTACCAGGATTTGATTCTTTAGTTTCCTATTTAAGTATTTTTAATTTAATGACCCTCCATATAACTTAGTCTTATAAATTGTTTTCTTCTATAGATCATTCCTAAGTATTCTAACTTTAACAAACATCATTTATTAAACCAAATCCTTAGTCCAACATTAACATTGAACGACCTATAGTCAAATTGTGAAAATTAATTCACAAGATATTCATTTCAATGTTGTCCCAATTTCCTATTTTCCTAACCCATATTTTTGAAAGGGAAACTACCTACAAAATCACTCAACCCTCGCCAATGCTCAACTAGACGAGCATAACTAATAAAACCCTAAATGATAATAATAGAAAATTATCATTCCTTAACAAACAATACATCAAAATAACTATAGTATTTTTTGAAAATCATTCTTTTATACATAAAATATAATCCTAGGTGAAATTATTTCATTTATCCATTTTAAAACAATACTTTAACAGTTGGCCTAGTTCAAGTGTTTTTGGATCCAAATCATAACGATAGCTATTCGTATTGACCAGAATCCATCAACAGATCATTCAACACAATATAAAACATTACTATATCACTAACAAATACATGCTCTGATATATGCACACTCAAACTTAATCTAGGTATTACTAACCGTATCTCCATTGAGTTTACCCCACCAAGGACAAGGTTCTTGCTTAACCTTGTGCCCCGATACCAAATGTAATGATCCACCTTTAAAACCCTCAGAAGTCGATAGTGATCATCCATGGTATTCACGTGCCGAACAACCAAGTTCTGGAAAGACAGATGGTTAGGGGAAAGAAAAAGAAAGAAGACAATAAGAAACTAAACAACAAAGAATCTCACATCGCAACGAATAATTTATAATATAACAATGATGTTTGCAAAAGAGAACTTTTATATACATACATCCATCAGAGTACTAGCCTATCATCTACCTAGACAGTGAAACACATGTCCTTACAATTTCTGATATATAAAACAATTACAACATCAGTAAATAAAAGAAAATACGGAAGTATGTCTTGAACATCTAGCTCATCCCCTGAACTCCAAAGTGTGCAAAGCTAATCAACATACATGCGTAGTCTGTCCCAAGCATTATAGGAAAACAACGCATGTGTCAGTCTGGTAAGATCAACGTGAGAAACTTAAATCATAAGAAATTTTATTGTAACTTATAAAATCCTTTGGAATCAAAGGTATCTCATAAAACCTCATCGCACATAAACGTATATGGATTTTTACCTTATGATAACCATAACATATTTTACTATAAAATCCAGTGATATTACAATAAAGTCTAAGGGTTTAAAATAAGTAATCAAGTAGCTATGATGTGTGTATATGATAGTAGTAATAGGTATGCAACCAAAAACCGAAGGTGCTTATTGAAGAATGGATTTCCAACAAATGGCAAGGTAAGGAACTACCTTCCGAAAATGGTACATCTCAAGATAAAATGTACCCGAGGATGAAAACTTACAATCTCTGCCAACACAGAACTGGCCTCCTCCTTACTGGATAGTGACGAATATGTCATCATCTTAGTTGTTCCTAACTTTTATAAAGAATTCTCATGCACCAGATCCATAATATGATAATCTAGAAAGGTGACGACATACCCTTATGGGAGCGATCCACAGAGCCTTGCTGCATCTACCCTGTGTTAGCCATTTCTGGTATATGAGGCTCATGAGATAACGATTTACCTTCCTTCAGCAGTTCCTACTTAGAATGCTAACACTGCCTTCTAAGAAGAAATGCAACGCCAGCATTCATCCATACACGTCTGTTCTGGGTTTAAACGAAACCGAAGGCACTATCTTTACTACATCCATTTTGCAATCACCCTCGATATTAATAGCAAGTAACCATTGCACTTGAAAGAGCTCCATCCTCAATCATCTTCAAGATGTCTTCTATTCAAATGCTTATATTGGTTCGAAGTGGTTTTCGAATAATATATCTAACCTCGGTCTCTTCAAACCAACAACCGATAGTTTTGGTTGACACATTCCCAGTTTTTTCAGAAGAAAGTGGGCTAAATTGATCCCAAAGGATCTCTGATATATCCCTTAAAGCTAGAGACGTTTCACCTGGAGGCGTTCTCCCTAGGGAACTCAATCGTATGAGCATGCAAATCTTTTATTAATTTCCTAAGTCCAAACTAGCCAAGATTTGATAGTCGGTTATTTAACTATCAAATAAGAAAGCAACAATTCATAGATTTAACTACTAGTAGCAACCACAAAAACAAATCTTTATTTATTAAATCTCTTTTCAAAATGTTTATCAAAACATTCATATACTTATCTCACTGGCATAAACATATTCACAAAACATTTGTGAAAGATTTCATATTTTAAAATCATATAAAAGGATCAAACAAACGTTATTTAAATTAGAGATAAGAATAACCCCAAAACTATTCCTTCGATGTTAAGCATGGAACGAAAGTTCTACATCACCGTAATTTAGAAGGTTAGTTAAGGAAAATCCCAATCTCGGATTCTTTTATAAATTTCGTAAATAAATCATTTCCATTTATGAAATCTCCTTTGCTTAATTTCTAAATCGTCTATAAACTCTTTTATAATCTCTGAAATCATTTATAAAACTCTTTATTAATATCCAAAATCATTTATAAAATTCTTTATAAATCTCCAAAATTATACAAAACACTTTACCTTAAATTGATATAGAATTGAAGTCACTTTAAAAGCCATAATACTACAAATTTGAACGGTGGCTTAATGATCGCAATGGTGCCTAAATCAAGTTACGTTTTAACTTTAATTTAACTTTCAGATCACAACACAAACATTACATAAGCAATGAATACATAAAATCCATGATCCAAAATCAAGGAATAATATGTCAATATAAAATAACTAGCAGATACATGCCCAAAATAACGTAATAGCAGAAGGGTGGTCCGTCCTGCTAAATGGATGTCCAAACAATCAATTAAGTTTAGTTATAGTAGAACCATGATTTATTCTGCTAAAATATGTATGAATAATCAATTCAGTTAAAGCTATAGATGAATGGTGTTTTATTCTGCTAATAGATGTCCTAGTTTGGTACAACTTATACATGGTTGTTTGGCAATTTAATGGTGTAGATAGGAGATCCTTGGTTTAGAATCAATTAGCTTGTAAAAAGAACTGACTTAAAAATAATCGATACTGTTAAAGATTAAACCTTTATTAAATAATATTTATTTACTAATTAAATCACTATTTCGTTTTTAGTTAAATCATTTTAATTACAAATTAAATCTTAATTAACTTTAATTTAAAACTTAATTATTCCTTAATTAAAATTTAATTAAATCTAATTAGTTAATTAATATTATCATGCCTAATTAGTAATTAATTATTAATTAATCCTCATTTAATAATTAAACTATTAAAAACTATTTCTTAGTTAATTTTTAACTTGATTAACCAATAATTAAAACTTTCTTGAGTAATTAATCAAGATTAATTAACTTTAATCCATAATTAAACCCTAAATAATTGACTTAATTATAATTAATTAATAATATTCTTAATTAAATAATTAATTAATTTTCAAATTCTTAGTTAATTATTAAAGAAATTAAATTTTGTACTTAATTACTATTTTGAAGAATAGTTAAAACTGTCCCCTATTCTCGATAATTCATCCACTATCATGCTTCATATTCACAAACTGATCTGTAATTTTACCTCTCTTTTGTTTATGCCGACAACTCCACTTCTTCTAGACAAAATTTCCTTAATTTTATTCCTCATTTGAGGCAAGAATCTCTTCCATGGATCATCATGGGAGATTTTAACTGTTGTCTACATCTTGATGACAAGCAGGGTGGTCTACCACTTTTACCTAATCATATACAACCTCCCAACATTGCTATCTTTGATTCTAATCTTATTAAAATTCAAAGTGCAGGAGCTAAATTTCCTTGGAACAATAGAAGTAGGACTGGTGTGCATACTTTTTCTACTATAGACCATGCCTTCTGTAATCTCAAATCTTTCTCCATTTGGCTTAATCAATCTATTTATCTTCCTCAGCCCATTCATTTGGATATTTCACCATTAATTTTTTCCTATGGTTATCCCAAAGTAAAGGAGAAAAGAAGCTTCAAATTTTACAATGCATGGACTCTCTCACCTAAATATAAAACTTTAGTTCACTCATCTTGGTCTGCTAATTTTTATGGTAATCCAATGATTAAATTGTGCAAGAAATTAAATCAGGTTAAAAAGGACTTGGGAGCATGGGCATATAAACTATACGGTGATGGATCAAAACATCCTTCATTATTGAAGGAGAAGCTCATTGTAGCACAGGATCATATGATGATCAACCCAAATAATATACAAGCTGCCGAGAAGGAAGGAAGACTTTACACCTTACTTAATGAAGCACTTGAAACTGAAAGCAGAATAAAAGAACATCAAGTACACCATAAACGGCTCCTGTTTGGAGACAGAAACATTGAGTACTTTCATTCTACAATCAGTAGCAAGCAAGCAAAAGAGAGCATTAGAATGATACATACCTAGGATGGTACCCTCTACACTACTCCTGATCAGGTTGACATGGCTTTTCTAAATCATTTCAATAATTTGCTTGGTAACTCATCTGATTTCACTCCTGAGCTCAACGTGCTTGACGAAATTCCACTTTCACAACTCTCTTCTGTTCAGTCTTCAATGCTTGTTGAAAAAGTTACCAATGAAGAGATTAAGCAAACCCTATTTTCCATGAACAAGAAGTCGAGTGGTGGTCCCGATGACTTCAACGTGCACTTCTTCATAACAAGCTGGGATTTAATTCATGATGACTTTTGCAAGGCTGTGCACAATTTTTTTGATAAATGCTCTCTGCTCTCAGAAGTTAATGCAACTAATTTAGTCTTAATTCCAAAGTGTACTGATGCCAGTTCTGTCTCATCCTTCAGACACATTTCTTGTTGTAATGTGGTTTATAAGTGCATGTCCAAAATTCTAGCTTCTAGATTGGTTCGTGTTCTACCCCACATCATTTCTCACAACTAGGTTGCTTTCTTTCCGAAGAGAAGCATACTTGATAATGTTCTACTTGCTCAGGAGTTACTCGGTGGTTATGGCAGAGCCAATGCTACCCCTGCTGCTACGATGAAGTTATATATTATAAGGGCTTGGGCAATAATAGTTCGTATTATGGCATTAATGAACTTCCTTAAGCCTTTTGTTGGTTGGGTTTATGAATGCATTTCAACTGCTAGCTTCTCCATCATCATAAATGGTCGTCTAGTTGGTTATTTTAAAAGTAAGGAAGGTATTCGTCAAGGTGATCCCATCTCTTCTTACTTATTTATTCTCGTGATGAAGGTTTTCTCTTGATTTATCTCTCTTAAATACAGTAGTAATCAAATTAGCTACCATCCAAAGTGTAAAGCTCTTGACATCACCACTCTTTTATTTGCTGATGATATCATGATTTTCACTAAACCCTTCCTTTCTTCCATTCAATGCATTATTAATACCTTGGGCTCTTTCCACATAATGTCTAGACTCAGACTAAATCTTTCAAAATCAAACATATTATTATCTGGCACTGATGTTCATCAAACCTCTCTAATTCTGCAAGCTTCTAGGTTACAATTAATGGACTCTTCCATGACTTATTTGGGTCTGCCATTACTCTCCTCAAGGCTAACAACTTCTGACTGCCTACCACTTTTTGATAGAAGAACATCAATGCTAGATAAATGGTCTAAAATATACCTCTCTCAAGCTGGTCATCTAACACTGATCAAATCTGTTAGTTACTCTATGGTGGTGTATTGGGCTAAAGCCTTTACTTTAGCATCCAAACTATTAAAAATGATTAGAAGTGCAATGATGAGGTTCTTCTAGTGTGGCTCTATCCATAACAAAAATCCAATGCCTTGCTCCTTCTCTCTGTTTGAAAAGCCTAAGGATAAAGGAGGTTTAGGGGCTATCAACATTTTTAACTGGAACAAAGCTGCTTTCAGTAGTCATTTCAACTCTATTTTATCTAGGCAGAACAGTGTATGGGTTAATTGGGTATGGACTCATAGAATTGGAAGGAAGGACTTCTAGCAAATGGAAACACCTCAAAACTGTAATTGGACATGGCGTAGATTGCTTGGGTTGCCCATCAATTGTAATTAAAATGGTTTTTTCTTCATTAGTCAGGTTCTGGCATGACCCATGGGTTGCCTTTGGATAAGTCTTAACAAGTTGTTGAATTATGAGCAGATTAGACAATCTGGGATTCCTTGGATGCTAAGACAACTAATTACATTATTCATGGCATACTTCAATTGCCATACACTTCTAATCAGTTGACCAGAGCAGTTTGGAATCAAAGGCAGGTTGAACTATATCCTTCTGTTTGTACTGATCAGGTATTTTAGAAGGATAAACTTCAGTCTGTCTCATTTATTTATGGATCAATCTCTAAGCATGAGTCTCTTCCTTGCTGTAAGTGGAGGAAGATAATATGGAATGTTGATGCAACACCAAAAGAGAATTTGATGCTTTGGAAAGTTTTGAACTGTGCCCTGCTTACTAAAAATGTTTTACTAACTTTAGGCCTTCTGAATCTTGGAGACCAATGCCTCTTCTGTTCTGACTCAACTGAAACCATTGATCGTATCTTCTTCAAATCTGAATATAACATACTGCTTTGCAAACGTATGATGTTAATTGCTGGTTGTAGTTTGTTCTCTTCCCCTTCAATCTTAGACCTAAGCATGATTTATAAAGCTACCAAATGGAGATCAATGAAAGCTAGGTTAATTGTTTTGTGCTTCAAGAAATATGTGTCCCTGATATGGTAGGAAAAGAACCTCATTTGTTTTGAATTTAGACGAACTGCTGTCGAAGTGCTATGGAAATCTCTGAAAAAGGACATGCATCAGACTTTGTTGAGGCAGTCATTTTTCTCTGCTGCCATGTTAGCTGCTTGGGACTAATTTTGATGTTGCTTCGAGTTCTTCTTCTGTTTTTTCCTATTTCTTCTCTTTGTGTTTTTGGTGTGCATTTTTTCTTATCTCTTCCATGTATATCCTAGTATGTATGTTTATGCTTGGAGCTTGTTCTGAGCATTTTTATTTTGTTGTTGTTTACAATAAAATCAGGTAGCGATCCTGTCAACCCCGCTAGCCATTGCTAAAAAAATTACTATTTTGAAAAAGATTTTCAAACCATTTAAAAAAATCATTTTTAAAATTTTAAAATCTAAACTCTATCTTTTTTCGAACTGCATTTATAGCAAGTATAGCTATGAAGCAGCTCATTAAAGTTATCTATGCTCGATCTTTCTTCAAACTCAACTTCTAATTTTTCTTCTAACTTTACTTCCTTTGAAAACATAAGGAAAAGTTTTTCTTTTGAAAATTAACAAGGTTTAACTTTTGAACTTTTAGTAACTTAGAACTAGTAAACCAATTTTTTTTTCAAAGCGACCTCAAGCCTCTTTGTCGTGACTATCTTGTTAACATACATAACATATAACCAACACATCCATGATGTTAAACTACACTAACATATTATCACCAAATCATAGCCAAAGATCACATCTTTACACTAAAACTCAACATTTTAAACTTCGATTCACAAGTCTAATTCAAACAACTACTAGTACCACACATACACATCTAAACAACATAGATTTACTACAAACCATCAATATACTAACGCATAAACATTTCAATACACATAGGTAAAGTCTTTCCGAAAAACAAAATGTTTACTCGCCAAAAGCTAAGATAAAAAAACCAACTAGTGCTTAGAACTTTGAAGAGCCTATACCTTTGTAATTTTTGTCGAAAAAAAGTGATTTCTGAACCTAAACAAGGCCAAATGGGTTTGGCCTATGGAGTATTAAGCATGGCCAAAGGTGATGGATGGTGGACGTGGACTTGTTTGGTAGGAGGTAAGGGAAGAAGAAAGAAGGTGTTTTTAAGAAAAAATTAGGTATTTAAAAGGAAAAGGAAGAAGCTTTTGAATTTAGAAAGATGATAGGAAGCCAATAATGTGTTCTGTTAAGAATTTGAGATTTTTAAAAAGTGAAATGAATGAATAAAATGAAAAAGAAATTAGGAAATATATATATATATATATATATATATATATACACACACACACACATACATACATACATACACACATGGATCAAATAAATTACCAAAATGACCCTAAGTACCATTTCCCTCCACACACTCCACCATGCATTGATCCACACAAAAATCCCAAGGGTTCAACCCTTTATCCAACTTGTAATGCCCTAAAGTGTACTAGGATGTGATAAGAGAATGTGACATTTCATGGTTGACATTTTATTTTAACTAAATCTTTGAAAATTGTCACATCCGTTTTTCTCACTTAATTAAACATATTATTAAGCTTTATTAGATTATTAATTCATGCTTATAATATTTTTAATTATGTGCATATGTTAACCAAGGTGCACACAACATTTTGATGGTGAAAAATTGAAAATTTTCAAAAAGCTTTTCTGTCACATTTTCTAATTTCCTTCCGACTAATTATTTTTGTAAACGCACCTTGAAAATAAGTTCACCATTACTAATTATTAGTTAAAAAGGGTATTTTAATTATTAAAACCATTAGTTTGAATATTTAAAATTAATTAAATATTCTTAAATCAAAACGATAAAATTTTGAGTCATTACATACTCCGTGTTTAAATATCTAAATTATTTTAATATTTGAATCTTTGATTAAACGTTATTGCAATGATTTAATAAACTTTTTAACCTCCTTTTTAATCATAACTTATGATTAGTAAACTTTTTTTTGGAAAAATGTTTACAAAATATATTTTTGGAAAAACATCGATAATGTGACCGAAATTCGATTTATCGGTAAATAGCTTTTCGATCAATATAAGTTGTTTGAACTCTTTGGCACTTATCTAATGATAAAATGAATACATTAGAAACTAATTAACACAAACCTCTTCATAAGGCTTTGAAGGTTCTAGAAGCTTTCTTTAGGATAAGAGATATAATCATGGTGAGGGTATAATGGTAATTAGCATAAAGGAGAAGTCATGGGAGGTAAGGCTTTAATGGCATGAGGAGGGGTGAATGCAAGCTAAAGGATAACCATTTTCATCCTATTAAAAGAGGCATATCCTTAGAAATAAATCAAAAAATCACAAAGAAAAACCAAGTTCTTTAATAACTTCTTTATCTTTTTCCTCTTTAAATGTTCTAAATGAAATAGTTGCAAATCAACTCCAAATCACTTCAAACTTTGCCATAAGGCTTAGTACAGTATTGGAAAACCGTCCACCATGTTGGAAGTTGAAGAAGTGAAACCACACTCACCCTATAAGGAGAGGCCATGAGCTATATGGGTGAAATGGAGGCAAATGAGTAAGTGCAAGGCAAGGAGGAGGAGAAAGGAGGTGGTTGCAAGGTTGGGGTTTGGCTTAGGTTCTTGGACCTTGGCTTTTTGTGGATAAAGGTGAGTTAATTCCTCACTTTTATGAAAATATAACAGATTCATATGTTGTGTTGATTGTATATATGTTGTTTGAATTGTTGTTAACTTATGTTAAAACAATGGTTTGGATTTGAACTTTAAAAGTAAGTGATATATGTTCCATATATATGGACTTGAATAAACATGCAATGGACTTATATGACATATGAATAGACCTTGAACAAAGCATATAGGTTATAGATGGACTTTGGTTTAGATCGGACTCGGGTATGAAAGTGCACTTATAGAGATATTCGTTATAGATCTGGTTTCGAATTGCTTTATTTTTGGAGATTTTTATGGAACTTTCTGGAAAGATCCTTAGGAGTTTCTCATCATATTTACACTTTTTATATGCATGTTTATTGCTATTAAAATCTTAAATAGTAAAAAGTTAAGTAACATCTTGAAAGTGACCAAAACATCACCAGTGCAAAAGTGCCTTATTTAGACTTGATATTTGGACTTAAAAGGTTTGAAAAAATATTTAGATCTATGCATTTTATTTGATTCTTTTTACAAATATTTACTAACTATTTTTAGAGCATCTAAAAGTGGTTTGAGTTATGAATTTTTAAGAATTAGTTGTGAACTTTTAAAGAAGAGATATTTGGTTAAAATATATAGAAAACATGTCATTATCAAATTTTTCAGGATTTTATAAACTTGTTATTTTTATGTGATATTTTGAGTAAATAATTTAAAACATATTACAAGTATTATAAAGTATCTTAAAAACATTTTTAAGTATATATAGTTTCTAGAAAAGATGTTGACTATTTTATATCTTTGGAAATAAATATCTTCTAAAATGGTTTATTTAATATATAGTTTTATAAGTAAATTACTATACATATATATCTTTTTAAAGGTTTTTAAAATACAAACAAAAGGCTTAGAAAGAGGTTAGTAATTGCTTAATGGCCAAATGGTTAAACTTTTTTAATTACTTTTTTAAAAGGAATTAACTATGCTTAACACTAAAAGCTGACGAAGTAAGGCCTATCTATTTTTAAGAGTTAAGATTGATGTCATGTTGGGATGGAGCAATAGAGCTTTATCTATAAATTTCCCACTTGATCGAAGAATAGTAAGTTGGAAAATATCGAAAACATGTTAATCGTGTTGATTTCTTACTATTTATCAAAATCATTAATACTATTCTTAACACTGTTGCCGTTGAGGTAGACTTATCTATTTGTGAGATTCAAGAATGAAGTGTCTAGGAAATATTTTGGTGAAACCAGTGCTCTAACTTATCTAGATTCACTCTTAAACAAGATGTAGTTAAGTTGGAATGTCGAAAATAAGTTAAAATTACAAATCATAATTTCTGTAAGCAATCGTCTTTAGAACTTGATAGCTAATTAGTTAAATACTTAGCTTGTCCGAATATGAACTTAGATCTTTAAAACAAATGTTTTCAAAGGTAGAAACAAGTATAAGAATCATTTGGGTTTATTGTGACAATGTGTTAATAGCATTTGTCTTTAACCTTTTTTTATTATACTTAGGGATGCAAATAGATCTTTAAAAGAATGATTTAAAGATAAAAATAAGAAAAATGGTCTTGGGTTTGTAATGACAATATTTAAGTAACATTAGTTGTTATCCCGCCTTTTGGTAAGGCCGCGATACCAAGGACTTAACTACAAACTGAAGACAATCTGCTTCGGCAATCAGTTATCTGCAATTTCACAATGGATACAGGCAAACATGTTCCGAGTCCTGATCAGACCACAATCAACATGACAAGACAAACAGAGCCATGCAAAGCAACACTCCAAATTTAAGGTCAATCGGAGTTCGTATGCTTAAGTTATGGAACGATCAAGATCCATTAGAAGCATGCCAATCTCATATCCATCATCCGTATCCACCATTTTGTATTAATCAGTATCGATACGAAACGAACATAACTCAAGCATTCGGCATCCATCATTCGTATCCATATGGTTCAAACTCATAATGATGGATTTCAACGCCTCCTAAATCGACCACACTTCACTTAGCCACCAACTGCACTTTTCGTATCGATCACCTACTTGATCGGTACAAAGAGCAGAGCCTAAAATCGATACGAAAATAGAAGCAAGGCATCAATATTGAAAAGAAGCAATGGATGGATGTGAAATAATCGGTCAGCCTAAAAGAAGCGGTCTCACCACTATGCACAAATCATGGATCTCCATAAAGCGCGCATGCCATTCTACCAATACGAAGCTATCGATATGAAAGCTTCAGCCATCCAATAATTGCAATCTTGATGGTCAATAACCCCACAACCACAACTCCAAAAGCAATGAGATTTCCACAGTAAGTTTCATAACACATAGGAAACATCCATGATCAATCGTAGCTCAATCAGAGCAGTTTATGATCAATACGAACTCGCTATGGATCGATCAAGGATCGATCCCAAATGACTCCAGATTGATCATATAGGCCCATTTAGACCTGAGAAAGAGTATTTCGAGATTCAAGCCAAATATTTCCAGCTCCACACCTATAAATAGCACCTTCATTGCAACTAAATGGGGACTTTTACGCTGCTGCTCGAGTTGAACTCCATTGAAATTCGAGTATTAGTGATTGTATCGTTGTAACATAGTTTCTAATTAGCAATAACATCAAAACCTTCAAAGTGGACATAGGCATACAACGCCGAACCATTATAAATATATGTTTTCTTTCTAATACTGCTTATTTACTTGGTGTGATTGTTAGATTAGCCTCATTTTACACTTTACTTCTTCATTCTAATCTCTTCAATTACACCTGAAGAGTGTTGTGCCAATTTTTGGTACAACACTTTGGTGTTTTCACTGAGAAAAGCTCCGTCTTTTCTTTGATTCTTTGGATCCTTTGCTACTATTGGATTGTTAAAATTTTAAGGAGGAGATCCAGATCCAGATTCCAGTAGTCCTTTTATCTATTTAGACTTCCCCAGATCTAAGAAGAACTACAATTCAATATGGTGCGCACTACCAGAACTGCTTCCAATGCCGCTGATCCAAGAGGAAAGGATAGGTAAAATCTAGCGCAGCTGACTACTACAAGCCAAACACTAGCTGGAGCCCAAGATCCATCTGGTCCAGTGACTAGGGAGGAATTCCAGATCCTTATGCACGTGCTTACTTAAAGCCATCAAGAGCTCACTCAACAGATCCATGCCAACATGGAACTTACGAACCAACTGAATGAAGAAAGACGAGGGAGGTCCAGAAGAAAGCATGCTTCCTACTCCTTGTCGGAAAGCTCGCCGTTGTCTAACTCTTATCACAGATCAACACGCCGCCGATTGGGTGAGAGCTATGCAGAAACCTCCGGGCACCCATATGTTGTGAACCCTGGGCAGATGGGGACAGGTCCTTCCATGGGACATGAAGTTGTACCCTCCTTCAGAGGGGGGACACTTCCTTACACTACTGCCCCTGATCTGCTCCCATAGATCTGAATGTTGAGAACCAGAATCAAGTAGATCCAGCTCCCCATCACCATCCATGTGCACATGACCCTCACTACCATGAAGCTCGGGAGTCAAGGAGGTGTGGGACGGACCGTGGACAATAATCAGACCATTCCCATGACATGGAACTTGACCATGCCTTGGCCCCAAATCTTCAGGCGCCTGATATCCCTACCATGATATGTCAAATGATCAGAGAACGTCAAGGATTTACTAATGATGAGTGAGGGATTTATAGAAGTCATACCCCATTCACCAATGATATCTTACATGTGGAACCTCCCCACCGATTCCGGATGCCAACCTTGCTTGTGTATGAAGGGAGTTCATATCCAAATCAACATATTCTGTAGTATGATTTGCTCATGAATGCCGCTCAAGCTGATGTTGCTATTAAGTGTAGAAGCTTCCCTATTTCTTTGGGGGGCATAGTGACCATGTGGTTCACCCATCTTCCGCTAGGATCTATTTTATGTTTTGACCAGTTAGCTATTAAGTTTGTGGAGCAGTTTCGTATGCATGCTGCCAAACCTAAAGATGTGAATACCTTGTCCAGTGTCACTCAAGCTTCGGGAAAGACCCTAAAACACTACCTGGAAAGGTTTCATGCCACTTGTGTGAAAGTCAGTAATCCCAATGATACCTCTATCCTTATGGCTTTGACTGAAGGGATCGACCTTGATTTTGAGTTTGGTGACTGGTTGGTTGGAAAACCTCCCGCTTCGTTGGACCATTCCTATGCAAAGGCAGCCCAATTTTTGAGAAGAGAAGATGCTAGCCGGTCAAGGAAGCAAGACGTCATGGGGCCCAGTGATGAAGGCATCTAGAGTAATGTTGCAGTGAAGTAGACTAGGTAGAGTTCCGGTAAAGTACAGTTGAACATCCAAAATAAACAAAGTCAACAGAAAGATGACGGAGGTCAGGGAAAGAAGAGAGACTCCCATCGAGGGAGACTGAGAGCTCCTATGTTTGATCGATATACTCCCTTGAACATGTTGCTAGAAAACGTTTATCTTGAGACCTATAATACAGGGTAGTACAAGAAGCTAGCTAAGAAACAATCATCGGAGAAGCAGGTTCAGACCGGGAAGTTTTGTAGATTCCATGATTGTTACAGCCATAACACGAATGAATGCAATCATTTGCAAGACATTATTGAAAAGTTGATTAGAGAAAGAAAGTTAGAGCAGTTTTTCCGGGCTCCACAGGATAGTGGAGCAAGCCCATCTAGCCCCAATCGGGGTCAAGGCCAGGCTAGACCTAAAGAACCCGTGCATACTGGCAGGAGGTTGGTGATTAATACTGTGAGTGGTGGTCCTTATCCGGCTGATCGGAGCTGGAAGGAAATGGAATCATATGCTAGTTCGATTAGGCATGTGGACTTCAAATGTTGTAGTAGTACCAACGAAGGGGCCCCGACAAAGCAAAAGAGGACGATGATAGATGACATCATTTTCAAAAACCGTGATGTCAACAGGGTCGAGGCCCTTACTATTGATCCATTGGTTATTGCTGCCCAAATGGGTCCTGCTTGGATGAAGAGGATCTTAGTTGACAGTGGAAGTTTTGTAAACATATTTTTCAAGCGTGCTAGTGATCAAATGCTGATGGAAGGGAAGGATCTGAAACCATTCCAATCACATGTACATGGTTTCAATGGAAGTGCTACCATACCAGCTGGAATGATGGAATGTCCTGTTGAGTTGGGTGTTGGTGATGCCAAAGAGTTCGGATGTTATAGTTTGTTGTGTTGGATATTCATTCTGCTGACAATGCTTTTCTGGGCCAACCAACCCTTGCGGAGTTTAGGGCAGCGATTGCCTTTTGGTGTTTGACTTTGAAGCTCCCCACTGATAATGGAGTTGGGGTTATACATGCTGATCAGGCGGATGGACATGCTTGTTATGTCGCAAAGCTGCGGGATGCGCAGCGAAAAGAGAAAAGTAAGGGCGTGGAGGAATCACTCTGTGTCCATTTTTCAGAGGTTAACAGTTAAAGCCTGGGCCTAGTCTTGGGTACCACAACCAGTTTCCTAAGGATCTTGATCCTAGAGAGAACGATGATGAAAGGGAAGTCAAAGAATACCAGGCTTCCTCGGTGGAGTTGACAATTGATGTTCCAATCAACGATGATGATGATTCCAGAGTAGTGAAGATTGGATATCGGCTCGGCCCCTAGATGAGAGAGGAACTGGTTGATTTTCTCTGGGCAAACCTTGATGTATTTTCCTGGACTCATTAAGACATGTATGGGATCTTGCCGAACATCGTGAGCCATACATTAAATATTGACCCACGGCAAGTCCCGGTGAAACAAAAAAGGCGTAGCATGGATCTAGAGAGATCTGCCGCCCCTGAAGGAAGAAATGGATAAACTCAAGGCTAATGGGGTTATTCGTGATGCTTTATTCCTGGAATGGGTATCGAATCCAATGCTTGTCAGAAATGTTAGTCCTTGAAAAGAATGGTTTTGATGACAATAACCTTAGGACTTGTTATAAAATATAAATACTAACATTATAGTTTAGATATATATGTATATGCAAGATATAAACATGCAGGTACTGAGAATGAAGACTGTACAGTATAGAGACTCAAGATTGAAGACATCAAGATTCAAGACTCATGAGTATCAAGATATCAAGAGTTCAAGATTTCAATAGTACAAGACAAGTATCGAGTCTAGAATTATGTTAAAACTCCTAGAAAAGCACTGACATCTTAAAATCCATTTTATTCGTGGAATGGAATCCACTTCGAGCCTGTTAAAAGGATGGAACCCTAAGTAGGATGTAACCTACGAAAAATCTAGTGGAACATTGTTTGTATCCACTAACTTTTTATTCAGATGTTTTTACCAAAATTATATCTTGTTTTCAAAATGATTTTTTAAATCTTCCTTTTTTAAATCAAAATCATCTATCCTGGTTTTAAATACTTTTAGCCTCAAAATATCTTTATTTTCAATATCAAATTATCCTTGATTTTAAACTATCTTTTAACTATTATATATTTAACTTTTAATATGTATACTTAGATTTAAATATGAAATTATAGTAAAATTTTATATATATATCAAAATATTATTCTCTATACTTATTTATGTATTTTAACTATACTAAAGTATATTTATAAAGTTTAAAATAGTGTTAATACAAGATAAAAGTTATTTTCAAAGAAAAACAAATTATCAAAAATTCCTTAGGCATGTCGACAACCCCTAGGGACCCTTGTCGACATGGTATCAGTTAACTTTAAAAGTTTGAATTTCAAAAGAAGTGTCTATTCGTCATATCTTTTCCCGAATAGACATGGCTGTTGTTCTACTTTAAATAGGGGATGTTTTTAACGAATTTATATTCATAATTTTCTGATTTCACTTCTCTTCTTCTTCCACATTTCATTATATACATTTTTACTATTACTCTGCGAAATTTCCATTGAATCTAACTAGATCATCTCTGGTTTGATTCTCTATCACTATCTCAACAAGATCCCAGTGCTATTCAGAGTTATAGGCTTCTTTGTAATCAATCGAGCGAGAAAAGGTGTGATTGTAGCCTGGAAAATCAATCAAGTGAGATAAGGTGTGATTGTAGCCGAGGAAATCAATTGGGTGAACTTGTTGCCCGTAAAATCAAGTATCTCTACCCAGAGGATTGTGAATCTGGAGTGGTGTACCTCTTGCACTTGAAATCGAGGGTGTAATTATAAGAATTGATTTTGAAAGGAAATCTGTACTTGTGTTGCGGGACTGGATGTAGGGTAACTCCGAACCAGTATAAAATCCGATGTGTTCTTTCCTTTATTGCTTTTACTTTATATTTGCATCTGTGTTCGATTCTGTGATCATATCTGTGTCTAAATATTACATACATTTGTGTTCAAATTAATATAAACTCAAAAAGAATTAGTAATTCCTTAAAACACTATTCACCCCCCCTCTAGTGTTAATTCTAGCCTTAAGATCTGTAATCCGCATTTCTCATATTTGGTATCAGAGCAAGGATTTCAAAAGTTTCATAATCTGAATTTTGAAAAATTTCAAAATGGCTACCAACACTGGTATTGCTGTTACTACCAATACTAGTTCATCTATAGAAGGTCAGTTTACTGCCAGACCACCACTTTTTAATGGCAGTAACTATGCATATTGGGCATGTAGGATGAAATATATTTACAATCAGTAAGACTAGACACTTGGAATATCACATAGACTGAATATTTTGAACCCCCAACTGATTTTGCACAGTGGACTGCTGAGCAAAAAACAGTCGCACAAAATAAATCTAAAGCTATGAATATTATGTTTTGTTCACTTGATAGGAATGAATTTAATAGAGTGTTAGTTTGTAAGTCTACATATGAAATCTGGAAAACTTGCAAGTTACTCACGAAGGAATAAGCAAAGTTAAACAGACCAAAATTTCCATGCTCACAAATCAGATTCAATTATTTAAAATGAATCCTAATGAGTCTATTTCAGATATGTATAGTAGATTTCAGGATATTGTGCATTCTCTAATATCCTTGGGAAAGGTATTTTCAGAAGAAGATCAAGTTAGAAAAATCTTAAATTCTCTTACTCCAGAATGGGATCAAAAGACACTTGCGATCGAAGAGGAAAATGACATCAGTACCTTAAAGATAGAAGAATTAATTGGAAATCTAATGTCGTTTGAAGTTCAAATGATTGGGAGAAGAGAAAGCAAAGCATCTAAAAAGAAATCAGTTGCATTCAATGCATTGACCGATGGATTAGACTCAAACAACGATAATGATGAAGAGATAGCCTTTATGAACAAGAACTTTCGGAAATTCCTGAAATACAGAAAGATGAATAATCTCAAGAGAAACAACTATAAGAACTCCGGTAATCAGAATGTAGTGCCAAACTATATCAAATGTTTCAACTGTGACGAACCAAGCCATATCAAAAGAGACTGTCCGCATCCAGATAAGCAAAATCTTCCTATAAACAATGATTCCGCAAAGAAACGAAAACGTGCATTTACCGCCACTCTAGATGACTAAGAATCATCCTCGAGCGATGATGATCATAAGACAGATAATTCAAATATGTGTTTCACGGCAGTTCACGACTCCGATGAATTCAAAAAAACGGACTCAGAAAAAGGTACATGTTTACAATACGTTGGTTGAAATTGCATGCTTAGGATTGAATGATTGATTGATTGATTCTGAATTGGTGTGTCATTTGAATTTTATATTATTATTATTATTTTATTATATTATTATATTTTTACTATTATTACTTTATTATTATTTTTTATCATAATATTATGTATTATACTATAATTCTAGTAATATTCCAGATATATATAGATATTAAAAATAATATATATATATATATATATATATATATATATTAGAATTCTTAAAAGAAATAAAGCATGAAAATTCAAGGACACCTGTCGACATGGTCCCCTCCATGTTGTCGACAAGGGTACAGAAGTTTGAAATTCAAATTTGAATTCAAATGTTTGAATATCCCTCCATCTTTTCACTTCTTTCAAAACTCTGAAAAGCTACCTTTTGACCAGAGAACCTGTCCTTTGAGAATCATTTATTTACTATCTCCTATCACAACTTTTCACTTTCATTTTCAAATTCAAACTCTTATTTCAAAATATCAAGCTCTCTACTCTCTACTCTAATGGCTTCTTCAAGCAACCCCTCCACAATGAGGCTTTCTAGAAACATGAAAGAGCAACTCTTCAATGATCCGGAGGCTATAAAAGCATATATCAACTATGCTAACTATGGAAAAGTCCATCCCGAAAAGTTTGCTATATTTCAAGATTTCTCTTCTTATGAAATCAATTCACTTTTTGCAAACAACCAAATTCTTAGTCTTGTTGATGCTTCACAAAATGATTTTGTTTGTTATCCAAATCTTGTTAAAATTTTCTATACAAATCTCAACCGTGGATTTTATAATGGAAATGATGATGAAATTTGGAGTAGTGTCAAAGGCACTAGAATCATTTTAAATTGTGATATTTTGGGTACCATTCTCAATTGCAAAAGCACGGGAATGGATCTTTCTAATTTTAAAATCGATGAAAATGATCGTGAGACATTTCATCACATTTTTGAAGGAGATGAAAACTTTGAATTCAAAAATCGAAATTTTTGAACAAAAGCAAGTATTGTTAATCTTCCTTTACAACAAACTTTGACCCCAAGATTGAGATAACAATCCAACTTCAAAAGTTTGCAAAGCACTTTTTGCTATTTTTGGAAATTACGATATTAATATAACGCAAGTTATTTTGGATGAACTTCGTCCCAAAAATCTTGAAATGGGTGAAAATACTTTGTATCATGGAATCTATCTCACTCGAATTTTTAATTATTTTGGAGTAGATTTCAAAGGAGAAGAATTTGTTTCAAGAAAAGTTTTTAATCTCTCAAACATTTCTCTTATGAAAATTCCATATGTTTTTCAACCATATGAGACTCTTGCTAAAAAGGAAGAGCGTTTGGCTCATGAGGAGATGGAAGAAGAAGAAGGGGATGAAATGGAAATAGAAGAAGAAGAAGGTGAAACATCCTTGGAAAGTATTGATTATCCCTCTAATCCAACCAACAAAACCTTGCTCAAAAATCAAAAGACTATTGTTGAGAATCAACGGATTCTTAAAAGATCTGTTAGTAAGAAATTGGATAAAATGTCATCTAAGATGAACAAGTTTTTCTCCAAAGTCAGCAAGAAACTTGGATTATCTTCATCCTCATCATCCTCTAACTAGTTCTACCTATTGTTGTATTTGTTTTAGTTTGTTTCCAATTTGAATGTTCTAGTATTTCTTAATGTGTAATCATTTTATCGATCTACTATGAAATTAAATTGACTTATAGTTATGTTATCTAGCTTATCTTATCGTCAGAATAAATGTTAGTATATTGTAGAAATATATATATACATATACACAATTATTCACAAAATCGAAATAAGTCATAAAATTTAACTGACCCCTGTCGACAACCCCATATACCCCATGTCGACATACACTGGTCAGAAATGACTTCTCATTTAAATTTGAAATTTGAATAACTACCTTATGTCTATTCATTTCAAACGAATTCCTACATCTATAAATACATATTTCTTTCAGAATTCATCACTCAAAATCATTTCTTATCTACTCTATCTATACTTCTTCTCACAAATTCAAAAATGGCCAATCCAATTCATAATTTGACTAAAAATCTTGAAGAAACCCTTAATTCTTTCAAGAACATTCTTTCTTTTATTCTCCGAAATCAGCGGCACTTAGAGTCGAGTCAAATGTAGATGATCAAGGAACAAGAAAAGCATTTCGATGCTATTCAATGGATGATTTCCTCCCTGCACAAAGATGATAATGAAGCACATCCTTCAGTCTCTCTCACCAATGACAATGAAAATTGGGATGCCATTAAAGCAGATCCAATATTTGAAGAAGAAGGATGGGTGGAAGTTCCTCGTAATGTTTGATTTTACTTGTTTGCGTTGTTTTAAAAATTGATTGCTTGGATTGTTTTGATTTGATTTTGGTGTGGATTGATGTGAAAAACATAATATGTATATATATTATATGATCTTTGATTAGTTATCATGTCTAATAAGTATCAATAATTCTTAATCTATCTATTATATACTTCACCAAATATTTTATGCAGGTACTTTAGTACAAGAATAAGGGGGAGATATATGGTCAGAAGTTAGTTTTTGTTGATGACAAAGGGGGATAAGTATAAAATAGGATAGTTAGGCATAGATTAAGGGGGAGTTATTAGTTTTAGGGGGAGTTATTAGAGAGTTATTAGGATAGAAGTAATATTTTATAAACAAAGGTTGTCATCATCAAAAGGGGGGGATTGTTAGTCCTTGAAAAGAATGGTTTTGATGGTAACAACCTTAGGACTTGTTATAATATATAAATACTAACATTATAGTTTGGATATATATGTATATGCAAGATATACCCATGCAGGTACTGAGAATGAAGACTGTATAGTATAGAGACTCAAGATTGAAGACATCAAGATTCAAGACTCATGAGTATCAAGATATCAAGGGTTCAAGATTTCAATAGTACAAGACAAGTATCGATTCTAGAATTATGTTAAAACTCCTAGAAAAGCACTGACATCTTAAAATCTATTTTATTCGTGGAATGGAATCCACTTCGAGCCTGTTAAAGGGATGGAACCCTAAGTAGGATGGAACCTACGAAAAATCTAGTGGAACATTTTTTTGTATCCATTAACTTTTTATTCAAATGTTTTTACCAAAATTATATCTTATTTTCAAAATGATTTTTAAATCTTCCTTTTTTAAATCAAAAACATCTATCTTGGTTTTAAATACATTTAGCCTCAAAATAATCTTTATTTTCAATATCAAATTATCCTTGATTTTAAACTATCTTTTAACTATTATATATTTAACTTTTAATATTTATACTTAGATTTAAATATGAAATTATAGTAAAATTTTATATATATCAAAATATTATTCTCTATACTTATTTATGTATTTTAACTATAGTAAAGTATATCTATAAAGTTAAAAATAGTGTTAATACAAGATAAAAGTTATTTTCAAAGAAAAAAAATTATCAAAAATTCCTTAGGCATGTCGACAACCCCTAGGGACCCTTGTCGACATGGTGTCAGTTAACTTCAAAAGTGTGAATTTCAAAAGAAGTGTCTATTCGTCATATCTTTTCCCGAATAAACATGGCTGTTGTTCTACTTTAAATAGGGGATGTTTTTAACGAATTTATATTCATAATTTTCTGATTTCACTTCTCTTCTTCTTCCACATTTCTTTATATACATTTTTACTATTACTCTACCGAAATTTCCATTGAATCTAACTAGATCATCTCTGGTTTGATTCTCTATCACTATCTCAACAAGATCCCAGTGCTATTCAGAGTTATAGGCTTCTTTGTAATCAATTGAGCGAGAAAATCTGTGATTGTAGCATGGAAAATCAATCAAGTGAGAGAAAGTGTGAGTGTAGCCTAGGAAATCAATTGGGTGAACTTGTTGCCCGTAAAATCAAGTATCTCCACCCAAAGGATTGTGAATCTGGAGTGGTGTACCTCGTGGCCTTAAAATCGAGGGTGTAATTGTAAGAATTTATTTTAAAAGGAAATCCGTACTTGTGTTGCGGGACTAGATGTAGGGTAACTCCGAACCAGTATAAAATCCGGTGTGTTCTTTCCTTTATTACTTTTACTTTATATTTGCATCTGTGTTTGATTCTGTGATCATATCTGTGTCTGAATATTGCATACATTTGTGTTCAAATTAATATAAATTCAAAACGAATTAGTAATTCCTTAAAACACTATTCACCCCCCTCTAATGTTAATTCTAGCCTTAAGATCCGTAATCTGCATTTCTCATAAGAAAGTCAAATGGAAAATGGAGGACATGTGTACACTACTCAGATCTGAACAAAGCCTTCCCCAAAGACAGTTTCTCGCTTTGCAGAATTAGTCAACTGGTGGATTCGACAGTTAGACATGATCTATTATCTTTCATAGACGCATACTTCGGCTACAATCAAATCCAGATAAATCTTCCTGACAAGGAGCATACTAGCTTTATCACTTATCTGGGACTTTATTGCTACAAGGTGATGCCGTTTGGACTCAAAAACACTGGAGCAACTTATCAGAGGCTCGTGGACCGAATGTTTGCAAACCAGATCGGGAAGACTATGGAGGTGTACGTGGATGATATGCTCATGAAGTTGCGGTTATCCAACTACCACGTCGTTGATTTGGAGACGATGTTCAACATATTCTGATAGTACAGAATGAAACTTAATCCATTGAAGTGTCATTTCGGAGTTGCATCTGGAAAGTTCCTTGGGTTTATTGTCAACGCCAGAGGAATTGAAGCTAATTCCGAAAAGATCTGGGCGATTTGGAATCTCGAAACTCCTAGAGCCATCAAGAAGGTGCAAAGTCTTAATGGGAAGATACCAGCCTTAAGCAGTTAATTTCCAGAGCCACGGACAAGTGCATTCCATTCTTCGATCTGATCAGAAAAGGGTAACGAAATTTCGAGTGGACTAAGGAATACGAGGGCATTCCAAGCACTAGTGCAACATCTTGCAACACCTCCCATCTTGTCAAAGCCAGTTGATCACGAGAGGTTATATGTCTATCTGGCGGTTTCAGCAAACACAATTAATGTTGCGTTAGTTCGAGAAGAGGATAGGATCCAACGACCGGTCTATTATATCAGCAAAATATTGACCGAGGCAGAAAGAAACTATCCAAAGATAGAGAAGCTGGCTTATTGTCTTGTTGTAGCCTCGAGAAAGCTCTGCCCATAATTTCAGGCTCATTCGATCACTGTTTAAGCCAACCAGTCGTTACAATAGATCCTGACATGACCTGAGATGTCTGTTAGGTTGCTCGAGTGGAACATCAAGCTGAGTCAATTTGATATCACTTATACCCTAAGGCGAACTATTCAAGGACAAGTTTTGGCGGACTTCATAGCTAAATTCACCGTACCGGGGGATTTGCCCGAAATTAGTGAATCTCCTAAATATACATGGAAGCTATATACTGATGGTGTATCAAATGACCGGTCAGGTGCTGGAGTGGTACTTGAAACACGATCCATATGCTATGCTTTGAAGTTTGACTTCCGTGCAACTAAACAACAAAGCTGAGCATGAAGCCTTGCTTGTTGGACGGAAGCTTGCCAAAGATTTGGGAGTTATTGCTGTGGAGATTTACTGTGATTCACAATTATTGGTGTGCCAGGTTCGAGGAGAGTATCAAGCCAGAGACCAAAGATTGGCCTCCTACCTTATGCGGTTCCAGGAAGTGTTGAATCAGTTTGATTATTATGCTATCCACTATATACCCTGAGAGCAAAATCAAAAGGCCGATTCTTTTGCAAAACTAGCCAACACTGACGAAGCACAATAGATGGGACTCATCCCCGTGGAGACACTTACTGCTCCAAGTATTGATCAGATGGAGGCAGACTAGGTTCAGGAGGAAACACCCGAGAGGGAGTCATGGATGACTCCAATCAGAAACTATCTTAAGCACGAAACATTACCCGAGCGTAGGAATGAGAAAAGACAGGTTCTCCGAAAGGCTTTGCGGTTTGTTATCCAAGAAGGAGTCCTATACAAAAGGGGATTTTCTGTTCCTTTACTCCGGTTTATCGCCTACGATGAAATCAAGCGAGTGTTTCATGAAGTGCATGAAGGAGAATCGGGCGATCACACTGAGAGGCAAGCCCTTGCAAAGAATATACTCAGATATGGGTATTACTGGCCAACCGTAAACCGAGATGCATCGGACTTTGCTAAGAAATGTGATAGGTGCCAGAAACATGCTAGAATTCTGAAAGCCCCACCAACCGAGATTACTCAAATGATCATTCCATAGCCGGTTTCCACATGGGGTATTGATATAATAGGGTCCTTTCCTCTAGCCAAAGGTGGCGCGAAGTATGCCATTGTTGCAGTTGACTACTTTACCAAATGGGTGGAAGCTGAGCCCCTTGCTACTATCACAACAAAGAAAGTAATCAACTTTGTTATGTGCAACATCATTTGTCACGTTGGCCTCCCACAGACGATTGTAACTAACAATGGGGCCCAATTCGATAGTGCCGAGTTTAGGAATTTCTGCCGATGGTATCGCATCGAGAAAATGTTCTCGGCGGTAGCTTACCCTCAAGCGAATGGACAAGTCGAGGCTATTAACAAAGTCATCAAGTCCGTTTTAAAGCAACAATTGGAGAAGGCTGGAGGTAAGTGGGTCGGTAAGCTCCCCATGGCCTATCGGCATATCGAACTACCCATAAGTCCATGACCGGCTACACACCGTTCGTACTTTCTTATGATTCCGAAGCCATTATTCCAGTTGAGCAAGAGGCACCTTCTCACCATGTGACTTATTATGATCCGAAGACGAATGCCATCCTACTTGCAGAATCTCTGAATGTATTAGATGAGAAGCATGAAGAGGATGATTTGAGAGCAGCCGCACATCGCAACCGAGTCGCCCGATTATACAATGCTAAGGTCCAACCTAGAACCTTTGAAATTGGCGATCTTGTACTTAAGTGAATATATCCAGTCCCTTCGCACATGAAACGACATAGGAAGGGCCGTATGTCATTGAACAGAGGCTTGGAGATGGAATATTCAAGTTGTCGACCATTGATGGGTTTATGTTACCAAGGGCATGAAATAGCAAGAGTATCCTCCGCTACTATATATAACCGGCTTTTATTCACTTATTCTGCTTTTTATTTGAAGATTGTTTATGCAATTCGAGAATTTGTACTTGTAATAAGGCAACTAACTTTGGCGTGATTTCTAATTTTAGCAATAAAGCGCAGACTCATTAAGCCAGACTTATGATTCCTAAATACATCATGCAACCGCCATGATGTACGAAGAGTTAAGTTCCATCTCATGGTGGGACTCGCTCAAGTAGAGAGTGATCGTGATCCGACCGATCACTCGCCAAATGAAACCCCGAGCTTGGGGGCAAACAATAACCAATTAAAGGATAGTTGAAACACGAAAATTTTCTAAACTAACTCCAGCTTTTAGAGTGCAAACTGAAGTATAAACTCCAACGTCGGGACATGAATTGACCGTCCAGTTCGAGGAGGATGGGCCCGTCTATCCATGACCTTGCTTCCTTACATGGCTTGAAGAGGATGGATCTGTCCATCCATGATCTCGCCTCCTTACATGGCTCAAGGAGAATGGATCCGTCCATCCACGACCTTGTCTCCTTACATGGGTCGAGGAGGATGGATTCGTCCTTCCATGACTTCGCTTTTTCAAAGCTCGAAGAGGGTGGATCCATCCATCTATGACTTTGCTTACTAGATCAAGGAGGACGTGATCCGACCATCCACGACCTTAACCAAATCTTTATTCCCAGATCATGAATAAGATCCTAATCCCTAAACGGATGCGATCGACCATTTGTCAACTGATTTTAGATTACCGAAGTGTGAACTAGAGTATAAACATTAAACATGCGTGATCGACTGCTGGCATACAAATATAATCCCCAGAGTGCGGATGCAAATGCTAGCAAATAAGCGAGTGTGATCTGACCGCTCAAACTCATGTTACATTATCTTGGTTCCGACTAAGTTAAATCAAAGTTAGTGAAGGTAGAGGACGACTGCCAACTAACTACTTCAACTGTCCCCAGAACTGGAGGCATAACTCAAGTGCCAGCCGCTAATAGAGACAATGCAACATTGGGACTTAACCCAATGTTTGATTCTGACCTAAGGCTATGACCTTAGGACATAAAGACCGAACTCAAGTTCGACTCGGAGACTAAAGCTTCATGAGTACATTGAATGAAAATGTGAATACTTACGTACTTAAACAAATAAATGCAGAGTTATGCCAAAAAAAAAGAATTTTATTTATACTATTGTTCAGAAAAGAATTTCGAAATTTGTCCAAAGAATTCATATAAGTAGGGGGCCAAGCCCGCATCTATACATGGCCTACAAAAAGAAAACGAAAAGAAGCTTATTCTAACTATCTACTGAAGAGGAAGTCAAAACGCAAATCTACACCTTCGTTTTCCTATCTTTTTTAACTTTCTTTAGCGTAGATCCGCTCGAGCTACCATCCAGACCCCTTTTGGAACCCTTGCCTCCCTGGCTCGCTTCAGTTGGCTTGTCTCCAGCTAGGCGAATCGATGCGGTCTCCCCTTGGGAGCTCATGGGGATTGAAGTATCCCCTGTGTGTGAAGCTGGTGGAATTGTGGCACTTTTGATACCAAAAAAATAAGGCGCGCTAGTTTCAATCATGGTGCCACATGGAGAAATCACGAGAATCGAGATCAGGCTAGGACCCACCATACCTCCGCCAGCTCTAAGACCCTGCTCAATCTCAGCCTTAATTTCCATCATTATCTGTTCCTCCTGGTCCACGTGCTCACTCATTGGGATACTGCCAATCGCACCCGAGAAGCCCGTAGTAGTAATGTCTTCATCCATATTAAAGTGCAGCTCAATGCTTAGATCACTTTGGTAGCTGAGAAGCACTTCCATCATTGGATCGTCAAACATACATCTGCTATCATGCATCTCCCCGGCCGAAGTAGTAATCGTCACAGTTATGGCTTTTGTTTTTAACGCCTCTTGCTCGTGATGAAGTTCTTGAGTTGCAGGAGGATTGGCCTATGCAGAATCTAAGGCTGAATAAAGATAGAAGAAAATATTAGTAATATCCTCTGATAATGTTCCTACATTTTTGAAGAATAGAAGAAGTGTCTGGAGTACCTTCCTCAGATTGGCTGCTGGGTGGAGCCGACATGCCTTTCGAGCCAGGCTCGATGATTGGATAAAGATGTGGCATGTTGGGATCGTACCCAGGGATGACCAGGGGGTCGGCAAAAGATGTGGGCGTAGGTTGAGATGTTAGGGGCACTTCAGAAACAGTGTCATGGTGTTCGCCCCCAAATCCTTCTTTGGCCTATGGGTATTTTGCAGCCAGGGCTTTTCTCTGGAGCAAGATAGTTGTGTCATGAAGAACTTTGGGTTCATCTGCAATCAAAACTTGGGCTTCCAATTCAAACTCATCAATAGGCAATTTTGCGGATTGCCTTTTCATCTTCAACCAGGCGGTTCCATGCCTTATACAAAAGGGATAGTCTTCGCTAAGCTAGTTCAAGTTGTAACTCCTTAGGACGCTTACATTATAGGTGACCAGGAGGTCCTCGAATTCACCTTCCATCTTGGCCTCGATGGCTTTTACTTCCCTTTCAACCCTAGCATCGATTTCTGCAGCCTTTTGATTTGCGGTGTCCATTTCTTCTCTAAGCTTCACCACCTCCTCGCATGCTTCCTAGGAAACCTTACTAGCTTCATCTTTTTCTTTGGTGGCCTCAGTTAGCTTTTCCTTTAATTCGGCAACTTCTTTTAGCACGGGGTCCCTTTCTTGAATGATCATGGTGTTGCGGTGCCCCATCTCTTTCACCAAGCCATACGAGTTTTTCTCATTTCTTCCATGGACTTCTTAGCTTCCTCGGTTCTCTGGCCGGCCTCCATCTCAGATTTTCTTAAGGACTTGAGCTCATTGGTAGCACCTCTATTATCTTGCCCTTGTGAGAAAGATCGCCCTCCAATTTCTCAATCGCCTTGGCACATTCAAAGACACAGTCGAGACCCACTCTGCCATCTGACCCACTCATGGTATTGGCTGTATGCATCGTGCACATAGTCTTGCACCAGTTTCTCTATGTCATTTAGGATTTTCCTCAAGTTGGGGGAAAGTGGAAACCATTGAAGCATATGTTTAAATCCTTCTTCAGTTTAGGAATGTAGATGGCTCCTTCCCCATTGGCTGTACAGCGGTTTGTTCTACAACAACGGGAGTGGCTATTTCACTTCTGCGGCACTGTTCACCGATTTTCAGAGTGTGAGATGGCACTGTTTAGTGCGAACATTCAGAAGAGGGCCTGTTGGGGCCAGAAGTTTTAGAAGCCCTTTTGGTGGCGAAGATCGCGACCTGGAGCGGTGCTTGCTTTGATGTGATTTTTCTTTTTCCCTGTCGTAAAGCTCACATTCCTGGCTAGAATGGTAACCACGGCCATAATTTCTCTCACTCTCGTGGCGATATGATTCATAATGCGATCCAGAGGATTGGCGTGTAAAGCGGAGTTTACCAAGCATAGAACTTTGCTTCACCATTATAACTGCAAAAAAGGAAGGAAATCAGTCATCGCCCGATATTGAGAAGCATATAATGAAATGTCATGTAGTGCCATGGAGTGCGTGTATGCATGTGCAAACCCCCCAACCGATCAGTTATAGCAGCTTTACTTATTGGAGTTGACTCCCCTGTATCTACTGAGGTTAAGCCCACGCTGGTTCTTAAAGAGGAGGGGAGCACCTCTAACCCAAGATCAGGGAATGATGATATGTCATCCGGGATAGGAATATCTGATAGCCTCTTTAGCGAGCTTTCTATCTGCTAGGAAGAGGTCTCCAGTCCTATGGAAGTAATCACAAATTGAGTTGCTTCGGTAGTTTTTTGCCTCTTGATTTTACAGGCAAGAACCTTCCACTTCTTCTTTAACTAAGATGGTTGTGGGCCCTACGGAGGCGCGACTGCGGGCTCGGGAACCAGCCTTTGTGCCTTCATCATCGCGAGGCTCATTGATTCTAATGCCAACTGCAGCTTGAGTTCCCTCGACTGGGCGCACGACGGGAGCCCGTTCTCCACCTTGTCTTGCTGGGGCCAACCTTGGAATCCCCATGAGCCCCATGTTCCTTCTTTTCTCTAAAAGCCCCGCGGAAATCAAGTTGTCGTCAGTGAGAACTTCATCTATTTCTCTTAATTCAATAGGAACTGCTTGGAGTGTCCTCATTAACTCTTTATACCATGATCCTTCGGGCTTTGGAATAGAAACTGTAAAAGAAACATAGCAATGTATTCAACATCAGTCTATATTATCTAGTTATGGCTAAATAACAAAACAAGTAATAGCACTTACGTTTGACCAGCCATCGCTTGGCAAATCTTGGTAGGCATCTCACTAAGAACCACTCCATTTTGAAGTAGCTCAACTTGCTCCATGTGCCTGCCACCACTTGGCAGTTCCAAACAGCCTCCAGGAAGGTGAACGATGGATTATCTGCACGACTCTTAACATTGAATGAATATCTGATCTCGTCGACAGTCGAAGGACGAAGGAGATGTTCCATAAATATTATGAATAAGCTGTTGAGTAGTGCATATCCGTTCAGATGTAGCTGAGAAGGTGTGATCCTCAGATAAAATAGAACGTCCCTAGTGAACTGGTTGAATGGGGGCATTTCTCCAGTCCAGCACATAACTCTGTTGCATGCGATGAACCCTTTCGGTGGATCGTGTGTTCTATCTTCCAGTCTTGGTAACCGGATTTCTTCCAAAGACAGTCCATGTCTGAGGCAAATTCTACCTAGCATCTCTTTTGTAATCTTGGACTGGATAGAATCTACTGGATTCATTTTCACCATTGCATTCGGTAGCTCATCCGGAGAAGGATTCACTGTATCTGCCGAAACGTCCAGCCTATCTATTCTGGGGAAAATAGGACTTTAAGCTTCTTGCTGTTCTGAGCTTGCGGAATCCATAGCTATTGAACTCGGTGAAAATCACTATTAGATGGTAAAAAACCCATATCCCCCTAGTGCAAAGTATCATGCTGTGTAGTGAAGTGCTGCACAGCATTATAAAATTCTTCAAGACTAAGAGATGGTAAAGAGACGAGACTTCGAGATTCGACCGAAGCGATCGTCATTATTGACTGTCTCAACCGTGTCATTCTGACTTCGAAGAACAATCCATATTAAAAATTATTATTTTTAACGAGTTACAGTTCCATCGACAAGCTTTGAAGGATATTCATATACGCACCAAATATGCAAGGCTAAAGCTCGTCGGGGTCAAGTGTTCGAGTATGCAAAAGTCATGAAATTTGTATCCATCGTGATTCATTTTGGATCGCTCCACTAAAGCTGACATTCGTATCAATCAGAACAGTCGGACCGATCACCAGTTTGTATCGATCGAGCACTTCGTATCGATCTTCCTGTATCGATCACTCCATATCGGCCGCTTCGTATCGATCTGTTCCCTAAGGCAACACCCGACCGTTCCAGAAGATGGTACTTTCATATCGACCCATGAGCTCTGGCTTCGGATCGAACAGAAGATGCCTCACCCAATAATGATACGAGACGCCCAGTCTTAGATTGATCATCCAGCTGTTCCTTCCTCATCGTTTCCAGATGCCTATTTTTCGCCTCGATCATGGAAACTGCTTTCCGCCACATCGATTGACGTGCGTTTTCATATCGATCACCTATGCAATCCAGTGAATCGATCCATTGTAGTTATTCACATCCACCATCTCTAAGACATCATACATCCAAGTCAATTCCACATCCATCCCCTCGCATCGATGTGAGATCACCACCTGAATCAGTCAGATCCGGAGTTAGTGACTCCGTATCCATTCTTCTTCTCCAACTACCCTCCTTCTTCTCCAAATCTCCAAATTGCCATTAACAATGCTAACCACTCCACCTCAGCTACCCTCTAATGATAACAACGCTAGAGATGGCGATTATGATGAACGAGGAGGCATGAAAATCAAATCTCACCATTATAAGCACAATTCAATCAGGGTAATCGGGTTACGGTTGGAGACAAAGAATAGTTCTTTTCTCTTCTTTCATTTTCTTTATTTGGATATGAATAGAAAGGTGAGAAAATATGGTAAGTATAGAAAAGTATATATAGTCCTTCATATCCAATATAAAAAATGATTCGTATCTCGGTTTTCTCATCAATTGAATCGGTCAATACCCATCAATAAAAAATGCACCATGTACTTGTCTTTGGAACGTTCGTATCCATCGATACGAAGTGCATCTGAATCTCTATATCTCGTATCCATCGATACGAAGCTTTCCAGTACGTTTGTGCTTGAAACTCTCATATCCATTGATACAAAGAGCACATTTGTACAACAATTCAAACTAATTTGTGTCCATCATTATGGAACATACCTTTTGCAACTTCATCTCATATCGATTACCATCGATACGAAATCCACTCTAATGCACCCCAGATCGATTCAGGAGAGGATCGATACGAAGAGAGGCATCAAAACAACCATCGATCGTTGTTGCAATTCGGATTTCAAATCAATCATGGAGAGGATCGGTACGAAACTCGATCTAAATGGAACCATCAATTGATGGCTAGAACTATTTTCCACCAAAACAATTTAAAAAAAACTTGACAACGACCCATGAATGTACAAGCGTGAATGGGAGTTAGGTCCAAGTACATGCGTGTACCTACTTGCTATACTGACATTTGATTCTTGAGGTTAATAGGAATTAAATGCTTACCTGGTGATAACTAGAACGATGAAAATAATTTGCTAACACTCGATCTTCAGCAACAACAGAAACTACATAATCATTAACAGTCTACAACTCAACATTTATACTACTGGAAATAGACCAGGAGTCACATCTACCAAAAATAGCATCTCTTGATGAAGGGACAACAGCTATTCAATGAATCGAATAGTGTCTTTTCAGAATGAAGATAGCAACTTTTCAAAGTACGTCATGTTCACATAGGACGTACTTTGGGGGGCAAATGTTATCCTGCCTTTTGACAAGGTCGTGATGCGAAGGACTTGACTAGAGACTGAAAACAATCCGCTTTGGTGATCAGTTATTTGCAAGTTCATGATAGATACATGCAAACATGGTCCGAGTCCAGATCGGGCAACAATCAACATGACATGACAAACAGAGCTACGCAAAGCAACATTCCAAATTTCTGGTCAATCGAAGTTTGTATGCTCAAGTTACGGAATGATCAAGATCCATGAGAAGCATGCCAATCTTGTATCCATCATCTGTATCCACCATTTCATATCGATCAGCATCGATACGAAATGAATGGAACTCAAGCACTCGAAATCCATCATTCGTATCCATAAGGCTCAAACTCATAATGATGGACTTCGGTGCCTCCTAGATCGATCACACTTCACTCAGCAACCAACTGCACTTTTGGTATCGATCGCCTATTTGATGAACACGAAGAGCAGAGCCTACTATCGATAAGAAGATTGAAGCAAGGCATCGATATAAAAAGGAAGCGGTGGATGGATACGTAAGAAGCAGTCAACCCAAAAGAAGTGGTCTCACCACTATGCACAAATCATGGATCTCTACAAAGCTCGCATGTCATTCTATCAATACGAAAGCTTAAGCCGTCTAATAATTGCAATCTTGATCAATCAATAACCCCACAACTGCAACTCCAAAAGCAATGAGATTTTCACGGCAAGTTGCACAACACATAGGGAACATCCATGATCGATCGCGACTCAATCGTAGCAGTTTATGATCGATCAAAGATCGATCACAAATGACTCCAGATCGATCATGTGGACCCATCTGGATCGGAGAAAGAGTATTCCGAGATTCAGAGCAGATATTTCCAGCTCCATACCTATAAATAGCACCTCTATTGCCACTAAAGGGGGGCTTTTACGCTGCTGCTCGAGTTGAACTCCATTGTAATTCGAGTGTTAGTGATTGTATCGTTGTAACTCAATTTCTAATTAGCAAGAACATCAAAACCTTCAAAGTGGACGTAGGCATACAACGCCGAACCACTTTAAATCTCTATTTTATTTCTATTACTGCTTATTTTCTTGGTGTGATTGTTAGATTAGCCTCATTTTACATTTTACTTCTTCGCTCTAGTCTTTTCAATTACACCCGTAGAGTGTTGTGCCCATTTTTGGTACAAACACCAGTCTTAAACCTTTTGAATGGATTGCGAAAGTACTTAGATCCTTAAAATTGTTATTTTAAAGGAAATTATTAGTATGGAATCTTTTAGGAAAAGATAGAAAAAGTAGAAGTTTGTAAATAAAAGAAGTTTACTAAAGGAGTTTTTAATTAATAAAAGGATTAATTAAATAGTGGGGATTAAGTAGCTAAACCAAACTTTATGTGGCTTTATCGTGCTTTGTATGATTTGATAGTGTTTTTATGTTCATTTGTTTATGGAAAGTATACTAGACTTGGTTTACATTTACAAATATCTATCTTATACCAGATGGTCGATTAGTCGACTATCAAAATGGACCAATTATAACTCTAGGAATATATAGAAGAAACATAGGGATTATATGGTATATTATCTTCAAAGGTGTTATACTTACGCATATAAACTCATCATGTTCTTCTAGGACTAATGATAATGAAAACCGTCCATTTAAATGGTTAGGATGAAATCTCCGCTCTTATGTATTTCCCATTTATTTCTAAGAGAACCGTAGTTGAGTTAACTGGAAATTCATCGATTGGTTTTGGAGCATCGGGTAAGTGGGAAGAGTGTACTTATATGAGATGACTCAAATCCATAACCACTTCTAAACCACATACACAATCTATGTTTTGTAGGTGGTTGAGAAGTAGAATGTTATAGAGTTGAACTCTCTCTCCTAATTTTAAATCTAAGGGAAAGGTCCGCATAACATTTCAAACGATGCTATCATGTACGACTGTCTATCTTAAGGAGTATTCCAAGAGAGAGGATAGTATTATCATTCATCGAAGGACTTATGCAGGGAACCTATATGAAGGTTTGAGATCTGTTCGAGATACTCGAATCCATGTAATGATTCATGATCTGTTCGAGATGATGGAATCCAATTGGGGATTCATGTGCTGTTCGAGTGATGAAGACTCATGTGCAAGATGTCGAACGTAGCTTCGACATCGAAAATGACTAAAACCAAAGAAGGATACATAATCTCTGATTTTTCTTACCTATGTGGGTATATCAACTCCAAATCTAGAGTATGTTTATCGATATGTTGCGCACAGAATTTGTTGATACTTGGTACCACGCGATTCATCGGTGGACCTGTAGTGTTTACCTTACAGTATATTATATCTAGAGATATACAATGCTCGAAAGGAAGTTTTCGATCCTTGTCATGGAGATCCGCTTCTGTTTACTAGAGGTGTCTCTATGAAAAAAAATCCATATTAAAAACATGCCCTTAGGGGTATTGATTTTATACTTACTATTGTTTTGGCGTTCACACAACAAGGATTTGATATGATTTATGTGCTACACTCTAGACATTATCTATCATATCACTATATGTTAAACTTAATGAATAGTTGGTTACTTTGAGGAAAAGCCATTATGGGATTCTGTGAGGTCTCAATGATTATTTTTATATGTCACCTATATTTCTTGAATTTCTCACGCTGGTTTAGCATGTTGATCAGGGTATTCTTTTCTTATAATGCTCGGATCAGCCCTGTGTAAGCTTCCGAATTTAGCTATGACTCTTTGGAGCATATGGTGAAGAGAAAGAAAATTATCTACCATAGTATTCTTATTTCGGCTGCATTACTGATTGTTTATATCAACATTGTAAGGACAGATAATTATAATTGTTTAGGCTGATGATAGTACTTAGGTTTTAGTAACTTTGAAATTTCTGTATTTAAAGTAACCCTTTATACTATTCCTTTGATATTACATATTATCCTTCTATTGCTAGATTCTGATGTTATGTTCCTCTTTTCTTGTTCTCTTCTTCTTTATTTTCTTTTATTTTACCCTAACAATTCGTCTTTTTGGCACTAAGGTGCTCGGCACGTGAATACTGTGGATGAGTTAGTGTCAATATTTGAGGGTCGAAAAGGCGAATCATTACGGCTAGTATCAGAGCCGAAGCTTAAGCGTGAACGTTGGTTTTTGTTGGGTATGAATCATTAAGAGATGGAGTAATTGAATACCCTAGCATGAGTTAAGTGTATTATACATATAAGAGTGTATTTTTTAATGCTATAAAACCGTTTTGATGGTGTTAATTGGTCTGTCGAGTGGTTTATGAATTCTGATCGATGCACCTGATAAATTTCATCGATAGGGGTTTCTAAATAGTAAAATACGGAAAATTGTTTTGAAAACTGGTAAATATAATAATTTTACCTAGGATTATATTTTATATATAAAAGGGAAAACATTTCAGAAATAATTAATATAGTTATTTATAATATGTTTGTTAGGAAATGATAATATTTACTTATTACCATTTATTCTTTAATTAGTTATGCTCGACCAGTTTTTGAGCATTTACTATAGTTTATTTATTTATAAATTTACATTTTTACAACAAGGGTTGGGGTAGATAGAAATTTATAGGAACATTAAATACGAACACCTTGTGAATTAAGTATCATGGTTTGAATATAAGGTTTTGATGATAATGTTGAGTTAAATTTTAATTTTAATAAGAGTTATTTAGTATAATCTAAATAAAGATATACATTTGCGAAATGATTTGGATAAGAAAGCAATTTTATGTAAACATGGTTTATAAAGGATTTAAATAGAGAATTTGAGGACTTAAATCTCGGTAACTTTGAAAATGTTTTTCAAGATTTCGAAGAGAGAATGATGGTAGTATTATTTAAAAGTAAGTGTTTGAGAAATTGGTTTGTGTAATAGAGATCATGATACTTAGTATTTTTATACGAAGTATTTGATACCACTTTGAAATGATTTTGGTTAAATACTAAAAGTATGGTCTAGATGTATTGAACTCACTCATGTCGCTTGGAAATAATTTTAGCAATGAATTCAACATCTCGACATTCATTTTCGGATTTCTAAGTGTAGGATGCTACAAAGTTGTTTTGGTAAAACATATTTTTATGTAATCCCAAAGTATGATTTGATATACAAAAGATATATGTATATTTAATTTCAAGTGGTTTGGAATAAAAGCCGGTGTTTAGTTATTTTCTTATCTAGCTATATTTCATGGACACATGTAGCTTATGCATTAGGAAAGTATGGATGTGCATCATGATATGATATGTTGTTTGGTAGTTTTCATTTGTTAAAATGAAAGGAGATTTTCGAGATTTTGGATAATTGTTATAGGACTTGTAGTTAAGTGTTTTTAAAAATGTAAAGTTGAGCTTATATAACACTTGAATTAAGAAAATAGAAAGTTAAATTGTTTTCTAAATTGGTTAAACGTATATGTTACAAATTTGATGTTTTTGTATATGCTCTTATGATGTAAAGGAGTACTGTACGAGTACGAACTTAAGTAATAAAATGTTGGTAAACTTGAAAGTTATGGTTTATGAAATGATGCATAAATGATTTAGTATTGAAGAGATACATTATTAGGGTAAAAGAATGCGACATAGGATATTATTACAGTTATGAAACCAATACGATAAATACATAAGATGTACGTAGCTCGTTTTATTTACTTGATTGTTCCTGATCCAGGATTCGAGTATAGATTTTCAAGGTGGTTTACATGGTCCGAGCAAGGATTTTTGCATGGATTCTTGATGATGAACACTTGATATGGATTTTTAATAAGATCCTAAAGTTTTCTATCATAGTATATGATCATGTAAGGAGAATGAAGGTTTCTAATTTAAGGAACTAGATTAGAGTCTGCACTAGAGAGATCAAGAGATCTATATTAGTTTGGAAGTGAAATCTATGTGATCGAGCAAGTGACCAGATCGGATATTGCATACGAATGGTTCATATGCATTGGATGGGCTTTAATATGTATGCATACTATGTTTTTTTTCACTTGTGGAGGGTTTAAGAGATGACTCTTTGATTCGTTATGAAGCAGCATGAATAATCGTTTAAGTAATAGCCTAAAGCTATTGAGTGTAGGGTACGCTTAGTAAGTCGTTTATCATCCTTATACGATGAGATGTTTTTTGAACTTGAGAAAACTATGAGCTTTTTTTCTAGTAATGATGATATTATTAAGTAATGATGTGTGATTGTTTCTTTGGTTGATCGTGTTGGAATTTCGAGGACTAAATATTCTAAGTAGGGGAGAATGTAACGAACCGGAATTTTGGACACTCTGTATTTAAATATTCGAATCTCAGATTAAATGTTATTTAAATGATTTAATAAGCTTTTTAAACCTTTTGAATCATAACTAATGATGGTAAACTTGTTTTAGAAAAATGTTTATAAAAATATATTTTTTGAATGAATATCGGTAATATGCCCGAAAATCGGTTTGTCGGTAAACAGCTTTTCGATCGATATTAGTTATTCGAACTCTTTGGCACTTATCTAATGATCAAATGAACACATTTTCAACTAATTAACATACACCTCTTCATAAAGCTTGGAAAATTCCAGAAGCTTCCTTTAGTATAAGAGATATTATCATAATGAGGGTATAATGGGAATTAGCATCAAGGAGAAATGACTTAAAAGAGAAATGGTGAAAGGTAAGGTGTCAATGGCATGAGGGGGGTGAATGCAAGCTTAAAGAGCACAATTTTTATCATATAAAAGAAAGGGCACACCCATAGGAGTAAATCACAAAATCATAAATGAAAACCAAGCTTCTTTAATGGCTTCTTCATCTTCTTCCTCTCTAAATGTTCTGAATGAAATAGTTGCAAATCAACTCCAAACTTTGCCGGAAGGCTTAGTAAAATATTAGAAAACCTTCCACCATGTTATATTTTGAAGAAGCGAAGGCCAAATCACCCTACAAGTAGAGGTCGTGAGATATATGGGTGAAATGGAGGCAAATGAGCAAGTGCAAGGTAGCGAGGAGGAAAAAGGAGGTGGTTGCAAGGATGTGGTTTGGCTTGCATTCTTGGATCTTGGTTATATTTGTTGATAAAGGTGAGTTAATGCCTCACTTTGAATTAAAATATAACATATGCATATGTTGTGTTGTGTTTATTGTATATATGTTGTTTGGATTGTTGTTAACTTACGTTAAAACATTGGTTTGGATTCTTACTTTAAAAGTAAGTGACATATGTGTAAATGGACTTGAAAAAAAATGGAATTGACTTGAATAGACTTGTATGACATATGACTAGATCTTGAAAAAAACACAAAGGTTATAGATGGACTTTGGTTTAGATCGGACTCGGATTTGAAAGTACACTTATAGCGATAGTCGCTATAGATGCAGTTTAGAATTGTCTTGTTTTCTGTGATTTCAATGGAACTTTCTAGAGAGATTCTAAGGGTTTCTTGCCATATCTGTGACGACCCGGAATTTTGGGCATTTGAAATTGAAATATTCAATTGATTTTAAATATTTAAAAGTTGATTTTGACTTGAATTTCGAATACCACTATTTATTTGGCAATTAAATTATCGAATCAAACAATTTAAAAATGGGTAAAATATCAAATCTTCAGTTGTGAGCCTGTTAAAAATAATTTAAAGGGCTCCGAAAATCTACATTGATTATACTGAATATAATAAAAGCTTTTAAATTTAATTTGGAAATGTTTTGTTAAGTTTGAAATTTATAACGTTTAAATTGAATTTAATTAACGGAATTGGATAAAATATTGAATCTTGATCTTTAAGCCTGTTAAAAATATTTTAAAGGTTTAGAAAATTTATATTAATAATACTGAAGGTGATAGAACTTTTAAAATTGAATTTAAGGGTGTTTTGTTTATATTTGAAATTTTATTGTTTTAATTGAATTTAAAAATAGCCTACCGAGGCGCAGTCTCGGAATTTGACGAAACCAGTTCCATTGGGTCCGTAATATTGAATTATTATAAGATTCCAAATTTTGTAGCTTTCAGAATTAACGTGTGATCGTACGAGGTATAAATGCTTAGATGATAATTATCGATCTAATTTAAGTATCCTTATCTGAAAGAAATCAAATCACAGCCGAAATTCTTTCATCTCAGCCGACCCACCCTCTATAGCATCACGTACCCTTTGCCTTATCTCGGAAGCCAAAATCAAACAAAACCATCTCGTATTCAAAAGGGATAAAATGGCCGATACTTCAAAAATATTAAAAAAAAGCAGAACGAAAATCTCGTTCTGAAATTACTTTCGTTTATTTGAATGGCCGTTCTCCCTCTATTTCCAATTTAACTAGGGCAGAGTTTCATCTTGTTCAAATCGAACGAAGCCAACAGCTCCTCTCTTCGATTTGTGCGCGTCTTAGGGCAGGCGCAAGAGCAAGCGTGGGTTCATTGCGATGTGGGAGGCTGTCTGCAATCGCATGCCATCGAGAGGGATAGAAGAAGCTGGCGCGTACAATCGAACATCAGGCAATGGAGATGGCGGTCGATTTTGGGGTACTCGCGTTGATTTGAAGCGGACGAGGCGAGTGGGTTCGTACTCAGGTCGATGGAGACCCGCGAACACGTGAACTAAGGAAGTAGGCGATTGCTTGGGACCCGATTTCGGTGTGTTTTGGGCAGTGCTCGAGTGAAGACAGCTGTTTCCGAGCGAGGAGCGTCGATTTAGGGTTGCGATTTGGTGATCGAAGTGCAGGACCGAAGGCTGTAAAGGTAATTATCGAGTTTTTGATGTTTTAGATATAGATGTTTTGATGATATAATCGTTAACTTATAACTGCGATATTTAATTTAAAATACTCAAAGAGAGTTAATTTATTTAATTTCTGGATTTAAATTTTTACTGGAAAAGCTGTATGATAATTTGATAGGAGATTTGGAAACTTATTTTAGTTGAATCAATAACAGTGGAAAATTTAAAATACCAAGTTTAACAATAAAAACTAGTCCACATTTTTAAGTTACTAATTTAATTTTAAAATAAGTTTATGGAAATTAATTTGTTTAACAAATTATTTAATTACTTTAGTCACAAGATAAATTGTTGGTTTAAACCCAAATTATGAGTTTAAAATAAAACTCTTGGTCAATTAAATTCTATCAAATGTAAAATTAATTGTTCGGTTAGTTCAAATACTTATAAATCCTGTAATGTTTATACAAGGTTAAATTCTGAAAGAAATCAAGCCGGTGTGGATCGGATTATAAATCTTTGGTAAAAGGTGAGTTAATCTCACTCATCTGGTTGCAATTTAAATTTAAATAGGTAAATTTAAAAATTGGTGAATGATTTGATTGATTTGATATGATAGAATATATAGTAGTATATATCAATATATATATATATATATATTGGCATATATATATATATTGGAGTTGATATTCCCGCATTATATAGCGGATGAGGCCCTAAGCGCCGCATAATAGCGGATGATTTTTATTTAAAACCCATATACCGTGATATTCCACCTCGAAGTGGAATTGGTATTGTGCTAACGTCTGTGGATGCAGGGAAACAGGTTGGAGGGATCCAACTGGATTCCTCAAAATTATTTAGATTATTTAATATTCTGTATTCTGAATATTTGATATCCTGCGATGATTGATATTGAATGATGTGGTTGATTTGAATTGTCCAGTATAACGAGTTATAAAATCTATGAAATTGAATTCCTGAAAAGAAATAAAAGAATAAAAATTTAAGTAAAATAATTCAAGGGAATTGGAATAAATTTAATAATGAATTGAAAATAAAATAAAAATAAAAGCGATTTCAAAATTCTAGTAATTATGGGGAAAGAAATTTTGGATTAACAGGGAAATAATAATGTTAAACTAAAGTGATATTATTTAAAAGGATAAAAGAATTTATTTTTTAAATTCAAGGGTTAAATTTAATTTTTAAATGAGGGATTTTGGAAAATCTGGATTGGTATTTTATTTAAAAAGGGTTTTTAACTCATAATTAAGAAGTAAAATCTGAGAGTTAATGTAATTTGAAATATATGAAGTAAATAAAAAAATTAATTTCAAAATGAAGCAAATTTGAAATCAATTGTAAGTTGATTTAAGTGTTGGAAGTTGGAATTTTAAAAGAGAAGTGGGAATTGGAATTTATGAACGAGTTTATAAAGTGAAATAAAATATCGGTGGATATTTGCAAATATAGATTCAAGGTGGGAATTTATAAGAAGTGTAATTTATTTAAAAATAAATAGTGGGTTATTTTTAAAAGATGTGAAAGAGAGGTGAATATCTTTGGATAACCAAGTACGATTTCAAAAAACAATTTTATAAATTAAAGTTTTAATATTGTACAAAAAAAATAAAAAAAATATATAATATATGTTTTGGAAAACTTATTATTTCTAAATGATAAATTCCAAAGTAAATATTTTCAAAATTTATATTGTGATAATTGTATAAAAGTGACATGATATTATGTTTTAAAAAGAGGAAATTTGGTTTATATTTATAAAATGGATTTTATTTCAAATATTCTTAAAGTATATATTTTTTATAAAGTATTAATGTAGTTTTAAAAGTGCTTTTATAAAGTATATTTATAATAAAGTGTTCTTTAAATTATTTTAAAATCTTAAAGTCTTTTATACTTGGTGTTTCCGTGGAACAAATATTGGGGAAATTATTCCGTGGAGGAATATGGTTGAAATCGTTTTCAAAGGGGTTTGAAAATAGAAATAATATCTTGTGAAGATATTTTGGAAATAATAAATAATTTGGGAAAATTATTTATTGATTGATGGATGTTATGGATGTTAATTGATAGTTAAATAACCGACTATCAATATTGGCCAAATGCGCTGATCGTTTCGAAGAGACCGGGATCGAGATTAATTTCTCGAAAACCACTTCGATCCGGTTTGTACGTTTCGTGGGGAAACGAGTTTGATATCGAAGATAGAATGGGGTTTTCAGTTCCGTTCGAACCCGGAACGGACTTGTATGGACGAATGCTTTCGAAACATCGTCAGCGGACGATGGACATTCTAAGTAAAACGTTCTATAAAGGTAACGTTTACCCTCAAGCCTCATCAACCGGGAATGACTGAAATCAGGGGATATGCAGCAAGACTTCGTGGGTTGCGCCCACTGGAGAGTATGGTCATCCCTGCCTCGAGGTCCCTTTTATTTCGGCTTAGTGGTGCGGTTGCTGATCCCAACCGTGGGGTGATCTTATTCGGAATTGCCCATAGGTGATTCCGGCCTTGTGTTGTAGGGGAGTGGGCGTACTCCTCGGTACTGTGATCTAGGCCACGTACTGTGACAGTTGGTACCCCAGTACCTAGTCATTCGTTGGAAATCCATTCTCCCTACGTGCCTTGTACGGTTTTTGTTTGTATTACCCACTTTGTGGCTAGTATGCTGGAATTTAATAGATGTAACAATTTCAGCTATTTTAATAAGTATTTGTATATAGACACTATTGTAATATCAGAGGATTTTGATAAAAATGTTTTAGCTATCGTAAGGTAAAAACCCGACATGTTTATTTGTGGTGTGGTCTTACGAGATGCTTTTGTTTTCAAAGGATTTTGAAACTTTAATAATCAATTTGAGTGTGATTTTCTCACGCTGGTATTCCAGACTGACTCGGGTATTGTTTTATATGATGCTCGGGTCAGACCGAGTATTACAGATACGGGAAGGGATATTTTGGAGCTCAGGAGTCGAGCTGGATGGCGGTGCGTACTTTCGTACTTGTATAAAATATTCCACTGTGTTGATTTTTGTATATTCAGTTGTGTGAGGACAGTTTATGATCTCTGTCCAGCTGTATGTTGTGTATACTCTGATGACCGTAATGTAATGTAATGTATAAATAGACTTGTTTTTGTGTAAAGGCTAGTTATTATATATTATATATTACATTTTATTCCGCTGCGATGTGAGATTCTGATGATGCTGTTTTCTGTTTTTCTTCGTCTACCTCTTTCTTCTTAAACACTAATGGTTCGATTTTCCGGGACTGGAAGATCGGGTAGTTACATTGGTATCAGAGCAAAGGTTGGCGATAACCTTGGCTCTGGTGGAAATTTTGAGTCTATTAATAGATATGAGAGCGTATTTGTTAGTGGATATAAAAATGGTTTTATATTGTGTTGGTTGATTTATTGAGTGGCATATGAACTTTCGTCGGCACAGTCTGGACAACTGTATCGAAGGGGTTTCTAAACACTTGAATAGAACAATTCGACACAATATTGTTTTCGAAAGTGGGTAAATGAAATAATTTTACCCAAAAATGTATTTTGATATATAAGAAATATTTTCTTGAATTGTTATATAGTTTGGATGTTTGGATGGTAATATTCTAACAAATAAAAGAATATAATATGGTAAGATTATAAATTGGAATGATTTATATAACCAAGGGAAATTTGTATAAACATAAAACATACAAATGAATTATAGCTAAAAATTTGATTTAATCAAATTGGTAAATTTAAACCCCGGAGATTTTGGAAGTGTTTCAAAGTGTTTTGAAGATAAATAATAACACTATTATTTTGGAAAGAATTTCGGAAGGAAAATTGTTTCAAATAAATTTTTGGAAGGGATATAGAAATGAATTCACTTCAGTCGCTGGAGAATAATTCAGAGGATGATAGCCGCATCTTCAGAATTCATTTTCGAACTTCTGAGTGATGGATTGCTACCAAATTGATTTATTCAAAAAAGCTAGTTGTTTTTGAAAATTTCAAAGGAAATTTGTTGGAAATAAAAACCAGGATTGGTTTAAAATTTTGAGAAGTGTGATTTGGAGATGTTGGAGATTCCAAAATGATTTGAAACTAAAAGTCGGGTGTTTAAAAAGGGAAATCCTTATGAAATAGGTTGTAAGCTTATAACTTGAAATGATTTTTAAATCAGGAAGGAAATATAAGCTTTGAATGTTAGAATTAACATGTAAATTGAAAAGTTAAAAATGAAATTAACTTGGATTGGGGAATAAAAATTTGACTGGATTGAAATTAATTGAATAGGTTGAGAATAATATCCAGTTGTATTTGAATAAAATTGAATCGAATTGAATTAAATAAATCTGAGTTAAGTTGAATTAGAATAAAAATCCAGTTGAGTTATTAAATGGAATTGGATTCTTACCTGAATAAATTGGATAAGGAATTGGATTGGAATAAATAAATTAGAATAACTTGTGAAAGAATTAAAAATCCATGGAAATGTGTAAAATCATAAGTTGTGACATATAAAACTGAAAGTGGGATGGAAACCCCAAAATAAATATTTTGGATGAATTGGAAAATAAACGAAAAATTCAAACTTGAATTATAAAATAAATTTAACTTAAGGAAATTAAATGAAGTGATATTTGGAATTAAAAATCAAATATTGAAATATAAATAGATAATAAATTAGGTAATGAAATATGTAGTGGAAACCTAATGTAGTTAAATAGAAGCTGATTTGGTGAGTTAATATTGACATTTGGAAATAAAACTCAAGATATAAATTAAATTCGACTTGAATCATTAGGGAAGAAAATATAATTGAAAGTGGCCTTGCAATTAATTAAATAAATTGAAATTGGGTGGTAAATTGAAAGTGGATAGTGGATCTAGGATTTGAGCTACAAATTAAAATTTAACTTGAAGTGTTAACAAATTAAATATAATTGAAATGCAAATGAATAGATCATGAATAAAATTGAAATGATTATTGAATGAAATAGCTTCGATTGTCTTCGAGCTAAATAAAATAGTTTGGAATGAACAATTTTGGAATGAATTGTAAATGAATGGATTGTGAATGGAATTTAAACAGAATGTGTTGAGTTAGATCAAATGGTTTTGAATGGAACCTGTTTGAATAACGAAACTAGTTTGGTTAATGAAATGAAATGCAAGTGAATGGATTCAAATTTAAAATGCAATGAAAGGAGGATATATGGATTGTGAATAAATCTGAAATGGAATAGAATTAAGTGTAAGTTGAGTCGGAGTCAATTTAAATTGATTATAAAACTCAAGTGCTTATTTATTCACATGGATATTGTCAAATTGCATAGTAATAAAATTGTCGTTGGACGAACTGAGATTAAATAAATGCTATGAATTGATATGAGTAAAATAAATTGATTTTGGCATCGATTGAAACGAATATGAGTTCGTTTCATTCAAAATTGAATTGAATGGTATGTAATTTGGACGCAAACAATTTAAACTAGTGTCGAAACCTTGCATATGTACTTATGAATGTATATCACATGCATTACTTATGGAATTTATGTGTTAGCTATTTGAATATAAGTGAAATGTTAATAAATTGCATATATTTAGTACTTACATATTTAAATTGAGTAAGTACAGGTTCAGGGAAGCCGTTTGGCTGGATTTGGACGCGCAAAATGCAAATTTAATAAGCCGCTTGCTTAAAAATGCTAAATAAAGGTATGCTTACGCAAAAGAATTCAAAATAGGAGATATGAACTGCATATTTTGATATATATTGTGATTTCTGGCCTGAGGCCGATGTATATATAAATCTGTGCATCCTGCGATATCGCAGAAGTCCCTCCGTACAAGGGAGACACTGCCAAAATTTTCCGAAAATTTTGGGAGTTAGAAATTATTTTGAAATTTTTTGGAAACTTTTGTTAACGACAAAACGGTTTCAAAATGGAAATTGAAATTGTCAAGACCCAAAAATCGACCTTCGAAAATCGGCACCCGTACTTCCCTTGTACTCAAAATGCCGTAGATTCAAATGCCGAATCTGGTTCTCGGGAGCTTATAACAACATTAAGTAAATAACACAGCGGAATAAAAGAATAATACATTGATATACAATATCTGATACAACAGAGTGATATAATGAATATCAATATACATCAGAGATATGATACAACAAATAGCAGCGGAAAAGAAAAGATAACATCAGCAGCGGATAATCTCCATCTTCAAAGCACCAATCCAGATAATAACGATGAACAAAGATAAGAAAGTGCAGTCCATATCCAAAGACTGAACTAGCTCCAGAAAAATCTACAAATCTGGATATCTGAAAAACCAAACTCTAGACTGCTCGTGTAGAAAAATTTTGAGCACCCAGAGTTTAGGAAAGAAACAATAAACTCCGGATCAGTCATGGGACTGGTGTGAGCAACAAAAACAGTTTATCTTTAAAAACGAACAACAAAAGAATTTAAAGTCAATTCGCAATGCTCTTTGAAAATGAAACTACCATAAGGCCTCCCGCCACACACACAATGCAAACGCAGACTTGGAGGAGATTTCTCCTTATGATAGTCAAAGATGCTTACTACGCAAAATCAAATCATTTTTGATATTATTATTAGTGCATAGTGTAGAGAAAACATTTTGAAAGTATAATATTAATCTTAGCCAGCATAGGCATTCCGCACTTATGCCTACTATAGCTACCATCCAAACAGTGGTGACCACCATAAGTGAATGATAGGTTCTACAACTAAAACCGTACAAGTCACGTATTGTTTCTTTGGATTTCCAACAAATGATCAGGCTAAGGAACTTCCTATCCACGATGGGTACGTCCCTGGAATAGACGACCCGAGAAATAACCTAACATTACGGTTAGATCTCTACCAACACAAGGCCGGGTTACCTCTGCAAAAATAGGTAACTACTGACACGCGTATGCCATCCCCCGATCGTCACCGATCTTCCCGAGGATCCCCGATTTCCAACAAACCACAAAGTAATAAATTTGCAGCAACCACAGAGGTTAAGTATCTGGGCTCCATACCATGATACCACCTTTATCCAAAAGGAATGACATACACTAAGGGGCGCTACTCCCTAGAACCTTGCTGCATCCTTCCTGTTTCGACCATTTCCGGGGTGTGAGGCTCGACGAAGTCTCGTCCACAAAGCTACGCTTTGTCACAAAGCCATGCTTCGGGTCAAACAAATGATCAACCTATGATCACAAAGATATAAGATCAAACAAATGATCATATCACAAATGATCAAACACTGATCATTTCACAGCAACACTCAGCATGCCACATTACCAAATTGGGATATATCGCTGATAAATTTCAACTACATAACCTCTGAGCTCGTACGTCTCAGAGAAGGGTGTTAAGCTAAGAGAATAAATTCTCCGCCACCAAACAGAAATGTATTTGAAAGAAATCGGCTTTATATCTCAAAGTGTAATGTCAGACATGTATCCATACAAGTCTGTTCCGGGTTCGAACAGAATCGAAGGCACTTCTCACGAAGCCCTTGCAATTCCGGATAACTTTCAATCACGTCCGGACTTCCCGTCACAAAAGAGTGATATAAATCTCTATACCGGCGCGACTCAGTGCAGAGACATTCGATAGGTTGTCCTTTCATTTTCGAAAAATATCCGGTCTTCAACACCGGTCTTCAAATGCTATCCATATACGACGTATCACTATTCGGAATGAGTTATACGACCCAAAGGTCCTTTCCCGGCTAACCCGAATAGTGAGCGAAATATTTAAAAACAAATGGATAATGGGATTTCAATTAAGTCACAACTTAAACCCAAACTTTCTTTTCAAATGGTTTATCAAATTACCATTTTAATCTTTTTAACGAAAAGATTCAATTCACTAAGTTCACTTAATTTCACAAGGATTCATTCACAGATTTTCCAAATCGATTTCCATTTCAATTTAATTAACTCGTTAAATCTTTAAATCAAAGATTTAACTCATAGCTTTCAAAACAATTTCATTTCAAATGGTTTAAACAAAACATCATTTTAAATCTGTTAAAAATAGACAGATTTAATTCATAGCTTTTTAAAACAGTTCATTCATAACTTGGAAAAATAATTCCAATTCAATCTTGAAATTCCTTTAATTAAACTGGAATTTCATTTCTTATCTGAAAGCTTTTATTCCTTTGAAAACAACAGGTTTCATTTTGGAAATCTGATTCATTCATACGAGTTGAAATCCTTGGTTTAAATTCAAATTCCCAAATTAATACTTTTAAAATGGTTTAATTCATAGAAACACATTTATATCATCTTTTACCCCTAGTTTCCAAATCATAGATTTAATTTCAAGCTTGAATTCAAATTTAAATCAAATTATTTAAATTTTCAAAACTCGTTTAAGTTATTCAAAATAACTTTTATCTTTGAAATTCCATTTCAAAAGCTTTTTACTTTAAACCCAAATTTCTAATTTCAAAATCAATTGAAATTAAAATTTCAATTTCAAAAACATCAAATTTAAATTATCTGTGACTTAACCGATTTCCACGGGCAATCCATATGTGTGTGTGTAAAAGTGTGGTCTAGGGGTTTCACACACAATAGTGCAACATGATGAATCATCACATATCAAAATATAGGATATAGTTGATAAGCGATATAAATTATAACGCTTATCCTCATTCACAGATCACAGATATATATTTCACAGATAAGTAAAATACAGATCATAACATAAATCAGGGTATATCACAAAGCATCATATATCAGGGATATCAAACAATTCGACAATCAATAGAATTCAAACATTCATAGGTAAGGTCAGTTAATTATCTGATTTATTTAAATCAGATAAGTCATCAATCGTGGTTAATTAACATAAATTAATTTCAAATCATTTGACTTATTATCCTTTAATCATTTATTAATTAAATTAATTAACCTTAAATTATTTAATAATTAACCTTTAATTATTCAATTTTTCTTTAATTTATTTCCTTTAATTTATTCATTAATAAATAAATCAACCCTTAATTAATCACTCTTTAATTAAATCATCCTTAATTAATCATTCTTAATCAATTATTCTTAATTAACTTTAATTTATTAGAATATCCAACATTAATTACAATAAGTAATTAATCTCTTTATTAATTTCATTAAGTAATTAAAAGTTTAAAATTGATTATCTTAATTAATTAATCTTTAATAACTCATTAATTACAATTAAATTTTATCTTTAATAACTAATTAATTAATCCACAATTATTTAAATTACTTAATTACTAATCATTAATTAAATTCAAATCTCATTAAATTAATGATTCCTAATTATCCATTTATTTCTCCTAAATTAATTATCTTAAATCTTAATTTATTAATTTAACTTAATAATTACAAAATTTATTAATTCCATCATTAATTAATTAAAATTAGTTAATTATTTATTTTAATTATCTTACACATCCATAAATCCTCTTTTATTTAAATCAAATTATTTAAAGGGTAAAACATTTTCCTATAAATGATCAAATTCTTATTACAAAATTTTAGATTCAAACTGAATACAAAATATAACTTAGCAAAATTTAACATATTTTAAAATATACCTTTAACATTTTAAAGTTGTAAAACATTTTACTTTTATAAAACTTGTTTCTTTAAAACTAGGAGACAAAACTAAATTTGAATCCTCTCTTAAAATTTGGTTTTAAACTTTGTTTTAAAACTCTGATTTTAAATTTTAAATTTAAAACCTTGACAGGCTTTAAAACTGGCAACACAAATATGACCCGAGACTGCCCTGTTTTACTTCGAGTTCGACATGAAGTTTCCCCGAGTCAAAACATTTAAAACTCGAGCTGTCACGCGTTACCCCCTTCTTCTTCCAGTAACAATCCCCTGACCAAACAATGCACGCAAATGTCACCGTGCACGTGCACGGCAACCCAGCCTCCCTCCGATCATCGCTCAGACCTTCAGCAAGTCGACGTTGAACTCGACTACTCCCTCAACCACTCAGAAACAAAAATCAAATCGAAAATCAAAAACAAGCTTCCAGGTCGAAGTCTCGATATTCCATCATCATCGGAAAATTACCTCGTGCTGCCTCCCCTCTCCATTTGCGACCACCAAACGTTGCCTCCAGCTTCACCAACACGCGACGCTTCGATTCGCACCGGTGGCACATGGTCCGATCCACCCATGGTGGTGCGGCGATCCCGTTTACAACGTGAACCGGAAACAGTTCTTAAACCCTAGTTTAGATTCGAATTCACAATTAATGCAATAGAAAAAAATTTCAACATTTTTCCCGAACTCTACGATGATCAATCTTGCTTTAACCAAAATCCTAGCATTCGATTTCGATTCGATCACCAGATAATGATTAAAATGCTATTTTTGTTCATATTCAAACTGCACGTGAAATACTCAATTAAAAATCACCCAATTTGTTTTAAAAATATTGTTTTTGATTGTTAATCTGAGCTATATAACTGAATCGAGATCTTGCAACATTCGAAATTACCCAAAAATTTATATCTCTACTGTAAATCAGTTTACAGAGTCCATTGTTTAAATATTAACCCTAAAATAATTTCCAGGCCTCAAGTTAAGATTAAATGAATCTATCATTTTTGAATTTCCAAGCTAAATATGGTTTGTATGAAGAGATGTTAATTTAATTTTTTTTTTCATTTCTTTTACTCTGTAACTAGAAAACAGGAAGAACAGTATATAGGATACCCTGTACATCTACACATATATTTACCAAACCATGTTCAATGATAAACATATTCAATATCAAGAAACAGAGAATCATTTCAGTTAACTAAAAGATTTCAAGTTTAATGCTTACTCACTTGGAAAATTGAAAACAGAGAGTTTGCTCACCGATTTAAGAAGATGAACAGAACTTGCTTTGTTGTTTAGATTTCCTTGCAGTTTTGAATTTTGTTTAAAGCTTCAACTTGTTTTATTTTCCAGTCTGCAGACTTCAATTTATATTTGCTTCAGGTTGTTGTTTAAGGTTGAGATGATATCACTTCATTTTTTTTCTCTCCTTAGCTTTAAAATGAACGAACTAATGAGAAGGTTGATGTATAGGAAGTTTACAGGTGATAGGTTTATTTGTTTAAGCTGAGACTTTCCCCTTCTTTTGCTTACTGATGTGAATTACAACATACTTGCATTAATTGCATTGTACCCTGCATATTCTTCCCATACTTCAGCTGTACAAGTTGAAGAAATTCGTGTGGCTTCATTTATTAGCTTGTACAAACTCATATTTTATTTTGTTTATTCTTGAATTTCTTTTATACTTCTTCTTGCCTGAACTAATTTTCTTCCCAGGCTACACTTGCCTAGCTTGATCTAATTTGGTTTAGTTTTTCGGCTGATATAATATGCTTTGTTTTGTTTTGTTTACTTGAGTATATTTTTATTTGTTTTGGCCCTATTACTTTGAAATCTAGTGAAGTTCTATTTTTTATGATGTTGTCAAATTGTTAGTTACTTTATATTTTAAATTTATCTTACATATATAAATCCCTATTTCTAACTTAAACATTTTATAGTTGTTATGTTGTTTTAAATTGGCTAATGTGTTATGTTATATTTTACATAATTTGTTAACATATTATTTGAATTTTTAACCATGGATATCTATTTTATTTATTTGTTTAACTTAACATTTATTGCCTTGTACTTCTAGTTTAAATTTTAAATTATTATTAAATCATTTGTCTACAATTTAAATTCAAGTAAAATATATATATATATATCTATATATCTGATATTTTCAAATTCACTCATATATGCCCAAACACATATATATATAATATTTACAATATTTTTAAATTTAAGTGATTTATACCAAATATATTTGGATATCGGGGAAACTCGTATCTATTTACCGATAAATATTGAAATTTTTATTTAAAAATTTATTTAATTATTAATTTAAATAAATTAAAATTCGGGGTCGTTACAGAAATAAATTAGTAAATGAAGCTAATTAAAATAATGACATAAATTAGTTATAAATGGAAGATAAAATTTAATGTTCAAAGTTGAAAATAACTAAAAATTCATATGGAATGTGAAAACTAAATTTAATAGAAATAGATATAAACTTAAGTGATAAAGTGAAAATAAATAAAGAAGCCTATTAAATGCTTATACAAACTTAAGTAAGGAATGATGAATTCTCAATTTGAAATTGATATTACAAAAATATTCTAAGTAATATTTGAATGAATAAGTATCGACATTGGTAAAGAAGTCGATAAAATGTTTTTGGAAAGTTGTGATTTGATATTAGTGCTAAGCAGGATATGCAGGTAATTGATTTTGATTTTAGAAGATAAATTTGAATAGCTCGACAAAAATGTATGAGTTTAAATTTCTATATGAAATTTGATTGGGTTTTGATCTAGCCACTTGGCCTTTTGTTTTTCTTTTGGAAATTGAGGGCCGTAGAGGTGATTTTGTAGTAGTACCAAGCTAGCCGCGCAAGGAGACGCTGGCAAAATTTTGAGAAAATTTTGATAATTCAAAATTTGGTTTTAAATTTAAATTTGAATGGTTAAGCAACTGATATGGTATGGGATGTATGGGTAAGTTGGAAAGTTAAGAAGAGGGTTAGTGTGACTTTGATAAAAAGATTTGTTTGATAAATTGTTAAAAACTATTTGGAGTTGAGGAAATAGTTAATGGGTTATAGATCATTCTTCCTAACTAGTAATTTCGGGGACGAAATTTTTTTAAGGGGGGGGGGGAATGTGACGACTCGGAATTTTAGGCATTTGAAATTGAAATATTCAATTGATTTTAAATATTTAAAAGTTGATTTTTGACTTGAATTTCGAATACCACTATTTATTTGGCAATTAAATTATCGAATCAAACAATTTAAAAATGGGTAAAATATCAAATCTTCAGTTGTGAGCCTGTTAAAAATAATTTAAAGGGCCCCGAAAATCTACATTGATTATACTGAATATAATAAAAGCTTTTAAATTTAATTTGGAAATGTTTTGTTAAGTTTGAAATTTATAACGCTTAAATTGAATTTAATTAACGGAATTGGATAAAATATTGAACCTTGATCTTTAAGCCTGTTAAAAATATTTTAAAGGTTTAGAAAATTTATATTAATAATACTGAAGGTGATAGAACTTTTAAAATTGAATTTAAGGGTGTTTTGTTTAGATTTGAAATTTTATTGTTTTAATTGAATTTAAAAATAGCTTGCCGAGGCGCAGTCTCGAAATTTGACGAAACCAGTTCCGTAATATTGAATTATTACCGGATTCCAAATTTTGTAGCTTTCAGAATTAACGTGTGATCGTACGAGGTATAAACGCTTAGACGATAATTATCGATCTAATTTAAGTATCCTTATCTGAAAGAAATCAAATCACAGCCGAAATTCTTTCATCTCAGCCGACCCACCCTCTACAGCATCACGTACCCTTTGCCTTATCTCGGAAGCCAAAATCAAACGAAACCATCTCGTATTCAAAAGGGATAAAATGGCAGATACTTCAAAAATATATAAATAAAAAAAAGCAGAACGAAAATCTCGTTCTGAAATTACTTTCGTTTATTTGAATGGCCGTTCTCCCTCTATTTCCAATTTAACTAGGGCAGAGTTTCTTCTCGTTCAAATCGAACGAAGCCAACAGCTCCTCTCTTCGATTTGCGAACGTCTTAGGGCAGGCACAAGAGCAAGCGTGGGTTCATTGCGATGTGGGAGGCTGTCTGCAGTCGCGTGCCATCGAGAAGGGTAGAAGAAGCTGGCGCATACAATCGAACATCAGGCAATGGAGATGGCGGTCGATTTTGGGGTACTCGCGTTGATTTGAAGAGGACGAGGCGAGTGGGTTCGTACTCAGGTCGATGGAGACTCGCGAACACGTGAACTAGGGCAGTAGGTGATTGCCTGGGACCTGATTTCGGTGTGTTTTGGGCTGTGCTTGAGTGAAGACAGCTGTTTCCGAGCGGGGAGCGTCGATTTAGGGTTGCGATTCGGTGATCGAAGTGCAGGACCAAAGGCTGTGAAGGTAATTATCGAGTTTTTGATGTTTTAGATATAGATGTTTTGATGATATAATCGTTAACTTATAACTGCGATATTTAATTTAAAATACTCAGAGAGAGTTAATTTATTAAATTTCTGGATTTAAATTTTTACTGGAAAAGCTGAATGATAATTTGATAGGAGATTTGGAAACTTATTTTAGTTGAATCAATAACAGTGGAAAATTTAAAATACCAAGTTAACAATAAAAACTAGTCCACATTTTTAAGTTACTAATTTAATTTTAAAATAAGTTTATGGAAATTAATTTGTTTAACAAATTATTTAATTACTTTAGTCACAAGATAAATTGTTGGTTTAAACCCAAATTATGAGTTTAAAATAAAACCCTTGGTCAATTAAATTTTATCAAATGTAAAATTAATTGTTCGGTTAGTTCAAATACTTGTAAATCCTGTAATGTTTATACAAGGTTAAATTCTGAAAGAAATCAAGCCGGTGTGGATCGGATTGTAAATCTTTGGTAAAAGGTGAGTTAATCTCACTCATCTGGTTGCAATTTAAATTTAAATAGTTAAATTTAAAAATTGGTGAATGATTTGATTGATTTGATATGATAGAATATATAGTAGTATATATCAATATATATATATATATATATATTGGCATATATATATATATATATATATTGGAGTTGATATTCCCGCATTATATAGCGGATGAGACCCTAAGCGCCGCATAATAGCGGATGATTTTTATTTAAAACCCATATACCGCGATATTCCACCTCGAAGTGGAATTGGTATTGTGCTAACGTCTGTGGATGCAGGGAAACAGGTTGGAGGGATCCAACTGGATTCCTCAAAATTATTTAGATTATTTAATATTCTGTATTCTGAATATTTGATATCCTGCGATGATTGATATTGAATGATGTGGTTGATTTGAATTGTCCAGTATAACGAGTTATAAAATCTATGAAATTGAATTCTTGAAAAGAAATAAAAGAATAAAAATTTAAGTAAAATAATTCAAGGGAATTGGAATAAATTTAATAATGAATTGAAAATAAAATAAAAATAAAAGCGATTTCAAAATTCTAGTAATTATGGGGAAAGAAATTTTGGATTAACAGGGAAATAATAATGTTAAACTAAAGTGATATTATTTAAAAGGATAAAAGAATTTATTTTTTAAATTCAAGGGTTAAATTTAATTTTTAAATGAGGGATTTTGGAAAATCTGGATTGGTATTTTATTTAAAAAGGGTTTTTAACTCATAATTAAGAAGTAAAATCTGAGAGTTAATGTAATTTGAAATATATGAAGTAAATAAAAAAATTAATTTCAAAATGAAGCAAATTTGAAATCAATTGTAAGTTGATTTAAGTGTTGGAAGTTGGAATTTTAAAAGAGAAGTGGGAATTGGAATTTATGAACGAGTTTATAAAGTGAAATAAAATATCGGTGGATATTTGCAAATATAGATTCAAGGTGGGAATTTATAAGAAGTGTAATTTATTTAAAAATAAATAGTGGGTTATTTTTAAAAGATGTGAAAGAGAGGTGAATTTCTTTGGATAACCAAGTACGATTTCAGAAAACAATTTTATAAATTAAAGTTTTAATATTGTACAAAAAAAATAAAAAAAATATATAATATATGTTTTGGAAAACTTATTATTTCTAAATGATAAATTCCAAAGTAAATATTTTCAAAATTTATATTGTGATAATTGTATAAAAGTGACATGATATTATGTTTTAAAAAGAAGAAATTTGGTTTATATTTATAAAATGGATTTTATTTCAAATATTCTTAAAGTATATTTTTTTTATAAAGTATTAAAGTAGTTTTAAAAGTACTTTTATAAAGTATATTTATAATAAAGTGTTCTTTAAATTATTTTAAAATCTTAAAGTCTTTTATACTTGGTGTTTCCGTGGAACAAATATTGGGGAAATTATTCCGTGGAGGAATATGGTTGAAATCGTTTTCAAAGGGGTTTGAAAATAGAAATAATATCTTGTGAAGATATTTTGGAAATAATAAATAATTTGGGAAAATTATTTATTGATTGATGGATGTTATGGATGTTAATTGATTGTTAAATAACTGACTATTAATATTGGCCAAATGCGCTGATCGTTTCGAAGAGACCGGGATCAAGATTAATTTCTCGAAAACCACTTCGATCCGGTTTGTACGTTTCATGGGGAAACGAGTTTGATATCGAAGATAGAATGGGGTTTTCAGTTCCGTTCGAACCCGGAACGGACTTGTATGGACGAATGCTTTCGAAACATCGTCAGCGGACGATGGGCATTCTAAGTAAAACGTTCTATATAGGTAACGTTTACCCTCAAGCCTCATCAACCGGGAATGACTGAAATCAGGGGATATGCAGCAAGGGTTCGTGGGTAGCGCCCACTGGAGAGTAGGGTCATCCCTGCCTAGAGGCCCCTTTTATTTCCGCTTAGTGGTGCGGTTGCTGATCCCAACCGTGGGGTGATCTTATTCGGAATTGCCCATTGGTGATTCCGGCCTTGTGTTGCAGGGGAGTGGGCGTACTCCTCGGTACTGTGATCTAGGCCACGTACTGTGACAGGTGGTACCCCAGTGCCTAGTCATTCATTGGAAATCCATTCTCCCTACGTGCCTTGTACGGTTTTTGTTTGTATTACCCACTTTGTGGCTAGTATGCTGGAATTTAATAGATGTAACAATTTCAGCTATTTTAATAAGTATTTGTATATAGACACTATTGTAATATCAGAGAATTTTGATAAAAATGTTTTAGCTATCGTAAGGTAAAAACCCGACTTGTTTATTTGTGGCATGGTCTTACGAGATGCTTTTGTTTTCAAAGGACTTTGAAACTTTAATAATCAATTTGAGTGTGATTTTCTCATGTTGGTATTCCAGACTGACTCGGGTATTGTTTTATATGATGCTCGGGTCAGACCGGGTATTACAGATACAGGAAGGGATATCTTGGAGCTCAGGAGTCGACCTGGATGGCGATGCGTACTTTCGTACTTGTATAAAATATTCCGCTGTTTTGATTTTTGTATATTCTGTTGTGTAAGGATAGTTTATGATCTCTGTCCAGTTGTATGTTGTGTATACTCTGATGACCGTAATGTAATGTAATGTAATGTATAAATAGACTTGTTTTTGTGTAAAGGCTAGTTATTATATATTATATTTTATTCCGCTGCGATGTGAGATTCTGATGATGTTGTTTTATGTTTTTCTTCTTCTACCTCTTTCTTCTTAAACACTAATGGTTCAATTTTCCGGGACTGGAAGATCGGGTTGTTACAATATCCATATATTTTTATATGTTTATTGCTATAAAAAGCTAGAATAGTAAAAAGTTAAGTAACATCTTAAAAACTGGCCAAAACATCACTAGTGTAAGCCTCGTTTAGACTTGAATTTTGGACTTAAAGGGTTTGAAAAGATATTTAGATTTAACTATTTTCATTCATTCTTTTTACAAGTGTTTCCTAACTATTTGTAGAGAATATTAAAAGTAGTTTGAGATCTTTATGAATTTTTAAGAATTAGTTTTGAATTTTTAAAGAAGAGATATTTTGTTAAAATATATTACAAACGTGTCATTTTCAAGTTTTTATGGATTTTATAAACTTGTTATTCCAGTAATATTTGAGTAAATGTTCTAAAATCTATTATAAATTTTATATAGTATTTTAAAAGCATTTTAAAGTATATATAGTTTTTAGAAAAAGTTGTTAACTATTTTATATCTTATGTAATAAATATCTTCTAAAATGATTTACTTAATATCCAGTTTTATAAATAAATTACTATACACACACAGATATATATATATCTTTTCAAAGTGTTTTGAAGTATGAACAAAAGTTTTAGAAAGGGGTTAGTAATTGCTTAATGGCAAGATGGTTAAATTACTTAATAACTTATTTGAAAAGTAATTAACTACGCTTACCACTAAAAGCCGACGGAATAAGGCTTATCTATTTGTGGGAGTTAAGATTGATGTCAATTAGGGATGGAGCAATAGAGCTCTAACCTATCTGTTCCCTCTTGATCTAGAAATAGCAAGTTGGAAAATGTTAAAAACGTGTTAATCATGTTGATTTCTTATTGTTTGCCGAAATCATTAATACTTAGTTAACACTAAAAGTTGACGAGGTAGACTTATCTATTTGTGAGATTCAAGAATGAAGTGTCTAGGCAAGGCTTTGATGCAACCAGTTCTCTAACTTACCTGGATTCCCTCTTGAACGAGGAATAGTTAAGTTGGAATCTCAAAAATGAGTTAAGCGTACGAATCATGATTTCTAGAAGCAATCGTCTTTAGACTTGATAGTCAACTAGTCAAATACTTAACTTGACCGAATATGACTTAGATCTTTAAAATAAATGTATTCAAAGATAGAAACAAGTATAAGAATGGTTTTGTGTTTACTATGTTAATAACATTCATCTTAACCCTTTTTCATTTTACTTAGGGATGTAAGTAGATTTTAAAAGAATGATTTAAAGATAAGCATAAGCAAAATGGTTTTGGGTTTGTAGTGACAATATTTAAGTAGCAGTAGTCTTAAACCTTCTGAATGGATTGCGAAAGTACTTGGATCCTTAAAATGGAAATTTTAAAGTAAATTATAAGTATGGAATCTTTTAGGAAAAGATAGAAAAAGTAGAAGATATCAATAAAGTAGTTTTTAATTAATAGAAGGATTAATTAAATATAGGTGATTAAGTAGCATAAATAGAAAGGACTAATCAAATAGAGAAAATAGACCAAATATAACTCTGGGAATATCTAGAAGAAACACGAGGATTATATGGTACAGTTATCTTCTAAGATGTTATAATGTACGCATAAACTTGTCATGTTCTTCTAGGACAAATGATAAAGAAATCTATCCGCTCAAAAGAATAGGAGGTGATCTTCGCTCTTATATATTGTTTGTTTATTTCCAAGAGAACTAGAGTTGAGTTTACCAAAAATTCATCGATTGGTTTTGGAGCGTTCGGTAAGTGGGAAGAGTATACTTATATGAGATGACTCAAACCTGTAACCACTTCAAAACCACATACTTAACTTATGTCCTTGAAGCCGTAGAGAAGTGGAATGTTATAAAGTTAAACTATTTATCCTAAGGTTAAATTCAAGGGATAGTCAGCATTAACATTCCAAATGTTGCTATCTTGTGGGACTGTCTCTCTTGAGGAGTATTCCAAGAAAGAGAATAGCGTTAGCATTTGTAGGAGGACTTATGTGGGGAATTTATATGGAGGATGAAAATCTGTTCGAGATGCTCGAATCCATGTAGTGATTCGTGATCTGTTCGAGGTGATGGAATCCAATTGGAGATTCTTGAGTTGTTCGAGTGATGAAGACTCGTGTGAAAAATGCCGAACATAGTCTCGACGTCGGAAAATGACTAAAACTAGAGAAGGATACACAACCTCGGGTTTAACTTACCCATGTGGATATATCAACTCCATGTCTAGAGTATGCTTATCGATATGTTGGGCATGGGAGTTTTTGATACTTGGTATCACACAGTTCATCGTTGGGCCAGTGTGTTTACCTTAGAGTATATCCTATCTTGAGATGTAATATACTCAAAAGGAAGTTTTTGATCCTTGTCATGGCGATCCGCTTTAGTTTACTGGAGGTGTCTCCGTGGAAAATAATTGATATACGAACGTTCCTTAGTGGTATAGATTGTAACCCATTATTGTTATGGCATTCCACAATAACTATTTGATATGATTTATGCTACACTATAGATTAAACATATAACTATTTGTTAAACTTAATGAATGGTTGGTTTCTTTGTAGGAAAAACCGTTATGGGATTCCATGCGATCTAGATGGTTACTGTTATATGTCACTTTGTTTCTTGAATTTCTTACGCTGGTTTACCAAATCGATTAGGGTGTTACTTTATTATAATGCTCAGGTCATCTCTGTGTATGTTTCCAGATTTAGCTTTGGATGCTTTGGAGCTTATGGAGAAGAGTTAGGAGATTATCTACCATAGTATTCTTATTTCTATTATAATACTGATTGTATATATTAGTATTATGAGGACAAACAGTTATAATCATCCTAGCTGATGATAGTACTTAGGATTTAGTAACTCTAATACTTCTGTATTCAAAGTAACCCTTTGTACCATTCCTTTGATATTATATATTATCGTATTATTATGAGATTTTGATGTTGGGTTCTTCATTTCTTATTCTATTCTTCTTTGTTTTCTTTTATATTACCGTAACAATTCGTATTTTCAGCACTTGGGTGCTTGGCACGCGAGTACAATTGATGTATTAGTGTCAAGATTTGGGGTTCGAAAAGATGAGTCATTACACATAAGAGTGAAGATCATCTCCTAACCGGATTGGGTTGGATTTTCTTATCATTCGTCTTAGAAGAGCAAAATGAATTTATGCATACAATATAGCATCCATGAAGATAACTGTACATAAAATTCTCGTGTTTCTTCTAGATATTTCCAGAGTTATATTTGGTCAATATCAACAATAATGAGAATGACTACATAAGGGAAACTAAGCGTCGTATATTATCCATATGCAAGTAACACACCAATCATAATCAAGGCACACAAGCACGATCAAGTCATATAAACGACTTCTAATCCACTTTTTATTTAATTAATCCTTTATTAATGAAAACCTTTTTATTAGTAAAACCCCTTTTTATCTAATAAAGTCCTTTCATTAATTAAAACTTCACTTATTAATCAATTTCACTTTTTAATTAAAACTCGATTATTAGTTTCTACATATTTCAGTACTCTCGAAGGTATTCATACATTTTATCTCAATGGCATAAGTATATTTACAAATCAACAACAAGTTTTATTTATTTAAAACACCATCAAAGAGGTTAAAAATGAATGTCACTCAACCATTATTACTATAAACCATGTTGCTCTTTTATACCTTAAAACTTATACATTTCTATCTTTTTCCAAAGATTCATTATTATCTTTATAATTCCATTATTAAAGATCTAAGTATTTCTCAAAATCATTCAATAATATTTTACCACTTTAAAATATTGTTCACAGGTTTAAAAAAACAAATGTTACTAAAATATTATTTACAACAAACCCAAAATACTTCGCCTAATCATTATCTTTAAAACTCTCTATAAAGATCAAATTATATTTATGAGGGTATAAGACAATTGCTGCTTAAATAATGTTATAACAAACCAAAAACAATTTCTCTTATTATTACTTTAAAATATTCCACATTAAAGTCAGAATTAGAATCCTAGTTATAATTAATTATCTCTACATTAATTTAACAAATTAATGTACTTTCACTTCTTCACAAAACCATTCATTTAAACACAAGTGTTGAAATCCAGATTTTCTGACTTTATAAAAGGCTAAACTAACTTTCTCCAAAATTTATATATTTACTGAAAACCTTTATAAATGATATTATTTTACATAAGCTTTAAATTTCTTTAATAAAAAATTTAACAAAATTTCTAAAAACTATTTATACTTAAAATACTTATAATATGGTTTAAATATTTTATTTAAATCATTACTTTAAAATACTCTTATTTAAAAACCATATAAACATGTTTTATAATTAAAAACCCTTTACTTTGAAATTCAGAAATAATTATAAAACATATCTAAACTTTAAACTCCTAATTAAAATACTTTAATAACTTTTCATAATACTTTAAAGGATTTAGGAAAATATCTAAAGTTAAAACCTTTTTTACTTTACTAAAAACCAAGATTTTCAACAACACTTTATTTCACTATTTCAATAACTTTCCAAACCAAAATGTCAAATACACTCAAAACATGTGTATATAACAACTATATGTATATATATATATATATATATGTGTGTGTGTGTCTGTGTTCCGATAATATTTACATATAATCAATTTAACTACTGTTAAATACAGGGGATTTCAAGTGCATTTATAGCGACCATTTCGCTTCAAACAATCACATGTACCAAAGCTTTCCACACAACAACATTATCAAACATGTAAATAAGTCAAGGCCATGATACATGTTTTAGAGAATTAAAAGATAGATCATGCTGCATATATTGTTGTCATTTACTTTCAAAAGCAACAAAGGATCCAAAAATAATAACTTGCATTATTGTAGATTTTAATTTAATATATTGCACAACATAACACAATTTCACACGCAACAATATATAAATAAACTGGTAACTAATCTCACCCAAGCCCAAACCAATTTTAGACGTAGATAATCCTGATACGTGTGCAACAGCAAAGACGACATCTCGAACTGACCTCGCAAGCCAAATTAGGAGTTTTATAAGAAATTAGGTTAATTATTAATTAGTTAACTTTAATAAATTAAATAACTAACTTAATTACCTTTTAAATCTTCTTTCCTCCCCTCAAATTGATTTCTAGTACACAAGAATATTGCACATGCACCATTGTCGTGCACCTCAACCATCCTCCCTGCTTCTTCGGACCACTTGAGAACCTTCGACCATCACCAACCAATCGCTCATGCTATTAGAAATCGAACGCACCCAATGCCATAAAGTTCGATCACCATTCGATGATTAACCCAAACCCTTGACCACAAGTTAACCGACGTTCCCCTACCCCGGCTACCTCTGGCCATCACCATTAACTTCGAGCTGCTCTCCAAGATGAGCCACAACATTATGGCCATTATGCCGCCTCAGGTCCGTGCCATCAAATCGTGACCTGACATGGCTACATTGCAATGCCAAAGTTGCGATTCAAGAATTGCAACCGCACCTCCAATCAAGGCCACCAATTCACTCGCCATTGTCCCACAAGCACAACGCCACTCATCCCATCGGCTATCGTTGCTTACTGCACCACCAATGTTGATCCCTAGTTTGACTGTAAATGTTCGAACACCCCTAACCACAACCTCACCCATCAATGCACACACTAATACGAAGCCCCCGACCACACGAGTTCACCAATCAAACGACGTTGAATTTCGTTAACCCTAGCTCTCAAAACAATCGAAAGAAGAAGAAGGGTAATGGCGTTTGATTTTGTGAAGAGTAGGAAAAGAGAGGTGTGAGAAAGGGTTAAGTGTTGAGGGTTATTTATAGTAAAAATTATATTATTATTTTTATTTCTCTTTTTAATTGTTGTGCGTGTCGAGCTTGCATGATCATACAACCTGTCCGAGCATCATGAAAATCATTTGCACAATCGCCTTATTATTTTAATTTCGATGGTACTAGTTTCGTCAAAATCCAAGATAGTGCCCTGGAATGATAATTTCACACGTTGATTAAAAATAATTATTATTTAAATAAGTTTAGTCACTTTAATAAAAAAAATTAAAGATTTATCATTATCACTTATTATTACAAAAAAGTTTAATAAGCTTTTGAAATCATTTTTATTCCCCTTAAATATAAGATTAAATATTTAAATAATCCCGATATTTTCTGTAAAGTGTTCGAAAATCTAAGTCAATACACCGCCTGTCTACCAAGCCTGTTTTGAAGTAAAACAAATTTTAAATTTAGAAAGTAAAAATTTAACTAAATATTTTTTTTGTAAATGTTACAAAATAATTTCAAAATAATTTCAAAAACTTATAGATTAGATTTCGAAAATTAATTAGATTAATGAATTAAATAACTAATTAAAATGTTAATTAATTAAATTAAATAACATATATAATGATATATATTACATTATCTTGAAATGTTTAAAGTGATGTATGTATATATGTAATTTTTGAAATATAATAAATTAAGATAGTTTAATTAAATAAATTAATTAAATATTAATTAATAAATAATAAATAATGCAATGCATATAAATTGAGATATGTATATATAACTATAAATGTTATAGAGTACATATTCAATTTAAAATGTTTAATTTAAAATATATAATAATTAAGATTTAATTAATATATTTTTTCTAGAAAGGTACTTTATTATACAAAAATTCATACACTTCCATAATATGTCTCATTAAAACCTTACAACCCTTCTAACCTAAATGAGCCTCGTAAAGGAAAAGAGTACATATTATTTCCATATATTGACGTACGATGGAAATCATTTGAGTTCAAAAAAGGGGCAATAATTCAAATAAGTAGAGCATAAGTAAATGAGAGAAGTCTCTCAAAACTACTCATATGAAAAATTCACCCTAAAAATGAGAAAAAAATATAAAATAATAAATTAGCTAGAAAAAAAGCTGTGGCCCCAACTCTTTGTCTCTGAACACTTCATATTGACTTAATCACTTCCATTAACTTTCCTTTCTTCTATGGCAAAAAAATCAACCGATTAAATGAGGAAAAATTCAACAAAATGCAGACACAACTCAAATAATCAGAGTATAGAGCAAACTGATGATCATGCTGGTAGGGCAACAAGGCATCAATATAACTTGTTACTGATTTAGTGTTAATATGACACTAAAATCAGTAAACTTAAATTCTTTACCTTTATTCACTTCTTGCTTTATGTTTATTTACATAAGTAGATCTCTACAACCTTGCATAATTAGCTTAGATCTAAGACAACTATTGCATATGAATATCTTTAAAAATGTAGAATTTCTTTTGCACCAAATATTCTAGACCGTAGAAGTGATAGTTATTTAATAAGATGTTTGTAACTCTTTGAACCTAGTATATTAGGAAGGAAGTTGAAAATCTAGGTAATGTCATTGTTGTTAGTCTACTGCTTGTCTAATTTATGCTTGATGTTGTTCCAATTTGATTGGTGCATGGGCATTTAAAATATAGGTGATATTTGTCTGGAGAATGTAAGAGACATAAGTTGCAATTTGATCTACGTTATTGTTCCATTTGCTGGTTCTGTCTTTGGTGTTTAGTTTATTCAATCTAGCCAAAAGAGTAAATAGGGACATTTTAGGATCGCATTTATTTTCATAAATAATACTACACCAATTAAATTCAAAGTATCTAGTTCTAATGTGATTGCAGTGTTAGATGTGATACCAATTTCATCGGAGAAGATAATGCTAAGGTAGAAATAGGAGTCCTTGAAGCCACGGTGTTGCGGAGAAGCTTGGAGGCCGAACCAGAAGTCTGGTTCAGTGGAGGAAATGCCAGACCAATGGTATGGTCAGGTGGAGTTCGTTCGGTGAGAAAGTGACCTCGTTCGGTGGAAGACCGGACAAGAATTTTGGTCCGGTGGTAGTGCTTTGATCGGCAGTGAAGGCAAGAGGAAGTCTCGTTCGGTGATGGGAGATTCCGGACCAAAGGTTTGATCCGGAGGTGATTAGGAGATGCCGCTCCAAATATCTCGTCTGGTGGTGATGTGATGCCGGTCCAGACTTTCCGCTCTAGATATTTCGTTCGGTGCTGAAACATGACCGAACCAACGATTGCCGAGCCAAATGCTATTGTGCTGTTTGTCGGACCAGATGTGTCGAACTAAACCTCAAGGCTGCTATATAGCAGCTACCCCTCCTCATTTCTTCACTCTATAAATAGTGGAGCTTCTGGACAATAATGGAAGCCATCCTAGAGAGCTGAAATTCTGTAGAATTTTATCTGTATTATAAATTAATTTTATGTATAGCCTCCAAAATTGAATCAATCTTGTAACTCTAATCTTTCAGTGATTAATAAAATCTCCTCTTCCCAAGTGGATGTACACTGCCTCGCGGTAGTGGAACCACTATAAATACCACTGTTATTTATTTTTATGCATTGCATTAATCTGCGACTGTCTATTCTGGTGTTTATCTCGGTTTGTTTTGTCTTACTACAATCACGATCCAGTTGTTTTCCTCTGCTTTGGGTTTTTTTATTTCCTTAGACTGATCATCTGAAGGGATTTTCCCTAACACCTAGGATGACCTCAAATCAAAACATCCACTAGAATTGGGTAGCCATAACCAAAAGTCCGTATCAACATTGTGATGGAGTTTAATACTCTGAATTGTTTAAACTATTAAGGTAGGCAAACAGCTTAAGTTTCTTCTCCATTCAATATCACTTAGGCGAGAGACTTGCCCTTTGGGGCCACCAGTCATAGTAAGATATTGCCAACCTGAATTATCAGTTAGTGGTGAACCATTTAGCCATGGATCATACCATAAATTAATGCCCTCGCCATTGACTATCTTTCGATCAACCAAACCTTTACACCATTATCTTGCTTTCAACATAGTTTTCCATGTGTTTGAAGCATTATTGTTCACCTAAATAACCCATAAATTCTTATTGGTATAGTATTTATTATCCATCCGTTTGGCCTAAAAACTCTCCCCTTGCAAGAATTTCCAGACTAGTTTGATAGCTATTGATTTGTCCACATTATCTAATCTCCAAATAGCAAGATCCACTTTAGATTTTGTCTTGCACACTGAGTCCCATAACATTCTATATGATTTTGGTCTTCATATGAAGTCAAAGAAAATAGAATTTAATCCATTTGTAATGTCTATTGGAAATTGATAGAATTGCATCCAAAGTTGAATCAATGGATAGTTAATTACCTTTATTATCTCTATTCTTCCACTTATATTTAGTTGCCTACTAGAACAATGATTGAATTTCTTATTTATTTATCAATAGGTGGACTAAAGTCTCTAGCCTTCAATTTGTGGTGTGACAAAGGGATTCTAAAGTAAATAATAGGCAGGTTCTCAATTTTCTCCTTTAATGATGTCTGCATCGTTACCTGTAGCCCCTTTGCTAAAAAATAAGCACATCTTATGCTCATTTATAAACAAACTTGTATTTATTCCAAAAAATGCATGAATTTTTTAATGTAGAAATCATATTCTATAGTTTTCATAGCCATTATTAAAACATCATTAACATATAGAAGGTGATTAATAATAGGCTCGGTGTAGGTAATTGGCAGCAAATTTCCCAGAATATGTTCTACTTAAGTTAAATGGAGAGGTACTCCATAGAAATTAAGAACAAATAAGATGATAAAGGGTTACCTTATTTCAAATCCTAGTTACTTTTGAAAATGACCATAAGGTGAACCATTGAGTAAAATAGATAAAGTTGAGTTGAGATGCATCCATTAACATTTGCATATTTTTTAGTAAATCCCATATTTATCAGCATGTGATGAATGAAGCCTCTATTTATCTTATCATAAGCTTTATATAAATCAATTTTTAGACATAAATTGCTTGAGTTCTTTCTATTAAAGGATCTGACCACTTGACATGCCAATAGAGAGTTTTCTACAATTATTCTTCCAGGGATAAAAGCATTTTTATCTATGGAAATTAATTCATTTAAAAATTCTTTTATCCTACTACATAATAAGTTAGCCAGAATCTCATATGAAATATTACATAATGATATTGGTTTATAATAAGAGTAAAAGGATAAGATTTCTTTGGAATTAGGTAGATAAAAGTTTGGTTTATTTCTTTGAATATTTTACCTGGTGCCTAAGTTCTAAGCATAGCATACAAAACATCTGTTTTGATCTGTCCCCAATAAAATTTGAAAGTTTTAACATTCATTCCATCTGGTCCAGGAATACTATTATCATTAATTTGAAATAATGCATTCTTGAGATCTTCTAATTGAAAAGGTCATTTTATGTTTTCTTTGGCGTTTCCAGTTAAAATTCTTTTGCACACTATGTCTGAAAATTAATAATTTAAATTATCTAAATTGAACAAGTCCGAAAAGAATATAATGGCTTCTTATGAAATGCTTTCTGATGCTGATTTCAAATGTCCATTTTCATCCAGGATACATTTGCATCTATGGCCATGTTTAGGAATTTCCATTTTACTATGAAATTTTTTGAAGTTCCATCACCCTGGGTTAACCAATTTAATTCCAACCTCTGAGAATTTTCTACATTAATTTTCCTCATGAAATTTGAAATATGCACGGTTTTTTGACCATATTGAATAGCTAATCATTATCTTAAGGATTTTGAATAAGTTGATTATAGAGAAGATTTACTTCATTATTGATTCTTTCACAAGCTTGCTGGCAATACTCTTTATATTTCTCCATGCTTTTGGTTCTTATTTAGCTGAATTTAATTTGGTGATAAGAATAAATAGAGCACTACCCTAAACATTGATATTTAATGCTTGCTCAACTATGTCTTTGTATTCTAGATATAAACACCAGGAGTTATTAAATCTGAAGGGATGTGACGCCCCACCTCTATACTCACACTAGCCAAGAACACTACAGAGTAATGTCGTCGACTATCACGAAGAATAAGGCTATTGAGGAGCGACCATCTGTGTAATTTCTTTGTGCGAGTATCGACATGTCAGATAGTATTACAATCCGACATATCAATTACAAACTCAAAACTACTACACAGTGGCTATGTGTTCTTCGGAAATAAATATAAAATAAACATAACACAAATCAGTCATAGATATTCATATCACTAAGGCGGAAACAGATATGAATATAACACATAGAAGTGTACATCAAAGTAGTGGTCATACAAGATCCACTACATCACAAAAGAATAGGTATAAATGCTAGACAAAAGAATATGTATACATCAAGGACTCTCTATCTCGAATGTATAAAAACAAAAACTACTAAGCTAAAGTAGTTAGCCAAAATTCAGATGACGGTCCCTGATAAGAAGTCAAGTAGAAGCACCTGAAACACCTCGGTCTGACCCGAGTATTATTTAAGAAGAAAAATAATAAACGGATCAGTCTAGCAATAAATATCATATAAGATGAGATAGGATAAGAGATATGACAAATATATATGATAACAACAAAAATCATACAATATCTCAAATTTTCTCATACACCAAAAAGAATGTCATATTCTTTATTTTTATTCACCAACTCACTAATATTGATAAAGCTTATCTAAGCAAATCACAAATATTGGTGAAACACAAATTCCAGAAATCATCAATTAGAAATCCAAAAAACACAAAAGGGGGAGGCCTATCACAAACGGGAGCATGAAAACTCACCAACACGTGTATCACAAATGGGACGCTATCCCATGAGTCGCTAACCCATAGAGCTGGTGTAACGACGTAGTACAACGGTATGCTCGAGGAACCTGAAACTCAAATAACCCGGAACAACGACGTAGTACAACGGTACGCCCGATGGACCGAACTCCATAAAAAGACCATGGGTCGCTAGCCCATAAAAATGAGACGAAGCTCCAAAGAACGGGTTACAGTCCCCTACACGGACAAAAGACATCGCATATCGCTAGTCTAAACCATAAAATGATCATCATTGATTAAAAAAAGTGTAAATTACGCTAAGCTAGTAAATAAATGAGTTTAGCTTTATGTCCCTTAACCACTAGCTTAACTTAAATATTTACAAACAGATTGTAGATTTCCACTCGAAAATTGTCACAAGATTTCAATCGAACAAGTCTAAGAATTAACCGACGAAGTAAACGCAAGCGTTTCATACCACTTGTTTTGCTAAGTCGTTTAATTGGATTTCTCGAATGAATGAGATAAAGGTTTGTATATACTAATAGATTGGAAAATGGATTTAAAAATGAGCTTTGTATTAAAAGTAACGTTGAAATCATTTTTGTGAAAGAGTTTGACTATTTGCTACCAGTATAGTAACCTTTGTATTTTAAAGTAACAAATCATAGAAATGATTGTAAAAACAATCTATCACTTAAAGTTCACATTCGACGACGTGAATTAAAACCATGAAAATATATATCGAACCCATCAAATGGATATTCCCAAAAATCCAGAAAAGGAAGTCATCAAAGTCGATAATAAATGACAACAACCAACCGGATCAACAAAAATCGATTCAAACGTAAATTTACATAAAAATAGAAAAATTGGCTGATTTTAACAGCACCAGACGTCTGGTAGTTCTCCCCAGACGTCTGAGCTGAAGGTTTGGAATTTTTTCAAATCACTCAGATGTCTGAGCTTAAGGTCTGGAACTTTAATCCCTTTGACTCAGACGTCTGAGTGTTTTACCAGACGTCTAAGCTAAAGCTCAGGGCAAAATTTGCCCAGGCCATTGATGGCCAATTCAACTCGGAAGCGATTGAATGAGCGACGTGGGCTAAGGATTTATGCCAAGCGACAACCCAACCCTATAGGCTCTTCAATACAGTCCCAACAACATGTCCAAACATCCATAGTAGGATTTTCATAGATTTTGACTTCAAAATACCAAAAGTTGGAAAATTCACCAAGCCAATTCAATTCAAAAGCAAATGAACATGAGTAGATGTTAGGAATTCATACCTAACAACAATGATAGCTATAGAGATAGATGTGAGTTCAAGAACTCACCTTTAAACTCAAAAACAACAATTGAAAAGCTCTAAAACAAGGAAAGATCAATTCCTCTTCAACAACACCTCTAGAATCTCCAATCTAGTATCACATGCAAAGATTTCCTAAATTAAGTTATAGGAATTAAAGATAATTGGAGAGAGATTGAGATGGAGAAGATGAAGAGGATGCTTACCTAAGCTTCTCCTTGATTTTGGAACTTGTATTTGAATTTCCTAATAATCTAGAGTTTAGGAATTTTGACTTCCTCTCTTTTCCCCCATTTTTCTTTAGGGCTTGAGTGTTAGGAAATTGTGGAATGAATGAATGAAGAGGAGTGAAGTGGGAGTTGTTATTGTAGAGGAGTTGGATTCTTTATTAGGTTAGTGGGTTGAAACCTAAACCCAAAGCCCCAAATGAAAATATCAAAATTCTAATCAACTCCAAACATATCGATGTTTATACTCAAAAAGGTCGCAAACGCCGTTTTGGACTCAATGGAAGTAGTCCCGAGTCTGGATTCAAACGTTTACAGAAAGTCACATTTCAGACTTTACATTCAACTAATGATGCTATATTTAAATAAAACATTTAAATATATAATCGTAAAATATGCGAGTTGTTACAGACTCCCCTCCTTAAAGAAATTGCGTCCTCGCAATACTTAAGAAGAAAATAAAGAGTAACAACCACTTTAAAGCATAATAACACAAAAGAAAAATTTTAAGCGAGAAGTTCACCTTAAAGAGCACGAGAGAGTAAGTATGAATGTGTTCGCTCGATGAATTCTCTAGATTCCCAAGAGCAATCCTTAGGATTTGAGGACCATTGAACTTTCACAAGTGGAACATATTTATTTCGAAGGTGTTTAACCTCCGTAGCAATGATACGAATAGGATGTTGCGCATAAGTCAAATTAGGTGAAACTTCAATTTCTTCAATAACACCGGGCTTAAGAATAGAATTGGAATCCCTAAGGTATTTTCGTAGTTGAGAGACGTGGAATACATCATGAATAGCAGAAAATTGAGCTGATAATAAAAGACGATAAGCCACGGACCAAATGCGTTCGGTGATGGGAAATGGACCAATATATCGAGGTGCTAATTTTCCCGAACGACTGAAACGCACAACACCTTTCATAGGTGAAACACGAATGAACACCAAATCTCCCACAGAAAATTCTAATTTTCTTCTTCGGTTATCGGCATAGTATTTTTGTCTACTTTGAGCTTCTCTCATCCTATGATGAATGAGGTCAATCTTTTCTATGGAATCATGAATAAAATCTAGACCTAAAACCAACTTCTCACCAGCTTCAAGCCAACAAGAAGGAGATCGACATGGCCTTCCGTAGAGTGCCTCGAAAGTTGCCATACCAATACTAGATTGGAAGCTATTATTGTAAGAAAACTCAACAAGAGAAATATGATCTTCCCAACTTCCACCAAAATCAAGAATATAAGAACGAAGAAGATCTTCAAGAGTTTGATTCACACGCTCGGTTTGTCCATCAGACTGAGGATACTAAGCGGTGCTAAAATTAAGCTTCGGTCCTAAAGCTTTTTGAAGACCTTTCCAAAATCCACTAGTAAATAATGGATCACGATCGCTAACAATAGAAGTAGGAACTCCATGCAATTTAACAATTTCTTTAACATAGAGTTTGGCCAAAAGAGGTATGGTCCGATTGGACCGAACGGGAATAAAATGGGCGGATTTTGTAAGTCTTTCCATAATCACCCATAGACTGTCATGACCCGAACGAGAACGGGAAAGACCATCAATAAAGTCCATGGAGACTTGATCCCACTTCCAAACTAGAATGTCTAAAGGTTGCAATAACCCACCAGGCTTTTGACGCTTAGCCTTAATGAGTTGGCAAGTAATGTAACGCTTAATGAAGTTAGCAATATCATATTTCATCCCATCCCAATAATAAAATCGCTTCATGTCCGCGTACATTTTACTACTACCAGGATGAATGGTAAATTTAGAATGATGAGAATCTTTTAAAATGTCTTTACGAAGATCACTAATATTTGGCACGATAATTCTACCAAATTTTCGAATAGCATCAATATCAAGTCTTTCAAACCATCAACCTTATTATTATCCCTACAACTTTGGCTAAGAAGAGCCAATTTAGGATCTTGCTTTTGAGCTTCAAGGATGCGGTCTAAAAGAGAAGGATGAGCCTCAAGGCTACATAAAACAAGTGATGAACATGAATCAGACTCACGATCTCGAATCTCACAAGTAGACAATGTCACGAGATCATTCCATTCGGATATCATCATGGAAACAAACGCTTGTTGCTTATGACTAAGGGCATCGGCATCACGATTTCCCTTTCCGAGAGTATAAAAAATGTCAAGGTTATAAGATGCAAGGAATTCGAGCTAACGTTGTTGACGCAAATTAAGTTCCTTTTGAGAAAATAAATACTTCAAAGATTTATGATTGGTGTAGAGAACAAATTTATCTCCCAAAAGATAATGACGCCAAATTCTAAGGGCAAAAACAATGGCCGCGAGCTCTAAATCATTAGTGGTATATCTAGTCTCGGCAGGCATTAATTGCGTAGAAACATAAGCAATAACACATTCCTTTTGCATGAGAACGGCTCCCAAACCAACACGACTAGCATCGGTATAAACAGTGAAGTCTTGGTTTCCTTCGGGAATTACAAGAATAGGAGCATCGAAAAGGAGTTCTTTTAATTTCTGAAAAGCAGCTTCACATTTGTCTGACCAAATGTACTTAGCTCCCTTCTTTGTCAAACTTCTAAGAGGTACGAAAATTTTAGAAAAGTCTTTTATGAACCGACAGTAATAGCCCGCCAATCAAAGAAAATTACGAATTTCCGTCACACTCTTCAGTCTCTTCCAATTTTGAATCCCTTCAATCTTTTAAGGATCCACGGAAATTCTGGATTCGGAAATAATATGTCCTAAGAATTTCACACGGGATTGCCAAAAGTGGCACTTAGAAAATTTTGCTCTCAATTGATTGCTCCTAAGAGTTTCCAACACAATTCGAAGATGTTTTTCATGATCTTCCTCGGTTTTAGAATAAACAAGAATGTAACGACCCGACTTCCTATGCCCAGAAAGTCGCATCATTATGAAGAAAGAAAGGGGTAGAAAATAGAAAAGAAGAGAAGAAAGAAAGAAACAACAACAACGATCTCACAGCGGAACGAATAAATTATATTAATAACATAAACTATTACATAGTTTACAACAATTTACAGAGTTACACAGCATATACATCACTTACTAGACAGTTATAAACATCTGTCTATACATTACAACTCAAATACAAGACAAGACACTATCACAGATATCAACACAGCGGAATACTATATCTACGAACGCCGAAGCCTCCTGCTCCATTGCTCCTCCAAAATATTCGTCAAAGCTAAACCTGAATCCCTTGGCTACTCGTAAAAATTTTAGTACCCAAGAGTTTATAAAACAGAAATAAACACTTGGGTCAGACATGGGTCTGGTGTGAGTAAACGGGTTAAAATTGTTTAACTTCAAAACCTTTTGAAAACAAAGGTATCACGTAAGACTTCCCACACATAAACATGGAAAAGTTTTTACCTTACGCTAACCAAAACATTTGATAGGAAATCCAGTTATATTATAATAGGGTCTAGGGTTTTCAAGTAAAATACAGAAATAGCTGAAATGCTTACATCTCACATTCCAACATAGTTGGGCACAACTAATACGTACGGCACTTATTGGAGTTTGGATTCCATACAATGGCAGGGCTACTGGGGTACCGCCCGTCACAGTACGTGGCCTAGATCACCGTACCGAGGAGTACGCCTGCTCCCCTGCAACACAAAGCCGGAACCATCCCTTACTGGATAATCCCGAACAAGACAATCCCGTAGTTGGCGCGACCAACCACACACTAAGCCGAATAAAAGAAAAGGGACCTCTAGACAGGGATCTATCTTGCTCTCAGTGGGTGCTACCCACGAAGCCTTGCTGCACCTCCCCTGTTTTAGCCATTCCCGGTTGATGAGGCTTGAGGTTACGATTACCTTTAATCAGAACATATCACTTAGAATGCTCATCGTCCGCCTGACGATGTGCTGAAAGCATTCAATCCATACAAGTTCGTTCCGGGTTCGAACGAAACCGAAGGCATTATCTCGTTACACTCGTTTTGGAATCACCCTCAGAGTTAACGACAATAACCCTTGCACTCTGAATCTTCATCTTCACTTGAGATTCACGACCTATCGTAAATTTGGATCGATGTGGTATTCGGGTCTCCAGACCTGGAATTCCGGTATACGGAAACCCGATCCCGGTCTCATCGAAATCCAAAACGTATCTTTTAAGGGCCAAGTTGTTTTAAGGTTAAAACAATTCAATTCTTATCTATATGCACAAAGATAGATAATTCAATAGATAATCTACATTATCATCTCAAATAGATAGTTCACATTATCATTATAATTCAACCAAACATCCATATCATATATCAATCATATCTCATCAGAGATATCAAACAATGAAATACATTCAATCTCATTCATCCATTCTTAAGCAATGATTTATATCATCTAATTAATTTAAAGTGAATTAAACTAATTACTTCATTCTATAAATCCTGCTTACTTAATTATTAATTAAACCAATCAATTAATCATTACTCTAAGTATCCATCTTAATTAATCATTCCTGATTAATAATCCTTTAATTACTTTAAGTAATTAATACTTAATTAATTTCACAAATTAATTATCTTAAACCATTCAGTAATTAATCTTTAATTACTTCATTAATTAATTAATTATACTTAATTATCTTAATCCTTAATTAATTACAATTAATTAATTACTTTAATCACTTATTATTGATTAATTAATTTTAATTAATCAATTCTTAATTATATCATTAATTTTATTAATTAATGATCCTTAATTTCTCTTAATTAATTATCTTATTTAAATTAATTACATTTAATAATTAATTAGTCACATTTATTAATCACCTTTGATTAATCTCATTTAGTAATTAACTTCCCTTAATTACTCCACTTCATAAATTAATTACTCCTTAATTAATTATCCTTTAATTAATCCTTTGATTAATTATTCAAAGTAATTAACTCAAATTACTTTCATTATTAAATCTCCTTTAATTAATTACATCCAGTAATTTACCTTTAATTACTTCCTACGTAATTACACTTCATTAATTACATCCAGTAATTACCATTAATTTAATCTTTAATTAATTAATCTCTAATTTCTTTCATTAATTAATCTCCAATTACTTAATTAATTATTCTTTAATAGTTAATTAATAGACCTTAATTATTAATTAATATCCCTTAATAACAAATTAATCCATCCTTAATTACAAGTTGATTAATCCTTAATTAATCTTTAATTACAAATTAATTATTCCTTAATTATTAATTAATAAAACCTAATTATTAATTAATAAAACTTAATTACAAATTAAGTACTTCTTAATTACCAATTAATTTACCTCTAATTACAAATTAAGTTTTCTTTAATTACTAAATTAATTAGTCCCTAATCACAACTTAATCAATCTCTAACCACTTAATTAATTCATTTCTAATCATTAATTAATCCTTAATCATTAGTTAATTAAATTAATTAATTTCTCTTAATTAATTTCTTAACTAGTCCTTTATCATTAATTAATTACGTTAATTAATCATACTTTAATTTTCTTAATTAACTTAATTAATTTCAAACAATTAAACCTTAATTATCTTAAGATAAAACATCTTCTTATAATGATCTAATTATCATTAACATATTAAAACGTTTTATCTTTAAAATTAGCTTCCTTAAAATACTTAAAATATTATCAAGTAGTAGTTTAAAACTAGTTTCTATTTCAAAAACCTTGTTAAAAAAAAAGACTTTTAAAAACCAGCTTACACTCACGAACATACTCTAAACGAACCCGAGCAAAACTTGCCTTTCCCCGAGTCTACTTCGTGTTTTCCCCGAACACCATCTGCTTCGAGAAAACCACGCATCCTCTCGAGTTCGACCCGAGCACAAAGCTTCTTCCCCAAACTCCCCTAACAACCCCAGATATTACGTACACACGTGCACGTGCACGTTGAACTACTCAACTCCGACCATCTCTCCGATCATCGCCAAACTGCCCACGACCTCGACAATCAAAACGTCCACCCATATAACTGAATTCGATAGCAAATCGAATTCGAACCAAACGAGAAACGCCTGGAACCCACCTCGATCGATAAAAACTCACGCCGACGACGATCTCGTCCATCGAAACTCGTCCTTCCGACCATAGCAACGCCTCGACTTCCAACTTCGTTCCCCACTCACGCGATCACCTCCGATGCTCCATAGCCAACGCCATCACCTCGCAAACACTCTCGACTAAAACACACAGCAAAACCCTACTCCGCCAATCTCAGACCACCACGATGATCAGAAAAATCTCCACTTATTTTTCCTGGGTTCCCCCACCTTCCATCCTCCTCCAGTCGAAGCCACGACCACCAGAAATATTCCGACCACCAGAAATTAACAAAAAACCCAAATTCGTTCATCTCGCGATTTCACAACATTCTCTAGTTTAAAAATCATGAAATCTTTATGTAAATTCATCAATTCTAAATACTAATCAAATTATGAAATCAAAACATGAAATCAAATCATTTGATTTTCCTGACTTACATTGATTATTACTGTAAATTCCTTATTTTGAAATAATTATCTAATATATAAACCTGAAACCATTTTTAGATTTTGTATTACATTGTTACAGTCATTTTACTTTCAGGAATCATAGTCTAAATTTCATTTCATGAGGAGATATGAGTTTATAAACAGATTTTTAAACCTGTAGAGTATGAACAGAGTCATGTTTTTGCCTCTACACTATTGTACACACAGTCATTCATATATATAACAGCATGCAAACACATTCACACAATCATTAAAGCGTACTTCATATTATATTTCAAATACAAATCCAAACACTAAGAGATATATCATAGTTATGTGGTTTGCTCACTGGAAAACTAGAACAAAGAGCAGTTTATATATATATATATATATATAGATATATTCACATAATCAAAGCTATTCATATATATATATATCCAAGTAAAAATCAATCATTCAAACAACTTATTCATATAGAATCATCATATGCAATAAAGCTAGCAACCATATTATTGTTTTTATATGTTTTGTTTACTCACCTGTCATTTTGAAACAGAGAACAGAGGACCAATTTGTTTCCAGGCTTTGCATGTTTGATTTTTGAATTTCTATTTGCCTTGATGAATTTTAACTCTTGCTGTTGATCTTTGAAACTGATTTGTATTTGAGAAAATTTGAAACTGATGTTGCCTTTGATCTCCTTCCTCTGATTTTTATTTAAATTTCCAGTTTCCATTTGATTTACAGAGTTGTTTGCTTCCAGATTTTTATTTCCAGACTTTTACTTCTTTAGATTTGATTCGAATTGTATTTAGTAGAGAGATGAAGAAAAGATAATCTTAAACTGAAAAATGAAAATAGTTTTTTCTTCTTACATAAATTTTTACAACTTTAATTATCAAGGAGAAAAGAAAATAAAATAGATAAAGCCACTTGTCTCTTTAATTAGCTTACACATAGGTTTGCAAATTACAAATGTCACTAAACTACTCTAATATGCCAACAAGTGTTATTCTTGTTTTTAATAAATTTATTTAAGACATTTATATGTTTTATGAAATATTTATAAGTATATAATGTATTTATCTCTTTTTATAATTTAAGCTTTTAGATTTTAATAAATATACAAATGTGAAAAACAATTATTTAAAATAACTTATGCTTATATCAATTAAATATAACATACTTATATATGCTTGAGAAATTGAGCTTAACTATATATATATTTTTACAAACCATTTTGAATTTTAAAAGAGAAAAGATTATTAAAATAAATGAACTTCTTATTTAAATCTTATTTAAACTTAAGCTTACATATATATTTTTAAATAAGAAATTATTCTTGTTATTTAAATCATAAATATCATTTTCAAAAGTATTAAGTTGAATTACAAATTTCCAAATTACAAATTATATAAATATTAAAGTTTGAAAATACTTTATTAAATTCAAATTCAATATTCTTTCCATTTCAATATATACAATTATATATATTCTAAATGGAAATACTTTTAACATTAGCTTTGATAATTACTATATTGAATTTAATACATAACTCCAAATCACAATATATATATATACATATATATTATAATTTGAAAACATAGTTTTAAAAGACTCCCTATTTATAATATATATACCTATATATATATACATTATAAATATAAAACATTTATATATAAGTTTTAGAAAGATAAATCTTCCCAATTTAAAATTGTTAGAAAAGATATTCCCAAATTAAAATGTTATTAACCTTTTAAAATGAATAAACTTGTCAATTTATAAAATAAATCAACAAATCAATTTAATTATTTATAAAGATTATTAAATTGATATTGCCAAATTTCCGGGATATCACATTCCTCCCCCCTTAAAATAATTTCGTCCCCGAAATTTAAAAGCAAAGATAATTTAATAACCCAACAAATTTTTTTAATTTTAAACAGCAACCATACATATCAATCATATTCTAACAACCATAGCAAACAATTTAATCAAACAAATTTAATTATCCAGACAAATTCTGGATAGAATTTCCTCGAGTTTCCCCAAGTATATATATACCGGGATACTCGTTCTACAGGATCTTAACTAGCTATACTACAATAATCTAGAACTCCTACCTATTTAGATCACAAATCTGAATCAAGATATTAGACTAAACTCAAAACCATCTCAACTTCCATATCCATCTGAACTGCTGATCCCACAACCAGATGAATCACACACGTATTCCCTCAAAGATACGTGAAATACAATGAATTCCAGTTATCCGAACTGGAAACTCAATCCTGTAGATCAAAGAACTAATCCTTTTGAGAACACAAGAAAATCTCAAAATACTTCTAGAGCTAGCTCTCCAATCTTACCAAATCTTGTATCTCCTTTAATTGAAGAAAACTTAAACAATATCCAATTCCAACTTCATCCTTCCTGATCAGCTTAGCCCTTGCTGATGCTTCCTGGAACAATCTAGACCAACATCAAAATAATTTCCGGATCCTTCTCAACAAAATGGTTTCCCAAAAATCACCGAAATCCAGAACACAATTCTACTCCACAAACATTAGAGAACTATGAACTACTTCTCCTACCTGGAATAGCCAAAACAGTTGCACTTGACAACCTTATCTCCAAATCCTGAAAATTTCTTCACACATAGAGATACACTTGAATTTCCTATAGAAATTCTCTATTCCAAGAAAATTACAACTCCCGAATGCTTCCGTTCTAGAATAGTTACTACCTTGCTTCCGCTGCACAACTCTGATCTGGAATAGATGAGAATGCCATCGGAGAAACTCGAGCACAAACTTGATCATCCAAAGTTCACCATACCATAAAATCTTAGTGAACCATTCCACTTGGTCAAAAACATCCCAGTAGAATCCCCTCCAGAAAATTAGGACTGATCAATCCTTCTCCAAAGAATCCTGAGCTGCTTCACCAAATTCTTCTCTAGAAGACATTCTTCTACTAAGCTGAACTTCTTGTAACTCCACGAATCAAGTTGATACGAAATCTCAATCTCCAATAATCCCAAGAGAATACTTAAACAATCGCAAGTCACTTTTGCGATCAGCTCGGCCTAATTTCCAAAGATAACTGTTCTCTCTTCACTAATCAGAACAGCTTATATTTGACTAACCAATCCATCGAAGAAATGGATTCACTATACTGCTCCTGAACTTCTCTTTCACTGCTCAGCCAGAAAACTTCCTGCCAATACAGAACACTCCGAGCTGCACTGCTGCCACAGATGCCAAAGACTTCCTTATCCAAAGCTTCTTCAAGAAACTCAGACCCAAACTAAACAGAATCACCATGCTGAACTCAGCCACAACACTGAAGCAGACATACTTCATTAACTTGTTCCAAAGAAAACATCTTCGGGAACATCCATAGTCACTGCATCTCATCACACAGCTACTTCTTCCAGAAGATACCAAGATATTATCACTCGCTTCTGCCCAACCGACAGATCCAACTCTACTCATCCAACTTCAAAGATAAACTCCGAACCTTAACAGGTTTCCTTCAGAGATTGTGAAATCCTTACACAACTGTAAAGTTCACTCGAGACGGTATTAGGTCTACAGTCTCGACAAATACACTTCCAACCTCAACACTCAGACTCCTAATCCTAGATGATAAATTATTATCATCTCAACCAATCATTACAAATACCATATACATTTAAAAATGATATATTTTTTTTTATATAGAAATTATATCTGGGTAAAATTATTTCATCTACCTTTTTAAAACAATATTGTGTCCGTTGGCCTGGTCAAGTGTTTAGAGATCCCTATCAATAACGTTAGCTACTCGTATTGACCAGAATCCATATACCACTCAACCGATCAATTAACACAATATAAAACCATTTTATATAACTAACAAATACGCGCTCTCGTATATATATATATACTCAGACTCAAACAGGTTGCTACAGATCCTATCTCTAATGAACAATCCTTCCGAACCTAGGTATTCACTCAACCTAGTGTTCTGATATTCACTTAACCAAAAGCTTAGGCATTCGCTCAACCTATGCTCTGATACCAATTGTAACGACCCGACTTCCTATGCCCAGAAAGTCGCATCATTATGAAGAAAGAAAGGGGTAGAAAATAGAAAAGAAGAGAAGAAAGAAAGAAACAACAACAACGATCTCACAGCGGAACGAATAAATTATATTAATAACATAAACTATTACATAGTTTACAACAATTTACAGAGTTACACAACATATACATCACTTACTAGACAGTTATAAACATCTGTCTATACATTACAACTCAAATACAAGACAAGACACTATCACAGATATCAACACAGCGGAATACTATATCTACGAACGCCGAAGCCTCCTGCTCCATTGCTCCTCCAAAATATTCGTCAAAGCTAAACCTGAATCTCTTGGGTACTCAAATTTTTACGAGTAGCCAAGGGATTCAGGTTTAGCTTTGACGAATATTTTGGAGGAGCAATGGAGCAGGAGGCTTCGGCGTTCGTAGATATAGTATTCCGCTGTGTTGATATCTGTGACAGTGTCTTGTCTTGTATTTGAGTTGTAATGTATAGACAGATGTTTATAACTGTCTAGTAAGTGATGTATATGCTGTGTAACTCTGTAAATTGTTGTAAACTATGTAATAGTTTATGTTATTAATATAATTTATTCGTTCCGCTGTGAGATCGTTGTTGTTGTTTCTTTCTTTCTTCTCTTCTTTTCTATTTTCTACCCCTTTCTTTCTTCATAATGATGCGACTTTCTGGGCATAGGAAGTCGGGTCGTTACAAAGAATATCATCTATAAAGATGAGAACAAATTGATCGAGGAAGTCTTTGAAAACTTGGTTCATAAGGTCAACGAAATAAGCTGGAGCATTCGTTAAACCAAATGACATAACAAGCCATTCATAAGATCCATATCGACTACAGAACGACATCAAAGGAATACTATCCTCTGCAATTCGGAGCTGATGAAAACCGATTGCTAAGTCTAACTGTGAAAAGACTCTAGCACCGCTAAGTTGATCGAATAGATCATCTATCCAAGGTAAGGGATATTTATTCTTGATGGTGAGATCATTAAGCTTGCGGTAGTCAACGAAAAGTCTAAGTGCACCATCGGATTTCTTCCAAAAATAGCTGAAGCTCCCCAAGGAGAAGAACTAGAACAAATAAATTGCTTCGCTTCCAATTCGGATAATTGTTTACGCATCTCCTCATTTTCGTTATTGGACATACGATAAGGAGGACGAGTGATAGGTAGAGCTCCAGGGATTAGATTAATTCTGAACTCAATTGCTCGCTTAAGTGGAAATCCTAAAATGAGCTCAAACATATCGGGAAATTCACGGACAACGTGAATGAGGGAAATGGCATCTTCCTCATCATCATTATCATCATCATGCGGATTTAGAGAATATAAGGATGCAACCAAATTGAAATCTGAATCTTTAAGAATAATAGAAATCTGCTTAACAAATTGGGGATGTCGAAGATGGATAGTCCTCTTAGGACATAGGATGTGGGCTTCATAACGGTTAAGCCAATCCATTTCCAAAATCATTCCCAAACCTAAGTAGCGCATAACATGCAAATCGGCTCGGAAAGCATAATCACATAAAATAATCTCGGCATCTTTACAAAGTAAACTGAGTGTTGCGGATCCACCAACCGGATTCACAATTCTCAGCAAAGTCATCAAGACCATAACATTTATAGAAAAAGTATCAACAAGTTCTTTTGATATAAAAGTGTGAGATGCACCCGTATCAAAAAGAACTCGAATAGGATGATCACGAAACATAATAATGCCATCTAGGACAGAATGATAAATACCTTGACAAAGAGAAGTGTTACTAGGAGCTTGCACAACATTCAACTTTCCCTCTTTCTTGCTTTGAATTTTGGGACATGAAGATATAAGATGACTCGAACTTTTGCAATAGCGACAATAAAGGGGTTTTGGACACCTATTTGCATAATTGTCCTTAGAACCACAATTGTAGCATTCTCCATGATTAAAGGTAGGAGTTTTTGCTACAGAAGTTGTTTGCTTCCCTTTCTTGTTGGGATTAGGTTTGAACTTAATAGGCCTCTTTTTGTTGTTGTTGAAGTTCTGTTTGGCACCCAAAACTTCAACATCACTCTCTTTATTGGCCTCTTCAAGTCGAAGAGCGATATCTACAAGTTGATCGAAAGAAACTTCTAATTTCAGAAGTAAAGGCTTTTTGAGGTTCTTATTCAACCCATAGATAAACCTCTGATTTTTCTTCAATGGGGTATTAATATACACGACCCCATATTTAGAGAGGGATTCAAAAGATGCAACATAATCTGTCACAGAAGATTCACCTTAAACAAGGTAAATAAAGCGCCGAGCTAAAGTTACTTTTTCAGCTTCCGGCACAAACTTCAACTCGAACCTTTCCCGGAATCGCTCCCAAGTAAGATCCACTTCAACAAATTCTGAAATCAAAAGCTCATACCAATTTAATGCTCTTTCCTGGAGCATGCTAGAAGCCACTTGGACTCGATGTAGACTTGCAAGATTCATGCGAGAAAAGATGCGGTCGCATGTTCTAAGCCAAGCTTGGACTTCTATAACACTTTCGGACCCCTTGAATAACCTCCCACCCAAATTGGTATAATCACTGCACAAACGTGAAAAACCGGATTTAGGATGAGTAGGCTTAGGAATGGGTCCGGCAGCTTGGGCATTCTTTACAAGATCCAAAAGCTGTTGGGCAGACATAAATACACCATCCTGAGGAGTAGCACTGGATTGACCGGCACTGGGACTGCCAGGTCTAACCTGTTAACGCTAAAAAGTGAACGCTAACACCCGGTGTGTGTAATAGAATCGTGAAAGCACCACCCGTGTGACGGGAACAGAATTTAAGCAGTAAACTGGCAGAAAAGCAGTAAAAGACAGCAATTTATAGTGGTTCGGCTTGAGATTAAGCCTACGTCCACTTTGAATCTCTTTATTACTGAATCCGGTTACAAATCGATACCAATCTCTTATCAAAACAGTACAACTTGATCAAAAGAAACAATCTTGACTACTAGCTCAATCTTCGTCGATGAAATTCGATGAATCCATGTTGGATGTAAGGAATTATCTCTTGAAGATTGTTGTAGCGTCTTGAATGTTTGAGGATCTTTGATTGCTGGATGAATGGAGACTTCGACAGAGTAACGGCGCTTGAAGAAATGATTTGCCAAAAGTCCCCGTTATGTTGGAAGTGGTGGGGTATTTATAGGAGCTGATTTGGATTCTGGAAATTTTTCTAAGGTCTTAGGTCGCGTACGACCTAAGTTAGGTCGTAGGTCGCGAGCGACCTAAGATAGGTCGCAGTCCATATGCGACTTAGGGAAGGCAGCCTGATTGAGTTGCTTTTGTTTCTATCTGAGCAAGTAGTAGGTCGTGAACGACCTATAGTAGGTCGCATTCCTTTCTCTGCTTTTAGCTCGTTAGGCTTTTAAGTTGCTAGATCACTTCAGGCTTTAGGTCGCAAGCATCTTCAATAGTTAGGTCGCAAGCATCTTCAGTAGTTAGGTCGCAAGCATCTTCAGTAGTTAGGTCGCAAGCATCTTCAGTAGTTAGGTTGCAAACTCCTTTAGGTCGCAACACTGCTAGGTCGCGAAGTTCTTGAGATAGTTAGGTCGTAGACTCCCTTAGGTCGCAGAGCCTCCTTCAACAGCTAGGTCGCGACATTCTTTAGGTCGCTATGTTCTTAGGTCGTAGGTCGCAACCTTTTCCTGCTGTTAGGTCGCAAACCTCTATGTCCTTAGGTCGCGAAGCTTCCTGCTGTTAGGTCACAAACCTCTATGTCCTTAGGTCGCGAAGCTTCCTGCTGTTAGGTCGCAAACCTCTATGTCCTTAGGTCACGAATCTTCATGCTATTAGGTCGCAAAGCTTTCTGGGTCGCTGATCCCTGTTAGGTCGCTAAGTTCTAGGTCGCTGAGATTATGGAATTAACATTTGCCTCTCGAGGCATATGACTATGCCATAGGTCGTATGCTTCGACTCAACCTTGCTAAGTCGCGAACGACCTAGAACTTCACGCCTGTTCGCCTCCCATTCTCAGTTTCATATAAATTGGTTAGGTCGCACCTTCTCCCTCACCTTACTGTTTTGAGCCTCCATCGCCATTAACGATTTTTCGAGCTTCCAAAGACAAATTCGACTCATTCAACTGACGATTCTTTCTCACCAATCATAATCCGTAAGTGGATCGACCTTTATTCGTCCATAGTCACTGCTTTGATCACGAATCGTTGTTACTTGTCCTAAGCCTAATTTCATGCATCATGCTTTCTGAACGGTAGTCTCAACTGACTTTCGTTTGTCATTTGATGTGTCGTGGTGATTTGCGATCATACGAAAGCTTTTACTACGGATCTATGGGGTTTGCAATTGATTTGCTAGTTAATTGGTGGTATGTCGAGGTAGGATGAAGGGGAAGATGAACTCTTTTGAACTGGCGGTATTGGGCTATCGGACCCAATATGATGTTGCTTGGAGAGGAAGTCGACAACCTATCAGACTTGAACGACCTAAGAGTTAGGTCGCGTGGGAACGCCTAGCGACTTAAGCCTTTGCAATTTGACAACATTTGCGACCTAGAGAATCCCCAACAGAAATTTTGACCCATGATAGGTCGCTGAACGACCTAATACTTGACAATTTTTCACAGCCCAACTTTTAACCTGAACAACACAGCATAAGAACGCTACAACCTGTGTTAGGTCGTAAGCGACCTAACACTTAGAATTTTGAGCAGAATTTGACTGATTTTTTCTGAATTTGAATTGTTTTGGATTTTGTGCTTCTTTTCAGATTGCCTTAACTTTAATGCTGATAACCTGTTTAGAAGCAACATTCATAGAAAAATGGGACGAATATACTGCTGTTGATTGCCCACATCAAACGACAGATTAGTTGACAAAGAATATCAAACTTAAATGAACTTCGTGAATGAAATGCTGTGAACTAACAAATCTAAGTGAAGTATTAAAGCAAAATTGAAATGATCAACTAAAGCCGATTTATTTGCATCAACACAACACTATTCTTGGACTTAAGATATCAAGCCCTGAAACTTTATAATCGACAAGTATCAATTAATTTAGTTTCATTTACATTTGCTTGTTATTGCATTAGTTTTGCACAACACTTCACTCTTTTTAGGAAACGTGCACCTTAATATTTGATCGTCCAGTTCCTTGTGTAGAATGGAATCTCAACAGGAAGACTTGGAAACAGCTGGAGAAGCCTTTCCAATTGCTACTCCATTAAACGATCCTCCGGAAAGGACTCCTACCACTTTGAGTCATAAAGTCTTCCGTCAATTATGCATCCAATTTGGTATTGCCGAAGCTGACGCTTTGTTCCCTGGGATAAATGACACTGCTGATAGGCCACCTCATGGCTTTGTCGCAGTTAACCGTCAGATGTGTTCAAGTGGAGCCATTCCCCCATTTAACGACTGTCTTCGAGAACTTCTCCTTCGGCTATCTATTTCTCCCTTTCAACTACACCCTAATGGATACTCCATCCTGCTGGGATTGTGTGTGCTTTTCAGGAGAACGTTGGACCGTTTCCCCACTTTTGCCGAAATTCGCTTCTTGTGTACATTTGCAAAGAACAAATACCATCCCTCCATCATACTTGTGAGGAGTGCCAGGAACCATAAACTAATTCTGGACTTGCCCGAAAGTGCCCATGGATTCTTGACTCAATTCTTTTACGTTCGCTGTCCTCCGGGATTTTATGCCATCTGGAGAGTCGGAAGTAAGATTTCCCTTTACTGATTCGTTTTCTAGATTTTCCAGAATTCGAACCGTCAAATGCTTAATTCCATTCTTTCTTTTTGCAGCACTTCCTTCTCTTCTTCGAGATACCAGCCACAAGTCGATTTTAGATACTTTGAGTGCCGTTGATGCTGAAGAGAGGAGTGCCAAATTCTTGCTGAAAGATGAATTTTTGCACCAGTTTGGCCTTTTACATCCTTCTAGATCGACTCAGATTCATGAAATTTCTAGTTCTGATGCGGAAACGTTAGTTGCTTCGGGCTCTCAAGCAGAGGCCTCGAATGCCCCAACTTCTGTAGAAGAAATCGCATCAAAAGCACCCGTCATAGAGGCTGCTTTGATAAAATGTTCCGCATCCATCGATGTTGTAGGGTCAGTCAGCAAGTCGGCACTTGCCCCAATTATTGAGGAGGAAGAGAATCCTCGAGTTTCTGAGAAATCAATTGATATGGAAGTTGAAAAGGAGAAGTCTGCTGAGCTCCAGGGTGATGACACTTTTGATGGCTTGAGCGATATCATGATAACTTCTCAAGAGCTTTTCGGGGATAATAATCCAAAAGTGACTTCTCCCGTTGTTGAAGTGACTTCCACCCTAAAACAAACCCTGACGCCTACTACGCCAGTCGTCTCTGTTTCCACACTAAAGCGTGGTCTGTAGTTTGACGCATGTAGCTTGCACGCCGCACACACTTAGGATTTTTCAGCACTTATAAACATTTATCCTCTTTTTCTGGAAATTTCTAAACTTGACTTCTTTTCCGTTTTTCAGATTCTCCTATGGGACGTTCCGGCTCATACTACGACAACTTTCGGCGCTACGGAGGGCGTGATTCTTACGATTATGGACGTTATCTTCCCTCCCGCAAAGAATCTGACGAAGAGCGTGTAGCTAGAAAAGCTCAAGAAAGGCGTGCTTACGAAGAGTAGCAAAGAAGGAGAGACGATGACTCTCATAAAAGAAAATATCATGATGACAAAGGGAAGAAGCATGCTACCGATGACCCAAGTAAACGGGTTAAACTTGATGAGAAGGACGCGTCTGAAATTTCTGAGAAAACTGACGCTCCTATCCCTTCTGATACTCCGGCCGGCTCTCCTCCTCTAAAGAAGTCTGATATTCAAACAATCATTAACAGGCCACAATATCAAGTTAAAGACGGCCCTCCAACGCTACAGAGCCGATTTCCAAATTGGTGCCTAAAAGGAGTGCGCTTTGATTTGGATTTGGTTCCGATTGATAAGCAAGACATGCTTAAAAGTCTTGACGCGGTCAGGCTTAATATCGAGAGGATGTCGCAATGGCAGAAACTTGTCTACGAACTTCAGAGGGTCAACCACATAAATCTTGAGGCGATGATGACCATGGAGAATGATAAATCAGAATGGGACAAATGGTGTAAGCAACATGATGCGGAGATGACAAGCATTGCAGACGACAACGCAAAGCTTGCATCTGAAGTCAAGCGACTAAAGGAAGATCTGGCCTCATCTTCTGCATCGCACACTCAAAAGGAAGAAGTCTTTCAAAAGCAAGTGCGGGATGCACATGCTGCGCAAAGGGATGCCGAAATGAAGCTTGCAGCTGAGCAGCACATTACTGAGAAATATCGCACAGAAAATACTGAGCTGCGGGGAACAATTGTGTCCCAAAATGCAGAGATTGAGATGCTGAAAGCTAAGCTTATTAAAGTTGAGAAGGAGCGTGATGACGCGGTCGCTGGACAAGTTGCGGCCGAAGAGTCTCATGACGCCACTAAAGCTAGCATCGATTCTACTCTATTTGACTTCTACATGCACAGCGTTTTGGGCCGCGGCAGCCTTTCATTCTTGGGTCCCAAATATGAGATTACACTTGCTGAAGTTTGGGAGACCATACTTGATACATTTGCCGGTTATGCGGAAGCAGACCTTGTAGCGCTTTATCTAGACGATGAAGCACGTGATGCGCTTATTAGAGGCAAAGAGCAGCTTGCCGAAGCTAGAGCCGGGACAGTGGTAGAGGAGCATCCAGAAAAGACAACATCACTACCTGCCCCTGTCCATACTTCAACTTTGACTGATGTTGATATCATCGGTTCTAGCTCTCAATCTCCACTTGCTGCAAAAAATGCTGAAGCTAAACTCGATACTTCCGAGACTCCTCTTTCCCAAATTGAAGAGAAGAGCCAGGAAGAAACTGAGGCTGACAAATATGAAATTGAACTTGCGAAGCCAGCTCCTCCAGGTAACTTTGGCGAAGTTCCGGGTCTAATAAACCAGTTATTTGATTTAACCGAGTTTGAGGACCTTCTTACTTGTTACTTGAACTTTGGTGAACCGATACCTTCTCTATTTTTGGAAGATGTTGATTTTAACTTCTTTTCTTCTACAGCGGAGGCACCAAACACTGCACAAGTTTCCACTCCTTCAGTTGCCGTCCCTCCATCTTTACAGGTTACTCCTCCTTCTGCTTCCCAGCCGGGATCACAGGCATAGAAAATCGAAGCCCTTCAAGGCCTGGATGACCCGGCAGCTTCGGAGGAACAGAAGGCGGAGGACCTTGAAGACGTCGAGAAGACCCCGGAGCAGTCCCTTGATGATGACACGAAGCTTTCAACACTGCTTGCTACTCCGGGGAGCGAATCTTCTTCAAAGAGGAAGGGGAAGCGTGGCATAAGGAAGAAGAAGAGAAGTGCTTCAACTGGGGATGAAGCAGAAGTTGATTCAGCCGCGCCTTTTCCTCCTTCTGCCCCGACCCGTTCACAACGGCTCCAAAAACTAATCATTAGGCCAGGGAAAGGCTCCAAAGGTGGCGAGAAGAAGGAATAACAAGCTAGATTTTCTACTCCTTACTTTTGCTTTTTGCATGTATCGACCGGGGATTGTGCGGGTACCGGTCCCTGCTTTTACTTTTTGATATATCTGCGCATGTAAAGAATTTTCATAGTACTAAATAAAACAATTATTTTACTTGTACAAACTCTTGTGTATGTGAGAATGCATCTGTTTCTCTTTCTAGTGTAGAATAAACGATTCCTTTTACTTGTACAAACTTTTTGTCTGTGTCTGGGAATACATTTATTCCACGTCTATTTTTCGTGGTATTGCAATGAACTTATGGCATGTTGTGTTTATTAATATAATCGAATTGTACAGTATTGCCTCCATGCTGTAAGTATATTGCAATATTCCTAGCTTTTTCAAGACTAATACTCTTATTTCAGAGAATAATTACTCCACTTTTAAGGGGAGAATTATTCTGCTTTTAATAGAGTATATTTCTCTTTCTGAAGAACGCTTCAACTTTTGGGGATAATCACTTTTATTTATTAAGAAGTGAATTTCCCTATGAAGTGAAATGAACTTTTCTGAAAGAATTTTGTAGTATTTCAACTTTTTTAGGAGGAACTTTTTGAGATGAACAAGTTAATCCTTCCTTTGAGAGTTGAACTGTGCTTCCAGAGAATGCTTTTCGTTCGAGTATTTTATTTTGGGACATGCCTCCGGAGAGGGCTCCTCTTAAAGAGTTGGGCCTCCGAAGAGGTCTTGTGCCTCCGAAAAGGGCTTGTGCCTCCGAAGAGGGCTTGTGCCTCCAAAGAGGGCTTGCGGTGCCTTGGGAAAGTGCTTTTGCCTCCGAAGAGGTCATGTGCCTCCGAAGAGGGCTTGTGGTGCCTTGGGAAAGGGCTTTTGCCTCCGAAGAGGTCATGTGCCTCCGAAAAGGGCTTTTTGATTGCCTGGAAGTTACTTTCTCATGGTTGAGTGGATCCACGGGGCGGACGCAAGTTGCTTGATTGGATGCTTGTTTGCACAAACGGCCGCAATTAAGTAACAAGGGCCCTGTTCCTTCAGCTTGGGAAGGTGCCCCTCCGGTGGTTCCACCAATCTTTTTTGATTGAGAGAAGTACTTTCATTTTTTGGGGTTTCTCGTCAGAGGGCTTTGTTGAACTTTGAGAAGGAGTGTTGGGTGGTTGGTGTGCCAGGAAGGTTGCGTCTCAGGGGCAAGTAGATCCACGGGACGGACGCAAGCTGCCTGATCGGATGCATCACGATCCATCAGCAAGGGCCCTGTTCCTTCTGCTTGGGAAGGTGTCCCTTCGGTGGTTCTTACTGGCCCTTTTATTGAGAAGCATATCTCCTTTTGGCTGCTCCTTTGTTTGCTTGGCAATGTTCTCTCATCATCTGCTCATTAGCGATCTTCTGTTATTGTTTCCAAGCGCAACTTCTTTCCTTACATTGCTATGTTCGAAGAAATGGACTTCACTGTTGAACGACTTCACGGGACAAACGCAAGTTATCTAGTTGGATGTTTGTTTATATCGACAATCTCAACCAATTAACAAAGGTTTGTCACAGTGGAGTCGCCAACTTTTTATGTGAAGTTCACTTTGTATAGGATTTGTATTTGGAATTTCTTGTCGCTTGGTATTTGCATAACAGGTGATTTATAGAGGTCGCTTGGTTTTGTGACGAGTAAGCATTGTTTTGATGTCCTGCAATTTTGAATCGACATTTTAGCAATACATTTAAAGTATTTACATATCGAAATAAAACAGGCATTATGAAATAGTAAAGAACACAAGATTTATAGTGGTTCGGCCAAGAATCGGGCCTACATCCACTTTATAGCTTTCATTCATTCACACTGATTTACAACATTTTACAATACAACTGATACATTCATCATTATTTCACAATTTTGAACAAAGCTTTTTCTTTCAAGTAAAATAAGGACGTAAGTGGTTGCTGTTCCAGGCTCTTGGAATTGGATCTCCTTCGACAGTTATGAGTTTGAAAGTGCCATCAAGAAGTTTACTGCCAATGGCATATGGTCCTTCCCAGTTTGGTCCAAACACACCAGTTGCCGTCATGATCCTTTTCAAAACTAAGTCACCGACCTCAAAGCTGCGTTGGCGAACTTTAGAGTTGAAGTGCCTGGCTATCCTTTGCTGATAAGCTGAAACTCTGAGCCTAGCTTCTTCTCTTTTCTCATCAAGAAAATCAAGTGCTTCAAGTTGCAGCTTTTCATTTTCAGCTTCGTTGAAATGAACTCTTCTATGTGAAGGAACTTCTACTTCCACTGGAATCATTGCCTCTGATCCGTATGCCAGTGAAAATGGAGTGTGCCCAGTTGCAGTTTTGTGAGTAGTCCTGTATGCCCATAGTGCTAATGGAAGCTTATCAACCCAACAACCTTTTGCTCTTTCGAGTTGCTTTTTGATGGTTGACTTGATGATCTTATTCACTGCTTCCACTTGCCCGTTTGCCTACGGATGAGCCACTGCTGAGAAGCTTTTCCGAATTCTGAATCGTTTGCAGAAATCCTGGAACTCTTCACTTTCAAACTGAGTACCGTTGTCTGTGATTATTTTCTGTGGCACACCATATCTGCAAATGATATTTTTCATTACAAAATTTATCATCTTTTTAGAAGTAATGGTGGCCAAAGGTTCAGCTTCAGCCCACTTGGTGAAATAATCAACGGCTACGATAGCATATTTGATTCCTGATTTGGCAACTGGTAATCGTCCGATTAGATCTATCCCCCAAATGGCGAATGGCCATGGGCTGACCATCTGTGAGAGTTCGGTGGAAGGTGCTCTTGGGATTTTTGCAAATCTCTGGCACTTGTCGCACTTTCTAGAGTAGATAGCAGCATCTCGGTTAATGTCAGGCCAGAAATACCCATATCGGAGAACTTTCTTGGCTAAAGTTTGACCAGCTGAATGATCTCCACATTCTCCTCCGTGTACCTCGGCTATAATTGTCTTGGCTTCTTCCTTAGTTACACACCGGAGCAGAGGCATTGAAAATCCCCGTCTGTATAATCGGCGATCTTGAATTATATATCTCGATGCTTTTCTCAATAATTTTCGACGTTCCTTAGAACTTTCTGGTAGGGAACCACTGAGTAAATATTCTTTGATTGGAGTCATCCATGATTCATGTTCTTGAGACGTAGCCGTAATCCAATCAATATCCATTTCATCAATGCTTGGAGCCGACAGAACTTCTACAGGAACTAATCCCAGTAATTGAGCTTCTCCGGAACTTGAGTACTTTGCTAAAGAATCTGCCTTCATATTTTCCTCTCGGGGTATGTGGCTTATTGAGTAGTGATCGAAATCATTGAGGAGTTTGGAAGTTTTTGTCAAATATGCAGGCAAATTTCCTCCTTTGGCTTGAAATTCTTTCTTCACCTGGCAAACAATAAGCTGAGAATCGCTGAAAATCTGTAACACTTTGATGTTTAGTTCCTTGGCGATTTTTAAACCGGCAATAAGTGCTTCATATTCTGCTTCATTGTTTGTTGAAGGAAATTCCAGTCTCAATGCATAACACAATGATCGTCCTTCGGGGTTTCAAGCACAACCCCTGCCCCAGAACAGTAATCATTTCTTGATCCGTCAACATACAACTTCCACTGGATTGGAATGCCGTCAGTTGTTTCATTCTCACCATCGTCTTTGTCAGTAGATTCTGCGATGAAATCCGCTAAAGCTTGTCCGTTGATTGCTCTTCGAGGGTGATAAGTGATGTCATACTGGCTAAGTTCAATGTTCCATTTCAAAAGACGACCCGAAGTTTCAGGGCGATACAGGACTTGCTTTAGAGGTTGATCAGTAAGAACTTTGATAGGGTGAGCTTGAAAATATGGTCTCAATTTCCTGGAAGCAATTAGCAAACAGTAGGCGAGCTTTTCTATCTTCGAATAATTCATCTCTGCCCCAGTGAACCGTTTACTGATGTAATAAACCGGACGCTGTATTTTCATATCTTGCCGTACAAGTGCTGCGCTGAGGGCGTGAGATGAAATTGCTAAATAGATGAAAAGATCTTCACCGTCAGTAGGCTTGGAAAGAACTGGAGGTGTTTCCATGTGATGAATTAGTTCATCGAAAGCATTCTGGCATTCTGGAGTCCACTCAAAATTTTTCTTTCCTTTCTTTAGAGCGTCAAAGAAGGGAATGCATTTGTCTGTGGCCTTGGAAATGAAGCGACTCAGAGCAGCAACTTTTCCATTGAGACTTTGCATTTCTTTCTTTGTTTTAGGGGCTTTGACTTCCCTTAGAGCTGTTATTTGAGTAGGATTGGCTTCAATGCCCCTGGCGCTCACAATGAAACCCAAAAATTTCCCAGATTCTACTCCGAATGAACATTTCAATGGATTGAGCTTCATTCCGTACTTTCGAAGAATTGCGAACATTTCCTCCAAGTGTCCCATATGATCTACAGCTTTCTTTGATTTTACCAACATATCGTCGACATAAACTTCCATGGTTCTACCAATCTGAGGCTTGAACATTGCATTGACGAGTCTTTGGTAGGTTGCCCCAGCATTTTTCAATCCGAATGGCATAACTTTGTAGCAGTAGAGACCCACATCTGTAATAAAGCTTGTGTCTTCCCGATCCGGCTCATGCATCATAATCTGATTGTATCCGGAGTAAGCATCCATAAACGACAGCAACTCATGCCCAGCTGTTCCATCCACCAATTGATCAATTCTGGGCAGCGGGAAGCAATCTTTGGGGCATGCTTTGTTTAGATCTGAGAAATCTATGCATACTCTCCACTTTCCATTTGCCTTCTTGACCAATACTGGATTTGAAACCCAATTTGGATAAGTGGAGTTTCTGATAAAGCCGTTCTCCATAAGCCGATCGACTTCTTCCTTTAGTGCTGTCGATCTTTCTAGGCCTTGAGTTCTTCTCTTCTGCTTCACTGGTGTGAATTTTGGATCTATGTTCAGAGTATGCACAGCAACTTCCGGGGATATCCCACACATATCAGCGTGACACCAAGCGAACACATCTAGATTGGCTTTTAAGAATGATATCAGTGTGTTTTGAACTGTTACACTTAGCTGCGAACCCACATTGAGTACTTTGTTCGGGTCTTTCGAGTCTACATATACTGGTACCGTCACCTCCACGGGTACCACTCTATTCTCCCCTATACTGGCTTTTCTGGGATCCATTTCTTTTCTTGCATTGCTGTGTTCGCCAGTACAGGGGCCGCTCCGTAGTTGCTACAGGGTCGGTTCCTTGATGCGGAGCGGAGCTGCCGCATCTTTCCCCATTTCTCTTTTCCTGGCCTCTCGGAGTTCTACAAGATAACATTCTCGTCCTGCGTTCTGATCTCCTTTAATAACAGCAATCCCATTATCAGTAGGAAATTTCATTGTTAAGCACCAAGGAGCGAGGACGGCCCTGAAAGCAGCAAGAGTAGGCCGACCCAAGAAAGCGTTATAAGCGGAGAATCCATCAACAATTACAAAAGTTTGCTTCCGAACTAACTTCTTCTGCCCTTCGCCCATTTCAACAAACAAGTCCACCGTTCCAATTGGCTGTTTCAGCTCTCCTGTAAATCCGGCAATCTTGTGTGAAGAAGCTTGTACATCAGTCATCGGAATTTTCATTTGGTCAAATGTCCTTTTAAAGAGAATGTTGCATGAGGCACCACTATCAACCAACACTCTTCTGACAATAGCCGGCCCAATACCGACAGAGACAACCAAAGGGTCCTCAGTAGGAGCTTCCACATTAATAGAATCCCTGGCTCTGAACATAATATCATCATGAAAAGTCTTCTGCTGCTTTAGAGGTGAAGCATCTTCCAAGATTAAGACACTTTCTTCGGTTGGTGCATACTTCAAAGCTTTTGCATACCTTTCCATTTCACCCCAACTCCTGCCAGCCGGGTGAGGTCCCCCTGTGATCACATTAATAACAGGTCTTTCCTTTCCAGCAGGCCTCTCTCCTAAATCAGATGAATTAGTTGGAGGTAACTGACCTTGGCTGGATGAAGATGGGTCCTTTCTATTCCTCTTGACGTATTGCTGCAACTTATTCTCTCTTAACAATTCTTCAATCAGGCTTTTCAAATGACGGCACTCATTGGTATCATGCCCTGGTTGGTTGTGAAACTTGCAAAATCTTCCGCTTTGAACAGCATTCTTCCCAACTTTCACGGCCGGTGGTTTTGGAAATTCAACAGCATCTTTAGTGGCGATGAAAATATTCTCCGGGGTATCGGTCAGAGGAGTAAAGTCTGAAGGTTTAAGGAAGCGGGGCTTTTTGAAGTCTTTCTGCCTTTTCCCACCATTACTTTCCCTTTTCTGATCTGCAGGTTCTTTCTTGCTTTGAACGGTAGCATTATTTTCCACCACCGTTGTCACAACTTTAGCTGGTGCGGAAAGATTCTCTAGGCGTATAAATTCGTCAGCCTTTTTGTAGAATTTCTCGAGCGAATTTGGCTCCTTCATCTTCAGCCATTTTCCAAATTCGCTCGATTTGTCGATAGCACGCATCAAATAGGTCAAGATCATTCGTGGCTCTGCGTTATCGACCTCTGCCAGAGCTAAGTTGAAGCGGTTCAAGAATGACTTAATAGGTTCTCCCGGATTCTGTTCAAGACTGGACAATGACATTATGTCTTTTGCCTTTGAAGCGTATAGCCTGAATTGCTCTTTGAACTTTCGGGTCAGATCGGAAAACTGATCTACAGATCGGACAGGAAGCTTGGTAAACCAGAGAAGTGCCACTCCTTCTAAATAAACTGGAAAATACCGGCACTTTATTTCGTCAGTTGCTCTTGCGCCGGTCATGTGCCAGTCGTATTTATACAAGAACTGATTTGGATCACTTGTTCCCCGATAAGCAGGAATGGTGGGGGGAACAAATTTTCTAGGAAATTCAGCCTTTAGAATCTTCTCGGTAAACGGAGTTCTACTTGGTGCGAATCGCCATTCGCTCTCATCTTCATCTCTTTGCATGCTCTCTTTCATTATTTTCTTGATCATACCAGAAAGATATTCCTCATTGTTCAGAGATTTCGCAGAATAGACCTCGGCCATCTTTTCGGTGGTTTGTCCAGGTAAATGCTCATGAAGAACTGGTGACGGCCTGGATCCTTCGGCCTGGAGGGGTGCCCCTTCGGCAGCACCTGATCCTCCGTGAGGAATATTTCTTCCCTCGGAATTGGGAGCAGCATTAGCAAAGTTTCCCTCATTACTTACTGGTCTTTGATTCGTACCAAGTAGAGCATTCAGCTTTTCCATCATCAGATTATTTTGAGTTTCAATCTGCTGATACAGTCCGGATACAGCAGCATCTAACTCTTGTCGCATCACACCGACGCTTGGAGCTGTCTGATTTGGAGAGAGAGAAGTGGCAGTATTATCACGGTCATCGTCAGTTCTAACAGACTTTCGTTTCCTTCCAGGAGCCATTATGTCTGATAAACTTCTGGTTTTGTAGGAAATTTTTTCAGCAAACTTCTGTGAAGCAATGGTGAGTAATAGCCTGAGTTCAATTCTCGGTGAAAGCACCAAAATGTTAACGCTAAAAAGTGAACGCTAACACCCGGTGTGTGTAATAGAATCGTGAAAGCACCACCCGTGTGACGGGAACAGAATTTAAGCAGTAAACTGGCAGAAAAGCAGTAAAAGACAGCAATTTATAGTGGTTCGGCTTGAGATTAAGCCTACGTCCACTTTGAATCTCTTTATTACTGAATTCGGTTACAAATCGATACAAATCTCTTATCAAAACAGTACAACTTGATCAAAAGAAACAATCTTGACTACTAGCTCAATCTTCGTCGATGAAATTCGATGAATCCATGTTGGATGTAAGGAATTATCTCTTGAAGATTGTTGTAGCGTCTTGAATGTTTGAGGATCTTTGATTGCTGGATGAATGGAGACTTCGACAGAGTAACGGCGCTTGAAGAAATGATTTGCCAAAAGTCCCCGTTATGTTGGAAGTGGTGGGGTATTTATAGGAGCTGATTTGGATTCTGGAAATTTTTCTAAGGTCTTAGGTCGCGTACGACCTAAGTTAGGTCGTAGGTCGCGAGCGACCTAAGATAGGTCGCAGTCCATATGCAACTTAGGGAAGGCAGCCTGATTGAGTTGCTTTTGTTTCTATCTGAGCAAGTAGTAGGTCGTGAACGACCTATAGTAGGTCGCATTCCTTTCTCTGCTTTTAGCTCGTTAGGCTGTTAAGTTGCTAGATCACTTCAGGCTTTAGGTCGCAAGCATCTTCAGTAGTTAGGTCGCAAGCATCTTCAGTAGTTAGGTCGCAAGCATCTTCAGTAGTTAGGTCGCAAACTCCTTTAGGTCGCAACACTGCTAGGTCGCGAAGTTCTTGAGATAGTTAGGTCGTAGACTCCCTTAGGTCGCAGAGCCTCCTTCAACAGCTAGGTCGCGACATTCTTTAGGTCGCTATTTTCTTAGGTCGTAGGTCGCAACCTTTTCCTACTGTTAGGTCGCAAACCTCTATGTCCTTAGGTCGCGAAGCTTCCTGCTGTTAGGTCGCAAACCTCTATGTCCTTAGGTCGCGAAGCTTCCTGTTGTTAGGTCGCAAACCTCTATGTCCTTAGGTCGCGAATCTTCCTGCTATTAGGTCGCAAAGCTTTCTGGGTCGCTGATCCCTGTTAGGTCGCTAAGTTCTAGGTCGCTGAGATTATGGAATTAACATAACCATTTCTCTTCTTTAAGAAAGAAAGAAAGAAAGAAGAGGAAAAAGTTATTCTCAGAATGAATATCAAAGAAACTTGATTGATAAAACAAGGCATCATAAAAGAAAATAGGATAGAACGGGTCCTAAGACTCGGATTAAATCCTAAGGCACGATTCCGAAGAGAGACTTAGAACAATGATCCTTGCTAGATTATTCTACATTTGTTCCAAAGTTTGGCTTTGACACCAATTTGTGACGCCCCACCTCTATACTCACACTAGCCAAGAACACTACAGAGTAATGATGCGACTAGCACAAAGAATAAGGCTGTTGAGGAGCGACCATCTGTGTAATTGCTTTGTGCGAGTACCAACATGTCAGATAGTATTACAATCTGACGCATCAATTACAAACTCAAAACTACAACATAGTGGCTATGTGTTCTTCGAAAACAAATATAAAATAAACATAACACAAATCAGTCACAGATATTCATATCACTAAAGCGAAAATAGATATGAATATAACACATAGAAGTGTACATCAAAATAGTGGTCATACAAGATCCACTACATCACAAAAGAAAAGGTATAAGTGCTAGAAAAAAGAATATGTATACATCAAGGAGTCACTATCTCGAATGTATAAAAATAAAAACTACTAAGCTAAAGTAGTTAGCCAAAAGTCAGATGACGATCCCTGATAAGAAGTCAAGTAGAAGCACCTGAAACACCTCGGTCTGACCCGAGTATTATTTAAGAAGAAAAATAATAAACAAATCAGTCTAGCTATAATATCATATAAGATGAGATAGGATAAGAGATATGACAAATACATATGATAACAACAAAAATCATACAATATCTCAAATTTTCTCATACACCAAAAAGAATGTCATATCCTTTATTTTTATTCACCAAATCACAAATATTGATAAAGCTTATCTAAGCAAATCACAAATATTGGTGAAACACAAATTTCAGAAATCATCAATTAGAAATCCAGAAAACACAAAAGAGGGAGACCTATCACAAACGGGAGCATGAAAAATCACCAACACGTGTATCACAAATGAGACTCTATCCCATGAGTCGCTAACCCATAGAGCCGATGCAATGACGTAGTACAACGGTACGCCCAAGGAACCTGAAACTCAAATAAGCTGAAACAACGACGTAGTACAACGGTATGCCTGATGGACTGAACTCCATAAAAAGACCATGGGTCGCTAGCCCACAAAAATGAGATGAAGCTCCAAAGAACGGGGTACAGTCCCCCACATGGACAAAAAGACATCGCATATCGCTAGTCTAAACCATAAAATGATCATCATTGATCAACAAAAAGTGTAAATTACACTAATCTAGTAAATAAATGAGTTTAGCTTTATGTCCCATAACCACTAGCTTAACTTAAATATTTACAAACAGATTGTAGATTTCCACTCGAAAATTGTCATAAGATTTCAATCGAACAAGTCTAAGAATTAACCGACGAAGTAAACGCAAGCGTTTCATACCACTTGTTTTGCTAAGTCGTTTAATTGGATTTCTCGAACGAATGAGATAAAGGTTTGTATATACTAATAGATTGGAAAATGGTTTTAAAAATGAGCTTTATATTAAAAGTAACATTGAAATCATTTTTGTGAAAGAGTTTGAGTATTTACTGCTAGTATAGAAACCTTTGTATTTTAAAGTGACAAATCACAGAAATGATTGTAAAAACAATCTATCATCAAAAATTCACATTCGACGACGTAAATGAAAACCATGAAAATCGATATTGAATCCATCAAATGGATATACCTAAAAATCCAGATAAGTCATCAAAGTCGATGATAAATGACAACAACCAACCAGGTCAATAAAAATCGATTAAAACGGAAATTTGCATAAAAACAGACAAATTGGCTATTTTTAACAGCACCAGACGTCTGGTAGTTCTCCCCAGACGTCTGAGCTGAAGGTTTGGAATTTTTCCAGATCACTCAGATGTCTGAGCTTAAGGTCTGGAACGTTTATCCATTTGACTCGGACGTCTGAGTGTTTTACCAAACGTCTGAGCTAAAGCTCAGGGAAAAATTTGCCTAGGTCATTGATGGCTAATTCAATTCGGAAGCGATCGAACAAGCGACGAGGGCTAGGGATTTATGCCAAGCGACAACCCAACCCTATAGGCTCTTCAATACACTCCCAACAACATGTCCAAACATCCATAGTAGGATTTTCATAGATTTTGACTTTAAAATCCCAAAAATTGGAAAATTCACCAAGCCAATTCAATTCAAAAGCAAATGAACATGAAGTAGATGTTAGCAATTCATACCAAACAACAATGATAGCTATAGACATAGATGTGAGTTTAAGAACTCACCTTTAAACTCAAAAACAACAATTGAGAAGCTCTAAAACAAGGAAAGATCAATTCCTCTTGAAAAACACCTCTAGAATCTCCAATCTAGTATCACATCATTAATAAGAAAGAAAGGGGTAGAAAATAGAAAAGAAGAGAAGAAAGAAAGAAACAACAACAACTATCTCACAGCGGAAAGAATAAATTATATTAATAACATAAAGAAACTATTACATAGTATAAAACACTTATCAGAGTTTACACAACTATACAACACATACTAGACAGTTATAAACATCTGTCTAGATATTACAACTCAAATACAAGACTCTAACACAGATATCAACACAGCGGAATACTATATCTACGAACGCCGAAGCCTCCTGCTCCATTGCTCCTCCACAATTCGTCAAAGCTAAACCTGAATCCCTTGGCTACTCGTAAAAATTTGAGTACCCAAGAGTTTATAAAACAGGAATAAACAACTTGGGTCAGACATGGGTCTGGTGTGAGTAACAGGTTAAACTTGTTTAACTTTGAAAACCATTTGGAAAGAAAAGGTATCTCGTAAGACTTCCCGCACATAAACACGGAAAAGTTTTTACCTTACAATAACCAAAACATTTGATAGGAAATTCGATTGTATTATAATAGGGTCTAGGGTTTTCAAATAAATATGAAATAGCCGAAATTGTTACATTATTAAATTCCAGCATACATAAGTATACAATCAAGTCCGTTATCACTTATTGGAATTTGGATTTCCATACAATGGCAGAGCTACCGGGGTACCGCTCATCACAGTACGGGGCCTAGATCACCGTACCGAGGATCACTCCCAATCCCCTGCAACACAAAGCCGGAACCATCCCTTACTGGATAGTTCCGAATAAAATCACCCCACAGATGGCCGTCGCCAACTGCACCACTAAGCCGAAATAAAAAAGAAGGAACTTCTCTAGACAGGGATGACCTTACTCTCAGTGGGTGCTACCCACGAAGCCTTGCTGCACCTCCCCTGTTTTAGCCATTCCCGGTTGATGAGGCTTGAGGCTACGATTTACCTTTAAATCAGAACACATCACTTAGAATGCTCATCGTCCACCTGACGATGTGTTGAAAGCATTCAGTCCATACAAGTTCGTTCCGGGTTCGAACGAAACCGAAGGCATTATCTCGTTGCACTCGTATTGGAATCACCCTCAGAGTTAACGACAATAACCCTTGCACTCTGAATCTTCGTCTTCACTTGAGATTCACGACCTAACGTTAATTTGGATCGATGTGGTATTCGGGTCTCCAGACCTGGAATTCCGGTATACGGAAACCCGATCCTGGTCTCATCGAAATCCAAAACGTATTTTAAGGGTCAAGTTGTTTTAAGGTTAAAACAATTCAATTCTTTATCTATATACACAAAGATAGATAATTCAATAGATAATTTACATTATCATCCAAACAGATAATTCATATTATCATTTCAATCCAACCAAACATCCATATTATAGATCAGCACATCTCTTATCAGAGATATCAACAATGCAAAGCATTCCATATCATTCAACCATCCCTAAGTAATGATTTATATCATCTCTAATTAATTTAAAGTAAATTAAATTAATTACTTCATTTTATAAATCCTTCTTACTTAATTATTAATTAAACCAATTAATTAATCATTACTCTAAGTATCTATCTTAATTAATCATTCCTGATTAATTACCCTTTAATTACTTTAAGTAATTAATACTTAATTAATCTCACAATTTAATTATCTTAAACCATTTCAGTAATTAATCCTTAATTACTTCATCTATTAATTAACTATACTTAATTTCATTAATCCTCAATTAATTATAATTAATTAATTACTTTAATCATTAATTATATATTAATTAATCTTAATTAACCGATCCTTAATTACATCATTTAAATTAATTACATTTAATAATTAATTCTTAATTAAACCACATTTATTAATCACCTTTGATTAATCACATTTAGTAATTAACTACCCTTAATTACTCTTCCATAAATTAATTACTCATTAATTAATTATCTTTTAATTAATCCCTTGATTAATTATTCAAAGTAATTAAACTTAAAATACTTCCATTATCTTCATTTAATTACATCCAGTAATTAACTTTAATTACTTTCCTAAGTAATTACACTTCACTAATTACATCTAAGTAATTATACTTATTCAAATCACCAAGTGATTATCTTAAATTAATTAAATTAATTTAACTTATCAAATTTATTTAGTTAATTACCTTAAGTAATTAATTTCTTTAAATTTCTTCTATTAAGTAATTATACTTAATCAATTTCCATAAATGATTATTATTAATTTATTAATCAAATTGATTACCAAAATTTATCCCATTAATTAATTATTTATTTATCCCTAATTAATGATCCCTCATTAATTATTTAACAATTCTTTAATTACTTCTTTAGGTAATTAATCTTTAATCAACTTGATAAACTCTTAATTACCAATTAATTAATTAAATTATCAATTTTTCTTTAATTACCTTATTAATTTAATTACTCCTATATAATTAAATCTTAATTATTTTCTGAACTAAAGTATTAACCTTTAACTACTTTAGTTATTATAAATAAAAGTGTTTAAAACCTTTTACTTTAAAATCTTTCTTTAAATTCATTTTTAAATTAAAAGATTTAGAATAGATTACACTTTAACCTTAACCAATGTTTAAATCAAATATACAAAATCTTTTTAAATCAAATGTTAAGAACACTTAACATTTATAAAAGAATTTACAAGATTTTTAAACCAATTTATTTAATTTAAAAATTCTTTTAAACTATACTTTTAACATTTAAAGATGTTTAAATATTTAAAATAAAAACTTATTTATTTTTACAACTGGGCTTCAAGTTTAATTTGAAACCATACTTTAAAATTTTTGATTTAAATCTTGCTTTAAATCCTGCTTAACCTTTTTAAACTTCAATTTAAAGTTTAAACCCTGTCAGCCTTTTAAACTGAAACCAATAGCCTACCCGAGCCCATCTCAAAATTTCCCGAGACAAAACCCCATTTCCCCGAGTACCCTTCGAGTTCCTTCCCTCTTTATTTTTTTTTTTTTGTTATGTTAAAATTTTTAAAAACTGTTTAAACTCACTCGAATCTCCCCTGGAAACAACTCGAGCCAGATCCCAAAAATCACGGCATGACTTCGAGTCTCTCATACTAAAATTCGAACCAAACTCAGACTAGAACTGATACCAAATCAAAGTCGTGCATATGCACAAAGCAACCATCCATCTCCGATCATCTACGATCACTCCCACATGTCAATGACCATCCAACCTCACGATCCCGATCATCGTAGCCCTAAGAACAACTCGAAAACAAAAATCGAGTAGCTCAGCACCCAACCTAGAACGAAACTGGAACAGACAGCACCATTCAACCAAAACCTGTCAACGCCATGCATCCCCTCCTCCGACCATCATCGCCTCTAAAACTTCAGCCACGTCTTCATCTACACCATAACTACCTTCCCCCAGAGCTTCAATGAACTCGATCAACTCTAGAAGAAATGTCGAACAAAAATAACAGACCTAGTTAAACTAGGGTTCCAGACTTTCCCAATCAAATCCCTTCGCCACAGTGTTTTTCAACATTATCAGACATTTTTCTCGAATTCTCCTATCATCATTCTATCATCAGTAGAAACCACAACCTCCCCGAACACTTAGGTTATCAAAAACTACCCAAAACGTGAAAACTGTTCAACCCCAAACTGCTCCTTCAATTGAATGTTAAAAATTTTGATTTCATTTTTAAAAATCAATATTTTAGTTAAGTTTTCAGTTTACAATCCTGTTTTAATAAATTAAGGTACTTACATTTCCAACATACTCAAGCTTGCCTCTTTATTTTGAGTTTCCAGAGCCAATTCAAATATATTTTATCTTAATTAAATTCTAAACCTAACTTAATAACTACATAAACAACTTTGTTTTAAAACCCAAGTTCTAACAGAGATTAGATCAAAAGAAAAGGAATTTTGATCATAAATTTGAGTTTGTAACTGGGAACAGAGATATCATAAGCAACAGACAATATAAACCAACATACTCATATACATACATGCTCAGATACTTATTTAAAAATATACTCACATACAAACTTAATTTCAGAAGTAAGCATGCAATCAAATTCTTATACTAAAATTTAGAAAGATTGTTACTCACCTTTTGAGAATGAACAGAGCATAATAAATCCTGGAAACATGAACTGGAATACTTGCTTTGATTCAAACTGAGTTGCTATTTGATCTTTAAAAACTTTTAACTTGAATGTTTCTGAAGAAACTTGCATGCATGCTTTGATTATTGAGATGTTTCTCTAAATCAGATTGCTTGCTTCCAGATTACAGAAAGTATGCAGGCTTCCAGATTTGAAGAGAAAAACAGGCTTTTGAATCTTTTAAAAATGATGCAAGCTTTTTTAAATTCATTCCAGATTAAAGAAAAATGCAGGCTATCGGGCTTTGATTTGAAAATGGTTTCAGGTTTAACACTTCCAGGCTTTTGATTTTCAGATTGAAGAAATGGTTACAGATCTTTGTTTTGAGAATATGGTTTAAGGAATGTTGATTACTGATTTGAAGAAGAATGTTCAGATTGAAGAATTTGTTATAGGTTTAGTTTTTGAGAATTTTGGTTTGAGTATACTTCAGATTTTGCTTAGAGAATAGGCTGAATTCTTTTATGACTTGAAAAGAAATAGAAAAGGAATGAGAATGAGGAGTAAATGAAAATATAGGTTTATTTGTGATTTAATAAAAATAAAAGAAAAATAAAAATAAAAATGACACTTGTCTTCATATGTGTTAATTTGTTTACACTTGTTTTAAACAAGCCTTTATATGTTTACACATGTCTTTATATTTAATTTATATTTATTTTAAATGTAAAAACCTTTTCTTTATTTATTAAACACTTATTACTTATCTATGTATATATATACTTTTAAAGAAAATAAACCAAATATATATATAAAAATAAGATCTTATACATATATTTTAAAATCCAAACTATTTAAATATTACCTCTTTTGAATTTCAAAATTAAATCTAAATTCAAATTCAAATTATATTTTTAAAATCCAATTTAAAGTCAATTTATAAGAACATATTCAATTTGAAATAACAAATCTTATTTTACTAAAGTCTATTTATATCTATATATATAAAACAATACACTATTAATATTATATTTTAAACTTATATATATATACCCTCTTAAATCTTATTTATTAAGCAATATTTCAAAAAGAAAATAAAATAAACTTTATTATTAATCTTATTTAAAACCATATAGTTATTTTGTTTAAATAGCTTTGAAAAACTTAATATTAAATAAATCATAATTTCCAAACTATCAAAATGTATATTAGAAATTTAAAAACAAGATTTCATTTATTTATTAAATATCAAACACAAGCTTATCCAAATACAATATATACAATTGTATATACATTATAAATAGAAATCATCTTATAAATTTTTAAAGGATAAATTTACTAATTAAATATTCATTTAATTAGATTATTAAATCAATTCAAATATTTATTATCAAAGATTAACAAATCAATTTAATTATTTTTAAACAGATTATTAAATTGATATTGTCCAAAATTTCCGGGATATTACATTCCTTCCCCCTTAAAATAATTTCGTCCCCGAAATTTAAAACAAAGGTAATTTAATAATCTATTTAAATCACAAACAAATATTATCATCCATATGCTAACAACCATAGCAAACAATCATCCAAACAAACAATTTTAACTATCCAGCGAAAAATTCTGAATAGAATTTCCTCGAGTTTCCCCAAGTATATATATACCGGGATACTCGCTCTACAACAATCCAAACAACCAATACTACTAAGCTATAGAGCTCCTACTCATCTAGATCTACAATACTAAACAGAATATCAGACTACAGACGAATCTGACTCAACAACCAAATCCTCAAGAACTGCTGGTTCCAAAACCAGAGATAGATCAAACACGTACTCCCTCAGAGATACGTAAAATTCATTGAATTCCAGTTATCCAAACTGACAATTCAACCTTGTAGATCAAAGTACTTATCCAAATTAGATCACAGAAAAGATCCAGAATAACTCGGAGCTAACTTCCCAGACTTACCCAATCTTATAGCTCCCTTTTGCCAGAGAAAACTTCAATATCAACGAAGTCTCCAACTTCGAATTCAAAATTCCTCCGTCTCTTATCCACAAAATCCTTCAAACGATCTTGGACTTCCTACAAATCCTTCCTGATCAGCTCAACCTTCGCTGATGCTTCTTGAAACAAACCGGACCAAAGATAACTCAACCAATGATCCTCTCAAGATCTACCCAATCCAAAACCAAACTCTACTTCACCATTATCCGAAGATTCCAAACTAACTTCTCCTATCTGGAAAAGACAAATAGGAGCACTCGCCAACTGCTTCTGCTGCACCACTCTGATCTGGAGTAGAATGAAAATGTTGATGAAGAACACGAGCAAAGACTGGACAACACATCCCAGAAAATATCGGATAACTTAAAAGAATACTCAAACTATCGCAAGTCATTTTTGCGATCCACCCAGCCAAATAAAACTGTTCTCTCTTTACCAATCAGAACAGTTCACACTTGACTATCCAATCCATCGAAGAAATGGATTCTCTCTGCTGCTTCTGAACTTCACCTTCAGAAAAACTTCTGCCGGAAACAGAACACTCCGAGCTGCACTACTGCCACAGATGCCACAGACTTCTCAATCCAAAGTTCTTCGAGAAATTCGGACTTCAAACAGAACAAAAACATCTTGCTGAACTCAGCCTCGACACCGAAGCAGACACACTTCATTAACTTGTTCCAAAGAAAACATCTTCGGGAACATCCATAGTCACTGCATCTCATCACGCAGCTACTTCTTCCAGAAGTATCAAGATACCATCACTCGCTTCTGTCCAACCGACAGCTCCAACTTTACTCATCCAAACTACAAAGATAAACTCCGAACCATAACAGTTTCCTTCGGAGATCGATGAAATTCTTTACCACAGTAAAGTTTACTCGAGACGGTATTAGGTTTACAGTCTCGACAAATATACTTCCAACCTCAACACTCAGACTCCTAATCTTAGATGATAAATTATTATCATCTCAACCAATCATTATAAATACCATATACTTTTAAAATGATACTTTTTATATATAGAAAATATATCTGGGTAAAATTATTTCACCTTCCTTTTTTTTTAAAACAATATTGTGTCCGTTGGCCTGGTCCAAGTGTTTAGAGATCCCTATCAATAACGGTAGCTACTCGTATTGACCAGAATCCATATACCACTTAACCGATCAATTAACACAATATAAAACCATTTTATATAACTAACAAATACGCACTCTCGTATATATATACACTCGGACTCAAACAGGTTGCTACAGATCCTAATTGAACAACCCTTCCGAACCTAGGTATTCACTCAACCTAGTGTTCTGATATTCACTTAACTAATAGCTTAGGTATTCGCTCAACCTATGCTCCGATACCAACTGTAACGACCCGCCACTTATTCCACAGAATGACGCATCATTAATAAGAAAGAAAGGGGTAGAAAATAGAAAAGAAGAGAAGAAAGAAAGAAACAACAACAACTATCTCACAGCGGAAAGAATAAATTATATTAATAACATAAAGAAACTATTACATAGTATAAAACACTTATCAGAGTTTACACAACTATACAACACATACTAGACAGTTATAAACATCTGTCTAGATATTACAACTCAAATACAAGACTCTAACACAGATATCAACACAGCGGAATACTATATCTACGAACGCCGAAGCCTCCTGCTCCATTGCTCCTCCACAATTCGTCAAAGCTAAACCTGAATCCCTTGGCTACTCGTAAAAATTTGAGTACCCAAGAGTTTATAAAACAGGAATAAACAACTTGGGTCAGACATGGGTCTGGTGTGAGTAACAGGTTAAACTTGTTTAACTTTGAAAACCATTTGGAAAGAAAAGGTATCTCGTAAGACTTCCCGCACATAAACACGGAAAAGTTTTTACCTTACAATAACCAAAACATTTGATAGGAAATTCGATTGTATTATAATAGGGTCTAGGGTTTTCAAATAAATATGAAATAGCCGAAATTGTTACATTATTAAATTCCAGCATACATAAGTATACAATCAAGTCCGTTATCACTTATTGGAATTTGGATTTCCATACAATGGCAGAGCTACCGGGGTACCGCTCATCACAGTACGGGGCCTAGATCACCGTACCGAGGATCACTCCCAATCCCCTGCAACACAAAGCCGGAACCATCCCTTACTGGATAGTTCCGAATAAAATCACCCCACAGATGGCCGTCGCCAACTGCACCACTAAGCCGAAATAAAAAAGAAGGAACTTCTCTAGACAGGGATGACCTTACTCTCAGTGGGTGCTACCCACGAAGCCTTGCTGCACCTCCCCTGTTTTAGCCATTCCCGGTTGATGAGGCTTGAGGCTACGATTTACCTTTAAATCAGAACACATCACTTAGAATGCTCATCGTCCACCTGACGATGTGTTGAAAGCATTCAGTCCATACAAGTTCGTTCCGGGTTCGAACGAAACCGAAGGCATTATCTCGTTGCACTCGTATTGGAATCACCCTCAGAGTTAACGACAATAACCCTTGCACTCTGAATCTTCGTCTTCACTTGAGATTCACGACCTAACGTTAATTTGGATCGATGTGGTATTCGGGTCTCCAGACCTGGAATTCCGGTATACGGAAACCCGATCCTGGTCTCATCGAAATCCAAAACGTATTTTAAGGGTCAAGTTGTTTTAAGATTAAAACAATTCAATTCTTTATCTATATACACAAAGATAGATAATTCAATAGATAATTTACATTATCATCCAAACAGATAATTCATATTATCATTTCAATCCAACCAAACATCCATATTATAGATCAGCACATCTCTTATCAGAGATATCAACAATGCAAAGCATTCCATATCATTCAACCATCCCTAAGTAATGATTTATATCATCTCTAATTAATTTAAAGTAAATTAAATTAATTACTTCATTTTATAAATCCTTCTTACTTAATTATTAATTAAACCAATTAATTAATCATTACTCTAAGTATCTATCTTAATTAATCATTCCTGATTAATTACCCTTTAATTACTTTAAGTAATTAATACTTAATTAATCTCACAATTTAATTATCTTAAACCATTTCAGTAATTAATCCTTAATTACTTCATCTATTAATTAACTATACTTAATTTCATTAATCCTCAATTAATTATAATTAATTAATTACTTTAATCACTAATTATATATTAATTAATCTTAATTAACCGATCCTTAATTACATCATTTAAATTAATTACATTTAATAATTAATTCTTAATTAAACCACATTTATTAATCACCTTTGATTAATCACATTTAGTAATTAACTACCCTTAATTACTCTTCCATAAATTAATTACTCATTAATTAATTATCTTTTAATTAATCCCTTGATTAATTATTCAAAGTAATTAAACTTAAAATACTTCCATTATCTTCATTTAATTACATCCAGTAATTAACTTTAATTACTTTCCTAAGTAATTACACTTCACTAATTACATCTAAGTAATTATACTTATTCAAATCACCAAGTGATTATCTTAAATTAATTAAATTAATTTAACTTATCAAATTTATTTAGTTAATTACCTTAAGTAATTAATTTCTTTAAATTTCTTCTATTAAGTAATTATACTTAATCAATTTCCATAAATGATTATTATTAATTTATTAATCAAATTGATTACCAAAATTTATCCCATTAATTAATTATTTATTTATCCCTAATTAATGATCCCTCATTAATTATTTAACAATTCTTTAATTACTTCTTTAGGTAATTAATCTTTAATCAACTTGATAAACTCTTAATTACCAATTAATTAATTAAATTATCAATTTTTCTTTAATTACCTTATTAATTTAATTACTCCTATATAATTAAATCTTAATTATTTTCTGAACTAAAGTATTAACCTTTAACTACTTTAGTTATTATAAATAAAAGTCTTTAAAACCTTTTACTTTAAAATCTTTCTTTAAATTCATTTTTAAATTAAAAGATTTAGAATAGATTACACTTTAACCTTAACCAATGTTTAAATCAAATATACAAAATCTTTTTAAATCAAATGTTAAGAACACTTAACATTTATAAAAGAATTTACAAGATTTTTAAACCAATTTATTTATTTTAAAAATTCTTTTAAACTATACTTTTAACATTTAAAGATGTTTAAATATTTAAAATAAAAACTTATTTATTTTTACAACTGGGCTTCAAGTTTAATTTGAAACCATACTTTAAAATTTTTGATTTAAACCTTGCTTTAAATCCTGCTTAACCTTTTTAAACTTCAATTTAAAGTTTAAACCCTGTCAGCCTTTTAAACTGAAACCAATAGCCTACCCGAGCCCATCTCAAAATTTCCCGAGACAAAACCCCATTTCCCCGAGTACCCTTCGAGTTCCTTCCCTCTTTATTTTTTTTTTTTTTGTTATGTTAAAATTTTTAAAAACTGTTTAAACTCACTCGAATCTCCCCTGGAAACAACTCGAGCCAGATCCCAAAAATCACGGCATGACTTCGAGTCTCTCATACTAAAATTCGAACCAAACTCAGACTAGAACTGATACCAGATCAAAGTCGTGCATATGCACAAAGCAACCATCCATCTCCGATCATCTACGATCACTCCCACATGTCAATGACCATCCAACCTCACGATCCCGATCATCGTAGCCCTAAGAACAACTCGAAAACAAAAATCGAGTAGCTCAGCACCCAACCTGGAACGAAACTGGAACAGACAGCACCATTCAACCAAAACCTGTCAACGCCATGCATCCCCTCCTCCGACCATCATCGCCTCTAAAACTTCAGCCACGTCTTCATCTACACCATAACTACCTTCCCCCAGAGCTTCAATGAACTCGATCAACTCTAGAAGAAATGTCGAACAAAAATAACAGACCTAGTTAAACTAGGGTTCCAGACTTTCCCAATCAAATCCCTTCGCCACAGTGTTTTTCAACATTATCAGACATTTTTCTCGAATTCTCCTATCATCATTCTATCATCAGTAGAAACCACAACCTCCCCGAACACTTAGGTTATCAAAAACTACCCAAAACGTGAAAACTGTTCAACCCCAAACTGCTCCTTCAATTGAATGTTAAAAATTTTGATTTCATTTTTAAAAATCAATATTTTAGTTAAGTTTTCAGTTTACAATCCTGTTTTAATAAATTAAGGTACTTACATTTCCAACATACTCAAGCTTGCCTCTTTATTTTGAGTTTCCAGAGCCAATTCAAATATATTTTATCTTAATTAAATTCTAAACCTAACTTAATAACTACATAAACAACTTTGTTTTAAAACCCAAGTTCTAACAGAGATTAGATCAAAAGAAAAGGAATTTTGATCATAAATTTGAGTTTGTAACTGGGAACAGAGATATCATAAGCAACAGACAATATAAACCAACATACTCATATACATACATGCTCAGATACTTATTTAAAAATATACTCACATACAAACTTAATTTCAGAAGTAAGCATGCAATCAAATTCTTATACTAAAATTTAGAAAGATTGTTACTCACCTTTTGAGAATGAACAGAGCATAATAAATCCTGGAAACATGAACTGGAATACTTGCTTTGATTCAAACTGAGTTGCTATTTGATCTTTAAAAACTTTTAACTTGAATGTTTCTGAAGAAACTTGCATGCATGCTTTGATTATTGAGATGTTTCTCTAAATCAGATTGCTTGCTTCCAGATTACAGAAAGTATGCAGGCTTCCAGATTTGAAGAGAAAAACAGGCTTTTGAATCTTTTAAAAATGATGCAAGCTTTTTTAAATTCATTCCAGATTAAAGAAAAATGCAGGCTATCGGGCTTTGATTTGAAAATGGTTTCAGGTTTAACACTTCCAGGCTTTTGATTTTCAGATTGAAGAAATGGTTACAGATCTTTGTTTTGAGAATATGGTTTAAGGAATGTTGATTACTGATTTGAAGAAGAATGTTCAGATTGAAGAATTTGTTATAGGTTTAGTTTTTGAGAATTTTGGTTTGAGTATACTTCAGATTTTGCTTAGAGAATAGGCTGAATTCTTTTATGACTTGAAAAGAAATAGAAAAGGAATGAGAATGAGGAGTAAATGAAAATATAGGTTTATTTGTGATTTAATAAAAATAAAAGAAAAATAAAAATAAAAATGACACTTGTCTTCATATGTGTTAATTTGTTTACACTTGTTTTAAACAAGCCTTTATATGTTTACACATGTCTTTATATTTAATTTATATTTATTTTAAATGTAAAAACCTTTTCTTTATTTATTAAACACTTATTACTTATCTATGTATATATATACTTTTAAAGAAAATAAACCAAATATATATATAAAAATAAGATCTTATACATATATTTTAAAATCCAAACTATTTAAATATTACCTCTTTTGAATTTCAAAATTAAATCTAAATTCAAATTCAAATTATATTTTTAAAATCCAATTTAAAGTCAATTTATAAGAACATATTCAATTTGAAATAACAAATCTTATTTTACTAAAGTCTATTTATATCTATATATATAAAACAATACACTATTAATATTGTATTTTAAACTTATATATATATACCCTCTTAAATCTTATTTATTAAGCAATATTTCAAAAAGAAAATAAAATAAACTTTATTATTAATCTTATTTAAAACCATATAGTTATTTTGTTTAAATAGCTTTGAAAAACTTAATATTAAATAAATCATAATTTCCAAACTATCAAAATGTATATTAGAAATTTAAAAACAAGATTTCATTTATTTATTAAATATCAAACACAAGCTTATCCAAATACAATATATACAATTGTATATACATTATAAATAGAAATCATCTTATAAATTTTTAAAGGATAAATTTACTAATTAAATATTCATTTAATTAGATTATTAAATCAATTCAAATATTTATTATCAAAGATTAACAAATCAATTTAATTATTTTTAAACAGATTATTAAATTGATATTGTCCAAAATTTCCGGGATATTACAAATTTGAATTTCCTAATTATCTAGGGTTTAGGAGTTTTGATTTCCCTTCTTTTCCCCCATTTTTCTTTACGGCTTAGTGTTAGGAAATTGTGGAATGAATGTATGAAGAGGAGTGAAGTGGGAGTTGTTACTGTAGAGGAGTTGGGCTCTTTGTTAGGTTAGTGGGCTGAAACGCAAACCCAAAGCCTCAAATGAAAATATCAAAATTCTAATCAACTCCAAACATATCGATGTTTATACTCAAAAAGGTCGCAAACGCCATTTTGGACTCAATGGAAGTAGTCCCGAGTCTGGATTCGACCGTTTACAAAAAGTCACATTTCGGACTTTACATTCAACTAGCGATGCTATATTTAAATAAAACATTTAAATATATAATCGTAAAATATGCGGGTTGTTACAAGGGAAGTCTAGCATTATAGTGACAATGAAAAGTACATTTAACTAAAATTGGGTTGTGGTCACTCAGTGAGTGAGAACCAAAGCGAACACCACATTCTTGAAATTTGTCTTCCCGTAAACTATTCACAAAGACCCCATCCATCCTTCTATGAATAGAGAAATTTGTACCAACTCTACAAGTAAAGAAATTTCCTCTAAAATCAAGCTCATTCAACTTAGCACTAGTGATGGATCCTATGAAATCTATCTCACCTAATGAATTTTGAATCTTATTATTCAATCTTTCATGAGAGGGTAATATGGCATTGAAATCCCCCAAAAGAATCCATGGAAGATTAAATTGATTCACTTGCTCACTTATGTAGTTCCACAACACTTTTCTTTGTTCCACTGAATTAAAGCCATAGATAACTATACATATTAAGTTAAGACCAGCAACATTATGAAGAACACATGAAATGTATTGATCATCTAAATGTAAAATAATGTTAGACCAGACAGTAGAGTTCCAAATAATCAGAATCCTACCTTTCTAATCTGACTTATTATTGTGAGCAAATTTCAATTTACTCCCCATTTTATAAACTAAGTTATTTATGTTATCTAAAGATAATATATTCTCAACCAATGTGATAAAAGAATGTTTGTTATTATTCAATAATTGCAGTAAACCAATTCCTTTACAACGGAATTTAAACTCCTGATGTTCCAAACGAGGAACTCTATTAAGATGGTAGAGAAGTGTTACTACTAGTTTCAAGGGGAGTAGTAACCTCTGTTTGCTTCGTTTTTTGGCCCTTTTTTTACACTTTTTCTTCATTTGAGACACCAAATTAGGTCATGCAAGATTATCAATGAAATCCTGAGGAAGGAAAGCTTTGAATGGGGAGTCTTTAGAACTGGATTTTCTTGAATTTTTTGACTAGTTGTGTAGGTTTTCGAGTCTAGGAATCAGAGTTAGAAGAAGCAAGGACCTCTTCTTGAACAAGATGTATATCATTAAGAGTAGACAACTCATCAATATCCATTTGTATATCATCTGATTTTGTATAATCCTCGATATTTTGTTATGTACTCACCTTCATTGGATTATTGAATTATAGGGAAGAAACAGTAACATTACTCTGTATAAAATTGGATTATGCGTCTTGTATAGGACTTTGGAACTCTGAGCATTATTGCCTTTAGAATTAATTGAATTATTGAAATATCCAATAATCTGTATTATTCATGTTCAATTGATTTTTCAGTTGAATTCAAAGAATTCATATCTTGATTTTTTCCATACATTTATTAGATGCATTCATTAGAAGATTATCTTCCATATTGTCTTCGTTACCATCCATGTCCATTTGGGCATCTAAGGAATTCGCATATTTATTATTTTTAAGAACCCAAACTTTTGTGAATTGACTTACACCATCAGAGTGCCCGAAAATTTGAAATTTTTGGCATTTGAGTGGTTTCCATTCATATTGGACTTCTTGCATCAAAAGTTAATCGAACTCGTTTAGTATAGGAATTCGATTGGAATACTTAAATAAGCTTGAAACTTCCACTAAAATATCATCATATGCTATTTTAATGATACCTTTAGTGAATTTATCCCTTTTTGATGGGATTTCCAAAAACAGAACAATACAGCTAATACCTTCAATAGTTCAGCGGTAAATTTGGAAGGCAAATCCATATCGAGATTTAATGTAAAATATTTATATTTAAATAAATCCCTAGTTTTCGTCTTTTCATCACCTTTAATTTCCAATCATAGAATTCTGGTTTGCCTTCTAAAATGTTGTTATATTCTTCCTTCTGGTCAAATTTAATGACATAAGATCCATTCTCTTTAGAATATATAGTGAAATTTCCTGAGAGTTTCCAAACCCAATGAATATATGCTTTAAAATATAGGAAATGAGGTTTAGATCTAACAACATAAATAACGATAGCATTATTCCATTATTTCCTAGTAGTGTTAACAATATTTGTATTTATCTTAGCAGCACGTAGCTTGTTAAATTCATAAGGATTAAAAAAAATTCAAAAGGGAGCACATACGAATTTGGTTATCCTTAATAATTGTTTGATCCACATACGACTCGAAGGTGGAGAATTTCCATAACATAGGTGGGTGAAATTGGATTGGTCTAGAGCTTAACGATTGTAATTATTAGATGCACCTACAATAATTGAAACCATGACACTGTGAACCCTTAGAACCAGAATTAGATCTACCAGGAAAATTCTTCACAGACAGATTGGTGGGGAAAAACTTTCGGGGGGGGACCCTGGTGTGAGAAGGGTTAGCATTGAATTGAGGTTGGCAACACCACCTCTTAGATTTGAATCTTTAAAATAAAAGTTATTATCTACCATTTATTTACTAATAGATTACATGCATACTCCTTAGCTATTGAGCTTTCCTCAAGCTAGGGATGTTGTGTGTAATACTATCAATATATAGGATAGACGAGGTAAGATGCATGCACATATTTATTGAGCTTTCCTCAAGGTATATGCATTATACTTAGGTCATCATGAAATGGTAGGTACGAGTGGATAACCTCTCCTTATTTGTTGAGCTCTCCTTATGGTAAAGTTGAGATTAGGAAAAAGACTACATGGTTAGGAGTTGTATGTGATCCAACCGGCATAGAGTTATCCATCGTATATGGGCCTATGATTTTTTGAGCTTTTCTTAAGGTTAGTACCTAAGGCATACGAGTCCTAACACCTACTAGAGAACTCGAAAGATTTCTATGTTTCATCTTAGAGTTTTGAGAATTAAAAAAGTAATGGCATCTTATTATTAAAATGAAATTCAATGTTAAACCTTACGAATATTCCAAGAACATCTGCTATGTATAAACTAAACTAATCTACGTCGTATTTTTTCAATTAAAATAATTGATAAAATGTTTAACATTTAAAATATACAAATGAACTAAATTAAGGTTGATAAATAAAAATATACCTACCAATAAATTTTGCATGTTATTAATTCAAGACTTATGCAAGCATCTAATTATATAACTGTTAAATATGTCATAACTCGGTCGCTTACGTGTTTATTTACCCAAACTAAGTATTGTATTCAATGAGTTTTGAACTTTAAAAGTAGTACAAGGATATGAACATTTGATACATATCCATTGACATATAAATGTTATATATTGAGCGGTCATAACTCGTAATGTACGAAACCTAAATGAAATTAGTTAGCTCGAAATAAGAAACTAAACCATGGTGTGAGGTCATGTGTTTAATATGGTTTATTACAATAAAGATCTTGTTGTGTTAAATGTAAAACTATATCAAGAGCTATAAGATAGATCTAAGAATTTGATCACTGATCAGTTTGATCAGTTTACATAAAGTGAAACTTATTTGATATCCTTAATTGTTGAGGATGACCAAATGCACTTTTGTAAAGTGTTCATTACGATATTGTAGTAAGGATTTCCTTTTGAATGGTTCAATCATATAGAAAGGAAAATAAATGTATGAAAGTGGATGATTGATTTAAGGCATAGTTGGAATGAAGATAGTGAATGGTCACTTCTACTTCATAAAGAGACACTGAAAATGAGACTTTTAAAATAATAATAGGTTCTTAACATGGAATGAGAAATAAGATTTTTGTTCCAAAATGTATTTCCACGCATAAAATTGTTTTATGTGAGATTTATTTCTTTGACTTTAAAATATTTGATTTGAGCACTCTCAACTATGAACTGCTTACATTAGATGGAAGCCTATATTAAGTGGTTAAATAGAACTTTCTATTTCGTTTCCTATTATATTAATGGTGAAAATAGTGGAAGCGTGCCATATAGCACTTATTGTCGCATCAAGATACGAAAATTGTTTTTGTAAAACATACTAAACCTAATTTATGAAATAAAAACTATTTTTCAATGTTGAGTGGAAAAAAGACATAGTTTTATTTCAATATGAATATTCGTTAAAATATAAAACTATAATAGTGATATTTGTTTCCATAACAAAAGTGATGCATTGGAAAACACATAAATATCTTAAATTATTTGCAATTATTTTTGAATTATAAACTAATTCAAAGTTTTAATTAGTAATTTTTCGATTACATGTTTATGAATCATATGATTCCGGTGAATTATATCTCAAACAATTAAGGAAGAAACACTCATTCAATAGAAGCAAAATAAGAGTTGGTGAATTCTTCATATTAATACTTATAGATGTAAGCAATCATAAGTCTAATAATATCAAAACGGTACCTTATACTTCAATAAATTCACCGATGAAATATCATAGACATGATATATGTACTTGATACACATGGAATATCTCTAGTAAGCTCATAAAATATAAAATGGTAGTAAGTAATGTAAAATGCAAAAGGAAATAAAATGATTTGATTTGATTAATAAGTGAGTATATTGGAAATAATTTCAAATGTACGTAAAAATGAATAAAGATTTAATCCAAAAAGCCACTCTTTCCTATGAATCTATGATATATAATGGTGTATCGATAAGGATTAATTGACCTTTTTTGGATGGAGTACAATTAGTGATCAGTGAAGTTGAGTTAACTTCATTTTGTAAGGTCATGTACTTAAGAATAATACATAAGCTTAAAATTAATTTCATTTAAAGAATAGCATACAAAATCATACAAGATAAGCATTTATATGAAACCCCAGCATATCTTAGCTCAAGGAGTTAACAGGCTGTATGAGTTAAATGGCTGCACATAATAATTGTTTGTGAGGGATCTTGTATAGATCACTCGAATAAAGTTTTTGGGACCGATCAATAATTGATTTTCCAATTTACTTTTTGAACATAAGCTTCGTAAACTAAAACCAAATCATCTTTATATATATTAGGGAATTCATAGTGTTTATGAATACCTATTTTATTGCACTAAGAAACAATTGTTGTTTTTGGAAACACCAACTTTGTGGTGAAGGAATTTCTTTTAGAAATTATTGGTAGTAAAATGATTTTGGATACGACTCAAAGATAAGACTGATTACAATGTATGAAATGAAATTAACCAAACTTAAGCAAACACAACGCATTAGAATGTCTAATATATTTTCGCGCACATTAAATAGAAATTACGAGTTTCTTATCGATGTCGAGAATGGATATTCCTCAGTTGTCAATAAAACTATTAAGAGTATCAAATCTTCTATATGGTATAATATGCAAATCCAAAAATGATTCCAAATGCAGTATCAAAATATGATTTTGAAATAATAGCAGGTAGAGGTATGATCCGTCGGTCGCAATTGTGTTTTCAAGAGGAAGACCAATGCAGTTATAATTTAGTAAGCAATGTTGATAAAAATAACATTGTAAATTTTAGCTATTGTAATTAGCATGAGAGATTCATCATTCAACATACTTAAGTAAATTCAAATTTACTCACACAATGATCGCCTGGCATGACTTTGAAATTTGGTACGTATGCATTGAAAATGAAGAATTCTAAATAATAATTTAGAGTATACTATTTGCACATAACAATTAAAGTGTCTCGAAGTAAGTGGAAATGATATTGAGTTTTTGCATTTTTGGATATGATCCAAGAAATGATACGGAAGTATCATTCAACTAGCATCAGAGTTGAACATGTATTTTGATAGAAATAACAAATAGTTTGATTTCAATCAAAATGCAGAGGAAGCATGGAATTCTAAATAATAATTTAGAGTAGACTATTTTCACATAACAACTAAAGTGTCTCGAAGTAAGTGGAAATGATATTGAGTTTTTGCATTTTTGGATATGATCCAAGAAATGATACGGAAGTATCATTCAACTAGCATCAGAGTTGAACATGTATTTTGATAGAAATAACAAATAGTTTGATTTCAATCAAAATGCAGAGGAAGCATGGGTCCATAAGAAAGAACATTAAAACGGTAAATAGATATTTCTAAACTATAAGTAGACAACATATTGTTGATCATTAAAGATACACTAGTTCTAGTTAGTTGTTTAATACTCGATTATGTAAATGATATCTTTTATAATAAGTACAAAGGATATTGGGAATGTCCAAAATGATACACATAGACATTAAATTAAAATGTTTAATATGGAGCATGTAGGATGGATTCATTATGCATTGATAATAGGAATACTTATACATGAAGTAATACCTACAATATCATATTTAGCTGGTGTATTTGATATGTGAAACAAATATCAAATCCCATTTAAGATCACGAAATGGTAGTTTAGAATATTCTGAGTATTTACAAAATAGTAGAGAACTCTTTATAGAAACAAAGAATTTCTTATGAAAAGGCATCCGAACTCGAACTTCATAAGTGACATTGGGTATAATATGTTAGTATTAAATTCATGTTCAAACCTTAGTTAAGGAGTTTTAAGTTGGAAATGTTCCAAATGAAAGGTGGTGGATAACTCAATGAAAACATTATGTACATCGTCTTGAATAGCATCGAAATAAAAGCATCGCATGAATTTATAACTGATCTAGGATGAGTCCAAGTCATGAGAATACTATGCCATTGCTATATGATAACTGTAACGACCCGATATTTTGGACCATTCAAATCGACAATAAATCCACACATGTCTGACTTGAATAATTCAAAATAACAGATTGTAATAAAAATTTGGCAAAACTCAGCATATACAGTAAATAAATCAATCACAGAATCACAGACACAGAGTAATACAATAATACGTAGCGGAATAGATAAAATAGTAGTTCATGAAGCTACTATATAAACATCATCAGAGTTAGAAGTAAAATACAATAGAATATCTCGATTGCATTGAAGCCTCCAGTACGAGCAGAAGACCTCTCTGAACAAATCAACTGGAAAAGAAGAAAGCTGAATCGATAGTTGGATCTCCAACGAAGCTCCAAACTCCAAAGGTGAGTCTCAAATGCTGTATCACTCAGTCTGACCCGAGCGTAAAGCAAAACACAAATCACTCGAGTCAGGATTAACATTCTTATATCAATAAATCCAACTCAAGTGAAATATCAACTGAAATACAAGTAACTTAAAGGATGTTTGGGATAACCATCCTCTAAGGATCTGTGGAACTATCTACAAGGTGGAAATATACACTATAACACCGTGGTCATTTCAAATTTATTTATACTTCAAAATCAAAATATCATTTTCATTTCAAATATATCTATTTCCAAAATAGTATATATAGATTAAATAATTTATAAGGTAAAGTATTTACAATTTCCTCAAGTCTCACAAATCGATTCAAATCAACCCAAATTCTAAATTTCAATTTAGTTCAATCTAAATTATTTCCATTTTAATTCAATTCGGTTTCTAAATAACAAATTCAACTTATCTTCCCAACCTTAACTTATTCAAATTATTACCAAAATCTATTGTGAAATATATTTTTAAATAGTCAACCATATTATATGTATTTAATCAATCATTTCCATTTATATATAATAATTTAAGGCTCAATATTTATTAAAACCATATATTTCTTTCCAAAACCATAGAATTCATATTCAAAATATTTATATATATGGACCAACGGTGTCTGTATATATATTTATCATATGGTTAAGTGATAAGGATATTTATCATTTCAATCCGAAATTTAAATATATACGGGTTGATATCATTTCGACCCGTAATCCCAATTTCAATACAAATGAAAATCGTTTGGGTTTATCATTTCAACCCATAACGATTTTCTCCTATTTTAAAGTCCGTTCGGGTATGTATCATTTCAACCCATAGTGATTTCTATACTAATAGGGAACTTGCAGAGTGATAACAGATATAGAAATAATATAACAGGCATAGATATATCATCAATAACAATATAATATAAACAGCAGGATATGGTGTCATATCCCACAGGTGAACAGTTACAGATAATAGCATATATAACAATTTAAATAACTACAACAGCATATTTCAATTGTCGTTTCAATTGAAATCAAATTTAATAAATAAAAGAACGTTAATCGTGAGTGATTTCTCACCTTTCAAGGCTAGAGATGAACGAGAATGGGATGAATTAGGAATCCATGCCCGAATTTCAAAGCAAAGCGAGATGGCACGAATCGACGATCAAGGCTGATAAATAGGAAGTGACGGAACTGAATCAGAATCAGCTTGATATATACAGAAATAATTGTCTAAGATAAAATTTAGAAAAATTATACATAAAAAAAACAATTCAATTCAAACCATTTAAAATTCATGTATATTCTCTTCATAAACTATACTTAATACCAATATACAATTGCAGACACCACATATATATATGCAGACAAAAGTGTATATGCGAATAAATAACTATGTGAAACCAAATATACAAACTCTAACTCTACTAACATTTTTAAATATGTGCCCTAAATATATGTATTGTACCACATTATATGAAAAATATAACATGCATAAACCACGTTATTACATTTTATAGTTATCAAAACATATCTCGTTTAAAAAACCCAAACACATATACACATACACACACTAAAATCAACGTTCAAACAAATATAATACATTTATAAACTTACCTAACTTCCTACACTATCATTGTAATATAAAGTTTAAGAAGGTATACAAAACATTGTATTCAAGGCATAGTATACCAATGTATGAAGACCGGTTAATACAGGTACACTAAGGTAACACAAATAATATAAAATGTATAAACTATTTATGTTTTAAAACCAAAAGTAACGAATTATTTATCATGTATGACAAATATGGACGAGTAAGACAAACCCAACAATAAAGCTGACATATTTATGACTAACAATATATATGACTTCATACATTTTTTCTCTGGAAAGATATTCAAATCTTAAAATCTACTTATAGCTTTTAAAATAATACGCCCATACCCTTTTCATAAACAAACAGTAACGTATATAAAATACAACTATGGCTTACATACTCTACATATGTATAAAAGTTAAACTCAAAATCGATATGTATGGAGACTCATAAACATCAGATATATTCGAAACCCACTATTTATAACTAATATATATATAAACAGACCTAAATATACATAAAGCCGAACCCAAGTATATATATAAACCTATACTAACACACAATCTTATATAATATAGTTATTTGTAGTACCTTATAAAACATAACAGCTACAGATAACATATATATGAATATAGACAACTTAAACTTATGCAAACTATTTACAACAATATACTATATAAAATGTAAACTGACATAGCCCATATGTACAATACTTTAATAAAATATATAAGTACACCACCTGCTATGTATTTTTTTGAAATTCAATTAACTTATATATATATAACTTTATAATATAACTACCTCCCAAAACATACTTCAAATACTATATAATCTCAACATATATTATGATAGATATACCTTGCCATTATAAAACGCAGAGAAAAAGAAAGAAGAAGAAGCTCGGCTGTCCTAGGTGGGGATGGGTGGAAGGGCAGACACGTGGCTAATGCGGGTGATGTAGAGGCAGGTCAGGACCAGGTTGTTGTTAATGGAAGAGGACCGTCATCAGATCCAAAGGCTCACGGCTATTGGTGGAAGGAGGCAGGTTGATGGGCTGGGTGCGCGGCTACTGATGTGGGAAGAGGTGGCTCGGTGGTTCAAGGTCATTACTTGAGGATAAGGAGAGAGAGAGTGGGTCGATCATGGGAAAGAGAGGGAAGGGCGGAGATCAAGTGGTGGAGAGGCCGAGGTGTAAACTGATGACGAGGCGCTGTTCTATGACGATGCAGGTGAGTTATTTCTTGGTTACAGTGAGGGGCGGAGTGAATATTGATGGAGGATGGGAGAGGAAAGGAGCGGAGGAGATGCAGAACTTCGAGCAAAATGAAAAAAAACGAACAGGCAAGCTACTGGAGAGAAAAATATATATAATGTTATACACGTTGTGAACAGTAAAGAACTCGAACAGACTCAAATGTCAACGCGCAGACAATTAATAAATTGATGGGGCCAGCTATCAACTTCAGGTAATACAATTTAAAGAAATTTATTAAATTGGTTGACCTGCACGTTCAAAAATTTAAAAAGCAAAGAAAGCTAACGGTTACATTTTATAGTACCGATACGATGCACTGTTTTATTGCTTCCGTCGCGTACCGGATCTCAAAATACAGAAATGAATATACCGTTGAGATCAGCACGACGAGACGATCAAAACGATATACAGATATTGGTGGTACGATCATCCTATCAAAAGTCGATAATCGGTACCCTTGCTATTTTGCCTGAAGTAAGGTAAACGGAGCAATAGAAGTCCGATTTTTTTAAGAAACGAAAGATGACGTCACACTCAGAAGAGGATTTAGAAATTTTCTATAGAAAAATACTCAGGTTTTGAATTAATTTATTATCATCAATTTTAACTGATTTAAATTGAACTAAAATTAAAAAAAAATTCAATATTATTAGATGAAAATTTACTAGTTGCTATGTTTAAATAGACGTATTCCAAATAATAAATTTTTATTTTCAAATTCAATTATTTAAAATTTCAAGAAATTCAGTTAAATACGTTATTAAATCAAAATTTATGGGTCGTTACACTCTCCCTCACTCAAAACTTTTCGTCCCCGAAAAGGAAGGAGGTAGGAGAATAGAACAACCAGATAGAAAAGATAGATTGAAAGTCAAGATTAAACAATTAATTTGAACTATATAAATTTTACTTAAAATTTGAAAACTTCATTTGCAATTCAATTATCTTATATACTTTAAAACCTTTCAAAAATCCATTTGTAAAATTTCTTGCTTCCTTTATAAATACCATTTATATGTTTAAATGACACCTTTATAAATGTATGAAAACCATTTGAAAACAATTATTTACATTATTACTTATATTTACAAAGAAACTATTAAATCCATAATTAATAAATTTATTAATTCTATCTAAAATACTTTTCAAATATTATTAATAAATCAATAATCATTTACTTTAAATATGTTTTATTTAATTAATAACTTTTAAAATATTTATAACACTAAAAAATATTTTCTATTAAACCATATAATATATAAATAAACAATATTTAAAAAGGATATAGTCAATAAGGAAAAGAAGGAGGATTTGGAAAAACAGAATATAGGTGAATAAATAAAGCTGAGCAGATAAGGTAGATTCAAAAGAATAGAATCGGACACGAATAATCAATTTAGAACCATAAGAATTTTAATTTCAAATATTAATACAGAATTTCTTTGTTGAAAATACCTTTATAATAAAATACTTTTATAACTCGATGTTTCAACAAGTTTATCCTTGTTCCTGTAGACTCTGGTAGTGCGTTGATCAGGCGCAAAACTAGAATTCTCCAGGTACTTAGTAGACCTGTTTCAACACCCAGTGAAAATACTGGAAAAACTTTTAAAAACAGATATGGAAAGTACAATCCAAACAAAAACAAACAAAACCTTTGTCTAACCATGGTTCGCAGATACACAATGGTTACGCCTGGATCCCCCAAGAAACAATCCATATCCGTAAGCTTTCTCAGCCCTGCGAGTTACGCCATGATGACTAGTAGAATGCAGGATACACAATGGTTACGCCTGGATCCCCCAGGAAACAATCCGTACCCCCAGGCAAGACTCAGCCAAGCATTTGCGCTACTATTCGCGACCTACATAGATCCAGGATACACAATGATTACGCCTGGATCCCCCAGGAAACAATCTGTACCCCTAGGCAAGACTCAGCCAGGCAGTTGCGCTATGCATCCGCGCTCGTAAGACCATGGGTAACACCATGGAATTCGAAGGACACTCGAGTATCATATCCGGAAAACCAAAAATCAGAGAGAATAATATCGAGAGAATGAATCCAAGATGTGGCCACAAATCGGATATCAAGCAGAAGGCACTTTCCATATCTTTACTTCGAAAATATGTTGTGAAAACCCTGATTTTATGAACAAGTTTTATAATTTAATTTAGTATATTTGTTTGAATTTTTGGTTGCCTAGGAAAAATATATATGAGAAGTTGACCATAAAATAAATTGGGTAAATATTGATATGTATGCAAGATGATATAATACACATGTACATACTTCTCTGAATATTATCAGAAGCAAAAAAAATTTGTTTGTAAGCTAGAGTAAACTATAAATACATGAACATGACATAATATGAATGTGCCATTGAAACAAGTCTAGAGTAAAGGAAATAAAGACTTAGGCAGGAATAGAAACATAGGTATTAAACAGGTATTTTAAACAAAATGCTGGCTAAGGAAAAATTATTAGAAGTTGCATGAAAATAGTATGAGTTGTTGAATAAATACTTTATCCACTTTTAGCAATTTTCTTAGCTTTTATAGAGATCATGCAAATATGGTGACTGGGGTAATAAAGTGTAATTTCTGTTAATAGAACCAGGGACCATTTACTCATTTGCTCTTAAAATAGAAAGAGAGGCTGATCATAAGTGGTAGGGTAAAATTGACATTGGGTAAATTTTAAAACCCTAGAGACAGCCAAGGTCTTGTATAAAAGAGGGTTTAAGGGTGAAAGGATCTGTCACCATTTTCTTTAAAATAAATATAAAGAAATATTAATAGTTAGCAAAAGAAAAAAATTGAGCAGCACTGGCCATTAGAGATAAGTAGGAGATAGCAGATCAAAGGAAAAGGATTAAGGTGAGTAACCTCACTGAAAATTGGCATTAAGTCCTGAATATTGAGGCAGCCTAAATGGTTTTTATATTTTTAATTAATCTGTGCTTATTTTATGATATTGGTGTGTTGATGATCTGCTTAAATATTTTGTGTTAATATATCCAGAAAATATATTGATGGCTTTCATGTTTGAATGATTATTGTGTCATGAATTATCTTTGAGGTGAGATGCTCTCTTTATGTGACTGTTGCATATAGATTAATTCATGGAAACTCCAGGGGTATATGATATAAATCTATGGTCTAAAAATGGAAAAATAATATAAATGGGGCTGTAGCATAAAGTGGTTGCTGCTTATGTCTCAAAAATAAACATGGTAACATAGAAGTGCAATGTTATACTTGTGCTGAACTTCTATGATTACAAATAAATCCAGATAAGAATATAAGCTTGTGGTTTAGTCAGATCTCATGAATCTGTGATTATCTGATTAAGCCAGAGGTAAATGGATGCATCAAGGCAAATTATACATGACCATATATTTATAGGCATGATTCCCCAAAACCCATGATTTAAATAATATGTACACTGAGAAATCAAACTAGCTTGTATGAATAAGTTTATGATTAGGAAAAGATGATCTGTTATCCTTTGAACATATGCATGATGGTTGAGTTATTTATTTCCTCTGATTAATTTATGGGATGCAGAAGGGATTAGCATAAATGGGAAAAAAGGGAAAGTAAGCACTTAGTAATTTAACTAAGGATTTGGATCTTAGGGCTACAAAGTATGGCTTGGCAAGGGAAATATTGCAAGCTCACACATGGTATGATTATACCCAGGGGCCTGAGTGTGCTGGGTTAACAGTGAATATGCCCCAGACAGTGTGTGTTTTAATAGAAGGAAAGTAGCTAAAGTCCATCATAAAATACCTGAGATTGAATTTGGAGAATAAGTTCACAGGTAGGTTTGGGTAAAATCCCTGATAGCCAGAAAGTTATGGATAGGGAAAATGATTAAATGATGATCATATTGGCTGGTTTAGAGTATTCTATGAGAATTATATGTTAGTGCTCTCTGAAATAATCCATTGAATTATGTATTATTATGTTATGCATTAATGAACATGCACAGGTGATAGAGGAATGTATACTAGAGAAACATTGCTTTACCTTATCTGTTTATAAAGTTATTTAAATTTTCAGTAAGATTATTCATACCAGACAATTTAGTCTGACCCTTTGTGTGTTTGTATACCATTGGGTGTCTCATCTTTTTATGAGGCAGCTCGTGGTGATTGTGCAGGTAAATAGGCATTTTCTTGATCAAGAATTGGATGAATTAGCTTCTAAGGAATTGGATATTATAGTTACAGACTCAAGGATATTAAAATAGATGTTAAATTGAACTTATGCTATGAAATGTTGGTTAAGTTGTTTGGGAAGAAACTAATGTAATGCTATTTTCAGTTTGCAAATGTTGAACTACTCATGAGACTTCTGTTGAAAGTTGTGAGATGCTTTTGAGAATGTTTTGTTAAGTGATACAATTTATAGTATTAACTCCCTGAATGCTTAGCAAAAAGTGTGCAATGATAAGAATAATCTGAAATGATCTGTAGATTGGAAATTAAAAGAGTAACCAGAGATCTGTTGTAAGTATTGATGGAAAAAAAAAGTAGGATAGAAACCCAGATTAATTTGTATGACATTTGTGTAAAGTAGCAGAGGAATTCAGGCTAATTTGACCAACTTTGCCAAGCCTGGGTTCAACCAGTCTAATACCCTAAGCTAATTGGTTAAGAAAGGTAATAAATAAAGCAAACCAGTAAACCAGGATTGATATAATGAAAAAAATATGTTACCTGAAGTCACACAGATACACACATGCACACAGAACACAGATATACACATGCACACAGAATACATATACACACACTTGTACAAGAGGTAACTAAGGGTTCAGTAGATCTAAATTCATGGAAAAATAAACAAAACTAGAAGGACAACATCTAGAACTTGTCCAAAATTAGTAAGACAGAAAAGCTTCTTTGATAATTATTTTGCCAAGAGAAATTATACAGTGAATTCCAAAATGAATTCTCTGCTTCCAAAACTCTTCTGCTCTGATTTGAAATGAAAGGGAAAAACTAAAAGTATCATCTATGTAGGATTTCATACATAAGAGTTAGATGATTTGATTTTAACAATATTTTTATATTGGTTGAAAGGTCCTGGATAATAGAGAAATGAGAAAGGATGTTCTCTTGAGTAGATGACTACTGAATAAAGCATAGTAAAAATTTTTTAAAAAAAAAGTGGGTCATCTCAATTTGGTATCAGAGCTATGTTGATAAATAACATAGTAAAAATCTTGAATGAACTTGGTTGTTTTGAATATATGAAAGTATTGACTGTCTTGGATGCCTTGTCTTTATATACTTATATTAATAATATCTATTATAATTGAATGATAATGAGTTGGAATAGGGTAACTTATAAAAGATTAGATAAAATGGACTAACTCAAGTGTTGTATCCATAGAACTATGGTAAGACCCAGACAACAAGGGGTAGGACCAAGTGAACCACCCATGGTGAATATGCAAGATTTCATGAGAGCTATAAGGGATGGGGTAGGAAATAGGCAAGAAAATCCACATGAGGAGCTTTCTAAACTACTCAAGACTTTTACCAATCTTGGAGGCAAGACTTTTGATGGAACAGAAGGAATAATGGGAGTTCAAAATTGGCTCAGAATTTTGGATAGAATCTTTGCTGATATGCAAGTTGAAGACCAAAAGAAGAGGCTAATAGCATCTAGACAATTGAGAGGAGCAGCTTTGGACTAGTGGGAAGTCATTATAGCTGGAAGACCTGAAGGAGAGGTGACATGGAACCAGTTTAAAGAAATGTTGGAAGGAAGATTTGTACCTGCATCAGCTAAAGAGTCTTTGCTGGAAGAATTCATTAAATTGAGACAGGGAACCATGAGTGTTACTGAGTATACCCAGAAGTTTGAATCTCTAGCAAAGTATGGTGCAGTGCTCATCACAACTAAGGAAGCTAAAAATGGCAGATACATCCAAGGATTGAATGCCAGTCTCAGTAGAGCCATGCTACCATATAAGGATAGGACCTTTGATCAAGTTTTAGATCTGACTTTAAGCCTTGAACAGCATGATAAAGCCAGAGAAAATTTCAGAGCATTTAAAAATAACCAGAACAAGAAAGGAAAGGGTAAGTTTCACCCTTATGATAAAAAGAAAACGGATGTAGCTTCCACCAAGCAATCAGAAGAAGTCAAAACTGCTGAGGTTAAAAAGAAGATCACTTGCTATAATTGTGGGCAAGAGGGACACATGAAGAATAGGTGTACAAATCCCAAACCAACATCTTTCAAGTGTCATCTGTGTGGGAAGGAAGGGCATATAAGAAGGAACTGTCCAGAGTTGAGGCAAGGAAAAATGGGAATGTTGGAAGGGAAAAGCAAAATAACTGGAAGTCCAAATGTTGAAAATCATGGCCAAGTTGAAGGTACTTTGCTTATTCACTCAATACCTTTTGCAGTAGTGTATGATACTGGGGCTACACACTCATTAATTTCCCATGACATTGTACAACAGCAAAAATTAAATTGTATGCTTGTAGATAAGCCCTTGCTTATTAAAAGTCCTTTAGGTAGTTCCTATGTATTGGGTATAATATGTAAACAATTAGGACTGAATATAGGGGGACATATGTTTAGTGCAGACCTATATGTGTTGCAATATCCAGGCATGGGAGTTATTTTAGGAGTTGATTGGTTAAAAAGATATAAGACAGTTATAAATATGGAGACCTCCACCTTATCATTGAAAACTTCTGATGGAAAAAGTGTAGTTTTTCTTTGTGAAGCAGATAAGAACAGAAGCATAGCCACCCTTGATAACTTGACTGGTGAGAAGCACATGCCTGCATTAGAAGAAATCCCTATAGTAAATCAGTATGCTGATGTGTTTGGTGAGGTCAAGGGAATTGTTAACCATAGACCAGTAGAATTTTCTATCAAACTAATTCCAGGAGCTAACCCAGTTGTTAAGAGGCCAACTAGAATGGGGCCTAAAGAATTAACAGAACTGAAAAAGCAATTAGTTGAACTAGAAGAAAAAGGATTCATCAGACCTAGTAGCTCATCATGGGGAGCACCAGTGGTTTTTGTTAAGAAGCAAGATGGATCTCTCAGATTATGTATTGATTATAGAGAGTTAAATAAAATCACAATTAAAAATAAATACCCCTTGCCAAGAATTGATGATCTTTTTGATCAATTAAATGGTGCAAAAATATTTTCTAGACTTGACTTAGCTTCAGGATTTCATCAAATGAAAGTAGAAGAGGAGAGCATCAAGTATACTGCTTTTCATACTAGGTATGGACTTTATGAATTTTTGGTGATGCCCTTTGGCTTGACTAATGCCCCCTCTTACTTTGTTGATTTGATGAATAGAATTTTTAGAAAATATTTAGATAAATTTGTATTGATATTTATTGATGATATACTAATTTATTCTAAAACAATTGAAGAGCATGAGAATCATTTGCATATAGTACTATAGAAATTAAGGCAAGAAAATTTGAAGGCAAAATTTTCAAAGTGTACTTTTTGGCAAAATGAGGTAAATTTTTTAGGTCATGTAGTATCAGAAAAAGGCTTATCTGTAGATCCCAATAAGGTGACGGCAATTCAAACATGGAAAAGGCCTACCAGTGTCACAGAGGTTAGGTCATTTATGGGAATGGCTGGTTATTATAGAAGGTTTATAAAGGATTTTGCAAAAATTTCAATTCCATTAACTAAATTGACTAGGAAGAATCAGGCTTTTGTTTGGACTGAGGAGTGTGAGAAAGCCTTTGAGAGATTAAAAGAAGCATTAATACAAGCTTGAATACTAAAGGTGCCTGAAGGGAATGAGAATTTGGTGATATATACTGATGCAAGTGGACAGGGACTTGGGGCAGTGTTGATGCAACAGCATCAAGTAATAGCTTATGCCTCTAGACAGTTGAAGCCCAGTGAGGTAAAGTATGCTACACATGATCTTGAATTGTCTGCTATAGTGTATGCTCTTAAGTTATGGAGACATTATTTGTTAGGGGCTAAATTTGAAGTTTATACAGATCATAAGTCACTCAAATATTTGTTTTCACAAAAAGAATTGAACATGAGGCAGCAAAGATGGATTGAACTCTTAGCCTCATATGATTTTGAAATACTATATACACCTGGCAAAGCTAATAAAGTGGTAGATGCTTTAAGTAGACAGCATGCCAAGGTAGCTAGATTGATGATAGAAGAATTTAATACTTTATCATTACTGATTGACTCAGAAGTGAAAAGGGATAGTGCAGAAAATATGAGCATATGCAGTGAGAAGGAAGAAATAGGGAAGTTGAGTTTTGTTACTTTGGGATCAGAATTGAAAAATAAAATTGTAAAGTTACAAGACCAAGATCCATTTTTACTTGAGAAGAAAGTTCAAATATTAAATGGTGAGACAGTGGAAGGATTTCAATTGAATAAACAAGGTCATTTGGAGAAGGGAAAGAGAATATGTGTTCCTATCATTGAAGAATTGAAGCAAGAAATTTTGGATGCTTATCACAGAAGCAAGTATACCATACACCCAGGAAGCACCAGAATGTATCCCAACCTAAAAAGAGATTATTGGTGGAGTGGGATGAAGAGTGCAGTGGCATTATATGTGTCTAAGTGCATGGTTTGTCAACAGGTAAAGGCTGAATATCAAAGACCCTCAGGAATGCTACAACCTTTACCAATACCACAATGGAAATGGGAAGACATATCAATGGACTTCATTGATGGTTTGCCTAAGACTAGGAGGGGAAATGATAGTATTTGGGTTGTAGTTGATAGGTTAACCAAAACAGCTCATTTTAAACCTGTAAAATCAGATAGGAATGCATGCACCTTAGCTCAGTTATTTATTAAAGAAGTAGTTAGATTGCATGGAATACCAAAGACTATAGTAAGTGATAGAGATACCATCTTCACTTCGAAATTCTGGCAAAGTTTCCACAAGGCAATGGGGACTGATTTATGCTTGAGCACAGCATATCACCCTCAATCTGATGGCCAAACAGAAATTGTGAATAAATTACTTGAAGACATGTTGAGGTCATGTATATTGGATTGGGAGGAAGTTGGGAAGACCACATATTTCTGGTAGAATTTGCATATAACAACAGCCATCACAGTAGCATAGGCATGGCACCCTTTGAAGCACTCTATGGTAGACCCTGTTTATCACCTTCAAGTTGGATTGAGTCTGGGGAGAAGGTGGTCTTAGGACCAGAAAATGTAAAAGAGACCTTTGAAAAGATAGCCTTGATTAGGAAAAGGATTGCTTCTGCCCAAGAAAGGCAAAAGAAATATGCTAATCAAAAGAGGAAAGAAGTGCAGTATGATGTGGGGAATTATGTATTTATTAAAATATCACCCATGAAAAAGATTTTGAGGTTTGGAAAACAAGGAAAGTTGATTCCAAGGTATATAGGACCATATAAAATTCTAAAAAGAATTGGAAATGTAGCCTATAAGTTAGAATTACCAGAGGAGATGAGAGCAATGCATGATGTTTTTCATGTATCCCAGTTGAGGAGATGGGTTCATGATGAAGAAACAATTTTAAAATCCCCTGAGAAAGTACAGATTGACCCCAGAATGGTATATGAGAAGAAGCCTGTGGGCATAGTTGCAAAGGAAATTAAGAAACTGAGAAACAAAGAAATAAAATTAGTAAAAGTGCAATGGAGTCTTGACCCAAATGATTGCACATGGGAGGTGGAAGATAAAATCAGAAGTGATTATCCCCAGCTAATTGATTGAACCAGAAGGTAAAAATATATATATACATAAGTATACTAATGAATGATTTGATTGAATACTTTGTTATGCATAGGAGTTTAATTAATGATTGATCTGAGAATGATTGATTGCTGAATTGAAAATGTCTGAATTAAGTATGGAAGAATTGTGAGACACAATTCCTAAAAGGAGGGGTATATGTGATAACCCTGATTTTATGAACAAGTTTTATAATTTAATTTAGTATATTTGTTTGAATTTTTGGTTGCCTAGGAAAAATATATATGAGAAGTTTACCATAAAATGCATTGGGTAAATATTGATATGTATGCAAGATGATATAATACACATGTACATACTTCTCTGAATATTATCAGAAGCAAAAAAAATTTGTTTGTAAGCTAGAGTAAACTATAAATACATGAACATGACATAATATGAATGTGCCATTGAAACAAGTCTAGAGTAAGGGAAATAAATACTTAGGCAGGAATAGAAACATAGGTATTAAACAGGTATTTTAAACAAAATGCTGGCTAAGGAAAAATTATTAGAAGTTGCATGAAAATAGTATGAGTTGTTGAATAAATACTTTATCCACTTTTAGCAATTTTCTTAGCTTTTATAGAGATCATGCAAATATGGTGACTGGGGTAATAAAGTGTAATTTCTGTTAATAGAACCAGGGACCATTTACTCATTTGCTCTTAAAATAGAAAGAGAGGCCGATCATAAGTGGTAGGGTAAAATTGACATTGGGTAAATTTTAAACCCTAGAGACAGCCAAGGTCTTGTATAAAAGAGGGTTTAAGGGTGAAAGGATCTGTCACCATTTTCTTTAAAATAAATATACAGAAATATTAATAGTTAGCAAAAGAAAAAAATTGAGCAGCACTGGCCATTAGAGATAAGTAGGAGATAGCAGATCAAAGGAAAAGGATTAAGGTGAGTAACCTCACTGAAAATTGGCATTAAGTCCTGAATATTGAGGTAGCCTAAATGGTTTTTATATTTTTAATTAATCTGTGCTTATTTTATGATATTGGTGTGTTGATGATCTGCTTAAATATTTTGTGTTAATATATCCAGAAAATATATTGATGGCTTTCATGTTTGAATGATTATTGTGTCATGAATTATCTTTGAGGTGAGATGCTCTCTTTATGTGACTGTTGCATATAGATTAATTCATGGAAACTCCAGGGGTATATGATATAAATCTATGGTCTAAAAATGGAAAAAAAAAATATAAATGGGGCTGTAGCATAAAGTGGTTGCTGCTTATGTCTCAAAAATAAACATGGTAACATAGAAGTGCAATGTTATACTTGTGCTGAACTTCTATGATTACAAATAAATCCAGATAAGAATATAAGCTTGTGGTTTAGTCAGATCTCATGAATCTGTGATTATCTGATTAAGCCAGAGGTAAATGGATGCATCAAGGCAAATTATACATGACCATATATTTATAGGCATGATTCCCCAAAACCCATGATTTAAATAATATGTACACTGAGAAATCAAACTAGCTTGTATGAATAAGTTTATGATTAGGAAAAGATGATCTGTTATCCTTTGAACATATGCATGATGGTTGAGTTATTTATTTCCTCTGATTAATTTATGGGATGCAGAAGGGATTAGCATAAATGGGAAAAAAAGGGAAAGTAAGCACTTAGTAATTTAACTAAGGATTTGGATCTTAGGGCTACAAAGTATGGCTTGGCAAGGGAAATATTGCAAGCTCACACATGGTATGATTATACCCAGGGGCCTGAGTGTGCTGGGTTAACAGTGAATATGCCCCAGACAGTGTGTGTTTTAATGGAAGGAAAGTAGCTAAAGTCAATCATAAAATACCTGAGATTGAATTTGGAGAATAAGTTCACAGGTAGGTTTGGGTAAAATCCCTGATAGCCAGAAAGTTATGGATAGGGAAAATGATTAAATGATGATCATATTGGCTGGTTTAGAGTATTCTATGAGAATTATATGTTAGTGCTCTCTGAAATAATCCATTGAATTATGTATTATTATGTTATGCATTAATGAACATGCACAGGTGATAGAGGAATGTATACTAGAGAAACATTGCTTTACCTTATCTGTTTATAAAGTTATTTAAATTTTCAGTAAGATTATTCATACCAGAGAATTTAGTCTGACCTTTGTGTGTTTGTATACCATTGGGTGTCTCATCTTTTTATGAGGCAGCTCATGGTGATTGTGCAGGTAAATAGGCATTTTCTTGATCAAGAATTGGATGAATTAGCTGCTAAGGAATTGGATATAATAGTTACAGACTCAAGGATATTAAAATAGATGTTAAATTGAACTTATGCTATGAAATGTTGGTTAAGTTGTTTGGGAAGAAACTAATGTAATGCTATTTTCAGTTTTCAAGTGTTGAACTACTCATGAGACTTCTGTTGAAAGTTGTGAGATGCTTTTGAGAATGTTTTGTTAAGTGATACAATTTATAGTATTAACTCCCTGAATGCTTAGCAAAAAGTGTGCAATGATAAGAATAATCTGAAATGATCTGTAGATTGGAAATTAAAAGAGTAACCAGAGATCTGTTGTAAGTATTGATGGAAAAAAAAAGTAGGATAGAAACCCGGATTAATTTGTATGACATTTGTGTAAAGTAGCAGAGGAATTCAGGCTAATTTGACCAACTTTGCCAAGCCTGGGTTCAACCAGTCTAATACCCTAAGCTAATTGGTTAAGAAAGGTAACAAATAAAGCAAACCAGTAAACCAGGATTGATATAATGAAAAAAATATGTTACCTGAAGTCACATAGATACACACATGCACACAGAACACAGATATACACATACACACAGAATACATATACACACACTTGTACAAGAGGTAACTAAGGGTTCAGTAGATCTAAATTCATGGAAAAATAAACAAAACTAGAAGGACAACATCTAGAACTTGTCCAAAATTAGTAAGACAGAAAAGCTTCTTTGATAATTATTTTGCCAAGAGAAATTATACAGTGAATTCCAAAATGAATTCTCTGCTTCCAAAACTCTTCTGCTCTGATTTGAAATGAAAGGGAAAAACTAAAAGTATCATCTATGTAGGATTTCATACATAAGAGTTAGATGATTTGATTTTAACAATATTTTTATATTGGTTGAAAGGTCCTGGATAATAGAGAAATGAGAAAGGATGTTCTCTTGAGTAGATGACTACTGAATAAAGCATAGTAAAAAAAAATTTGAAAAAGTGGGTCATCTCATATGTATCATATAGTACCTTTTCAAATCACTTTCAAATATCGTACTTATATAAAATCCATTATATATAAGATTTAATTTTCAAATCAAATACTTTTCCAAAATCAAAAGTATATCAAATCATACTTATATAGACTTTAATTATATAAGATTTCACTTTTCACATTGAGTACCTTTTTCAAATCCATAGTTTTCGAATCAATTTCATACTCATACAAATCAATTTTATATAAGTTCGATAACTCCCAAATCAAGTGTTTAGTAACATAAGGTTCTCAAATTTCAATTTGTTTCAATATCAGTTCAATTTCAAAATCATATACAATTTCACCAAATTATTTCTTCTCAAATTAAATATCTTTAGTTTCAAAGTTTCCATAATAATAGATTTTGAAAATAAATCCAAATTTCCAAATCAATATAATTTAAGTCAACCAATTCATTTCCAAAATCAAATGTTTTCAAAATCATCTTATACTTACGTAAGGTCTATCTTATATAAGGATCAAATTTTTCAAAATAAATTTCGCTGTATGAAGAGCCATATGGGATTGAATATCTTTGCTTTTATGGGTTATATATCTTTGTAGTTTAAATTGGAAATTTTTCTTTTAGTAAGCAAAGATATTCTAACCCGACAGCTTTCAATTTCAGCGTCAAAATATATCAATAATATTAGAATATAAGATGTACATACGTCATCATTTCGCAGAATCACATTTGATCGCTCGCTCGATCACACAAGTTTGCTTTCGAACTAGTATTGTCCATTCGACTTCTCTAATGCGGATTTTGATATGGTTTCTCGACTAGAAGCCATCAGTCTCCTTGCATAGCCATATACTACGATAGAGAATTCTAGAATCAAGCCCAAAATCCATATCAAATATTCGCCATCAAGAATCGAATGAAAAATCCTAACACTAAATGGTGTAATTCACCTCGAACTTGTGTACTCAAACCTGGATCAAATTAATTATGCGAATAAAACAGCATACGTACAACTTATATATTTATTCCAACTTGTTAAATATATAGTTTCATAAAGATGTTATTAAGTTAAAACATTTAACTAAACTTTATTCAAAATATTTTGAAGACCAAATTCTTTTCGAAACATCTCAAATTTAAATTTTATATTAGAAAAATTCAAAATAGCCTTATTCATATACTTAACAAAACAGTTTCAACTTATTTAAATCATATTACTTCATACTTAAACATTCAAAACAAATTTATATACTTTATCAAATAATTCATACTTTTCAAAATTTCTTAGCTTTGAAAAGTTAACCTTGATTTGGAAGTGCTCGAACCTTCTAAATAGTTGAAGAAATCATTTTCAAATTCAAGAGTTGGAAATCAGCAACAAATCAGTAAATCAATTTTAATAGATAGGGTTATATCAAATCCGAAACTCGAGGACTGAACACCGGCTTACTTCAAATCATTTCAAATATATATATACACATATATCTTTCGAATATCAAATCTTACTTCGGAATTTGAAATCAAAATTGGTTTCGCAAAAATCACTCGCGTAGCAATGCTACTAAAGTGGCCTATCCCCCACTCTGAAACTCGAAAATCAATATCGATGATGCGTGCACTCATCACCGAAATTATTTTCCAGCGACATAAGTGAGTTTTGGACTTCTATTTTCTCAAACTTCTTTTGAAATTTCTTCGAAACTCATTAAAATCATTTGAAACATTTCTTATTCGGAAAATATTTTTAAATCATATTATTATTATATATTTCAAAATCTTAAAACCAATTTCAAAATTCCGGAGTTCAATTCTCGAATTTCAAATTTAAAATCCTTCAGTTATAAATCAAATTTCTTATATAGTTTTTTTTCAAAATTACAATCCTTTCGAAACCTCAAATTCTTATTTTAAAAGGGTTTAAAATCTTTATCGAAAACATTTCACTTTTATATAGAATATAATCATACTTATAAAAATTTCGATATATAAAACAATTTCCAAAATACGAATAAACCCGATTTTTCAAAAGGATGATTCAAGAATGGATTTCAAAACAAAGATAGAGATTCAAATTAGAGGAACTCTTAATCAAATAGAATTATGATTCGAAGATAGGCTCGAACGAAGATGAGATAATTAATTACAAAACAGTAGATGGATACACTTATATAAATCGCGGGCGACCCTTAACCGGGTCAACCGTGACTTCAAGGATATAATCGATGCGGAAATCTAAGGCAAATCGACATTCGATCGCCAGAGATAGAATTCGGCATATCAAGAGATAGTAGCATCTAAACCGAGTGATATATAAATCTTCGGTGAATCAATGTCAATTGTAAAGGAGTTTCACCCTTTTACAAAACATTCAAAGATCGGCGGAATCGCCTATTCTTATAGAGATCATTCGAAGTGGAGTTATGGGATACTCCAGAATCAAAAGAATACCAATAGAGAGAGACAAGAATGAATTTTGGAACCGTAGGGAACGTTCCAAAGTTCAAAGGAAATCGAGTCAAAAGGAAGAGATTAAACTCGAACGAAAGTGATTCTGTAAATAAATTTACAATATATGCTAAGTTTCGCCTAGAGCCAAAGCTCTGATACCAACTGTAACGACCCGATATTTTGGACCATTCAAATCGACAATAAATCCACACATGTCTGACTTGAATAATTCAAAATAATAGATTGTAATAAAAATTTGGCAAAACTCAGCATATACAGTAAATAAATCAATCACAGAATCACAGACACAGAGTAATACAATAATACGCAGCGGAATAGATAAAATAGTAGTTCATGAAGCTACTATATAAACATCATCAGAGTTAGAAGTAAAATACAATAGAATATCTCGATTGCATTGAAGCCTCCAGTACGAGCAGAAGACCTCTTTGAACAAATCAACTGGAAAAGCAGAAAGCTGAATCGATAGTTGGATCTCCAACGAAGCTCCAAACTCCAAAGGTGAGTCTCAAATGCTGTATCACTCAGTCTGACCCGAGCGTAAAGCAAAACACAAAACACTCGAGTCAGTATTAACATTCTTATATCAATAAATCCAACTCAAGTGAAATATCAACTGAAATACAAGTAACTTAAAGGATGTTTGGGATAACCATCCTCTAAGGATCTGTGGAACTATCTACAAGGTGGAAATATACACTATAACACCGTGGTCATTTCAAATTTATTTATACTTCAAAATCAAAATATCATTTTCATTTCAAATATATCTATTTCCAAAATAGTATATATAGATTAAATAATTTATAAGGTAAAGTATTTACAATTTCCTCAAGTCTCACAAATCGATTCAAATCAACCCAAATTCTAAATTTCAATTTAATTCAATCTAAATTATTTCCATTTTAATTCAATTCAGTTTCTAAATAACAAATTCAAATTATCTTCCCAACCTTAACTTATTCAAATTATTACCAAAATCTATTGTGAAATATATTTTTAAATAGTCAACCATATTATATGTATTTAATCAATCATTTCCATTTATATATAATAATTTAAGGCTCAATATTTATTAAAACCATATATTTCTTTCCAAAACCATAGAATTCATTTTCAAAATATTTATATATATGGACCAACGGTGTCTGTATATATATTTATCATATGGTTAAGTGATACGGATATTTATCATTTCAATCCGAAATTTAAATATATACGGGTTGATATCATTTCGACCCGTAATCCCAATTTCAATACAAATGAAAATCGTTTGGGTTTATCATTTCAAACCATAACGATTTTCTTCTATTCTAAAGTCCGTTCGGGTATGTATCATTTCAACCCATAGTGATTTTTATACTAACAGGGAACTTGCAGAGTGATAACAGATATAGAAATAATATAACAGGCATAGATATATCATCAATAACAATATAATATAAACAGCAGGATATGGTGTCATATCCCATAGGTGAACAGTTATAGATAATAGCATATATAACAATTTAAATAACTACAACAGCATATTTCAATTGTCGTTTCAATTGAAATCAAATTTAATAAATAAAAGAACGTTAATCGTGAGTGATTGCTCACCTTTCGAGGCTAGAGATGAACGAGAATGGGATGAATTAGGAATCCATGCCCGAATTTCAAAGCAAAGCGAGATGGCACGAATTGACGATCAAGGCTGATAAATAGGAAGTGACGGAACTGAATCAGAATCAGCTTGATATATACAGAAATAATTGTCTAAGATAAAATTTAGAAAAATTATACATAAAAAAAACCAATTCAATTCAAACCATTTAAAATTCATGTATATTCTCTTCATAAACCATACTTAATACCAATATACAATTGCAGACACCACATATATATATGCAGACAAAAGTGTATATGCGAATAAATAACTATGTGAAACCAAATATACAGACTTTAACTCTACTAACATTTTTAAATATGTGCCCTAAATATATGTATTGTACCGCATTATATGAAAAATATAACATGCATAAAACACGTTATTACATTTTATAGTTATCAAAACATATCTCGTTTAAAAAACCCAAATACATATATACACACACACACTAAAATCAACGTTCAAACAAATATAATACATTTATAAACTTACCTAACTTCCTACACTATCATTGTAATATAAAGTTTAAGAAGGTATACAAAACATTGTATTCAAGGCATAGTATACCAATGTATGAAGACCGGTTAATACAGGTACACTAAGGTAACACAAATAATATAAAACATATAAACTATTTATGTTTTAAAACCAAAAGTAACAAATTATTTATCATGTATGACAAATATGGACGAGTAAGACAAACCCAACAATAAAGTTGACATATTTATGACTAACAATATATATGACTTCATACATTTTTTCTCTGGAAAGATATTCAAATCTTAAAATCTACTTATAGCTTTTAAAATAATACGCCCATACCCTTTTCATAAACAAACAGTAACGTATATAAAATACAACTATGGCTTACATACTCTACATATGTATAAAAGTTAAACTCAAAATCGATATGTATGTAGACTCATAAACATCAGATATATTCGAAACCCACAAATTATAACTAATATATATATAAACAGACCTAAATATACATAAAGACGAACCCAAGTATATATATAAACCTATACTAACACACAATCTTATATAATATAGTTATTTGTAGTACCTTATAAAACATAACAGCTACAAATAACATATATATGAATATAGACAACTTAAACTTATGCAAACTATTTACAACAATATACTATATAAAATGTAAACTGACATAGCCCATATGTACAATACATTAATAAAATATATAAGTACACCACCTGCTATGTATATTTTTGAAATTCAATAAACTTATATATATAACTTTATAATATAACTACCTCCCAAAACATACTTCAAATACTATATAATCTCAACATATATTATGATAGATATACCTTGCCATTATAAAACGCAGAGAAAAGGAAAGAAGAAGAAGCTCGGCTGGCTTAGGTGGGGATGGGTGGAAGGGCAGACACGTGGCTAATGCGGGTGATGTAGAGGCAGGTCAGGACCAGGTTGTTGTTAATGGAAGAGGACCGTCATCAGATCCAAAGGCTCACGGCTATTGGTGGAAGGAGGCAGGTTGATGGGCTGGGTGCGCGGCTACTGATGTGGGAAGAGGTGGCTCGGTGGTTCAAGGCCGTTACTTGAGGATAAGGAGAGAGAGAGTGGGTCGATCATGGGAAAGAGAGGGAAGGGCGGAGATCAAGTGGTGGAGAGGCCGAGGTGTAAGATGATGACGAGGCGCTGTTCTATGACGATGCAGGTGAGTTATTTCTTGGTTATAGTGAGGGGCGGAGTGAATATTGATGGAGGATGGGAGAGGAAAGGAGCGGAGGAGATGCAGAACTTCGAGCAAAATGAAAAAAACGAACAGACAAGCTACTGGAGAGAAAAATATATATAATGTTATACACGTTGTGAACAGTAAAGAACTCGAACAGACTCAAATGTGAACGCGCAGACAATTAATAAATTGATGGGGCCAGCTATCAACTTCAGGTAATACAATTTAAAGCAATTTATTAAATTGGTTGACCTGCACGTTCAAAAATTTAAAAAGCAAAGAAAGCTAACGGTTACATTTTATAGTACCGATACGATGCACCGTTTTATTGCTTCTGTCGCGTACCGGATCTCAAAATATAGAAATGAATATACCGTTGAGATCAGCATGATGAGACAATCAAAACGATATACAGATATTGGTGGTACGATCATCCTATCAAAAGTCGATAATCGGTACCCTTGCTATTTTGCCCGAAGTAAGGTAAACGGAGCGATAGAAGTCCGATTTTTTTTAGAAACGAAAGATGACGTCACACTCAGAAGAGGATTTAGAAATTTTCTATAGAAAAATATTCATGTTTTGAAATAAATTTATTATCATCAATTTTAACTGATTTAAATTGAAATAAAATTAAAAAAATTCAATATTATTAGATGAAAATTTACTAGTTGCTATGTTTAAATAGACGTATTCCAAATAATAAATTTTTATTTTCAAATTCAATTATTTAAAATTTCAAGAAATTCAGTTAAATACGTTATTAAAACCAATCAAAATTTATGGGTCGTTACAATAACAATGTCATGATGAGAGCTCACTAGAATTCGAAAAACTTACTCCAAATAGCTCCCAGTGATAAAGACGGTTTGTCAACATCGAAGAGAGTAAACTAATATAGTAGATAATTAAAACAACGTATCAAGATCCATTTGCGAAAGGGCTGGCTCAATCAGTATTCATCAAACTAATCGAAGGGATAGGATAAATGTTGATAATTGGCCCCAAATGAAAGTGGGAGATTGATAGAGTTAGGGGTGTGCCCTAAGAGCAATTATGTAGTTCTTGTAAATTATTAGCTCTGTAATAAATTTCTTTCGAAATAAAAAGTGTTTTTCTTTCTATTATATAGTTAAAATAGTGTGTTATGTTAATTTTTATTCAATTTAAGTATATCTAAAAGAAAATCCAAAGATTTGTTTTGTGGTAGTAATTACAACGTGGTGTAATCATGAGAAATTTACCGTAATGAAAACAAACATATCAATTTAAATATTCCTAGTCAAGATGTATCGAGACTGTGACGGCCCATGTTTTTGATCCCTAGGAACTACACTTAATGCATCCTCGGTATTCATGTGCCACTGCCAAAGCATCCGAAAGATAAGTTGTTTTAGGGTAAAATAAAGAATAGAACAAGATAGAATAGATAAACCTCACAGCAGAATGGTTACATATAATATAAAATGATATAGTACAAAAGGTTACTCCTTATAAGGAGTTATCAGAGTTATAAAAAAGTACTACATCTAACAAATTTGCAGCTATACATTCTAACTTTTCATTTTTAGATATAAAATACACATACATAACTATATAGCAAAAATAAATAAGTAGATAAATAAGGAGCCTCCTGCTGGATCATCATCTTCAAAGAGCTCCAAAGAAAACCTGCTATTCTCGGACTACCCAAATATAATTCAGTAACTGAGAGTTTAGGAAAAATAAACAACTTGGGTCAGGAAAAATGTCTGGTATGAGTAAAACTCTGAGATAAAAGGAAGTGTATTTAAACAATAATATATGGGACCACGCCGCTAATGCAAAATAGGGTTTCTTCCACATAAACAACCACCAAACATAATAAAAATGGAAATGGACAATAGGGAACAAATCCAAACACAGATGATGGGCATAATTAGTATAACATTAGGACTTGAAAGAATAGAAATAGTCTGAGTAGAAATCCAAACTGGGTAGAATGGATAAAACAAGACAATGGTTCAAACTCGATATAATGGACTAAATAAGATAGCTATCCAAACTCGATAGAATGGACAAAACCAATAATTGAACACCGCAAAAAGTGGTTGACTCTTCCCATTGTAATTAAAGAAAACCGATTCAAAGGTTCGAATCAAATAAGAAAAGGAAATTTTTCCAACAAGGACTAGGAGGGTGAGCTTCCCTTACCGAAAGTATACCTCTAGAAATATACTAGAGAACTCTGATGGCTCTCGGAAACTTCCAAGCCAGACACCGCCAATTGTTACCGAAAATCCGAGTACTTCACACCTTAATGTGCAACACCGAATCCAATCTAAAGTGGATGTGAAAATACTCTAATGGGAGCAACCTCACATAGCTTGGCCCCAGTTTCAGTCATCTCCAACAAAGGATATTGAAGCTCAATGGAGCAACACATCGTCTTAGAATGACGATAATAAAGAAGCTGAAGTAACTGATTGCGAGGAAACCAACTATCAGTATATTAGACGATTGTATATGGAAATTAAGTCTTGTATACTTATCACCACTCATCGAATTCAAACTTGTACTATTTCTTGGTTAACAATAATACCAGATAAGTCAAGGTAGTGTTACCTTAAAGTCATGCCTCATGATTATTCTTAACTTTCGAAATAGCCACTAGTCTACTTCTTCGATGTTTAGTGCTAAGTATACAAATAAATCGTTCCTATATAAGTGAATCGCTTTGTAGAAATTAATTCATTTCCATAAACGAATCAAACTTTTCTATTTTAAAAACCTGAATTTGTGCTTGGCCTCACATTACAAGTATTAGCTTTACAACACCTTTCTAAAAGAGTTTACTAACTTCAAAACATCAATTTAAAAAGGAGTTAATAGTTTAAAACATCTTTATTACATTGATTAATTAACTTTAAACTTCATCACACAATTTGATTTTTGAACTTTAAATGTCTTTAAATAATAAAAAGGGTAAACCACTTTAGACCTTACCGGTCCAATTAATTAATTAAATTAATGAACAATTAATTATCATTATTTAAAATGAATAACAAAGTCAAAACATCCTGGTTGCTTTGATAAATTCACTTTGAAACTTCATAAATTAAGTTGATTAATTAACTTCAATAACCTTTAATTAAAAAGGGTAAATCATCTTTAAAACATCATTGATTAAATTAATTAATAAGTTTAAATGTAGTTAATTAAATCAAATAAATAAATAAATAATTTGCATTATTTAAAAATGATTCATTAATTGTAAAAATCCATAAAGGAAAGATTAATTAGAGCTAAAAAAGGTTGATAAATTTTAAAAATAATTTATTACAAATATTTATTAATTTAAAAGCATCATTAGCAAATTGATTGATTAACTTTAATTCATCATTATTGAATGACTAATTATCCTTAAACATCAATATATAAATGATTAATTAAATTTAACCATCATTAAATAAAATGATTAATTAATTTAAATAATCATTAACCAAATAATTAGTTAAATTAAAATGCATCATTAACTAAGTAATTAGTTAACCTTAATCATTATTAGTTAAGCAATTAGTTAAATTAAATAATCAATATTAAAATGGTTAATTACTTTTGAAAACATCGTTAATCAAAATCTTACTTAACTTGTAAAACAATTCCAAGCACGAAGATGAAACCAAACGACCTCGATCAAAGGTGATTTTTTGAAAGTGCCGATATAGCGACTACTGCTATACAGGCAGTTCGGCAAATAAAGTGCCGATATAGCTTTAATTCATCATTATTGAATGACTAATTATCCTTAAACATCAATATATAAATGATTAATTAAATTTAACCATCATTAAATAAAATGATTAATTAATTTAAATAATCATTAACCAAATAATTAGTTAAATTAAAATGCATCATTAACTAAGTAATTAGTTAACCTTAATCCTTATTAGTTAAGCAATTAGTTAAATTAAATAATCAATATTAAAATGGTTAATTACTTTTGAAAACATCGTTAATCAAAATCTTACTTAACTTGTAAAACAATTCCAAGCACGAAGATGAAACCAAACAACCTCGATCAAAGGTGATTTTTTGAAAGTGCCGATATAGCGACTACTGCTATACAGGCAGTTCGGCAAATAAACTTATGATAGTAGCCATACAACAAAACATCACGTATCAATGGTTTAAGCATAATAAAAGGTAAATAATGATGATACAACATTTGATAAGTATTTACTAACAATTATATTAACTTTAACTACCAAATTTTCATATAGCTAACCACATGCTTCCTAACTCTCAAATGCGACAACTATTCAAAGCATGAAACAAACAAACAACCAAACCGTCACTTCACATATACAATAAGCATTCATAGGTTATTAACATGAACATTAACATAGTATAAACTTGGTTTAAGGTGTAGTTTTACTCATCGAAAGTTATCCATGTTTGATGTGTGTTTAGTGTTTGATGATAACAAAATATATATCGAATTATAGATGTGTTTGCAGATACAGGAATAAATATTCATGTTGAAGTAATAATACTATTGCATAGAATTTAACAAATTCAAACAGTATTTTTATTTCAATATAATATTTTATACAGTACAATGTTTTCAGCTCATACACTGAGTTCATACATTTCATGATTTCATACATACATTTCATAATTACAGTTTTGTCCTCACTACATCACTCATACACTCAGTCTTCTACACATCTGCGTCTATCTGCATTGTCCAGCTCCAGTATTTGTCCTGTCTCCTGTGTACCTGTATAATTAACAACTACAGCAGTAATCTGAAAATAAACAAATTTGAATTTGCAAAAATATAAATTTTGTTTCTATCGTTGTCTCAGATATATGGGTTTTTGTCATCATCTTTGATAGTGTAATATCTGAGCATATCAGTATTTATATCAGGGACAGATAATCTTGAGTGGCTGCAATACACACATGTACATTCATACACGTGTGCACTGCCTCGCCAACTCGTGTGCACAGTCAACTAAAACAAGGTCAAGTCCAAACCAGATTCAACTCAGTTGTCATTGGAAAAATCAAGTATTGCTGCAATAATAAAACTGTGCATGTACACGAGTCAAGGAAGCAAAACTACAAATCAACTCAGTGACATCAAACCAGACCAAGTCAAAGTGAATATGCAGACTCAACCAAGTTCATACATGTATGCAGCAAGGAAATTCACATGTCAAAAGTAAAACCAACTAACAAATTCAGAGACTAGGCAGAAGCTACAGTGAAGCAACATATTCAACTTAAGATGAATCATCAAAATGAACAAGTAATGAAGCACTATATCAACTGGCTACACAAGTGCACAAAGCACTGCAAATCAAAACATGTCAACAGTGAAACCAGACCAACACAAAGTATCCAGACTAAAGAGTAAATCAAGTCAAAGCTACACAATGACAAACCATCACTGATACACAATGTCACAAGACCACATACAAGCAACATGAACAATAAACAGAGAGCATTTGGAAAGGTCAAGCTGCATGTACACTAAAGGCAACAGCAACATGACCAAAGACCAAAGAAATGCAACCAGCAATATGAACAAGTGACAGTACAAGCTCAACTACAACCATACATGTATACAGAGTTGTACATGTACTCGAGGCAATATGATTGCAATAAAGACTCAAGAGTGTGCAGACATGCCCAGTGATATGAATACAAATGCACCAATGACACCAATGAAATCAAGACTAATAAGCAGTGCCAACAGAATACAAGTTCAAAGCATGCACATCAACTACACATTTGGTTCAAGGTGAAGTCACAGTGAAGACCAACAGTAAGGAATCAAAGTAGTGCGCAAGTCGAACGAGTCAACAGAAATTCAAAACACCAGATATGCAAACTCATGAATAGAACAATGAAATACATAGCAGTAGACAATGCAATGCAGACCAAACTGCAACACTACAGAGAACCATGAAACAGTCACATATATATACATACATGAATGTGTATATATATATATGAAGTATCGAGAGTCAAAGCCAAAGTGAAATGCTCAAGGCAAAAGCAAATATCTACAACAAGCATAAACGTATGTGGCTTCAGGTCAGGGATGAACATACATGAATGGGAACAAGTGCAAATGCAACATATTCAAGTTCAATGAACATGTACAAGTGAAACAGTGGAAGCATGAACAAGAACAGTAAAGTAAACAACATCAGGGTACATGAGCAACAGTTCATACATGAAGCATGTACAAGTCAGTATAAATCAAACCAGTTCAGGTAAATGAAGCCTCAAGTAAAGTCAGTGAAGCCATAGCATAAAAGTCAACCCAGAATAAGGTCGCAAAGTTTACAAATCAGAGAAGAAGCTCACTATCACGAAAACAAATGGTAGAGAAGATGACCAGAAAATAGTGAACAAGTCAAGGCCATGATCACCAGTAAAAAATATCAAAGCCGTGATCAAAGGAAAAAAGTCAGAGACATGGTTGAAAAAGTAAAAATCAAGTCTGAATTATAATTTAGGCAAGTTTCTAAAATATCAGTCAAAAAAAAGAATCGAACGTTGTAAAATCAAAGCCGTGTGAACAAAGGAATTCCCAAAAATATCACAGGATAAAAATGGAAAGATTAAACAATGTGGAAGTCACGTAAATCAAATCAGGCAAGTTTAAGGGTTTCGAAAACCCTATATAAAGACCCGATATCATCATCGACAAACAGCGCAGAACAAAGAGAACCCAAATCATCATTGACGAGAACAGAGCAAGAACAATCAAGTTCAAACATAAATCTAAGAAAAGCAATAGAGCAGAAATCACATACCGAAGCCAACGGTCGAATAACTCAATTATCTCGAGGCAAGCAACTGAGGAATCACAAGAGGAAGATGAGGCCGAAGCCATTGATAATCTCGTAAACACAAAGGCGAAGCCCTAATTCCAGAATCGTGCAATAGATCGAGTCGAAGCCCTAAGTTCAGTCACAAAGAGGATCGAAAGAGAAGCCATCATTTTTTCACAAAGCATTACAAAAGGGGGCCGGCATTTTAATTTTGGGCTTAATAAATTAAGGGCTTTAGTTTTTTTTTGTTTACTATTTTGGGCCGGGTCATTTTAAAGAGCAAAATAGTTTTGTAAGTTTAGATTTAATTTTGCTCTTATTTTCTGTTTTAAAGTCTGTATTTTTTTTAATCAAAACAGGGTAAATCACCACCTAGGGTTTAGGTGTTGTCAGATTGTCTAGTTAGGATTAGTTCAGTGAGCAGGGTGTGTGATTTTGCAAAACTCTATAGGCGGTAGCAGGGTGTGCGAGTTTGCAAAACTCTATAGGCGGTAGCAGGGTGTGCGAGTCTGTTAGAGTGTTTGTAAGCGGGATACTGTTTAATTCTAATAGAAATCTGGGAATGCAGCAGTAGGCAGAGGTTGCCGAAGCTGGGTAAATTTTGTGTGTGATTTACTTTTCAGCTTATTTATTTATCTGCAGTTTGATTTCGTGTTTAATTGAAGAAAATTTTCTATAACCCTATTGTAACGACCCGTAAATTTAACTGGTTTCAATAACGTTATTAATTGAAATTTTGTGAAATTTTAAACGATAAAATTTTGAAATATAAATTTGATATTTGAAATGCGTCTAGTTAAACATAGCAACTGGTGAATTTTCGTCTGAAAATATGAAGTTTATTTCGCGCGTAAATTTACTTCAATTTAATCAGTTAAAAAGCGATGAAAATAAAATGTTTACGAAACCCAAATATTTTTATATAGAAAAATTCTAAACCATCTTCTGAGCAAGACGTCATTTTTCGTTTTTCCAAATTTGGACTTCTTTAGCTCCGTCGATCTTATTTTTCTACGTTTTTGCTGCATTTTCCACTAGTAGAAAATTTGAAATTTTATAATTCAATCGTACCACTGATATTTGTATACCATTTTGATCGTCTCGTTGTGCTGATCTCTGCGGTATATTCAATTATGTGTTTTGGATTTTCGGTACCAGGCGATATCGGTAAAACAAATAACCGTATCGGTACCGTTTAAGCCTTTTGATCTATCTGTGACCATTCATTTCCATAGTTCATAGCTGTACAGCCACTAGTCTTTATTTTTCCCAGAATTCCATAGGGTGGCTATCATTATTTTCCAACGGTTCATTTTGGCATTTGCTATAACTTTTGGTTCGGCTGTTAACAAATATAAAATATATAGTTGTATTAAAACTTGAACTGACCACGTTTCATTTTCCAACGCCAGCTTTTAATTCTTTTCCCATTCCCATCTTCATCCTCTACCCTTTTCTTCTTTGCCTGTTTCACTTCTGAAAAGAAAAAAAACTAAAATTTTCGAGATACATATATAGAGTTTATATATATAACAGTAAACTGCTAGCCTCGCCTATTTTCCCGTTCGCAACCCAACACCTCACCCCTTCCCACAGTTCCGCCTATTCTCTTCCGACTCTCTCTCACCCACGCGAGCCTCCTCCTCTTGACAGCCGCTGTGCCTCCCCATCAACTGACCGCCTCCTGCTACTCCGCCTCGTTCATCCTCTCCAACCTCGGCCGAACTTACCCAGCCTCACTGCACGCCCCACGCACCACCTCCGCAGCCACATCTGAACCACGCAGCACCTTCCACCCTTCCTCCTGCCGAAACCAAGCAACCGCGCCCATACCAACGCCGGCCCCAGACCATATCCCAAACCACAAAGCATGCCGCTACTCTCGGCTACCCGAGCATCGAGACCCCTAGCCGCCTCCACTCGCAACCTTGAACCCGCGACCATCGTCCTCCATTGTTTTAACGGCACCGATCTTCCCATCGCCCTTCTTCTCACCGCCTTCAAATTCCGGCCGAGCACAAGTCGCGCACTCCTGGCTCATGCTCACTACTTCAGCCCAGTCGAACCCGCCCATTCTCTTCTGCCTGCCCTTCATCTTCCGACCACCTTGTGTCCGCCTTCCCGTGAGCTGGATCCGATCCTTAACCTCCTGAGCGTGCTTCAAGTATAACCAGTCTCCTTTATTTCCGGGTATTGTATGTATTCTATTTTCCGTTTACATCAGTACTTTGCTTTCTGACTTTATTAGATATATATTTTATGCATTAGTTAGTAAGCTATGTAAAGGCATGTAGTGTTAGTACTATATGTTTAGGTTTTATAAGAAGTAGTACTATATGTTTGTACAAGTGAATTTAGCTTTGAATATTATATGGGGTATGATTGTTTAAAATAGTTTCTATGAATGTTTATATATATTGTATTATATATTTTTATTATTATATTAAGTTATGCTCTATTTTAAATTTGTGGTCTATTGAGTTTTAACGTGTAAAGTTATAATAGTTTGCGTTATATACAAGCTGCTGTACAAAGGCTGTAGTTTATATTTATATTTTGTGTTATAGATTGTATACACTGATTTGCAGTTATATTATATATATATATATATATATATATATTGTTACGGCATAAGCTTGTTTAAAAATCTGGGATCATAGATCTTGTTTTGGAATTTTATTTTGGTTGGGACTTTACTTTTCCCTCTCTAATTTTTATATGAAACATTTTATATACATTGTATCATCTATGTACAGATCTTAGGAATGCTGGTGTTGTTTTACATACAATATATATATACTTGTTTTGTTTTCAAATGTATGCCTTGGAGTGGCCTTGTAACATAATATATATGTAGACTTTATGTAAAAAAAAGTTTGTTTAAAAGGATTTTACCCCTTCCTATAGCACTAAAATGCTTAAATATATATATTATATTAATCTAAGTTATGATGATTTTCATAATGAATATCAACTTGAATAATAGGTGTGGAAGTTTATACACTACTTTATGTATGCTCGAGTCTAGTTTCGTCTACTTATAAAAGTTTATTTTAGATGTTAAAATTTGATACTAATTTGAAATTTATAGATAAATATTGAGAATTTATTTTGGGTTGGGATTTGATAGTGATTTTTAAATAAAATATATATGTATATTAGTCGATTCATATCAACTGATTCTGATCGTTTCCATCTATTTCTATTATCAGCTTGACCGTCGAATTCGTGCCGATCTAGCTTTGCTTTGTAATTCGAGCTTGGATTCGCAACTCGTACCATTTTTCAAATCTATCCAGCCTCGGAAGGTGAGCAATCACTCACGATTAACGTTCTTTTATTTATTAAATTTGATTTCAATTGAAACGACAATTGAAATATGCTGCTGTTAGATATTTACACTGTTATTACTTGTATCAGTTCACATGTGACATCTGACACCATTATCTGTTATATATGCAATGATAATCCAGTTTGGTTGTTAAATGATTGATTGTTTGATGTTTACAATTGGACGTTAAAATTGTAATGTATAAAGTGATAAATAGTATGCAATTGAATTTGACGTAGGATAGTTAAAAAAATTTGAATTGACATATGTGTTGAATTTGATTAGTTAAATTTGTACAATATGACCCCTTAAATGTTAATTATTTGACACGTAGTAAAATAGTAAATTATCCTTGAACCATTTGAATTTATATTGTATTAACTGATGAAGTATGAAAATTTAATAATTGATGTTAAGGGTAGAATTGCATAGAATAATTAGTGTAATAATCTTTAATCTACATGAAATGATAGTGTAGATTCTAGAAATAATTATATTAATTTGCACAAATAACAATGTAAATTAATACGATTATTTTGGGATTATTTGAATTGATTATTGGATTGTTATTGATTGTTGTTATTGCTTGTTTATTTACTTTGACACCATCCCAGATATCACACTACAAGTTCCCTTTGTTATGCTTTGATTTTTGAATTGAAATGGAATCGGGTTGAAATGATAAATACCCAAATTAAACTTTGACCTATGTTAGAGAATTAAATAAAACTCGATTGGTCAATAATTTGATTTAAAAATAAAATAAAGATTTTATTCGAATAAACAATAAGGTTTTGAAATGAAATTGGAATTTGAATTTTAAAGAAAGGAAATGTTAATATTTGATAATCCGAAACAAAATATTAACATAGTAGTTGTTGAAAGAATGTTGTTTTTAAAATTTATTATTTAATAATTAAGTTTTGAAATTAGTTAATAATTAAGTTTTGAAATTATTAAATAATTAAATAAGATTGAATTATTTAACAGTCAAATAAAATTGAATTCTTTATTAAGTGAAATTGAACTTCTTAAATAAGTGAAATTTAGTTTCTATATTAATTGAGTTTTGAAATTTGTAACCAAGTAAATAAATAAGTGAAATTAAATTTCTTTAACAAGAAATAGACTATGATTTATTGAAGTTAATGTAAGACTTGTAATTTAAAGAATTGATTTGACAAATCTAATTTAATTCAATTTGAAGTTTTGATATAATGAAGTTGAACTTAATTAATTGGTTTAATGAATTGGAAATCAAATAGAAATTGTTTTGAATGATAAATTTAACTTTACGAATATTGAATGAAATCGATCAATGAATTTAAGTTGATTTGAATGTTGAATTAAATTAATTTAAATTATTTTCGAAATGAAACTTATATGCGATCCTGAATCAATATTTGAATTGTTAAATAAAAATTGAATTTGAATTATAAGATTTCGAATGGTAATTTGGAAGTTTTGAAACGTATATCATGGAAATTGATTTAGAAAGACAAATGAAATGTTGATTTACAAATTCTATTTGAAATTGAATTTGATTTGGTTTTGAAATATATTAAGCGACCAATTGGTGAACTAATTACGAAACTTATTAAAGAGACCGGAATCGGTTAGGGACATACTCACTGTCTAAACCAAAAACCACTTTAATAACTATACGTGGAGTGTGATCCAGAATGAAGTGGTTGGAATGATGTACGTTGATGACTGAAGAAAGAGAACGATAATGGATAGTCTTGACACTTGTGTCAAATTGGAAATGACTAAAACAGGAGCCGTGACGGGCCAATTGGGGGTTAGCTACCTCGAGCGAACACACTTCTTCGAAACTACTCATTACTTGTTGTCGATTGGTGCACCCTTGATTTGGGAGTGTTGTTTCGCGGTGTTGCGGTCGCTGCGGCGATGCATTCTCACCAGTCCGGATCAGGCAAACGGTAGTTTCACTACCTTGGGTATTGCCTCATGTGCCTTGTCATACTTGGATCCCTATATACGCGACCACTACGATTTGTTTTGTGTTATACCTATGGAGTACTCCCTGATATCCCACTAGTTTACGGTGGAGTTTACAGTGCTGTATAGTCTATAACACTTATATAAAATGTGTTAAGGGGGATAATGGTAATGCCTTAACACTAGTTTGATATTTTATATTATTGATAGACATTATCTACTTATCGTACACTACTACATAGTAGATAGTTTAACGAATCCTTAAAGGATGGTTATTCCAAACATCCTTTGAGTTACTTGTATTTCGGTTGTTATTTCACTTGAGTTGGATTTATTGATATAAGAATGTTAATCCTGACTCGAGTGTCTTGTGTTTTGCTTTACGCTCGGGTCAGACTGAGTGTACCAGTATTCGTGACTCACCTTTGGAGTTGGAGCTTCGCTTGGAGATCCAGCTATCTATCCAGCTTTCAGATATTCAGTTGATTCCAGTGATGTTTTCTGATATTGTATTTGACTATTGTATTTGAGACTTCCGCTGTACTTTATTTAACTTTGATATGTATATAGTAGCTTCATGAACTACTATCTCTTTTATTTCCGCTGCAATTATTACTCTGTGTCTGTGATCTGTGATTATTTATTTACTGTATATGTTCAGTTTTGCCAAATTTAAATTAACAATTCGGTATTTTGAATTATTCAAGTCCGACATGTGTGGATGCGAATAGTCCAAAATATTAGGTCGTTACAGTTGGTATCAGAGCTTTGGTAGCTCTAGGCAAAACTCAACATGTCGGGTAAATGTATTTACAGAATCACTTTCATTTCGAGTTTCAATCTCTTACTTTTGATTCATTTCTTTTGAATTTTGGAACATTCCCTGCGGTTTCAAAATTCAATCATGTCCCTCACTATTCGTCTTCTTTCAATGCTAGAGCATTCCATAACTCCACTTCAAATGGTATCTATAATAAATCGGCGGTCTCGCCAAACTTCGAATGATTTGTAAAGGGGTGAAACTCCTTTACAATTGCATTGATTTACTGAAGATTTCTGTGTCATCGGTTTACGATGTTATATATCTCCTGCTATACCTAAATTCTATTTCTTGAGATCGAATGTAGATTTGTCTCGAAATTCTGCATCAATCTTATTCTTGAAGTCACGGTCGACCCGGTTAAGGTTGCCCGCGATTTATACAAACTTATCAATCTTCCTACTTTGTTATTTAATCATCATATCTTTGTTTCGAACTTATCTTTGAATCAAAATTCTCTTTGTTTTTAGTCCATCAAATTTGAAACCCTATCCTTATTTTGAAAAATTCATTCCTGTATCGTCAAGCAAGGAAATGTATTTGTAAACTAATATATAAATGTTTTAATATATATTGAGTTGTTTGAGTTGTTGATGTTGATTTGGGTTTCCGATCGATTCGTCGATCAACGCTATCGATAGGATTTCCAAAACACTTGAACAGAGCAAACTGACACAATAGTATTTTCAAAATTTGGTAAATAAAATAATCTTGTATGATTATATTATATATAAGTACAAATTTTCTGAAATTGAATTGTTAACTGAATTGGTTGTCAGAAAGGTAATATTTGATTTTCACTATTTGTTTTGTAAATCATTGATTATTCCAACATAAAAATAAATGGAATTATAAAGGTTGGTTTATAGATTTATTTAGAAATTTAAATGAATTTAAAGTAAGAATTTGAGAATTTAATTTCCTAAAATTTCAAGCTTTGGTTTTTAAATTTTTAAAATGAATATTATTGAACGTATTTTCAAATAGAAACCGTTTTCAAAGAACTTTAAAATATTGAAATCAGTGCTCTTCTCTTTGTCGCTGGAAAATAATTTCGATGATGGCGGCCGCATCATCGACATTCATTTTTGAGTTTCGAAGTGGAGAAACCATTCTGTAGCTTTGCTACGGTTTTGTTTTGGAAAAATATTTGATTTGAATATCTTAAGTATTACTTGATTTATATATATATATATGGGTATATTATTTTAAAATTTAATTTGATTTAATATATATAATATATACATAATTACTTCTAAAGGGTTTGAAATTAAACGAAAATTAAATTCTTAAAAATCATGTTAAAAGATGTTTTCAATTATAAATAAAACTAAATTTTGAATAATATTTAAACTTGAAATAATTGAATTTGAAAATTTTATTTGTATAGTACTAAATTGCATTTCAAAATAACTTACCTAAATTATTCAGAAGTTAAAATGTAATTGGATAATATACAATATAAAATAATTTTATAAATAAAATTTGAGTATTTATAATAAATGTTATGCACTTAGATTTTAAATAATAAAAAAATGCTAATAAAGATGATAGAATAATAAGTTAATTGAATGAGATAAAAAAGTAAATTTTGTTCTGAAAGAATTAACAAATTGAATTGAATCAGCTTAATGAAATACCTTGAATTAAGATCAATTATTGAATATTAATTGATTTAAAATGAAATATGAGTAGAATTAACAGTTGAACCAAAAAATTTAAATCGAATGACTATTATTGATTTAATATAAATGGATTTAACCAAATTGAAAAGAAAAAAATATAAATTAATTTAAATTGAAATTTATATGGTTTAAATTAATTTATATGGTTTAAAAATATGTAATAAGATATATTAAGTGAAATAAACTTAATAATAATTTGGAATAAAAGAATTAAATCTGTTGAATAAAATATGAGTACAATAATAGATTATACAAATTGATGATTTAGAAAGTGTTAATTGAGGATGATTAGATAGTAAGATAATAAATTTAGAAATAGATAGATTGATTTAACTTAAGTGAAACCAAGTGGATTAAACCAAATTGTTAAATATTAATTAGTTTAATTTGAAATTATATGGTTTAAATTAATTGTTTTATCTTGTATTCCAATCTGTTTTTCTGGTTATTTCTATTCTCCTACCTCGTTCCTTTTCGGGGACGAAAAGTTTTGAGTGGGGGAGAGTGTAACGACCCGTAAATTTAACTGGTTTCAATAACGTTATTAATTGAAATTTTGCGAAATTTTAAACGATAAAATTTTGAAATATAAATTTGATATTTGAAATGCGTCTAGTTAAACATAGCAACTGGTGAATTTTCGTCCGAAAATATGAAAGTTTATTTCGCGCGTAAATTTACTTCAATTTATTCAGTTAAAAAGCGATGAAATTAAAATGTTTACGAAACCCAAATATTTTTATATAGAAAAATTAAACCATCTTCTGAGTAAGACGTCATTTTTCGTTTTTCCAAATTCGGACTTCTTTAGCTCCGTCGATCTTATTTTTCTACGTTTTTGCTACATTTTCCGCTGGTAGAAAATTCAAAATTTTATAATTCAATCATACCACTGATATTTGTATACCATTTTGATCGTCTCGTTGTGCTGATCTCTGCGGTATATTCAATTATGTGTTTCGGATTTTCGGTACCAGGCGATATCGGTAAAACAAATAACCGTATCGGTACCGTTTAAGCCTTTTGATCTATCCGTGACCATTCATTTCCATAGTTCATAGCTGTACAGCCACTAGTCTTTATTTTTTCCAGAATTCCATAGGGTGGCTATCATTATTTTCCAACGGTTCATTTTGGCATTTGCTATAACTTTTGGTTCGGCTGTTAACAAATATAAAATATATAGTTGCATTAAAACTTGAACTGACCACGTTTCATTTTCCAACGCCAGCTTTTAATTCTTTTCCCATTCCCATCTTCATCCTCTACCCTTTTCTTCTTTGCCTGTTTCACTTCTTAAAAGAAAAAAAATTCGAGATACATATATAGAGTTTATATATATAACAGTAAACTGCTAGCCTCGCCTATTTTCCCGTTCGCAACCCAACACCTCACCCCTTCCCACAGTTCCGCCTATTCTCTTCCAGCTCTCTCTCACCCACGCGAGCCTCCTCCTCTTGACAGCCGCTATGCCTCCCCATCAACTGACCGCCTCCTGCTGCTCCGCCTCGTTCATCCCCTCCAACCTCGGCCGAACTTACCCAACCTCACTGCACGCCCCACGCACCACCTCCGCAGCCACATCTGAACCACGCAGCACCTTCCACCCTTCCTCCTGCCGAAACCAAGCAGTCGCGCCCATACCAACGCCGGCCCCAGACCATATCCCAAACCACAGAGCATGCCGCTCCTCTCTGCTACCCGAGCATCGAGACCCCTAGCCGCCTCCACTCGCAACCTTGAACCTGCGACCATCGTCCTCCACCGTTTTAACGGCACCGATCTTCCCACCGCCCTTCTTCTCACTGCCTTCAAATTCCGGCCGAGCACAAGTCGCGCACCCCTGGCTCATGCTCACTACTTCAGCCCAGTCGAACCCGCCCATTCTCTTCTGCCTGCCCTTCATCTTCCGACCACCTTGTGTCCGCCTTCCCGTGAGCTGGATCCGATCCTTAACCTCCTGAGCGTGCTTCAAGTATAACCAGTCTCCTTTATTTCCGGGTATTGTATGTATTCTATTTTCCGTTTACATCAGTACTTTGCTTTCTGACTTTATTAGATATATATTTTATGCATTAGTTAGTAAGCTATGTAAAGGCATGTAGTGTTAGTACTATATGTTTTGGTTTTATAAGAAGTAGTACTATATGTTTGTACAAGTGAATTTAGCTTTGAATATTATATGGGGTATGATTGTTTAAAATAGTTTCTATGAATGTTTATATATATTGTATTATATATTTTTATTATTATATTAAGTTATGCTCTATTTTAAATTTGTGGTCTATTGAGTTTTAACGTGTAAAGTTATAATAGTTTGCGTTATATACAAGCTGCTGTACAAAGGCTGTAGTTTATATTTATATTTTGTGTTATAGATTGTATACACTGATTTGCAGTTATATTATATATATATATATATATATATATTGTTACGGCATAAGCTTGTTTAAAAATCTGGGATCATAGATCTTGTTTTGGAATTTTATTTTGGTTGGACCTTTACTTTTCCCTCTCTAATTTTTATATGAAACATTTTATATAAATTGTATCATCTATGTACAGATCTTAGGAATGCTGGTGTTGTTTTACATACAATATATATACACTTGTTTTGTTTTCAAATGTATGTCTTGGAGTGGCCTTGTAACATAATATATATGTAGACTTTATGTAAAAAAAAGTTTGTTTAAAAGGATTTTACCCCTTCCTATAGCACTAAAATGCTTAAATATATATATTATATTAATCTAAGTTATGATGATTTTCATAATGAATATCGACTTGAATAATAGGTGTCGAAGTTTATACACTACTTTATGTATGCTCGAGTCTAGTTTCGTCTACTTATAAAAGTTTATTTTAGATGTTAAAATTTGATACTAATTTGAAATTTTATAGATAAATATTGAGAATTTATTTTGGGTTGGGATTTGATAGTGATTTTTAAATAAAATATATATGTATATTAGTCGATTCATATCAACTGATTCTGATCGTTTCCATCTATCCCTATTATCAGCTTGACCGTCGAATTCGTGCCGATCTAGCTTTGCTTTGTAATTCGAGCTTGGATTCGCAACTCGTACCATTTTTCAAATCTATCCAGCCTCGGAAGGTGAGCAATCACTCACGATTAATGTTCTTTTATTTATTAAATTTGATTTCAATTGAAACGACAATTGAAATATGCTGCTGTTAGATATTTACACTGTTATTACCTGTATCAGTTCACCTGTGACATCTGACACCATTATTTGTTATATATGCAATGATAATCCAGTTTGGTTGTTAAATGATTGATTGTTTGATGTTTACAATTGGACGTTAAAATTGTAATGTATAAAGTGATAAATAGTATGCAATTGAATTTGACGTAGGATAGTTAAAAAAATTTGAATTGACATATGTGTTGAATTTGATTAGTTAAATTTGTACGATATGAACCCTTAAATGTTAATTATTTGACACGTAGTAAAATAGTAAATTACCCTTGAACCATTTGAATTTATATTGTACTAACTGATGAAGTATGAAAATTTAATAATTGATGTTAAGGGTAGAATTGCATAGAATAATTAGTGTAATAATCTTTAATCTACATGAAATGATAGTGTAGATTCTAGAAATAATTATATTAATTTGCACAAATAACAATGTAAATTAATACGATTATTTCGGGATTATTTGAATTGATTATTGGATTGTTATTGATTGTTGTTATTGCTTGTTTATTTACTTTGACACCATCCCAGTTATCACACTGCAAGTTCCCTTTGTTATGCTTTGATTTTTGAATTGAAATGGAATCGGGTTGAAATGATAAATACCCAAATTAAACTTTGACCTAGGATAGAGAATTAAATAAAACCCGATTGGTCAATAATTTGATTTAAAAATAAAATAAAGATTTTATTCGAATAAACAATAAGGTTTTGAAATGAAATTGGAATTTGAATTTTAAAGAAAGGAAATGTTAATATTTGATAATCCGAAACAAAATATTAACATAGTAGTTGTTGAAAGAATGTTGTTTTTAAAATTTATTATTTAATAATTAAGTTTTGAAATTAGTTAATAATTAAGTTTTGAAATTATTAAATAATTAAATAAGATTGAATTATTTAACAGTCAAATAAAATTGAATTATTTATTAAGTGAAATTGAACTTCTTGAATAAGTGAAATTTAGTTTCTGTATTAATTGAGTTTTGAAATTTGTAACCAAGTAAATAAATACGTGAAATTAAATTTCTTTAACAAGAAATAGAATGTGATTTATTGAAGTTAATGTAAGACTTTTAATTTAAAGAATTGATTTGAAAAATCTAATTTAATTCAATTTGAAGTTTTGATATAATGAAGTTGAACTTAATTAATTGGTTTAATGAATTGGAAATCAAATAGAAATTGTTTTGATTGATAAATTTAACTTTATGAATTTTGAATGAAATCGATCAATGAATTTAAGTTGATTTGAATGTTGAATTAAATTAATTTAAATGATTTTCGAAATGAAACTTATATGCGATCCTGAATCAATATTTGAATTGTTAAATAAAAATTGAATTTGAATTATAAGATTTCGAATGGTAATTTGGAAGTTTTGAAACGTAAATCATGGAAAATGATTTAGAAAGACAAATGAAATGTTGATTTACACATTCTATTTGAAATTGAATTTGATTTGGTTTTGAAATATATTAAGCGACCAATCGGTGAACTAATTACGAAAGTTATTAAAGAGACCGGAATCGGTTAGGGACATACTCACTGTCTAAACCGAAAACCACTTTAATAACTATACGCGGAGTGTGATCCAGAATGAAGTGGTTGGAATGATGTACGTTGATGACTGAAGAAAGAGAACGATAATGGATAGCCTTGACACTTGTGTCAAATTGGAAATGACTAAAACAGGAGCTGTGCCGGGCCAATTGGGGGTTAGCTACCTCGAGCGAACACACTTCTTCGAAACTACTCATTACTTGTTATCGATTGGTGCACCCTTGATTTGGGAGTGTTGTTTCGCGGTGTTGCGGTCGCTGCGGCGATGCGTTCTCACCAGTCCGGATCAGGCAAACGGTAGTTTCACTACCTTGGGTATTGCCTCATGTGCCTTGTCATACTTGGATCCCTATATACACGACCACTACGATTTGTTTTGTGTTATACCTATGGAGTACTCCCTGATATCCCACTAGTTTAACGTGGAGTTTACAGTGCTGTATAGTCTATAACGCTTATATAAAATGTGTTAAAGGGGATAATGGTAACGCCTTAACACTAGTTTGATATTTTATATTACTGATAGACATTATCTACTTATCGTACACTACTACATAGTAGATAGTTTAACGGATCCTTAAAGGATGGTTATTCCAAACATCCTTTGAGTTACTTGTATTTCGGTTGTTATTTCACTTGAGTTGGATTTATTGATATAAGAATGTTAATCCTGACTCGAGTGTCTTGTGTTTTGCTTTATGCTCGGGTCAGACTGAGTGTACCAGTATTCGTGACTCACCTTTGGAGTTGGAGCTTCGCTTGGAGATCCAGCTATCTATCCAGCTTTCAGATATTCAGTTGATTCCAGTGATGTTTTCTGATATTGTATTTGACTATTGTATTTGAGACTTCCGCTGTACTTTATTTAACTATGATATGTATATAGTAGCTTCATGAACTACTATCTCTTTTATTTCCACTGCAATTATTACTCTGTGTCTGTGATCTGTGATTATTTATTTACTGTATATGTTCAGTTTTGCCAAATTTAAATTAACAATTCGGTATTTTGAATTATTCAAGTCCGACATGTGCGGATGCGAATAGTCCAAAATATTGGGTCGTTACACCTATTCACCCCCCCTCCCTCTAGGGTTAATCTAGATCCTACAAGTGGTATCAGAGCCCGGTAATTTTATTTTTTTAACTCTAGAGTCATGAATCCACCGAATAATGCTTTTTCTGAGGGGCATTCTATTGCTAGGCCACCAATGTTTAATGGGAATGATTATGCTTACTGGAAGGTTAGGATGGGTATTTATCTTAGTGTTGTTGATTATGATGTTTGGGATATTATTGAATCTGGCTATAAATCTCCCACTATAACTGTTGGTGATACTGAGATTCCTAAACCAAAGGATAGGTGGGATGCTAACGATAAGAAACTAAAAACTACAAATGCTAAAGCTATGAATACTTTGATCTGTGCTCTTGATAAGACTGAATTTAATAGAATTTCTCATTGTAAAACAGCACAGGAAATTTCGCATATTTTGGAGGTGACACACGAAGGAACTTCTCAAGTCAAGGACTCTCGTCTAGCCCTGTTCAGCAATGAATACGAGAACTTCATGATGGACAAAGGCGAGAGCATAAAGGATATGTTTGGACGCTTCTCAACCTTGGTGTACTATGCTAGAGCGCTTGGGAAGGTATTCACTGAGGTAGAGCTAGTAAGGAAGATACTACGAGTCTTACCGATGAACTTTGAGGCAAAAGTCACAGCTATACAAGAATCGAAAGATCTGAGTAAACTGAGCATAGAAGATTTGATCAGCAACTTGATGACATATGAGCTTGAGCAAAAGCAAAGGAGGAACGCAACAACTCCGAATCAATGAAGAAGACGATTGCCTTAAAGAGCAAAGAAGAGAGCGATGATGAAGCAGAAGATCCAATTGAAGAACTTGCAATGGCTGTCAATAATCTTAGAAAATTGTCGAGATTCAGGCCACGCAAGAAGAAAACGAGTGGTAATAGGTCAAAAGATTCTGACAATTCCGAAAATGAATTAACCTGCTATAACTGCAACAAGCCTGGTCACTTCAAACAAAATTGCCCACTTCTCAAAAACACCAAAGGAAAGAAAAAGAAGAAAAAGACCTTCGCAGCAACTTGGGATGATGAAGAAGGAGAGGAAGTCTCGGATGATAGCTCAGAGGAGGCTAACTTGGGTCTTATGGCAAAATCAAATTCAGAAGCAAGCTCAGAGGAATCTAGTGAGGTAGGTGACTATTCTTATAAAGATCTTGTTTTTATGTGCCTTGATCTTACTAAAACAGTTGATGCTCTTGAATCTAAAATTGAAAAACTGAAATCTGATAGAAAAGTACTTGCCCATGAAAATTTTAGGTTAGAAACTGAAATTGAAAATATTCAAAACCTAGACTGTAAAAAAATGTAAAATTTTAGATTCAGAATTATCAAAACTGAAGAATAGCTTTAAGAATCCTGAAAAGAAAACTTGAATCTCAGGGAAACAATTGACACTAGGAAAAAGGATTTCATAAATAGATGCACCTCACTTGTGACTGAAAACACAACACTAAAAACCAAAGTCCAAAATCTTGAGAAATCACTGAATAACTTTTCAAGAGGAGAAAAATCGTTCAACATGTTATTGGGAAATCAACTTTTTGCTAACAACAAAAAAGGACTAGGTTTTGGGAAAACACAAGCTGATGATAGTGCAAAAGGTAAGAGTGTCTTTACTGGATGTGAAATAATTGGACATCGTGTTGAAAATTGTAGTCATAGGAACAAGAACATGAAATTTATACAAGTTTGGGTTCCTAAAAACTCTACAAACAAGTTTCATATCTATTGGAACAAGAATGAAAGAAAAAAACAAGTTTGGGTGCCAAAAGGAACATATATTAATAGTTTTGGGTCTACTCAAACATATTCATCAAATTATTCTGCCACTAACAACCATGGACCTATAAAAACAAATAGGTCACAAAAACCTTTTACCGTGTAGATGTGGTGGCAGGCTAAGGAACAACATTAGTGTTATCTGGATTCTGGCTGCTCCAGACACACAACGAGCGACAAAACAACATTCCTTAGCCTAGTATAAAGATAACAGATTCACAATGGGCAAACAACGAAAGATTATCGTACAGGTAAAACAGGTAATTATATTTGTTTTCAAACGATAGATAACATGTGAAAATCTGCACCATAATCTGAATTAAATCAGCCAGTTATGTGAAATGATTGATGATGTTAATTCTGATTTTCTATTTACTCAAAGTAATTATGATGGTTAACAGATTCTAACTTACTTGATATGATCTTACATGACTTATCTTTATCTATGACTTTGATTTGTACTTAAAAGTTTGACCAACCATTTTTTCATCATTGAACTTAATCTGTTTGGTCAAACTATGATGCTGATTGATTACTGATTACTCATGCTATAAAAAGTATTTTTAGAAATTGTTGAAACTGTTGGAACTTTATTGATGAAACTTCAAGAAATTGTTTTTGAAATAATGATGATGTTTTAATGACTGTTGATCCTACGGTTTCTAAATCGGACTCTATGATATTTGTTAACACGACTTTAACTTAAAATCATTTCATTTAAAAGTTGTTGAAAATATTTCTGAGATTGAACCTGATTCTGTCGAAATGGCTCTTAATGATGAAAGTTGGGTTTTAGCAATGCAAGATGAAACATTTGCTCCAGTTACTAGGTTAGAAGCCATTAGGATTTTGCTAAGTTTTGCATGTTATAAAGGTTTCAAACTTAAACAAATGGATGTGAAGAGTGCCTTTCTAAATGGTGATTTGGAAGAAGAAGTTTTTGTTGAACAACCCCCTGGTTTTGAAAATCATGATTTTCCAAATCATGTGTATAAGCTAGAAAAAGCATTATATGGTCTTAAGCAAGCTCCTAGAGCTTGGTATGACTGACTTTGTACATATCTTTTGGAAAACGGTTTTAAAAAGGGTAGTGCTGACACGACACTTTTCTATTACATAAAGAAAGTGATTTGTTGATTGTTCAGATTTATGTGGATGATATCATTTATGGTGCTACTAATGAACTCTTGTGTGAGAAATTTGAACAAGTTATGCAGGCTAAATTCGAGATGAGCTTGGTTGGAGAATTGAAATACTTTCTTGGATTTCAAATCAAGCAAAGCAGTGATGGTATTTTTATTTAACAATCCAAATATATATTGGAACTACTAAAGAAATTTGGAGTTGAGAACTCCAAACCAATGAAAACTCCTATGAGCCCATCAACAAAGTTGGATAAAGACGAGAAAGGAGTTGCTGTTGATCAGAAGAAATATCGAGGGATAATCGGTTCACTTCTCTATCTTACTGCTTCTGGACCTGATATTATGTTTTCTGTGTGTTTGTGTGCACGTTTTCAATCTAACCCTAAAGAGTATCATTTGAAAGCCACTAAATGAATTTTATGATACCTTTTACACACACACAAATTTGGACTATGGTATCCCTCTTGTGAAAATTTTGATTTAGTTGGTTATTCTGATGTTGATTATGCGGGTTCATTGGTTGACAAGAAAAGCACTAGTGGGACATGATTTATGCTTGGACATTCATTAGTGTCATGGTCAAGTCGAAAACAGAATTGTGTTGCATTATCCACCACTGAAGCAGAATATATTGCTTTAGGAAGTTGTTGTGCTCAAATTTTATGGATGATGCAAACTCTTTCTGATTTCGGTTTAGTTTATAAACTAGTTCCATTAAAATGTGATAGTAAAAGTGCAATAGACTTGTCTAATAATCCTGTTCATCATTCACGCACAAAACACATTGATGTGAGACACCACTTTCTAAGAGATCACATTGCTAGGGAAGACATTTGCATTGAATTCATTTCAACTGAGGATCAACTTGCTGATATTTTCACAAAACCCCTCCCCGAAGACAGATTTTCCAGATTACGTTTGGATTTGGGGATTATGGAAATTGACTAATCATTTTTCAATTTTTGGTTGAAATATTCTTGGATATTTATTTTCAACTTCAATTTCTAGGATTCAAACCTGTTTTGGATATCATTCAAAGATTGATTCGAATATGGTATTCAGCAGTGGAAATATGTTTGTTCTATCTTAAGAAATTTCATAATATGATTAATTTGGTAACTTATTCCACGACCATTTCTATTTCTACCATCTTTCTATCATTCATAATGGTTTTGAAAAATGAGAAGAGTGAATTACTTTTTAAATTAAAAAGAAAAATAAAGAAATTTTTTTTGAAATATTTCTCATGCATCCATTCTCATTTAAGAGTCCTTATGGTTATGCATGGATGGATCATGTGAATTTTAGTTTATCATCACTCCATTCTCATTTAAAAGTCCTTATGGTTATGCATGGATGGAGCTTGATAGCTAATGAGTAACTGCTAATCCCATTTAAAAGTCCTTATGGTTATGCATGATTAGTAAGTGCTTATTTTTTGTGCTTAAATGTTCAAATTATTTTTAAAGAAAAAATAATATAAAACATCCCTCTTCTCATTATATAAAAACCAAATCATCAATCCATTCTCTATAATGTGGAAATTGTTATCTTTTTATGATATATTATGGTTTTTCCTTGGTTCTACATTTGTTTTTCCCTTACTGTTTCATTATTTTTTTGTCAGTCTTTTGATGATAACAAAAGGGGGAGAAGAACGAGATTTTGATAAGGAAATAAGTATTTCTGGAATATTTTACCAAATTTGTTAAATGTTGTTAGTTAATTTTCTATAGTTCTTTTATTCTTCTGTAATTTCCTAAATCTTCTAAATAGGGAGTGGTCTCAGTTGTAGGGGGAGCATTCATATAGGGGGAGCTAAAAATTTCATGCTCAAACACATTTACTAGAATTTCAAAATCTTTAATATATATGTTTGTCATCATCAAAAGGGGGAGATTGTTTGGTGTGTGTTTAGTGTTTGATGATAACAAAATATATATCGAATTATAGATGTGTTTGCAGATACAGGAATAAATATTCATGTTGAAGTAATAATACTATTGCATAGAATTTAACATATTCAAACAGTATTTTTATTTCAATATAATATTTTATACAGTACAATGTTTTCAGCTCATACACTGAGTTCATACATTTCATGATTTCATACATACATTTCATAATTAAAGTTTTGTCCTCACTACATCACTCATACACTCAGTCTTCTGCACATCTGCGTCTATCTGCATTGTCCAGCTCCAGTTGTCCTGTCTCCTGTGTACCTGCATAATTAACAACTACAGCAGTAATCTGAAAATAAACAAATTTGAATTTGCAAAAATATAAATTTTGTTTCTATTGTTGTCTCAGATACATGGGTTATTGTCATCATCTTTGATTGTGTAATATCTGTGCATATCAGTATTTATATCAGGGACAGATAATCTTGAGTGGCTGCAATACACACGTGTACATTCATACACGTGTGCACTGCCTCGCCAACTCGTGAGCACAGTCAATTAAAACAAGGTCAAGTCCAAACTAGATTCAACTCAGTTGTCATTGGAAAAATCAAGTATTACTGCAACAATAAAACTGTGCATGTACACGAGTCAAGGAAGCAAAACTACAAATCAACTCAGTGACATCAAACCAGACCAAGTCAAAGTGAATGTGCAGACTCAACCAAGTTCATACATGTATGCAACAAGGAAATTCACATGTCAAAAGTAAAACCAACTAACAAATTCAGAGACTAGGCAGAAGCTACAGTGAAGCAACATATTCAACTTAAGATGAATCATCAAAACAGACAAGTAATGAAGCACTATATCAACTGGCTACACAAGTGCACAAAGCACTGCAAATCAAAACATGTCAACAGTGAAACCAGACCAACACAAAGTATCCAGACTAAAGAGTAAATCAAGTCAAAGCTACACAGTGACAAACCATCACTGATACACTATGTCACAAGACCACATACAAGCAACATGAACAATAAACAGAGAGCATTTGGAAAGGTCAAGCTGCATGTACACTAAAGGCAACAGCAACATGACCAAAGACCAAAGAAATGCAACCAGCAATATGAACAAGTGACAGTACAAGCTCAACTACAACCATACATGTATACAGAGTTGTACATGTACTCGAGGCAATATGATTGCAATAAAGACTCAAGAGTGTGCAGACATGCCCAGTGATATGAACACAAATGCACCAATGACACCAATGAAATCAAGACTAATAAGCAGTGCCAACAGAATACAAGTTCAAAGCATGCACATCAACTACACATTTGGTTCAAGGTGAAGTCACAATGAAGACCAACAGTAAGGAATCAAAGTAGTGCGCAAGTCGAACGAGTCAACATAAATTCAAAACACCAGATATGCAAACTCATGAATAGAACAATGAAATACATAGCAGTAGACAATGCAATGCAGACCAAACTGCAACACTACAGAGAACCATGAAACAGTCACATATATATACATACATGAATGTGTGTGTATATATATATATATGAAGTATCGAGAGTCAAAGCCAAAGTGAAATGCTCAAGGCAAAAGCAAATATCTACAACAAGCATAAACGTATGTGGCTCCAGATCAGGGATGAACATACATGAATGGGAACAAGTGCAAATGCAACATATTCAAGTTCAATGAACATGTACAAGTGAAACAGTGGAAGCATGAACAAGAACAGTAAAGTAAACAACATCAGGGTACATGAGCAATAGTTCATACATGAAGCATGTACAAGTCAGTATAAATCAAACCAGTTCAGGTAAATGAAGCCTCAAGTAAAGTCAGTGAAGCCATAGCATAAAAGTCAACCCAGAATAAGGTCGCAAAGTTTACAAATCAGAGAAGAAGCTCACTATCACGAAAACAAATGGCAGAGAATATGACCAGAAAACAGTGAACAAGTCAAGGCCATGATCACCTGTAAAAAATATCAAAGCCGTGATCAAAGGAAAAAAGTCAGAGACGTGGTTGAAAAAGTAAAAATCAAGTCTGAATTATAATTTAGGCAAGTTTCTGAAATATTAGTCAAACAAAAGAATCGAACGTTGTAAAATCAAAGCCGTGTGAACAAAGGAATTCCCAAAAATATCACAGGATAAAAATGGAAAGATTCAACAACGTGGAAGTCACGTAAATCAAATCAGGCAAGTTTAAGGGTTTCGAAAACCCTATATAAAGACTCGATATCATCATCCACAAACAGCGTAGAACAAAGAGAACCCAAATCATCATTGATGAGAACAGAGCAAGAACAATCAAGTTCAAACATAAATCTAAGAAAAGCAACAGAGCAGAAATCACATACCGAAGCCAACGGTCGAATAACTCAATTATCTCGAGGCAAGCAACTGAGGAATCACAAGAGGAAGATGAGGCCGAAGCCATTGATAATCTCGTCAACACAAAGGCGAAGCCCTAATTCCAGAATCGTGCAATAGATCGAGCCGAAGCCCTAAGTTCAGTCGCAAAGAGGATCGAAAGAGAAGCCATCATTTTTTCACAAAGCATTACAAAAAGGGGCCAGCATTTTTATTTTGGTCTTAATAAATTAAGGGCTTTAGTTTTTTTTGTTTATTATTTTGGGCTGGGTCATTTTAAAGAGCAAAATAGTTTTTTAAGTTTAGATTTAATTTTGCTCTTATTTTTTGTTTTAAAGTCTGTATTTTTTTAATCAAAACAAGGTAAATCACCACCTAGGGTTTAGGTGTTGTCAGATTGTCTAGTTAGGATTAGTTCAGTGAGCAGGGTGTGCGAGTTTGCAAAACTCTATAGGCGGTAGTAGGGTGTGCGAGTCTGTTAAAGTGTTTGTAAGCGGGATACTGTTTAATTCTAATAGAAATCTGGGAATGCAGTAGTAGGCAGGGGTTGCCGAAGCTGGGTAAATTTTGTGTGTGATTTACTTTTTAGCTTATTTATTTATCTGCAGTTTGATTTCGTGTTTAATTGAAGAAAATTTGCTATAACCCTATTCACCCCCCCCCCCTCTAGGGTTAATCTAGATCCTACAATCCAAACTCTAACTAACTTAGGTTATGACCAAGCACTTCCATTCATAAGCAAAAGATGGAGTCTTGGACCTTTAATACATTAGGTAGGATCGACATTGAAAGAAGAAGGAAGATGGAGTGACTTTGGATAATCATCAAACTCTCAAAAATAAACCTGAAAATAGGTAATTTTCTAACTAGTTTTTCGACTATTTATTCTTGGCTTTTGAAAAAGTGGAAAGTTTTAGAAAATTAATTTCTCTTTAATTTTAAAAAAGAATTACTCGATTTTGATTAGTTTTAAAGAAGATATGGTCAAAAGTAAAAGGACCATTTTCGGACTTAAAATTCTGGATCCAAAAACACTCTGTAAATAATTAATATCTGGACATAGGTATGCTTCAAATTTGAAGAAGTAACCAAAATAAAAGTTGTAGCCACTGAAATTTTACATGATTTGAAAAAAAAACCTTTGTTTAGACAAGATACGAGAGAGATCTGATCGGTGGAAGAAGAGGGAAATTTGGAGAGATAAAGGACTATCTACAAACAAGTGAAAATGTAAATTATTTAAACACCACTTGCACTTTACCCTCCATATTTCTTTGCCACCTCAACAACCTTTACCACGCATGCCATTTCAGCCTCCACTTTGTCCTCCCCTCATCATGCCAAAGAAAACATGTTTAAACATGTTTTGTACTCGAGTCACCGAAGTGTCAAATCATATCTCTTAAGGATATACACACACACTCTCTTAAGTATATGTACCGATGTATATACCAATGTGTACTAACGAATTTACGTTCTTAACCATTTAAATGTTCTTTCAAATATAAACAAGGCTCACAACATTTCAAACAACTTTTATACGATGAAACATCGAAAATTCGAAAAACGGTTTTCGGTCATATTTTTTATTTTTCTCCGAACTAAAATTTTTTGTAAACTAATTTTGAAAACTATTTTATCTTCAATATTGTTATTTAAAAGAGATTTTATTTTTATTATAAAAACTATTATTTAAATATTTAAAATTAGTTAAATGTTTGGTAATTAATGTGGTAAAATATCGGATCTTTATAGAGACTGGATATCAATATATCCCTTGAAACTAGAGTCTGTAATACTCTCCAAATGTTGGGCAGTGTATTACTCATGGTTGTTAGCGACTCTAGGGAGTTACGTACTGATAGTTATTGGATAGCTATGGAATGACTCACTCAATAATTTTATGTTAGCTAATATAACTAAGGTAAACAAAAAATATTGATGTGCAATATTATACATTTCTCTTGACTTGAGAATATTGTTGAACTTTTAATACGGATGATCTGCTTTTATTATTGTTAAATTGTGGCATAATGTCCATCGAACATTTATAGTTGGTTCTATGCTATAGCATTGGAAGTGGAACATTATTTAATAGAGAATTCATCTCCTCAGTTATACGAGGTTAGTATCACGGTTCAACTTTAGTCAACTTAAAGTCCAAATATCTAGCCAGAGCGGTTTGGTTAATAATATTTGTTTTTGTTGAATCAAGGACTTTCTAATTGGACTATACATTTCAAATGTGGTTATCTAGCACCAAATTCCGGACGTCTTATTGTGACATAGTTTTAATGAAGAGAATTATTTTAAATAATTATCATTACCAAGGACAACTTATAATAGTAAAATTGGGTTCTAACAAAAATTATATTGAAAATAAATTCTAGGATTGTTATGGAAATAGTAACCATTGCCAATACGAGAAAAATGTTACCGTACCGATATTACTGGTTAGTCCAAAATGACTCACGATCCTTTACCATTACCGTTGGTAAAATGATTATTGTTATACCGATAAACTATTAAACCATTAACTGGTGATGGTAAATTTACTAGTACATAAAATATTGAAAAATTGTATTAAAATTTTGATAATGATTAAAAATTAAATATTTATTCCTTATTCTAACTCCAACATCTATATCAAGATTTTGACTTATTTTAGTTAAAATAGAAAGTTTTCTTGATTCATTAAAAATTATATACAAAAATATGGAATGGTAGCTTTGATAATATTAGGATTCAAATCTGATAAAAATAAAAAAGAAACATCATCATAAATAATACCGTGAACAAATTCTTAAAATATGATATTACCTTTAAAAAAATACATAGTTATGATTACTTTAAATACTGAAAAAAAAGTTAATATGATTGGTAAATCTACCATTACCACTGGTTTTGACGTTTATTTATTACTATATTTTCCATTAATAATGCTAAATTTACAGTTACCACACCAATAGCACCGGCATGTTGATGCAACTTAATATTGGTTACCAGTACGATAGTATTGGTATGGTAATAGTAAATTTACCATTACCATAACAGCCCTCATACATTCGACCAAACTGTCACACCGCTACCTAAGGTGACATATGAACGTTAATTTTCAAATTGTTCGATGTTAATCATTGATGGAATTTACACCTTCGCGTCTCGCAATCGCAATGCTTAATACTTCGAAAGACTACATGATTTGATGAATTTATAATTATTGTAAATTAATTAATATTTATGAAATATTAATTATTAAATTTTTACTTTTATTTTTGTGCAATTAATAATTAATTGTGTATATATATAAAAGCTATATATATGCATATCGACATACGATATCGATAAATATTTAAATTGAATTTGAATAAATTAATTATAGAATAGTTTTCAACATTTTGTTGACCCGTTATTGGTCAATGTTTGGCCAGCCATGGGCGTGATGGGAGAGACTTCTTTGTATTCAAATTGTGATTTGAATTATCATAGAAGATTGAGTTAACAAAGGAGATTCAGTCTCCACTTTACTCCATCTTGATGCTTATTTAAAGGCTCTCTTCTCTCATTTTTAGGATTCATTAATAAGATCTCATTCCAGCCGAAAATATAAGACCAATTGCCAAAATCCAGAGCTAACTAATACCAAAATCGTTTTAAAAAAGGCGTGGTGTTCACTGGTTTGCTCCAAATTCTAGAGACAAATAGATGAGATCTCTAGGAGCTATATTCAATACTCAAGGTGCATTTCATTGGCTATTATTATTGGTAACATCCTTTATCTCATGTCATTATTATTCACATATGCTGCTAGATTCCATAATGACGTATGCACATATATATTATCACGAATTACCATATCTATTTGTTGTCAATCTCATGTACACATTCCTAAAAAACAGTTTTTTTTATAAAATTGCATAATATTAACTAACAAATATAATCCAATTTACGTAATTTTCAAAAATTAATATTTTTTATTTTATACAACATATAAATTAAATTCGAATTTCATAATTTGAATAACACACGCACACATATATACACACACACACACATATTATGAATAAATCGTATATACATTTAATGTTAAGAAAAATTGCTTTGTTTAAAATCCATGTGGATTTTAAATTGAATAAAAAATATTACAATTTTTAAGCTTCGATTGAAATAAAACTCATTTTTAAAATTGTTTTTGACTGGATAAATTTTTTTATAACTAGCTTCAACTATATAAAATAAAAGAGAAATAAAAATTTGTTTTCAACAAAAAAGGAAAATAAATAAAAAGGATTTTTGGCTTTGTCCAAAATAAAAAAAAAATACTTTTGTCTTTGGTTGAATATAAAAAAGGTATTTTTGAAAAAATAATGTTAAGTAATTAGTTTTAAATATTATCATATATTATTTTATAGTTAAAATTTTATAATATTATACATAATATACATATACATACAAATATATTGAATGTTAATAAAAAATTATATACACATTTATATTTTATGATATTAGTTTGAAATTTGGAACTCAAATTTAAAATAGACTTTTACTAGATCTAAATCTGATTTGGATTTTAAGTTTATTTAAGGTATTAAAAATATGAATTAAAAATTTAAACTTGGTCAACATGGTCAAATTCAAATTATAAATGTTTTATAAATATACCTACATAATATTAAATTATTTTAAAAATTAATTACAGACTGCAAACATATATACGAAGGGGCTAACATGTTTATTGCGGTGTCAATTCAGTATTTAGATATGGACATGTTAAAAAATGTACACTTTATAAGTTGCACATTCATGTACAAGCACATGCGTATTTGATACATATATACACATTATATATATTATTTATAAAATCAAATAAAATCCTTTTATCAGTTAATTAAATAAAATAATGATTTTCTTTAAAATTTATTTATATTATGTCTAAATTAATTTAGACTTGATAGACCCAATAAGATCCAAAATGGATTTTATTTAAATTCACCCACTTAAGCTGCTATGTGTTGTCCTAGATCCAACAGTTGGAACCCTATAGGAACAATATTTACATTTGGCACCCCGCGTGAACTGGTTAGACTTGCTAACGAATTTGATAGTGTAGTTTTCTCTCTTGGCATTTGATAAATTGACTTTTTTAAATTAGGCTAGAATCTCGTGGACCATCTTTACTTATTGGGCTAACGGTGCATCTTTCGTTTGATAAATCTTATTTAATTGGATTATCGTTAGTTGTGAATTGCTTAACACTTTGATTCTTGGAATCTTTAATTGTTGGGCTAGAGTTAATTCAGTTATAATGGATTTGTATTCGGTCACATTATTAGTTTCAGTGAACCCCAACTTCATCACATAATATAATCGATGTTCGTTGGGCTATTATCACATATCCAGCTTTAGCTCCTTATTCATTTGATGCACCATCGACAAATAATTGCCATTTCAGTTCATTTTTCTTTTCTTTACAAATTGCTCTTTGATAAACCTTGTACATTCTAGTACAAAATCAGTTAGTGCTTGTCCCTTTACTGCCGCCCGGGGTGAATGATCATATCCGTTGACACAATTCCATCCCCCATTTTATTAATTTTCAAAAATTCCATCCTCCATTTTATTAATTTTCCAAACGTTTCTAGTTTGCTAAAGATTTTTTTAGGCAAATGGTTGGTTAGGACTTTAATTGTACATGTTTGAAAGTTAGACCTTAATTTCTGAGCCGATAACACAAAATACTAATCCAACTTTCCTATAACCGGATATCTTATTTCTGCATCTTTTAGCCTTTTACTTATATGATATACAGCAATTGCATCCCATTCTCTTCTCTTATCAAAGCTGAATTGATTGCATGCTCAAATACTTTATATATAAGGTCAAATTTTCACCCTCCACCGGGATGGAAAGCATTGGCAGTCTAACTGGATGATCTTCCAATTATTGAAATGCTTTTTGGCATTTTTTCCACTCAAAATTTCTCTTTTTCTTGATCAAATCAAAAATTAGAATATACCTCTATATGGCCTTTGATATGAAACCATTATGTGCTACCAATGTCACTCAAAGTCATTACATCTTAACTTGTCTTTGGTTCTAACATATCTTCGATTGTCTTTTATTTGTTCTGGGTTCCCCTTATTCCCCGTGCACTCACTATTTACCCTAAATATCTTCCCATACTGGATTTCAAAAGAACATTTCTATAGATTTAGTTTCATCTTGTACTTCTACAGCCCTTCAAGTATCTAATGTAGATATTTCATATGGTATATTCCTTCATTGGATTTTACTACATGTTGTCAACATATACTTCCATATTGTTTCTAGTTTCGTTTTTGAACATTCTATTTACTAGTCATTGGTACGTGGCCCTTGTATTTTCTTGGTCCAAATGGCATGACTTTATAGTAATAAGTTACACAATGAGTTACGAAACTCGTAAGCTCTTCATCGGGCTTAAACATGGGAATTTGATTATATCCTAAATATGCATCCATAAACGATAGTAATTTATGCCCAATACTCGCATCCACTAACCGATAAATCCTTGAAAGAGGATAACAATCTTTTGGACATGCTTTACTATAACAACCCATCTGAAACAAACCTAAATTTCGACCTAAAAAAGGCCCATCGGAACTTAAACTCATCCCAAAGCCAGTTGTTGGTATGTATAAAGAACAATACATAAAGCTATTTACTACACATTCTAAAGTTCACAGTGGAAGGATAAAATATAATATCGTAACATTGCCCATTTATTTAAAAATTCTAATGTCATAAAAACAAAGTACGATACTACCAAAATAAGTGAAGTACTATATTCCAAAGTTACAACATCATTCATTTCATAGGTACATCAGAAAATAAAGGAAATAACATTGGTAGATAAATAGATCATTGCCACAAGCTTCATCATCGCCATCATCATTTAAACTGCCATCCTCTTCCTTAACCTATGTTGTAATGAGGAGGGAGTCAAAACAACAATATCTGGTGAATAAAAATCTCAAGCCTTCCTATAATAGTACTTGGGTAGTCTAATTTAAAAAAATAACATGTCTTATGATTTAGAATTATGTTGCAAACCTTTCCAATTATAAGCCTTAAGGCTTTCGCATCCCAACAGCCCATAGCCATCATCAATAATCCTTTATCAATGTAAGAGATGGTACTTAATCCACTAAATAACTTTTTATGGAAAATAGGCATACTATGACCATTTAAGACCTCAATTGAGGTAGGCCCCCATCATTTACTACATATCCTAAGGCGGACTCCTCTCTGGTATATCTAGCTGACATTGCATGGAATCTCTCCAAGCCACTTAAAATTTCTTTTATTGGAGAGGTGGACCTTTCGACAGTCACTTAATACCTCACCCGAAGCGAACTCTCACCGAGATACCTTCTACCGTGTCTAACCACTAACCTTGACCATTTAATGCTTCCTAGATAATGAAGAGGTGGGCTTTCAAACAACCACTTAATGCCTTCAATCCCTAAAGTATGTCCTTTACATTATGACCTATACCCCACAGTGATGTCTCATTTTAGTATTATTATTCATAGATACTGGTAGCCAGATTAACTGGGTAGGTTTACCCGACAGAGATTGGCACTAACCTCATGTCATCTATGGTTATCAATTATAAGCGTGCCTTACATCAGTCCCAAAGTTACAATGTTGGTAGCCAGATTAGCTGGGGCAGACTTCTATGTGTTTTTGTAACCTCGAATCCCTATAACTTGTCATAATTTACCATAGTCTCTTCATATAATATCACACACCCCACCATATTCCAAAATAAGGTCTTATAAGGAAACCTTTGTCACGGCTTTGCAGATTTAATTTCTTTCCTAAGGGGATTTAATAGTGATTAATAGCTTATTAACTACGCAATTAATACACTATCATTATACGTTATTTATGCTAATACATACATATATAAACAAATTTATTAGCATAAATAATATATTAATTGCATAGTTATATATGTTATTTATGCACTTCGTATATTTCTAACTGTGTGGAGATTACGCCCTAAACTAGCGTTTAAATGTCAAATCTTCAAAATTTTATAAGTCTCATTTTCTTATTAATAAATATGTCATAAATCCAATATCCAAAACAAAATCAATAGACTCGTATATAAAATCCAAATCCAACTTATATTATACTAAAACAACGGAAAAAATCAATAATAGAAACTTACAATTTAATTACTTTTATGCTCTATTCAACTACTTTTTACATAAAATTAGACAAAGAGAATTTTTATTTTAATTGTAGAAATAGACGGTGCAAACTACGAATAAATCCTCATATCACACCATTTCCTTATCAAAACCGTTAATCAAATCCAAGGAAAAAGGATAAGGAGTAGAATAAAAGGTATAATGATTAAAACTGCAAACCTACATAAATTTCATTATTTTAATAAAATAATTGAGATTCCAATCTAAGAATTAATATTTTTCTTTAGGAGAAATTTTAGGGGTTTTTGATCTGATGTTTTCATAAACTAAAATTTCCCAAGACATATATCAAATCCGAGCAATACTATACAGTTACTAAAATAAAACGACTACGATTTCCACTCAACGTAGGTCCTTAGCTTTGCTTCTTTTGGATTTGACATGCCTACAATATTCTCCTTCAGTTCTCCCATTTTAGAAATATGCAATAGGCGAATTCCATATTGATTAGATTCAGAAATTTAGGAGTTGGAGGAGAAAAGGATTAGAAATAGAGTAATAAACACTAAAACTCTCTTACTTGAAACCGTAAAGAGTTTCTTGAGTCTTTTGAGAAGAGAGACTAACAGAGTTCAGTTGCATTTCCAATAATTTGTGAATAAAAGTGAGAGGGCTAGGCTCTTAGTCATAGTGGTTGGAATGCATTAGAACCCTTGGATTTAAGTCAGTTTAAAATAATAAAATCTGGAATGTTAACTATTGCAAACAAACCTTAGCCGTTACATGACGACCAATCTACTGCCCCTACCCTACCAGTCGACTGGCCCAGGAAACGCAGTCAGCGAGCACGTTTATTTTGGGAAGAATTTTCGGTGCCATTGTTTTATTTATTTATTACCATAATTAATTTCCTTAACATTAACATTTAATTAACCCCTAGGTCTAATTATACATTTTGAGTTTCAAACTGGAGAATTTTTTAATTATTTTAGTTGTGTTCTAATTGAATTAGTTTGAATTCGAAAACTTCAAAAGTCCATAACTTTTTCGTTTGAGCTCCGTTTTTAACATATTATATATGCAAATTGATTAGAATTTCACCACGAACGCAATGACATAACTTCTATGGTAAAATATTAGCATTTGAAAATTTTTCATTTTTAGCCTTATCTTATTTAATTAATTTTTCTTAACTTATTTTTCTAATTAAAATTTATGAGGTGTTACATTTTCTCAGACCCGTATAATTAACATATGTACTCCATTTTCATCTAGGTTTCTTCACAATTACTGGACTTGCCAAACATTTTGGATAAAATTGTTCTTTAATTAATTCATTTTTCGATAACATTTTTACCTCCTCTTGCAATGCAATTGTTGGCATTTTATCAAATTGCCTCTTCATTTGCCTTATAGGGGTGAAGTTTGGGTCTATATTAAGTGCATGACTCATTAATGAGAGATCAATTCAAACCATACCTGCATGATTACAAGTAAAAAAACTCTTTGCTTGTTCATAGAAATTGAATTAGTTCTTCTCTAACGCCCTTTTCAAATTCTCTATCTATCTTTATTACTTTAGCGGGATCTCATGGGTCCATCTTTATCTCTTTTTCTGTTGATTTTATGATATTTTCATTATTTCTGGAGTCTGTTTCTAGAATAATTTCATTTAGGGGTTCTCCAGCGTTTACCTTTTCATTTACTCGATTTATTTCATTATTCCTCCTTTTCCTTTCCATGAGTTTGACTTTCTTAGCCGTTGCTTTTTGCTTTTCAATTAGTGCACTTAGCTTTATTGCTATAGGTATCAGCTCTTAATGATTGATATCTACGGGCTTGTAATTTTTATTTTCATTTAGTTTTGATATGGTTTCATAACAGAAATCATTATCTTTATAACATTGTTCCATGGTTGCAAATCCCTAAAACTAAATTTCTCTCCTCGCACTATCCCTCATCTAGCCTTAAAGAGAAATTTCACAACCAAATGCTTTTGAGAAACAAAAGCATCCACTTCATCCAATGTAGTTCTCCAAAAGAAAGCATTGTAATAAGAAAGCCAGATCATCACCATAAGTAGAGTTTCAAAATTCCATGAGTAAGGTGGTATTCTCATTTGAAAGTACAATTCTACTTGCCCAACTATAGCAGAGCCTATATTATTGAATTCATAAATTGTCTCAAAGTAAGGTTCAAGTTTTTCCACAGAAATATTTGTTTGATCAAATGCGTGTTTGAAGATGACACTTACTGGGCTTTTGGTTTCAACCAGATCTTGGATGCCGAAGATAGTTTAATTTGAGCAGTAATCATTAATGAGCCATTATGAAGGTGTATCACTCTCCTTAACAATTTTGGAGTAATTACTAGGTCCAGGATTTGTATAACACTTTTGTAGGCCTTCATTAGAGGCTCCTCCTTCATAGAATTGATTCCTTCTTTGGCTTCCTAAATATACATATTCCTTGAACTTTATCCATACCAGTAATATGAGGCCCACCATGAATCACAGCGATACGACTAACTGCTGGTGAGAACCCTTATCGGGTTTCGTTGTCTATAAAGTTTGCATTGTCAGATGGAGACCTCTAGTTGTTATTAGAATGGGAGAATTCTGATTTTATTTTAACAAACTCTTTGATTGCTCCTCTTTGGATCAAATTTCAAATGATTCCAGCTAAGACTAGAAAATCATCTATCTTATGTCCATTTACTTTATGGAAGGTGCATTGTTTGGTTTTAGGTCAGTATTAGCCTTTTTCGAAATCGAGTACTCCATCTAATCTTTTGTTATGGTGAAAATTTACAAGATAGGTTGGTTCAAGTTGGCGTAGTGGGCATGCGGTATTTCATTCCATCTTTCTCTTTTATTTTGAGCTGGAAATCCAAATCTTTTCCCTTCTCTTCCCCTTTGTGATTTCCTTTTCTTGGAAAAAAAATTAATCCATATGGATGAATTTATCAGCTTGAAAATGAAAATTTTTGAAATCCCTACATCCATGGAGTAAAATTCTTTCCAAAATGTGGTATTTTCAGTTAACCCAGATTTTACTTCCATCAACTTATCCTTATCACTTACTTTTTCAACACTTATGGCTTCTAAATTGAACCTTTCAAGGTAATCTCTTAGTAGCACTAAAGGTTTTTGTTTTAGGTTAGCCAAGACGCTTAAGTTTATAGTTAGTTCCCTTGAAGTGCACAACTAGGTAGAAAATTCGTATGAAACTGCCCTCCAAGAGTAGATAGCTTTCTCCCTATAACAGCGATACCATTACAGTGTTTCCCTAAGAAAAGTTATGGGGAAAATCCTACATATGTTACATCAAAAATGTCCATTTAGCTTTCAAAAGTCAACAAATGATCATTTAGGTTGGTTGACCAATCATACTTGATAGAAGGAATGTACAAATACAATGGTAATGGGACTGCATTATTTCTTTTGTAAATGGAGCTTCCCTTTCGTTATTGTTCATTCAAGGATCCATTGCCCTTTTCCTTTTCACGTCAATCATATATTTTTACCATTTTGTTATCGAAGTCTTTTAAGTATGCTTCATTGTCTTTATAATATTTTCTTTTTGGCTTGCATTCCTTGAGAGAAGACAAGCATGCAAATTGTACAAGTGGAGATTTTCACGGACTCCTTACCTTTAGCTTTGATCGATTATTTCTTTCAGCCTCCTTCCCTAGGTTTGATTGGGGTTTACTGTGAGCTTTTGTCAATTTGACAGATTTAATTTCCCTATCTTTTTGGACTCCAAAAATACTATTCCAAGTCTCTTATCATTTAAAGGTGACATATCAGCATTTCTTTAAGGCAACTCAACCTCTTCTCCTTCACTATTCTTCATTTTTTTTCCTATATGACTTTTGAAATATGAGCATGTCAATTAGTTTATGCATATAATAGAGCTTCTTTTGCTTGGCTTTCATATTAACACCCTCATTTGTCATTTTAATTGGAACTGAGGATTTTTCAGCTTCAACATTCTCAACATTAAATTAAGGAGTTATGTTTTTCCAAGATTCACGTGGTGCACGGCCGTTTTCACTTAGTCATTGACTTTTTTTACCTTTCACGTTTGGGTTAAACAAGGCAATTTTTCATGAGTTCAATTCTTAGTGAAAAGTACCAAAAATGTTAAGCACGTGGCTTTCCAAATTCTAAATTGTACTTGTCGCTCATTTATAGAGAAACTGGGTCTTCAGATCATCGATACGTGGCATTCATGAACAGTTGAGATTTTGCTAACGTGGCACACTGCCGTTTTGATATGTGGCGTAACTAATTTTTTATTTCCTTGTGATGACATGGTGATGACTGGATCAATTAGGAATTATGACTGATTATAGGATTATTTTTAGCATCTTCGTGTAATAGTGTTATCTTCAAACTACTATAGCTTTGATGCTTTTAACATGCGAGAGTTTCTTTCTCATCAACTCACGATAGCTTCAATTTAACTAGCTCATGATAGCTTATTGTCAACATGCGACAACTTTGATTTCATCAACTTGCAATAGTTTTGATTTCATTAATCTATGATAGCTTATTCTCAACATGCAACAACCTCGATTTCATCAACTTGCAATAGCATTATTTTCATCAACCTAGATAGCTTATTCTTAACATGCGACGACCTCGATATACTGGGCTGTATATTAATTGATAACACGACCTTTACTATCAACTATAGATTGGTTAAAATTGAAACCATTTAGGTTGAAAGCCATAGTACTAATACCTAAAGCAGTGAACCAGATACCTACTACAGGCCAAGCAGCTAAGAAGAATAATTACAAAAGAAATTTTTTCAACAAAAATGTGAATTCAAACAAATTAATATACTGGGTCGCCCTAGATTGGGCGAGGCCAAGCCCAGAATGTATGGGTGGCAAATCTTTCATCAAATTGAGTTAGCTTCGATTTCGTCAACCTACGATAACTTAATCTCAACATGTGACCACCTCCATTTCATCAACTTGTTATAGATTACTCTTACCATAGGACGGCTTTGATTACATCAACTTGTGATGGCTTTGATTTCATCAACCTACGATATCTTATTCTCAACATGTGACAGCCTCAATTTTATTCATTTGCGATATTTTTGATTTCATCAATTTATAATAGCTATTCCCAACATGCAATGGCCTCGATTTCATCAAGCAACAATAACTTATTCTCAACATCTAACAAAATTGATTTCATCAACTTGCAATAGCTTATTCTCAACATGCGACAGCCTTGATTACGTCAACCTACGATAGCTTATTCTCAACATGCGACAATCCTAATTTTATCAACTTACAACTCCATCGATTTGTGATAGTTTTGGTTTTTCCAACATTTGATGGCTTCAATACCTCAACTTGTATCGACATCATCTTACAATAACTCAATCATTTCATATGTGATGGCTTTAACACTTTTTAACTTACGATAGCTCTGTTTCTCAATATGAAATAGCTTTGGACACTTGATAGCAATATCCCTGCCTAATTTTTTGAAATATTTTGGGTACAACAGTACATGTGAAAATGAATTACCATAGAATAATTGCTTTGAAAATTTTGAAACCATTGAATGTATTGCCAAATAATCAAAGTCGGAGAGATAATAATAAAGAACTAATTGTTGTAGTGATTTTTGAGACTTGAATTAATTAATTAAGGGTCGAGCCTAATGAACTAATAAACGGGCTTAAGAATAGGTTTTGGTGAATTAAATCACATAAGGGTATTATTGGAAATTGCTATCCATAACCTCCCCCTTATATATTTCCGTTCCCTTTATTTTCTTCCCATTCACGTCATTTTAAAACGGAAACAAAAATATAAAGGAATGCCCGACCATTAAGAAATCAAGGGGAAATCAAATTAAAGCAAGAAATTCAAGCTTAGTGGAAATCAGTCTCAATCCAGTCTTCTTACCTAGATCAGGATGAATAATAATCCCATCTCTATTTTATTTTTAATCATATATTTTCAAATTTAAGGGATAAATTTGTTTTTATGATATATTGGATGATATTGTAACGACCCGACTTTCCAGTCCCGGAAAATCGAACCATTAGTATCTAAAGAAGAAGAGATAGAAGAAGAAAAGAGAAAATCAACATCAGAATCTAACCATCGCAGCGGAATAAAATATAATATGTAAATACAGATCTTTACTCAACAGAAAAATATATTCGTTATACATTAAATTCACCATAGTACAACCCATCAGTATCTCAACACAGAACAGTAACATAACATGTCATACAATAGGATATACAGCATTTACAAACAGCGGAATAACATAAGAAAATACGCGAAATACGTCTCGCCATCCAGCTCGTCTCCTGAGCTCCATAGCATCTATCCTGAAATCTATAATACTCGGTCTGACCCGAGCATCATATAAAACAATACCCGAGTCAGTCTGGAATACCAGCGTGAGAAAATCACACTCAAATTGATTATTAAAGTTTCAAAATCCTTTGAAAACAAAAGCATCTCGTAAGACCACGCCACAAATAAACATGCCGGGTTTTTACCTTACGATAGCTAAAACACTTTTTATAAAATCCTCTGATATTATAATAGCGTCTATATACAAATACTTATTCAAATAGCTGAAATTGTTACATCTATTAAATTCCAGCATACTAGCCACAACGTGGGTAATACAAACAAAACTCGTACAAGTCACGTAGGGAGAATGGATTTCCAACGAATGACTAGGCACTGGGGTACCACCTGTCACAGTACGTAGCCTAGATCACAGTACCGAGGAGTACGCCCGCTCCCCTTGCAATACAAGACCGGAATCACCTATGGGCAATTCCGAATATGATCACCCCACAGTTGAGATCAGCAACCGCACCACTAAGCCGAAATAAGAGGGACCTCTAGACAGGGATGACCATACTCTCCAGTGGGAGCTGCCCACGAAGCCTTGCTGCATAACCCCTGATTTTCAGTCATTCCCGGTTGATGAGGCTTGAGGCTAAACGTTACCTTCATAGAACGTTTCACTTAGAATGCCCATCGTCCCCTGACGATGTTTCGCAAGCATTCGTCCATACAAGTCCGTCTCGGTCCGAACGGAACTAAAACGCTATCCCGTCATCAATATCCCCCTTGTTTCCCCACGAAACGTACAAACCGAATCGAAGTGGTTTTCGAGAAATAAATCTCGATCCCGGTCTCTTCGAAACGATCAGAGCATTTGGCCAATATTGATAGTCGGTTATTTAACTATCAATTAACATCCATAACATCCATCAACCAATAAATAATTTTCTCAATTATTTATTTACTTCAAATATCTTTGCAAGATATTATTTCCATTTTCAACCCCTTTTGAAAATAAATTTCCAAAACAGTTTTCTTCTCACAGAAAACATTTCCCAAATATTTAACTTACCAACTGGAATACCAAGTACAAAGCCATTTTTTATTTTTAAAATAATTTTAAAAGCACTTTACTACAAATATATTTAATAATATTGAAATTAAAACTACTTTACTACTCTATTTGAAATATATATATTTTTAAAACAATATTTAAAATAAAACCGCTTTATAAATGTAAACTAATTTCCTTTTAAAACATATTACCAAATCACTTTTATATTTACTAAAATAATAGATTTGAAAAATACTTTCTTTAGAAGTTTAACATTTAGAAATAATAGATTTTCTAAAACATGATTTTTAAAATAACAATAAATCCTTTAACCAATATTTAAAATTGCTTAAAAACAAAATGTACTAGGTTACCCAGAGAAATACACTTCTCCTTCACATCTTTTAAAATAAATCACTATTTATTTTAAAACAGATTCACATTCCTTTATAAATTCACACCTTGAATTTATATTTAAATTTCCACTAATATTCCATTTTACTTTATAAACCCAGTTTATAAATTCCCAAAATCTCATTTCTTTTAAATACAAATTTTCAAACATTTAAATCAATTTTCGATTGGTTTCAAATTTGCTTCATTTGAAATAAATTTCCCCTTTTTACTTCACTTATTTTAAAATACATTAACTTCCAGATTTAATTTTTTCATTCTGAGTTAAAACCATTTAAATTAAAATATCAATTTCAGATTTTCAAAATTTCTTATTTATCCTTAAATTAGATTTAATCCTTGAATTGAAAATAAATTCTTTATTCTTTAATACAATATCGCTTTAGTTTTAAAATTTATTACTTCCCTATAAATTCCCTTTTCATATTTATTTAAAATTCCAAATCACTTTATTTTTATTTCAATTCATTATTAATTCTATTCCAATTCGCTTGAATTATTTTACTTCAAATTTTATTCTTTTATTTCTTTTCAAAAATTCAATTCCATAGATTTTATAACTCGTTATACTGGGAATTCAATCAACTACATCATCCAATATAAAATCATCACAAGATATCAAATATCATAACACAGAATATTTAAACAAATTAAATATTTTGAGGAATCCAGTTGGATCCCTCCAACCTGTTTCCCTGCATCCACAGACGTTAGCACAATACCAATTCCACTTTGAGGTGGAATATCGCGGCATATGGGATTTATATAAAATCATCCGCTATTATGCGGCGCATAGGGTCTCATCCGCTATATAATGCGGGAATATCAATTCCAATATATACATATTCCAATATATATATATATATATATATTGGTATATACTACTATATATACATAGCACATCCAAATCAATTCAACCATTCAATCAAATATTTAAATTTAACTATTTAAATTTAAATTAATCCAGATGAGTGAGATTAACTCACATTTGCTTTGTTTTTGCGATCCATTTAAATATTGCCTTGGTTTCCCCAATTTGACCTTGAATAGATATTAGATGATTTATTAATATTTGGGATAAATTGGACAATTAATTGCCGTATAATAATTTTAATTAACCAACAATTTGGATTAACCAAACAGTCAATTTACCCTCTTAAATAATTTAACCAAACAAAAACTAATTTAACTCGTTTCCTTTTTAATAAATTACTCTTAGTAGCTAAAATAACTTAGATTTAGTTACACAATAAACTTTTACCATATCAGAGCTAACCCGTAACTGAAAATATAAATATGTATATTTACTTTTCCTTTGAAATTATATATATATATACACATATAGAAATATTCTATACAGCTTTTCAAAAATCTAATATAAATAACCTTCAATATTTAAAATCCCCTTTCTTTTTTCTGAGAAGATTTACAAGCATGTAAACTTAGCAAAGAAATTATTCAACTAAATTAAAAATCATTACCGAAGTATCTCCTCTGCATCGTTGCTCGCCCGACTTACTGCCACCGTGACCTAGGTCACCACCAAGCTCGAACACGGCTCCACTGAACAATCTGGATCGCGACCAACCCAAAAGAATTCGACCACGCGAACCGAATGAAACCCCTCCACCACGCCGCCTGTCGCGGTGCCGCATCAACACCAGCGAGCATCTCATCATGACACCCATCCAGAGCCTCGCGGGAAAAAAACCCCAAAACTCGAACGTCGGCCTCCCTTGAAATCGATCGAATCGCCGATGCCGATCCCCTAACTCTCCAAGCCTACACGAAATTTATTAATTCTTAAATTCGAGTTTGAATTTGTATTAGAGGAGGAGAGGAGATCGATTCTATTTCGAAATGTGCCGCCATTTTCTTTGAGCTCGAGTTAAAAAAAACTTGATTTCGCTCGCCCTGGATTCGAACAGGAAGAAGGAAATGAAGGGTGCCGTTCTATATTTTTTTAAAAAAAAAACAGAAAGGAGGGAGCTTGGCTTCAATCTGGCACTCGCATTTCTCTTTCGTTTAAATCACAGAGAAGCTCGGCATTGATTACTTCTCCTTGCAAAACTGCTTGCGTTGGACGACTCAGAGAAGATTGCGTATTGTTTATAAAAGAGGGAACACGATGGAAAGGAAGTCGGCTTGCGCAGTAAGGATTTCGGCTGAAAAAATTTGACAAGAAAGAATATTTTATATTTGAATTCAAATTTAAATCGTTCCAATCTACGTGTTTATATATCGTACGCTCACACAACAATTCCAAATGCTACGAAATTTGAAATCCGATAATAATAAATTATTACGGATCCAATGGAACTAATTTCATTGAATTCCGAGACTGTGCCTCGGAAGGCTAATTTTAAATATCAATATAAACAATGTATTTTAAAAATTGAACAAACCGCCGTTAAATTCAATTTTAATCAATCTATTATCTTTAGTATTATCAATATAAAATTTACAAGCCTTCAAATTATTTTTAACAGGCTTACAACTGAAGATTTGATATTTTACCCAATTTTAAATTGTTTGATTCGATAATTTAATTGCCAAATAAATAGTGGTATTTTAAATTCAAGACAAAAATTTACTTTTAAATATTTAAAATCAATTAAATATTTCAATTTCAAATGCCTAAAATTCCGGGTCGTCACATTCCTCCCCCCTTAAAAGAATTTCGTCCTCGAAATTACTAATTCGGAAGAATGATCCATAATCCATTAACTATTTCCTCAACCCAAATAGTTTTCATCCAATTCACCCAAACCATCTGTTAGTTAAAGACACGCTATTCTTCTGTCTAACTTCCTAGCTTGCCCATAAGCCTCAAACACAATTCCTTATACATCAATTCAAATTTTAAATTTGAAATCAAACTTCAAATTATCAAAATTTTCTCAAAATTTTTCTAACTCCCTAAATTTTCAAAAATTTTTGCCAGCGTCTCCTTTGTGCGGCTAGCTCGGAACAACTACAAAATGGCTCTACGGCCTTCCAGATCCAAAAAAGGAAACAAAAGCCAAGTGGCTACATCAAAATCCCAATCAAATTTCATTCAGACATTTCAAATACATACCTTTTAGTCGGCAATTCAATTTATCTTCTATAATCAAAAATCCCAATTCACCTGCCTTTAAATTACCTGTATACAACTCTGCAATAATATCAAATCACGACATTTCACTTTGATTTTTATCCAATTATTACCTTCGTATACTCCCAATACAAAATTTTCTTAAGAACTTCATCATTTAATTCTTAAGTTCAATATAAGCATGTTTTATATATTTCTTATAATTACTTCCACTTTACCATTTGGATCAATTCTTCAACTTGCTTTACTTAACCCATTTCAAAATGAATTTCCGTTTCCAATTCTTTTTGCTCACAAATTTTAAGTCGGTTGTCGTTAATGAAAATTTTCGAAAATTTTCTAACTCCCAAAATTTACGGAAAATTTTGGCAGAGTCTCCTCTGCACGGAGGGACTTCTGCGATATCGCAGGATGCACAAATATATATATATATATATATATATATATATACATCGGCCTCAGGCCGGAAATCACAATATATATCAATATAAACAGTTCATATTTCTTATTTTGAATTTTTGGCGTAAGCGTACCTTATTTTAGCATTTTAAACAAGCGGCTATTTATTTAAGCAATTTGCATAACCCAACCCAGCCAAACAGCTACCCTGAACCTGTACTTACTCAATTCAAACATATAAGTGCCAAAATCATGAAATTTAACAATATTTAACATATTAAACTAGCAACAAATAAGTTTGTATAATCAATGCAGGTTAAACAATATTTAAAAGCAGCTTATAGGGTTCCAACATTAATTTTAATTGTTTACAACCCATTTATATACAACTTTATTCAATTTAAGTGGTTTACAACTCCATTTCTTACATTCCATTTATTTTTAATCCAAACAAGCCTATATTCAATTCAATTGATTCCAAAATCAATTTTATTTCACTTCTATCAATTCATAGAATTTATTTACTTCCATCTATGTCGAACGACCAATTATTCGATGCAATACATTAATGTTTATTTCAAATGGACAATTTCTGAAGCTTATAACTAAATTTAAATTGATTCAAACTCAATTTATATTAATCCCATACCATTTATTTTATTCCCAATCATACATTCTTATTTTCATTACATCTTAAATTTACATTTTTTTTCTTCAATTCATTCACTTGCATTTTATTTTATTAACCAATTCAGTTCCATTCAAAACCAATTTAAACACACATTTAAGTCACTACCAAACTTATTTTATATTCACGTCGGTTTCATTCAAACCATTTTATTAAGCTCGACAACTTCCATGCTTATAAATTTACAATCATTTCCATTTTAATTTGATTCTCATTCCAAATTTATTTGATTAATAGCAAGGCCATTTCAATTTACCTCTACTAAATTGGATTTTATTTGCAATACAAACCATCACCACTTTAATCCAATTCCATTTTATTTTTACAACACCTCCACTTATTTTAATTCATTGTCAGTCCAGGTCGAATTCTATTTAAACTTCGAGTTTATTTCCAAACTCTATTGCTAACTCACAGTTTAATCTTTATTCAACCACTTTAAATCCCATTAACTAATTTATTATCAAATTAGTTTGTTTCCAAATTTTATACCCAATATTCGATTTTTATTTCAAAATCACTCTTAACAATTTTACTTGAGTTCAATCTATTTTACAATTCAGATTCTGGATTTTTATCCATTTTCCAAAATACAAAACAATTTTATTTGACTTATTTATTCCATTTCTAAGTTCTATAAGTCACAATTTATATATATAATACTTCCATCCATTACACCTCAATTATAACTTCATTTGTTTATTCATAAATTTAGTTTCAATCAATAAATTTTATTTCCAAACACTTATTACTTTCAGTCCACTTCAACTAATTCTACACTTCACTTTCATCTAACATGATTCAGTTACCTTCCAATTTAATTTAAACTTTAAGTTTTATAAGCTTTCCAAACCCATTTATTATTTCATAACATTTAAATTTACTTCCAGAGTTTAAGCAATTTCCAAAGTACGAAATCACCTTTGAAATCAACTATATCCAAAATTCTTTGGCAATTCAAATATTCCTTTGAATTTCTAAACCGAACCCAGTTCACAACAATTCCAATTCAAAACAATTTGGTAGCAGTTTCTCTCCTAGAAAGTCGAAAATGAACATTGATGATGCTGCAGTCATCACCGAAGTTATTTTCCAGCGACCGAAAGAGAATTAAATGCTTTTATTTCTTTAAAACATTTCAAATATGTTTAAATTTCAAATCTTTCCAGATTTCAAACCCAACTCAAAAATATTTTTGAAACAATACCACTTATTATTTCCCGAAAATCTTTGAAAACCACTTTCAAATCCAAAGGAATTTAAATTTTCTCAAAATTCCAAATTCCAGATCCATCCACTTTTATTCAAACATTACTTTGGAATTTTTATTTCAATTTCAATTGCAAATCACATTTATAGTTCACATTTACAAAATCCCATTTGGTTATATGAATTTATTCCTTAACTTTTAATTATGATTTCCAATTTCTTATTCAATTTCTATAAAATAATGATAATAATTTAATATTATCATTCCCTAACAACCAAGCAACCATATATATCTATAATAATTTACGACAGATTATTTCCTTTGTATACAAAAATAATTTGGGGTAAAATTATTTCATTTACCCTATTTAAAACAATACTGTATCGAATTGTTCTATTCAAGTGTTTAGAGATTCCAATCAACGTTGTGGCGTCCCACACATCGACCAGAATCCATAAACTACTCAATAAACCAATCAACACAATATAAAATCATTTTATATTCACTAACAAATACGCGCTCATATCTATTGATACTCTCAAAATTCCCACCAGAGCCAAGGTTGTCGCCAGCCTACGCTCTGATACCAACTGTAACGACCCGACTTTCCAGTCCCGGAAAATCGAACCATTAGTATCTAAAGAAGAAGAGATAGAAGAAGTGATAGAAGAAGAATAGAGAAAATCAACATCAGAATCTAACCATCGCAGCGGAATAAAATATAATATGTAAATACAGATCTTTACTCAACAGAAAAATATATTCGTTATACATTAAATTCACCAGAGTACAACCCATCAGTATCTCAACACAGAACAGTAACATAACATGTCATACAATAGGATATACAGCATTTACAACACAGCGGAATAACATAAGCAAATACGCGAAATACGTCTCGCCATCCAGCTCGTCTCCTAAGCTCCACAGCATCTATCCTGAAATCTATAATACTCGGTCTGACCCGAGCATCATATAAAACAATACCCGAGTCAGTCTGGAATACCAGCGTGAGAAAATCACACTCAAATTGATTATTAAAGTTTCAAAATCCTTTGAAAACAAAAGCATCTCGTAAGACCACGCCACAAATAAACATGCCGGGTTTTTACCTTACGATAGCTAAAACACTTTTTATAAAATCCTCTGATATTATAATAGTGTCTATATAAAAATACTTATTCAAATAGCTGAAATTGTTACATCTATTAAATTCCAGCATACTAGCCATAACGTGGGTAATACAAACAAAACTCATACAAGGCACGTAGGGAGAATGGATTTCCAACGAATGACTAGGCACTTGGGTACCACCTGTCACAGTACGTGGCCTAGATCACAGTACCGAGGAGTACGCCCGCTCCCCTGCAACACAAGACCGGAATCACCTATGGGCAATTCCGAATATGATCACCCCACGGTTGGGATCAGCAACCGCACCACTAAGCCGAAATAAGAGGGACCTCTAGACAGGGATGACCATACTTTCCAGTGGGAGCTACCCACGAAGCCTTGCTGCATAACCCCTAATTTTCAGTCATTCCCGGTTGATGAGGCTTGAGGCTAAACGTTACCTTCATAGAACGTTTCACTTAGAATGCCCATCGTCCCCTGACGATGTTTCGCAAGCATTCGTCCATACAAGTCCGTCCCGGGTCCGAACGGAACTAAAACGCTATCCCATCATCAATATCCCCCTCGTTTCCCCACGAAACGTACAAATCGGATCGAAGTGGTTTTCGAGAAATAAATCTCGATCCCGGTCTCTTCGAAACGATCAGCGCATTTGGTCAATATTGATAGTCGGTTATTTAACTATCAATTAACATCCATAACATCCATCAACCAATAAATAATTTTCTCAATTATTTATTTACTTCAAATATCTTTGTAAGATATTATTTCCATTTTCAACCCCTTTTGAAAATAATTTCCAAAACAGTTTTCTTCTCACAGAAAACATTTCCCAAATATTTAACTTACCAACTGGAATACCAAGTACAAAGCCATTTTAGATTTTTAAAATAATTTTAAAAGCACTTTACTACAAATATATTTAATAATATTGAAATTAAAACTACTTTACTACTCTATTTGAAATATATATATTTTTAAAACAATATTTAAAATAAAACCGCTTTATAAATGTAAACTAATTTCATTTTTAAAACATATTACCAAATCACTTTTATATTTACTAAAATAATAGATTTGAAAAATACTTTCTTTAGAAGTTTGACATTTAGAAATAATATATTTTCTAAAACATGATTTTTAAAATAACAATAAATCCTTTAACCAATATTTAAAATTACTTAAAAACAAAATGTACTTGGCTACCCAGAGAAATACACTTCTCCTTCACATCTTTTAAAATAAATCACTATTTATTTTAAAACAGATTCACATTCCTTTATAAATTCACACCTTGAATTTATATTTAAATATCCACTGATATTCCATTTTACTTTATAAACCCAGTTTATAAATTCCCAAAATCTCATTTCTTTTAAATACAAATTTTCAAACATTTAAATCAATTTTCGATTGGTTTCAAATTTGCTTCATTTGAAATAAATTTCCCCTTTTTACTTCACTTATTTTAAAATACATTAACTTCCAGATTTAATTTCTTCATTCTGAGTTAAAACCATTTAAATTAAAATATCAATTTCAGATTTTCAAAATTTCTTATTTATCCTTAAATTAGATTTAATCCTTGAATTGAAAATAAATTCTTTATTCTTTAATACAATATCGCTTTAGTTTTAAAATTTATTACTTCCCTATAAATTCCCTTTTCATATTTATTTAAAATTCCAAATCACTTTATTTTTATTTCAATTCATTATTAATTCTATTCCAATTCGCTTGAAATATTTTACTTCAAATTTTATTCTTTTATTTCTTTTCAAAAATTCAATTCCATAGATTTTATAACTCGTTATACTAGGAATTCAATCAACTACATCATCCAATATAAAATCATCACAGGATATCAAATATCATAACACAGAATATTTAAACAAATTAAATATTTTGAGGAATCCAGTTGGATCCCTCCAACCTGTTTCCCTGCATCCACAGACGTTAGCACAATACCAATTCCACTTTGAGGTGGAATATCGCGGCATATGGGATTTATATAAAATCATCCGCTATTATGCGGCGCATAGGGTCTCATCCGCTATATAATGCGGGAATATCAATTCCAATATATACATATTCCAATATATATATATTGGTATATACTACTATATATACATAGCACATCCAAATCAATTCAACCATTCAATCAAATATTTAAATTTAACTATTTAAATTTAAATTAATCCAGATGAGTGAGATTAACTCACCTTTGCTTTGTTTTTGCGATCCATTTAAATATTGCCTTGGTTTCCCCAATTTGACCTTGAATAGATATTAGATGATTTATTAATATTTGGGATAAATTGGACAATTAATTGCCGTATAATAATTTTAATTAACCAACAATTTGGATTAACCAAACAGTCAATTTACCCTCTTAAATAATTTAACCAAACAAAAACTAATTTAACTCGTTTCCTTTTTAATAAATTACTCTTAGTAGCTAAAATAACTTAGATTTAGTTACACAATAAACTTTTACCATATCAGAGCTAACCCGTAACTGAAAATATAAATATGTATATTTACTTTTCCTTTGAAATTATATATATATACACATATAGAAATATTCTATACAGCTTTTCAAAAATCTAATATAAATAACCTTCAATATTTAAAATCCCCTTTCTTTTTTCTGAGAAGATTTACAAGCTTGTAAACTTAGCAAAGAAATTATTCAACTAAATTAAAAATCATTACCAAAGTATCTCCTCTCCATCGTTGCTCGCCCGACTTACTGCCACCGTGACCTAGGTCACCACCAAGCTCGAACACGGCTCCACTGAATAATCTGGATCGCGACCAACCCAAAAGAATTCGACCACGCGAACCGAATGAAACCCCTCCACCACGCCGCCTGTCGCGGTGTCGCATCAACACCAGCGAGCATCTCATCACGACACCCATCCAGAGCCTCGCGGGAAAAAAAACCCCAAAACTCGAACGTCGGCCTCCCTTGAAATCGGTCGAATCGCCGATGCCGATCCCCTAACTCTCCAAGCCTTCACGAAATTTATTAATTCTTAAATTAGAGTTTGAATTTGTATTAGAGGAGGAGAGGAGATCGATTCTATTTCGAAATGTGCCACCATTTCCTTTGAGCTCGAGTTAAAAAAAAACTTGATTTCGCTCGCCCTGGATTCGAACAAGAAGAAGGAAATGAAGGGTGCCGTTCTATATTTTTTTTTTAAAAAAACAGAAAGGAGGGAGCTTGGCTTCAATCTGGCACTCGCATTTCTCTTTCGTTTAAATCACAGAGAAGCTCGGCATTGATTACTTCTCCTTGCAAAACTGCTTGCGTTGGACGACTCAGAGAAGATTGCGTATTGTTTATAAAAGAGGGAACACGATGGAAAGGAAGTCGGCTTGCGCAGTAAAGATTTCGGCTGAAAAAATTTGACAAGAAAGAATATTTTATATTTGAATTCAAATTTAAATCGTTCCAATCTACGTGTTTATATATCGTACGCTCACACAACAATTCCAAATGCTACGAAATTTGAAATCCGATAATAATAAATTATTACGAATCCAATCGAACTAATTTCGTTGAATTCCGAGACTGTGCCTCGGAAGGCTAATTTTAAATATCAATATAAACAATGTATTTTAAAAATTGAACAAACCGCCGTTAAATTCAATTTTAATCAATCTATTATCTTTAGTATTATCAATATAAAATTTACAAGCCTTCAAATTATTTTTAACAGGCTTACAACTGAAGATTTGATATTTTACCCAATTTTAAATTGTTTGATTCGATAATTTAATTGCCAAATAAATAGTGGTATTTTAAATTCTAGACAAAATTTTACTTTTAAATATTTAAAATCAATTAAATATTTCAATTTCAAATGCCTAAAATTCCGGGTCATCACAGATATGCTTGATTAAGATTTATCTGATTTAATCAAGATTGTTTAAAGGTGTTTTATACGGATTTAGATCAAAAACCAAGATTAAACGTTGTTAAATGCCATGGGAAAATTTTATGTTATGAGAAACATGATATTGGAATTGGGTTTCAATTTTGAGAATGTCCCAAGCTATGGAAAGATTATTATGAATTTTCAAAAAAAAATATGGTTAATTGGGTTATTATTCATTTTTAAAAATATATTGAGAATTTGGGTCAGAAATTTTTGATATGTTAGAAAACATGATTAAAGTGAATTTTTGGAATTTTGGAGGAATTTTCTAAAGTGTTTGCTATGCAAAATAAATTATTTTAGAAGAGGGACTTCTTTGCAAAAATTTGAAGGGCTTGTATGATTAACTTAATCATGGTTTAGATCTGGATTAGCGGCAGTTATTTTTGAAAAAAAAAGAATTTAAAAAGGTTAAAGCAACCAATTCGGTGTTGACACGTGGCAGGTTAGTTAGAGAAATGTTTACTTAAACAAGAAAAAAACCTGTTTTGCTTAGAAAATTGGTTCTTCCTACTTAGGAAAGCACCTTTCGACATGGTAGCTTACGCCTTCATCCTTGTCGAAACCAACCAATACACAAGGTATCATCATGATGGTACGTAGCAGACTGGAGATAGGCAGAAGGTAGGGTGTCTAAAGCATAGCTTCTGGAAGTGTCGAAACCTTGGTTTGTTTTAAAAAGAAAAGCGCTTGCCTATGTTTTGTTTTAAGCCTTCGTCAAAATTGAAGCATGGGATTAGAAAGAGGTTTTATAATGATTTCGAATGGTTGCCACTAACTTATAATTGCTTTCGACTAGGTTGTTTACTTATGAAAGAATGTTTTATATGAAGGGGTTTCGACCCAGTCGATGCCCTGTTGCCATTTTATAACCTTCCGATGGTATTGAGGATATCAATAGAGTCGAAAGGCACTTTGTTTTATAAAGTTTAAGCCACTTCCTAAAGCTTTCGAAAGGGGTTAGGGGTTTCGAAGGTGATGGTTTCAAAAGGGGTTTCAACACCAGTCTTCTAATCTTTTACCCATACGTTTTATGCTTTCAAAAGAAATGGTGTCGACGCCATCAAGTTTTCCCTAATATTTTATATGATAAAGGCTAGTTTCGAAACAGATGCTTTTGATTATATTCACTTTGATCCGAATTATGTTTTAGTATAAACCCAATGTTTTTGAAAAAGGTACTTTCAATGTTTTCGGAAGGGTTACTTCCATTGGTATCGAAAGGGGTACTTTCAATTGGTTTCGAAGCAAAGCTTCTATATTAAATACTAATACTTTAATGTATTCGAAAGGTTTCGAAAAGAAGAAAGTATTATAAGGCAGGAGCCTATTGTTTTCAAGAGCTTTCAAATGAGGTTATCCTATGAAGTCAAAAGCTAGGTTTCGAAGGTATCGAAAGGTTTTATGACCCAAACTCTATTTTAAAAGGAAAAACCCATGGCAATATTAAAGGAGTATTTATAATGGTTTTAAGAAGAAGCTATCTTTGATAAAGAAATAGGTTAAAGGTTTGACCATGTTTTTATTAAACCTACAGAAGTGGTATTGCTATGTTGTTATATTGTTTCTTCTAATATGAATATATCCACTTTATAATTGACCCATAACTGCATTTAAGGGATAAAGGGTAAGAGAACCAGTTAGGATAACCCAGTAGTGAATATATGATTAAACTTCTGAATGAGAAGAATTGCATCCAAAAGGTGAGGAAGACCAGAATATAGGATGCTAAAGTATAAAAGAAAGATATTGGTAGGGGCCAATAGGTTCTCGGTAAGGCTATGAAATCTGTGTATAGGAAAAGATATTGGCAGGGGCCAATAGGTTCTTAGTAAGCCCATAAAAACCATGCACGGGAAAAGATATTGGCAGGGGCCAATAGGTTCATAGTTAGCCCATGAAAACTATGTATAAAGGTAGATGTCAGATAGACAGGTTCATAGTAAGCCCATGAAAACTATGATAGGATATTGGTAGGGCCATTAGGTTTGTGGTTAGCCCAGGAACACTATATCCGGATGAAATATTGACAGATGTTAATAGGTTCCTAATCAACCCATGAAAACTAGGGTAAGCAGAAAGGATATTGGGGTTGATAATAGGTTCCTAGTTAACCCATGAAAACTAAGATAAGAGTAATATTGGAGTTACCAATAGGTTCATAGTGATCCCATAAAAACTATGTAACAGGACAGGGAGTCCTTAAATGTTTAACTAGTTATTAGTCAGCCCATGAAAACTATAGGTTAATAGTAATCCTAGAAATAATAATTGAAACAGTTAGTCTAAAAAGAATGGGATGGGTAAAACACAATCAACTCATTTGTTTTGCATATCATCATATTATACTATTTGAATTTTTTAACCATTGTGGATGTAGGAGCACAGTATATGGTTTTATAAACATTTTGAGATACTAGTGAAGGGGAAACCCATTCCGCTAAGTGGCGTGGTCTCACTAGATATCTAAAAGATTTGAGATGGTAGATTATTATTCATACCAGGCTTTATGTCTAACTCGAAGTTTATGTTTTCCCCTTAAACACTCGGGTACTCAATTGATTTTGAGTAGTTTGAGAGTTGAGGTTTTCAGGCACCTCTTAAAATGAATAAGCTTCCGGAGACGTGTAGGAGGCATGATAGCTATTTAGAGTTCTCTTTTGTTTTGATTCTGTTGTGTTATTTGTAATGGCAAAGTTGATATATCGCCAGTATATACTCTGATAGGGGGCATTTTCATATGTCGCTCTGGGCATATGTTGTAATAAATATATTTTCTTTGAAAGTGGTTTGCGAACATGGGATATGTAATGAATTGGAAATGTTTTGATATCGAATATGATTTTCTTTTAAGTTTAAATTTATTTTCCATATTCATGTGTTTCTGTGTATCAAGGAATTTAACACCGCCGTATTTGGTCGTCGAGGATTAATAATTATAGATGACTACAACATCCATAGCCGTTAGTTTTGGACCTCCAAATAGGGGGATGTTACAAGTTGATATCAGAACATAGGTTTATGAAACTTTAAAAGAAAATTAAACCTAAAAGATTTTCAAACATAATCCAATGAATTTGAAAATATGATTGCGGTATGGAGAGTAATGAGAAAGAGGATATGGAAGCAGGAAACAGAAGAGGAAATCTAGGTGGAGGAGGCACCACAACCAACTAAAATGCTCGACTTAATACCAGTAGGAATCAAGGCCAACGGGCTAATGCTAATCCAAATGCTGAAGCCAATGTGGGTGTTAGAAATCCGCCAGTAGATGCAGGGATAGTGTATCAGTGGTTGACCAATATTTTGCAAGCCGGAGTTGCTAATAATGTTGGAGGAGCTAATCCTCTGGCTCCAATTGGGAATAACTATGCTAAGCTAAGCAGAAACTACACCAATTTAGGTGGAAAGCCGTTTGTTCGAACGGAGGATGCTGTTGAGGTTGAGAATTGGCTGCTGAGTTGTGAAAGGATCTGTACTGATCTAGGCTTGGATAATGAGGAAAAGAGAAGGCTAGCATCTAGACAGTTGCGACGGGCATCGCTTCATTGGTGGAATAGTGTGATCGCCAGAGTACCAGAGGAAGAGCTATGTTTGACGGTCAATTTCCTATCGAATTAGAAACTTGCCGATCAAATTTAAATTAAAAATAACCGTAAGCGCATGGCGTACAATATTAGTGCATGGCGAGTACGGTCGACCCACAAAGAATTGTTCAGATTTTAAAATTCTATTCAATCTAATTAAACTAAAATTTGAAGTTGTGTTAAGCTAAAAAAATTAAATAAACTAGCAAAAGAAAATAGATAAATACGAGAGTAGAAGGTAATTTAGAGATAAATACACTCTCTTGATCATATAAATTAACACAACATGAAATTTTAATCTCTTTTTTGGTCATTAGTGAATTTAATTGATGTGTTTATCATATATATGGAATATTTGTGCTATTAATTAGCTCAATATAAACCATCAAACTATAACACACCCATTAAACCACTTCTTAACTCTCATGAAATTGCAATGAAATTGAAAATAAAATCTATTCTAAATATGATCTATAAACAATTGATTAGGAATATGGACCATCAAATTTTGATTTTAATACCCACTTCATTACCTTAATCATATGTAGACGAAGAGGTAATTTGTGTTTTTATTTGTTTAAGCATAGCCTACTTGGTGTGAACAACTCAGGCTATCAAATTCAAAGCTAAAACAACAAAGTTAAACCCATTCTAACATTGCCATTACGCAAAAAAGAGATCAAAAAATAAGCAAATTATGTTGAATCTACATAATTATAGAGTTTCATTACCCCTTAATTGAAGGGATTTAGCCTCTCATATTTGTTATCATTTCAGCAAATGTAGTATTCAACATGGAACAAAAGAGGAAAATGAAAGCAAAGTAAGAAGAAAACTAATTAAACTAAAATAAAAGCTATTCTACTTGCATGAAATAAAAACTACACTATGCATAAAGTACAGAATATGAAATAAAAGAACATGAAGTAAAATTGCATAAAAAGAAAGTTACATGAAAGAAGAAAATGGCTATGTAGCCATGAAAAAGAAAAGAGGTTTGTAATTTTTTTCAGCCTCAAACTAAATTAACTAAAGAGGAGGCTCAGAAGAAGCTAACTACATGAACATATGGGGTATTTATACAAGCCTAAACCCTAATCCAATTTTCGGGAACTACCTAAACTACCCTTGAGGAAGTGTGGCCATCAAGTAATCATTAGCATGAATTAATTCTCCGCTTAAATGTGTGTGTACCTTTAATTTTCATTAGCATGTGCATTAGGTCTTAATTGGTGATCATGGTGAGTGGGAAAATAGGGTCCTCCACATTGTCATGAAATGAATTATTTCCATCTTCATTTGCTTGTATTCTCTTGCGCATGCATATTTTCCATGAAGCAACTTGTAATTTGAATTCAAATTCCTACAAAATAACATAAAAACTTCCAAGTAAATTTTCTTAAATTAATATATGCACAAAAATGACCATTGTGCCCCTATACGAAGATGAATATATGACGATTTGAAAATAATTTGAATTTTGGTTTAAACATATTAAAATACCATATATGCTCATTTATTTAATTAAATTCGATTAAATATGGAAGTAAAAATATGCACATTTATGTGCACGTCGAATACCCCCACACTTATCTTTTTATTCATCCTCGAATAAACTGAAACTAAGATAACATTTTTTTAGGAAGCACGATTGCATTGAACGTATGCAATAAGCCATTAAACCTCTAGGTGTCCCTAGTAGGACGAGTGTTGTCTCGTAAGGGTTTTAAGTGGATACTTCCTACAAAATCCAAATGCAACATGAAAATATTTACGAAATGCAAGATTTATTTATAATGATATAAATGTAAGTTTTTGAAAATATTTACGAATAAAGAATTTACTTTCAAATCGACACGAATAAGTTATATATAAGTTCTGATCATTACCTTAAAAATTAAATCCTTTTACTTGTCAAAAATTCCAATAAAAACCAAGTCATCGAAACAAATAGACTCTAGTTTGGCTAGTTATTTCGGTTGATAACATAATGCAACTATGAAATGGATCCTTAGTTAATTATCAAAGTTTTTCAAAGTGGTATTTTCATTTCTTTTCGGTAACAAGTCAAATCGAACAAGTTAAAATATTTCTTGGATTTCAGTTGCTTACTCTCTTTATTTGAAAATTTTATTGATACGATATTTACATACGCCTAACTCAGATGAACTGAGGCCAGATATATCACCCATGCACCGTCTTGCGGGCTTATGTGAGGGGAGAGCGTGACATGTGAACACACAAGTGTGTAAACCTATCGACTGTAGGCATTATTAATAAAATAATTTTTATATACATACACCTAACTTAGATAAACTGAGGCCAGATATACTGATAATGCACTGCCTTTCACGCTTATGTGAGAAGGGTACAGAGCATGACGAGTGTACACACTTGCGTGTGAACATATGACTCGAGGTGTTAATAAAAATTATACATATATACTTATATACAAAAAAAAATTATTTCTTTTGCTTTTTTAATATATTTTTGTTTTTTTTTTTGAAGAGAGAGTTTTGCAAAATCATCTTAGCACCATTTAACTTAGAAGATAAAAAATGTTACATCCTTTATTTTAAATCCACCACTTTTTAAACAAATATTTCCAATTGAGATATACTTCATAATTATCACCTATGAACCTACTTATATACTAGATAAACCATAGTTACTTGTAATCAAACTTCATTTTTATTTTTGTAGAGACAAATGAATTTTCAAAAAATTTAAATAAATAACCAAAACCATATATTTATCCTATAGTGTTTCTTCAAAAGTAATTAAAAAGAGAATTTGTTTCTGCAATTTTTTTAATTTTTGGAAAGAAAATGCAATTAAAAATAAACCGTGCAAAATATAAAAAAATGAAGATGAGACTCTACCCACACTTGATTTTGACCGTGTCCCCACAGTCAACCTAAGTGAAAGGAGAAAAATAAAAATATGACTTATATTTACATGAAAAGATTATTATTTACATGACATCAGAAAGTATATTGTGAAAGAGTAAATGAAACGGTCTTCCAAAGACCAATTCATTTGTGTCATCAAGTATGAGAGACACGGCTTAAGCACAGAAAAACAAATCATAAAAGATTCCAAAGTTGAATGTCGATTTGGAAAAACGAATGTCGTTTTATTAAAAATCATGTGAATTATTTTATTTTCAATGATTTTTGGGGTTGATAAAACAATTGTTGAAGTTCAAGTTTATTTTTACTAAATTGAAATTCGAACATATCATTGGAAATTTCTTCAGAATTATTGATTTCAAAATCAAAATGGTGATTTGAATCTTCTCCTTCAGAATTCAATAACTCATCTTCATAAAGTCCAAAGAACTTATGTTCACAAATTTCATCTTCCTTTGTTGAATTATTCACAACTTCATTACATATATCAAGTTCAAAATCCAAAGTTGTTGTATTTAATTTTTCAAAATCGGAGAAAGGAAGATCAAATTTTAAATTTGGTTCCACACTTTCAAAAGAATTCAAATCCAACCCAATTATTGTATTTTCAACAACTTCATTAAGATCATCATTTACAATTCAAAAGTTATTATCTAAAAATCGTCAATTTTCGGTAAAAGGTTGATTATCATTTGACTCGTCACACATTGGGATTTGATTTTGTTTTTCACGTTGTTTCATATATGTTTCAAAGAAAAAATCAGTATGATCATTGTAAATCTCGTTCATTTTCTCAATAAAATTGAATTTATAATTATTAACTTGAGAATTTTCGATTTGAACTTGTTGAAAACAAAAGTTTTCTCCATCATTAAAACAACTCCCATTACCAAAATCATTTAAACAGTTGTTTTTGTTTTTGTTTTGATTTTGAAATTCATTTTGAAGTTCGAAATTGAATTGGCATGGGTTATACTCGAAATCATCTGAATTTTGAAGTGAATTGAAATTTTGATTATTTTGAAAACTTTTACTTGAATTGTAACAACCCGCATATTTTACGATTGAATATTTAAATATTTTATTTAAATATTTCATCGTTAGTCGGATTATAGTCCGAGAAGCTACTTTTTGCAAACAGTTGAATTAGGACTCAATACCACCCCCATTGAGTTCAAAATGACGTTTGCGACCTTTTTGAGTATAAACATTGATATGTTTGGAGTTAGTGAAATTTTGATACTTTTTCACTTAGGGCATTGGTTTAGTTTCAGCCCATTAGACCCAAGCTTCACCCTCTCTTCTCTTCATTCATTTCATTTTCCTAATACAACTCAAGCTTTAGATAAAAATGGGGGAAGAGAAAAAGAATTAGAATTCCTAAGCCCTAGTTTCCAATTTGCAAATTGTTAACCCTTAATTCTCCACGACTTAAGAAGTACGCGACTCAAGAGTTAACGAGTTAAGGGAGTGCAAGACTTAACGAGTTAAGAGTTAGATGACCTACGACTCAACAGGCTCCGACCTAAGGAATGGTCCGACTCAACGACCTACGAGTTAATAAGTTTAACGACTTACGACTTAGCGTGCTACGACTCATAAAGATTAACTCTTCTACGACTCAACGAGACAAGCTTTCTACGACTCATGGTCTTACGACTCATCAGGTTCAACGAGTCATGGAGTATACGACTCATGGTATTACGACTCATCAGGCTTACGACTCATCAGGTTTACGACTCAAAAGGACCTTACGACCTAACAATGTACGAGTTAAAGCACCTGCGAGTTAAGGAGTCTGCGACCTAAGATGTCTACGACCTAGGACTCAATGACTTAGCTTGCCCAGCGACCTAAGGCTACAGGAATGTCACGACTTAAGGAGTCTGCCGACTTAACAAACACTCCGAGTTAAGGAGGTGCCGAGTCAAGATGCTTGTCGACCTAAGAGAGCTACGACTTAACGGTTTGCGAGTTAAGGATGGCTGCGACCTATGTGGACTTATGACCTACCGGGTTAAGGAGCATTCGACTTATAAAGTGTGCCGACTTAACAGGTTGCCGAGTTAAGAAAGGCGCCGAGTTAAGAAGATTCCGAGTTATGAAATGCTCCGACTTAAGAAGGTTCCGACCTAACGAGTTACGACTTAGTGGGTTTATGACTTGAAGGCTGCGAGTTAAGGCCTTACGAGTTAAGGTTTGATAAGTCGGCTACGACTTAATACTTGTCAAAGACAACCATCCCTTAACTCGTCACCGACCTAACCCTGTTCCTTAACTCGGCACCGACCTAAGCCTATTCCTTAACTCGGCACCGACCTAAGCCTATTCCTTAACTCGGCACCGACCTAAGCCTATTCCTTAACTCGGCACCGATCTACCATAGGTCGGCAGACGACTTAAATACTTAGAGAAAATTTCCTAAGTCCAGATCAGCTCCTATAAATACCCCATCACTTCCAACTTAAAGGTGACTTTTGGTCATTCATTTCTCCAAGCGCCGTTACGCTGTCGAAGCCTCCTCTGATTCAGCAATCAAAGATCTCCAAGCATTCGAGACACTACAACGATCTTCGAGAAGAGCTCCTAACATCCAACGCGGATTCGTCGAGTTTCATCATTAAAGATCGAGCTAGTAGTCAAGAATGATTTCATGATCAAATTGTATTGTATTTAGAGGGATATTGTATTGAATTGTAATCAAATCAGCAATAAAAGACTATAAAGTGGATGTAAGCTCAATTACGGGCCGAACCACTATAAATCTGTTGTTCATTTACTGCTTTTCTGCTATTCTCAGCTCATATTCTGTTCCCGTACCAACGGGTGGTGCTTTCACGATTCTATTACACACACTGGGTGTTAGCGTTCACTTTTTACCGTTAACATTTTGGTGCTTTCACTGAGAAACCAACTCAGGCGATCATCCACCGTTGTTTCGCAAAGATTCATAAAAAGAACCTCTCTTTAAAAACCAGATCTGAAATAATGGCTCCTGGAAGAAGAGGCAGACCTATCAGATCCGGAAACGCTCACGAAGGAACTTCCGCTTCCCCAATAACAGACCAAGCAACTCCAACCGTTGGGGTCACCAGGGCTGAATTGGATGACGCAGTTTCTGGATTATACCAACAAATTGAAACTCAAAACGCTTTGATGATGGATAGATTAACTGCTCTGCTCGGGGCAAATCGTCAACCAGAAAACCGTCGAACTACTCTTCCTGAAATGCCACCTTTCCAAACTGATGGTTCTATGCCGCAACCAACTTGTCATGAGCAGATGCCCGGGCAAAATTCCGAGGGAAGAACTAATACTTGCCCGGAGGTGTCTTTGAACAATAAAGAGTACCTGTCTGAAATGGTTGGCCGCATCATGAAAGAGAGCATGCAAAGGGAAGAAGATGAGGCTGACTGGGGATTTGCGCCAAGCAGAACTCCGTTTACTGAAAGGATCCTAAGAGCGGAGTTTCCAAGGAAATTTGCACCTCCTACTATCCAAGCTTATAGGGGAACCAGTGACCCTAATCATTTCCTCTACAAGTACGATTGGCATATGACTGGTGCAAGAGCATCAGACGAGATCAAGTGTCGATACTTTCCGGTATACCTAGAAGGTGTGGCTTTACTTTGGTTCACAAAGCTTCCAGTTCGGTCTGTAGATAAATTCTCCGACTTAACGCAAAAGTTTAAAGAACAGTTCAGATTGTATGCTTCAAAAGCTAAGGATATAATGTCACTGTCTAACCTTGAACAAGCACCCGGAGAATCAATCAAATCTTTCTTGAGTCGTTTCAATATAGCTTTGGCCGAGGTAGAAAATGCGGAACCACGCATGATCCTGACTTATTTGATGAGAGCCATTAATAAATCGAGTGAATTTGGGATATGGTTAAAGATGAAAGAACCAAACTCACTTGATAAATTTTATAAAAAGGCCGATGAGTTCATTCGCCTTGAAAGCCTTTCTGCAACATCGAAAGTGGTTACCGCCCAAACTAACAATGACAATGTCGCACCTAAGAAAAGAGAATCTGAAAGTCAGAAAAGGGAGAATGAAGGAGGAAAAAGCCAGGGAAATGAAAAGAAACCTCGCCGCTTTAATCCTTCGGACTTTACTCCTTTAACTGATACACCAAGAAATATCTTTTTTGCAACAAAGGACGCTGTCAGGTACCCTAAGCCGCCTGAGATGACGAGAGGGGCAAAGCGTAATGGAAAGTTCTGCCAATTTCACAATCAACCTGGCCATGACACTGACCAGTGTCGCGAATTAAAGAAGGTGATTGAAGAATTGCTAGAGCAGGGTAAACTCCAACAATACGTTAAAAGAACCGGAGTCGATCCAACCCCATCCGCTCGGGATCAACAACGTCCTACCCATCAATCCGATTCTCTCAGCAACACTGCAGTGCAAGATTCAGAAAAGCTTGTCATTAATGCTATCACAGGGGGACCATACCCAGCAAACAGAAGTTGGGATGACTACTAATCACTCACAAAACTGTGACTGGGGCATCTCTCGCTTTCTCTGACATGAAAAATCCAAAAGCTATGAATCAAGCACAAATGGAAATCCAGCTTGGAGATTCTGGAACAACAATAACTAGCATTCATTTTACTTAACTGCATTGCTTGAATTTGTAAAGATAATGATGGATGTGTATTTTCTGCATTGTAAACCGCTGAGAAATCAGCGTGACTCAATAATGAAAAAAAAACTATGCATTGTGTTTTCTATTATAAAATGCCTGTTATATTTCGATGTGTAAATACTCTAAATGTATTGCTAAAATATCGATCTAATACTGCAGGTCATTAAAGCAAAGCTCACCCATCGCAAAGCTAAGCGAGCCTTACAAATCATTTAGCAGATTTCAAGCAACAAAAATTTCAAACTCAAATCCCATACAAGAGGAACTTCGCATAAAAAGTTGACGGCTCCACTAGGTCAAGCCCTCGTTAACTGGTTGTGATCGCTGATGTAAAAAAGGCATCCAACCAAATAACTTGCGTTTACTCTGTGGAGTCATTCAACAGTGAAGTCTACTTCTTCGAATAAAGCAATTTACTTGCAAGAGAAAGAAAAATACGCTTGGAAACGATGATAAAGGATCGCAGATTGGTGGATGATGATACAACATGAGCAGGCAAACATGGAAGCAGCCAAAGGAAGGTATGCCTCTCAACAGGAAAGCAGGTAGATCCACTAAAAGGATAACTTCCCAAGCAGAAGGAATAAGACCCTCGCTGGCTGATTGTGATGCATCCGATCAGGCAGCTTGTGTCCATCCCATGGATCTACTTGCCCCTAAGACGCAACCTTCCTGGCACACCAACCAACTGATGCTCCTTCCCAAGGATCAACAAAGCCCTCTAACGAGGCACGCCAATAAATGGAGAGCTTTCCTCAATCAAAAAGATCGGTGGGACTACCAAAAAGGGGCACCTTGTTAATCGATTGCGATCGTTTGTACAAACAAACATCCAATTGAACGACTTACGCTTGTCCCGTGGACCCCTCCGACCATGAGAAAGTAACTTCCAGGCAATCACAAGCCCTCTTCGGAGGCACAAGCCCTCTTCGGAGGCACAAGCCCTCTTCGGAGGCACAAGCCCTCTTCGGAGGCACAAGCCCTCTTCGGAGGCACAAGCCCTTTTCGGAGGCACATTTCACCCGTGTAGAAGTGCAAAATGCTTCTCTTCGGAGACCCACTTCACCAGTGATGAAATGCTAAAAAGCCCTTTTCGGAGGCACATTTCACCCGTGTAGAAGTGCAAAATGCTTCTCTTCGGAGACCCACTTCACCAGAGATGAAATGCCAAAAAACTGCTTCTCCTCGGAGACCAAAACTGCTTCTCTTCGGAGACCAAAACTGCTTCTCTTCGGAGACCAAAACTGCTTCTCTTCGGAGACCAAAACTGCTTCTCTTCGGAGACCAAAACTGCTTCTCTTCGGAGACCAAAACTGCTTCTCTTCGGAGACCAAAACTGCTTCTCTTCGGAGACCAAAATCGCTTCTCTTCGGAGACCAAAAGACCTCTTCAGAGGCGTACTCCACCTTGCTTGAAGTACCAAAAATAAACCCTTTACTGGGGCACAAAAATCAAAACCTTCTTCAGAAGTTCATTTCACTGTGCAGGAAAATTCACTTTCAAACAAATAAAAGTGATCATTCCCAGAAGTCGAAGTGTTCTTCAGGAGGAAAAAGAAAATAAAGATTCCTCCAAAGACAAGATATACTCTATTAAAAGCAGAACAATTCTTCCCTGAAAAAGTGGAGAGTTATTCTCTAAAATAAGAGTATCGGTCTTGTGAAATCAAGAGATATTACAATATACTTGTGGTATGGGGGCAACATTGTACAACTCAGTTACATTAATAAAAGTAGTATACAAGCAACATACCACAAGTTCATTGCAATATCATGTAATAAAGATGTGGAGTAAATGCGTTCTTGAAACACAGACAAAAAATTTGTACAAGTGAAAAGAATCGTTTACTCTACACTTCAAATGAAAAACAGATGTATTCCTACATACACAAGGATTTGTTCAAGAAAAATATCTATTTTATTTCAACACTATGAGAATTTTTACATCGTACAGGTTACAAAAAGAAGCGGAGACCGGAATCCGCACAATCCCCGGTCAATACAAAAAGCAGAAAATGCAAAATCAAACTCATTTCCCCTTCTTCCCACCCTTGGAACTTTTACCCGGCCTGGTAATTAGTTTCGTAGGCCGCGTCGGAGAAGAAGGAGAAAGGGACTCAGCCGGATCAATCTCTGCCTCATCTCCAGCAGCAGTAGAACTCTTCTTTCCTTTCTTTGAAACCACACGCTTCCCCTTCTTCTTGGAAGAAGACTCACTCCCCGGAGCAAGAAATGTAGAAAGCTCTGTGTCATAATCGAAAGACTGCTCCGGGGTCTTCTCGCTATCTTCCAGACCTTCTGCCTTCTGTTCTTCGGAAGCAGATGGTTCATCTAAACCTTCAAGGGCCGCTATTGGTTCTTCCTGTGAACCAGGCTGGGAAGCTGGAAGAGGTATAACTTGAGAAGGAGGAGGAACGGCAGCTGAAGAAGGAAGAGTTGGGGCAGTTTCTGGGGTGTCTGCTGCATAATAAAAGATATCAAAATCAGTATTCTCCGAGAAAAAAGAAGACCGTGAATCGTCAAAGTTACCTGGAGAAGCCGGTTTAGCAAGATCAATCTCAAATTCCCGAGCTTGGAAGTCTTTCATTGCCTCTTCCTCTGTAGGGGTGGTTACAGTTTCTGTGTCAACCTTAGCGGGAGGCGTGAAATGAGAACTAGAGCCAACAATATCCGCATGAGCTAAAACCGAAGTATAAGCAGGAGCAATAGGGGGTGTTTCTTTCTCAGGAAGCTTCTCTCCCGTCGCTTCGGCCCGCACTCGGATGAGCTGCTCTTTTCCTTTGGCAAGGGCAGCGCGATCGCTCTCACTTAAGTAGGTTGCTTGAAGATCTGTTTCAGAGTATCCGGCACCACCAAATAAGTCAATGATTGCCTCCCATACCTCCGCTAAGGTGACTTCATACTCTGGACCCAAAAATGAAAGGCTCCCACGCCCCAGGACACAATGCATATAAAAGTCGAACAGAGTCGCGTCAACGGTGGCTATGGTCGCCTTATGGGATTCTTCGGCTGCAGCTTTACCAGAAAGAACTTCATCACGTTCTCTTTCAGCCTTCAGTAACTGGGATTGTAGCCTAGCAATTTCTAAGTCTCGAGAGCTGAGTTTCTCCTGAAGACGAGCAGCGTCATCACGATATTTTCTAACAACATGCTGTTCTGCTTCAAGTTTGACTTCAGTATTCCGCTGAGCAGCATGGGCGTCTCGAACTTGTTTTTGAAGCATTTCTTCTTTCTGAGAATAAGAAGTGGAGGAAGTAGCAAGCTCATTTTTAAGTTTTTCAACTTCAGCTTCGAGCTTCCCATAACCATCGCTAATGCTTTTCATCTCCGCGTCATGCTGCTTACGCCATTTGTCCCACTCTGTTTTATCATTTTCCATAGTCATCATCGCTTCAAGGTTCAGATGGTTGACCCTTTGAAGCTCATCAACCAGCTTCTGCCACCCAGACATTCTTTCGATGTCAAGCTTTACAGCATCGACATTTTTCAGCATCGCCTGCTTATCAATGGGGACCAAGTCCAAATCAAAACGCACTCCTTTCAGACACCAATTCGGAAATCGGCTCTGGAGTGTGGGAGGACCATCTCCAGCTTGGTACTGTGGCCTATTAATGATGGTCTGGATGTCAGATTCCTTAAGGGCAGGAGAACCGGAAGATGTATTAGGAGGAACAGAAGCGGTTGTCTTTTCCGAGATGTTAGATGTGTCTTTCTCACCAAGTCTAGCACGTTTACTGGAATCATCAGAAGTGTGACTCTTCCCCTTATCGTCATAAGATTTCCTTTTATAAGGATCGTCGCTTCTGCGAGAAGAGTCATGTTGCTCGTCCCTTCTCCCGTAGTATTCCTCATCTTCTCTCCGGCGACGCTCTTCATGAGCTCGCCTCTCATGAGCCTTTCGAGCAGCTCTCTCCTCATCAGTTTCTTTCACGGCACTAACATAACTCCTAAAGTCATAAGCCTCACGGCTTCCGTAACGCTGGAATTTGTTGTAGTAAGAGCCACTTCGCCCCATCAGAGAACCTGAAATTGAAGAAAAAGACCAGTTTTAGAAATCCTCAAATTGAAGAAGCTGAGTGCATAAAAAGTGCCAAGGTTCTAAGTGTGTGTGATGTGCAAACTACGCGCGTCAGACTACAAACCACTTTTGGGTGTAGAAATGGTAGTAAGTTGTGTGGAAGGCGTTGTGGTTTGTTGCAAGAAAGAAGTTGCTTCGATAACAGGAGGAACCACTTTAGAAACATCATCTTTAAAGAGCTCCTGAGAGGTTATCATGATGTCACTCAGGCTGTCGAAAGTATCATCGCCATGGTGCATGGGAGAATTATCCTTTTCAACTTCCACCTCAGCCGTCTTTTCAAGAGTATGAAGATTTTCCTCCTCTTCAATAACCGGGGCAAGTGCTAACTTACTGGACGACCCCGCAATGTCGGTAAGAGTAGAACACTTCACCAATGAAGTCTCAACGGTAAATTCTTTCGGTGAAGGTTCTTTAGCAGAAGCAGGGGCATCTGACTCCTCAGCCGAAGAATCAGGGACTTCATGTGGCTGAGTGGAACGGGAAGGATGTAAGAGTCCGAATTCGTGAAGGAACTCATCTCTCAATAGAAATTGAACGCTCCTCTCCTCAACCGGCACGGCCATAAGCCTCTCAAAGGTAGTCTTGTGACGAGATTCCCTAGAGGGGGAAGGGAGTGCTGAAACGGTAGAAAAAGAAGTTAACACTTGACAATTTGAACTTCAAAGAATTTAGAAAAAGCACGGGGAAAAGGTAGATAATCGTACTTCCCACTCTCCAAATGGCGTAAAATCCCGGGGGACAACGAACAAAGAAAAACTGGCTCAGAAACCCAGGAACGCTTTCAGGAAGACCAATAATCAGTTTGCGATTCCTGGCACTCCTTACAACTGTGATAGAGGGATGGTCCTTGATCCTTGTGAATGAGCATAGAAAGCAAATTTCTCCAAAACTGGGGAAACGGTCCATCGTTCTCCTAAAAAGCACACACAGTCCCAGCAGGATGGCGTAGCCATTAGGATGAAGTTGAAAAGGGGAGATAGATAATCGAAGAAGAAGTTCTCGGAGACAGTCATTAAACGGGGGAATCGCTCCACTCAAGCACATTTGGCGGTTCACTGCGATGAAGCCGTGCGGTGGCCTATCAGCAGTGTCATCTACTCCAGGAAGCAAAGCGTCAGATTCAGCGATGCCAAACTGGGTGCATAGTTGGCGGAAGGCTTTAAGACTCAGGGTGGTAGGAATCCTTTCTGGGGGATCATTCAACGGAGTAGCGATTGGAAAAGCTTCTCCAGCTGATTCCGAATCTTCTTGATGGGATGTCATTCTACACAATCAGCCGAATGTTCAAAAGTGAAGGTGCACGTTTCCTAAAAGTGTAAAGTGCTGTGCAAAACTAATGAAAATAAGAAAAAGCAAGTATAACTGGAATTAAACTAACTGACAATCAGTCGATTACGAGATTTCAAAACTTGTTAATGCTCAAGTGCAGTGTTAATGCAGACAAATCAGTTCTAGTTAATTATTACGATTCTGCTTTAATACTTCATTTGAGTTGGTTATTGTGTAGCATTTCACTCATACAGTTCATTTAATTGTAATCTTTATCAACTAATCTGTCATCCGATATGGGCAGTCGGTGGCAGTATATTCGTCCCAGTTTTTGTACATGTTGTAACAGGCAGTCAGAGTTATTAACAATCTATAAAAGAGTGCAACAAAATTCAAGAGTCCAAAGTTCAAACAACTCAAGTCTTAGCATTCAAGGCAGTGGGAAAATTTGCTCAAGTTCTAACTCGGTCACGACTTAACTTAGGGCAGATTTTCCTAAGTCCTAACTCGTTCACGGTCTACAAGATATGCCATGAATCAAGTTGAGTCGTAACTCTCCAATCGTACCGCACATTCAAGCAAAATCTGAACAAGTGCTAAGTCGCTAACAACTCAAATGGCTCCTGCGACCTAGGGTCAACTATTCTCTAAGTCGTAAGTCGTGAGGAATAAAAAGAGACTTCAAGTCGTAAGTCGTAAGCCGTAACATCAAAACTGCTGGATCACGCGAAATTACCAATCCATCTAACTCCTGACTCGCTAAATCCTTAACTCGTTAACCATCTATCCATCCAATTCCTAACCCATTTACCTCCTAACCCGTTAACTTTCCAACCCGTTAATCCATTAACCAGTTAGCCTCTCCATCAACCCTATTTCTAAATCACCGTAAATCGCAAATCGTTGCAAGTCATACTGAGCCACCTTAAGTTCATGGATATCCTGTATAACAGTATTCACAAAGCCCAAAAGGAAAAATCATGGATGAGGGTCGACGGCAATGATCGGCGATTGGAAAAAGGGGAGAGATGCTTACGCGGTGTAATTGGGAATGGCTGGAAATAAATCAGGTCGAAATCGCCTTTGGAAGCTTGAAATTGCGTTAATGGCAGATACGGCTTAAAGAACGAGTAATAGGAAGACGGAGAAAAGAGGAACGACCTAAGCATTTTATACCCCAGGTTGAAGGAATTGGAATCGGCCCACACGAATTAAGATAAGTCGAAACACACGACCTACAACTTAGGCGTGTATTTCGAGGGGCAAATGTTAACCCTTAATTCTCCACGACTTAAGAAGTACGCGACTCAAGAGTTAACGAGTTAAGGGAGTGCAAGACTTAACGAGTTAAGAGTTAGATGACCTACGACTCAACAGGCTCCGACCTAAGGAATGGTCCGACTCAACGACCTACGAGTTAATAAGTTTAACGACTTACGACTTAGCGTGCTACGACTCATAAAGATTAACTCTTCTACGACTCAACGAGACAAGCTTTCTACGACTCATGGTCTTACGACTCATCAGGTTCAACGAGTCATGGAGTATACGACTCATGGTCTTACGACTCATCAGGCTTACGACTCATCAGGTTTACGACTCAAAAGGACCTTACGACCTAACAATGTACGAGTTAAAGCACCTGCGAGTTAAGGAGTCTGCGACCTAAGATGTCTACGACCTAGGACTCAATGACTTAGCTTGCCCAGCGACCTAAGGCTACAGGAATGTCACGACTTAAGGAGTCTGCCGACTTAACAAACACTCCGAGTTAAGGAGGTGCCGAGTCAAGATGCTTGTCGACCTAAGAGAGCTACGACTTAACGGTTTGCGAGTTAAGGATGGCTGCGACCTATGTGGACTTATGACCTACCGGGTTAAGGAGCATTCGACTTATAAAGTGTGCCGACTTAACAGGTTGCCGAGTTAAGAAAGGCGCCGAGTTAAGAAGATTCCGAGTTATGAAATGCTCCGACTTAAGAAGGTTCCGACCTAACGAGTTACGACTTAGTGGGTTTATGACTTGAAGGCTGCGAGTTAAGGCCTTACGAGTTAAGGTTTGATAAGTCGGCTACGACTTAATACTTGTCAAAGACAACCATCCCTTAACTCGTCACCGACCTAACCCTGTTCCTTAACTCGGCACCGACCTAAGCCTATTCCTTAACTCGGCACCGACCTAAGCCTATTCCTTAACTCGGCACCGACCTAAGCCTATTCCTTAACTCGGCACCGATCTACCATAGGTCGGCAGACGACTTAAATACTTAGAGAAAATTTCCTAAGTCCAGATCAGCTCCTATAAATACCCCATCACTTCCAACTTAAAGGTGACTTTTGGTCATTCATTTCTCCAAGCGCCGTTACGCTGTCGAAGCCTCCTCTGATTCAGCAATCAAAGATCTCCAAGCATTCGAGACACTACAACGATCTTCGAGAAGAGCTCCTAACATCCAACGCGGATTCGTCGAGTTTCATCATTAAAGATCGAGCTAGTAGTCAAGAATGATTTCATGATCAAATTGTATTGTATTTAGAGGGATATTGTATTGAATTGTAATCAAATCAGCAATAAAAGACTATAAAGTGGATGTAAGCTCAATTACGGGCCGAACCACTATAAATCTGTTGTTCATTTACTGCTTTTCTGCTATTCTCAGCTCATATTCTGTTCCCGTACCAACGGGTGGTGCTTTCACGATTCTATTACACACACTGGGTGTTAGCGTTCACTTTTTACCGTTAACACAAATCAAGTTCTAGCTCCAAATTCAAGAAGAAGCTTTGGTAAGCCTTCTCTTCTTCTTCCCCAACTCGTTCTCCTTTCAATTTCAGAAATTCCTAAACCTAACTTAGGAAATGTTTCTCTTTTAAGCTTAAATTCAAGCTTCTTGAGTTGGGATTGAAGAGTGGTTGATCCTCCTTTGTTTTCAAGCTTCTCCTTACTTGTTTTTGTGTAAAAAAGTGAGATTTTTATCTCACGTCTATGACTATAATAATCTTTGGTTGTTGGGTATGAATTTCTAACACTTCTTCATGTGCATTTGCCCTTGATTTGGATTGGTTTTGTGAATATTCCAATTTTTGGTTTTTGGAGTCAAATTTGTGTGAAAATCCTTTTATGGATGTTTGATCATGTTTTTGGTGATGCATCAAAGAGCTTATAGGGCCGGGTCGTCTATTGGCATAAACCCTTAGCGCCAATTGCTCGTCCGATTGCATTTGCAAAGAGATTGCATCTTCATTTTTAGGCTAAAAATACTGGAAATCCCAGTTCACCCGACTGAAATCTCTGTTCAGTCGACTAAACCTGGAACCCGAAAGTTTCCAGTCATGATTCAGACGACTGAAATCTCTGTTCGGTCGACTGAACCTGGAAACAGAAAGTTTCCAGGCATGATTCAGTCGACTGAAATCTTTGTTCAGTCGACTGAACCTGGAAACAGAAAGTTTCCAGGCATGATTCAGTCAACTGAAATCTCTGTTCAGTCAACTGAATTTGTTGTTTCAGCCCACTTTTGCATTTGCAAAGAGATTGCATCTTCATTTTTAGGCTAAAAATACTAGAAATCCCAGTTCACCCGACTGAAATCTTTGTTCAGTCGACTAAACCTGGAACCCGAAAGTTTCCAGTCATGATTCAGTCGACTGAAATCTTTGTTCAGTCGACTGAACCTGGAACCCGAAAGTTTCCAGTCATGATTCAGTCGATTGAAATCTCTGTTCAATCGACTGAACCTGGAAACAGAAAGTTTCCAGGCATGATTCAGTCGACTGAAATCTTTGTTCAGTCGACTGAACCTGGAAATAGAAAGTTTCCAGGCATGATTCAGTCAACTGAAATCTCTGTTCAGTCAACTGAATTTGTTGTTTCAGCCCACTTTGCCTTTTGGGATTGAATTTCCAATTTGAATCGATTCGTGATGATCCTATTTGTTGTTATCATTTATTATGACTTTGATGACTCCTTTTTCGGGATTTTTGAATATCCATTTCGATGGATTCTTTATCAGTTTAATTGGATTTGATTCGCGTCTTCGAATGTGAATTTTAATGATTGATAATTTCTAGAATCATTTTTGTGGTTTGTCACTTTAAAATACAAAGGTTTCTATACTAGTAGTAAATATTCAAACTCTTTTGCAAAGATGATTTCAACTCTAGTTTTAAATATAAAGCTTGTTTTTAAAACCGTTTTCTAATCTATTAGTATATACAAACCTTTACCTCATTCGTATGAGAAAATATAATAAACGGCTTAGCAAAACAAGTGGTATGAAACGCTTGCATTTACTTCGTCGGTTAATTTTTGGACTTGTTCGATTGAAATCTTGTGACAATTTTCGAGTGGAAATCTACAATTTGTTCGTAAATATTTTAGTTAAGCTAGTGGTTATGGGACATGAAGCTAAACTCATATATTTACTAGCTTGGTGTAATTCACACTTTTTATTGATCGATGATGATCATTTTGTGATTTAGACTAGCGATGTGCGATGTCTATTTGTCTGCGAGGAAGACTAAACCCCGTTTCTGTGGAACTTCGGTTCAATTTGGCAAGGTAGCGACCCGTGGTCTTCGGACCGTTTGTGGAGCTTCGGCTCAATTTTTATGGTTAGCGACCATGGAATAGCGTTCCATTTGTGATACACGTGTTGGTGAGTTTTCATGCTCCCGTTTGTGATAGGCCTCCCCCTTTTGTAATTTCTGGATTTCTATTTGATGATTTCTAGAATTTGTGTGTTTCACCTCTTTATGTGATTACCAATTATATGTTTTTCAATATTTGTGGTATGGTGAATAAAATACAGAATATGACATTCTTTTTGGCACCTTGAGATATTGTATGATTTTGTCGTTATTTTATATCATATTTGTTCTAGTACGACATTATTGTTATCATACATTCTTATTATATCTCTGCTTACATCTCATTCCTTTATCTGATATTTATAGCTAATCTGTTTATTATTTTCTTATTAAATAATACTCGGGTCAGACCGAGACGTTACAGGTGCTCCTGCTTGACTCCTTATCTGGGATCATCTTCTGACTTTTGTCTAACTACATTACATTTGTAGTTTTTGTTGTTATACATTCGAGATATAGACTCCATGATGTATACTTATTCTTTTGTCTAGCATTTGTATCTATTCTTTTGTGATATTGTGGATCTTATTTGACCACTACTCTAATGTTCACCTTTTTGGTGTTATATATTCATATATGTTTCCGCCTTTGTGATATGAACGTCTGTGACTGATTTATGTTATGTTTATTTCTATAATTGTTTCCGAGGTCCACTTAGCCACTGTGTAGTAGCTTTGAGTTTGTATCGGTACGTCGTATTTCGTTAAACTATCTAACATATCGGTGCTCGCACAAGGCAATTGCACAGATGGTCGCTCCTCAACAGCCTCATTCTTCGCACTAGTTGACAGCATTACCCAGTAGTGTTCTTGGCTAGTATGAGTATAGAGGTGGGGCGTCACATGAATCATTGCACAAATATGAATTACACAAACCATTTATCTTTTGATTTTGTTGTGTAGAGAGTTCAAGTAAAGACGAAATCATTTTAATGCTTTTTCAAGATTTGACGGTTGGTCATCATTTTGAAAATTTTATGGTTCAAAATTCAACTTGTTTGTACAATAGTTTTCATTAAAATATCCATAAGAATTTGGTGTGAAATCATATGGTTTATATTGGTTTTCACTACTATCATAAAATTCTCATGAATAGAGAAATTTAGACATTTCAAGAACGGTTTTTTTATAAAGGAAAAATATTTACCAAAAGGTATTTAGTTTCAAAAGGGAAATCTGATTTTTGTTTTGTTTTTGGATTTTCAATTTTTTGTTTTTGAAAAGGTTTTTATGTTTTTTTATGAATTTTCATTTTTCTAAATAAAAAAAACTTAGAATTTTTTTAGATTTTTGATTTTGATTTAAAAATTCAAAAGAAGGGATTTAAAAACTAAGTTAAGGAATATTTATAATTTTTTTTAGTTTTTGATTTTGAATTTTTTTTCTTTTTTTAAAAATATGCATAAACTAATGAAACTAAATGAATTCAAGGGTTTAACTATAAATTTTCTACCCTAAGTAGCTCCTAACCCAAAATTGCATAATCATACTTTGTCTTAATGCAACAACATACTTCTCAGCCACGTAACAGGCCGGATTTATCTGTGCACCACGAATCACCATAGCAATGTAGACGAAGGTTTAAATACCTTTAGAGAAACAACCACTATAATATTTACGAATCACCGTAATATTTATCAATGGTTATTACTCTGCCGTAGCCTAGACACCAAGAAATTAAATTGTCGAAAGAGGACAACTTGTCAATATACAATTAAGCCCTAGGTGAGTTCGTGACACTCTTTAGATGTCTAACCATTATTATTAACAAATTCTAAGATGAAATGCAATTTATGTGCCAAGGAAGGGGTGACGAAATCCCCCACCTTATGTGAATTTGGGTATTGCCCTTAGAAAATAAAAAAAGATGAGATGAATGCAAAACAAGAATTAAACGTGGTTTTAACAATGCAACTATAAATGAAATTTGTTTTTGTTTTTGAAACTTTTTTTAAAAAGAAATGCAAGCAACCAACAATGCAAGGCGAATAAAAATAAGAGATAGGGGCACGATACCAGAGCGTGTAGAATTATTAGCAATTTATTTTTAAATAGCTATATTTTTTAAGCAAGCAAGCAGAGTTAAGCAATTATTCGATAAGAAATTCCTACTAATTTTCTGCTTTTGCAACTTGAAACTAAAAACAAGATATATACAATTTTTTTAAAAGATCAAACAAAAACAAAAGCAAGGTTCTTTTTTATCGTTTAACCAAATGAAAATGAAAGAGAAATATTTTTTTAGAAACTATTTGCAATTTTTTATAAATAAAAGTAAGAACAAAAACAACAAAAAATAAACAAGTGTAAACAAAACAAATTAAAACTAACATGAACTGATTTCGGAAGAAGGTTTGAGCAGAGGTTTCTGTCTAAATTTGCTAAGTCTGCATTAATGAGGAAGTTCATGGATCTGGTTCAGGGAGAAATGTCAATGGTCGAGTATGCAGCTAAGTTTGATGAGCTGTCTCGATATGGATATGCTTTGGTAGACACTGATGTCAGAAAGAATGAAAGAAATTCATTCGAGGACTGAGACATGAGCTTGCTAGAATGACTATAACCCATATCAGAGAGCCTAGTAATGTGGGGGTGGAGATGGCCATTCACAATGAAGAGATGCTTGCTATTTCAGCTAGAAAGAAGCCCATTGAATCCCAGGGTCCTCAAGGAAAGAAGAGGAAATTCTTTAAGAGGAAGGGAGCCCAGAAAAGGGATGCTACTAAGAATGCAAAGGCGGATTTGGTATGCTACAAATGTGACAAGAAGGGTCATTATGTGAATGAGTGCTAGTCAGGCAAGGGGAAGAAAGCTGCAGACAAGATGAATGTGAAATGCTTTAACTGTGATCAAGGGGGCATTACAAGAACCAGTATCCAGAGCCAGCCAGGGCGGACAAGGGGAATATTTTTGCTGTTGGAACATCATCTAAGCTAACTACAACTGATAAGGCAAAGACGGTGATGAAGGTACATTTTTGATTCAGAGTATACTGGTAGGATACTTTTTTATACTGGTGCATCATTCATTTATATCCCAGTGTCTGGTAGATAGGTTATACTTAGAGCCCACATACCTTGCTACTTCCTTAAGGATTGCGAATCGAATAGGAGGGTATGCAACTCTGGGGATAAGATGTGACCATTTAGAACTTGATTTGCTAGGTCATAAGTTTGCATGCAGTTTGTATGTCTACTATTTTGTAGATTTCAAAATCATTTTGGGTATGGATTGGTTGAAGAGGTATGAGGCCAGGATATTCTACCAGGATGGGGAGATATCTTTGAGACACCATGATAGTCATAACCGAATTATATTCTCAATAGAGAATTCTGACTGGAGTATTTGTGCTTTATTAAGTGCAATGGAAGTGGATGAAGAACTAAGTCAGGTTCGGATTGCAAGAGAATTTGCAGATGTGTTTGAACCAGTCACAGGACTACCATCGAAACGAGCTGTTGAGTTTCGAATAGATCTTATGTCAGGAGCTGAAACTATGAGTAGGCAACCTAGCAAGATGACACCGATTAAGATGAAAGAATTGAAGGGCAGCTAGTGAATCTAGAGAGAAGGAATTTTTTTAAACTAAGCAGTTCGCCCTAGGGAGTAGCCGTGGTATTCGTGAAGAAACCAAATAGGTCGTTGAGAATGTGTATCGACTATCGTAAGCTAAACAAAAGGACGATAAAGAATAAGTATCATTTGCCGAGGATTGATGATCTGTTTGATTAGTTGAGTGGAACCAGAGTGTTTTCCTAGTTAGATTTGGCGACAGGGTTCCATCAGTTGAGAGTGGTAGAGGATAGTATTCCTTTGACTACATTTCGGACTAGATATCTGTACGACCCGTATTTTTACGGATCGAAAAGTTCGTTAAAATCTGGAATTTTCAGCATTTTTATATTGTTTCAGATTTTGGCAGTTTTTGTTAAGTCCTAAGTCGGTTTGGACGAGTTAAGTAATGAGTCTGGGTCGAGTGGCCGACTTAAGGAGGTAACCGAGTTAAGGACTTAAGGAATAGGGGCGACTTAAGAAACTAACCGAGTTAAGTAATAGAGTGGCCTAAGTGTTGACGACTTATAAAGTTAGCAGGTTAGCGACCTAGTGGTTAGCAAGGTTAAGTTGTTAGACGACTTAAGAAAGAGGTCGTAGCCTAGTTGAGTCGTGGTATTGCTAAGTTATTAAGTCGTGTACCTCGTTAGGTCGGAGCTGTGGTTAGGTCGCGTGTGTTCTAGTAGTTAGGTCGTAAGCCACCTTTGTTAGTTAAGTCGTCCAGACGACTTAAGTGTTAGCTCGTTTCTTGAGTTAAGTCGTAGGTAGGCTGCTGTGTTAAGTCGTGACCGAATTAGGAGTTAGCTTCTAAGTCGTTTAAGTTGTTAGATAAGTGAGTTTTTGAGTCGGCTAAGTTGTTTAAGTCGTATGGGGTTAAGTCGTAACCCAGTTACCTGTTAAGTCGAAGGCCCTGCTTAGTTATAAGTCGTAGGTCGGCAAAGCAGTAAGTCGTAGAGTCTGGGGTTTGTTAAGTCGGAGATTGATAAGTCGGAAGAGGCTAGGTCGGAGGGTCTTAGGTCGTAAGTCGGAGACGACTTATGGAGATAGCCGAGTTACAACTTAGTGAATTTTCAGCTATAAATAGGAAGGGTTTTTCTCACTTTTTGGGATCCGGATTTCGAAGCGACGAAGTGCTGCCATTTTGAGAGCTCGACTTCTACACTTCCTCACTTCTTTTCTCCACTCTAATCTAGTGCTTCCATCCATCCAAGTTGAAGATCAAATTGAAGATTCAAGAGCTTAGATTGAAGATCTTCATCCTTTGAAGTGAGATTTCTTCGTTTGAAGCGGATTTGTGATAGATCAAGCTTGATCCTTCGCTGTCCAAATCTGAAGCGTGTTGTTTTGAGGTTGTTTTGGTGATTTGGTGAGTGGTGATTATCTCTCACACGGATCCAAAGGAGTATATCGGATTGTTGGCTCGATTTGGTGTTAAAATAGTGATTTCCATGCATTTTCTTCATCCTAAGTGTAGATCCATATAGATCCATTGTTCATGATGATTTGACAACCATTTTTACTAAGTGTTAACCTATGCAAGTTCATTCATCAAGATTGTAGAGATAATTCTCATGATTTCATGCTTGTTAGACTTTCAACACTTTATTTACGAAATTGCCATTATTGTGATAATTGTCTATTTAGATCTTATTTGAATGCTTGATTGTTTGGATTAATGTTTGACTTGGTTGATTGCTATGAATTAGATGATTGATGATTTGCTTTAGACCGAAGATGATTCAAAAGCTAAGGGAAAGGCTCTTGAATTGGGAAAGCTGCTCGTGGCATATGTAGCGGGATGATGAAGCTCTTATGCATAGATTCGATGATGATGATGTTGAGATGAGACTTTGCGATGATGTGATGAAGCGAAGTATGATATGAGATAGTCTTGGTCTAATCCAGACGGGATCATTCCAAGCATGTTGGTAACTCGGTGATATGATTCGAGTTAAGGGTAATGGATGCTTGAGAGGCGCTTGAGCTAGTATGGAAATAGTCGTCGAGGAGGATGACTAGGAGGCTTGGATAGCACCGTTGTTGAAGGTTCTAGCATGCTCTAAGCAAGAGTACGTTTGGGCAGATTCGATAGTCCCAACGACTAACTGTTGATGGTCGAGTACTCTGGGCAGATTCGATAGTCCTAGGCACGGGCTGCGACGACGTGCGGGAGTTATGTCTAGAACCGGGGTTTCCATTAGCCCTTGACGGACGGCTGAAAGAATGTGCCGGTCATTCAATTAACGGTGATATCGAAGCAATGATAACAGTGATAGCCAGAGTCATGGATGTTTGGTTGTATCGTCATTCGGTCTCAAGAGCAGTGTTTTCCGGGTGCTTATCTGATCTTGGTTTAGGCCTTGGGGGTTTGTGCTTGGAAAACATCGCCCTTGACTCGAGTGATAATTACTTTACTTTAAATTGTATGCCCTGCTATGTTTGCTTCTGCTTAGTGTGTGTCTGGGGGCTATCACTGTAGAATGAGGTTGGAGTGGGAGGGTTGTATTCCTATTCCTTTTCCTTTATGCTCTTTTGGTATGTTGATTGTTAATTTACTGCTCACTAAGACTGTTGTCTGACTCAAGGCTTTATGTTTTAATTCTTATTGCCTTGGGCTGTTCGTCCATTTTGGGACGGGCAGACTAGGTAGCAGGTGACAGGTGCTGTTCTTGCTTTCCACGGTGTTGATATCGAAGACGAGCTGGAGTATTGCATATTGTTTCTTTATTACTATGTACCGGTTATTCCGCTGCTTTGTAATCTCTGAGTGATGTAGTGAGGCTTGTTGTATTGAGTATCCTGATGCTTGTATTCAACTATTATGAAGTTTTATATGATGTCATTTTGTTCTTTAAAGCTTCACTATACATATGTTCTATTGTATTTTGTCCATGCGCTGTGAGTGATACGATAGATTCTGTTGTTTTAATCTACCTGACAATCGTCCATGGTCGCCTGGCACACTTTACAGCGCACTATCTCTAGGCTCGGTGCAGGGGTCGTGGGCGGTCGTCACATTTGGTATCGGAGCATTGGTTAATCGATCTTACCCAACGCTCGCTGACGTAACTACGTATGAGAGACGTAATTGTATTTTGATGTATGAATACTATATATAATATAGTAGTTTAGTTGAGTTTGAGTCCTTTATGCAGTTGTTTCTCTAGATGTTCTAATCATTCCTTTTTATAGATATTGGAAATGAGTCGAAGAGGAGGACCAGCTGCTAGGGAAGGCCGTGCTACTGAAGGGGCTGCTGACTATGCAGCTATGTTCGAAGCTATGATGACTTCGATCATGAGAAGGATACCAGTTCCGGGGGCAGCAGTAGATGTTGGAGTTCAAGTCCAAACTCCGAAACCAGTGGATTTTGCTAATTTGTGCAAGGACTATACTGCTCTTGGAGGGAAGGTTTTCTTGGGAACAGAACCAACTATCGAAGTCCAGAGATGGATAGATGCTTGTAGAAGGATCTTTGGTGATTTGGGAATTGATGATGCAACAAAGAGGAAGTTGGCATCAAGGCAGCTTCAAGGGAGAGCCTCTGATTGGTGGAATTCTATTACCATCAATACTCCGGAGGAAGAGATTACTTGGGAGCAATTCCAAGTCAGATTTGAAGCTAAGTTCATTTCTACAGCTCAGAAGTCTGTTCTGTTCAAGAGGTTTGTGGAGCTCAAGCAAGGAGGAAGATCTGTTCTTGAGTATGTTTCTGAGTTTGAAGCTTTGTCCAAGTATGCCCGGTCATATATCGAATCTGCATACCAGAAGAATGAGAAGTTTGTGACAGGCTTGGACAGTTATCTTGGGAGGCAGTTGGTGGATCATTTGGACGATTCATTTGAGAAGCTTGTGGAGAAAGCCCTCAGGCATGAGAGTCTGTTTCCTAAGGAAGGATCTGTTGTTGCTGTGACCAGGGAAGAGGAAGCAGCAGCAGCAGAAGGGTAAGGATGGCCAGAAGAAGCCGAAAGGCGAGGTGACTTGCTACAATTGTCAGCAGAAGGGCCATTTCTCGAAGGATTGTAAGAATCTGAAGGCACCGATGAAGTGTCACAACTGTGACAAGCCGGGGCATTTCAGGAAGAATTGTCCAGAGCCGAGGAGGGACAAGCAGATTGTGCAAGCATATGCTTTGGGAGCTGTTCCGTCGTCTTCGAAAGCTCCTACTGCTGAAGAGAAGGGAAAGAGTGTGGTGGTTCGAGGTACTCTTTTCCTATGTGGTGTTCCAGTTAGAGTCCTGTTTGATACTGGAGCGTCGCATTCGTTTGTTTGTAGTGAACTCGTAGGCCGGTTAGGTTTGGAACCGGATATTGTTGATAGGCCATTGGTTGTGACTAATCCAGTTGGGGGTTCGTCTTGTTTGTGTATGTTATGCCGTGGTCTGATTGTATCGAGTCATGGTTGCTCTTTTGTTTGTGATTGCTTTGTTCTGAACTTTGCGGGGTTCGGAATTATTTTGGGAATGGACTGGCTTAGGAAGTATGCGGCGAAGGTTGATTGCGAGAGGTTGGAAGTGACAGTCGAGAATGTGGAGGGGCGAAAGGTTGTGATACGATGTAAGCATGAAGAAGGCGTCTTCATGAGCTTCATGTATTCGCTGGTTGTTCCACGGGATGGACTGTCATTAGTGCCAATCGCGAATGGATTCGAGGATGTCTTTGGTGAAGTCAAAGGATTGCCGCCGCATAGAGAGATCGAGTTTCGTATAGATCTAGTTGAAGGAGCCAGACCTGTTGTGATGCCTCTTAGGCGGATGGCGCCTAGGGAACAGCAGGAGTTGAGGGTGCAAGTTGATGATCTTTTGCAGAAAGGATTCATTCGGCGTAGTGTGTCCGAGTGGGGTGCACCAGTTGTGTTCGCAACCAAAGCAGATGGATCGCTGAGGTTGTGTGTCGATTATCGTGAGCTGAATAAGGTGACTAAGAAGAACAAGTATCCATTGCTGAGAATAGATGACTTGTTTGATCAGCTTCACAAAGCTAAGGTGTTTTCTCAAATGGATTTGGCAACGGGATTTCACCAGTTGAGAGTGGCTAAGGATAGTGTGTCGAAAACTGCTTTTAGGACACCATCCGGTTTCTTTGAGTGGCTGGTAATGCCGTTTGGATTGACTAACGCGCCAGCATATTTTGTGGATCTTATGAATAGAGTGTTCAGAGATCAGTTGAACAAGTTCGTACTTGTGTTCGTGGATGATATTCTTATTTATTCTAGAACGGAAGAAGAACACAAGACACACTTGCGAATGGTTTTGGAAATCTTACGTAAACATCAGCTGAAGGCTAAGTTTTCGAAGTGTCACTTCTGGAAGAGTGAAGTGAGGTTCTTAGGCCATGTGATTTCTGGAATTGGAATAGCGGTTGATCCTGCTAAGGTGGCAGCAATCCAGGATTGGGTTAGACCTAAGAATGCATCTGATGTGAGGAGTTTTCTTGGATTAGCAGGATATTATCGTCGGTTTATCAAAGACTTCTCCAAGGTAGCTGCACCGTTAACAGGATTGACGAAGAAGAACCTAGTGTTCAGATGGGATGATAAGTGTGAGCAAGCTTTTGGAATCCTGAAAGAACGATTGACAAGTGCTCCTGTTTTGACTATTCCTAGTGGGAATGACGAGATGGTGGTTTACACCGACGCATGTGGTACTGGACTTGGAGCAGTGCTGATGCAGAGGGATAAAGTTGTTGTGTATGCAAGTCGACAACTGAAGCAGCATGAAAGGAATTATCCGACTCATGATTTGGAGTTGGCGGCGATTGTTTTTGCTCTGAAGATGTGGAGACATCATCTATTGGGAGTTCGATTTGAGTTGTTTACAGATCATAAGTCGTTGAAGTATCTTTTCTCCCAAAAGGATTTGAATCTTCGGCAGCAACATTGGCTAGAGTTTTTGGCATCATATGATTTTGGTATAGCTTATACTCCGGGAAAAGGTAACGCAGTGGCAGATGCGTTAAGTCGAAGACATGCAGGATTGGGAGCCATGTTTTCAGAATGGAAGAGTCTCGAGTATTTGGCTGGATTTGACTTCAGGCCTAGATGTGAATTGGAACCTGAGATGTTGGCAAACTTATCGATAAGACCCACTCTCGTGGAAAGGGTTGGCGAGAGCCAAAAGCGAGATGATAAGCTTGTTAAGATTATCCGTGATTTGGAATCTGGATTGGATCCAGAAAAGGATAAAGGATTTGAGGTCGATCGAGAGGGTTGGCTTCGAAAGCAAGGACGACTAGTTGTTCCCGATATAGATGAATTGAGGAGTGAAGTTCTGAAGGAAAGTCACCACTCAAAGTTGACAATTCATCCGGGTGGAAATAAGATGTATCGGGATATGAAGAGAACCTACTACTGGGAAGGTATGAAGAAGGATGTTGGAAATTTTATTTCCAAATGTATGAACTGCCAGTTGGTAAAAGCCGAACAGAAGAAGCCAAGTGGATTGCTTCAACCCTTAGAAGTCCCTACATGGAAGTGGGAGCAGATATTGATGGATTTTATTGATGGATTACCTAGAACAAGAACGGGAAATGAAGGGATTTGGGTCATCGTAGATCGTTTGACTAAGAGTGCACGATTCATTCCTGTTCGATCGACTAGGACTGCATCAAAGTTGGTTGAGTTGTATGTTAAGTGGATAGTTCGATTCCATGGTATTCCGAAGAGTATAGTGAGCGATCGAGATCCATTGTTCACTAGTGGATTTTGGAAGAGCTTCCAGGAAGTTTTGGGAACCGAGTTGTGTTTGAGTACAGCTTATCACCCTCAAACAGATGGTCAGACCGAGAGAGTCAACCGAGTTTTGGAAGATCTTCTTAGAGCTTGTGTTTTGGACTTCGGAGGATCATGGGAAGATCACCTTCATTTGGTGGAGTTTTCATACAACAACAGTTACCAGTCAAGTATTGGTATGGCACCGTATGAAGCATTGTATGGGAGACCGTGTAACTCTCCGACGTGTTGGATAGAAACGGGAGAAAAGCCGTTACTTGGGCCAGAGATGATTCGACAGACTTCGGATTGCATAGAGATCATTCGGCAACGAATGAAGGCAGCCCAAGACCGTCAGAAGAGTTATGCTGATAAGCGTCGTAAGGATTTGGAGTTCGACGTAGGTGATATGGTTTTTGTGAAGATTTCTCCACTGAAGAATGTTATCCGATTCGGGAAGAAAGGAAAATTGACTCCGAGATTTGTTGGACCATTCCCGATCATCGAGCGAATTGGAAAGCTCGCCTATAGACTGGAGTTACCTGAGAAGATGTCGAGTGTGCACAATGTTTTTCACGTATCATATCTACGGAAGTATGTGCACGACTCGAGTACGGTGGTTTCTGCTGATAGCTGTGAAGACTTTGAAGTTGATCCAGTCGATAGAAGACCTCGTAAGCCGCTTCGTGTTGTGGAAACCGACACGAAACAGCTTAGGAGGAAGGTAGTTAGGTTGCTCAAGATACAATGGATTGATGATGATAACGACTGTACGTGGGAGGTGGAAGAGAGGATGAAGGCAGCTCATCCTGAACTCTTCAAGGTATGGCCCTAAGGTGTCGTGTCATCCAACGAAATTGTAACTTGTTCTAGTTTTAGAATTCTGTACGCTAAGCTAGAATTGGATGCATGGTTTGTTGATTGCTATGGATGATAGGCGTACAGAATAGTCTTTGATTTCCTCGTTTGTTTGGAATTTCGGGGGCGAAATTCCTAAGGGGGAGAGAATGTAACGACCCGTATTTTTATGGATCGAAAAGTTCGTTAAAATCTGGAATTTTCAGCATTTTTATGTTGTTTCAGATTTTGGCAGTTTTTGTTAAGTCCTAAGTCGGTTTGGACGAGTTAAGTAATGAGTCTGGGTCGAGTGGCCGACTTAAGGAGGTAACCGAGTTAAGGACTTAAGGAATAGGGGCGACTTAAGAAACTGACCGAGTTAAGTAATAGAGTGACCTAAGTGTTGACGACTTATAAAGTTAGTAGGTTAGCGACCTAGTGGTTAGCAAGGTTAAGTTGTTAGACGACTTAAGAAAGAGGTCGTAGCCTAGTTGAGTCGTGGTATTGCTAAGTTATTAAGTCGTGTGAGTTTAGGTCGGCTACCTCGTTAGGTCGGAGCTGTGGTTAGGTCGCGTGTGTTCTAGTAGTTAGGTCGTAAGCCACCTTTGTTAGTTAAGTCGTCCAGACGACTTAAGTGTTAGCTCGTTTCTTGAGTTAAGTCGTAGGTAGGCTGCTGTGTTAAGTCGTGACCGAATTAGGAGTTAGCTGCTAAGTCGTTTAAGTTGTTAGACAAGTGAGTTTTTGAGTCGGCTAAGTTGTTTAAGTCGTATGGGGTTAAGTCGTAACCCAGTTACCTGTTAAGTCGAAGGCCCTGCTTAGTTATAAGTCATAGGTCGGCAAAGCAGTAAGTCATAGAGTCTGGGGTTTGTTAAGTCGGAGGTTGATAAGTCGGAAGAGGCTAGGTCGGAGGGTCTTAGGTCGTAAGTCGGAGATGACTTATGGAGATAGCCGAGTTACGACTTAGTGAATTTTCAGCTATAAATAGGAAGGGTTTTTCTCACTTTTTGGGATTCGGATTTCGAAGCGACGAAGTGCTGCCATTTTGAGAGCTCGACTTCTACACTTCCTCACTTCTTTTCTCCACTCTAATCTAGTGCTTCCATCCATCCAAGTTGAAGATCAAATTGAAGATTCAAGAGCTTAGATTGAAGATCTTCATCCTTTGAAGTGAGATTTCTTCATTTGAAGCGGATTCGTGATAGATCAAGCTTGATCCTTCGCTGTCCAGATCTGAAGCGTGTTGTTTTGAGGTTGTTTGGTGATTTGGTGAGTGGTGATTATCTCTCACACGGATCCAAAGGAGTATATCGGATTGTTGGCTCGATTTGGTGTTAAAATAGTGATTTCCATGCATTTTCTTCATCCTAAGTGTAGATCCATATAGATCCATTGTTCATGATGATTTGACAACCATTTTTACTAAGTGTTAACCTATGCAAGTTCATTCATCAAGATTGTAGAGATAATTCTCATGATTTCATGCTTGTTAGACTTTCAACACTTTATTTACGAAATTGCCATTATTGTGATAATTGTCTATTTAGATCTTATTTGAATGCTTGATTGTTTGGATTAATGTTTGACTTGGTTGATTGCTATGAATTAGATGATTGATGATTTGCTTTAGACCGAAGATGATTCAAAAGCTAAGGGAAAGGCTCTTGAATTGGGAAAGCTGCTCGTGGCATATGTAGCGGGATGATGAAGCTCTTATGCATAGATTCGATGATGATGATGTTGAGATGAGACTTTGCGAGGATGTGATGAAGAGAAGTATGATATGAGATAGTCTTGGTCTAATCCAGACGGGATCATTCCAAGCATGTTGGTAACTCGGTGATATGATTCGAGTTAAGGGTAATGGATGCTTGAGAGGCGCTTGAGCTAGTATGGAAATAGTCGTCGAGGAGGATGACTAGGAGGCTTGGATAGCACCGTTGTTGAAGGTTCTAGCATGCTCTAAGCAAGAGTACGTTTGGGCAGATTCGATAGTCCCAACGACTAACTGTTGATGGTCGAGTACTCTGGGAAGATTCGATAGTCCTAGGCACAGGCTGCGACGACGTGCGGGAGTTATGTCTAGAACCGGGGTTTCCATTAGCCCTTGACGGACGGCTGAAAGAATGTGCCGGTCATTCAATTAACGGTGATATCGAAGCAATGATAACAGTGATAGCCAGAGTCATGGATGTTTGGTTGTATCGTCATTCGGTCTCAAGAGCAGTGTTTTCCGGGTGCTTATCTGATCTTGGTTTAGGCCTTGGGGGTTTGTGCTTGGAAAACATCGCCCTTGACTCGAGTGATAATTACTTTACTTTAAATTGTATGCCCTGCTATGTTTGCTTCTGCTTAGTGTGTGTCTGGGGGCTATCACTGTAGAATGAGGTTGGAGTGGGAGGGTTGTATTCCTATTCCTTTTCCTTTATGCTCTTTTGGTATGTTGATTGTTAATTTACTGCTCACTATGACTGTTGTCTGACTCAAGGCTTTATGTTTTAATTCTTATTGCCTTGGGCTGTTCGTCCATTTTGGGACGGGCAGACTAGGTAGCAGGTGACAGGTGCTGTTCTTGCTTTCCACGGTGTTGATATCGAAGACGAGCTGGAGTATTGCATATTGTTTCTTTATTACTATGTACTGGTTATTCCGCTGCTTTGTAATCTCTGAGTGATGTAGTGAGGCTTGTTGTATTGACTATCCTGATGCTTGTATTCAACTATTATGAAGTTTTATATGATGTCATTTTGTTCTTTAAAGCTTCACTATACATATGTTCTATTGTATTTTGTCCATGCGCTGTGAGTGATACGATAGATTCTGTTGTTTTAATCTACCTGACAATCGTCCATGGTCGCCTGGCACACTTTACAGCGCACTATTTCTAGGCTCGGTGCAGGGGTCGTGGGCGGTCGTCACAATATCATTTATATGAGTGGTTAGTTATGTCATTCGGGTTGACTGATGCACCTGCTTTCTTTATGGATTTGATGAATCGAGTCTTTGAAGAGTATTTGGATAGATTTGTATTGATGTTTATAGATGACCTTTTGGTATACTCTAAAGATGAGAGAGAGAGCATGAAGATCGTCTTGGAGTTGTGCTAGAGATGCTGAGGTAGAATCAGCTAAAGACAAAGTTTTCCAAGTATCATTTTTGAAAGAAAGAGGTGAAGTTTCTTGGTCATGTGGTTTCAGAGAAAGTATTGTCAGTCAATCCAGATAAGAGTGTAAACAATTGGAGACGGTGACCGAATCAGAAGTTTTCTTAGACTTGCTGGCTACTACCGGAGATTCATTAAGGTTTCTCGAGGGTAGCAGCACCTTTGACTAAGTTTATCGGGAAGGAAGTGAAGTTTGTTTGGTCCGAAAAATGTGAGGAATCATTCCTTAAGTTAAAACATTTGTTGACCAATGCTCCAGTGTTAGTAGTTCCATATGGTAATCAAGAGTTGGTAGTATACACTGATGCGTGTGGAACTAGATTGGGAGCGGTATTGATGTAGAAGGGCAAAGTCATTGCTTACGCATCTAGGAAGCTTAGACCACATGAAGTAAGATATTCTACTCATGACTTGGAGTTGGCTGCGGTGATTTTTTCCTTGAAGATTTTTAGGCATTATCTTTTGGGGAAGAGATTTGAATTGTATATCGATCATAAACCTTTAAGATATCTATTCTCTCAGAAGGAGTTGAATATGTGATGGTAGAGGTGGCTAGAGTTTTAGGCTGCTTATGATTTTGGTATAGAGTATACCCCAAGAAAAGGAAATAAAGTAGCGAATGCTCTTTGCAGAAGACATCAGAATGTGGTTTTAGTTATGTTGGCAGAATTGAAAGATCTAGAAGCTTTAGCCAATTATTGTGTGCAGTTAAGATCAGCTGCTAGTTCTAGTCATAGTATTGCCATTATATCCTATTTAGAAGTTCAACCAGTGTTAATTGAGAGGATTTATTCTAAGTAGAAAGAGGACCCAATATTAGCTGAGAGGATCATAAGGCTTGAGGTTGGAACTAAGGTCGATGATTTGAAAGATTTTTGTCTTGACCAGAGGGAATGAGACGGTTATGTGTTCTAGATGTGTAGAAATTGAGGAGAGAAGTTCTGGAGGAATGTCATCGATCCAACTTTACTATTCATCGTGAAGGAACCAAGACATATCGAGATATGAAGAGAAGCTTCTATTAGAAGGAATGAAGAGGAACGTTGGCTTGTGAGTTAGGCAATGTGTAAACTGTCAACAAGTGAAAGCCGAACATCAGAAGCCGAGTGGGTTACATCAGTATTTAACGATTTTGGTATGGAAATGGGATTCGATATCCATGGATTTCAAGATGGGTTTCCACGGTCAAGAAGAGGAAATGAGAGTATATAGGTTATTGTGGACAGGTTGACCAAGAATGCCTATTTCATTCCAGTAAAGTTGACTAGGACGACATCTGTTTTGGCGAAGTTGTTCATAAAGAATATAGTTAGACTTCATGGAGTTCCCAATAGCATAGTCAGCGACCGAGATGCTTTATTCACTAGTGAATTCTGGAAGAGTCTACAGAATGTGTTAGGCACTAAGCACGAGATGAGTATTGTATATCACCCATAGACGGATAGGCAGGAAGAGAGAGTCAATAAGGTGCTTGAGGATTTGTTGAGAGCATGTGTGTTGGATTTTGGTGGATCTTGGGAGGATCGCTTGCATTTGGTTGAGTTTTCCTATAATAATAGACTGGTATAGAAATGGCGCCTTTTGAATCATTGTATGGAAGGCCATGCAAATCCCCTGCATGTTGGTTGGACATTAGAAACAGGTTGGTCTTAGGTCCAGATTTGGTAAAGGAGGCGTCAGAAAAGATTGAGTTAATCCGAGAACAGATGAAGGAAGCTTAATCCAAATAGAAGAGTTACGCCGATAAGAGGCATAAAGACCTAGAATTCTCAGTGGGAGATAGAGTTTTCATTAACATATCACCAATGAAGGGTATGGTACGATTCGAGAAGTCAGGGAAACTAGCATCGAGATACGTTGCTTCATTTTATATTATAGAGAGGATTGGAAAGCTCGCATACATAGCTGAGTTGCTAAGCAGAATGGCAGGTGTCCATAATGTATTTCATGTGTCTCATCTTCACAAGTATGTGCCTGATCCAGAGGGTACCGTTCCTCAGACATAGTTGGAGGATTGGTAGTAGAGCCTGATTTGACTTTTGTGAGACAACCAGTTCGGGTCATTGCGAGAGATGAGAAAAGATTAAGGAACAAGACGGTCAAGTTGGTGAAATTTCAGTAGAGCAACAACGAGAAAGACTGCACTTGGGAGACAGAGGACAAGTGTAACAACCCGGGATTGCAATTACCGAATAATAAATTAAAATTATGATTTTAATTCAAATGGAGCTAAAAATGGATTTTTTTGGATAGGCTAATTTCTTTAAAATAAAGATATTTGAAAAAAAACGGATGGTTTTATAATGGTGGGTTTTAGTTGGCTAATGAAGCATTAAATAGTTTTAGTGAACATTAGGATGCCACTTCTCTTATTGGGTCAATTAGTGAAACCAAACCCATTACCCACCTCTATATATTATCTTAAACCCACCCTAAACCCTAACCCTCCTCTTCATAATTTCCTCAAACCTAAACACCTCATAAAAACCTAATTAATGGCCTCCATTTGGTAGAAGATCCATTTTCCTCTCCACATAGCTAATCTAGGTTAATACAAGCTAAAAGGTAAAGCATTCCTTCTCTAATCACTCTCTAATCTTCATTCTAATTTCTGAAATTAATTTTTAATACATGGTTTTTGGTTTATTTTTGTTATGAAGCCTATTGATCTCCTCTCTCTAGCTTTTGGAGTGCACACCAAGTGTTTGTGCATATTTTTCTTGCATTGGTTGAGGTAAAATTGCTAGCTAAATCCTTTTTTTTTACTTGATGCTTCTATAATTTTCGTTTTGGAATTGTAGCTGAAACGAAATCAGGCATAACTTCTTCATTTCTCATCCGTTTTCGGCTAGGTTTTTTGTGCTGCAAACTATATTCAATAAGGAACACTTTTTGTTCAGTGAGTTTTCTGTAATTTTGCTATTTAGATGACCTGAAATGCGTTTAAAGACAGGAGACCAATTCTGTTTTTAACAAGTTATCTTGAGTTTCAATCTGATATTGTTTTGCCTGTATGTCTCTCGTTTTTTATCTGAATTAGACAATTTCGGATGTTCCGGAAAGCTTAAAACATATGCTACAATTTTTGTTTAGTGAGTTTTCTGTAGTTTTGCCATTTAGATGACCTGAAATGCGTTCAAAGACAGAAGACCAATTCTGTCTTTAACAAGTTATCTTGAGTTTCAATCTAATATTGTTTTGCCTGTATCTCTCTCGTTTTTGATCCGAATTAGATAATTTTGGATGTTCCGAAAAGCCTAAAACATATGCTACAATTTTTGTTCAGTGAGTTTTCTGTAATTTTGCAATTTAGATGACCTGAAATGCGTTCAAAGACAGAAGACCAATTCTGTCTTTAACAAGTTATCTTGAGTTTCAATCTGATATTGTTTTGCCTGTATCTCTCTCGTTTTTGATCCAAATTAGATAATTTTGGATGTTCCGGAAAGCTTAAAACATATGCTACAATTTTTGTTCAGTGAGTTTTCTATAATTTTGAGGCTAACTAGGTCAAAAATTGATTTTCTACTATCTTCCCGAGAGCGATACACATATTAGCTCCGTGGATGAAACTGAAACTATTTTGGTCATAACTTTTGAGCCGCTAGTCGGAATTTGACGATTTTGGTCTCGTTGGAAAGATGGAGTTACGAACTCCATATCTGGAAAGTTTGGTCATCATCTGAGTTCATTAGACCCTTCGAATTTCCTGTCAGAGTTGAACCCAGATCGTTGTGAAAAACAGTGCATTTCATGTTTCTGAGTCCGACTTTGGAACGTCGCTACGCCTTCGTTTCAAGTCGGAATCGAGTAATTCTTTTTGCGTTTTGAAGTAGTAATGTCGGACTATGCTCCTACCAATTTTCATGCCATTCGGATTCAGTCTGCTGGTCCGAATAATTTTCCGAACTTGGGTTCGCGTCAGTTTTGGACTATTTTCCAACACTTAGAATATTTTCAGTGATTTTCTGGTTTTATCGATTTCTTTGAGATTTGTCGCTGGATTTCGTACACAGGCCTTATAAAAAGGTTTTAAAAGGATTTTTCACTCCGAAATGGCTTTCGAAATTATTATATAATATTATTTTTAATTAATAAATTAATTACTCCATAATAGGGGAGTTTTCAAAGGCCGTTTTAAAGTGATTTCAAACCAATTATAAATCCGTTTTCCGTAATTATTTTCTATAATAAAATCCCACACTCACACTTTAGCACTTCGAGCGAAGTGGAAAGGTGCTTAAACGGTTGGGAAAAACTCCGGCCTATGAAACCGTGTGTATTTCCTTTTCGGTTAATCCCCGACCTATTCGATTGATCGTTTTGGCCTTTCGGCCTAGTTTACCGATGACATGAGGTGAACTTTGTACTGCATTCAGTGTGGAAGCTTACGATTGGTTAGTAAACCGTTTAGTGCGAACGTGGGGTATGGGACTCACATTAACACTTTACGGGTTCCTTGCTAATAGTTCGTTACACATTCCTTGTATTACCTTTGGGATAGTGTCTTCGGACTGTCTCCCTTAAAGGTATCGGTTTGGCATCTCTACTTAGATGGCCATTATACATCTCTACATAGATGTATCGTTTTTGGCATCTCTACTTAGATGGCCTGTTATACATCTCTACTTAGATGTATCGTTTTTTACATCTCTACTTAGATGTTTTTGTTTTGGCATTTGTGCTTACGTTATGCCGATGATATGAGGCTTATTATACATCTCTACTTAGATGTTTTTGTTTTTGGCATTTGTGTTTATGTTATGCCGATGATATGAGGCTTATTATGCATCTCTACTTAGATGTTTTGTTTTGACATTTGTGACTATGTTATGCCCATGATACAAGGCTTGCTATACATCTCTACTTAGATGTTTATTTCTTCTCTATGTGAGAGTTTGTGGTCTATAGTACTATGTTATATATCGCCTCATTATCTATCATGTTTATCTCAGTTTATTAACTGATTGTTTAGTTAGCCTGACCCGAGTGTTTTTCGCTCGGGTCAGACCGAGTTGTTTCAGGTTAGGTCTTTGGACTTAGCTTTCTGTGCTTCCGCTTGGACATTATCTGCTTTGCTGATAGATAGCTCTTTATATTTGTCCACTATTTTGATACTCTGATTATTCAGTCTCTTATGTACATATTTTTGACTCACTTGTGTGAGTGGTGGCTTTGTACCCACCTTATGATATATTTGGATCTGTATTGACGATGTATTGTTCTGAGACTCTGTGCTGTTATGTGATACTGTTCTGTGATGCTATTTCATTATGTTATTATGCTCTATTCTGATAGATCTTTAGCCATTTGTAATTTCGTTATAAGTATTTATCGAATATGTCGAATCACATGATTGAGAAAAATTTAAATAGATTCCACCTTTCGACGTATTCGGTAGATAGTTATAGCATAATTACATTTGGTCGCTCCTATTATACTCTATTCTCCGCATTAGCAGACGGAATCACCTCCGTGATTCTCTTTGCTAATGAGGGTCTTGGAGTGGGGCGTTACAACAAGATTCGAGATGCTTATTCTGATCTGCTTTGAGGGTATGTTTATATTAGATTTATATAAATTTTCCTAGTCAGGTAGACTAGCATGGTTGTTAGGATTCGTTATAGATGATTGCTATGTTTAGTATTTAGTCCTTACTGAATTTCGAGGACGAAATTCTTTAAGGAGGGGAGCCTGTAACACCCCTAATTTTTGATAACATTATTCAGAAGATTTAATTAGATAATTTAAATAAAATAATGTAAATGTAAGTGATAAGGGGATTGAGACATGAATTAATCAATTAAGGGCCGAGCCTAGAATGGGTTGGGGTTAATGAAGTCACATAAGGGTATTATTGTCGTCCATACCCTCCCCGTTACATATTTTTGTTCCCACTGATTTCTTTCCATTCACTTCATTTTAAAACGCAAACAAAAATATAGAGGAACGGCTGGCAATTAAGAGATCAAGAGGAAATCAAATTAAAGCAAGAAAATCAAGCTTATGGGAAATCAGTCTCAATCCAATCTCCTTATTTAGATCAAAGTGGATAATAATCCCATGCCTATTTTATATTGAATCATATATTTTCGGATTTAAGAGATAAATTTGTTTTTATGATATATTGGATGATGATATGCGTGATTTAAGGTTTATTTGATTTAGTCAAGATTGTTTAAAGGTGTTTTATATGGTTTTAGGTCAAAAACCGAGATTAAATGTTATTTAAATGCCATAGGAAACTTTTGTGTTCTGAGAAACATGATTTTGAAATTGGGTATCAGTTTTGAGAATTTTCCAAGCTATGGAAAGATTATTATGAATTTTCAAAAGAAAATATTTAGTTGGGTTTATAATTTATTTTGAAAATATACTGAGAATTTGGGTCCGAAATTTTGATATGTTAAATAACATGATTAAAGTAAATTTCTAGAATTTTTGGGGAATTTTCCAAAGTGGTTTGCTATGCAAAATAATTTATTTTAGAAGAGGGACTTCTTTGCAAAAATTGGAAGGGCTTGTTTGATTAACTTAACCATGATTTAGATTTGGATTAGAGGCAGTTATTTTTGGAAAAAATTTTTGAAAAAGTTAAGGCAATCAATTTGGTGTTGCCACGTGGCAGGTTAGTTAGAGAAAAGTTTATTTAAACAAGAATAAAACCTGGTTTGCTTAGAAAAGTGGTTCCGCCTACTTAGGAAAGCGCCTTTCGACATGATAACTTCCGCCTTCATCCTTGTCGAAACCAACTGTGCCGAAGCTAATACACAAGGTATCATCATGATGGTACGTAGTGGATTGGAGATAGATGGAAGTAGGGTCGAAAGCATAGCTTCCGAAGGAGTCAAAACCTTGGTTTGTTTTAAAAAGAAAAACACCTGCCTATGTTTTGTTTTAAGCCTTCGACGATGTCGAAGCATGGAGTTCGAAAGGGGTTTTATAATGATTGCGAAAGGGTTGCCATTAACTTATAATTGTTTTCAACTGAGTTATTTACTTATGAAAGAATGTTTTATAAGAAGGGTTCTGACCTAGTCAATACCATGTTGTCGTTTTGTAACCTTCCGATGGTATTGAAGATATCAATAGAGTCAAAAGGCACTTTGTTTTATAAAGTTTAAGCCACTTTCTAAAGATTTCGAAAGGGGTTAGGGGTTTCGAAGGTGATGGTTATGAAAGGGGTTTTGACACCAATCTTCTAATATTTTACCTAGATGTTTTATGCTTTCGAAAGAAATGGTGCCAACGCCATCAAGTTTTCCCCAATATTTTATATGATAAAGGAAGGTTTCGAAACAAATGCTTTCGTTTATATTCACTTTGACCCGAATTATGTTTTAAGTATAAACCTAATGCTTTCGAAAGAGGTACTTTCAATGTTTTCGGAAGGGTTACTTCCATTGGTATCAAAAGAGGTACTTTCTATTGGTTTTGAAGCAAAGCTTCTAAAGTTAAATGCTAATACTTTAATGTATTCGAAAGGTTTCGAAAAGTACAAAGCATTATAAGGCAGAAGCCTATTGTTTTCAAGAGTTTTCGAAGGAGGTTATCCTATGAAGTCGAAAGCTAATTTTCGAAGGTATCGAAAGGTTTTGTGACCCAAACTCTATTTTAAAAGGAAAAATCCATGGCAATATTAAAGGAGTTTTTATAATGGTTTTAAGAAGAAGCTATCTTTGATAAAGAAATAGGTTAAAGGATTTAACAATGTTTTTATTAAACCCACAGGAGTGGTATTGCTATGTTGTTATATTGCTTCTTCTAATATGAATATATTCACTTTATAATGGACCCATAACTGCATTTGGAGGATAAACGGTAGAAGAACCAGTTAGGTTAACCCGATAGTGAATATAAATTGCTTAAACTCCTGAATGAGTATAATTGCATCCATGAGGTCAGAAAGACCAGAATATGGAATGTTAAAATATAAAGGAAAGATATTGGCAGGGCCAATAGGTTATCAGTAAGCCCATGAAAACTGTGTATATAAAAAGATATTGGCAGGAGCCAATAGGTTCTCAGTAAGCCCATAAAAACTGTGTATGGAAAAAGATATTGGCAGGGGCAAATAGTTCAAAGTTAGCTCATGAAAGCTATGTGTAAAGGAAGATGTCAGATAGACAGGTTCGTAGTAAGCCCATGGAAACTATGATAGGATACTGGCAGGGCCATTAGGTTTGTAGTTAGCCCATGAAAACCATATCTGGATGAAATATTGACAGATGTTAATAGGTTCCTAGCCAACCCATGAAACCTTGGGTAAGTAGAAAGGATATTGGGGTTACCAATAGGTTCCTAGTCAACCAATTAAAACTAAAGTAAGAAGAAAGGATATTGGGGTTACCAATAGGTTCATAGTCAATCCATGAAAACTATGTAACTGGACAGGGAGTCCTTAAATGTATAACTGTTTATTAGTCAGCCCATGAAAACTATTAGGTTGATAGTAATCCTAGAAACTATAATTGAGATAGTTAGTCTAAAAAGAATGGGGATGGGTAATCCAGAATCAACTCATTTGTTATGCATATCATCATATTATACTACATTGAATGGTTTTAACCATTGTGGATGCATGAGCACGGTATATGGTTTTATAAAGATTTTGAGATACCAGTTGGGGGATACTCGTTCTGCTAAGCGGCATGATCTCACTAGATATCTAAGAGATTTGAGATGGTAGATTATTATTCATACCAGGCTTTATGTATGACTCGAATTTTATGTTTTCCCCTTAAACTCTCGAGTACTCAATTGATTTTGAGTAGTTTGAGATTTGAGGTTTTCAGGTACCTCTTAAGACGAATAAGCTTCCGGAGACGTGCAAGAGGCCTGATAGCTATTTAAATTTCTCTTTTCTTTTGATTCCGCTGTGTTGTTTGTAATTGCAAAGTTGATGCATTGCCTGTATATAGTCTTATTATCCCAGTGGGGCATCTTCATATGTCGCTCTGGGCGTATGTTGTGATAAATATATTTTCTCTAAACGTGGTTTGCGAACATGAGATTATGTAATGAATTGGAAATGTTTTGATATGGAATGTTATTTTGTTTGAAGTTTGAATTTGTTTTTCCATATTCATGTGTTTCTGTGTATCAAGAAATCTGATGCCGCTGTATTTGGTCGCTGGTGATTAATAACCATGGATGGCTGCAGCATCCATAGTCGTTAGTTTTGGGCCTCCAAATAGGGGGATGCTACATAAGATTTCAAAAGTTTTCACGTAGGAAACTTCAAGTCAACTTACACACAACTTCAGGTTGCGCATTGAGTTCGACAAGGTCACATGGCTAAGGTTTCAGAAATGCTAGGGTTTCAAGTGGAATGAGACGGCTTCGGGTCTGAGATTGTGAAGACCCAGGGAATTCAAGAGACAAAACAGCAATAGACAGAAATTCAAAAAATAAAACATAGCCATAAATTTTATACATGTAGGCCTATATCTTTTACACAATTTTATATCTATAACACATAGATCGATCTCTGTAAAAGTTATGCATCGACATGTGGCCCACTATATATTTTTATTTTTCGTTATAAACTTATTTTGCTTTTGATTTTTAAGCCTTTTCAACACTTGGAAAAATCTTGAAAAAATTCTAAAAATATTTGATGATGTTCAGAATGATGTATCAAAATTTGGAGTGATACAAAGATTGTTTTTTGGTTTTAACAAATTTAGACTAACATGACTCGATAAGGACTTGGTACACTTTGTACACATCTGTCCATCTTCAAGTATATCTTCAATGTAGTTGTGTTCTAGTACATTTTTCAACTCCATTAGATTTATTTGAACGCTTCTCCATTGTATTTATCTCCGTTTGATTTATTTTGGTATTTTTGATATATTCGCCTTTATTGAACCCATATCGATGGTCACTATAACTCAGCTTCTATGTTGTTGCTACTAGACTTAAATAACTCATTAAAATCATTAGTAGCATTATCGTTTAGTTATTATCATCAAAACACTAGAATCGTGTTCCTAACATGTATAACCCAATTAAAGGCACGTCAAGAATCTTATCATCTGTTGGATACTTTAGGGATGCCCAATTAATGTACTAGTGATATCTATGCTTTGAACCTGTAGTCGATCTTGAGATACATGGAATGTTGGAAGAACTGTAAAGGTATCGGATTAAAAGAAAACAGTATGTTGACTCTACCAGCTGACATGTGAGAACTAATATGATCAGGTTTCATCTATCGTAAATACTCCAATAATAGTAGCAATATGGAGCAACTCTGGACGAATATTTGATGAAATTATCTCCAACTAAGAAGATCTCAATGTCTACCCATTCTTCCTCTCTAAGGGTCAAAATATATTGCATCATATACCTTTATGCTAGTTGAACATGTCCATGCACGGTGAAGGATCTAAGATATACACAGATCATCGATGGTTTGATTCCAACAACTTTCTACTATATATGTAATGACCCTACCGCTATATCATTATTATTAAATAACATTATAAATAATGTCTTCTAATAAGACGGTGAATACAACTTGTTAAGGGCAACCAAATGTGAATATATCTTTAAAGTAACTCTGACAAATCATACTTACCATTTTACTTAATCTCTGGAACAAAATTTGACGTGTACATTCTTAGTCTAAAGTAATAAACACACTGGTTTTTCAAATTAAAATAGTATAGCATATAAAACAATAGTCACAGCAGAATAATAAATATCATATACATATATAAACTGTGAGTCTATAAAATATAATACTAGACCAACATAATATACATTACGTACAAGTCACTATCTCAAAATATACATACACTTAATCCTACATGAGATAAACTAAAAAGTGAAATGGTTTATCTCCTTGCTAACACACCCATCCAAAAGTCTACATGTCCTATAACCTGAAAAGTCTCGACCTGACCCAACTATCATAAAATAAACGGGTCAGGCTATCTTTGAATATCCAAAAGGGTTAGAACAAGATATCATACAAGGGTATATGACATTATAAATAAATACATATGTCATAATATAAACTAGTCACTGAAATAATTTAAATTGGAATTGATCTCAAGGTACAAGCATATTAAAATCACAAAACATAGAATAGTCACAAAACCCATAATTCCGAAATAAAGAACAATGCTTCAAAATCCAAGAAACCTAATCCATACCGATCGCCCTGATCGTCCATACCAATCACAATGATTGTCCAAACTGTGGAAAACAAAAATCTGGAATCATCCATACCGATCTAATACCAAGGATTGTCCATACCGTGAAAAACAAAATCCTACTGAATCATAAGGATCGTCCACACCGATCAAGATGGCCGTAGAAAACATAATACAAAGACCTTAGCGGATAACTCATACTGATCAAGATGATCGCAAAGAAATCCATAAGTATACCTTTTAAGGATATATCGGCCTTAAATCCAACTACCAAAAGAGAGCACACTCTAAAGTGTCAAATACTATCACTTTAGTAATCACGAGAACTTAATCAAAATGTGCCATACCGTTTGGTGAAATTCAAGTATTTATTAGAAGCCAGTAAATCTTATTCATTACGGATATCACTTAGAGAACTTGAACTATATATCTCTTAAAGGTCTATCAACCTATACAAATGTCGAACACCAAAAGAGAATACAACTCTAAAGTGTTAAATAATTTTCCAAATGCAATGACAAAACTTTAACCAAAGCATCTTATAATATCCGGTGAAATTCAAGTATTCCCTAATGGGTTAGTAAATTCCACTCAAACACTCTATTCAATAAGTTATACAATATTCGATGAAGCATTACTTGTAAACATTTAAACCAATCAATAACACTAAGTCGGTTATTAGTACTTCTTGTATTATAGAATTAAGTCTCTCGAAATTTATTTTCAGTATTTAAAACCAGAAAATAAACATTGGATACCATCAGAAAATAGGCATCAAAATCAAACACCAAAACATCGAAATTCATTCGAGCAATCAACAAGAAAAAAGAACAAAAGGAGGGTTTACTGGCACAACCTGAAACACTCACAGGTCTACGAAAAAATGTGCAGTTTCGACCCTTTACATCCCAAAATTTTGCAGAACTCAAAACATGAAAGTTATAGATAGAAGTCTAAGCTTTTCAACAAGAAAAAGATCATCAAATTTGAACTAATGTTATGGTTAAAATAGTTTTAGGTTTTAAATTACTTAAATCTTTTTTTCATTCTTGGACAGCGACACTAAAATGCATATTCGACCATTCAAACTAAATTTTGCAATACTTAAAACATCAAAGTTATAGATAAAAGTCTAAGCTTTCAAGAAGAAAAAAACCATCAAATTTGGACTTACAGTTCAAAAGTTATGTTCGAAATAATTCTCAAGTTTTAAGTTAATTATCTCTGTCGTTTATTCTTATGTCAACAACAAAGAAATGATATTTCGACCATATAAACCACAAAATTTTATAAAACTCAAAAAATAGAAGTTATAAATAAAAGTCCAACAAGAAAAAGATCATCAAATTTGAACTTATGGTTCAAAAGTTATGGTTAAAATAATTTTCAGGTTTGAATTTAGTAATTTTGCCGTTCATTCACAGTACAGAGAATCAAATTGTGATTTCAACCATTTAAACTTCAAAATTTTGCAAATCTCAAAACATTAAAGTAGTAGACATAAATTTAAGCTTTCCAGCAAGATGAAGATCAATCAAATTTGGATTTATAGTTTAAAAGTTATGATTAAAATAAGTTTCAAGTTTTAAATTACTTAAATTTATCTTTCATTCTCAAGACAGCGACAAGAAAATGCCTTTTTAACAATTCAAATCTCAAAATTTTGCAAACCTCAAAGCATCAAAGTTGTAGATAAAAGTCTAGGCTTTCCAGAAAATCAAAAATATCGAATTATGACTAGAAACGAAAAGGATATGGCCAAATTACTAGGAGTGGTTAATAGGGTTTAGTATCAATAGACATTTATTGCAAACAACCAATTCAGTCAACCAAAATTGCACCATAGATCAAATAATCACAACATGCAAGATGACTAGAGTTAGATGTGACATTTATTCACCTTGAGTCCCCAATTAGATTTGCCAAACACTTTATTTTTGGCAAACCCTATAAATATTTCAAATCCAAAACAGACAACAACAAAGATTACACACTGTAGAAATGAAACAAAACTCCCTAAAGGTACAATCAAAGGTTTAGAACATTGTTTTCTAAAGGTACAAACAAACGTATAGTAAAAAGGAAAAGAATGATTTTCTCTTTAGCTAAATGAGCTTAGGTTAAGGACAAATCCAATAAGTAATTAAAAATAGTTTGCAGTTTTATTTTAACAAAGTCTTTCTTATTATAATTTTAAAGACTTAACTCTTTTTACCATGGATCTGAGAATAAGATCAATATTACAAAATCCTAACATATACACTTTTAATTTAGAAACCAATTTAAACACTAATTGGATTTATTTATCATAATTGAAATAAAATCCAAATAATGATTTTTTAAAGTGATTTCTAATACTTTAAAAATTCCTTCATTTCCTAATTTCACCTAAATTCAAAATTTTACAATTGCACTGCTTTGCAAATACTAATATTTCTCTTATCATAATTGAAATAAAATCCAAATAATGATTTTAAAGTGATTTCTAACACTTTAAAAATTCCTTTTTCTAATTTCACCTAAATTCAAAATTTTACAATTGCACTGCTTTGCAAATACTAGTATTTCTCAATGATTTAGAAATAATCATTCTAAAACAGTTTATCTTTTACAAAAGAATACAAATTCCAACAAATGATTTAAATTCTCCAATTTAAATCATTATTAATTTTATTTAATTAACTCAAAAAAAATCCGAGTTGTTATAACATACCACATAGGAAGAAATGCTGGAGTATGCAAACTTATTATGCATAGGGGTGGGCATAAACCGCACCGCTATACGGAAACCGCCCACACCGAACCGCAAAAACGGTGCGGAAACCCGCACCGAATCTTCTAACCAAAGCAAATACCCTAGACCGGACCGACCCGCATCGATACGGTTCGGTTGCGGTTTGGACGATTGAACCAACCATATTAAACCGGACCGAACCAAATATTTACACTATTATTCTTATGATAAAAATATAAGCAACTTCTATCTTATTTTAAATTCTAACGATGTATATTCAATTTTTAGCGTATGTTATTATATTAATAATATTCGCTGTCATAAAGGAAGAAGTTATAGTTTTGGTATAATATTTTTCATCTCATTTTTTTTTGGGTAAATGCTAATTATAATCTTATTCTAGTCATTTTCTTTGATGGTTATGCTTTGATTAATGTTGATGTTTGGTTAATCTACCAAAAAAATCTCTCTTGTAGCTAAATGTCAAATTGAAATATTCATACAATTAAGAACTAAACTTTCATTTCAGTATAACATTGTGTGTTTTAACATTTAAGTGTAAAAGCTTCACACAGTTGCATTCGTAAATTGATTGTTGATGAAAGTAATTCTCTTATTTTATATTTAATACGGGTTCAAACCAGACCGGACCGAAACCGAACCATAGTACATTCAAACCGAACCGAAACCGTTTAAAAGATTAGTATCATGGTTTGTATTTCTGATTAACCGTTTGATGCGATGCGGAAGCGGTTTGAACTTCAAACCGCACCAAACCGACCTACGCCCACCCCTAATTATGCACATCGACACGAGATATGCGATCCACAAAGGATGAGCTCGTGCGTGCATCCACCTGTTTAAGTTAAGTCTACCCAGTACAAGACATTTGTGTAATGCTACTCTGATTGCACATGTCATTTGAAGCATGAAACTCCGTCAAGTCATGCCTAATCTCAGTGGGTGCATGTTACACATACGTCATGTTACCATTCAAAGACGTGCGTAGCTTCTGTTAAAATGGGCTGAGACTGAGAGAAAGAAAAACACTTACTGCACATGCACCTGAGCATAAACATAACCACATTAGTAGAATAACCAAATAAAACGGCATACACTGTAATAACCCATCTGCATGGAATCATCTACCACTAAAATTCAGTCATCACGATTTATTTTGATGCATCCTTAACATGTATATCGTCATAAATTTCAAACACAAACTCTTGAAAAGCATAAAGACAGTTTACACATTTCATTAAATCTCAATTATAAGACTAGAAGCTAACAAAACCTCTCTCTTTCAAACTCTCAACCGTCTCCTTAAGGCTCGTTTTTAACGGGATGTATTTGATACCCAAACCCTCCGCTTTCGCCTTTGACACTTGGTACACCGGTGGGAATGGCTGATCATCAGCACACCTATCAAAGGAACACATATATTTCAGTTCATCTCAATTCAACTGACAATAATTATAGCATTATTCAACCGTTATTTCCTGAGTATTGAGATTGTAATATGCATTTTAGATAAACCAGTTGCTTCTAGAACAGACTGAAAGATGAATTCATTTTCTAGATTAAAACGTGTAGAAGTGATGGTAGCATACTTTTCAGGGAGAGGGAGAGAAGGATACAATTCTTTCAGAATTTTCACAAGGTCCGAGTTATGAGCAACGCTTTCAACTAAACAATATCTTCCGCTTGCAGAGGGGACTTCGTAGGCTAGGATATGAGCTTTGGCCACATCTTGCACGTTTACCCACCCAAAAGTTACATTAGGGTAAGTCGGCGTTCCTACAAAACAGGAGATACTTATGGTACAAAATGAAGATATGTCCATTAACAAAATAAAAAGGGAATAAATCATGTAACACCAAAGAAGATAGCTCATCTGATCAAAGCACCCATATGTCAAATGAATTCATTTGAAGATATTTTCATTTCATTTTATCAGGGACAAAGTTTATATATACACCCACGAAAAAGAACTTGTAGAAATAGGTTTAGTTTTTGCCAGAACAAAAAAAATGAGCTTGCGCAAGGAATTTGAACATGTGCATTTTTATAGTGTGCGTGTTCGTTTATTTCCACAAATTTGTGCTTGCGCCGTGAAAGTGCACAAGCTTTATTTTATGATCCGGTGAAAACATGCATGTTTCTGTAATAAGATTTAATTGAGAACTATTGTTGCAACAGGTTTTGTTTTTTTCCCCTCCTCTGAGTGGGGTGGTGTTGGGTAAAGAGGGAGGAGGGGGGTGGTGGGGAGGGGTTGGATGAGGCAGGGGCTTGTATATAAAATTGGTCCATTACAATTATCATAGTACAATCACACTGAAACATGAGAACCTAAGGTAGTGTTTGGCTTGAAAAGGTTTTGTGTTTTCAATATGTATGTTAAATGGTGTGGGAGAGAAGGGGAGCTTGGAAAATTGTAATCATTTCAACAAAGGGGAGAAGGGGAAGGAAGAAAGATAGTTTTTGATACTTTTTAAAAAACGAATAACAAGTTAAAGTTATTTTGAATTCTATATCTTAAAACCATTTTCCAAATCAATTATTTTCCACCCCCATCTCCATTTCCATGCATGTTGCATTCGTATGTCATGAGCATCAACAATGGTATATAAGACTTGTCAATATTAACAACAAAGAATAAACCCAGGAATAACAACTGTTTTGCACCTAGGTGGTGTTTTTAGTTCATATTTCCAAATAATAACATGGTAACTATGGTTTGTTTGGAAAATAGAAGTCGTTTATATGGGGCTCAGCACAAGCAAAAATAAGAATGGTATGTAAGTTGACAAATTCTACAGATACTCTCATACCGTTAATTAAGTTCAGGATTGCCGCAGAACTTGTATTAAGCGTTGGCTGCAGTAGAGGCCCAATCACCATAGCTGGATTAATTGTAACCATATCCATCCCATTTGCTTTTGCATAATTCCATGCAGCCTCTTCCGCCAATGTCTTTGACAGCACATACCATGACTGATTTGAAAAGCAGTAGGCTCTCATATTAGTATACAACGAAATTATACTGGAATAGCTTGATCGTCATTCATCAGTATTTAAAGCAGATTATAAGAAAGAAAAATCCCTCCAACTACTGAACATATAATGACGAAACTAAGATACATGTATTCTATTAAGGAAGTAAATCCTACAATGCAGCATAAAGTCGAACCTTATACAAGTAAGAAAAACATTTAGGAGATTTGATTAAACAAGCTTCCAACTAGATTTAAGGATGTTTCAAAGCAAATGTTAGCATATGTATAACTCAGAAGTTGGAAGCTTATGTAAAGATGGCGTTTCTAAGGAAGAATTTTCCCATTTTTTATTGAAACACACATATATACATATACATATATATAACTTTTTAAAATAAACAGAACCATGTTATTTTGTGTCCATTTACATTTTCAATACCATGTTCAAATGGGAACACAATTACTTTCAGGGAAAAAAGTTAGATAACTCATCATACATATTTACTAAAATGGATGAAAGAAACCAACTTGTTGACAACTATAAATATTAGACCCCCAAAAAAAAAAGTCTAAACAGTTAACATTTTGAAAACAATGTTATGTAATGTATTTTTCTCGTTGAAAGCACGTTCTAATCTCGTTTCCTTCTCCGTTCTTGTAGTTATCTCGGATCATTCCTACGTATGGTTATTGAATGACATTTAAGTATGTAAAATATACACTTTGTATATAATAATTTTTCTACAAAGTAGGTTATTGAATGACATTTAAGTACGTAAAAACACAGATTCTTTTTTGTAGTACTAATTTTTATTTTTGAAAATAATTTTGAGGCTTGAGCTTTTAAATCTGAACTTAAAATTTAACTTCTTTTCCAGTGTTCTGTCTTTTTAATGTTTAACAATAAAATTTGAATTCCAGATTCAAGCAAGTATTTTGACTTTTTACTTCAACGTTGACTGAAATTTTAAATTGTAATTTTAATTGAGTTTTATATCAGAATTTGATAATCGGATTGAAATTGAAGAGATTCGATTTGAAAAGGAATTTAAACAGTGAAGTTTTAAGGTTTTTGATTAAAAAAAATATTATTGTTACTTGAAGAAATTCAGTGTCCATCTAGAGTTAAGTGGGAAAACAACCTAGTTCGGTTGTAAAAATTGCAAAGTACACCGTAGTGGACAATGGTTGGTAAAGACTAAAGAGTTAAGGGTAATTATCATTTTTTCTCTCCTGAGATATAGCTTATTCTATAATATGGCTAGCACAAACCTTGGTTTCCCTGCATAAATCAGGACTAGAAAACCATGTCTCATCAACTACGACATCAGGAGTTCTGGGTTTTCCGTTATATGCAACAGCTGCCATGGATGATGTCACAACTACCCTTTTAACAGTAGGTGTTTTCTTGCATGATCCTAAAACATTGAGTGTACCCTTCACTGCAGGTTCAATTAGTTCAGCCTGAAAACAATTATATGAATAATAAAACGATAAGAAGAAAATATGAGAATAATGAATTCAAGGGAATGAGGAGTCTGAAGTGAAACCCCTGATATTGTCACTATGACAGTTAAATATCGCCTCCATGCATATATAACTAATTCATATAGCGAAAGTACACACACTTCTGTGTTATTTTGGTTTTGTTGTTACGTTATGAATCTTATGATCAACAGCTGCAAAAAATAGACACCGTTCCAGGAAGATGCGTTTAATTTGTTAAAAAAAGGTGAATTCATAATAAAATGACATGATAAATCATGCACCCTAGTTTTTGCTCATGAGCATTGTTATTTGAAACTCGCGGTATGTAAAACGCAAGAAAGCTTCCAATGCCTTGGCACATGGCATAGCTTATGTCGCATGCCTCTTTGAGTTTGTTGTACATTACAAACTAATAAGGCAAAACTACTACACACACATGTATGCATGCATGTGTATACATATGCATGTATTTATGTAATTAGTGAAAGATATCCAACAAATTTTTCATGATAATTTCGCGAAAATGACATCGAGTATAATGCTACAAACATTGAACTTCAAGTACAAAAGTCCCTGTAAAAAAGGATAATACTCATAAAACTAAATACTTGAATGCAATCATGCACATCTTAGAAATACCAATATAAGACACTCGCAAGTATAACATGTTACCAAATATAAGACACGATTACATAGAAATACTATTTTTTTATGCCTTTTAGGTGCACAAATACCCAAAAAAAAAAATATGAAAGAAATATTTGAAGATAGAAAAGGTGCATATTTTTGCAACATGTGTCACGCCACAAGGAAAAGGACACTATTGCCGTGCAACATTGAACCTAAGTCATGTGCATCAAGTGACTGATCTCAATCATCCATAGAAAATGTATGTGTTACTAAGGATACACATTGTCAGTATGCATGCACACTATTCTTTATTCATAATCAATGACTGAAAGATTAGTAATTGGCATTATGATGGTTCTTCGGAGAAGGCAGAATATTGCTATTACAGTAAGATAAGCAATAAAACCAACAAAAAGTCTAGCCAAGACCACAGTAAGACTCACTACTTAATAATCAACCTTTTAAATACCCAATATTATTGAAAATAAACTCCACTTAGCACTTCACGACCAAGCATACATTAACTCTTCTTTTTACAATACTGCCGAACAGGAAAAGATATTTTCGTTTGGCAATACATTGCCAAAGAATCATTAGTTCATTTGTGATATGTTGTTGAAAATTTGGGTATTGTAAAGCTTATAATTATAGATACATCTGATTTTATTAACCAGGTAAAAGAAAGTGTGAAATATGGTGCTATTAGTAAGATTCAACAAAATAATACGAATACATTTGTTTATTTTTTCCAACAGCAAGAGGGGAAAAAACAAGCAACCATAGTGTCAAGTACTAATATATGACTTATAATTATAGATACATTTGATTTTATTAACCAGGTAAAAGAAAGTGTGAAATATGGTGCTATTAGTAAGATTCGACAAAATAATACAAGAATACATTTGTTTATTTTTTTCCAACAGCAAGAGGGGAAAAAAAAGCAACTATAGTGCCACTATAGTACTAATACATTACTTATAACTTAGAAAACTTTGCTAGAAACAAAAAAATTGCTTGGGCACGGTTTCCTAATACAAACTTTCTTTATAGGTGAATTTCAGGATGAGTAACAGAACTCCTTTAATTTATAAAAGTTTGCTATTGTTATATAACATTGTACAAAAGTCCACAAATCTGAGAAACCATGATATAAGATATGGTTTATATTTCATTTATTAACACTAGTATAAATTGCGCACATGAACATCTAATAGCTAGATGTATTTATTTTTTATTTAATAAAATTTAATAGGGGATGTGTTATTAGTGCAAAAGTGGGGTGGTCATAACACATTTATTTCAACCAGTCTTATTAGTGGTGTCGAACGCAAATCGATAGTGAAATTTCGTTGATGGGTGATGAAAAAAAAATGATGGTGGAGGTCATAAACCGATGATGAGATTCCATTGTGGTCATGAAGGGATACCATATAGAGCATTTTCGGAATTTAAAAAAGACACGGTGGAAATTCTATTGATTGAATTTTTTAGAGATGAAACAATATTCATAAGTGTTGCCAGGATTAGAATTTACAACCTAAAATGAACATCACAAGTCGAAACCCTTATGCATATGACTTCATTTACTTAAGAGGCAATTGATACTCATTTCTGATATTCTTCATCGGGGAAAAGGTAGAATTTAGGACTTTACTGAATTTAGTTGATAAATGCATAAAAGATATACATGAAAACTATAACAAACTGAAGCTTTGCAAAGTATGAAAACCAGTAGAGCTAAAACAACAGATGGTAATGATAAACATTATATTTTCACTACAAATTCATTAGAGAAGCAAGGATATGGACCTCTGGATCAGTGACTGCATGATAGAAGGGAGAAGCTGTATGAAAAACACCTTCGCATCCTTCAACAATAGAATCAAAAGACCCCTCTTCCAATAAATTTGCTTTGAATAACTGCAATCTTTCTTTTGCCCCATCCAATGCATGCAAGTGTTCAGTTTTCTTTGGATCAGCTAAAAATACCAATGCAAACATGTCATCATATGAACTAGGTAATTCGAACAATGAGAATTTAAAGAAGAGATGAGCAAACATTCAATTTTATTCTTAAACAATTTTGCTACCTAATATAACAAAAACCTAATTCAATAATACGGGCATGTGCTAAAATGGAAATATCAAATACCCGAACCAAACATTATAAAAACATCGCTACCTTAGCATGTCAAATCGATATGGGTTTCTACAAAAGTTGAAACAAAAACAAAAACAAAAAAACAAAACTTCCCAGTTTCATCAAGATTCAAGGCACAAGCTGTATTCATCCGAATACCATGCTAATATTAATATCGCCCTCAAAGTAAAGACTAAAACGGATACTTTTAGAAAAAAAGTAAGAAAATAAATAAATGACCTGGATCTCTAACAGATGCTTTGACAGTGTAACCGCGATTGAGCAAAAGCTTAACAAGCCATGAAGCTATGTAACCAGATGCACCAGTCACGCAAACAATCTTTCCATTGGAACCCATGGTTCTTTTCTGATTTGTCTCACTTACTGCTTTTCGTTTTGATGAAGTCGCCCGTTTTCCTACTAAAACGTGTGTTCTTTTGCTTCCTTTTGGCAAGCAACTCACCCACTCCTCTGTCACGATCCACTAAAATAACAATCTTTAGTCAAAAGGGCTTTGAAAAAAATACTAGTTTGTCAATTTATCCGGCTGGAAACACAGGGTCCTTTAGTTTACAATGCCGAAAACTGTATACTGAGCACTTATGCTGAATGCTAAATTTGCATTGTTGATTGTTGAACGCTGAATTGTGAACAGTTATTTATTTAGATTTTAAAAACTTCTGATTAGAATTAAAAGTATGCGGTTGTTTTGATAATATTACCATTTATTTTAGTTGGTTTTTTATATGATAATATTTAGACTGAGGATTTTGAATTATGATAAATTTTTATTACCATATATTTGAATTTTAAAAGTTTAAAATTTCAGCAATATTTGAATTTTGTAAAAATATGGATTAAAAAATCAAATCTTTTTAGTTTTGAATCATTTGAATTTTAATTTTAGTAAATAAAATAAACTTTTAAAAGATAAAGCTAAATTATAATATTAAAAAAATTAGTTACAAAATTTGAAAGTTTTGAACTTTTGAAAAATTTATGAAACATGGAACTTCACCAATTCGTATTTTCTAATATTTCGAATTTTTCATATTTAAATTTAAAATAATTTAGTGGATGTAAATAAGGGTATAAATGAAAAAATGTTGTTATTAAACATTCAACCCTTAATTAAGCAATTTAAAAGTGTTTATCACTTGTTCACCAAATAAGTGTTTTAGTTCTTACTGCTTAATGAAAACAAACAACATTTTAAGTTCTTCTTCATGAATAAGTGGTCAGTTAAGTGGTTGCTTACTCTAAAAAAACAGAGCCACAATTTTTGGGACCCAAAACGTTAAATGACAAAACTGATCTCTGATATTGTAACACCCCAGATTTTTTGTAGCATTATTTAGGATATTTAATTACTTAAATTAAATAAAATAATGTGTTGATTAGGAGATTGAGATTTGATTTTAATTAAAGAGTAGCTGTGCCATTTAACTAAAGAATTATAAGAAGATTTAAAATGAATTAGAGGAAGGGTAAAATAGGAAAGAGGCCACTCCTATATCCTCCAAACCCAGGCCATGTATTACACTACACGTTCATTTTCATTTTGAAATTTTAAAACAAGAGACCAGCCACCATTAACAAGGAAAAGAGGAAGAAGATTAAGGAAAGCTAAAGGAAAGGCTAATTCAAATCCATTCAAATCTCAGGCTCCTTGATCACTAAAGCTAAGGTGAATAGTGTTTACATCTCAAATCTTTTATGGGTTCGGTTTTAAGATGAATTCTGAAGTATTTTGCATAGATTTTCCATGCTTTTGAATGATGGAATGGTTATATATACTTGTTGATGATTTATGCAAATTCATATTGATTTTTGATAGGTTTTAAGGTGAAAACCCTATTAAATGATATCCAAATTCTTTGTGATATATAGACCAGAAATGAATTTTGGAGATGGGTTTCAATTTTCTGAATTTTCGTGGAATTTTTATGAATTTTCTACTAAAGAAAATGGTATTTTGGGTTATAAATTATTTACAGGTAAATGATTATTTATTCTAGGTCTGAAATTTTTATATGTTGGAAAACATGTTGAAAAAGATTTTCTGGAATTTTTGCAGATTTATCCTAAGTGTTTTAATGGTTATATAAAATTATTTAAGGTATGAGACTTAAATGTTTGATATAATTAAAGGAGGAGAAGGGGGGTTTTGTAAAAATGTTTAAATTGTTAAATTTGTAAAGTCGGTAGCACTTGAAAAGAGAAACTTGTAACCAATCAGATTTAGACAAACAAGGCAGGTTAAGTACAAAAGAATAGTTTAAAAGTACAAATAAATAGTTTTTTTCACTATTTCGATGCTTTCGGCACCAGGTTCCGCCTCCATTCCTTCGCTTTTGGCACAGTCAAAACCAATGCACATAGTATCAGGCAACCGGTACGTAGTGAATTGGAAGAGGGCAAAAGGTATAGGGTCGAAACTAGGGGGTTCCGAAGGTGTTGAAGCAATACTTAGGTTTTAAAGGAAAATGCGTCTGCTTGCTTTCGACTTAGTAAGCTTTCGACTAGGTCAAATGGTTTAAAAGAATGGTTTCAATTAGGTTGCGCCTCTATTTTTAAATGACTGCTTTCGACTGAGTCGAAGCCTTTAGTTGCTGCTTCCTACCTTTTGATCCAGATAGTTTCGAAGGGGTTGTTTTGTTTTCTAAAAATTTGGTCACCTCTCCAATGCTTTCGAAGGGATGGTTTCGACACCATCACTTCTGTACTTAGGAAATAGTTTCAAAACAGATGCTTTCGACTCAAATGTCTTAAAGACCCTTTTTCTCAGAATTTAAGTACAACTCAAATGGTTTCGAAAGAGATAAGTTTTTATGGTTTCGAAAGGTTTTTCCATATGTTTTAAATTGAACCCAATTGCTTTCGAAAGAGTTGACTTGTGATGCTTTCGAAAGGTTTTTATGAATGGTTTCGTAAGAGGTGATTTCCCAGGGTTTCGACAGGGTTGAAAAGAAAAGTTTTTCCTATGTTTTCAAAATGCAAGGCTTAAAGAAGAGTGTCTAATGTGTTAAGGCTTTCGAAGGAAAGACATTCAATGGTTTCAAAAGATTTACTTTCAATGGTTTTGAAAGAGTTACTTTCAATGGTTTCCAAAGGGGTACTTTCAAAGGTTCTGAAAGGGTTACTTTTGTTAGTTCCTGAGATGATGGTTTTGATGACAACAACCTAAGGACTTGTTATAAAATATAAATACTAATATCTTTGTCTAGATATATATATATATATATATATATATATATATATATATTCTAGTATGTATGCACGCCCTGTGGGCCTGCATCTAGTCACATTGATATCTAGACTTTATATATATAATGATATCTATACTATTATTTCAGGAGCACATTGTTTTCTTTCTTTAGTTAACATTTGTTTGATGATTACTACATTTATTCATTGTTCTATTCTTTATAGGATGAATCAAAATTCAAAACTCCATCGTTGACTCTTCCGCTAAGAATGTGAATATATGTACTTAGATAGTTAGCATATTTATGAATTAATTGTGCTTAACTCAGGAAATGTATTTAAGAAATACATGTATACTTTTCGTACTTTCTCTACGAATATGCAATCAATGTTATTAATATTTATTCATAAAATAAAAATCATATTCTAAAAGAATGAATTCAACCAAAACCTCAATTATCTTATATGAATAATAAAATTACATTAAAAAACATACAATATTATTACCAGCAGTACAAAAACAAATCTTTAATATTATTACCAACAAAATACTCCTCTCCTAAGCTTACCATGGAATATGAACATGCTGCAAATGCTCTAATAGTTGAACACATTGAGCCATCCTTTATTACAGGTCCTTCTCCAAACACCCCATTAGTTAAAGGTAGCAACACTTGTAACCTTTGGATGTTTCAAACTACCATATCGTTGTCTTTTATGGAAATTTCTGACATTATTTATGCTGTCATACTGCTTATTAGTGTTGTTGCCTATATTGGTGAGGTCGTGCATAATTATTCTTCGGATCCAATTCTCTCGTACCCTATCAATGACATAGCACTCCAAATCACTACATCCTTAGAAAAGATTGATCTTTATTATTTCCAAGTATTCTCTTCACCATTTTAGGCTTAGTGAATCCTTCATTATACTGAAAATATTGCATAACTTACTGAACTCGACCATATTGAGTTCCTCCTATTTATGCACTTGTTGCTTAATCATAGAACATGCATGCCAAGCTTACAACGAAGATGCCTCCAGGTTTGAATGTCCTATACACTTTTGCATGTACCTACAATAAAACCAAACAAAAGGTCGTTCATTTATGATATATTTCCTTTTTTTCAAGTTAAAGGTTAATTATTTATGACATATATAAATAATTAATAAATATGTACAATTTATTTCATATTCAATACAATCATTAGTTATCGTCAAATGGAGTTGTTTGGACCGATAAATCATATAAATGAACGTTTGAATGGTTAATAGTGAAAATCAAAGATTACTATAATTTGTTTATGTAAGTGGCATGTGCTATGCATGTGTTTGGGTTCATAATTAGTACAACAACATGCAATTCACATGTATTATGCATAATACATACAAACATCACCTAAACTAATTATATAAATAAAACATGCACCCCCATGCAAGAATAAATCATTTATGATCCATTATATTTTTACTCAGACTAAACTATTTGGTATCTATTTTCAATGCAACATTTAGTATATTTTTATTTAATAGTATGATTCAGTTTGATAGTTAAGATGTTTATCTTTATGGTGCCAACTCATTTCAACTAATGGGTTGCTCCATACTTGGCTGTTTAAGTAGAGAACATGCTTAGTGTTCTTGTGAATGGTTCTCTTTCACCGTGCTTGCATTTTCACATTTTTTTTAATAATACACAAATTATAATAGTTGCATAATGCTGAGAGAAAAATATCCATAGAAAATAAAATGATACAATCATTTTCATAGCAAAAACCAATGTGAAGATTCTGCACATTAATTTGAAATATTTTGTGATTCATAACAGTCAACTATTTTAGCGATCTCAAAATCCATAATGTTAGCCTCAAATTCATAAGTATCCATACAACATTACAGTTCATTTTATAGAGAGGGAAAAGCGGAAAAGCATACAAAATTTCTTAATTTTGTGCATACATTGGTGGGAAGTTTAATTTTGTCATTGGTCACTAATACTCTATCCGGTTGACTCTACCAACAATAGCAGATACGACTAAGTCATTCAAAATACCGACAAAAAAGAAGATGAAAATGAGAGTTAGCGCAAATATCACAGTTCAACAACTTCCCTAATCAAGTTCCTTGATGAAGGTTGTCCTGTTTGTTAGACGTCAAACATGTAAATTTTCAAGTACTGTTAATTAAAAAGTTAAATGCTGTAGGGCATAATAAAATAGCTTGCAAAATAAAAAACCAAATTCCAAATACTGGCAAGGGTTGTTCAAGTGCAAAAACATGGTTGAAAACTTTGTGAAGCTCTTAACAGTGGTTGCTTATGATGTCAAAAGTTAAAACTACATTTGTCATCGAAAAAATTACACCTCCTACACCATGAAGTTAATGGTTAAACAAATTCTAAAATGATCAATAATATAGTTCATGTAGTTCTTTATTCTTCTTATAGTAAAGGTTTCTCTTATAGTAAAGCTGGTTTTCCTATTTTGCTTTTGCAAATTTTTAGACGACCTAGGTTGAATTTCCTTTTATGGACATGTACTAACACTTTTTGTTGCTTTATATCATTCTTCCCAACTTCCAAAATGTACCAATACAATATAAATAATGATAATAATGGAGAGATGCAACCATCAGTTAATTGCTTCACAGTTTCACTAACCAATAGGAAGACTTCCGCCACAATTAAATTCTAGTTCATACAATACTTAAACTTACCCAAGCACTTTAAAGTAGTAGATAAGCAAAGGGTTCTAATCTTATACACAGAAGCTTTCTCACTATTCACATGTTAAAGTTATTCTGCCATCATCCTGTATCACTAGTTTCACCACTTACACTTCTTAAAGACAAAATTCACAGTGCACATTTCACTGTAATGCATTTTTATTTATCAATTCTGCATTCCTGCAATTCAACCATTGATATGGGTAATGTTCTAAAGTTAAAGAAGGTATATATATGTTTGGAAAAACAATATAATTCAATCCCTGTTTATTAGCCCTTATATAGTGTGAGACAACAGTTAACAATACATCCTCCTATGCTGAATTGAAACATCCATCAAATACAATCTAGGTTGTTGTCTAACTTGCAACAATGGTAATAAGGAACGAATTAGGAGAAAAAATACAGAAGTTTAGAAAATACCTAAAAGCGGTCGAAGTTGGGTATCGGAGGAGCAGCAGTTGAGGAATAGAAGCACAATAACTTAGCGAAGTTTAGCAGTCAGAGCATAATAAGTTAGCCCTAGTCTGTGAAGTCACGCGATTGCAAACTACAGCGCAGTGGAGGAGGAGTAGTTTCCAACAATGGATAGCTTCGATGATCAAGAGGTGGCAGATAACTGGCTTTGGCAATGGACTATCGACGATGACGACATTAATGTTTGAGTGGCTAGGGATTTTTACCTGATTGAGATGAGATGTAAGATGGAATGAAACGCGAAAGGACCGCGGATTAGGGAAAAGGATATTTTGGGGAATACGAAAAGACACGATCGAAAATAGTTCACCGAATTACCATTATTAATAGTAAAGATGTATATGCAGGATATATATATATATATATATATATATATGCAGGTACTGAGAATGAAAACCGTACGGTATAAAGATTCAAGACTGATGAATTCAAGATTGAAGAAATCAAGACTGAAGACTCATGATTATCAAGAGTTCAAGATACCAAGATAAGTAATAGAGTCCAGATTTATGTTAAAACTTCATAATAGCACTAAAATCTTTATTCGAATTGTAATTGTGAAATGAAATCCACCTTCTCGCTTTAATAGTGGGACGGAACCCACGACCTCTTTAGTGGGATGAAACCCATGACCTTCTCTAGTGGAATGGAATCCACGAAATATTCAAAATAATTTAATTTAACTATTTTCCCATAAACTATCTTTTTAAAAGTCATCTCTATCAATTTAAATATTTTAGCCTTAATTTAAAAACTATTCTTATCATCTTTTAATATTTTGACCTCAAAATCATCTCTTGTTTTTTAAACTATCTCTTAATTTAATATTTTAGCTTTAAATCTAAAAAATATATTTTAAAGAAGTCTATAGTTAGTTTTTAATATTACTTTTATATTATAGATTATATATTTTAAGATTACTTTCTAAAACTCTTTTATAAGTTTAAACTATATTCAAAATGGTTTACAAAGTTTAGAAATTATTTTAACAAGTTTTAGAATAGAAATCATTTTAAAGCAAAATCAATTTTCAAAAATAACATAAGCATGTCGACATCCCCATACCCTCCATGTCGACATGGTAGCCGTAGATTTCAAATTTCAAATTTTCAAAAGAAGTGTCTATTCGTCATAACCTTTCGCGAATGGACATGACCGTTGTTCTCCTATATATACCAGTTGTTTTCAACGAATTTTAAGTTAGTTTTTCTTCATTTCTTCACCCCTTCTTCTCAACTCAAATATTCTCTTATATTTCAAATGCTTTAACAAAATTCTACCGAAATCTAGTTTGATAATTCTCTGCCACTCTCTAGTTTGATTCTCTGCCACTCTCTCTCAAAGATCTCGGTGCTATTCAAAATTATAGGATCATTTGTAATCATAGATCGAAGTGTATCGAGTCTCTCTCTATCAAAGTGTGATTGAAAACGGCGTGATTGTGGCCCATAAATCATTTGGGTGTGATTGCAGCCCATAAATCAATTAGGCGATCTTGTAGCCTGGTTAAATCAAGAGAGTTTGCCCTGGACTTGGAGACTTGAGGGTGTATCTTGTTGCCTTGAAATCGAGGTTATAATATCGACATTATATTTGAAAAAAAATCTGCACAAGAAATTGTGTGGGACTAGATGTAGGGTAACTCCAAACCAGTATAAGATTCCGGCATGTTCTTTCCTTTACTGTTTTTATTTACTATTTGCATATGTGTCTGGTTCTGTGATTGTCTCTGTGTTTGTGAATTGCATCTGTTTGTGTTTAATTTGAAAAGATTTCAGAAATTCCATAAAATCCATTAAACACTATTCACCTCCTCTAGTGTTAATCCAGCCTTAAGATCCGTAATCCACATTTCCAACATTTGATATCAGAGCATTGGTTTTCAAAGTTTTCATAATTTAATTTTTGAAAAGTTTTCAAATGGATGCCAACACTGGTATTGTCAACACTATCACTAGTTCATTTGTAGAGGGTCAGTCTACTGCTAGAACACCACTTTTTAATGGTGGTAACTATTCATATTGGGCATATAGGATGAAATTATATTTACAATCAATAGGATTAGACACTTGGAATATCACACAAACTGAGTACATTGAACCCACAACTGATTTTGCACAGTGGACTGCTGAGCAAAAGACTGTTGCACAAAACAATTTCAAAGCCATGAATATTTTATTCTGTTCACTTGATAGGAATGAGTTTAATAGAGTGTCTGTCTGTAAGTCTGCATATGAGATCTGGAAAACTTTGCAAGTTACTCATGAAGGAACAAGCAAAGTTAAACAGACCAAAATACCTATCTTGACCAATCAGTTTCAATTATTCAAGATGAATCCAAATGAGTCCACTTTAGATATGTACAGTAGGTTTCAAGACACTATGCACTCACTAATTGCATTAGGAAAGAACTTTTCCGAAGAAGATCGAGTTAGAAAAATTCTAAATTCACTCACTCCGGAATGAGATTAGAAGACTCTAATAATTGAAGAGGCTAATGATATTAATACTCTAAAAATTAAAGAATTGATTAGGAATTTGATGTTGTTTGAAGTATAAATGCAAGGGAGAAGAGAAAGCAAGGCCTCAGAAAAGAAGTCAATAGCTTTCAATGCAATAACAGATGATGCAGACTCAAACAGTGACAACGATGAAGAAATAACCTTGATGATAAGGAATTTCAGAAAGTTTTTGAAATACAAAAAGATGAACAATTACAAGAGAAATGATCACAAGAATTCTAGAAATAGTAATGAGACTCAAAACAACGTCAGATGCTACAATTGCGATGAGCCAAGCCACTTAAAAAGAGATTGTCTGCATTCGTATAAATAAAAAAATTCTCTAAGTAATGATTCGTCAAAGAAAAGAAAGAGAGCATATACTACTACACTAGACAATTCAGACTCATCCTCTAGTGATGAAGATCAAGAGACGGAAAATTCAAGCATGTACTTTACAGCTATTCACGAGTCTGATGATCTCGAAAATATGGATCTAAAAATAGGTATGCATTTAAACTATGTTAATTGAAATTGCTTGTTTGAATGTTTGGTTGTTTGCATGTTTTGAAATTGCTTGTTGTTTGAATTTAAAATTTTGATTTTCAAAATAATATTATTTTAATAATATTTAATATTAAAATATTAATATTAAAGTGTTATTATATTTAATATTATTTCAGATGAAATATAAATTAGATTATAGGATATATAGATATAGATATTAAATAAAGTAGTAAAATAAGTCACATGATTTAGGGGACCCATGTCGACATGACCCTACCCCTCATGTCGACATCCCTGTTAGAAATTTAAAGTTCAAATTTGAATTCAAAACTTTGAATTTCCCTCCACCTTTTCACCAATTCCAAAGCACTTAAAAGGTATCTCTTGACCAGAGAACATGGCTCTTAGATATCTATTTATCTCCTTAACTTCATCCAATCTTTTCACCTTCATTTCAAAATTCAAACTCTCTTTCAAAATCTCAAGCTCTCTACTTTCTTCAAAAATGGCTTCCTCAAGCACTCCATTCACCATGAGACCGTCCAAGGCCACCATAGAGTTCCTCTACAATGATGCTAAAGCTATCGAAGCTTACATTAGCTATGTAAACTTTGGAAAGGTCCATACGGGAAAATATGCTATCTTTAGTGATTTTCCTTCATATGAGATCAATGTTCTTTTCGAAGAGAATCAAATTCTTAGCTCAATTGATGATTCTCAAAATGATTTTTTTGTTATCCAAATCTTGTCAAAATGTTTTATGCAAATTTGAATCGTGATTTTTATAAAGGAAATGAAGGGGAAGTGTGGAATAACATTAAAGGAACGCGTATTGTTTTAAATAGTGAGATTTTGGGTAACATTCTTGGTTGTAAGAGTACATGAATGGATCTTTCGGATTTTAAAATTGATAAACATGATCATGAGACAATTCATCACATTTTTGAAGGGGATGATAACTTTGAGTTTGTAAACCGAAATTTCCATCCTAAATCTAGGACTGTAAATCTTCTTTTGCAATATACCATAACTCCAAGATTGGGAAATTTCAATCACCCGACTTTAAAAGTTTGTAAGGCTCTTGTTACTATTTTTGGGCACTATGACATTAATTGGGCGCAAGTGATTTTGGATGAAATTCGTCCTCAATTTTTTACTTTAAGTGAAAACACTTTATACCATGGAATTTACCTCACTCGGATTTTCAACTACTTTAGTGTTGATTATAAGAGAGAGGAGTTTATTTCTAGAAAAGTGTTTAACCATGCTAACATCTCTCTCATGAGAATTCCACTTGTGTTTCAACCATATGAAACACTTGCCGAAAAGAATGAGAGATTAACTCATGAAGAGAGGGAAGAAGAGGAGGAGGAGGAGGAAGAAGGGGAGGAGATGGAAATTGAAGAAGAAGGAAAGGAGGAGGAAGTGACTTCATTAGAAAGCATCGAATACCCTATCACTCCTACTAATCCATCCAACAAAACGCTTCTCAAGAACCAAAAGATTATCATGGAAAACCAACAGATTCTCAAAAGATCCGTTAGTAAAAAGTTGGACAAGATTTCCACCAAAATGAACAAGTTCTTTGGGAAAGTGAGTCGCAAGCTTGGATTATCATTATCTTCATCATCTTTTAACTAATACTAGTTTCATTTCATGTTGTATTAGCTTGTATCTCTCTTTAGTTAATGTTATGTATTGTTTTATGTAATGTTAACTAAAATTATTAATGAAAATCCTTTATTTCTGTTTATTAGCTCTAAAATATCCCTGGAATGCTTGTTATTATATTATATAAGTTTATATATATAGATTTGTACATAATATAAAGAAACAAAGCAAAATGCCAAATTTAACAGGGGCATGTCGACATCCTGCTACCCCCCATGTCGACATGTAATGGCTAGAAACTATTTTTTGTTTTTAAATTGACATAACTACCTTGTGTCTTTTCAATTCAAACGACTTTCTACTCTTTAAATTCCTATTTCTTCCCAAAAAAAATTCATACTTTCAATTCTCTTTATTTTCCATTGAATTTCTTTATATTTTATCAAAAAATAGCCTCTCCTATTCATTATCTAAGTGAGAATCTTGAAGAAACTCTCAATTCCTTTAAGAACATACTCACTTTTATCCTTCGCAATCAACGACACTTAGAATTAAGCCAAATGCGTAGATGATAAAGGAACAAAAAGCCACTTCGATGCCATTCGATGGATGATCTCTGCCCTTAACAAAGAAGAACTTAAAGCGAATCCAGAAGGAACTCTGAACAAAGATAATGAAGAACGCGATGCTATAAAGGAAGATCCTATCTTCGGTGAAGAAGGATGGGTTCAAGTTTCAAGAAATGTTTGATTTGACATATGTGGTTTGATTTACTTTGATTTGGTTTGAATTGTTTGGTTTGATTTAATTTGGTTTAGATTAGTATGGTTTGAATTGATTTTAATATGGTGTGTAATATATGATTGAACATGGTGTGGTTTGATAAGAACATAATGTATATATTGATTGATTATGTTTAAAATTTTCATATCTCTCACATTTACCTTACTATATTTTACTCATATTATTATCTGTCTCATTTACAATCTACTATACTATGTTATTATCATATATGGTGCTATAGTATAAGATTTAGGGGGAGTTATGTAGTTTAGGATTAGTTTTTATTGATGACAAAGGGGGAGAATTATAAAATAGGTTAGATAGGCTTAGATTAAGGAGGAGTTAGTAGATTAAGGGGGAGTTATTGGAATAAGGGGCAGTCAGAGTAGAATTGAAATTTATTGGAGTAGATTTCATAAACAAAGGTTGTTATCATCAAAAAGGGGGAGATTGTTAGTTCTTGAGATGATGGTTTTGATGACAACAACCTTGGGAATTGTTATAAAATATAAATACTAATATCTTTGTTTAGATATATATGTATATGCAGGTATTGAGAATGAAAACTGTACAGTATAGAGATTCAAGCCCGACGAATTCAAGATTGAAGAAATCAAGATTGAAGACTCATGAGTATCAAGAGTTCAAGATATTAAGATAAGTAATAGAGTCTAGATTTATGTTAAAGCTTCATAATAGCACTAAAATCTTTATTCTGATTTTAATTGCGGAATAGAATCTACCTTCTCGCTTTAATAGTGGGATGGAACCATGACCTCTTTAGTGGGATGGAATCCATGACCTTCTCTAGTGGAATGGAATCCACGAAATATTCAAAATAATTTAATTTAACTATTTTCCCATAAACTATCTTTTTAAAAGTCATCTCTATCAATTTAAATATTTTAGCCTTAATTCAAAAACTATTCTTATCATCTTTTAATATTTTGATCTCAAAATCATCTTTTGTTTTTTAAACTATCTCTTGATTTTAATATTTTAGCTTTAAATCTAAAAAAAATATTTTAAAGAAGTCTATACTTACTTTTGATATTACTTTTATATTATAGATTATATATTTGAAGATTACTTTCTAAAACTCTTTTATAAGTTTAAACCATATTCAAAATGGTTTACAAAGTTTAGAAACTTTTTTGACAAGTTTTTTAATAGAGATCATTTTAAAGCAAAATCAATTTTCAAAAATAACATAGGCATGTCGGCATCTCTATACCCCCCATGTCGACATGGTAGCCGTATATTTCAAATTTCAAATTTTAAAAAGAACTGTCTATTCGTTATAACCTTTCGCGAATGGACATGACCATTATTCTCCTATATATACCAGTTATTTTCAATGAATTTTAAGTTAGTTTACTTCATTTCTTCACTCCTTCTTCACCACTCAAATATTCTCTTATATTTCAAATGCTTTAACAAAATTCTGCCGAAATCCTAAGTGAATCAAACTCAATCATCTTTAGTTTGATTCTCTACCACTCTCTCTCAAAGATCTCAGTGCTATTCAGAGTTATAGGATCATTTGTAATCAAAGATCGAAATATTGAACTGTATCGAGTCTCTCTTTATCAAAGTGTGACTGGAAACAGTGTGATTGTGGCCCGTAAATCAATTGGGTGTGATTGTAGCCCGTAAATCAATTAGGTGATCTTGTAGCCTGGTTAAATCAAGAGAGTTTGCCCTGGACTCGGAGACAGGAGGGTGTATCTCATGGTCTTGAAATCGAGGTTGTAATATCGACATTATATTTGAAAAGAAATTTGCACAAGAAATTGTGTGGGACTGGATGTAGAGTAACTCCGAACCAGTATAAAACTCCGGTGTGTTCTTTCCTTTACTACTTTTATTTACTATTTGCATCTGTGTCTAGTTCTGTGATTGTCTCTGTGTTTGTGTATTGCATCTGTTTGTGTTTAAGTTGAAAAGATTTCAAAAATTCCATAAAATCCATTAAACACTATTCACCCCCCCTCTAGTGTTAATCCAGCCTTAAGATCCGTGATCCGCATTTCCAAAAACTTTCAAGGGTTTTAAATGGATTGTTTAAAGGTGCTAAACAAAGGTTTCGAATATGATAAATAGGCAGAATAGCCTAGGTGTTGGCCTAGCCTAGAGAAAATGGTGCACTAGTTGGTGAGGCAAGAGGCTAACATTACAAGGCAATATCATGGATTCAAGGCAACTATTGGTCTCGGCCAAAGCCCAGAAGGGCATGGCTATTTCAGGTGGGGTCAGGTAATGGTGTGCAGAGGTGTGTAAGGTCGGAATTTGGCTGGTGGAGGTGGTGTTTGGTCGGCCTAGGTGGAAGAGAGAGGTGGTGATAGGTGAATGGTCTCGGCTAGGCATGTAGGTGATGTTTTTAATAGTTTTTTTGTGGGATTTGATAAAGGGGAAAGTACGGTCTGGTCATGGAAGAGGGGAAGGAGGCTGAAGAGGCTGAGGATGGTGGTGGAACAGGTCGAAGACGATGGTGGAGGGGTGTGGCTGATCCAATTCAAGGAGAAGGCAATGCAAAATCACTTGAAAAATCAATAAAAGAGGTGGAAAAAGAAATGGAAAAGAAGACATTACCCAAAGTTTTTGTTCAGATCTGAAAATATGTGTGAGAAGTGATGAGAAAGAAGTGTTTTCGTGTGAATGATGAGAAGGAATACACGGCTGAAGTTGAGAAATGGACAGCCAAAAGTCAAGCAAGTGAAAGGTCAAGAAATGAAGAGTCTTGAAGATTAAAGTCACAAAACAAAAGCTATTTGCCTCTAGATATTTCTATTCTTTTTATATACAGAATAGATGAATAAATTTTTAGAAATAAGGATAAAAAATTAGAAATGAAATTAAAATGCAAAAATAAATAAATAAATTTTTATTAAATATAATTTTAATTAAGAAAATGGCTTAAAATGCAAACTAGGCTTTAAAAATTAGAAATAAATTCAATAAGCTTTAGAAAAATTTTATAATCACTTTTAAAATATTTAAAAGTCAAAATATATATGATATAACCTAAATATACAAATTAGAGTAAGTTATATCAAATAAAATGTCATTTATATAAATTAAAAATAAAGAAAATTGTTAAATAACTCAATATACACACAATATTGAAAACAATATAACTTTCACAATTTAAATCCGTTTTCAACGAAACGAAAAGTAGTATTCATGTTATTAAATCTATTTTCATAATAAAAGATAAAATTTAAGAATTTAAATATTTATATTTAAAATTTAAAAGTCAAAGTTTGATCAGTTTGACCACAAATATACTTTTCAGGAAAAATTCAATTTATACAAGTTTGGAATTATATTTCATATGATAATCAAGATTTATATTTAAAATGAAATATTGAAAATAAAACAAGTTTAAAATAATTTCAAAATAAAAATAAAGTCAAATTTAAAATATATGTAAAAATCTAGGGTTGTTACAGCCACTTTATGTTGATCAGCTACAGTACAGTGCAAAGTCACCATTGCCTTTGTAACGACCCAAAATTTGGTTATTAGATTTTAAACGCTTAATTAATTTAAATTTTTTAAAATGATTGAATTTTGGAATTTAATAATTTATAATTCAAATATAGGGGATAATTAAATATTTGAATTGTGAATTAAAAGTCAATTAAATGGATATAATAATTTTATTTAACTTCTTTTAATTAATAAATAATATTGGTGATTTCAATTTATAAATTTATTTACAAATATAAAATAGATTGGATGAATATCGATAATTAAATATTTAAATATGTGAAATTAGCCTTCCAGGGCACAATTCAGATTTCGATGAAACTAGTTTCATTAGATCCGTAATAGTGAATTATATTATGCTGTTGAATTTTGTAGTGATTAAACGTATCGTTTGGTCGTGCAAGTTCGAAACGCGTAAATTAATATCGAAAATTTAATATAATAACTAGGTCCAAAAATCTACCGTAAGCATACAATCGAATTAGGTCTCAAAACAAGTTCTATTGCGTTCAAAATAGGGGTATAACATATAGAACGCTAGGCGGCACACCTTGTTTGGAGTTCGACATTTTCGGGTATGTTTTAGGGAATAATTTAAAATTTAAATAATATTGTGCCTTATCTAATCATGTCCATACCCTATAAATTTATGCCTATACTTTCCTGTATGTTTACCCATACCATTGTATGCTGACCCATGCCCTCATCTTCCTTTATATGCTTCACTATTATCAACAGAGGAATTTTTTTGATTCAAGAATTCAAAATTTTAAATAAAAATCTATACTCAATAAAAAAAATCCTAAAACAAGTTTTAAAATCCATAGTCGACAAGTTCTTCCCCCGTATGCTTTTTGAGAGGTACGGCTATGGTTTGGTGGGTCGACAGTGAAGTCGCGTAGAGGTTTCAAACTGGGGCTTGGGATTTTAGGCGTTATGGGAGGAGTTAGGTGATTCTGAGGTTGGCAATGGGTTTCTCGGGTGGAGTAGCGTCCACGCTTCAATTATGGAAGGGTGCGGTTTGAAATTCGGTGAAGCCACTATTTTACGTGAAGAACGGTGATATCCAGGTCGCATTTTGTCCTAGTCCCTAGCTTGGATTGAAGGTGGTGGTTGTGTAGAGGAGACGGATAGACGAATATTGGTGCAGTCGGTTCGAGGGTTTTGTCGAGGGAGGAGCTTGGTGGGCCATGCTTGTAACATCCCGAAAATTTTCGACTTTCGAAAATTCAACATCGATACTCACTTTATCGACTGCCGAGCCATCGAACGCCGGAAACCCGAAAAGTTATGGTTTTAAAAGAAAAAGTAGAAGAAAAGATAGAAGAGAAAGAAAGAAGAACAACAGAACAACATCAGAACAGAAAACAATATCAGAATCTCACATATCGCAGCGGAACAATATATAATAGATAATCACTAGTCTTTTAAAAACAAAGAACTATATCAGTTTATACATACATCAATCAGAGTCAATATACAACAATGGACAGTTATATAAACTTGTCCTCATACAGAATACACAGCGGAATAAATACTATCAGATACCAATACTACGTCTCGTCATCCGTCTTGCTTCCAAAGCTCCAGAATATCCAGAATATCCTGATAACATAACTCTAGGCTGCCCGTGTGGAAATTGGTGGGCACCCAGAGTTTAGAAGGGAACAATAAACTCCGAGTCAGTCATGGTGACTGGTGTGAGATCGTAAAACAGTTATTCTTTAAAACAACAACAGTAAATTTCAAAGTCAATTCGAAATGTTTTTGGGAAAATGAAACTACTATAAGACCTCCCACCACACACACAATGCAAACGCAGAATTGGAGGAGATTTCTTCTTATGATAATCAAAGATGCTTACTACGCAAAATCAAATTCTTTTTGATATTATTATTAGTGCATAGTGTAGAAAACATTTCGAAAGTATAATATTAATCTTAGCCAGCATAGGCATTCCGCACTTATGCCTACTATAGCTACCATCCAAACAGTGGTGACCACCATAAGTGAATGATAGGTTCTACAACTAAAACCGTACAAGTCACGTATTGTTTCTTTGGATTTCCAACAAATGGTCAGGCTAAGGAACTTCCTATCCACGATGGGTACGTCCCTGGAATAGACGACCCGAGAAATAACCTAACATTACGGTTAGATCTCTGCCAACACAAGGCCGGGTTACCTCTGCAAAAATAGGTAACTACTGACACGCGTATGCATCCCCCGATCGTCACCGATCTTCCCGAGGATCCCCGATTCGCAACAAACCACATAGATAATAATAATGCAGTAACCACAGAGGTTAAGTATCTGGGCTCCATACCATGATACCACCTTTATCCAGAAGGAATGACATACACTAAGGGGCGCTACTCCCTAGAACCTTGCTGCATCCTTCCTGTTTCGACCATTTCCGGGGTGTGAGGCTCGACGAAGTCTCGTCCACAAAGCTACGCTTTCTCAAAAAGCCCTGCTTCGGGTCAAACAAAATGATCAACCTATGATCACAAAGATATAAGATCAAATAAATGATCATATCGCAAATGATCAAACACTGACCATTTCACAGCAACACTCAGTATGCCACGTTACCAAATTGGGATATATCGCTGATAAATTTCAACTACATAACCTCCGAGCTCGTACGTCTCAGAGAAGGGTGTTAAGCTAAGAGAATAAATTCTCCGCCACCAACAGAAATGTATTTGAAAGAAATCAGCTTTATATCTCAAATTGTAACGTCAGACACACAATCCATACAAGTCTGTTCCGGGATCGAACAGAACCGAAGGCACTTCTCACGAAGCCCTTGCATTTCCGGATAATTTTCAATCACGTCAGGACTTCCCGTCACTAAGGGTGATAAAACCTCTAAATCGAAGATCAGTCGATGTAGAGTAACTCGACGGTAATCCTTCCGTTTTCAAAAATATCTGGTCTTCAACACCGGTCTTCAAATGCGATTCATAACGACGTATCACATATTCGGAATGGGTTATACGACCCCATGGTCTTTTCCCGGCTAACCCGAATAGTGAGCGATTATTCAAAAATAAGTGTGGCATTCAAATTCATCCAATTCACAACAAATACCTATCTAAAGGTAATTATTGATAGTCGGTTATTTAACTATCAATAAAGATGCGCAACATCATCAGATTCCAAATAATTTTCCAAATTATTTAATCTTCCAAAATATCTTTATTAGATATAAAATTTCCACACTTCAAAAATAAATCAATGTTTATTTTTTTCTAAACAGTTTCCCTTTCCTTTATAAATTCCATATTGAATTTACATTTTTCGAATACCTACTAATATTCGATTTTCAATCGTTTTCAAATATTCAATTTCGATTTATCTTCAAGAAGATAAAATCTCAAAACGTTTCACTTCATTTTGGAAAACATTCCATACTTATTTAATAATAAGTGTTTCACAAATCTTTTATTTTCAACATTTGAAAATACTCGATATACTTAAATCAAATTAAGTATATATTTCATTCTTTAAGGAAATATATTTTCTATAATAACATCAATTTGAGTCAAAACGAATGTTACGTAAAACATCGTTACGACGACTCAAAATCACTAGTATAGGGATTCGAAATTTAGATAGATATATAAATCCCAATACTACATAAAAAATATTCCCTTTCGGAAATCATTTACTATAACAACAGTGTTATAGTCTACCATTTCCTTATTTTTCTCGAAAACGTCTATTTCAACAATGAATGTTGAAATCTATGTATTCGATACTTAACACGTTTTTAAAACATCTTTTAAAACAGTTACTTCATTTTTATAATATCGCTTTCCCAAAACCATATCCATTTTACTTCAAAAATATATTCACTGTCCAAAATCGTGAATATACTTCACTTAACCAAATTTCAAACTTCACTACACATTTATTACAAATAAAAATTCGCTATCCAAAAACGCGAATATATCTTCTTTAAATAATCTTCTATTTAAATTTATCACATTCAATCTATTTCGAATTTATAAGCACGTTTATAAATTCTATTTCTCTTTTTAATAACAACTTCGTCTTATAAACCTTCTTTTATCAACTTCTAAATTTAACTTATCAAAATAAGTGACTTTGGGTTTATAAACAACTTTTATAAATTTTAATCCTGTTTATAAAAGCTTCAATACCAAATCAATTTCAATATTGATTTCTAATTTTATTTTCAACGTTTGAATAAAATTTCCATATTGATTTCTCAAAAATTCATTTCTAAATATTAAATCAATTACAGATTGATTTCTAATTTTATTTATCTCTACTAAAATAAATTCCTTTATCTTTTTTTTTTCAAACTATTTAGAAATCCAATTTTAATTAAATTCTTCAATTTAAAAATCACTATTATACGAAATTCATTTATTTAACATCTTCACTTTATCCTGGAATTTATTCAATACGATTATGAAAAATTACTTTTTATACTTTAAAAATTCATTTCTTCAAAATTTCTTCAATTTCAAAAATCGATTCACTTAGAAATTTTCTACTTGAATTTCAAAAATTCAATTTCGTTTATCTTTGGAATCCAATGATGTCAAAACATCCATTCAGCTAAATTTTAGCTTTCAAACAATTTCCAGATATCAATATGATTAATAGCATCACTATAATCATTCACAGATTCATATCACAATAGAAATAAATTCAATCAAAGTGAGGGGTCCAGTTGGATCCCTCCAACCTGTTTTCCTGCATCCAAAGATGTTAGCACAATACCAATTCCGCTCCAGTACGGAATTATCGCGGTATATAGGTTTTTATAAATCCGCTTACTAACGGCGCAATAGGGTCTCATCCGCTATACGAGGCGGGAAATCATCAATCCAATATATACATATGCCAATATGTATATATTGCTATATATATAGATATATCCTATCATATCTAATACCACATCCAAACAGTCAAACAATCAATAACTGCAAAATAAATTTTTCCTTCGAGTGAGAAAATCTCACCTTAGCTTTTAAATTTGGTGATCCATTTCCATTTCGTCTTGTTCCCTTTACGATTTCAACTGTATAAACATTTATACGATTTATTAATATCCGAAATAAATCCGAATAATTCAATTCACCATTTTAAAATTTTAATTCAACTAAATAAATTTTATTTCAAACTAGTGATTTAATTTTTCTAAACAAATTCCCTTTAACAAAATATTTTGTGTCGAAAATAATTAAATTAGCAATTTTAAATAAGTATATTTATTTTTCTCACTTAACCATTTAAATTTTTTAAACTGAAATAAATATTGTAAATAAATCTAACAGACTTCTCATCTGACTGCATTAATTTGAATTAACAAGATCGATACCTTACAATCGACTTTCCTCCAAACTGACTGCCACCAAACTCGACACACGACCCCACTGCCGAACCTGGCCACGAACGACAACTGCTCGCCTCACTGCCTCGACGAACTCCACGACATGACTGCTCCGTGCCTGCCAGATGCAAACAGACGCGAGATCCCCACTTTGTCGACAACGCGATCCCTGAATCACCCACCTCGACCTCGACAGCAACTACGTCGCCGCCATCCTCACGCGTACGCGCGAGCGCCATCATACGCGAGCCTTAGCTTCGATCATCGCCTGCCTTGGCCCCGCGAATGCCATCGCGAAGTCGCGGAAGTCGCCCCCAAACCCTAGCGTGCGCGAGAACCCCAGAGCTGACCCCAACTCGCGGCGTCCATTTGCCTGCTTTCGATCTTCGAATCGAGGTCCATTTTCGTTTTGCACGACTTCGTTTTTGTGAAAGAAAAGGGAAGCCGCGATTTTTTTGATTTTAAGAGGAGAAGGGCTCTCTATTTTTTTATTTGAATTGGGAGGGTTTCGTTCGATAGGTAGATTTCGATTGGGGATGAAGAGGGAGACGCAGCCATTGCTTTTTTTTTTGAACGAACGAAAATGGTTTCTTTTGCGTGATATTAGGCTGAAACAAAGGGGCGTGAATTAAGGCGTGGTTGAGGGGAGAACGTGCTGATGGAGACGTTTGTTTTCTTTTATTTAAAATTAAATTTAAATTTGTTCCAATACAAATTTCAATGCGTTTACATGTCGTATGATCACGTATTTACTCCGAAAAATACGAAATTGGAAATCCAGTAATAATACAATATTACGGACCCAATGGAACTGGTTTCGTCGAATTCCGAGACTGCGCCTCGGACGGCTATTTTTAAATATCGGCTGAACGATAAAATTTTCTAAACTGAACAAATAACTGTAAACTTTAATTCTGAAGCTTCTATTATCTTCAGTGTTATCAATACGAATTTTAAAAACTTTCGAAATATTTTTCTTCGACTTAAAATCGAAGATACAAATTTTTATTCAGCATTCACTAGATTAAATTTTATAATTTAATCGTCAAATTCAAAGTTATATTCGGGATTCAAATTAAATTATCGTTCAAATATTTAAAATTAATTAAATATTCTCAATTTAATTCGTTCAAAATTCTGGGTCGTTACAAACTTCCCCCCTTAAAAGAATTTCGTCCTCGAAATTACAAGTTAGGAAAAAAAGTCCTTAACTCGTCTACTATTTTCAACATCCAATAGTTTTATCAAATTTTTCAAAACAAATCTTTCTACTAAAGAATCGTTATCAATTCTACTAACTTTCCAACTTCAATTATAGGTTTCAAACAACATTGTTTAACTTAACAATTCAAATTTAAGTTTAAATTCAAATTTAAACTTTCAAAAATTTCTCAAAAATTTTCTAACGCCCTAAATTTTCAAAAAATTTCGCCAGCGTCTCCTTTGCGCGGCTAATACGGTACGACTACAAAACGTCCCTACGGACTCTCAGATTTCAAAAAGAAAAAGAAAAAGCCAAGCGGCTAGAGAGAAATCATCAAAAACTCATATTAAAACTCAAATACGTACCTTTTGTCGAGCAATTCAAATTATCTGTGAAATCAAATTCAATTCCTTTATACCTGTATATCCTACTAGCCATAATATCTAGTTATAACATCCAACTATTTTGCAAATTTTATTACAAACTTCTAATATCAACTTCTTATACCATTTCTAGTTTACTATAGAAGTTATATCCATTATCATTCAATTTCACATTTCACATTCATTTGAATTTAATCTACACTTTCAATCTAATTTAGATTCAGTTTACTTCTGAATATTGAATTTCATCAATTATCTTTAGTTCACTTCAAACTAATCTTAAAGCTTCATTTTATTTCATACAATTCAAATTTGTTTCAACATTCAGTTTCAATTTTATTCACTTACAATTGTAAATTCCATTCATTTGAAATTTATTTCTTCTTACTTGAATTTATTTGCAATTCTGAACCATTCTTTTATTTAGTTCACAATTCAAGTTTCAATTTAACTAATTCAACTTCCATTTCTGTATTTCGTGAATTAATAAATTATCAAAGTAGCTTATTCGGATTCAAGTCTCATTTCATTTTCAATTTCAATTCTATCGCTTACAGATTCGAAATGAATCTCAACTTTCAATTTTACTTTCATATGGTATTCCAGAATCTTACCAACATTTCAAAATCATTTGAAAACAATTCAAATTTTCCTTCGAATCTCCAAAACAAAAATCCAAATTTTCCAAACAACTTCCATTTAAAACAATTTGGCAGCAATTCCTCTTTTGGAAACCCGAAAATGAACACCAACGATGCCGCGGTCATCATCGAGTTATTTTCCAGCGACCGAAAAGAGTTTAGAGCTTTTCATCTCTTCAAAATATTTTTCAAAACTTCGAAATTCATTTTCAAATCAAAAAGGATTTAAACTTTCCAAATCCCCAAAATTTTTAAACTCCTTTCAAAACATTTCCAAAAACCTCTCTGGAATTCCGTTTTAAATTATAAGTCACATTTATAGTTTACATTCTTTAATTTCATTTGTATGTGAATTTTATTTCTTAAATCTTTGGTTATTACTTTATTTCTTATTCAATTTCTATATAACAATGATAATATGTCAATGCTATTATTTTATAACAACCAAACATCCATATACTATAGTACTTTATAGAAAATCGCTTCTTTTCTATACAAAAATAGTTTTGGGCAAAATTATTTCATTTACCCTATTTTAAAACAATACTATGTCGTCTTGCCTCGTCTAAGTGTTTAGAAATCCCTATCGATAATATGGCGTCCCACATACCGACCGAAATTCACAAACATCTCAACGGATAAGCAAACACAATATAAAACATTTTTATATTCAAATAACAAATACGCGCTCATATCTATTATTACACTCAACTCATTCTAGAGTACTACTGACTCTATCTCTAATGAGTAACACCCAACAGAGCAGGGTTGTCGCTTAACCATATGCTCTGATACCACTTGTAACATCCCGAAAATTTTCGACTTTCGAAAATTCAACATCGATACTCACTTTATCGACTGCCGATCCATCGAACGCCGGAAACCCGAAAAGTTATGGTTTTAAAAGAAAAAGTAGAAGAAAAGATAAAAGAGAAAGAAAGAAGAACAACAGAACAACATCAGAACAGAAAACAATATCAGAATCTCACATATCGCAGCGGAACAATATATAATAGATAATCACTAGTCTTTTAAAAACAAAGAACTATATCAGTTTATACATACATCAATCAGAGTCAATATACAACAATGGACAGTTATATAAACTTGTCCTCATACAGAATACACAGCGGAATAAATACTATCAGATACCAATACTACGTCTCGTCATCCGTCTTGCTTCCAAAGCTCCAGAATATCCAGAATATCCTGATAACATAACTCTAGGCTGCCCGTGTGGAAATTGGTGGGCACCCAGAGTTTAGAAGGGAACAATAAACTCCGAGTCAGTCATGGTGACTGGTGTGAGATCGTAAAACAGTTATTCTTTAAAACAACAACAGTAAATTTCAAAGTCAATTCGAAATGTTTTTGGGAAAATGAAACTACCATAAGACCTCCCACCACACACACAATGCAAACGCAGAATTGGAGGAGATTTCTTCTTATGATAATCAAAGATGCTTACTACGCAAAATCAAATTCTTTTTGATATTATTATTAGTGCATAGTGTAGAAAACATTTCGAAAGTATAATATTAATCTTAGCCAGCATAGGCATTCCGCACTTATGCCTACTATAGCTACCATCCAAACAGTGGTGACCACCATAAGTGAATGATAGGTTCTACAACTAAAACCGTACAAGTCACGTATTGTTTCTTTGGATTTCCAACAAATGGTCAGGCTAAGGAACTTCCTATCCACGATGGGTACGTCCCTGGAATAGACGACCTGAGAAATAACCTAACATTACGGTTAGATCTCTGCCAACACAAGGCCGGGTTACCTCTGCAAAAATAGGTAACTACTGACACGCGTATGCCATCCCCCGATCGTCACCGATCTTCCCGAGGATCCCCGATTCGCAACAAACCACATAGATAATAATAATGCAGTAACCACAGAGGTTAAGTATCTGGGCTCCATACCATGATACCACCTTTATCCAGAAGGAATGACATACACTAAGGGGCGCTACTCCCTAGAACCTTGCTGCATCCTTCCTGTTTCGACCATTTCCGGGGTGTGAGGCTCGACGAAGTCTCGTCCACAAAGCTACGCTTTCTCAAAAAGCCCTGCTTCGGGTCAAACAAAATGATCAACCTATGATCACAAAGATATAAGATCAAATAAATGATCATATCGCAAATGATCAAACACTGACCATTTCACAGCAACACTCAGTATGCCACGTTACCAAATTGGGATATTGTAACGACCCGCAAATTTTAGTCGTTTTATTTATTTAATCAAATGAATTTTTGTGAAATTTTTAAACGATAAAATTTTGAAATATAAATTTGATATTTGGAATGCGTCTAATTAAACATAGCAACTGGTAAATTTTCGTCCGAAAATATGAAAATTTATTTCGCGCGTAAATTTACTTCAATTTAATCAGTTAAAATTGATGATAATAAAATGTTTTCCAAACCTAAATATTTTTACATGGAAAATTTGTAAATCATCTTCTGAGTGAGACGTCATCTTTCGTTTCGTCAAATTTGGACTTCTGTTTCTCCGTTTATCTTAATTCGGTTAGAATAGCAGCATTTCTGGTACCGGTTATCGACTTTTGATCGGATAACCGTACCACTGATATCTGTGTACCGTTTTGATCGTATCGTCGTGCTGATCCCAGCGGTATATTTATTTCTTTGTTTTGAGATCCGGTACGTGTCGGAACGAATAAACTGTCCAACGTAACGGTACCAAAATTTCTGACTTTACTCCTTCCTTCAGTTTAAATTTTAGCGTGCTCCTACATTTAAGCCTCTGAACAATTCAACCTATTTCTATTCCTACCCTACCGTTTCTTTTGAATTTTATTCGCATCATTTTTACGTGCATTCATTTTTCATTTGTGAGCTGTCCTCTTCCTTTCCCTTTATATCTTTGCCTCTACATCTCTTTCCAATTTCTTCCCAGATCTGCACCTTTAACCCGAAGCAACCTCCTCACAACCGTTAACAGCTCCTCTCTGCCTCTTGCCCCTACCAAACCCAAAGCACTCACCCCTATAACCCGAAGCCCACACCCCATGACCCGAGGCAAGCCCCTCCGACCAAACAATGGCCGCAACGCCATCACCCCGTCCCACATCTGGCCACCATCTTCGCTTCCCTCCACGCGGCGACTTGAACTACCAACCTCAGCCGTTCACCGCATGTAGCCACCACAGCTTGCCCATTCTTCCGCCTCTGCCTTGAACGCCAAGCTCTCCCCTCCGCCTAGCTCTACAACCGAACCCCAAGCTTTGCACCTACCTGGATCCGCCCATCGCCGTGACTGACCACCCAGTCATCAACCAACAGCCAGCCGACATTTGCTCTACCACCCCATAGCCTGTCTCGGCCTCCACTAAGCAGTGCGTTCCTCATCACCTACATCTACATCTCCGCCCTCTGTATCTCACGCACCCAGCTCCTACCCACCTCCTCTCTTTTCCCCTGCAAACTACCTCCTCTTCTCCCCATCGGCCAACCTCTCCACCCTAGCCGAGAGAACCTTGTCACTAGCAGCACCCAAGCTGAGCCTCGTCACAACCCTCGTCTCCTCGCTCTGCCCATTAGCCTTCGCTTTGTTCCTCCCGGATCCGAGCCTCATCTCTTATATACGAAGGTATATATATATATATTCATGTTTGTTTATATATACGTGTGTGTGTGTATATATACGTATATATTTGTGATATTTTGTGATATACGTATATACTAATGCTCAACTTATAAATAAATAAGCCTGTTGTTTATTTTGTGATATATACGTAGCTATATATATAATGTCAGAAAATATTATGGTTATGTAAGTTTCGTGTATATAGTTTGGTATACATATATATAATATTTATTTTATCTGTTAATGTACATATAGGTTTATGAAAGTATATGTATAAATGAGTTCTGTTTACATATATAGTATATAGGTGATGTTGCAGTATATAACCTGTTTATATAATCAGATTTGGTCATAGTATATGATCGGTTTTGATTTATGTATAAGCTTATATATATTTATCTAAATTTGAATGTATGTTAATACCTTAAAATAGAGTTTAAAATAACTTTACATATTCACATACAGTGATAAGAATTTTGTTATATATATATGGAGAGTATATTATAATAGGTTCAAAGTGTTATAATGTACAATGTTGTATATACATTAGTATATATATATATCTATATATTTTTCTGTTGGGTTTTAACGTATTTGTTTATAATAGTTTTATATATTACAGCATTTACATAATAAGTTTTAATAAGGTTACTGTATATACTATATAAATTAGTAAAATATATGGTATTAGTTTTATAATATCAGTAAAGTGTATGCATAGTTTATATGCTGTAAGCGGCTGCTTTCCAATTCTATTCAACTAAATTTTATAATAATATCTTTAACATTTTTGCTTTCCATATTTTTGAGTTAAAAATGTGAATTAGTGTACAAGCATACTTAAATAACTATAATGGCAAAATTTGCTACTTTTTATATAGTGTAAAGTATTATATATGCGTGTTTAATAAATTTGACTTTAGCGGTATACATATATAGATTTTGATATATATATGTAATTGATATTTACAAGCTTAAATGATATATTGTATACATAAAAGTTTATATATTCTATTATATATATATATATATATATATATTTCAGTTTATATCAAAAACTGATTTGATTTGTTTTCATCGACTCCTTTTCAGCTTTGTCCGTCCAACTTCGTGCCAATCTAGCTTTGATTTGGGGTTTGTGTTTGGATTCGTAACTCATCTCATCCTGTTCGTCTCTAACCACGGAAGGTGAGAAATCACTCACGATTAATGTTCTTATATTTATTAGATTTAATTTCGATTGGAACGTCAATTGAAATATGCTGATGTTAGTTGTTCACATTGTTATATATATATATGTCATTAACTGTATCTGTTCACCTGTGACATCCGACACCATTATCTGTTATTTATACTGATGATATATGCCTGTTATTGTTGTTATTTTATTTTCATATCTGTTATCACTCTGCAAGTTCCCTGTTAGTATAGAATCACTATGGGTTGAAATGATACATACCCGAACGATCTGTAGAATAGGAGAAAATCGTTATGGGTTGAAATGATAAACCCAAGCGATTTTCATTGAATTGAATTTGGGATTTCGGGTTGAAAAGATATATACCCGAATATGTTTTAAATTGCGGATTGAAATGATAAATATCCGTATCACTTGACCATAGGATAGAAAATTATATACAGACACCGTTGGTCTATATATAAACGTTTTGAAAATGATATCTATGGTTTTGAAAAGAAATATATGGTTTTGATTAATATTGATTTTAAAGATTTATTAAAGTTGATTTAATAAAGTTGATAAATAATATGTTTAAGTATTTAATATCTATATTTTTAAATATAGAATTTGTAATGATTTGAAATTGATTGAAATTGTATTTATTTAAGAATTATACTTAAATAAGTCTGATTTGAAATGTATTAAATTTGAAATTTAAAGAAGTGATTTACAACTTGAAATTTGAAAGGATGACTTAAATGGATATTTCAAACGTATAAATATTTAAATGAGATCTTTTGTTTATTTAAATTGTAAATTGAAATTGTATTTAGATGTTATGGAAATGATTAAGTTAATATTTCAAAACTAAATAATTGTAAAGTGAATTTGATATGTATATAAATTTATCGAATTTAGTTTTGAAATGATGAATATTTAAAGCTTTGAAATATATTAAAATTGAAATGACTTATTTTATGGTTCAGATATGTATTTGAAATCGATAAATTGAAATGGTATATTTAGAAGCTGAATCGAGTTGAAACTAATGATTTGAGATTTGATTAAATTAAATTTTTGGAATTCGAGTTAAATTGAATCGATTTCTGAAATTTGAGGAAACTAATTTATTTTATAACGAAATTTTATTTTCTAAACTGTTTAAAAAGGAAAGTGTTATGATTGCCAAAATACTGTGATTTCCAGACTATGATTTCGAAAGCACTATAACTTTGGAAAGTAATATGATTTTGAAAATGGATATATTTGAAGTGAAAATGATATCTTATTAAATTGGGTTTTGAAATGATAATGATATTTTGGTTTTGAAGTATAAACTATTTTGAAATGACCACGGTGTTATAATAACGATTGGTTGGCAAAGAGACCGGGATCGGATATGGACATACTCTCTGTCGATACCGAAAACCACTTTGACAACCGTGTACGCGGTGGAGATTCCAGAATGAAGTAGGATGGTGGCGACGTTCTTAAGGTATGTTACGTGGACCCAACTCCCGTGAGTTGGCAATAAGGTGGCTAAAACAGGAGCGATCTCGGACCAGTGAGGTAGCACCTCTTCTCGGACGCATTTCTTCGATATTATACTCTTACTTGTGATTTGACTAGATGGCCATCCTCCGATTGGGAATGTTGTTCGAGGTGGAACGGTAGTGGCTGCTATGCGTATCCATCAGTCCGTGTGCGTAATTGGTATATCTACCCTGGCATTGCCTAGTTGTGCCGTGTCACCTACCATACCGAGCCTTTACTACGATTATGATTTTAAGATCCGACCGCGTTAAGGTTCTCCATCCCCTTAACGCTATTTTCCGATATGATTATACTTTACTTATTTAGACACTATTATAATAGCGAATATTACTACATAGTAAATAGTTTAACGGATTCTTAGGGGATGGTTATCCCAAACATCCTTTAAGTTACTTGTATTTTAGTTGATATTTCACTTGAGTTGGATTTATTTATATAAGAATGTTAATCCTGACTCGAGTGTTTTGTGTTTTGCTTTACGCTCGGGTCAGACTGAGTGATACAGCATTTGAGACTCACCTTTGGAGTTGGAGCTTCGCTTGGAGATCCAGCTATCTATCGATCCTGCTTTCAGTTATTCCGTTGATTCCAGTGATGTATTCAGATCTGGTATTTGATTATTGTATTGAGACATCTATTGTATTCGAGACCTCTATTGTATCTTGTTTAACTCTGTTATATACATATAGTAGCTTCATGAACTACTATCCTTTTGTTTCCGCTGCATTATTGTTATATTACTCTGTGTCTGTGATCTGTAATTATTTTATTTACTGTATATGCTGAGTTTTGCTAAATTTTATTTACAACGCGGTATTTTGAGCAATTCAACTCCGGCATGAGTGTCTACCTATACACTTATAATGGATGCGAATGGTCCAAAAATACTGGGTCGTTACATGTGGTATCAGAGCTCTGGTTTTAGGCAAAACTCAGCATATGAAGTAAATTCGATTACAAAATCACTTTCGTTCGAGCTTGAATTCCTTCTTCTTTAACTCGGTTCCTTTGAATTTTGGGACGTTCACTTCGGTTCCAAAGTCCATTCGTGTCTCCCCTATTCGTGTCTTTTGATTCTGGAGTATCCCATAACTCCACTTCGAATGATCTCTATAATAAATCGGCGGTCTCGCCAATCTTCGAATAATTGTACTGGGGTGAAACTCCTTTATAATCGGTATTGATTCACCGGAGATTTCTGTATCCTCGGTTTACGATGCTGCTATCTTATGCTATACCCGAATTCTACCTCTGGTAATCGAATGTCGATTTGCTTCAGAATTCTACATCGATCTTATCTATGAAGTCACGGTTGACCCGGGTTAAGGTTGCCCGCGATTTATACAGCTTTACCCATCTTCCTGTTTGAAATGCAATCATCTAACCTTCGTTTCGAGCTTATCTATTTTAGATTAGAATTCTCTTTGATTTGAGTCCCTCTATATTTGGATCTCTATCCTTGTGTTGGAATCCAATTCTGAAATCATCGTGTGAGGGAGTGTATTTGCAATTAATATAAAATAGTTTATGTTTATAGTGTGTTGTTTGAGTTGTTGATGTTGGTTTGGATTTTCGATCGATTCGTCTGATCAACGCTATCGATAGGATTTCCAAAACACTTGAATAGAGCAAACTGACACAATAAAATTTTCAAATCTGATGAATGAAATAAATTTATATGATTATATTTTTGAGATATAAGAAAAATTTTCTGGAATTAAAAGTTAAATAATTTGGTTGTTGAAATGATAATATTTGATTATCATTTTATTGTTTTGTAAGTCTTTGACTATTGCAAAATGATAACTATTTGAATTTATTTGGAATTGAAATGAATTTAAATCAAAGATTTAAGAATTAAATTTCTGGTGATTTCAAACTTTGTTTTAAAGTCCTAAAATGTATATTATGTAAAGTATTTTCGAATAAAATGGTTTTCAAAGAATTTTAAATGTTTAAATCAGTGCTCTTCTCTTTGTCGCTGGAAAATAATTTCGGTGATGACGGCCGCATCATCGACATTCATTTTCGAGTTTCGAAGAGGAGAAACCATTCTGTAGCTTTGCTACGGTTTTGTTTTGAAAAAAAAATATATATTCGATTTGAATTTCTTCAGTATAATTTGATGTGTGTATATATATATATATAAGTATCTGATTTTAAAAATTAAATTTGATTTGATATAAAAATATTATATATATCTCTAAATTGTTTGAAGTAAATCGGAGATTTAAATTCTTAAATTTTTGATTAAAAATGATTTCAATTATAAACTAAAGTCAAATTCTTGGATAAATAGTTAACGGGAAATAACTGAATTTGTAAAATCTTATTTGTATAATACTCAATTACATCTCAACATAACTTACCTAAAATTTTCAGAAGTTAAAAATGTAATTGGATAATATACAATATAAAATGAATTTATAAGTAAAATTTGAGTGGTTATAATAAATGTTATACACTTAAAATTTAGTTATAAATATCAATTGAAATAAATAGAATTATAAGTTAAGTGGATAATAAGATGAGACAAATAAATTTGTTTGGAAGGAATTAATAAATTGAAATTTGATTAAAGTATGGAAATACCTTGAATTTAAAATCAATTATTGAATATAAATTGATTTAAACTGAAATTTATATGGTTTAAATTAATTTATATGGTTTAAAATATATGTGATAGGACATATTAAGTTGAATAAATTTATTAATAATTTGGAATAAAAGAATTAAATTTGTTGAATAAAATATGAGTATAATAAATGATTATACAAATTGATGACTTAGAAATTGTTAATTGAGGATGACTAGACATAAGGTAATGAATTCAGAAATAGGTGAATTGATTTAACTTAAGTGAACTCGGTGGATTAAATCAAATTGTTAAATATTAATTAGTTAATTTGAAATTATATGGTTTAAATTAATAGTCTTATCTTGTCTTTTAATCTATTTTTCTGTTGGTTGCCTCTACTCTCCTACCTCCTTCCTTTTCGGGGACGAAAAGTTTTGAGTGGGGGAGAGTGTAACGACCCGCAAATTTTAGTCGTTTTATTTATTTAATCAAATGAATTTTTGTGAAATTTTTAAACGATAAAATTTTGAAATATAAATTTGATATTTGGAATGCGTCTAATTAAACATAGCAACTGGTAAATTTTCGTCCGAAAATATGAAAATTTATTTCGCGCGTAAATTTACTTCAATTTAATCAGTTAAAATTGATGATAATAAAATGTTTTCCAAACCTAAATATTTTTACATGGAAAATTTGTAAATCATCTTCTGAGTGAGACGTCATCTTTCGTTTCGTCAAATTTGGACTTCTGTTGCTCCGTTTATCTTAATTCGGTTAGAATAGCAGCATTTCTGGTACCGGTTATCGACTTTTGATCGGATAACCGTACCACTGATATCTGTGTACCGTTTTGATCGTATCGTCGTGCTGATCCCAGCGGTATATTTATTTCTTTGTTTTGAGATCCGGTACGTGTCGGAACGAATAAACTGTCCAACGTAACGGTACCAAAATTTCTGACTTTACTCCTTCCTTCAGTTTAAATTTTAGCGTGCTCCTACATTTAAGCCTCTGAACAATTCAACCTATTTCTATTCCTACCCTACCGTTTCTTTTGAATTTTATTCGCATCATTTTTACGTGCATTCATTTTTCATTTGTGAGCTGTCCTCTTCCTTTCCCTTTATATCTTTGCCTCTACATCTCTTTCCAATTTCTTCCCAGATCTGCACCTTTAACCCGAAGCAACCTCCTCACAACCGTTAACAGCTCCTCTCTGCCTCTCGCCCCTACCAAACCCAAAGCACTCACCCCTATAACCCGAAGCGCACACCCCATGACCCGAGGCAAGCCCCTCCGACCAAACAATGGCCGCAACGCCATCACCCCGTCCCACATCTGGCCACCATCTTCGCTTCCCTCCACGCGGCGACTTGAACTACCAACCTCAGCCGTTCACCGCATGTAGCCACCACAGCTTGCCCATTCTTCCGCCTCTGCCTTGAACGCCAAGCTCTCCCCTCCGCCTAGCTCTACAACCGAACCCCAAGCTTTGCACCTACCTGGATCCGCCCATCGCCGTGACTGACCACCCAGTCATCAACCAACAGCCAGCCGACATTTGCTCTACCACCCCATAGCCTGTCTCGGCCTCCACTAAGCAGTGCGTTCCTCATCACCTCCATCTACATCTCCGCCCTCTGTATCTCACGCACCCAGCTCCTACCCACCTCCTCTCTTTTCCCCTGCAAACTACCTCCTCTTCTCCCCATCGGCCAACCTCTCCACCCTAGCCGAGAGAACCTTGTCACTAGCAGCACCCAAGCTGAGCCTCGTCACAACCCTCGTCTCCTCGCTCTGCCCATTAGCCTTCGCTTTGTTCCTCCCGGATCCGAGCCTCATCTCTTATATACGAAGGTATATATATATATATATTCATGTTTGTTTATATATACGTGTGTGTGTGTATATATACGTATATATTTGTGATATTTTGTGATATACGTATATACTAATGCTCAACTTATAAATAAATAAGCCTGTTGTTTATTTTGTGATATATACGTAGCTATATATATAATGTCAGAAAATATTATGGTTATGTAAGTTTCGTGTATATAGTTTGGTATACATATATATAATATTTATTTTATCTGTTAATGTACATATAGGTTTATGAAAGTATATGTATAAATGAGTTCTGTTTACATATATAGTATATAGGTGATGTTGCAGTATATAACCTGTTTATATAATCAGATTTGGTCATAGTATATGATCGGTTTTGATTTATGTATAAGCTTATATATATTTATCTAAATTTGAATGTATGTTAATACCTTAAAATAGAGTTTAAAATAACTTTACATATTCACATACAGTGATAAGAATTTTGTTATATATATATGGAGAGTATATTATAATAGGTTCAAAGTGTTATAATGTACAATGTTGTATATACATTAGTATATATATATATCTATATATTTTTCTGTTGGGTTTTAACGTATTTGTTTATAATAGTTTTATATATTACAGCATTTACATAATAAGTTTTAATAAGGTTACTGTATATACTATATAAATTAGTAAAATATATGGTATTAGTTTTATAATATCAGTAAAGTGTATGCATAGTTTATATGCTGTAAGCGGCTGCTTTCCAATTCTATTCAACTAAATTTTATAATAATATCTTTAACATTTTTGCTTTCCATATTTTTGAGTTAAAAATGTGAATTAGTGTACAAGCATACTTAAATAACTATAATGGCAAAATTTGCTACTTTTTATATAGTGTAAAGTATTATATATGCGTGTTTAATAAATTTGACTTTAGCGGTATACATATATAGATTTTGATATATATATGTAATTGATATTTACAAGCTTAAATGATATATTGTATACATAAAAGTTTATATATTCTATTATATATATATATATATATTTCAGTTTATATCAAAAACTGATTTGATTTGTTTTCATCGACTCCTTTTCAGCTTTGTCCGTCCAACTTCGTGCCAATCTAGCTTTGATTTGGGGTTTGTGTTTGGATTCGTAACTCATCTCATCCTGTTCGTCTCTAACCACGGAAGGTGAGAAATCACTCACGATTAATGTTCTTATATTTATTAGATTTAATTTCGATTGGAACGTCAATTGAAATATGCTGATGTTAGTTGTTCACATTGTTATATATATATATGTCATTAACTGTATCTGTTCACCTGTGACATCCGACACCATTATCTGTTATTTATACTGATGATATATGCCTGTTATTGTTGTTATTTTATTTTCATATCTGTTATCACTCTGCAAGTTCCCTGTTAGTATAGAATCACTATGGGTTGAAATGATACATACCCGAACGATCTGTAGAATAGGAGAAAATCGTTATGGGTTGAAATGATAAACCCAAGCGATTTTCATTGAATTGAATTTGGGATTTCGGGTTGAAAAGATATATACCCGAATATGTTTTAAATTGCGGATTGAAATGATAAATATCCGTATCACTTGACCATAGGATAGAAAATTATATACAGACACCGTTGGTCTATATATAAACGTTTTGAAAATGATATCTATGGTTTTGAAAAGAAATATATGGTTTTGATTAATATTGATTTTAAAGATTTATTAAAGTTGATTTAATAAAGTTGATAAATAATATGTTTAAGTATTTAATATCTATATTTTTAAATATAGAATTTGTAATGATTTGAAATTGATTGAAATTGTATTTATTTAAGAATTATACTTAAATAAGTCTGATTTGAAATGTATTAAATTTGAAATTTAAAGAAGTGATTTACAACTTGAAATTTGAAAGGATGACTTAAATGGATATTTCAAACGTATAAATATTTAAATGAGATCTTTTGTTTATTTAAATTGTAAATTGAAATTGTATTTAGATGTTATGGAAATGATTAAGTTAATATTTCAAAACTAAATAATTGTAAAGTGAATTTGATATGTATATAAATTTATCGAATTTAGTTTTGAAATGATGAATATTTAAAGCTTTGAAATATATTAAAATTGAAATGACTTATTTTATGGTTCAGATATGTATTTGAAATCGATAAATTGAAATGGTATATTTAGAAGCTGAATCGAGTTGAAACTAATGATTTGAGATTTGATTAAATTAAATTTTTGGAATTCGAGTTAAATTGAATCGATTTGTGAAATTTGAGGAAACTAATTTATTTTATAACGAAATTTTATTTTCTAAACTGTTTAAAAAGGAAAGTGTTATGATTGCCAAAATACTGTGATTTCCAGACTATGATTTCGAAAGCACTATAACTTTGGAAAGTAATATGATTTTGAAAATGGATATATTTGAAGTGAAAATGATATCTTATTAAATTGGGTTTTGAAATGATAATGATATTTTGGTTTTGAAGTATAAACTATTTTGAAATGACCACGGTGTTATAATAACGATTGGTTGGCAAAGAGACCGGGATCGGATATGGACATACTCTCTGTCGATACCGAAAACCACTTTGACAACCGTGTACGCGGTGGAGATTCCAGAATGAAGTAGGATGGTGGCGACGTTCTTAAGGTATGTTACGTGGACCCAACTCCCGTGAGTTGGCAATAAGGTGGCTAAAACAGGAGCGATCTCGGACCAGTGAGGTAGCACCTCTTCTCGGACGCATTTCTTCGATATTATACTCTTACTTGTGATTTGACTAGATGGCCATCCTCCGATTGGGAATGTTGTTCGAGGTGGAACGGTAGTGGCTGCTATGCGTATCCATCAGTCCGTGTGCGTAATTGGTATATCTACCCTGGCATTGCCTAGTTGTGCCGTGTCACCTACCATACCGAGCCTTTACTACGATTATGATTTTAAGATCCGACCGCGTTAAGGTTCTCCATCCCCTTAACGCTATTTTCCGATATGATTATACTTTACTTATTTAGACACTATTATAATAGCGAATATTACTACATAGTAAATAGTTTAACGGATCCTTAGGGGATGGTTATCCCAAACATCCTTTAAGTTACTTGTATTTTAGTTGATATTTCACTTGAGTTGGATTTATTTATATAAGAATGTTAATCCTGACTCGAGTGTTTTGTGTTTTGCTTTACGCTCGGGTCAGACTGAGTGATACAGCATTTGAGACTCACCTTTGGAGTTGGAGCTTCGCTTGGAGATCCAGCTATCTATCGATCCTGCTTTCAGTTATTCCGTTGATTCCAGTGATGTATTCAGATCTGGTATTTGATTATTGTATTGAGACATCTATTGTATTCGAGACCTCTATTGTATCTTGTTTAACTCTGTTATATACATATAGTAGCTTCATGAACTACTATCCTTTTGTTTCCGCTGCATTATTGTTATATTACTCTGTGTCTGTGATCTGTAATTATTTTATTTACTGTATATGCTGAGTTTTGCCAAATTTTATTTACAACGCGGTATTTTGAGCAATTCAACTCCGGCATGAGTGTCTACCTATACACTTATAATGGATGCGAATGGTCCAAAAATACTGGGTCGTTACAGATATATCGCTGATAAATTTCAACTACATAACCTCCGAGCTCGTACGTCTCAGAGAAGGGTGTTAAGCTAAGAGAATAAATTCTCCGCCACCAACAGAAATGTATTTGAAAGAAATCAGCTTTATATCTCAAATTGTAACGTCAGACACACAATCCATACAAGTCTGTTCCGGGATCGAACAGAACCGAAGGCACTTCTCACGAAGCCCTTGCATTTCCGGATAATTTTCAATCACGTCAGGACTTCCCGTCACTAAGGGTGATAAAACCTCTAAATCGAAGATCAGTCGATGTAGAGTAACTCGACGGTAATCCTTCCGTTTTCAAAAATATCCGGTCTTCAACACCGGTCTTCAAATGCGATTCATAACGACGTATCACATATTCGGAATGGGTTATACGACCCCATGGTCTTTTCCCGGCTAACCCGAATAGTGAGCGATTATTCAAAAATAAGTGTGGCATTCAAATTCATCCAATTCACAACAAATACCTATCTAAAGGTAATTATTGATAGTCGGTTATTTAACTATCAATAAAGATGCGCAACATCATCAGATTCCAAATAATTTTCCAAATTATTTAATCTTCCAAAATATCTTTATTAGATATAAAATTTCCACACTTCAAAAATAAATCAATGTTTATTTTTTTCTAAACAGTTTCCCTTTCCTTTATAAATTCCATATTGAATTTACATTTTTCGAATACCTACTAATATTCGATTTTCAATCGTTTTCAAATATTCAATTTCGATTTATCTTCAAGAAGATAAAATCTCAAAACGTTTCACTTCATTTTGGAAAACATTCCATACTTATTTAATAATAAGTGTTTCACAAATCTTTTATTTTCAACATTTGAAAATACTCGATATACTTAAATCAAATTAAGTATATATTTCATTCTTTAAGGAAATATATTTTCTATAATAACATCAATTTGAGTCAAAACGAATGTTACGTAAAACATCGTTACGACGACTCAAAATCACTAGTATAGGGATTCGAAATTTAGATAGATATATAAATCCCAATACTACATAAAAAATATTCCCTTTCGGAAATCATTTACTATAACAACAGTGTTATAGTCTACCATTTCCTTATTTTTCTCGAAAACGTCTATTTCAACAATGAATGTTGAAATCTATGTATTCGATACTTAACACGTTTTTAAAACATCTTTTAAAACAGTTACTTCATTTTTATAATATCGCTTTCCCAAAACCATATCCATTTTACTTCAAAAATATATTCACTGTCCAAAATCGTGAATATACTTCACTTAACCAAATTTCAAACTTCACTACACATTTATTACAAATAAAAATTCGCTATCCAAAAACGCGAATATATCTTCTTTAAATAATCTTCTATTTAAATTTATCACATTCAATCTATTTCGAATTTATAAGCACGTTTATAAATTCTATTTCTCTTTTTAATAACAACTTCGTCTTATAAACCTTCTTTTATCAACTTCTAAATTTAACTTATCAAAATAAGTGACTTTGGGTTTATAAACAACTTTTATAAATTTTAATCCTGTTTATAAAAGCTTCAATACCAAATCAATTTCAATATTGATTTCTTATTTTATTTTCAACGTTTGAATAAAATTTCCATATTGATTTCTCAAAAATTCATTTCTAAATATTAAATCAATTACAGATTGATTTCTAATTTTATTTATCTCTACTAAAATAAATTCCTTTATCTTTTTTTTTTCAAACTATTTAGAAATCCAATTTTAATTAAATTCTTCAATTTAAAAATCACTATTATACGAAATTCATTTATTTAACATCTTCACTTTATCCTGGAATTTATTCAATACGATTATGAAAAATTACTTTTTATACTTTAAAAATTCATTTCTTCAAAATTTCTTCAATTTCAAAAATCGATTCACTTAGAAATTTTCTACTTGAATTTCAAAAATTCAATTTCGTTTATCTTTGGAATCCAATGATGTCAAAACATCCATTCAGCTAAATTTTAGCTTTCAAACAATTTCCAGATATCAATATGATTAATAGCATCACTATAATCATTCACAGATTCATATCACAATAGAAATAAATTCAATCAAAGTGAGGGGTCCAGTTGGATCCCTCCAACCTGTTTTCCTGCATCCAAAGATGTTAGCACAATACCAATTCCGCTCCAGTACGGAATTATCGCGGTATATAGGTTTTTATAAATCCGCTTACTAACGGCGCAATAGGGTCTCATCCGCTATACGAGGCGGGAAATCATCAATCCAATATATACATATGCCAATATGTATATATTGCTATATATATAGATATATCCTATCATATCTAATACCACATCCAAACAGTCAAACAATCAATAACTGCAAAATAAATTTTTCCTTCGAGTGAGAAAATCTCACCTTAGCTTTTAAATTTGGTGATCCATTTCCATTTCGTCTTGTTCCCTTTACGATTTCAACTGTATAAACATTTATACGATTTATTAATATCCGAAATAAATCCGAATAATTCAATTCACCATTTTAAAATTTTAATTCAACTAAATAAATTTTATTTCAAACTAGTGATTTAATTTTTCTAAACAAATTCCCTTTAACAAAATATTTTGTGTCGAAAATAATTAAATTAGCAATTTTAAATAAGTATATTTATTTTTCTCACTTAACCATTTAAATTTTTTAAACTGAAATAAATATTGTAAATAAATCTAACAGACTTCTCATCTGACTGCATTAATTTGAATTAACAAGATCGATACCTTACAATCGACTTTCCTCCAAACTGACTGCCACCAAACTCGACACACGACCCCACTGCCGAACCTGGCCACGAACGACAACTGCTCGCCTCACTGCCTCGACGAACTCCACGACATGACTGCTCCGTGCCTGCCAGATGCAAACAGACGCGAGATCCCCACTTTGTCGACAACGCGATCCCTGAATCACCCACCTCGACCTCGACAGCAACTACGTCGCCGCCATCCTCACGCGTACGCGCGAGCGCCATCATACGCGAGCCTTAGCTTCGATCATCGCCTGCCTTGGCCCCGCGAATGCCATCGCGAAGTCGCGGAAGTCGCCCCCAAACCCTAGCGTGCGCGAGAACCCCAGAGCTGACCCCAACTCGCGGCGTCCATTTGCCTGCTTTCGATCTTCGAATCGAGGTCCATTTTCGTTTTGCACGACTTCGTTTTTGTGAAAGAAAAGGGAAGCCGCGATTTTTTTGATTTTAAGAGGAGAAGGGCTCTCGATTTTTTTATTTGAATTGGGAGGGTTTCGTTCGATAGGTAGATTTCGATTGGGGATGAAGAGGGAGACGCAGCCATTGCTTTTTTTTTTGAACGAACGAAAATGGTTTCTTTTGCGTGATATTAGGCTGAAACAAAGGGGCGTGAATTAAGGCGTGGTTGAGGGGAGAACGTGCTGATGGAGACGTTTGTTTTCTTTTATTTAAAATTAAATTTAAATTTGTTCCAATACAAATTTCAATGCGTTTACATGTCGTATGATCACGTATTTACTCCGAAAAATACGAAATTGGAAATCCAGTAATAATACAATATTACGGACCCAATGGAACTGGTTTCGTCGAATTCCGAGACTGCGCCTCGGACGGCTATTTTTAAATATCGGCTGAACGATAAAATTTTCTAAACTGAACAAATAACTGTAAACTTTAATTCTGAAGCTTCTATTATCTTCAGTGTTATCAATACGAATTTTAAAAACTTTCGAAATATTTTTCTTCGACTTAAAATCGAAGATACAAATTTTTATTCAGCATTCACTAGATTAAATTTTATAATTTAATCGTCAAATTCAAAGTTATATTCGGGATTCAAATTAAATTATCGTTCAAATATTTAAAATTAATTAAATATTCTCAATTTAATTCGTTCAAAATTCTGGGTCGTTACACCATGCGTGCACAGAGGTGTGCATTGTCATTTTTCATGCACAGGAATGGTATTTGGGGGAGAAGATGTAGGAATAATGGAGAGGGGTATTGTTGTAATTTACATCAATTAATTTAATTTTAATTTGAAATTGTCGATAACTTCTAAAATCATATCTTGCTCATACGAGGTCGGATTCGGACGTCGTTTTTTGCATTGGACTCAGATCTTCAAGATCTTCATGATGGAATTGGTTTGATTAGATTTGGAGCAAGTAAAAATTTAGACTAAAATCAAATGGTCGTTCGGTTTTAGTCCGAAATCGGGACGATTCGGCGAAAACGGAAATTAATGTGAGTTTAGCTTACATTTAATTTTATTATATCATAACAATGATATCATGAATGTTTGCTGATTGTTTGGATGTTGGATAAATTGTTTGATTACTTGTTTGGTTGAATTTCCATAAGGAAAACAGATGACATATTAAATTGATCGTTGTAAACCCATATGATTATCAATATTATCCATAACCATTGTTTTGCAAGAAAAATCTATAGAGAGACCCAAAGAGGGTTTCTCGTCAATAAATTATTTATTTAATCCGTTTGCTGTTATTGGTAGTTAATTTACATTAATTTCTGATATTCCATTTAATAGTTTTAAATGTCATTATAGCGATTTTTGCTATACCGTCGTTTATTAAATTTCATCCCCAAAAACCCTATCGTATGAACTTGAGCTTGTGTTTCTGCTAAAAAGATATTGAAAATTTATTAATTGTTTTGATTAATGATAATTTAATTAATTAATCATTTTAATTAGTTAATTTGAGATTAATTAACCAATTTAATAAATGATGTTTAAAATTGGTTTATCTTTAGATTTAATTAATCATTTTTGCTAATGATGTTTTATACTTCATTAATCGCTTTAATAATGATTATTTGAGTTAAATTAATTATTTTAATGATGATAATGGAGTTTAATTTATTTATTTAAATTAATTAATTATTTGAATTAATGATGATGGAATTAAATTAATTATTTTAATTTATGATAATTGAAATTAATAATCGTTTTAATTAATGATATTTAAAAATAATAAATCATTTTAAATAATGATAAATGAATTAATCATGTAATTAATGATTGTTTTAAATTTAATTAATTGTTTTAACTATTAATATTTGGATTTTAGTTAAATCATTTTAATTTATGACGTATTTAGTTGAATGAATTCTTTTAACAAATAATGTCCTAATTAATAATTGTAACTATGAGGATTTAAATTTAATTAATCCGGTTGTATTATGATTATTTAAATTTAATTAATTGTTTTAATTAATGGAATTTAAAATTACTTATTATTTTAATTAATGATGTTTGAGATTAATTATTCATTTAATTAATGATTATTTGAATGTAATAAACCTTTTTAATTAATGATAATTAAAATTCAATTAATTGATTTAATAAAAGTGATTAAAGTAAATTAACTAATATAATAAAATTTCTTTAATAAGCCGATTTAAAATTAACAAACTAATTTAATAAAGATTTTTAAAGTTGATTTACCTTGTTATAAAAGTGTTTGGAAATAATTATCTATTTAATTATAGATAATTGATTTGTTTATTTAAAAGAAATTTCAAATGAGATTAATTATCTTTCGAGATAATTAATATGGTTTAAAATTATAAAAAGGAATCGGAACTTGATTATTGGGATGTTAAGTTGGATAATCTTCTGAGTGTTCGGTTTGATGTTGGTTTGGACCTTCGGGGTCGCGCGCTTGGAAAAATTATTCTCTTACTGTTTTAACAATCAAGAACTCATTCAAAAAGTGTTTTACCAAAGTGGAAATATGGAAATCAAGCACAAGTTCAGTTTTTAAAAGCTATAGTTCGATTTTAGTTATAGAACAGTAGTTCCGTAATCGATATCGCTTATGTGGAAACGATCTAGTCATACATTTAACGCTAAATGTTGAGGCTTGGACTCCTTTCTATCTCAAAAGATAAAAATATCGTCAAGGTGATGCCTAGAGGTAACACTACCTCAACTTGCCCGGCTTTATTTTCAACCGAGAAATAGGACTTGTCTGGAATCAACAAGTAGCGGTAAATGTATGAAATTTTATTTCCATATATGATCAATTTTCCTGATAGTTGATTTATTAATTATCGGATTTAGCTTTCTTCATGGTGTACCATCACCTTAAAAACGATTTGTTGCTCAATCGAGCTTTGTTATCCTTTGTTGGAAATGACTAAACCAAAAGCACGAGTGGTGGCTAAGCTATGTGGGGTTGCTCCCATCAAAAGTGTATTTTCACATCTCATATAGTTTGGATTCGGTTGTGCACTTAGATGTGGAAATATTCGGATACTCGGTAAGGTCCAGCGGGGTCCGGCTTGGAGGTTTTCGAGAAGTGTCATGGAGTATACGAGCTTCTCAGGGGTATATTACTAGAACTTCAAGGGGGTGTACCTTCCTAGTCATTTATTGGAAAATTCCCTTTCCATATTTGATTCGTATCTCCGAATCAGTTTTAGCTTTAATTTTCCACGAGCAGAGCCAACTCCTCATCACGGCATTTAAATATTGATTTAGTCCATTCTATCAAGTTGAATTGTTACCTTATTCTATCCACTCTATCAAGTTGGGCGGTTACCTTATTTAGTCCATTCAATCAAGTTGGACTGTTTTCCTTGTTATATCCATTCTGTCCAGTTTGGGTTTTACTCGGTTTATTTCCAGCCTTTCAAGTCTGGTTTAATATTAATTATACCCATTCTTATTTGGATTTGTTTCCTGATATTTATTTCTAATTTTTCCTGTATGGATGTTATTCTTGTGAGGTAAAAACCCATTCCACGTTAGCGGCGTGGTCTCACGGAACTTTTATGATCCCCATTATTCGAGTTATCTCACTTGCTTAGGCACAAAGGTGCTGCATGATAGGGGATTCTCACTTCTTGTTAGGTGGCGAACGAATTACACTTACCCCTACATGTCTTATGGGCTGGTCGTTAGTCGAGAGGCTAGCTGTGGAAGCAAATGAAAGGTACCATTGTAAGCTACGGTGGAGGTGTACCCACTATCGATGGTTGAAAAGCCTAGATCTTTACAATTTGATATCAGAGCGCTAAGTTAAGCGAGAACCTTGGCTTTGGTAGGGTTTGGTTCAATAAAGATAGGGTAAGTGACACCCAAAAATAAGTTTGAGAGTATTATATATATGAGAGCGTATTTGTTAATGTTATAAAAATGTATTATGCTAATTGGTCTATTGAGTTTTTATGAATTCTAGTCGAGACGTGGGACGCCACAGTATCGATAGGGGTTTCTAAGCACTTGACCAATGCCAATGGACATGGTATTGAATTTATGAAAATTTAGAAAATTAAATATTATGCCTAGGATTATATTTTATATATATAAAGGAATAATTTTCAAAAATCTATGTAATTATATAATGCGTTGGTTTAAATGTGATATATGTATTTATTATAACTATTATTTGTTCAGTTATGCTGAATTTAAATAAGAAGCATTAATTGTTGCTTGTTAGTGGTTAATTGTGCTCGGTTTAATTAGAAGCATTTATAGCTTTGGTTTAAAACGAACCCTTTGTGAATTAATTTTAATAATTTGACTAAAAAGGTGTTCGGAGAAAATGTTAGCTTGAAAATTCACCTTTTTATAATGATGGGTTAAGAACTAAACTTTATAAAAAGTTGTAAATGTAGTATAAATGGTAAGATAAAACATTTATATAATAAACATTTGAGAAAATTTGATTATAGTAAAGAAGTAATATGAAATGATTTTTAAATAAAGGAAATTTTATAGAAATTAGTTTGTGAAATGTGTTTAAAAAGAATTTTTGAATCTAAATTCCAAAAATTTTGAAACTAATTTCAAAAGATTTTTGAGAAATGAAATAACGGTACTTTTGAAAGTAATTGAAGATGAAATTATTATGGGAAGTAAAATTTTAAAGGAATGCATTTTCTTTGGGATAATTAGAAGGAAATTGTTTCGATTAGTTTTGTGGTAATCTGAATAATCTTCTAAGTGACGATCAGATGTTTGCTTAGGCAAATTTGTGAAATACTTAATAAATTATTCTTATTATCATTGTGCAATCGAAATGATTTCAAATCCGAATAAAACCAAAGTGAGTTTTTAATAAGTAAATTGTTTGAAGTTATTATACATAAAAAAATGCAATATGCTTCAAAGATAAGTTTTGAAAATTTAAAAGCAGGTAAATTGGGTTAAAGTAAATAAGATGGTTTTGATAAACAGTTTTATTAAAACCATATTATTTGTTTAAACATCTAATTAGTGTAAACTATTGGTTGATTCGGTCAACTAATAATATTATTCATTTTAACACTCTAAAGAGGTTAATAGGTTGACTGGTCATAAGAAACCATAATTTGATTTGATCTCTATTAAGGTCCTTGAAAAAGTAAAATATTTTTTTATGTATTCTCAGGATATAAAAGAATATTATATAAGTAAATAAAGTGGAATAAATTATTATTTGATGTTTATAAAGAAATGACTTTATAAATTATTTTAAACTTAAGTGAGAATTTACGAAATAATGCATAAATAATTTTAGTATTGAATAAAATACTAAGTAAAAATATAAGTGATCTGGAAAATCCTTTTAATACAATTAAGAAACTAATAAATTAAGAGTATAACTTTCCATTTTGTCCAAGTTAGTTTGGGTAATCTTCTAAGCAATAACCAAAGGTGTAACGTCCCGTAAATTTTCGACTTTCGAAAATTCGACATCGATACTCACTTTATCGACTGCCGAGCAATCGAATGCCGGAAACCCGAAATGTTATGGTTTTAAATAAAGAAAAAGGCAGAAGAAGAAGAAGATAGAAGAAAAAGAAAGAAAAACAACAGAACAACATCAGAAAGAACAGCTGAACAATAACAGAATCTCACATATCGCAGCGGAACAACATATAGTAGATAAATGAATATCATTAAAACAAAAGAATTATACCTATTATTACATTACATCACATTTCATACATTATCAGAGTTTTACAACAACAAACAGCGGAAAAGAAATATTACATATATTAGTGATACGCTTTGCCAACCAGCTCGCCTCTTGAGCTCCATAGCACTCCAATATCCAGAATGACCTGATAACCTAACTCTAGACTGCCCGTGTAGAAATTGGTGGGCACCCAGAGTTTAGGAAGGGAACAATAAACTCCAGGTCAGTCATGTGACTGGCGTGAGAACTAAAACAGTTATTTATCTTTGAAAACAAACAATAGGATAATTTTGAAGTCAATTCACAATGCTTTTGAAAATGTAACTACCATAAGACCTCCCACCACACACACAATGCAAACGCAGACTTGGAGGAGATTCCTTCTTATGATAGTCAAAGATGCTTACTATGCAAAATCAAATCATTTTTGATATTATCATTAGTGCATAGTGGAAAACATTTTTCGAAAGTAGAATATAAATCTTAGCCAGCATAGGTACCCATATATTATGCCTGCTATAACTGCCATATTAAATAGCAGATTCTACAACTAAAACCGTACAAATCTCGTATTGTTTCTTTGGATTTCCAACAAACGGTCAGGCCAAGGAACTTCCCATTGCCACATAGGTACGCCTCTGGAAAGACAACCCGAGAACCTAACCGGATCTCTGCCAACACAAGGCCGGGTTACCTCTGCAAAAATAGGTAACTACTGACACGCGTATGCCATCCCCCGATCGTAACCGATCTTCCCGAGGATCCTCGATTTCCAACAACCACATAAGAATAATAATGCAGCAACAACATAGGTTAAGTATCCGGGCTCCATACCATGATACCACCTCTATCCAGAAGGAATGACATACACTAAGGGGCGCTACTCCCTAGAACCTTGTCGCATCCTTCCTGTTTTGACCATTTCCGGGGTGTGAGGTCCGACGAAGTCTCGTCCACAAAGCTACGCTTTATACAAAAGCTATGCTTTGGGTCAACAAATGATCAAAGTAATGATCACAAAGATAAATGATCAAACAAATGATCATATCACAAATGATCAAACAACGATCATTTCACAGCAACACTCAGTATGCCACGTTACCAAATTGGGAATATATCACTAGTAAATTTCAACTACATAACCTCTGAGCTCGTACGTCTCAAAGAAGGGTGTTAAGCTAAGAGAATAAATTCTCCGCCACCAAACATAAATGTATTTGAAAGAAACCAGCTTTATATCTTAATTTGTAACGTCAGACATACAACCATACAAGTCTGTTCCGGGATCGAACAGAACAGAAGGCACTTCTCACGAAGCCCTTGCAAATCCGGATAATTTTCTAATTACGTCCAGACTTCTCGTCACTAAGGGTGATAAAACCTCTATATCGGAGATCAGCCGATGTAGAGTAACTCGACGGTAATCTTTTCATTTTCAAAAATATCCGGTCTTCAACACCGGTCATCAAATGCAATCCATTTCGACGTATCACATATTAGGAATGGGTTATACGACCCAAAGGTCCTTTCCCGGCTAACCCGAATAGTGAGCGCTTATTCAAAAATAAGTGTGGCATTCAAATTCAGTCAATCTCAACAAATACCCATTCAAGGGTAAATATTGATAGTCGGTTATTTAACTATCAATAGAGATGCGCAACATCATCAGATTCCAAAAAATCTTCCAAATTATTTATCTTCCAAAAATATCTTTACAAGATATATATATATATATATATATATATATATATATATATATAATTTTCACACTTCAAAAATAAATCAACGTTTATTTTTAGACAAATTCCCCTTTTCGTTTACAAATTCCATAGTGAATTCATATTTCAAAAATATCTACTGATATACGATTTTCAATCGATTTCAAATATTCATTTTCAATTTATCTTTAAAAAGATAAATTCTTTAAAACGTTCCATCTCATATTGGAAAAGCGCTTCCGTACTTATTTAATAATAAGTAATTCACAAATCATTTATTTTCAACACTTAGAAAATATTCGATATACTTAAATCAAAATTAAGTATATATCTCATTCTTTAAGGAAATCATTCTTTAAACACATTTTATTTGAGTCAAAAACGAATGTTACGTAAAACATTGTTACGACGACTCAAAACCACTAGTATAGGGATTCAAAATTTAGATAGATATGTAAATCCCAATACTATATAAAACATTTCCTTTCGGAAATCATTTACTATAACAACAGTGTGTTATAGTCCACCATTTCCTTAAATTTCTCGAAAACGTCTATTTCAACAACAAGTGTTGAAATCTATGTATTCGATATTTTATACATTTTAAGATGCCTTTAAAACAATTAACCTCATTTTAAAACATCACTTTCCCAAAAATATCCATTTATTCAATAATATTTATTCACTGTCCAAAATCGTGGAGATAAATCCCTTAATAATTTCTGAATGTACTTATCAATTTTATTCGATTATAGATTTATAAAACAACGTTTATAAATTCTATTTTCATTTTTTTTATAACAACTACGATTTATTAATCTTCTTTAATAACCAATTCCATTTATAACTCAATTTATATAAAAAAATCAAATTGATAAGTTAATCACTTATAATCTTTTTATTTTATAAAAATCGATTCATTTCATACAATAATATATTCACTTTCCAAAAATCGTGAATATATCTCCTCTAACAACTTCTATATTAAATTTGTCAAATTTGATTGTTTTCGAATTTATAAACCAATGTTTATAAATTCACATTTCTATTTATCTCTATTTAAATGCCAAAACCCGATTTATAAGTTGATTACTGATAAATCTTATATTTTACAAAATCTATTCATTTTATAATTTCACAATTTATAAATCTATAAATTTTATTCACTTATGAAATCCATTTATACTTCATTTTAACACTTAATAAATCTTGTTTTAAAATTCCTATATTTTTAATTTATAAATATTAATCTTAGAAATCTTTTATATAAATTGTTTATAATAATTCAAAAATTCCAATTTAAGCCATTTTATAATTTAATCAACTATTTATTTCAAAGATAACATTTTGGTCGTATTTCACAAAAATCACAATTTTTACTAACATTAAAATTATAACATTTATTTATTTAAAATAAACTAATTCAAAAATTCAATAAAACGTATATTTCTATAAATCACTTTAAAAAACCTTTTAAAATCCAAAATCGTTATTTTTAAACTCCAAAAATGAATCCGATAATGCAGCACATCAAATAGTCAATCATGGCATCCAAAACATCATATATCAATATGATAATCAACAAATATCACAATATCTGTAATCAATCAATACAGTTGAGAAATCCAGTTGGATCCCCCCAACCTGTCCCCCCGCATCCACAGATGTTAGCACAATACCAATTCCGCTCCAGTACGGAATTATCGCGGTATATAGGATTAATAAATATTATCCGCTATTATGCGGCGCAATAGGGTCTCATCCGCTATACAATGCGGGAAATCAACTCCAATATATACATATTCCAATATATATATATATATTGCTATATACATATATAATACCAATTTCACATCAATGTGAAATATTCGCGGTATATGTTTTTAATAAATAACCTCCGCTTACTAACGACGTATAATGTCTATTTCAATCAATAACAGATAAAATTCATCATCCAGGCATACAATCAACAATTTTAAATCTATATTATTTAAAATAAAAATCGAAACTGTTCGATTGAGTGAGAAATTCTCACCTTGATTTAAATTCTGTTTTCAGCGTTTATTTCGAATAAAATTAAACGCGCATTTAATTTTACCCAAAATTTTCACCGACTCCAATTGACTCCAAACCAGCTCCATTGCGTAGTGCTCGTCAATACGATTCCAAGGCAAAAAATTTCGTCCGAAACGGACCTCGTATGAAGAAGTTATCGCGTTTTAAAGATCGTACGAATTTAAATATATATAAATTACAATTTCTTTTTCTTTTCTAACCCAAATCAATCTGGACCGTCCATTCCTTCAACTTCAGATCTGAACCGCCCCATCACTTCTTCCCATTCACGTTCTCTTCCAGGTTTCTAAAGAAACCCATTGCCGTTCTTTAGGGTTTTGAACCACCGCCTCCTCGATCGCCTGAAACCCATCAAACCATCCTCAAATCGAAGCTAGTAGCCTCCCCTACCCACGCTTGCCACCATGACCAGCTCGGCCAACCCATGGCCTGGGAAAACGTGCCCAACTCGACCCCAAACGCAGCCCCCTAGAGATCACTACGAAGCTCCAATCTCGATCTCCACCGTTGATCTGCTAACTCTCATCGAGCTCTACATTTTTCTAGTTGATGACTTCGGCCAAATGTTTACGGATTGAGGGATAATCAAGGAAGAAGAAGGCACATTTCTGGCTATTGAAAGAGCAAGTGGCGGCTAGAGCTATTTGGATTAGGGTTTTGGGCTTTTATTTGCAAATTGAAGATGTGAGGTCCTTATATAGAAAAATGGCAAAACACTATTCATCGAAAATTTTCCGAACTCCAAACGAAGCGTGCCGGCTGGCGTTTCTAAGGTTTGCCCCACGTTCTGAACGCAATGGAACATGTTTCGGAGGCTAATTCGGTCATCTGTGCGAGTTACGGAGAAAAACGATCGATTTTAAATTAAACCGATTCAAACCGATTTCGATGCGTTTTGGCTTGCCCCGGACAAACGGTACATCCAATTGACACGAAATTTGAAACCATACAATAATATCACATTACGGATTCGATGAAACTAGTTTCGTCGAATTCCGAGACTTTTTGAAAAATGACTATTTTAACTCGCCGAATTAAAATTAAAACGATTTCGATGCGTTTCGAGCTGCCACGATCAAAAGATAACTCCGTTTGCTACGAAATTTGAAATCCGATAATAACTAACTATTACGGATCCAATGGAACTGGTCTCGTCTAATTCTGAGACTGTTCAAAAATTGGCTATTTTTCAGTCGATAATTAAATATTAAAATATTCAATTTCCACAGATTAACTTCAAATTCAATTTTAAAAGTTCTATAACATTTCTACAACTCCAGTATGATTAAATAAAATTTTCCAAATAAGTTTTAATCATTTTAAACCCAATTTCCAATTATTTCTGGAATTTAACTATTAAATTATCGATTTAATTGACCAAATTAAATCCAATATTCGAAAAATAAATTATTCGACTTATAAATTCCACTTATTAATATTTAAAATTAATTAAATATTCAAATTTTAATTATCAGAAATTTTGCGTTGTTACAAAAGGCTAGTGAGAAAAATGGTATGCTTAGATAATTATCTATATTTTTGAGAATCAAAAAAAGTTTTGAACCTAAGTTAAAATTTGGTTGTTAGTAATTTGACATTTTGAAACAATGTTAAGTGATAAGTTTTTCCCTTATGGAATTTGTTTGACTATTAGTGTTAGTTTATTCCTTCGTGGAATTTGATTGATTTGATTTGATTGAATTAAGTTGATTGGTCGTGTGATCTCATATACCATTGTCTAAAAAGTTTAAATTCATAAACAAAGGATTTTAAATTGTTGTTATTAGGACCTAAATCCTGGTGATTTTGGAAAAAGGAAACTTTTAAAGATTTTGGGAAAGGAATGATATTTATTCACTCTAGTTGGTGTTTTTGGAGGAACCGGAATACCACTGGACACTCCATGTTGTTTTGATTCTAGAGTTTCACCATACTTTATTAGGAGGAATCCCCCTCCCTGTCATTTTGGTTTTGATCTTTGATTTTTCTCATTTGAGAAATTTGAAAATAAAATTTTGAATTGAAAAACCTGGGAATTTGGATCTAAAATTGTCATTTGAAATAATTAGATGCACACCATCTATTATAGGATATTTACTGTACTTTTTCGCATATAATTGAGATATGGTTATTGGTTGTATGTAGATTTATATCATGCTAGCTTTTGCATGTAGAGTTACATCACATTGCTTTTGTCAGCCTAATTTTCTTTTAGATTTTGTAAGTACAGGTATGCAAGAGAGTCATTTGATTCTTGTGCACGTGCATTTACATAGAAGATAATAAATTACTTGCCAAAATATAAATCAAATGCAAAAAGGTACGTAATAAATTTAGAAAATTTGGTTTGGTTGATGACTTTATGCCCCAGATATGGGAGGCCACTTGGCTTTTGTTTTCTTTGATTGATCTGGAGCCCGTAGAGGCAATTTGTAGTTGTTCCGATCGAGTCACGCAAAGAAGACACTGGCGAAATTTTCTAAAACTTTAAGAGTTAGAAATATTTTAGAGAATTTTGGAAAAATTTTGACAACTAAAAATTGATTTTCTAGGTTCTATCTTTGAATGGATAAATAAAAGATAATTAGTTGGTATGGGTAAATGAATTTAAAAGACTTGTAAATTTTGGAATCTATTCCAGTGGATTTTGAAAATAAGTTTACTAACTCATTTTAATTAATAGTTTTAAACTTAAGGGTTAGAAATCATTTTCTTCCTTAGGAATTTCAAAGACGAAATTCATCTAAGGTAGGAGAATGTAACGAGCTAAAATTTTGGTTATTAGATTTTAAATGGTTAATTAATTTTAAATATTTAAAATAATTAAATTTTGGAATTTAATAATTTATAATTCAAATATAGGGGATAATTAAATATTTGAATTGTGAATTAAAATTCAATTAAATGGTTTTAATAATTTTATTTAACTCCTTTTAATTAATAAATGATATTGGTGAATTAAATTTGTAAATTTATTTACAAATATAAAATAGGTTAGATAAATATTGATAATTAAATATTTAAATCTGTGAAATTAGCCACCCGAGACACAGTCTCGAATTTCGACGAAACTAGTTTCATTGGATCCGTAATAGTGAATTATATTACGCCGTCGAATTTTGTAGCGATCAGACGTATCGTTTGGTCGTGCGAGTTTGAAACGTGTTGAAATTAATATCGAAAATTTAATACAATAACTAGGTCCTAAAAAACCTATCTTCTACATACGATCGAATTAGGTCTCGAAGCAAGTTTCATTGCGTTCAGAATATGGGTATAATATATTGAACACCAGACGGCATGCCTCGTTTGAAGTTCTACATTTTCGGGCATGTTTAGGGGAATAATTTAAAATTTAAATAATATTCTACCCTATCTAATCATGTACATACCGTATCAATTTATGCCCATACTTCCCTATACGTTTACCCATACTTGTGTATGCTGACCCATGCCCTCATCTTTCTTTATATGCTTCACTGTTATTAGCAGAGGCATTTTTTTGATTCAGCAATTCAAAATTTTAAATAAAAATCTATCCTCAATAAAAAAATCCTAAAACAAGTTTTAAAAATCCATAGTTAACGAGATCTTCTCCCTGGTATGATTTTTGAGAGGTGCGGCCATGGTTTAGTGGGTCAACAGTGAAGCCTCGTGGAGGTTTCAAACTAGGGCTAGGGATTTTAGGCATTATGGGAGGAGTTAGGTGATTCTGAGGTTAGCGATAGGTTTCTCGGGTGGAGTAGCATCTATGGATCTATTATGGAAGGGTGCGGTTTGAAGTTCGGTGACACGACTATTTTTCATGAAGGAAGGCGGTCTCTAGGTCGCATTTTGGCCTAGTTGACCGAGCTTGGATTGAACGTGGTGGTTGCGTAGAGTAGACGGAGTGACGAATATTGGTGCAGTCGGTTCGAGGTTTCGTCGAGGGAGGAGCTTGGTGGGCCGTGTGTGCACGGGTGCATGCAGTGTCATTTTTCCCTGCATAGGAATGGTATTTGGGGGAGAAGATGAAGGAATAATGGAGAGGAGTATGGTTGTAATTTATGTCAAGTTATTTAATTTTAATTTGAAATTGTCGATAACTTCTAAAATTCATATCTCACTCATATGAGATCGGATTCAGACACCGCTTTTTGAGTTAGACTCAGGTCGTCGAGATATTCGTGATGGAATTAGTTTGGTTGGATTTGGAGCAAGTAAAAATTTAGGCTAAAATCGAACGACCGTTCGGTTTTAGTCCGAAATCGCGGCGATTCGGCGAAAATGAAAATCAATGTGAGTTTAACTTGCATCTAATTTTATTACATCATATCAATGATATTATGAATGTTTATTGATTATTTAGACGTTAAATAAATTGTTTGATTGCTTGTTTGGTTGAATTTCCATTTGGAAAATGGATGACATATTAAATTGATCGTTATAAACCCATATGATTATCTATATATTATCCATAACCATTGTTTTGCAGGAAAAATCTGTAGAGATACCTAAAGGGGTTTTCTCGCCTATAAGTTATTTATTTACCTCCATATGCTATTATTGGTAGTTAATTGAAATTAATTTTTGATATTCCATTTAATAGTTTTAAATGTCGTTATATCGATTTTTGCTATACCGTCGTTTAGTAAATTTCATCCCCAAAAACCCTATCATATAAACTTGAACTTATGTTTCCTCTAAAATGAATATTGAAAATTTATTAATTGTTTTGATTAATGATAATTTAAATTAATTAATCATTTTAATTAATTAATTTAAGATTAATTAACCAATTTAATAAATGAAGTTTAAAATTAGTTTACCTTTAGATTTAATTAATCATTTTTGCTAATGATGTTTTATACTTAATTAATCGCTTTAACTAATGATTATTTGAGTTTAATTAATTCTTTTAATTAATGATAATGGAGTTTAATTAATTTATTTAACTTAATTAATTATTTGAATTAATGACGATGGAATTAAATTAATTATTTCAATTTATGGTACTTGAAATTAATAATTATTTTAATTAATGATATTTAAAAATAATTAATCATTTTAAATAATGATATATGAATTTTATTAATCGTTTAATTAATGATTGTTTAAATTTAATTAATTATTTTAACTAATAATATTTGGAATTTAGTTAAATCATTTTAATTTATGATGTTTTGATAGTTAAATGAATTCGTTTAAGAAATGATGTCTTAAATAATAATTGACTAATGAGGATTTAAATTTAATTAATGCAGTTAAATTATGATTATTCAAATTTAACTAATTTTTTTAATTAATGGAATTTAAAATTAATTATCATTTTAATTAATGATGTTTGAGATTTATTATTCATTTAATTAATGATTATTTGAATTTAATAAATCTTTTTAATTAATGATAATTAAAAGTCAATTAATTGATTTATTAAAAGCGATTAAAGTAAATTAACTAATATAATGAAATTTCTTTAATAAACTAATTTAAAGTTAACAAACTGATTTAATAAAGATTTTAAAGTTGACCTACTATTGTTATGAAAGTGTTTGGAAATAATTATCTATTTAATTATAAATAATGGATTTTTTTATTTAAAAGAAAATTTAAATGTGATTAATTGTCGTTCAGGATAATTAATATTGTTTTAAGGTTATAAAAAGGAATTGGAACTCAATTATTGGATGTTAAGTTGGATAATCTTCTGGGTGTTCGGTCTGATGTTGGTTTAGGCCTTCGAGGTCGTGCGCTTGGAAAAATTATTCTCTTAACATTTTGACAATCAAGAACTCATTCTAAATGTGTTTTACCAGAATGGAAATATGGAAATCAAGCACAAGTTTAGTTTTTAAAAGTTAAAGTTCGGTTTCAGTTATAGAACAATAGTTCCGTAATCGATATCGCTTATGTGGAAAGGATCTAGTCATACATTTAACGGTAAACGTTGAGGCTCGGACTCGTTTCTATCTCAAAGGATAAAAATGTCATCAAGGTGGTGCCTAGAGGTAACACTACCTCAACTTGCTCGGTTTCATTTTCAACTGAGATATAGGACTTGTTTGGAATCAATGAGTAGTGGTAAATGTATGAAATTTAATTTCCATATGCGATCATTTTAATTATCCCCGATAGTTGATTTATTATTTACCGGATTCAGCTTTCTTCATGGTTTACCATCACCTTAAAAACGATTTGTTGCTCAATCGAGTTTTGTTATCCTTTGTCGTAAATGATTAAACCAAAAGCGCGAGTGGAGGCCAAGCTATGTGGGGTTGCTCCCATCAAAAGGGTATTTTCATATCTCATTTAGTTTGGACTCGGTTGTGCACTCAGATGTGGAAATATTCGGATACTCGGTAAGGTCCGGCGAGGTCCGGCTTGGAGGTTTTCGAGAAGTGTCATGGAGTATATGAGCTTCACAGGGGTATATTACTAGAGGTATACTCCAAGGGGAGTGCACCTTCCTAGTCATTTGTTAAAAAATTCCCTTTTCTTATTTGATTCATATCTCTGAATCTATTTTAGCTTTACTTTTCCAAGAGTAGAGCCAACTCCTCATCATGGCATTTAAATATTGATTTGGTCGATTCTATCAAGTTTGACTGTTACCTTATTCTGTCCATTTTATCAAGTTGGACGGTTACCTTATTTAGTCTATTCTACCAAGTTGGACTATTTTCCTTATTCAACCCATTCTTTCCAGTTTGGATTTACTCGATTTATTTCTAGTCTTTCAAGTCTGGTTTAATATTAATTATGCTCATTACTATTTGGATTTGTTTCCTGATATTTATTTTCACTCTTGCCTGTATGGATGTTATTCTTGTGGGGTAAATACCCATTCTGCGTTAGCGGTGTGATCTCACAGAACTTTTATATGATCCCCATTATTCGAGTTATCTCACTCTGGTATTTCCAGACTGATCCGGTGTTATTTATTTATAATGCTCAGGCCAGACCGAGTATTTTCCCAGGTTGTCCATGGTGTTACGGAGGTCTTGAAGGGGAGCTGAAGATTCACCTGTCAGAGTATTTTATTTTCTGCTGTATTATATAGTATACCTATCGGCATTTGTAAGGTCGAGATTTTATAACTATCCAGTTGATAAGGTTTGTTTTTAACTCTGATATACTCCGTAAGTTTGGAGTGACAATTTCTACTATCCTTGTTATATTATATGTTGTCGATTCCGTTGTGAGATTCTTTTTGCTCTGTTCTCTATTCTTTTCTTTTTATTTACCCTAAAAATCTGCCCTTTTGTCGACTAGATATGCGACATTAGAACACAATGGCAATGTTCGGTGTCTACTTTCGATGGTCAAAATGGCGGGTCGTTACTGCATTCATTCCTAACTCAACACAAACAAAGATTACATATTGAAGAACAACTACATTCAACAATCTAGGTATTTCCATACTAACTGCTATAAGAGTTTACATGTAACGACATGCAATTTCGAACACTTCGTATTTAAATATTTGAATTATTTAAATATTTGATTCTTGGATTAATTAAGATAAAAGTGATTTTATAATCTTGTTAACTCCCTTTTCAGTAATAACTAATGATTATAAACTTTTTTTAGAAAATTTTTACAAAAATAAACACTTCGAAGAAATATCGACAATGTGACCGAAAATCTCGATAAACAGCATTTTACACGATGGAATTGTTCAAACTTTTTTTAAAATACACTAAAACAATTAGGAAATCATTAATATGAATATTTTTTTCCATTTATGGAAAATAAAATATTGATGTTATCATGCATGATGTATTGAATAGATATTTGTGTGTAAGGGTAAAAGGGTAATTTGCTAAGGAAAATGAGGTGTAAAGTAAAAATCATGCAAGGCACGTGGAGGGGAGTCTTTTGGCGGGTAAAAGGGGCTAAAGGAGAGGGTTTTAGAGGGGTACACACTTCCTAAAAATGAAAAACTTAAATTAAAATAAAACTAAAAAATGGTGAAAGTGAATTAGTACTAATCCACTTTGTTCCTCACTAATCTTTCTCTAATTAGTTCAAATCTCTTCCAAACTTCACTAAAATTTCACCACTATCTGAGATCACCTTAGAAAACATGGACCTAAAGTCAAAAGTGGAAGCAAGTGACCAAAAACCAATTACCTATGTTGGGCCATGAGCAAGGAAGTAGAGGGGAATGTGATGCCTTGTTGTTTTGGTGCTAAAGGTTGGATTTTTATGTGTTTGGAGATGGTAGGAAGTGGTTCTTTGTCTATAAGGGTTTGTTCCTATGTTTGGCTTGGTTCTAAGTGAGATATCTCACTATCTTGTATGTATATATTTGTGTGTGTGTGTAAATATAAAGTTAAAGTGACATTAACTAAGTAAAGTTATTACTTTGGACTCCCCTTGCTTTTGAAAGCAAATGAAAACTTTATATTTTATAACATCACTCCTATTACATTCTATAACATGCAGCATGACCTTGACTTGATATTTAAATGGTTGTTTGGATTGTATGTTGAATTAAAGTATGTTTGAAAGTGTTTGAAGCGAGAATAGTCGCTATAATTGCTTTTCGACATCCCTTAACTTTAACCTGTGTAAATGGAAGATTTATAACCTTAACTTAGTATAACTTGTTTTGGTTTTCTCTACACATATATTAGTGTATAGGACATTAAAGAAATGGTTTGGAAAGTTATAGAAATTATTAAATAATGAAAGTTAGAAGCAAAAAGGGCGTTATGGATGCACTTTGGAAATGCCTTGTGTTCGATGATTTTTGAAATCAACTTTGAAAGACATCTAAGGAGCTTCTTTGCATTTTAATAAGTACAGCAAGTGTACCTATTACTGGAAAAATATTGAAGTTTAATCCGTTCTTTAACTTATGAAACAAATTTGCAAAATGTTATAGCTAGAAGAAGGTCACTATATGAGTACTTTGAAATACCTTATTTTCGATAATTTTTATAAATCAATTGAAAGATATTCTTAGGTATTTCTTTCATGTAGTTTTTAAGTAACCTAAGGGTAGTCCTTACTGTAAATATTTTAAGTCTTAAACCAATTGTTAAAGTGGTGAAAAAAGATTGCAAAATTCATGCTTCTCTATGTTGTTCTTTATACAAGACTTCTGACATAATTTATAAAAGTTGTAGTAAGTTGTTTGAGGTTTTAAGTGTCTAAAAATGATATTTAAATTTGGTACTTTTTCCTAATATTTTAAAGGATGTTTTCTAACATATTTCGTAGTATTTTAAAGTTGGTTTGATATTTAAATATATTTTTGATAATTATCTATGAATTTTTGAAGTAAAGGGGTTTTAAAATATAAAATATGCTTTTTATTTATTTTCATCATATTATAAATTAGTTATTTTCAAGTAATATTTTATATAGATATTAAAACCTATTTATAAGCATTTCTAAAGTGTACACACACATATATTTATATATAAGTTTTGGAAAAGTAAGTTAAGTATTTTAAATAGGAATAAGAGATAGTTTTGGATTACAACACTTCTATTATAATAAATGGTTTTGCAAAGTTATCAACAAGTATATTACCTTATTTAATAAATGTAGATATATTTAGATCATTAAAATAATGTTTTTAAAGATAATAACAAGTATGGAATGGTCTAGGTTTGTTGTGACAATGTGTTAACAACATTTTTCTTTAACCGTTTTGATATTTTAAAAATAAGCATAAGTAAAATGGTTTTGGGTTTGTTGACAATGTTTAAATAACATTATTCTTATGTCCATTGAAATAGATTTGTGAATGTACTTAGATCTTTTAAATGGATATTTTAAAGGTAATAACAAGTATGGAATCTTTTGGAAAATAATAGAAAAAGTAAAGAGTTAAGGTAAGAAATTTTGTTAAAGATTTGTGAATATACTTATACCGCTTGAGATAAGTATATGAATACTTTTTGACGTATGGAAAGAGTATAAATGAATAGTAGAAATTGATAAATGGAGTTTTATTAGATAAAAGAAGTTCTTACCAATAAAAGAGGTTTTAATTAATAAAAGAATTAATTAAATAAAAAGGGATTAGAAGTGCTCACGTGATTTAATCATGCTTTTTGTGACTCGATTATGGTTTGTGTGTTTACTCATTTATGAAAAGTATTTAGTCATGTACTTAGCACTAAAAGCCAACTAAGTAAGCTTGCCTATCTGTGAGAGTTAAGAATGAAGGGTCTAGGTAAGGCTTTGGTGCAACCAGTGCTCTAACTTACCTGGCTTCACTCTTAACCGAGCAATAGTATAAGTTGATAAGTTCAAAAACATGATAAGTATACATGACTTAGTTTCCATATCCGGTTATTCTAAATGTTGTTAAATTTGACCAAATTTAACTTGGGGAGTATCCAAAAGCTTCATGGTTTCATACAATTTGAGAACCCCCTAGGAGGAGCATTGTTATGAAATGTCTCTTGCTTTAAGAACTTATATATATGAGATCCCATGGAGAGGACTCCTTTTATATATTGTTTGCTTACTTCTAAAAGAACTAAAATTGAATTAATCGAAAATTCGTCGATTTAGTTTTGAAGGGACCAGGATCGATTAGTATTTTACTTATCGAATACCACTTTAAAATTGATGTACGGGTTCTATGTTTTGGAAGCGGTTGTGAAGTGGAATGCTATAGAGTTGTACTATCTATCATAAGGTTAAGGCCAAGGGAGAGATTAGTGTTAGCATTCGTCAAAGGACTTATGCAGGAATCTGTATGGAGATTTGTGATCTATTTGAGATGCTAGAATCCATTTGGGGATTCGTGTTTCGTTTAAGTGATAAAAGCTCTTGTGAATAGTGCCAAACGTAACCTCGACATCGAAAGTGATAGAAAACAAAGTAGGATGCATACCTTGGGGTTTAGCAAACTCACAATAGGGTGTTATCAACTTCATATCTAGAGTACGCTTATCGAAGTGGTGTGCGAAAGTTGATGATATTTGGGATCATGTGTTTTAGATATGGATCAGCTATGTTTACCTTATGGTATATTCTTTATGTGGATGTATGATGCTCAAGGGTAGATTTTACCCTTATGCATGGATATCCACTTCAGTTTACTGGAGGCGTCTCCACAGAAAAATCCATATGCCTGTGTACCTTAGCGGTTTTGATTTTACCCTTAATATTGTTGTGGTGTGATCAATGTAAGCATCATAACTATTTTTGGATTTATATTCTTCGCCCTAAGCATTATTTATTATATCACCTTATGTACTTATTAGATGTTGGTTCTTTTAAGGGGATAATCGTTACGACCGTGTGGTCTCAAAAGTACAGTTATATGCTAGCTACATAATTCTTGAGTTTCTCATATAGACTTTTGTTTGACACGTAGTTTTTGTTTTCCCTAAATTCCTCGTGCGCTCTTTTAAGTAGTCTGAAAAAGGCAGGTTTTCTTTGATGTTCATTGGAGCTCGAGGAGACGAGTTAGATGTTTCAACTACCATTGTATACTCATTTCTGTTGCATTACTCTAATGTATGTATCAACGTTTATGAGGATAGGTTGTTATAACTGTCCATGCTAATGATAGTATTTAGAATCATAACTCTAAAATTTTATGTTTCTTAGAGTGAGAGTTTGTACTATATGTTGATATTATATGTTACTGTTCCGGTATGAGATTTTGATATTGTATTCTCTTTTTTCTTATTCTCTTTTTTTTATTTTACTCAAACAATCTATCTTTCAAGCACTTGGGTTCTTAGCACATGAATAACGTGGATGTATTAGTATCGATATTCGAAGGTTGAAAAGGCAAGTCGTTACATCTGGTATCAGAGTGAGGTTAAGCGACAACATTGGCCTTGGTTGGGTACGACTTATTAAGAGATAGATTAATGGAATATCGTAGCATGAGTGGAGTGTATTATACGTATGATGGCATATTTGTGTATGCCTTAAAGGTAATTCCAACAATGAAAATCAAAGATCTTATATAAGGTAACTTATATAAGTTTAAGTTGATAATGTAGTTTAATTAATGTAGGGATTAATGATGTTCATTCATTACCCCTCATTAATTAGTTTAGTCATGATCGACTAGCTTATGAGCATTGCTATCCTTTGTAGAATGATTTGACATGCTTGACTAGATTATGAGCATTATCATCATTTGTAGAATTATTTGCTTAATATTGCTCAGCCAGTTTATGAGCATTGTATAGTTTGTTGATTGATTAGACATGCTCAACTAGTTTGTGAGCATTGATTATTATTTGTTGATCATTGATTGTATTCTTAGTTTATGAGCAGTTTTACCTTTCTACATCATGGGTTGATAGTATTTGTAGATGAATTAAAACAAACACCTTGTGAATTAAGGTTCATGGTTTGACTATAAGACAATCAGTGATAATATTGGGTTAAGAGTTAGATTTAGTAAAAGTTTTTTATTATAATCTAAAGGAAAGAAATGATATTTTGTAAATAATATTTGTGAAATGATTTATATAATAAATTTTGTGTAAATATGGTTTAAAAATATGATTTATAAAGTGATATTTTGAGAACTTAAATCCCGATGTCTTTGAATTTTTTTTAAAGATTTTGTGGAAAATATATATGTTATTATTTGAAAGTAAATATTTGAGGATTTAGTTTATGAAATTTAGATCATGGTACTTAATAATATTTACAAAGTATTTGATACCGCTTTGGAAATGGTTTTGGATAAATCGTAAATGTATGGTTTGGATGTACTGAGCTCACTTATATCCCTTGAAAATAATTCCGATGATGACTGCAACATCATTGGCATTCATTTTTGGGTTTCTAAGTAGGGGATGCTACATAGTAGTTTTAGTAAAAAATAATTTCATTTAAATCCCGAAAGTATGATTTGATATACAAAAGTTATATGTATATATTATTGTTTTACTGATGTGAAATGAAACCCATTTTTTGGTTCTAAAGTTTTCTTTTAAAAGAAATATGATATAAATATATAGTAGTTTAATAAAGATTTTGAAATAAACATTCTTTATGGAAAAGCTTAGTATGTATGTTATGTTGGGTGTCCAAGTGGCAGTGGCATAACCTAAATAATTAAGAAAGTCCTTTCTGCTTTCTCTCTGTAGCATAATAACATGTTTAATAAGTAGTTAGAACTTATTAAGTTATTTTATTGATGCATATAGCATATGCATTAGGATGGTATGGTATGTGCATCATGTTATGATATGTTGTTTGGTAGATTTCATTTATTAAACGAAACGAGATTTCGTCGATTTTGGACAGCCTGAAACTTCCAAATCATTATAAAACTTGAACTTGAGTGTTTTTAGAAATTTAAAATTAAGTTTATACAACACATGGATTGAGAAGGTAGTAAGTTAAAACAAAATTTAAATTTATTGAAATGCTTGCTAAATGAAATGAATTTAATATTTTGTATATACTCTTAGGATAGAGTTATGGGTACGCCCTAGGGAGCAATTATGTAATTTGTTACATATATTTAACTCAATAACCAATATTGTTCGAAATGAAAGGTATTTTCTTTCTATTGTATATTTAATATAATGCGGTTAAATATACTTTTAATTAATTAATTAAAACTGTATTAATAGAAAATCCATAAATGGTATGTTTTGAGATAGTAGTTAAAAAAGTGTTGTAACCGTGAATAATTTATCATAATGAAAATAAATATACCATTCTAAACGTTTCTAGTCAAGATGCATCAAGACTGGATATCGATGTATCTATTGAGACTAGAGTACATAATGCTCTCCAAATGTTGGACAATGTATTATTCATGACCGTTGGAGGCATCAAAAGGTTACGTACCGATAGTTATTAGATAACAATGGAATGACTCACTCGATAGTTTTCAATTAGTTAATATAACCAAGGTCAAAAAGAAAATATTGATGTGACTGATTACGGAATTCACTCTACTTGAAAATACTGTGGATCTTCAATATGAAAGTTCTGCTTTGATTATAGTCAAATCATGGCATGACTTTCATCGAGTAACTATAGTTAGGTCGAGTATAAGTATTGAAAGTGAAGCACTATTCAGGAGAGGATTCATCTCCACGGTTATATGAGGTTAGTATCACGGTCAATCAAAGTCAAAAGCTCTTGCCAGAGTATTTTGGTTAAAAATAATTCTTATTATTGAACATAGGACTTTGTATTTGGACTATAGAGTTGAATATGGACGACGTTGGAATTTTTTCCATTACCAAATTCAATAAATCCAAAGTGATATAGTTTTGACGATGAGAATTAGTGTAAATATTTGTCACAACCGGATGACGGTTAATTAACTAAAACTGAATTTTATCGAAACTAAATAAGCGATAAATTTGGCCAAATGTCACACCATCTGTTAAATGACGTGTGAACGTTAATATTCAAATAGTTCGATGTTAATTGCTAACGCAGCGGATTAAACAAAACAATCTTCAATCGGTGAAAGTAGCAATCGATGGATCGATGAATACTGAAATGCCCGAATTCGTTGATTCGAAGATACCGAACTCTAGCTATCCCGAACTCGTTGATCGCGCACGATACCGGGTTCAAAGATCTTCAATTCTTCAAGCGTTGATCAAGCGCACTTGATTCCGCGAATCGGCTTCTGCAATCGTTGAATCGAGCGCACTCGATTAACCGAAAGAGGAGATAGGAGACTACACTCAACTACCAATTTGAATGAAAGCACAAAGCAATCAAAAGAGAATTTTATTCAAAAATCAACAACCTTTACAAATGAATCCACTTGCCTATTTATAGGCATTACAAAATTACAACACAAATTACCAACTCATAAGTCGGCTCCGACTTACCCATTTCCTACTTACGACTTAGGAGTAACGACCTAACACATACGACTCAAGACTTACGTACAGGACGACTCATCTTAGGTCGGTAACGACCTAATTACAACTTTCAATGATTTACAAGCATGGCCGACCTAACCTGGTACGACCTAAAGAAAAACAACTCAAATTAGAAACCTACGACTTAGTACATGGCGACATATGACTTAAAGACAGAAAAATACAAATAGACAACATCACTTAAGTCGTTACCGACTTAACATCTTCTCACGACTCATCATAGCAGTGTTTTAAGAATCAACGGTCCAGATTAACTCGGCATAAGATTCAACAGCATCCAGCTTTCGCGACTTAAAGACAACCAGCTTTATTCGACTTAAGAATCAACGGCTTAGATTAACTCGGCGTAAGGATCAACAGTCTTCAGGCTTTGGCGACATAAGATGTTACGACTTAACTGAGTCGTAACTCGATGCCGACTTATCATCTGTTTTAAGTCGTATCTGACTTATCACTTGTGCATTCTTCACTCGAGCTGCTCCTCCTGTATCCTTCTTGTTGAGTCGTTGAAGACTTATCTCCTCGCCTTCGTTAAGTCGTAGACGACTCATGCGACTCATGTTTGTTTCCTTAAGTCGGTCACGACTTAGGCCTTCTCCCCAGTTGAGTCGGTCACGACTCATGCCTGTTTCTATAAGTCGGTTACGACTTATATTTCCCTCGTTATCTTTAGCTCGTGGACGACTTACGACATTGCCCTTAAGTCGTAGACGACTTAAACCTTCAACACTCACAGCTATTTTGTTATCTCGTGCCTCTTTTATAAGTCGTGGACGACTTATATCTGATTCCTTAAGTCGTGTACGACTTATGCCTTTGAAGGTTGTAGGTTGCGCTGCATCATCTTCCTCCCCAAGTTGAAAGAAATTCGTCCGCGAATTTGCACACTCCTCCTCCGCAATATGCTCATCCTCGTGATAAGGTACGAGATGCTTAACGTTGAATACGTCTGACGTGTACACATCATCTGGCAGCTTCAATTTATAAATATTTTCATTGATTCGTTTCACGACTTCTACAGGACCAATTTTTCTAGCTTTTAACTTGTTATAAGTGCCCACTGGAAAACGATTCTTTGTTAACACTGCATAAACCAAATCACCTTCATTAAATTCAACATTTCTTCGCTTCAAGTCTGCAGATCGCTTATACTTCTCATTTGCTTTCTCCAATCGTTCCTGAACGATTTTATGACATTCCACCAATCCATCGACAAAATCAGCAGCTTTCTTAACTGTCTTCTTTGATTGTGGTACTACCGTTAAATCCAACGGACCCTTCGGTAAGCTTGAATATACTATCTGAAATGGACTGAACCCTGTGCTATGATTTACCGCATGATTATGAGCAAATTCTGCCTGGCATAACTTCACATCCCAACTCTTCAGATTGTCTTGCACAAGACACCTCAGTAAATTCCCCAATGATCTGTTCACAACCTCGGTCTGTCCATCCGTTTGCGGATGATAAGCACTACTAAACTTCAGCTTCGTTCCCACCATTTTCCACAAACTCAACCAAAAGTGACTCAGAAATCTAGTATCTCTATCCGACACAATAGATTCTGGCAATCCGTGAAGTCGATAGATCTCCTTGAAAAACAATTGAGCAACATGAACAGCATCCGCCGTCTTCTTACAAGCAATAAAATGTGCCATTTTCGAAAATCGGTCAACTACCACATAAATGGAATCATTACCACGCTGCGTTCTCGGCAACCCCAACACAAAGTCCATACTCACATCAACCCATGGTTTAGTTGGTACCGGTAACGGCATATATAACCCAGCATTAGTTGCAGTTCCTTTCGAAATCTGACAGATATGACATCGCTCCACAAATCTCTCCACCTCTTTCCTCATCGATGGCCAAAAGTAAGATTGTGAAATCAACTGTAATGTACGGTCTCTCCTAACATGTCATTCATCATGTAATTCCTTCACAATTTTCATTCTCAAACTGCAATCAGGTATGCACAATCGATTTCCTTTGAATAGAAAACCATCTACCATCAAGAATTCATTCGTCTCCCCATTCTTGACTTTATCAACAAACTTCATAAAGTACGGATCTTCCACAAATAATTCTGGTAACACATCAAACCCTGTCACTTCAACCTTCATTGTTGTCAACAAATGATTCCGCCTACTCAAAGCATCAGCTACACGATTCGTCACCCCTGACTTGTGTTTAACAAAAAAAGTAAACTGTTGCAGATATGCAATCCACGATGCATGTCTTGCTGAAATCTTGTCTTGCCCTTGTAAATGCTTCAACGCTTCATGATCAGTGTAAAGGACAAACTCCTTCTGAAATAGATAGTGTCTCCAGTGTTTAATAGATTGCACAACAGCATAAAACTCCACATCATATGTACTGTATCGCATCTTCGCTCCTGACAACTTCTCACTGAAATAGACAATAGGACGACCCTTTTGACTCAACACTCCTCCAATCCCAACCTTCGATGCATCAGTATGTAGTTCAAACAACAACTGAAAATCAGGTAATGCTAGAATTGGTGCTGTCGTCAACAATTCCTTGATTCGTTCAAAAGCAACTCCTGCTTCCTCCGTCCATGTAAATTGTTTACCCTTCATACAATCAGTCACAGGCGCCATCACACTACTAAAGTGTGGAATAAACCTTCGATAAAATGAAGCCAACCCGTGAAAACTACGAACTTCCGTTATCGTTTTGGGCTGCGACCAACCTTTGATAGCTTCAACTTTACTTTGGTCAACTTGTATTCCCTTTTCCGACACAACATACCCCAGAAACAAAACACTATGCGTCATGAACACGCATTTCTTCGTTGCAGCATAAAATTGTTCTTGTCGCAGTACCATTAACACTTCTCTCAGATGATTCAAATGTTCCTCTGGACTCCCACTGTAAATCAAAATATCATCGAAATATACCACTACAAACTTCCTAATGAATGGTCGAAAAATCTGATTCATCACCCTCATGAAAGTACTCGGTGCATTTGATAAGCCAAATGGCATAACCAACCATTCGTATAGACCCTCCCTGGTTTTAAAAGTAGTCTTCCACTCATCACCCGGTCTGATACGAATTTGATGATACCCGCTCTTCAAATCAATCTTCGAAAACATAGTAGCTCCGCTCAACTGATCCAACAAATCATCAAACCTTGGCATCGGAAATCTATATCTCACAGTAATCTTATTCAATGCTCTACTATCTGTGCACATCCTCCACGTCCCATCCTTCTTGGGTACCAATAAAGCTGGTACATCACAAGGACTCAGACTCTCCTGCACACACCCCTGCTCAAGCAATTCCTCTACCTGCCTCCGCAACTCTTCATGTTCCTTCGGACTCATTCGATAATGTAGTCTGTGAGGTAATACAGCTCCTGGAAGAAGATCGATTTGATGTTGAATGTCCCTCAACGGCGGTAACTCCGTTGGTAACTCTTTTGGAAATACATCGTCAAATTCTTTCAGAACTGGTTTAACTTCTTCTGGAATTTCAACTTCTTCACTGCTCTCACGCCCAATCAACAAGAATACTTCCGGCTCTTCTTCAACCTCCTTAACAAACTCCTTTAGAGATAATAAGGTTTTCAACTCTTCAATCTCTTCTGACTTACTTTCTCCCGGTTGTCTCTTCTTTGGAACTAAGATAATCTTCGTGCCTTCAAACATAAAACTGTAGCTGTTGGTTCGACCGTCATGTTGTACTGCTCGATCATACTGCCATGGTCTTCCCAATAATAAGTGGCAAACATGCATCTCTACTACATCACACCAGATTTCGTCTTTGTATTTCTTCCCAATAGAGAATGGAACACGAACTCGTCTATCCACTTTCACTTCTCCTCCTTTTCTCAACCATGCTAACTTGTATGGATTTGGATGTTTCTCTGTCTTCAATTTCAACTTTGTCACAGCTTCGGTTGAAACAATATTGTCACAGCTTCCTGCGTCGATCACAAACTTACACACCTTCCCCAGAATAGTACATGTTGACTGAAAAATATTACTTCTCAACCAACTAGCTTCCTCCTGCTTCGGTGTCAAACATGATCTCCTCAGCATTAGATTACAACCTTCATCTCCTGACGCAATATCCTACTCATCCTTCTCAACTGGACTAGAACAATCTCCATCAACATCCTCATCCTCAACTTCTGCAATCATGGTTCTCTTCTTTGGCTTTGGACACTCATTGCTTTTATGACCCAATTCCTGACAATTGTAACATTTGAAACCGTTGTTAACCCTTGCCTTCTCAGCCTCCTTCACCACTAGTTTACTGACAGGCTTAGAAACATTAGAACTCCCACCAACACCCTTCACTTGATTGTTAGAATTAGTAAACACACCACTTCCTCGTCGTCCCTGTTTCTCCCAAGCCAACGCTTTCTGATGTGCTTCCGCTACAGATCTAGGATCAAACATGTTAACCATATCCTGAATCTGTATTCGCAACCCCCCAACAAATCTGGCTGTCAATTGTTCTTCTGTCTCCATAATATCATTCCTGGCAATGAGTTGATAAAATTCGTCAGCATAGTCATTCACAGATTTCGTTCCTTGTCTCAAGTTCTGTAACCTATGATACATAAGCGATTGATAATTATAAGGTAAGAATGTCGCTCTCATCAATTTCTTCATCTTCTCCCAAGATTCAACTTTTGACTTTCCCATCCGATCACGTGTAAGTTTGGTCTGCTGCCACCACGCCAAAGCTCTACCCCTCAACCTCGTAGCAACCAACTTCACTCTACGATGTTCTGGAACTTCTTTAAAGTCAAAAATCTCTTCAACATTAGCCACCCAATCTAGAAACTCCTCTGCTTGCATACCACCTTTGAATTCAGGAATTTCAGTCTTCATCCCCGACTCCCATTTGTGATCATACTCAGAGTGATTTCTTCCTTGTCCTTGTCCTTGTCCTCGAACACTACCACCATCATACTCCTCTTCAAAATCAGATGTATATCGTTGTCTATCTCGTCCACCCACATCTCTACTACCTTCACGCCTACCACCATCATCCCTTCTATCCACATTCCTTCGTTCACGATCATTCACGTTCCTCCCACGCCTTTGATCATCATCAACACTTCTGTCTCGATTGGAATGTGGCGAGACTCTACTTCCCCTATGGTTAGATTCAGGTGAAACCCTTCTCCGATTTTGATTCATTTCTAACATCATCTTCTCTAATCGTCCAATCCCTTCGTTAAGCTTTTCACTAAAGTTTTCATTGATTCTTTGCTCCATCTCATCAGCTTCTTCTCTTCGATACAAAGCTTCTACGTTTTGGTGGCGATTAGCTCTTCTTGGCGGCATACTTGAAATTTCACAAAACTCTTCAACACTTCAAATTCAAACACTTTTCGGACTTTGATCCAAAATGAAACGGATCGAAAACTTCCACTTTGTTGCAAATCGCGATGAACACGATGGACAAAGTTTCGGCCTCCCACTCAAATCCGATCAAACAACTTCAATACAAAGTCGAACACTTCAACTAGATCACGGCTCAACACTTCAAACTTCAAATTCCAAATTGATAAGGTTCCAAGTCTCGATCTAGCTATGATTGGCTAGAACAAGCTCTGATACCAAAACTGACGCAGCGGATTAAACAAAACAATCTTCAATCGGTGAAAGTAGCAATCGATGGATTGATGAATACTGAAATGCCCGAATTCGTTGATCCGAAGATACCGAACCCTAGCTATCCCGAACTCGTTGATCGCGCACGATACCGGGTTCAAAGATCTTCAATTCTTCAAGCGTTGATCAAGCGCACTTGATTCCGCGAATCGGCTTCTGCAATCGTTGAATCGAGCGCACTCGATTAACCGAAAGAGGAGATAGGAGACTACACTCAACTACCAATTTGAATGAAAGCACAAAGCAATCAAAAGAGAATTTTATTCAAAAATTAACAACCTTTACAAATGAATCCACTTGCCTATTTATAAGCGTTACAAAATTACAACACAAATTACCAACTCATAAGTCGGCTCCGACTTACCCATTTCCGACTTACGACTTAGGAGTAACGACCTAACACATACGACTCAAGACTTACGTACAGGACGACTCATCTTAGGTCGGTAACGACCTAATTACAACTTTCAATGATTTACAAGCATGGCCGACCTAACCTGGTACGACCTAAAGAAAAACAACTCAAATTAGAAACCTACGACTTAGTACATGGCGACATACGACTTAAAGATAGAAAAATACAAATAGACAACATCACTTAAGTCGTTACTGACTTAACATCTTCTCACGACTCATCATAGCAGTGTTTTAAGAATCAACGGTCCAGATTAACTCGGCATAAGATTCAACAGCATCCAGCTTTCGCGACTTAAAGACAACCAGCTTTATTCGACTTAAGAATCAACGGCTTAGATTAACTCGGCGTAAGGATCAACAGTCTTCAGGCTTTGGCGACATAAGATGTTACGACTTAACTGAGTCGTAACTCGGTGCCGACTTATCATCTGTTTTAAGTCGTATCTGACTTATCACTTGCGCATTCTTCACTCGAGCTGCTCCTCCTGTATCCTTCTTGTTGAGTCGTTGAAGACTTATCTCCTCGCCTTCGTTAAGTCGTAGACGACTCATGCGACTCATGTGTGTTTCCTTAAGTCGGTCACGACTTAGGCCTTCTCCCCAGTTGAGTCGGTCACGACTCATGCCTGTTTCTATAAGTCGGTTACGACTTATATTTCCCTCGTTATCTTTAGCTCGTGGACGACTTACGACATTGCCCTTAAGTCGTAGACGACTTAAACCTTCAACACTCACAGCTATTTTGTTATCTCGTGCCTCTTCTATAAGTCGTGGACGACTTATATCTGATTCCTTAAGTCATGTACGACTTATGCCTTTGAAGGTTGTAGGTTGCGCTGCATCAATTGCTAACCAAATTTACACCTAATGAGTCACACAACCGCTATGATGAATTCTCTTTAGATAAAATGATTTAATTAATTTATAATTATTATGAATTAATTAATATTTGTGAAATATTGATTATGAAATTTCGAATGTGATTTGAGAAATAAATATTAGCGTATATATTTATAATAGTCATAAATATATTGATCGATGTACGATATACACAAGCAATTAATTCGGAATTTATTAGTAATATTTATTTGGACATAAATGGGCTATTAGCCCATGATGCATGATGATACATATGGTAGCAACGTACATGATATTGGTAGCTAAAAGATGGATAGGAGGATCTTTGATGGAAGGCTTTGATTTAGGGAGAATAGGTAAAAGATTTGATAAACCTTTCTTTTTGTTCCTTCCATTATAAAAGAACTCATAACTCTAATGCATTTAAGACTTTTTGGCCACCATTTTCATCTTCTTACTGGCCGATCCAATCTACATAAAGCTTCATCAAAGCTGGTCTCGAATCAATTTCAAATCAGTTACTTTGGATAGTCAACGGTCTAAATTCAAAGATTAACAGTCTTCGATTAAGAAGAGTACTAAGGTGTGATATTCATTATAGCAAGGTGTACTTCAAGGCATAATTTTGGAATGTTATCTTATTTCATATAACTTATAATTCATACATAATATTAAATTGCTTTTACACATAGACAAACACATACACACAGATATATATATATATATATATATATATATCATATTTATATTTAGTTAGGTGAGATTTCTATATGTATGAATCTTGTCACATATTAAATGGCTATGTATATGTATGTATAGTAATTTTTTTTATTTACACATGATGTATACACAGTCAAAATTATTTATTTTAATATATATATATATATATCGTTAATTTATTATATTTATACTAATAAGTCATATTACACATATTTAAATAACCTATGATTCATTGTGTCACCGTATCATGTTATAAATTGATTTAATATTTTATGTATGCAAATGTATACTAAATACAATTTTAGGTAATAGAAAAATATTTTTTTGTAATTATTTACTATTTGTAATATTATTTGAACCAAAATAAAGGATACATAATTAATATAATATAATATACGGTTCAAAATTATATCTTAAATTTTATAAAAATTTTCCATCAACATATTAACCTTTTGCCAAAATTATAAAATCTAAAAGTCAAATTATTATTTTAAAAAATCATCTACACTAACCACAAAATTAATTAAATAATAAAAAAAATATAGTTTCAACTCAGAAAGTTATTGAAAGTTTTCGCGACCTTATAATATCATATTCGAGTTTCAGAAAATTTAAAATTTGAAAAATATGTTATGAAATTATTTTTTAATATTAGTTCAATATTTTTCGACAAATAAATTTGTATAAATAATTTAATAATATAATATTATAATAAAATATAATATAATATTATTACAATTCATGCCTCGACCTTTCATGGTAGAAGCTTCCACTCCCAATACCCATCCCACGTCCCTTCTCACCGTACCTTCCTGTTCTTCGAGCCCCCCACCCATCTCTTCCCTCTCCGTTCTCCAACTGCCTGCCCCCCTCCACCCCTCTTCTGTTCCTCTTGACCCCCCCAAAGACTTCCATTCCTTCTTCTGATTCCTCTCCTTCTCCATCTTCCTATGAGGTAGCTGTTCTTCCTACTTAGGTTGGTCTTTCTCCTTCTCTTCGTCAACCAGTATGGACTTCGCTATTCAAGAGCAAGCTGCGCAATGCGGGGAAGTACATATTGGTTGACATGACTCCCTCATTCGAGGGTGAAGCCATGCTACTCTCTGATGAAGTAGTAAAGGCACGCTCCTTGGTTTGGAAAGATTGTCTTGTAGGCTTCTTTCTAGACAAACCACTGTCATACGCTACAGTAGTACAAAGACTTAAAACCATCTGGAAACTAAAGGGTTCAATTAAAGTAAGATCTAATGGAGTCATTTTCTTGTTTCATCTCACTTGTGTAGAAGATACACCGCATTATACAAGGAGACCCAATAATTATGAAAAATAAACTATTTATTATCAAGTCCTGTGATCCTGCAGTAAGTAATGTCTATCGCTCTATTACGTCAGTTTCGGTATGGATGCAATTTTTCAACATCCCCTTATTTGCTTGGTCTCCACTTGGTATTAACTGGCTAGCTAGTAGAATCGGCAAACTGCTCTGCTTTGACGAAATGACAGAAAGAATGGAAAGGTTAGAGTATGCAAAGTGTCTAATAAAGTAGACCAAACAGAGAGCTAATAGATGACTTCATGGTGCAACTAGTTTAAGGTGGTACTCAGAAAATAGTAGTGAAGTACTTGTGGAGACCGGATATATGTTGTACATGCAAAGCTTTTGGCCATAGTTCAAGCAAATGTGACAAAAAAAATAAGGAGGCCGACGTAGGTGAAATTCCTGAAAAGAAAAACGTGAATTGTACAAAAGAAAAAATGAATGAGAAAGCACCAAGTGAGATATTGAAAACGAAAAAGATTCAAAAATGGAAAAAACTAAGTAGAGGAAGGAAGAAAAATCACAGTACAAAGTCTGCATACATCTCATCAAGGCAGAATGATAATACTACACTAGGAGATAGTGTAGATCACAGTGAAAAAAGTATCTTGAATGGAGGATAAACAGAGGAAAAGGAGAACAATGGATTGAGTCAAGCTAAATCTGTGATTGAATCAGGTCAAAAAAGAAATCTAGTTGAGGAAAGTAAGAATGATAACATAAATGAAATTAGAAGAGAAATATAATCTGATAGCCCTCTAGCACAGAAGAAAGAGTGGAAGAAGTAAATTTAGATCTTGCAAGTGATTCTCTTGTAGTTAGAGGTGATAAAATTCTATCCAAGAATCCTTTTAGGGTACTTTTGGCACAGGTCCTTATTAAGTTTCAAAATTCACGAAAAGTCCTTCACTAAATTTCAGTGTAAATTAGGTCCCTGTTTTTTATTCACGATTATTGCAGAGCATGATGCAACATTTCATAAAAGTTGCTGATATTTCAGCAACATTTATGTACACGGTGAACGTAGTGTATGAAAGTTGCTGAAATATCAACACTTATTTATAAAAGTTGCTGATATTTCAGCAACATTTATGTACACTGTGAACACAGTTTATGAAAGTTGCTGAAATATCAGCACTTATTTATAAAAGTTGCTGACATTTCAGCAATAATTTTTCTTTGTTTTTACAATAAAACTTTGACACAGATAGTTGCTGAAATATCAGCACTTATTTATAAAAGTTGCTGACATTTCAGCAATAATTTTTCTTCGTTTCCAGAAAACAGGGACCCGCTTCACAATGAAACTTTGACAGGGACCCGCTTTACAATATGAAAGTATGATAGGGATGCCTCCCTAATTTCCACATCCTTTTAATACCCTTCTATGTATTCATGAAGATTTGATGAGGTATCTGCATTTAATAATATTCCAGTATTGAAAAATGACCAGGGGCAGAAATCTTTATTCCAACAACCTATAATAGAGTCAGGTGTGACTTGAAGCAAGCACCAGGAAAAAAGTGAAAATGGATGTGAAAAACTCGAAGCAATAAATGAGACTGGTGTGACTCGAAGCAAGCCTCGGGAAAAAAGTGAGAATGACAACGAAAACTGAGAAGCAATAAATGAGTGTGGCTTGACTAGATGCAAACAACAGAAATCTACCGAGAATGTCAATGACTGTTATGGGGATGTCATTGAAAGGAAAAAAAGACAATAACAAACCACCTAAACAAGGAAAATTTGATTCTCAAACCCAAAACAATGTCCTGACTATTAATACCTTACCTACCCAAAATACTCTCATTGCTGTGCATGGTTCAGTCAATGACAAAGAATACAGTGAACATACTCGTGCACAAAACTCCATGCAACATGCACAATACTCTGTGCTCTCTCTCCTCCCCTTCTTCTATCCTACCTTCTTCCAAACCCAATCTTCCACTTAAAACTCCTGAGGATGCCATTGATCCAACTGATTCAAATTTAAATTCAGGTAAACAGTTGTGCACATCATCATGCAAACCTTCCATGAAATCTGACGCCACCACCTTTTCTAACCCAAGCCTTCTCATAAACCAACCCTTCCTTATGCCCACCTCAATTCCCCTACTGCATGGAAAACCCCCCTGAACATACTCCAGTTAAACTCAACACCTCTTCACCTTCCCTCTCTTCTAAGAAAACTTTATCAAGCACCACGATGAAAACCTTCTCTGCAGACATTTCCAATGTTGCTCCAGATCTCCCTTGCAAATTCTCACCTAATAACAAACTTAGTAGCACAAGAAATTCAGAAACTTCAATGATATTCTCTGATTCTCCTCTATCTACTACAGTCCCTGGCTATAAGGATTTATCCAACACCCTAACAAGGAGTACGAAAGAAGAACTTCTCAATGCCTCAAAGTTTAATCAATGACATATAACATAGGATACTAGAACATAAGAGGAGTTCACAGTCATATCAAGTTGGACCAATGCAAAGAACTTATACATCAACACAGTTTATATGTACTAGCATTACTTAAAACCAAGCTTTCTTAGGAACTCTCTATTCGAGCTACAAAATATATAATACCTAATTGGTAGATGATCCACAACTATGACCATGCCACATATAGAATAATTTTAATTCTTTTTGATCCTTCCTCCTTGAACCTCACTACCATTGACTCCTCTTCTCAAATTATCCACTACCATGCTCTCCTTAACCATACCTCCTCCTCAATCTTTCTTTCCTTTGTTTATGCTGAGAGCACTATCAATGTCAGATCATCTCTTATACATTACATTCCATTCCTTCGACAAGAGTCCCACCCATGGATCATAGGTGGTGACTTCAACTATTCTCTAAGGTTATTAGATAGAGTTGGAGGCAATCCTTTGTCCTTAAATGAAATAAAACCGTTGAACATGATGATCCAGCACTCCAAACTTATTGAAATTCCAACCACTGGTGCAAATATTCATGGAACAATAAAAGAAAAGTAGGCTGTAGAACATTCTCTAAGATTGACTTTACCTTCTGTATTCAAATCTCTCTAACCATGTGGCCAACCACATTCGACCACCTACCCTGTCCCCTTTTATCTAACCATTCTCCTCAAATTCACTACTTGGATGCCTCTGTCATGAAAAGAAAATCAAAATTTAAATTTTTTAACTCTTGGGCTCTTGAACCAGATTTTCTAAACATAATTGAAGCAGTATGGTCTAAACCTAACCATGGCAATCCTATGTTTGTATTACAGAAAAAACTCAAAGAGACAAAGAAGGTGTTGAAAAAGTGGTCAAGGGAAATGTTTGGAGCAGTTTCTAAACTAACTGACTTGTTAAAGGCTCAACTTACTAAAAATTTAAGAGAGCATGCTAACCAATGTTGATGATGATTCATTGGCAGGTCTGGAAATAGTGGTAAACAAACAGTGCTACGAAGCTCTGGTTAAAGAGAACGAAATGATAAAGCAAAAAAGCAAGGCTCCGATGGAAAAATGAACGAGATTGAAATACAACTTATTTTCATGCAGCTCTAAAAGCCAAACAAACTCAAGAGAACATACATAGAATTCATGATGAAAATGGTAACCAAGAAACTGACAATGTTGCTAAGGCCTTCATAAACTATTTCTCTAATCTCTTTGGCAATGCTGAAAATAGTCTTCCTGATATTGAGGCAATAAACCCACTGCTCCTGCCCAGGCTAGGCCAAGATGATATCATGTTTCGAAGCAATGAAGTTACTGAGTTAGAGATAAAGCAAGCTATGTTTTCTCTTAATAAAGAATCTAGTGGTGGTCCTGGCGGTTTTAATACTTGCTTTTACACTACTTGTTGGGAGATTGTCAAAATGGATGTGATAAAAGCTATTAAAAAACTTCTGTAGAAAAGGTGAAATGCTAAACACATTCAATAATACATTCATTACCGTAGGCCCTAAATCTAGAAATGCAGACAATGTTCAAGCTTACAGACCAATCTTCTATTGCAACTCTATCTACAAATGCATAATCAAAGTCATAGCTTCACGTATGAAAGCTGTCCTGCCTAATATCATATCACATAATCAATCAGCATTCTTACCTGGCAGAAATATTCTTGATAATGTCCTTGTCACGCATGAACTTCTTTATGGCTATAAACATGCTATGGTTTCACCAACAGTTTTATTAAAAATTGACATAAAGAAAGCTTTTGACACTCTACATTGGGATGCAATAGTTCGAATTCTGGGTTTCATAAATTTCCCTACTCATTTCATTACCTGGATTTATGCTTGTATATCAACTGTAAACTTTTCTTTCAAGATAAATGGCTCTACTATCAGATTCTTTGGAAGCAAGCGAGGAATAAGACAAGAAGACCCTATGTCTGCCTACCTCTTTTTAAATGTTGCGGAATTACTCACTAGAATACTAGAAGACCTAGTCAGACAAAAGCACTTCCAACTTCACCCACACTGCAAAGATCCACAAATAACATCTCTTATGTTCGCAGATGATTTGGTCATCTTTTGCAAACCTACTATTGAATACATTAATGCCATTCTTGGGGGTCTAAACCTTTTTTTACAATATAATAGGACTTAAGGTGAATTTAGATAAATTTGACACCATGTTGGTTGGGCTTCAGCGTGAACAAAAGGAAGCTATTTACATCTCCACTAGTCTAAGGCCGAGAGAGGAGATGGTCTCCTACCTTGGGGTTCCACTTACTACCTCACGTATTACAACCAATCAATGCTTGCTATTATATGAAAAGATCACGGCTAGAATGGATTGCTGGTCTAACAGGATGCTTAGTCAAGCTTGGAGACTTAAAGTGGTAAAGTCTGTTATATTTTCTATGTCTATATACTGGGCTAGATCCTTTGTTCTACCACAAAAGCTAATTAAATTGATTAAAAGTGCTGTTATGAAGTTCTTTTGGAAGGGGTGTTTGGCTCCTATATCTTTCAAACAAATTGAAAAATCTACGAAGAAAGGAGGTCTGGGCATACTTAACCTATCCCTGTGGAATAAAGCAGCTGTTGCCAAATATTTTGATAACTTCTTGAATAAGAAAGAGAACATATGGGTTAAATGGTCTTATAAATACGTGACCAAAGGAAGGAATGTTTGGAATATGAAACCCCCACAAAATATCAGTTGGTCTTGGCGTAATACCATCAAGATAAGAGAGCAATTTCTAACTCTTATAAAGTACGTTATTGCTCCGTAAAAGAAAGTAAGCTTTTAGGAAGATCCATGGTGTATACATGGATGCATTCTTAGTAGGATAGTTCCACAACATGAGATAATACAATCTGGTATTGGAGTCAATGCTCATGTTAACACCTTCATCCAAAATGGAAACATCATCCTTCCAAACAATTCGAATCAGAACATCACTTTTCTTTAGAACTCCTTGCAAGCAATGGTTATTGATACTCCTGGAAATGATACCATTACTTGGGGCCAATCTAAGTCTACATTTAGTTCGAAGTTGGTCTATAATTACCTGATGGGCACTCACATTCAAGCTAGTTGAAAATGGCACTCAATAGTTTGGAGAAGAGAAAGCCCTGCCAGGGATAATTTCATGTTATGGAGAGTTGTCAATAATGCTCTTTTTACTAGAGTTAAATTAGTCAGCAGAGGTATGAGTTTGAGTGTCAGATGCAACTTCTGTAAGGATCTTCCTAAAACCATCAAACACTTGTACTTCGAATGCTTTATCACTTCATGGCTCTGGAACAAAGTGCAAAATGCTACTGGTATCAAACAAGAAGGAATGAACATATTAGATGAATGGGAGATACTTCTGTGGGTGTCAGCCAAGAAAGATGAACATTCTAAAAAAAATATTGTAATTTTCAAAAATTTTGTGAGACCGATATTGTTAGAACGCAATACCAGGATTTTCCATGAAGTGAATAACAAAAATTGTAATCAACTGTTGAGCTATATCATATTTGAGGTTCGGAGAGATCTTCAGGATGCTAATATACCCTATGATCCAGGGGATGATGATAGGCAACATTGACTGTTTGCCAAAGTATATTGTGTTGCTCCTTTATTTTCTCCTTTTTTATTTTATGCCTTCCTTGTCTTGATATATCATCCTTTCATTCTCTTTTGTGATGTTGCTTTTGTTTGTATGTATTATTTCTTTTCCCATGGTGGATCAATAAAATGGTAGGGGACCATTCAACCGCGTCGGCTTTACCAAAAAAATATATTTTTATGCTATGTATTAGATCAGGAATGTTATAAGATATATATATATATATATTTAATTTTAATTAATTTTATAATTGATATAATTATATTATATACATATATATTTTAATACATACATTTATAAATGTTTTTAGATATTACAAATATAATTATAGATAACACACACACACACACATATATATATATTAATTTTATTGCTGTAAAATATACATGTAGAAATAAAATACAACTTTGTATAATATATATATACATTAATACATAATCATTTATAAACTAATTATCTAATTTAATATATATATATATTTCACATTCATGTAATATTATATATATATATGCAAATATTTATGTTGATTTAATACTCATTTTAAAAGAACAAGTTTGTGTATGTATACACACACACACATACATTTGGACAACATTTAATACATATAAGATGAGTGAGCATGTCTGTTGCGATGCAAATCCCAACATTTATATACAGATATGTTATGCCTTGCATGGATTGTTATGTTACGCACGCACACATATACATATACATATATATGTGTACCATTATACTTAGTTTAAAATAAATTAAATAAAATTCAATCCATTAATTATAAACTAAAATGTAATAAAGATTTTATTTAAATTAAATTTTGAAATATTCTAAATAAATTAGACTTCATAGGCCCAATAAAGATCCAATAGGGTAATGTTTTTTGAAATTCACCCATAATTTCCGCTGCGGTTTAGCCCAGTTCTAACAGTGGTATCAAAGCCCAATAGCTTATGCGTTCTAATTAGTCATGTTAGGATTAACTAATTAAAGCATACATATATAGTATGGTGTCTAGAAAAATGGTGTCTAAGGTTGGATTTGGGTAATCACGTACTATGCCATACCTAACTACTAGCCTGGCCTGAAATAATAAGGTAAGCCCAAAAGGTTATACTAATAGAAACGGTCTAATTTGAATCGGGCCTTGGATTAATTTTTAAAATTGTTTAAAAATTTAAAAATAAGATTTCAAATTTAGAAGTTAAATTTAAAATATTATACACAAATATTATAAAATTTATAACATAATAATTTTTTTTCAAAATGTTTGAAAAATAATATAAATTGATTTCAAATATTAAAAAATTAATAAAATTAATTAATTAATTAATAAATGAATACATGTATTATATATTATGTTGTATGTTATGTTATTTTAAGCTGTTTTTTAATAACATAAGTATACATGTATATATATCAACTTTTTCTGAAATTAATATAATTTAATCAAAATAGTTTAATTAAATAAATAAATTAAAAGTTTAAAATTAATTAAATAATATTTACATACATATGATATATGTGATGTACTATAAAAGTTATAGTATATAATAAATAATGAATGTAAATTTTATATTAATATGAAATTAATTAAAATGTTGATTAATTAAAATGTTAATTAATTAAAATTAATTAAATAAAGATTTAATTAATATGATGTTATACATAAGATTATCATAAAGTAATATAAAATATAACATAACAGTTATATAATAATGAAACTTATATAATATGAATATATAAATTAAAGGTGGAGTAGTAAAGAAACTCTAACTGGACTTAAGGAATAAATACATACGTGAATATACATATACCATGATTTCCGACATGTCCGACACTTGAATCACAAGAGTATTTCATAAGAAACACATTATTCCATGAGTCGATATCACTCAATATAATACATTGAAGATTGACCTCTACCATATATATCAATAAATTACTTTCATACTCCTTAGTTGTTGAGAAGACTCAAGCTCGGGATGTTATGTGTCGTATTATTAATATATTGAGTAAACGAGGTAAGATAACTATATATATTGTTGAGCAGACTCAAGGTACATATACTGTAATAATGTCATCATGATATGGTAGGAACAAGTGAATAATTTCATTTTCATTTTTTGAGCAGACTTAAGGTCGAAGCGGAATTAGGACAAGGTACCAAGGATTTAGGAGTTGTATGTGATACACCCAATAAGGAGTTATCCATCATTTATAGGGCTATGATTTGTTAAGCAGACTCAACGTTATAATTCCAAGAAAAACGAGTCCTAACACCCATTAGTGAAGTCAAAAGACTTCTATGTTTCACTTAGGGTTTGTTGAAACATAAAAAACTAGTGGGAGCCTTATTAGAAAAATGAAATGATAACATTAACCTTTCTAATAGTGAAAGAACGTATGTTATATAATGTTATAATAATCTACAATGATAAATTTATGCATTTAATATGATTGATAAAACGTTTATCAATAAAGATATTCAAATGATTTGAATCACAGACTGACAAATAGAAATATAAAATATACTTACCAATAAATGCTTCTTGCATGTTAATCTTTTCTATATTCATACAAGTGCCTAATTTTACAACTACTTAATATGTTCGTAATATGGTTGTTCATGTATTTATTTGGTTAAGACCATGTATTGAAACCTATGAGTTTTGAACTCCAAAGCAATATGAGACCATGGATATTTGATCCATATCCTATCATATAGAAGTGTTATATGGTGAGCAGTCACAGTTCATAATGTACGATACTTCAATGAAGTTAGTTCATTCGAAGTAAGCCAATAAACGGTACTGTGAGATTGAGTGTTCAATTTGATTGATTACAAAAGGATCATATTGTGTTAAATGTAGCATAAGACCAAAACTATATTATAATCTAAGAACCCAATCGCTGAAATGTCAGTTTGATCAGTTTATGCAAGGTGCAACATATTTGATGTCCTTAGATGTTAAGGATAATCGAGTGCACTTTTCATAAAGAGTTCGTTATGATGTTGTAGTAAGGGTATTCTTTTTGAATAGTTTGACCATTTGAAAGGAAAATGAATGTATAAGAGTAGATGTAATTTAGGATACAGTTGGGATGATGAGAGTGAATAGTCACTTCTGCTTCATAAAGAAATAATGAAAATGATAATTGTAGTAATAATGATTGATACTTAATATTGAAATAAGAAATATGACTTCTATTCCAAACGAATTTTCATTTATAAAATTATTTTTTATGAGATTTATTTCTTTGGGTCAAGGTATTTGATCAAAGAACTCTTCATTGAAAGCTAGTTGCAGTATATGAAATAAATAAATCTATATTAAGTAAATGATGGACCTCTAAATTCAGTATGCTATTATAGTAATGGCGGAAATAGTGGGAGCATGCAATATAACATTTATTGAATGCATCAAGTTATGAAAATTGTTTTGGTAAAACATACCGAATATTATTTATGAAATAATGACTATTTTTGGTGTCGACTGAAATACAGAAATTTATGTTCAATGTAAATATTATGAATATTCATAAAGAAATAAACTACGATATTGTATTTGTTTTCATAATAAAAGTGATGCATTAAAGAATACAAAAGTATCTAAAATTATTTATAATATTTTTGAATTATAGATTAAGCCATAGTTTTGAGAAATAATTTTTATCATATGATTCTGAATCAATTATATCTCAAACAATTAAGGATTATGTACCCGTTTAGTGGGAGCATCATAAGAACTGATGAACTCTTTGGACTGATACATATAGATGTATGCAACTGTAAGTCTATAAATACCAAAATGGCTCAATGTACTTTGTTATATTCATCAATGAGTTATCATCGACATGGATATGTGTATTTGATACATATGTAGTATGTCTAAGATAGACTCATAGAGTATAAAATGAAAGCATATAATATAACATGCAATAGAAATGATTCGAGTTGATCGAATGGGTGAGTATATTGGAAAGAGTTCCAAATGTACCAAAAAATGAATAAAGATTCAATATCAAAAGTCATTTCTCCATGTGATACACGATAATGTATCGATAAGGAGTGATCGAATTTTGTTGGACAAAGTACGATTAATTGTGAGTGTAGTTTAGTTAATTTCTTTCTATAAGGTTATGTACTTAAGAGTTGTACATGAGCTTAATGTTATTTCGTTTAAATAATAGTTTACAAAATCATATAAGATAAGGGTTTATAAGAAACCCCAATATATCCTAGACTAAGGAGTTGGCAGGTTATGCGAGTCGAAAGTCTGCACGTAATAATTGTTCGTGAAGGATCTTATATGAATCTCCTCAAAAGGAGTTTAGGAAAGACTACCATTGGATGACAGATTTATGTTTTGAAATTATGTTTTATCAGCCAAACTAAATCAATTTTAAATAAAAGGCAATTCATAAATTTTTTATGAATACATGTTCCATTGTATTGAGAAACAATTGTTGTTTTAAGAAATACCAAATTCAGAGTGAAAAATTTACTTTGAGAAATTATTAGTAGTAAAATAGAACTAGACATGATCCAATGACACATTACATGAGATGAAATGAAATTAACTAACCTAAACGAATACATCGCATTAGAGTGTCTAATAAGTATTCTCGCACATTGAAGAGAAACTACGAGTTTCTTATCAATGTCGAAAATATACAATCCTCGGTTGTTTAAATAAACCATTAAGAGTGTTGACTCTATGATATGGTATGATGCACAGACCCAAAATAGATTCCAAGTACATTATCAAAATATGATTTTGGTATATGTACCCAAAAGAGATTAAATCATCAGTCACAAATGTGTCTTCGAGAGCAAGACTAATGCAGTTGGAATATAATAAGTAACATTGATAGGAATAACATCACAAATTTCAATTGTTAAAATTAGCATAATAGATTTGATATTCAACGTGTTCAAGTTAATTCAGATTTACTCACAAAATTATCACTTAGTATGACTTTATGATTGGTATGTATGTATTGACACGGAAAATTCTAAATAATGATTTAGGGTAAGTTGTTTACACATAATAACCCGAATATCTCAAAGTCAGTGGAAGTGATTTTGAGTTTGTGAGTTTTTGATTATGATCCAATAAATGACAGAAAGGATCATTTTATAAGCATCAGAATAGAAAAAATATTTTGATAGAAATATCAAATAGTTTGATTATCCATCAAAATGCAGAGGAAGCGTGTGTTCATAAGAAAGAACATTAAAAGGTACATTGATATTTCTAAATAGTAGTAAACAACACATTACTGATTTTAATGATGTTCTAGTATTAAATAGCCTTAGTTGTCTTAATACTCAACGTTGGGTTGTAAATGATGTCTTTATAGTGAGTATAAAAGATACTAGGAATGTCCCAAATCGATATGCAAAGACACCTAACTAAATTGTTTGATACAGAACATGTAAGATGAATTCCTTATTCATGGCAATAGGAATTATCATACATGTTATGGCGCCTATGATATCATGATTTGTTCATTTATTTGATACATCAAGCAAATATTAAATCAAAATTGACATTACTGAATGATGTTTAGAGTGTTCTCTAGTATTTTTGAAATACTAGGGAATTGTTTACGGAAGCAATGAACTCCTTGTGAAGCAGTGTTCGTATTCAAAGTTTCATAACTGATATTGAGTATGATATATCAATAATAAATTGAATTTAAGAATCTTCAAATTCGAAATGTTCCAATTGATAGGTTGTGGCAGATTTAATGAAAAAGTCTAAGTACGTTGCCCTGAATAGCACCGTAATAAAACAATGTATATAATATAAATGCACAAATTTATAATTGAGCTGAAGACGATTCTTATTATTGAGATTCCCATAACATTGTTATATGATAACAATGTTATAACATAGTTCATAACTGAATTTAGAGTTCAAAGGATGTTGAGAGATATACTCATTCCACATGATAAAGGTAGTTTATCAGCATCGAAGAAAGTTGGTTGACAAAGTAGATAATTAAAACATAATAGCATAACCATTCACAGAGGAACTTACCCAGTTTCTTTTGAGAAAACTAATTGGAGAAGTTGGAATAAGATTCCATGATTGGCCTCAAGTGCAAGTGGGAGATTGATAGAGTTAGGGGTCTGCCTTAAGGGCATTTATGTAATTTGTTACATTTGTTACATATATCTAACTCAATAACCAATCTTGTTCGAAATAAAATGTATTTCTTTCTATTATATACTTGGTATAATATGGTTATATTAATTAATTAACTTAATTAAAAGTATATTTATAAAAAATCCATAAATGAATTTTTGTGATACTAATTACAAAGTGTAGTTACCGTAAGTAATTTATCACAATAAAAATAAATATACAATTTTAAATGTTCCTAGGTAAGATGCATCGAGACTGGATATCGACGTATCAGTTGAGACTAGAGTACGTGACGCTCTTTAAATATTGGACAATGTATTATTCATGGCTGCTGGGGGCACCATGAGGTTACGTACTAATAGTTAGATAACCATAGGACGAATCACTTTTATAGTTTCTTGTTAGATAATATAGCTAAGGTCAAACAGAAAATATTGATGTGATTAATTTACGCAGTGCTCTCGACTTGAGACTATTGTGGATCTTCAATATGAAATATCCGCTTTTATTATAGTCAAATCATGGCATGACATTCATCGAGTGACTATATTGGGTCAAGTGGAAGTATTGAAGGTGAAGCACTACTCAAGAGAGGATTCGTCTCCTCGGTTATATAGGGTTAGCATCATGGTCAACTCAATGTCAAAGTCTTGGGCCAGAGGATTTCGGTTAATAATAACTGTTATTATTGAACTAAGGACTTTGTATTTGGACTCCAGAGTTGAATATGGACGATGTTAGAATTTTGAGCATTACCAAATTCAATAAGTCCAAAGTGATATTTTTTTTACGAACAGAATTAATGTAAATAAATGTCACAACCGGATAATGCCTAATTAACTAAAATTGGATTTTATCGAAACTACCTAAGCGATAAATTTGTCCAAAATGTAACATTACCTACGAAGTGATGTGTGGATGTTAACAATTGAATAATTTAATGTTAATCGTTGAACAAATTTACACCTGACAAGTCACACAACCGATATGGTGAATTCATTTTAGACCAAAAGACTTAATTAATTCATAATTGTTATAAATTAATTAATATTTATGAAATATCGATTATGAAATTTTGAATGTGATTTGAGGAATAAATATTAGTGTATATATTTATAATATTTAAATATATTGATTGATATACAATATCGACAAACAATTAAATCAGATCTAATTAGTAAAATTTATTTGGACCTAAATAGGCTATTGGCCCATGATGTATGATGATACATACGACGACAATATAAATGATGGGGGTGGCTAACAGAAGGGTAGGAGGATCTTTGATGGAAGCTCTAATTTAGGGAGAATGGGTAAAAGATTGATCCACCTTCCTCTCTATTCCTTCCACTGTAGAAGAACTCATAACCCTAATGCATTCGAGACTGTTTGGCCGTCATTTTCATCTTCTTGCTGACCGATCCGATCTACACAAAGCTCCATATCAGAGCTCATCTCAAATCAATTTCAAATCAACAACTATTGGATAAAATAATATAAAATAATGCATGATTTATATTTTCACTATTTTTAATATTATTTAAATCAAAATAAAGGTTATATAATTAATATAAAATAATATATGATTCAAAATTTATATTTTATATTTTATAAAAAATTCCATCATCATATTAACTTTTTGCCAAAATTTTAGAATTTAAAAGTCAAATTTATTATTTCTGTTATAATAATAACCAAAATCAATTAAATAATAAAAATATAATTTCAACTCAGAAATTATGAAATTTTTTTATGACTTTATAATATCATATTCGAATTTTAGAATATTTAAAATCTGAAAAATATGTTACGAGATTATTTTTAATATCATTTTAATGTTTTCCAACTAATAAATTTATATTTAAATTATTTAATAATATAATATTATAGTAAAATATATTTTATGATGTGTATTGGATCTAGAATGTTATAAGACATGTATATATAATTTTAATTAATTTTATAATCGATATAATTTTATAATATAAATATATATATTTAAATACATATGTTTATAAATGTTTTTGGACATTACAAATATAATTTTAAATAATATACACATACATATATGTGTGTGTTGTATATATATGTATTAATTTTATTGTTGTAAAAAGTACATGTATAAATAAATAAGTTGCTTTGTAATATATATATTTATATATAATCATTCAGTAAATTATTATCTAATTTAATATATATACAAATATACATACACACACACACATATATATATGCAGATATTTTTATTGTTTTAATACTCACTTTAAAATAACAAGTTTGTGTATACATATATATATTTAGACAACATATAATATATATAAGATGAGCTAGCATGTCCATTGCGATGCAAATTTCAACATTTATGTACGGCCATGTTATACCTTACACAGATTGTTACGTTACACATGCACACACATATATATGTATATGATGCATATGTGTACCATTAAACTTGACTTAAAATAAATTAAATTAAATAAACTTTAATCCATTGATTATAAATTTAAATGAAATAAAGATTTTATTTAAGCTAAATTTAGAAATGTTCTAAATAAATTAGACTTCATATGCCCAATAAAGATCCAATAGGGTAATTTTTTTTGAAATTTACCCATAACTTTCGCTGCGGGCTGGCCCAGTTCCAACACTTAGGATGTATTAGAGTATTATACAAATATAAATGTAAGTTATGAAATCATTATAAACTTGAAGTTATGTTTTATGAAATGATTCATAAATGATTTTAGTATTAAATGAGAATACTATTTGTGTAAATGAATGTGATACAAAAAAGGAAATTAGTATAGTTAAGTAACTAATAGGACAAATGCATAAGTTGTATGTAGACCGTTTTATTCGCATGACTGTTCTTGATCTAGTATATACGTGTAAATGAATGTGATATAAAAATGAAAATTGGTATGCTTAAGAAACCAATAGGGAAGATGCGTGAATTGTGCGTAGATTGTTTTATTTGCATGACTGTTCTTGATCCAGTATTAGAGTACATAGTTTTGAGGTGATTTACACTAATTCAAACAAGGAATTTTCGCTCGATTCTTGACCTCGAACACGTGATATGGATTCTTGATATAATCCTGAAGTTTTCTATCATAGTGTATGGCTAATGACAGAAGTTTCTAATCAAGGAACCTGACTGCAGTCCACACTAGATAAAAGCAATTTAATAATCTTGTTAACCCCCTTTTAAGTAGTAACTAATGGTGGTAAACATGTTTTAGAAAAATGTATACAAAAATAAATAAATTTAATAAATATCAATAATGTGATTGAAAACCGTTTTATCTATAAACAACTTTTTACTCGATAGAAGTTGTTCAAACTTTTTTTACATACACTAAAACACTTAAGAAATCATTAAAATGAAAGAAAAATAATTTTCCATCTGTGGAAAATAAAATATTAACGATGTTATGCATGCTGCATTGGATAGATATTTGTATGTAAGGGTAAAAGGGTAATTTGCTGAGGAAAATGAGGCGTAAAGTAAAAAAGCATGCAAGGCTCATGGAGGGGAGTCTTTTGGCTAGTCAAGGGGGTTAAAGGAGAGGGTTTATATGTGTAAGCCCATTATAAAATTCAAAAGCTTCAAATAAAATAAAACTCAAAAATGGTGGAAGTGGATTAGCACTAATCCACTTTGTTCTTTACTAATATTTCTCTAATTAGTTCAAATATCTTCCAAACTTCACCATACTTTCACCAACACCTTAGATCACCTTAGGAAGCATGGGTCTAAAGTCAAAAGTGTAAGCAAGTGAGCAAAAAAACCCTTACCTATGTTGAGCCGCAAGCAAGGAAGTAAAAGGGAAGGTGATGCCTTGTTGTTTTGGTGCTAAAGGTTGGATCTTTATGCTTTTGGAGATGGTAGAAAGTGGTTCTTTGTTTGTGATGCAGCGCGAGATACGCGAAATAAACGATTTACCTTAAATCATTGTTCCCTCCAAAATCACTTCCCTGAAACGCGCCTCCACCTAGGTCGCGAACGACATAACAATACGAATTTTCACGTTCAAAAATCGACATCCATACTTTACATCGTACTCGAATGCCATAGATTCGACCGTTCAAATCCGAGTCGCCGGAGCTTATAACACAATTAAGTATAACAACACAGCGGAAGAAAAAGAATAATACATTGATATACAATATCTGATACAATATCTGATACAACAGAGTGATACAATGAATATCAATATACATCAGAGATATGATACAAGGAATAGCAGCGGAAAGAAAATAGATAACACCACCAGCGGGTAATCTCCATCTCCAAAGCGCCAATCCAGAAATAGCTCGAACTCCCAATAACGAGGCACAAGGATAAGCAAATGCAGTCCATATCCAAAGACTGAACTAGCTGCAGATAATCTACTGAACCCGACTATCTGAAAAACCCAACTCTAGACTGCTCGTGTAGAAAATTTTGAGCACCCAGAGTTTAGGAAAGAAACAATAAACTCCGGATCAGTCATGGGACTGGTGTGAGCAACAAAAATAGTTTATCTTTAAAAACAAATAGCAGAGAATTTTAAAGTCAATTCGCAATGCTTTTGGAAAATGAGACTACCATAAGGCCTCCCGCACACACACACAATGCAAACGTAGAATCGGAGGAGATTTCTCCTTATGATAGCCAAAGATGCTTACTACGTAAAACAAATCATTTGATTTGATATTACTATTAGTGCATAGTGATGAAAAATATTTCAAAAATAGAATATCAATCTTAGCCAACATACGACCATTATCGTATGCCTACTATAGCTACCATCTAAACAGTGGTGACCACCGTACGTAAATGGCAGGTTCTATAACTAATGATCACAAAGATAAATGATCAAACAAATGATCATATCACAAATGATCAAACAATGATCATCACACAACAACACTCAGCATGTCACATTACCAAATTGGGAATATATCGCTGATAACCTTCAACTACATAACCTCTGAGATCGTACGTCTCAGAGAAAGGTGTTAAGCTAAGAGAATAAATTCTCCACCACCAAACAGAAATGTATTTGAAAGAAATCGGCTTTATATCTCAAAATGTAATGTCAGACATGTAACCATACAAGTCTGTTCCGGGTTCGAACAGAACCGAAGGCACTTCTTACGAAGCCCTTGCAAATCCAGATAATTTCTAATCAAATCCGGATAATTTCTAATCACGTCCGGACTTCCCATCACAAATGGAGATCTCTATACCGGGGATCAGCCGATGCAGAGACAATCAATGGTAATCCTTTCGTTTTCGAAAGTATCCGGTCTTCACCACCGGTCTTCAAATGCTATCCATATACGTCGTATCATTATTCGGAATGGGTTATATGACGCAAATGTCTTTTCCCGGCTAACCCGAATAACGAGCGCAATTAAAAATCATATGGATACTGGGGTCTCAGTTAAATCACAGCTTAAAACCCAAAACTTTTCATTCGAATGGTTAAAACAAATTACCATTTCCAATCTTTTAAACAAAAAGATTCAATTCACAAGGTTAACCCCATTCACAAAGATCCATTTATGGATTTCAAAACAATTTCCATTTTAACTGAATTAACTCGTTAAATCTTTAAGTCAAGATTTAACTTATAGCTTTCAAAACTCGTTCCCAAAGATTCATTCATAGCCTTTCAAAACAATTTTATTTCAAGTTGGATTAACTCATTCGGTCTTTGAATCAAAGACTCATTTCATAGTTTTCAAAACATTTCAATTTCATTTTAAATTTGAAACCTATCAACACAATTTGGAAATTCATTTCTTATATGAAAGCTTTTACTTTTTGAAAACAAGTAGTTTTCATTTCGGAAAAATCCAGTTATATTTACACGAGTTAAAACCCTTGAATTAAATTCAAATTCCCAAATCAAAACCTTTAAAATGGTTTAACCAATATATAACTTGTACAACATCTTTAATCCCTAGTTTCAAATCATAGGATTCAATTTCAAACTTGAATTCAAATTTAAATCAAATTATTTAAATTTTCAAAACTCGATTAAGTTATTCAAAATAACTTTTATCTTTGAAATTCTATTTCAAAAGCTTTTCATATTAAACCCAAATTTCAAATTTCAAAATCAATTGAAATTAAAATTTCAATTTCAAAAACATCAAATTTAAATTATCTGTGACTTAACCGATTTCCACGTGAAATCCATATTTGTGTGTGTAAAGGTGTAGTCCAGGGGTTTCACACAGTAGTGAAACATCTTTCAATCATCACAGATCAGAATACAAAAATATAGTTGATAAGTAGTATTAACTATCACACTTATCGTTCATTCACAAATCACAGATATATATCACAGATAAATAAATTACAGATCACAACATAAATCAGGATGTATCACAAAGCATCACAAATCAGGGATATCAAACAATCAAATCGTCCATAAGTAAGATCAGTTAATTGTCTGATTAATTCAAATTAGATTAATTACTTATGTATTACAAATCTGGGTTAATTAACATTAATAAATTACAAATCATTTTGATTAATTATTCTTTAATCATTTATTAATTAACCTTTAATGATAAATCAATCCACCTTTAATCATTAAATAATTAACCCCTAATTATTTAATTATTCTTTAATTAATTATCCTTAATTAATTACAAAAAGTGATTATCCCTATCACTTTAATTAGTAAATCACAGATTAATTGCATTGAGTAATTATCCTTTAATCACTTGATTAGTCAACCCCTAATCATAAATTAAATATCTTTAATTAATAACATTAACTAATCAACCTTCAATTAATCACATTAATTAATACATTACCTTGGTTAATTATCCCTTGATTAATTATTTTAATTTATTAACCTTTAATTAATTAATTATCCCCAAATTAATTACCTTGATTAATTAATCACATAAATTAATGGTTATTAACACATGAATTAACTTAAGACATTTAATTTAATTAAAAATTGAAAAAATTTCATTTCCTTAATTAATTACTTAATTGCTTAATTACAATATTACATTTATTTTAAAATAAAGGTTATATATATATTTAAAACACTTTAACTAAATTAATTTAAAATAATTTATTTAAAACTCTTAAATAATCCAAACTTAACTAAAACAATCATTATATAAAAGAATTTATTAAGAAATTGATTTGAACTTGATTTGTTTAAAGTTTTTAAACTGTAATTTCACATACTCGGGTCAAACCCGAAGCTATCCCGAGTGCCAACCCGAGCCAAGTGCAGTTCTTCCCGAGTCCCCTCTCTTCCTCACATACGTTCTTCTTCTTCTCCTTTTCCCTTTAGTTAAGTTAAAGTTTTAAACTAAAATAACAGGTAAAAACATGCTTACGCACTCGGGTTCTCACTCGAAGCAACTCTCATCTTTCTCGAGTCAAACCCGAAGAAGGCTTCATCATCAAAACGAAACTGTGCACCTACCTCACCGTGCACATGCACCAGAGCTCCGGCCACCTACGACCCAAGCTCCGACCACCACCAAGTCGCCAAACCCTGCCTACATCGTCACGAACGCCCAGATCAACCAATTCGCCAGAAAATCGAAATTGAGCTATCGAGCAACCTCAAGGAAACCCACTGATCGACAAAAACCACCATTCGCCGCCGTCACCGATCACCTGAGGCCCTCAACCTTTGGCCACACCATGACAACACGCTCCTCTTCCACTTCCTTGAATCGCGTGGAGCTCGATCACTCATAGGAGCCGTACGCGTCTAATTTCAGACATGTCAAAAACCTTAAACAAAACCCTAAATCGAATTTGTTCCCTTAATTTACGAATTGGAAAATTCCTCTGATAATTTTCTTAAGATCCATGATATTTATATTAGCTTCCAACAAAACTTCACAAAAAATTATTGGATCAATCATCTGTAATTTTTCAAAATGCAATTTTACTTCAAATTCGAACTGCTCCGAGAATTCTAAACTAAAATTCATGATTTTTATCTTAAAAATCTTATTTTCCAAAGGAGTTTCAAGTTATGTAATTTGCTTATCAAATTCTGATACTTGATTTTAACATGCATTTAAACTTCCTTCTGTTCTATCTTGATTCCAGAAAAAAATTCAAACTTGTTTTACTTGAATTAAATTTTTAACTTTAATTTATGATTAAACAAACATATAATGTTTGAATCTCAAAGTATAACAAAGATCAGGTGAGTAGATTTTGGATTTTTTTGATCAAAACTTTTATGTTCTGAGCCAAGAACAGAGATGTATAAATTCAACAGACATGCATACTTACAAACATTCATAAATACAGAGATAACTCATATATATACACAAACAAAGCATCATTCATCTCAGACTTCACAAGCAAACATATATTTATTTACTTAAGTTTAATTTAAAAATGTTTACTCACCTGAAGCAATGTCGAACAGAGAAAACTTCTTGTTTTAAACTGTTAGTAGCCTGATTTTCTTAATCCTCCTTGCTTTGTTGAATTTAGTTGATTGCATTGCTGTTCCAGTTGAAGTTTTAAATTGAAGTTGGCCTAAGTTTTGAAATAGTATTCATTTTAGTTTTGCTCAAGCTTGAAGGAACGAACAAAAGTGTAGAAGGAAGTTGATATAGAGGAAGAGTTGTACAGGGAGCTAGAAGATTGTTTGTACTAAAGTTATGGGCTGAGATGATCTTGCATTAATGAGAGTTGATATACATATGTAGCATACTATTCTTTACCATACATATTGACTTCGGCTAATAGAAGTGGCATTAATTGCCTTTGTCCCATTTTTATTTACAGCCTAGCTCACTTGTATTTATTTGTTTCTATTACTTTGTATATTTATGCTATGTGTTGTTAAAATTTTAGTTAATGGATTCACTTTATATTCTTGTTTGTTTGTACCATACTTGAATGTATGCTTATCCTTTCTTTTACAAACTATTGAATATATTTACATTTTCCTTGTTTACTTGTTTCATATTACAAGTGCACATACTTATATATTTACAAAGTTTATTTTTCAGTAGTCTTGTTACTTTGTATTATTAATGAAGTTCTATTGTTAATATGTTGCCATAATTTTTCTAATGTATTCACTTTCTATTTTATAAAACTATATAATTTATCTTATATATTTTGATTCTATTTATAACTTAATATTTATTAATATTATTTTTGTTTGTATTTATACATACTTGTGTATTTGTGTTATCTTCTTTTCTTGTTGCAAGTGCATATATATAAAGTCTTGTTGTAAATACATATATATTTGTTATTATCATTGTTAGTACATTTGTTTGTATTTTTATTTTACTGATATATTTATTTTTATTTTTTTATATTTTTTTCTCTAATATAAACCATCAAATTCTAATTTAAATTATTTGTTTTACTTACTTTTATACTTGTGTCAAATATCTATATTTTATAATTATTTTTAAACCATTTACCTGAGATTTTAAACTCAAATTCAATATATACATATATATATATATATATAAAATTTCAAATTTACTCATATATCCCCATATACATATATATATTTACATATATACATATATATACAATATTTTTAAATTTAAATTGATTTGATATATTATTATTTGGATTCGGGGAAACTCGCTTCAATTTATCGATTTATTTCACAAATTTTATTCAAAAATTCAATAAATTATCAATTTAAATATTTATAAAATTCGGGGTCGTTACAGACTTCCCCCCTTAAAAGAATTTCGTCCTCGAAATTACCAAGGAGACAAAAAGATAGATGAAGAACATTTCATCAAATCAAATGAATATCTATTCTGCATTTGGCTTACCAAATCAGAATATCAAGAACAGATACAAAAACGAATCTGTTTAAAACTTCACAAGATACTCGGGTCATCCAGATCTACGAAATTTGCAGTGGCATCGGTTAGTCCAAAGGGATAACTAACCATTTGTAGAACATATCCGGACCCAAAGAATAGATAGATATATGGATACAATTTTCAAAACTTTCAGTTTAGAACTAAAGCATACCTATCGATCATAGCAATCAAAGAAACCAATACACCCAAACAAACAATTTTGGTCCATCCGGAGTTTATGCCCCATATTAACATATCGAATCTCCTTCCTGGATCTACCAGGAACTATCGAAGAATTCAGAAAAGATGACGAACAAAAGAGATTGATAGAGAAAAGATTGCTTCCTTGTTGTTAAAGAGTATTGACCGATTATAGTCATATTCCCTTGTCCCTTATCTCATCCTCTTCTTGCACTCATACTCACTATCAGTGGATAGTAAGAGAATTTACTGAGACGTTTAAACAGATATCTTAGGGATATACTCATTCTAGGGATACTTCACCCTATCTCTAATGAGCTACTTAATGTGTTATACTCCTGAGCTAAAGTTTTACCTTAGCTCTGATACCAAATGTAACTATACGAATTTTCGCGTTCGAAAATCGACATCCATACTTTACATCGTACTCGAATGCCATAGATTCGAATGTTCAAATCCGAGTCGCCGGAGCTTATAACACAATTAAGTATAACAACACAACGGAAGAAAAAGAATAATACATTGATATACAATATCCGATACAATATCTGATACAACAGAGTGATACAATCAATATTAATATACATCAGAGATATGATACAAGGAATAACAGCGGAAAGAAAATAGATAACACCAGCAGCGGGTAATCTCCATCTCCAAAGCGCCAATCCAGAAATAGCTTGAACTCCCAATAACGAGGCACAAGGATAAGCAAATGCAGTCCATATCCAAAGACTGAACTAGCTCCAGATAATCTACTGAACCCGACTATCTGAAAAAACCAACTCTAGACTGCCCGTGTAGAAAATTTTGAGCACCCAGAGTTTAGGAAAGAAACAATAAACTCCGGATCAGTCATGGGACTGGTGTGAGTAACAAAAACAATTTATCTTTAAAAACAAATAGCAGAGAATTTTAAAGTCAATTCGCAATGCTTTTGGAAAATGAGACTACCATAAGGCCTCCCGCACACACACAATGCAAACGCAGAATCAGAGGAGATTTCTCCTTATGATAGCCAAAGATGCTTACTACGTAAAATAAATCATTTGATTTGATATTACTATTAGTGCATGGTGATGAAAAAATATTTTGAAAATAGAATATCAATCTTAGTCAACATACGACCATTATCGTATGCCTACTATAGCTACCATCTAAACAATGGTGACCACCGTACGTAAATGGCAGGTTCTACAACTAATACCGTACAAAGTTCGTATTGGAAGATGGATTTCCAACAAATGGTCAGGCCAAGGAACTTTCCATTGCCACATGGAACGCCTCTGGAAGGTCGCCCCGAGAACCTAACCGGATCTCTGCCAACACAAGGCCGGGTTACCCCTAACTGGGTAACTACTGACATGAGTATGCCATCCCCCGGTTGTAACCAACCTTTATCCGGGATCCCGTCAACCAACAACCACAAAGAAATAAATTTGCAGCAACCACATATGTTAAGTACCTGGGCTCCATACCATGATACCACCTCTATCCAGAAGGAATGTACATACCCTAAAGGGCGCTACCCCCAATAACCTTGCCGCATCTTTCCTGTTTTGACCATTCCGGGGTGTGAGGTTCGACGAAGTCTTGTCCACAAAGCCACGCTTCTCACAAAGCCATGCTTTGGGTCAACAGATGATCAAAGTAATGATCCCAAAGATAAATGATCAAACAAATGATCATATCACAAATGATCAAACAATGATCATCACACATCAACACTCAGCATGTCACATTACCAAATTGGGAATATATCACTGATAACCTTCAACTACATAACCTCTGAGATCGTACGTCTCAGAGAAGGGTGTTAAGCTAAGAGAATAAATTCTCCACCACCAAACAGAAATGTATTTGAAAGAAATCGGCTTTATATCTCAAAGTGTAATGTCAGACATGTAACCATACAAGTCTGTTCCGGGTTCGAACAGAACCGAAGGCTCTTCTTACGAAGCCCTTGCAAATCCGGATAATTTCTAATCAAATCTGGATAATTTCTAATCACGTCCGGACTTCCCATCACAAATGGAGATCTCTATACCGGGGATCAGCCGATGCAGAGACAATCAATGGTAATCCTTTCGTTTTCGAAAGTATCCGTTCTTCACCACCGGTCTTCAAATTCTATCCATATACGTCGTATCATTATTCGGAATGGGTTATATGACGCAAATGTCTTTTCCCGGCTAACCCGAATAACGAGCGCAATTAAAAATCATATGGATACTGGGGTCTCAGTTAAATCACAGCTTAAAACCCAAAACTTTTCATTCGAATGGTTAAAACAAATTACCATTTCCAATCTTTTAAACAAAAAGATTCAATTCACAAGGTTAACCCCATTCACAAAGATCCATTTATGGATTTCAAAACAATTTCCATTTTAACTGAATTAACTCGTTAAATCTTTAAGTCAAGATTTAACTTATAGCTTTCAAAACTCGTTCCCAAAGATTCATTCATAGCCTTTCAAAACAATTTTATTTCAAGTTGGATTAACTCATTCGGTCTTTGAATCAAAGACTCATTTCATAGTTTTCAAAACATTTCAATTTCATTTTAAATTTGAAACCTTTCAACACAATTTGGAAATTCATTTCTTATATGAAAGCTTTTACTTTTTGAAAACAAGTAGTTTTCGTTTCGGAAAAATCCAGTTACATTTACACGAGTTAAAACCCTTGAATTAAATTCAAATTCCCAAATCAAAACCTTTAAAATGGTTTAACCCATATATAACTTGTACAACATCTTTAATCCCTAGTTTCAAATCATAGGATTCAATTTCAAACTTGAATTCAAATTTAAATCAAATTATTTAAATTTTCAAAACTCGATTAAGTTATTCAAAATAACTTTTATCTTTGAAATTCTATTTCAAAAGCTTTTCATATTAAACCCAAATTTCAAATTTCAAAATCAATTGAAATTAAAATTTCAATTTCAAAAACATCAAATTTAAATTATCTGTGACTTAACCGATTTCCACGTGAAATCCATATTTGTGTGTGTAAAGGTGTAGTCCAGGGGTTTCACACAGTAGTGCAACATTATTCAATCATCACAGATCAAAATACAAAAATATAGTTGATAAGCGGTATTAACTATCACACTTATCGTTCATTCACAGATCACAGATATATATCACAGATAAGTAAATTACAGATCACAACATAAATCTGGATGTATCACAAAGCATCACAAATCAGGGATATCAAACAATCAAATCATCCAATAGAATCCAAAAATCCATAAGTAAGATCAGTTAATTGTCTGATTAATTCAAATCAGATTAATTACTTATGTATTACAAATATGGGTTTTAACATTAATAAATTACAAATCATTTTGATTAATTATTCTTTAATCATTTATTAATTAATCTTTAATGATAAATCAATCCACCTTTAATCATTAAATAATTAACCCCTAATTATTTAATTATTCTTTAATTAATTATCCTTAATTAATTACAAAAAGTGATTATCCCTATCACTTTAATTAGTAAATCACAGATTAATTGCATTGAGTAATTATCCTTTAATCACTTGATTAGTCAACCCCTAATCATAAATTAAATATCTTTAATTAATAACATTAACTAATCAACCTTCAATTAATCACATTAATTAATACATTACCTTGGTTAATTATCCCTTGAATAATTATTTTAATTTATTAACCTTTAATTAATTAATTATCCCCAAATTAATTACCTTGATTAATTAATCACATAAATTAATGGTTATTAACACATGAATTAACTTAAGACATTTAATTTAATTAAAAATTGAAAACATTTCATTTCCTTAATTAATTACTTAATTGCTTAATTACAATATTACATTTATTTTAAAATAAACTTTAAAATAAAGGTTATATATATTTAAAACACTTTAACTAAATTAATTTAAAATAATTTATTTAAAACCCTTAACTAATCCAAACTTAACTAAAACAATCATTATATCAAAAATTTTTATTAATAAATTGATTTAAACTTGATTTGTATAAAGTTTTTAAACTGTAATTTCACATACTCGGGTCAAACCCGAAGCTATCCCGAGAGCCAACCCGAGCCAAGTGCAGTTCTTCCCGAGTCCCCTCTCTTCCTCACATACGTTCTTCTTCTTCTCCTTTTCCCTTTAGTTAAGTTAAAGTTTTAAACTAAAATAACAGGTAAAAACATGCTTACGCACTCGGGTTCTCACTCGAAGCAACTCTCATCTTTCTCAAGTCAAACCCGAAGAAGGCTTCATCATCAAAACGAAATTGTGCACCTATCTCACCGTGCACATGCACCAGAGCTCCGGCCACCTACGACCCAAGCTCCGACCACCACCAAGTCGCCAAACCCCGCCTACATCGTCACGAACGCCCAGATCCACCAATTCGCCAGAAAATCAAAATTGAGCTATCAAGCAACCTCCAGGAAACCCACTGATCGACAAAAACCACCATTCGCCGCCGTCACCGATCACCTGAGGCCTTCAACCTTTGGCCACACCACGACAACACGCTCCTCTTCCACTTCCTTGAATCACGTAGAGCTCGATCACTCATAGGAGCCGTACGCGTCTAATTTCAGACATGTCAAAAACCTTGAACAAAACCCTAAATCGAATTTGTTCCCTTAATTTACGAATTGGAAAATTCCTCTGATAATTTTCTTGAGATCCATGATATTTATATTAGCTTCCAACAAAACTTCACAAAAAATTATTGGATCAATCATTTGTAATCTGTCAAAATGCAATTTTACTTCAAATTCGAACTGCTCTGAGAATTCTAAACTAAAATTCATGATTTTTATCTTAAAAATCATATTTTCCGAAGGAGTTTCAAGTTATGTAATTTGCTTATCAAATTCTGATACTTGATTTTAACATGCATTTAAACTTCCTTCTGTTCTATCTTGATTCCAGAAAAAAAAAATTCAAACTTGTTTTACTTGAATTAAATTTTTAACCTTAATTTATGATTAAACAAACATATAATGTTTGAATCTCAAAGTATAACAAAGATCAGGTGAGTAGCTTTTGGATTTTTTTGATCAAAACTTTTATGTTCTGAGCCAAGAACAGAGATGTATAAATTCAACAGACATGCATACTTACAAACATTCATAAATACAGAGATAACTCATATATATACACAAACAAAGCATCATTCATCTCAGACTTCACAAGCAAACATATATTTATTTACTTAAGTTTAATTTAAAAATGTTTACTCACCTGAAGCAATGTTGAACAGAGAAAACTTATTGTTTTAAACTGTTAGTAGCCTGATTTTCTTGATCCTCCTTGCTTTGTTGAATTTAGTTGATTGCATTGCTGTTCCAGTTGAAGTTTTAAATTGAAGTTGGTTTAAGTTTTGAAATAGTATTCATTTTAGTTTTTCTCAAGCTTGAAGGAACGAACAAAAGTGTGGAAGGAAGTTGATATAAAGGAAGAGTTGTACAGGGAGCTAGAAGATTGTTTGTACTAAAGTTATGGGCTGAGATGATCTTGCATTAATGAGAGTTGATATACATGTGTAGCATACTATTCTTTACCATACATATTGACTTCGGCTGATAGAAGTGGCATTAATTGCCTTTGTCCCATTTTTATTTACAGCCTAGCTCACTTGTATTTATTTGTTTCTATTACTTTGTATATTTATGCTATGTGTTGTTAAAATTTTAGTTAATGGATTCACTTTATATTCTTGTTTGTTTGTACCATACTTGAATGTATGCTTATCCTTTCTTTTACAAACTATTGAATATACTTACATTTTCCTTGTTTACTTGTTTCATATTACAAGTGCACATACTTATATATTTACAAAGTTTATTTTTCAGTAGTCTTGTTACTTTGTATTATTAATGAAGTTCTATTGTTAATATGTTGCCATAATTTTTCTAATGTATTCATTTTCTATTTTATAAAACTATATAATTTATCTTATATATTTTGATTCTATTTATAACTTAATATTTATTAATATTATTTTTGTTTGTATTTATACATACTTGTGTATTTGTGTTATCTTCTTTTCTTGTTGCAAGTGCATATATATAAAGTCTTGTTGTCAATACATATATATTTGTTATTATCATTGTTAGTACATTTATTTGTATTTTTATTTTACTGATATATTTATTTCTATTTTTTTATTATTTTTTTCTAATATAAACCATCAAATTCTAATTTAAATTATTTGTTTTACTTACTTTTATACTTGTGTCAAATATCTATATTTTATAATTATTTTTAAACCATTTACCTGAGATTTTAAACTCAAATTCAATATATACATATATATATATATATATATATAAAATTTCAAATTTACTCATATATCCCCATATACATATATATTTACATATATACATATATATACAATATTTTTAAATTTAAATTGATTTGATATATTATTATTTGTATTCGGGGAAACTCACTTCAATTTATCGATTTATTTCACAAATTTTATTCAAAAATTCAATAAATTATCAATTTAAATATTTATAAAATTCGGGGTCGTTACAGGAAGCATGGGTCTAAAGTCAAAAGTGTAAGCAAGTGAGCAAAAAAACCCTTACCTATGTTGAGCCGTAAGCAAGGAAGTAAAAGGGAAGGTGATGCCTTGTTGTTTTGGTGCTAAAGGTTGGATCTTTATGCTTTTGGAGATGGTAGAAAGTGGTTCTTTGTTTGTGATGCAGCGCGAAATACGCGAAATAAACGATTTACCTTAAATCGTTGTTCCCTCCAAAATCACTTCCTTGAATCGCGCGTCCACCTAGGTCGCGAACGACATAACAATCAGCGAGGTCGCGAATGACATAGCTTCCCCAGGTCGCGAAGGCGAAGAAACCCTAGATCGCTCGAACTTCTAAGTCGCGAATTCCAGTAGGTCATGAAGTGCGATATCTAGTAGGACGTTCCAGTTAACTCACGAGATTCCTTATGTCGCACTTCTCCTTAGGTCGCGAACGACCTTCCGTAAGTCGCTGCCAATTTCCAAAGTCGCGAATGAGAAAATCTTATGTCGTGGATTGCTTCCAGCCTAGGTCGCGAGCTACTGAATTCTTTAAGTCGCGAATGAAGCCTAAGTCGTTCCAGTTTAAGTCACGAGAAGGTCTGTATGTCTCTGCCATGTTTTCTTAGGTCGCGAACGAACAGAGCTTATGTCGCGAACAGAATTTTTAGGTCGTAATTTTCTTATGTCGCTTCCAGTAAGTCGCTCGCTCCAGAATATTTAAGTCGCTCCTAATGCCAAAGTTCTTAGGTCGCGAAGAAGCTTAGGTCGCTGAAGATCTCTTATGTCGTTATTTCTTAGGTCGCATTGTTTGTTAAGTCGTCATTGTTATGTCGTTTGTTTCTTAAATCGTCTGTGATGTATTTGTTAAGTCGTTGTTGTTATGTCGCATGTATTTTGTAATGTGTTGTAACTTGTTAAGTCGCGTGTGTGTTGTAACTTTCCCTATAAATAGGGGTGTGCTGTCATTGTAAAAGGGAGTTGATTTTTGGAATAAAATTTGTTTGTGTGCTTTGTGCCACTTTGTTGAAGTTGAGTGTGATCTCCTTCATCTTCCATCTTCGGATATTTGAGTGCGCTCAAATCAACGGACTTGAAGCCGATTCACGGAATCTCGTGCGCGAGATCAACGTCGAAGAATCGTAGATCTTTTAACACGGTATCGTGCTCGATCAACGTGTTGGAGATAGCTAGAATCCGGTATCTCGTGAGATCAACGGATTTGGGCATTTATCTTGGGTATCATCAATCTATCAATCCATCATTGTATCATTTCATCGATTTGTTTGACACGAAATCTTCATTTCGTGGTCAAGTGTTATATCCGCTGCATCAGTTTGGTATCAGAGCAAGGAAACGAACTTTTCCAAGTTCGTTGGATTTCAAGTTTGCGTGATTTGAAATTTGTGGAATTGGAATGTGAGTTTGCTTATCCTTTTGTGTTTGTGAAGATTCAAACAAGTTGGAAGTTTTGATTCTGAAAGTTTTTGATTGAAGTGGGAAAGTTGTACAGAGCTTGAAGAGCTTGTGGGAGGTAGAAGTTTACATCTTTTCGTATTAGAGCTAGAAGCGAGCTTGTTCAAGTTTGTGCGAGATTTGTTCAAGTCGTGAGCTAGGAGTTTGTGCGTAGATTCTGCATCATTGAAAGTTGCGCTAGTTGAAGTGTTCATTTTGAAGATTCCAACAAGTTGGTGAAGTTTGATTTGAGATTTTTTTTAATCGAAGCGAAGTGTGAAGTTTCAAGATTTGAAGTTTTTGGAGTTCGAATTGAGTTGTTTGTTCATTTGGGTGTTCGTGAGACTTCAAACAAGTTGGGGAGTTTTGATTCGAGAATTTTTGGATCAAAGTGAAGTTTGTGTTTGAATTTGTTGAAGATTTGATCATGCCTCTGAGAAGAGTTAATCGTCATCAGAATATGGAAGATGTGTATAGAAGACAAGATGCTGAACAGATGGAACAACGTATCGATGAAAGGTTCAATAAGGGTTTCGAGAGAGTGGAGAGAATGATGTCTGACATGAATCAAAATCAAAGAAGAGTGTCGCCACATTATGATAAAGAAAGGAGAGAACCCTCCTTGTCGATAAATCGAGATTGTGGATTTCGAGACAATCGTGATTATCGGAATGAAGAAAGAAGAGCTTATCGTGGTTACGAGCATGAGCCATATTGTGATTATGAAAAAAGAAGTAGAGAAGACGTGCATGGTCATAGAAGAGTCAATGTTCAGAATCGACATCGAAGCTCATCTAATTTTGAAGAAGATAGTTATGGTAATAGTGTTCACTTTCGGTATCCAGATCAAGGGCAAAATCGATACAGGAATGTTGAAGAGAATGGTCATACACGGGAGTCAAGGATGGATACAGAAATTCCATAATTCCGAGGTGGTCTACAAGTAGAGGAATTCTTTGATTGGTTATCAAAGGTTGAAAAGATTTTTGAACTCAACAACGTGCCTGAAGATCGTCAAGTTAAGTTAGTTGCTACAAGATTGAGAGGAAGAGCTATGGATTGGTGGCAACAAACTAAATCAACCAGAGAGAGAATGAGTAAATCCAAAGTTGTCACGTGGGATAAGATGAAAAGGATGATGATGACAAATTTCTTACCCTATAATTATCAAGCCCGTATGAACCAACAGTTGCAGAAGTTGAGTCAAGGGAGTCGAGGAAAGGGTGTGGTTACAAACCCCAATAATCAGAATAAAAGTGTTAATTGCAGTATAAATGTTTCTAAGAGAGTCAAAGAACCAGTTGTACATGGAATCACTAAGACAAATGTTGGTGACCGAATTAAGCGCTATCATTATCAGGAGTCAGGCCATAGAAGTGTTGAATGTACAGAGCCCAAGAAGAAAACCTTAGTTGTAGAAGAATGTGAAAGCGAGCCGGAAAAAGAAGAGGAACCGACTAGTCCATTATCTTTCAGCGAAAGTGTTGAAGAAGCAGAAGGTAGTGCTGAATCGTTGGTTAGGTATGAGGCAAGTGAAGAGCTTAAAACTCATGAGGAGGTTAAACCAATGTTAGAAGAGTTTGAAGAGGTCGGTCCTACGGACTCGTATGAAGAATTACCACCAAAGTTTGACAACGAAGATGAAGAGGTCGAGTTAGAGAACGATAAATGTAATTTGTTGATGGGATTTTATTCAATGTCAAAGTATGTGGATTTAGAAGTTGATTACTCTTCACCGCCAAAGATTGATGTCGATAGTATGGAAGAAGAAATTGTGTTCGGAGTTGAGGGAAATTACTTGATGATGGAGGATTCTTGCTTAACACCTGAGCTTATGGATGAGAGCCAGCCAAGTGTAAATTCCTTAGTTTCTGAAAAGCCCGAACAAAGTGAAAGTGAAACAGAAGAGAAGTCAGAATCAGATAGTTTATTATCTTTGAAAGAGATCGTCAATAAAATGAAAGATAGTGATGAATTATTAATGTTGATTGAATCTAGAGAAAATTATGATTTTGAGAACCATGAAGAGGTTGAAATATTTGAAGAGTTTGAAGATGAGATTTCTGAGGAACTGCCTGAAGAAACTAGTCTTGTATTTTTGGAAGAGTCGGTTGAAAAGGTAGAAAATAGTAATGAATTGTTTGTGTTGACCGGGCAAGGAACGAGTAAAAATCTTGATGTTTTTGAGGAAGTTGGATCAGAATTCGATGAGTCTGAAGTCAAATATCCTGAGGAATTACCCGAAGAGTTACCACCACTACAGGACATTCAGCATCAAACTGAACTAGTACCAGATGCTATTTTACTGCGGGGATCGTATGATCTTGTGAATCTGAAAGAACAGGAAGAGTTGAAAAGACAAGAGGAAGAGAATGATTGTCAGTTGGAGTTGCCTGATCATGTCCGCACTGCTGATGTTGTCAACATCAATTGCTTGGAACCGTTTCATGAAAATAAACATGTCAAAGAAGAAGTGAGTGGGAATTCATTTCAATCAGGGGAAATTGATGCAACCCATCAAGGGAAGATTCTAAATGATGATACACTTGAACGAGATAAGGAAAGGAAAGAATCTGGGCATGAGTCATCACACTTCTTCAGTCGTAACTTCCTAAATCGCTCCGTGATTTTAAACTTCCTTATATCATCTCGCATTTTCATCACATTTTGGTTCTATATCACACCTTCCTATTAGCACAAGCATCATGAGGTCATCTCCCTCAGATCACTTCCTTATGCCGCCTGCCTAATGCCACGTCTGCTTATTGCCATGCGTTCCTTATGTCGAGCCACATCATCAAAGAGTCAAGACAAGATCAATCTCAAGAGTGGTTATCACTAGAGCCGCATCAGACCAGATAATGAATGGAAGACTGCGTCTCGAAGAAGGAAAAAGTGCGAATTCGGGATGAATTCATTTCAACCAGGGGAGGATGATGCAGCGCGAGATACGTGAAATAAACGATTTACCTTAAATCGTTGTTCCCTCCAAAATCACTTCCCTGAATCGCGCCTCCACCTAGGTCGCGAACGACATAACAATCAGCAAGGTCGTGAACGACATAGCTTCCCCAGGTCGCGAAGGCGAAGAAACCCTAGATCGCTCGAACTTCTAAGTCGCGAATTCCAGTAGGTCGCGAAGCGCGATCTCCAGTAGGTCGTTCCAGTTAACTCGTGAGATTCCTTATGTCGCACTTCTCCTTAGGTCACGACTGAATCGTGCTTCCTTAGGTCGCGAACGACCTTCCGTAAGTCGCTGCCAATTTCCAAAGTCGCGAACGAGAAAATCTTATGTCCTTGATTGCTTCCAGCCTAGGTCGCGAGCTACTGAATTCTTTAAGTCGCGAATGAAGCCTAAGTCATTCCAGTTTAAGTCGCGAGAAGGTCTGTATGTCGCTGCCATGTTTTCTTAGGTCGCGAACGAACAGAGCTTATGTCGCGAACAGAATTTTTAGGTCGTAATTTTCTTATGTTGCTTCCAGTAAGTCGCTCGCTCCAGAATATTTAAGTCGCTCCTGATGCCGAAGTTCTTAAGTCGCGAAGAAGTTTAGGTCGCTGTAGATCTCTTATGTCGTTATTTCTTAGGTCTCATTGTGTAACATCCCAGATTTTATTAAATTAAATTTAGAAATTTATTTGAATTTTTGGTAAATTAAAATTTGGAAAAGATTTTAAAATAGAAAAATAAAATAGGTGTTGATTTAGAATGAATAAAATTCCAGTTTCTTTTGAATCGAAAATCACTTGAATTTGAACATCTTATATGTATAAATATATATACAAGTATATTGAATTGAGTTTTAAGTTAGAGAAAAAAAATAAATAAATATATGAAGTGAAATGAAATACAAACAAAAATATATCTACAAATTCAAACAACATGTTGCCGTGAGTATATGAAAATGAGAGAGGTAGTAGGAAGATACATGTAAGAAAATATCTTTAGACAAAACAAAAGAAATTTGTACTTGGAAAATAAAATAGAAGTTCATGTAAACCAAGGTGGGAACATGAGCATTTAATGCTATCTTCTCAAGCAAGGAAGAAAATCATATCAGCCACCATATTTATAAAAGATCTCTGGTTACAAATGTACAAATGAATAAAAAGAAAAGTACAATTTGTATCTTGTTCAGCCTGCATTGTTTTCTTTTATACATCTTCAAATCTCAACCCAGTTCGTTCAAACATTAAATAGAAAAAAACTGAGAAGGAAAAGGAAAAGAAAAACATAAACTTCACTATATTTTCAAACTCAAGTTCAATTTACAAAAACAAACAAGAAGTTTCAAAGGGGAAGATTCAAATCTGCAGGCTTTCAAAACAAAAGAAAAAGTGTCTCTGTTTTCAAACATATACAGGTGAGTAAACCTATGTTTGTTCAAACTCTTTTGTGGCTTGAATTCCTACATGAATGTAATAGCTTTGAATTGAATGAATGGTATGATTGTGTTTTGATTTCCCTGGAAAACATTGTTTTCCTGTCTCTGTCTTCCTGTAATACTTTAGTTACAGTGAAGTTTAAAAATTCCTCTTCCCCATTTCTTTTGGAAAAAAATTCGAATTGTGGAACAAGTGAGTTGCTTTGCCTATCTATATGTATATAGGTTTTGTATCTTCCTGTTATTAGTTTTAAACCTCAGTTCTAGTTCAACACTTTTTTTTTCTGGAACATGAAACACTCTAAAATCTGACACATGTGGAACATGGATGAAGTTAACTAGTTTTACATGCTTGAAAATGTGTTTGTATAATTGTTTTGAGTTCTAGAAACCATTTTTTTGAGTGAAGAGGCTGGGTATTGATAAGAATCAGAAAAAGATGAACTTCCAGGCTCACAGGCCATTTCATTTGTTCAAAAATCATTCCCCATCTCTCTGAATCACATCAGACAATATCTTCTAAACAAAAGATGTTTGTTTTAACAATATTCAATCACTAAAAATAATTTAAAGTTAAACCATAGCAAAGACTTCAAGAAAACTAGGAATTACAGGAAAAAGGCTCAAATATGATAAAATTCCAGTATCAAAATTTGTTGATTCAGGATTATAACTCGAAATCATTTTGGAAACCATGATTTTTAAAACTGGAATCAAAATTTTTAATTCAGTATTGAGGTAGGAATTTGGAAATGACTGGAAAATCGTTTTGCCGAAATTCCGTTCGACCTAGGTAATCGGGGAGGTCTGGGTTTCGTTTGGAGATGGTGGAGAGATCGAGAAGACGGGGAAAAATGGTCGGAGGGGTGCCTGACCATCGAGGCATCGGTGGCGATTCGATATATGTTCCTAAGCCTAGTTTTAACCTAGGTTGAAAAATGGGTCGCCGATGATTCTCGAGTGCATCGAGTTTGACGAGATTCTAGAGATAGCTTTGTGGGTGGTCGGAGAAGGTGTGATGGTGGTGGCGCGAGGCCAGGTGGTCGGCGTCGCGAGGTCGAAGTGGATTTAGTCATGCAGTGGGTTCCAGTTTTTTGAGTGGGTGGCTCGATTTTAATTCGAGGCAAGTTTGGGTATTTCGATAACTGGAGATGGTTGTAGGGGTGATGGTCGTCGTGCCGGAAGGTTCGCCAGGGGTCAGAGTCGCCTCTGGTGCTGGTGCACGTACACGTGAGAGGGGGTGGTATCAGTTGAAAAATTTGGGAAAAAACGCAGTGCGACTCGAAAATTCTCTCGGGGAAATGAAGTGGAAACTCGAAGTCGAACTCGAGTTATTTTAGTATGGAACCGGGTAGGTTTTAGTACTTAGTCAAAATTTAAGAAAAATTGTGTCACGGGAAGTTTTGCCAGAAACTCGAAGCAGGAAGCAAATTCTCTCGGGGGTGACTCGGGGAGGTCTCGGGTCAGGTTAAAAACAGTGAAGATTTGAGTTTTTTTTTTTGAATGTTGAACATAAGTTTAAAATTGTTTTTGAAATTATTCTTCGAAATAAATAAAGTATCTTTAAGGCTTAAATTTTTAAAGTAAATTTGTTAAGAAATTAATTTGATAAAATATTTGAAGAGTAAATCAAATATCTAAATTTTTAACTTAAAACGAGAATTATTTATAATGGTTAAATAGTGGTCAAACAAACAATAATTTGTAATTATCTTGTAAGTAAAAGTTGATTAATTGAAAGAATAATTAATAGAGATAATTAAGATTTAATAAATTAATAATTAAGAATGAATAAATTAAGATAATTAGTCAAGTTAATTTAAAATCTAATTAATTTATAGTTAAGGATAATTAATTATAAAATCAAGATTTATGAAGATAATTATGTGATCAATTCACTTTTAAATCCCCTTCACCCAAACTAGAGATGTTCGACAATCATCAAATATTCTGTACTGAATAGATATTTCCATTACGATATTGTGATTGTTTTTTTGTTACTAAACTGTGATTTGTGATTTAACTCTGTATTGATGTGAAAACCCCTTTGCCGTAGAACGGCATTTTTACTTCGATGCGACAGGGAGTCGGATTTCAGTTTGTCATCCGAAACCCACATCGAACCCTGAATATGAATCTCTGTGATTGTCATATCCACGTGTTTTAAAAATTTATCGATCACGATTCAGTTTAGCCGGGAGATAACCCATTCTGAATAGTGATACGTCGTAATGGATAGCATTTGAAGACCGGTGTTGAAGACCGGGTTTTTTATGAAAACGATGGGACGACCTATCGATTGTCTCTGCACTGAGTTGCTCCGGTATAGAGATTCCCTAAGTGATGGGAAGTCCGATCGGGATTGTAAATACCCGGATTGCAAGGACTTCTTCGGAAGTGCCTTCGGTTCTGTTCGAACCCGAAACAGACTTGTATGGTTACATGTTTGACATTACATTTTGAGATATAAAGCTGATTTCTTTCAAATACATTTCTGTTGGTGGCGGAGAATTTATTCTCTTAGCTTAACACCCTTCTCTGAGACGTACGAGCTCAGAGGTTATGTAGTTGAAATTTATCAGCGATATATCCCAATTTGGTAATGTGGCATGCTGAGTTTGCTGTGTGATGATCAGTGTTTGAACATTTGCGATATGATCATTTGTTTGATCATTTATCTTTGTGATCATTGGTTGATCATCTGTTGACCCAAAGCGTGGCTTTTTGAAAAAGCGTAGCTTTGTGGACGAGACTTCGTCAGACCTCACTCCCCGGAAATGGTCGAAACAGGAATGTTGCGGCAAGGTTATGAGGGTCGCGCCCTTTAGGGTATGTCATTTCCTTCTGGAAAAGGGTGGTATCATGTATGGAGTCCTGGTATTTAACCTATGTGGATACTCCGATCTCATTTATTGTGATTGTGTGTTTGATCGAGGCGCCTCGGATAAAGGTCCCAAAGGACCGGGGGATGGCATATTCGTGAGTTACCTGTTACAGGGGTAACCCGGCCTTGTTTGGCAGAGAGCAGTTTGTCTCTCGGGACGTCCAGCCAGAGGCGATCCCATGCGGCGGTAGGAAGTTCCTTAGCCTGACCATTTGTTGGAAATCCAATTTCCAATACGAACCCAGTACGGTTTTAGTTGTAGAACCTGCCATTTACTTATGGTGGCGCCCCACTGTTTAAATGGTAGCTATAGTAGGCATAGTTCGGAATGTCTATGCTGGCTAAGATTAATATTATACTTTCGAAATTGTTTTTCTCACTAGACATTAATAATAATAATCCAATGATTTACGTAGTAAGCATCTTTGACTATCATAAGAAGAAATCTCCTCCAATTCTGCGTTTGCATTGTGTGTGTGGCGGGAGGTCTTATGGTAGTTTCATTTTTCAAAAGCATATCGAATTCCTTTTTTTTAAAAATCTGTTTATTTAAAGTAACTACTTTTGTTTACTCATACCAGTCTCATGACTGACCCGGAGTTTATTGTTTCTTTTCTAAACTCTGGGTGCCCATTATTTCCACACGGGCAGCCTAGTAGCAGGTTTTCCGTGCTTTGGTGTTAGCTAGATTTTGGAGTTTCTTTTTGGGTTTAGGAGCTATCAGATTTTGGGGACTTTATCTTGAAGATATTTTGGAAGCTTTTTGGATCACCAGGTGCTTAGTCATGGATATTCACTATCGTCTTCATTTCTCTGAAGACTTTTGCTAGTGATCATTGTTGTACTATTATGATGTTTATTTGGAGTGTGGTATAGGTATTATGATACTCTGATGTAGTACTGGATATTATTATGATGTTGTATCTATGATGTGATTTATGATATTCAGTTTATTTCCGCTGTTTATATTCATCTGATGTTGTTATAAGCTCCGGCGAACTGAAGTTTGACGTTTGAATATCTGACAGTCGAATACGAGTAAAGTATTTGATGTTGATTTTCGAGCGCTAAATTTCAGGATCGTTACATTTGGTATCAGAGCTGAAGGTTGAGTAAGAACTTTAGCTAGGGAGTATAACACATTAGATGGCTCATTAGAGATAGGGTGAAGTATATCCTAGAATGAGTATAACCCGAAACTTGAATTTTCCTAGTCTATTTCTTTTTACTACTGATATTCCTTGAGATATATTGTCCGTGGATCTAAATCCTGTCTTCTTACTAATTACAGATAGTAAGGATGAGCGGACGAAGAGGAAGAACTAGGGGTCAAGGAAATGCCGCTACAACTAATCAAATTCCCCCAATAACAGAAGCAGCGTTACCTACTCAGCATCAGCCGAATCTGGCTGACTTATATAAGAATTTCTCGAAGCTTGGTGGTAAGCCATTCACCGGCAAAGAGTCTGTTGTTGAGGCCCAAGCATGGATCAGATATTGTGAAAGAATCTTTAGAGGGCTAAAATTGGAGAATGATCAAATGCGACTGATAGCTTCTTGGCAACTTCAAGAAGAAGCTTTAGCATGGTGGGAGACAGTCACTGTGGATAAGCCAGAAGACGAGTTTTCTTGGGAGAAATTTAAAGAAGTATTCGAGGGGCGCTATATGCCATGGGGAAGATACTAATTTTGAAATGGATGGTAGAGGAGTTATAAAATTAAAGGGCAGGATTTGTGTTCCAGACTTCCCTGATCTGAAGCGTGAAGTTTTAGACGAATGCCACAAGTCCAAACTCAGTATCCATCCAGGAGTCAACAAAATGTATCGTGATATTAAAAGAACATTCTGGTGGAAAACGATGAAGAGAGACATATCAGTATATGTAAGTCGCTGTGCTACTTGCCAACAAATCAAAAGCGATCAAAAGAAAGTGGCCGGTTTACTTCAACCTTTGGAAGTACCGAAATGGAAGTGGGATCAGGTATCGATGGATTTCATCGACGGATTGCCACGAACTAAGAAGGGAAATGAAGCGATTTGGGTTATAGTGGACCGTCTAACCAAAACTGCTCACTTTATTCCAGTGAAATCCACTCGGACTGCAGCAAGCTTAGCAGGGCTATATATAAAGGAAATTGTTCATCTCCATGGGATTCCCAGCAGTATAGTGAGTGATCGTGACCCGATCTTCACCAGTAGATTTTGGGAGGCATTCCAGGACGCTTTGGGAACGAAATTAAATTTCAGCACTACTTATCATCCACAGTTTGATGGGCAGACTGAAAGGGTTAATCGAATTCTAGAAGACCTATTACGGGCTTGCGTTCATGATTTTGGTGGTTCTTGGGAGGACCATTTACATCTGGTAGAATTTTCTTATAACAACAGTTATCAGGCCAGTATAGAAATGGCTCCTTTCGAAGCTTTATATGGTCGTCCGTGTCGATCACCTGCATGCTGGATCGAATCAGGTGATAGACTCGTCCTTGGACCAGATATGATTAAAGAAGCAACGGAAAAGGTTGATTTTATCCGGAAGAAATTAATAACTGCTCAAAGTCGTCAGAAGAGTTATTATGACCGCCGAAGAAGAGATTTGGAATTTCAAGTTGGAGATTCTGTATTTCTGAAAGTGTCTCCGATGCGGGGTGTATTGAGGTTCGGGAAAACTGGAAAGCTAGCACCGCGTTATATTGGTCCTTTTCCTATTCTGGAAAGGATTGGTCCTCTAGCATATCGAGTGCAGCTACCCAGCTGGTTGTCTGGCGTGCATGATGTGTTTCACGTTTCTAGTCTTCGAAAATATGTGCATGGTCCAGACAGTATTATTGAAGAAGCTGCTCAGCAAGATATTGAAATCACTCCAAATTTAACGGTCAGAAGAGAACCAATCAAGATCGTAGATCGTGATGAGAAGCGATTGAGAAACAAAGTTGTGAAGCTGGTCAAAGTTCAATGGAGTGGCGATTCAAAAGACTGTACTTGGGAAACTGAAGATAATATGAAGAAATCATATCCCAATTGCAGAGTAGACATCTCGGCTTAAACTGGTAAGCCATTTCTCTATCTTTTGCATTCGTATGTTCTTCATTGTTTTCTCTCTCTTTCAAATTTCGAGGACGAAATTTTCTTAAGAAGGGGATATTGTAACATCCCAGATTTTATTAAATTAAATTTAGAAATTTATTTGAATTTTTGGTAAATTAAAATTTGGAAAAGATTTTAAAATAGATAAATAAAATAGGTGTTGATTTAGAATGAATAAAATTCCAGTTTCTTTTGAATCGAAAATCACTTGAATTTGAACATCTTATATGTATAAATATATATACAAGTATATTGAATTGAGTTTTAAGTTAGAGAAAAAAAATAAATAAATATACGAAGTGAAATGAAATACAAACAAAAATATATCTACAAATTCAAACAACATGTTGCCGTGAGTATATGAAAATGAGAGAGGTAGTAGGAAGATACATGTAAGAAAATATCTTTAGACAAAACAAAAGAAATTTGTACTTGGAAAATAAAATAGAAGTTCATGTAAACCAAGGTGGGAACATGAGCATTTAATGCTATCTTCTCAAGCAAGGAAGAAAATCATATCAGCCACCATATTTATAAAAGATCTCTGGTTACAAATGTACAAATGAATAAAAAGAAAAGTACAATTTGTATCTTGTTCAGCCTGCATTGTTTTCTTTTATACATCTTCAAATCTCAACCCAGTTCGTTCAAACATAACATAGAAAAAAACTGAGAAGGAAAAGGAAAAGAAAAACATAGACTTCACTATATTTTCAAACTCAAGTTCAATTTACAAAAACAAACAAGAAGTTTCAAAGGGGAAGATTCAAATCTGCAGGCTTTCAAAACAAAAGAAAAAGTGTCTCTGTTTTCAAACATATACAGGTGAGTAAACCTATGTTTGTTCAAACTCTTTTGTGGCTTGAATTCCTACATGAATGTAATAGCTTTGAATTGAATGAATGGTATGATTGTGTTTTGATTTCCCTGGAAAACATTGTTTTCCTGTCTCTGTCTTCCTGTAATACTTTAGTTACAGTGAAGTTTAAAAATTCCTCTTCCCCATTTCTTTTGGAAAAAAATTCGAATTGTGGAACAAGTGAGTTGCTTTGCCTATCTATATGTATATAGGTTTTGTATCTTCCTGTTATTAGTTTTAAACCTCAGTTCTAGTTCAACACTTTTTTTTTCTGGAACATGAAACTCTCTAAAATCTGACACATGTGGAACATGGATAAAGTTAACTAGTTTTACATGCTTGAAAATGTGTTTGTATAATTGTTTTGAGTTCTAGAAACCATTTTTTTTGAGTGAAGAGGCTGGGTATTGATAAGAATCAGAAAAAGATGAACTTCCAGGCTCACAGGCCATTTCATTTGTTCAAAAATCATTCCCCATCTCTCTGAATCACATCAGACAATATCTTCTAAACAAAAGATGTTTGTTTTAACAATATTCAATCACTAAAAATAATTTAAAGTTAAACCATAGCAAAGACTTCAAGAAAACTAGGAATTACAGGAAAAAGGCTCAAATATGATAAAATTCCAGTATCAAAATTTGTTGATTCAGGATTATAACTCGAAATCATTTTGGAAACCATGATTTTTAAAACTGGAATCAAAATTTTTAATTCAGTATTGAGGTAGGAATTTGGAAATGACTGGAAAATCGTTTTGCCGAAATTCCGTTCGACCTAGGTAATCGGGGAGGTCTGGGTTTCGTCTGGAGATGGTGGAGAGATCGAGAAGACGGGGAAAAATGGTCGGAGGGGTGCCTGACCATCGAGGCATCGGTGGCGATTCGATATATGTTCCTAAGCCTAGTTTTAACCTAGGTTGAAAAATGGGTCGCCGATGATTCTCGAGTGCATCGAGTTTGACGAGATTCTAGAGATAGCTTTGTGGGTGGTCGGAGAAGGTGTGATGGTGGTGGTGCGAGGCCAGGTGGTCGGCGTTGCGAGGTCGAAGTGGATTTAGTCATGCAGTGGGTTCCAGTTTTTTGAGTGGGTGGCTCGATTTTAATTCGAGGCAAGTTTGGGTATTTCGATAACTGGAGATGGTTGTAGGGGTGATGGTCGTCGTGCCGGAAGGTTCGCCAGGGGTCAGAGTCGCCTCTGGTGCTGGTGCACGTACACGTGAGAGGGGGTGGTATCAGTTGAAAAATTTGGGAAAAAACGCAGTGCGACTCGAAAATTCTCTCGGGGAAATGAAGTGGAAACTCGAAGTCGAACTCGAGTTATTTTAGTATGGAACCGGGTAGGTTTTAGTACTTAGTCAAAATTTAAGAAAAATTGTGTCACGGGAAGTTTTGCCAGAAACTCGAAGCAGGAAGCAAATTCTCTCGGGGGTGACTCGGGGAGGTCTCGGGTCAGGTTAAAAACAGTGAAGATTTGAGTTTTTTTTTTTGAATGTTGAACATAAGTTTAAAATTGTTTTTGAAATTATTCTTCGAAATAAATAAAGTATCTTTAAGGCTTAAATTTTTAAAGTAAATTTGTTAAGAAATTAATTTGATAAAATATTTGAAGAGTAAATCAAATATCTAAATTTTTAACTTAAAACGAGAATTATTTATAATGGTTAAATAGTGGTCAAACAAACAATAATTTGTAATTATCTTGTAAGTAAAAGTTGATTAATTGAAAGAATAATTAATAGAGATAATTAAGATTTAATAAATTAATAATTAAGAATGAATAAATTAAGATAATTAGTCAAGTTAATTTAAAATCTAATTAATTTATAGTTAAGGATAATTAATTATAAAATCAAGATTTATGAAGATAATTATGTGATCAATTCACTTTTAAATCCCCTTCACCCAAACTAGAGATGTTCGACAATCATCAAATATTCTGTACTGAATAGATATTTCCATTACGATATTGTGATTGTTTTTTTGTTACTAAACTGTGATTTGTGATTTAATTCTGTATTGATGTGAAAACCCCTTTGCCGTAGAACGACATTTTTACTTCGATGCGACAGGGAGTCGGATTTCAGTTTGTCATCCGAAACCCACATCGAACCCTGAATATGAATCTCTGTGATTGTCATATCCACGTGTTTTAAAAATTTATCGATCACGATTCAGTTTAGCCGGGAGATAACCCATTCTGAATAGTGATACGTCGTAATGGATAGCATTTGAAGACCGGTGTTGAAGACCGGGTTTTTTATGAAAACGATGGGACGACCTATCGATTGTCTCTGCACTGAGTTGCTCCGGTATAGAGATTCCCTAAGTGATGGGAAGTCCGATCGGGATTGTAAATACCCGGATTGCAAGGACTTCTTCGGAAGTGCCTTCGGTTCTGTTCGAACCCGGAACAGACTTGTATGGTTACATGTCTGACATTACATTTTGAGATATAAAGCTGATTTCTTTCAAATACATTTCTGTTGGTGGCGGAGAATTTATTCTCTTAGCTTAACACCCTTCTCTGAGACGTACGAGCTCAGAGGTTATGTAGTTGAAATTTATCAGCGATATATCCCAATTTGGTAATGTGGCATGCTGAGTGTTGCTGTGTGATGATCAGTGTTTGAACATTTGCGATATGATCATTTGTTTGATCATTTATCTTTGTGATCATTGGTTGATCATCTGTTGACCCAAAGCGTGGCTTTTTGAAAAAGCGTAGCTTTGTGGACGAGACTTCGTCAGACCTCACTCCCCGGAAATGGTCGAAACAGGAATGTTGCGGCAAGGTTATGAGGGTCGCGCCCTTTAGGGTATGTCATTTCCTTCTGGAAAAGGGTGGTATCAGGTATGGAGCCCTGGTATTTAACCTATGTGGATACTCCGATCTCATTTATTGTGATTGTGTGTTTGATCGAGGCGCCTCGGATAAAGGTCCCAAAGGACCGGGGGATGGCATATTCGTGAGTTACCTGTTACAGGGGTAACCCGGCCTTGTTTGGCAGAGAGCAGTTTGTCTCTCGGGACGTCCAGCCAGAGGCGATCCCATGCGGCGGTAGGAAGTTCCTTAGCCTGACCATTTGTTGGAAATCCAATTTCCAATACGAACCCAGTACGGTTTTAGTTGTAGAACCTGCCATTTACTTATGGTGGCGCCCCACTGTTTAAATGGTAGCTATAGTAGGCATAGTTCGGAATGTCTATGCTGGCTAAGATTAATATTATACTTTCGAAATTGTTTTTCTCACTAGACATTAATAATAATAATCCAATGATTTACGTAGTAAGCATCTTTGACTATCATAAGAAGAAATCTCCTCCAATTCTGCGTTTGCATTGTGTGTGTGGCGGGAGGTCTTATGGTAGTTTCATTTTTCAAAAGCATATCGAATTCCTTTTTTTTAAAAATCTGTTTATTTAAAGTAACTACTTTTGTTTACTCATACCAGTCTCATGACTGACCCGGAGTTTATTGTTTCTTTTCTAAACTCTGGGTGCCCATTATTTCCACACGGGCAGCCTAGTAGCAGGTTTTCCGTGCTTTGGTGTTAGCTGGATTTTGGAGTTTCTTTTTGGGTTTAGGAGCTATCAGATTTTGGGGACTTTATCTTGAAGATATTTTGGAAGCTTTTTGGATCACCAGGTGCTTAGTCATGGATATTCACTATCGTCTTCATTTCTCTAAAGACTTTTGCTAGTGATCATTGTTGTACTATTATGATGTTTATTTGGAGTGTGGTATAGGTATTATGATACTCTGATGTAGTACTGGATATTATTATGATGTTGTATCTATGATGTGATGTATGATATTCAGTTTATTTCCGCTGTTTATATTCATCTGATGTTGTTATAAGCTCCGGCGAACTGAAGTTTGACGTTTGAATATCTGACAGTCGAATACGAGTAAGGTATTTGATGTTGATTTTCGAGCGCTAAATTTCAGGATCGTTACACATTGTTTGTTAAGTCATTGTTGTTATGTCGTTTGTTTCTTAAATCGTCTGTGATATATTTGTTAAGTCGTTGTTGTTATGTCGCATGTATTTTGTAATGTGTTGTAACTTTTTAAGTCACGTGTGTGTTGTAACTTTCCCTATAAATAGGGGTGTGATGTCATTGTAAAAGGGAGTTGATTTTTGGAATAAAATTTGTTTGTGTGCTTTATGCCAGTTTGTTGAAGTTGAGTGTGATCTCCTTCATCTTCCATCTTCGGATATTCGAGTGCGCTCGAATCAACGGACTTGAAGCCGATTCACGGAATCACGTGCGCGAGATCAACGTCGAAGAATCATAGATCTTTTAACACGGTATCGTGCGCGATCAACATGTTGGAGATAGCTAGAATCCGGTATCTCGTGACATCAACGGATTTGGGCATTTATCTTGGGTATCATCAATCCATCATTGTATCATTTCATCGATTTGTTTGACACGAAATCTTCATTTTGTGGTCAAGTGTTATATCCGGTGCGTCAGTTTGTGAGGGTTTGTTCTTATGTTTGACTTCGATCTAAGTGAGTTATCTTACTATCTTATATGTATATATTATGTTTATATACATGTGTATGAAAATATAAAGTTAAAGTGACATTAACTAAGTAAAGTTATAACTCTGAACCCCATTTCTTTTGAAAGCAAACGACAACTTTATATTAAATAACATCACTCCTATTACCTTCTATAACATGTTATATGGCCTTAACTTGATCTTTAAATGGTTGTTTGGATTGTATATTGAATTGAAGTATGTTTGAAAGTGGTTGAAGCGAGAATAGTCGCTATAAGTGCACCTCGATATCCCTTAACTTTAACTTGTATAAATGGAAGATTTATTAATTTAACTTGGTATAATTTGTATTGGTTTTTCTCAACATATATTCTAGTGTATGTAATAGTAAACAAAATGGTTTGGAAATTTGTAGAATTTGTGAAACAAAGTTGTGAAAGTTAGAAGCGAAAAGGTCGCCATGGGTGCACTTTGAAAGTGCCTTGTGTTCGATGATTTTTGAAGTCAAATTTGAAAGACATCCTAGGGGGTTCTTTTTATTTTTTATAAGTAATACAGGTGTATTTATTATTAGAAAATATTGAAGTTTAATTCATTCATTAACTTGTAAAACAAATTTGCAAAATGTTATAGCTAGAAGGTCACTATATGAGCACATCGAAATACCTTGTTTTCGGGAATATTTATAAATAAATTAAATGATATTCTTTGAGATTTCTTTCCATTATTTTAAAGTACCTTAAAGGTATTACTTACTATAAAAATTTCAAGTCATAATTCATTTGTTAATGCAGTGAAAATGGGTTGCAAAGTTCATGCTGTTCTATGTTTTTTTTGTACAAGACTTTTAACAGCAATTATAAATGCTTTAGTAAGTTGTTTGAAGTTTTAAGCGTGTTAAATGATATTTAAATTTGGTATTTTTACCAATTTTTTTAGAGATGTTTTTAACATATTTTGCAGTATTTTAAGTTGGTTTGAAGTTTAAATATATTTTTGATAATTATTTATGAATTTTTGAAATAAAGGGATTTTAAAATATAAAACATGCTTTTTATTTATTTTCATCAAATTATAAATCATTTATTTTCAAGTAATATTTTACATAGATATTTAAAACTTATATATAAGTATTTTTAAAGTATTTATATATATAAGTTTTGGAAAATTAAATTAAGTATTTTATAAAGGAATTAGAGATAGTTTTGGATTATAACACTTATGTTATAATAAATGGTTTTGCAAAGTTATTAGCAGTTTTATTACCTTGTTTAATAAATGTAGACATACTTAGCTCTTTAAAAAAATGTTTCTAAATATAATAAGAAGTATGGAATGTTTTGGATTTGTTGTGACAATGTGTTAACAATATTTGTCTTTAAACCTTTTTGATTATAACTTTGATATAAATAGATCTTTGAAAAGAATGTTTTAAAGATAAGCATAAGTGAAATGGTTTTGGATTCGTAGTGACAATATTTAAGTAACATTTGTCTTAAGCCCTTTGAAATAGATTTGTGAATATGTTTGTATGTTATAAATGGATATTTTAGAGGTAATAATAAGTATGGAATGTTTTGGAAAATGACAGAAAAAGTAAAGGTTTAAAGTAAGAAATATTGTTAAAGATTTATGAATATACTTATACCACTTGAGATAAGTATATGAATACCTTTTGAAGTATTGAAAGTGTATAGACGAATAATATAAATTGATAAATATAATTTTATTAGATAAAAGAAGTTTTTACTAGTAAAAGAGGTTTTAATTAATAAAAGGATTAAATGAATAAAAAGGGATTAGCAGTCGCTTATGCGACTTAATCGTGCTTTTTGTGACACGATAGTGCTTTGTGTGTTTATTCGTTTATGGAAAGTATTTAGTCGTGTACTAGCACTAAAAGCTGACCTGGTAATCTTGTCTATCTGTGAGAGTTAAAAATGAAGTGTCTAGGCATGGCTTTGATGAAACTAGTGCTCTAACTTACCTAGGTTTACTCCTGACCGATGGATAGGATGAGTTGAGAAGTTTGGAAACATGATAAATATACGAGATTTATTTTCCATATGCGATCAATCTCATTGTTGTTAAATTTGACAAATTTAACTTGGGAAGTGTCTAAAAGCTTCATGGTTTCCTAGGAGTTGGGAACCCCCGGGGAGATGCAATAGTATGAAATGTCTCTAGCTTTAAGAACTTATAGATACGAGATCCCATAGAGAGGACTCCTTTTTATATATTATTTGCTTACTTCTAAAAGAATCGATAGTATTTTTATAACTGTCCTGGCTGATGATAGTATTTAAAATTGTAGCTTTGAAATGCTATGTATCTCAGAGTGATGGTTTGTATTATCTATGATATTATATGTTATCGTTCGACTGTGAGATTTTGATATCGTGTTCTCTTCTTTCTTGTTCTATTTTCTTTTTCTTTTATTTTAGCCTAACAATCTATCTTTCGGGCACTTTGGTGCTCGACACGTGAATACCATGTGTATTAGTGTCAACATTCGGAGGTCGAAAAGGCATGTTATTACATTACAACCATCCATGCGGAAGCAATTTGTTCCCTCAAACAACAACAAAGCCATTGGAAACTCAATATTTATACCCCCAATTTTCCTAGGAGAAGTCTCCACTATTAGATCCAACACATAACAAGCCAATGAAAAATCTATAACTAGAACACCACCATATTAATCACATTATTCATCCATGTAAGCATTTTCCCTCATTAGATTACAACATGTGTTAATCATTTAGTCCGTTCATATCACAGTGTCATTAATCCACGTTAATGTTGTGCTACTATAATTTATAAATATAAGGTGAAATAACCTTGACACACACACACACCCCGAGAGTATGCGAGGACATATCATGGTTTATCAATATATAATGGGAATTACCGAGAACTATAATAAAGTATGCTAAGATGATGAATTTTATAGATTAGATGATGTATTGGCTCATACGGTTTAAAAACACATGAAAATGGTTCTATGGAACATTATCCAGATTGATGCTATACTGTATACTACTAGAATGAGAAAAATGTCATGAATTGGACAATCAAAATTTACTATGATGTAACTCTCTTCTGAGATATACGAACTCTAAATGTTAATATAAAATTTAAAGATATAATAAAAATGAAAATGTGGTATATCCTAATAATTTTATAATATTGTTTTCTTCATATATAAACAATGTTATCTATAGTAGTCAACATAAGATCTTTCACTTTCTATAGTTCTCCATTCTCACATTACAGAAAGCTCCTAAGCCCAGGGGTGTGTTTGACTTGAAATCAAGTCTTGTGTTTCAGGTTTTCAATGTGTATTTCAAGTTGCATGGGAGATCAGGAGAAGTTGGAAAATCTAGTCATTGTAATAAAGAAGAGAAGAGTAAGGAAGAAGATATTATTTTATTTATCCCAACCATGGAAAATAAGAAAAAATCAATTTCGGTTTTATATATTTAAATCAATTTTCAAATAAGTCATTTTCCACCACCTCCTCCTCTCATGTGCATTTTGAAATACATGTTCAGAACACAAAACTTATTTTCAAAGCAAATGGACCCTAATATTATCATCTTAGACCATTTGGCAGTTATTATTATCACCTAAGGTAAGTATGGTGTTCAAATGGTAGCTCGAGTTTCTGATGATGAGATATGGACCATGGATGATGAAGAGTTTCATGACCATATACCTTGCATTTGAAGAGGTTAGAGGTTTGCCTCAGATTTGCAAGGTGACCGGAGTGAGGCGTCAATGCTAATGGTAGATCCAGTAGAGGGTAATGATGGGTTAGCTATTGATGGATAGTTCTGGTTGAGGGAGAAGGATTTGATCACAGGTCTCTAGCTTACGGCCTATTTGAATGGACTTAAATAAGTTACTTTTTTCTTATCGAAAGTCAAACAAATTTGTAACATCCCCCTACTTGGAGGCCCAAAACTAACGGCTACGGTTGCTACAGTCATCCATAGTTATTAATCCTCACAACAGAAACAAATCCCACATTCCATTTCAAAATATTCTAAATTGATTACATAATACCAGTATGCAAATCAAGTTCAAATAACATATAATTAATACAAAATATGCTAAAAGCGACATATAAAGATGCCCTGTTGGATGATTAGAGTATATATAATAAGGCACTAAAATAATTTGCCTACATAATCAAACACACATCGGAAATAAAGAACTTTAATAACAAGCTTGCTTCTTGCACGTCTTTGAAAGCTTTATTCGTCTAAAAAAACACCTGAAAACCTTAACTTTCAACCTACTCAAAGTTTATTGAGTACCCGAGAGTTTAGGGGAAAAACAAAAACCTCGAGTCAGACATAAAGCCTGGTGTGAATAATAATCTACCATCCTAAACCAATTAGATATCTAGTGAGACCATGCCGCTTAGCGGAACGGGTTTTCCCCTCACTGGTATCCTAAAACATGTATAAAACCATATACTGTGCTTCTGCATCCACAATGGTTAAAACATAGTATTTCAAAAACATTATGATGATATGCAAAACAAGTAAATCAAATCTAGATTACTCATCCCCATTCATTCTGATTATCTGTCTCAATTATAGTTTTTAAGAGTCACCACTAACCTATTAGATGTTTATGAACTATCTGTCTGATTTCATAGTTTTCATGGGATCACCAAGAACCTATTGGTAACTCCAATATCATTTTTCGTATCCTAGTTTTCATTGGCTAACTAGGAACCTATTGACTATCTATCAATATCTTAATCTGGGTATAGTTTTCATGGGCTAATTACAAACCTACTGGATCCTGCCAGTATCAAATCAAAGTTTTCATGGGCTGACTATGAACCTATTGGCCCCTGCCAATATCATTTGTTATACATAGATTTCATGGACTTACTGCAAATCTATTGGCCCCTGCCAATATCATTTAGTTTAGATTTCAACATTTCTTAAGTTATATTCACTATTAGATCAACCAAACTGGTTATTCTACTCTTTTCCAAAATACAGTTATGGGTTAATAACAATGTGAATAAATATATGAAGAAGTGTATATATATATAACAACAATTAATACCAACATCTGTGGTTTATTACCATTTATATATATATATATATATATATCTTGGTTAAACCCTTTAACCTTTATAATCAATGAAAACCTCTTCATTTTGAAACCCTTTGTTTATTAATGCCATGGTTATTCCTTCGAATTGAGATTGGGTTTATGTTTTGAAATCCTAAAAACATCTCTTTCGAAACCTCTGGATATCTTCCGTCGAAAGCAAAAACTTCTTTTCAAAACATAATAAACATACCTTTCGAAGCCCTTAATAAATATTCTCTTTTGAAACCAAATATACCTTTCAAAGGTATCACAAGTCCTTTTAAACATATCTTCAAAACAAATGAAAATATCCCTTTCGAAAGCATTGGGTTTACTCTTCAAAACATCATTTAGGTTATAGTGGTTATATATGAAAGTATCTCTTTCGAAACCCTTATAAATTTGTTTGGGGAAGAATTGATGGTGTTGAAACCATCTAGTCTAAAGCAGCAACCTTTAAATTAGAACTTCGAAGGACAAAGTAGAAACCCCCTTTTGACTCCATTACCTTCGAACCCCTCAGCCCCTTTCGAAAGCATTCAGGAAAAGGCTTAGTTTAGGTTAAAACCGAGGTAATCCTTCGGCAGCATAGATGGCTTCAATGCAGTTGAAAGGAAGATTAGCGGCTAGGTTTTGACTTGGTCAAAACCAATCCTTTCGAAAGCTCTTATTTAAAGAAAAAGTACCCCTTCGAAAGCTAACATCTTACATAGTATGGCAACGATCTTAGAAAGCTATATATAAAACCTTTTTGAAAGCATGTATTTCGATTATGTCGAAAGCTTTAAATAAAACAAGGCATGATCTTATCCTTTGAAAACAAAACAGGGTTTGGACCCATTCGAAAGCATACCTTTTGACACCAAGGCTTCCGCCTTTCTTTCAATCCACTGCGTACCATTTAAGTGATACCTTGTGTATTGGTTTGGTTTCAACATGTAGGTTTCGACTGAGTGGGTTTCGACTGAGTTAGGGCGGAGTCAATGGAGTTGAAGGGTATTGCTATTAGAGGCGGAACCTACTTTTCTAATTTAAAGGCTGAAAATTAGCCACCTTTAGTAATTGCTTTATAACCACTTGCCTATTTGTAAATCTTTGATTGGTTGCCACAAAACTTTTCAAATACTATTTATTCAAAACTACCGCATTTAATCAGATCTAAATCAAAGGAATATAACGTTTAAGCCCTTCCCTAAATTAAAACCATCAATTGCAGAAAAGTCCTTTTAAAATAATCTATTTCTCTTAATAAATCAATTGGGAAAAATCCCCAAAAATCATAGAAAATCCCTTTCACTATGTAATATAATATATTAAAATTCCAGACCCAATTTCTTCCTGAAATTCTCGAAATAAATTTTAAATCCAATTATATCACTTTTCCCTTTAGGAATTCATAATAAACTTTCCATTGCTTGGAAAATTATAAAAATTAAAATCCATCCCTAAAATCATGTTTTCCATAACATAAAAATTTTCCATGGAATTTTAAAATCATAAACCCTTGGTTTTACCCTAAAACCATGCAAATTCATATGTAAATGAATTAAAATAAATTAAACATATTATGGTTCAAGCATATCATCATCCATGTCATCATAAAAACGAATTTAATCATAAATCCGAAAACATATAATCATTGAATAAAATAGGGATGGTATGAAATTATTATTCACCTTAGGTATGATAAGAAATTTGAGATTTGTTGTTGATTAATCCTTCCTAGCTTTGATCCTTTGCTTTAGGTTAAAATTTTCTCTTTTCCACCTTGTTAATGGCTGGCTATATTTTAGTTTTTGATTTGCATTTGTGGAGAATGAGAAATGAAACGTGAATGGGCAATTATAAAGAAGTATAGCCGTGTATAATGAAGTGGCTATTTACTAATATGCCCAAGTGTAAATTAATTAGCTTATAAACCAGTTTAAGCCCATTTATATTATTATTAAGCATGACCCTATATGTTTTATTCAAATCTCAATCCCCTTATCATCATTATTCTATTTAATTTATCTTATTAAATTTCTTGAATAATGTTATCAAAAATTAGGGATGTTACAGGCTTCCCCTCTTAAAGAACTTTATCCCTCTTAAAGAATGTCCTCATAAAAATTGAGCTTCCTTCATCCTTCCTTGGATTAACTCAATCTTCTCTGACGCCTCTCTAACCAAATCTAAACCTAAGACTAATTTGTCTCTAGTCTCCAGCCAACATGTGGGTGATTTGCATGGCCTTCCATACAAAGCTTTAAACGGCATCATTCCTATACTAGTCTGATAACTATTATTATAGGAAAACTCAACCAAATGTAAGTGAGATTCCCAAGATCCACCGAAGTCCAGTACACAAGCCCTCAATAAATCCTCAAGTACCTTATTGACTCTCTCTTTCTGCCCATTTGTCCAAGGGTAGTATGCAGTACTCATATTAAGCTTGGTACCCATCACTTCCTGTAGACTCTTCCAGAATTCACTACTGAACAAAGCATCTCTGCAACTGACTATACTACCAGGAACTTCATGCAGACTAACTATGTTCTTCATTAATAACCTAGCTAAAACAGATGCCATCCTGGTTGACTTAACTGAATAAATGGGCACTCTTGTTCAATATGTCCACTATAACCATATACTTTCATTAACCCTATTGGTTCTTGACAGCCCGTCTATAAATTCCATGGATATCGAATCCCATTTCCATACAGGAATCTCTAAAGGTTGAAGTAATCCATTAGGCTTCTGATGTTTGGCCTTTAGTTGATGACAAGTTGCACACCGTCTAACCCACAAGCCAACATCCCTCTCCACGCCTTCCCAATAGAAGCTCCTCTTCATGTCCTGATACATCTTGGTTCCTCCAGGATGAATTGTAAACTTGGACCGATGACATTCTCCAAGAACTTCTTTCCTAAAGTCCTCCACATTCGGAACACACAACCATCCCTCCTTTCTCAACCATCCTCTCTAGTCAAGGCTAAACTCCTTTAGATCATCGATCTCTGTTCCAACCTCAAGTCTTATGATCCTCTCAGCCAAGACTGGATCTCTCTTCTGCTTAGAAGCAATTCTCTCAATCAATACTAGTCGAACTTTTAGACAAGACAACCCGATAGAACTCTGACTAGAACCAGCAGTCGACCTTAACTACACATCACAACTAACTAAAGTTTCTAAATCCTTCCATTCCACAAACATAGCTAGCACCACATTCTAATTTTTTCTGTTGAGAGCATCTACTACCTTATTACCTTTCATTTGCATATACTCTATACCAAAATCATAAGCGGCCAATAACTCCAGCCACCTCTGCTGTCTCATATTCAATTCCTTTTGAGAGAATAAATACCGTAATGATTTATGATTGGTATAAAGCTCAAACCTCTCCCCTGAGATATAATGTCTCCAAATCATTAATGCGAAGATCACTGCTGCCTACTAACAAACATGAGTAGAATATCTTACTTCATGCAATCTAAGCTATCATGAAGCATAGGCAATAACTTTACCCTTCTTCATCAACACTCCTCCCAATCCAGTTTTGCATGCATCGGTATATACCACCAATCCTTGGTTTCCGTCTAGAACTATATACACGGGTTCATTGGTCAACAAATGCTTTAACTTGAGAATGCTTCCTCACATTTGTCATACCAAATAAACTTCACTCCTTTCAGGTTAGCTTAGTCAAAGGTGTTGTTATCTGTGAGAAACCTTAATGAATCTCTACTAGTAGCCAGCAAGTCCAAGAAAATTCCCGACTTTAGTCACCATCTCTGGTCTCTTCCAATTGTTTACGGCTTCGATCTTATCTGGATCGACTGACAATCCTTTTTCTGAAACCACATGACCAAGAAATTCAACCCCTTTCTTCCAAAAATGACACTTAGTAAGCTTTGCCTTTAGGTGATTCTACCTCAGCGTTACAAGCATCTTACCACTCTAAGATGAACTTCATGCTCTCTATCATCCTTAGAGTATACTAACATGTCATTTGTAAACACCAGAACAAACCTATCCAAGTACTCCCGGAAAACCCGGTTCATCAAATCTACGAAGTAAGCAGGTGCATTCGTCAATTCAAATAGCATCACCAACCACATATATGAACTATATCTAGTCCGAAATGCTGTCAAAGGAATACTGTCCTCCGCCACTCTTAGCTGATGGAAATCGTCCGTCAAGTGCAACTGGGAAAACACTCTGGCTTCATTCAACCAATCGTATAGATCATCTATTCTCGGCAAAGGATACTTACTCTTTATCGTCCTTTCGTTCAACTTACGATAGTCGATATACATTCTCAACGACCCATCTGGTTCTTCACAAATAATGCGGCCGCTTCCCAAGGGGAACTGCTTGGTCTAATAAAATTCCTTCCTTCTAGATCCACTAGCAGCACCTTAAATTCCTTCATCTATGTCAATGTCATCCTGCTAGTTGGTCTACTCATAGGTTCGATTTCGGGTACTAGATCTATTTTTAACTCAATAGCTCTTTTTGGTGGTAGTCTACTGGCTCAAAGACATCTGCAAACTCTCTTACTACCCGAACCTGACTTAACTCATCTCCTACTTCCATAGCATTAAGCAAAGCACTAGCACTCCGACCAGTATTCTCTACTGAGAATATCACTCGGTTATTACTATCAAGGAGTCTTAATGATATCTCTCTATCTTGGCAAAACATTCTAGCCTTATACCTACCCAACTAACCATACCCAAAATGATGCTGAAATCTACAAAATCAATTACGTACAAACTGCATGAAAACTACATGCAAACTTATGACCTAACAATTCAAGTTCTAACTAGTCACATCTTAACCCTAGAGTTGTATATCCTCCTATTGGATTCGCAACCCTTAAGGAAGTTACAAGGTAGGTGGGTTCTAAATATAACCTATCAACCAAACACTGAGATATAAATGAATTTGATGCACCTGTATCAAAAAGTACTTTAATTGGAATACTCTGAATCAAAAGCGTACCTTCCATCATAGTCTTTCCCTTATTTACTGCAGCAGGACTAGTTGATCCAAAGCAAAAACCTTTTTTGTACACCCGGACTGGCTCTGGACACTAATTCTTGTAATATCCAACTTAATAACAGTTGAAGCACTTCACATTTTTCTTGTTTGCAGCTTTCTTCCCATTTCCTGACCAACACTCATTCGCAAAGTGACCCTTCTTGTCAACTTATAGGAAACTACCTCAGCCTTTGACTTCTTTGCAGTATCTCCATTCTTGGCTCCTTTCTTCTTAAAGAACTTTCTCTTCTTCCCTCGAGAACCTTAGCCTCTACTGGCTTCTCTTTAGCAAATCAGCAAGTAACTCCTCATAGCGAATGGGCATCTCCACCACCACATTACAGGGATCACGGACATGTGTCATGGTCATTCTAGCAAGCTCAGGCCTTAATCCCCGGATGAACCTCTCATTCCTTCTAATGTCAGTATCTATAATAGCATATCCATATCGAGACAACTCTTAAAACTTTGTAGCATATTTGACTATTGACATCTCTCCCTGAACTAAGTCCATAAACTTCCTCATCAGCTTAGACTTAGCAAACTCAGATACAAACTTCTGTTCAAATCTTGTTTTAAAATCAGCCCAAGTTAACTGCTCTTCCGACACTCCGACATGAACACTATTCCACTAGTGTAGTGTTGACCCTTGCAACTGTTTAGAGGTCAACCATCTCTTTTGCCCATTATCTAGACCTAAATCAATAATATATGCCCATAATGCAATAGCCAATTCTAAACCTTTATGGTACTCTCCATTCCTAAGAATGGCTTTCTACGTAAACGGGTGTAATCTCTACTCAGCATAGCATAATTATTCCCAACTGGAGCCAAAGTATTAGCTTCTTCTACAATTCCAGCAACAGCTCTTGCTTGCATCAAACCGACAAAGAACTGATACATTGCCTCTATATCTATTGGTGGATTTCGTGCACCCACATTGGCTTTAGGATTTTGGTCGTTAGCATTAGCCGATCGACCCAGATTTCTCCTGGTAGTGAGTCGAGCATTTCCATTAGTTGTGGTGCTTCTTCTACCGAGATTTCCTCTTCCATTTCCGCTTCCATATTACTTTCTCGTAAATCTACAAATGAGCCTTAGTAAGATACAAAAGAACGGTTTAAGAGAGCGGGGAATACGTACTTATATATATAACTATATATATTAAATACAAGTATGTTACTATAGCGTTAACCCAAACCCTAATCTTATCATCTAATTTATCGGACTATGTTTGAAAAATCTTTTACGTTTAAGTTTCATTTAAAGTTTCATAAACTTATGCTCTGATACCAACTTGTAACATCCCCCTACTTGGAGGTCCAAAGCTAATGGCTACGGATGCTGTAGTCATTCAAAGTTATTAATCCTTGACGACCAAATACGGCGATATTAGATACATTGATACACAGAAATACAAGAATATGGAAAATTTTAAATAATAACGTATCTCACATTCCATTTCAAAATATTCCAAATTGATTACATAATCCTAAAACGCAAACCACATTCAGATAACATATAGTTAATACAAAATACGCCAAGAGCGACATATGAAGATGCCCCCTTGGATGATCAGAGTATATAAAATAAGGCACTAAAAAAATTTGCCTTTACAATCAAACACACAGTGGAAATAAAAGAACTCTAATAACAAGCTTGCTTCCTGCATGTCTTCAGAAGCTTTATTCATTTAAAAGAATACCTGAAAACCTTAACTCTCAGCCTACTCAAAGTCAATTGAGTACCTAAAATTTTAAAGGGAAAACAAAAACATAGAGTCAGACATAAAACCTGGTGTGAATAATAATCTACCATCTCAAACCATTTAGATATCTAGTGTGACCACGCCGTTTAGCGGAACGGGTTTTCCCCTTACTTATATTCTAAGACATTTATAAAATCATATACCGTGCTCCTGCATCCACAATGGTTAAAACATAGTATTTCAAAAACATTATGATGATATGAAAAACAAGTAAATCAAATCTGGATTACCCATCCCCATTCATTCTGACTATTTGTCTCAATTATAGTTTTTAATGGTCACTATTAACTTGTTAAATGTTTATGGACAATCTGTTTGATTTCATAGTTTTCATGGGATCACTAAGAACCTATTGGTAACTCCAATATCATTTTTCATATCCTATTTTTCATGGGCTAACTAGGAACTTATTGACTATCTGTCAGTATCTTAATTCAGATATAGTTTTCATGGGCTAACTACAAACCTACTGGCCCTTGCTAGTATCAAATCATAGTTTTCATGGGCTGACTATAAACCTATTGGCCCCTGCCAATATCATTTGTTATACATAGTTTTCATGGTCTTACTACAAACCTATTGGCCCTTGCTAATATCATTTAATTAAGATTTTAACATTTCTTAAGTTATATTCACTAATGGGTCAACCTAACAGGTTATTCTGTCCATCTCCAAAATATAGTTATGGGTTAATAACAATATGAATAAGTATATGAAAGAAGTGTGTGTGTATGTGTGTGTAACAACAATTAATACCAACACCTGTGGTTTATTACCTTATATATATATATATATATCTTAGTTAAACCCTTTAACCTTTATAATCAATGAAAATCTCTTCATTTCAAAACCCTTTGTTTATTTATGCCATGGTTATTCCTTCAAATTGAGATTAGGATTATGTTTTGAAATCCTAAAAACATCTCTTTTGAAACTTCTGGATGTCTTTCGTCGAAAGCAAAAACTTCTTTTCAAAACATAATAAACATACCTTTCGAAGCCCTTAATAAATATTCTCTTTTGAAACCAAATATACTTTTCAAAGGTATCACAAGTCCTTTTAAACATACCTTAACAAATGAAAATATCCCTTTCGAAAGCATTAGGTTTACTCTTTAAAACATCATTTGGGTCAAATGGTTATATACAAAAGTATCTCTTTCGAAACCGTTATAAATTTATTTAGGGAAGAATTCATGGTGTCGGAACCATCTAGCTGAAAGCAGCAACCTTTAAATTAAAACTTCAAAGTACAAAGTCGAAACCCCCTTTCAACTCTATTACCTTTGAAACCATCAACCCCTTTTGAAAACATTCAGGAAAAAGCTCAGTTTAGGTTAAAACCGAGGTAACCCTTCTACAACATAGTTTTGACAGCATAGATGGCTTCAATGCAGTCGAAAGGAAGATTAGCGGCTAGGTTTTGACTTGGTCGAAACCAATCCTTTTGAAAGCTCTTATTTAAATAAAACGTACCCTTACGAAAGCTAACACCTTATATAGTTTTACAACTATCTTCGAAAGCTATTTATAAAACCTTTTCGAAAGCATGTATTTCAACTATGTCGAAAGCTTTAAGTAAAACAAGGCATGATCTTACCCTTTGAAAACAAAACAAGGTTTCGACCCCATTGGAAGCATACCTTTTGACACTAAGGCTTCCACCTTCCTTCCAATCCAGTGCATACCATCTAAGTGATATCTTGTGTAACAGTTTGGTTTCGACAATGTAGGTTTCGATTGAGTGGGTTTTGATTGAGTTGGGGCGAAGTCATTGGAGTCAAAGGGTATTTCTATTAGAGGTGGAACCTACTTTTCTGATTTAAAGGCTAAAACTTAGCCATCTTTAGTAATTTCTTTATAACCACTTGCCTATTTGTAAATCTTTGATTGGTTGCCATAAAACTTTTCAAATAATATTCATTCAAAACTACTGCATTTAATCAGATCTAAATAAAAGGAATATAACATTTAAGCCTTTCCCTATTTTAAAACCAACAATTGCAAAAAGGTCCTTCTTTTAAAATAATTTATTTCCCTTAGTAAATCAATTGGAAAAAATCTCCAAAAATCATAGAGAACCCCTTTCATTATGTAATCGAACATATTAAAATTTCAGAGCCAATTTCTTCCTGAAATTCTCGAAATAAATTTTAAGTCCAATTATATCATATTTTAATTTAGAAATTCATAATAAATTTTCCATTTCATGGAAAATTATATATATTAAAATCCATCTCTAAAATCATGTTTTCCATTACATAAAATTTTTCCATGGAATTTAAAATCATAAATCTTTGGTTTTACCCTAAAACCGTGCAAATTTGTATGTAAATGAATTAAAATAAATTAGACATAATATGGTTCAAGCATATCATCATCCATGTCATCATAAAAATGAATTTAATTATAAATCCGAAAAAATATAATCATAGAATAAAATAGAAATGGTATGAAATTATTATTCACCTTAGGTGTGATAAGGAATTTGAGATTTGTTGTTGATTAATCTTTCCTAGTTTTGATCCTTTGCTTTAGATTGAATTTTCCTCTTTTCCTCCTTGTTAATGGCCGACTACATTTTTGGTTTTTGATTTGCGTTTGTGAAGAATGAGAAATGAAACACGAATGGGCAATTACAAAGAAGTATAGCCACGTATAATGAAATGGCTATTTACTAATATGCTCAAGTGTAAATTAATTAGCTTATAAACCAATTTAAGCCCATTTATATTATTAAGCACGACCCTATATGTTTTATTCAAATCTTAATCCTCTTATCATCATTATTCTATTTAATTTATCTAATTAAACTTGTTGAATAATGTTATCCAAAATTAGAGATGTTACAAAATTCATTTTGGCTTTCAAAAAACAAAAAAAAGTAGCTTTTCTAGTCCATCCAAATGGGCCATAATGTTGAAGACATGGTCACAAAGTGCCCGACATGGTGATTTTTATCTTTTGGGGGTGGTCTAAGAAGGTTCGATCACCGATATAGATCGACAATGAGAGGCTAGAGGTCAGTGTTCTGTCAACGGTTCATCTTTTATGGGAAATGGGGCAAAGCTAATGGTGATGCAATTAGAGATGCACCTCCTTGTCGCATATTTTTGGTGGTTTTATATTTGAAGATTCCATGAGCAATAACATGTTGCATTATCGAGTTTCATGTAATGAAAATCCGAATGTTGCGAATAATGAAATTCGATGTCGAATCCCTTAGATTTTTTTGATAATTGTCATTCCATTGTCAAAAGAAAACTTATTATTTATCCTTAATATTTCTGGATATTATGATGTGTACCATAAATCTTATGTATTACATATTTTTTGTATACGTGTTCCAATTGAGATGCAATTCATGGCATTGGATTAGCGAGAGTATTTCATTTTTTGGCAAGCTTTATTTTAGATCTTGAGGATTTTTTATTACTTACCTCTTGGGGACTTATATAAAAGTTTGTGCATCTCTCATTGTATCCGTATAATTTATTTGCACGATTATGTGTGTCAAATTACTATGTAGACATTGATTATTCATGGTTTGGATCATTTGACTCGTTAGTGTATTGTTATGGATTTTAGGTCTATGTTGACCATGCTTATAATTGCCTACACTTTTAAGTACAATCACATAAGAGAATATGATTTGCATAATCAAAAGTACTTAGCTTGTGCTAAAACTTTGGGGAATGCACAATTTAACATTTCTAGACTTTAGGCAAAATTATACAATACCAAATTTATTTAGACTACAACCTTGTAGTAACCATAACTTTTGATAAGCATCAAAACATGGGTTTATTATTATTTTAGATGAAATAGCAAATTGTTTTTCTTTCTATAGAATGATTGCAATTGTAGTTTGGCCTAACCGTTTGAAAGTTATGACTATTTTAAGTTTTTCTTTGGAGTTGTCAGATTTAGGTAGATTTTATAGTTCGGTCTATAATCCAAAAACTATTAGTTTGATATTGATTTTTAGATTTAGGGATAAGTTAAGTTTAGAGCAGCTACCATTTCATTATTTTCCAACTCAAAAATCATCAAAAAACCTTTATTAAGCTTCTTCAATCAAAATCAATTAAAAACAATATTTTTAAGGAGAGATCATTAAACTAAGGAGCAGAAACCTAGGGATATCATTGGTTATCATCAATCCCCTCTTTAAGGAGGCATTTACATGTGAGTTTTTTGTCCATATCAGGTTTGGGTTGATTTGGAGCATTTAAATGGATTATCATCGTTTGTTGAGTGGTTTATATCCACTTACTTATATATGTTGCAATATTTGTTTTAAAGACGATTTAGATCCAATTCACAACATAAATTCTATTTTTAATTCCTGATCTGATATTGAGTTTTAAATGATGTTTTATTTTTAATATTGGTTAGAATACGTGATATGATCATATATTCTTATATATGTTGGTAGGTGTTTGTTGAAATGCTTAAATGCCATATTATGTTTGATTGGTATTGTTCATTGTATGTTGTGATTTCATGTGAGTTTGAAAGGATGATTATGCCATGATTGCATGTATGTTGAGCTTGCATGTATTTATATTTTTTAAACCTTTAAACATAAGTACCTATTTTACATATACATGCATATACATAAATAATATATATATATATATGTGTGTGTGTGTGTGTGGAAATTATCCACAAGGGCCTCTTTAGCAAGGGGAATTAGTTTCTAGGACACACAACTGAAATAATTACTTTCAAGGACAAAACGCAAAATAATTAGTTTCTAGGGCCTAAAAGCCTATGAAATTATATCCATGTAAGTAATAGGACTGCTGACTTTATCATTAAAAGTAATTATTCTACTGACTTTGGCCTTGAAATTAATTTCTTTAAATGTGTGTCCTAGAAACTAATTGGACTGCAAAGTTTGTCCTTCTAGTGAAATGCCCCTTTTTGGTCAGTTTTTTTTAAAAATACCAGTATATTTATATATTTGAATATTATAAAACAATATTATTTTAAATTGAGTTCTTGGTTTTAAAATATAAAAAATATTTTTTTGGCAGATTTATAATTTCATAAATAAATATTTTATAGAAATATTTATATATTGGAAAATCTATTTGGGCATAACTTGGTGACACAATGGATCCCTACCATTAGATTGCCTCCTGAATTCCATCTTTCATATAAGGACAAAATGATCCTAAGGTCTAGATCTTTTGTGTTACCATTTCTGTTTTATTTTGTGTTCAAATAGTTGGCCTCTTTATATAGTATATATATAATTACTAACTCAAACTATTTAAAAATGAGTTTTTGAATTTTTCATATATATATATATATATAGGTGCGGCTGAATAAAAAATTTATAAAAAAAATATTCGTGGTGATTACAGCAAATTGAAATAAAAAATAATATTTTATTATATATAAATATTGAATAAGTCAAAACATTTAAAATTTGAATTTTGAAATATTTCATAAATAGCTAAAAATAAATATATGAAACATGAGTATGTATATATATGTATATGTATATGTGTGTGTATTTAATATATATAAACATATACTCTTATATATACACCTTTATTTAATACATATATATTCCTACATCAAATACTTCATGTAATATATATATATATACATTGGAAGTGGATGTATTATATCTATTCTTACGCATCCATTGTTGAATTTGTGACATGTGACATGCTTTTGTATACTGTTAGTAAGCAACAACTTCATATATAGGTTTCGAAGGCTCAAAACCCCTCATCCGGCATTGGTTACTGATGTCATGCAACATCCGGGGATACAGTTTTGATGATACATGATGCTTCCATCTCATTGATGGCTTACAACATGCTACCTTGTGTATTACCTTGGTTAATGAAGTGTGATTTCAATAAGACGTAGTATTGGTGATATGTGGCATTGTAGAGAGACAATATTCATGAGTGGGGCATCCTCTTGATGACTCATGATATCACATGACATCCAATATCCATTTTCCATTTGATGGCATGCGACATACCTCTATGCATTATTGATATGTGGTAGTTCCTTTATTGATAAAGAGCAGCATTGATGACATCCTCAATTATACCAATGACTTGCGATATGCTTTCCTTCGACATCATCACTTTCCCGATGATATGGAAATAGATGGTATGCGACATCATTGTAGGTTTACATACCGATGGAGTGCGCAATTCCATATTGCATTGATGATGTGCAATATCCTTCAAGGTGCATTTTGGATGTGACATTCTTTGTTGTAAGCTTTACTTTACCTTCAACATCGACTATCTCCTCTTCACTATGGGAAAAAAACGCACCAGATGATAAATATGAATGAACTAAGATAACATAACAAGAAACCAACAAAAGCAAGTGGACCAGCAAGAGCAACAGCAAAAGCAACATGGACCATCATAGCAAAAGCAATGTGGACCATTAAAGTGTGTAAATAAGGCATCACTAGTGTGCATTGCCTTGTCAAGGAAGTGCACTAGTGCACTGGCTTATCACAAATTAAAAACCGGAAGTGCCACAAACTAGAACAGCAAATGCCACAAATTGAACAAGGCAGTGCCACAAATTAAAATAGGGTAGTGCCACAAATCATCCAAGATTAATAAGAAAATTAAAACAGCAAAGAAATCCATAGCTGAAGTAAAGATCAGTATACATATCAACAACCAAATTGCAGTCCAGGTTCAAAGTTTCGAAGCATATATACGGAGAACAAGTCAATAAAGATAAGAACCATTTCAAATCAAAATCTAAAAATGAAAATATAGGAAATCAAATCCTATACAAGCACCTATATCATCATCAGCATAATTATAGATCAGGTTCCAGCAAAATCAAAAGATAATAAAAAATCACATGCTAATTAGGAGCAATCGAGTTTGATTAGTAACCCTAATTGTAGAAGACGTAGGAGAACCCAAATTAAGAGTGTGAGAGTATCAAATTTGCATAAAGACGAGAAGGAAATGTGTTCAATTTCATAAAACCCTAAGTTGAAGATGAGAAGGAGACGTGCATTTGCATTGTATCGAGATGAGCAAAAATATAAAGAGGGAAACAAAAATAAAAAGCGGCCATGAAATAATTGAAAGGGAAAAGATGGAGCCAAAACTAAAAAAATTAATAACTTAAATCAGACGATGGATAAAATGTTGTCTGAATGACAAGCATTTTCAAAAAGATTTCACGTGCTATTCAGACAACAGTTGAAATATTTCAAAGGCTCTTTAGACAACAAATGATTTTTTATGTGTTGTGCGAAAAATTGGGTTAACAGAAAATCTATTTTATGCTGCCTGATCACTGTTTTCTGATTCACTTTGTGGCATAGTGCTTGTATGCTTTCTTACAACACCATTATTATCGACATGCTTGATTTCGATATTCTCCCATATCTTCGGTATCAATGTTTGTAGTAACATTTGCCCCCTAGTATGAAGGAAACACTGACTTTTCTAGTCATTGCCTCGATATTGGAGCTTGCCACCCATTGGTACTCTTTTCCAGATCTTAGCCGTCCATTTAAATCTGATCTAACGGTGACTGTACTTCTTCTTCTTCCTTAAAAATATTAGAGCTTCTTCATCATTTCCTCTTTTACCTTTAACTCAAAGCTCAAACAAGAATTTTAAGAGGGCCTTAATATTACTCAAAAATCATAATCTTTCAAATTCAAATCAGGGTATAATTTCCATTTTAATTAATTAAGTTGATAAGCTAAATTAGGAGATTGTACACAGGAATTGCAGCTAGGGTTTTGTTTGGGGTCTTTCGATTACAAATCGATGCTTATAGTTTATCAATTATATTTTTGTTGTTAATCTTTGAATTATTAATTTAATCATAAATTTATTTTGTTTATGAATGGTTTTAACTTCAAATTATCATGTCCCGATGAACTTAATGAGTTAATTGAAGATAGGCGATATGACTTAGAAATCTAGGGGCTTCTTGTTTGATTTCTAAATAAATAGTTTATGGTGAGCCCAAAACCCATTATTAGCTTGTTTGATTTTGAAGTTAATGCCCTACAAAATCGGTTTGAAGTTCGACATCATATAATTTTACTTTCTTTTTACCTATTTATTATCGTTTTAATTATTGACTCAAAGTCTAGAAGTTATTATAATGCAAAATCCCTATTATGTCGGCAAACACCTAAGGATGTGACAACCATTCACGTGCTCAACATCAATTTAACTGCCGTATGAATTCAATATCCTTACTGTGTGTTATTATTTCCTTTTTCAATAACTATTTTCAATTATCTTGTTTAAGGTGGTATGTGCGATATCACTAACTTATGTTGTGGTTATTGTATGACAAATTCATGAACTAGTTATATATTTGATAATTTATAAAAATATTTGTAGGCCGTTTTGACATCATTCGTTGATTTTGAATATTTTTCATTTCAGTATCGAATCACTATTATGACATCATATTATAAGTTTTGATGGCGGCCTTCAATACGACATCAATTTAATGATTTTGACATTCTGTTCAAGATACATTTAGGACATTTTTTCAATCGGATTTCTTTTGTATACTATAAATTTACTTTTCCACCATAGATCTAACAATTGTGTACACATTTTTTTGATTTCATGTGAATTTCCAGTTGTTTTACAAATTCGACATGGATTACTCAATAGTTAGGACTTATCACAAATGCAATGATTAAGCATGACCTTTAACACTGTAGTCTCATGACTTAGGAAATTTACAATCAATTTGCTACTTTTGTTTAGCATATAATTGCCTATTTTATATCATAAGCATTCTAAATTTCGTAATATATTTAATAATTCCCTAACTTTGTATAATTTCAACTGGCAGGCAAATAAAAGGCAAGAAGGCAAGAAGGAAGCAAAGTAGGAGCATTGAGTCATCCCTTTCTACCATGAAAGGAGATTATCACCTCAATTAACGATACATTACTACCTAGGAAGAAGTAGACACAATCCTTTGACAATTCCGAAATAAGGATATAGAAGCCATGCCTGCTAGTCCCTCTGGCAGGATAGAAAACCCTCCAAGTAGGTTCTTTGCTGTCACACTTATTCACATCTAGCACTCAAGGTATTTGCCTTTCCCCGTTTTTCTTTTGCGATTCCTAGGACATCTAAATATTACTGCAATCCAATTGACTCCCAACTTGTATACATACTTGGGCTGCTTAGAAGTTCTTGATCGAGAAGCAAAACTCCCCTATTTGGGTGCTAAAATTCTCCATACCTTAGCCACGCAAGCATTTGGATAGTCCGCTATATCACCTTCGTCCATCTCCAAAGAGCTTAATCCTCCATGCATCTTATTAATAAGTTGAAGGAGTAGGAGAAGCAATTCTTCTACATTAAATGCTATTCCCGTAAGATCAATAGAACTTTCTCTATTTTTAATAAGTTTTCATTCTCTATTATTAATGTTATATTTATCAATCTCTTATGGCAAATGTTTTCTTTCACATCTTGCTTCTAAGCAACCAAGCTCTACTGTTGACGACACTATCAAATCCCCGACCTCTGGCATCCAAGAGCGTGGGCAATAGACTCACACTTTTGATGGAAGTGAATCTCTATAAATATTATTTTATTTTGGACAACCACGTAATACTTGGAGAACCTCTGATGATAAAGGGGAAAGCTCAAGGGAAATGATCATTGGTTATCAATAATCAGAATGTTTTCTCTGTTTCCTCTCCAGTTCAACTTGAATCTTCTGATAAGTTTTTTTATTTCAACTTGTATGGAATTTTTGATGTTATTATCTTGTAAAATTATGTCTTTGATTTTGGATCATTTGTTCTCATTACTGCTTCCAAAGAGAAGGAGACCAAAGTTGATGCTCTCATCTTAGCCGGATCGAGTAAACATGCTCTTATTGAAGATTCTGTTGCCAAGGCGATGAAGACGCTTAAAAGGAAAGCAAGGACTATGATCTTGCTGATATTCAACCTCCTCCCCCGAGTAAAAAGGCTAAGCTTGTAGGTGGTTATACTCCTGTTGTTGTTGTCGAGGAGGCATATGCGAATATTGATTCAAGCCTTAATATTGCAAATTTGGACTCTGCTGTGCATAAGGTTCAAAAGTCAACTAAGGTTGCTCACTCTTTGGATCCCCTTCTCAACATTTATCTTCCCGATTCTCCCATGGCTCTTTTCTATATATATAATGAGCATGGACTGTTTCCTTCTCTAAATGACTCTCTTTCTTCGAAGGATCAAACTTGGACTCATATGGCATGTTTTGATGATCTTCTTTGATTCGCTACCCAATCTCCTTCTCTGACTTCTCTCAGGCCACCGCAACATTCAATTTATTCTAAGGTTCATCTTTTTATTATTATCAAACAGCTCTTATCAGTATGCATTTCCTTTCATTTGGTTAATCTAAGATTTTAGCTCTGTATTTCTTATTCCGACTTAGGCTTATTATCTATTTCAAGCGGGTAATCATACATTCTTCCTCCAAGAGGCTTCTCATGGGCCCATTAATGAAGCAGCCGAACTTAAGGGATAGATCTCTTTGCTTAACAATAGTATAATCGATATTACTAAAAGAAGGGAAGAAGCTATTTTTGAAAAAAATAAACTCACTTCATCTCTTAATGAGGAAAAGAAAGCTAAATAATTACCGAAGGAAGAAGTGAAAGCACTGAAAGTAGATCTCGAGAAGGCCAACAAAAAGAAGGCCGAGCTAGCTGATGAGAATAACTCTTTAAAGGACAAGTTAAGAAGGAAAAGTGATACCTTGACTTACTCAAACATTATTATCAGGAACGCTAAGAAGAAAGTCATTTTTTCCTTGATAACGCTCTTTCTAGTGTTACAGAGAATTGTTACGAGAATGCTTTATTCGTGGCATATGGCGACAACATTCAAAAATGTCCAAAATTTAGATTTTCCCTCCCAGATTGGAATGAAAAATTCAAAAGAAAGTTTAGCCTCATGACGGGAAGAGCTTAGGGGTCACTTCAAAAAGAGTTTCCTACTGAAGAAAAGGTTGATGCAAGAAAGCTATTATTTTTGATGGCCCTTTACCCAAAGAGCATGCAGATTATGATGAGGAAGAAGATGATGATAATGATGATGGCTATAATGATGATGATGGAGGTGATGGAAATGACAAGGGTCCTGAAGAACCAAAAGACGGGGGAAATGGATCGTGCAGTCTTAACTTAGATCTGACTGGCCATGATGTAGGATTTACCGAACTTCCTACAAGGAAGGATATTTACCCAAAAGATAATGCTCCCCCTAGATATCATCGAAAAGAAAAGATTCAAACTCCAACTACTCAAATTATGGATTTTCAGTTATAAGGTTCTATATTTAAATGCATAAAATCACTAGGCAGCTTTTAATTAATAATCTTATTACTTTAGTTAAGGAAAAAGAAGTAATTTTATTGTGAAACTTTACATGAAAAGATTCAGAGGGAGGTGTGTCGGTCACATAAAGAAGTTGATAGATTAATTGATGAACTTAATAAACTATCTAACAAATACAAGCGCCTCTTTGTTGGTGCTGCGTGGTTAATGTTATGTAAGGAAAAGTAGGCTGCCCCTCGCTTGAAAAGAACTCGCCTTCATCGAGATAGAATTATAAGAGAGAATGCAGAATTAATGACCTTCTTTAGATGCTTATTAACGATATGGAGGCCTTAGTAGAGTTTTTGTGTAAAATTTATTCTAGAAATCTCTTCACTGACTTTTATTTCTTAGGGGAAAGAAGTGGGGGCCTGATTAGATATCTCCATAAAAGATGCTTAGATGGTTGTAAAAGCGACCCTCATCCTGGGGCTTATTGGAATCTTCCTAAGGTTGCTACCATTCTCCTCTCTCCTAATACCCTTCCTTCCGATAAGATTAAGTTTAGTAAGGGGAGATTTATTTTTGAATTTTACAAGGGATCAATATTGTACGAACTTAGATGATTGTATAATTGTAATGTGTAATCCAAGTAGTTTATAAACTCTACCACATTTGTTTCTTTGCTTTTAGTTTATTTTCATATACAATTTAGATCAAGGAGCGCTCCAGTAGTCCTGTTCCCATGGAACACTCGAGCAAACTTATCAACTTAAAGAGGAATTTTAAAATGAAGTCCTTAACTTTCAGAACATCTTAGTTAGCAAACATGTCTTTCTTAAAGATCTATAAGAGGTTTATACACAATCCCATCTCTTTAGTTTTGACTTCTTGGGTAATGAAAAGGATAAACTGCTTAATGAAATTCAAACTAATCACACAAAATTGCTATGTGGTCAATCCAGCCATTTAGTCGGAAAGTGGGACTATCATCTGTTCTCTCTAGTTAACAGCTCGGAAGGAATTAAAGCTTCTTATGATTCTACTCTTAACTTGTCTATCGGGTCACTCAAAAAAGCTCAAACCACTGTCTGAAACTATAAGAATTTGATGTATAAAATTCATAAGGTTGATGTGATTTTGAATTTGCTTAAGTTGTAAACCTTTGTTGCTTAATAAAGAAAATACTTTCTATGTTATTGATTTTTTTCCTATTTATTTGTTAGGAAAAGAAATTGACCCTTATACCTAGTGGCATGGATATTCTTGCTTGACTTGGTTCTATCAAAGATAAGCTTAAGGAAAAACTCAAAACGAAACTCTCTTCTCAAAGCACTCTAGATTTTCAATTTTAGATAATCCGGGTGTGCAAAAATGGCATGATAAATACTAGAAGAAAACTAAAGAGAAGGATGGATGGATTCAGGAGCTGAAAGAAAAGATATATGCAATTAGCCAATCCAGACCTTCTATCCAAAGTATTGAAATTGACGCAGAAATTACACGATTGCACCAAAAGATGATGAATCTTGAGGTAGAACTATCGAAGAGCTAAGTGAAATGTCAATCTTTGGAACTTATTGCAATTGAAGGTGATTCCATCCTTCCTACTCCTATTTTTTTAGTTGGGCAAGAAGTATTTTCTGCCATATTAAACCCTCCTAAGAATTTAGATGATGGAAAAATCGCCAGATGGTGCCAAAGAGTTAGATTTGAATGTATTCAATTTTTGAACAAGCAATGGAATCATAAGGTTTCTATTCGTCTTAATACTTATGAAAGGTTGAGAGACTTGAGTGTGAAAAACACACTTTCGCATATGATATTGAGAAATTAAAGAGCAAGTCTAGCTTCTAAAGGGCGCTAAGAAAACACTTGATGGTGCATTAAAAATTCAAATGGATTTGATAGACGATGTAGATCCCATTCGAAAGAAAGAGAAGAAACTTAAACAATTTCTAGATGTGGCAACTCGTCATATAACCGATCATTCTTAGGTTGCTTAAGATTTAAAGAGCATGGCTCAAGAGTTTGATTCTTAGTAAAGAGTTATTTGTAAACTTTTAAATGGATTCTTTTGTTATCCAATCTTTGCTCGTGCAATTCTTGTACATAATGTGTTAAATGGTAAATAAACTTGTACTTAAATGATCGATGTTCTATTCTTTTCTTTTGTTTGAAATTTGTAATTAGCTTCCCAGTTTCAGTCTGATGCTTTATAGTTGTTGTTTTGAGCATAATCTGTCTTTTTGCATTTCAAGCCTTTAACACATAGGCTAATAATCTGCTTGTTGAGTGAACCAGAAGTCTTGTTGACTAAGCATTCATAATTTTAGTTGGTACAAAGACCATAATTTTAATTTTGATGAGAGAGTCTGCTTCTTCATTAATGGATATCTAATGGCTTGTTTTGTAATGGAGATTCACATTACATTAATTAAAAAAGTTGAATTCTAATCCAAATTTACAAGACTGAGAATCAATTTAATGAAGTCCATTATCGAATATCAGAAACCCTTCTTATAGTAATTAATGTTGATCAAATTTGGAAAAGAAGACCAGAGTACCATCTGGCGTAATAATGACTTTTAAAAGACCGAGAACCGTTCGACAATCAAATGAATAAAGGACCAGGAAATCACCTAACAATAATAATTTTTATAATAGAAGACTAGAAAACGATTGGTAATTATATGGTAGAGGACCAGAAAAATGTTTTGGTAAAAATAACGAAATAGAAGACCAGAAAACCATTTTGGCAATAATAATGGAATAGAGGACCAGAAAATCCATCCGGCTAGAATAAGTTCTACATAGAAGACCAGAAAACCATTTGCTAGAATAATTTCTAAGTAGAAGACCAAAAAACCATTCTGGCAATAATAATCTAAATAGAAGACAAGAAAACCATTCTGGTAATAATAATCTGAATAGAAGACCAAAAAACCACTCCAGCAATTGAAGATTGCTTTATCTTTGCTTTGAAGCACAATAGCTCATATCTGATATATCTTTCTCCAAAAGGTTACTTACATTCATTCTTTTGGACAGAGTTCGATTGACACAATTGATTTCTTATTCACTATCTTAGGTGATGATTTTGATTGGATCTCTGATTACCAGAACATGTAATGGATCTTGATTGGCATTTGATTATCACAATTGGCAATAATTCTGTTTAAGTCTCTGATTACCACAATAGGTAACGGATTTCGATTGATTTCTTTGGAACGATCTTAGGTGATTACCTCTGATTACCACACTAGATAATGGATCTTGGTTGATTTCTTTGGCACCATCTTAGGTGATGATCTCAACTTGGATCAAATCCCTTATCACTATCTTAGTTGATGCTTTAGGTCTTTCCTTTGGTGCATTTGGTTAGCTATCTCAAGAAAAACCAAAGACTTACCCAACATCCCTCTAGGAGGCGCTTAAGTCAGGCCTTATAGGTAGTACTGAAGGCCGGTTCGATGCTTTGGCCAGGCCATCTTAGATGGGACCAAAGGCTTACTCCATCCTCCCACTAAGAGGTGCTCCAACCAGGCCACGTAGGCTAAACCAAAGGCTTGTAGATGTTTTAGCCAGGCCATTGCTGGTGAGACCAAAGGCTTACTCTAACCTCTCTCCAGAAGGTGCTTTGACATGCTCTTGTAGTGGGATCAAAGGCTTTATTCGCCCTTTATTACCTTATAGGTAATTATTTAGGCTCTTCCTTTATTTTAGGAGATTCTTACTCCTTTCTGTGATTGATCTAGTAGACACACTTGTTTTAAAGAATCTTCCTTTATTGTTGACTTACTCAATATCTCTTTACAAACTCTTTAAGTTTTCTTTGTCCTAGGAGATCATTGATCATCCCTTCTAAGCTTCGACACTGATTAGTGTTGTGGCCATTTGAGCGGTGATAATGACAATATTTTCCTCCAAGATTTTGTTCATTCTTTGGTCCTTTTTTTTGAGACGGCCAAAAGTTTAGTCTTTCCTTGGTTATGCGGTAAATATCCTCAAAAGAAGCGGTAAGAGAATAGTTTTTAGAAAGAGGCAAACTTTTGGAGGATGATTTTGTTGATTTCCACTTAATTCTTTTATTGGATGTGATGTACCCTTTAGCCTATGCAGCAAATTTTCTCTTTAAAGAGCTTTGAGCCTCATTCAATTTATGTGAATAATTAAGCACATTCTTCCACTTTTGAGTGAATCGGTCAAATTCCTTTGTTATTTCTCTTTTAAAGATGGTCCCCTTGCTTGGAGTTTGAATTCTCCTTTTTATTTTTATGAAGATGTTATCTTTCTTTTACTTATTTCCCAAAGAAAAGATTGATGTGAGCCCTATGTGAAATAGGTTTAAGCTTCATTTACCTAGATTATAAGGAGCTACTTGCATTCTCTTATTTTTCATGATTAATATGGCTTTGAATCTTAATACTTCCTCCTCATGAAGTCGAGGATCACTAGTGATTTGGTGGGTTGGCCTGGCAATTTGAGGCTCGGAAGATCCTTATTCAAAAATAATCATTATCTTAGTGATGTTAGATGAGGTTTGGAATGGTAGGATAAATCTATATTTGTAGGTCAATGGGGGTTCCACTTGTGGGTTAAGCGGAGATGGAGATTCAAGCTCTCTTTCTAACACCAAAATGTTAACAAATTTCTTCATTAATACCAAAAAGTGAAAGGAGAGTGAAACTTGGTGGCGGAAAGTCTAAGGCAATTCTGGGATAGTTAGCTTGGAAGGCACATGCTCCATGTTGAATTCATGTAAATCTCAAAATCATCAGTGCTTGGGAATTCAAAACAAGTTATGATTGAAATCACAAGTGCTTGAGAATTTGAAATAAGTCATGACTCAAGAAATCTTCATTGATATGCTATGAAATTATTGAATGTACAAATCCTTATTTGCTAAGGAAGTCAAAAGCTTGCCTCTTTATTCAATATGCTATGCAATTTTAAATGCGCAAGCCCTTATTTGCAAAAAGGGCTGCAAGGTTACAATTAGCACTAAAAATCCCCAAATTGCTTCAGGTTTACAAAGTTTTAAAAGTAAGAAATGAGAGAAGAATTCATCGCCCCTTTGTTCATGCCCCTAAGTCCGTATTTATAGGGGTTGAGAGGTGCGGCATGACTACCACATGTCATTTCTGGCATACTTAGTTTTCACCGTCATAAACCATATTAATGGCATTCGACATTAGGTTTTAATTTAATCATCTTCGGCATTATTTATTTGTTGATGAGTTAAGACATCATTGGGGGCTGGTGAGCTTCGACATTCACCTTGTGTTGATCATTCGTCATCAATTCTTACAGCATCCCTTATTGAATTTATGACATGCGACAAGCTTTTGTATATTGTTAGTAAGCAGCAACTTCATATATTGATTTTTGAAGGCTCAAAATCCATTGTTCGACATTGGTTATCGACGTCATGCAGCATAATAGGATATGGTATTGATGATACATGATGCTTCTGCCTCATCGATGGCTTACGACATGTTGCCTTGTGTATTACCTTGGTTAATGAAGTGCGATATCAATAAGATGTGACATTGGTGGTAACCGGCATTGTTAAGAGATGGTATTGATGAGTGGCGGCATCCTCTTGATGATCCACGATATCACATGACATCCAATATCCTTTTTCCATTAGATGGCAGGTGACACGCCTCCATGCACTATTGATATGCGGTAATTATCTTTGTTGATGAAGAACGGCATCGATGGCATCCTCAATTACACTGACGACCTACGATATGTTTTCCTTCGATATCATCACTTTCCTGATGATATGCAAAATAGATGGTATGCGACATCATGTAGGGTTACGTATTGATGAAATGCGGTATTCTATATCGCATTGATGAAGTGCAATATTCTTTAAGATGCATTTTAAACGCAACATTCTTTATTGTAAGCTTTGGTTTACCTTCAACATTGATTATCCCCTCTTGTATGCTTTCTTGCGACATTATTATTGCCGACATGCTTGATTTCGATATTCTCCCATATCTTTGGTATCAATGTTTATAGTAACAATTAAGTTAATGTTATTTTATCATACCTTGACATCTTATTGATTGTAGGACAAAGTCATCAATTTTCCACATGAACCCCGATGATAATTTATGTGCTGATATTGTTGTGATGCTCATATTACACGAATATCATAAAATATTAAAATATAAAATTAAAATAAATAATAATTTAATTTTAAGTCAAATTATTAGTAAATTTATTTTAAATATTAACAATAGATAAATATTCTAATAAAATTAATTTGATTAAAATATTTCAAAAACTCTTTTAATAGTAAAATATAAATTTAATTTAGTTTAAACAAATTATTATTTGCACAAACATAAAATAAAAATCTTGAGCAATTTATTAACAAGTATATTTTTAGAAATTTTCCCTTTTACTCTTGCTGCTAGTGCAACCGATCCAACAATAGTATAAGAGCAAGATTTGATTGTGACAAACATAACAAGGGGTTCTCGTAATGTGATCTATGGTGAATCATTGGCTTTTACCCTTACACATCTCACCCCGTGAGTCAACTAGCAATATGTGAAACTTACTCGTACCGGATCCTAATGTGCCACCCTAAATGAGTTTGGGCCCGAACAACAAGTAGTATCAGATCATGCATTATGTTTATGCAAATAAATTAACCAACACTAAGAGCATCACTTTTAGAAAATTCAAAGTAGATGGGTGTCTAGAAAAAGATGCTTAAACTAAGGAGAAATTTACTCTAATTAAGGACCATTATATGTGGAAAACCTTCCAACCTACGGGCTTTTACTTGGCCGGTTGAAATGGCCTGTTTCTAGGGTATGTCTATGTGGAAGACTTTGAAGTTTTCGTGGACTTAATTTAGTTCAAATAAATGCATTTAAATATAATAAAATTATTTTTTTTAAATTAAATAAGTTATTACTTAATTTTTAAAAAGTTAGAGAGTGTAAATTTAAAATGGTTTTAATTCAAATATATATATATATATATAATATTTATGAATTAATCAAACTATTTAATTGATAAAAGAAACACATATGAATGTATATAACTCAACAAATTGTAAATGATATAGTTAAATGTGTATACATATATAACATATCTATGAATAAAATAGGAGTCCAAAATAAATAAAACCACGAAACTTAAGGGTATGTACATTGGATGTGTATAAAAGATATTTTATATCATAAGTTATAATTATTATAGTCATCACTCTTAAATAGTCAATAATAATCTACAAAATTGTTTTAAATTTCTAATTTAAAATAATTATGTTTTCTATCATTCATAATATAAATAAAGTACCTTACACTCATATAGCTATTAAACAACCTCAAGCCATAAAATATTTAAAATGATGTTTATTTTAATTTTAGATAAGCAAGAATGTTTATGTAATTTTATTGAACAACCTTAAGGATTACATAAATCCCCTTTGGATATCGCAAAATGATGGGTCTAGGGTGGGTACGACCAATACTAAATTGTTGCCCTAGCCGATTTTGAAAAAAAATGCCTATAAAAAATAGTTAATGTGACAAGAATTGAACTCTAGTCACTCGTTACATTAAGTAGGAATAAACTAGTTAACACATAACAAAATTATTATAACTATGTTGCGCTTTGATATTATATAATTTTAATTATTTTACAGAATCAACAATGGTGTTACCTTCATTCTTGCCTCTACCACGTCCATTGCCCTCAACAGTTGCTTTGGCAGCCTCACCTAGGAATAAGACTTTTCGGGCTTGGTCTAAAGTGTTTAATGCACTTCATGATTTGTTAGTCAGCCTTAAGATCATGAAGATGATTTGAAGCATTGTTAAAAGTACGATAGTAGTTATATACAAGATATAACTAGTAAAGTATTACTTATGATTCATGGTTACTACGATTTGTTGAGCAATTCCAAGGTTGTAGTAACATGATAATCAAATCCTAATACCCATGGTGGGATTTATGAAATTTTCATATATCTTTTAGGCTTTTTGAGAGATGCATAAATTAGTGGGAGCTTATTAGACAAATATAATAAAACATTCCAATAAGTATGAGAACAGTACGTAATATTATGATAACATACTTTAATAAATTTTGAGCAACTAATATAATTGATATATTTGTTTTCAATTAAAATATACTAAATGAAATAAATTAAAGATTGATAAAGAAATGTAAAGTATACTTACCAATAATTTTTTTGGCATGTTGTCGCTTCGAGACCCATGCAAGAGTCAAAATTATATAAGCAATAACACATTCATGCCTTGGTCACTTAAGTGTTAATTTGACTAAGATTTTAAATCTTTTCTATAAATTTTGAACTCTCAGGAAATAAGAGTATAGAGAATTGATCAATATTCGACTATACACAAATTTAACGGTGAACGGTCACATTCGTATTATATGAAATGTAAAGGCCCGTAAATCCGTACCCCTTTCAGCTCACAACATTCCACCATAATTCAGCTCAAAGTGGAACAAAAGTACGAGTCTTCAAGTTAAAAAGAAGAGGTAGAAGAAGACAGAAGAAAATGAAACAGAAACAATAATAGAATCTCACATCGCAGCGGAACAATATATATAATACATGAATGAATAATCTTTAACAAAGAACTATATCAGTTTATACAATACATCATATCATCAGAGTTTACAACAACACTGGACAGTTATATAAACTTGTCCACATAACACAATACACAGCGGAATAATAATTATATTAGTGCTACGTCTCGCCATCCAGCTCGCCTCCAGATCTCCACACTAAATTCTGAATTCCAGAATGACCTGATATCCTGACTCTAGGCTGCCCATGTGGAAAATTATGGGCACCTAGAGTTTAGAAAAGGAACAATAAACTCCAGCTCAGTCGTGGGACTGGTGTGAGATCTTAAAACAGTTATTTTTACAAAGAAAATAAAAGAAATTCGCGATGCTTTTGGAAAATGAAACTACCATAAGGCCTCCCGGCACACACACAATGCAATCGCACACATGGGGGAGATTTCTCCTTATGATAGTCAAAAATGCTTGATACGCAAAATCTTTTTAATATTATCATTAGGGCCTAGTGTGGAAAACATTTCGAAAGTATAATATTAATCTTAGCCAGCATAGGTACCATTATATTATTCCTGCTATAGCTGCCATTTTAAATGGCAGGTTCTATAACTAAAACCGTACAAGGTTCGTATTGTTTCTTTGGATTTTCCAACAAATGGTCGGGCTAAGGAACTTCCTATGCCATATGGGAACGCCTCTGGGGGGAAGTCCCGAGAAATTAACCAGCTCTCTGCCAATACAAGGCCGGGTTACCTCTTACTAGGTAACTACTACACGAGTAGTCCACCCCCCGGTCGTTTGCGACCTTTATCCAAGGGCCCTCGATCACAAAGCAACAATCACACAGTAAATAAGATTGATGCAACCACACAGGTAAAGCATCTGGGCTCTATACCATGATACCACCTTTTTCCAGAAGGAAATGACATACCCTAAAGGGAGCGACCCTCATAACCTTACCGCATTTTTCTGTTTTGACCATTTTCGGGGTGTGAGGTCCGATGAGATCTCGTCCACAAAGCTACGCTTTACACGAAAGCCATTCTTTGATCACAAATGATCAACGAATGATCATCAACACACAACAACACTTAGCATGCCACACTACCAAATTGGGAGTATATCACTGATAACCTTCAACTACATAACCTCTGAGCTCGTACGTCTCAGAGAAGGGTGTTAAGCTAAGAGAATAAATTCTCCGCCACCAAATAGAAATGTATTTGAAAGAAATCTGCTTTATATCTCAAAGTGTAGTGTCAGACACACAACCATACAAATCTGTTCCGGGTTCGAACAGAATCGAAGAGAATTTTAAAGAAGCCCTTGCAATCCATAACGTCGTATCATTATTCGGAATGGGTTATATGACACAAAGGTCCTCTCCTGGCTAAACTGAATAATGAGCGCTCGTTTTATAAACAAATCAAGTGCCATTTCAAAGGCCAACGTTGATAGTCGGTTATTTAACTATCAAACAACATTCACGACAATCAACCAATCTAAATAAATTTTCCAAATTATTAAATTTAAAGATATCTTTGCAAGATATACATATATATATATTTTCCACACTTCAACATTTTGAAAACCAATTTCAAATCACTTTTCACTCGCGGAATAAAATTCCCAAATGCTGTTTATTTTTTTTTCACTGAAAATTTTACCGAATCCGAATACTTGAAAACATACTCGGCTTTCCAGTGAAAACACATTTTTCATTTCAAAATGATCCATATTTAAATCTATTAATAAATCTTTCTTGACTTATTTCAATTTACATTCTAAATCCGTAAATTTCTTTCCACACTTTTAAAATAACCCAACATTTATTTTATTAAACAAATTTCCCTTTTCTATATAAATTCCACTGTGAATTTACATTTTCAAATGTCCACTGATATACGATTTTCAAATCGATTTCCAAACATTCACTTTCAACACCAAATCAAATTTCAATTAATTTCCAAATTTATTTTTCAAAGACTAAATCAATTTCAAATTGATTCCCCAATGATTTATTTTGAATCACCAAATTAAATTCCAAATTTGATTTCTAAATTTATTTCAACACCAAATAAATTTTCATATCAATTTCCCAAAGATTTATTTTCAAATACCAAATCAATTATCAAATTGATTTCTAGAAATTTATCACCTTTTAAATAAATCCCTTTATTCTTTAAAAATTATTTAAAATTCTATTTTCAATAATTTCTTCAATTTTTAAACAATATTATTCAAAACCCATTTATTATTTCTTTTCCCATATTTCGGAAATAATTCGATAAGACTACAAAAATCAACTTTTTACTGTTAAATTTCTTCTTTTTAATTCACCCAATTTTTTTCAAAAAGGATTTACTTAAAACTTCCAACTTTAATTTCAAAAATCCAATTTTATTTATTTTTGGTATCCAACGATAGCAAAAATACATTCGGCTAAATTATAGCCTTTAACAAATTCAATCATCAATATAATCATTCACAGATTATCAATAAATCATCACACAACATATGAAACAAATTCATACAATTTGAGGAATCCAGTTGATCCCTCCAACCTTTTTCCGTGCATCCACAAATGTTAGCACAACAATTAAATACCAATTCCACTTCGAGGTGGAATATCGCGGTATATAGGATTTATAAAATATCATCCGCTATTATGCGGCGCATAGGGTCTCATCCGCTATATAATGCGGGAAATCAATCACCAATATATATATATATATATACACACACACTACTATCATATATACCATCACATCCAAACAGTCAATCAATAGATTCAAATTCCATAGATTTCAATTTGAGCGAGAAGATCTCACCTTTGCTTTTATTTTGCAATCCATTTCCATTCCAGCTTGTTGTCTTTGCAATTTTAACCTCATGCCACACTCATCATCGCCGCTGCTCTAGCTTCGCGTGCCACCTAGGCTTCGACGACCTCGATTTCCACGCGCGAAGTTGCGAACTTCGATGCCCATGCTTCTCGACTCCATCCTACGTGCGCGCACACCACCATTCACGGTTCTCCCCTACACCGAAATTGATGTCACCACCCTAGCACTTGCCCATGACCTCGAAAGCACCCCCAAACCGATCGAACGCTACTCGATCGAACTACGATTCGTTGATTGAATCAAGAGCTCGCGTTCTGAAGATTCAAATTCACTACGGCCATTGATCAGTTTCGAATTGAGGAGGATAACTCGGCTACGATTTTTAGGAGATGATTTCGTTTTTTTTGAATGAAAAAGGGCTTCGGCCATGGTAATTTTTTTCGTTGATTTTGGTTTTGATTTTTAGCTTCTGATGGAAGACAAAGAGTACGAGATTTTTAGGGATTTTGCTATCCAAATGAGCGACAATGATTTGATTTTTGCGTTGAAAATATTAGCGTACAGGGTTGCTAGAGAAAAAAAAGAAAAGATGTAGATGTGAATACAATTTCGGCTGATGTTGATCGGAGTATAAATATATATTCAATTTAAATTCAAATTCAAATTTAAATCGTCACGAAATATTAACTCAAAATTTCGATATCCTATCGAGGTGTGTCGCTAGGCGTTTATAATGTTATACTCCTATTACAAATGCTTTGGAAAAGGTTTCGAGTCCAAATTCGATCGTATGGAGAAAATAGCTTTTTGGACCAGTTATAATATTAATTTTGATATAATTTTTTTCAGCGCGTTTGCTTATCGTATGGCCAAACGATCACTCCAAACATTACAAAAATTGAAATCCAATAATAATACAATATTACGGATCCAATGGAACTCGTTTCATCAAATTCCGAGATATGCCTCGGAAGTCTATTTTTAAATACAATTTAAATGATAAAATTTCAAAACTGAACAAAACAGTTTCAAATTCAATTCCTAAAGTTCCATTACCTTCAGTATCATAAATATGAATTTCCTAAGCCTTGAAAATAATTTTAATCAGCTTAAAACTGAAGATTCAAATTTATACCCAACTTTAATATATTAAATTCAATAATTAAATTGCCAAATTCACTGTGATATTTGAATTTCAAATTAAACTAACTTCCAGATATTCAAAATCAATTAAATATTCTAATTTCCAATGTTAAAAATTCAGGGTCGTCACGTGAAATCTCGATGGAAACGTTTCACTAAAATGAGCCAATAAACCATAGTGCAAGTCATGTGTTTGATACGGTTTAATACAATAAATCCTGTTGAGTAAGAAACAACACGGACCAAGAGCTACGAGAAAGACCTAGAAATTTGACTAGATCCATTTTTATAAAGAATTCGATGCAATTTTGAAGTAAAAGGGTTTCTCCTTTGAATGGTTCGACCTTTTGAAAGAAAAAAGCAAAAGGTTTAGAATGGTAGTAATCTTGACACATTTGAGATTAAGAGAGTGAATGGTCACTTCAACTTTATGAAGAAACATGTGAGACACGATAGGTTAAAATATTTATAGACATTTAGTATGGAACAAGAAATATGTTTTCTATTCCAATGTATTCTTATTATAGAAAATTTGTTCTCACTAAGATAGATCAAGATATTTAATCTAAAATTCTTAGCCATAAATCAGTTATAATAAAAGAAATATATAGCTGATAGTAAGTGGATAAATTGAGCTCCATAATTCATACATTGTTATTATAACAACGAAATAGTAGGAGCATACCATATGATATTTACTGGTGGACACATCAAGATTTGAAAATTTACATTCATATATGCCGAGTACTATTTATGAAATCATAACTATATTAGGTTATGGTCATACATAGGTACAACTTTGTTTTGGAATGAATGTTATAAACATTCATTATAAAATAAATCTAATTTTGTCATTTCGATGATGATTTATACATTCTTAAAATTACTGGTGTGTTAACAATGGAAAATACAAAAATATCTAAACTATTTAACAACTAAATTTGGAATTATAGACCAAGCCATGTATTTGAGAAACTATTCTTACTATTCTTTCATCATATGATTATGAATCATATGTTATTTGTGAATATTATCTCAAACAATTAAGGCAAAACACCCATCCAATGAGAGTAACAAAAAACTTAACGAACTCTTTCGGGTTAATACATATGGATGTACATAATATTGAGTCTTATATTACTAAAGTACATAATATTGAGTCTAATATTACTAAAAGTGAATCTTCTTACTTTGTTAAATTCACTCATGAATTATTCGAGTTATTAGTGTGTTTATTTGGTACACAAGTTGGTTATCTATGATAAGTTCATAGAATATAAAATAGAATTAGAAAACGAAAACATGTAAAGGAACAAAACAATTCGAGTTGATCGAATCAGTGAATATATTGAATAAGAGTTTCAATAATACCTAAAAAGAAAATAAGATTCACTGTCAAAGTCACTCCTCCTTATGCTACATAATGATTTATCGATGAGGAGTAATCAAAATTTATTAGACAAGGTATGATTGATAATGAGTGAAATTAAGTTACTTCTTTCTATAAGGATATGTAGTTAAAAGTTAGTGTATATATGTAAATTTAAATTTTGAATTTAAATTCATCTAAAAGTGAAAGTTTGCAATTATGTATAAAATATGAATTAGGGATGAATGCTGATCTTAAAATTTTTAAGGTGTATAGTTATCCAGTTTACGTTTTGAACATAAGCATGTAAACTTCTAAATAGATATGTAAAGTCTATAGGCAATTCGTAAAATGCTTAGGGTGTCTATATAATGGCATTGAGAAATAATTCATTATTTGAAGACATCCCACCTTTTTGTCAAAGGAATTTATTTCTGGAGAAATTGGCGATTGTGCAACAGACTTGGATATGATTCAAAATTTTAACACAGTTATGGATTACATATATGAAATAATTTAATCAAGCCTGAAACATACACAGTTACGCCTGAAACATACATAGTTACATCAATACCTAATATGTATTCCTACATATTGAAGATAAACTATGGGCTTCTTATCAATGTTAAGTAAAAAAATTGTTAGCAATAAAATATCCTCAATTCTCGACAAGCCATGGAGTGCATAGACTATATTACATGGTGTGATGCTTTAAATCTAAATGAATTCCTAGTACAATAATAGAATATGATAGTCGAAAGGATACGGTCCATCATCGCGATTGAGTCTTCGAGAAAAAGATCAATGCAATTGGAATTATATAAATTAATATTGAAAGGAAACAGCTTCACCAGTTTCAAACATTGAAATTAGTAGAGTAAATTTTGCTAGTTATTATGCCTAAGGTAATCTAGATTCTAGTGCAATTATCGCTTAATTTAACTTTGAGTATTGGCACATTAATGTTGAAACAAAATTTTTAAATAATAATTTAGAAGATATTATTTGCATGTATAAGCTAAAATCTCACTAAGTCGCTAAGAGAAATAACAAGGTTGTCTTTTTTTAGATATGGTCTAAGAACCAATACAGCAATGGTGTCCAACATGTAGTCGATTTGAGCAATTATTTCGAAAGAGGTATCGGATAGTTATTTTCAGTCAAAACGCAAAGGAAGAGTGTTTCTGTAAGAAAAAATTTAAGGGTAATAAAACATTTCTAAAACTATAAGCACTACTGGTTATTAACGATGTAACCACGTTAAAATTTGCTTTTTATGGTTGTTTAATTCTTAAAAAATGGTTTGAAAGAACATCTTTATACTTGGTATAAAAAATAATGTTGGGATAGTCGCAATCTATATATACACAAACACCATATTAAAGTATTAACATGGAATATATGAAGAAAATTCTTTATGCATTGGTAATAGAGATCGTCTTATATGCTATGTTATGTGGTATACTAAAATTTTCTTATACACTGGGTGTATTAAGAAAATATCAAATCGAAGGTAAAATTACTAAATGTTAGTCAAGAGTTGTCGAATATTTGTGAAATACAAGAGAATTGTTCGTGAAAACGTCAAACTCCTTATGAAGGGGTGTTTGTATTCAAACTTCATAAATGACAACGAATCTAGTAAGTCAATCCAAAATTCAAGTTCAACCTTAATTAAGGAGCTTTAGATTAGAAATGTTTCAAGTGAGATTTTTTAGGAATGTCGACCATCACTTTCTTTCAATTGCATAAGTATTTAAAACCAATAAACTAGAAAAGTAACAGGCTTTGAGATCCCTTTTGTAGAAGTACATTACCTTGAATAACGAAGCAATGAAAGCAGTACATAAATGTGCAAATTTATTAGAGAGCTAGAAGTGGCTCACAGCAATGAAAATCCAATAATGTATTATGATTTAATTAATGCAATATAGGTTGCAATGCAAACCGACAGCTAGATAACAAATTGAGATATGTTTAACATAATGAAACTTGACAAAAGAGTTTATCAATAACAAGAAAGTGTAATCAAAAAGTAAATGCAAAAATAATAATTTCATAGATCCATTCACTAAGGCCCCTTCTAAGTTTAATTTCAGTAGACCGATCGAAGGTTTGGCAAGAGGCACCATAATTGGCCCCAAGTGTAAGTGAAAGATTGATAGAGTTACGGGGGTTGCCTAAGAGAAATTATGCAATTAATTATGTTACCTAACTTTTATAGAAGAATCTTATATGAAAAGATGTATGTATTTTGTTTATATAAATACATGAAATATACACAAGTAGAATATCCTTTGGAAAGGCATTTTATCGATTCTAATTGCAAATGTGTTCATAAACTTTAATATTGAATTTATAATCATATAGACAAAAATATATAAATAAATTTTTCCTCTTTAATTGTTCCAAGTTAATAAGTATTGAGAAAATGACATTGATACATTTGTTGATACTAGTGTGCATAGTGTTGTCCATGCCATGGACAATAATTTACTCTTAACTATTAGTGTACCAAGAGGTTACATACCTGTGACTGTTTGGAACAATCACAAAACAAGTCGACGAGAGTCTTCTATAGGTTAAGATAGCTAAGTCAAAATAGAAGATCTTAGGGTAATGACGTATAGTTGTCTTTTGAGTTGCGAGTACCGAATTTAGGTATGTAACTATATTTTGAGTATGGTCACCACATTTCATGATGATTGTAACGACCTGATATTTTCAACCATTTGCATCCATTATAAGTGTATAGGTAGACACTCATGCCGGAGTTGAATTGCTCAAAATACCGCGTTGTAATTAAAATTTGGCAAATCTCAGAATATACAGTAAATAAATATAATCACAGATCACAGACACAGAGTAAAATAATGCAGCAGAAGTAAAAGAAATAGTAGTTCATGAAGCTACTATATAAATATATCAGAGTACATAAGATACAATAGAAGAAATAGAGTACAACAGAAGTATAAATAAGATAACCAAGTACAAGCTGAACAGAGCAACATAACTGAAGTCGATAGAACAAGACTAGCAGATAATCTCCAGTGATTCAAATCTCCAGAAGGTGGAAATCCAAATCTGTGAATACTCAGGCTGACCCGAGCGTAAAGCAAAACACAAACACTCGAGTCAGGACAATATATACTTATATAATATAAACCAACTCAAGTGAACTGTAATAAGGTACAAGTAACTTAAAGAATGCTTGGGACCGCCCTTTCTTTAAGGATCCGTTAAACTATCTACTATGTAGTAATATTCACTATTATAATAATGTCTAATCAGTAAAGTATAATCATATAGAAAATAGCGTTAAGGGGATGGAGAACCTTAACGCGGTCGGATCTTAAAATCATAATCGTAGTAAAGCTCGATATGGTAGGTGACACGGCACAACTAGGCAATGCCAGGGTAGATATACCAATTACGCATCCAGACTAGTGGTGACGCATAGCAGCCACTACCGCCCACCTCGAACAACACTCCCAATCAAGGGTGGCCACCAAATCAATCACAAGTAATAGAATGGTATCGAAGAAGTGTGTCCGATAAGAGGTGCTACCTCCTTGGTCCGTCAATCGCTCATGTTTTAGCCACCTTATGCCAACTCATGGGAGTTGGGTCCATGTAACATACCTTAAGAACGTCGCCACCATCCTACTTCATTCTGGAATCTCCACCGCTTACGCGGTTGTCAAAGTGGTTTTCGGTATCGACAGAGAGTATGTCCATATCCGATCCCGGTCTCTTTGCCAAACAATCGTTATTATAACCCGTGGTTATAACTTTTAAAAACAATACTTTACTTCAAAATAAGATATCATTTCAAAATCATGTCTTTATCAAAATAAAGATTTATCATTTCCAAATCATTTCAATATTCTAAAATATCGTATCCTTTCAAACTTCTTTTCAAATCATTTTAATACATCAAAATATTATATCTTTTCAAACTTTATTTCAAATCATTTTTATATATCAAAATATCATACCTTTGATAGTTATACTTCGAAACCAAAATCATTTTATTTCAAAACTATGTTCATTTCAAAACAACATCATTTCCATTTCAAACATATATTCACCTTTCAAATAGTCTATACTTTCAAAGTTATAACTCTTTTGAAACAAAACATTTGAAATCATTGTACTTTGAAAATCACAGCATTTCGAAATCATATATTTAAAATCATCTTTTAATTCTATACATTTACAAACTTATTAAATTCAAACCATCAAATTTCAATTCAATTACAGTTTACCAACAAACCGTTTCAAATCTTATCAATTCCCAATATAGATTAAATCCACAAAATACAATATTCAATCTTTAGTATATTTCAAAACTTAAAATCTCCCACATTTCATAAATCCAATATCATTTAAATAAACTCAATTAATATATACTTCAAATATTCATTTATCAAATAAATTAAATAAGTCAGAAATCAAGTATCATTTCAAACTCATTTCACAATATCAAAATATTATTCAAAACACCATTCATTTTTATTCATTTAAATACCATTTAAATCCATTCATTTTATTAAATTTAAATACCATTTTAAACTCACATTAGAAATCAAATTCTTCCACTTAAATATCTCTTCATTATCTTTAGAAATTTAACATTTAATTTCCCAAAATTATATCATTTTCCAGAGATTATTTTTCATTAAAATTAATTTAAAACAACAAAATATAGTTTCCGTAGCACTTATAAAATGCTACGTAAAGTTATAGTTTAAAATAGTTAATTAACAAAAGACAGCGTTAAATGCTGTAATAGATTTCTTTTAAGTTTCAATTAACTTACATGTTAAGTTTAACCACTATAGCACTTACAAAGTGCTATAATAGCCTTTATTTCAAATTAACGTTTTAGTTCATTTAAAACACTACAACATTTACAAAATGCTGTAATATCCTTTATATTACATTTCAAAATGCTGTTAAATCATATTCAGTGTTTTATTTACAATTCCACAAGTAATTAACTTTTAATATAAATCATTTTAACTTATAAAATCATATATTTCACATTTAACACAATCATTTAAATACCTTTATTTCTATGATTTTATAAAGTCAAATTTCCATACAAAAATCAAATTTAATAACAATTAAATTTTCATTTCTTTAATTAAATTATTAACTTAACAACTAAGTTTAAATTTCCAAAAATATAGCTTATTTCCATTTATTTTACTTAATTAAAATTTCACTTTTAAACAAATTTCACAAAATTCAATTTAAGTTATATTTCCAAATTCAGCTTAAATGTTCATTTATCCATATTTTAATTTATACAAAATCATTAACACCTTTAAAACATTATTATTACTTAATAAAAATCATTAAATTCATCTTTAAATCAAATTTGTCATATTTTCTTACTTTACAAAAATTCCATTTATAAACAAAATCATAAATTCCAAAATTAACTTATATTTCAAATTCTACTTCACCATTTACTTAATTCACTTATTTAATTTGTAGAAAATCACAAATACTTTATAGAAAGCATTTTAATGAAATTTAAATCAAAATACCATAATATTTACATTAAAAAAAGTATTTTAAAAATTTCAGAAAAATATATAAACCACGGGTCTGTATATAATTTTCTAGCCTAGGTCAAGTGATACGGATATGTATCATTTCAATCCGCAGTTTACAATGAAAAACCGGGTTTTATCATTTCAAACCCGCAATCCGAAGTAATATAAATAAATAAATAAAAACCGTTCAGGCCTATCATTTCAGCCCATAACGATTTTTCCTTATTCTAAAGTCCGTTCGGGTATGTATCATTTCAACCCATAGTGATTCTAATCTACAGGGAACTTGCAGTGTGATAAACTGATATAAATAAATAGAATAGCATGAGATAACAGTAATAGATGATATAACATATGTAATAACAGGGGTAAACATTATATGATCATAATATAACAGTTACAACAGGATGATATAATTTTACAGATTCAAATGGTGTTAGTTTACTAGTTATATAAGTACACATTGTCTGGTGAGAATTACTCACTTGTTCAAACTGGAGATGACAACCACAAACGCACAACAAAGATTTCCAGAGGCACGAGAGCACGATAATTATTTGAGTGTGGGAGAGCCAAAGCTAATTGCCTTGTCACATTCAAACCAAACAATTACAAACAACATAAGATTTCAACCCAAAAATTCAATAAACAATGCTAGAAATGGATGCATAAACAAAGTCAAAGTGTTTGCACTTGCTTCCTACCACCTATGCTTCAGCTCCAGATCTGAAATGGCACGGCTAAAGGCATGGTTTGGATCAGGTATGGTCTGGAAAAGGTGCGGCTACAAGGTGATGAAGGTGAGTGGAAGTTACAAGGTGTTGAAGGCAATGGAATACCAAAGGGTTTCAAGGAAAAGTGTGGCTTTTGTTGCACCATAGGGTTCGGCCCCTTGCTGACGTGGCTTGGCCATGGTATGTGGTGGTCAGGTGGTGGCTGGAGTGTGGGCCAGAGGTGGTGGAAGGTCAGGTCAGAGGTGGTGGTGGTGGAGGTAGTGGTGGCAAAAGGTGGTAGAAGGAGGAGATGACAATTCTAGGTCATAAGTGATAGTTTGTGATGGTTTTTGGTGGATTTTGTGTAGATCTTGGACTTGGATTGGTTAGGCCTGAGGAGGAGGGTTGCTAGGATTGGTGATGGTCAGAGGAAGGGGGTCGTGGTGGTCGGCCAAAGCCTGGAGGAGGAGGAACCAAACTATGAAGGCAGAGAGCATATGCAGTTTCAATAGAAAAAACATAGAAAACAAGGAAGAAAGAAGGAATTTTTACCCAAAATTTTGAAGCCATGGCCGTGATTTTTTTGGAGGAGAAAGAGAAGTGTTTGCGTGAAAAAAATGAAAAGAAGTCCGCTGAAAAGAATAGGGTATGCATGGCCAAAAACATTGAAGAGAGGAGTTGAGAAAGTGAAAGGTCGGGAAGTGAAAAGCCATAGGAATTTCAATAGTTTAAAACTTTTCATATTTCCTCTAATTTCTTTTTAAGTTTTATATAACTGAAATATATATATAAACTCAGATAAAATACGAAAATTTAGTAAATAAACAAAAATAAATTAATTAATTATTAATTATATAAAATTTAATTAAGTAAAACATCAAAAATTGCAACTAGTCTTGAAAATATGAAAAATAAATGCAATGAACTTTGGAAAAAGTTTATGGACTTGTAAAAAATTTATAAACAAAGATAATAACATAAAATAAAAATGCATTCACAAAATGAATAAATAAATTTTAATTAAATATAATTTAATTGAAGAAAATAGCAGAAAAATAGAAACTAGCCTTTAAAAATAGAAAATAAATTCAATACGCTTTGGAAAAATTATAAAATCACTTTAAATTATTTAAAAGACAAAATTATACATAAAATAAAATACTAACACATATTAGAACAAAATATGACAAATAAAATATAATTTAAAATAGACAATATTGCTAAATACATCAGTTTACACACAATATTGAAATATACATAACTTTCACAATTTAACTCCGTTTCCAACGAAACGAAAAGCTGTATCCATGGAATTAAATCTATTTTCATAATAAAAGATAAAATTTAAGAATTTGAAATATTTAAATTTAAAATTCAAAAGTCAAAGTTTGACCAGTTTCAATAGAAATTCACTTTTCAGTGAAATATCCAATTTATACTAGTTTGAACTATAAATCACTTAATAGTCAACATTTATATTTAAAATGAAATGTTTGAAATAGAACAAGTTTAAAATAATTTAAAATAAAATAAAGTCAAAATTTAAAATATATGCCAAAATCTAGAGTTGTTACACTCTCCCCCACTCAAAACTTTTCGTCCCCGAAAAGGAATGAAGTACGGGAAAACACAGGAAAGATAAAATTGAAATGAGATTAAGACAAGATGACAAAAGATTGAAATTATACCTGATAACTGTGGTTATAGGTAAGTTTAACAAGGTGCAGATGGTCTTCCCAAGATTCTCCAGAATCAGGAACACAAGTACGAAAAATCCTCTAAAATCTGATTCACTCTTTCCGCTTGACCGACAGTCTGTGGGTGGAAAGCAGTGCTCAGATTTAAAATGAGTACCAAAGATTATAAAGATTATAGAAAGATTTCTAAGCAAAAAGATTATAGATAGATGCCTATACCAGTCTGTAGCAAGATAAGGAAAAATAAGGACAACTAACAGATAGTTTGAAAAACAAAATTAGGTAATAAATTTGAAACCATAATGCTTTGAAATCATAACAATTTAGGGATGTTTATCATTTGGAAATCATACTACTAAAATCATAACACTTTGGAAATGTTATTCTTTTAAAAAAAGAACATAATACTTAGAAAATCATAACACCTTTTAAAAATAATCTTTATTTAAACCATTTTAATTCAAGGTCAAATAATATTCATTTTAAAGTTGTAACATTTCTAAGTTCATTCAATTATAGAAATTTCCAAAACATTGTATTTTCAAAATAGCGGCACTTATAAAATGCTAAGTAGATATATTAATATTTCAAATCAGTTTAATTCCAGAAATATTTATTTGGATATCATTTAACTTATGACTTATTAAAACAAACTTTTATGAATGGAATATCCAAATTAAACTATACTTCGTTTATTAAGTCAAAATTTCACTATTTTACTTAACTCTTAATTTAACACATAGCCTAACTCTTTATTCAAAATACCCATTTCATAAATAGATATTCCTTTAATAAGTTACACTTAAAATTCCATTTGAAAACCAAATTCTCAATTATCAATTTTTAGTGATGTTAAAATACATTTTAACTATTTAAATCATAATTATTCATTTTTCAAAACATATCTATTTCATAAATAAAATATTTATCATAGCAAATATAACAATCAAATTTCTTTACACATTTATTCATTTAGACATCAATTAAACTATGATTTCAAGTTCAATAAACTTTATTACAAAATGTCCAATTCAAATGTATTTTATTTATCTATTCAAAGATACTTATTATACAACATATTCATTTCAGGAAATAACCTTTATTAAAATTCCTAGGTTAGACTTAAGGTTCCATATAAAATCAAATTTGATTATTAAGTTATTTAAATAAAATCTCTTTAAATTCCTTTTTCACTATTTTCCTCTGTTAATCTTTTATAACTAAAATTTAAGTGTATAAAATTTATTATAACCACTCAAAATTTATTTATAAAATCCTTTTTATATTGTATATTATCCAATTTCATTGTTAACTTCTAAAAAAATTTAAGGTAAGTTATATTTGAATGCAATTGTATTATACAAATAAAACTTTCCAATTCAATTATCTCAAGTTTGAATCATTATCCAAATTTTTGATTTTTTTCTTTTTATAATTGAAATTATTCTTTAAGAAAAAAATGTAAGAATTAAATTTCTAATTTCCTTCAAACCGGTTAGAGATAAATAAATATATGTACATAATATGTCAAATCAATTTTAAATCATATACCTATATATAATATAAATCAAATCATATTTTAGAAATTCAAACCAATTAAATTCTCAAAGCAACACTGTAGCAAGCCTACAGAGCGGTCTCTTCACTTCGAAACTCTAAAATGAACGTCGATGATGCTGCAGTCATCACCGAAATTATTTTCCAGCGACAAAGAGAAGAGCACTAAATTTTTAAACTTAAAACTCCTTTAGAAACAAATTTCTACTTGGAAATACTTTAAATAATATATCCTTTTAAAACTTTTAACATAAGGTTTAAATCCATCGGAAATTAAATTCTTAAATTTCTTGTTTTAAATTCATTTCAGTTCCCAAATAAATTTATAAACAACTATTTATAAATTCATTTGTAGAACAATAAATGATAAATCAAGTATTATCACTTCAAATTATCAATTCAAATCAATTTATTAAGTTCCATAAATTATATATCAAAATTTATTTCATTAACCAGTTTTTTTTATATATAATATTGTGACAGTTTGTTCTGTCAAAGTGTTTTAGAAATCTTATCGATAGCGTTGATCAGACGAATCGATCGGAAACCCAAATCAACATCAACAACTCAAACAACACCATATATAAAACAAAACATAGATTTACAAGTACAATTCAAAATGTTTGGAGATAGTTTAGAAACAAAAGACAAGATGGTTAAATAGAGTAGAGAGATGGGTAAGCTTAGATAAATCGCGGACAACCTTAACCGGGTCAACCGTGACTTAAAGAATAAGATCGATGTGGAATTTTCTGGGATAAATCTACGTTCGATCTCAAGAGATAGAGTTTGGAATAATAAAATATATTAGCATCTAAACCAAGGATAAATAAAAATCTCTGGTGAATCGATGCTGACTGTAAAGGATTTTCACCCTTTTACAAGAAAATTAGAATATTGGCGAGACCGCCAATTCACTATAAAGATCATTCGAAGTGGAGTCATGGGATACTCTAGAATCAAAAGATGATGAATAGTGAGGGACACGAATGAATTTTGGAACCGCAGGAAACGTTCCAAAATTCAAAGGAAATCGAATCAAAAGGAAGAGATTCAAACTCGAACGAAAGTGATTCTGTAAATAAATTTACCATACATTCTAAGTTTTGCCTCAAAGCCAAAGCTCTGATACCAAATGTAACGACCCGATATTTTCAACCATTTGCATCCATTATAAGTGTATAGGTAGACACTCATGCCGGAGTTGAATTGCTCAAAATACCGCGTTGTAATTAAAATTTGGCAAATCTCAGAATATACAGTAAATAAATATAATCACAGATCACAGACACAGAGTAAAATAATGCAGCAGAAGTAAAAGAAATAGTAGTTCATGAAGCTACTATATAAATATATCAGAGTACATAAGATACAATAGAAGAAATAGAGTACAACGAAAGTATAAATAAGATAACCAAGTACAAGCTGAACAGAGCAACATAACTGAAGTCGATAGAACAAGACTAGCAGATAATCTCCAGTGATTCAAATCTCCAGAAGGTGGAAATCCAAATCTGTGAATACTCAGGCTGACCCGAGCGTAAAGCAAAACACAAACACTCGAGTCAGGACAATATATACTTATATAATATAAACCAACTCAAGTGAACTATAATAAGGTACAAGTAACTTAAAGAATGCTGGGGACCGCCCATTCTTTAAGGATCCGTTAAACTATCTACTATGTAGTAATATTCGCTATTATAATAATGTCTAATCAGTAAAGTATAATCATATAGAAAATAGCGTTAAGGGGATGGAGAACCTTAACGCGGTCGGATCTTAAAATCATAATCGTAGTAAAGCTCGATATGGTAGGTGACACGGCACAACTAGGCAATGCCAGGGTAGATATACCAATTACGCATCCGGACTAGTGGTGACGCATAGCAGCCACTACCGCCCACCTCGAACAACACTCCCAATCAAGGGTGGCCACCAAATCAATCACAAGTAATAGAATGGTATCGAAGAAGTGTGTCCGATAAGAGGTGCTACCTCCTTGGTCCGTCAATCGCTCCTGTTTTAGCCACCTTATGCCAACTCATGGGAGTTGGGTCCACGTAACATACCTTAAGAACGTCGCCACCATCCTACTTCATTCTGGAATCTCCACCGCGTACGCGGTTGTCAAAGTGGTTTTCGGTATCGACAGAGAGTATGTCCATATCCGATCCCGGTCTCTTTGCCAACCAATCGTTATTATAACCCGTGGTTATAACTTTTAAAAACAATACTTTACTTCAAAATAAGATATCATTTCAAAATCATGTCTTTATCAAAATAAAGATTTATCATTTCCAAATCATTTCAATATTCTAAAATATCGTATCCTTTCAAACTTCTTTTCAAATCATTTTAATACATCAAAATATTATATCTTTTCAAACTTTATTTCAAATCATTTTTATATATCAAAATATCATACCTTTGATAGTTATACTTCGAAACCAAAATCATTTTATTTCAAAACTATGTTCATTTCAAAACAACATCATTTCCATTTCAAACATATATTCACCTTTCAAATAGTCTATACTTTCAAAGTTATAACTCTTTTGAAACAAAACATTTGAAATCATTGTACTTTGAAAATCACAGCATTTCGAAATCATATATTTAAAATCATCTTTTAATTCTATACATTTACAAACTTATTAAATTCAAACCATCAAATTTCAATTCAATTACAGTTTACCAACAAACCGTTTCAAATCTTATCAATTCTCAATATAGATTAAATCCACAAAATACAATATTCAATCTTTAGTATATTTCAAAACTTTAAATCTCCCACATTTCATAAATCCAATATCATTTAAATAAACTCAATTAATATATACTTCAAATATTCATTTATCAAATAAATTAAATAAGTCAGAAATCAAGTATCATTTCAAACTCATTTCACAATATCAAAATATTATTCAAAACACCATTCATTTTTATTCATTTAAATACCATTTAAATCCATTCATTTTATTAAATTTAAATACCATTTTAAACTCACATTAGAAATCAAATTCTTCCACTTAAATATCTCTTCATTATCTTTAGAAATTTAACATTTAATTTCCCAAAATTATATCATTTTCCAGAGATTATTTTTCATTAAAATTAATTTAAAACAACAAAATATAGTTTCCGTAGCACTTATAAAATGCTACGTAAAGTTATAGTTTAAAACAGTTAATTAACAAAAGACAGCGTTAAATGCTGTAATAGATTTCTTTTAAGTTTCAATTAACTTACATGTTAAGTTTAACCACTATAGCACTTACAAAGTGCTATAATAGCCTTTATTTCAAATTAACATTTTAGTTCATTTAAAACACTACAACATTTACAAAATGCTGTAATATCCTTTACATTACATTTCAAAATGCTGTTAAATCATATTCAGTGTTTTATTTACAATTCCACAAGTAATTAACTTTTAATATAAATCATTTTAACTTATAAAATCATATATTTCACATTTAACACAATCATTTAAATACCTTTATTTCTATGATTTTATAAAGTCAAATTTCCATACAAAAATCAAATTTAATAACAATTAAATTTTCATTTCTTCAATTAAATTATTAACTTAACAACTAAGTTTAAATTTCCAAAAATATAGCTTATTTCCATTTATTTTACTTAATTAAAATTTCACTTTTAAACAAATTTCACAAAATTCAATTTAAGTTATATTTCCAAATTCAGCTTAAATGTTCATTTATTCCATATTTTAATTTATACAAAATCATTAACACCTTTAAAACATTATTATTACTTAATAAAAATCATTAAATTCATCTTTAAATCAAATTTGTCATATTTTCTTACTTTACAAAAATTCCATTTATAAACAAAATCATAAATTCCAAAATTAACTTATATTTCAAATTCTACTTCACCATTTACTTAATTCACTTATTTAATTTGTAGAAAATCACAAATACTTTATAGAAAGCATTTTAATGAAATTTAAATCAAAATACCATAATATTTACATTAAAAAAAATTATTTTAAAAATTTCAGAAAAATATATAAACCACGGGTCTGTATATAATTTTCTAGCCTAGGTCAAGTGATACGGATATGTATCATTTCAATCCGCAGTTTACAAAGAAAAACCGGGTTTTATCATTTCAAACCCGCAATCCCAAGTAATATAAATAAATAAATAAAAACCGTTCAGGCCTATCATTTCAGCCCATAACGATTTTTCCTTATTCTAAAGTCCGTTCGGGTATGTATCATTTCAACCCATAGTGATTCTAATCTACAGGGAACTTGCAGTGTGATAAACTGATATAAATAAACAGAATAGCATGAGATAACAGTAATAGATGATATAACATATGTAATAATAGGGGTAAACATTATATGATCATAATATAACAGTTACAACAGGATGATATAATTTTACAGATTCAAATGGTGTTAGTTTACTAGTTATATAATTACACATTGTCTGGTGAGAATTACTCACTTGTTCAAGCTGGAGATGACAACCACAAACGCACAACAAAGATTTCCAGAGGCATGAGAGCACGATAATTATTTGAGTGTGGGAGAGCCAAAGCTAATTGCCTTGTCACATTCAAACCAAACAATTACAAACAACATAAGATTTCAACCCAAAAATTCAATAAACAATGCTAGAAATGGATGCATAAACAAAGTCAAAGTGTTTGCACTTGCTTCCTACCACCTATGCTTCAGCTCCAGATCTGATATGGCACGGCTAAAGGCATGGTTTGGATCAGGTATGGTCTGGAAAAGGTGCGGCTACAAGGTGATGAAGGTGAGTGGAAGTTACAAGGTGTTGAAGGCAATGGAATACCAAAGGGTTTCAAGGCAAAGTGTGGCTTTTGTTGCACCATAGGGTTCGGCCCCTTGCTGATGTGGCTTGGCCATGGTATGTGGTGGTCAGGTGGTGGCTGGAGTGTGGGCCAGAGGTGGTGGAAGGTCAGGTCAGAGGTGGTGGTGGTGGAGGTAGTGGTGGCAAAAGGTGGTAGAAGGAGGAGATGACAATTCTAGGTCATAAGTGATAGTTTGTGATGGTTTTTGGTGGATTTTGTGTAGATCTTGGACTTGGATTGGTTAGGCCTGAGGAGGAGGAGGGTTGCTAGGATTGGTGATGGTCAGAGGAAGGGGGTCGTGGTGGTCGGCCAAAGCCTGGAGGAGGAGGAACCAAACTATGAAGGCAGAGAGCATATGCAGTTTCAATAGAAAAAACATAGAAAACAAGGAAGAAAGAAGGAATTTTTACCCAAAATTTTGAAGCCATGGCCGTGATTTTTTTGGAGGAGAAAGAGAAGTGTTTGCGTGAAAAAAATGAAAAGAAGTCCGCTGAAAAGAATAGGGTATGCATGGCCAAAAACATTGAAGAGAGGAGTTGAGAAAGTGAAAGGTCGGGAAGTGAAAAGCCATAGGAATTTCAATAGTTTAAAACTTTTCATATTTCCTCTAATTTCTTTTTAAGTTTTATATAACTGAAATATATATATAAACTCAGATAAAATACGAAAATTTAGTAAATAAACAAAAATAAATTAATTAATTATTAATTATATAAAATTTAATTAAGTAAAACAACAAAAATTGCAACTAGTCTTGAAAATATGAAAAATAAATGCAATGAACTTTGGAAAAAGTTTATGGACTTGTAAAAAATTTATAAACAAAAATAATAACATAAAATAAAAATGCATTCACAAAATGAATAAATAAATTTTAATTAAATATAATTTAATTGAAGAAAATAGCAGAAAAATAGAAACTAGCCTTTAAAAATAGAAAATAAATTCAATACGCTTTGGAAAAATTATAAAATCACTTTAAATTATTTAAAAGACAAAATTATACATAAAATAAAATACTAACACATATTAGAACAAAATATGACAAATAAAATATAATTTAAAATAGACAATATTGCTAAATACATCAGTTTACACACAATATTGAAATATACATAACTTTCACAATTTAACTCTGTTTCCAACGAAACGAAAAGCTGTATCCATGGAATTAAATCTATTTTCATAATAAAAGATAAAATTTAAGAATTTGAAATATTTAAATTTAAAGTTCAAAAGTCAAAGTTTGACCAGTTTCAATAGAAATTCACTTTTCAGTGAAATATCCAATTTATACTAGTTTGAATTATAAATCACTTAATAGTCAACATTTATATTTAAAATGAAATGTTTGAAATAGAACAAGTTTAAAATAATTTAAAATAAAATAAAGTCAAAATTTAAAATATAGGCCAAAATCTAGGGTTGTTACACTCTCCCCCACTCAAAACTTTTCGTCCCCGAAAAGGAATGAAGTACGGGAAAACACAGGAAAGATAAAATTGAAATGAGATTAAGACAAGATGACAAAAGATTGAAATTATACCTGATAACTGTGGTTATAGGTAAGTTTAACAAGGTGGAGATGGTCATGTTAAGTCCATAGTTGGGTACATGTTGAAACATTTGAAGTGAAACACTACTCAAGAATGATTCGTCTCCTTTGTTATAGAAGATCAGTATCACCATAATTGGTTAGTCGAGGTAAAGTCAAATTTTTTGGCCAGTGTAAACTGGTTAATCAATAAAAGTTATCAGGATGAGCCAAGGACTTTAAAGTGACATATGAAGTTAATGCAATTAATAATAGGGTTTTGACCTTAGATCAAACTCTAGGCATCTAAGTTGTGTAACAATGATGAAAAAACACGGTACAAACTATGGTTACTAGGTGAGTGTCCGTAGATTAGAAATATGATTTCACTTAAATGGTCTATAAGCATTACACGCGAACCTATACAGTGATTCGGTAATTCATTCAAGCTTCAGTATTTTAATTGTTTAAATGTTTAATTTGGATCGAGTTCACACTAGAGAGCCAACAAAACCGCATTGTTAAGTACTTTTAAATTCAACTGATGGTAAAACCAATTTATAAATGTTATAAATTAATCAATACAAATATTGTATTAAAATTTTAATGGCATTTTATTATTTATATAAAACTTGGAAATTGTTTAGAAGGACGTATATGAGAGGTTAATGGTATGACCTAGGTGCAATTATGTAATTTGTTACATATATCTAACCCTGTAATCAATCTTTTTCATAATAAAGGTGGTTGTTTTTTATATATACTTGTTATATTATGATGTAATTAATTAAGTTATTAATTTGAAGTATACTAATATAAATCACACGTATGTGCATCTGATGGCTACGTATTTGTTTTTTATTTAATGAAATTTAATGGGGGTTGTGTGCTATAGGTGCAAAATCTTTGGTGGTCACAAACACCTTTATTTCAAGCAGTCTTGTTAGTGGTGTTGGATGCAAATCAATATGAAATTCCATTGATAGGTGGCCTAGAATGGGGTGATTGTGGAGGTCATAAACCGATAGTGAGATTCTATTGATGAGTGATCATAAAGGGATCATATATAGGAATTTTCAAAATTTTAAAAAAACATGGTGAAAACCCTTTTGATTAAATTTTCATTATTAATAGTAGAGATTAATAAGAAAATTCTCCAATGAAATGTTTTGTGATTATAGTTGCAAATAAGCTACAACCATGAATAATTAATCTAAGTATAAAAAGTATTTTATTTTCAGATATTCCTAGCCACAGTGTTTCAAGAAAGGATATTAATACATCTGTTAAGACCTTTGTATGCAAAGCTCTCCAAATGTTGGGCATACTATTACTTATGGCTGCTGTGGGAACCAAGGGGTTATGTAGTCATGGTTATTTATATCTATGGAATGACTCATTCAAGAGTTTACTATTGGTTGATAACACCAAGGCAAAATAAGAAATCTCAATGTAATGGTGTTACACATCTCCCTCGATTTAAGAATACTATGAAACTTTAATGTGGATACTCCACTTTGATTATAGTTAAAAGATGATATGGGGACCATCGAGTGACTATAGTCTGGTCTGAGTTGAAGCACCGGAAGTGAAGCACTATTCAATTTCGTTTCCTTAGTTATATGAGGTTAGTTTCATGGTCCTTTTTAAACTCAAAGTCAAAATCTCTGGTCAAACTACAACGATTATTAATAAATATTATTTTAGAAATAAGGACCATTTTTATGGATCAATATAGTTGAATGTATATAATATTGGAGTTTCGACGAATACTATACTCCACATATCCTAAAGTGATATAGAGTAATTGAAGAGAACGTATGTAAATTACTGTCACTATTGGTACCACTTAAGGTGATGCAAAATGTGATTTTATCTGCAAGTAATAAATTCAGCCAAACTATTAGATTACTGGCTAAAATAACGATGAGCATTAACATTTGAATTGTTTAATATTAATTGTTGACTAAATTCATACTTCTAAGTCATATAACCGAATTTTTGAATTCTCTAAAATACCACACAATTTAGTTAATTTATAAAGTGTTATAAATTAACCAAATTAATTAATATTTAAGAAACATTAAATATTATGTATTTGATGTTTGGGGTGTTATTAGTAGGTAAAGAAGCTCCTAGAAATGTTCTAGGTGTTATTAGTAATTATTTGGATGTGTATATAAAAGTTATATATGCACATATCGATAAATATATATTTATATAGGCTTTAAATATATTAAATTACTTAAACGGGCTCTGAGAAATTTTTTTTCCATAGGATACATGTAGCAGACCATAAGAAGTGAAATATTATATAGATATTTGGTTTATATCTAATGGGAATTAAAGAAGAAGGTTTTAATGGATTAAATGAGATAAAGTTTCTTACCTCCATAAACCTAAAACCTTCCACTTTAATTCATTTGCATTCCTTCTTCCTCTCTTCTCTTTCATGACTACCACTCACATGCCCTCTTTCTCCATGATCAAACTACAATTCACCCAAATAAACGTTAGATAAAATTAATACAAAGTGATACATTCGATTCTAGAAATATCGGGTGGTGATTCAAGCAATCTAGGAGAGAGTTCAAAATTAAGGTATTATAACAGGAAAGTTCTATTCAGATTTAATTCTATTTTATATCATTCATTCATAATATGCAACCCTAACCCAAGTTCATATATATGTAAATATTCTATTGCCACTTTGTTATCACATATTTGAACCAAGTGATACCTCGACAAACACTACGCCATAGATTGCATACTGCAACACCAAAGAAGTGATGCAGGAAGTGCCAAAAAATGATGCTGTAGGCTAAAAAAGGGCAAAGGCAACACTTTCTCGGTGTTGCATTTTGCCGCGTTGCCGCAGACCTCAAAGGCAACATTTTGACTATTTAAGGCAACATAAGAAATATTGTTGCAATAGAACCATATTTGGGTCTATAGCAACATCCATAGGTGTCTGTACCAACATTCCAAAATGTTGCTATAGATATTAACTTTCTGAATTTGTGGGGCCCACAATGTAGAACATATTTGATTTTTTAATAGAAATAAATTTTTATTTAATAAAATGCTATTTGCACAGAATGTGATATTCAAACAGTAATTTATTTAAATAAATATTTTATTTCAACATTATAAATAGTACAAATTCCTGACTCCACTATTTTACAATTCAATGATATATAACATTGATATTTACATATACAGATATTCCTCACTACATCACTCAGTTCACTCATTACATATGCAGTTTCAATTTATACAGACACCGACACTGACGAATATATGACGAGCTGAGTGCCGAGCCGAAGGCGAGCCGAGAAGCGGGTCCGGGCGCAGCGCCGGCGGGGGTCCGGGGCACCGCAGTCCCGGTTAGGTCGAACAAGTGGGCACCGCCCGATTCATCCGATTTCGGAAGATCGAGCCTTCTTTGAAACGACGTAAAATGATGCACAAATGATCACCTCCTGCGAATTTGAACACCTCCTCGATGATTGACTTTTGCAACTCTTTCATGGCTTCTTCTGAATCATCCGACCTTTTTCCAGCCATCATTCTCTGCCTTGGTAAAAGACCTGAAACCATGATAAATAAAAATTGACATTTCATCGAACAGGTTGCGTGTTAATAAGTAATACATTACCCTTCACTGCCACCATCCCCAAACTGCTGCAACTTACACTGCCACGAACCTCTACACAAAATTGACATTTCATCGAACAGGTCATGGACTTCGGCAGCACGAACCTCTACACTACCACCATCCCCAAACTGCTGCAACTTACATCCCCGAAGCACATTCATCCCCGAAGCACCATCATCAATGACTTCTTCCTTCAACTTCTTCTTCTTCCTACCTGAACCATCCAGAACTTCACTAACGAACAACAGCAGCACCTCCATGAAACTACACCGCTCAACCTCCTCAACCATCTCCCTGTACAAACTGCTCCTACAACCTGCATCACTACCTTCCAGCTACAACGCAGTCGACAAACTCAACCCATAAACCAAACAAACACGTTAATCACACTGCAGTGAGCCGAACCCCCCTCCTCTAATCGTGAATTCCAAAAATGCTAACTTCGGTACCCAAATTCGACTTCCCCGTCACTTCATGAATCATCTTTATCACCAACCCATCAACCCAAATAAAACCCACGATTTGCCTCTAAAATCAACAACTAACCACCAATCGAACACTGACAAACCCCGCAACATTCCGCGACAAACAAACCCACCGCGACCTACTTCTACAATCAGCCTCACCCAACCACGACCCCAACCTGAAACACTTCATGCCGGATCTGATTCCGGAGCTCTAGGAGTATGAAGGAGGTGGCGCTTTTCACTTCATGCCGGATCTGATTCCGGAGCTCTAGGAGTCTGATACCGAATTCCAATCTGACATCGAAAAGCATATGCGAATTGGAAGTATGAATTTGCTGGATTTCGTGAATTTGCTTTTTGATTTGAGAATTATGAATTGAAAACTGAAAGGGGATCTACACCAACATAGGCGGGAAAACGAAAATTTGGTAAAAAGTGCAGTGGTGATCCATTTTAACAGTCGGATTAAATATAGATCGTTGGATCGTATTCACGCGGATTGCTAATTTTATTAATTTTTTAATTTGAATACAGCTATAGCTACTGCAACATTTTGCTGATATCTATGCTAACACCTTAAAGCGTGTGTTGCAATAGACAAAAATCAACATACCTATCGCAACATTTTAGCTGGCAACACCATGCAAATCTGTTGCAGAAGGCCATCTATGGCGTAGTGAAATTTGGAATACTAAGAGGTCATGAAATAGATCAAGAAGAACAAGGGGTGTTAAGAATGGGTATGCAAGGAAAATGACAAAGAATGGCTAAGTGTATAAAAGAAACATAGGGTGGTACTGATCCTTATGGATCAGTATCAATCCTTATGTGAATCCATAGTTCTTGGATGTGTTTAAGAGCTAAAGGATGAAGAGCTAAGCAAAAAGATGGAAGACCCTTGATGAAAAATAGGTTGGTACCAATCTATAAGGTCGGTACCGAGCCTTATTGATTTTTAATGTGGGCTGTCATTACTTTGCTGAAGACAACTACCAAGTCAAAGGGTGCACAAGATAGTGCAAGTAAATAGATCCATATCGAGCCATAACGATCAGTACTAATACATCATTGTTTATAATATTTTGGCTTTAACTGATTCTTCTTGCATAAAATTTAGATTTGAAAATAAGAATGTGTTCAAATTAATCCTGGCGGTTTTGATGGTCAATTTTGTCTGTAAATACCTTAGCTAGTGCTATGAGAGAAGGATCTTCTTTTTGCTTATTGATTTTTACATAGAAACTCTATTAGATTCTTACTTGAACGATTTGGACCTTGAGATCTTTGTAACGTGCTTGTAATTGTGAAAGTGATCAATAACAAAGCTAATAGTGAAGTAGGCTATTAATTTTTGCCAAACCACTCTAGATTTTATGTGTTCTTCTCTCTTTTGATTATTAATTTCTTATAATCTTCATTTATGTTTTGATTGGGTGATTGTGCCATTTGAGGCAAACATTTTGGTGCTTTCACCGAGAAAGGTTAATCCTAGGAGTAGGTCTTTGCTTTCACTTTGGATTGAAGGAGTTCTAAATGCTAGATCCAGAATTTGCTTGTTAGAGATCCGTGGTTACTTGGATTTCGAAGAAATCTACCGTTGGACCTAAGATGGAATTGCCCCTAGAAAACCCACTACCTCAAGAGCCATTTATGTAGGAGATAACAAAGATTCTCTCCATGATGAGGAAACAAATCAACCAACTCCTTCAGAAATTCTAAATATACCGGAGATAGTGACAAAAGTGGAGCTGGATTGGATGATGGCTGAAATGATCAAGGGAATGGTGGAGAGCCAAAAAGCCATTTTGGAGAGGATGGAGAAAGGTTTTGCTATGATGTCCCAGCTACCTCAAAGGCATAGAAAGAGTCGCAAGGATTCATCATCTTCACACTTTGAGAAAGAAAGCATCAGATCATAATCGAAGAGATGGAAAGCAAGGGCATCAAGGAAGGAGGCAAGGGCGTCAAGGAAGGAAGGTACCAATTTTAGAACAGGAGCTCCAAATTCAAGAATGGTCGATCCCTACAACTTGGTATCGATCGGTCCTACATGGTGGCTTTGAGATATTTTGAAAGTGAATAGCCAGTGGATGTTAACGCAAGTGAAGGATAAGCTACTAGTGCTTAGAATGGTGGAGGCCATATTAGAACCTAAGTTTTGACGATGTCAATGAAATATGCTCTATATATTCACTTATTGCACATAAAGGCATGAAACATCAACTTATTTATAGATAACAGAGATGGAAGAAGACAAGATATCCAAGGTAATCGATATAATATAAAGAAGTAATGTAGAAACTATTGAGATAAAGCCGATAATCAAATAAAGATAAAGAGTATGTTTTATAGTTTATCGGTTTTATAGAGTCATTAGAGTTATATATTGTTAAATATACACATATGATCTCTAAAACTTTCGGAACTTCATAACCAACTTTGAAAAATTGTTTTAAAATTTTATAAGATTTCGTCGGAATTTTTTGGAGTAGAATTGATGAAGAAACAGGAGAATAAGGGAAAATATGCACTTAGAAAGCCTTTAGGTACCTAGGCACTGGTGCATCCACAGGTCCTACTGGTCGATCGGTGGGAAACCTACCAATGCACCGGTAACAGATTCCTGAAACCTATTCTGAGCGCATATGTTCTGGTTACTCCACGTATCTTCGTCATTTTTCTTCCAAATCATTGTAACCATTCTCTATTACTTTTCTGAAACCTTATTACCCTTCAACAAACAACTCTCCAACATCTATATAAATCCTATAGACCATAACTATCGACCTGACCTTCCTTTGTGATCTCTAAACTCTGAATTCTATTTTACCGTGTCTTCAAATTTCATACTTTCTACAAATTTCATACTTTCTACTACAACCTTATACTCCTCAACCCTGGTCATTTAAATCCATATCGTATTGAGTGGTTATAGGAGAAGTTGTTCTTGAGTTGGCAAAAGTAGTGTAACAATGCATAACTATTATTAGAAGCCTGTTTATATAAAAGTAGTTAGTCTAGACCTGAGAGGTGCTCGGGCATGTATAATTGTAATCCATTTCCTCTAGGTGAAGTGAAGGCATTGTTAATGAAATTGCTAAGAGATGCTTAGGGACTATATGTAGGAGAGATGCTCCAAATTGGTATAACATTCATGGTTTTTTTACTTTTATTTTCTTAATTTTTTATTTTTAGTTGCTTAATATTTAGGTCACATTGCCATATATGATCCATTAGTACTTTAATATGGTATCAGAGCCTTATCTTTTCAAAATCATAACAAAATTTTCAAAATTATGTTTTATTATGGCAAACATGAGTTATACCATAGACAATCAACTACATGTTCTCCGCTTCATACTGGATCTAACTATACATATTGGTCTACATGCATGAAAATCTATTTGGAAGCTAGCGAACTTGAAATTTGGCTAGATACTCAAACTCGGTATGTACAACCTGCTACTGATGTGAGTACCCGAAAAGAAGTTCAAATAATCACTATCTCCAACAATGCAAAGCCATGAATGTTCTATATTGTTCTTTATACAAAAGTGAATTTTCTAAAGTCATGATGTGTAAAACTACATATGATATTTGGCAGATGCAACAAATTACACATGAAAGAAAAAAATAAGGTCGAGTACACTAAAATTGACTTATTGAAAAATCGGTTCCAATCTTTCAAAATGAAACCAAATGAGAGCATTGTATGTATGTATTCTAGATTTCAAACTATACAACATGTTCTTATGTATTAGGAGTTATTTTTACTAATTTTGAATCACAAATTTTAAAATTTTTGACTGATCAATGGGGACTAAAAGTACTTGCTATTAAAGAAGCTAGTGATATTCCCACACTCAAAGTGAAGAATTAATATGAAATATAATGTCATATGAAACTAACCTGCAAGCTAAAAAAGAACTAGCCTAAGAAAATCATAGTATTGCTTTCCAGGTTGATGATGATTATGATGATGATTTAGAGTTAGATGAAAAGGATGTCGTATTTGTTTCTAAAAACTACAATAAGTAAATTAATTTATTACTCTTTTTTTCACTTTTTTCTTCTTCCATGGGGTCCCCGCCCTCTCCCATTCTTATTCCCGCAGATCAGTCCCATCCATCAACTTCTAACCAACCTTGTCCTTCCTCCCCTATCCTGGTCCCACCCTCTGCCACTCCCCTTCCTTCTGTGTCAGACCCATCCCCTTCATCTGGTCCCTTTGTCAGTGTTCCTGTTGTTCCACCATCACTTCCAGTTGCTTTACCCAATGTGTCAGTTCCCATCCTCTCATCTCCTCCTTTGCTTCCTCAACCAACAGCTCTTCCTCCACGACCTTGGAACTCTCTCTTTAAGGCCAAACCAAATAATGCTGGGAAATATATGCCTCGTGAAATACAGCTTGATTACGTTGGTAATGCAATTGTGCCATCTGCTGACATTGTTCAAGCAGGAAACTCAATGTGGAAAGAATATCTAGTTGGCTTTTTTCTTGACAATCCACTTCCTTATTCAACTGTGCTGTTCTATCTTAAAAGAGTTTGGAAACTTAGTGGTTCAATTTCTGTCAAATCCGATGGGTTCTTGTTTTTATTCAAGTTCTCTAATGAGGATGATAGATCTAGAATTGCTAAATCTGACCCTGTGGTGATGAGAAATAAATTATTTATTGTAAAGCAATGGGATGAAAATATTGGCAATAGTTGTAGCAGTATTCGAACTGTCCCAATATGGATTAAACTCTCAAATATCCCCTTGTATGCTTGGTCTCCTTTGGGAATTAACTGGTTAGCTTCTACAGTTGGGAAGCTTCTTTGTTTGGATGCATCAACTGAAAAATTTGAACGCATTTCTTTTGCTAAATGTTTAGTTGAGGTTAATCCAAATCAAGACCTGCCCAACAATTTTTCAATTAAACTGCTAGATGGCTCTAAGCAGAATGTAAAGGTTAGCTACTTGTGGAAACTAGAGATTTGTACCATATGTAGGGAGTTTGGGCACTCAGTTAGCAATTGCAAGAAAGTTGTTTGTGTAGGTAATGAAGAACAAAGTGACAAGAATGAATAGTAGAGAACTGATGCAGAGGAAAGAAACACGATAAAGAAAGGTCCAGGCTTAGAAAAACAAGACAAGGTGAAACAAGTGTGGAAAAAAGTCAATAAAAACAAAGGGAAAAAAGATTTAAATTATGAAGTACATGTTGAAACTGCGATGAAGGAAAAAGGAGAACATGATAAGCTTCCAAAAGTTTGTACTGAAGTCAATCCAAAGGCATCAGATATAGCTTGTACTCCTGCTAGTCAGGATCATATCAATAATGTTACCATTCATAATTAGTACAACCTGCTCCAATCTGAAGTCAATGAGCAAAATGATATGGATTTGCTTGATGAAGAGGATGGTGAGATAAATGTTCTGATTAATGGTAGTCAAAACCAAAAATCAAACACAAAACCTGCTCCTCCTGTTGTTCACAATAATTCAAGTTCTCTTGACAAGTTACCAAATCATGGTGTGCAGGTAAAGGATAAGAATGTCTCTATGTCTAGAAAAAGTTCCAAAGAAGTTGGCAAGGAATCATCATTTATGAATGCTAGCTCTAAGTCAATTGCAACTGATATTGACACAAGCTGGTGCAAATCATTTGAAACAGAAATCTCTCAACTAATAATCTCCATGCAAGAAACTGGTGTCATCCCACTTCCAGAAGCTTCATCTCATTATAACTTTACAATTAAGTTACCAGGATGGCCTACAAGCGTTCCTTCCTCTCAATCACATCCTTCCTCTTCTAATGATCCTACTTCCTCCCAAATTAACTCCTGTCCTTCCTCCCCTCCTAGCTTACCAAGAAGAAAAATTGAAACTAGGTCTCTGTCTGCACAGAGAAGGCAAAACTCCACACTTTCCCAATAATTTTTATGAATAAGAAAATAGCATCATGGAACATAAGAGGAGCCCACAGTAATTTGAAACTTGATCAAGTCAAATGCTTTATCTCTGAGTTTAATATTTATCTTTTTGGTCTTCTTGAAACAAAGCTTAACCATTCTTTATCCCTTAAAGCCTTGTAACGACTCGAAATTTTCGATCTCGAAAATTCCAGATAGTTATGAAAAAGAAGAAAAAGATAGAAGAGAAGAAACAGAAACACAACACAGATCCTCACATTCGCAGCGGATAAAATACAATATGAAATAATAACAGTTTACAAAAGAATACTATATTTGTCAATTTACATTTTATAATACATCAGAGTTACTCTCATACACAACACTGAGCATATACAAATCAAATATCTCAGATAAACAAAAATAATAGTCACAGCGGAAACACTCCATACGTCCTGCCATCCAGCTCGCCCTGAGCTCCAGAACGTCCTTACCTGAAAATCTGTAATACTCGGTCTGACCCGAGCATTACATCAAAGTAACACCCGGGTCAGGCTGGAAACCAGCGTGAGTAAACCCATCTAACATGGAATACAAAGCATATAACTATATAAACCCGGTATCACTTATATCCATCTACAACTTCACAAGCGGTTATAGACCTCACTTATCACACCCATCAATTTCTAAGTACTCAAACTTAGATTAAATGGTCCAATTCGCTCAAATTATTTCATTTCAACTTATTTATTTCACATACAATTCTATGAAGATTTGAAGTGGTTTTGGGTATTCACTAATACCCGACTCCGGTCTCTTCAAATCCAATTGTCATCTAAACCCAAGTTATTCAATGAAGTATAATTCAACTTAAATTACCGGATAACACTTTTACACAGCAATTCATACTTGGTAGATAACCACATAATCACTGTCCATCCAACATATCATATCATCAAACAATTCAAATCAGAGATATCAACCAATCCAAAACACTTATCATCATTCGATCATTCATACCCAAGATTGATCTCCATCATTAACTACACCAATTAATGATCCTCTAATTACTTTCATTTGTTAATTATTCTTAAGTCTCATTTAATAATCAACCTTTAACTTAATTACATTCATAAATCAACTACCCTTAATTACTTCATTTATGAAACCAACCCCTGATTTATTACATTAATTTATCCTTTAATTACACTAAGTAATTAACACTTAATCACTCCCACATAGTAATTCTTTTTAATTACTATTCATCAAGAAATCTCCCTCAATTTATTACATCTAGTAATCATCTATCACTAAGCCATTACGCTTTATTAATTACATTAAGTAATTATACTTAACCCATCATCAAGTAATTCTCTTTAATTGATTAAACTTGACTAATTAACTACATTAACCACACCAACTTAATTAATTACATTGAGTAATTAATCTCTTTAATTACTTCATTAAGTAATTACTCTTAATAATTCTTTAACCTTATGTAATTAACCTCTAGTTACATGTTACTTAATTATTCATTAATTTATAAATCTTGATTTAAAATTACTTAAATTACTTATCTTAGTAAATTGAGTAATTATACCTTAATTACTTTAGTAAAATAAACATGATTAAATTTAGATAAATCGTTTATTACATCAACTCTTAACTTCCACTTTAAAATAAATCAGGTTTTAAAATTTGAATTTGTTTAAAACATCATTTCCCAACTTAAACATTTCATACCTCTTTTTAAAACCAGTTTGAACTTTGGTTTAAAATTTAAGTCTGCTTTTAAAAGAATTTTGAAATCACTTTAGTTTAAAATCTGGTCAGTTGGAAAAAAACTGGAACAAAAACATTTCGAGCTACCCCTCTTCATCATCTTCGAGTCAAACTCGTGAAAATCACGAAAACCCACCGGTCCAAAAGTTCTTCCTCCAACCTTCAACTTCACCAGACATCCCGATGTGCACCGTGCACATGCACGACAATCCCAACCTTCTCCGACCATCATTCTGACCTTCAACCAATCGACGTCGAACTCAACATCTTCCTCAACCACCCAGAAGTGAAGATTATACCCAAAAATGCAAATCGAGCTACCAGGAGGAAGCCTGGGTTCCACCATCATCGGAAAACTTCCAATCGCCGCCCATCCCAATAATGATGAACGCTGTCAACATCACCAGAGAGTCGCCTCGACCTCCTGAATCGATCCCCCACCACGCGATCCGACTCGATGCGGCCCAGTCTCCGTAACCACCTCGTCAAATCCGACCACCAAAATCATCAGAAAACCCTACTTCTCTCTGCTCCGACCACCATGTCCATTGTTAAATTCCCGCGCCATTTTTCCAGTGATCTCTACCCCTTCCTCTATCTTCGACCTCACTCCCAACCTTCAACTCGACGTCGTTCAACGAAATTTGACGGAAATGTCAAATTTAACTAACTCGAGATAACTCATCAATTACACACTTAAAAATCTTAAGATGATTATCAAAAATCATTGATTTGTCATATGAATCTAGTTATACAATCAAAAATGGAATTTAAGATAATTGATTTCCTAATTATTTTAGATCATTACTGATATTTATCATTTGGGATAATTATTCAACATAAACACTTCAAATATATTTTTAAAAATAATACCACACTATTACCATCCTTTTTCATTCAGAAATCATATTCTAAAAATGTTTCTTGGGGAAGATATTGATTCATCTGTGCTATTCTTTGCCTGTGAATGGTTTAAACAGAGATATAAATGCCTGAAATCAGACATACATACAACATTATATATATATATATATCTATACATACACACAGACATGCAAGTATATTGACATCTACACAAGTATCTTTTCTAACAACAACTTCAAGTATATATAGCATCAAGATATCATAGCAGTTTCGAATTTTAAATGGTAGTTTACTCACCTGATATGAAAAAGGCAGAGACTTTTAAAACGTGATTTTCTTGAAAATTTGCATGCTTCTATTGTTTTTGACTTCCAGAAATCTTTGTCTTCTTTAAAAACTGAAAACTTGACTGCTTGCATACTTTGATTTTCTCAAAAGAACTGAAATGCTTTGCTTTGGCTTTTGAAAAAATAACAGGCTTGTTGTTTTCTCTTAGCATTGTTTAAATGAACGAAAAAAAGAAAGGAACTTTGATATATAGAAAACAATGCAGAGGCTATAGATCAGAGATATTTTACTTTTGAAGGATGAAATGTAGACATTGGTACAAGTCATTTATTAAGTTGTCATACTTATCTTTTTAGCTCAATTCGTATGGTACTTGGGTGTTGTTTTGCTTCCTTTCTTGCCTGCAAAGCTTCCTTTGCCATAATACAAACATTTATTCAACTTGCCCTGTACATCTTGTATATCTATTTATTTTACTTTGACTCTTTCCTTTGATTTAATTAAAACTAATTTGACTTCTTCTTTTTCATGTTTGCAGTTTTACGTACTTGAGTGGCAATGTGCATTAATTTCTTGTCTCCCATGTGTTTACCCATATCTTCATATGAATTGATATGTATTCATATATATCATATGTGTATAATATGTTTTGCCTCTCTACAATTTTTGGTATACACATTCTTTACTAGTATTTGTCATCATATATGTCCTCATGTACACATTGCTTTATAAATAAATATACTCACATTCATATACCTTCCTCTATTTTATTTCACATAGGCATATGCATAAATTTATCCTTGTATGTATATATGCTTATGTATGTATATATTTTCAACATCATGAAGCTGGTTTATTCTTATTCATATTTATATCCTTTTTTTATATACATATATACCTTTGGACATTTTACCCTAGTTTTAAATTATATATTAGATATCCTTTATTTCTATAAGATTCATCATATCCACTAATTCTGTAATTCAATACTTAATATAGTTTTTAATTCGGTAATATTTTAGTTTCCAAATCAACTTATATATTCAAATATCTTAAATTATCAAAAATTCATTTGTTTGATTGGTTAATATTAATATTTCAATAAGAAAATCAATTAATTTCCCGATTAACAGACGTCCAAAAATTCAGATCGTCACAAGCCTCCTCCTACATTAATCCCCAATGGTCCTTCCACCACAACCTTGATTCTGCTTCTTATGGTAGAATTCTAGTCCTCTTCGATCCTACTTTTTTGTCCCTGACACCCATTCTGATAACTAGGTAATTTATTCATTTTCATGTTCATGTCTCCCAAAACCACTCCTCTTTCTATCTCACTTTTGTTTATGCTGATAACAGTGTTATTTCCAGGAATGCCTTACTCAATGCATTGCCTCCCCTAAGACAATCTTCTCACCCTGGATTGCCCTAGGTGACTTCAACTCCTGCTTTAGCTTTGATGATAAATTTGGTGGCACACCGCTTAATCTGAGAGATATTGAACCACTTAATCTGTTTGTTTATGATTCTGAGTTGATTTTAGTGAATAAAACTGGAGCCAAGTATTCATGGAACAACTGTAGTAGAAGTGGTGTGCGAACTTATACTACTATTGATCATGCCTTTTGTAATTTCCAAGCTCTCAACCATTGGCCTTCCCTTTCTGTCTACCTTCCTCAACCAATAATGTCAGACCACTCTCCTCAAATTTTATCTCTGGGGAACCATATTAGAAGAGAAAAGTCAAGTTTCAAATTTTTTAATGCTTGGTCTAAGCATGATCAATTTCTTAATATCATCAATCAAGCTATCTCTGAATTTACTTGTTATGGTAACCCTATGTTTAAGTTTTGCAGGAAACTAAAACAAATCAAGTTAGCTATCAAGACATGGGCTTCATCAACCTTTGGTATTGGATCCCTTCTGTCTTCAAAATTAAAGGAACAACTGAAAATAAAGCAAGTCTACATGATGGACCATCCTCTTGATATTCAAGCTTCTGATGAGGAGAGGAATCTGCACAAGGAACTTAAAATTGCCCTATCCCTGGAAGCAAGCATGAAGATGCAACAGTTGCATAAAAGATGGCTTGATGAAGGGGATAAGAATTCTAAGTTCTTTCATGAATCTATTAAGGTTAAGCAAGCTTGTGAAAATATTTTTAGAATCACTAATGAGCAAGGTACCCTATTTTCTACTCCAGACACTGTTGATCATGCTTTTATCCAACACTTCACTAACTTGCTAGGTAGCACTAATGGTTTCTCCCCTGATTTGGACCAAATTTCTTCACTTGCACTTCCTAGAATTTCTCCTCAAGAAGCTTCTTCTCTAATTATGCCTGTAACTGATGAAGAAATTAAAGCAACCCTCTTCTCCATGAATAAGTTATCTTGTCCGGGTCCCGATGGCCTTAATGTTAAATTTTTTATCACCACTTGGAGTTTGTTAGGTGGTGATTTTTGTCAAGCTATCCACAATTTTTTCAATAAATGTAAGTTGCTTGGGGAAGTGAATAGCACTAACATTGCTCGCATACCCAAAGTGTCCCCACCAACATGTGTCACCTCCTTAAGACCCATATCCTGTTGTAATGTCCTCTACAAGTGTATCTCCAAAATTCTAGCTTCTCGCTTAGTCAAAGTTTTGCCCACTATTATATCTATGAATCAATCTGCATTTTTGCCTTCAAGAGACATAATTGACAATGTTCTCCTTGCCCAGGAATTGCTTAAAGGCTATGGTAGAAGTAATTCCACCCCTGCTGCTGCAATTAAAATAGACATCTCTAAGGCGTACGACACCATACACTTGGACTCTATTGTTAGAATAATGGCAGTGATGGGATTTCCTAAAACATTTGTGTCATGGATTTATGTGTGCATTTCTACTCCCTCTTTCTCACTTGTACTAAATGGCAGACCTGTGGGATATTTCAGAGGTAGTAAAGGTATTCGCCAAGGAGATCCAATTTCATCATATTTATTTCTGATGGTCATGGAGGTCTTAACTGTTATTTTGCAGACCAGCTACAACCACAAGACAATCAAGTATCACCCAAACTGCTCACTTCAACAAATAACTTCTATAATGTTTGTAGATGATGTCATGTTATTTACCAAACCGGAAATATCCTCCTTGGATGGTATCATGATAGCACTGCAGGCCTTCCACTGTATGACTGGGCTTACCATTAACCAAGCCAAATCTTCTCTGCTTGTTACTGGAGTTAGTGAACTGCATGCTACTGCCCTCCAACAACACTCTGGCTTCTCTAGCATGGGAAATGACATGATGTACCTTGGTCTCCCTTTAATTTCCAAAAGGATATCTAAAGCTGACTGTTTACCTCTTTACTTCAAAATTTCCTCGCTAATGTCCGCATGGAATAATACGAACTTAACTCAAAGTGGAAGGCTTGTTATAATAAAATCTGTTGTGTTTTCCTCCATTTTTTACTGGGCTCGCACCCTAATTCTCCCAAAGAAACTATTGCATATGGTAAGGTCTGCCATGATCAGATATTTTTGGACTGGCAGTATTCATAACAGGAAGTTAGTGCCTTGTTCCTTTTCTAAAATTGAGTCTCCCCTGAGATTGGGAGGGCTGGGAGTACTTGATGTTAGGAAATGGAACATAGCTGCTATGAGTAAACATTTTAATGCCCTTATCAACAAAAGAGGTGGCTTATGGGTTTACTGGTCTTGGCAATACAATATAAAGAACATGTACTTTTGGAGCATGGATATCCCACAAGTTTGCAGTTGGACTTGGAGAAGTTTACTAAATCTCAGAGTAGTTTTCCTCCCCATGATACTATATCCCATCAATGCTAGCGATGATGTTAGCTTTTGGCATGATCCATGGATTAGTAATGGTCAAATCCTTTCCAAAATATGTGATCACTATCAAATGACACAATCTGGTATCCACTATCATGCTAAAGTGAAGGACTTTCTGCATCATGATCAAATCCAGTTGCCATATAACAGTAATCAGGTGATAAGGCAACTGTGGACAGAAATTCAGCAAAAAACTTTTAACACTAATCAGGTTGACACTGTAACATGGCTTACGAAGACTCATACAGCTGCTGCAGTTTACAAATTTGTTAGTTCCAGTTTGTCTCTGCTTGCTACCAAATGGTTTGCTGTTATTTGGTCAGCTAACCCTTGTCCTAAGGACAATTTAATGATGTGGAAAGTCATCAACCAAGCTTTAGTAACCAGATGCTTGTTGAATAGCTATGGAATGACATGTTATGCTGAGTGTATTTTCTGTAATCATCATGATGAAACTACCGAGCATCTGTTTTTTGGATGTCCTGCCCTTCAATTCTTGATGGATAAGATAAGCTACATACTTGGTTATAATCTGTCTTGTTCAATCTCAAGTATTCAATGGAGTTTAATCTATAAAGCAACAAAGTGGAGAAATGTGCAAGGCAGAGCTCTTGCAGTATGCTTGAAAGTGTGTATGTCAGTTATTTGGAGAGAGAGAAATGCCATAATCTTTGATAAAGTTAGAAGAAATGATGATCTGATATGGGTTGAAGTTAGAACCAGAACTTATAGGCAACTACAGAATAGTCCAAGTGTTTTTCATCAATCCTTGATTGATGCCTGGACTTGAATTTGCTGTTCTTTCTTGCTTGTTCTTTGTATTTTCCTTTCTTTTTTCTGTTGTACTTTTTTATTGTTCGTTGCAATAAAACTGGTAGGGGCCCAGTTAACCCCGCTGGCTTTGCCAAAAAAAAAACTACAACAAGTTTAGAAAATTTAAAAAAATGGTCCGAAAGAAAATTCTAATTAACTCAAATGATACTTCTTCCTTCTAGTGCTATGAATCAGAAAATTTTGGTCATATGAAGAAAGATTGTCTTGAATTAAACAAAGAAAAGAAAAACTCAAGAGGTAAATTAAGAATGAGAAAATGTAAAAAAGAAGCAAAAAAGCTTTCCAAGTAAGTTGGATGATCCATCCTTAAGCGGTAGTAAAAGCGATAATGATGGAGAGTGGATAAATGTATGCTTCATGGCATTCTCATAAAAAGGTATATTCTGATCTCTCTTTTGATGATGTTATAAAAATTGTCTTTAAATTTGATGATAATCATATGGGTTTAAGGAACACATAAAGAATGTTCTAATAAATAAATCGATTAGACCTAGAAATTGATATGCTTAAAGATGAAAATGCACATTTAAAAGAAGGCATTTTAAAATTACAAGTTCTTCGCAAAAACCCTAAAAATCCATATTTTACTGAAGAAATTCAAGTTTTTCAAAAATGAAAATTTGATTTTATCTAATAAAAATAGTAAGTTAAAATTGAATATAAATTCTTTGAAAAATAAGGTTAATGATTTGGAAAATAATAATAATATTTTGAACTGACAAAAATACTTTGGAAAATAAAATAAAAGAATTATCCACCAATTTTTCTAAACTTAATTAAGTAAAATAATTTTTTTATCGTTTAGTTAGCATTTCAATACCCGCTAGTAATATAAATGGTATAGGATTAAAAAAGTCAAATAAGCCATTATCTAAGTCTATGTATTATGCCTTATACACTAACTTTAGGAAATCCAAGAATAGTAAACAAAAGATAGAAAATAAAAAAACTAGTAAAGTTTGGGTTACATAGATAAGTTTATCACCGAAGTTCATCATAATAGTAATTTTCATTTTAAAGGTCTTACCAAACCGTCCTTTATGCTTACCTCCTACCGAACCCCTAGAACCCTATTATAGGAAGTGGGTACCAATGAAATAATTTTTAATTTTTCTAGGTATCCCAAAATAAAAAAGAGAACGGGATATTGGATAGTCGATGCTCAAGCACATATTGGAAATGCAGAGATGCTAACCAACATTTCATATATGGATGGTGATATATCACTTTCAGAGATAACTCCAAAGGATATGTCATTGGTCGAGGGGACATAACTTCTATCAATATATCTAACTTTCCTTTAGTTTCTAATGTTATACTAGTAGAAAACCTAAAACATAACCTATTAAGCATTAGCCAACTTTGTGAAGTGTTTTTAAATAACTTCTGAAAATGATAAATGCAATACTTTTGGTAAAAATGGAAATTCAATTTTTAAAGGAGTTAGAAATAGTTTATATATTAAATTTGAAAATAAGACATAATAATGATTTGTGTCTAATTGTGGATATAAATGATCAATGATTATGGCATAAACAGTTTTGTCATTTAATTTTAAAAATATTCAAAAAATTAGCTAAAAAAGATATTGTAATTGGTTTACCAAAAATGAATTTTAAAGTTGGTAACTTATGTGTTGCTTGTCAATATGGTAAACTTAAGAAATTATCTTTTAAATCTAAAAATGAAATCTCTATTCAAAAAACCTTTAGAACTACTACACTTGGACTTATTTGGTGCAAACAAGATTAGTGAACCATAACAAATATGTTTTTGTAATAGTTGATGATTTTTCTAAATATACTTCGGTTTTTAAAACATAAAAGTGAAACTTTTGAAAAAAATTAAAATCTTTATAAAAAGAATTCAATATTCAAAATATTTAAAATTAAAATATTTAGAAGTAATCAAGGAGGATAATTTGAAAATGAGCTTTTTCAAGAATTTTGCAATAAATAAGATGTAAGTCGTATTTTTTCCTAGAACCCAAAAATAAAATAGGGTTGTAGGAAGAAGTGGTCACATCGACGAGAGCTTTGAGAAGTTGATCGAGAAGGCTTTATGACATGAAAGCCTATATCCAATGTAGAAGAACTATCCCAAACTAGTTAAGCTAGGGCAGACAATGGAGGCATATGCATTGAATGCCGAACTTATTTCCTCGAGTGCTTCATCAGCGAAAGAGAAGGGAAAGAGCATTAATGTTTAGGGTATGCCTTTCATTTATGATGTTTTCATATGTGTTTTGTTCTATACCGAGGCTTCACATACCTTTATATCTAATGATTTGGTAGATGAATTGGAATTGAGATCTAATATAATTGACCGACCTTTGACTATAACGAACCTTGTTCGGGGCTCAATCAGCCCGTGCATGGTTTATGGAGACTCAACCTTATCGAGCCATGAATATTTGTTTATTTGTGATTACTTTGTTTTAGGTTTTGTTGCATTGATATTATTTTAGGAAGGGCTGGCTGAAGAGATACAAGACAGTAGTGGACTGAAAGGTCATTTGTGACTATAGGAACCGATGATGAGTAGAAGGTAATGGTAGGTTGCCAACCAAATGACAAAGTGATGGTAGTTTTATATTTTCACAATATCCCACATGACGAGTTGTCATATATTCCTGTAGCTAGAGAGTAACCAGACATATTCGATGAGATGGCCGGATTACCACCACATGGGGGGATAGAGCTCCATATTGATCTGTACAAAGGTGCTATGATGGTAGTTATGTCGTTGAGGCATATGATGCCCAAAGATCAGTGGGAACTAAGGGTGTGAGCGCATGACTATTGAGCCAAGGGTTCATTCGTAGGAGCATATTTGAGTAGAGTGCACTTGTAGTGTTCAACACTAATGCATATGTCTCTTTGAGGTTATGCGTTGATTACCATGCGCTGAATGGGATGACAAACAAGAACCCATTCTCGCTTGTTGGTGGCATGTTCGATCAGCTCTATGGCATGAAGGTGTTCTCTTAGTCAGACCTTGTGATGGGGTATCATCGGTTGAGGATAGCAAAAGATAGTGTGCTTAAATGCCCCAAAAATTTTGAGGGAAAAATTAAAACAATTCAGTTTAATATATATATATATATATATAAATATATATATATATATTGAATCAAATGTTGATGGAGTTTCTGAATTGGATGATGTGCAGGGATATGTGTGCACGCGCACATTGGAAATGGCACAAGGAAGAGATTTAAAAATTTTCTGAAAAAAATATAATAATGATGATAATAAAATAAATAAACAAAGGAGGGAAGCATTTCAGATATAATCTTGAAATGTGAATCATTGATCAAATTAAATATTTAAATAAAGGGGTAAATTCTTTATTTAAGGCATTGGAATGTAACTGAAGCATAACCCAAGTTAAAAAATAAAATATGTGCTTAAACATATTCTGTGAAACAGGGAAAAATTAAATAAGATAAATAATTATATACCTATACACATGTATATTTTCTTTGAGAAGAAATATATTGAAACTGAGCAGGGAAAATAATGATAACATTAAAATAGCATGAAATATAAAATAAGTAAGTATATTATGTATGGGCAAAAATAGGAAAATGGGGATTCCCATAAATAAACAAATATACTTGGTCACACCTTTAACATGATTTAGGTAGACTGGACATTTTCTGAAAAAGTAGGAAAAAGAAAATGTTGCCTTTAACAAAAGAAACATGGTCGGGGTAACTGAAAATGGGAATGTTAAAAATATAAATGCAAAATGCATGATATTGGTCAGGACAAAAATGGATTTTTTTTTGATAACAACATAGTAAAATGCTTATAAATGAGTAGTTGTAGCCAGGGGAATCAGTTTACCCGAAATACTTAAAAAATAAGAAAGAAAACATTTAGAGGAGAAGGAGAAAATATTGCTCAGGGATTTTCTGGATTAACTAGAAGGAGATACTTAGGTGAGTAACCTCACCAAATTCATGGCATTAAGACCTGAGATGAAGCAGCCCATTTTAATGTTGTTATTTGCTTATTTTTAGTTTTGTTGAATATGGTTTTATCATTATTCTTTGGATGCTTTTGGATCTGTCATGACTTTATTATGGATGTTTTGGATGATCTTTGATCTATTGTGATGTTTGTCTTTGGAAGTGCAACTTACTGTTTCTTTACACCCAGAAAAGTTAAAGCATAAAACCTTAGAATCAAGGCAAGGATACTCACAACTAAACTGGATCTATGGCATGAAAGACTTAATAGGAGAAAACATTATGAGCTGCATTATACTATGTATAAGTGCTGAGGCTTAGATCAGTGTATTAAGGGTGTACTTGAGTGCTGAACCCCTGATCAAGGAAAAAAAAAGATGATAAAACCCACAAGTTAAATTATGGCTAAGCTAGATTGTGAATCTGGTTCAACTATAGTTACTTGCAGATCAAAAATAAATAAACCTAACATGCCATATCTCTATCTATAGTTGTAAAGATTCTTGTATGGATCTAAGACCCATATATCTCTTGGCAGCATCATTAAAAATAATTATTTATTTGTTTCTGGAAATTATGCTTACAAGGTGTATGGGATGCCTTCATGTATGCAGTAGCATTTTTCATCTAAATATCTGATGATAAAAATCAAACAAATGCTTCTAGTAGATAAACTAGTGATAATGAGCCAAGAAGGCTGCTGAAATGCTTGTTATATTTGAAGTATGCAAGTTGACACATGGTTTGTTTAAGCCCTGAGATCTTTGTGCAATAATGTGAATTAATTTATTGCAATGTGTCCCAGTGATTCCTTAATAGCAGATGAGGCTGAAACATAAATTGACATGTATACACTTATAGGTAACTCCTAAACCAGGAGGCAAAAGATTTGAGTGTTACTTAGATTTGTTGAAATGGAAACATGGTTACTCCAGAGCATCTAAGTATTATAGATTGATGTGAATGAATGTGTGATTATGATTGTGCAATTATTTGACTTGTGAAGTTGTTACACCTGCATAACAGTCTAACCAGGAACATAGAGTATAGCTGCTTTGATAAGTCACTCAAGTAACTGGCTATAACTCATGCACCATTCAGTTGCTTAATATCATGAATTTAATGATGTTATTCATACCAGATCATAGATCTGACCCTTGTTTGCTCATGGCATATGGGGGTGTCTCATTTTAAAAATGGGGCAGTCACTAATGCTCTTTCAGGTAATGCTGGAACTAAGTAGAAAATGAAGTTATAGCTAATGAGAAGGAGTGAATGAACATGCTAGCTAGTTTTAATAAGAGCCTATGATGATTTATCTGCATGTATTCATGAGAGAAATATGTTTGAATATGTAATGAATTGCCTTGTTTGATTAAATCAGTTGTTGTCAGTTGACTTTTGTTATGTGGTAAAGTTTGAAAAATCTGAGGAAGAAGTGTATTTACATTTAAGTAATCTTCATACAGAATTATTAACCTGATGTAGCCAGGTTTGAATCATTTAAAGACACTAAGCTTTGAATGTAAAAACCTGATTTCAAATTTGTAGTATATTTCAGACACTTAGTTGTTTTAATTAAGGTATTTTGCAAAAGAACTCAAGCTCATTTGTATGTGTTACTTTAAGAAATGAATTTTTCTGAAGAAAGCTTTTAGCACTTGGCAACTGAATAACATTTCAATTACCTTAATCAAGTGTTTGGTTAGCACAGTCATATGGTTCAACCAGCTTCAAAAGAACGGGGTCTTGGTTGAGAATGTTGGTCTATAATATGAGAACTAAAAGTGTTTTACATCCTTTTGTTAAAAGTTATGTTAAAATCTCCTTCAAATGTTAAATGGTAAACATGTATTTTAAAACAGATTGGTATTATTATTTCAGAAAGAATTTTGAATCCAAAATCTGGTTCACTTGAAACAAAATGGTTGTTCTTAAAAAAAAAGAAAAAAAAGGAAATAAACATTTTTCAAAGTCCATAACCTTTTTATAGAAAACTTAGATATCAATAACATAAAAGAACTACTTATGTTATGTCAAACTGTATAAGTAAAGAATAAGAGAGGCTTCAAAGAAATAAATTGAAAATGATAAATGTAGATATCATTTTCTGGTACTTAGGCAAATATCAAACATTTGAACTATGCAAAAGAAAAATAAATAATTGAACTCTAGTGTTCTAAGATTATCTGAAACATGGTTAACATAATCAAATCCAAGTATGAATAAATATGAACAAGATCCACTTATATAATGTAAATATCAAAGAATGTGGGAATTCAAATTATGAGTAGATCCATTTCAAATTCAAATCAGACAGACCAGCTCTTGTCAAAAAAATATATAATAAACTCTGATTTTTAAACAAGAGGAACACATACATCATCATATGTATGTGTATATTTCTATGACTGAACTGATATGTTTATATTGGTAGAAAATTTAAATCCAGAGCACATTGTTTGAAAAGAAAGAAAATTGACCCTGAGAAATTTAAACTAAGTTCAATTGAGCAAGTAAAAAAAATCCTTATGAAATTAAGGTAAAAGCAGGGTCATTTCATTTGGTATCAGAGCTAATGTATGTATTAATTACTAAGTATCATAGAAATGTATGATGTCTGTTCATTTTGGATGAAATAAATTTAGATTGGAAAATATTAGCTATAGAAAATATTCAGAGTGTACTAATACCCTCTGCCCAATACTTAGTGACCAGACCATGGTAGGAAGAGGATCTCATCACAATGCAGGACCCAGCGCACCACAAATGCTTGATATGCAAGAATTTGTAAGGGTTTTAAGAGATGGAATTGGGCATAGGCCTGAGTACCCACATGAGGAGCTTTCAAAACTACTGAAGACTTACACCAATTTGGGAGGCAGAAGTTTTGAAGGAACTGAGAATGTGATGGAAATTCAAGCATGGTTGAGAACACTGGATAGAATTTTCAATGACATGCAGCTAGATGATCAGAGGAAGAGGCAAGTAGCTTCAAGACAACTGAAAGGAGTAGCTTTAAGCTGGTGGGAGGTGATCATAGCTGGAAGAAATGAAAATGAAATCACTTGGAATCAGTTCAAGGAGATGTTGGAGGCAAGATTTGTACCAGCATCAGCCAAGACCACTTTGCTTGAAGAATTTATCAGACTTAGGCAGGGAACTTTGAATGTCACTGAGTACACTCAAAAGTTTGAAAGGCTATCTAAGTATGGAGCAATGCTAGTGGCAGATGAAGCATCCAAAAATTATAGGTATATAAAGGGTCTGAACCCAGGACTTAGCAGAGCTATGCTACCATATGCAGATAGGACTTTTGATCAAGTAATAGATCTGGCATTGAAATTGGAACAGCATGACAAGGAAAGAGAGAAGTATAGGAATTTTAAGAGCAACAACAACAAGAAAAATAAGGGAAGATATCACCCTTATGATAAAAAGAAGGAGGAGCAGACAACAAGAAGGACAAAGACACTAAACCCAATGATGCTAAGAAGAAATTGGTTTGCCATCATTGTGGGAAAGAAGGACACATCAAACCAAGGTGCCCAGAGTTAAAAGGAGGAGCCTTCAAATGCTACCTATGTGGGAAAGAGGGGCATATGAAGAGGAACTGTCCTGAGTATAAACAGAAGGGGAAATTGGCAACTTTGGAAGGCAAAGGCAAATCTGCAGTGAAAATTGATGCTGAAAATCATGGCCAAGTGGAAGGTACACTACTCATTTGTGCCATACCCATAGTAGTAGTATATGATACTGGAGCAACTCACTCTTTGATTTCTTATGAAATAGTTAAAATGTTAAAATTAAACTGCATATTGGTTGAAACCCCATTGCTTGTACAAAGTCCCCTAGGGAGTTCTAGTCTTTTAAACATGATTTGTGTGGATGTGGAGTTAAACATAGGAGGAAATATTTTTATTTCCAATTTATATGTTTTAAATTACCCGAATATAGGAGTTATATTGGGGGTAGACTGGTTAAGGCAATTTAAAGCCATAATTAATTTAGACTCATCCACCATATCATTGCAAAATTCTAGAGGCCAGAGGATCACAGTTTTATGTGAAGTAGCTATGGAAGGAAAATTATATCATGTAGTTAACGTAGAAAAAATTTCAGAGAACTAACCATTGAAGAAATTCCCATAGTCATTGAATACTTGGATGTGTTTGGGGAAGTTAAGGGTGTTCCACATCATAGACCAGTTGAGTTTCAAATTAATCTCATTCCAGGAGCAAGTCCAATAATCAAGAAACCTTATAGAATGGGGCCAAGTGAACTGAAAGAATTGAAGAATCAGTTGGAAGAATTAGAGAGCAAAGGATTTATAAGGCCAAGTAATTCATGTTGGGGTGCTCCAGTAGTGTTTGTAAGAAAACATGATGGTACTTTGAGAATGTGCATAGATTACAGAGAACTAAATAAAGTAACCATCAAAAACAAATACCCATTGCCTAGAGTAGATGATCTCTTTGACCAACTCAATGAAGCTAAAATATTTTCTAGACTAGACTTAGCATCAGGATTTCATCAAATGAAGGTTGAAGACACAAGTGTTAAGTACACTGCATTTAACACTAGATATGGCTTATATGAATTTATAGTTATGCCATTTGGCTTGACAAATGCTCCTTCATATTTTGTTGATTTAATGAATAGAATATTCAGAGATTATTTAGAAAAGTTTGTACTGATTTTTATTGATGACATTTTGATTTATTCCAAAACAGTGGAAGAGCATAAAAATCATTTGCATTTAGTTTTGTCAAGATTAAGGGAGAATGATTTAAAGGCAACAATTTTAAAATGTGCATTTTGGAAAGAAGAAGTACATTTTCTTGGGCATGTTATCTCTGCCAAAGGAATATTAGTAAACCCCAATAAGGTAGTAGCTATCCAAGCATGGAAAAGGCCTAGCACAATCAGTGAGATTAGATCATTTATGCAGGATATTATAGGAGATTTATAAAAGATTTTTCAAAAATATCATGACCACTTACCAATTTAACTAGAAAGAACCAAGCCTTTGTATGGACAGAAAAATGTGAGCAAGCTTTTATCAAAATTAAAGAAGCTCTGATTAATGCACCAGTATTAAGGGTGCCAGAGGGAAATGAAAACTTAGTTGTGTACACTGATGCAAGTGGCTCTGGGCTAGGGGCTGTGTTGATGCAGCAAGACCAGGTGGTAGCCTATGCATCTAGGCAATTAAAGCCACATGAAACAAGATATGAAACCCATGATCTTGAACTAGAAGCAGTTGTGTATGCCTTGAAACTTTGGAGACATTATTTGTTAGGTGCCAAGTTTATTTTGTACACTGATCATAAGGCACTGAAATATTTATTCTCACAAAAAGATTTGAACACGAGGCAACATAGATGGGTGGAGTTCCTAGGTGCCTATGATCTAGATATACTTTATACACCAGGTAAGGCAAATAAAGTTGCAGATGCCTTGAGTAGACAACATGCTAAAGTAGCCATGTTGATGATGGAAGAGTTTAAGGATCTGTCTATACTTACTGATTTGGAAATTGAGGCAAACAGTGAGGTACAAATGGTACCCATGGAAGAAGATGAAAGTAAAGGGAAATTGAGTATGGTATCTCTGCAATCAAATTTACTTCTAAAGGTTGGGAAAATGCAGGAACAAGACTTAAACCTATTGGAAAAGAAAATGCTCTTATTAAAAGGGGAAGAAGTAATAAATTATCAAGTTGATAAAGATGGTTATTTAAGGAACAAGAATAGGATATGTGTTCCAGAAAACATAGAATTGAAGGAGGAAATATTAAATGAATACCATAGGAGTAAGTACTCCATACACCCAAGCAGCACCAAGATGTATCAAAATTTGAAAAGAAATCTTTAGTGGAAGGGAATGGAGTCAGATGTGGCCAGACATGTTGCAAAGTGTATGACTTGCCAACAAGTCAAGGCAGAGACACAAATGCCATCAGGATGTTGCAACCCCTTAGTATACCACAGTGGAAGTGGGAGGATATATCTATGGATTTCATAGATGGTCTGCCTAGATCTAAGAGGGGAAACACAAGTATATGGGTAATAGTGGATAGGCTAACTAAAGTAGCACATTTTATCCCAGTTAAATCGGAAAGAAATGCTCCAAAATTGGCTCAAATATTCATGAAAGAGGTGGTAAAATTGCATGGCATTCCTAAAACCATTGTGAGTGATAGGGATACCATCTTCACCTCAAGGTTTTGGAACAGTTTTCAAGAGGCCATGGGGAGTGAATTTTGCTTAAGCACTGCCTACCATCCACAATCAGATGGACAAACTGAGGTGGTGAACAAAGTCTTAGAAGACTTGTTGAGAGCATGTGCACTGGACGTTGGAGGCAACTGGGAAGACCACCTCCATTTAGCTGAATTCACATACAATAACAGTTATCAAAGCATCATAGGGATGGAACCATTTGAAGCCTTATATGGCAAGCCATGTTTATCACCTATATGTTGGGTAGAGACTGGAGAAAGAGCTGTTTTAGGACCTGATTATGTAAAAGAAATTACAAAGAAAATTGGGTTAATAAGAAAAAGAATAGCAGTAGCTCAAGATAGACAAAAGAAATTTGCAGATAGGAAGAGAAAGCAAGTGGAATATGAAGTGGGAGACTTTATTTTCATCAAGATTTCACATATGAAGAAAGTCTTGAGATTTGGTAAACAAGGTAAACTCACACCAAGGTATGTTGGACCCTATAATATTCTGGAAAGTATAGGTTCTTTAGCATACAAATTGGAATTACCAGAGGAAATGAAGGCAATGCATAATGTTTTTCATGTGTCACAACTTAGAAGGTGGGTACATGATAAAGAAGAAATTCTGGAAAAGCCTACCCAAATTCAAATAAATCCTAATATGGTTTATGAAAAGGAACCAGTGGGGATTTTAGCTAAAGAAGAAAAGAAATTGAGGAGCAAAACTTTGAAACTAGTGAAGGTCCAATGGAGTGTTGATCCTAATGATTGTACATGGGAGCTAGAAGATAAGATTAGGATGGATTACCCTAAGCTTTTTGCAAATTAAAGGTAATTTTTAATTTCTGGAAAATTTAATATGCATGGTGATATGATTGAAATGTTTGTTTATGCATATGCTTAATAACTTTTTCTAAAGTTAGTTAATGCTTGTTATAAGTACTAAGAAAAAACTTGTGAGGACACAATTCCTAAAATGAGGGGTGAATGAAATGCCCCAAAAATTTTGAGGGAAAAATTAAAACAATTCAGTTTAATATATATATATATATATATATATATATATATATATATATATATTGAATCAAATGTTGATGGAGTTTCTGAATTGGATGATGTGCAGGGATATGTGTGCACGTGCACACTGGAAATGGCACAAGGAAGAGATTTAAAAATTTTCTGAAAAGAAATATAATAATGATGATAATAAAATAAATAAACAAAGGAGGGAAGCATTTCAGATATAATCTTGAAATGTGAATCATTGATCAAATTAAATATTTAAATAAATGGGTAAATTCTTTAATTAAGGCATTGGAATGTAACTGAAGCATAACCCAAGTTAAAAAATAAAATATGTGCTTAAACATATTCTCTGTGAAACGGAAAAATTAAATAAGATAAATAATTATATACCTATACACATGTATATTTTCTGTGAGAAGAAATATATTGAAACTGAGTAGGGAAAATAATGATAACATTAAAATAGCATGAAATATAAAATAAGTAAGTATATTATGTATGGGCAAAAATAGGAAAATGGGGATTCCCATAAATAAACAAATATACTTGGTCACACCTTTAACATGATTTAGGTAGACTGGACATTTTCTGAAAAAGTAGGAAAAAGAAAATGTTACCTTTAACAAAAGAAATATGGCCGGGGTAACTGAAAATGGGAATGTTAAAAATATAAATGCAAAATGCATGATATTGGTCATGACAAAAATGGAATTTTGTTTGATAAAACCCTAGTAAAATGCTTATAAATGAGTAGTTGTAGCCAGGGGAATCAGTTTACCCGAAATACTTAAAAAATAAGAAAGAAAACATTTAGAGGAGAAGGAGAAAATATTGCTCAGGGATTTTCTGGATTAACTAGAAGGAGATACTTAGGTGAGTAACCTCACCAAATTCATGGCATTAAGACCTAAGATGAGGCAGCCCATTTTAATGTTGTTATTTGCTTATTTTTAGTTTTGTTGAATATGGTTTTATCACTGTTCTTTGGATGCTTTTGGATCTGTCATGACTTTATTATGGATGTTTTGGATGATCTTTGATCTATTGTGATGTTTGTCTTTGGAAGTGCAACTTACTGTTTCATTACACGTAAAAAAGTTAAAGCATAAAACCTTAGAATCAAGACAAGGATACTCACAACTAAACTGGATCTATGGCATGAAAGACTTAATAGGAGAAAACATTGTGAGCTGTATTATACTATGTATAAGTGCTGAGGCTTAGATCAGTGTATTAGGGGTGTACTTGAGTGCTGAACCCCTGATCAAGGAAAAAAAAGATGATAAAACCCACAAGTTAAAATTATGGCTAAGCTAGATTGTGAATCTGGTTCAACTATAGTTACTTGCAGATCAAAAATAAATAAACCTAACATGCCATATCTCTATTTATAGTTGTAAAGATTCTTGTATGGATCTAAGACCTAGATATCTCTTGGCAACATCAATAAAAATAATTATTTATTTGTTTCTGGAAATTATGCTTACAAGGTGTATGGGATGCCTTCATGTATGCAGTAGCATTTTTCATCTGAATATCTGATGATAAAAATCAAACAAATGCTTCTAGTAGATAAACTAGTGATAATGAGCTAGGAAGGCTGCTGGAATGCTTGTTATATTTGAAGTATGCAAGTTGACACATGGTTTGTTTAAGCCCTGAGATCTTTGTGCAATAATGTGAATTAATTTATTGCAATGTGTCCCAGTGATTCCTTAATAGCAGATGAGGCTGAAACATAAATTGACATGTATACACTTATAGGTAACTCCTAAACCAGGAGGCAAAAGATATGAGTGTTACTTAGATTTGTTGAAATGGAAACATGGTTACTCCAGAGCATCTAAGTATTATAGATTGATGTGAATGAATGTGTGATTATGATTGTGCAATTATTTGACTTGTGAAGTTGTTACACCTACATAACAGTCTAACCAGGAACATAGAGTATAACTGCTTTGATAAGTCACTCAAGTAACTGGCTATAACTTATGCACCATTCAGTTGCTTAATATCATGAATTTAATGATGTTATTCATACCAGATCATAGATCTGACCCTTGTTTGCTAATGGCATATGGGGGTGCCTCATTTTAAAATTAAGGCAGTCACTAATGCTCTTTCAGGTAATGCTGGAACTAAGTAGAAAATGAAGTTATGGCTAATGAGAAGGAGTGAATGAACATGCTAGCTAGTTTTAATAAGAGCCTATGATGATTTATCTGCATGTATTCATGAGAGAAATATGTTTGAATATGTAATGAATTGCCTTGTTTGATTAAATCAGTTGTTGTCAATTGACTTTTGTTATGTGGTAAAGTTTGAAAATCTGAGGAAGAAGTGTATTTACATTTAAGTAATCTTCATACAGAATTATTAACCTGATGTAGCCAGGTTTGAATTATTTAAAGACATTAAGCTTTGAATGTAAAAACCTGATTTCAAATTTGTAGTATATTTCAGACACTTAATTGTTTTAATTAAGGTATTTTGCAAAAGAACTCAAGCTCATTTGTATGTGTTACTTTAAGAAATGAATTTTTTTGAAGAAAGCTTTTAGCACTTAGCAACTGAATAACATTTCAATTACCTTAATCAAGTGTTTGGTTAGCACAGCCATATGGTTCAACCAGCTTCAAAAGAATGGGGTCTTGGTTGAGCATGTTGGTCTGTAATATGAGAACTAAAAGTGTTTTACATCCTTTTGTTAAAAGTTATGTTAAAATCTCCTTCAAATGTTAAATGGTAAACATGTATTTTAAAACAGATTGGTATTATTATTTCAGAAAGAATTTTGAATCCAAAATCTGGTTCACTTGAAACAAAATGGTTGTTTTTAAAAAAAAGGAAAAAAAAGGAAATAAACATTTTTCAAAGTCCGGAACCTTTATTATAGAAAACTTAGATATCAGTAACATAAAAGAACTGCTTATGTTATATCAAACTGTATAAGTAAAGAATAAGAGAGGCTTCAAAGAAATAAATTGAAAATGATAAATGTAGATATCATTTTCTGGTACTTAGGCAAATATCAAACATTTGAACTATGCAAAAGAAAAATAAATAAATGAACTCTTGTGTTCTAAGATTATCTGAAACATGGTTAACATAATCAAATCCAAGTATGAATAAATATGAACAAGATCCACTTATATAATGTAAATATCAAAGAATGCGGCAATTCAAATTATGAGTAGATCCATTTCAAATTCAAATTAGACAGACTAGCTCTTGTCAAAAAAAATATAATTGTTTGCACAAAAAATGGACAAACACCTCAAAGTCGTATGATTTAATTGATTTTATGTTGTTCTTTGTGATTTGGGTGATTTATGCAAATATATGAAAAGCAGGGACTAAACTATAAAAGACACGCAGATTTATAGTGGTTCGGCCAGAATGTGCCTACGTCCACTTTATATATTATTTCTCCTTTCTTGTTCAGATTACAAGTACAAAACTTTGATACAAGTATATGAAAGTTGTTTGAAAGTTCTCTCCGTGCTTGAGCTCTCAAACTTGTCCCCATTGTTGTACCCCTACCCCTCTATTTATAGAGTGAGGCTGGGGGCAGGGGTCTTGGATGTACATAGCTGCTGGTGGGCCTGGGCTGATGCAATCTGGCCTAGCAAAGTCGGTCTGGAATGCCTTGGTTCAGTAGTACTGTGGTCCGGTGATAGTTGGTTTTGAGTTTGATTTGGTGATAGGTGAGTGGCTTTGGTTCGGTAGTGCTACCTTGGGCCTGGTTCGGTAGAATGTTGGTTCGATGGCGAGGTGGTCCGGTAGTGTTTGATTCGGTGGTTCGTTCCTTGCTTCGGTTCGGTACCGAATGGTTTGGTGGCTGCCTCCTCGTGTTGGTTTGGTACCGAATGGTTCGGTGGCTACTTCCTTGTGTTGGCTTGGTACCGAATGGTTCGGTGTCTACTTCCTCATTCTGATTCGGTGGTGGTATAAACGTACCCAACATTTGCCCCCCCAAAGTAGGGCATATGCTAGCATATGTCGTGCTTTGTTCCAGTTTGGACGACCATATTCGGCCCGAGAACCGAACCGGCTGGTCCGGCTATCCAACCTTCCTCTATAAGTAGGAGCCACATGCCTTCGTCATTCCTTATTGAACGAAATAGCCGAGTTAAATTCTGAACTGCCGAATCAATTATTTTACCGACCCAATCTTAGCTGCCGGACTAGGTATGTTCTCTTCAGCCGAACGACTTTTTAAGGTTGAATTTCTTTGTTTTACCAAATGAGCCTAAAGACTTTCAATGCGGAATGAACTCGGTGCCGAATGAATCGTGAAATCGTGAACTTGATACCGAATGATCGTGAAAACTTTCAGCACCGAATGAACCTGATACCGAATGATCGTGAAAACTTTCAGCACCGAATGAACCTGATACCGAATGAACTTGAAAACTTTCTGTACCGAATGGACTTAGGAACTTTTAGTACCGAATGAGTTTATGTTTCGAACTACAAGTTAAACTCCAGACATCATACACTTGCTTGTTTTATATGTCTACATCCTTCGTTCTAACAACCTGCTTTTTGGTGTTTGCAGATAAATGTCTCATAAGGTGGAAACTCGATCAGAAAAGAAGAAATCCTAGGACAGAGAAGAGCCTTCCGCCGTGCCCCCAGTCCAGTCAGGATCGGGACGTTATGGGCCCACCCCGAGATCATTGGTAGATGGATATGGCCCTCAGGAGCTTCTGAACTCACCTCCTGATTGTTTCCCTAGCTCACTCAAAGGCGAGCAGCTTGATGTTATTTCTCGCTCCTTTGGGATTGACAGAGCACGCATGCTATCGCCGGGGGAAGGAGTGATGCCGTATGATCCCCCTAAAGGCTACTTTGCTTACAGTAGGTATCACTGTTTGTGCGGTGCCATCCCGCCTCTCAATGCCTGGATTGTCAGCTTTGTCACATATCTGAAGGTGGCTCCATTCCAGCTTCAGCCTAACTCCTACGCCATTCTGGTAAGCCTGTTTGTCATTTTCCAAAGGAGATACGAGCGTCCTCCCTCCAACCGGGAGATCCGGTATTTGTACAACTTGAGAGGCTATAAGAAGGTTCTCCATACATCAGCTTGGAGTTAGCCGTATCTTTCAAGCCGGTCCTGGACTTATATTCGAAGTTCAGCATGTTTAAGAAAGAATGGTTTTTTGTCAAGGATGAATCTGTTTCCATCCGTCGCTTCACCTCAGGCTGTAAGTCAAAGTTTATTCAAGATTTCTGTTCTGACTGCAATGCTTCTTCTCATGTGTTTTTATTTCTTGCTAGCGACAGGTGGCTTTGCGGTCGTAGAGAGTGACCGCCTGGTTCAGATGGCTGCGGAAATAGAATCCATCACGGGAAGGGATAGGTCAGCCTCTTATTTGATTAGGAACGCTACACTTCTAGGGCACAACCTGATCCTACCACATCAGTCTGTGGTCAAGCAGAGAGACACGGCGGAGGAGAGGGCTGCCAAAGCCACAGGAGGGGCCACGGCGAAGAGCGGAAAAAGGAGACCCTTCTCGGCGCATCCAGTCGCTGGGGGGAAGAAACTCAAGAAGTCTGATGGCCCCTCTCCCAGCACACATCCAGATGTTCAGGAGGAGGATAAAGTGGAGGGGAAAAAAGGCGGAGATGAAGGAGGTGAGAGCGGAAGGAACGGAGGAGGTGATGGTGGTGGCGATGGCACCGGGGCTTTGTCTTCTGGGCAAGTAGGCGAGATGCAAGAGTCGACGGATGACGCTTTCCGCCAAGCCTTTGAAGGTTTGGAGGAAACAGAGAAGTCCAAGAAAGCTGATAAAGTTGGGACCGACGTCGATTTATCTTCCGAGAGTGCTTCTACTGAGGTAACTTCTGCAGTTCAAGGTGAATTTCTCTCTATTCTTTTTAATTTTCGAATGATGGCTCAATGCATGCTGGTGACACTTGATTTTTACTCCAGGAGCGGGCAAAACGGCCAAGACCTCGAATCTTCGGCACAGGCTTGAACAATACAAACTCCTCAAAGCTTCCGCCAAGCCGAAGCCTCCTACTAACATCCTGGAGACGTAGTCGGCTATCGTCCTCTTCTTGGAGTTATTGAAGAAGATATACAAAAGAGGAAAAGGAGTCGGTCTACGTTTGAATCTCTTCTTGGCCCTCCGGCCCCACTCCAACCTATTCATGATATTGAGGAGGAGGACACCGAGTTTATACCTTCCCCACATCTGTCTGAGAATCCAACCGTCACCCCGATAGATCACCCTGGCTTAGTTCGCAATCCGTTTGTGGGTCATCCGGACCTGGACCCGGCATCTCATGACATCTCCTTCGATGAGGTTACTGGTGAGCATCTTCTCCCTCGCAATCCTATGGTATGGGTGCTTGACGAAGCTAAGTCCCTGGACCTTGATTTGCTTACTACTCGGGTTGTAACTCTAGGGGATGAGGCTAAGGCAAATATTGACCGGGTTGCTAAGGAGACCGGGAAATTGATGGGGCACCACGCCCGACTGGTCAAGGCTGGGGAAGAGATAGGGAGCGCCAACATTCGGCTACGGTTGATGGTTTCCGACCAGGCTAAACAACTTGCCGACTAAGCCATCCAAATCTCTCCGCATGAGGCCGCATCCAGACAATTGAGGAAGACTATGAAAGAGGCCAGTAGGGCAGAGTTGAGGAAGATGGAGGCCGTCTGTAAGGAGCGGATTGACATGGCCATTGCCACGGTGGATGAGGTTCGGCAAGCGGACCTCGAGCGGGTAGAGGAACTATCGGGGAGACTTGAGGCCGCGGAGCTTGCTCAGGCCAAGTTAAAGGAGGAGATGGAGGCGATGAGGAGGTCCCTTCAGGTTGACCGTTCGCGATACCGATCGGAGAGGGATGCTGCCGTCGCTAAGCAGTGTGCTTCTGAGGCCAGAATGAGGGAGCTTGAGGAGAACGAGGGGATGATGGATGAGATGCTCCAGGATATGTATTTTCGCACTTGGAGGCAGGGTAACTTGTCCTGGATGGATGATTACCCCCGGGTTATGGCTAGGATCTATCTCAGGACTCTAGAGGAGGCCAAGGCTGAGGCGGATAAGGAGGGTGACGTGGCTTTCAGGATGGATGTGGTTACTGCCCAGTTTTCCAAGGAGGAGAAGGTGGCGGTGAAGGAGGGCATGCGGTTGCTTGCAGCTAAGGAGGCAGGTGTGCAAGTAGAGGATGATGATCAAGATGATCAAGGAGCAGATGCTGGTAAGTCTTCCTTTCTAGTCTTTCCGTTAACTTGGTTGCTTGTCATTAATGAATTCTTTCTTTAACCGGTCAGGTGGGCAACAGGACAAGGATAAAACTACGACGCAGCCGGCTCCTTGATTTGACCTGGATATCCTTTTGTGAACTTGACATTGTTGTGTATGTTAGTCTCAAAACAATAACGTAACTCTTAGTCTGTAATTATGCTACTTGTAATAAACAACACTATTCTTGACGTGTAATTTTTTGACTTAAGCTGATTCTGTTGTTTTTTTTTGAATGTTTTTGCTATTTTGACATGTTATATGAGGAATATAGCTATTCGTATAATTGCATTTGATGTCAAGTTCTTGCTTAAAACATAATTTCATGTCTTGCAGTGTTAGTGTGATGTGTGAATAAATTATAGCCACGTGTTTATTCATGAAAGAAGAAAATACCGCCCTTCATATTCTACTTGTAGATGGCAGCTTTGAATGTCCTGTGTGATCGAGTATGGAATGCGGTCCAGTATCTTGCTGTGAGTATCCGCTTCCATTAGCAAATGTCTCTTGTTTTGTGTCCTGTACTTCAGGGATTGTTATAGAGGATAGGAGAAACGTTTCTTAAATAAAATTGAAATATGTGACAAAAAAACTTCCAATCACGGAAGGCCTTCGATGTGCTTAAGTTCGTGGCAAACGGGCTTTGTAGTCACTTTCCCTAGCTGTGGGTCTTGGAGACATTTGTCACCCATCTTACGCCTCCGCGGGGAGTTAATCTTTTTTACCACAGCCGTACTTAAGACACATCGGAGCCGAGATCGCGCACAGTAACTACCCGGGCCATTATGGCCCGTAATCATGGGTATTATTCGATTTACTGAGGCCGGCTAGCGTGGGTGCCGATCGTCAACCGTGAACTACCCCTAGCTGGCCACACCTTATGTTGGGGCTTCTAGTCGGTTCACAGTTGCCAGCGAGCCGAACGCCGTAATGAGCTGCCTCGGCTATAGTCGGCCTTCTCGGTGGCTTATAATCGGCTTGTTACAGTTGGCTTTAAGGGCCGTCGCGAGCAATGAGTTAACCCACAGCAGAGGGATGCCGGAGCAAAAGTGTCTCATTGGCGAGGGCATAGATTCACATAGTACCTGTTAGGTCTTGTCCAGGTGAAGTTGTGCTGTGGAGTGCCTTGAATGGAAATGCTATATGCACAGGATTTTGTTCAACAGAAAAGGATAAAGTTAACAAGCAGCCAAGATATAAAGGAACAAGTTAAAAAAGAGACAAGGTTTTTTAAAGTGGTTCGGCACGAAAATGCCTACGTCCACTGGTTCTCTTTGTTAATTCACTTCATATGGGCAGTACAAGTTAAGAAAAGTATCGACGGAGGTGTTGGATGTTCCATGCCCTCTGGAACACCTCTCCGTCCACTGTTGACAAAATATAAGCTCCATTGTGGAGATCTTTATGAATTACATATGGTCCATCCCAGATTGGGTCTAGTGCTCCGGGGCGAGGGAAGATTCGCTAGAGGACAAGATCTCCTTCTTGTAAGGTACGACGCTTGACTTTGGAGTTGTATTGTGCTGCCACTTTTTGCTTGTGGGCTGCTGCTTTGAGGGTTGCATCATTTCTTCTCTCCTCAATTAGATCCAAAGACATGTGAAGGAGTTCTTCGTTCTCTTCTGGGTTATAGTGGATCCTACGGTGGGAAGGCATGATGGTTTCAACTGGGAGCATAGCCTCCGATCCGTATGCCAAAGAGAAAGGAGTATGCCCTGTTGATGTTCTGAAAGATGTGCGATAGGCCCACAGTGCCGTAGGGAGTTCATCCACCCAAGCGCCCTTTGACTTTTCGAGTTTCTTTTTTATTAGAGTTTTCAGAATTTTGTTGATGGCTTCGACTTGTCCGTTTGCCTGGGGATATGCTACAGATGAGAAGCTTTTGTGAATTCCGTGCTCTTGGCACCAGTTGGCGAACTCCTCGCTGTCAAACTGAAGTCCATTGTCCGATATAATTTTGAATGGGACTCCGTACCTGCATAGAACATTTTTGATCAAGAAGTTAATAACTTTCGCTGAAGATACTTTATTTAGGGGTTCTGCTTCCACCCATTTGGTGAAATAGTCGACTGCCACGATAGCATATTTGGCCCCGCCTCGGCCCATTGGCAGTTCGCCGATCAAGTCAATTCCCCATACTGCAAAGGGCCAAGGGCTGGTCATTTGAGTAATCTCAGTTGTTGGTAGCCGCGGAATCTTAGCAAACTTCTGGCATTTGTCACATTTTCTGACAAAATCTAAGGCGTCCCTGCTTAAGGTGGGCCAGAAATATCCATATCGGAGTATCTTTTTTGCCAAAGTCTGCCCTCCAGTGTGATCTCCGCAGCTTCCTTGATGAATGTTGGATAAGATTTCCTTGGCTTCCCTTCCAGTGACACACCTTAATAGGGGGTTAGAGAATCCGTGCCGATAGAGGGTGTCCTCTTGTATTGTGTAGCGGGAAGCTTTCCTCGAGATTTTCTTGACTTCGTTACGCCCGTTGGGTAGTGTGCCACTTTGTAAGTAGTCTCAGATGGGAGTTATCCAAGTTGCTTCTTCGGTTGCAGCTATCAGATTCACTTGCTCAAAACTTGGGGTCAGTTGCTTTGAGATGGCTACTGCTCCGGAAATAGCACCGTCTCTCACGCTAGCTTGCTTCGCCAATTCGTCGGCCTCTTGGTTCTCTTCCCGAGGGATGTGTTTGACTAAGTAGTGGTCCAATCGACTGAGAAGTAACTTGGTCTTCTTTAAATATGCTATAAGTCGTTCTTCTCGAGCCTGGAATTCTCCTAGTATTTGATTAACAATAAGTTGAGAATCGCTATGAAGACACAAAGAATTGGCTCCAATTTCTAAGGCAAGTTCTAATCCAGCTATCACTACTTCATACTCCGCATCGTTGTTGGTGGCAGCGAATTCCAACCTTATAGCATAGTGCAGCTTATTTCCCCTGGGAGTGTTTATTACCACACCTGCCCCCGAGCCTTGTTTGTTTGATGCACCATCCACAAAGAGGTTCCACTTGATGTCTTCTGCTATTTCTGATTGCTCCTTACCTTCGTTGGTAGTGAATTCGGCAATGAAATCGGCCATGGCTTGCCCCTTGATGGCGGTGCGAGGATGGTAGGTAATATCATATTGACTTAGTTCAATGCACCATTTAAGTAGTCGCCTAGAAGTGTGGGGACGATGGAGTACCTGCCTCAGTGGTTGATCGGTCAGAACTCTGATGGAATGGGATTGAAAATAGTGTCGCAGTTTTCGTGATGCGATTAATAGACAGTATGCTAGCTTCTCAAGTTTAGGATATCTGACTTCTGCCCCTGTAAACCTCTTACTTACAAAGTATACTGGCCGCTGCGTGCGGTTGTCTTCTCTTACCAAAGCAGCGCTTAGAGCATGAGATGATACAGCAAGGTATAGGTATAACTCTTCGCCTTCGTTTGGAGTCGAGAGTACCGGCGGTTTCTGAAGGTGTTCAATTAAGTTAAGGAAAGCGGTTAAGCATTCGTCAGTCCATTCGAACTTTCCTTTGTCTTTCTTTAGAGCTTCGAAGAAGGGGACACACTTGTCCGTTGCTTTGGAGATGAATTGGCTTAGGGCGACCACTTTCCCATTCAGGCTTTGCATTTCCTTCCGAGTGGAAGGTATTTTGATATCTTTTTGAGCTCGGACTTGTTTAGGGTTTGCTTCAATCCCTCTGGCATGGACGATGAATCCCAAGAACTTTCCTGATGATACTCCAAAGGAGCATTTTAGAGGATTAAGTTTCATTCCATACTGGCGAAGTACTTGAAACATCTCGCCCAGGTGGCTTACGTGATCATCGGCTTTCCTTGACTTTACCAGCATGTCATCCACATACACTTCCATAGTTTGTCCTATTAGCCCTGCAAACATCTTGTTGACGATGCGCTGGTAGGTGGCTCCTACGTTTTTAAGTCCGAAAGACATTACCTTGTAGTAGTACAAACCCCGGTCAGTGATGAAACTAGTGTGGTCTTGATCGAGAGCATGCATAGGAATTTGGTTATATCCTGAGTATGCGTCCATAAAGGATAAGAGTTCGTGCCCGGCTGTGCTGTCTACACACTACGCCATAGATGGTCTATTGCAACGAAAATACAAGATGTTGCTAGCTACAATGTAACGATAGCTATGCTGATTTTTATCTATTACAACATTAGCTTCAGGATGTTAGCATAGATATCAACACTATGTTGCAGTAGCTATAGACTTATAAAAATATTATAAAAAATGAGTGCGGGCTGAAATAAAAAGCAGGTTGAAATAATTTTTAACGCGGGAATCAAAAAGAAAGTGGCAAAAGTTAGGGTTTCACTCAAACATTTAACAAAATACGTACTCCACCGCTCAACCTCTCAAACACTCTACGATGGAGCAAATGGAGTAGATGTCGATGCTAGAAAATTTCATCATCGTGTTGAAGAGGGAAAGCAGCCACAAACATGCTAATGTTTTTCGCTTCCCAAAATCAAAATCAAATTTTACTTTCTTTCTCAAAAATCGAATTTCCCAAAATCGAAATCAAAACGAAGCAGTGCAGTAGCAAATCGATTTATTAGAGGCCGCGATTGCTGTTGATGTCGATTGTGGTTGGTGAGATGATGGTGACTGGTTTGGGATGATGCAGTTTCGATTGCCGTAGGTGGTTGAGGTGAGTTCGTGTTTTTTGGGATGGGCGATTCAATGTTTTCTAGTTAAGGTAGGGTGGATTAGTGTGTTTGAGGATTTGGGGAAGTAGCAGTGATTTGGGGTTCACTCGATTTTGGCTGCGAGGTGGTGGGTCGTGAACTAGTGATGGATGATGTTTGGACTGCAGTGGGGTGTTGTTTGTTTAGGTTCGAGCAGTTCAGGTTGTGGAGGTTATGTGATGTGGGATAGTGATGGCAATGTTGTGACGTTGTTGAGGAATAGGCAATAGGCAGATGGTTAAGGAGGTTTGTATAGTAGTTGTAATGAAGTGGTTTTGCTGGAGATGATTTCAACAGTGGGTTTTGTAAGAGACGGTAGAGAGAAGACAGTAGATGTGCGACAGAGTTATGTATGCAGTTATGAGCAATTGTTTGATGATATAAGTTGCTGCTTGTAGTTGTTGTATTGTATGGTATGAATATTGCACTGCAGTGATATGTAGTTGCACTGGTTGTCGAATGTGCAGATGGTGGAAATGTCAGTTGATATTGCTCATAACACTGTAGTGACAGTTGTTCGTATCCTTGCTTTTGGGTTGTGGCAATCCAACTGTAGCTATCTCTTGGTGCCTTTGTTTTCTTAATTATGCTATCTCTTGGTGCGGCAGCTATTCCTACCCTAGTGTAAAAGTCTGGAGGAGAATATATATCAAAACGTGTGGGATTGAAGTCCATACGCCAGCCATCTGCCAAGTATATCTTAACCTTCAAGGTTCTCTTTACAGGTAACTTTTCCCTAGGATCAAATACACCACTTATTAAAAAGTGAGGTTTTAAGCACCGGCTATTCCATAAACATTTATATTCAGGTACTGCAGTCGGATGCACTTTGAGGTCATCATCATCATCCTCAACGTCACTTTCACCATTCTCGTCATGTATATATCGATTAAAATTGCATGCACTTGAAGAGAACAGTAATCATACTTAAGCACTCTTCACTTTCAATATTAAACGGTCTGATTAAATTTTGAAACTCAATTGAATTTTTGCATTTAAACATGTATCAAACCCTTTTCTCACTAAATCAATGTTTGTCAACCACAGATAGCACTCGTGACAATCAAATTGAAGTATAAAATGTATGATTTTACAGTACATGTTATAAATATTGAGCCAGGTGATATTTACTAACTGAGTTGGAATAATCTACATCGCTTTGTGGACCATGGTCGCTGCTTCAGAAATGAAAGCCATATTTACTAACTTCTGGGGAAGTGATTCCAGTTGTCTAGATGTTAGATAGCTACAGCACCTTTCATGAAGATCTTAAGCTCTGCGCTCCCTTTGTCTTTGATGTTTCCTTTTGTTTTCAAGTTTTTTGTTTTTTTTAACGCTTTTCAGCATCGGAGATTGGTAATGGATCTGTACGAGAAGATGCATTGTTTGTGTTGCTGGTATTATTTTCTCTTTTTGATGGTCTTCGGATTCACCAGAGAAGCTACCAATATTTGATACAAAATCATATTCAGTAGCACCATCAAGTAGATGCTCTTTTGTTTCATCCACGATATTATGCAAATGCGCGTCGGAATATGGTGTTTGTGTGATACTGGTAGATGTTGGTGCAGTTTCAAGAACATGAAATGCACCTACAGTTGGATTGCTACTGACAAATTACACTTAGAAAGCTAAATCGTCCTCTCACCAGCGTTGGCGAGCTTGTCGATTGACCGACTTAGCCTAGGTATGAGCATTGGATGCATTGGATGCAGATAAGAGTCCTGGGGATATATCCAAAAACTAAAAGCCCTGTTTTAGTCAATCAACATGTAAGTTTTCCTACCCAAATCACATTATCATATGCATGCTAGTTCATGTAAAACAAGAACAAGCTATGAGCATACGAGAAAAGCTATATTACTATTCTTTATTGTGTATTGATTTAATAATTCGTTAATTTTTCAGACAATAATAGTTCATATATTCATTAACTTCTCTTAATTTCTTACTTCTATTTTGGGTTTGTAGCATTAACTTGATATGGATTTATTCAACTTATGTGGTCTTAAGAAAATTTTGTCGTGAAGCACTAATGGTTTATTTTATCTATAGATGAATATTGAATTACATACCCATTCTTTCTTTGTCATGTGCATGTTTTCCATTTATGTAGTTAAGGTGTTTGATGTTTGATGTTTGATATAATTGTGTTTTATAGAAGGAAAGTGTATTATCGCCTGGTGGCTTTAGATTGATGTTAATATGTCTACATACCATACGGCAATTATTTTTCTATACACTTGGCTCTTTAATAGTTTGTACTGCTATGGTATTTGTTAACTATTAAGCTATTTATATCTTTAATTTTTTTATCATACATTTGACTATTTTACTAAGTTTGTATTTATTATATGATAGCTTCAATGATGCCTCTTATTTTTAACTGACTAAGATGCGGATTGATTTGGATAATGATGAACCAGGTAATAACACATTTGGTGAGTTTTCTTTCCTGTATAATTTTGTAGTAGATTAAACGTTAGAAGAAAAAGATATTGATAAGGTTTTAATATTGTACTGAAATAAACATATTCTTTTCCTAAACTACATGTTTGTTAAATAATTCGTATAATTGGATTTCAAGTTACTGTCCAAATATTTCCCTAAGTAGTTAAACTTAGACCGTGAATTGATTTTATTTTTTTCCTTTCTATTTGAGCATATTACATCAACCACTTATTGTTTCTTATTAATAACTTTTGTTTCTTTGAATCATTGATTATTTAGATCTTGAATCCACAAACACATTTGGAAATGTTGCTATGGCAATGAATATGCAATGAAGAAAATGATGAAGTTGCTGATAACATAACCTCAAAAGGTAGTAGAGGTGACAGAGGTCGTGGTGGCGATCCGTTTAGAAAAGTACTGGAGCTGTTAGCATGGGTAAGTCTATCCTCTACATGATTAGTGATATATGTTCTGTTTATGATATAGAAGTTTGTAACTAAAAGAATAACAAGCAGGCTATATAATCTAATATGTCACATTAATCATCCAGCAAATGTTTTTATTTCAATTTTAATGTATTAATTTTTATTGTATCTGTTTATTATTTTTGCATTTTCACATTAATTTACGACTCAATAGCTATTAATAACATTCCCCAACCATTTTCTCATTCATTTTTCTAACAATCCCCCAATATTAATAACACTGGTTTGAATACTTCAGTGATGCATTGTTGAGATCCCTCCAATATGTGCCAACTGTTAATGTATCTGAAAGGAGCACTTTTGTCCTGCCTATTGCTTTCCTTAAATCTGATCAAGATAGGAGTGTGCTCATTAAGAATTGTAGGAAGAGCAATAGAATTTAAGTCAGGGAAATTTGCATGAATTCTTGATTCACTTTAAAACTTGTTAATAGATATTGCAAAACAATTCTTGTTTAAGAAACTTGTTTCAGAATTGTTAATTTTATTTAATGTCACATTTTGAAACTGCTTTATTTTGCAGGATAAGATTGAAAAAGCAATAGTGAAGTGACTGTTTTATTTTATAATGCAGTTGGTTTATTTTAATTTGTAATTATGTCATTCTAATGTTAATTCCTTCATTTTGTGTAGGATGGAGGCAAATTTTATATTCCATCACAAGGGAAAATTTGAGAAGAATGGATATGTTGGTGGAGAAGAGAGTTTTGTCAAGGGCGTTGATCTGGATATGTTTTCTTACACAGTACTGATGGAGTATGTCAAGGAAGAGCTAAAGTACACTGAAATTGGAGGAGTATATTCATGAAATTGTTGCTACATATGTTGTGATTTTATACTTGCCGTTTCTTTATTTTTGCACTTGTAAGCTGCTGTTGCTCCATTTTTGCATCTGTGAGTTGCTGTCTAACCTTTTAAATAAAATTAGGCGAACTTGTCATGGGTGCTTAAGAAATTAGGCGAAGCTAACCCTGACATGCAAATTGATGTTGCGGGTCTTTATGCGACCGTCTGCAGTGATGAAACTGGCACTGGAGCCACTAGAGGCACTGATGGTACTGGTGGCTCGGAAGCATGAAATTTGGAGGCTCGCAAAGATGAATTCACGTGTAGTATGTAGAATTTAATTAGTATGTACTGGCTGTTAATATGAATGCACTGGCTATGTTTGTTATTTTGTACTTGACTAAAACTTGTGTTGCTGGCTGTTATGAAACGACTTGTTGTTTGGCTGTTATGAAATGAATAGCTCTTTGGCTACTATGAAATGCAGTGTAATGTTGCAGTAGTATGATGTTGCAGTACATTTCCAATTTAAATTGCAAAAAGTGTTGCCGTAGATATGATATAATGTTGCAGTATGTGATGTTAAATGTGGTAATAAACTGGAAAAGTGTTGCCATTTTATTGGTAAAAGTGTTACCATAGATTAATGAATGTGGGCCCCACAAAACGGTTCCGTTAAGTTGGTTAACAGAATTAGTGGGCCCCACATGTTGGGGCCCAGATTGTGGGACCCACTTTTTAGTAAATTTAGTACCGTGGCAACAACATAACCGATGTTGCCTTAGGGTCACAAAGATGTTGCATTTGAGTCTGCGGCAACGCGACAAAATGCAACACCAAGAAAGTGTTGCCTTAGCTCGTTTTTGGCCTCCAGCAACATTATTTGGCACTTTCTGCATCACTTCTTGTGTGTTGCAGTATGCAATCTATGGCGTAGTGACAAGTTGATCGATTCGGAGAAGTGGGAAGCAATCCTTCGGGCAGACGTCATTTAAGTTGGAGAAGTCAATGCATGTTCGCCACTTCCCATTAGCCTTCTTTACCAGCACCGGGTTGGCGATCCACTCTGGGTAGATGGCTTCTCGTATGAAGTCATTGGCAAGTAGATTCTTTACTTCTTCATCGAGGGCTGCTGATCGTTCTGCCCCCATACTTCTCTTTCTTTGTTTTACGGGCGCCTTGGTAGGATCAATGTTTAGTACGTGGCATGCTATGTCAGGGGAGATTCCGGTCATGTCAGCATGTGATCATGCAAATACATCCAAGTTGTGGCGGAGAAAGTCGATGAGTTGTTCCTTCAACTCTGCTTTTAGATGGGACCCGATTTTCAATAGTCTTGTTTGTCTACAGATACAAATTCCATAGCCTCTGCAGGCTCGGCGGTGGCCTCCTCCTCTTTGTCCCTGGGGTCCAATTCATTGAAGGGATCGCTGGTATATCAAAGAGGAGGGGCTTTCTTTAGTTGCTATGCTTCCAAACTTTTTGTGCAGAGGGCAACCTCTACACTCTTCCCTTTATCCTTCCTGTGGTTGTTGCGAAGTTCAGTTACATAGCAGTCTCGAGCAACGTCCTGGTCTCCCTCTACTTCCCCTACTCCATTGTCCATTGGAAATTTCATCTTTAGACACCATGGGGCCAGGACAATTTGGAAGTCAGACAAGGCTGGCCTTCCTAAGAAAGCGTTGTAGGCCGAGTGGTTTTCTATCAACACAAATGTCTGTTTCCGCACGACTGAGCGGGGATGACTTCCAAATTCAACAAAGAGGTCCAGTTGCCTAAGGGGCATCTTCGCATCTCCAGTGAAACCGTGTAGTGGTTTATTGCAGGGAGAAACATCCTTCATTGATAGTTTCATTTTGTCGAACGTCCTTCGCTGCAGCGGGCGTGTTGCCATGAGCTGCCTTATTTTGTTGCCCTGACTGCCCCTCAGTGGCAGCATCTTCAAGCCTCATATATTTCCCGGCTTCATGGAAGAAATCGGGTAAAGTAGCTGGTTTTTCTTTTGTCAACCTTTTAGCAAATTTATTATCCGGATGCACACCACTATAGAGGGCCATTAGGATAAGCTTCTCATCGGCATCTTGGACTGCGGCCGCTGCGGCATTGAATCGGGTTAGGTATTGCTGCAGTTTCTCTCCAGGTTTCTGTTTGATACTGGATAAGGAATAAGCGTCCTTGGGTTGTTCCACATGAATGCGGAACTTACTGATAAACTTTTCTTTCAACATTTCCCACGAGTTGATGGATCCCTGAGGTAAATGACAGAACCAGGAGGTAGCTAGATCTGCTAAGAATAGTGGAAAGCATTTGCACAGTACTCCCTCTGTTGCCCCGCTCATGAGCATATGCTGTGTGTATCTCTGCAAGTGTACAACGGGGTTAGAGGTTCCTTTGTAAGGTTCCATTGTTGGCATTTTCCATTTTCGGGGGGTGATAGCAATTTCGATATTACGGGCGAAAGGGCTGGTTACCCTAGCGCCTATCCCTCGATCTTTTTGATCTCGTTGGACGCATTCTCTGAACAAGCATGCCATCCTTTCATCAGAATTTGGAGCAGATAGAAACGAGTCCGGTTCAGTTCTGTGGGATTGATTCCGTCAAGATGACCTGTAGGGATGGTATCGCCCATCATTCCTCATATTTTCCAATGGCTGCCTTTGGTCTTCTGGGAGCATGTTAGGGTCAGCTACAGTTGGCCCTTCCCTTGATCTTCCCCTGCTGGGTTCTGATCTAAGCACTTCCTCGGGTCCAACTTCGGGCTGGACTCTAGCTCGGCCCCGTTCATGGGTGTTTCTATGGTTAGGCAGTACGACCGGCTCAGCTACAGTTGATCTTCGCCCGGTACCTCCCCCGTTGGGTTCGGTTCCAAGCGTTTCCTCAAGCCTAACTTCTGGCTGTGCTCGGTCTCGGCTCCTACCATGGCCGCTTCTGTCGTAGCTCCTTCGAAGAATCTTTGCTGTCTCCGAGATCCTCCGGACTGGGACTCACCCTATGATTCAGTGTTGCGGTTGGACTCTTCATCATCCCTTAAGCGTGACATGAGATGGTCCACCAAGGCTTCCTGCTGGGATGTGAAGCGGTTAGTCACTTCAGCCACAACCCTGTCTAGATCTGCCCTAGTAATTGTTGCCGGTTGTTCTGAGGCAGGGGTTGTTGGATTTGCCTGACCTTCATTTGGTACTGCTGCTGGAAGGGGACGATTTACTTAATCTGTGACCACTGGATCCGGAAGACTATTGGTTGCGATGTTTTTTCCTTTGTTAATATCTTTCTTCTGTTTGGGAGGCATGTTTTCCAAGCAATGAACGACGCTGTTAGGAAGAAGGTTAAGTGGGAGAAGCTGAAGCTTCGAGCTTCTTGTTCTCAGTGAAAGCACCAAAAATGTTTGCTCAAAAAATGGACAAACACCTCAAAGCCGTATGATTTAATTGATTTTATGTTGTTCTTTGTGATTTGGGTGATTTATGCAAATATATGAAAAGCAGGGACTAAACTGTAAAAGACACGCAGATTTATAGTGGTTCAGCCAGAATGTGCCTACGTCCACTTTATATATTATTACTCCTTTCTTGTTCAGATTACAAGTACAAAACTTTGATACAAGTATATGAAAGTTGTTTGAAAGTTCTCTCCGTGCTTGAGCTCTCAAACTTGTCCCCATTGTTGTACCCCTGCCCCTCTATTTATAGAGTGAGGCTGGGGGCAGGAGTCTTGGATGTACATAGCTGCTGGTGGGCCAGGGCTGATGCAATCTGGCCTGGCAAAGTCGGTCCGAAATGCCTTGGTTCGGTAGTACTGTGGTCCGGTGATAGTTGGTTTGGAGTTTGATTCGGTGATAGGTGAGTGGCTTTGGCTTGGCAGTGCTACCTTGGGCCTGGTTCGGTAGAATGTTGGTTCGATGGCGAGGTGGTCCGGTAGTGTTTGATTCGGTAGTTCGTTCCTTGCTTCGGTTCGGTACCGAATGGTTCGGTGGCTGCCTCCTCGTGTAGGTTCGGTACTGAATGGTTCGGTGGCTACTTCCTTGTGTTGGCTTGGTACCGAATGGTTCGGTGTCTACTTCCTCATTCTGATTCGGTGGTGGTATAAACGTACCCAATAATAATAAACTCTAATTTTTAAACAAGAGGAACACATACATCATCATATGTATGTGTATATTTCTATGACTGAACTTATATGTTTATATTGGTAGAAAATTTAAATCCAGAGCACATTGTTTGAAAAGAAAGAAAATTGACCCTGAGAAATTTAAACAAAGTTCAATTGAGCAAGTAAAAAAAAATCCTTATGAAATTAAGGTAAAAGCAGGGTCATTTCATGTGCCGATCACGACATTTTGTACATCATCTAGATTTTGAGTGGTTATATGCCGTTTGGGCTAACCAATGCATTGGACTTTGTTGGTCTCATGAACCATGTTTTCAAGGGTCGGCTAAATAAATTCGTGCTTATGTTCATCGATGATATTCTCATCTACGCATGGATGAAGGAGGAACATAAGACACATTTGAGGATCGTACTCAAGATGTCAAGAAAGCATCGATTAATGATGAAGTTTTTGGAGTGTCACTTCTAGAGGAAGGAAGTGATATTCTTGGGTCATGTTATTTCAGAGCGGGACATTGCTGTGATCCCATGAAGGTTATGGTAGTCCAGGATCTAGACATGCCCAAGAGTTCTACAGATGAGAAGTATCCATAGATTGGTGGGATATTGTAGAGATCTCACCAAGGACTTACCGAAGTTAGTGGCAGCGTTAATCGATTTAACGAAGAAGAATTGGACTTTTATTTGAGATGCGAGGTGCAAGCACGCATTTATGAGTCTGAAAGTGAGGTTGATGAGTGCATCATTGTTACTCATTTCGATTGGAATGAGGAGTCAATGGTATACATAGTTGCATGTGGTTCTAGACTAGGTACGTTGCTAATGCAGAAGGGTAAGGTTGTCATATATGCTAGTTGATAGTTACACTGCATGAAAGGAGTATCTGACTCATGACTTTGAGTTGGCAGTGATAATATTCGATTTGGACATTTGGAGACACTGTCTACCAAGGGAGAGGTTAGAAATGTTCACTAACCCCACATCATTGAAGTACCTCTTCTCCGAGAAGTATCTTAACCTTCACTGGCAGTGATTGTTAGAATCCTTCGCCTCCTACGACTTTGACATTTTGTATATGTCAGTAAGGGAAATGAAATTGTTGATGCTCTGATTGGAAGACATACCAGTTTGGGAGCAATGTTTCTAGAGTGGACACAGCTTAAATTTAACATTGGTTATGACTACATAACTCAATGTGAGCTAAAGCTTGAGATGATGGCTAGTTTGATTATTAAACCTATTTTGATTTAGCAGATCAGTACAAGTCAGATGCATGATGCTAGACTAGTAGTGATCATGGCTTAGTTAGAGGAACAAGTAGAATCTGTAAAGGTGATGTAGTGCAGACTCGACCGAGACAGTTTTCTTAGTAAGGATGGGATATTATTCGTTCTTGAGTAGAAGTGGGAGCAAATACGACGGGCTTCAATGATGGATTGCTGAAGAACAAAGGAGAGTACAATAGTATTTGTGGTAGAGTTGATAGATTGATGAAGAGTGCTAGATTTATGCATGTTAAGTCCAGTAGAACGTCATTTAAATTGGCCAAGTTGTATGCGAAATCGATAGCGTGATTTCATAGCATGCCAAAGAGCATTATGAGTGATCTAGACCCTTTAGCCGCCGTGGGTTATGGAAGAGCTTATAAGAGGCATTGGAAAATAGGGCACTAGATCAGCTAGACGATATTGAGATTGAACTGGGAAATTTGAGACCTCGTGGGCCTGCTCGTATTTTACATATCAAAGGATCATAAAATACAATTTTTAAATTCATATTAGGTCATATTTGGTTACAACTTAGGGTGTTACTGAGTATTGACATTTTTGACCCTTAGTGATTGTATCAGGTGATATTGACCTTAATTTATATTTTTTGGTGTTTTCGATAGTTATAAATATTGCACCGATATACGTGCACCGATTCATTGGAGAATTTGGACGAATGAAAAACATCCCTGGGTCAAGAAAAGTGCACAAACCTCAAAATCAAATAATTTTCAAGATTGGACATTTTGACAAGCGTATGTGTTAAAAATGTCCAAAAATAGCGTCTCGGGACACAGTCTTGGGTTTTGATGAAACTTAAACCATTAGAATGGGAAAAATAAAATGATTTGCTTCATCAAAGAATCATCGCAATCAGATATTTCTAGAAGTTGTACGACCACAAAATGTGCGGTGGAACTTTAAAAATAAAATAAAAGAGGGTTCACACAAACCCTAACCCTAGTCATCTACTATAAATACCCTCCCTCTTTATTGCACCCGCATTTGATAATTTTATTCATGTTGCTTCTCCTTCTTCCATGGCAACCTATTCCCACCTCCTTTGTAACGACTCAAAATTTTTGAGTCTTCAAATTTGAATAGTTAATTTATTTAAATATACAAATTTGAATTTAAAATATACGTCTCAAATAACTGCTCAATTTTTAGTGACATGTTTTTAGTATAATTTATAAGATTTGTGTATAATTTTTAATTTTGAAAATAATTGAATTTTCGTTCACTGCATTTTGCAGCAAACTTCAGTATTTTTTAAAACTATACAAAATAAGTTAACCATTGTATTTTATTTTTGTTTTATGATCTTCTCACATTTGTGTACAAAACTGTATTTTTATTTCTATCGTTAGTGGCTCATACGCGAATGGGATATTGTGTGGCGTTGTACCATAAAAACTAACCCAAACAGAGAATATAACTTACTTTAATACTTTACTTTCCATTACTTTTCAGAGTAAGTTTCTTTTAATAGATCTCGTTCCCAATTCATTCCTGAAGCTCTTCATTCATGTCAGCTCAAAATTATGAAAGTTCCATGCTTCCAACGCCCGATGTTCTTCCCTAGCATTAGTGGTAAGTCTCTTCTTTCTTATAAGCCCACATATGATTTTGATATCAGATTCAATACTTATGAACAATTGATCTATATTTTTCTCTTTGCTTTGGAAAATTTTCCTATTTCGTTCCTTCCGCATATAGTGCACTATAGCTGAAATTGCTATGTGGTTTATGTACTTCAGTAAAACTGATCTACCCTTGCTGTTACTCAGGTACAATAACTCTTTTTCAAGTTTCTAGAGGGGTTGCATGTTATTGTTTTTATGTTTTATCCTAATCATGATTCTGGATGAGTACTCAAAATTGAAAAGTAAGTGATTGTGCGATTCATTAACTGTGTTGCAAAGTTTATACCATAGGTCCACATTTAATCCCCATTATCTGTGCTAGGGGGATGGTAGTTGACCGCCTTGTAGGCTCTGAAAGCCATTTTGAGGTTATTCACCATTGACCAAATAGCTGATGACCAATTTTTAATTTCAAGTTTCAGTCGAACAGCCTCCTATGCTGATTTGGTGGAGAAGGCACCATCTTTGGAGAGATTCCAAGTGCATATGTCACTCTGTTCATTAATGTATATAGGAAGATATTTTACTTCATTTGGTATAGCTTGTAAACCATTTTGTTCCCATATCCATTCACCATTATAGATTATGGAGTCTACATTGTTTTCATATCCTCCCATACTAGACACAATATCCCAGTCAAGTCTATCAATAAGAGTTCGACAATTCAACCAAGGGTCTTTCCATAGTGATGTCTGCATGCCAAGCAAAATTTTTTAGTGATGAATTGTGACGACCCGCTCTTCTATACACAGAAGGACGCATCGACCGTAAGAAAGAAAGGGATAGAAAAGAGAAAAGAAGAGAAAAGAGAAAGAAACAACAACAGATACTCACAGCGAAAACGGAACAAAATATAATATATCACATAAGATATTACATAGTATCATATACATCAGAGTTACACAGATTTTACATCACATACTAGACAGTTATAAACAACTGTCTAGTTATTACATCTCAATACAATACAGATCAATACAAAGATCAACACAGCGGAACTACTATCTATATCTACAACGCTGAAGCCTCCTGCTCCATTGCTCCTTCACAATTCATCAAAGCTAACCTGAATCCCTTGGCTACTCGTAAAAATTTGAGTACCCAAGAGTTTATATAAAACAGAAATAAACACTTGGGTCAGACATGGGTCTGGTGTGAGTAACAAGTTAAATTTGCTTAACTTCAAAACCTTTTGAAAACAAAGGTATCACGTAAGACTTCCCACAAATAAACATGGGTAAGTTTTTACCTTACGCTAACCAAAACATTGATAGGAAATTCGATTGTATTATAATAGGTCTAGGGTTTTCAAATAAATATGAAATAGCCGAAATTGTTACATTCATTAAATTCTAGCATACATAGGTATACAATCAAGTCCGTTATCACTTATTGGATTTTGGATTCCATACAATGGCAGGGCTACCGGGGTACCGCCCGTCACAGTACGTGGCCTAGATCAACGTACCGAGGATCACGCCCAATCCCCTGCAACACAAGGTCGGAACATCCCTTACTGGATAATTCCCGCACAAGATACCCCATGGTTGTCATGATTCAACCGCACACACTAAGTCGAAAATAGAAAGGGACATCTAGACAGAGGTAATCTTGTCCTACTTGGGTGCTACCCACTAACCTTGCTGCACCTCCCCTGTTTTAGCCCTTCCCGGTTTGTGAGGCTTGAGGTCCCGATTACCTTTAAATAGAACACATCTATCTTAGAATGCTCATCGTCCACCTGACGATTTGCTGAAAGCATTCAATCCATACAAGTTCGTTCCGGGTTCGAACGAAACCAAAGGCATTATCTCGTTACACCCGTTTTGGAATCACCCTCAGAGTTAACGACAATAACCCTTGCACTCTGAATCTTCACCTTCACTTGATTCACGACCTATCGTTAATTTGGATCGATGTGGTATTCGGGTCTCCAGACCTGGAAATCCGGTATACGGAAACCCGATCCCGGTCTCATCGAAATCCAAAACGTATCTTTTAAGCCAAGTTGTTTTAAAGGTTAAAACAATTCAATTCATTATCTTTATACACATAGAAAGATAATTCACAACATTACAATAGAGTAATCAACATTATTAATATAACAGATAATCCATATTATCATCACAATTCAACTAACATCCATATCACACAGCATATATCTCATCAGAGATATCAATCAATGCAAAGTATTCAATACTATCACCCATTCATAAGTAATGATTTATAACGTCTCTAATTAATTTAAAGTAAATTAAATTAATTGCTTCATTCTATAAATCCTGCTTACTTAACCATTAATTAATTACAATCAATTAATTAATTATCCTCTAATAATTCATTTCAATTAATCATCTTTGATTAATTACCTTTTAATTATATCCAAGTAATTTATCCTTTAATTAATTACTCAAATTAATTATTCTTAACCATTTATAGTAATTAACCTTTAATTACTTCATTAATTAATTAACTATAATTAATTAAATTAATCAACTATAATTAATTACATTAATTCTTAATTAATTATATTAATTAATCACTTCATTTATTAATTATTTCTTAATTAATCAATTCTTAATTACATCATTAATTATATTAATTAATGACCCTTAATTACATTTTTAATTATTAATTACTTTAATTAAATTAATTACATTAAGTAATTAACCTTTAATTAAACAACATTTATTAATCACTCTTGATTAACTTTATTCAGTAATTAACTACCCTTAATTACTTCTTTAAATAAATTAATTACTCCTTAATTAATTTCTTAATTAATCCCTTGATTAATTCCCAAGTAATTAAACTCAAATTACTTTCATTAATACATCACCATTCAATTAATTACTTCCAGTAATTATCTATTATTTACTTCCCTAAATAATCATACCTTATTAATTACATTAAGTAATTATTTATCAAATCATCCATTGATTATTCTAAATTAATTAAACTTAATTAATTAACTTAAACTAATCAAATTAACTTAATTAATTACAGTGAGTAATTAATTTCTTAATTACTTCCATTAAGTAATTACATTTAAACAATTTTCATAAATGATTATCCTTAAATTAATTAATCTAATTAATTATCAAAATTAATCCCATTAATTAATTATTAAATAATCTTAAGTTAATGACCTTCATTAACAATTATTTAATTACTTTTCCTAAGTAATTAACTTAGATTAACCATTATTAATTTCAAATTAATAAATCTTAATAACCAATTAATTAATCTCTAATTATTTAATTAATTAAGTGTTAACCATAACTTAATTAATCTTTAATTACTTTATTAATTAATTCTTAATCATAAATCAATATTCTAATTCATAATCCTTAATTACAAATTAATTATTCCTAATTAATTAATCTTAATTATTAATTAATTAGTTTAAACCTTTAATTACCTATTTAATTAATCCAAATGATTAGTTAATCAAATAAATTAATTATTCATTTAAATTTCCTTATAAAATTAATGAACACAAATCTTTAAATTCTAATTTACTTTAAGATAAAACTTTGTTCTTATTAATGATCAAGTTATCATTTACAAAGTATTTTAAATCAATTTACTTTAATTTACCTTCAAAATTTCATTTTAAATTTAAAGATTTAAAATGAAAACAAATTATCTTTAACAACGTTTTAAACAACATTTCTAAAACTCTTTTATTTTACAAGTTAAAGAAATACTCATTCAATAAAGAAATTTAAAGGGTTCTAAACAAATTCATATTTAAATTTATAAAACTTATTTATTTCCAATCTAAAATTCAAAACCAAACTTGAATTCATATATTAAAAACTTTGATTTCAAATCCTGTCTTAATATTTCTTCATAATTTAAATTCAGTTTAAATTAACTAACAGGCTTTTAAAAACCTGGCAACATATAATTACCCGAGACCTTACAAAATTACTTCGAGTCGCATACCTAAAAACTTCGAGCATCACTCGAAACAATTCGAGAAAAACTCGAGCCACACTCCTCTGTTTAAACCCAGGCTTCACCAGAAACTCCACTTGCACCGTGCACGTGCACCGTCCCCGCCGTCAACTCCGACCACTCGCGACTACACACGCAAGTCGGCGATCATCTTCCGACCTAATTCCGACCATCCAATCTTCGATCTATACTCGAAATTGAAATCGAGTACTTCGAGCACCAAACTGGAACACAGACTAACTTCCAATCCTGACAACAACTCCTCGTCTTCGAAATCCCGACCACCAGAAGTTCTGCAACTCCGACCATGTCCTCGTCAACGACCAAACTTCCCTCTCTCGAAACCCTAATGCACTCGATCCACTAGAGAAAACGTGGTGATCAAATTAGCACGACCAGTTAAAACTAGGGTTATAAATTTAAATCCTAAATCATTACTGCCTCTATGCTTTAATAACCTTCCTGACAATTTTCCTACCATCCATGATCATCCTACTACTATTACTGAAGAATACAACATACCAAACCATCGAGATCAACAGAATTACCCAAAAATTCATTTTTAGTTAAAACCAGAACTGCACCTTTAATTCTAAACTAAAAATTATGATTTTAATGCTAAAAATCATGTTATAGTTTATGTTTTCAATTTATAAACCTGAATTTATAAATTACGAGGTTTGAGTTTTCACTTTTATAGACATTGCTCTGTTGTTTTTAGTTTACAGAGACACTCAGGTTTGAAGTTGGACTTAATTAAATTTTAAACTTTAGTTTATGATGAAACAAACTAATTTTGTTTAAAACCTAAATTCTAACAGAGATCAAATAAGGAGATAAGGAATTTTGATCAAGATCTGAGCTTAAAAAACAATATAAAACAGGGATGTCACTCATATAACAGGCATGCACATATAACAATTCATTCATATATACATAGAAACAAACTCACATATATAATTATATATCAATACATAGATATGCAGAACTACTTATAAATATTGACATGCAACCATCTTTCATAACTTAAACTTTTAAAAATAGTGATGTTACTCACCTGATTTGTATGAACAGAGGCAGTTTAACTTCTGAAGAATGTAAACTTGCATGCAGGCTTGATCCCATATTTCATTTGAAAGCTTTAAATTTTGAATGTTGCTTTAAAACTCAGGTTGAAGAAAGAATGCAGACAGTCTTTGAGTTGATTCCAGATTGAAAAGAATGCAGACTGGTTTCTTTGATTAGGAAATTTGGTTACAGGTTGGTCTTTTGATTTGGAAGATGAATTATAAGTTGTTGAATTTGATTTTTGGTTTGAGAAATGGTTACTGATTTCAGATTTTAGATTAGAGAATTTGTTTTCAGATTTGTATTAGAGAAAGAAGTTTGGGTTTCTCTTGTTTTGAAAAAGAAAATAGAAATGAATGAAGTGAAGATATGAAAATGTTAATATAAGTGAATTTGTAATTTATAAAAATAAAATAAAAAGAAAATAATTAAGGACACTTGTCATTAGAGTTCATCTTTTATTTACACTTGTTAAAACAAGGCTTTAGGATAATGACACATGTCTTTTAAGTAATTTATCTTATTTTTATTTATTTTAAAAGTAAATAAAATGCCTTTTTCTTATTTATTAAATACTTATCTATATATATAATTACTTTTTAAAGAAAGAAAACTAATTTATATTTATAAATAAAAGTTTATACAAGTATTCTAAAATCCAAAACAATTTAAATATTTATTCTTTTGAATTCCAAACTTTAAATTTAAATTCAAATCAACTTAAATCCTAAGATTCAATTTAAAAATTAAGTTATATATATAAACATATACGACTACATATTTAATTTAAAAATAACAATTCCATAGTCTTTAAAATTCATTCATATTTATAAAAATAATACATTATACTTATTATTTTAAAATAACATATTGGATAATTTAAATAATTTATATAAGAGATTATGTTATCAAGAAATATTTTAAAAAGAAATAAAACAAGCCTTTACATGTCAAATCTTATTTATATTTAAACTTAAGTTAAAATATATCTTAAACAATTTAAACATTTACCTAAAGTATTTTAAAACTATAAGATTATCTATTTAAACAACTTTGAAAAGTTCATATTAAATTAAATCTAAATTTCCAATTTACCAAAGCTTTTCTATTTACAATATATACAAATAAATATATATATTACAGATAGAAAATATCTTATTAACTTTTAAAAGATAAGATTCACCAATTAAATACTTATTTAATTAGATTATTAAATTAAATTCAAATTTTATTATCAAAGATCATCAATATCAATTTAATTATTTAACAGATTATTAAATTGATATGGTTCAAATTTCCGGGATATCACATTCCTCCCCCCTTAAAATAATTTCGTCCCCGAAATTTAAACAAAGGTAATTTAATAATCTTATTAAAGATTTTAATTTTAAATCACAACATATATTATCAACCATATGCTAACAACCATAGCAACCAATTCATCCAATCAAACAAATTTAACTATCCAGGCAAAATTCTAGATAGAATTCCTCGAGTTTCCCTAAGTATATATATATACCGGGATACTCGCTCTACAACAATCTAAACTACTAAGCTATAGAGCTCCTACTCATCTAGATCTACAGAACTAAACAGGATATCAGACTACAGACGAGTCTGACTCAACTACCAAATCTTCTGAACTGCTGATTCCAAAACCAGAGATAGATCAAACACGTACTCCCTCAGAGATACGTAAAAGACAATGAATTCCAATTATCCAAACTGGCAATTCAACCTTATAGACCAAATACTTATCCAAATCAGAACACAGAAGAGATCCAAAACACAACTCTACTTCACAATTATCAGTAGATTCCAAACTTACTTCCCCTATCCAGAGATATACTCCCAAACTGCTTCTACTGCACCACTCTGATCTGAGGTAGAATGAAAATGCTGATGAAGAACACAAGCATAAACTGAACAACACATCCAAGAATATGGTTCAACGGATTCATAAAGAAAACTCAGATACTCCATCAAAACTTGAGTTGCTTCACCAAACTCCATCTCTAGAAAACATCCTTCTACTCAGCTGAACCACCGGTATCAAACCTGGAATTCAGTCGATAAGAAAACTCAATCTTCAGATGCCGACAAACTTCTGACTTCTCTGAAGACATCTGGAAAAACTCTGACAACCCAAGAGAACACTCAGCAATCACAAGTCACTTTTGCGATCAATCCAACCTAATTCCAAAGAAAAAACTGTTCTCTCTTTACTAATCAGAACAGCTCATACTTAACTATCCAATCCATCGAAGAAATGGATCCACTCTGCTGCTTCTGAACTTCTCTTTCAGAAAAACTGCTTAGCCAGAAAACTTCCTGCCATCACAGAACACTCTGAGCTGCACTGCTGACACTGATGCCAAGGATTTCCTAACCATAGCTCTTCGAGAAACTCGAACTCCAAACCAAACAGAAACACCATGCTGAACTTAGCTAAAACACCGAAGCATACACACTTCTTTAAACTTGTTCCAAAGAAAATATCTTCGGGAACACCCATAGTCACTGCGTCTCCTCACACAGCTACTATTACTTGAGGTATCAAGATACCATCACTCGCTTCTGCCTCATCGACAGATCCAACTATACTCATCCACACTTCAAAGATAACTCCGAACCTTAACAGTTCTCTTCAGAGATCGATGAAATCCTTACACCACAGCAAAGCTTACTCGAGACAGTATTGGGTCTACAGTCTCGACAGATACTTCCAACCTCAATACTCAAATTCCAACCATTGGTAGTCGTGTTACATACACCACCACCTTATCTACCTTTATAACTCATATTGGGAAAACCTGAACGGGTAACCCAATAAATAGGTAGAATAGATATATATATATAGTTATATACAAAATTACAAATACGCTCTCTCGGGATAGACACCACTCCAGAGCTTAGGTATTCACTCAACCAATAGCTCTGATACCAAATGAAACGGGCCGAGCCAGTGGCGACCGGTAGGCTTTTCAACCATCCCAGACCCACCGTGGCTTTCACTGGTACCTCAAATTTGCTTTTACGGCCAGCCTCTCGACTCGCAACCAACCCTCACAAGGCCTTTACCTCTCAGGGACATGTAGGGGTAAGAGTCTCCCGTTCGCCACCAAACCGCGAAGCGAGAACCCCCTATCATGCTGTAATGTAGCAAATCCGATCCTTAATTACAAATTGATTATTAAATGTGACGACCCGCCCTTCTATACACAGAAGGATGCATCGACAGTAAGAAAGAAAGGGGTGAGAAATAGAAAAGAAGAGAAGAGAGAAAGAAACAATAACATATACTCACAGCGGAACGAATGAAATATAATATATCACATAAGATATTACATAGTATCATATACATCAGAGTTACACAGATTGTACATCACATACTAGATAGTTATAAACATCTGTCTAGTTATTACAATACAATACAAAACAGATCAATACAAAGATCAACACAGCGGAACTACTATCTATAACTACAACGCTGAAGCCTCCTGCTCCATTGCTCCTCCAGATTACTCGTCAAAGCTAACCTGAATCCCTTGGCTACTCGTAAAAATTTGAGTACCCAAGAGTTTATATAAAACAGAAATAAACACTTGGGTCAGACATGGGTCTGGTGTTAGTAACAAGTTAAATTTGCTTAACTTCAAAACCTTTTGAAAACAAAGGTATCACGTAAGACTTCCCACAAATAAACATGGGTAAGTTTTTACCTTACGCAAACCAAAACATTGATAGGAAATTCGATTGTATTATAATAGGTCTAGGGTTTTCAAATAAATATGAAATAGCCGAAATTGTTACATTCATTAAATTCCAGCATACATAAGTATACAATCAAGTCCGTTATCACTTATTGGATTTTGGATTCCATACAATGGCAGGGCTACCGGGGTACCGCCCGTCACAGTACGTGGCCTAGATCAACGTACCGAGGATCATGCCCAATCCCCTGCAACACAAGGTCGGAACATCCCTTACTGGATAATTCCCGCACAAGATACCCCACGGTTGTCATGATTCAACCGCACACACTAAGTCGAAAATAGAAAGGGACTTCTAGATAGAGGTAATCTTGTCCTACTTGGGTGCTACCCACTAACCTTGCTGCACCTCCCCTGTTTTAGCCCTTCCCGGTTTGTGAGGGTTGAGGTCACGATTACCTTTAAATAGAACACATCTATCTTAGAATGCTCATCGTCCACCTGACGATGTGCTGAAAGCATTCAATCCATACAAGTTTGTTCCGGGTTCGAACGAAACCAAAGGCATTATCTCGTTACCCTCGTTTTGGAATCACTCTCAGAGTTAACGACAATAACCCTTGCACTCTGAATCTTCACCTTCACTTGATTCACGACCTATCGTTAATTTGGATCGATGTGGTATTCGGGTCTCCAGACCTGGAAATCCGGTATACGGAAACCCGATCCCGGTCTCATCGAAATCCAAAACGTATCTTTTAAGCCAAGTTGTTTTAAAGGTTAAAACAATTCAATTCATTATCTTTATACACATAGAAAGATAATTCACAACATTACAATAGATAATCAACATTATTAATATAACAGATAATCCATATTATCATCACAATTCAACTAACATCCATATCACACAGCATATATCTCATCAGAGATATCAATCAATGCAAAGTATTCAATACTATCACCCATTCATAAGTAATGATTTATAACGTCTCTAATTAATTTAAAGTAAATTAAATTAATTACTTCATTCTATAAATCCTGCTTACTTAACCATTAATTAATTACAATCAATTAATTAATTATCCTCTAATAATTCATTTCAATTAATCATCTTTGATTAATTACCTTTTAATTATATCCAAGTAATTTATCCTTTAATTAATTACTCAAATTAATTATTCTTAACCATTTATAGTAATTAACCTTTAATTACTTCATTAATTAATTAACTATAATTAATTAAATTAATCAACTATAATTAATTACATTAATTCTTAATTAATTATATTAATTAATCACTTCATTTATTAATTATTTCTTAATTAATCAATTCTTAATTACATCATTAATTATATTAATTAATGACCCTTAATTACATTTTTAATTATTAATTACTTTAATTAAATTAATTACATTAAGTAATTAACCTTTAATTAAACAACATTTATTAATCACTCTTGATTAACTTTATTCAGTAATTAACTACCCTTAATTACTTCTTTAAATAAATTAATTACTCCTTAATTAATTTCTTAATTAATCCCTTGATTAATTCCCAAGTAATTAAACTCAAATTACTTTCATTAATACATCACCATTCAATTAATTACTTCCAGTAATTATCTATTATTTACTTCCCTAAATAATCATACCTTATTAATTACATTAAGTAATTATTTATCAAATCATCCATTGATTATTCTAAATTAATTAAACTTAATTAATTAACTTAAACTAATCAAATTAACTTAATTAATTACAGTGAGTAATTAATTTCTTAATTACTTCCATTAAGTAATTACATTTAAACAATTTTCATAAATGATTATCCTTAAATTAATTAATCTAATTAATTATCAAAATTAATCCCATTAATTAATTATTAAATAATCTTAAGTTAATGACCTTCATTAACAATTATTTAATTACTTTTCCTAAGTAATTAACTTAGATTAACCATTATTAATTTCAAATTAATAAATCTTAATAACCAATTAATTAATCTCTAATTATTTAATTAATTAAGTGTTAACCATAACTTAATTAATCTTTAATTACTTTATTAATTAATTCTTAATCATAAATCAATATTCTAATTCATAATCCTTAATTACAAATTAATTATTCCTAATTAATTAATCTTAATTATTAATTAATTAGTTTAAACCTTTAATTACCTATTTAATTAATCCAAATGATTAGTTAATCAAATAAATTAGTTATTCATTTAAATTTCCTTATAAAATTAATGAACACAAATCTTTAAATTCTAATTTACTTTAAGATAAAACTTTGTTCTTATTAATGATCAAGTTATCATTTACAAAGTATTTTAAATCAATTTACTTTAATTTACCTTCAAAATTTCATTTTAAATTTAAAGATTTAAAATGAAAACAAATTATCTTTAACAACGTTTTAAACAACATTTCTAAAACTCTTTTATTTTACAAGTTAAAGAAATACTCATTCAATAAAGAAATTTAAAGGGTTCTAAACAAATTCATATTTAAATTTATAAAACTTATTTATTTCCAATCTAAAATTCAAAACCAAACTTGAATTCATATATTAAAAACTTTGATTTCAAATCCTGTCTTAATATTTCTTCATAATTTAAATTCAGTTTAAATTTAAACTGACAGGCTTTTAAAAACCTGGCAACACATAATTACCCGAGACCTTACAAAATTACTTCGAGTCGCATACCTAAAAACTTCGAGCATCACTCGAAACAATTCGAGAAAAACTCGAGCCACACTCCTCTGTTTAAACCCAGGCTTCACCAGAAACTCCACTTGCACCGTGCACGTGCACCGTCCCCGCCGTCAACTCCGACCACTCGCGACTACACACGCAAGTCGGCGATCATCTTCCGACCTAATTCCGACCATCCAATCTTCGATCTATACTCGAAATTGAAATCGAGTACTTCGAGCACCAAACTGGAACACAGACTAACTTCCAATCCTGACAACAACTCCTCGTCTTCGAAATCCCGACCACCAGAAGTTCTGCAACTCCGACCATGTCCTCGTCAACGACCAAACTTCCCTCTCTCGAAACCCTAATGCACTCGATCCACTAGAGAAAACGTGGTGATCAAATTAGCACGACCAGTTAAAACTAGGGTTATAAATTTAAATCCTAAATCATTACTGCCTCTATGCTTTAATAACCTTCCTGACAATTTTCCTACCATCCATGATCATCCTACTACTATTACTGAAGAATACAACATACCAAACCATCGAGATCAACAGAATTACCCAAAAATTCATTTTTAGTTAAAACCAGAACTGCACCTTCAATTCTAAACTAAAAATTATGATTTTAATGCTAAAAATCATGTTATAGTTTATGTTTTCAATTTATAAACCTGAATTTATAAATTACGAGGTTTGAGTTTTCACTTTTATAGACATTGCTCTGTTGTTTTTAGTTTACAGAGACACTCAGGTTTGAAGTTGGACTTAATTAAATTTTAAACTTTAGTTTATGATGAAACAAACTAATTTTGTTTAAAACCTAAATTCTAACAGAGATCAAATAAGGAGATAAGGAATTTTGATCAAGATCTGAGCTTAAAAAACAATATAAAACAGGGATGTCACTCATATAACAGGCATGCACATATAACAATTCATCCATATATACATAGAAACAAACTCACATATATAATTATATATCATACATAGATATGCAGAACTACTTATAAATATTGACATGCAACCATCTTTCATAACTTAAACTTTTAAAAATAGTGATGTTACTCACCTGATTTGTATGAACAGAGGCAGTTTAACTTCTGAAGAATGTAAACTTGCATGCAGGCTTGATCCCATATTTCATTTGAAAGCTTTAAATTTTGAATGTTGCTTTAAAACTCAGGTTGAAGAAAGAATGCAGACAGTCTTTGAGTTGATTCCAGATTGAAAAGAATGCAGACTGGTTTCTTTGATTAGGAAATTTGGTTACAGGTTGGTCTTTTGATTTGGAAGATGAATTATAAGTTGTTGAATTTGATTTTTGGTTTGAGAAATGGTTACTGATTTCAGATTTTAGATTAGAGAATTTGTTTTCAGATTTGTAATAGAGAAAGAAGTTTGGGTTTCTCTTGTTTTGAAAAAGAAAATAGAAATGAATGAAGTGAAGATATGAAAATGTTAATATAAGTGAATTTGTAATTTATAAAAATAAAATAAAAAGAAAATAATTAAGGACACTTGTCATTAGAGTTCATCTTTTATTTACACTTGTTAAAACAAGGCTTTAGGATAATGACACATGTCTTTTAAGTAATTTATCTTATTTTTATTTATTTTAAAAGTAAATAAAATGCCTTTTTCTTATTTATTAAATACTTATCTATATATATAATTACTTTTTAAAGAAAGAAAACTAATTTATATTTATAAATAAAAGTTTATACAAATATTCTAAAATCCAAAACAATTTAAATATTTATTCTTTTGAATTCCAAACTTTAAATTTAAATTCAAATCAACTTAAATCCTAAGATTCAATTTAAAAATTAAGTTATATATATATATACATATACGACTACATATTTAATTTAAAAATAACAATTCCATAGTCTTTAAAATTCATTCATATTTATAAAAATAATACATTATACTTATTATTTGAAAATAACATATTGGATAATTTAAATAATTTATATAAGAGATTATATTATCAAGAAATATTTAAAAAAGAAATAAAACAAGCCTTTACATGTCAAATCTTATTTATATTTAAACTTAAGTTAAAATATATCTTAAACAATTTAAACATTTACCTAAAGTATTTTAAAACGATAAGATTATCTATTTAAACAACTTTGAAAAGTTCATATTAAATTAAATCTAAATTTCCAATTTACCAAAGCTTTTCTATTTACAATATATACAAATAAATATATATATTACAGATAGAAAATATCTTATTAACTTTTAAAAGATAAGATTCACCAATTAAATACTTATTTAATTAGATTATTAAATTAAATTCAAATTTTATTATCAAAGATCATCAATATCAATTTAATTATTTAACAGATTATTAAATTGATATTGTTCAAATTTCCGGGATATCACATGAATTTTTTTTAGATCATCTCTACTTTTAAAGTGTAACATCCCCTATTTGGAGGCCCAAAACTAACCACTACGGATGTTGTAGTCATCCATAGTTATTAATTCTCGGTGACCAAATGTGGTAATGTTAGATAGATTGATATACCAAAAACACATGAACTTGAAAAAAATTTAAAATCAACTTTAAACAAATTTCTCATTTCATTAAAGATAGCATTTATGATTCATTACATAATTCCATACTTAAGCCACATTCAAAGAAATTACAATTCGTAACAAAATACGCCAAGAGCGACATATGAAGATGCCCCTTTGGTTGGTCAGAGTCTAAATATAGGCACTAAACAACTTTGCCATTATCCAAAACATAACGGAATCAAATAGATGAAAAAACTCCTAATAGCTAGCTTGCCTCCTACACGTCCTATTCGTCTAAAGGAGAACCTGAATACCGTAATTCTTAAACTATTCAAAATTAATTGAGCATCCGAGAGTTTAAGGGGAAAATATAAACTTTGAGTTAGACATAAATTCTGGTGTGAATAATAACCTACCACCCGAACCATATAGATATCTAGTGAGACCATGCCGCTTAGCGGAATGAGTTTCCCCTCATTAAATATCTCAACCCAATTTATAATAACCATATACTGTGCATCTGCATCCATAATGGTTAAGACATAACATAATAAAATGTATCATAATGATATGCAAACATGCAATATGCTCTGGATTTATCATCCTCATTCACCTGACTACCTTTCTCAAGTTATAGTTTGTAGGGTCAATATTAACCTATTAGTTTTTGTAGGCTAACTATGTTCCAAGCTTATGGACTATCTATCCGGTTTCATAGTTCTCATGGGATCACTAAGAACCTATTGATGTCTACCAATAACATCATCTAATCATAGTTTTCAGGGGGTTTCTATTGAACCTATTAGATTCTCCAACAACATCTCTCATGTCATAGTTTTTATAGGATCACTATGAACCTGTTGATCTCTTTCAATAACTTATTTTAGACATAGTTTTCATGTGATCACTAAAAACCTATTGGCCTCTTCCAATAAGACTTTCCATACATAGTTTTCATGGGCTTACTAAAAACTTGTCTAAACCAATAAACCTTTGATCAGTCTTTGAGCATCCTATATTCTGGTCTGTATGACCTCCTGTATGCAATTATGCTAACACGGGAGTTAACTCAATGTATATTCACTACTGGATCAACCTAGCTGGTTATTCTATCCTTAACACCCTAAAATGAAGTTATGGGTTAATAATAGAGTGAATATGTATACAGAAGAATACATGATAATTGATCAAAACATAACAATATAAACATCTATGATTTAATTCCTTGTTATCATTGTCTAAGGAAACATGGTTAATACCCTTAACTCATGTTATCCGGATTTTTAACCCAGCAGGATCGACTAGAAAGTAGAACAATCTCGTGACATCAGAAAGGAGTTTAACAAGAGCCAAGATATATTACTAAGGCAACGGTTGAGATCGACTAAACCAAGAGATCAACATTCTTTCAGCCCAATCAGCAGTCGAGTGTAAACAGTTAGTAGGTTGCCATCAAAATGGAACAACGTACAATGAGACTATGCGAACAACATCCAAACAAGGTCTTAAAAGCATCCCATACTTGGAACTTCAGAAATAGTCAAAGTTCTTGGATTGCTAGCGACCCATACCTATGGATCGCCAGCGATCCATGAAGACATGATGGCTCACTGAGAGATGTGAGGATTGAGGATTACGGATCTTAAGGCTAAGAATAACACTAAAGGGGGGGTGAATAGTGTTTATAAGAAATTCCTAAATCTTTTTGAGTTATTGTTGATTTGTAAACAAATGTATGCAATATTTAGACATAGATATAATCACAGAAACAAACACAGATGCATAAATAAAGTAAATGCAGTAAAGGAAAGAACACACCGGATTTTATACTGGTTCGGAGTTACCCTTCATCCAGTCCCGCACAACTAAGTAGGGATTTACTTTCAAAAGCAATTCAACAATTACAACCCTCGGTTTCAAGGCTACGAGGTACACCCTCCAAAATCACAATCCTTTGGGTAGAGATACTTGATTTCCGGGGCAACAAGTTCACCCAATTTATTTCCGAGGCTACAATCACACCTTTTCTCGCTTGATTGATTTCCAAGGCTACAATCACACCTTTTCTCGGTTGATAGATTACAAAGAAGCCTATAACTCTGAATAGCACTTGGATCTTGTTGAGATAGTGATAGAGAATCAAACCAGAGATTATCTAGTTAGATTCAATGTTGATTTCGGCAGAGTGATGATAGGATTTTGAATAAGAAGATGTGGAAGAAGAAGAGAAGTGAAAAACCGGAAAATTTGATATAAAATTCGTTGAAACTAACCCCTATTTATAGAAGAATAACAGTCATGTCCATTCGTGTAAGGTTATGGCGAATAGACAGTTCTTTTGAAATTCACATTTTGAAACTAACTGACACTATGTCGACATGGGGTACTAGGGCATGTCGACATCCCAAAGGAAATTTTGATGTTTTATTTTTCTTTGAAAATAACCTTTATCTTATATTAAAACTATTTTAAACTTTATAAATATACTTGTAACGACCCAGAATTTCTGTCATTTGAAATTCGTATATTTAATTGATTTTAAATATTAACAAGTGAAATTTGTAAGCTGAATGAATTAAAATTCGAATATAGAGATTTAATTGGGTAATTAAATCGATAATTTAATATTTGAAATTCCAGAAATAATTGGAAATTGGGTTTAATGTGTATAAAAATGATGTATAAAGTTATATTAAATCATATTGGAGTTAGAATGATGTTATAGCACTTTTAAATTTGAATTAAAAGTTAAATTGTAGAAATTGAATATTTTAATATTTAATTGACGAGTGAAAATAGTCATTTTTCAGTAAGTCTAGGATTTCGACGAAACCAGTTTCATCGGATCCGTAATGTGAAATTATTGTAACGTTTCAAATTTCATGTCAATCGGATTTACGGTTTGTCCGGGGCAAGCCAAAACGCATAGAAATTGTTTTAATTGATTTAATTTAAATTTGATCGTTTATTTCTGTAACTCGTGCATATGATCGAATTAGCTCCCGAAAAACGTTCCATTGTGTTCGGAACGCGGCTTAAATCTTAGAAACGTCAGCCGGCATGCTTCGTTTGGAGTTCGGAAAATTTCGAGTGAATAGTGTTTTGAGAATTTTGTATAAAAGGACCTCATTATTCTCATTTTTCACCAAACCCTAACCAGGCTAGGGTTAGCCGCCACGTACAAAATCAATGGTCGAGAATTTCGAAGCTTCTTCCCTTAATCTCTCTCTATCCTTAAACAATTAGCCAAAACGCTCAACTACAATGTTGTAGTGCTCGACGAGATCTTTCAATCCATATGGATTTGATGGGTTTTCGAGTATGATACGAAGAGGATTTGGGTCGTGTTCATCACAAGTTTGCATGCATTTTTCGTGGAGATGGTGGCACCGAGTGGAGCCGGTCCTTGGTCGATGATGGGGGTCGTGGCGAGCTTCGACGTGGTATGCTCCGTTCGTCTTCGAAAGTTGTGATGGAGGCGTGAAAATTCATGCAAAGGGGCGGCTTTGAATTTCTTGTTTCGTGCGTGGTAACCTAGGTGGGGAGTAAGAAGAAGGGCACGACCTTGATTTGAAGAAACTAGATCGAACGGCTTCGATTATTCAAGGTTTAAATTAAAAAGAAAATTGAAATTAATTTATATTAAAATTTGTATAAACTTTAAAACATCGTAGCTTTGTCATACGAGGTCCGTTTTTTGACAAAACGAATTGCGGTGGAACCGTATTGACGAGCACTACGCAATGGAGCTGGTTTGGAGTCGATTGGAGCCAGTGATAATTTTGGGTAAAATTAAACGTTCGTTTAATTTCATTCGAAATAACACACTACAACTTTTATCGGAAACTCAAGGTGAGAACTTCTCACTCAATCGAATTTGTTTCGATTTAAATTTTAAATATTTAAATTTAAAATTGGTTGATTATGTGCTTGAATGATAATTGCTATCTATTGTATTGAAATAGACCCTATACGCCGCATATTAATGGAAGGTTATTACATTAAACACATATACCACGATATTCCACCGTGAAGTGGAATTGGTATTATATATGTATTTGGAGTTGATTTCCCGCATTATATAGCGGATGAGACCCTATACGTCGCATAATAGCGGATAGTATTCTATAAATCCCATATACCACGATATTCCACCTCGAAGTGGAATTGGTATTGTGCTAACATCTGTGGATGCAGGGAAACAGGTTGGAGGGATCCAATTGGATTCCTCAAACATTTGAATTTATTTCAATGTTGTGTGTTGATTATTTATAATCTCCGTGTGATTATATTTGTGAACTGGAATTGTTGAAGGCTATAATTTAGCCGAATATATTTTTGGTATCGTTGGATACCAGAAATAAATAAAATTGGATTTTTGAAATTCAGGTTGAAAATTTATCGAAAAATTTATTGTTGAGAAATGGATAAATTTAAAAGGAGTTTTAAAAAGATAAAGTTATTTTTGAACCATATTGAATTAAATTTCAAATTTTGGGAAAATGGGCTTAATAAAGGGATTTTTAATAATATTATTTATAAGTTGAAGAATTTATTCAAAAATTTGGATTTTTACATAAATTTGAAGAGATAAAGAAATTTATTTTAAAAAGGAAATAATTTGGAAATTCGTTGAAAATTTGATTTGGTGTTTTGAAATAAATTTGAAAATCAATTTGAAATTAATTGATTTTTAATTTACCATAACTAGCAAAAAAAATATATGTAGAAATTTATCTGATTTAAATTAATCAGATGATTAAATTGATCCTATCTATGGATGTTTGGATTACATTGGATGTTGAATTGTTTGATATCTCAAATATGTGATGCTTTGTGATATATCCTGATTTGTGTTGTGATCTTTAATTTGTTTATCTGTGGTATATATATATATATATATATATATATATATCTATGATCTGTGAATAAAAGATAAGCGTTATAGTTTATACCGCTTATCAAATATATTGTTATATTTGATCTGTGATGGTTGAATGTTGTTGCACTATTGTGTTAAACCCCTGGACTACACCATACACACACAAATGTGGATTTCACGTGGAAATCGGTTAAGTCGCGGATTTTTGATAATTCTAAAGATTTAATTTTTGAATCCAAATTAGTTTTTGAATTGGAAATGAAAGTTTTTTGAAAATGAGTTTCAAAAATAAGAGTTATTTTAAATAACTTAATAAATTTGAAATTTGAGTAATTTGATTTAAAATTTGAATTCAATATCTTGAAAATTGAATTCAATGATTTGGGAATTGTGGTCTAAAAGATTTACAAGTGTAAAAGGTGTTTATATGGGGTTTTAACCATTTAAAATATGGTTTTGGAATTTAAATTTATATTCAAGTTTTGTACTGGGACGGCTTTAACCTGTGTAATTGTAACCAGTTTTCCCAAAACGAAAACTATCTGTTTTCAAATAATAATAGCTTTCATAAAGTGAAAAGAGTTCCAATTTGTATCGAAACATTTCAAGTTGAAATTAAATTGTGAATAGTTTGGAAAAACTTTGAATTGACCTTTGTGAAGATGATTAAGCTTTATTTTGAAATCAAAGAAGATTTTAAAAGGTGTATCTTTTATATTATAAAAGACTTGAATTGTGAATAGTTTTGAAAGCTATAAGTTAAATCTTGATTTAAAGATTTAATGAGTTAATCCAATTGAAATGGAAATTGATTTGGGGAATCTGTGAATGAATCTTTGTGAAATTGGGTAAACTTTATGAAGTAAATCTTTTTATTTAAAGATTTAAAATGGTAATTTGTTTAAACCATGTAAAGGAAAGGATTTGGGTAATAAGTTGTGACTTAATTGAAATCCTATATCCGTATGTTTTAAATATTGTGCTCACTATTCGGATTAGCCGGGAGAGGACCTTTGTGTCATATAACCTATTCCGCATAAGTGGTATGACGATATGGATAATATTTGAAGACTGGTGGTGAAGACCGGGTATTTGTGAAAATGATAGGATGACCTATCGATTGTCTCTGCACTGTTAGGTACGGTATAGATATTTCCTTTGTGATGGGAAGTTCGATCGGGATTGTGAATACCCGAATTGCAAGGGCTTCTTCAGAAGTGCCTTCGGTTCTGTTCGAACCCGGAACAGACTTGTATGGTTACATGTCTGACATTACATTTTGAGATATAAAGCTGATTTCTTTCAAATACATTTATGTTTGGTGGCGAAAAATTTATTCTCTTAGCTTAACAACCTTCTCTGAGACGTACGAGCTCAGAGGTTATGTATTTGAAAGTTATCAGTGATATACTCCGAATTTGGTAGTGTGGCATGCTGAGTGCTGCTGTGTGTTGCTGATCATTTGTTGATCAAAGCATGGCTTTGTGAAAAAGCGTAGCTTTGTGGACGATACCTCATCGGACCTCACAAACCGGAAATGGTCGAAACAGGAATGGTGCAGCAAGGTTATGAGGGTCGCTCCCTTTAAGGTATGTCATTTCCTTCTGGAAAAGGGTGGTATCAGGTATGGAGCCCTGGTATTTAACCTATGTGGTTACTCCAATCTCATTTACTGTGTGATTGTTGTTTTGTTGAGGCGCCTTGGATAAAGGTCCCAAAGGACCGGGGGGTGGCATATTCGTGTAGTAGTTACCCGGTATAAGAGGTAACCCGGTCTTGTGTTGGTGGAGATCTAGTTAGTTCTCGGGACGTCCCGCCAGAGGCGTACCCATGTGGCAGTAGGAAGTTCCTTAGCCTGACCATTTGTTGGAAATCCAAAGAAACAATACGAACCCTGTACGGTTTTTGTTGTAGAACCTGCCATTTAAAATGGCAGCTATAGCAGGCATAATATAATGGTACCTATGCTGCCTAAGATTAATATTATACTTTCAAAATGTTTTCTGCACTATGCACTAGTAATAATATCAAAAATGATTTGTTTTGCGTAGTAAGCATGTTTGACTATCATAAGGGGAAATCTCCTCCAATTCTACGTTTTGCATTGTGTGTGTGGCGGGAGGCCTTATGGTAGTTTCATTTTCCAAAAATCATTGCGGATGTCTTTTACTTTCTTTGTTGTTGTTTTAAAGATAAATAACTGTTTTAGTTCTCAAACCAGTCCCATGACTGACCTTGCTTATGTTTGTCAAACGTGATAGGGGGTTCTCGCTTCACAGTTTGGTGGCGAACGGGAGACTCTTACCCCTACATGTCCTCTCTTCGTGAATAGGGTTTGGTTAGCCGTAAGGTGAGACAGTCGAAAGGCTGGCCGTAAAAGCAAGGGCAGGGTACCAGTGTATGCCACGGTGGGGCTGGGATGGTTGCAAAGCATACTGGTCCCCACTATCCCGAAGCGTTACATGTGGTATCAGAGCATTTGGCTAAGCGACAACCTTGGCTCTATTGGGTGTTACTCATTAGAGATAGAGTCAGTAGTACTCTAGAATGAGTGTGAGTGTAATAATAGATATGAGCATGTATTTGTTAGTGGATATGAAATTACTTTGTATTGTGTTGACTTATCGGGTGATTGTTTATAGATTCTGGTCGGTGCAGTCTAGCTAACTGTAATCAATAGGTGTTTCTAAACTCTTAGACGAGATAATCCGACATGGTATGGTTTTAAATTGGGTAAATGAAATAATTTTACCTTGATTATATTTTACATATAAAGGAAATAATTCTTTCAGAATTATTAAAGTGTATATAAAATTGAATTGTTTGGTTGTTGAAAATGTAAGAATATATATGAGTTAATAAAAGTTGTTTGAATAATCTAAATAAAAACAACAATTGTAAAAGAATGAAGTATATAAGCAAATGAATTATTAAGTATGGAATTATAATTAATATGATTTGCAGTTGTGAAATAATCTTATATATAAGAAGTGAAACTATAAGAATATATTTTTAATTATGAGTTGTAAATAAAAATGAATTTGAACTATGAATTTGAAAATTTTGAATCCTGTTTATTTTGGAAGTTATTTTTCAAAATTAAAAGTTAAATAGTGAAACTACATGAGAAAAGGATTTATAAATGTGATTTATAAATAAAAGGAAATTTTTGAAAGAATTTAAAGCACTTAGTTCACTACTATTGCTGGGAAATAATAAGGGTGATGACTGCAGCATCATCAGTATCATTTTCGAGTTTCTGTGTGATGGGTTTGCTACCATAATAAATTGAAAAATTGAAGTTTTGTTGTGATAAACAAAATTTAAATTAAAATCCAAATTGAAATAGATGAATATAAGTGAAACGAGTTTTAGACTTATAATATGAAATAAAGATTTTAGCTTTGGTAAAGTTAAAGAATTTGGGTTAGCATAATAAAATATATGATGTGAAATTTAGCTAAAGGAAGTTAATAAATTAAATCAAATTTGGAAGTTGAATAATAAGTTGTATAACTTATTAAATGTGAAAATGTAAGTAAAACCAAATGATAAAATGGTTAAACAAGTTTTGTTAGGCAAAATCAAATTTGATTTTGATTAAGTAATGAATTTGACTTTAAGGAAAAGTTAAATGAAATTGAATTTAAAATAAATTAGAAATGGGCTTAAGTTGTATAAGTGAAGTGAGTTGAAATGGAATATAACTTAGGTAACGTTGAATGACGCTGATTTTGGTATTGAAATAAAATAATAATGTGAATTAAATGAATGTGAACTTGAGTTATATAAATGAAATTCAACTTTATTTGTAAAATGAATTAGCAATTGAATTAACTAATGGATTGAATGTTAATCAATCGAATGCGAATAAATTGATATGGAATAATGGATGTAAGTGTTAATTCATTAAAAGCTAATAAATTGGAATTTGAATGAATCGAATGGAAGTCAACTTAATATTAAACCAATTAAAATTAAAAGTGTTAAACCAAATTAAAAGTAAATTTAATAACTTGGTTATGTTGGTTATGACATTGATTGTTATATGATTGTTGGTTGATTGTATATAATTCATTAAGTGTTAATGAAATTGAATTAGTGAAATTGAAAGCTATGTAATTGGATTTAAATTGAAAGCGAATCAACTTGAATTTAAATTAGTGAATGTAAACTAATTGAAAATGAAGAAATGAATGTCGTTGTATATGAATTGGTTGTAAACAATTACAAGTAATGTTGAAATTATATAAGTTGCTTATAAATCTTGTTTAGTATGAATTTCTTTTAATATGCATATGTTGTAGTTGTTTAAAAGAGTAAAATGTTAATAACTTCATATATGTGGCACTTACATATTTAAACTAAGTAAGTACAGGTACCGGGGCTACCGTTTGGCGGGATTTGGTTGCGCAAAATGCTTAATAAATAACTTCTTTGCTTAAAAATGCTAAAAAGGTACGCCTACGCAATAAAAATAGGAAATATGAACTGTTTTTCTGTTTTCCGACCGTGTGGATCGATGTATATATATTTATATCTATTGTGATATTGCGAAAGCTCCTCCGTACAAAGGAGACTCTGCTAAAATTTTCCAGAAATTTTGGGAGTTAGAAAATTTTTGTTAATGAAAAGTCAATTTCTAAATTGTAATGAAACGTAGTCATTTAACTAAAGGAAAAGGGAAAACCATTGTTTTGGTTGAAGTTAAAGGTTTTGAAAAAAGGTGAATATAAATTTTTCACTAAGTGGATTTTTGAAAAGCTAATGAATTTGGGGCATTTTTCTTACTTGGCAATTTCGAGGACGAAATTCTTTTAAGGGGGGAAGATTGTAACGACCCAGAATTACTGTCATTTGAAATTCGTATATTTATTTGATTTTAAATATTAACAAGTGAAATTTGTAAGCTGAATGAATTAAAATTCAAATATAGAGATTTAATTGGGTAATTAAATCGATAATTTAATATTTGAAATTCGAGAAATAATTGGAAATTGGGTTTAATGTGTATAAAAATGATGTATAAAGTTATATTAAATCATATTGGAGTTAGAATGATGTTATAGAACTTTTAAATTTGAATTAAAAGTTAAATTGTAGAAATTGAATATTTTAATATTTAATTGACGAGTGAAAATAGTCATTTTTCAAACAGTCTCGGATTTCGATGAAACTAGTTTCATCGGATACATAATGTGAAATTATTGTAAGGTTTCAAATTTCGTGTCAATCGGATTTACTGTTTGTCCGGAGCAAGCCAAAACGCATTGAAATCGTTTTAATCGATTTAATTTAAATTTGATCGTTTATTTCCGTAACTCGCGCATATGATCGAATTAGCTCCCGAAACACATTTCATTGTGTTCGGAATGTGGGTTAAACCTTAGAAACACAGCCGGCACGCTTCGTTTGGAGTTCGGAAAATTTCAAGTGAATAGTGTTTTGAGAATTTTGTATAAAAGGACCTCATTATTCTCATTTTTCACCAAACCCTAACCAGGCTAGGGTTAGCCGCCACATACAAAATCAATGGTCGAGAATTTCGAAGCTTCTTCCCTTAATCTCTCTCTATCCTTAAACAATTAGCCAAAACGCTCAACTACAATGTTGTAGTGCTCGATGAGATCTTTCAATCCATATGAATTTGATGGGTTTTCGAGTATGATACGAAGAGGATTTGGCTCTCGTTCATCACAGGTTTGCATGCATTTTTCGTGGAGATGGTGGCGCCGAGTGGAGCCGGTCCTTGGCCGATGATGGGGGTCGTGGCGAGCTTCAACGTGGTATGCTCCGTTCGTCTTCGAACGTTGTGATGAAGGCGTGAAAATTCATGCAAAGGGGTGGCTTTGGGTTTCTTGTTTCATGCGTGGTAACCTAGGTGGGAAGTAAGAAGAAGGGCACGACCCTGATTTGAAAAAGCTAGATCGAACGGCTTCGTCAAGGTTTAAAGTAAAAAGAAAATTGAAATTAATTTATATAAAATTCGTATAAACTTTAAAACATCGTATCTTTGTCATACGAGGTCCATTTTTGACAAAATGAATTGCGTTGGAACCGTATTGACGAGCACTACGCAATGGATCTGGTTTGGAGTCGATTGGAGCCAGCGATAATTTTGGGTAAAATTAAATGTTCGTTTAATTTCATTCGAAATAAAACACTACAACTGTTATCGGAAACTCAAGGTGAGAACTTCTCACTCAATCGAATTTGTTTCGATTTAAATTTTAAATAGTTAAATTTAAAATTGGTTGATTGTGTGCTTGAATGATAATTGCTATCTGTTGTATTGAAATAAACCCTATACGCCGCATATTAAGCGGAGGTTATTATATTAAACACATATACCGCAATATTCCACTGTGAAGTGGAATTGGTATTATATATGTATTTGGAGTTGATTTCCCGCATTATATAGCAGATGAGACCCTATACGCCACATACTAGCGAATATTATTTTATAAATTCCATATACCGCGATATTCCACCTCGAAGTGGAATTGGTATTGTGCTAACATCTGTGGATGTAGGGGAACAGGTTGGAGGGATCCAACTAGATTCCTCAAACATTTGAATTTATTCCAATGTTGTGTGTTGATTATTTATAATCTCCGTGTGATTATATTTGTGAATTGGAATTGTTTAAGGCTATAATTTAGCCGAATATATTTTTGGTATCGTTGGATACTAGAAATAAATAAAATTTTATTTTCGAAATTCAAGTTAAAAATTTATCGAAAAATTTATTTTTGAGAATTGGATAAATTTAAAAGGATTATTGAAAAGATAAAGTTATTTTTGAACCATATTGAATTAAATTTCAAATTTTGGAAAAAAGGGCTTAGTAAAGGGATTTTTAATAATATTATTTATAAGTTGAAGAATTTATTTAAAAATTTGGATTTTTAAATAGATTTGAAGAGATAAAGAAATTTATTTTAAAAAGGAAATAATTTGGAAATTTGTTGAAAAATTGGTTTGGTGTTTTGAACTAAATTTGAAAATCAATTTAAAATTAATTGATTTTTAATTTACCATAAATAGCAAAAAAAATTATACGTAGAAATTTATCTGATTTAAATTAATCAGATGATTAAATTGATCCTATCTATGGATGTTTGGATTACATTGGATGTTGAATTGTTTGATATCTCAAATATGTGATGCTTTGTGATATATCCTGATTTGTGTTGTGATCTGTAATTTGTTTATTTGTGATATATATATATATATATGATCTGTGAATAAAAGATAAGCGTTATAGTTTATACCGCTTATCAAATATATTGTTATATTTGATCTGTGATGGTTGAATGTTGTTGCACTATTATGTTAAACCCCTGGACTACACCATACACACACAAATGTGGATTTCACGTGGAAATCGATTAAGTCACGGATTTTTGACAATTCTAAAGATTGAATTTTTGAATCCAAATTAGTTTTGAAATTGGAATTGAAAGTTTTTTTGAAAATGAGTTTCAAAAATAAGAGTTATTTTAAATAACTTAATAAAATTGAAATTTGAATAATTTGATTTAAAATTTGAATTCAATATCTTGAAAATTGAATTCAATAATTTGGGAATTATGGTCAAAAAAATTTACAAGTGTAAAAGGTGTTTATATGGGGTTTTAACCATTTAAAATATGGTTTTGGAACTTAAATTTATATTCAAGTTTTGTACTTGGACGGCTTTAACCTGTGTAATTGTAACCAGTTTTCCCAAAACGAAAACTATCTGTTTTCAAATAATAATAGCTTTCATAAAGTGAAAAGATTTCCAATTTGTATCGAAACATTTCAAGTTGAAATGAAATTGTGAATAGTTTGGAAAAACTATGAATTGACCTTTGTGAAGATGATTAAGCTTTATTTTGAAATCAAAGAAGATTTTAAAAGGTGTATCTTTTATATTATAAAAGACTTGAATTTTGAATAGTTTTGAAAGCTATAAGTTAAATCTTGATTTAAAGATTTAATTAGTTAATCCAATTGAAATGGAAATTGATTTGGGGAATCTGTGAATGAATCTTTGTGAAATTGGGTAAACTTTGTGAAGTAAATTTTTTTGTTTAAAGATTTAAAATGGTAATTTGTTTATACCATCTAAAGGAAAGGATTTGGGTAATAAGTTGTGACTTAATTGAAATCCCTATATCCGTATGTTTTAAATATTGTGCTCACTATTCGGATTAGCCGGGAGAGGACCTTTGTGTCATATAACCCATTCCGAATAAGTGATATGACGACATGGATAACATTTGAAGACCGGTGGTGAAGACCGGTGGTGAAGACCGGGTATTTGTGAAAATGATAGGATGACCTATCGGTTGTCTCTGCACCATTAGCTACGGTATAGAGATTTCCTTTGTGATGGGAAGTTCGATCGGGATTGTGAATACCCGGATTGCAAGGGCTTCTTCGGAAGTGCCTTCGGTTCTGTTCGAACCCAAAAAAGACTTGTATGGTTACATGTCTGACATTACATTTTGAGATATAAAGATGATTTCTTTCAAATACATTTCTGTTTGGAGGTGGAGAATTTATTCTCTTAGCTTAACACCCTTCTCTGAGACGTACGAGCTCAGAGGTTATGTAGTTGAAAGTTATCAGTGATATACTCTCAATTTGGTAGTGTGGCATGCTGAGTGCTGCTGTGTGTTGCTGATCATTTGTTGATCAAAGCATGGCTTTGTGAAAAAGCGTAGCTTTATGGACGATACCTCATCGGACCTCACAAACCGAAAATGGTCGAAACAGGAATGGTGCGGCAAGGTTATGAGGGTCGCTCCATTTAGGGTATGTCATTTCCTTTTGGAAAAGGGTGGTATTAGGTATGGAGCCCTGGTATTTAACCTATGTGGTTACTCCAATCCCATTTACTGTGTGATTGTTGTTTTGTTGAGGCGCCTTGGATAAAGGTCCCAAAGGACCGGGGGGTGGCATATTCGTGTAGTAGTTACCTGGTATAAGAGGTAACCCGGTCTTGTGTTGGTGGAGAGCTAGTTAGTTCTCGGGACGTCCCGCCCGAGGCGTACCCATGTGGCAGTAGGAAGTTCCTTAGCCTGACCATTTGTTGGAAATCCAAAGAAACAATACGAACCCTGTACGGTTTTTGTTGTAGAACCTGCCATTTAAAATGGCAGCTATAGCATGCATAATATAATGGTACCTATGCTGGCTAAGATTAATATTATACTTTCGAAATGTTTTCTGCACTATGCACTAGTAATAATATCAAAAATGATTTGTTTTGCGTAGTAAGCATGTTTGACTATCATAAGGTGAAATCTCCTCCAATTCTGCGTTTGCATTGTGTGTGTGGCGGGAGGCCTTATGGTAGTTTCATTTTCCAAAAAGCATTGCGGATGTCTTTTACTTCCTTTTTTGTTGTTTTAAAGATAAATAACTGTTTTAGTTCTCACACCAGTCCCATGACTGACCTGGAGTTTATTGTTCCCTTCCTAAACTCTCGGTGCCCATAATTTTCCACACGGGCAGCCTAGAGTCAGGTTATCAAGTCATTCTGGATTTCAGGAGGCTTTGGAGCTTAAGTGGCAAGCTAGATGGCGAGACGTAGCATTTGTATATGATATTATCTTTTCCGCTGTGTATTCAGTTGTGAGGACAAGTTTATATAATTGTCCAGTTGTGTTGTATATTGTTGTTGTAAACTCTGAAGATGATGTAATATATAAACTGATATAGTTCTTTGATTTAAAGATTATTCATTTATCTATTATATGTTGTTCCACTGCGATATGTGAGTTTCTGATATTGTTCATGTTGTTTCTTCTTTCTGTCTTCTTCTACCTCTTCTTTTTAACAATAACAATTCGGTTTTCCGGCATTCGATTGCTCGGCAGTTGATATAGTGGACGTATTAATGTCGATTTTCGGAAGTCGAAAATCTCGAAGCGTTAAAATACTTGACTATAGATAAAATACATAGATAAATATAGGGAACAATATATATATAATTTTACTATAATTTTATATTTAAATCTAAGTATAAATATATTATAATTAAAAGATAGTTTAAAACAAACGAAGTTTAAAAACAAGAATATTTAAGGCTAAAACATCTTTTTGAAAATCATTTGAAAAGATAATTTTTAAGGCTAAAACATTTTGAAAAGAAATTTTGAAAATCATTCCGAAGTTGTTTTGAAAATATTTTGAAGTAGTTTTGCAAGCTTCTTCCTGCAGAATATCTCATCGTGTCAGGACTCGAGAACTTGTACAAAACCAGGATGCTCGTGGGTTTGTAAGCCACTTGTCGTAGGTTTGTAAGCTACTTGTCGTGGGTTTGTAAGCCACTAAAAAGGTAGAAATGGGTTCCATCCCAAAAGAAAAATGGAGTGAAGATTTCACTGCTATTGTGAAGTTTTAACATAATTCTAGACTCAATACTTATCTTGAAATCTTGAACTCTTGATAATCTTGATACTCATGAGTCTTCAATCTTGATATCTTGAATCTCTATACTGTATAGTCTTCATTCTTGGTACCTGCATGGTTAAATCCTGCATATACATATATATCTAAACTATAATGTTAGTATTTATATTTTATAATCTTATTCTAAGGTTATTGTCATCAAAACCATCATCTCAAGGACTAACAATCTCCCCCTTTTTGATGATGACAACCTTTGTTTATAAAATATTACTTCTATCCTATTGACTCCCATAAATCTAATAACTCCCCCTTAATCTATGCCTAACTACCTTATTTTATATTTCTCCCCCTTTGTCATCAACAAAAACAAACTAACTCCAAACTATATATCTCTTAGTCTAATATCCTATACGATGATAGTGTTATCGTCAATACTTACTTGTAAACCTAAAACTTAGTCCTAAATTACAAACTCTCCTAACTAAGAATCTATATAATAATAATTTTAATAGAACATATATAAGAACATACATTATTTATTAATTATATATTTGTTTATATTTACATTTTCGTAGAGATCGTAAAACAAACAACAAATATAAAAGAAAGAGAAGAAACTAATGTGTGTCTTTGAACATAGGAGATCTATGAACCGAACAATTTGGATAGTGGAAACAGAAATTTCCACATTGTTTGACAAGATTTCCATCTTTGTCAAAGCACACTTCGCCAACGCAAACGACTTTGTCGTTGTCTTCTACATGCTCTTCTTCCATTGGTTCTTCTTCTTCTTCTTCTTCACTTTCCTCTTGTTCATGATCTCTTGAAAAGTCCTCGTCAATCAAGATTGGGTTAGCATGATTATCCATAAGAAATTTTTGCAAATTCCTAAGGATTTTGCCTTGTCTCTCTTGTTCTTTGGCCATTCGAAGTTGCATCACTTGGATTTCAGTCATTAACTGAAGGGTATCCTTCAGAGACTCCTCCATTTTCGTTACACGAGCGAGCGTTGATTGTTGAAACGGGCCAGAAGTAGGCGATGGGAACGAAAAAGTTGATTTTATGTTTGATTTGAAAGAGGAGGCCATTGATAAAATGATTTCAGAAGATAGAACAGAAAGAGAACATAGAGAAGGATGAAAATTTCGAAATAGGAGAAATTTATAACCACTTATTTGAATTTTGGTGGGAAAAAATTTAAAATTCAAAAAACGTTATATGTCGACATGGGTATAGGGGGTATGTCGACATGGTTCTTGAATTTTTGCCTATTTAATTTTGAATTAATTTTTAATTATACTTGTTATTTATATTTTATATTTCAATTATAGAACAAATACCTAATTCTTTTCTTAATTTAGTAAATGTAGATTCATTTAAGGGTTTTGTTAAGATATCAACAATTTAATTTTCAGAATTAATATAGTCGAGAGTAATTACTTCTCTACTTATATTATCTCTGAGAAAATGGTGTCTGATATCAATATGTTTAGTTCGAGCATGTTGAGTAGTATTTTTGGATAAATTTATTGCACTAGTATTATCACAATAGATTGGTGATTTTGAAATATTTAAACCAAAATCTTTTAAAGTTTGTTGCATATATATTACTTGAGAACAAGCCAAAGCAGCAGAAATATACTCTGCTTCAGTTGTTGATAGAGAAACTGTGTTTTGCTTTTTACTAAACCAGGAAATCAAAGAATGCCCTAAAAAATGACAAGTTCCACTTGTACTTTTTCGGTTTGATTTACAACCAGCATAATTAGCATCACAGTAAGATATTAAATCAAACGAATCATTTTTAGGATAAAATAAGCCATAATCAAAGGTGTGTTTAACATATCTTATAATACGTTTTACAGCTTTTAAGTGAGTTTCTTTAGGTTGGGATTGATACCTTGCACAGAGACAAACACTATGCATGATATCAGGTCTACTCGCAGTGATATAGAGTAGTGATCGAATCATTCCTTTATATAATTTTTGATCTACATCTTTCGAGAGATCTTCTTTACTAAGGTACTCATTGGTTGCCATGGAAGTGGGTTTTCCACTCGTAGTAGTCAAACCAAATTTACTAACTAGGTCTTTAGCATATTTTTCCTGACTAATAAAGATACCATTATCTAATTGTTTTATTTGTAATCCTAAAAAGAAGTTTAATTCACCCATATGACTCATCTCAAACTCTTTTGTCATTATTTCAGAAAATTATTTATTCATTTCAAAATTAGTTGATCCAAAAATGATATCATCTACGCAGACTTGTACTAGTTGAATATCATTTTTATTTCTTTTAATAAAAAGAGTATTATCTACTTTACCTATTTCAAAATTTGATTGTAACAAGTAAGGTCTTAGTCTATAATACCAGGCTCTAGGAGCTTGCTTTAGACCATATAGAGCTTTCTTAAGTTTGTAAACATAATTTGGAAATTTATCATTTTCAAAAAGTGGTGGTTGTTTAACAAATACTTCTTCTTTTACAAAACCATTTAAAATGCACTTTTAACATCCATTTGAAATAATTTGAAATTATTATGATTTGCAAAAGCAAGTAGAATCCTAATGTCTTCTAATCTTGCTACGGGGGCAACGGTTTCATTAAAATCTATTCATTCTTCTTGACAATAACCTTGAGCGACTAACCGGGCTTTATTTCTAACAACCTCTCCTTGTTCATTCATTTTATTTTTATAAACCCATTTTGTTCCAATTATTATTTTATTTTCAGGTCTAGGAACAAGTTCCCAAACATCATTTCTAGTGAATTGATTTAATTCTTCTTGCATAGCCAAAATCCATGAATCATTAGTTGATGCATCTTCTAGATTTTTAGGTTCAATAGTTGATATAAAAGATACATTACTCATTTGACTTAATTGGTTTCTAGTTTTAACAACGAATTGCATATCTCCAAGTATATTTTCTATAAGGTGATCTTTTAAAAGTTTAATCCTTTTATTAGGATGATTTAATTCATTATTAGTTTCAGATGACTCTTGATTTTGAGTGATTAAATCCTCTTCATCATTTATTTCTTCAAAATTTTTGAAATTTTCATCAAATGAAACATGCATTGTTTCTTCGATGGTATTAGTTCTTAAATTATATACTCTGTATGCTTTACTTCTATTAGAATATCTGATAAAGATACCTTTGTCGGATTTAGGATCAAATTTATCTAAGTTATCTTTTGTATTTAAAATAAAACATTTACTTCCAAAATTCTAAAATAAGATACCTTAGGTTTCTTTGAGTAAATAAGTTCATAAGATGTCTTATCAGTTAAAGGTCTAATTAAAATTCTATTTAAAATATAACAGGCGGTAACAACTGCTTCTGCCCAAAAATACTTTGGTAAATTACTATCAGAAAGCATAGTTCTCGCACACTCTTGAATCGTCCTATTTTTACGTTCTACTACTCCGTTTTGTTGTGGAGTTCTTGGAAATGAAAAATTGTGAATCATTCCCTTTTTATTGCAGAATTCTTCAAACTTTTCATTTTCAAATTCACCACCGTGGTCATTAAGGATGGTTATAATTTTTTGAGATAATTGATTTTGAACCCTTTTTGAAAAATTCTTAAAATATTCAAAAGTACCACTTTTATGTTTCAAAAATATTGTCCATGTAAATCTAGAATAATCATCTACAATTACAAAAACATATTTACTATGATTTAATGACTGAATTTGAGATGCACCAAATAAATCAAGATGAAGTAATTCAAGAGGTTTTGAAGTTGAAATCAAATCTTTTAATTTAAAAGAACTTTTCTAAGTTTTCCTAGTTGACACGCATCACATATACTGTCTACTTTAAAATTCATTTTAGGGAGGCCACTTACTAGATCATGTTTTGACAGTCTAGATAAGTGTTTGAAATTCAAATGCCCAAATCTCTTATGCCAAGTCCAAGGGTCACTTGCATTTGCCAAAAGACACAGGTTATCATTTGAAATTTTCATACTCAGAATATAAATATTCTTTTTCCTTATTCCCTCAAATATTATGGTTGAATTATTGTCTTCAATGCGACACTTATCTTTTTCAAATTTAATTTTATATCCTTTATCGCATAGTTGACTTATACTTAGCATATTGTGTTTCAGATTCTTAACTAGCAAAACATTAGTAATAATAGGAGTTTCAGAGTTACCGACTTTGCCAATGCCGATCACATAACCTTTTGAATTGTATCCAAATTTAACCAGTCCTCCGTCTTTGTATATTATATCATTCAGCATATCTGGATTCCTAGTCATGTGTCTAGAACATCCACTATCGAGTATCCATTTGTCCTTTTTGATCTCCACAGTTTGTTTTTTCTGGATTGATTCCTCAACTCCCATAAAGCATGATTCCTGTACATCAAACAATCTTAGTAGACAACTTGTATTTGAATATTGATTATATGCAGACTCAAGAGACAATGATGATCTGAATATTTATAAACATGCATTAACAAATTTCTTAAACATAGCCATTAAAAAAGAACTTTTTCAAAAAATCAGATTATGAAACTTTTGAAAACCTTGCCCTGATACCAAATGTGAGGAATGAGGATTACGGATCTTAAGGCTAGGAATAACACTAGAGGGAGGTGAATAGTGTTTATAAGAAATTACTAAATCTTTTTGAGTTATTGTTGATTTGTACACAAATGTATGCAATATTCAGGCACAGATATAATCACAGAAACTAACACAGATGCAGAAATAAAGTAAATGCAGTAAAGGAAAGAACACACCAGATTTTATACTAGTTCGGAGTTACCCTACATCCAGTCCCGCACAACTAAGTAGGGATTTCCTTTCAAAAGCAATTCAACAATTACAACTCTCGGCTTCAAGGCTACGAGGTACACCCTCCAGAATCACAATCCTCTGGGTAGAGATACTTGATTTCCGAGGCAACAAGTTCACCCAATTGATTTCCAAGGCTACAATCACACCTTTTCTCGCTTGATTTATTTCCAAGGCTACAATCAGACCTTTTCTTGCTAGATAGATTACAAAGAAGCCTATAACTCTGAATAGCACTTGGATCTTGTTGAGATAGTCATAGAGAATCAAACCAGAGATTATCTATTTAGATTCAATGTTGATTTTGGCAGAGTGATGATAGGATTTTGAATAAGAAAATGTGGAAGAAGAAGAAGAGAAGTGAAAAACCAGAAAATATGATATAAAATTCGTTGAAACTAACCCCTATTTATAGAAGAACAACAGTCATGTCCATTCGTGAAAGGTTATGGCAAATAGACACTTCTTTTGAAATTCAAATTTTGAAACTAACTAACACTATGTTGACATGAGGTACTAGGGCATGTCGACATCCCAAAGAAAATTTTGATGTTTTGTTTTTCTTTCAAAATAACCTTTATCTTATATTAAAACTATTTTATACTTATAAATATACTTGACTATAGATAAAATACATAGATAAATATAGAGAACAATATATATAATTTTACTATAATTTTATATTTAAATCTAAGTATAAATATATTATAATTAAAAGATAGTTTAAAACAAACGAAGTTTAAAAACAAGAATATTTAAGGCTAAAACATCTTTTTGAAAATCATTTGAAAAGATAATTTTTAAGGCTAAAACATCTTTTTGAAAATCATTTGAAAAGATAATTTTTAAGGCTAAAACATTTTGAAAAGCAATTTTGAAAATCATTCCGAAGTTGTTTTGAAAAAAAATTTGAAGTAGTTTTGCAAGCTTCGTCCTGCAGAATATCTCATCATGTTAGGACTCGAGAACTTGTACAAAACCAGGATGTTCGTGGGTTTGTAAGCCACTTGTCGTAGGTTTGTAAGCTACTTGTCGTGGGTTTGTAAGCCACTTGTCGTAGGTTTGTAAGCTACTTGTCGTGGGTTTGTAAGCCACTAAAAAGGTAGAAATGAGTTCCATCCCAAAAGAAAAATGGAGTGAAGATTTCAGTGCTATTGTGAAGTTTTAACATAATTCTAGACTCAATACTTATCTTGAAATCTTGAACTCTTGATAATCTTGATACTCATGAGTCTTCAATCTTGATATCTTGAATCTCTATACTGTACAGTCTTCATTCTTGGTACCTACATGGTTAAATCCTGCATATACATATATATCTAAACTATAATGTTAGTATTTATATTTTATAATCTTATTCTAAGGTTGTTGTCATCAAAACCATCATCTCAAGGACTAACAAGAGAAACAAAGACAAGAAGCCTAGAAGACAGAAAGGAAAAAATACTAAGTGTATGGATCACTAGTGACCCATACACGATGGATTGCAAGCGACCCATATATAACTTTAATAAGATGCAACCTAGCATATGGGAGTAATGGAAAGATCAGTTAGTCATTAGCTTGCATACGATCCAAGTTTATGGGTCGTTAGCGACCTATAGACCATAGGTCGCTAGCGACCCATGGTTTTGGCTCGGATCACGAGCTAAACCCCCTAGGTCATCCCCTACCAAACTGCAAGTAGTTGATGAAGTGGCCGGGCCTAGAAGCTCTTCGATCCCTATAAATACCATCCTACCTGCAACATAAGCAGGATCTTGTTCAGACTGGTTGCTGAAGCTCTGCTAGAAACATTCTTCACTCTGTACCTCCCTCACAACAATCTGCAAAGGGATTCACTGTGATTCTCCAGTGGATTCCAACTCTGAACATTCAATCTATCTAAGGATAATCAAAAGCGTTGTAATCAAACACTATATGTAGCAGCAATTAGTCATAATAAAACTATAAAGTGGATGTAGGCTTCAGTAACTGTAACGACCCGCCTTTTTGTACAGTTTAAGTCGATGATCAAACACACACATCAACTCAAACCATTCAAAATGGAGGATTGTTAATTTGGGGTAAATAAGAAAAGAAAAGAAAAGAAAAAAAGGAAATGAAACAACACAGAATCTCACAGCGGAAGGCTAAAGTATGATAATAAAATAACAGTTCATGAAGCTGTTAATTAAATGAATACATTTGAAATGAATACATTTGATTATTATTATACAACATTTATCATAGTTACATACACAGCAAATATCATACAACAATGCAGTGGAATGGAATGAATATAATAGTAGTAGATAATATACCAAATCTTCGTCTCCGTCCTCCAAGGAAATGATCTTCAACCTAAACTGAAATGCTCAGGCTGACCCGAGCGTAATGAAAAGACAAAACACTCGAGTCAGGACTAAAATATCCTTATGAAAGTTAAATCAATCGTAATAAATATGAGTGTAAACGGCGTCAGAGATGTTTACGGGGTTTGACATCTCCTATCCAGTGTCAACGTGCGTGCAATAACTCAAGAGATGTTACGGGATTTTCCATCTCTCAAGGATCCGTTAAACTATCTATATATACAATAAGATACGCTATATAGATAATGTCTAAAGTAAAGTAAAGGTATCAAAATAGTGTTAAGTCAACGCCCATTCGCCGCTTAACACATTTATATTCCCAAGAGCATATACAAGACCGTAGTTTCCCCAAAACCGGAAGTCACCAGAGGGCAATCCATATACTCAAGGTACAAACCATAACGTAGTGGTCGCGAATAGGATAATCAGTATGACAAGGTACATGAGGCGATACCAACTAGGATACTAGTAGTTGCGTGATCCGGACTGATGTTGAGCATAGCCAGCAGCTACCCCAACACCGCGAAACAACACTCCCAAATCAAGGGGTGCACCCAAATCGAATCACAAATGTAATAGATATGGTATCGAAGAAGTGTGTCCGCTAGAGGTGGCGAACCTCAATGGCCCGGCGCGGCTCCTGTTTTAGTCATGTCAGGGGTCATCCAATATCGTTCTCTTTCTTCAGTCAACGCGTTCACCAGACCATCCACTTCATTCTGGATCAACACTCCGCGTATAATAGTTATTAAAGTGGTTTTCGGTATCGACAGAGAGTATGTCCATATCCGATCCCGGTCTCTTCAATAACTACGTATTATTACACCGATGGCTCTTTTACATTTTAACTCGATTCATAATTGATATCAAAATATCATATTCGCTTCAAAAATCAAATCCATTTCAAATATCATCATATCTATTCAAAATGTAAGATTCCGTTTCAAAAATCATTTTTCGCCTCAATATCTCATTTCAATTTCAAAATCATTTCGAATTTCAATTTAGGTTGCAACTTCATTTAACCCAATTCGTATTTAAATTCGAGATTTAAATATAAACAATTCACCTTATTGACCAGCTTGAAAATTTTAGAAAATAGTTTTAAGTAATTTAAAAGTAGTTTAAATAATTAAAATAGTTAATAGTTTAATAGAAAATATTTAAATAGTTTAATCGAAAATAATTTGAATATAAAAATGGTTTATATAGTAAAACATTTTGAAAATCAAATTAATTTCAATATTTAAAGAATATAGATTTTAAATCAATTATACTAAAATATTCATTTAAACAAATTCCAAAGTCAAACCGGTCAACTTCCCAATTTCCTACCCAAATCAATTTCAATGTCCATTTCGATTTAATTGATTCAATTCCGATTTCAGCTCGAATAAATTTTGATTCCATATAAATTTCGAATTCAATAAACCAAATTCCGTTCACTTTCAATTTCCAATTTCAAATTAATTTCCAATTCCAAATGAATTTAAATTTCAATTCCAAATTAATTTAAATTCCAATTTCAATTCCAAATCCAATTTCAAAATATCGATTTAAACATTGAATCAAATTTTCTTTTAATAACAAATTTTTGAATCCAAGTTTCAATTCTAACTTCAATCCTGAAATATCATTTCATATAACTTTTCTTAGAAATATTCAAAGTTCGAATAAAAGTTAAATCTTTAAACAAATCAATTTTCGACATTCAATCATATTCAATTTTCAAATTTCAAAGTCTCAACTTAATTATTTAACAAAATTCCTTTAACCAAAATTCATTTCAACATTCCAAACTCAATTTTTCGATGAATTCAATTTCTATAAATCGATTTTTATTTATAACTTTTATATCAAAACATTTAAATAAATTTCAAACGACGATTTCAAAAATTATTAATTTAGTCAAATTCAGTGTCCGTATATAATTTTCTATCCTATGGCCAAGTGATTATTTATTTCAATTAAATGTCAGGGATGAACATATGTCACTTAAATTAAATCACAGTGTCATGTGTATGCATAACAGTATATATATAAACAAATAAACATCCAAACATTCAAACATCAACCAATGACATCCATCACAATACATCATCCAATAGTCAATACAATTCATGGCAGTTTCATAGTTATCAATGTCAGGTGATTCAATCGCAATTCAATTTTAATTTCAATTTAACTGGCAATTTAATTTTCAACGGTTAATTCAAATGACAATCTATTTGACAATTAAATTTTATAAAACAACGACAAATAAAATCATAACACTTCATAATGTCAAATTTAACTAGCATAAAGATATTTAGTACGTTGTGAGCGTTATAAAACACTCACCTTGATTTTACGATTTAAATCAAATCGAACGACGTTCGATTTACTCAAAATTTTCTCTAGCTCCAAATGATTCCGATCCAGTTGCATAGCGTAGTGCTCGTCAATACGAGTCCAACGGAAGAAACGTTGTCCAAAACGGACCTCGCATGCAAAAGTTATAGCCAAAATACGAACGTCATTAGCGGGATAATTAAATAAATAATTAACTTCACTAATTATCAATCAAATCCTACCCTATCTTCTCCAATTCGAATTGCCTGTAGCCAAGAAAAACATGCCGTGCAAACCCATGTCCCACCGTGCATTTCAAACCGTGATACGGAGCTCCGGTTGACGAAATTCGAATCCGTCTTCAGCGACGAACTCTCCTTCACGATCTCCACCTCCCCGTACCATCAACATCAAGCTCGGCCACCACGTGGAAGTCGCGACCTGGAGACCCCCTGTACGAACGCGAGCAGGTCGCGCGTCCCAAACCATAGCCGCACGCCACCAAAACATGCTCCGAGATGCTATCTTCGACGACGAGTTCAAATCAAAGCTCCGTTTCGCGAATCGATCGCTAGATCCCTCGATTTCCCAAACCCTAGATCGCCACTATGAACGGCCTCGACCCCAAACCTTGCCGCACCCAGCAAAGAGCATATCAAATTGAAGCACTCGATGAAGTAGGAATTTTAAAACTGGTTTCGTGATTTTTAGTCGAGTAGAAATGGAGTTATGATTTTTCAAAGTTTCACCATTCATTTTATTTTTTTTTCTTCTTTCCTTTCTGCCATTTGCGTGTGGAACAAAGGAGAGGGAGACGTGAATGGAAAGCTACAGGGACAATGAAGAGTTTACAGCTGAAAAGAAGGGTTGACCAGTCAAAATATAAATTTTAAATTAAACCGATTTAAACGAATTTCTATGCGTTTTTGGCTTGCCCCGGACGAACGGTAAATCCGTTTGACTTGAAATTTGAAATCTTACAATAATATCACATTACGGATCCGATGAAACCGGTTTCGTCGAAATCCGAGACCGTTTTAAAAATGACTATTTTAACTCGTTAAATTAATATTAAAACAATTTCGATGCGTTTCGAGCTGCCACGGTCAAACGACAACTCCGATTGCTACGAAAATTGAAATCCGATAATAATAAATTATTACGGATCCAATGGAACTTGTTTCGTTCAATTCTGAGACTGTTCAAAAATTAGCTATTTTACAATCGATAATTAAATATTAAAATATTCAATTTTCCCAGTTCAACTTAAAATTCAATTTTAAAAGTTCTATAACATTTCTATAACTCCAATATGATAAGATAAAATTTTACAAATCATTTTCAATCATATTCAACTCGATTTTCAATTATTTCTGAAATTTAACTTATTAAATCATTGATTTAATTGCCTAATTAAATCCAATATTCGAAAAATATATTATTCGACTGTTTAATTCCAATATAAAATTCCCAATTTTAAATTATTAACTTTTAAATCAAATTTCAATTGTTCACAAATCCTATTTTTAAATTTCACAGTAATTAACAATCTTTTACAATTTAGTTTTCCATTATAAATCCAATATAAAAGATTATATTAGATTCAGCGTTCAATTATATTATAATTCAAATTCAAGTTATTTAATTCCAAATGAATTCTTTTGTTTCGATTTACACTCTCATTATTGAATCAACTATTTACTTATACATTATTATCAATAGTTTATAATTCATTTACTTTCATTTTCTCCAGCTATCATCTTATTTAAATTCACAGTAATATTAAATTACATTCATTTACGTTGATTTCCATATTATAACTTCAATATTAAATCTACCATTTTATTTATTTCATTATTTACAATCAAATTCAATTCAATTTAATTACTTGTTACATTCAAATTTAAATCCTTACTTACGTTCAATTACAAGTTAACATCCGTATTTAATTTACAAATAAGTTATTTCAGAATTCAGTTTTGTATTTTAACTTGTAATTTACATTTAACAACACAAAATTTTATTTCCTTCGGATTTTTATCCAAAATTTTCATTTTAATTCGTATTTTTAAAGTGTTAAAAATACGGGTCGTTACATTCTCCCCCACTTAAAACTTTTCGTCCTCGAAAAGGAATGAGAAGGGGAAACTATCATTTAGATATAATTCACTCAAAATATTCTACTTATTTGCAAAATTTAGTTATAGGATTTTTAAAATCTCAAAATTTTCTAACTCCCGGATTTTTGAAAAATTTCGGCAGCACCTCCTTTGCGCGGCTAGGACCGAAAAATTTCACAGTGGTAATAATTGCATGATATACATCTCATTACAAGAATGAGGCATCCCAAAACATGGGGAACACAATAATATACCACAACATAAACCGTAATCCGAGAACGTACCTTTTATTTAGCGTTTATTAGCATTTTAACTTACATTTTGCATTAAGCGCAGAAGCGAGCTCCACAAGCGAAGCGCAACCCCTTTGCTACCTACTAAAATTCTCAATTACCAAGTTAGAACCATGCATATAAAGATAGATTGATATACTTAGCATAAACAACATACATATAACATGTTTTAGCTTCAAAACTGAAATTCCAATTCCAGGGCAGCAAACGAATCTCAGATTTTGGTCATCTAAACGATAAAATTTGGAAGTGGAATCTAAACAAAAGTTGTTGCATTCATTTCAGGCTTTCCGGAATGTCCAAAATCATCGAATTCGGACCCTCCGTTCAAAAGTTACGGCCGTTTTACTAAAAGGATACGCCTCAGCCTGGGCAATGAATTGCGCAGGTCAGCGACGTTCCCTCACGTTTTTGACCCTCTAAATGACAGAAAAACACAAGACATTTAAAACAAAAGTTTTAGCTTAAGTTCTAAGCTTTCCAGAAAGGGCAAGATCATCAAAATCCGATACACCAGTAAAAAGTTATGGCAAGAATACTAAGGTGCTTCAGATTTCTACTTCGCACAGGCCAGCGACTAATATTGGTGTTTTAAGCCTAGTGGATGAAGGTATTTATCAAAACATTCTAAACAAAACATGTAGCACAGTTTCCAGGCTTTCTGAAAAGTCTAAGATCGTCTAATTTCGTTCAACCATTTAAAAGTTATGGCTATTTTCATTTCAGCTCTCTTTGAGTATTTTGGATTTTTCAAATTTTGCTTTTATTATTTCAAAGTACAAACCATCAATCTTCAATTTTTCTAAAGAAACAATCACAAACACAAAGTCGTTTATTTTCTTATATATCCATGAAATAAGTTTACATTCGATTTGTTTCCAATTTATTCAAGTTTGTTTCATTCATAATTTAAATTCAAGTCAATTTGCTTCAATTTAATTTGAATTCAATTATATTTAATTTCACTTTGCTTCAAATTTGAATTTAATTGTTAAATTTTTTTTTCCTTTTATTCAATTCCATTTACACTAATGAATTCTATTTAATCAATTACCATCCATCTAACAACCAATGCATATCAAATATTAACATCCATCCATAATCTACACTAAATCAATTATACATTTCCAAGTCAAAATTTTAATTTCATACACTTCCAAGTTTATTGACATTTAGTTTTATTCAAATTTAATTAGTTTCCATTTACTAATTTTATATTTAATTAATTTTAAATTTAATTCATTTTACAACTTAAATTTCCTTTATATTTACAACTATCAATAGATCTTCACATTTTTATTATTTGCAATCATACTTGTATATTATTCATTTACTTATCCTTATTAGCATTTTAAACTTTTTAAGTATTTGGTAAGTTATAGCTATGCAAATAGAATGTAGTTAAACAATATACAACTTCTTTTCATTCAATTTGAGTGTTATACCTATTAAATAAATTTCCAATCTATTATTTTCCAAATTAAGGGTTACTCCTACAATTTTAATAATTTTTTTTTTTTTTTGAACACTTAAATTCAATTTCACCTTTTTCAATTCATAAGTTTCTAACAATTCAAGATTTACTTTAGTTTAATAATTAAAATCATTCCTTATTAGAGAACTTAAGAATTTCAACACCGGATTCGATTAAACCCCCTTTTTTTTTAAATATATATATATATATATATACTAATATCTTTATATCTCAAATCATACTTTTAGAAAAATTTTAATCAGCATTGAAATATATATATATATACTTATTTTCATTACATACTTTAGAAAATTTCAATTCAAGTTCTATTTAATCCAAAAGAGTACAGTTTCTAGTTTATTTCAATAGTTTAAAGTCATTAAATATTAAAGAACTTAAAAATTTCAACTCCGGTTTCATTTCAAATCAAGTTTGAAATAATATATACTTATATTAATATATATCAAGTCATACTATAGAGAATACAAAATAAAATTCAATTTTAATCAAAACAGGGTTTAGAAAAACTATTAAGTGATCTCCCCCACTTAGACTCTCGAAAATAAAGTCGATGATGCGTGCACTCATCACCGGAATCATTTTCTAGTGTCAAGAGGGGAGTATAACACTTACTTCATTTGAAAATCCTTTGAAAACAATTTCTAATCGAATATACTATCATATAATACTTATATTATACATTTCAAATTTTTGATAATAAATTTTCAAAACACCGGAATTTAAATTCTCCATCTTAATTTAAATTCATTTTTATTTTATTTTATTTACCATTTATATTCATTGTCAGTCATATTTACAAGTTTCATTCCTTAAAATCGTCTAATAGTCAATAGTTAGAAATATTGACTAATCAACAATAAACGATGATAATCTAATATTATCATCTCCTAACAACCAATACAATCAACATTTATAAATTTTCAAGATAAGTCTTTTATATATAGAATATAATCCAAAACAATATTATGTCAATCTGTCCTATTCGAGTGTTTAGAAATTCCTATCGATGCCTTGGCGTCCCAAGTACCAACCAGAATTCATAAATACTCAACGGAACAAATTAACACAATATAAAATCATTTTTATATCAAAATTACAAATACGCTCTCTCATATACACTCAACTCATTCATATAGTTTACCTCTATTTCAATGAGTTATTCCCCACAAGAGCCAAGGTAATCTAAACCAAAGCTCTGATACCAACTGTAACGACCCGCCTTTTTGTACAGTTTAAGTCGATGATCAAACACACACATCAACTCAAACCATTCAAAATGGAGGATTGTTAATTTGGGGTAAATAAGAAAAGAAAAGAAAAGAAAAAAAGGAAATGAAACAACACAGAATCTCACAGCGGAAGGCTAAAGTATGATAATAAAATAACAGTTCATGAAGCTGTTAATTAAATGAATACATTTGAAATGAATACATTTGATTATTATTATACAACATTTATCATAGTTACATACACAGCAAATATCATACAACAATGCAGTGGAATGGAATGAATATAATAGTAGTAGATAATATACCAAATCTTCGTCTCCGTCCTCCAAGGAAATGATCTTCAACCTAAACTGAAATGCTCAGGCTGACCCGAGCGTAATGAAAAGACAAAACACTCGAGTCAGGACTAAAATATCCTTATGAAAGTTAAATCAATCGTAATAAATATGAGTGTAAACGGCGTCAGAGATGTTTACGGGGTTTGACATCTCCTATCCAGTGTCAACGTGCGTGCAATAACTCAAGAGATGTTACGGGATTTTCCATCTCTCAAGGATCCGTTAAACTATCTATATATACAATAAGATACGCTATATAGATAATGTCTAAAGTAAAGTAAAGGTATCAAAATAGTGTTAAGTCAACGCCCATTCGCCGCTTAACACATTTATATTCCCAAGAGCATATACAAGACCGTAGTTTCCCCAAAACCGGAAGTCACCAGAGGGCAATCCATATACTCAAGGTACAAACCATAACGTAGTGGTCGCGAATAGGATAATCAGTATGACAAGGTACATGAGGCGATACCAACTAGGATACTAGTAGTTGCGTGATCCGGACTGATGTTGAGCATAGCCAGCAGCTACCCCAACACCGCGAAACAACACTCCCAAATCAAGGGGTGCACCCAAATCGAATCACAAATGTAATAGATATGGTATCGAAGAAGTGTGTCCGCTAGAGGTGGCGAACCTCAATGGCCCGGCGCGGCTCCTGTTTTAGTCATGTCAGGGGTCATCCAATATCGTTCTCTTTCTTCAGTCAACGCGTTCACCAGACCATCCACTTCATTCTGGATCAACACTCCGCGTATAATAGTTATTAAAGTGGTTTTCGGTATCGACAGAGAGTATGTCCATATCCGATCCCGGTCTCTTCAATAACTACGTATTATTACACCGATGGCTCTTTTACATTTTAACTCGATTCATAATTGATATCAAAATATCATATTCGCTTCAAAAATCAAATCCATTTCAAATATCATCATATCTATTCAAAATGTAAGATTCCGTTTCAAAAATCATTTTTCGCCTCAATATCTCATTTCAATTTCAAAATCATTTCGAATTTCAATTTAGGTTGCAACTTCATTTAACCCAATTCGTATTTAAATTCGAGATTTAAATATAAACAATTCACCTTATTGACCAGCTTGAAAATTTTAGAAAATAGTTTTAAGTAATTTAAAAGTAGTTTAAATAATTAAAATAGTTAATAGTTTAATAGAAAATATTTAAATAGTTTAATCGAAAATAATTTGAATATAAAAATGGTTTATATAGTAAAACATTTTGAAAATCAAATTAATTTCAATATTTAAAGAATATAGATTTTAAATCAATTATACTAAAATATTCATTTAAACAAATTCCAAAGTCAAACCGGTCAACTTCCCAATTTCCTACCCAAATCAATTTCAATGTCCATTTCGATTTAATTGATTCAATTCCGATTTCAGCTCGAATAAATTTTGATTCCATATAAATTTCGAATTCAATAAACCAAATTCCGTTCACTTTCAATTTCCAATTTCAAATTAATTTCCAATTCCAAATGAATTTAAATTTCAATTCCAAATTAATTTAAATTCCAATTTCAATTCCAAATCCAATTTCAAAATATCGATTTAAACATTGAATCAAATTTTCTTTTAATAACAAATTTTTGAATCCAAGTTTCAATTCTAACTTCAATCCTGAAATATCATTTCATATAACTTTTCTTAGAAATATTCAAAGTTCGAATAAAAGTTAAATCTTTAAACAAATCAATTTTCGACATTCAATCATATTCAATTTTCAAATTTCAAAGTCTCAACTTAATTATTTAACAAAATTCCTTTAACCAAAATTCATTTCAACATTCCAAACTCAATTTTTCGATGAATTCAATTTCTATAAATCGATTTTTATTTATAACTTTTATATCAAAACATTTAAATAAATTTCAAACGACGATTTCAAAAATTATTAATTTAGTCAAATTCAGTGTCCGTATATAATTTTCTATCCTATGGCCAAGTGATTATTTATTTCAATTAAATGTCAGGGATGAACATATGTCACTTAAATTAAATCACAGTGTCATGTGTATGCATAACAGTATATATATAAACAAATAAACATCCAAACATTCAAACATCAACCAATGACATCCATCACAATACATCATCCAATAGTCAATACAATTCATGGCAGTTTCATAGTTATCAATGTCAGGTGATTCAATCGCAATTCAATTTTAATTTCAATTTAACTGGCAATTTAATTTTCAACGGTTAATTCAAATGACAATCTATTTGACAATTAAATTTTATAAAACAACGACAAATAAAATCATAACACTTCATAATGTCAAATTTAACTAGCATAAAGATATTTAGTACGTTGTGAGCGTTATAAAACACTCACCTTGATTTTACGATTTAAATCAAATCGAACGACGTTCGATTTACTCAAAATTTTCTCTAGCTCCAAATGATTCCGATCCAGTTGCATAGCGTAGTGCTCGTCAATACGAGTCCAACGGAAGAAACGTTGTCCAAAACGGACCTCGCATGCAAAAGTTATAGCCAAAATACGAACGTCATTAGCGGGATAATTAAATAAATAATTAACTTCACTAATTATCAATCAAATCCTACCCTATCTTCTCCAATTCGAATTGCCTGTAGCCAAGAAAAACATGCCGTGCAAACCCATGTCCCACCGTGCATTTCAAACCGTGATACGGAGCTCCGGTTGACGAAATTCGAATCCGTCTTCAGCGACGAACTCTCCTTCACGATCTCCACCTCCCCGTACCATCAACATCAAGCTCGGCCACCACGTGGAAGTCGCGACCTGGAGACCCCCTGTACGAACGCGAGCAGGTCGCGCGTCCCAAACCATAGCCGCACGCCACCAAAACATGCTCCGAGATGCTATCTTCGACGACGAGTTCAAATCAAAGCTCCGTTTCGCGAATCGATCGCTAGATCCCTCGATTTCCCAAACCCTAGATCGCCACTATGAACGGCCTCGACCCCAAACCTTGCCGCACCCAGCAAAGAGCATATCAAATTGAAGCACTCGATGAAGTAGGAATTTTAAAACTGGTTTCGTGATTTTTAGTCGAGTAGAAATGGAGTTATGATTTTTCAAAGTTTCACCATTCATTTTATTTTTTTTTCTTCTTTCCTTTCTGCCATTTGCGTGTGGAACAAAGGAGAGGGAGACGTGAATGGAAAGCTACAGGGACAATGAAGAGTTTACAGCTGAAAAGAAGGGTTGACCAGTCAAAATATAAATTTTAAATTAAACCGATTTAAACGAATTTCTATGCGTTTTTGGCTTGCCCCGGACGAACGGTAAATCCGTTTGACTTGAAATTTGAAATCTTACAATAATATCACATTACGGATCCGATGAAACCGGTTTCGTCGAAATCCGAGACCGTTTTAAAAATGACTATTTTAACTCGTTAAATTAATATTAAAACAATTTCGATGCGTTTCGAGCTGCCACGGTCAAACGACAACTCCGATTGCTACGAAAATTGAAATCCGATAATAATAAATTATTACGGATCCAATGGAACTTGTTTCGTTCAATTCTGAGACTGTTCAAAAATTAGCTATTTTACAATCGATAATTAAATATTAAAATATTCAATTTTCCCAGTTCAACTTAAAATTCAATTTTAAAAGTTCTATAACATTTCTATAACTCCAATATGATAAGATAAAATTTTACAAATCATTTTCAATCATATTCAACTCGATTTTCAATTATTTCTGAAATTTAACTTATTAAATCATTGATTTAATTGCCTAATTAAATCCAATATTCGAAAAATATATTATTCGACTGTTTAATTCCAATATAAAATTCCCAATTTTAAATTATTAACTTTTAAATCAAATTTCAATTGTTCACAAATCCTATTTTTAAATTTCACAGTAATTAACAATCTTTTACAATTTAGTTTTCCATTATAAATCCAATATAAAAGATTATATTAGATTCAGCGTTCAATTATATTATAATTCAAATTCAAGTTATTTAATTCCAAATGAATTCTTTTGTTTCGATTTACACTCTCATTATTGAATCAACTATTTACTTATACATTATTATCAATAGTTTATAATTCATTTACTTTCATTTTCTCCAGCTATCATCTTATTTAAATTCACAGTAATATTAAATTACATTCATTTACGTTGATTTCCATATTATAACTTCAATATTAAATCTACCATTTTATTTATTTCATTATTTACAATCAAATTCAATTCAATTTAATTACTTGTTACATTCAAATTTAAATCCTTACTTACGTTCAATTACAAGTTAACATCCGTATTTAATTTACAAATAAGTTATTTCAGAATTCAGTTTTGTATTTTAACTTGTAATTTACATTTAACAACACAAAATTTTATTTCCTTCGGATTTTTATCCAAAATTTTCATTTTAATTCGTATTTTTAAAGTGTTAAAAATACGGGTCGTTACAGTAACAGCTGAACCACTATAAAAATTCTCTATCTTCTTTCTTTTGCTGTTCCTTTTCTATATCTGTGATATGTGATATTGCTCTGTCAGAATAGGGCTGGTACTTTCAAACTCAAACAAGGGTGTTGATCCATATTTTGAGTTACATTTTGGTGCTTTCTCTAAGAATCCCAGCTCAGGATCCAAATCTAGTTATCTACTTTGGATCCCATAGGTCCAGCAGTTAGACCCTCAATCATTGTTTGAAGGATCTGCTATTTGGAATCAATGCCCCTGGAAGAAGAAGAACTACCTCTAGAAGATCCATAGGGGCAGTAGTAGCTGGAGAAGATGTTAATCCTCAATAACCTAAAGTAAATAGTGCTAACTTAGGAAATCAGGCGCCAGCATCCTCCAGTCAGCACGAAGTTGTCACCATGGATGAGTTGAATAAAATGGTTGATGAGATCAACCAAAAAAATGGAAAGTAGCCAAAAGGCTCTAATGGATAAGCTTACCACTCTCCTAACCCTACAGTCAAACCCGGCTCCAAGAACTATGCCTGAACCCACGGCTGCTATAGAATAAGAGAATTCCTTCGTTTCTGGTCTACATAGAAGAAACGGAAAACAACCACAAAAAAGGGGGACAACAGGACTTACCATGGATGGAAATGCAAGTACTCCATTCGCTACTAGACAACCTATTCTAAATTTGAGTCAAGGGGCAAAGAACCCCATAGAAGACATTGCTATGGATCTTTCCGACTCAGAGGACGGAGAGCAAGAAGACAAATTGGAAGAAAATGCCAATACATTTGATAATGCAAGGAATACCCAAACTGCTCCAGTTTGATCAACCGCTAACCAACGGGACACTGCAGGAGTGGCTCTCCTGAAGATAGGAGAGCCTAGGTCTCAGCCCACTTACCAAGATGGTTTGCAAAGCCAAACACTTGGCGCAGTGACTAACTGCCGCCCTCAGAACTACCGAACATCAGAGGTATACATAGCGGATATGGTTAAACGATTAATGGAGGAGAGTAAAAATAAAATAGATAATGAATGAGGATCTACGCCAAGTCGGACTCCCTTCACCAATGAAATCATAAATGAGAAATATCCAGAAAAATTCACAATGTCAACTATTCCATTCTATGATGGGACATCAGTTCAGAATCCATACTGCATAGCAAAAAGACATCATGTCCCTATCCAGATTGTTCCAAGAGCGTAACAAATCATTGAAATCTTATATGAACAGGTTTAACACCACAGTAACGGAAGTAAGCAACTCCAAGGAGGACATGGTTTTTATGGCACTGGTCTATGCAATCCACTCGGAAACTGAATTTGGAAAGTCCGCGGAAATTCTTCTTTGAAAGATCGAAGATGAGTGGATTTGGATGAAGCAACCTACAACTAGGAAAGATTTCAATCGTAAAGCAAGTCAATACCTAAGGTTGGAGGAAGCGCAAGAATTGGAAAGGAGTCTACTAGTGTGCAAACGATGAATGTCAGGCAAAGCAATGTAGCAATGAATCAAAATGCGCATACTTCTCGGACTGCTGAAGGAATGTTGGGAAAGATGTAAAATTCAAAGAGAAAAAGTCAAAACTCCAAAAAGAAGAATGGTAATGGCAGCAATAATAAGCTCAAAGGGTTTAGGCCCAAAGGCTACACTCCCCTAAACAATACACCGGAAAACATTTTCCTCGCATCTCAAAGGACCGAGGAATACAAAAAGGCCCCCAGAAAAGAAGCAACTGAGTAGAAAAAGTGCTCAGGGAAATTCTGCCCCTTCCATGAGACATACGACCACAATACGAACGAATGCTACCACCTAAAGAATCTCATTGAGGAGCTGATCCAGAATAACAAACTCCAGTAGTACATAAGACAGCCATAAACCTTGATCAATCTGCATCTCCTCAACATCCTAAAGGCCGAAGGAATCAAGCTGGAACTAGTGACGAAGGGTCGAAACGAACCAACCAGAGGCTTATTATTGGAACAATATCTGGGGGACCATATCCCGTGCAAAGAAGTTGGAGAGAAATGGAGCGATATGCGAGTTCGTTGAAGCACGCACCGAGCTGTAGAAGAAGAAATTCCAGCCAAGATGAAAAAGGTCTTGAATGTCGATATTGTGTTCCGAAATCGAGACACGGAGGGGATCGAAGCTCCAACTCTTGATCCAATGGTGGTGATGGTAGGAATTGGACATGCTGTAGTTTGGCGGGTGTTGGCTGATAGTGGTAGCTCTGTTAACATACTCTTCAAACATACTTTTGATCAAATGAAGACTGGCATGAAAAGCATATCCGCATGCCAAATAAAGATTCAGGGGTTTACCGGTGAACCCTAACAACCAGTTGGAACAATTGACCTGCCTATGGAGCTTGGAGAGGGTGAGCAAAGGGTCACCCTCATTTAGACTTTTGTGACCGTAGATGAAATGTCAGCATACAATGCCTTCTTAGGATGGCCTGCATTAGCCGACTTTAGAATAACATTGGCCCAATAGTGATTCATAATGAAGTTCCCTATAGAGCACGGAGTCAGAATTATGAAAGGAGACCAAAGTGCCGCCCGGGAATGCTACATCGCCAAATTGCATGAGTCAAGAAGAAAGGAAAAAGAAAAGGATGTGGGGAAAACCCTCCACATCCGTGAACCCTCCGAATAGTAACTATAGAGCAACCCATGGCTTGGGGACCATAGTCAATTTGATAAGGCTTTGGACCCTAGAATGTAGAGCTCAGGGGAGGATTGGGAAGCACCGACAGAATTGACAGTGTCTGTCCCAATCTGTATGGATGACCCAACACAGGTCCTAAAAATTGGATCACAACTTGGAAACAGGATGCGGCCAGAACTAACTAAATTCCTCTGCACCAATTTGGACATATTTGCTTGGACACACTCCGATATTTATGGGGTAGCACCTGAAATTTCTTGCTACATGCTTAATATTGACCCAAATTCACATCGGTAAAACAAAAAAGGCACACCTTGGGCCTTGAACGGTCCAAGGCATTGAGAGAGGAGGTTGATAAATTGATGGCTAGCGGCTTCATCCGACATGCAGCTTACCCTGAATGGGTATCGAACCCAGTCTTAGTTAAGAAATCTAATGGAAAATGGCAAACTTGTATCGACTTCTCGGATCTAAATAAGTTTTTCCTGAAAGATAGCTTCACACTCCCCAGAATCGATCAGGTCGTGGATGGAACTGCGGGGCACGAATTATTGTCATTTATGGATGCATACTCGGGCTATAACCAGATCCTGATGCATGATCCAAATCAAGAAAACACCAGCTTCATTACTGATTTGGGACTGTACTGCTATAGAGTAATGTCATCCGGTTTAAAAACCACCAGGGCAACATACCGAAGGCTAGTAAATACTACACTCAAACGTTAAATCAGAAAGACTATGGAAGTTTATGTGGACGACATGTTGGTCAAATCTCGTGTAGTTGCATTCCATCTAGAAAATCTCATCGAAATGTTCGAAACACTCCAGAAGTTTGGAATGAAGCTCAACCCACTCAAATGTCACTTCGGAGTAGCCACTAGGTAATTCTTGTGGTTCATAGTAAGTGCCTGAGGCATCGAAGCAAATCCGAAACAAATAATGGCGCTATGAGAAGTCCAAGCCCCGAGAAATAAGAAGGAACTTCAAAGCTTGAATGGAAAAGTCACAGCATTGAGTCGATTTATCTCAAGAGCTACAGCTAAGTGCATATAGTTCTTCAATGCACTGAAGAAGGGAAAGGAAAACTTCGAATGGAGTGAAGCTTATTAAACAGCTTTCGAAGAATTACTACGATACATGGAAGCTCCCCCAATATTATCAAAGCCGGTGGATGGAGAAGACCTATTCATTTATTTAGCAGTCTCCCTGCATCAATTGAGCGCCGCTCTGGTGCGGGAAGAAGCGAGAATCCAATGACCCGTGCATTACATTAGCAAGCAATTCACCAGAGTTGAGAAGAATTACCTAAAACTAGAAAAGCTAGTGTATTCCCTCTTGATCACGTCCCGAAAGTTACGACCATCAGACCAGCCCTTGAAGCAAGTGTTATACTGGCCAGAAACCTTCGGATGACTACTCAAGTGGAATATAGAGTTGAGTCAATATGATATCACATACCACCCAGGGAAAGCCATCAATGGGCAAGCGTTGGCTGACTTCATTGCCAAATTTTACTCTATGGGATGACGAGGAGGAAGTCCAGTCGAAAAAAACATGCAATGGATGCTCTTTGTCGATGGCGCATCCAACAACTTCTATTCTAGAGCATGAGTAGTGCTTGAAACTCCCGCGGGGAAGGCCATTAGCTACGCTTTGCGCTTGGAATTCCCTGCCACAAACAACGAAGCAGAATTTGAAACACTGATCGCTGGACTGAAAGTTGCGAAGGAGCTCAAAATAAAAGCTTTTCACATATAGAACGACTCACAACTGGTCGTCTATTAAGTAAAAGGGGAGTATCAGGCGCGTGGTAAGAATCTCGTCCCATACTTGTCCAAAGTACATGAACTGCTAAGTGACGTCAAGCACTACACCATAACTCACATCCCACTGGAGCAAAACAATAAGGCAGATTATTTGGCTAAACTGGCAAGTTCAGGAGAAGCTCATTCATGGGGACTTGTCTTAGTTGAAACTCTAACCAACCCAAGCATAGATGAAAGGATGTTGATTGGATTCTCGAAATCACCACGAACTAGATACATGGATGACACTGATAAAGAACTACTACTCCTAGGAACCCTTCCCACTGATCGAAATCAATAGATGAAGCTCCTCTGAAAGGCGCCATGGTTCATCATACTGGATGGAATACTCTATTGAAGGGGGTTCTCAACCCCCTCCTTAGGTGTGTGACCGATGACGAAGCACGATAGTTCCTAAAGGAGGTACATGAAGGTGAATGCGGAGACCACACTAGGGGGGTAGACCCTTGGGAAGGAAGTCCTTCGATACAGGTACTTATGGCCAACCATAAATCGTGACGCCGTAGGTCACGCTAGAAGATGTGATCGCTGCTAAAGATTCAACAAAATTAAGAGAACTCCTTCAACGGTGGTAACACAGATGGTTAACACATGGTCATTTGCAATATGAGGGATTGACCTGATTGGCGTTCTGCCAATAGCAAAAGAAGGAGCCAAATATGCTATAGTTGTCGTAGATTATTTCACAAAATGGGTCGAAGTGGAACCACTAGCCACCATAACCACAAAGAAAGTTATTAACTTTGTTACTAAAAACATCATTTGCAGGTTTGGTGTACCGTAAAAAATCATCACCGATAATGGAACCCAATTCGAAAGTGCCGAGTTCAAAGACTCTTCAAGCGCTTTCGAATTGAAAAGAGCTTTTCCACAATGGCTCATCCACAAGCAAACATGCAGGTGGAAGCGATAAACAAGATCAACATGTCCACCATCAAAAAGTGACTGGCAAAAGCCAAATGAAACCGGGTTGATGAACTTCCACTCGCACTATGGGCCTACAGAACTACTCACAAGGCGGCAATCAGACACACTCCATTCACTCTGGCATATGGTTCAGAAGCATTGATTCCTATTGAACTAGAAATCCCCTCACACTGAAGGTAGATTTTCAATAAAAAACAAAACGAGCAGCTCCAACTCGAGTCGCTAGATATGGTTGATGAACAAAGAGAAGAAGAGCTGAGAAATGCCGCCCACCAAAAAAGGGTCACATGGTACTTCAACTCCAAAGTTCTCAGTCAAACCTTCGAAGTAGGAGATCTTATGCTCAAGCGAGTTTACCCCTTTCCGGGGGCCTTCGGACCAAACTGGGAGGGACCATATGTCTTTAATCAAAAGCTAAGAGATGGGGCTTTCAAGCTAAAAACTGTCGATATAACCTAAGTTCCCAAGGCATTAAATAGCGAATCGCTTCACCGTTACTTTGTCTGAATGCTACCTTATGTATTTTTTATTTTCTAGCAAATAAGCCATCCCGAGATATAGGGGGCATTTTACATAGGCAAAAACTACCTTGGTTTCCTTAATAAAGTTTGCTTCTTGAACCAACAAAGTTGTATTCATAATAATTACCCATCGGGTCGACAGAAGAAAATCGACTCAAACCGTTAGATCGATGGAACCCGGTCTTTGCCTTCTAAAAATCGGTATTGCTCCGGCAACATTGAGAGCGCTAAAATTAACACTCCTCACATTGCCCAAAGATAGGGAACACCGAGGAGAGCCAAAAGCCACGACCTCATAAGCCACACACTAAAATAATAACTTCTTACATTGCCCGAAGATAGGCAACACTGAGGAAAATCAAAAGCCGCGCAGCTCATAAGCCGCGCACTAAAATAACAACTCTTCACGTTGCCTGATGATAAGCAACAATGAGGAAAATCAAAAGCCGCGCACCTCATAAGCTGCACACTAAAATAATAACTCCTCACGTTGCCTAAAGATAGGCAACACAGAGGAAAATCAAAAGTCGTGCACCTTATATGCCATGCACTAAAATAATAACTCCTCAAGTTGCCCGAAGATAGACAACACTAAGGAAAATCAAAACCCACGCACCTCATAAGCCACGTACTAAAATAATAACTCCTCACGTTGTCCAAAGATAGGCAACACTGAGGAAAATCAAAAGCCATGTACCTCATAAGCCGTGCAATAAAATAATAACCCTCACGTTGCCCAAAGATAGGCAACACGGAGGAAAAAGAAAAGTCGTGCACACCATAAATCGTGCATTAAATTCTGAAACACTAACTCCTCACGCTGCCCGAAGATAGGCAAATCCGAGAAGCAGGAAAAATCACACACTGATTCATAAAGCATAAGCCTGAAGATAGGCAGCATTGGGAACACTAAAACACACGCTTCTCACGTGGCCTGAAGATAGGCAACGCCGAGGAGCACCAAAAACCGCGCATCTTATACTAGCGCCAACTGCTCCTATAATTGGGAATAGTGAGCACAGCTCCAACAAAATTGGAATGCTACAAACCAAATGAAAAGTCTCAACTACAGACACTTAATGATTAAAACTGCCCTCAATTAACCCATGCAATGTGCACCTCTCAAATACGCATATATTGCATACTTGTTGGAATATCACAAAAACTGGGATTATGTGCTAAAGTTGTAAAACTTTTGAAAAAAGGAGAATCAAGCTATAACTTAACCAAATTTCCAATTTAGTATGAAAATTATCTAAACCTTAAGTTACCAATTATCTGAAAATTGTTTGAAGTGAACCACCCTGTGAACTAGGGGCATACGCCAGTACTTGGATAAAAACACGTGAAAACAATAAATTCACAAGCTCTGTCAACACGTGAAAACAATAAATTCAAAAGCTCTGTCAACACATGAAAACAATAAGTTCACAAGATCTTTCAACACATGATAACAATAAGTTCACAAGATCTTTCAACATATGAAAACAATAAGTTCACAAGTTCTGTCACTCCAAACAAAGAATTTTTAAACAAAAAATTCTTAAATAATTTTGTTAATTCTTAAGTTCTGTTACTTCAAACGAAGAATACAGTCAAAATTTCAATATATTGCTTATAATTTTCTTTACACAGGGTCAAAATGTGAGGGGCGTACCCACACAACATTGGCCAATAAAAAGAAAATACAGATTGCACAGCGAAATGCTAGGTGTAGACTCTGCACTTGTACAAAATGACTCGAAAAGAACAAAAATCAAATCAGTCTTCACAGAGGCCTCTCAATGCTTCTTTCCACTGCTCCCCTTTCTGCCTTTTGTTGGCAGCTTCTGCCTCATCTCAAGAGTGCTATCACTACCGGAAATGTCAATGAACAATTCAGTGGCAATGTCCTCCTCTTCCTTTGCAGCATTCTCAGAAGAGCCTCTACTCCCTTTGCATTTTCTTGATTTTCGAGAGCTCTTTGAGGCCTTGATCGCCTCCGCCTTTTCCTTCTTGACAGTTAGCAGATCGTGTTGAGTCTTCTGTTGTTGCTCCATCTGAGTTTCCTGCTCCTTGACCTTTGCTGCCATTATGTTGCCTTTCAGAGACACAAAAGGGTCATCCAGGCCATGAAGCACGGCTATCTTTTCGGCTCCCAACCTCCGTTGCAAGCCAGACGCGGACGTAGAAACTGGAAAAGGAACGAAACCAACCACAGAAGATGTGGAGATGGTGGCTAGTCCGGGCATCGAAGAAGCTGGCATGTCAACGGGAAAGTTAGATGGACCTATAAGATCAAAAATTACAACATTAAATTCTTCCTGCTCTTGCGGCATAAGTTGGAAGCTCTCGAATTTGGAGGAAGTAAGGACATCACCTGCATTGGAGGAACGGTCGAGAATAGCAACCTCAAACTCACCACCTTTGCCTTCTTTCGATGGCTCCACCACCCGAGGAAGAATCTCAAGCTCTAAACTTATTGGAAGGTCATGGAGCTGCTCTGATGATTCGTCCACATCAGAAATAAAGGGCTTGGTGAGCACTTCGATGGCAGCCGTCAAGGCAGCATCGGTGGCTCTGTTTTTCTCTTAGCTCGCAAAATTTCCCAGCCCTCAAGTAGTGCTTTCTTTGACTCTTCATTCAGGTAAGTGTCCTCCAACTCCTGCTTAGTGTAGACATTGCCGCTATCAGAAAAGCGGGACAAGAATTCTTTTCATACCAAAGCAAGAGTGTGCAGGAACTTCGGCCCAGGTAGTTAAGACTTCCCTGGTGCAACAGGAGTTAACATAAAAGTTCAAAATGGTCACGTCTAGCTTCTCCAATTTTCTTTCGAAGGCATTTTGGAGCTCTTAGCTTTCTCAATTTCAGCGGTAGACTTATCGGCATTGAGCTATGCGACCTGAGCCTGTAACTTGGCAATGGTCTTGGCTTGGTTAGAGATAGTTTTGTTGTGCCCCTCAATGATGAGGTCGTGATCGGTAATAGTTTTTTGTTGAGCCTCAATCGTTGCGCTGCAGACATTCACTCCTTGTTTTAGTTTTTCCTCCTCTTCATATGCCTTTTTTTATCACGTCTCTATAGATGACTCTATTCGGGCATGCACCTCTTTCACCTCTTTTAGCAGGTCGGTGTTTCTCTTGCTCTCTTGTAGCACTGCCGCTTTCTCTTCCTCTAACTACTTAATATTAGTGTCAAGATTGGCCAATGCCCTTTCAAAGTCGTCCTTCTTTGATTTGACAGAGAGGATATCCTGATAGTTATTACGATTTATATCCACCAGTTGTTTACAGAGTTTCTCCCATCCTTCGGCATGTTCTAAGTTGCTCTGGATAACCTGGTGGTGCGACGTATATGAATCTTTACGAACTGGGCATAGAACGCGGTCGAACTTAACCCCCTTCAGGAACCAACCAGGAAGCGCTGCCTCAAGTTTAGGAGGACCCAAAGGAAGGACATTGGCATGTCTCTGGTGGGGGCGAGAAGCACCGGGGACAGAAGTAACAATAGCAAATGACGAAATACGAGCCGAAGGCGGAAGCGGGGTAGAAGTAATGGGAATTTCGTGGTCCATAAAAGAATGTGTTTGAGCAAACTCTAAAGAATGAGGACGATGTTCAAAATTTGACCTTTTTAATGGCTCTTCTCTTTCCTCAAAAGTCCTTCTTTTCTAATACCCACCTTTAAATGACCGGCCTTTGTCTCTTTCATCTTGACAACGAGCTTTAGCTTCTTATTCTTTTCTCCTTCTATATTCTTTCTCTATTTCTCAGGGGTGGTGATGGTCTAATGTATGCTTGGAATACCGCTGCGAGTCAACAAGCTCTTCGAAGTCATCGTAGAAACCTCGTCCTTTCGTCATATCTGGCATAAAACATACATAAAAGGTTTTATAAGCATAGAATAAAACACCATGAAAATAAAGGAATGAAAGGAAGTGAGTGCAATCCTAGTGAGACGTATAGTGTGTTTCTAAGGTAGGCTTAAAACACAATCGCGAAACGGAACGATCGGTCATCGTAGGTGGAACTGGACTATCTCCGGCCATCGTAGGCGGAACCGGCTAACTTTTAGCATGATATCACTCAAGCGGGGTGGCGCCGTATAAAATTTAAAATCTTCTTTCATGAGCTCATCAAAGTCGACATAAACGTCGCTGAAATCCACGAACTCCGCTCCGACGTCTTTACTTGGAGAGTCTTGATGCCTTTCGGACTCTGGAGCTTTGTCCTTATCACTTATATCAGGGAGAGGCGAGCTCGAAAGAACGGGGCTCATGCCCAAAGTTTTGCCACACAATTCAGAGCCCTCATCAGCAGATCCTACGTAAAGGTCATCACTTGTAGTAGACTCGTTGCTACTACTCTCAAACTCCCTTTCTTCCTTTCCTGAGTCCGATGCGGCCTTGCCTTCTCTTTGTTTGAGATCCTCTTCTCCCTCCTCTGGAATTGGAGACATTCTAACCAGGCCGCTTAATCCAGGCGTAGTAGCATCTCTTCCCTTGCGGGCCTCATCGGTTGATCCTCCGAATGGGCTCTTTCTCTCTCTCCTGAGTGGCACCTTCCTCGAAATCATGGGAAGAAGAAGTAGATCTTGTATGAACCCTGGATTGTTTAGGAGAGGGAATTTCAACCTGAATAGTAGATCTACTTGGAGCTAGTAACCCATACCGATGAAAGTTCTCATCGGTCGGTAACATTTTAACGCATCTCTCCTCAACATCATAACCTTTAGAGTTTGACTAACTTCATCGAGAGCCACATCTTTATTTGGCCTTGGAATAACTAGAAGAGACATATGACTGGTTAGAAACTCCATCGCAACGCACCTCAGCCCGATGAATGAAAAAAAAAGAAACTTACCCCCTGTTGTCCATTGACGGTTGAACCCCTCGGGGCATCTAACAAAGAAATATTACACCTTGAATTGCGATAAGTTGCTCTGCAAGCGTAGGATGACTTTTCGATTTCATTAGGCTTTGATTATGATTAAGGAGGGGTAGTCATCTCTCCTTTTGAACGACAGAAAGTACCACAACTACTCAAAACTTGGAGCGCGGTTAAACGTCCGCAGGAAAAGAACATGTAGGTAAGTAAAAATGGTGTAGCCATTATGATGAAGCTGAAATGGGGCAATACCCAAGTTTGAAAAAGTGTCGTACAGAAAGTCGTTAAAGAGAGGCATGACTCCATTCAAACACATGTATCGGTGTCAAGCAGTGTACCCCGAGGGAGGCATATGAGCGAACTTGTCCTCCCTGGCAGATGCACGTCCTCTTTTGGAATTCCGTGTTGCGCACAAATGTTATGGAGAACCTTAGCAGAAACCATCAAAAAAGCTCTCTTATGTAGATTAAGTAGATCTCTAAAGTAAGGAGGCGTTCAATCCACGATTGGCCCGGCCGGGACCAACTGGCCATACCAAGCTTGCAAAGTGGTAGAAGAAAGAGTGATGGATGACGACTTGGCTTCTGAGAGTGTCGGGCTTCCATCGCTTGACTTATGATGCATGGATGGCTTCTGAGAGTGTCGGGCTTCCATCGCTTGACTTATGATGCATGGATGGCTTCTTCACTCTAAATAACAGAACTCGCATCCAAAATAGTCAGGTAATTCTACCCTAAACTAATAGTTTCCCCAACTACACTTGAATTCCGAAGAGACGAAAATTCACGATTGGCGCATCGAATTTCAAGCGTGAACTGGGGCAAGTGCAGTGTGCTGTCTATATGGGATAAACTCGGTGTCCAAAACACTACAAATGCTATATCCCATGTAAATAGTTCACTCACAGCGGAAGCATAAAAGGACTTCTCGCATCACTTCATTTTTTGGTTTTTTGTAACGACCCAGAATTTTCGACCTCGAAAATTCTATATTGTTAAGGTTAAGAAGGAAAGAGGTAGAAGAAGAAACAGAAAACAAAACACAGAATCTCACATTCGCAGCGGATTAAATATAATATCAAATAATAGCAGTTATACAAAGGAAAGCTGTATCTGTTAATTTATATTCAATACATCAGAGTTACAACCAATATACTAAAGATAGACAGTTAAAATTAACTTATCCCAAATAAACAACAATAATACACAGCGGAATACTCCATACGTTCCTGCCATCAAGCTCGCCACCAGAGCGCCAGAACGTCCTAACCTGAAAATCTGTAATACTCGGTCTTACCCGAGCATTACAACAAAGTAACACCCGGGTCAGGCTGGAAACCAGCGTGAGTAAACCCATATAATTTGAAATACTAAGCTATATAACTTATACGAATTACCAGGGTAACTCGTACTTTCTACGAGTTCTTAACTTGTTAAAGTCAAACACATAGTATAAAATGATATCTAAGAAATGTTATTCAGTTTTAAATGGTCATGTTACAAAGTTTATTCCATTCCAGCCTGTTTGATTCCTCCTATCAAATTTATAAATATTTTGGATTATTAATCGAAGTGGTTTCGGGTAGTGCTGATACCCGACCCCGGTCTCTTCGAATTCAATGTCATCTTGATCCCAGTTGTTTAAGTGAATACAAATCAATTTTAAATATAGGTTCTCATATTCTCACAGCAAATCAATTATCGATAGATAATTCACAATATCATAGTTCAACCCATCATATCATATCACAATACATCACAACTCAATATTAAAGATATTCAGAAAAACCAAGATATTAAATTCAAGTTTATCATCTATAGGCGAGTTTAATAGTCAAAAAATTCTTAATAAATTTAATTTAATCACCTAATATAAATTAAATTAATTACCTTTTATCCTGCTTAATTAATCTTTAATTAATCATAAACCATTCCTCAAATTAATTACATTGATTAATTAACCTTGATTAATCACATGGATTAATTAACCCTAATTGACCATCGCTTAATTATCCTCCTTAATTTAATCATCCTTAATTAATTAACTTTAATTTACTATCCTTAATTAATTAATCTTTAATTACTATCCTTATTAATAAATCTTTAGTTATTATCCTTATTAATTAATCTTTAATTATTCAAACCTTTATATATTATAAGATGAACCATTTACCTTAATTACTTTCTTAATTATCATTAAAATTTAATAAACTTTAGAATTAATAATCATTAATATGAAAATTAACATAAGTCCTTAAGTTTAATTTCTGATAAAACATTTCATCCTCTTAATTACATTACTAATTAAGTTTAATTAAACTTAAGAATTATCTTAATTAATTTAAGTGAATATAAATTACATAACTTCAATTAATCAATCTTTTAAATAAACAATTATTATTATTTAAAAGAAATGGTTCTAGGAAAATGGTTTAAACTTGATTTTTGTTTTAATTTCAAAACTTGTTACATCTTATCATTAACCCGAGCCAAAAGAACAAAAACACGATCACATTCCGAGCAACACTCGCTCACACTAGACTTCGAGAAATTCACGCAAAGCCTACGAGACAAACCCGAGCTACTCATATTCTTTTCCGATGCCAACTCATAGCCATACCACAGATACACTAAGACACACGTGTACGTGCACACATCACCCACGGCACTCCGATCAACTACGCCGGCGCCTTCAGATCGCCAACGACCCACCTGAACACGTTGACCACCCAGATCTTCAATTAGAACTCGAAAACAAGATCGAGCTTGACTGAACCCAGATATGGAATGAACCATCACCCAAGATCCTTCCCGTGCTGCCACCTCCGGTCACCAGGAGCATCGATACTCCGACCATCTCTTCTCCGTAGGCCCACGTACCTATTTCCTTAGCTGCGATCAAGCCCGAAGCACCTACGACTCCGCAATCGCCCTAATTACAACATCGTCACCACCAGGTCCCTAAACCCTACAATCACTCCACCCCGCCACCACGTCGAGTGATAACCCCTCCGACTATTTTTCCCACTATCCTCGACCCACGAACTACCTCCCTCAAGAACCCCGACCTCCCCGAGCTTCTCATTCGCCAGAATTTGACGAAAACACAACTTCCGTTCATCTCATGATTCCTATCGAATTAAGAGCTTAAATATCCAGATTTTAGTTTTAAAAATCCTAGATTTTGATAACGAATCAGATTATATATTTAAAACAACAAATTATTAAAGTTGAGATTTTGATATATTTAAACTTCTACTGTTCTTCTTCCTTTCTATTAAAACTACCATCAGATTTCCACTCGAAATATTTTTAAATCAAATACCTTGTCATACAATCAAGTTTGATTTATACCTCTAGGTCTAACAAGAATCAGGAAGAGATATATTGAATTTTTGATCAGGTTTGAACCCTGTAAAACCTAAAATAGAGCTATGCATATATATATATATATATATACAAACATACACACCAAACCGATACATATTCATACACATGCAAGTATCAAATTTTATTTATCACAACATTATCACAAATAATATTCATAAGCATCAAGATGAAAACTGATTTGAGTTTTTAATAGAGATGTTTACTCATAGATAAAATGAACAGAGGAGCCTGGAAAAATGATTGTCTTTAAAGTGGAAATTTGATCTGCTTTGTACTTGAATTTTGAACTGAATTCTGTTTTAAAACTGAGTTGAAACTTGCCTTAGCTTGAAGTAGTTTGATTGTTGGTGAATTTCATCTCTCTAATTTTCATTTTGGTTTATAAGAAGAAGAAAGAAAGAATGAAGGAAGTATAAAGATTTTAAACTGAAATAGCCAGGTTCCCCAAAACAATGCCACTTGTTAACTACAAGGAATAAATAAGATACAAATGTTAATGCATGTTTTATATTATTTTACAAATGTCAAAACAATTTTTTATATTTTTTTCTTTTTATCTTTTCACTTTCTTTTTATTTATATGTATATAACTCAATTAAACAATATAAACTTATTTATTTATATTTTATGTTTAATACCTTTATATATATACAACATATATATATATATATATTTAAAGAAAGTATGATCCTTTATGAAATCCTATTTTAAACTTGAGCTACCATATTTAAACTTAATAAGTATTTATCTTTGGTGTATATAAATATAGAATTCTAACTTTAAATCTCCTTTGAAAATTTAATACATTGAATTCAAATCAATGCTCTCAATTTACAAAACATATATATACACTTATATACTTGTATATGAACACACTTAAATTTTTTAACATTATTAAGTTTGCACATCACTGTAACGACCCAGAATTTTTGTCAATTAAAATTCGTATATTTAATTGATTTTAAATATTAACAAGTAGAATTAATAAGTCGAATAATTTATTTTTCGAATAACTGGATTTAATTGGGTAATTAAATCGATAATTTAATAATTGAACTTACAGAAATAATTGAAAATTTGGATTAAATGTGATTGAAAAAGATTTATAAAGTTATATTAAATCATATTGGAGTTATAGTGATGTTATAGAACTTTTAAAATTGAATTTAAAGTTAAGTTGTGAAAATTGAATATTTTAATATTTAATCGACTAGTGAAATTAGCCATTTTTCGAACAGTCTCAAAATTGGACGAAACTTATTCCATTGGATCCGTAATAGTTTTTTATTATCGGATTTCAATTTTCATAGCAATCGGATTTGTCGTTTGACCGTGGCAGCTCCAAACGCACCGAAATTGTTTTAATATTAATTTGGCGAGTTAAAAATAGTCATTTTTCAAACGGTCTCGGATTTTGACGAAACCATTTTCATCGGATCCGTAATGTGAAATTATTGTATGGTTTCAAATTTCGTGTCAATCGGATGTACCGTTTGTCCGGGGCAAGCCAAAACGCATCGAAATCGGTTTAAATCGGTTTAATTTAAAATTGATCGTTTATTGCCGTAACTCGCATAGATGATCGAATTAGCTCCCGAAACCTATTCCATTGTGTTCGTAACGTGGGGTAAACCTTAGAAACGCCAGCCAGCACGCTTGATTTGGAGTTCGGAAAATTTTCGATGAATAGTGTTTTTGGCAATTTTCTATAAAAGCACCTCCATTTCACAATTTGCAAACAAAAACTAGGGTTTCTTCTTCCAGCCGCCACTTTTCTGTCAATGGCCAGAAACGCACGCCACTTCTCCCCTTAATCTCTTCAAATCCACTCACTTTCATCAAAAGTTGTCAACTACAATGTTGAAGAGCATTGAAAGAGCTTTAAATCCATACGGTTGTGATTAGGATTCGAGAGGAGAAACGAAGTCGAAATGGCCGCGTTCACATCAGGTTGCGCACGCAAATCGAGGGAGGAGGAGCAGCCAAGTGGGGCCGGCCTCTGGCTAATGGTGGCTCTCGAGCGAGGCTTCGCGACGGAAGTTGCTGATCGAGTTGGAGATGTTCGTATAAATCGCGGCAATTAGGGCATAGTTGGCGGCTTGGGTTCTTTGTGAACGTGAAAGAGAACGTGAGTTGGAAGAAAGGAGGGGGCGCCTCAGATCTGGTGGGGAGAAGATGTGCGGCCCAGATCTATAAGGGTTTGAAATTTAAAAATTAAATTGTAAATTTATTTATATAAAAATTCGTGTAACTTTAAAATGATGTAACTTCTTCATACGAGGTCTGTTTTGGACGAAACGAATTGCGTTGGGTTCGTTTTATCGAGCACTACGCAATGGAGCTTGATTGATGTCAATTGGAGTTAGTGAAAATTTTGAATGAAATTAAACGTCCGTTTAATTTTATCCGAAATAAAACGCTGCAACCGTTTTAAAAGCAAAGGTGAGAACTTCTCACTCAATCGAAATTGTTCGATGTAAATTTTAAATAGTTAGATTTAAAATTGCTTGATTGTATGTTTGAATGATGATTGTTATCTATTGATTGTTAAAATAGACATTATACGCCGTTAGTAAGTAGAGGTTATTTATTAAAAACATATACCGCGAATATTTCACCGTAAAGTGAAATTGGTATTATTTATGTACTTGGAGTTGATTTTCCCACATTATATAGTGGATGAGACACTATTGCGCCGTATAATAGCGGATAATATTTTATAAACCCCATATTACGTGATATTCCATACAGGAGCGGAATTGGTATTGTGCTAACATCTGTGGATGCAGGGAAACAAGTTGGAGGGATCCAACTGGATTCCTCAACTGTATTGATTTATTTACAGATATTGCTGTATATTCTGTTATCATATTGATATATGACGTTTGGATGTCGTGATTGATTTTTTGGTGCCGTTGCATCATTGGGCCTATTTTGAAGTTTTAAAAATGTTAAAGTAACGAGTTTTAATTTAAAGGGATTTTAAAGTGATTTTTGAAATAAATAGTTAATTAATTTATAAAATGGTTTAAATTTGGATTTTTGAATTATTATAAATGATTTATATAAAAGATTTGTAAAATTGATATCTATAAAATTAAAAATATTGGAATTATAAAACGAGTTTTTTATAAGTGTTAAAAGGAAGTATAAATGGATTTCATAAGTGAATGAAATTAATAGATTTATAATGTGAAGTTATAAAATGAATAGATGTTGTGAAATAAAAGATTTATAAGTAATTTACTTATAAATTAGATTTTGGCACTTAAATGGGATATAAATAAAATTTGCTAATAAAATGATTTTATAAGTTGAAATTGTTATAAAATATAATTGTGATTTATAAACGTTGTTTATAAATCCGAAATCACTTATTTTGATAAGTGAATTATAGAAGTTAATTAAAGGAATTATATCCATGATTTTGGACAGTAGATAATCCTTTAAATAAAATGTGTAGAAATGTTGAATTTGGATAACGAATTATATTCACGATTTTGGACAGTAAATGTATTATTAAATAAAATGGAGATGTTTTGGGAAAGTGATATTTTAAATAAAAATGAAAACGATTTAAAGATGTTTTAAAACGTGTTAAGTATCGAATACATAGATTTCAACATTCATTGTTGAAATAGACGTTTTCGAGAAATAAGGAAATGGTGGACTATAACACTGTTATTATAGTAAATGGTTTCCGAAAGGAAATGTTTATATAGTATTGGGATTTATATATCTATCTAAATTTCGAATCCCTATACTAGTGATTTTGAGTTGTCGTAATGATGTTTTACGTAACATTCGTTTTGACTCAAATAAAATTTATGAAAGAGAATGATTTCCTTAAAGAATGAAATATATACTTAATTATGATTTAAGTATATTGAATATTTTCAAGTGTTGAAAATAACTAGATTTGTGAATTACTTATTTTTAAATAAGTATGGAAATATTTTCCAATATGAAGTGAAATGTTTTGAGATGTTATCTGTGACGACCGCACATGACCCCTGCACCGAATCTAGAGAAAGTGCGCTATACAGTGTGCCAGGCGACCTTGGACGATTGTCAAGGTAAATTAAAACAACAGGATCTATCGTATTACTCACAGCGCATGGACAAAATACAATAGAACATATGTATAGTGAAGCTTTACAGAATAAAATGCCATCATATAAAACTCCATAATAGTTGAATACAAGCATCCAAATAGTCAATACATCAAGCCTCACTACATAACACTCAGAGATTATACAAACAGTGGAACATCCAGTACATATAAGAAGATAATATGCAACCCTCTAGCTCGTCTTCAATATCAACATCGTGAGAAGAGAACAGCACCTGTCACCTACTACCTAGTCTGCCCGTCCCAAAATGGACGAACAGCCCAAGGCAATAAGAATTAAAACATAAAGCCTTGAGTCAGACAACAGTCTTAGTGAGCAGTAAATTAACTAACAACATACCAAAGGGCATAAAGGAAAAAAAACAAGAATAGGAATACAACCCTCCCACTCCAACCTCTTTCTAAAGTGATAGCCCCCAGACACACACTAAGCAGAAGCAAACATAACAGAGCATACAATGCAAAGTAAAGAAATTATCACTCGAGTCAAGGGCGATGTTTTCCAAGCACAAACCCCCAAGGCCTAAACCAAGATCAGATAAGCACCCAGAAAACACTGCTCTTGAGACCGAATGATGATACAACCAAACATCCATGACTCTGGCTATCACTGTTATCATTGCTTCGATATCACCGTTAATTGAATGACCGGCACATTCTTTCAGCCGTCCGTCTAGGGCTAATGGAAACCCCGGTTCTAGACATAACTCCCGCACGTCGTCGCAGCCCGTGCCCAGGACTATCGAATCTGCCCAGAGTACTCGACCATCAACAGTTGGCCGTTGGGACTATTGAATCTGCCCAAACGTACTCTTTCTTAGAGCATGCTAGAACCTTCAACAACGATGCTATCCAAGCCTCCTAGTCATCCTCCTTGACGACTATTTCCATACTAGCTCAAGCGCCTCTCAAGCATCCATTACTCTTAACTCAAATCATATCACCGAGTTACCAACGTGCTTGGAATGATCCCGCCTGGATTAGACCAAGACTATCTCATATCATACTTTGCTTCATCACATCCTCGCAAAGCTTCATCTCAACATCACATCATCAAATCTATGCATAAGAGCTTCATCATCCCGCTACATATGCCACGAGCAGCTTTCCCAATTCAAGAGCCTTTCTCTTAGCTTTTGAATCACCTTCGGTCTAAATCAAACCATCAATCATCTAATTCATAGCAATCAATCAAGTCAAACATTAATCCAAACAATCAAGCATCCAAATATGATCTAAGTAGACAACTATCACAATAATGGCAATTTTGTAATTAAAGAGTTGAAAGTCTAACAAGCATGAAATCATGAGAAATATCTCTACAATCTTGATGAATGAACTTGCATAGTTTAACACTTAGTAAAATGGTTGTCAAATCATCATGAACAAATGGATCTACATGGATCTACACTTAGGATGAAGAAAATGCATGAAAATCACTATTTCAACACCAAATCGAGCCAACAATCTGATATACTACTTTGGATCCGTGTGAGAGATAATCACCACTCACCAAATCACCTAAACAATCTCAAATCAACACGCTTCAGATCTTGGATAGCGAAGTATCAAGCTTGATCTATCACGAATCCGTTTCAAACGAAGAAATCTCTCTAGAAAAGATGAAGATCTTCAATCTAAGCTCTTGAATCTTCAATTTGATCTTCAACTTGGATGGGTGGAAGCACTAGATTAGAGTGGAGAAAAGAAGTGAAGAAGTGTAGAAGTCGAGCTCTCAAAATGGCAGCACTTCGTCGCTTCGAAATCCGGATCCCAAAAAGTGAGAAAAACCCTTCCTATTTATAGCTGAAAATTCACTAAGTCGTAACTCGGCTATCTCCTAAGTCGTCTCCGACTTACGACCTAAGACACCTCCGACTTAACAAAGCCTTCAACCTAACAGACTACGACTTAGTGAACTTCGACATAAGACTTAGCAGCTAACCCTTAAGTCGGTTGCGACTTAACACCTACTCCTATACGTCTTAACGACTCAACTGCTATGCCATCCTACGACTCAACGACTTACCAAAACTCATCAGCTTACGACTTAACAGATAACTAGGCTACGACTTAAAACAGACCCAAGCCTCCACGATTTAAGACTTAACTTCCCTAAGTCGTCTACGACTAAACGCGTGCGCCTAACTCCTAACAACTCAACAGCTAACAGTTAAGTCGGTTACGATTTAACTGGGTATACGGCTTACGACCTAACTACAAGGCCATACTCAGCGACTTAACAGATATGCACGCGCGCCCCAACTCCTAGGTCGCTCACGACCTAACGGCTTAGCAGAACTCCGCGACCTACGACATAAGCAACCCAACGACTTAACAGGTACACTACCTCGCGACCTAACAGACTTACGACTTAACAGTTAAGCCCCTAAGTCGCTCACCCTTTAGGTCGCAACATTCTATAGGTCGCTCCAAACTAACACGTGACCCTAACCACTTCGCGACCTAACATTTAACTCGGTCACGACTTAACCCTTAGGTTGCCTACGACCTAACCATGCTAACAACTGGTCTTTCTTAAGTCGTCTAACGACCTATCTCCAACCCTTAACTCGCCATTCCCCTGGGTAGCTCCTATCCCCTAAGTCGTATACGACTTACGACTTATACTAAGTCGTTCACGACTTACACTAAGTCATTCACGACTTAGGACTTAGCTATATTTTTGCCTAAAATCTAAAATGGCTCAAAAATGCTAAAATTCCAGATTTTGACAAACTTTTCGATCCGTAAAAATACGGGTCGTTACATTATCTTTTAAAAATAAATTGGAAATTGATTTGAAATTGTTTTCAAATAGTTGAAGTGTGGAAAATTATATATCTTGTAAAGATATTTTTGGAAAATAAATAATTTGGAAAATTATTTGGAATCTGATGATGCTGTGCAGACCTATTGATAGTTAAATAACCGACTATCAATAATTACCTTGAATGGGTATTTGTTGTGAATTGGATAAATTTGAATGCTACACTTATTTTTGAATAAGCGCTCACTATTCGGGTTAGCCGGGAAAGGACCTTTGGGTCGTATAACCCATTCCGAATATGTGATACGTCGTAATGGATTGCATTTGATGACCGGCGTTGAAGACCGGATATTTTTGAAAATGGAAGGATTACCGTCGAGTTAATCTGCATCAGCTGATCTCCGATATAGAGATTTTATCACCCTTAGTGACGGGAAGTCCGGACGTGATTAGAAAATTATCCGGATTTGCAAGGGCTTCGTGAGAAGTGCCTTCGGTTCTGTTCGATCCCGGAACAGACTTGTATGGTTGTGTGTCTGACGTTACATTTTGAGATATAAAGCTGGTGTCTTTCAAATACATTTCTGTTGGTGGCGGAGAATTTATTCTCTTAGCTTAACACCCTTCTCTAAGACGTACGAGCTCAGAGGTTATGTAGTTGATGGTTACTAGTGATATATTCCCAATTTGATAATGTGGCATGCTGAGTGTTGCTGTGTGATGATCATTGTTTGATCATTTGTGATATGGTCATTTGTTTGATCATTTATCTTTGTGGTCATTACTTTGATCATTTGTTGACCCAAAGCATGGCTTTGTACCAAAGTGTAGCTTTGTGGACGAGACTTCGTCGGACCTCACACCCCAGAAATGGTCAAAACAGGAAAGATGCATCAAGGTTATTAGGGGATCGCGCCCCCTTAGTGTATGTCATTCCTTCTGGATAGAGGTGGTATCATGTTATGGAGCCCAGATATTTAACCTATGTTGTTGTTGCAAATTTATTTCTTTGTGGTTGTTGGAATCGAGGATCCTCGGAAAGATCGGTTACGATCGGGGGATGACATATTTGTGTCAGTAGTTACCCAGTTAAGGGTAACCCGTCCTTGTGTTGGCAGAGATCTAACCGTAATGTTAGGTTATTTCTCGGGTCGTCTTTCCAGAGACGTACCTATGTGGCAATGTGAAGTTCCTTGGCCTGACCATTTGTTGGAAATCCAAAGAAACAATACGTGACTTGTACGGTTTTAGTTGTATTACCTTCCATGGAATATGGCGGTAACCTGCTATTGAACATGGTAGCTATAGTAGGCATAAGTGCGGAATGCCTATGCTGGCTAAGATTTATATTATACTTTCGAAATGATTTTTCTACACTATGCACTAATAATAATATCAAAAATGATTTGATTGTTTTACGTAGTAAGCATCTTTGACTATCATAAGGAGAAATCTCCTCTGATTCTGCGTTTGCATTGTGTGTGCATGCGGGAGGCCTTATGGTAGTTTCATTTTTCAAAATCATTGCGAAATTGACTTTAAAATTTTCCTGTTGTTTGTTTTAAAGATAAACTGTTTTAAGTTCTCACACGAGTCACCATGACTGACCTGGAGTTTATTGTTTCCTTCCTAAACTCTTGGTGCCCACCAATTTCCACACGGGCAGTCTAGAGTCAGGTCATCAGGTCATTCTGGATTCAGGATGCTGTGGAGCTTAGTGGCGAGCTGGATGACGAGACGTACCACTTGTATATGATATTATTTATTCCGTTGTGTATTCTGTATGAGGACAAGTTCATATAACTGTCCAGTGTTGTATTGTTGTTGTAAACTCTGATGATGATGTAATGTATGAAATGTACAGTTCTTTGTTTTAATGATATTCATTTATCTATTATATGTTGTTCCGCTGCGAATGTGAGATTCTGATATTGTTTCTGTTTCTTTGTTTTTCTGTTGTTTCTTCTTTCTTTTTCTTCTGTCTTTTCTCCTACCTCTTCTTTCTTAAACCCTAAGTATTTGGTTTTCCGGCATTCGATGGCTCGGTAGTCGATACAGTGGACGTATTGATGTCGATATTCGGAAGTCGAAGAATCAGGTCCTTACAACGTGGTATTAGAGCATATGGTTAAGCGACAACCCTACTCTGTTGGGTGTTACTCATTAGTGATAGAGTCAGTAGTACTCTGGAATGAGTTGAGTGTAATAATATATACGAGCGCGTATTTGTTAGTTAATATAAAATTATTTTATATTGTGATGATTGGTTTGTTGAGTGGTATATGGATTCTGGTCGGTATTGTCAGTACAACTCTATCGATAGGAATCTCTAAACACTTATATAGAACAATTCGGCACGATATTGTTTTAAATTGGGTAAATGAAATAATTTACCTCGATTATATTTTGTATATAAAGAAATAAATTTTTCAGAGTTATTAAAGTGTATATAATTGATTGTTTGGTTGTTAAAAATGTATATATATATATAAGTTAATGAAAGTTATTTGAATAAGTTAAATAAAACAACAATTATAAAAGAAATTGTGTAAGGAAATGAATTATAAGGGGGAAGTTATAATTAAAATGATTAACAATGGTAAAATAATCTTATATATAAGAAGTGAAATTTTATAAGTAAAGGATTTGTAACTGTGACTTACAATCTAAAATAAAATTCCAGAGAAATGTTATTGAAAGGATTTGATATTTTGGGAAAATTGTTTTGGAGAGATGAAAGCTCTAAACTCTTTTCGGTCGTTGGAAAATAATTTCGATGATGATCGCGACATCATTGGTGTTCATTTTCAGGTTTCCAAAAGAAGAAATTGCTCCCAGATTATTTTAAATGAAAGTTGGTTGGAAAATTTGGATTTTGTTTTGGGAATTCAAAAGATAAATTGAATTGATTTCAAAAAATGGGTTTTGAAAGGTTGAAAAGACTCTGGAATCCTATCTAAAATATTTATGGGAATGATAAATGGGTTGATAACTTGTACAAATTGAATTTTGATGGAATAAATTTAACTTAAGGATGGAGTTAAATTAAAGTAAGTATAGGGGAATCAATAAAATCCAAGTGGAAACTTAAGTTAAATTAAACGAATGATGTTTAATTGGAATATAACTTAAGTAATGGTGAATGAATTTGATTTTGGGTATCAAAATTAATTAATGAAATGAAGTGATGAATGTGAACTTGAGTTATATAAATGAAATTCAATTTTATTTGTAAAATGAAGTAGCAATTGAATTGAATAAATGGATTGGATGTTAATCAATCTAATGAAAATAAATTGATATGAAACAATGAATATAAGTATTAATTCATTTAAGCTAATAAATTGGAAATTGAATGGAAGTCAATTTAATATCAACCAATTGAATTAAAGGTGTTGAACCAAATTGAATGTAAAATTTAATAATTTGATTGTGTTGTTTGTGCATTGGTTGTTATATGATTGTTGGTTGATTGTATGTAGTATAATTCATTAAGTGCTAATGAAATTGAATTGATTAAAATTGGAAGCTATGTAATTTGATTTAAATTGAAGTGAAGTAAATTTAAATAGAATTCAATTTGAATTGGAAGTGAACCAACTTGGATGTAAATTAGTGAATGTAAACTAATTGAATTGAAAAAGAATGTTGATAAAATCCAATATAAATGAATCAAATATGATTTCAAATTTGAAAACCAATTCAATGAATGTTAATGAGAAGTGAATCTATATGGATTTGGTTATGAATTGATTTGGATAGACATGGATTTGTTGGATGTTTATTGGTTGAATAGTTGTTTGATGGTTGCATTTATTGTTTGTTGCAGCTATATTGGCACATACTGTTGTTGCTTCTGGTATATGCTATATATTGATATTACTTTCATATATACATCTTTCTCATGTTGTTGTTGAGTGTTTAGTAGGTGCGGATGGCGTTTGCTTCGCATTTGGAGCTCGCTTTCGCGCTATATTAGCCGTATACGCTCGCTAAAAATATATAAGGTACATATCTTAGATTAAATATCGTACTTTTACACTTTTTTCCCTACGGGATGCCCCATCACTTGATGAGATGTATATTTGTGATATATATACACTGTCATTTTTTTTTCGGATCGAGCCGCGCAAAGGAGGCTATGGCGAAATTTTCCGAAAATTTAAGGCGTTAGAATATTTTTGAGAAATTTGAAAATTTTGAAAACTAAGTAAATTTTGGAAAACTTAGTAAAGTTGTTGAAAGAAGTTTAACTATTGGATTTTGGAAAGGTTGAACACTTAAGAGATTTGTAAATCAAATTTGAACGGTTTGTTTTGGGAAGTTAATGGATTTTGTGAATTTTTCTTACTTGGTAATTTCGAGGACGAAATTCTTTCAAGGGGGGAAGTTTGTAACGACCCAGAATTTCTGTCAATTAAAATTCGTATATTTAATTGATTTTAAATATTAACAAGTAGAATTAATAAGTCGAATAATTTATTTTTCGAATAACTGGATTTAATTGGGTAATTAAATCGATAATTTAATAATTGAACTTATAGAAATAATTGAAAATCTGGATTAAATGTGATTGAAAAAGATTTATAAAGTTATATTAAATCATATTGGAGTTATAGTGATGTTATAGAACTTTTAAAATTGAATTTAAAGTTAAATTGTGAAAATTGAATATTTTAATATTTAATCGACTAGTGAAATTAGCCATTTTTCGAACAGTCTTAGAATTGGATGTAACTTGTTCCGTTGGATCCGTAATAGTTTGTTATTATCGGATTTCAATTTTCGTAGCAATCGGAGTTGTCGTTTGACCGTGGCAGCTCCAAACGCACCGAAATTGTTTTAATATTAATTTGGCGAGTTAAAAATAGTCATTTTTCAAACGGTCTCGGATTTCGACGAAACTAGTTTCATCGGATCCGTAATGTGAAATTATTGTATGGTTTCAAATTTCGTGTCAATCGGATGTACTGTTTGTCCGGGGCAAGCCAAAACGCATCGAAATCGGTTTAATTTAAAATTGATCGTTTATTGCCGTAACTCACACAGATGATCGAATTAGCTCCCGAAACCTATTCCATTGTGTTCGAAACATGGGGTAAACTTTAGAAACGCCAGCCAACACGCTCGATTTGGAGTTCGGAAAATTTTCGATGAATAGTGTTTTTGGCAATTTTCTCTAAAAGCACATCTATTTCACAATTTGCAAACAAAAACTAGGGTTTCTTCTTCCAGCCGCCACTTTTCTGTCAATGGCCAGAAACGCTCGCCACTTCTCCCCTTAATCTCTTCAAATCCACTCACTTTCATCAAAAGTTGTCAACTACAATGTTGAAGAGCATTGAAAGAGCTTTAAATCCATACGGTTGTGATTAGGATTCGAGAGGCGAAACGAAGTCGAAATGGCCACGTTCACATCAGGTTGCGCACGCAAATCGAGGGAGGAGGAGCAGCCGAGTGGGGCCGGCCTCTAGCCGATGGTGGCTCTCGAGCGGGGCTTCGCGATGGAAGTTGCTGATCGAGTTGGAGATGTTCGTATAGATCGCGGCAATTAGGGCATAGTTGGCGGCTTGGGTTCTTTGTGAACGTGAAAGAGAACGTGAGTTGGAAGAAAGGAGGGGGTGCCTCAGATCTGGTGGGGAGAAGATGTGCGGCCCAGATCTATAAGGGTTTGAAATTTAAAAATTAAATTGTAAATTTATTTATATAAAAATTCGTGTAACTTTAAAATGATGTAACTTCTTCATACGAGGTCCGTTTTGGACGAAACGAACTGCGTTGGGTTCGTTTTGTCGAGCACTACGCAATAGAGCAGGATTGGTTTCAATTGGAGTCATCGAAAATTTTGAATGAAATTAAACGTCCGTTTAATTTTATCCGAAATAAAACGCTGCAACCGTTTTGAAAGCAAAGGTGAGAACTTCTCACTCAATCGAAATTGTTCGATGTAAATTTTAAATAGTTAGATTTAAAATTGCTTGATTGTATGTTTGAATGATGATTGTTATCTATTCATTGTTAAAATAGACATTATACGCCGTTAGTAAGCGGAGGTTATTTATTAAAAACATATACCGCGAATATTTCACCGTAAAGGGAAATTGGTATTATTTATGTACTTGGAGTTGATTTTTCCACATTATATAGTGGATGAGACCCTATTGCGCCGTATAATAGCGGATAATATTTTATAAACCCCATATACGTCGATATTCCGTACTGGAGCGGAATTGGTATTGTGCTAACATCTGTGGATGCAGGGAAACAGGTTGGAGGGATCCAACTGGATTCCTCAACTGTATTGATTTATTTATAGATATTGCTGTATATTCTGTTATCATATTGATATATGATGTTTGGATGCCGTGATTGATTTTTTGGTGCTGTTGCATCATTGGGCTTATTTTGAAGTTTTAAAAATGTTAAAGTAACGAGTTTTAATTTAAAGGGATTTTAAAGTGATTTTTGAAATAAATAATTAATTAATTTATAAAATGGTTTAAATTGGGATTTTTGAATTATTATAAATGATTTATATAAAAGATTTATAAAATTGATATCTATAAAATTAAAAATATTGGAATTATGAAATGAGTTTTTTATAAGTGTTAAAAGGAAGTATAAATGGATTTCATAAGTGAATGAAATTAATAGATTTATAATGTGAAGTTATAAAATGAATAGATGTTGTGAAATAAAAGATTTATAAGTAATTTACTTATAAATTAGATTTTGGAACTTAAATGAGATATAAATAAAATTTGCTAATAAAATGATTTTATAAGTTGAAATTGTTATAAAATATAATTGTGATTTATAAATGTTGTTTATAAATCCGAAATCACTTATTTTGATAAGTGAATTATCGAAGTTAATTAAAGGAATTATATCCACGATTTTGGACAGTAGATAATCCTTTAAATAAAATGTGTAGAAATGTTGAATTTGGATAACGAATCATATTCACGATTTTGGATAGTGAATGTATTACTAAATAAAACGGAGATGTTTTGGAAAAGTGATATTTTAAATAAAAACGAAAACGATTTAAAGATGTTTTAAAACGTGTTAAGTATCGAATACATAGATTTCAACATTCATTGTTGAAATAGACGTTTTCGAGAAATAAGGAAATGGTGGACTATAACACTGTTGTTATAGTAAATGGTTTCCGAAAGGAAATGTTTATATAGTATTGGGATTTATATATCTATCTAAATTTCGAATCCCTATACTAGTGATTTTGAGTTGTCGTAACGATGTTTTACGTAACATTCGTTTTGACTCAAATAAAATTTGTGAAAGAGAATGATTTCCTTAAAGAATGAAATATATACTTAATTATGATTTAAGTATATTGAATATTTTCAAGTGTTGAAAATAACTAGATTTGTGAATTATTTATTTTTAAATAAGTATGGAAATATTTTCCAATATGAAGTGAAATGTTTTGAGATGTTATCTTTTAAAAATAAATTGGAAATTGATTTGAAATTGTTTTCAAATAGTTGAAGTGTGGAAAATTATATATCTTGTAAAGATATTTTTGGAAAATAAATAATTTTGAAAATTATTTGGAATCTGATGATGCTGTGCAGACCTATTGATAGTTAAATAACCGACTATCAATAATTACCTTGAATGGGTATTTGTTGTGAATTGGATGAATTTGAATGCTACACTTATTTTTGAATAAGCGCTCACTATTCGGGTTAGCCGGGAAAGGACCTTTGTGTCGTATAACCCATTCCGGATATGTGATACGTCGTAATGGATTGCATTTGATGACCGGCGTTGAAGACCGGATATTTTTGAAAACCGAAGGATTACCGTCGAGTTACTCTGCATCGGCTGATCTCCGATATAGAGATTTTATCACCCTTAGTGACGGGAAGTCCGGACGTGATTAGAAAATTATCCGGATTTGCAAGGGCTTCGTGAGAAGTTCCTTCGGTTCCGTTCGATCCCGGAACAGACTTGTATGGTTGTGTGTCTGACGTTACATTTTGAGATATAAAGCTGGTTTCTTTCAAATACATTTCTGTTGGTGGCGGAGAATTTATTCTCTTAGCTTAACACCCTTCTCTGAGACGTACGAGCTCAGAGGTTATGTAGTTGATGGTTACTAATGATATATTCCCAATTTGGTTACGTGGCATGCTGAGTGTTGCTGTGTGATGATCATTGTTTGATCATTTGTGATATGATCATTTGTTTGATTATTTATCTTTGTGGTCGTTACTTTGATCATTTGTTGACCCAAAGCATGGCTTTGTACCAAAGTGTAGCTTTGTGGACGAGACTTCGTCGGACCTCACACCTCGGAAATGGTCAAAACAGGAAAGATGCAGCAAGGTTATTAGGGGATCGTGCCCCCTTAGTGTATGTCATTCCTTCTGGATAGAGGTGGTATCATGGTATGGAGCCCAGATATTTAACCTATGTTGTTGTTGCAAATTTATTTCTTTGTGGTTGTTGGAATCGAGGATCCTCGGGAAGATCGGTTACGATTGGGGGATGACATATTCGTGTCAGTAGTTACCCAGTTAGGGGTAACCCGGCCTTGTGTTGGCAGAGATCTAACCGTAATGTTAGGTTATTTCTCGGGTCGTCTTTCCAGAGGCGTACCTATGTGGCAATGGGAAGTTCCTTGGCCTGACCATTTGTTGGAAATCCAAAGAAACAATATGTGACTTGTACGGTTTTAGTTGTATTACCTGCCATGGAATGTGGCGGTAACCTGCTATTAAACATGGTAGCTATAGTAGGCATAAGTGCGGAATGCCTATGGTGGCTAAGATTTATATTATACTTTCGAAATGATTTTTCTACACTATGTACTAATAATAATATCAAAAATGATTTGATTGTTTTACGTAGTAAGCATCTTTGACTATCATAAGGAGAAATCTCCTCTGATTCTGCGTTTGCATTGTGTGTGCGTGCGGGTGGCCTTATGGTAGTTTCATTTTTCAAAAGCATTGCGAAATTGACTTTAAAAATTTCCTGTTGTTTGTTTTAAAGATAAACTGTTTTAAGTTCTCACACCAGTCACCATGACTGACCTGGAGTTTATTGTTTCCTTCCTAAACTCTGGGTGCCCACCAATTTCCACACGGGTAGTCTAGAGTCAGGTCATCAGGTCATTCTGGATTCAGGATGCTGTGTAGCTTAGTGGCGAGCTGGATGACGAGACGTACCACTTGTATATGATATTATTTATTTCGTTGTGTATTCTGTATGAGGACAAGTTCATATAACTTTCCAGTGTTGTATTTTTGTTGTAAACTCTGATGATGATGTAATGTATGAAATGTACAGTTCTTTATTTTAATGATATTCATTTATCTATTATATGTTGTTCCGCTGTGAATGTGAGATTCTGATATTGTTTCTGTGTTTTCTGTTGTTTCTTCTTTCTTTTTCTTCTGTCTTTTCTCCTACCTCTTCTTTCTTAAACCCTAAGTATTCGGTTTTCCGGCATTCGATGGCTCGGCAGTCGATACAGTGGACGTATTGATGTCGATATTCAGAAGTCGAAGAATCGGGTCCTTACATCACTATATATATATATAAATTTACTATAAGATATATCATTTCCAGATATTTATATTTCAACATTTATGATAATTTCAAATCCATCCAAATATATTTTATTACCAGAATTTTATCTGTTCAACTGAATAAAACTAGTTAATTATCCAATTATCAGATGCCAAAAATCTAGGTTACCACATTCCTCCCCCTTTGAATCTTTTCGTCCTCGAAAAGGAACGAAGCCAGAATTTATTCAATACTTATTATCAGATAAATTACTCTTTGATCATATTTAACTATAAACTCCTTTTTATTTAATGTTTTTAAAACACTTTAAAAATCCATATAATATCACCAAAATAGTTTTTATAACTTGATGTCTTACCAAGTCCATCCTCGTTCTCATAGAAATTCGGTCATACGTTGCTCAGGCGTAGGACTGAAAATCTATAAGTACTTGGTAAACCCGTTTCAACACCCAGCGAAAATACTTGGAAAATATTTTGTTGAAATTATAGAAAACATTTTTGAAAATACTAAGGAACATCTCTGGTGAGAATGCTCTGGAAATCATCACCCCCTCCATGGTCGCAGTTAGCTCGATGGTTACGTTGCCATCCCGGCAAAATCCATAGAAAACTGTTGGCACTCCACGCCCCTTGATTACATCATGGAACCCGCCATAGATCGCAGCTACACCCAGGGTTACATCGCCATCACGACAAAAACCCATGTAACTGTAGGCATCAACGCCCTCGGATTTCGCTGCCAAATGAAACTTCTCCACTCCTACCATAGATCGCAGTCTACCGATGTTACGTTGTCATCCCGGCAAAATCAAACGTAGACCGTTGACACTCACCTCCACACGATTTCCGCTATGGTCCACAGTAGATCGTAGTGACATCGAGTTACACTATCGTCACAGCATAACCCAAATGCCTCTGTAGGCATCAGCACCCTCGACTTTCGCTACTCACATAATCCTCAGGAACTTCAGTTTGTCCGGATTTCCTCACAGGATCAACTTTAGAACCCCCCCTTAGGGCTCAAGGCAGTACCACCCTCTGGCACTCCTAAGAAGTTCATTTCATGGGAGCGCCTTTTTCCCTAAAGTCATTCTCAAAACACTTTATACTATACACACGAGTACATATGCACGCCCAGGTGGGCCTGCATTTAACCACAATGTGCATGCATTTTTATTTGTACCCGTGGAAGTAGATTTGATAGTAGCATCCCCACATTTAAACGCCGCCTAGGCAGAAACCGCTAATTTTTTTGTTCAGACTGCAATAACTTCATACTAACTCGGAATCAGGGAAAACTTCGACCGATGAACTCCTACCTAAATTACAGACAATATGGTACACTCGGATACTTCATCTTGTGAATGCACACTGTAGTTCTTCAAGGGGACTGGTAGTTTACTTAGAAAATAACATGGCACAACATCCTCTTATTTGAACTCCGCCTAGTGCAGAAGCCGCTATTTTTTTTATTCGGACTGCTATATTTTCTTCATACTAAGTCATAATCCGGCGAGACTTCGACAGATTAACTCCCACCTAAATTACGGACAGTATGGAACACTCAGATACTTCATCTTATGAACGCACACTAGTTCTCCATGGGGATTGACAGTTGTACTTAGAAAATAACAGGCTACCACATCCCCATTTTTTAACTCCGCCTAGTGCAGAAGCTGCTATTTTTTTTGTTCAGACTGCAATAACTTCTTCATACTAATTCGAAATCAGGTGATACTTCGACCGATGAACTCCCACCTAAATTACGGACAACACGGTATAGTTGGATACTTCATCTTGTGAATGCACACTGTAGTTCTCCATGGTGACTGACAGTTGTACTTAGAAAATAACAGGCTATATCCCCACTTCAACGCTCAATTTAGTTCTCCATGGTGACTAATAGTTGTACTTAGAAAATAATAGGCTACATCCTCATATTTGAACTCTGCCTAGGAAAAAGCCGCTATTTTTTTTTGTTCAGACTGTAATAACTTCTTCATACTAACTCAGAATCAGGCAAAACTTCGACCGATTAACTCCCACCTAAATTACGAACAATATGGTACACTCGGATACTTCATCTTGTGAACGCACACTGTAGTTCTTCATGGGAACTGATAGTTTACTTAGAAAATAACATGCTACCACATCCCCATATTTGAACTCCGCCTAGTGCAGAAGCCGCTTTTTTTTGTTCAATCTGCAATAACTTCTTCATACTAATTCGGAACCCGACGAGACTTCGATCGATTAACTCCCACCTAAATTACGGATAATATGGAACACTCGTATACTTCATCTTATGAACGCACACTGTAGTTCTCCATGGGGACTGACAGTTGTACTTAGAAAATAACAGGCTACCACATCCCCATATTTGAACTTTGCCTAGTGCAGAAGCCGCTATTTTTTTGTTCAAACTGCAATAACTTCTTCAAACTAATTTGGAATCCGGCGAGACTTCGACCGATTAACTCCCACCTAAATTACAAACAATATGGAACACTCGGATATTTCATCCTGTGAACGCACATTGTAGTTCTCAATGGGGACCGACAGTTATACTTAGAAAAAAACAGGCTACCACATCCCCGTATTTAAACTCCGCCTAGTGCAGAAGCCGCTATTTTTTTTGTTCAGACTACCATAATTTTTTCATACTAACTCGGAATCCGGCAAGACTTCGACAGATTAACTCCCACCTAAATTACGGACAATATGGAACACTCGGATACTTCATCTTCTGAACACACACTATAGTTCTCCATGGGGACTGACAGTTGTACTTAGAAAATAACAAGCTACCACATCCCCATATTTGAAATTTGCCTAGTGCAGAAGCCGCTATTTGTTTGTTCAAACTGCAATAACTTCTTCATACTAATTCAGAATCCGGTGAGACTTCGACCAATTAACTCTCACCTAAATTACGGACATTATGGAACACTCAGATACTTCATCTTGTGAACGCACACTGTAGTTCTCCATGGGCACTGACAGTTGTACTTAGAAAATAACAGGATACCACATCCCCACATTTGAACTCCGCCTAGTGCAGAAGCCGCTATTTTTTTGTTCAGACTGCAATATTTTCTTCATATTAACTCGAAATCCTGCGAGACTTCGACCGATTAACTCCCAACTAAATTACGGACAATATGAAACACTCAGATACTTCATCCTGTGAACGCACACTGTAGTTCTCCATGGGGATTGACAGTTGTACTTAGAAAATAATAGGCTACCACATCCCCATATTTGAACTCCGCCTAGTGCAGAAGCTGCTATTTTTTTTGTTCAAACTGCAATAACTTCTTCATACTAATTCAGAATCCGATGAGACTTGGACCAATTAACTCCCATATAAATTACAGACAATATGGTACACTCAAATACTTCATCTTGTGAACGCACACTGTAGTTCTCCATGGGCACTAACAGTTGTACTTGGAAAATAACAGGCTATATTCCCATATTTGAATACTTTTTCTCTATGAGATGTAAAAGGGTATATTTGGAATTTCAAAAAGACACCGAGTAAATCTATTCAATGAATTCTCTTTATCAGTATTAAAGATATAGTATCTTCCAAATCATACTCTTTGTATGAATCACATATAAATCTCCTTACACAAAATCGATATCCCAAATCGATAATTCTCAAACTAGGCTTTCCAAATTTCCAAAATTGATTTTTCCCAAAAATCAAAAGCCTTTCAATATCCATAGGTTCCAAAACCTTTTTCCCAAAAATCATTCTCAGAAGGTCCTTTATAAATATATATATATATATAGATATATATAACCTTGAAAATCTTTGGATCACTTCATACTTGTATAAATTCTTTTTTTTATACTTCAAATACTTTCAGAAACTCTTTCTTTTGGCTATAGATTCAACAAGGGGAGTTTATCAAAAATATATACATAACTTTGTTTATGCCAATCAATATTCAAGTTTGATTACTTCATAAAGTTATTTACCACCTTACTTACTCTTATAAATGAGTTCTAATCATAGAAATATCCAACTTCCATTTTATTTCATCATTTATTTCTCAAAATACACCTTTCCATTTTAAAAATCATTTTACAGTTCTTATCCAAAAAAATTCAACATCTATTTCATTCAAGCACGTACGATATACATATTCCATCCGTATGAAATATCAATTCTGATCGCTCACTCGATCACACAATTTCTCTTCTGAACTAGTATCGTCCACCCGACTTCCTAGTGTGGACTCGGATCTGGTTCCTTGATCAGAAACCGTCATTCTCCTTGCATAGTCATAACTATGATAGAGAATTTCCAGAATCAATCAAAAATCCATATCCAGGTTCGCCGTTGAAAATCGAGTGAAAAATCCCAACTCGGATCGATATATTATCTCGAAAATATGTGCTCGAATCTGGATCAAATTACTATGCGAATAGATTAGTATACGTACATCCTACGTATTTTTCTTTATTGATCATTAACCAAATCAATCTTCTTTTTATTCACATTCATTTTGATTCTATTCACTTATTCACAATTGCTTCAAATTCCATTTGGATTATCACTTCAATTCTTATCTCAATTGGTATTTAATTATAAATAGCTTGCACTCTGACCAGCTTGGTTTAAGAAAATAGCTTGAAAAGTTTAAAATAGGTAAGTGGTTGTAAAATAATTATTAGCTGTAAAATAGCTGTAAATAGTTAAGTAGTTATAAAATATTTATAAAATAGTAGCTAATTATAAAACAGTTGAAAAAATAGTAATTAGTTTATAAAACAATTATAAAATTATTGCAAAATAGTTAAATAATTTCAAAAATAGTTGTAAAATAAGTATAAGATAGTTTGGGTTTTAAAAAGGAAGATTGTATAATAAATAGCTAAGAAAATAGATTTAAGAAAGTTATATAATAAAATAATTTATTTGAAAATAGTCCAGAGCCAAACTATTTAATTTTCCAATTTCCCATCTCCATTCCAATCAATTCAATTTAAATTTCCACTTCCTCTTAAATTGATTCAATTTCAATTCAAATTAAATTAATTTCATTTCCCATCCAAATTCAAATCAATTCCCATATGAATTTACTTATTTAACTTCGATTTCAATTTCAATTAATTCAATCAAATTTCAAAACTGAACCAAATTCAATTTCAATTTATTTTAATTCCAGTTTGAATTAATCACAATTCCAATCTCCACCTTTTTAAATCATCTCGAATTATATAAATTCAAGTTATATTTCCAAAAATTTTGATTTAACCTCTTAAATCAAATTAACCTTTACTTTTAGTTAAACAACTTAATTCCTTAAACAATTTAGTACCGAGTCCAAATTTTAATATTCATTTAAATTATTTTCACTTTTCTTATTTCAAGATTCAAGTAAGAGTTCAAAACCTTTTTAAAACAATTTAAATCTTCAAAATACAATTTATTACCCAATTTTAACTTTTGAAATCAATTCTTAACAATTTCAGTTTGCAAGTTCATTTTAAACATTCAAACTTAAGTGCAAAGTGATTTTATTTTTATAAGTTCAATTCTTATCTTAAAAAAAAACAAATTACTTAAATGATTTCAACTTATAGTTTATTTCCATTTTATAACTACAATGGATACATATTTCCTCAATCCATTTCTTAATTCATTTTAAACAGCTCAATTCACAGTTTCATAAATTATTGATAATAACAGAATGATATTAGGATAAATAAACATCCAGTTTATTTAAACATCCATCACACATTCCCAGAATCCAAAACCCTTTGAGATTTTATATAACTCCTTAGCAACCCATTTAACTTCCCTAAGTTAAATCTCAATTTCATCTTGAAATTTCCAATTCAAGTTGCTTATTCCAAACTTATTTAACTTCCTCTTAAGTTAAATTCAATTAAGTCCTGTTAAACTTACTCAAATTTGAATTTCCACTTCAAATTTCAAAATTTTTCAACTCCTTTTCAATATTCTTTCCCACTTATAAGTTCAAAACTTATATCACTTTGGGTTTTTTTACATCACACTTAGGGAAAAGCAAAACTCAACACTTTGGAGTTTATTTCAAATAATTTTTGATATTATGTATATCCACACATATATACATATTTATTTCTTAGCCCACCAGGTCATACTTTAAATTTTAAACCACCTTTGGTTTTTAATTCAAAACAAATTTCTTTAAAGTTTTCATACAAATTCTTATTTTAAAATAAGATTATATTCAAAAATAGTATGAATAATATTATTTATTATTTCCTTTAACATTATGAAACATTTTCAGATTTCCAGGACTTAGGTTTTAAAATTTCACAATTTAAAACCCACTTTAATTTACAAGCCATACTTATTTAAAAGTTTACTTCCCCAAAGCTTTTTTTCATTTTTCTTTATCATTGTTTATTGGAAAACAATCGTTCCATTATTAAACACAATAATCATTCTATTTTCTAGTTTGAATCCAATTCTATTTTATTTTATTTGTATAGTTCATATTATTCGATTCCTTATTTGGACATATATATATTACCACTTAAATCTTTATGATCTTATTCAATCATTAATTAATAACCAATTATCTTAATATATATAATAATTAGAAAAATTATTGCTTTATATATCAAAATATAACTTTTATAAAAAATCATTTATTTTTAAAACCAAGTAAAATCATTATATTAGAAAATTACAAGTACGCTCTTATATATATATATATACACTCAACTCATTCTAGGGAACCACTGACCCTATCCTTAATGAGTAAACCCACCAGAGCCAAGGTTCTCGCTTAACCTTCGGCTCTGATACCAAATGTAACGACCCAGAATTTTCGACCTCGAAAATTTCAGATTGTTAAGGTTAAGAAGGAAAGAGGTAGAAGAAGAAACGAAAAACAAAACACAGAATCTCACATTCGCAGCGGATCAAATATAATATCAAATAATAGTAGTTATACAAAGGAAAGCTGTATCTGTTAATTTATATTCAATACATCAGAGTTACAACCATTACACAAAAGCTAGATAGTTAAAATTAACTTGTCCCAAATAAACAACAATAATACACAGCCGAATACTCCATACGTTCCTGCCATCCAGCTCGCCACCAGAGCTCCAGAACGTCATAACCTGAAAATCTGTAATACTCGGTCTGACCTGACCATCACAACAAAGTAACACTCGGGTCAGGCTGGAAACCAGCGTGTGACGCCCCACCTCTATACCCACGCTAACCAAGAACACTACGATGTAGTGCTGTCAATTAGCGCGGAGAATAAGGCTGTGGAGGAGCGACCATCCATGTAACTTCTTTGTGCGAGCAGCGATACGTCAGATAGAATAGAATGCATATCTTTTAAGGAGGAAATCCGACATACCGATACAAACACAAAGCTATCACACGGTGGCTATATATAATCCTCGGAAACAAACATAGAAATAATCATAACATAAATCAGTCACAGACATCCATATCACAAAGGCGGAAGAAGATATGAATAAATATATAATACATGAAAGTGTACATCAGAGTAGTGGTCAGAAAGATCCACGATAATACAAAAGAATAGCATCACGTGCTATACAAAAGAATAAGTACACAACATAGAGTCTATATCTCAAAGGTGTACATCCAAAAACTACTAATCTATGTAGTTAGCCAAAAGTCAGAAATATCCTGAAGAGAAGTCAAGCAGAAGCACCTATAACATCTCGGTCTGACCCGAGTATTATTTATAAGAAAATAATAAACGGATCAGTCTAACTATAAATATCAGATGATATGGTATAAAGTAAATGGCATGACATGAACATGAAATAACTATTACGACATACTACTATAAGTATGTAAATGATAATCAACGAAAGATTAATCAATATCACAAGAATCTTCTCAAAGATAAGGTAGGGTATCATACCCTAAACTTGTATTCATAACAAGTCAATAACACATGAATTCACCAATGCACAAATAACTGATATCATATCAATGAAAATCATGAAAAATTGGTGAAGCACAAAATTCCAGAAGTCATCATCAGAAATCCAAAAAACACATAAAAGGGGGGGAGGCCTAACACATGAATGGGAGCATGAAAACTCACCTACGCGTAAACACATGACGAGAAGCTATCTCATGGAAGCTATCCATTAAATTTTCACACAGGAATGGCCCGAAGACCGTAGGGTGCTACCCTAGAAATGTGATGGCGAAACATCACATGATCGGGGTATAGTCTCCCACGTAGACAAAGAGACATCGCTCAATCGCTAGTCTAAATCACAAAAATGATCGTCATGATCATAAGGAAGTGTCAATCATACCAAGCTAGTAAATATATGAGTTTAGCTTCATGTCCCATAACCACTTGCTTAACTTAAATATTTACGAACAAGCTGTAAATCTTCACTAGGAAATTGTCACAAAAAGGGTTCAATCGAACAAGTCCAAGAGCTAACCGACGAAGTGAACGCAAGCGTTTCATACCACCCGTTTTACTAAGTCGTTTAAGTCGATTTCTCATTCGAGTGAAGTAAAGGCTTGTATATACTAGTAGATTGAAAATCGGTTTGAGAAAATGAACTTTTGATATTTAAAATAGTGTTGAAATCGCTTTGATGAAAGAGTTTTGATATTTACTATTAGTATTGAAACCTTCATATATCTTTAAAGTGACAAGTCATAAAACGATTGTAGAACAAATCAATTCACGTTCGAAGACGTGAGTAAAGTCCAAAGAAGTCAATCCCAAAACCATCAAAGTAGAAATTCTGATAAATGTTTTTCAGAAGAGATTGCCTACGCAGAGTAATACGGGGTTCGACCTAGTGAAGGCAAGTGGTCCAGCGACCTAAGGAAAAATAGGTCATACGACCTAAGGAAATCGCGAACTAAAAAGACCAAGTGTAAGGTCGGCGACGACCTACGACTTACAGAGTCCTGCGACCTAAGTGGGATGCGACTTAGTGGGCCATAGGTCGGAGACGACCTACGAGATATACTGGCCGACCTAACTCGAGCGACTTAAAGACTTAGCAGGGTCGAGCGACTTACGATCTACGACCTAAGATGACGAGGGTGTTAGGTCAGAGACGACCTAACATTTGACTCGCGAACGACTTATGGAAAAGAAGCTTAGGTCGGAGACGACCTACGAGATAAGCCAGTGCGAGCGACCTAAAGTTTGCCTGGGGGATTATAGGTCGGCAACGACCTAACGTTTTGCTTGGAGATTATAGGTCGGCAACGACCTAACGTTTTGCCTGGGGATTTTAGGTCGGCAACGACCTAAGACTTAACAAAATTCGAGCGACGTAGTGATTTGCCTTGGAATTTTAGGTCGGCAACGACCTAAGACTTAAAGCTGTTTCGACTTTCGACCTATTCCCCTGCGACCTAAGCCAGAACGACCTAAGCACGCAAACGACCTAAGTTCTAACTCGTGAACGACCTAAGAAAGTGGAGACTTTTCAACACGCGAGCTAGCAGCCTGGACGACCTAAGGAGGGCAGAACGACCTAGGGCCAGAATTTGCAAACAGCACTGAAACTTGAGTTTCTCACCAATTCAATCCAAACCAGTTGCAAACATTAATGCTAAAGTGATAGGAAGTCATTTCCAACAACCCAATGACAGTTATAGGCGAGATGTGAGATTAAAAATCTCACCTTTTCCACGAAATTGATGTTGGAGAGCTTAAGAACAAAGCAAGAATCAACCCCTAGCTTGAATCTATGTTCTTCACCTTGAATTCGGAGTTTGATGCTGAATTTACTAAGGATCTCGAGCTTGGAATTTTAATTTCTCTTTCCCTCCACCATTTTTGAAGAAGCTTGAAGTATTTGATGAAGTGATGAAGAGAAGAGGGGGTTGGGCTGAGTTAAGAAGGTGCAGTCCCAACCAAAGTCACAAGTGGGAAAAGTGACGAAAATTTCACTATCTCCAAACATATCGAAGTTTACACTCAAAAAGATCGCAAACGTCATTTTGAACTCAATGGGGGTGGTCTCGAGTCCTAATTTGACCGTATGCAAAAAGTAGCTTTTCGGACTAACATCCGACTAACGATAAAATATTTAAATATAAAATCGATAGATATGCGGGTTGTTACACGTGAGTAAACCCATATAATTTGAAATACTAAGCTATATAACTTATATGAATTACCAGGGTAACTCGTACTTTCTACGAGTTCTTAACTTGTTAAAGTCAAACACATATTATAAAATGATATCTAAGGAATGTTATTCAGTTTTAAATGGTCATGTTACAAAGTTTATTCCATTCCAGCCTGTTTGATTCCTACTATCAAATTTATAAATAATTTGGATTATTAATCGAAGTGGTTTCGGGTATTGCTGATACCCGACCCCGGTCTCTTCGAATTCAATATCATCTTGATCCCAGTTGTTCAAGTGAATACAAATGAATTTTAAATATAGGTTGTCATATTCTCACAGCAAATCAATTATCGATAGATAGTTCACAATATCATAGTTCAACCCATCATATCATATCACAATACATCACAACTCAATATAAGAGATATCCAGACAAACCAAGATATTCAATTCAAGTTTATCATCTATAGGCAAGATTAATAGTCAAACAATTCATAATAAATTTAATTTAATCACCTAATATAAATTAAATTAATTACCTTTTATCCTGCTTAATTAATCATAAACCATTCCTTAAATTAATTACAATGATTAATTAACCTTGATTAATCACATGGATTAATTAACCCTAATTGACCATCGCTTAATTATCCTCCTTAATTTAATCATCCTTAATTAATTAACTTTAATTTACTATCCTTAATTAATTAATCTTTAATTACTATCCTTATTAATAAATCTTTAATTACTATCCTTATTAATTAATCTTTAATTATTCAAACCTTAATATATTATAAGATGAACCATTTACCTTAATTACTTTCTTAATTATCATTAGAATTTAATAAACTTTGGAATTAATAATCATTAATATGAAAATTAACATAAGTCCTTCAGTTTAATTCCTGATAAAACATTTCATCCTCTTAATTACATTACTAATTAAGTTTAATTAAACTTAAGAATTATCTTAATTAATTTAAGTGAATATAAATTACATAACTTCAATTAATCAATCTTTTAAATAAACAATTATTATTATTTAAAAGAATGGTTCTAGGAAAATGGTTTAAACTTGATTTTTGTTTTAATTTTAAAACTTGTTACATCCTATCATTAACCCGAGCTAAAAGAACAAAATCACGATCACATTCCCGAGCAACACTCGCTCACACTAGACTTCGAGAAATTCACGCAAAGCCTACGAGACAAACCCGAGCTACTCATATTCTTTCCCGATGCCAACTCACAGCCATAACATAGATACACTAAGACACACGTGTACGTGCACGCATCACCCACGACACTCCGATCAACTACGCCGACGCCTTCAGATCGCCAACAACCCACGTGAACACGTTGATCACCTAGATCTTCAATTCGAACTCAAAAACAAGATCGAGCTTGAGTGAACCCAGATTTGGAACGAACCATCACCCTAGATCCTTCCCGTGCTGCCACCTCCGGTCACCAGAAGCATCGATACTCCAACCATCTCTTCTCCGTAGGCCCACGTACCTATTTCTCTAGCCGCGATCAAGCCCGAAGCAGCCACGACTCCACAATCGCCCTGATTACAACGTCGACACCACCAGGTCCCTAAACCCTACAATCACTCCGCCCCACCACCACGTCGAGTGATAACCCCACTGACTATTTTTCCCACTATCCTCGACCCACGAACTACCTCTCGCAAGAACCCCGACCTCACCGAGCTTCTCGTTTGCCAGAATTTGACAAAAACACAACTTCCGTTCATCTCATGATTCCTATCGAATTAAGAGCTTAAAAATCAAGATTTTAGTTTTAAAAATCCTAGATTTTGATAACGAATCAGATTATATATTTGAAACAACAAATTATTAATGTTGAGATTTTGATATATTTAAACTTCTACTGTTCTTCTTCCTTTCTATTAAAACTACCATCAGATTTTCACTGGAAATATTTTTAAATCAAATACCTTGTCATTACAATAAAGTTTAATTTATACATCTAGGTCTAACAAGAATCAGGAAGAGATATATTGAATTTTTGATCAGGTTTGAACCCTATAAAACCTGAAACAGAGCTATGCATATATATATATATATACACACACACACACACACAGAGACATACACACCAAACCAATACATATTCATACACATGCAAGTATCAAATTTCATTTATCACAACATTATCACAAATAATATTCATAAGCATCAAGATAAAAACTGATTTGAGTTTTTAATAGAGATGTTTACTCACAGATAAAATGAACAAAGGAGCCTGGAAAAATGATTTTGTCTTTAAAGTGGAAATTTGTTCTGCTTTGTACTTGAATTTTGAACTGAATTCTGTTTTAAAACTGAGTTGAAACTTGCCTTAGCTTGAAGTAGTTTGATTGTTGGTGAATTTTATCTCTTTTATTTTCATTTTGGTTTATAAGAAGAAGAAAGAGAGAATGGAGGAAGTATAAAGATTTTAAACTGAAATAACCAGGTTCCTCAAAACAATGCCACTTGTTAACTACAAGGAATAAATAAGATACAAATGTTAATGCATGTTTTATATATTTTACAAATGTCAAAACAATTTGTTATATAATTTTTTCTTTTTATCTTTTCACATTCTTTTCACTTTCTTTTTATTTATATGTATATAACACAATTAAACAATATAAACTTATTTATTTATATTTTATGTTTAATAACTTATATATATACAATATATATATATATATATATTTAAAGAAAGTATGATCCTTTATTAAATCCTATTTTAAACTTGAGCTACCATATTTAAACTTAATAAGTATTTATCTTTAGTGTTTATAAATATAGAATTCTAACTTTAAATCTCCCTTGAAAATTTAATACATTGAATTCAAATCAATGCTCTCAATTTACAAAACATATATATACACTTATTTACTTGTATATGAACATACTTAAAATTTTAAACATTATTAATTTTGCACATCACTATTTATATATATATATATTAATTCACTATAAGATATATCATTTCCAGATATTTATATTTCAACATTTATCATAGTTTGAAATCCATCCAGATATCTTTTATTACCTGAACTTTATCTGTTCAACTGAATAAAACTAGTTAATTATCCAATTATCAGATGCCAAAAATCCGGGTTATCACATTTTTACTCTTCTACACTTACCCGTTATCGATCAAGGATCGGTAATAGATCCGTTGTCTGAAGTGATGTGGAAAATTCTTCTTGTTACAGGGACACCGGGCGTGCAACAAGTGAACAAGATAAGTCCAAATCCTCTGGAAGGGTAGGGGACAAGTAATGATATGTCGTGCAGTATCGGCTATGGTACTTCGCATAAGTCAATTCTGGTCTAATGGACGAAGATAACAAAATGTGTCAAGCACTGGACCAAGGCCCAAGTGTCGTCTTGGAAAAAACTCAAGACTCGATTTACTATCTTCCTCCAATAGACCACAATAACCTCAAACTTCTCGCGACCAACATTGCAAATGCAAAATCGCCATCAAATCATTGCAAGAACGCTGTAACTAGCAAACTAATTAGCAGACCCACCTTAGATTAAGCTTTAAACATGAAAATGGTCAAAGACTTGGATCAACAGTCCCAAAGGAAAGACAATGACAAGTACTCGAGTCGGTGGCGAGCTAATGATGGGTCGACGGTGAGCTAACGATGGGTTGGAGGCGATTCAAAGGCGAGCAAGGGTTCAGAATCAACTGTATGGATTAACAACAAAATGATCGGTTAGCTAGGGTTTCACGAGAAGCGATATGAGAATCAAGGCATGGAGCTGGGATGAGATGGATTTAAGGAGGCAATGGATCGGGCGGAGCAAGTGCTTGAATCACCTGGAATTAGATTGCACAAAAATTGGATCACATGAAGAAACAAGGATAACTCAGGTCGAATGAGCTACTTGGTCGACTCGAGTATATATGTAGGCAGACAAAAGATGAAGCACAATTTTTGCTAAGGCATGGGTCGCCTGTGATCCATCATGGATCATTAGCGACCCAACTTTCAAAGCAAAATTTCCCAACTGTATGGATCGCTAGCAACCCATAAGGTGGGGCAGATTTTTCTTGTACTCGTGCTTCGACGTCTGTCCATCACTTCGAAGCATACCAGGAAGCTATAAAAGGAAATTTGACCCATTGCGACAAGCAATAGCAGTTAGAACCATAGCTAAGTAATCAACAACATGACCCACCACATACTCATAAAGCACTAATGCGATCACTTGGAATTCGAAGAACAGATATTGGAAATGGTAACTTCTAGAGCACGCCTTGTTTACAACAAAAACGTACTTTGAGGGGCAAATGTTATCTGGGTTTTTAACCCAGCAGGACCGACCAGAAAGATAAACAATCTCGTGACATCAGAATGGTTTAGAACCTAACTAGAAAGTCTAAGACAAGGAGTCAACGAAAGCCAAGATATTTTACTAAGGCAATGGCTGAGATGGACTAAACCAAGAGATCAGCAATCTTTCAGCCCAATCAGTAGCCGAGTGCAAACTGTTAGTAGGTTGCCATTAAAACGGAACAATGTTCAATGAGACTACACGAACATCATCCAAACAAGGTCTTAGAAGCATCCCATACTTGGAACTTCAGAAATAGTCAAAGTTCTTGGATCGCTAGCGACCCATATCTATGGATCGCCAGCGATCCATGAAGTCATGATGGCTCTCTGAGGGAAACAAAGACAAGAATCCTAGAAGACGGAAAGGAAATACTAAGTGTATGAATCGCTAGAGACCCATACACGATGGATCGCTAGTGACCCATATATAAATTTAATAAGATGCGACCTAGCAAATGGGCGTAATGGAAAGAGTCATTAGCTCACATACGAACCAAGTCTATGGGTCTCTAGCGACCCATGGTTTTGGCTCGGATCACGAACTAAACCCCCTAGGTCATTCCCTACCTACCTGCGAGCAGTTGATGAAGTGGCCTGGCCTAAAAGCTCTCTGATCCCTATAAATACCATCCTACCTACAACATAAGTAGGATCTTCTCCGGATTGGTTGCTGAAGCTTGGTTGGAAACATTCTTCACTCTCTACCTCCCTCACAATAATCTCCAAAGGGATTCACTGTGATTCTCCAGTGGATTCCAACACTGTAGATTCAATCTAGCTAAGGATAGTCAAAAGCATTGTAATCAAACACTATTTGTAACAGTAATCAGTCATAATAAAACTATAAAGTGGACGTATGCTTCATTAACAGCTAAACCACTATAAAATTCTCCGTCTTCTTTCTTTTACTGTTCTTTTCTATATCTGTGATCTATGACATTACTCTGTCAGAACTGGGCCGGTGCTTTCAAAGTCAAACCAAGGTATTGATCCATTTTTAAGGTTAACAACCTATTATCTTTAGCAAGGAAAGCTTCTTCAAAATTCCAAAGTTAAATGCCATTCAAAACTCTTTATATTGCCATGGGTTTTACCTTTAAAAATGAGATTGGGTTTCTTGTTTGAAAATTAAGGCTTTCGAATAGATCCTTTGGATCATTGTGACATCATGAGTTACCCTCCATTACTCCCCCTTTCGAAAGCATTACTTAAATGAGTTACCCTCCATCACTCTCCCTTTCAAAAGCATTACTTAAAATCTTAGACCTTCTCTTTCAAAATCGTTAAAAGCATACCTTTCGAAAGCATTAAAACCTTCCTTTCGAGACACTTAAAGTTGTACCTATCGAAACACTTAAAATTACCTTTCGAAGGCATTTATTTCAAGTAGAATTTATAGAAACATAGCTTCAAAACCATTTGAAAGTATCTCTTTCGAAATCATTGGATTTAACATTAAATATAACTACTGGTTCAAAGAGAATAAAATCAAAAGCTTTGCTTCTGAAAGCATTAATCATAAAAAAAGAATTGGGAAGAGGACGGCTTCGAAACCATTGCCTTCAGAACCATTTATAAAAGGGGCTAAAAGGACCCTTTCGAAAGAATTGGGAAGGCGAATTCAATGTTAATAAAATGTAAGCCTTCCTTTTAAACTCATTGTTATAAGGCTATAAGCGGCCTTTAACTAATTTGAAAGGTATGAATGCAACAGTTAGGTATCGAATGAGTTAAAAATGCGGCAAGTCTATCGAAAGCTTCTTTAAAAACAAAATAAGCAGCAACTCTTTCGAAAGCTCCTTTCTAAAGCAAAGAAAAGTTGGCGGATTCAAAAGCTTATAAAAGCGGCTTCACTCCCTTCGAAAGCATGCCTTCGACATAGACACTTTTAACTTTCTCTAATACACCATGTACCAATTGCTTGATACAATGTGCCTTGGTTTCGAACGGGTTCGAAAGGCCTGATGGGCATGGTGATGGAAGCAAGCAAAGGAAGTGGCAAAGTTGTAATTCGTAACAAAACTGATTTTATGCCATTCGAAGTAATTTCTTTTAACCTAACTTGCCTAATCTGTCAAAATATGATCGGTGCCATTTCTTTATCAGAATAGTTTTCTAAAAAGGCTGCCGAATTCACAATAAACAATTTAAAACATTCTAAGCAAATAAGCCCTTCCCATTGATAAAACAAATAAAACATAAGTCCCTTAATTTAAGAAATTCCCCAAAAATTCACAATAATTCACTTTTAATATGTTTTTTAACATATATAAATTTCACACCGGAAGTCATTATATAATAGCCTTAAATAATTTAAACCCAAAATTATCTGTTTCTTACATTCAAAATTCATAATAAATTATTTGTAGGTTGGAATATTATTAGAATTTAAACCCATCTCCAAAATAATATTCAACATAATATATTCAAGCATTATGGAATTTAGAAATCAATTTGCACGATATTAACCTTAAAATCGAATTATATTATCCCACAAAAATCCTTGTTTAAATTATAACATGGCATATAATCAAAGCATATCATCATTCATCCATCCAAACGGTTTTAAACTTTAAAATCGAATTTAAACATTCAAGAGGACATATATGAGATGGTTTAGATCAATATTCACCTTGTTTGAATAAGGAACTTGAGATTAGTTCTTGCTTTAATCTTCCTAGCTTGAATCTTAGTCTTTAATTGATTTTTGAGCTCCTCGTCTCCTAGGGTTATGGCCGGCCTTGTTTCTCCTTTGTTTATGTTTTTGGTTTATGAAAATGTGAATGAGAATAGGTAAGAGGTTTAGGGGTTATGGTATACGGCTATTCTCTTTTTACCCATGCCCTATTCTGTTAAATCTCTAATTTATAAATCACACACACATTCATTTTGTTAAGGCATGAACCTAATTAGTTCTCAAATCTCAATTCCCTTATCACTCTAGTATCTCCATTTTCTGTTTAATTTATCTAATTAAATCTTCTGAATAATGCTATTTAAAATTAGGGGTGTTACAGGCTCCCATCTTTAAAGAATTTTGTCCTTGAAATTCAGCAAGGACTATATACTAATAATAGTTATCATCTGTAACATCTCCTAACCACTATACTAGCATATATGACTAGGAAACAGTCTATATAAAGTAAATATAGAACATACCCTTAAAGCAGATCAGGATAAGTATCTCTAATCTTGTCTTTTGTCTCCCAAGTACAGTTCTTCTCATTGTCACTCCACTGAATTTTCACCAACTTGACTGTCTGGTTTCTTAACCTCTTCTCATTTCTTGTTATAACCTGAATTGGTTGCCTAAGGTCAGATCTGGTTCTACTATTAAGTCTTGCAATGTAGTCAGAGTAATAGTAGTCTCTAGATCATGCACATACTTATGAAGATGAGACACATGAAACACATTATGGACACCTACCAAACTGCTTGGCAAATCTACTATGTATTCGAGCGTTTCGATCCTCTCTATAACTGGGAACAGTCCAACATATCTCGGTGTCAGTTTCCTTGACTTTTCGAATCGTACCACACCTTTCATCAGTGATACTTTAATAAAAACTCTATCTCCAACTGAGAATTCTAGATCCTTACGCCTCTCATCTGTGTAACTCTTCTGTCTAGACTGATCTTCCTTCATCCTACCTCGGATCAACTCAATCTTCTCTGTTGCCTCTCTTACCAGATCTGGACCTAAGACTAATCTATCTCCGATTTCCAACCAACATGCTGGTGACTTGCATGGCCTTCCAAACAAAGCTTCGAAAGCGCCGTTCCTATACTAGTTTGATAACTGTTATTATAGGAAAACCCAACTAAATATAGGTTATCTTCCCATGATCCATCAAAATCTAGCACATAAGCTGTTAACAAATCCTCGAGTACCTTGTTGGTTCTCTCTGTCTGCCCATCTATCTAAGGGTGATAAGCAGTACTCATCTTAAGCCGGGTACCTAACACATCCAGTAGAATCTCCCAGAACTCACTAGTAAACAAAGTATCTCTATCACTTACTATACTACTAGGAATTCCATATGGTCTAACTATGTTCTTTATAAACAACTTAGCTAAACGAGGTGTCGTCCTGGTAGACTTAATTGGAATGAAATGGGCACTCTTGGTCAACCTATCCACTATGACCCATATACTTTCATTTCCTCGATTCAACCTTGGCAACTAGTATATAAAATCTATGGATATCGAATCCCATTTTAAAACTGGTATCTCCAAAGGTTGAAGTAGCCCACTTGGCTTTTGATGTTCGTCCTTCACCTGTTGACAACTCACACACTGCTTTACCCACAAGCCAACATCCTTCTTCATACTTTCCCAGTAGAAACTCCTCTTTATGTCTTGATACATCTTGGTTTCCCCAGGATGAATCATAAATTTTGATCGATGACATTCCCTAAGAACTTCTCTCCTTAAGTCACCAACATTCGGAACACACAATCATCCCTTCTTTCTCAACTATCCCCGCTGGTCAAGAATAAAATCTTTTAGACCATCAATCTCCAATCCAACCTTAAGTCTTTTAATCTTCTCAGCTAACTGTTTCCTAGAGATTTGGCCAGGCAACTGAGTACTCGGCATCTAGGAGTACTCGGCATCTTGGAGTACTCGGCATCCAAGAGCGCTCGGCATCAGGCAACGTTCGGCTAGAGGCATCGTTCGGCCAGAGACATCGTCCGGCCAAGGGCTTTGTTCGGCCTAAGGAAATCGTTCGGCTAAGGGCTTCGTTCGGCCTAAAGGCACGTTCGGCTTCGATGGCTATTCGGTCTACTCTTCCCAAACAGCAAGCGCCTCGTTCGGCAGAAGGAGAGTGGTTCGGCACCCAACTGTTCGGCCTGATTGGTTCGGCACACATGGACCAGCCTATCTGGACCGAGTTATTCAGCTACCAGGCCCACCAAAGAAGTCCAACCCACCTTTGCCTATAAATAGAGGGGTAGGGGCACAGTGAAATGGACCTTTTTTGGGGAGAACAATGGGGAGACTCTGCCACTTTCAAGACTGATTATTTTCAGTTCAAACCTGTATTCAAGTCATTAATATATGGATTGTATCTGTATTCAACTACTTGTGAAAGAAATAAAGATCAAAACTCAAAGTGGATGTAGGCAGTTACGCTGAACCACTATAAATCCGGTGTTCTTACTCTCTGCATTTAAATTAGCGTATTCTTCCTTGTTTAATTTAACTTCATCACTTACATCTCTACACAATCTTTCTCAACGAGGTTAGTGACCAATTTTGGTGCTAACACTTTGGTGCTTTCACTGAGAATTGAATTCTCAGCCTGATTGGATCTCATCATCCACTAGTGGATTTCCATATTCACGAGATAGATCCAGTTGTTTACTAGGAAACTTCCTATTCTACTCAGATTTGAAAGAAATCTAAAGGAAGCTGATAGCCGTATTCATATAAACCAAGTCTATGTAAGATATGGGGACTGGGCGTTGAAGTTTGCACTCGAGTTGAATGAAGGTCGACCCTCCTCTGAAGGCAATTCGTCCGAACACATCAGAAAAGGCTTATGCTGATCGCCCAAGAAAAGGCATATGCCGAACGCTCCAGAAAAGGCGTATGCCGAACGCTCCAGAAAAGGCGTATGCCGAACGCTCCAGAAAAGGCATAGGCCGAACGCTCTTCCAGGCCGAACATACCTCTAGGCTGAACGCTCTTCCAGGCCGAACATACCTCTAGGCCGAACGCCCTTCCAGGCCGAACATACCTCTAGGCCGAACGCCCTTCCAGGCCGACCATACCTCTATGCCGAACACGTGTGGCATGCCGAACGGTGTGGATGCCGAACAGTGTGAATGCCGAACAGTGTGAATACCGAACACGTGTGGAATGCCGAACACGTGTGGAATGCCGAACAGTGTGGATGCCGAACAGTGTGGAATGCCAAATGGTATTGTAAGCCCGAACAACTCGGTTGTGCTGAACAGTGTGAATGCCGAACACGTGTGGAATGCCGAACATGTGTGGAATGCCGAATAGTGTGGATGCCGAACAGCTTTGGCCGAACCACTTCTGGATGATCCACTTTGGACAAACAGCCTTGGCCGAACAGCTTTGGCCGAACCACTCCAGGCCGATCCACTCTACCGAACAGCCTTGGCCAAACAGCTTTGGCCGAACCACTCCAAGCCGATCCACTCTGCCGAACAGCCTTGGCCGAACAGCTTTGGCTGAGTCACATGCCAACACCGAACGCCCCAATGCCGAACGGTACTTCTATATGTCGAACGGTACTTCTGTGTCGAACGAAGTATCCAGGCCGATCCATGCACTGAATACTAATCTCTCTCTCAAAAAACAATCTGACTGGTCCCTATACAAAAAATATGTGGATCGGGTACGACCCTTATTTTCAAAAAAAAAAAATTTCGGGTACGACCCAAACCTTTAAAAAAGAGGCTAAATTTTTTTTTTGGGGCAGCGCAGTGCCTCCGGATAGTGAGTTCAAAACTCAACTTAATAAAGGAACATTCTATCCACTTCCTTGACATCCCATGATCGACCAGGGCATAGAGGATCTAGCGGCAGCTTATGAACGACATCAAGGGAACGGACAAGCAACCGCTATTCAAACGGTACTCCCAAAGGTTGGAGAACATAGATGATATGACTCTAGCAAACGCCAAGATAACTCCAAGCACCATCCTTCGCTGACCCAGCACTTCGAATTTAGTGACTCCAAGCAAACCAATGCTCTAAGCAATTTATTCCAAATACTAACAAGGGTATCATACTGATCGCGTTTGAGGAAAGTCGACCTCCAAATATATTTTGGCAGCTAGTTAGCTAAAGATCCTCCTACGACTATGGATCATTTCTTTTACAAAATGAATCAGAACTAAAGTGAGGAGGAGTGGAGCAGACTAAGATAAATAACAATGAAGGCCCGTTGGCTAAGGATGTAGATCCCAGTAGCCGAAACAAGACTTCAGAATTTAGCTCATATGCTCTTTGAAAGGTTCAATTGACAACCCCTACTTGAAGACTCACGACTCGGAGTGGTACTGGAAACCAACCTCGAGAGAGTACACCAAAGTCTAAAGAAAATCAGGGGAATGTTGTATATTCCCAAATGCTCACTGATCCTAACACGGGCGATTACAAACACCTCCGAGGTGTGATCGAAAAGATAACCTAGAAAGGAAAGCTTCAATAGTATGTACAAGTCCTGCAGAATGGCGGGCAACGAATATCTGATGCCTATTAATAAAGGGCTATGAGTATCAATTGGACGGTTGACGGCCGACATCCCTTTGAAAGGAGCCAGGGGCGGAGTCGAATAGCGAGCACACGATGCTGCTTCACATATCAATGAGATTTACCATAATCTTCTCTGAATTATTTCCATTTCCATCTCTATTTCAATTGTTCTATGAACTACGACTAGCTTGAACCAAACTACTTTCAAAATGATGCAGGTGACCAGGTACTCAGATTTGGTTTCCAACCAATCTACGCAGACAATGATCGGACGTGTGGAGTTACATCTGGACGAGCATAATTCTATCGCTCATCATCGACCATATGCCTTTGATTTGGGGCTATGGATTAAATACAATGTACAACATCACGATGCACGGAAAGCTGAATTCCATCCTGCAAGTGGAATTTATTCAAGAAGAGAGCGGCTGCGATATGGCCGACCACTCGCTAAGTGAAACTCGAGCTCGGGGGAAAGCCATCACATCAAGGCTAAAAATGAGTTGATACACGACGATCCTTCGCACAACTCCGTACTCCCAGAGTGCGAGACGGAGTATAAACATCTACTGAACTCCGTACTCCCAGAGTGCGAGACGGAGTATAAACATTAATCAACTCTGTACTCCCAGAGTGTGAGACGGAGTATAAACATTAATCAACTCCGTACTCCCAGAGTGCGAGACGGAGTATAAACATTAATCAACTCCGTACTCCCAGAGTGCGAGACGGAGTATAAATATTAATCAACTCCGTACTCCCAGAGTGCGAGACGGAGTATAAACATTAATCAACTCCGTACTCCCAGAGTGCGAGACGGAGTATAAACATTAATCAACTCCGTACTCCCAGAGTGCGAGACGGAGTATAAACATTAATCAACTCCGTACTCCTAGAGTGCGAGATGGAGTATAAACATCTACTCAACTCCGTACTCCCAGAGTGCGAGACGGAGTATAAACATCTACTGAACTCCGTACTCCCAGAGTGCGAGATGGAGTATAAACATTAATCAACTCCGTACTCCCAGAGTGCGAGACGGAGTATAAACATTAATCAACTCCGCACTCCCAGAGTGCGAGCCGGAGTATAAACATTTAATCAACTCCGTACTCCCAGAGTGCGAGACGGAGTATAAACATTCCTTAACTCCGCACTCCCAGAGCGTGAGACGGAGTATAAACATTAATCAACTTCGTACTCCCAGAGTGCGAGGCGGAGTATAAACATACATCGATTACATATTCATCCCCAAGACTGGGGGCAGAACCAAAGGAAAGCACGCTAGTTGAACATTTGTCTAAGAGAAGATTGTGATGAAACTAATGAAAGACGACTGTCAAGCAATACAGAACACAGCTTTCAACGAAACATGTGATGGTTATCAAACGAGAAACTGCATCTTTTCAAAGCACGTCATGATTACACAAGACGTACTTTGGGGGGCAAATGTTATCCCGCCTTTTGGTAAGGCCGTGACACCAAGAACTCGACTAGATACCAAGGACAGTTCATCTTGAAAACCGATTATACACAGGTCTACTATGGATGTCAATGAATTTTTTTGGATGCCCGGATCAAGCTACGATTGATAAGATATGTCAAGAAAAGCCGAGAAAGCCAACGTTCCAAGTTTCAAGACGATCCGAGTTCGTATGCTCAACTTATGATCGATTCGAACAACCGACCATCCATCCATCAACCTCCACATTTGACTTGGAGACCTAAACTGCTTGGAATGAATATGGCCCGATCATCCACTCCAATCGAGTCATAGAACAAAGTTTGACAAAATACAGATACCCCTCATGAAGCCCAGTGACACCGGGATCCGTCTAAAGTGGACGTGATTTGATCATCTACACATCAAATCCTACCCTGAACACGAAAGGTTGTTCGAAAGCCCAACTTGAAGTAGCTATGGTAGACTGCGTACTCGCTAACCATCGCTGTCAATATATGGACACGACTACACCTTGGAACATATGCAACTTACGTTGTCTACTCAACAATCTATTATCCTTATTTTCTAGAAGGAGATACAGAGCAAATTGTAAGAGATTTGGCTATCTAACCCAACATGGATGTGATCCAACCATCTGACAAATACCTCCTTCCTTGACTTGATTGGAAGAGCTATAATCACCAAGCGGACGAGAATCGATCGTCCATTTTTCAAATTCCATCCCTCATCCTGGGAGGCAGAATCCCATTCCATGAGGAAACATGGTTCGATTGTTCAGTCGATGATATTAGCCTCGATACAGTAGGGTAATACAAATTAAAGAGTGGAAATACGACTGCTCTCAACTTAAACCTCCAAGTCTCCAGAGTGCGGACTGGAGTACTCTAAGTCCCCAGAGTGTGGACTAGAGTATAAACCACTTAAACCTCCAAGTCCCCAGAGTGTGGACTGGAGTACTCTAAGTCCCCAGAGCGCGGACTAGAGTATAAACGACTTAAACCTCCAAGTCCCCAGATTGCGGATTGGAGTACTCTAAGTCCCCAGAGCGCGGACTAGAGTATAAATGACTTAAACCTCCAAGTCCCTAGAGTGCAGACTGGAGTACTCTAAGTCCCCAGAGCGTGGACTAGAGTATAAACGACTTAAACCTCCAAGTCCCCAGAGTGCGGACTGGAGTACTCTAAGTCCCCAGAGTGCGGACTAGAGTATAAACGACTTAAACCTCCAAGTCCCCAGATTGCGGATTGGAGTACTCTAAGTCCCCAGAGCGCGGACTAAAGTATAAACGACTTAACCTCCAAGTCCCCAGAGTGCGGACTGGAGTACTCTAAGTCCCCAGAGCGCGGACTAGAGTATAAACGACTTAAACTTCCAAGTCCCCAGAGTGCGGACTGGAGTACTCTAAGTCCTCAGAGCGCGGACTAGAGTATAAACGACTTACCCCTCCAAGTCCCCAGAGTGCGGACTGGAGTACTCTAAGTCCCCAGAGCGCGGACTAGAGTATAAACGACTTAAACCTCCAAGTCCCCAGATTGCGGATTGGAGTACTCTAAGTCCCCAGAGCGCGGACTAGAGTATAAATGACTTAAACCTCCAAGTCCCCAGAGTGTAGACTGGAGTACTCTAAGTCCCCAGAGCGCGGACTAGAGTATAAATGACTTAAACTTCCAAGTCCCCATAGTGCGGACTGGAGTACTCTAAGTCCCCAGACCGCGGACTAGAGTATAAACGACTTAAACCTCCAAGTCTCCAGAACACGGACTGGAGTACTCTGGGTCCCTAGAGCGCGGACTAGAGTATAAATGACTTAAACCTCCAAGTCCCCAGAGTGCGGACTGGAGTACTCTAAGTCCCCAGAGCGCGGACTAGAGTATAAACGACTTAAACTTCCAAGTCCCCAGAGTGCAGACTGGAGTACTCTAAGTCCCCAGAGCGCGGACTAGAGTATAAACGACTTAAACCTCCAAGTCTCCAGAATACGGACTGTAGTACTCTGGGTCCCTAGAGCGCGGACTAGAGTATAAATGACTTAAACCTCCAAGTCCCCAGAGTGCGGACTAGAGTACTCTAAGTCCCCAGAGCGCGGACTAGAGTATAAATGACTTAAACCTCCAAGTCCCCAGAGTGCGGACTAGAGTACTCTAACTCCCTAGAGTGCGGACTAGAGTACTCTAAGTCCCCAGAGCGCGGACTAGAGTATAAATGACTTAAACCTCCAAGTCCCCAGAGTGCGGACTAGAGTACTCTAACTCCCTAGAGTGCGGACTCGAATATAAGCGAATCGGATCTCCATGTTCCCTGAATATGAACTATGACACAAATGAGTTGAATTTGTCAAATCCCTGACATACGGGCTAGAAAGTATTCTTAGTGCTTGAAGCACAGAATGGAAGTTCAACGACTCCCGAAGAGTTTCCGAGTTATATGAAGATGGACTGAGAAGTTTATGTTACTCACGACTGCTTGGATTAAAATCACAATCACAAAGGAAACTGAACAATAAGAGTCTTTTGTAAGACAGAAAAAGGAACTAAACCTTATTCAAAAATGAGTTTCTATTAAAACCCCTCCAAAGTTCGGAGTCGACACTCTATTTACAAGGACTAAGGAAACAGATGAAAATAATTACATGACTTAAACTAACTCTCGTTGAACGAGGATAGTAATCACTTGCTGTGCTTCTTCAACTTCTTTCCAGACGGCTCCTCTCCAGAGCATTTACCCTTGGTACTCTTCTTTGATATATGGGTAGCAACTGAAGGAGTACGGGGGCCTTCCATGGGCTTGGACCCGCCAGGAAGGAAGACCTTCAACGGCTTGTTCAAAGGATCGTCCAAGTCCACAACTCGAGGCTCTACTATGACCTTGACCGTCTCCTCCTTCTCTTTCTTGAGCCGCTCCTCCATGCTCAATTCGGATGTGTGCTCAGAGGCGCCTGTAATTTCTACTTCATAACCCCCGTCGGTAAGAGAGGAGGTTTCAGACTTGTATCACCAGAGCGTTTGGACCAGAAGCCTCCCCTGCATGGGTGGCTTCACTTGTTTTCTCCCCCACTTCCTTGGCGACATCGCTCCTCGGAGTGGGCTCGGGGTCAGAACGGCCTGCACAAAATCATGGAAAACAAGCATTAGAATGCAATAGTCCTGCATAAAGAATAACGACTTTCGAAATCTTAAAGAGAATCTTAAAGAGAAGGATTATCTACCAGGTTTAGGCAAACTCTCAGCCATCCGGGGGGTCTCACCCTCTGGAACGGGAGACAGAATGCGGACCAAAGTACTCTAAGTCCCTGAGTGCGGACTAGAGTATAAATGACTCAAAAACCTCTACGTCCCCAGAGTGCGGACTACAGTACTCTCAGTCCCCAGAGCATGGACTAGATTATAGACAACTTTAGAAAAATCCCTAAATCGCAGAAGCGGACCAGATTACTCTAAGTTCCCAGAGTGCAAACTAGAGTATAAACGAGTTGACAAAAATCTCTGCGTCTCGAACTGTGGACTAAAGCATAAACCGTTCGACAAATCTCTAAGTCCCCGGAGCGTGGACCGAAGCATGAACACAAATTGGGCGCGAGTCAACCGGGGGGAGAATAACACTAAGTCACCAGAATGTAGAGTGGTGTATAAACATCGATAAATAGACGAGTGGATTCCTACCATTTTCTATTCCGTAAACTTCGGCCTGGAATCGACAGGAGGATTATTAACCCGCTGAGGATGGAGTTCGACCATCCAACTAGTGACCTGGCCAAATCAATGCTGGGGGCAGGGGTACAAAACACTAAAAAGCCGAATATGACAGCTTACTATAGCTCTAGCGTGGCATTCTTTATAACTTGAGGCAGCGACTGCAGGGAGGCCACAATACAGAACCAATCGAAACGGCATCCAAAGCTACGAGCAACCTACTATATCATACCTCAGACCAGGGGTCAATGCCGATCCGCACCAAGCACATACGAATGTGACTCGGATGTTTGTTGAAAAACTATGACCCCCGGAGTATGGAAAGGAGGGTAAACCATGAATACTTGGTCAAAAATTCTCCAGCACCCTCGTTTGATTCGTCAGGAGGAGTATGAAACTGGATGAGCATAACTCGACTGCATTTGTAGCCAACTTTACCTCAAGATCTGATTACAGAGCATGAACCAAAGTGGACGTGGATGACCATCCACTGTCCAAATTACTCCCTAAAACATACGTGGCATCGAAGTATTCCTCTTGGAATGAAAAACCACGATAAAATCCAAGATAGGCGAGACCTAGTCTCCCATCGACTGACATGATCCCACGATCCAACGGGAAAGAAAGTAAAGCTAAAGTGGGCGTGGCTGGCCTTCCTACTTATCGGTATATGCCCCTGACCTGGGGGCTCGAGCGAGAAGCAAGATGAATGTGAACCAACTATTCACCAATCACCTCTATGTCTTTGGAGTTTAGGTGAAAACATAAACATAGCTAGGACGAGACTCAACCGTCCATGCAGTACATTTATCAACCCGAGACTGGGAGAAGACGCATGGTCATCCAAAAACTGGCTACGATAGCTCAGTATTAAAACTTATATATAGTGCTTACAGCTACTCAAGGCAACGACCGAAAGAATGCATAGAGATAGAATCATTAAATCGATGCCAAAGCTTGTGGGCAACTGACTGTCACTCCAACCCGAAGGGCGAGTGAAGGATCATGGATGCATTAAATAGAAAATGCGTTACTCGAATATACAAGAAAATTCAAACTCATAGCAAGATCCAGCTATGCAGTTGCACGCAACTCGAGGCTGGCCCCTACTCTACATTTCCTTCAACGTGCTTTCAAGCCTGATCTTTGGCCATTTGCAGATAATCAATTAGGAGCCATGCATTGGATATCAACCCGAAGCTACAAAAGCTAGCACAATCTCTATTGATTTCATCATGAAAGCTCCACTCTTACTTTTAGGCTCATCCCATCAACGACTATGCCTACTAGCCGTTGCGACAGGGCATACAATGACCTGAGACGTCTGAAAGACTACTTAAATAGAATATCGAACTAAGCTAATTCAATATCACTTATTTCCCACGAAGGGCTATCCAAGGACGGAAATTAGCAGACCTCGCACCCAAATTCACTACCTCAGATGACTATTCGTAGAGTAGCGGAGACCCAACCATAAGATGGAAAATATACGCGGATGGAGCATCCAATGATCAGTGTTATGGCTTGATAATGACTCCTGAGGAACGATCAATCTGCTACGTCCTAAAACTCGATTTACCTGTAACAAACAACAATGCTTAGTATGAAGCCTTGACTGCCAGCCTCAAACTTGCTAGAGGATTTGAAGTGAAAATTTACATATCTTTTGTGATTCTTGGTTGGTAGTATACAAATTTAAGGAAGTTGATCTTGCTAGGGGGCATTGTCTTGCTCCTTATCTCGGCCAAGTCCAAGAGCTACTAACCGACTTCACGTATTACATCATTACACACGTACTCAGTGAACAAAATGAAAAGGTGTCATGGTTGACTCCTATCAAAGACTATCTACAATGAGGAATTCTTACTGAATGGAGGAATGGAAAACGACGGATCCTCCTCAAAGCTTCACGCCAAATCATCTAAGAATAATTTGTGTGTCAAAAGGAGTTTATCCATCCCCATGCTTCGGCATATCACCCATGATGATATCTTGAGCAAAATCTATGAAGAAGAATGCAGTAATAACATCAAGGGGAAAACCATGATAAAAAAGATACTCTACTACAGGTATTACTGGCCAACTATCAACCCAGATGCGGTCAATCATGCTAGACAAAGTGACGAGTGCAAAATGTTTGCAAAAAGTCCGGGAACCTCGCCGATGGAAATTAGTCAAATGGCTAGTTCATAGCCGTTTGCCACTTGGGGGCACTGAAATCATCTTCTTGTCGATCCTAAAGGTGGTGCGAAATACACCATCATAGCAGTTGATTACGTCACCAAATGGGCAGATGAAGAACTCTTAACCACGACCAAGATGAAGAAAATAATCAACTTCTTTATCCGTAACGTCATCTGTCCTTATGACCTTCCATGATCCATTATAACTGCAAATGGACAGGTTGAGGCTGTGAACAAAATCACAGAGTCTGTATTGAAGAGAGGTTTGGAAAACTCCTCAAGTGGCTGATTGCAACCCTTATTTCATAGAAAATACAGACAAAGAATTGCGATTGAATTGCAATTAAACTAGATGGAGTTGGCGACGACTTATGAGCATATAAAACGCATCCGAGAGCCAATGGCAAGAACATGTACCCGAACGTGCATGTGTACGTCCGAAAAAGTTTGACTTCTTGAAATCAACAAAAATTGAATTCTCACTAAGGGTTATTAAGAGAAGACTAGATCAGATAGCCGAAGCCTATTAGCTCTGCAGAATCAGACACGGATGACCACTGATATTCTCAAGAAGGCATCTCCATTAGAATTTAGTCGAGGATTTGAAATGAGACATGGAGGATACATAGTTCAAAGCGTATTACGTGCAGTCACATAACACACTTTGGGGGGCAAGTGTTTCCTGGAGATTTGGCCAGGCAACTGAGTACTCGGCAACTAGGAGTACTCGGCATCTTGGAGTACTCGGCATCCAAGAGCGCTCGGCATCAGGCAACGTTCGGCTAGAGGCATCGTTCGACCAGAGACATTGTCCGGCCAAGGGCTTTGTTCGGCCTAAGGACATCGTTCGGCTAAGGGCTTCGTTCGGCCTAAAGGCACGTTCGGCTTCGATGGCTATTCGGTCTACTCTTCCCACACAGCAAGCGCCTCGTTCGGCAGAAGGAAAGTGGTTCGGCACCCAACTGTTCGGCCTGATTGGTTCGGCACACATGGACCAGCCTATCTGGACCGAGTTATTCAGCTACCAGGCCCGCCAGAGAAGTCCAACCCACCTTTGTCTATAAATAGAGGGGTATGGGCACAGTGAAATGGACCTTTTTTGGGGAGAACAATGGGGAGACTCTGCCACTTTCAAGACTGATTATTTTCAGTTCAAACCTGTATTCAAGTCATTAATATATGGATTGTATCTGTATTCAACTACTTGTGAAAGAAATAAAGATCAAAACTCAAAGTGGATGTAGGCAGTTACGCTGAACCACTATAAATCCGGTGTTCTTACTTTCTGCATTTAAATTAGCATATTCTTCCTTGTTTAATTTAACTTCATCACTTACATCTCTACACAATCTTTCTCAACGAGGTTAGTGACCAATTTTGGTGCTAACACTAACAGTGGATCCTCTTTCTTCTTAGAAGCAATCCTTTCAATAGCAATGGTCGAATTTCCAAGCAGGATAAAATGGCTGTGCTCTTACTAGAACTAGCATTCGATCTTAACCGCACACTACAAGTAGTCAAAGCCTCTAGGTCCTTCCATTCTGTTAACATAGCTAACACCACATTCTAATGTTTTCTGCTAAGTGCATTCGCTACTTTATTCCCTTTTCCAGGTGTATACTCTATACTAAAATCACAAGCTACTAAAAACTCCAACCACCGCTGCTGTCTCATATTCAACTTCTTCTAAGAGAATAAATATCTTAAGGATTTATGATCTGTATATAATTCAAATCTCTATCCTAAGAGATAATGTCTCCATAATTTCAGTGCGAAGATCACCATTGCCAACTCTAGATGAGGAGTAGGATATCTCACTTCATGCGGTCTAAGTTGTCGTGAAGCGTAGGCAATAACTTTACCTTTCTGCATCAACATAGCCCCTAATCTGGTTCCACATGCATCGGTATATACTACTAATTCTTGATTCCCATCCAGTACTACTAATATAGGTGCATTGGTCAACAAATACTTTAACTTAAGGAATGCTTCCTCACATTTGTCAGACCAAATAAACTTCACGTCCTTCCTGGTTAGCTTAGTCAAAGGCGCTTCTATCAACGAGAAATCTTTAATGAATCTCTGGTAATAACCAATGAGTCCATGAAAATTTCTAATCTCAGTCACCATCTCTGGTCACTTCCACTTGTTAACAACCTCGATCTTATCCAGATCAACTGACAAACCCTTCTCTAAAACCATAACCAAGAAACTTAACTTCTTTCTTCAAGAAATGACACTTTGAAAACTTCACTTTCAGTTGATGTTGCCTCAACATTTCAAGCTCTACTCTAAGAAAAACTTCATGCTCCCTTTCATCCTTAGAGTATATTAAAATGTCATCAGTGAATACCAATACGAACCTATCCAAGTTCTCTCGAAAAACTCGGTTCATAAAATCAATAAAGAAAGCCGGCGCATTCGTTAACCTGAATGGCATTACTAACCACTCATACGAACTATACCTAGTCTGAAACGCCATCAATAGGATACTGCCCTCTGCCACTCTTAGCTGATGGAAATATGTCGCCAAATCCAATTGAGAAAATACTCTGAATCCACTCAACTAATCAAATAAATCATTAATTCTCTAAAAAGGATACTTATTCTTAATTCTCTTCTTGTTCAACTTACGATATTTGATATACATCCTTAACAACCCATCTGGTTTCTTCACAAACACCACGGCTGCTCTCTAAGGTGAACTACTTGGTTTAATGAAATTCTTCCTTTCTAAATCCACTAGCTACACCTTCAATTCCTTCATTTCGGCAGGTGTCATCATGCTAGGTGGTTTACTTATAGGTTCTGCTCCTGGCACAAGTCTATCCGAAACTCAATGGCTAGCTTCGGTGGTAGTCCCGTGGCTAGTTCAAAAACATCTCCAAACTCTCTTGCTACCAAAACCTGATTCAACTCTTCTTTTACTTCCATTGCATTCAACAAAGCACAAGCACTTGAGTCTAACTTCTCCACCGAGCATTTAATTTGGTTATGAATTTTGGGCTGTCTTAGCGATATTTCCCTATCTTGGAAAAATATCCTAGTGTCATATTTATCTAACCAATCCATACCCAAAATAATCCCGAAGCCTTCGAAATCAAAAACATACAAACAACATGCAAACTTATGATCTAACAATTCAAGTTCTAATTGGTCACATTTCATCCCCAGAGTTGCATACCCTCCTATTAGATTCGAAACCCTTAAGGAAATAACACCGTATAAGGGTTCTAAACATAACTTTTCTACCAAACACTGAGATAAATGAATGCAATGCACCAGTATCAAATAGTACCCTAACTGGTATACTATGAATCAAAAGTGTACTTTCTATCACTGTCTTTTCCTTCCCAGTAGCAGTTAGTCTAGAAGAAGATGGTTCCAAAGCAAAAACCTTTCCCTTCTCCGCTCTGACTGGTTCTCAAAACCGGTTCTTATAGTGTCCAATCTGGTCACAATTGAAGCACTCCACTCCTTTCTTATCTGCAAGCTTTTTTTTCCTTTTCCAATTCGACATTCATAAGCATAACATCCTTTCTTGTCGCACTTGTATCAAACTACATCGGCCTTCCCTTTCTTGGCAGCTCCTCCTTTCTGAGCTCCTTTCTTCTTAAAGAATTTCCTCTTCTTATCCTGAGAATCCAAGGTTCCAACCTGCTTCTCCTTCCCATAAGTTGAAAGAACCTCTTCATTCCTGATTGCCATCTTCACTAGAACTATACCTGGATCATGGAGGTATGGCATAGTCGCTATGTCAATCTCGGGTCTTAACCCTCGAATAAACTTTTCGTTTCTTTTAATGACGATGTCAATGGCAGCATATATGTATTTGGAAAATTCATCAAACTTCGTAGCATACTCAATCACCGACATCTCATCTTGCACTAAGTCCATGAACTTTCTCAATAATACTTACTTGGCAACTTCAGATAAGAACCTCTCTTCGAATCTCCTTCAAAATTGTGCCTAAGTTAACTCTTCCTTGAGAACTCCCATGGTAACACTAGTCCACCAATATAGTGCCGCTCCCTACAACTGTCGTGCATCAAGTCTCCTCTTCTGCTCATCATCTAATCCTAAGTCGGCGAAAATTATTTTATAGTGCAATAACCAGTTTTCTACTTCGACAGCATCCTTTATTCCCAAAAATGGCTTTCCACCAAGACTGGTGTAATCCGTGCTTAGCTTAGCATAGTTATTGCCAACTGTGGCCACGAGATTAGCTCCTCCAATATCTACTGGTGGGGTTCTAGCACCTACATTGGCGTTTGCATTTGGATTAGCATTTGCCTGTCGACTAGGATTCTTTCTGGTGTTGGGTCAAGCATTTCCACTAGTTGTGTTGCTTCCTCCACCTAGATCTCCTATTTTGTTTCCTACCTCCATATATTCCTTTCTCGCAAATCTGCATACAAGCCTTAGAAAGATACAGAAGAACGGTCTAAGAGAGAGGGGAATACATAGTTATATATATATATAACGCAAGTATGTTACTATAGCGTTAACCAAAACCCCGGTCTCATTTTCTGATTCATTGGATTGTATTTTGAAAATCATTTAGGTTCAAATTTCTTTTAAATTTACATAAACCTATGCTCTGATACCAACTTGTAACATCTCCCATTTGGAGGTCCAAAATCAACCGCTACGGATGCTGCAGTGATTCATAATTATTAATTCTCAATGACCAAATGTGGCAATGTTAGATACATTGACAATCCGAAAATAGTGAATATGAAAAAAAAACTCAATTTAAAATAAATTTCTTATTTCATTACAGATAGCATTTCTAATTCATTACATAATCCCATACATAAACCACATTTAGAGAAATTATAATTTGCTACAAAATATGCCAAGAGTGACATATGAAGATGCCCCTTTGGTTGATCAGAATCTAAATAAAGGCGCTAAACAACTTTGCCGTTACATCCAAAACACAACGGAATAAACAGAAGAGAAAAAACTCATAATAGCTAGCTTGCCTCTTGCATGTCTTTGGAAGCTTATTCTTCTAAAGAAGAACCTGAAAACCTTAACTCTCAAACTACTCAAAATTAATTGAGCACCCGAGAGTTTAAGAGGAAAACATAAACTTCGAGTCAGACATAAAGTATGGTGTAAATAATAACCTGCCATCTTGAACCATATAGATATCTAGTGAGACCATGCCACTTAACTGAATGGGTTTTCCCCTCATTAGTTTCTCAACCCAATTCATAATAACCATATATTGTGCACCTACATGTACAATGTCTAAGACATAATGTAATAAAATGTATCATGATGATATTTAAACATGCAATATGCTTTGGATTTCCCATCCTCATTGACCTAACTACCTGTCTCAAGTTATAGTTTCTAGGGTCATTATTAACCTATTAGTTTTTACGGGCTAACTAATAACCTGTTCCAAGCTTATGGACTATCTGTATGGTTTCATATTTTCGTGGGATCACTAAGAACCTATTGGTGTCTACCAATGACATCATCTAATCATAGTTTTCATGGGGTCACTATGAACTTATTGGATTCTCCAATAACATCTCTATGTCATATTTTTATGGGATCATTATGAACATATTGATCTCTTTCAATAACTTATTCTGGACATAGTTTTCATGAGATCACTAAGAACCTATTGGCCCCTTCCAACAACACTTTCCATACATAGTTTTTATGGACTTACTAAGAACCCATCTAAACCGATAATCCTTTGATCTGTCTCTGGGCATCTTATATTCTAGTCTATCTGAACTCCTGGATGCAATTTCACTCGCACAGGAGTTAACTCAATGTATATTCACCACTATGTCAACCTAGCCAGTTATTCTGTCCTTAACACTCAGTTATGGGTTAATTATGGAGTGAATATGTTTATAGAAGCATACATGATAACTGATCAAAACATAATAATATAAACATCTATCGTTTAATTCCTTGTAATCATTTTTCTAAGGAAACATGGTTAACGGCCTTAACCTACTATCTTTACAAGGAAAGCTTCTTCAAAATTCCAAAGTTAAATGCCATTTCAAAACTCTTTCATATTGCCATGGATTTTATCTTTAAAAATGAGGTGGGTTTCTTATTTGATGTCATGAGTTAGCCTTAGTCACTCTCCCTTTTGAAAACATTACTTAAAATCTTAGACCTTCTCTTTCAAAACCATAAAAAATATACTTTTCAAAAGCATTGTGACCTTCCTTCAAAAAACTTAAAGATATACTTTTCAAAACACTTAAAACTTACCTTTCAAATGCATTCAGTTCAAGTAGAATTTATTGAAGCATAGCTTTGAGGCCATTTGAAAGTATCTCTTTCAAAATCATTGGGTTTAACATTAAATATAACTGCTAGGTCAAGCGAAAGCTTTGCTTTCGAAAGTATTAATCTTAGGATAAAGAATTGGGGAAGAGGATAGCTTTGAAACCATCCTTTCGAAACCGTTTTCACTGAAACCATTTATAAAAGCGGCTAAAAGGACCCTTCCGAAAGCATTGGGAAGGCAACTTCAATGTTAATAAAATGTAAGCCTTCCTCTTGAACTCATTGTTATATGGCCATAAGCAGCCTTTAACCAATTCGAAAGGTATGAATGCGGAAGCTAGGTATTGAATGAGTTCAAGATGTGGCAACTCTTTCGAAAGCTTCTTTAAAAACAAAAGTAAGTGGTAACTCTTTCGAAAGCTCCTTTCTAAAAGCAAAGACAAGTTGACTGATTCGAAAGCTTATAAAAGTGACTTCAACCTCTTTGAAAGCATGCCTTCGACACAGACTTTTCCGCCTTTCTCCAATGCACTACATACCAATTGCTTGATACCATATGCCTTGGTTTCAAACGGGTTCGAAAGGCCTGCTGGGCATAGTGACGGAAGTAAGCAAAGGAAGTGGCAAAGTTGTTATTTATAACAAAACCGATTTTATGCTTTTCAAAGTAATTTTGTTTCACCTAACTTGCCTAATTTGTCAAAATGTGATTGGTTATCATTTCTTTATCAAAATCCTTTTCTAAAAAGGCTATCGAATTCACAATTAACAATTTAAAACATTTTAAGCAAATAAGACCTTCCCCTTGATAAAACATGTAAAACATTTAATTTCTTTAACTTAAATAATTTTATAACCATAATAAAATACTTAGGAAAATTCCCGAAAAATCATAATAATTAACTTTTAATATGTTTTCTAACATATATAAATTTCATACCCGAAGTCGTTATATAATTGCCTTAAATAATTTAAACCCAAAATTATCCATTTCTTCCATTCGAAATTCGTAATAAATTATCCAAAGCTTGGATTATTATGAGAATTTAAGCCCATCTCCAAAATAATGTTCTACATAACATATTCAAACATCATGGCATTCTAAAATCAATTTGCATGGTTTTAACCTTAAAATCGAATTATATTATCCCACAAAAATCCTTGTTTAAATTATAACATGGTATATAATCAAAGCATATCATCATTCATCCACCCAAATGTTTTAAACCATCAGAATCGATTTAAACGTTCAAGAAGACATATATGAGATTGTTTAGATCATTATTCACCTTGTTTGGATGAGGAACTTGAGATTTGTTCTTACGTTAATCTTCCTAGCTTGAATCTTAGCCTCTAATTTATTTTTGAGGTCCTCTTCTCCAATGGTTATGGTCGGCCTTATTTCTTTTTTTTTATATTTTCGGTTTATGAAAATGTGAATGATAATGATGTAAGGGGTTTAGGGGTTATGGTATACGGAGATACCCTTTATACCCTTGCCTTATTCTCTTAAATCCCTAATTTATAAATCACACATATATTATTTTAGTTCAGGCATGACCCTAATTAGTACTCAAATCTCAATTCACTTATCACTCTAGTCTCTCTATTATTTTATTCAATTTATCTAATCCAGAACAATGCTATTTAAAACTAGGCGTGTTACATAAGGATATTCTTCTACATTCCAAATGCATTGTTATCAATCTGCATAATCCAAAAATTACTACCAGAATATCTCCTCCTCATCTAGTCAGTCCAAAGACTCTATGAATTGATGATTTTCTAGCAATGTTTTAGGTTGTAAGTTTTTCTGAGATCCTTTAGAATTCACCAGTTCCACTCTCCCTTCAGACTTGGGCCTACATAATACATTATAGCTGATTTATGCAAACCACCTCTCCATATAAAGTTAGCACAAATAGAATTTAACTTTTCTATGGAGCAATCTGGTATTTAAAATGTTTGTATCCCAAACCTCACCTTTGCAGTAATTATTGTATGTACCAATTCAAATCTACCAGTAAAAGAAAGAAATTTAGAACTCCAACCATTTAGCTTCTCTCTGATTTTACCCACTAGCTCTCCACATTCCCTATCAGTGATAATGTTAGATGGTAATGGTACTCTAAGATACTTTATAGGGAGTGTACCATCTGGAATGTTGAGTATAGCTAGAAAATATTCTTTGTCTTTCCAGTATTTGTTAAAATAATATTTATATTTCTGAGCATTTAACTGCAGGCCAGCATGCAATTCAAGTTGTTAAAAACATATTTGATACCGTTTGCTGCTTTTGGAGATGATTTGATAGCTATTATAAGATCATCAATATATAGTAAATGGTGTAGAATTGGTGATGATTAAAATTAGGTTGGAATAAGCCATTATGACAAGCCAATTCCATTTGAAGTGATAGCTATAGCAAATAGATATAGGAAGAGAGGGCTACCCTACCTCAAACTCCTATTGCTAGTAATGTACCCCCTGGGTGTGCCATTAATCATTATAGATTAAGTGGAGGTGGAGACGCATTCCTTAATAAGAGAGGTAATCGAGTATGGAAAACCCATACTGGATAGCATATGAATAATAAATTTTCTGTTGATTCTGTCATAGGCTTTGTGGAGATCAACTTTTATACATACCTTATCTGCTCCTTTTTTTTAAATTCTTGACAAATTCATGATCCAAGAGAGAATTTCATGATATATGTCTTCCCTTGATAAATGCTAGTTGGTTTTTAGATATAAGATCTGGGAGAATCTTAATAATTCTATTATAGATCACCTTGCTAATTATTTTGTACAGCATATTACAACATGTATAAGCTTGTAGTCTTTTATCTTGTTAGGCTTGTTTCTTGCATAAATTTTCCATTGTTAAATGATTCTTGAATAGCTTCTAATATCATTCCTTTGAGGTTATCCTAATGGAGTTGGAAGAATTTTGCATTCTAGCCATCCAGCTTGGGGCTGGAGTACTATGTGAGTGGATTGCACGGCTGCTTTAATTTCTTGTTCAGTTATAATAGCCTCTAGCATCTCCAGTCTTTCCTCAGCTATCAAGGACCTGCAATTTACATGAGGTAATGAAACACAATAGCTTCCATTATATAAATTATTGAAATAATTAATGGCTCCCTATTCAAACGGGTCAATTTCAGTGATCATTTCTCTATGCTCATCCAAAGTGTTGAAAATGTTGTTGCAATTTCTTCTGTAGGACATTTTAGCATAAAAGAATTTAGTACATTCATCGCCTTGGGTTAGCCATTTTTTTTGCCTTTTGTAGCCTAAATAGCTTGGCGTTGTAGAGCATCCTTGAGTTACTTCTGAGTTGCATAGTAATCGACATTGAGTAGATCATTGAGAGGGTCTACATCTAGCTGTTGAAGTAGAGATTCACATTCATTTTGTAGACGCTCAATATGTTCCTGCTGTTTAGGCCTATTTTTGTTCCATTCCTTCAACCTGGCTTTCATTTCTTTGAGCATCATAACAAGAGAAAACCAACCATTTCCATTAATCTGATTTAAGGATTTGAAATCAACAACATTTTCATAGTCATCCAAGAGGCATCAATGATTAGCATATCTGAATGGCCTGCTCTTAGTGTGCATGTCTGTTTGATTAAATTGTATGTAAAGGAAAGATGATCACTAGTAGACCTAGGGAGAATAGTTACTCTTAAATTGGCGGTGTTATTAATTAATTCATCATTGACTAACCCTCTATCTAATATGCATGTGATTTTCTTTTCCTATCCACTATGCCCGTGAATTTTAGTCCATCATGGTTTGCCTCGGTGAGCGCTACAGTCACCCCACACTTGTTGAATTCTTCAGTCTGCGACAACTTTAGGGTAAGACCTCCTTTCTTCACATTAGTGTTAAAAACAACATTAAAATCTCCAAGGATCATCCATTGCTTATTCATATTCTTTGATATTTGAACAAGTTTTGACCATAAATTGCTTCTGATAGATGCCCGGTTATGAGAATAAATGAATGTAAAAAAAGATAGTCCACAAGCATTTTTAGATTCTACGGTTACTTGTTGTTCATCCATATCACTAGCAACAAATCCCATACATTCATGTGCCAGGTGATTATAATTCTACCTTTTGATGAGGGGGAATTATTATTTAGCCAATGCCATTCATCACCAAAAAAACTTTCAAAAACACCATTTGATTGATCACCCATCTTATTTTCTTGAAATGCCATAAGAATGGGGTTGTACTTATTCCTAAAATTAAAGAGGTCGAATCTTTTAGCATCATTATTTAGACCTCTAACATTACAGTTAAGACAAACATTAATTATTATGTGCTCTGCTCCTCGTAACAGAAGCGGTTGATGATCTTTTAGTTTCCATCTTCTCTTTCCCCTTATTGAATTGTTCTTTATATTTTGGGTTTTCTTTTGTAAATTTTGGGGGGAAGGCCATATCTTCTTTAGATGTTTCACTATCATCTCCAAGATCAATGTCTAACTTATTAATTTCTTCCATATTATTAAAGATATCCTTTTGGGATTCTTGATCCTGCTTATTAGCAAAAGTACTCATCTCAAATGCATGCTGTTTTTCCTGCTGGGGGGTCTTCTTATCAAATTGATGGTGACTCTCTTGCTTATGCTGCTGGGTCTATTGAACATGCTCTTCCACCACCACCTAGGCTGGTTTCGGGGTATTGGGGACCTTCGAACTTTCTCTAGCTGCTAGGCTTGCATCTCTACTAGTAGTAGTATTTATGTAATTATTATTTTTTAGGCTTGTAACGTGCTCACTTTCTGTTTTGTTCTATAGGCCATCGAGGATTTTGTTGTTTCCCTGATTGTGAATAGACTCAGTAGGTATGGTGTTAGTAGTAGTAGTTTCAACTGATGCCTTTGGCCTCCACTGTTGAGTTTAAAAAGCTTTAGGATTTGGACATTGAATTTTACTGTGCCCAAAACTGTTACAATTTTGAAGACAAGTGGAATGAACTCATATTCCACCTCCTGCAAATAAGTTCTCCTTCTGTTATCTTTTGCTATGATAGTCTTAACAAAATTAGTGTCTGCCTTAACTTCAATCATCACCCTAGCATATTTTAGTATTTTGTCATTCCTAGTATGTTCATCAATGTCTACAGGCTTCCCAATAATACTAGCAAGTTTGGTTATCCCCCAGCGTTCCAATGAGTTAGGTGTAGATTATTAAGTCTAACCCCAATAGGATAGGATTCAAGCATATCCCTCTCAAATTGGAAATTAGTAGCCCACCATTTCATGAATATATGTTTGCTTTCCATAAACTATGGACCCCATTTAAAACATTTTCTAGGTCTTCTTGCAGTTCAAACTTAACTAGGTAAAATCCCTTGTCCCTAGAGAACACTTCCTATTTACCCTTTGGTTTCCATTCTCACTTCACATAAGCATTAAAATACACATAATAAAGATGCTTACCCACCATATAGATGAAAATGCAATTACTTCATATAGCATTCGAATGTTGATAATCTATATCATTAATTTCAGCATATATCCCCGCATCTTCCTGGATAAGGTTATGAAATTCAACATCATCTTTGATTTCAATACTTTTCCCTAGTAAATCACCCATTGTTTTGATCCTTGCTCCTTGTTGATGTTATATATATTCACATCAGCTCTAGGGTTAGACCAAGGCTTTGGGTTCAGTAAAGCCGCCCCTCCTTCATTAACCTTGTGTTTGCCTCTACATCGGATCTCCTGCCACCCTTCCCTGTCATTGGAGTCTGTTTCAATTAAAACCCTAGATGTGGCAGTTTGTGATGAAGAGGTCACCATTTTTATTATGGAGGAGTGTGTGTGTATGTGTGTATGTGACGCAGCAGATATAACACTTGACGACGAATTAAAGTATTCGTGTCAATCAAATCGATAAACGATTCGATGAAGCAATATGAATCGGTGAATTAAAGATACCCAACGCCCAAATCCATTGATCTCAATGATACCGGATTCTAGCTATCTTCGTCACATTGATCGCGCACGATACCGTGAAAGAAGATCTACGATTCTTCGTACGTTGATCTAGCGCACTAGATTCCGTGAATCGGCTTCAACAATCGTTGATTCGAGTGCACTCGAATATCCGAAGGTGGAGATAGGAGATAACACTCAACTACCAATTTTTATGGTGGCACAAGCGAACACAAAAGAAATTTTATTCAAATTCAACAACCTTCAAATGATACAACTCACCCACTATTTATAGGATTTTACAACACCATACTCGTCCTACATAAAGCACAGACGACCTACGACCTAACATAGGCCGTTAACGACCTAATAGACGCGACTTAAAAATAACAAATACAATACAACACACGCGAGCTAACAACATGTACGACTTAACAGTATTTATAAGATGAACGACATATCAAAACGACCTACGACCTAAAATGGCTTCTGGAAGGCATAAGTGATGAGCGACTTAAGGTCAGCGACCTAAAATGGAACGACTTAAGGAGCACGCAACCTAAGAGATTTCGCTTCAGTGATCTCGCGACTTAAGAACCTTCAGTAGCTCGCGACTTAAAGATCTTGCGACCTATGGTGGAGTTCGCGACATTAAAAGATCGCTCACGACCTAAGGAAGAAGCCCGGCAGCGACCTAATTGCTCGCGACCTACCGGAATTGCCACGCAATGTCGCTCGCGATTTAGGATAAGTCGCCGGCGACCTAAAGACTTCTGCAATGATTCTCCCTCACGATCTAGGGTTTCGCGATCAAAGTAGATCGCTCGCGATGTCATCGAGGTACGTGCTGCATCATCCTCCCCTGGTTGAGAAAAATTCGTCCTCGAATTTAAAAGTTCTTCCCCATTGGGTTGTTCATCTCCATAATAAGGTATAAGATGTTTAACATTAAACACGTCAGAAGTGTAAACATCCTCTGGCAGCTTCAACCTATAAGCATTTTCATTGATCCGTTTTATAATTTCTACTGGACCAATCTTTCGGACTTTCAACTTGTTATAAGCACCCGCTGGGAAACGATCCTTCGTTAACACAGCATACACCCAATCACCCTCGTTGAACTCCACACTTCTTCTCTTTTTATCTGCAGCTCATTTATACTTCTCATTCGTCTTCTCCAAACGTTCCTGAACGATTCTATGACAATCTTTCAACTCATCAACGAAATCTGACGCCCGCTTAATCACTCCCTTCGGTTGTGGCACTACCGTTAAATCCAACGGCCCCTTTGGCAAGCTTGAATATACAACTTGAAATGGACTGTAACCAGTGCTTCGGTTAACAGCATGGTTATGAGCAAACTCTGCCTGACACAACTTTAAGTCCCAACTCTTCAAATTGTCCGACACAAGACATCTCAACAAATTTCCCAATGATCTATTCACAACTTCAGTTTGTCCATCCGTCTGAGGATGATATGCACTACTAAAATTCAGCTTTGTCCCAACCATCTTCCACAGACTCAACCAAAAGTGACTCAGAAATCGAGTATCTCGGTCAGAAACAATAGATTCAGGTAACCCATGTAAACGATAGATTTATTTGAAGAATAACTGAGCAACACGGACTGCATCCGCGGTCTTTTTACAAGCTATGAAATGCGCCATCTTGGAAAATCTATCCACCACCACATATATTGAATCATTCCCTCGCTGAGTTCTTGGCAATCCCAAAACAAAATCCATGCTGATATCAACCCATGGTTTAGTAGGCACGGGTAATGGCATATACAATCCCACATTCGTAGCTGTTCCCTTGGAAACTTGCAATTGCGACATCTCTGCACAAATCTTTCAACTTCTTTTCTCATCGACGGCCAGAAATAAGATTGTGACACCAACTGCAAGGTACGATCTCTTCCCACATGACCCTCTTCATGCAATTCTTTCACAATCTTCAACCTCAAGCTACAATCTGGAATACACAATTGATTTCCTCTGAACAAGAATCCTCTTTCATCACAAAATCATCAGAACTCCCTTCCTGCACCTGATCCAGCACTTTCGCAAAATAAGAATCCAAAATAAGCAACTCTGGTAACAAATCAAATCCCACTACTTCCACTCGCATAGTTGTCAGCAAATGATTTCTACGGCTCAATGCATCGGCAACTCGGTTATTAACTCCTAATTTGTGCTTCACAACGAAAGTAAACTGTTGTAAATAAGCAACCCACGAAGCATGCCTTGCTGAAATTTTATCTTGCCCCTACAAATGTTTCAAAGCTTCATTGTCAGTGTATAGCACAAATTCTTTATGAAATAGATAGTGTCTCTAATGCTTTATGGCTTGGACTATAGCATAGAATTCCAAGTCATAAGTACTGTATCTCGTTTTAGCTCCCGTCAGTTTCTCACTAAAGTAGGCAATAGGATGACCCCTTTGACTCAACGTTCCCCCAATTCCAACCTTGGACGCATCGGTATTTAGCTCAAAGAGTAACTGAAAGTCCGAGTATCTAAGAATAGGCGTTGTGGTCAAAAGTGTCTTGATTCTCTAAAAACCAGAATCAGCCTCTTTAGTCCAAACAAACTTCTTCCCTTTCATACATTCCGTAACAGGTGCCATCACGCTACTGAAGTGTGGAATGAATCTTCGGTAGAATGATGCTAAACCATGAAAACTGCTCACTTCTGTTATTGTCTTAGGCTGTAGCCAATTTCGAATAGCTTCCACTTTACTCTGATCAACTTGAATAGCATCCTTCGACACAATATAGCCCAAGAATAGAATACTTGTAGTCATGAAGGTACACTTCTTCGTTGCAGCATAAAATTCCTCATGTCATAAAACCAACAACACATCCCGCAAATGTTGTAGGTGTTCTTCAGTGCTTCCACTGTAGATCAAGATGTCATCAAAATATACCACTACGAACTTCCCGATAAATGGTCGAAAAATCTGGTTCATGACTCTCATGAATGTACTCGGAGCATTTGACAAGCCAAACGGCATCACCAACCATTCGTACAGACCCTCCCGAGTTTTAAAAGCAGTCTTCCACTCATCACCCGGTCTAATACGAATCTAATGGTATCCACTTTTCAAGTCAATCTTCGAAAACACAACAGCACCGCTCAACTGATCCAACAGATCATCCAGTCTCGGCATAGGAAATCGATATCTCACCGTAATCTTATTCAATGCTCTACTATCTGTGCACATTCTCCACGTTCCATCCTTCTTCGGTACCAACAAAGCTGGCACTGCACAAGGACTCAAACTCTCCTGAACACGCCCTTGTTCCAATAATTCCTCCACCTGCCTTCTCAACTCCTCGTGTTCTTTTGGACTCATCCGATAGTGCGGTCTATGAGGCAATGCAGCACTTGGCACCAAGTCAATCTGATGCTGTATGTCTCTAAGCGGTGGTAACTCCTTCGGCAACTCCTCTGGAAACACATCTTTGACTCCTCCAAAACTGGCTTTACTTCCTCTGGAACTTCAGTAACTTCACTGCTTTCATGCCCAATCAACATAAAAACTTCAGGGCTCTCATCTACCTCTTCCACGAATTCCTTCAGGGATAACAAAGTCTTCAATTCCTCAATCTCCTCTAGCTTGTTCTCATTCTGCTGTCGCTTCTTCAGAACTAAAGTGATTTTCGTGCCCTCGAACAAGAAACTGTAGCTATTTGTTCGACCATTATGTTGTACCTCCCGATCGTACTGCCATGGCCTTCCCAACAGCAAATGGCAAACATCCATGTCAACCACGTCACACCAAATCTCATCTTTGTATTTCTTCCCAATAGAAAATGGAACATGAGCTCGCCTTTCTACTTTCACTTCTCCTCCTTTCCTCAACCAAGCAAGTTATAAGGACTAGGATGTTTCTCCATTTTCAACTTCAACTTCCTTACGGCTTCCATTGAAATGATATTATCACAACTCCCAGCGTCAATGACAAATTTATAGACCTTCCCTAAAATAGTGCACGTTGACTGAAAAATGTTACTCCTCAACCAACTCGACTCCTCTTCTTGCTTCGGGGTTAAACAAGATCTCCGTAGCATCAGATTACATCCCTCGTCTCCCGACACCTCTTCTTCCTCCTCATCACGGTGTGAATTGAGATCTTCTTCTACATCCTCATCTTCCACTTCAGCAATCATAGTTCTCTTCTTCGGTTTCGGACATTCGTTGCTTTTGTGACCAAACTCCTGACAATTGAAGCATTTGATACCACTATTGACCTTGGTCTTAGCAACTTCACTAACAACCGATTTTGCAACAGCCTTGTAAACATTCGCATTGCTACTAGCCCCTTTCATTTAATTGTTGGAAGTTGTAAACACACCACCACCTCGTCTCCCTTGTTTCTCCCAAGCAAGTGCTTTCTGATGTGCTTCAGCGACAAATCTCGGATCAAACATATTCACCATATCTTGAATCTGCATTCTCAACCCTCCAACAAATCTAGCTGTCAATTGTTCTTCTGTCTCCATAATGTCATTTCGAGCAATTAACTGGTAGAACTCATCAGCATAATCAGTAACAGTCTTCGTCCCTTGCCTCAGGTTCTGTAATCTCTGATACATCAGTGATTGGTAATTGTAGGGCAAGAAAGTAGCCTTCATCAACTTCTTTATCTTCTCCCAAGCAACAATCTTTGACTTCCCCATCCGCTCTCTAGTAAGTTTGGTTTGCTGCCACCACGCCATAGCTCTCCCCCTCAACCTAGTAGTAACCAACTTCACTTTACGATCTTCCAAAACCTCCTTGAAGTCAAAAATTTCCTCCACATAAGCAAGTCAATCAAGAAATTCCTCGGCCTGCACACCTCCCTTGAATTCCGGTATTTCAGTTTTCATCCCGGACTCCCATTTGTGATCATACTCTAAATCATTTCTTACTTGGTTTCGATTTCGACTATGAACACTACCACCATCCAACTCCTCTTCAAAATCTGATGCATATCGATGTCGATCCTGACCACCAACATCTCTACTACCACCATTTCTTCCACCAACATCCCTTCAATCTACATTCCTCCGATCACGATCATTCACATTCCTATCATGATTTCGATCATCAACATTTCTATCACGATCTCGATCCACACTTCTATGATCGCTATCAACACTTCTCTCTCGATTTGAATGCGGTGAAACTCTACTTTCCCCATGGTTAGATTCAGGTGAAACCCTTCTTCTACTTTGACTCATTTCAAGCATCATTCTCTCTAATCGGCCAATTCCTTCATTCAACTTCTCATTGAAATTCTCGTTGATTCGTTGCTCTATTTCATCGGCCTCTTCTCTTCCATACAAAGCATTAATATTGCGATGACGTTGAGCTCTTCTCGGAGGCATGATCACTCTTCAACAAATTCCAACAAAAACTTCACTTCGATCTAAAAATCTTCAAATCAAAACTACCCATTTGTTGAAATCTTCAAAAAAAAATCACCAAACGAACAAATCTCTTCAAAATCTCGAGAACCCAATTCTCCAAATGATGCAAATCTGGCACAAACTCCAAAAATCTATGCAAACTCCTTGCGATCTTGCTTTGATACCAAATGACGCAGCGGATATAACACTTGACGACCAATTGAAGTATTTGTGTCAATCAAATCGATAAACGATTTGATGAAGCAATATGAACCGGTGAATTAAAGATACCCAACGCCCAAATCCGTTGATCTCAATGATACCGGATTCTAGCTATCTTCATCACGTTGATCGCGCACGATACCGTAAAAGAAGGTCTACGATTCTTCGTACGTTGATCTAGCGCACTAGATTCTGTGAATCAGCTTCAACAATCGTTGATTCGAGCGCACTCGAATATCCGAAGGTGGAGATAGGAGATAACACTCAACTACCAATTTTAATGGTGGCACAAGAGCGCAGAAAAGAAATTTTATTCAAATTCAACAACCTTCAAATGATACAACTCACCCACTATTTATAGGATTTTACAACACCATACTCGACCTACATAAAGCACAGACGACTTACGACCTAACATAGGCCGTTAATGACCTAACATACGCGACTTAAAAAAAACAAACAAATACAATACAACACACGCGAGCTAACAACATGTACGACTTAACAGTATTTACAAGATGAACGACATATCAAAACGACCTACGACCTAAAATGGCTTCAGGAAGGCATAAGTGATGAGCGACTTAAGATCAGCGACCTAAAATGGAACGACTTAAGGAGCACGCGACCTAAGAGATTTCGCTGCAGTGATCTCGCGACTTATGAACCTTCAGTAGCTCGCAACTTAAAGATCTTGCGACCTATGGTGGAGTTTGCGACATTAAAAGATCGCTCACGACCTAAGGAAGAAGCCTGACAGCGACCTAATTGCTCGCGACCTACCGGAATTGCCACGCAATGTCGCTCGTGATTTAGGATAAGTCGCCGGCGACCTAAAGACTTCTGCAATGATTCTCCCTCACGATCTAGGGTTTCGCAATCAAAGTAGATCGCTCGCGATGTCGTCGAGGTATGCGCTGCATCAGTATGGACACATTTATATAACACATGGATGCAAGCAAGAAAACATGATTTACACAACAGTAGGAACACACACGCACAACACCTTGTTTGCACAATATCTTTGCACATATATTTTCTTATCCTTGGATGTCCTCTTTGCACATTTTTGATTGCTTTGCATTTATTGGTTGTACTTGGGCTTGCTAAAGAATTTATTTATGTAAACATACATATGCATGTATTTACATAGGGGACATAACAACACACTTTGCTTATGTATTTGGACATGCAACAGAGAATTTATTATTTCTTTTCTTTCTCTCAAAAATGGACACAATTCTTTCCACAAAATTATGTACACTTCCATTTTTATCACTACACGATCCCATGCATAGTCTACCATCCATTTTGATTTGTAGCATCATCCATCTGAGCATTTTCATTCTTGAACCCTTTAAAGTTTATATATGCATGTTACTATTTTGAGTGAGTCTATTTGGTTTGTCTTTGGACTTGCTGTGATGCCGGACTTGGGTTTGAAAACATTTATTGAGCTTCACTTCATTGCATCCTTTAAGTTGCTGGTTTTGTGTGTACATTGGGTTTGTATGCCTGTTTGAACATGTCTTTTGCATCAAGTCAGATTGTGGCATGAACAGGTCGGAGGTGAAGCGAGTGGCGGGCGGTCAAGTGGGTGGTGGGAGCGTGGCTTTCAGGTGGTCGAGGCAGCAATGTTTTGGGATGTTGGCCGAGGCATGGGCTGGAGGAGATCGGTGGGCTGTTGAAGTTTGCATGGCAGTGAATGAGGGTAGGCGGTGATGGTTGGAGAGGAAGTTGGGGCCGTGAGCTTGTAGCATGCGGGACAAAAAAGGAAAAAAGGTATAACCCGGAGCTTGCGAAATTATGAAAGAAGGGGTGGCATTTTGCATTTTAGCCTCTGTAAATGTGGTCTTTCGCATGTGTTGATGGGGGAGAAGGGAGCAGTGGCGTGCGGTTCAGGTTTTGAGATACGGTGGGCTTTGGGATATTTGTATTGGTGAGAAATTGTTTATAAAATTGGTTAAGTAATGTAGTTATTAATGGGGAAATTAATTTAAAGGACAAAAATTTGTATATTTTTAGCCTCAAGGACACGACCTCAATATTTTAACCACAAGGACAAACATTCTACTAAAAATTATTCATAAGGACAAATATTCTTTCAAAATTATTCATATGGACAAACTTTTTTCCAAAACTGCTACCGAACTAAAAACTGATACCTAAAAACTACTACCGATAACTACAAACTGATACCTGAAAACTGTAAAAACTAATATCTAAAGAAAGTTGTCCTTCAGGCTAAAATACTGAAGGTCTGTCCTTAAGGCTAAAATTCTGAGAAATTTTGTCTTTGACAATAATTTCCTGTTAATTAATTTAGTAAGTTTATATGGTTTGAACTTTGAAAATGGATCTCCCCTCCATATTATATTCGTTTGACACTCGGGTTTTTACATTGCACTCATATTGACGAGTACAACATTATAATATAATTTGTTGTTAGTTTTAGTAAAGTATAAATTTTTGATTGAATAATAACGTTTGGTTTATTTACTTTATTTTAAATAATTACATCGTTAAATTAATTATACCTTATTGGTGTCCTCTATTTGACAAAATAAAACACCGATCTATTGAACTAAATGTAATAGGTTAGTTTGAACATCTATTTAATAGAATAAAACACAATTTTGCTATAATTAATCAATTAAATGAATAGATTATTTATAATACCCATTTAGCAGAATAAATCCTCGTTTTACTATAATATTAATTCGTACATTCATGCATATGCCAGTTAGTTAATATGTGGATCAATTAATATTGGATAAATGATGGATTATCTAGTGATTGTGAATTATTGATTTTATTTACACACACGTTGCTTATGTAAATACTGGTGTTGGTTTGAAAAGTTAAATTTTTGATTAAATGGTGGCTTGTCTAAGTACCATTGTAGTCGCTAAGTCTCATTCCGATTTTAAAAAGTTTTGGATTTAAAATAACTTCTGTTTTATAACAAATTGAGGATAATTGTTACATAACTATTTAAGATATTTAGTTATACTACTTATGTTGTTTAAAATATTGAATTTTATTATTAACGATATCTTAAGTTATTTAGATTTATTACTAATGTTGTTTTAAGTTAGATAATTGGATTTATGATGCAAGTTAATTACTTATTTTATTAAAAATGTTTTAAGGTAAATTAATTATTTTATAAATGATATTTAAAGTTAATTAATTATTTACTTATGATATTTTAAGTTAATAAATATTTAGTTAATGGTATTTAAAGTTAATTAATCAATGTAATTAATGATGTTTAAGGTGAATTAATTGATTTAGTTAAATGTGATTAAGTTAATAAAGTGATTTATTTACGATGTTTATAAATAATAAATAGAACTATAAAAGGAATTTTGCTTAAAAAATATATATTGTAAAGGAGATTTACAACTGGTATTTTATAATTAAAGGAGAGATTTATAAATGTTGATTTATAAATAAAAGAATGGATTTATAAGTGATATTTTAAATACGAGGAGTTATGTTAAATATATATGATTTATAAAATGGGTTTTAGATTTATAAAAGGGTTTTTTATGTAGTATTTCATAAAAGATTTTTACAAAGGAGTTTATAAAGGGAGACCTATAAAACAGTATTATTAATAGAAAAGTGTTTTATAAATAGAAAGGAATTTTATAAATAATTTTAGAGATTTATAAAAGAAATTTATAAATTAATTTGGAGGTTTATAAAAGGATTTGTAAATATGAAATGGACTTATAAAAAAGGGATGTTATAAAAGGGATAAGATTTGTTTTTAATAAATAATCCTTCTTAATTTTGGTAGTATGGAAACATTATTTTCATACTTAACACCGAAGGATAGTATTTTGGTTTATAGTAAGAAATGTTGTTAAATGATATTTGTTTTTGGCCCATTTAAATAACAATTTGGAAAAGAGGAAATTTCACTTACGTTTTATTAATATACTTACACTGTTGAGATAAGTATATGGTTATATTTTCTGAGTACTGAAAGAATAAACGTTGTGTGATATACATATATCGGTAAGGCAAGTATATCAATGTTTTCCTATGAATTGAAAGAATTATAAGGGGTTTGTGTATAAATATCTTCTGTGAAGGTATTTTGAATCAAAAATTTGAAAAGTGATTTGATTAATGAAAGATTAATTAATAGATGCTTAGTGAATTTCGCATAGAATTAAAACTAGGTTTGATTGTTTGTTTGTTTGATAGTTAAATAATCGATAATCAAATCTTGGCTCAAAAATACAATTTCGGAAATATCTAGGAGAAAAATGAGAGTTATGTGACACAATCATCTTCGATGATGTTGTACTGAGCATATAAATCTCGTTTTGTAATCCTATGACAAATGATAAGAAAATCCGTCCACTTAAACGGTTAAGAGGTGATCTCCGTTCTCATGCATTGTTTGATTATTTCCAAAAGAACTAGAGTTGAGTTTGCTGGAACTATCAATTTGGTTTTGGAGCGACCGGTAAGCTAGGGTGTGTACTTATATGAGATGACTCGAAACTGTAACCACTCCAAAAATTTATACGTGTTTGATGCTTTGGAAGAGGTCCAAGACTGGCCCGAGATGATCAAAGATGGAGCTCTCTAAAGTGCAAGGGCTACTTGCTACTAATCTTGAGGGTGTTTCCAAAATGGATGTAGTAGAAGTAGTGCCTTCGGTATGTTCATATCCTGAGCAACTTGTATGGATGAATGCTAGCATTGCATTGGTGCCTAGAAGGCAGTGTTAGCATTCCAAGTGGGATTTGTTAAGAGAGGAAAACGGTAATCGGGACCTCACAAGCCTTACAACCAAGTAATGACTAAAATAGAGGATATGCAGTAAAGCTATATGGTTCGCTACCTTTAGGAGTCATTCCTTGATCTAGAATTGATGTTTATGGATTTGGTATGCACGCGAAGAATGGTGCCAGTGCTGGTGCACATCATTTTGGAGCCTTGGTACCCGTGTAATCTGGTATGCCATGTTAAAGGGGAAGCCGACTCTATGTTGGCAGGGGTCTATATAAGGCCTTCGGTACATTTTTCTAGAAGTGTACTATGGTAGGTGGTACCCCAGTAGCTTTATCATTGATGGAAATCCAATCTCCGAGACGCGCCCCTACCGATTTAGTTGTATACATATTATACTAGAATTTAATTAATATAACAATTTTGACTATGGTTCCATATTAATTTTGAATCCTAGACATTATTATAATATCACAAGATTTTCTATAAAATGTTTTGGTTATCGTAAGGTAAAAATCCATCTGTGTTTATGTGCGGCTTTGTCTTATGAGACACCTTTATTTCTGAAAGGGTTTTTATAATATTAAGCAATCCATTTGATTGTGTTTCTCATGATGGTTTTACCAAACTGATCTGGATGTTATTTTTCTTATATTGCTCGTGTCAGTTCGAACTTATTTTCTAGATTTAGTTGGACACTTTGGAGCTTCGGGAGATATGCTGGATGCCCTATGGCGTGTTCGCGTATTTTATCTTCCACTATTTTGTTCTATAGTATTTATCAGCATTTGTAAAGATAGGTTGTTATAACTGTCCAAGCTGGTAAAAGGTTAGTTACTCTGATTTTATGTATGTATATTAAAGTTCAGTTTTCTTTTGTAAAAAACATTGGTAAATTATATATTACTCGTCACGTTGTGAGATTCTGTTTTGTCCTTTTCTTTCTTCAACCTAACGATCTGCCTTTTCAGCACTTGGATGTTCGACACATGAATACCCTGGATATATTAGTGTTGACTTTTGAGGATCGAAAAGACGAGTTATTACATCCTTCCCCTTCCTCATTCTCAAGAAAACGAACATCATTTTTGGGAAAAAATACGATTCTCTATATTTTTCCAAGAGCTATGTAGTCATGGCCTCGATTTATCCAAACCTTTTGACGTGGATTGCCCTGGACCTTATGGCCGTGGGTCTATTTCTTGGCCTTGCAAAGTGGCATGGATTGGGATCGTGAAACCGAGATTTTATAGTGTCTCTGGCTTATGATTGTGCCAAATGAGTTATCTTATATCTAGCGCACTCGAGTGATGTGAGGATTGTTTGATGAATGTTATACCTTGCTATGTTTGTCACGTTTGCTTATCACTCTAGGGTTGTCACATAAGGTAGGTAATTTGACTGGGTGCCTAGACACCCGACATTGTATTTAAAATATAGTACATCCATATGAAAATGATGATAGTAGAGTAGCATGTATTGATTGTTATGTGTTAACTCTTTGGATTCAAGGATAGATCAGTTATGACTCCCATTCCCTATGTCCTATGTACTATATCGACTTTGATAGTATTTTGAGTTCATTTATTGCTCATACCAGACTGTTATCTGACTCAAGGTTTTATGCTTTCCTTCTTACTATCTCAGGTACTCTTAAATGAGTAGACTGGGTAGCAGGTGTAAATGACACACGAAGTTGTGCAGGTGGACTAGCAGGAGGCGACACTTTCTCATATTTATACTTTGGGCTTATTATTACTTATTCCATTGTGTGACACTATGGAGCCTAGACAGTGTCTGCTTATTTTATTTAGAGACTATTTAACTCTTGGGTTAATTTTAGCTGTATAAACTCTATCACTTATGCTATATAACTGTATGGATCTATGAAATCTGATTTTGGTGGTTCATTCGGTTATTAGTGTCCCATCTATTTTCTAACTGTGATAAGTATTATAATTTATTTGATGTGTTGTGAGATACACGACAGTTCTGTGTGTTTTATTTATCGTACAACCTTGATTGCCATCCTGTTTCAGTCTATCACCGTTACAGCACATTATACATGCATATAGGGTGTTGGAGGTGTAAAGTCGTTATCATAATCACAATCCTGATGTAAACTTAGGCTTATTGGAGTTGGTTTACTGGTTATGTTTTCCATTCCAAATCATTTAACCAAATCTTTATAGTATTTTGCTTGATAGGTAAATGTACCATTATTAAGTTGTTTAACTTGTAAATCAAGGAAATTGTGAATTTCTTCCATATAAGACATTCAAATTCATATTTCATAATACTTCAAAATTCTATACATAAATTTTCATATGTAGATCCAAAAATAATATCGCCCACGTATACGATAAATCATTTTTATTCTTTTTGATAAAAAATTAGATTTAACTTTACCAATTTCAAACCTATGCTCAAAAGATAGCTTTTTAACGTATAATACAATGCATGTAGTGCTTTTTTAAGGTTACAAAGCGCCTTATTAAGCTTATAAATCCGATTAAGGTATTTTTCATGCTTAAATATAGGAGGTTGTCCTACATAATTATTTTCTTATACAATACCATTTAACAAAACAGTTTTAATTTCTATTTGATGAAGTTTGAAATCATGGTGACAAGCAAAAGCTAATAAAATTCTTATCACTTCGAGTCTTGCTATAGGAACAAATGTCTCATGACTCTCACTATAGTCAATTCCTACTTCTTGGTTATACCCATGTGCAACTAATCTAGCTTTATCTCTAATAATTTTACTATTTTCGTCATTTTTATTTTTGTTGATCAATTTACTCCCAATTACATACTGGTCAGTAGGTCAAAGAAATAAATTCCATGCATCGCTACAATCAAATTGGTTAACTCCTTTTGCATCGCTAATATCCAATATCCAATATTCGTATTTTGCGGCTTCTTTATAATTTTTGATCAAATCAATATGACCCATTTCATTTAAGTTGCCTTCGATTGGCAACTTTAGTGGATACATCACCAAGTACATTTTCAATTGGATGATCTTTCAAAATCCTTGGTGGTGAGTTTATCATTTTATTATCTTGAAATCATCGTTATTATTTTCAATGGGCTCATTATTTTGTAAAACATTTTGTTCGATGACTATTGGTTGATTAATAGTTGAAATTTCAGGTACATATTTTTTTTTGAAAAAGGGCTCAAATTTTCTATTAAAATAAAACCAGGTCCAACATAAACAAAATTACAAAAGCCAAAAGCAGGCCCATAGGCAAAGCAAAACCAACATATACAGAACAATCTTTGATAGGCCCAAACTAAAACAGCCCATAGCCCTAAAGCAGCCCGAAAGACTGGAAGACTCCAGATTGTTCCACACACATCTCGTAGAAAAGAAGGCAATACGACACCTTCGTCACTTCATAACTCCATTCTATCCAAAACAGCCTAAAATAAACAGAAATGGCTGCCAACAAAAATCAAAACTCCTCCATTTACTTCGTAGAGACGAAACAGCAGCCTCACTAAAAGAATCAGCTGAAAAGACGGACTACGATCCCTCCAGAAACCATAAAGTAAGCATACTATCTGAATTGTCTTCTACTAAATTCGTAGATCTTCCGACTAACGAAGTTATAAGTTGTTGACAGGGTTGCTGAAAGATAACCATCTACATCAATCACTTATACTCAAGTTCAGATCTGAGTTTCAACACAGATCTGAGCTTTTTGCAAGACAAGCAGAAACAGCAACACTTCCTCGAGTCGTCAAGATAAGTCTTTGATAACCCAAAATAACTAGCTACTTTTATCCTCAGTAGATTTGAATCCTTGGAATCTTCTAACCTGTCCTCATAATAACTCAATGTCTTGTTATCCAAGTCGAAAATCACTGTCACTTAGAGCAACCTTCAGATCTATATACTTAAAAGCTACTAAGAAGTTTTAGATGAAAGTAAATTATAATGTAATTTAGAGAGAGTGAAAGAAAAGCATTGTAAATAAAACAGGTACTCAAAAACCTGGATCCAGAGGACATAGGATCAGAGAAATGGCAAAGGAAAACAGAAATTATGAATGTATCCCAATTCAGCGTTAATTTCAGGTACATATTTATAACTATTGAAATTTTCATTGAAAAACACATGTGCGTTTCTTCACTAGTATTTATTCTTCTATCATAAATTCTATAGGCTTTACTTCTTTTCGAGTAGCTAAAATAAAATTATTGACATTCAGATTGAATTTACCTAATTGACTTTTTTACTATGTATAAAATACTATGCTCCAATGACCTTCATTACTGGAAGAACAATAATTTGCAGCGAAGTATTCCGATGGCCACCGACGCTTCATCATTTGGCTTCTGACGACTCTTTATTTTATTTATTTAAACTTATTACTTTATTATAATATGTTAGTTATATAAGTTTGAAATTTGATTAAATATTAAAACCCAAATAATTTGTAAAGATATTTTTATTCAATTATTCAAATTTATGAATGTTTCTGATTAATTAAATTAGTGCTATCGATAATCTTTATTGTTGTATAATTATATTCAATAACTAACTTTATTAAAAATCAAACACAGACAATCATTTTCTGCAAATTTCAGTCTGTCAATTATAAATTTTTTGATGAAATTTATGATATGTAATAGTTTTATGAATTTATTTTGTAAACATTGTGCAATTATAATTTATAATTTTTAAATTAATTTGAAAAGGCAAGTAAGAGGTTGGAATCATTAAATTTATTCAAAATTCATTGATAACTAATATAAATAATTCAATTTCTTCTACAAATTAAAATTTTCTAACAAACTAATTGTTAGAGAACCACGTATTATCACAAAACCAATTGGTGATGTGAAGGGAGGTCTCTTAGTATTTATGCATGATTTATATTGTAAATTGTCCGATGTGGGACTAATTTCAACACGCCCCCGCACGTGTGGCGTATCATCAGCCAAACACGTGGACATTCAATGAGGGTGACGTGTGACACAATTAAACCTGCTCTGACACCATGTTAGAGAACCACGTATTATCACAAAACCAATTGGTGATGTGAAGGGAGGTCTCTTAGTATTTATGCATGATTTATATTGTAAATTGTTCGATATGGGACTAATTTCAACACTAATTTATATTAAATTTATTTTAAAAAGTGTGAAATTTTAATAAAAAGTACATAATAGTCGTCGGAAGCCATTGGAAGCTGTTGTTAATATAAGCGATCGAAGGCCGTCAGAAGCCGTCGGATAATGCAAATATACATAAACTTAGCCAAGATCTGATTCATTATCCTCATCCTCAACCAAATCTTAGTTTTCTCACCCAAAATCGCCACTTTTCGTCCAAGGCCGTTGCACTCCATCCGCAACCACCATCATCTTCACCAACATCCACTCTCCGACCGCCTATGCATTGATTTCAACCCAAAATAGGCATTTTTCTCTAAGTCTAATTTATCCCAATCAGTGTTATTTACTAGTTGTGTTTGATGATACTAGCCCCTTGATTGTTACAATTATACATTGATTGATTGGGATATGGTAATTACGATTTTAACTATCTAAATCCGATAATTAAAATATAATTAGGGCTAACTTGGGCTAATTAGTTTATGTACCGATTAGTCTAATAATTTATTGTTAATTACTGTATGTGTTAGCTAAAATGTTTATAAAAATAATTAATTTACATAAGTGTTGATGGCACGAACTTCGCATATGAATTGTTTATGCTATAAAGCATATATATTTAATACATTCAAAAGAAAAATGATTTGCATAAATATTTAGTCATATATTTGCATTAAAATCATGTATAGTTAGTTTTGAAATTTTAAGTTACAACGTTTAATTTTCATGTTAGTTTGTAGATCTTATTTTTACATGATATTAAGATTTGATTAAAAAAGTAAAAAATAATAATATATTATATAATTAATAAAACATTAAAATGTATAAATGAATTATGCTAATATATGTTATATAATTAACAAAAAAATTAAAATGTATAATGTTAATATATAAACAAATTGGTGCATAACGTACTTTATATTTTTAAATCCCTTGGAGAGTTTTTGGCCCCATTTGACAAGTATTGCATATGATTGTTATATAGATATTCATTTTTGTCATAAAACGTACATCAATATCCATCTGATAGTAATTACATTTTGTAAATTGTTTCATCTTAAACGGTTCATAAAATTTCGGCAGCACTTCTTTTTTGTTCCCTATGTACATGCATTCGTGTACAATATAGGGAATAAAGAAAAAGTGCTGCGGAAATTTTATTAAATCATTTAAAATTAAATAATTTACGAAATGTAATTATTATTGTGTTTGTAATGGGAAGTAGGATGGTCGACCATCAAAGTAGAAAACAATAAACTAAAATTTTAATATTATATTCATAATTTGTTAAAATTGAAAATATATAAGATTTTATAAAAAATTCAAAAAAGAATAATATATTTTATAATTAATAAAACATTAAAATGTATAAATGAATTAAAAAATAAAATATCAATCCATAAAATAACCAATACTTTTTTGAACTTCTATCATATTTTTTAAATTAAAAAAATAGTCAATTATTTGTTGATCGAAGGAGGTGGATGTATCAACGAAAGTGATTGAGAGACTCAATAAAGAAACATTTTTATAATGGTGTACATGTATTTATTGAATTCTCTTTAAGTAATAATGGAAACGACGAAGAAATTCGTTGTCCATGTAGTAAGTACAAACAGTTGAAGCATTTTATACCCGAAGTTCATTTGTGCCAAAATTGTTTTGTGTCGGATTATTATGTATGGGATTGTCACGAAGAACTTGTAGCATCTAATACTATACAATCATAGGTGGGGGAGGGTAATGACATTATTATGGAAAATTTTATAGAAGACATGGTTGAAGATGAAACACGATCAATGTTCCCTATGATCGAAGTTGATGACGACACTGTAAATATCGAAGAAGAATCGAATATTGGAGCAAAGAAATCTATGATTTATTGGATGCTGCTAAGAAACTCCTTTGGGGTGGCTGTAAAAGTAGCACCTAATTATCAGTAACTACAGAATACTATTACGATGAAATCAAAATACAACTTCACAGAATCTGAATTTACAGTTGTTGTACAAGCTACAAAATGGCATAACCCACTCGATAATTTAATGTGCGAAAATCATTATGAAATGAAAAAAAAATTATGTCTTCTTTTGGTTTGTCGTATCAAAAAATAGATACATGTTTAAATGGTTGCATGTTGTTTTGGAACGGACATCTATCTTAGGAAGTGTAGAATATGTAATGAGAAATGATACAAACCAAGGAAAAAGAAGGGAAAGCAAAATCCATACAAGCGTATGCATTACTTACCCATCACTCATAGGCTTCAAAGGTATATGCATCTTTTGTAACCGTGCCTCATATGAGATGACATGGTGTAAGAACATCGGAAGATGGTATGTTAATAGACCAAACTGATAGAAAAGCATGGAAGTATTTTGATAAGACATATCTCGCTTTTGCAGCAGAGAGCCATAATGTTAGATTTGGTTTATGTACAGATGGATTTTGACCATTCTCTTAATTTGGTTAAATATTCATTTGGGCCTATTATCATTACACCTTATAATTTACCTCTGTGGATGTATATGAAAAATCCATACATGCTTCTCACCTTGTCGTCCCTGGCCCTGATGATCCGACACAAGAGATTGATGTTTGTGTATGACCATTGATTGAAGAGTTGAAAACACCATGGCATGAAGGAGTTGAAACATACGACATTTCCAAAAAACAAATTAATCGTATATTCGCTTCTTTGTTATGGAATATTAGTGATTTTCCTACATATCCAATGCCTTCGGGTTGGAGTACGGCTGGTTGTCTAGCTTGTCCTTATTGTATGGAAGAAACACGAGCATTTTCTTTACGCATGGAAATAAAATTTCATGGTTTGATTGTCATAGGTGTTTTCTCCATATTAATCATTCCTTTAGAAGAGATAGAAAAAACTTTATAGTTAATAGAGCGGAGACTATGCAACCACCAATAATTTGGTCAAGCGAAGAAATATATGAACTTGTAAAGGATTATTCAAAGATACATGAAACTGGAGTACAAATTGAAATTCCAGGTAAATTGAAGATTCATATTGGCACAAATGAAGTATATTTTGGAAGTTGCCTTATAGAAAAGATCTACTACTTCATCATAATATTGACATGATGCATAATGAGAAAAACATGTTTGATGATATGTTTAATGCAATTTTGAATGTCGAGGGAAAGACTAAGGATGATTTGAAATCAAGAAGTGATATACAAGATTTATGTAAGCGTCCAGAGCTTTGTATCAAGCCAAATGACACTAAAAACCCATAACATGCTATTAGTTAGACAATAACCAAGTTAAGGTTGTGTTAAAATGGATGGAATGATTAAGATTTCCTAGTGATATTTCTTCTAATCTTTGTAGGTGTGTCCACTTTAAACATGGTAAATCGAGTGGAATGAAAATCCATGATTGTCACGTAATGATGGAAAATTTGTTACCCATCATTTTCAAAGTACTATTGCCAGTAAAAGTTTGGACGGTTATAACGGAACTTAGTTTGTCTTACAAAGAGCTTTGTTCGACTATGTTAAAAGTTGAACTTCAATGTAAACTTAAAGTAGAAATCCTATACTGCTCTGCAAACTAGAGAAAATATTTCCTCTATGTTTCTTTAATGTAATAAAGCATTTACTTGCTTATCTTCCGTCTGAAGCATGTCTTCTAGGCCTATGCAATATGGATAGATGTATCCATCTAAGAGGTATTAATTTCGAGCATGTTAAATATTAGTTTGTTACATTTATATAAGTAAATTTTAATTTGAAATAATTTGTTAATTGGTACTTAAATCATCTAAAAAAGTTAAACAAAAAGCACAAGTTGAAGGTTCGATTTGCGAATCATATATTGAAGGAGAAGTTTCGTTCTTTTTTTCTCATTATTTCAGCGACCATGTGAACTTACCATTTGAAAGTGTTCCACATAATGATAAAGACGTTGAACAAGATCCTTCTCAAGCAATGTTATCTATTTTTAGACAACATGGTTAACCTTTTGGAAAATGTATGGAATTATGGTTAGACGATAGAGCTTATCATGTAGCACATACATATATTCTTCTTAATTATGTTGAAGTTACACCATTTGTTAGGTAATAGTAAATAATAATTCTCGGTATATTTATTTCAATAATACACATGTAGATTATAATGCAATATATTATCTATATTTGCAGTGTTTACGAATCACAACATTCACACATCTCGGTAAAGAATTCGTTGGTTGGTTTTTGAAATACGTTTATGATCCGAGAAATTGTGTAGTCAACGAAGGATTGAAACATCTTGCGTTGGACCAAAAAATGTCAAGACATATCCAATATTCTTCGTCAGTGGATATAAATTAGAGTGTTGAAAAATCAACTAACAATACCGGTGTATTTGTTAAAAGTAGTGATGATCCAGATAATCATATAAATGATTTTTACGGTGCGTTGACCTAGGTTTTGCAATTGACATATTTCACATGACCTATAGAGGAAGTTTTTTAACTTAGATGCAATTGTTTCAGCAATGTTTCAGGTTCAAGAATCAACGCACACAAAGGATATAATCTTGTTGAAATAAAGCATACATCTCATTATCATACGATCCTTCTGTACAAGCCAAATAAGCACTACAAGTTTATTGTGCTCCTTATCCATCTCTAAAAAGAGAAAAAGCAGATTGATTGGTAGTTTTTAAAACAAAAGCAAAGACTTACGTTTGATGGAAGAAATATTCCAAATGAACAAGCTTATCAGGAAGATCTTAAGCAAAATTGTGAAATAATAATAACTGACAATCATACTGATTTTGGGCCTCAAAGCAATGAAACAAATATTTTAGTAGAAGCATTTGAGACTATAGAGTAAAACTATACAGTACGAGACTAATTTGAATCAGAAAACGACGAAGACTGATTAATAATGTACATTTTGATAGAAGTAATTTATGTGATTATTAATGCTACATTTTTCTCATAAATATGATATATTTTCTCATAATTAAATGATATGTTGTGCTAGAATAAAATAGTATGTATGTGACAGGTATTTTGTCATTTCTACGTCAGAGTTCTTCCCATTCATCTTGTTCTCCCTCTTCTACTCAAAGAGGGACCACCATGTGAGGTGATGGCAGCAGCCCATCACAGCAGGTACAACGTCCCATAGTGATAGTAGCAAAGCAAATGGATAAGTATTAAATTTATTTCAGCATCATAAATATTTTGTGTATGATAACTTAGTCATGATTTATTAAAGGTTTGTACTATATTTAACAAAGGAGATTCGAGCTAGATCCATCAGAAGTTGTCCTTGATGTTTCCAAGCTTGCTTATAAGAGCAGGATGAGCGCATGTTGGCCTAAGTGGGATAGTATCCAATCCCACCTCGTAGAGTGTGTCTGGCATGACTTCCTTGTAAGTGTAAATTTGTATATCATTATATATAACTACTGTATAATTTGTGACTAAGTATAAATGTATAACATATTTTTTTCAATGTGCAGGGGGTGGTAGACTTGCAAGAAGTTGGCCATCTCATTTGTAGAAACTATTAGATGAAAATAATCAGGAAGAACTACCTCGACTCGTTGTCGGCCATGTAAAAAGCAAGGAAAAAGTCTGACTGGAAGGGTGCAAACATGTGGGAAGCTTAGGTTGCTTACTGGAATAGCCATGAAGCAAAAGGTCAGTTTGCTAATCTCTTATTAATAATTTAAATTGAAGTTTCATAAAAAAATTATCACACATTATATATAGTATATTCCGATAAGTCAAAATATCACTTTAACTTGTTTCGTATGTAATATATAATTTACGAATGTATAATATAATGTTCAATTTAAATTTACAGGCAGAGTCTGAGAGTAACTCTATGAATAAATATAATAATCTAGCACACACCGCAGTAGTTCTAAGTCATTCCAGCGTTAACGTCAAGAGCTAGTTAATTTATTAATTGCGATTATAAACAATTATTGCATTGTATAATTTTGTATATATAATAATAATACATAATCATTATTTCAGGAAAGAGATCGTTAGGGTTATGTCTCCTATATAGACGTGTTTCCACGTACTTATGCCATCGAGCATAAAAATAAAGATGATACGGTCATATACACATGACATGACTCAAAATCACTATAAGCCGATGTAAGCATATTTAAAGTTATAAGTGATTAATAATTAGTTTAATTAATTAGTTATAAAGAATTAAAATAATATACTGTTAATTTCAATTGTATTTTTATTTGGAATTGTAAGAAAAATTTGTGCAATAACGAGAGAAGCTGCTTGAGGGAACGAAACGGGATTGGTTGACTACTAACCAAGTGGGCACGATTTCTGAAGCTTTTATGGATTCTGCAACGTGGAATTGGCGTATGGCATTGGCAACCAAGAGGTAATGAATATCATGTTTAGATTTGATTATTTACTAATCTCTCGATTGCAACGAACTTGTAATTGTTTATATTATTCTAGCCTCATTGCTTTTGGGTTTAAAACTGAAAGTCACATGTGTTGCTTACTTTGATTCTGGTCTTCTTTATTTGGGTTCTTAGACCTATATATTAGTTGTTAGTTAAATAATAAGGTAGTAAAAAAGATATTTCTTTAATAAATGTTTTTTCTTTATAATAACTACTAAACCACTTAATTTAGAGCAACTTGTGCTTTAACATATAAATTACTTAATGTTAAAATGAAATAATTTTTTAACCGAATAGATTCTAAGAATATAATCTCGACTATCTTATGTCTTTGCAAGCTATTAAAGGATTCTTGCAATTTAGTTAACTAAATTTCAATCAGTGTTTCATGGTCACATCTGTTACATAAATAGTGTACTAATTTAGGACTAAGCAAACAAAAATTAGATGTGGCTTATAAAATAACTTTCTTATATGATCTTATATATCACACTATCATAGTGGCTACTAAGCCCACATTTTTTCTAGCCATTAGAAAAAAATCCCTTATTAAATCATATAAGTGTTGCAGGCTAGATGCAAGCAGAGCGCCTACATAAAAGCTCTGGATCTAGCGGAGATTCAGGAATTAAGAGCTAGAGTTTCTGAGATGGAGGAACGATACCATCATCGCGCTATGGAGATGACACAGTTACACGAGCACATTGCTGCATATATGCATTAGCATGGCTCTTCTTCAGCTGCTTTCGAAGACGATCAGAGTGATAAGTATTATTTTTTTGGTTTGTGTTGGGATATTATGCATATATGCAATTGGAGATGGTGAGGATGATGCGTTTTGATATGTTTGATACATTTTAAGGAGATGTTGGATGTTTGAGGTTGATTTCTAAACTTCCTTCAGTCTTTTTGCAGGCATCAACCTATGTCCCAAAGGTGCTGGGTATTCTGAGGCCGTCGAGGCCATTCGTGCTACTCCTGTGAAAAACCGGGAGATCAAACTTGTTATTTCCAATGAGTCACTTTCAAAGCTTGGGCTATTGGCGGAAGGTCGTCGAACTAGTCTTCCATCCGGCGCCACTACAACCGGGTCCGCAAAGGAAAAGGGTAAAGAACAGGCCGGGCCTTCAATGCCCCTTACCGACGAGGCCTCCGACATACCCGAGGAAGGTGAAATTAGAGAGGCCAGGGTACCGGGAGCGTCCGACGAGCATATAAGTCCTCTTTCAGAACTGGTGACCGACGCACCCAGCATTGATGAAACGCCTCCTCCTTCAAAGGGAAAAAAGAAGTTAGCCTACAAGCTAAGAAATAAAATAGTGGGCGGAACCTCGAAGGTTACAATTACTCCGATGGAGAAAGAGCCGTCTCCATAACACTTAGAGGGTTCATTGAAAGGCTTATCAGACCTTACTATTCCCTATGACTTGCTCAATTACGGCTTCGACGATCCAAAAGCCCTGAAACTTCATTCGCCCGCGAGAGGCGATGAAGGCGTTCAAGCCCATCACCAAGGAGAAAAAACTCTGATAAGTAAAGCTAAAGAAACTGGTCTGTCGGGGGAAACACTAGGACACACACTAACACTCACACTCCATCCCACACTTAAATTTTAACCATCATGTGATATCTCACTAACTCTTCTTTGCTTGACTTATGCGCATGTGATATGGGACGCATGCACGGCTTCGACCTCCTTCGCGGGTCTTCTATCTTCCATCCTTCCAGCCGAGACTCGAGGTCCAGTAGACGTCGAGATAGAGACGACAGCAGCGATAGAGACTATCGTCCCTGAGATTCGTCGTCATCTCGAAGGAAAACTTACAGCCACTCTTCATACCCCAACGATCCTCAACCAGAGCAATGCAGGGATAAATCTGCTTAAAGGGGATCTCAATCTGAAGCTCGTTGCAACCACTTTGGGTCATCAAGCACCAGACAATCCCGAGATCCTCACAAGAAGCCCGTAGTGTCTAGACATATTTCCTCTGCTCCTGCACATGATCCATCAATAGAGGAAAAGCTAGCCGAGCTCAAAGCCACATTCCCAAAAATATGCTTTGACGGACTAAAGTTTCTTCTGGCGATCCATCCTATTTCGGGGCATGTCAAACAGAGTGCCATTGCTTGAAACAATGATGTCTACGTCCAACACGACGCATTCGTTCATTTGGTGGAAAAAGTTTCATAAGTTTCTATTGAACGTCAGCATGAAATCGATCGCCTGAAGCTCAAAGGCATATAAAGACATTATTAAAGCCTAGGATGAAGAGCTTTCCTCATATAAGTCTCAACTTGAGGCCGCCAAGAAGAACGCCAAAGATACTGCTGAGGCAGTCAATCGCCTAGAGGCTACACACCAAAAAGAAATTGACGAAGTGGTTCAACGCTGTGGCACCCTAGCCTTAGAAAAGGACTCCGTCCAAAAAGAAAAAGATGTCCTTGCTCAGCGAGTTAAAGAATTGGAGGAGCTACTTCTTAAAGAAAAAGAAGAAAAAATTACTGCCCAAGAGGAGTCGCAACGATACTGCGACGAGATTGTCTCTACACGGCTTCTAAAAACAAAGCTTGACGAGGAGCTCTCCAAAGCCGAAGCGTTAAAGGATGCAGCTCGTGAAGAGGGAAAAAGAATGGCATTGACAGAAATTGATTCTCGCCTTGAGGCAGCCGCCGAAGCTGGTAGGGAGGAAATTAAGTGCATGTTTGATCCACTCATAGCCGAGTATAACGCTCGAGTTCTCATGCATCGCAACCTCACTTTTCTTGGCGAGGGTTACCTTGATCTCTGGCTGAAGCATGGGACACTTTAATAAAAGTCAAAAAAGTCGAGTTGGGAACAGAAGAAGTTGATGAGGATTCTCTTGTGAAAGAAGTGCTTCGCGAGAATGAGTGCTCCGACCTATCTGCGGCGAAGGCTTTTTATAGAAGAGACTCCCCCTTATCAAAAGGAAAAAATGACACTGCCGGTCCATCCGGAACGGAGTCCTCAGTTCCTCCTCCTATTCAGTCGACTGGTGGCCCATCACTTGATCCCATCGAGCAGCATATTGGCTATGACCCAGAGAAGTCTGGACTAGATATTCATGCTCTATCTCCTATTTCGGAAGGTGAAACTCCCCAAACAGTTGAGAGTCAACCAGAAACTGCTACATAACCTTTTTTTCTAGAGTTTAAAGGACCATCGTTTTAAGCGTGTAATATACGCGTCCTAACATTTGCCTTTTATGATTTCACGTAGGCCATTCCAATCCCGAACCTACTCCAAGGAGCGATGTCGCCACGGAGAGGGAGGAACAAACAGGGGAGGCATTTTAGATTGGGGGGACTCCCGGACCTGACGCTCATATGATTGAGGCGCTCGATGAAGACAAGTCTGAAAATCCATCGCCCGTAAAGGAACATGATGAAGTTGAAATTACGGGCGCCTCCGAACACACTTCAAAATCAAGCATGGAGGAGCAAATTATGGAAGAGCAGAAGAAGAAAGCCGAGATTAAGGTTGAGCCTCAGGTGGTGGAACTTGATGATCCACTGAACAGACCCCTGAAGGTTATTCTTCCTGGTGGGACCTCACCACTAGAAGTCCCTATCCCTTCCTCGGGCACCGCTTCCCTAGTATGCAAGGCGTCTAGGAGGAAACGCTTGGGGGAGGAGTCCTCAGAGAAACCGATGAAGGAGAAGAAGTTAAAGAAGTAGCTATCATGCTTCGTTCAACGCGAATAAGCCTGGATTATGTAATTATTTCTATTTATTTTCATAGTTGTTGTAAATAGACTTTTTGCTCCGAGTTCATGAGAGGTTGTAGTGAAACTGAATTCTCGACTAGTAAATAAAATTTTGTTTTTTCTGATGATCTTCGCTACTTAGCTTTACCATCCATCTTGTACCTGAAATCCAAGGTTATGTGGGTCATGTAAGCACTTATTCACTTCCACATGACCTGATGATTTCTGAATTGATTCAATTTTGATCCACGCTCCGGGGACTTAGAGATTTTTGAGTCATTTATACTCTAGTCTGCACTCTGGAGACTCAGAGTACTCTAGTCCGCATTCTGGGTACTTAGTGGTTTTTGAAGTCGTTTATACTCTAGTCCGCACTTTGGGGACTCAGAGTACTCTAGTCCACAATCTGGGGACTTCGAGATTTTTAAAGTCATTTATACTCTAGTCCGCACTCTAGGGAGTTAGAGAATTTTTAAGTCGTTTATACTCTAGTCCGCACTATGGGAAGTTAGAGATTTTTTAAGTCGTTTATACTCTAGTCCGCACTCTAGGGACTCAGAGTACTCTAGTCTGCAATCTGGGGACTTAGAGATTTTTGAAGTCGTTTATACTCTAGTCCACACTCTGGGGACTCAAAGATTTTTTAAGTCGTTTATACTCTAGTCCGCACTCTGGGGACTCAGAGTACTCTAGTCCGCATTCTGGGGACTTAGAGATTTTTGAAGTCGTTTATACTTTAGTCTGCATTCTGGGGACTTAGAGATTTTTAAAGTCGTTTATACTCTAGTCCGCACTCTGGGGACTTAGAGATTTTTTTAGTCGTTTATGCTCTAGTCCACACTCTGGGGACTCAGAGTACTCTAGTCCGCACTCTGGGACTTAGAGATTTTTTAAGTCGTCTATACTCTAGTCCGCACTCTGGGGACTCAGAGTACTCTAGTCCGCACTCTGGGGACTCAGAGTACTCTAGTCCGCACTCTGGGGACTTAGAGTTTTTTTAGTCGTTTATGTGCTTGTTCATACGCTAGACAGAATAATGTAATTTAATTTTTTTCACTAATTTATAACATACGGAAATATCAATAGTTCATGGAAAAGATGGCTTCAAGCCTTTATTAATCATAACAAATGGAAACAAATTGAATTGTCTTATTACATGCCGAAACTAAGAATAATAAAATAAACATACACTGGAAATAATTGCAACTAAAATGCAAAAGAAATAGTCTAAGTGTAATAACGATGCAAATGCTCGCTATTCCATGCGCGTGGAAGCGTCACACCATCTACGGTCGCTAGCTTGAAAGTTCCTTCTCCAAGCTTCCATTCGATGACATACGGACCTTCCCATGTGGTATTTAGATGTGATGGGTTCGAAAAGACTCGCTTCAAAATGAGATCACCCACATCGAAAATTCTTGGTCGAACTTTTTCGTTATAATATCGAGCAACCCGGTGCCTATATGCACCCGTTCTTAAATCAGCTTCTTCACGTTTTTCATCAACAAAGTCCAGTGATTCCAATAGGCGATTCTGATTTGTTTTAAGGTCATAATAAGTTACCCGATGAGAAGGAACTTCAAGTTCCACGGGTATCACAGCTTCAGTACCGTATGCCAAGGTGAACAGAGTATGGCCAGTCGCGGACTTGTGGGTGGTTCTGTAAGCCCATAGCGCTGTCGGAAGCTCATCCACCCACTTGCCTCTAGCCTTCTCCAAACGTTTCTTTAATATTGACTTGATTATTTTATTTACGGCTTCAACTTGTCCATTCGCTTTGGGGTGAGCGACTGCCGCAAACCTTTTCTCAATGTGATACTTTTGGCAAAATTCTTTGAACTCCCTACTTTCAAATTGAGTTCCATTGTCCGTAATGATAGCTTGTGGGAGGCCAAAACGGCATATAATGTTTCACACAATGAAATTAATGACCTTTTTGGTGGTGATCTTAGCTAAGGGCTCTACTTCCCCCTGCTTGGTAAAATAATCGACCGCAACAATTGCGTATTTTGCACCACCTTTGGAGATTGGTAAGGAGCCGATTATATCAATTCCCCATATTGCAAATGGCCAGGGACTCACCATTTGTGCGAGTTCCGTTAGAGGAGCTCTTGGAATCTTCACATATTTTTGACACTTGTCGCATTTTCGTACATAGTCCGCTGCGTCCCGATTTACAGTTGGCCAATAGTATCCATAACGAAGGATATTTTTTGCAAGTGTCTGCCCCCCAGTATGGTCACTACATTCTCCTTCATGAACTTCCTTCAAGACCCATTTTATCCCATCGTGGGCGAGCACCGAAGTAAGGGAACCAAGAATCCCTTCCGATACATTATTCTGTCTTGCATTATATATCGTGAAGCTTTACGAACGACTTGTCGTCTTTCGTTCTTTCTATCGGGCAAAGTCCCATGTAGCAAGTATTGTTTGAATGGGGTTATCCATGACTCCCTTTCGATTTCTATTTCTAGCATGAAATCTACCTCCATCTCGTTTATACTTGGAGATTGTAAAATTTCGACGGGAACCAAGCCCATCTGCTGTGCATCGCCAGTGCTTGCGAATTTTGCCAATGAATCGGCTTTCCTGTTTTGTTCATGCGGAACGTGCAAAATACCGTAATATTCAAGGTTTTCCAACAGTTCTTGAACCCGAGCGAGGTATGAAGCAAGCCTCTGCACCTTTGCTTGAAAATCTCCCCACACTTGGTACACCACCAATTGTGAATCACAAAAGATTTCAATCGATCTTACTCCGAGTTCCCTGACAAGTCTTAATCCAGCAGGCAATGCTTCATACTCAGCTTTGTTATTCGTAGCTGGGAAATTAAGCTTCAAAGCATAACAAATTGATCGGTTTTCAGGGGTTACAAGAATGACACCAGCCCCAGAACAACGATTGTTGGATGCCCCATCAGTGTATAATTTCCATCAAATAGAAGGAATAACACCATCACTGATTGGTTTGTTTGATATGGTGAATTCTGCGATGAAATCTGCTAGTGCTTGCCCTTGTATGGTCCATCGCGGCAGGTAGGTGATATCAAACCGACTCAACTCAATATTCCATTTTAACAACCTTTTAGAGGTTTCTGGTCGTTGGAGTACCTGTCGCAGGGGTTGATCAGTATAAACACTGATCGGGTGTGCCTGAAAGTACGAACGAAGCTTGCATGATGCAATCACTAAGTAGTAGGCTAGCTTCTCAATTTTAGGATAATTTCTTTCTACTCCCGTTAAATGTTTATTGACATAATACACTGGCTTTTGAACTCGGTCCTCCTCGTGAACCAAAGTTGTACTGATGACATATTGAGATACGGCCAAGTATACATACAACGCTTTTTGGTCTATAGGCTTTAACAGCACCGGCGAACTTTCCAAATGTTTTACCAGAGCTCGGAATGCATCCTCGCAATTAGGCATCCATTCAAAATTTCTCTTCCCTTTCTTTATTACATCGAAGAAAGGAATACACTTGTCTGTTGCTCTAGATATGCATCGACTCAACGCGGCCACTTTTCCGTTCAGGTTTTGTACCTGCTTTATAGTTCTGGGCACTTGTATGTCTCGAATAGCCTGAATCTTTTCTGGGTTAGCTTCAATTCCCCGTGCATTGACGATAAAACCCAAAAACTTCTCCGATGCAACACCAAAAGAACACTTTAAGGGATTGATTTTCATCCCGCAGTGTTTGAGTATATCGAACATCTCTGCCAAGTCTCATATGTGGTCGTTTAACTGCCGTGACTTCACGAGCATGTCATCCACATAGACTTCCATTGTCCTACCAATTTGGTCTTTAAACATCCAATTCACCAGACGTTGATAAGTTGCTCCTGCATTTTTCAATTTGAAAGGCATCACTACATAACAGTACAGTCCAACGTCTGTGACAAAACTAGTATGTTCCTGATCTAGAATGTGCATCGGGATTTGATTATATCCTGAGTACACATCCATAAATGATAATAACTCGTGTCCTGCTGTTGAGTCAACCAGTTGATCAATTCTTGGTAAAGGAAAACTATCCTTAGGGCATGCTTTATTCAAATCTGAATGGTCAACAAAGGTCCTCCATTTCCCATTCACTTTTCTCACTAGTATGGGGTTAGAGACCCATTCCGGGTAGAGGGCGTCGCGGACGAACCCGTTGGCTTTGAGTTTGTCCAACTCCTCTCTAAGAGTAGCGGACCTCTTCGGGTCCATGCCTCTTCTTTTTTGCCTCACCGGCACGTATTTCAGGTCTTTGTTAAACATATGAATCGCAATGATTGGAGAAATTCCACACATATCGGAATGCGTCCAAGAGAAAACATCTAGATTCGCTCGGAGGAAAGCAGTAAGTTCTTCGATCATCGAGGGATTGAGTTGTGATCCAATCTTAAGCACCCTTGATGGGTCATCATGGCTAACTGAGATGTCAATTGTTAGTTCCGCCGATGCAGCTTTAGGCTCCTAAAGTTCTTCATCATCGTCTCTCGGATCTATATCTCTATAGATCCGATTGTCACGAACCAAATTTTAGCGTTCGAAAATCGACACCCGTACTTTACTTGTACTCAAATGCCGCAGATTCAATCGTTGAAATTCGATTCATGCTGGAGCTTATAACACAATAAGTATAACAACACAGCGGAAGAAAGGAATAGATGATATCATATACCACTCCAATGAATACAATATCCAGAATGATATATAACAATGATATCAATATGATACAACAATATTAGAGATAATAATGATACAGCGGAAATAACAGAAGTGATAACTCCGAATGATCAGTCAGAGAGGCTGATTCCAACCACTCCAATGTCAAGCTCGAACTACCATCACGTTGCAGTAAGATAAGCAACGTCAGTCGTGAACTCTAAATACTCTAAACTAGCTCCCGATAGTCTACTAAACCTGACTATCTGAAAAACCCAACTCTAGACTGCCCGTGTGGAAAATTGTGGGCACCCAGAGTTTAAGAAGGGAACAATAAACTCCGAGTCAGTCATGGGACTGATGTGAGCAACAAAAATAGTTTATCTTTAAAACAAACAACAAAGAATTTTAAACATTGAAATTCGCAATGTTTTTCAAAAAATGAAACTACCATAAGGCCTCCCGCTACACACACAATGAAAACACAGAATTGGAGGAGATTTCTCCTTATGATAGTCAAATATTCTTACTACGCAAGAAAAACTCTTTTTGATATTATTACTAGTGCATAGTGCAGAAAACATTTCGAAAATACAATATTAATCTTAGCCAGCATAGACATTTCGCACTTATGCCTACTATAGCTACTATGTTCAATAGCAGGTTACCGCCACATTCCATAGCAGGTTATACAACTAAAACCGTACCGGGCTCATATTATTTCTTTGGATTTTCCAACAAATGGTCAGGCTAAGGAACTTCCTATGCCACATGGGAATGCCTCTAGAGGGACGCCCCGAGAACCACCTAGCTCTCTGCCAACACAAGGCCGGTTACCCCCTTCCCGGGTAGTAAACCTGAGATATTCCACCCCCGGTCCTTTGGGACCTTTATCCGAGGTGCCTCGATCTTACAGCAACAATCACACAGTAAATGAGATTGGATCAACCACACAGGTAAATATCTGTGCTCCATACCATGATACCACCTTTTTCCAGAAGGAATGTACATACCCTAGGGGAGCTACCCCTGAAACCTTGCCGCGTCTTTCCTGTTTCGACCATTACCGGTCTGTGAGGCTCGATGAGGTATCGTCCACAAAGCTACGCTTTACACGAAAGCCATGCTCTGATCAACAAATGATCGGCAACACACAACAACACTCAGCATGCCACACTACCAAATTGGGAGTATATCACTAATAACCTTCAAATAGATAACCTCTGAGCTCGTACGTCTCAGAGAAGGGTGTTAAGCTAAGAGAATAAATCTTCGCCACCAAACAGAAATGTATTTGAAAGAAATCAGCTTTATATCTCAAAGTGTAATGTCAGACATACAACCATACAAGTCTGTTCCGGGTTCGAACAGAACCGAAGTCACTTCCAAAGAAGCCCTTGCAATTCGGATAATTTCTAATCACGTCTGGACTTCCCATCACAAAGGGTGATCAAATCTCTATACCGGGACCAGTCGATGCAGAGACATTCGACGAGTTGTCCTTTCGTTTTGGAAAATATCCGGTCTTCACCACCGGTCTTCAAATGCTATCCATATACGACGTATCATTATTCAGAATGGGTTATATGACACAAAGGTCCTCTCCCGGCTAAACCGAATAACGAGCGCAATATTTAAAACATATGGATATTGGGATTTCAGTTAAGTCACAACTTATTACCCAAAACTTTTCTTCAAATGGTTTAAACACAGTACCATTTTAATTTTTTACATAAAAAGATTTAATTCACAAAGTTCACCCAGTTTCACAAAGATCTATTCATAGATTTTCACAATCAATTTTCATTTTAATTGGATTAACTCATTAAATCTTTAGATCAAAGATTTAACCGATAGCTTTCAAAACAATTCCATTTCAACCTTTCATACGAAAGGTACACTTTTCCAATTTCAAAACAAAGTTCAACAATCTTTCACAAAGGTTTATTCATAACTCGGAAAACCATTTCCAATTCAACTTGAAATTCCTTTAAATTGGAATTTCATTTCTTATATGAAAGCTTCTATTATTCGAAAACAAATAGTTTTCATTTCGGAAAATCTGATTCATTTATACGAGTTAAAGTCTTTGGGTTAAATTCGAATTCTCAAAACCATACTTTCTTTAAAAAAGAATGGTTTAAATTCATATAAAACACATTTATAACTGGTATGGTCTTTTTAGACCATAATTTCCAAATCATTGAATTCAATTCCAAATATTGAATTCAAATTTTTAAATCAAATTATTTTGATTTCAATGTTCTATCAAATTATTTAAAATAACTTTATATTTCTGAAACTCATTTTCAAAAGCTTTAACATTTAACCCAAATTCATTTCCAAAATTAATTGAAATTAAAATTTCAATTCCAAAGAAATATTAAATTTAAATCATCCGTGACTTAACCGATTTCCTCGTGAAATCCATATCTGTGTGTGTAAAAGTGTGGTCCAACGGTTTTACATAGTAGTGCAACATCATTCAATCATCACGGATTAAATACAATAATATAGTTGATAAGCGGTATGAATTATAACGTTTATCGTCCATTCACAAATCATAGATAATATACAAATGTATCACAGATAATAAATTATATCACAGGGAATTAATTACATTCATCCCAGAGAAACAGATCACCACACAAATCAGGATGTATCACAAAGCATCACATATCAGGGATATCAAACAATTCACAGTGTTTGCACAAAAAATGGACAAACACCTCAAAGTTGTATGATTTAGTAGATCTTATGTTGTTCTTAGCGAGTTGAGTGATTTATGCAAATATATGAAAAGCAGGGGCTAAATTGTAAAAAAGACATGCAAATTTATAGTGGTTCGGCCAGAATATGCCTACGTCCACTTTATATGTTATTTCCCTTCTCTTCTTTTGATTACAAGTACAAAGCTTTTATACAAGTAAAAGAAAGTTGTTTGAAAGTTCTCTCCGTGCTCGAGCTCTCCAAACTTGTCCCCATTGCTGTACCCCTGCCCCTCTATTTATAGAGTGAGGCTGGGGGTAGGGGTCTAGGATGTGTATAGTTGCTGATGGGCCTGGGCTGATGTGATCTGGCCTGGTACGTCTTGGTTCGTCATTGCTTGGTTCGGAGGTGGTTGGAGTGTAGGATGGACCGGTAGTTGCTTGGACCGGTGGTAGGATGGTGAGGTTGGTCCGGTGTGGGGATGGTTCGGCACGGGTTGGTTCGGTTATGGAGTTGGCTCGGTGGTTCTAAGGAGGAAGGGTGGTCCGGTAGGAGCTAGGAGAGGTTGGTCTGCCGAATGGGTTCGAATGAGGTCTGCCGAATGGGTTCGAATGAGGTCTGCCGAATGGGTTCGAATGAGGTCTGCCGAATGGTTTCCTACGAGGCATGGATACCGAATGAGGTCTGCCGAATGGGCCCTGGAAAACGAGAATGCCGAATGAATCAAGCTTCTTGGTCTCGAGGCCTTCTGGGTGAGAACTCGCCCAACATTTGCCCCCCAAAGTGGGGCATATTCTCGAATATGGCGTGCTTTGTTTGACATTTTCATTTGGCCCTTGGATGCCGAACCAGATGGTCCGATCATGTCCTTTTGTCTATAAGTAGGGACCGTACGCCTTTGCTATTTCCTACCTGCCGAACTAAACATTTGCTCTTGCCGGATCAAACTTCGTAGCTGAATCGAACGTGGTAGCCGAATCAAAGAGGTAGCCGAATCAAAGAGGTAGCCGAATCAAAGTGGTAGCCGAATCAAAGTGGTAGCCGAATCAGATTGGTAGCCGAATCAGATTCCCTATTTTCACTGAATCAGGTGAGATCCTTTCTATGTTGGACGAATGGTTTATCGAAGGTAGTCGTATATCTGTATAAACGGATGGAGTTGGGAATGCCGAATGGTCATGAGAACTACCGAATGGCCTTGAGAATTTTGCATTTACTTAACCGAACGACAACGGGAGTTTGAGCATTCTGATTTTATGAGTGAAATTCCATATTATATACTTACTTTTTTACATCCTTTGTTCTAACAACATGTTTTTCCGGTGTTGTAGATAATGTCTCGCAAAGCAGAAACTCGATCAGACAAGAAGAAATCCGAGGGCGAAGGAGGTTCCTCTGCCGTGCCCCCAGCTCAGCCGAATCCAGAACGTCACAGACCTGCCCCGAGATCACTAGTGGACGGGTACGGCCCTCAGGAACTTCTAAACTCCCCGCCTGATTGCTTTCCTAGCTCCCTTAAGGAAGAGCAGCTTGATGTCATCTCTCGTTCTTTCGGAATTGATAGGGCGCGAATGCTGTTGCCAGGGAGAGATGTTATGCCATACGACCCTCCTGAAGGGTACTTTGCTTACAGCAGATACCACTGCATGTGTGGTGCCATTCCGCCTCTTAACGCTTGGGTAACCAGCTTCCTCACATATCTCAAGGTGGCCCCATTCCAACTTCAACCCAACTCCTATGCTATACTGGTGAGCCTCTTCGTCATTTTCCAGAGGAAGTATGGTCGTGCTCCTTCCAACCGGGAGATCCGATACTTATATAATCTGAGGGGCTATAAGAAGGGGTCCCCATACATTAGCTTGGAGTCAGCCGTGACCTTCAAGCCGGTCTTGGATCTGTATTCTAAATTCAGCATGTTCAAGAAGGAGTGGTTCTTTGTCAGGGACGACTCCGTTTCAATTCGGCGCTTTACTTCTGGATGTAAGTTGATGCTTTTACTTATAATTTCTATTTTGATTGCGATGCTTCTTCTCATACTTTCTCATTTTTGCTAGCGACAGGTGGCTTTGCGATTGTGGAGACTGACCGCCTGGTTCAAACGGCGGCTGAGATAGAAGTTATTCTCGGGAAATATAGATCATCTGCCTTCTTGATCAGAAATGCGATTCTTCTGGAGTATAACTTAATCCTTCCACAGCAGTCAGTAGTTAAGCTGAGGGAAACGGCGGAGGAGAGGGCGGCTGCTCAGACCAAGGAAGGTGTTACGGTAGAGAGTAGCAAGAGGAAACCTTTCACAAAACCTCCAGCCGTCGGAGGTAAGAAACTCAAGAAGTCGGACGGTCCCTCCCCCAGCAATTGTCCACTTACCCAGGAGGAGGAAGACATAGAGGAGGAAAGAGGTAAAGGTGGAGATGGTCGGGAAGGTGATAAAGGTGGCGATGGCATCGGGGCCTTGCTTCCTGGGCGAGCGGGCGAGATTCAGGAGTGGACGGATGATGCGTTCCACCAGGCTTTCGAGGGGCTGGACGAAGATCCGGCTTTGGTAGAGAAAACCGGGAAAGCGGACAAGGCCGGGACCGGTGCAAGCGAGTCTTCTTAGACCCTTCCAGCCAAGGTGGCTCCGACGACTCAAGGTGAACTCTTGACTCCTGCATGCTTCATTAATGATAGGGACTTAGGAATATTTTATGACCCGCTCCCATCCTGGAATGAAATCCAGGACTTATTGCAGTATCCTACTCCTCCCCAGGGTTTGTACAACCACAGATGTGTTTCTTTTCTTTTTATCTTTTAATTTGCCGTGTTTTCTCGAATTATATAGTGATGTAAGTTTGTGACACTTGTTCTTCATATCAGGAGCAGGTAGGACATCCAAGGCCTCGGATCTTCGGCACAGGCTTGAGCAATACAAGCTTTCAAAAACTTCCGCCGAGCCGAAGCCTTCGACCCACCGCTCCGGGGATGTAGTCGGCTACCGCCCTCTTCTCGGGGTTATTGAAGAGGGTATTCAACGGAGAAAGAGGAGTCATCCTTCATCCGAACCTTCACTTGGTCCTCAGTTCCCGGCTCAGCCTCTTCATGATCTCACGGGGGAGGATAGCGAGTTTGCACTTTCTCCGTGCCCGCCCGGAAACCCTACCGTTATTCATATCGACCGTCCTGACTTGGCTCGTAATCCATTTGCGGGTCATCCTGGCCTGGATCCAAGCTCCCATGATATTACCTTTGACGAGGTCACCGGTGAACACCTTCTTCCCCGCAACCCCATGGTACGAGTACTTGATGAAGCTAAGTCCTTAGATCTCGATTTACTCACTACTCGTATAATCACTATGGGAGACGAGGCCAAGGCTAATATTGATCGGGTGGCGGAGGAGACTAAGAAGCTGATGGGGCATCATGCCCGGCTGGTTAAGGCCGGAGAGGAGATTGGGAGCGCCAACATCCGACTTCGATTGGTGGTTTCGGATCAGGCCAAACAGCTTGCGGATCAGGCTATTCAGATTTCTCAGCATGAGGCTGCTTCTGGACGACTAAGGAGAACCATGGAAGAGGCCAGTCGGGCCGAACTGTGGAAAATGGAAGCTACTTGCAAAGAACGGATTGACATGGCTATTGCCACGGTGGATGAGGTTCGGAAAGCGGATCTTGAGCAGGTGGAGGAATTGTCCGGGAAACTTGAGGCTACAGAGCTTGCTCAAGCCAAGTTGAGGGAGGAGATGGAGGCAATGCGGGGATCCCTTCTGGTTGACTGCTCGAGATACCGATCGGAGAGAGATGCTGCCGTTGGGAGGTTGTCGGCTTCCAAGGCCCGGATGAGGGAGTTTGAGGAGAATGAGGGGATGATGGACGAAATGCTTCAGGACATGTACTTCCGAACTTGGAAGCAGGGCAACCTATCCTGGATGGATGATTATCCCAGGGTCATGGCTAAGATCTATCTTCGGGCTCTGGAGGAGGCCAAGGCCGATGCGGATAAAGATGGTGGTGTGGCCTTTAGCATGGATGCGGTCACTGCCCAGTTTGCCAAGGGGGAGAAGGTGGCGGTGAAGGAGGGTATGCGGTTGCTTGCTGCTGAGGAGGCAGGGGTGCAAGTGGATGATGACGACCAGGATGGCCAATAAGCTTATGCTGGTAAGCCTTCCTTTTTAGTTTCCCTATTAACTTGGTTGCTTATCACTAATGAATCCTTTCTTTGACTGGACAGGCGGTCAACAGGGCAAGGATAAAACTCCACTACAGCCGGCCCCTTGATTGTACCTGGAAAAACTCTTTTTGTGGATTTGACAAAGTTGTATATGTTAGTCGTAAAATAGTAAAGTAGCCTTTAGGTTGTAATATTTTGCCACTTGTAATAAATAGTCTTATTCTTGACGTGTAGTATTTTAACTTAAGCTGATTTTGTCGTCTTTTGAATGTCTGTCGTTATTTTGACATGCCGTATGAGAAATATAACTATGTATATTCTTTGTAATTAAATTGTGTTTGATGTCGGGTTCTGGTTGAAGACATAATTTCACGACTTGCAATGTTAGCGTGTGGCGCGAACAAATTATAGTCATGTATTTGTACATAAAGGAAGAAAATACCGCCTTTCATGTTTTGTTTGTAGGTGGCAGTTTCGAATATCTTGTACGACCGAGCATGGAAAGCAGTTGAATGCCCTGTCATTCGATTGTGAATCCCCGCATCCATTGGCGAGTATCTCCTACTCTTGTATCCTGTACTTTAGGGATTGTTATAGTGGACAGGAGAAAAACTCTTGAAGAAAAACTTGAAATATGTGAAATAGTAAAACTTCCAATCACGGAAGGCCTTCGATGTGCTTAAGTTCGTGGCAAACGGGCTTTGTAGTCACTTTCCCTAGCCGTGGGTCTTGGAGACATTTGTCACCCATCTTACGCCTCCGCGGGGAGTTAATTCTTTTTTACCACAGCCGCACTTAAGACACATCGGAGCCGAGATCGCGCACAGTAACTACCCGAGCCATTATGGCCCGTAGTCGTGGGTATTATTCGATTTACTGTGGCCGGCTAGCGTGGGTGCCGATCGTCAACTGTGAACTGCCCCTGGCTGGCCACACCTTATGTTGGGGCTTATAGTCGGTTCACAGTTGCCGGCGAGCCTAACGCCGTAATGAGCTGCCTCGGCTATAGTCGGCCTTCTCGGTGGCTTATAATCGGCTCATTACAGTTGGCTTTGAGGGTCGTCACGAGCAATGAGTTAACCCGCAGCAGAGGGATGCCGGAGCAAAAGTGTCTCATTGGCGAGGGCATAGATTCGCATAGTACCTGCTAGGTCTTGTCCAGGTGAAGTTGCGTTGTGGAGTGCTTTGAATAGAAATGCTATATGCTCAGGATTTTGTTCAACAGAAAAGGATAAAGTTAACAAGCAGCCAAGATACAAAGGAACAAGTTAAAAAAGAGACAAGGTTTTTAAAGTGGTTCGGCACGAAAATGCCTACGTCCACTGATTCTCTTTGTTAATTCACTTCATATGGGCAATACAAGTTAAGAAAAGTATCGACGGAGGTGTTGGATGTTCCATGCCCTCTGGAACACCTCTCCGTCCACTGTTGACAAAATATAGGCTTCGTTGTGGAGATCTTTATGAATTACATATGGTCCATCCCAGATTGGGTCTAGTGCTCCGGGACGAGGGAAGATTCACTTGAGGACAAGATCCCCTTCCTGTAAGGTACGATGCTTGACTTTGGAGTTGTAGTGTGCCGCCACTTTTTGTTTGTGGGCTGCTGCTTTAAGGACTGCATCATTTCTTCTCTCCTCGACTAGATCCAAAGACATGTTGAGGAGCTCTTCATTCTCTTCTGGGTTATAGTGGATCCTACGGTGGGAAGGCACAATGGTTTCAACTGGGATCATAGCCTCCGATCCGTATGCCAAAGAGAAAGGAGTGTGCCCTGTTGATGTTCTGAAAGATGTGCGGTAGGCCCATAGTGCCGTAGGGAGTTCATCCACCCAAGCGCCCTTTGACTTTTCGAGCTTCTTTTTTATCAGAGTTTTCAGAATTTTGTTGACTGCTTCGACTTGTCCGTTTGCCTGGGGATATGCTACGGATGAGAAGCTTTTATGAATTCTGTGTTCTTGGCACCAGTTGGCGAATTCCTCGCTGTCAAACTGAAGTCCATTGTCTGATATGATTTTGAGTGGGACTCCGTACCTGCATAGAACATTTTTGATTAAGAAGTTAATAACTTTTGCTGAAGATACTTTATTTAGAGGTTCCGCTTCCACCCATTTGGTGAAATAATCAACTGCCACTATAGCATATTTGGCCCCGCCTCGGCCCATTGGTAGCTCGCCGATTAAGTCAATTCCCCATATTGCGAAGGGCCAAGGGCTGGTCATCTGAGTAATCTCGGTTGTTGGTAGCCGAGGAATCTTAGCAAATTTTTGGCATCTGTCACACTTCTTGACGAAATCTAAGGCGTCCTTGCTTAAGGTGGGCTAGAAATATCCGTATCGGAGTATCTTTTTTGCTAATGTTTGCCCTCCGGTGTGATCTCCGCAGCTCCCCTGATGGATGTTGGATAAGATTTCCTTGGCTTCTCTCCCAGCGACACACCTTAATAACGGGTTAGAGAATCTGCGCCGGTAGAGGATGTCTTCTTGTATTGTGTAGCGGGATGCTTTCCTCAGGATTTTCTTGACTTCGTTACGCCCGTTGGGTAGAGTGCCACTTTGTAGGTAGTCACGGATGGGAGTCATCCAAGTTGCTTCTTCAGTTGCAGCTATCAGATTTACTTGCTCAAAACTTGGGGCCAGTTGCTTAGAGATGGTCACTGCCCCGAAGATGGTGATGTCTCTCACACTTGCTTGCTTTGCTAATTCGTCGGCCTCTCGGTTCTCCTCCCGAGGGATGTGTTTGACTAAGTAGTGGTCCAATCGGCTGAGAAGTAACCTGGTCTTCTTTAGATATGCTATGAGTCGTTCTTCTCGAGCTTCGAATTCTCCTAGTATTTGATTAACAATAAGTTGAGAATCGCTGTGAAGACACAAAGAATTGGCCCCGATTTCTATGGCAATTTCTAGTCCATCTATCACTGCTTCATATTCTGCATCGTTGTTGGTGGCGGCGAACTCCAACCTTATAGCATAGTGTAGTTTGTTTCCCTTAGGAGTGATTACTACCACACCTGCCCCCGAGCCTTGTTCGTTCGATGCACCATCCACAAAGAGATTCCACTTGATATCTTCTGCTATTTCCAATTGCTCCTTACCTTCGTTGGTAGTGAATTCTGCAATGAAATCAGCCATGGCTTGTCCCTTGATGGCGGTGCGAGGGTGATAGGTGATATCATACTGACTTAGTTCAATGCACCATTTAAGTAGTCGCCCAGAAGTGTCAGGACGATGGAGTACCTGCCTCAGTGGTTGATCGGTCAGAACTTTGATGGAATGGGACTGGAAGTAGTGACGCAGTTTTCGTGATGTGATTAGTAAACAGTATGCTAACTTCTCAAGCTTAGGATATCTAACTTCTGCCCCAGTAAACCTTTTGCTGATGAAGTAAACCGGTCGTTGCGTGCGGTTGTCTTCCCTTACCAAGGCAGCGCTTAGAGCGTGAGATGACACAACAAGGTATAGGTATAATTCTTCGCCTTCGCTTGGAGTCGAGAGTACCTGTGGTTTCTGGAGGTGTTCGATTAGGTTATGGAAAGCGGTTAAGCATTCGTCCGTCCATTCGAACTTTCCTTTATCTTTCTTTAGAGCTTCGAAAAAGGGGACGCACTTGTCCGTTGCCTTGGAGATGAATCGGCTTAGGGCGGCCACTTTTCCATTTAGGCTTTGCATTTCCTTTCGGGTGGAAGGTATCTTGATATCCCTTAACGCTCGGACTTGTTCAGGGTTTGCTTCTATCCTTCTGGCATGAACGATGAATCCTAAGAACTTCCCTGACGACACACCGAAGGAGCATTTTAGTGGATTCAACTTCATTCCATATTGCCGAAGTACTTGGAACATCTTGCCTAGGTGGCTTACGTGATCTTTGGCCTTCCTTGACTTTACCAGCATGTCATCCACATATACATCCATAGTTTGTCCTATTAGCCCTGCAAACATCTTGTTGACGAGGCACTGGTAGGTGGCTCCTGCATTTTTAAGTCCGAAAGGCATTACTTTGTAGCAGTATAAACCTCGGTCGGTGATGAAACTAGTGTGGTCTTGGTCGGGAGCATGCATAGGAATTGGGTTATATCCTGAGTATGCATCCATAAAAGATAGGAGTTTGTGCCCGGCCGTGCTGTCTACAAGTTGGTCGATTCTGGGAAGTGGGAAGCAATCCTTTGGGCAGGCGTCGTTTAAGTTGGAAAAGTCAATGCAGGTTCGCCACTTCCCATTAGCCTTTTTTACCAGCACCGGGTTGGCGATCCATTCCGGATAGATAGCTTCTCGTATGAAGTCATTGGCGAGTAGATTCTTTACTTCTTCATCGAGTGCTGCTGATCGCTCTGCCCCCATACTTCTCTTTTTTTGTTTTACAGGCGCCTTGGTAGGATCAATGTTTAATACGTGGCAGGCTATGTCGGGGGAGATTCCAGTTATGTCAGCGTGTGACCAAGCGAATACATCCAAGTTGTGGCGGAGAAAATCGATGAGTTGTTCCTTCAATCCGGCTTTTAGTTGGGACCCAATTTTCAATAGTCTACTCGAGTCGTGCTTTTCTACAGATATAAACTCCATAGCCTCTGCAGGCTCGGCGGTGGCCTCCTCCTCTTTGTCCCTAGGATCTAATTCATTGAAAGGGTCGCTGGTATATCGAAGAGGAGGGGCTTTCTTTAATTGCTACGCTTCTAGACTTTTTGTGCAGAGGGCAATCTCTACACCCTTCCCTTTATCCTTCCTGTGGTTGTTGCGAAGTTCAGTCACATAGCAGTCTCGAGCAACGTCCTGATCTCCTTCCACTTCCCCTACTCCATTGTCCGTTGGGAATTTCATCTTTAGGCACCATGGGGCTAAGACAATTTGGAAGTCAGACAAGGATGGCCTTCCTAAGAAGGCGTTGTAGGCCGACTGGTTTTCTATTAGCACAAACGTTTGTTTCCGTACAGCAGAGCGGGGATGGCTTCCAATCTCAACAAAAAGGTCCAGTTGCCCGAGGGGCATCTTCGCATCTCCAGTGAAGCCGTGTAGTGGTTTATCGCAAGGGGATACATCCTTCATTGATAGCTTCATTTTGTCGAATGCGTGTTTGAACATGATGTTTACCGAGCTTCCAGTGTCTACCAGGATTCGGTAGACTTCGGCGGGACCAAGTCGGGCAGAGATGACCATGGGATCCATGTGAGGGTACTGCCTTCCTTCTAGGTCACGCTTACCGAACGTGATGTCATTACTTTCTTTCCGCTTCGGGTGGCGCTCTTCTATAACCGAATTGACATAGTCTTTATTGTCTCTAAGCGACTTTCCGTATCTTTCCATCTCTTTCCAGCTTCTGTCTGTGATGTGTGGCCCTCCTGAGATGGTATGGACCACTATCTTTTCTTGGCTAGAGCTGCTAGCGTTGCGGTTTCCTCTGTCGGCCCCCGGGGAGGGTAGCCTTGGGTTTTCATTGGCAGGAGCTGGGGTCCTGTCCTGACCTTTTACATAACGTTCCAGTTTCTTTCTTCTGATGTGTTCCTCAATCAGATCTCGGAGATGATGGCATTCATTGGTATCATGCCCGTGAGATTCGTGGAAGCGGCAGAATTTTCCAAACTTCTGTGCGTTATCTGATTCCTTCTTGTATGGTGGGCGTTTGTATCTAACTTCGCCTTGGGTGGCAAGGAAGATATTTTCGACGGTTTAGTTCAAAGGAGTGTAAGTGTAGAATCTTGGTCCTGGCCGATATAGGCGCTTTTCTCCCTTCTTGCCCCCATCATTGTCTCTGGAATCATTTCTTCGAACGTCCCTTGCCACAGCAGGGGCGTTGCCATGGGTTGTCTTATTTTGCTATCCTGACTGCCCCTCAACGGCAGCATCCTCAAGCCTCATGTATTTCCCAGCTTCATGGAAGAAATCGGGTAAAGTAGCTGGCTTTTCTTTTGTCAACCTCCTAGCAAATTTAGTGTCCGGATGCACACCACTACAGAGGGCCATTAGGATAAGCTTCTCATCGGCATCTTGGACTGCGGCTGCTGCGGCGTTGAATCTGGTTAGGTATTGCTACAGCTTTTCTCCAGGTTTCTGTTTGACGCTGGATAAGGAATAAGCGTCCTTAGGTTGCTCCACATAAATGCAGAACTGATTGATAAATTTTTCTTTCAACATTTCCCACGAGCTGATGGATCCTTGGGGTAGATGACAGAACCAGGAGGTAGCAAGATCTGCTAAGAAGAGCGGAAAGCATTTGCACAGTACTCCCTCTGTTGCTCCACTCATGAGCATATGCTGCGTGTACCACTGTAAGTGTACAACGGGATCAGAGGTTCCTTTGTAGGGTTCCATTGTTGGCATCTTCCATTCTCGGGGGGTGATAGCAATTTCGATATTGCGGGCGAAAGGGCTGGTTACCCTAGCGCCTATCCCTCGATCTCTTTGCTCCCGTTGGACACACTCTCTGAATAAGCGTGCCATCCTTTCATCAGAACTTGGAGCAGATAGAAATGAGTTTGGTTCTGTTCTGTGGGATTGATTCCGTCCAGATGACCTGTAGGGATGGTATCGTCTATCATTCCTCATATTTTCCAGTGGCTGCCTTTGATCTTCTGGGAGCATGCTTGGGTCAGCTACAGTTGGCCCTTGCCTTGATCTCCCCTTGTTGGGTTCTGATCTAAGCACTTCCTCGGGTCCAACTTCGGGCTGGACTCTAGCTCGGCCCCGTTCACTGGCGTTTCTGTGGTTAGACAGCATGACAGGCTCAGCTACAGTTGACCTTCGCCCGGTACCTTCCCCGTTGGGTTCGGTACCAAACGTTTCCTTAGGCCTAACTTCGGGCTGTGCTCGGTCTCGGCTCCTACCACGGCTACTTCTGCCGTTAGCTCCTTCGAAGAAGGAAGATCTTTGTTGTCTCTGAGATCCTCCAGACTGGGACTCGCCCCATGATTCAGTGTTGCGGTTGGATTCTTCAGCGTCCCTTAAGCGTGACATGAGATGGTCCACCAAGGCTTCCTGCTGAGTCGTGAAGCGGTTAGTTACTTCAACCACAACTCTGTCCAAATCTGCTCTAGTAATTGCTGCAGGCTGTTCTGTGGCAGGAGTAGTCGAGTTAGCCTGTTCTTCATTTGTTACTGTTGCTGGAGGAGGACGATTTACTTGATTCGTGACAGTTGGATCTGGAAGACTGCTGGATGCGATGTTTTTTCCTTTGTTAACATCTTTTCTCTGTTTGGGAGGCATGTTTTCCAAGTGGCGGACGATGTTGTTAGGAAAACTTGTTAAGCGGATGAAGCTGAAGCTTCGAGCTTCTATCTCTCAGTGAAAGCACCAAAAATGTTTGCACAAAAAATGGACAAACACCTCAAAGTTGTATGATTTAGTAGATCTTATGTTGTTCTTAGCGATTTGAGTGATTTATGCAAATATATGAAAAGCAGGGGCTAAACTGTAAAAAAGACATGCAAATTTATAGTGGTTCGGCCAGAATATGCCTACGTCCACTTTATATGTTATTTCCCTTCTCTTCTTTTGATTACAAGTACAAAGCTTTTATACAAGTAAAAGAAAGTTGTTTGAAAGTTCTCTCCGTGCTCGAGCTCTCCAAACTTGTCCCCATTGCTGTACCCCTGCCCCTCTATTTATAGAGTGAGGCTGGGGGTAGGGGTCTAGGATGTGTATAGTTGCTGATGGGCCTGGGCTGATGTGATCTGGCCTGGTACGTCTTGGTTCGTCATTGCTTGGTTCGGAGGTGGTTGGAGTGTAGGATGGACCGGTAGTTGCTTGGACCGGTGGTAGGATGGTGAGGTTGGTCCGGTGTGGGGATGGTTCGGCACGGGTTGGTTCGGTTATGGAGTTGGCTCGGTGGTTCTAAGGAGGAAGGGTGGTCCGGTAGGAGCTAGGAGAGGTTGGTCTGCCGAATGGGTTCGAATGAGGTCTGCCGAATGGGTTCGAATGAGGTCTGCCGAATGGGTTCGAATGAGGTCTGCCGAATGGGTTCGAATGAGGTCTGCCGAATGGTTTCCTACGAGGCATGGATACCGAATGAGGTCTGCCGAATGGGCCCTGGAAAACGAGAATGCCGAATGAATCAAGCTTCTTGGTCTCGAGGCCTTCTGGGTGAGAACTCTCCCAACACACAGCATTCAATAAAATATAGACATCCATAAGTAAGATTAATTAATTGTCTGATTAATTCAAATCAGATTTATTACTTATGAATTACAAATTCTGGTTAATTAACATTAACTCATTACAAATTATTTTAATTAATTCACCTTTAATAATAAATTAATTAGCCTCAATTAATAAATTAATTAATTACCACTTAATTAATTATCCTTAATTAATTACAATAATTAATTTATTAATCCTTAATTAATAATCATCCCTTAATCACTTTCATTTATTAATTAACCTTGAAATTTATTTAATTATTCTCAAATTAATTTCCTTAATTAATTTGTCACATTAATTAATTACCTTTAATTAATTACAATAAGTGATTATTCTTAAATATCTTCATTTATATCAAAATCTTAAATTTATAACCTTACCTTTTATCGTTATTAACACATTAATTTATTCAAGAAATTAAGGTTAATCAAAATATCAATTTATCTTAATTAATTCCATTATTTATTTAAAATAATTTATTAAGAAATAATGTCATAAATTAATTTAAATTAAAACTTGATTATTTCCAAAATAATTAAATTAAACCCTTGCTAATCCCATTTTCAAATAAAACAATTATTTTTAAAAGAATAATTTAAAACATGTTTAAAACTTGAATTTATTTTAAACTTGAAAACTGTTTTAAACCTCCCCGAGTCAAACCCGAGTGTTACCCGAGTCAAGGCATCACTTGCTTCGAGTTCTTGCCCAAACTTACCCGAGGACTTGTAAATTTTAAAATTTTGTTTAAGTGTTAAAAATTGACTCGGCATGAACCTAAAAATACTGGGGCTCGAACTCGAGCCTGCACCTCATTTCCCCGAAGACTTCTTCGAGTCACCAGCCCTTCTTCCTCAACCCAAAACTGATACACCACCAACTCCGTGCACATACACCGGCCATTGCCGACAATCCAGCCTCCATGATCACCTCCGACACGTCGCCTCCTACCCACACTTGCCACCTGACCACCCAGAAACGTGAACCAACGCCAGTTTCAAAATCGATTCTTCCAATCGAACTGGAAACTCTCAACCTCACCAGAAATCACCTTGGTTGAGCAATCCCGACCACCGGAACCACCGTGACTTCACCCACACCTACGTCCACGTCTTAGGTATGTTCTCCTCCAGTCTGGCCAAGCTCGATGCCTTTTCGATGTCGAACAACCCCAAAACCAGACACTCAACTTCGCAACTCTTAAACCCTAGTTCCCTCTATGGCCCATGCCACGGCAATCGAACACCACCATCACCATTTTTCCCGACACCCCCAGACGACAATCTAGCTATGACGAAAGCCACGACACCCAAAGTTCTCCCAGTCACCGTAAATTACTCGAAAACCAAAAACTGATCATTTCCAAAATGCAATCCCAATACTAAACTAAAATCTCCAATTTCATCTTAAAAATCCTATTTTCTAAAGGTGATTCAGGTTATATAATTGAATCAAAAGTTTACAACATTCGAATTTAATACATTTTAAATTTTCCTTTCTAAAACTGATTTCCTAGAGGCAATATATCACCATCATGCTTAAAACTACTTTTAGATCTTGGTTTACGTTTAAACAAACTAGTTTTATTTTAAACTCTAAGCCTAACAATGACTAGATGAAGATATATTGAAATTTTTGTTTATATATATATATATATATATTTTTACTTTGTAACCATGATAACAGAGAAGATCAGGTATACTCAACATGCCTAGAACAAACACATTTATACACTAATCTTATTTTATTCAAGAATCACTAGCACATATCTTGGTTTACTTAAGTTCTTAAGTATTATGTTTACTTACCTTTGTTTCCAGAGGAGGAAGAACAGAGATGCTAAAGTGTGAAACTGGCAGAGAAATTTGCAGCTGAAACCCCTTTTTCTTTGATTCTCTGATTGATCTAAGTTGTTTAAATTGAAATTTTGTTTAAGATTAAGATGTTTGCTTGCTTCAGATTTCTCAGCTTTGAAAATGTACGAAATGTGATGGTAGATTGACGCATATAAAAAAAGAGCTCACAGTAAATATTTTTGTACAGGTGATATAATTTGTTTTGTACAAAATAGGCAGGGATATTTCTTCCTCTTGGTGGCTGATGGATTGTGTTGTGATGGCTTCATTAATTGCCATGTACAATTTATACTTATCTTATTTTATTTGTACATAGATAAATAGAATGTTGTCTTCATTTACAAGCTAATGGATATTTGTATGTATATAGACCTTTATATTATTTGTTTGTTCATATTTGAGGATATGGTTTTGTTTCCTTTTGACTTGTCTCATTACTTTATAATGTAAATTTTAATATGTTATTAGATTTGATCTATGGGTTACTTTATATTTTACAATCCTATAATTCATCTTATATATCAATGTTTTTATTCATAGCTTAAGTACTTTATAAAATAAGTGAACTTCTATTTTTATTTTACTTTTATTACTTTTGTAGTCTACTCTATTTGTATTATCTTATTTATTTATTAACATGAGATTAAGATATATATATTTACTTTATATTATATAAAACTATATAATTTATTTATTTTTATTTTTATTTGAATGTATTTATTCTTATACTTATTAACTTATAATATAAGTGAATTTTCTATATTTAATATATTGTTAAAATTTAGCAAATGTCTATTTTATATTTTATAATTTATCTTATATACATCTATTTCCATTTTTATTTTTGTAGTCTATTTTGTTTGTATTAATACATATTATTTTGTATGGATTTATGAGATTAAAATTTTCATATTTACTATATAATTTATTTTGAATTATAGATGAATTTCTATATTTTATTTTATTGTTAAATTTTTTTTTTAGCTAGTACTTTTCTTATATTTTTATAACTTATCTTTTATACATTCATTTATATTTTTATGTTAAGTTATTATTATTATTTTTACTTCCATTTCTATTTTATTTATTATAGATTTTACTTTAATATTTATTGTCTTATATTTCTATATATATATTTATTTTATAAATTCAAATTATTATTGACTATCAATTCTAAATTTTAAAATTATTTATCTTTAAACCATTTATTTGAAATTTAAATCCAAATCACATATATACAATATTTAAATTCATATGATTTAATATATATTCTATTTTAATTGGGGAAACTCGCTTCAATTTTATTGATAAATTTCATAATTTTTGTTCAAAAATTCAATTAATTATCAATTTAAATATATATAAAATCCGGGGTCGTTACAACCTTCCCCCCTTAAAAGAATTTCATCCTCAAAATTTGCCAGGGAGACACAAAGATAGATGAAGAATATTTCATCAAATCAACTGAATATCTATTCTGCATTTGGCGTGCCAAATCAGAATATCAATAATAGATACGAGAACGAATCTATTTGACACTTCACAAAATACTCGGGTTATCCGGATCTACGAAATATGCAGGGGCATAGGTTAGTTCGAAGGGATAACTAACCATTCGTAGAATACATTGGGACCCAAAAATAGATAGATATATGGATACAATTTCAAAGCTTTTTAATTTAGAACTGAATTATACCTATCAACCATAGCAACCAAAGCAACAAGGCAACCAATACATCCAAGCAAACAATTCTGGCCCATCTGTAGTTTATGGCCCATTTTAATATATCGAATCTTCTTCCTGGATCTACCAGGAACCATTGAAGAATTGAAAAAGATGCTGAACAGAAGAGATTGATAGAGAAAAGATTGTTTCCTTGTTGTTACAGGGTATTGACCATTTATAGTCGTATTCCCCTGTCCCCTATCTTATCCTCTTCTTACACTCATACTCACTATCAGTGAATAGTAAGAGAATTTACTGAGGCATATGGACGAATATCTAAGGAATTACTCATTCTAGGGTATACTTCACCCTATCTCTAATGAGCTACTTAATGTGTTATACTCCTGAGCTAAAGTTCAACCTTAGCTCTGAAACCAAAATGTCAGGATCCGAGTTTCAGCGTTCGAAAATCGATACCCGTACTTTACTTGTACTCGAATGCCGCAGATTCAATCGTTGAAATTCGAGTCATGCCGGACTTATAACATAGTAAGTATAACAACACTGCGGAAGAAAGGAATAGATGATATCATATACAACTCCAATGAATACAATATCCAGAATGATATATAACAATGATATCAATATGATACAACAATATCAGAGATAAATAATGATACAACGGAAATAACAGAAGTGATAACTCCGAATGATCAGTCAGAGAGGCTGAGTCCAACCACTCCAATGTCAAGCTCGAACCACCATCACGTTGCACCAAGATAAGCAACGTCAGTCGTGAACTCCAAATACTCTGAACTAGCTCCCGATAGTCTACTAAACCTGACTATCTGAAAAACCCAACTCTAAACTGCCCGTGTGGAAAATTGTGGATACCCAGAGTTTAGGAAGGGAACAATAAACTCCGAGTCAGTCATGGGACTGGTTTGAGCAACAAAAATAGTTTATCTTTAAAACAAACAACAAAGAATTTTAAACATTGAAATCCACAATGTTTTTCAAAAAATGAAACTACCATAAGGCCTCCCGCCACACACACAATGCAAACGCCGAATTGGAGGAGATTTCTCCTTATGATAGTCAAATATGCTTACTACGCAAGAAAAACTCTTTTTGATATTATTACTAGTGCATAGTGCAGAAAACATTTCAAAAATAAAATATTAATCTTAGCCAGCATAGACATTTCACACTTATGCCTACTATAGCTACTATGTTCAATAGCAGGTTACTGCCACATTCCATAGCAGGTTATACAACTATAACCGTATTGGGCTCGTATTGTTTCTTTGGATTTTCCAACAAATGGTCAGGCTAAGGAACTTCCTATGCCACATGGGAACGCCTCTAGAGGGACGCCCCCAAGAACCACCTGGCTCTCTGCCAACACAAGGCCGGTTACCCCCTTCCCGGGTAGTAAACCTGAGATATTCCACCCCCAGTCCTTTGGGACCTTTATCCGAGGTGCCTCGATCACACAGCAACAATCACGCAGTAAATGAGACTGGAGCAACCACATAGGTAAATATCTAGGCTCCATACCATGATACCACCTTTTTCTAGAAGAAATGGACATACCCTAGGGGAGCTACCCCTGAAACCTTGCCGCATCTTTCCTGTTTCGACCATTACCGGTCTGTGAGACTCGATGAGGTATCGTCCACAAAGCTACGCTTTACACGAAAGCCATGCTTTGATCAACAAATGATCGGCAACACACAGCAACACTCAGCATGCCACACTACCAAATTGGGAGTATATCACTGATAACATTCAACTACATAACCTATGGGCTCGTACGTCTTAGAGAAGGGTGTTAAGCTAAGAGAATAAATCTCCGCCACCAAACAGAAATGTATTTGAAAGAAATCAGCTTTATATCTCAAAGTGTAATGTCAGACATACAACCATACAAGTCTGTTCCGGGTTCGAACAGAACCGAAGGCACTTCCAAAGAAGCCCTTGCAATTCGGATAATTTCTAATCACGTCCAGACTTCCCATCACAAAGGGTGATCAAATCTCTATACCGGGGACCAGTCGATGTAGAGACATTCGACGAGTTGTCCTTTCGTTTTCGAAAATATCCGGTCTTCACCACCGGTCTTCAAATGCTATCCATATACGATGTATCATTATTCGGAATGGGTTATATGACACAAAGGTCCTCTCCCGGCTAAACCGAATAACGAGCATAATATTTAAAACATATGGATATTGGGATTTCAGTTAAGTCACAACTTATTACCCAAAACTTTTCTTCAAAATGGTTTAAACACATTACCATTTTCATATTTTACATAAAAAGATTCAATTCACAAAGTTCACCCAGTTTCACAAAGATCTATTCATAGATTTTCCCAATCAATTTCCATTTTAATTGGATTAACTCGTTAAATCTTTAAATCAAAGATTTAACCGATAGCTTTCAAAACAATTCCATTTCAACCTTTTATACGAAAGGTACACTTTTCTAATTTCAAAACAAAGTTCAACAATCTTTCACAAAGGTTTATTCATAACTCGAAAAACCATTTCCATTTCAAACTTTAAATTCCTTTAAATTGGAATTTCATTTCTTATGTAAAAGCTTATATTATTTTAAAATAAATAGTTTTCATTTCGGTAAATCTGATTCATTTATACGAGTTAAAGTCTTTGGGTTAAATTCGAATTCTCAAAACCATACTTTTTTAAAAAAAATGGTTTAAATTCATATAAAACACATTTATAACTGGTATGGTCTTTTTAGACCATAATTTCCAAATCATTGAATTCAAATTTTTAAATCAAATTATTTTGATTCCAAAGTTTTATCAAGTTATTTAAAATAACTTTATATTTCTGAAACTCATTTTCAAAAGCTTTAACATTTAACCCAAATTCATTTCCAAAATTAATTGAAATTAAAATTTCAATTCCAAAGAAATATTAAATTTAAATCATCCGTGACTTAACCGATTCCTCGTGAAATCCATATCTGTGAGTGTAAAAGTGTGGTCCAGGGGTTTTACACAGTAGTGCAACATCATTCAATCATCACAGATTAAATACAATAATATAGTTGATAAGCGGTATGAATTATAACGCTTATCGTCCATTCACAGATCATAGATAATATACAAATGTATCGCAGATAATAAATTATATCACAGTGAATTAATTACATTCATCCCAGAGAAACAGATCACCACACAAATCAGGATGTATGACAAAGCAACACATATCAAACAATTCACAGCATTCAATAAAATACAGACGTCCATAAGTAAGATTAATTAATTGTTTGATTAATCCAAATTAGATTTATTACTTATGAATTACAAATTCTGGTTAATTAACATTAACTCATTACAAATTATTTTAATTAATTCACCTTTAATAATAAATTAATTAGCCTCAATTAATAAATTAATTAATTACCACTTAATTAATTATCCTTAATTAATTACAATAATTAATTTATTAATCCTTAATTAATAATCATCCCTTAATCACTTTCATTTATTAATTAACCTTTAAATTTATTTAATTATTCTCAAATTAATTTCCTTAATTAATTTGTCAAATTAATTTATTACCTTTAATTAATTACAATAAGTGATTATTCTTAATTATCTTCATTGATATCAAAATCTTAAATTTATAACCTTACCTTTTATCGTTATTAACACATTAATTTATTCAAGAAATTAAGGTTAATCAAAATATCAATTTATCTTAATTAATTCCATTATTTATTTAAAATAATTTATTAATAAATAATGTCATAAATTAATTTAAATTAAAACTTAATTATTTCCAAAATAATTAACTTAAACCATTGCTAATCCCATTTTCAAATAAAACAATTATTTTTAAAAGAATAATTTAAAACATGTTTAAAACTTGAATTTATTTTAAACTTGAAAACTGTTTTAAACCTCCCCGAGTCAAAGCATCACTTGCTTCGAGTTCTTGCCCAAACTTACCCGAGGACTTGTAAATTTTAAAATTTTGTTTAAGTGTTAAAAATTGACCCGGCATGAACCTAAAAATACTCGGGCTCGAACTCGAGCCTGCACCCCATTTCCCCAAAGACTTCTTCGAGTCACCAGCCCTTCTTCCTCAACCCAAAACTAATACACCACCAACTCCGTGCACATTCACCGGCCATCGCCGACAATCCAGCCTCCATGATCACCTTCGACACGTCGCCTCCTACCCACACTTGCCACCTGACCACCCGGAAACGTGAACCAATGCCAATTTCAAAATCGAGTCTTCCAATCGAACTGGAAACTCTCAACCTCACCAGAAATCACCTCGGCTGAGCAATCCCGACCACCGGAACCACCGTGACTTCACCCACACCTACGTCCACGTCTTAGGTACGTTCTCCTCCAGTCTGGCCAAGCTCGATGCCTTGTTGATCTTGAACAACCCCAAAACCAGACACTCAATTTCGCAACTCTTAAACTCTAGTTCCCTTTATGGCCCACGCCACGGCGATCGAACACCACCATCACCATTTTTCCCGACACCCCCAGACGACAATCTAGCTATGACGAAAGCCACGACACCCAAAGTTCTCCCAGTCGCCGTAAATTACTCGAAAACCAAAAACTGATCATTTCCAAAATGCAATCCCAATACTAAACTAAAATTCTCTAATTTCATCTTAAAAATCCTATTTTCTAAAGGTGAGTCAGGTTATATAATTGAATCAAAAGTTTACAACATTCGAATTTAACACATTTTAAATTTTCCTTTGTAAAACTGATTTCCCAGGGGCAATATATCACCATCATGCTTAAAACTACTTTTAGATCTTGATTTACGTTTAAACAAACTAGTTTTGTTTTAAACTCTAAGCCTAACAAAGACTAGATGAAGATATATTGAAATTTTTGTTTATATATATATATATATATATTTACTCTGTAACCATGATAACAGAGAAGATCAGGTATACTCAACATGCCTAGAACAAACACATTTATACACAGAGATACATACTTCAAAAATACATATGCAAGCACAATTAATTCAAGAATCACTAGCACATATCTTGGTTTACTTAAGTTCTTAAGTATTGTGTTTACTCACCTTTGTTTCTAGAGGAGGAAGAACAGAGATGCTAAAGTTTGAAACTGGCTGAGAAATTTGCAGCTGAAACCCCTTTTTCTTTGATTCTCTGATTGATCTAAGTTGTTTAAATTGAAATTTTGTTTAAGATTAAGATGTTTGCTTGCTTCAGATTTCTCAGCTTTGAAAATTGACGAAAAGTGATGGTAGATTGATGCATATAAAAAAAAAGAGCTCACAGTAAATATTTTTGTACAGGTGATATAATTTGTTTTGTGCAAAATAAGCAGGGATATTTCTTCCTCTTGGTGGCTGATGGATTGTGTTGTGATGGCTTCATTAATTGCCATGTACAATTTATACTTATCTTATTTTATTTGTACATAGATGAATAGAACGTTGTCTTCATTTACAAGCTAATGGATATTTGTATGTATATAGACCTTTATATTATTTGTTTGTTCATATTTGAGGATATGGTTTTGTTTCCTTTTGACTTGTCTCATTACTTTATAATGTAAATTTTAATAAGTTATTAGATTTAATCTATGGGTTACTTTATATTTTACAATCCTATAATTCATCTTATATATCAATGTTTTTATTCATAGCTTAAGTATTAATTATTATTACTTTATAAAATAAGTGAACTTCTTTTTTTATTTTACTTTTATTACTTTTATAGTCTACTCTATTTGTATTATCTTATTTATTTATTAACATGAGATTAAGATATATATATTTACTTTATATTGTATAAAACTATATAATTTATTTATTTTTATTTGTATTTGAATGTATTTCTTCTTATACTTATTAACTTATAATATAAGTGAATTTTCTATATTTAATATATTGTTAAAATTTAGCAAATGTCTATTTTATATTTTATAATTTATCTTATATACATCTATTTCCATTTTTATTTTTGTAGTCTATTTTGTTTGTATTAATACATATTATTTTGTATGGATTTATGAGGTTAAAATTTTCATATTTTTTTTTGAAAATGTGTAAGAAATTTATTAAGGCATGAAAGCCCAAGTCCAGACCCAAAAGCAGGCCCAGAGAATATCTACAAAGCAAGAGTTAGACGACATTCCGACATAACTCATTTACTTTCCAAAAAGAAACAGAAAAATTAGAAAAAGGCGAAACACTTCTTCCTCCTCAAATCATGGCGGCCGATCATGAACAAGGTAGCTTGTACTTGGGATTTCTGCCAATGAATAGCTCAGATCCCCTACTCCAGTTTGCACTACGTCTCTTCCCTGTGAGGTAAGGCCCCAACTTTTACATCTTCTCTGAACCATTCGCATGTCAATAATCGCGAGTTTACTGACCTCTTCTTGTTTCCTTTGTTTGTTTTGAAATACTCTGCGGTTCCTCTCCTTCCACAAACTCCAAATCGTGACAGTGATAGCAATTCCTCCCAATTTGGCTTCCATGTTTTCGCCACTCCTATTATGAACCAGGTAATTAACCGCATCGGTGAGCAGGTGAGTCTGTATTATTGAATTGATCGCTTTTGTACATGAATTCCACACTTTTTCCGAGAAATTGCAGGAAAAAAATAGATGTTCATGCGTTTCCTCAGCTTGATTACATAGAACACACATATTTTCTGTTAATATACCCCATTTTAAGAGTCTATCCTTCGTAGGAAGTCTCTTGAGTATAGCTTTATAAGCTGTAAAAGCCATCTTAGGGCAGTTCACATGATTCCAGATAATCTTGCTCCAATCGACCTTGTTATCTGTGTGTCTGACTTCATTCCAAGCAGTTTTCGTACTAAAATCATTTCCAGTGTGTTTCCAAGCCCAAATATCATTCTCTCGTCCACTGAAAATTGGCATGTATTGAATTTTCCTTTTTATTTCCTGATTTACTGGTAACATTGAACAATTCCACTCATTGTTATTAATAATTTCTGTGACTTTTTTATTTGGACAACCATAGTCTGAAAATGTGCTAAGTCCCAGAATATCTATTAATGAATTTCCTTGGACCCAAGGATCCCTCCATAAGTCAGTTTCCTTCCCAGAAGCGATTTCCCTCGTGCAGCATGAAGCAAGTACTCCCCTTATTCTCATAATTGCTTTCCATGTCGATGAAGCATTGGTGTCCAATTGCATACACCAGAAATTGCCTCTGATATATCTTTTCCTCATCCAATTTCCCCACAGACCTTTGCCTTTGATTATTCTCCAAGCTTGCTTCAAGGTATAAGCCAATCTCATGTCAGTTAATTTTCTGAGACCAACTCCTCCTTCCTCCTTAGGTCTACATAAGTTCTCATATCTAATCTTGTGAAGCCTCCCTTTCCAAATAAAATCCGCACAGACTTTTTCGATTTTTTGTAAAGAGGCATCAGGCAATTGGAATGTTTGGAGCCAGAAATTGACTTTAGAGTGTATAACAGTGTGTACCAGTTCAATTCTGCCGCTAGCGATAGGAGTCTTGAACTCCACCCCTGAAGTCTTTCTCTGATGGAAGAAATTAAAACAGCACATTCTCTGTCAGTTATTTTGTTGGAAGATAAAGGTACCCCTAGGTACTTGACAAGGAGAGTTCCTTCTTTCACATTTAAACACTCCAAAATTTCGTTTCTTCTACTACAAGTTTTATTGAAGTAACATTTGGTTTTTTGTTCATTCAGTCTAAGTCCAGAAAAACTCTCTAGATTGCTAAAAATTTCCTTGACAGCTCTAGCTGCTGACTGGTCAGATTTAATGCAAATGAGGAGATCATCAGCATAGAGTAGGTGTGTCACAATAGGTTGGAAATTGTAGATGGGATGTATAAGTCTGTTAAATGCAGCCAGCTCCATCTGTAGTGAAAAAAATTCCATAGCAATCGTAAACAGATAAGGAGATAGAGGATCCCCCTGTCTGATACCTCTATTGGACCCAATAATACCTTTTGGTATGCCATTAATCAGAATCGAGAATGTCGGCGTGGAAATGCATTTCTTAACTATGTTCACAAATTTTGCTGGAAATCCCATAGCTTTTAACATATGTATAATAAAATTCCTGTTTATTTTATCGTATGCTTTATGGAGATCCACCTTTAGACAGAATTTGTCTGCTCCTGGTTTGTTGAAGTTTCTTATCAATTCATGTGCCATCAATGAGTTTTCGGAAATGCCTCTGCTTTTGATGAACGCACTTTGACATTCTGAGATTAGATCAAGTAATATAAGTTTCATTCTATTGCAAAGAATCTTACTTAGAATTTTGTACACCACATTACAGCATGCAATTGGCCGATAGTCTTCAATTTTTCCTAGATTTTCTTTCTTAGGAATTAAGCATATAAATGTGTGATTGATTTCTCTCACAAATTTACCATTCTTGAATATATCTTGCATAGCTGATAAAATGTCTTCTTTCAGGTCTTAGTGTACGAGGAAGAATTTGGCCCCCATACCATCTGGCCCTGGGCTGGAGTCAATGTGTATGGATTTCAGAGCATCCCAGACTTCAACCATATCAATGCTCCTGTCCAGCATCCTTCTCCCTTTGGAATTAATCAGCCTCCTGCACTGAATTACTGGTAAATCATTGTTAATATTTCCATTAAACATTTCAGAGTAGTAATTAATAGCTTGTTGTTCTATATCATATAGATTGCTGGTCAAGTTACCATCCTGATCCATAAGTTGGATCGAGTTATTATAATTATTTCTGACAGCCATTTTAGTATAGAAAATTTTTGTACATTCATCTCCTTCAGTCAACCATTTTTCTTTTGCCTTTTGTTTTAACTCTATGGATTTAATTCTGAGTGTCTCCTTTAACTTGCTTTGAGATTGATAGTACAGTTTCCAAGTATCATCAGATGCTGTTCCACTGTCAATTAATAATAGGAGATCTTTACATTGTTTCTGTAAATAACTAATCTGATCTCCATCTCTCAGTCTATTCCTGTTCCACTCTTTTAGGAGCACCTTAGCAGACTTGATTTTCTGCACAAGTTTAAAACATTGGGTTCCCTCCTCCCTTGACATATTATTAAAGTTAATGACTTCTTTGTAACCTTCTATTTCATTCCAATGATTGGAATATCTAAAAGGTTTTCCTTTGGCTAAGCTCCACTCCTTTAGATTAATCAATATGGGGCAGTGATCAATAGTAGAAGGAGGCAGAATGTTAACTTTAATATTAGCCAATTTATTTATGCATGGAACATTGATAAGGGCTCTGTCTAGCTTGCAAGATATTTTCTTATTCTCTCCACTTCTCCATGTATATTTCAGGCCTCCATGGATGGGTTCTAATAATCCGGCTTCAATGATGCAGTTGTTGAATTCTTCCAATTGGGATACTCTGACGGTGAGCCCACCTTTTTTCTCCTCTGCTTTAAGTATTGCATTAAAATCTCCCATGACAATCCACGGTTCAGTGATTATTTTTCTATTTCCGTTATGATTTTCCATAGGTGTGTACGTTGGGAAGCTAAATTACTAGCATAGACACAACTTAGAAACAGTTTAAAACCACCAATATTCTGAGCACTAACAGTCATTTGTTGATCATCTCTATTTAACATGTTTACTTTCCAAACTTTTGTATTCCATAATAATAATATGCGCCCTTTGCCCCCCACATCATGATTGTGTAAATGATCCCAGTCAATATCAAGAGATTCCAAAAAGTATTTAAGATTATCAGCAGTGAGTTTGTTTTCTAAAATACTTAAAATTGAAGGAGAATACTTTCTCCTTATGTTTAAGAGGTCCAAACGTCTAGTATCATTGTTTAGACCTCTTACATTCCAGCTGATTATAGACATTTGGATGGTGGAGGACGGCTCCTCAGCTTCATAGGAGACACCTCACGATTGGAAATCACCTTGCCCTTTCCTTTAGAATCTCTACTTTTAAACTGTTTTTCATAGCTTAGGTTAATAGTAGTATACTCATGTTTGTTATCACCCTCAGATTCATTACCTGAGTCTATTTTGTCAAGTTTAACATTATTAATATCTTCTTCTTCTTCTGGTGTTACAGATGAGTTCTTTGTTGCATCCTCTTCCAAACTATGGAGCAATGCTGTATTCACCGCCTCTACATTCAATGGGTCACTTGTATCCTGGGCAGCCTCCACAGATTCATCCTTATCTGCCACCTGCTCTATAGTTGTTGATGTTTCCAGTTGTATATAAGTATCAACTGTACCTTGGTCTTTCTGAGACGTATTTTGTTGTATATTTTGTTCAGTAGTTGTCTTCTGTCTCCAGACTTGTTTGATGGGAGGAGAAACAGTCTCACATTGATCCAAGGTATGACCAAAACACTTGCAGCTATTGCATATGGGGGTGATATGCTCATACTCTATTTCCTGAATGTATATGTTACCATTCCTGTCTTTTGCTCTCACTTGTTTTTTGATAGTATCACTTGCTTTAATTTCAACTAGCACTCTTGCATACTTTAATCTTTTAACATGTCTGGTATAGTCATCCATATCCAGAGGATTACCAATTAGACTTGCAATCTTACTGATCCCCCGTACGTTCCATAGAGATAAATCCAAATTCTTCAGTTTTACCCATACAGGGTGAGATTCAAGCATGTCCCTCTCTAGTCTAAGATTGGGTTCCCATCTTTTTGTGAAAATAAGTTTACTGTCTATAAACCAGGGGCCCCCTTCTAAGACCTTTTTGCAATCAACTTCATTACTGAATTTTATAAGATAAAATCCATTTTCACGAGGGAATACATCCAATTTACCAGAGGGTTTCCATTCTCTTTTAATATATGCATTGAGATGAATATAATAAGGTTTCTTACCAGCTACATATATGTATAGTGACGTACCCCACAGATTTTTCGCGTTATTAAATACTTCTTCATCTAGATCTGCGTATTCCCCTTCCTCATCCTCCAGAAGGTCAAATTTCGTGACCCCACCATCTATGTACGTATTGCCAGATATAGCTTCAGCCCACGTTCTGATTCCCACCTTGAAATCTGGTTTGTAGGTGGATCCCGCCTGTGATACTTTAGCTTTCGATTTGGGATATGGTCCCATATGAACAGGAACCCTAGATCTAGGTCCCACATGAGCTGGAACCCTAGTTGACTGTTGCCGATCCCCAAATTGGTTTTCACTTTTCTTCTTGTGACGAACCTCTATCCAACCCGTGTCATCTGCCTCATTAACCACGGAGATAGGTTCATTAGTTGAAGATTCAGCTGCAGTTTTTCCTCCTTCAGTCGTCTCTGCGTCTGCCATTAAATTTTCATATTTACTATATAATTTATTTTGAATTATAGATGAATTTCTATATTTTATTTTGTTGTTAAAATTTTTTTTAGCTAATACTTTTCTTATATTTTTATAATTTATCTTTTATACATTGATTTATATTTTTAGGTTAAGTTATTATTATTATTATTTTCACTTCCATTTCTATTTTATTTATTATAAATTTTACTTTAATATTTATTGTCTTATATTTCTCTATATATATTTATTTTATAAACTCAAATTATTTTTGACCATCAATTCTAAATTTTAAAATTATTTATCTTTAAACCATTTATTTGAAATTTAAATCCAAATCACATATATACAATATTTAAATTCATATGATTTAATATATATTCTATTTTAATTGGGGAAACTCGCTTCAATTTTATCGATAAATTTCACAATTTTTATTCAAAAATTCAATTAATTATCAATTTAAATATATATAAAATCCGGAGTCGTTACACCGATCCTGCTGCTCGAGCCGAGGCTCGGGCACTACTTGTCAATCTTGAGCAACCTGGATGCGGATAGAGTTGTCCACAACCTTACCCTTCTCTCTTCGTTGGGCCTCTCTCAGCTAAGCCACATAACATGCATGACCAGTCGCTTGATCGCCATGCACTACACCAACTCCTTTTTCTGTCGGAAATTTCAAAGTTAAACACCATAGGGCCAAAGCTGCCCTAAACTCTGCCAAGGCCGATCGGCCCAGAAACACATTATACGGAGAATCGACATCCAAAACAATGAACGGCAGGATCCGCACCCACCTACGTTCACCTTCTCTAAGTTCAATTGGCAATTCAACAAAACCTACTACATCAGTAGCCGCACCATTAAAGCCATGTATACGGGCTTTAGATGGTTTTAGATCCTTTGTCTCTATCTTCATCTGATCATATGATATTTTGAAGATGATGTTAACAGAACTTCCACGGTCAATCGGTATTCTTCTCACAAACGCTGGCCCAATAGTGGTCGAGATGACCATCGGGTTAATGGTAGGTGCCTCCACCTGATCAGCATCTCTGCTTCTGAACACTATATAATCCGTCATCATCTGCTGCTGTTTAGCTGGTGTCCCATCTTCCGTATTTGAACAGCATTCAAAATCTGCGTGCTTTAGGGAATTGGCATAACGCTCCATTTCCTGCCAACTCTTGTCTGCCGGGTGTGACCCACTGACTATCGTATTTATGACTAAGCTTCCTCCAGTCCGAACAGGTTCCTCAGGTCGGCGTGGAGCCTACCCGCGATTGGGGTCGGAAGTCCCCTGTCCGCCTTCTTGAGGATTCTTTACAAACTCCTGTAACTTTTTTCTATCTAATCAGCTTTTTCTATAGCATCATGGAGGTGCCTAAACTCCTCGGTATTGTGCCCATAAGTCTCATGGAAGCGGCAATACTTCCCAGTCCACTTTTGCTCCTCGGTGGACTCTTTTGGGTGTGGCTTTCGATATTGGAAAGTATTACATGTCGATAGGTAAATATTTTCCAGAGATGCGTTCAGAGGAGTGTATTCATTGTAAGTTAGGATCCATGGTTTACACTTTTCGGCTTCCCTTTTCTTTCCGAAATTTCATCCTCTCGATCCTTTAGACTACTCGGGCTTGTTTTGAACATAGACCTGGACCTTTCTAGAGTTGTCACCAGATTGATTTACAGCAATGTTGCTTTGCACAGTCTCCTTGCCAGGCCCTGATGCATTATCTCGCCTCATCCGCCTGGCTTCCTCCCTTCTTATGAATTGGTGTGCTTTTGAATAAAAACATTCCAGTGTAGTTGGAGGCTTTCCTGCTAGCCAATCACCAAACTCCGAATCCGGATCTACTCCTCGCATCATGGCCATTAGAATGGCAGGGTCATTCGGGTTGCTAACTTCAGTAGTAGCAACATGAAATCTTTGTAAGTACTCCTTTAACGACTCCCCTGGAGCCTGAATTACACTGGACAAGGACATTACGTCCTTGGGACGAGTGGTATGAATCCTAAATTGCTCCATAAATTTCGTTGCTAACTCGTCAAAGTTGGAGATAGACCACGGAGGAAGTCGGGTGAACCAAATGGTAGCGATTCTAGATAAAGTTATCGGGAAACACCTATACTTAGTTGCATCATTTGCCCTAGCTGAATCCATCATCCACCCATATCTCATCACATGCTGTCGGGGATCAGTCTTCCCTTCGTAGGCTGGAATAGTCGGCATTAAATTTCCTGGGGTACTCGGCCTGTAGGATAGCATATGTGAACGGAGTGTGACTCCTAGATATGCCCCAATCATCATTAGATAAACCTTGATTTTCCCTCATCAGCTGTCTGACCATGGCTGATAGGTCTGGGGTTTGTATGGAAGATGGCAAGTTAGAATCCGTCCTGCGGGACCATTCCGGTTTGTGCCTCCTCTGCTGGCGATCTACCAAATGTGTATCCTGGGGACCTGCTTCATCATGACCTTGGTTAACCAGTCGTCCAGCTTCCACCTGTGCTCTAGATCCTAAGTTCCCCGTTTCATCTTGAGTGCGATTTTCTTGGTGTAAGTGAGGGGGCATGGCTCCAGGTAGGGAACTTGGACCACCCTTGGTTGATCGACCAGCTGCACCTGTTTGCGTTGTTTTAGTTCTACGGCGTTTATACCTGGGAGTTTCATCAGATGATGCAGAGCTTTCAGATGATGAATAGGAAGCGGGACTTCCTCCAGCATTCTAATGCTGTTGTTGAGTAAGCTGAGTCATGAGGTTGGCGTCAGCTTGAATTTGCTCATTTAGCTGTCTCCTGCTTTCCACGAGTTCCCTCATCAACTCGTTGAACGCTGTTCTGGTGACAACTTCCGTTTGGTTTCGAGCAGCAACGGTCCCTGCGCCCGGATTAACTTGATGATTGTTAGGCCCTACTTGTTGTACGCTAGCGGTCTCGTTGACATCTGCATTGTGGGAGGCTGATCTAGTACGTGGTCTTCCTATTGTAGAGTTATCGGTCGGAACTCTAAGTAGAATCAATGGACTTCTTATGAATGAAGTTGGATCTCCTTTGGGAGATTCCTTCAATCCAGTAGTGACAAAGTAGATCCTAACAGCCTGAGAATTCGTTCTCAGTGAAAGCACCAAACTGTTAGAACCAAAATTGGTCACTAACACCCAAGAAAAGATTTGTGTAGAGAGATTAATGAAGATAATAAATTAAAGCAGAGAAATGTATGCAAAATTAACTGCCGAAACGAGAACACAAGAGTTATAGTTGTTCGGCGTAACTGCCTACGTCCACTTTGAGTTTAATCTTTATTACTTCTTTAAACTATTGAATAAAGATACAATCTATACCCTATCAACTTGGTTACAAGTTTAGATCGAAAATAGATGAGTCTTCAAAATGGCAGAGTCTCCCCGGAGTTCTCCAAAAAAGGTTCCCTTCCACTGCACCCCTGCCCCTCTATTTATAGGCGAAGATAGGCTGGACTTCCTTCATAGGCCTAAGAGCAATGTACTTAGGCCCATGTATGGGTAACTTGATCGTCCGACCTAGGCATACCGAGCGGAATACACCGAACGAGGAATGCCGACCCAGGATGGCCGAACGGTGACCATCGGGTAACTGACTTGGAATGAACTCATAAGGGACTCAGAGCAACTCGCGATGGACTTCGAAGTAGAGCAATGTCGTCTTCCTCATTTCACTGTTGGTTCCACAAACAGGGCGATTTCCTTATCGCACACCGACCTAGATACATCGAGCATGCATACCGAACCACTTCTGACCGAACCGCAATAGCTCCCCGTTCATGAACAATACCTGCGAATCCGTCTAGGTTGAGCCACAAGCGACTTACATCGTTGACCGAGCCACGCGTTCCTATTCAAACTGACTGAGCCATGCGTTCCTATTCAAACTGACCGAGCTATGCGTTCCTATTCAAACTGACTGAGCCATGCGTTCCTATTCAAACTGACCGAGCCATGCGTTCCTATTCAAACTGACCTAGCCATGCGTTCCTATTCAAACTGACCGAGCCATGTGTTCCTATTCAAACCGACCGAGCCATGCGTTCCTCCCCAATCTGACCGTGCCATGTATATGGAACAAAATGTCATATATGCCGAACCACGTATCCAAGCCGAATGACTCTTCCATGCTGAACCATATATCTAGGCCGGGCCATGCTTTCGTTCCGAACGACATGTATATATGCTGAACCTTTCAATTCGAGCCAACCTTTTACATTTTCAACCTTCCTCTGGCTCGAGTATCATTCTGATTCAATCAGAACCTCTACAATTAGTATCTAGTAGCCGGGCCAAGCAACCGGGTAACAGCCTATACTCCTCACGTCCTTCAAACCAAACCCATCTCTTCTTTAAAATTGTTTATACAGTAAAGAAAATCAATAAAAAAACTAATGTTTGAAAAATTATAAATTCAAAATAAAACGATATATTCACCTAAAAATCATCAAATCTGGTTTGCTGAGATTATGAGAGTAAGATCTTAAATTTTATACCAAGACTGAGGTGCACAAACTATGTTTGGCCTTAGTCAGCATCTAAGAGGCAAGCTAGGGTTCAGGTCAAAGCCTGATTTGGTCAGAGTTGGCCTTTGGGGTCGTGTTCTTGGGGTTAGTCGCAAGGAGAGCTTCGATTTAAGGGAGTTTGGCTTAGATCGACATGATGAGGGCTCGAGCGACCTGATGATGTGATAGGGGAGTACTGGTGCATGTCGTGATTTATGGGATGGCCTTTGGGCGTGGATTTTGGGTTCGATAAAGTGGAGATTGCAGAGAGAGAGCCAACGACGCTGTCCGTTCGTCAATGGGATAACTGGAGCTCTGTATCACCTATTTTCATGCACATGAGTTTAGGTAGCGGTGTCGGCTGTGCACATTTCATTTTGGGGAGAAGGAGAAGATAAGGGGAGGGCAATTTTGTAATTTATATAATGTTATTATATTATAGTTTAAAATCGACGTTAACTTAAAATTTATATAACTCCTTCATACGAGGTCAGATTACAATGCCCTTTTTATCATTGGACTCATGTTGTCGGTATCTTCGGGATGAAGTTGGTTTGGTTGGATTAGGAACAAGTGAAAATTTATGCTAGAATTGGACGGTCATTCGGTTTAGTCCAAAATCGGAACGTTTCGGCGAAAACAAAATTTAATGTGAGTTTAACTCACATTAAATTTTATTATATCATATCTATGATGTTATAAAAGTTTATTGATTATTTGAATGTTAGTTAAATTGTTTGATTGCTTGTTTGGTTGAATTTCCGTTTGGAAAATGGATGGCATATTAATTTGATCGTTATGAACCCATATGATTATATATATATAAATATATATATTATCCATAACCATTGTTTTGTAGGGAAAACCTATAGGGAGACACTGAGGGGTTTCTCACCAATAGTTATTTATTTACACCTTATGTTATTATACTGATGGTTAATTAAAATAAATATTGATATTCTATATAATTTGTTAAGTGTCGTTATATCAATTTTTGCTATATCGTCATTTATTAAATTTTCATCCCAGAACCCTATCATATGTTTTGAATTTGAGCTTGTGTTTTTGCTAAACAGAATGTTAAAAATTCATTAATCATTTTGATTAATGATAATTTAAAATAATTAACCATTTTAACTAATGATTTTTAGATTAATTAAACAATTTAAGAAATGATGTTTAAAATTGGTTTATCTTTGATTTAAATGAGATAAGATTTAATTAATTATTTTAACTAATGATTAATTGAGCTTAATTAATTATTTTAATTAGTGATAATTGAAAGTAATAATAATTTTAATTAATGATATTTAAAAGTAATTAGTCGTTTAAAATAATGATATTTGAATTTAGTTATCATTTTAATTAATGATTGATTTAAGTCTAACTAATTGTTTTAATCAATGATATTTGGAATTTAGTTAAATCATTTTAATTGATGATGTTTTATACTTAAATAAATCAATTTAACAAATGATGTTTTAATTAACCATTTTAAGTGAGGTTTGAATTTAATTAACGATTATCTGAACTTAATTAATCGTTTAATTAATGGCATTTAAAATTAATTGATTTAATAAAAGTGATTAAAGTAAATTAACTAATACAATAAAAGCATTTTAAGTTAATTAACTGACTTAGTGTCTTTTAAAGTTAATTAACAAATTTAATAAAGATTTTAGAAGTTAATTTAATGATAATATAAAAGTGTTTAGGAAAAATACTAATTTTCCAAATTATCGTGAGTTTAACCAAAGAACGAAAAATAATGGCGAACTCATGAATTCTTGAATGGCGATCTCGTGATTGTTTCTTCCTCTCGTCCGTATTTTCCGCCTTTTCCCTCCTCGGTTCCGTTTTGCTTCCCTCTCATCCCTCCTAGGAAGAAGCTATCGCCCGCCTTGTCAGATCTGGTGGCCTCTACCACATGCTCTGGCTTGTTGTTTGGTCCATTTCCTCACATCGTCTGTGATTCCATTGCTCCGCTTTCGCTTGTTTCATTGGAGTCTAATCCATCTGTGCCTGTTTTAGTTGTTTCTAACGACTCCATGGAGCCCTCTCTACACGACGACCCTCTCAAGTCCCTTTTGGCTGACCTGGCCTTGCCTAGTGGTACTGCTCCACAAATGACAGTCTCTCCTTCGGTTGGTGAGCATTCCTTATCTCCTCTTCTTGATACTGTTGGTAAATCATCTTGGGTACAAATTGAAGTTGGATTGGAGGATGGAAATAATTTTGGTATTGACGTCAATGTGCACATTGATTGTGGAAATGGTTCTATTGTTTTTGCCGATGGTGGCAGTTTCGTGTGTGCTTCTGTGAGTAAGGTAGTTCGGTCCTTAGGTATTGATAGAGGCAATGATTGAGCACGCAAACATGGTGCTTGTGATAATGTTGCACCCAAATCTTCCTATGCCAACTCTTCTGTATGTGGTTCTATGCTTACTGTGAGTCACGATATACATATGGAACCAGCTCGGCCAATGGCAGCCACTTCGTGGTCGTCATCGTTCTCCAAATTTTGGAGCAATGCTCGTGTGTACACTCCGCGCTCTTTTGATAATGTTGAGATTGATGGTGCAATGATTCCTCCTAAGGATGTTATTGAGGCTGGTGTTGTTTATTGGAAAGATTTTTTAGTTGGTTTTTTCCTTGACACCAATCATTCCTACCACCTTGTTAAGGCTAGATGCAATCAAGTTTGGAAACCAAGAGGGGGCTTGAGTATTCATTTTGATAATGAAATGTTCTATTTTAAATTCTCGCATTGTAACATCCCGAAAATTTTGAATATAAAATTCGGTAAATTATTTGAACTTTTAAATTTAAATTGTGAAATTTCAAGAAATAAAATAATTATTGTAAATATTAATATTTTAAAGAAAAAGAAAGATGTGTAGAGTGTAAAAATATTGATAGTTGAGTTAGATAAATAATAATAATAATAATTTATAAAAGAACAAATTATTGACAAGAAATTGTTTAGAACTATAAAAATAAAATATGTATAAATGAATTGTTGTGAACAAATATGAAGACATAAGAAAACAATAATAAAAACAAAACAGCACGTATAAAATAAAAGCAAAGCAACACTTATCAAAAGATCAAACAATATAAACATATTGTGCTGAGAGTATACAAAGGAAGCATGCGCATTAAATGACACCCCCTCTTGCTCAAAGAAAGATCATCTCAGCCGGAAATGAAGATTGGTTTAGTCAACAAACAAATATAAAAATATACTTATAAAAATAAAATATGATTGCTGTGATGACAGGAAACAAAGTAAGTGTTTAAAATAAAATAAAATAAAAGAAATAGTAATAAACAAAACAGCATGATGGAAATATACTAAGCATGAACAAGAACATGTTTTCATTAAATGCTTTCAAACCTATCCATACATAAAGTACAAAGCTTGTATAAAATAATTATATAAAAGAATGATGTTCAGTACTTTGCTTAAAACCTGCCCACCTCTTTATATATACATACAACTTAGTATAGTTTGTTCAAAGGCAAACCCTAACAAGATCAGAAATTAAAAAGAAAACATCACTTTAATTCAAAGTAGAAGACAAATTTGCTGAAGGGAAAAGAAAAAAAAAACAAAACAGAGAGGAAAAGTAAATCTGCAGATTTTCCAAAACAAGTAAAAACAACTCTTTGTTTCAAACATTTGCCAAGGTGAGTAAACTTAATTCTTGAAGCTTTAAGTTTAAATTTAACAGTTCATGATTCAAAGATCATATGATATGGTATATACTTTATTTTGTATAATTCTGTGTTGCTGGAAACTCTAATAGGCTCTGTTCTTCAATATTCTTTTTCCAGACCAAAGTAAATTGAAGAAAGATTTAAATAAAATTCACACTATCTTTTTTTAGCTTAGGATTTTGAAAACAAAACAAGTTTGCTTTGACATGTCTTGAATTATAAGAACATGAACTTAAGCAAAATAAACTAAAGTTTCTGGAAGAAAAAAAAACAGTACCAATGCAAACCCTATAGGATTTCGAATGTTATTAACCTTAGTTTCAGGTATATCAATTTAATCCTCATACAAAAATATGATTTTTAAAACAAGAATGAGAATTTTTAGTTGGGGATTCAAAGAGCAGTTCACAAATGAACTGAAAATGCATTTTGGTCGATTTCCGATCATCCACAAATTTTTAAATGCTAAAATTTAGTGTGAAGCTGGGTTGAACACGTTCGATCCTAGGAAAATTTTTGAAAAAAATCTCTATTGTATGAATGGGGAGAACGAATCAAGAATAGGGTTTTAAAAGCTAGTTTGCTCGTCTGTTGTAAAAATGGAACTGCGTCGTTGTCACAGGCCGGAGGGGATCGGAGCGGGGGGAAAGGGGGCGTAGGACATCGGAGCAGCTAGGGTTATGGTTGCATGGCATCTGGAGGTTTGTGGTGGTGGCGCGGGAGAAACTGTTTTTGGTGATGGGTTTCGATGAGACATGGGTCGCGATATTCGATTTCTCCAGTGGTGATGGATCGTGCTTCATGGTGGCATGATGGGTTGAGGAGGTTGTTGCCGACCTGATCATGGTCGTAGGCTCGACCAGTGATGATCGAGATGGTGTGCACCGTGCACACGGGTTCAATGTTTCAGTTGTTGTTTTTTTGAAAGGGAAGCTGTTTGGCTCGAAGATCCACGCGGGTCGATGGGTGGGAAACTCGAAGCTGGGGTCGAGTAATTTTGGCTACACATCGGGTCGTTTAAAACTTAAACAAAGTTAAGTTGAAAAAAAAATTATACTCGGGTCAATCGTTGGAAAACTCGAAATAGGGAGCGTTCGAGCTCGGGCGTGACTTGGGGGAGCCTCGGGTTGGCCACCAGAATCGACATTTCCAGTTTGAAAGTTAAAACATAAGTGTAAATAATTTCTAAAAATTCATTCGTTATAAAATGATGATTGTTTGTTAATGGAATGAGAAGTTAATGGTATTGAAACAATTTTTTTTTCTTTTTAAAAATTAATTAAGTTCAAAGATGTTTTAAACTCATATTTTAAAATAAATTTTTTTTTTACTTAATAAAATATTGAGGAGTTAATCAAATATGCAAACTGTTAACTTAAAAACAAATTTATTTATAATAATTAAATAATGATTAAGCAATTTGTGATTGGTAATTACTTTGTAATTAATAATAATTAATTTATAAAAGCAATTGGTATTAACAAATGATTTAAAGAAATTTAGAATGATATACAGTTTAGAATTAATTAATAAACAATGAAGTGTTTAAATTAATTTGTAAATTAAGAATTGTTATTCAGATGAATTAAAATCGACAATCAAATTTAGCGGTTAATTAAAAGCCTAATTTTGAAACAATAAATCGAGTTAATCAAGATTTAATTTATTTATCCAAATTTTATCGTTGATTTAAAATTAATCGTGTGGTAAATTTATTTAAAACAACATTGGAAAATAATTAACTATTGCTGTGCAATGTATTGATATTTCTGTTCTGATCGCGATGCTATGAAATGAAGATTGCCATGTATTACACTGTGTTGTATTTATTCTGTATTGACATGAAAACCCTTTTTGCCCGTAAAACGGCATTTAAACCTCGATGCGACAGGGGATCGGATTTCAGTAGTTATCCGAAACCCACATCGAATCTATGAATTTTTGTGAACAACATATCCACATGTTTTTGAAATTAACGCTCACTATTCAGGTTATCCGGGAAAAGACCTTTCAGTCATATAACCCATTCCGAATAGTGATACGTCGTATATGGATGGCATTTGAAGACCGGTGTTGAAGACCGGATATTTTTGAAAATGAAAGGGCAATGTGACGACCGCCCATGACCCCTGCACCGAACCTAGAGATAGTGCGCTGTAAAGTGTGCCAGGCGACCATGGACGATTGTCAGGGTAAATTAAAACAACAGAATCTATCGTATTACTCACAGCGCATGGACAAAATACAATAGGACATATATATAGTGAAGCTTCACAGAATAGAATCTCATCAATAAAACTTCATAATAGTTGAATACAAAAATCTGAATAGTCAAAACATCAAAATACATCAAGCCTCACTACAACACTCAGAGAAAATACAAACAGCGGAACATCCAGTACATATAGTAAGAAGATAATATGCAACCCTCCAGCTCGTCTTCGACATCAGCATCGTGGAAAGCAAGAACAGCACCTGTCACCTGCTACCTAGTCTGCCCGTGCCAAAATGGACGAACAGCCCAAGGCAATAAGAGTTAAAACATAAAGCCTAGAGTCAGACACAGTCTTAGTGAGCGGTAAATTAACTAACAACATACCAAAAGAGCATAAAGGAAAAGGAATAGGAATACAACCCTCCCACTCCACCTCTTTCTACAGTGATAGCCCCAGACACACACTAAGTAGAAGCAAACATAGCAGAGCATACAATTTAAAGTAAAGTAATTATCACTCGAGTCCAGGGCGATGTTTTCCAAGTACAAACCCCCAAGGCCTAAACCAAGATCAGATAAGCACCCAGAAAATACCGCTCTTGAGACCGAATGACGATACAACCAAACATCCATGACTCTGGCTATCACTGTTATCATTGCTTCGATATCATCGTTAATTGAATGACCGGCTCATTCTTTCATCCGTCCGTCAAGGGCTAATGGAAACCCCGGTTCTAGACATAACTCCGCACGTCGTCGTGACCCGTGCCTAGGACTATCGAATCTGCCCAAAGTACTTGACTACCATCAGTAGCCTTCAGGGACTATCGAATCTGCCCAACGTACTCTTGCTTTGAGCATGCTAGAACCTTCAACAACGATGATATCTCCGCCTTCTAGTCATCCTCCTCGACGACTATTTCCATACTAGCTCAAGTGCATCTCGAGCAAACCATTATCCTCAAACTCGAACCATATCACCGAGTTATCAATCTACTTGGAATGATCCCGTCTGGATTAGACCAAGACTATTTCATATCATACTTCGCCTCATCATCATCATAGCAAAGCTTCATCTCAACATCATCATCAAATCTATCCATATGAGCTTCCTCATCCGCCACATATGCCACAAGCAGCTTTCCCAATCCAAGAGCCTTTCTCTTAGCTTTTGAATCATCTTCGGTCTAAATCAAATCATCAATCATCTAATTCATAGCAATCAATCAAGTCAAACATTAATCCAAGTAAACAAGCATTCAAATATGATCTAAACAGACAATTATAACAATAATGGCAATTTCGTAATTAAAGAGTCAAAAGTATAACAAGCATGAAAACATGAGCAATATCTCTATAATCTTGATGAATGAACTTGCATAGGTTAACATGTAGTAAAATGGATGTCAAATCATCATGAAACAGTAGATCTATATTTAGGTTTACAAAAATGCATGGAAATCACTACTTTAGCACCAAATCAAGCCAACGATCCGATATACTCCTTTGGATCCGTGTGAGAGATAATCACCACTCACCAAATCACCTAAACAACCTAAAAGCAACACACTTCAGATCTGGACAGCGAAGGATCTAGCTCGATCTATCACCAATCCGCTTCAAACGATGAAATCTCTCTTCAAAGGATGTAGATAAGCTCTTGAATCTTCAATTTGATCTTCAAATTGGATGGAAGGAATAACTAGATTAGAGTGGAGAAAAGAAGTGAAGAAGTGTAGAAGTCGAGCTCTCAAAATGGCAGCACTTCGTCGCTTCGAAATCCGGATCCCAAAAAGTGAGAAAATGGACGAGTATTTATAGGCGGATTTTCCCTAAGTCGTTCACTTTTAGGTCGTCCACGACCTAAAGAGATCCTGCGACCTGTGACCTATCGAAACTCCACATCCTACGACCTAACGACCTAAGCCCATGCGAACTCACGACCTACCAGACCCACCTGTCTACGACTTACGACTTAACTTACATGCGTGACTTAACAGAGTCTCCGACCTAACGCAGGCGCGACCTAACTCATGCGCGACTTAACACATGCCGAGTTAACACTTTCGACCTACGACTTATAAGACCTTGCGACCTAAAAACCCCACGACTTATCTATTCTGCGACTTACAACTTAGCAGAAACCACGACCTAACTCTCAGCGACCTAACACATGCGCGCTTATACGACCTAACGACTTAGCATATGCGCGCTTCCTCGCAACCTACGACTTAAGTGAGACGCGACCTAACTCCTTACGACCTAATACTTAGCGACCTATCACTTAACTCGTTCACGACTTAACTTACTTAGGTCGCTAACTCGCTTACCCCTTTAGGTCGCTAACTCGCTAAATACTGGGTTGTTAACTCGCTGACTCTTAGGTCGCTAACCCCTTAAGCCGCTTCATTCCTTAACTCACAAACTCCTAAAGGTCGCTGCCTTTCCTTAAGTCGCTCCAATCTTAGGTCGCCAACATCAACTTCCTTAGGTCGCCTACCCTTCTTAAGTCGGTCAATTCCTTAAGTTGCTTCATTCTCTTAAGTCGCTCACGATCTAATTTCTACTCGACTTAAGCTTCCAACGACTTAAACCCTAGACGACTTAACAACATTACGACCTAATGACAATAGTTTTACGATGTTTCGATCCGTAAAAATACGGGTCGTTACATTCTCTCCCCCTTAGGAATTTCGCCCCCGAAATTCCAAACAAACAGAGCAATCAAAGACAATTCTACATGCCTACCATCCATAGCAATCAACAAACCACGCATCCAATTCTAGCTTAGCATGCAGAATTCTAAAACTAGAACAAGTTACAATTTCGTTAGATGACACGACACCTTAGGGCCATACCTTGAAGAGTTCGGGATGAGCTGCTTTCATCCTCTCTTCCACCTCCCATGTACAGTCGTTATCATCGTCACTCCATTGTATCTTGAGCAACTTAACTATCTTCCTCCTAAGCTATTTCGTGTCGGTTTCCACAACACGAAGCGGCTTACGAGGTCTTCTATCGACTGGATCAACTTCGAAATCTTCACAGCTATCAGCAGAAACCACTGTATTCGAGTCGTGCACATACTTTCGTAGATACGATACGTGAAAAACATTGTGCACACTCGACATCTTCTCTGGTAATTCCAATCTGTAGGCGAGCTTTCCAATTCGCTCGATGATCGGGAATGGTCCAACAAACCTCGGAGTCAATTTTCCCTTCTTCCCTAATCTAATAACATTCTTCAGTGGAGATATCTTCACAAAAACCATTTCACCAACGTCGAATTCCAAATCCTTACGACGCTTATCGGCATAACTTTTCTGACGGTCTTAGGCTGCCTTCATTCATTGCCGAATGATCTCTATGAAATCTGAAGTCTGACGAATCATCTCTGGCCCAAGCATCAGCTTTTCTCCTGTCTCTAACCAACATGTCGAAGAATTACACGGCCTTCCATACAACGCCTCATATGGTGCCATACCAATGCTTGACTGGTAACTGTTATTGTACGGAAATTCCACCAAATGAAGGTGATCTTCCCATGATCCTCCAAAATCCAAAACACAAGCTCTGAGGAGATCTTCCAAAACTCGGTTGACTCTCTCGGTCTGACCATCTGTTTGAGGGTGATAAGCTGTACTCAAACACAACTCGGTTCCCAAAACTTCCTGGAAGCTCTTCCAAAATCCACTAGTGAACAATGGATCTCGATCGCTCACTATACTCTTCGGAATACCATGGAATCGAACTATCCACTTAACATATAACTCAGCCAATTTTGATGCAGTCCTAGTCGATCGAACAGGAATGAATCTTGCACTCTTAGTCAGACGATCTACGATGACCCAAATCCCTTCATTTCCCGTTCTTGTTCTAGGTAACCCATCAATAAAATCCATCGATATTTGCTCCCACTTCCATGTAGGAACTTCTAATGGCTGAAGAAATCCACTTGGCTTCTTCTGTTCGGCTTTTACAACTGGCAGTTCATGCACTTGGAAATAAAATTTCCAACATCATTCTTCATACCTTCCCAATAATAGGTTCTCTTCATATCCCGATACATCTTATTTCCACCTGGATGAATTGTCAGCTTCGAGTGATGACTTTCCTTTAGAACTTCACTTCTCAATTCATCTATATCGGGTACAACTAGTCGTCCTTGCTTTCGAAGCCAACCTTCTCTATCGACCTCGAATCCTTTATCCTTTTCTGGTTCCAATCCAGATTCCAAATCATGGATAATCTTGACAAGCTTATCATCTCGCTTTTGACTCTCGCCAATTCTTTCCACAAGAGTCGGTCTTATCGATAAGTTTGCCAACATCTCAGGTTCCAATTCACATCTTGGCCTGAAGTCAAATTCAGCTAAATACTCGAGATTCTTCCATTCTGAAAACATGGCTCCCAATCCTGCATGTCTTCGACTTAACGCATCTGCCACTGCGTTACCTTTTCCCGGAGTATAGGCTATACCAAAATCATATGATGCCAAAAACTCTAGCCATCGTTGCTGCTGAAGATTCAAATCCTTTTGGGAGAAAAGATACTTCAACGACTTATGATCTGTAAACAACTCGAATCGAACTCCCAATAGATAATGTCTCCACATCTTCAGAGCAAATACAATCGCCGCTAATTCCAAATCATGAGTCGGGTAATTCCTTTCATGCGGCTTCAGTTGTTGACTTGCATACGCAACAACTCTATCCTTCTGCATCAGCACTGCTCTAAGTCCAGTACCACATGCATCGGTGTAAACCACCATCTCATCATTTCCACTTGGAATAGTCAAAACAGGAGCACTTGTCAATCTCTCTTTCAGGATTCTGAAAGCTTGCTCACACTTATCATCCCATCTGAACACTTGGTTCTTCTTTGTCAATCCTGTTAACGGTGCAGCTACCTTGGAGAAGTCTTTGATAAACCGTCGATAATATCCAGCCAATCCAAGAAAACTTCTCACATCAGATGCATTCTTAGGTCTAACCCAATCCTGGATTGCTGCCACCTTAGCGGGATCAACCGCTATTCCATTTCCAGAAATCACATGACCTAAGAACCTCACTTCACTCTTCCAGAAGTGACACTTCGAAAACTTAGCCTTCAGCTGATGTTTCCACAAGATTTCCAAAACAATACGCAAGTGCGTCTTGTGCTCTTCTTCAGTTCTTGAATAAATCAGAATATCATCCACGAACACTAGCACGAACTTACTCAACTGATCTCTGAACACTCTATTCATAAGATCCACAAAATATGCTGGCGCATTAGTCAATCCAAACGGCATCACCAGCCACTCAAAGAAACCAGATGGTGTCCTAAAAGCAGTCTTCGGCACACTATCCTTAGCCACTCTCAACTGGTGAAATCCCGTTGCCAAATCCATCTGAGAAAACACCTTAGCTCCGTGAAGCTGATCAAACAAGTCATCTATTCTCGGCAATGGATACTTGTTCTTCTTAGTCACCTTATTAAGCTCACGATAATCCACGCACAACCTCAATGATCCATCCGCTTTGGTTGCGAACACAACTAGTGCACCCCATTCGGACACACTACGCCGAATGAATCCTTTCTGCAAAAGGTCATCAACCTACACCTTCAACTCATGCTGTTCCCTAGGCGCCATTCGCCTAAGAGGCATCACAACAGGTCTGGCTCCTTCAACTAGATCTATACGAAACTCGATCTCTCTATGCGGCGGTAATCCTTTGACCTCGTCAAAGACATCCTCAAATCCATTCGCAATTGGCAACGATGACAGTCCATCCCGTGGAACAACCAGCGAATACATGAAGCTCATGAAGACGCCTTCTTCATGCTTACATCGTATCACAATCTTTCGCCCCTCCACATTCTCGACTGTCACCTCCAACCTCCCACAATCTACCTTTGCTGCATATCTCCTAAGCCAGTCCATACCCAAAATAATTCCGAACCTCGCAAAGTTCTGAACAAAGCAATCACAAACAAAAGGGCAATCATGACTCGATACAATCAGACCACGGTTTAACATACACAAACAAGACGAATCCCCAACTGGATTAGTCACAACCAATGGCCTATCAACAATATCTGATTCAAGACCCAACCGGCCTACAAGTTCACTACAAACAAACGAATGCGATGCCCCAGTATCAAATAGCACTCTAATTGGAACACCACATAAGAAAAGAGTACCTTGAACCACTACACTCTTCCCTTTCTCTTCAGCGGTAGGAGCTTCCGAAGACGATGGAACAGCTCCTAAAGCATAAGCCTGTACAATCTGCTTGTCCCTTCACGGTTCTGGACAATTCTTCTTAAAATGCCCTAGCTTGTCGCAGTTGTGGCACTTAATTGGCACCTTCGGATTCTTGCAATCCCTAGAGAAATGGCCCTTCTGCTGACAATTGTAGTAGGTCACTTCGCCCTTTGGCTTCTTCTGGCCATCCCTTCCCTTTTGTTGCTGCTGGTTCCTCTTCTTGTTTCCACTCTGCTGTGGTTTAGACTCTCCCCTGGTCATAGCAACAACAGATCCCTCCTTAGGAAACAGACTCTCATGCTTGAGAGCTTTCTCCACAAGCTTCTCAATTGAATCGTCCAAATGATCCACCAACTGTCTCCCAAGATAACTGTCCAAGCCTGTCACAAACTTCTCATTCTTCTGATACGAAGATTCAGTATACGACCGGGCATACTTGGACAAGGCTTCAAACTCAGAAACATACTCAAGAACTGGTCTTCCTCCTTGCTTGAGCTCAACAAATTTCTTGAACAGAACAGACTTCTAAGCTGTAGAAATGAACTTAGCTTAAAACCTGGTTTGGAATTGCTCCCAAGTAATCTCTTCCTCCGGAGTATTGATGGTAATAGAGTTCCACCAATCAGAGGCTCTCCCTTGAAGCTGTCTTGATGCCAACTTCCTCTTAGTTGCATCCTCAATTCCCAAATCACCAAAGATCCTTCTACAAGCATCTATCCATCTTTAGACCTCAATAGTTGATTCTGTTCCCAAGAAAACCTTCCCTCCAAGAGCAGTATAGTCCTTACACAACTTAGCAAAATACATCGGTCTTGGAGTCTGAACCTGAACTCCAACATCAACTGCTGTCCCCGGAACTGGTATCCTTCTCATGATCGAAGTCATCATAGCTTCGAACATAGCTGCACAATCAGCAGTCTCCTCAGCAGCACGGCCTTCCCTAGCAGCTGGTCTCCCTCTTCGACTCATCCTTAATATCTATAAAAAGGAATGGTCAGCAAATTCTGAGAAACAACTACATAAAGGACTCAAACTCTACTTAGCTACTATATTATATATAGTAATCATCCATCAAAATACAATTATGTCTCTCATACGTAGTTACGTCAGCGAGCGTTGGGTAAAATCGATTAACCAATGCTTTGATACCAAATGTGACGACCGCCCATGACCCCTGCACCGAACCTAGAGATAGTGTGCTGTAAAGTGTGCCAGGCGACCATGGACGATTGTCAGGGTAAATTAAAACAACAGAATCTATCGTATTACTCACAACGCATGGACAAAATACAATAGGACATATATATAGTGAAGCTTCACAGAATAGAATCTCATCAATAAAACTTCATAATAGTTGAATACAAACATCTGAATAGTCAAAACATCAAAATACATCAAGCCTCACTACAACACTCAGAGAAAATACAAACAGCGGAACATCCAGTACATATAGTAAGAAGATAATATGCAACCCTCCAGCTCGTCTTCGACATCAGCATCGTGGAAAGCAAGAACAGTACCAGTCACCTACTACCTAGTCTGCCCGTCCCAAAATGGACGAACAGCCCAAGGCAATAAGAGTTAAAACATAAAGCCTTGAGTCAGACACAGTCTTAGTGAGCGGTAATTAACTAACAACATACCAAAAGAGCATAAAGGAAAAGGAATAGGAATACGACCCTCCCACTCCACCTCTTTCTACAGTGATAGCCCCCAGACACACACTAAGTAGAAGCAAACATAGCAGAGCATACAATTTAAAGTAAAGTAATTATCACTCGAGTCCAGGGCGATGTTTTCCAACGTACTCTTGCTTTGAGCATGCTAGAACCTTCAACAACGATGAGATCTCAGCCTTCTAGTCATCCTCCTCGACGACTATTTCCATACTAGCTCGAGCGCATCTCGAGCAAACCATTATCCTCAAACTCGAACCATATCACCGAGTTATCAATCTGCTTGGAATGATCCCGTCTGGATTAGACCAAGACTATCTCATATCATACTTCGCCTCATCATCATCATAGCAAAGCTTCATCTCAACATCATCATCAAATCTATCCATATGAGCTTCCTCATCCCCCACATATGCCACAAGCAGCTTTCCCAATCCAAGAGCCTTTCTCTTAGCTTTTGAATCATCTTCGGTCTAAATCAAATCATCAATCATCTAATTCATAGCAATCAATCAAGTCAAACATTAATCCAAGTAAACAAGCATTCAAATATGATCTAAATAGACAATTATAACAACAATGGAAATTTCGTAATTAAAGAGTCAAAAGTCTAACAAGCATGAAAACATGAGCAATATCTCTATAATCTTGATGAATGAACTTGCATAGGTTAACATGTAGTAAAATGGATGTCAAATCATCATGAAACAGTAGATCTATATTTAGGTTTACAAAAATGCATGGAAATCACTACTTTAGCACCAAATCAAGCCAACGATCTGATATACTCCTTTGGATCCGTGTGAGAGATAATCACCACTCACCAAATCACCTAAACAACCTAAAAGCAACACACTTCAGATCTGGACAGCGAAGGATCTAGCTCGATCTATCACCAATCTGCTTCAAACGATGAAATATCTCTTCAAAGGATGTAGATAAGCTCTTGAATCTTCAATTTGATCTTCAACTTGGATGGAAGGAATCACTAGATTAGAGTGGAGAAAAGAAGTGAAGAAGTGTAGAAGTCGAGCTCTCAAAATGGCAGCACTTCGTCGCTTCGAAATCCGGATCCCAAAAAGTGAGAAAATGGACGAGTATTTATAGGCTGATTTTCCCTAAGTCGTTCACTTTTAGGTCGTCCACGACCTAAAGTGATCCTGGGACCTACGACCTATCGAAACTCCACATCCTACGACCTAACGACCTAAGCCCATGCGCACTCACGACCTACCAGACCCACCTGTCTACGACTTACGACTTAACTTACATGCGCGACTTAACAGGGTCTCCGACCTAACGCAGGCGCAACCTAACTCATGCACGACTTAACACATGCCGAGTTAACACTTTCGACCTACGACTTATAAGACCTTGCGACCTAAAAACCCCACGACTTATCTATTCTGCGACTTACAACTTAGCAGAAACCACGACCTAACACATGCGCGCTTATACGACCTAACGACTTAGCATATGCGCGCTTCCTCGTGACCTACGACTTAACTGAGACGCGACATAACTCCTTACGACCTAATACTTAGCGACCTATCACTTAACTCGTTCACGACTTAACTTCCTTAGGTCGCTAACTCGCTTACCCCTTTAGGTCGCTAACTCGCTAAATACTGGGTTGTTAACTCGCTGACTCTTAGGTCGCTAACCCCTTAAGCCGCTTCATTCCTTAACTCGCTAACTCCTATAGGTCGCTGCCTTTCCTTAAGTCGCTCCAATCTTAGGTCGCCAACATCAACTTTTTTAGGTCGCCTACCCTTCTTAAGTCGGTCAATTCCTTAAGTCGCTCCATTATCTTAAGTCGCTCACGATCTAATTTCTACTCGACTTAAGCTTCCAACGACTTAAACCCTAGACGACTTAACAACATTACGACCTAATGACAATAGTTTTACGATGTTTGGATCCGTAAAAATACGGGTCGTTACAGACAACCTGTCGAATGTCTCTGCATTGAGTTGCTCCGGTATAGAGATTTATATCACTCTTTTGTGATGGGAAGTCCGGACGTGATTAGAAAATTATCCGGATTTGCAAGGACTTCTTTGAAAGTGTCTTCGGTTCTATTCGAACCCGAAACAGACTTGTATGGTTACATGTCTGACATTACATTTTGAGGTATAAAGCTGATTTCTTTCAAATACATTTATGTTTGGTGGCGGAGAATTTATTCTCTTAGCTTAACACCCTTCTCTGAGACATACGAGCTCAAAGGTTATGTAGTTGAAATTTATCAGCGATATACTCCCAATTTAGTAATGTGACATGCTGAGTGTTGCTGTGGGATGATCATTGTTTGATCATTTGTGATATGATCATCTGTTTGATCATTTATCTTTGTGATCATTACTTTGATCATCTGTTGACCCAAAGCATGGCTTTGTGAAAAGCGTAGCTTTGTGGACGAGACTTCGTCGAACCTCACACCCCGGAATGGTCAAAACAGGAAAGATGCAGCAAGGTTATTAGGGGTAGCGCCCCTTAGGGTATGTTCATTTCCTTCTGGATAGAAGTGGTATCATGGTATGGAGCCCATATACTTAACTTATGTGGATGTCGCAAATATATTTATATCTTACTTTGTGATTTGTTGCTGGGGCCCCGGTAAAAGGTTGGTTACAACTGGGAGATGGCATACTCGTGTCAGTAGTTACCCAGTTAGGGTTAACCCGGCCTTGTGTTGGCAGAGATCTAACCGTAATGTTAGGTTATTTCTCAGGGTCGTCTTTCCAGAGGCGTACCTATGTGGCAATGGGAAGTTCCTTGGCCTGACCATTTGTTGGAAATCCAAAGAAACAATACGAGCTCTGTACGGTTTTAGTTGTAAAACCTGCCATGCAGTGTGGCGGTAACCTGCCACAAACCATGGTAGTTATAGTAGGCATACGATAATGGTCGTATGTTGGCTAAGATTTATATTCTATTTTCGAAATACTTTCAACACTATGCACTAGTAATAATATCAAAGAAATTTCTCCGTACCAGGCATATTTAACTATCATAAGAAGAAATCTCCTCCAATTCTGCGTTTGCATTGTGTGTGTGGTGGGAGGTCTTATGGTAGTTCCATTTTCAAAAGCATACCGAAAATTCTTTTATAAATCTAGATTCTGTAAATGCAACTGTTTTTGTTTACTCATACCAGTCCCATGACTGATCCGGAGTTTATTGTTTCCTTTCCTAAACTCTGGGTGCCCATAATTTTTACACGGGCAGCCTAGTAGCAGGTTTCCGTATTTTGGAGTTAGCTATATTTTGGAGCTTTTATCTTGGAGATATTCTTAGGAGCTTTTGGAGATCTCAGGTGTTTAGCTTTTGGGAGTCGGTTATCACTTCTTTCATCTGAAGACTTTTGGATATATGATCACTGTTGTATTATCATGATGTTGTATTAGGAGTTGTAGTATATGTATTAAATACTCTGATGAAGTATGGATTTTATATCGATGTTGTATCTATGATGATATTTTATGATATTGATTCTGTTCCGCTGTTTTATATTCACCTAATTGTTATTATAAGCTCCATCCGAACTGAATTTTGACATTTGAATTTTGGCTGTCAAATACAAGTGAAGTATTTAATGTCTATTTTCGAGCGTTGAATTTTGGGTCGTGACAAATTGGTATCAGAGCTTCTGGTTGAGTAAGAACTTTAGCTACAGAGTATAACACATTAGATGGCTCATTAGAGATAGGGTGAAGTATACCCTAGAATGAGTATAACCAAGACTGAAACTCTAAATTTTCTAAGTCTGTTTCTTTTTACTGTTGATATTCCTTAAGATACTTCGTCCGTATATCTAAATCAATTTTCTTACTAATTTCAGAAAGTAAGAATAAGCGGACGCAGAGGAAGAGCTAGGGGTCAAGGGAATGCCGCAACACCTAACCAAGATCCTCCAACAGTAGTAGCAGCGATAGATATCCAGCAGTAGCCGAATCTGGCTGATTTGTATAAAAATTTCGCAAAGCTTGGTGGCAAACCATTCACCGGCAAAGAGTCAATTGTTGAGACTCACGCATGGGTAAGATCTTGCGAGAAATTTTTTAAAGGGCTTAAGCTGCAAGATGAGCAGAAAAGACTTATAGCTTCTTGGCAACTCCAAGAAGAAGCTTCAGCCTGGTGGGAAACAATCATTATTGATGAACCCGAGGAAGAGTTTTCTTGGGATCGTTTTAAGGAGGTGTTCGAAAAGCGCTATATGCCGTCGGCGGGAATTTCCAGAATGTATCAAGAATTTTTGGATTTAAAGCAAGTAAGCCTGACATTTGAAGAGTACTTAAATAAGTTCAACGAACTATCCCGTTTTGGTCCAGAGTTGTTAAACACGCCTCTTAAGAAGAATGAAAGGTTTATCCGGGGAATGAACCAGAAGTTTCATGAAAGGATGACTGCACACATGAAGGAATCTTTTTCTGATCTTATTGATATGGGATACAGGTATGCCACACTGGATATGCCGGAGATTCCGAAGGAAGGAGGAAATTCAAATAATCAAAACTGGAAGAAAAGAAAGTTTGGGAGCGAGAAGCCACAGCAAGGCAATGATAAAAAGAGCAATCAAGGAAATTCGGCTAGCAATATAACTTGTTACAACTGCCAAGAGAAGTGCCATTATTCAAATAGCTGCACAAAACCAAAGAAGCAAGTTAACAAAGAACAACCTATGAAGAATAATCAGGGAGCTAAGGAGTGCTATAATTGTCACAAGTCTGGACATTTTATTAAAGATTGCCCGCTAATGAAGCCAGCACAGGTGGCAAATGTTTACGCGATAAAGAAAGACCCTTCAACTTCGAAAGCTGATAAGGGAAAAGGTGTTTTGGAAGGTAACCTTACTATTTATGGTAGAACTGTTAGAGTTTTATTTGACACAGGAGCTTCACATAGCTTTATCTCCCAACAAACCGTAAGAGAATTAGGACTTAAAACAAAATTTGCTGACGATCCTATTTGCGTGAAAAATCCGGTTGGAGGTCCTGCAAATCTTTGTTTGTATTGTAAGAAAGTTCCTATTTCATATGCTAGTTATCGATTTCCTATCAATATTTATATCCTCGAATTTAATGAATTTAAAATCTTACTCGGTATGAATTGGTTATAGAGATACGAAGCTATATTGGATTGTAATAATCAGACAGTTTTAGTCAAAACGAACCTTGGAAATTTTATCGAAATCTCTTGTGAGGATCCGAGTCCATGGAGAGATAGATTGATGTATACTTTGGGATATCATGAACCCACTTTGCAGTCTATACCTGTTGTTCGGGAATTTTCCGACATATTTAAAGAAGTAAATTCCTTACCTCCGCACAGAGAAATTAATTTCTGAATTGACTTAGTACCCAATGCCTGTCCTGTGGTTCACGCAAGTCGCAGGATGGCACCTAGGGATAAAACTGAATTAGTCAATCAAACTCGAGATCTGCTAAAGAAAGGATTGATTCGCCCTAGTGTTTCCGAATGGGGTTCAGCCGTCGTATTTGTAGCTGAATCAGACGGATCTTTGAGATTGTGTGTATATTACCACGATCTCAATAAATAAACTCTCAAGAACAAATTCCCTTTACCTAGAATTGACGATCTATTTGATCAACTTCATAGCGCTCGATTCTTTTCTAAGATGGATTTAGCTCAGGGATTCCATCAGTTGCGAATAGCTGAGGATTGTGTACATTTTACTGCTTTTAGGGGTCCAGACATGTTCTACGAATGGTTAGTTATGCCCTTTGGACTGACCAACGCTCCTGCGTACTTCATGGATTTAATGACCCAAGTATTTTGAGAAGTATTGAACAAATTTGTCCTTGTATTTATTGATGATATTTTGATTTACTCCAAAAGTGAAGAGGAGCATGCTGAACATCTCAGAATTGTTTTGGAGATATTGAGGATGAATGTCTTATTCGCTAAATTTTCTAAGTGTCACTTTTGGGTCAAAGAAGTCAAATTTCTCGGCCATACTGTTAATGAAGAAGGAATTTCTGTTGATCCAAGCAAGATTTCTGCAATCCTGGACTGGAAGCAACCCACTACTCCTAGAGAAGTTCGAAGTTTTCTCGGTTTAGCGGGATATTATAGAAAGTTTGTACAGGATTTTTCTAAGTTGGCTAGCCCATTGACTAAGCTAACTGTAACGTCCCAAAAAATTTCGACTTTCGAAAATTCGGCATCGATACTCACTTTATCGACTGCCAAGCAATCGAATGCCGGAAACCCGAAATGTTATGTTTTAAAAAGAAGAAGAGGTAGAAAAAGAATAAAATAGAAGAAAGAAAAACAGAAGAAGAGAAAAACAACAGAACAACAGAACAGAAACGGAAACAATATCAGAATCTCACATTCGCAGCGGAACAACATATAATAGATAAATGAATAATCTTTAAATCAAAGAACTATATCATTTTATACATTACATCATCATCAGAGTTTACAACAACAATACAACACTGGACAGTTATATAAACTTGTCCTCATACAGAATACACAACGGAATAAATAATATCATATACAAGTGGTACGTCTTGCCATCCATTCGTCACTAAGCTCCACAGCAACCCGAATCCAGAATGACCTGATAACCTAACTCTAGACTGCCCGTGTGGAAATTGGTGGGCACCCAGAGTTTAGGAAGGAAACAATAAAGTCCAGGTCAGTCATGGTGACTGGTGTGAGAACTTAAAACAGTTTATTTTTAAAACAAAAACAGGATAATTTTAAAGTCAATTCGCAATGCATTTTGAAAATGTAACTACCATAAGACCTCCCACCACACACACAATGCAAACGCAGACTTGGAGGAGATTTCTTCTTATGTTAGTGAAAGATGCTTACTACGCAAAATCAAATCAAATCATTTTTGTATTATTATTAGTGCATAGTGGAAAACATTTCGAAAGTAGAATATAAATCTTAGCCAACATATGTACCATTATATTATGCCTGCTATAGCTACCATATTAGATGGCAGGTTCTACAATTAAAACCGTACAAGTCACGTATTGTTTCTTTGGATTTCCAACAAATGGTCAAGCCAAGGAACTTCCCATTGCCACGTAGGTACGCCTCTGGAAGATGACCCGAGAAATCATTACGGTTAGATCTCTACGAACACAAGGCCGGGTTACCTCTGCAAAAATAGGTAACTACTGACACGCGTATGCCATCCCCCGATCGTAATCGATCTTCCCGAGGATCCTCGATTTCCAACAACCACATAATAAATTTGCAGTATCAACATAGGTTAAGTATCTGGGCTCCATACCATGATACCACCTCTATCCAGAAAGAATGACATACACTAAGGGGCGCTACTCCCTAGAACCTTGCCGCATCCTTCCTGTTTTGACCATTTCCGGGGTGTGAGGTCCGACGAAGTCTCGTCCACAAAGCTACGCTTTATACAAAAGCTATGCTTTGGGTCAAACGAATGATCAAAGTAATGATCACAAAGATAAATGATCAAACAAATGATCATATCACAAATGATCAAACGACGATCATTTCACAGCAACACTCAGCATGCCACGTTACCAAATTGGGAGTATATTGCTGATAAATTTCAACTACATAACCTCTGAGCTCGTACATCTCAGAGAAGGGTGTTAAGCTAAAAGAATAAATTCTCCGTCACCAAACAGAAATGTATTTGAAAGAAACCAGCTTTATATCTCAATTTGTAACGTCAGACATACAACCATACAAGTCTGTTACGGGATCGAACAGAACTGAAGGCACTTCTCACGAAGCCCTTGCACATCCGGATAATTTTCTAATCACGTCCGGACTTCCCGTCACTAAGGGTGATAAAACCTCTATATCGAAGATCAGCCGATGTAGAGTAACTCGACGGTAATCCTTCCGTTTTCAAAAATATCCGGTCTTCAACACCGGTCATCAAATACGATTCATAACGACGTATCACATATTCGGAATGGGTTATATGACCCCATGGTCACCCGAATAGTGAGCGCTTATTTTAAAAATAAGTGTGGCATTCAATTTCAACAAATTACAACAAATACCCATTCAAGGTAATTATTGATAGTCGGTTATTTAACTATCAATAAAGATGCGCAACATCATCAGATTCCAAATAATTTTCCAAATTATTTAATTTCCAAAAGTATCTTTACAAGATATATAATTTTCCACACTTAACCATTTGAAAACAATTTCAAATCAATTTCCACATTTCAATTTATCTTTGAAGATAAAAACTCAAAATAGTTCATTTCATATTGGAAAAGCATTTCCATACTTATTTAATAATAAGTATTTCACAAATCAATTATTTTCAACACTTGGAAAATATTCGATATACTTAAATTAAAATTAAGTATATATCTCATTCTTTAAGGAAATCATTCTTTAAACACATTTTATTTGAGTCAAAAGCGAATGTTACGTAAAACATCGTTACGACGACTCAAAACCACTAGTATAGGGATTCGAAATTTAGATAGATATGTAAATCCCAATACTATATAAAACATTTCCTTTCGGAAATCATTTACTATAACAACAGTGTGTTATAGTCCACCATTTCCTTAAATTTCTCGAAAACGTCTATTTCAACAATAAGTGTTGAAATCTATGTATTCGATATTTTATACATTTTAAAATGCCTTTAAAACAATTAACTTCGTTTTAAAACATCACTTTCCCAAAAATATCCATTTATTCAAAAAAAAAATATTCACTGTCCAAAATCGTGAATATAATCACTAATCCAATTTCAACAATTTTTTTACACAATTTATTTCAAGAATAATTCGCTATCCGAAATCATGAATATACTTCCTTAAATAAATTTCTATATTCAATTTATCAAATTCCATTTATTTCGAATTTATAAACAATGTTTACAAATTCTAATCCCTATTTATAAACTTCGATTTATAAATCTCCTTTAATACCCAATTAAATTTACAACTCAATTTATATACAAAAATCTAATTTATAAGTTAATTACTTATAATCTTTTATTTTACAAAATCTATTCATTTTATAATTTCACAATTTATAAATCTATAAATTTTATTTACTTATGAAATCCATTTATACTTCATTTTAACACTTAATAAATCTTGTTTTAAAATTCCTATATTTTTAATTCATAAATATTAATCTTAGAAATATTTTATATAAATTGTTTATAATAATTCAAAAATTCCAATTTAAGCCATTTTATAAAGTGGAAATTAGCCACAAGGGCCTTTTTAGCAAGTGCAATTAGTTTCTAGTACACACAACTGAAATAATTACTTTTAAGGACCAAATGCAAAATAATTAGTTTCTAAGGCCTAAAAACCTATGAAATTATGTTCTTGAAAGTAATTGGAGTGTTGACTTTATACTTAAAAGTAATTATCCTGCTGACTTTGGCCTTGAAATTAATTTCTATGGATGAATGTCCTAGAAACTAATTAGACTGTAAATTTTGTCCTTCTAGTGAAATGCCCCTTTTATAAATTTATCAATTATTTATTTCAAAAATTCACATTTCGGTTATTTTTTCACAAAAATCATAGTTTTTATAATATTAAAATTATAACATTTATTTATTTAAAATAAAACAAATCAAAATTTTAATAAAACGTACATTTTCCGAAATCACTTTAAAATCCTTTTTAAAATTCAAATCGCTATTTTTAAAACTTCAAAAATGGATCCGATGATGCAACAACATCAATTTGTCAATCATGACAACAAAACATCACATATCAGCATATGATAATAGAATATCTCAAAATATCTGTAAATAAATCAGTACAGTTGAGGAATCCAGTTGGATCCCTCCAACCTGTCTCCCTGCATCCACAGATGTTATCACAATACCAATTCCGCTCCAGTACGGAATTATCGCAGTATATGGGTTCATAAAATATTATCCGCTATTATGCGGCGCAATAGGGTCTCATCCACTATATAATGTGGGAAAATCAACTCCAATTACAATAATAATACCAATTTCACGTTACGGTGAAATATTCGCGGTATATGTTTTTAACAAATAACCCCCGCTTACTAACGGCGTATAATGTCTATTTCAGTCAATAACAGATAAAATTTATCATCCAGGCATACAATCAAAAATTTTAAATCTAACTATTTAAAATAAAAATCAAAATTGTTCGATTGAGTGAGAAATTCTCACTTTGATTTCAATTCTGTTTTCAGCGTTTATTTCGAATAAAATTAAACATGCGTTTAATTTTACCCGAAATTTTCACTGGCTCCAATAAATTCGAATCCAGCTCCATCGCGTAGTGCTCGTCAATACGATCCCATCGTAAGTTGTTTCGTCACAATCCGACCTCGTATGAAAGAGTTACAAGGTTTTAAAGTTTATACGAATTATAATTTAATTGCAACTTTTATTTTTAATTTTAAACCTCAGATTCAATCAGGGCCACTCGTTCTGAAACCCTAGATCTCGGCCGTTGGTGGCTTCTTCTCACGCAAACACCCCAGTTAGAAATCGCGTAACAACCCATCGTTGCCGCCGCTATTTCTTGCAATTTTCGCAACCACTCCAACCACTTCAACATCGATCAAGACGTGTCATTCCACTCGTCATCACGCCCACTACCTCCACCACACGTGCGGCAGAACTCGGCACCCCTATTCACGTGAAAATCACGCGCGACCGGCCCACTTTTGCCACTCGATTTTGGCCGCCTCGTCGAACAACATGTCACTCCACCGTACAGATTTGAAGCACTCATTGCCCTCTATAATTTGCTAGTTGAAAGTTTCTCGAATTAATCGACGGATTTGAAGATCTTGAGGGAGAAAGGATGTTGTTTTCTGGCCGTTCATAATAGAGGAGGCGGCTGCGTATAAACTAGGGTTTCAGATTTTTTATTTATTTTGAGAATAAGCGGGGTATTTATAGAAAACTGAACAAAAACACTATTCATTCCGAGATTCCAAAACTCCGATTTACGCGCGGTGACTGGCGTTTCTGGGGTTTATCCCATGTTCCGGACACAATGGAACAGGTTTCGAAAGCTAATTCGATCATCTGTGCGAGTTATAGCAATAAACGATCAATTTAAATTAAACCGATTTAAATCGATTTCGAGGCGTTTTGGCTTGCCTCGGACAAACGGTACATCCAATTGACACGAAATTTGAAACCATACAATAATATCACATTATGGATCCGATGAAACTAGTTTCGTCGAAATCCGAGATATTTTGAAAAATGACTATTTTAACTCGCCGAATTAATATATATTTTTTAGAGTGACGGGTGTGTAGCGTGAAACTACACAGCCGGTTAAGTAGTTATATTATATAATAATGGAGAGGTCGATCGACAAGCCCGATCGATGGCCAAAAAATAGGTGCGAAGCAACAAACTACAATAGAAATACTAGAGTATCATAGACTATTACATATTTAACTATAATAAGTGATATCCCACTGTAGACTAAGACTACCTCTCCGGAGATGCAGTGGTGCTTCCCTGGGATTCTACTGGCTGGACGCTGCACGGCAGGAGACTCAGGCGGAAAGGCGCAGAGGGGCATTGACCTGTTATAGAGGAGAAAATGTGAGTGATAATTCTGCAGGTTCCATCGAAATGACGTGTTGGTTTCCCAAATGCAAGTGCATTCCTCTCTTTCCAAATGCACCAGCTAAAGGTTGATATGAAGGTGTCCATCAGCAAATTCTGCTGATTAAACTGCCAATACTCGAAGTAGGAGGTCACGCTGGGGATAAACCCCAGAAGATAGGCACCAGTTGCAGCCCAAATTGAGTAAGAGAAATCGCATTCGAAGAAAAGGTGGGTTACTGATTCATTATGAGTTGAACAAAAGACGCAGCGCAGATCAATGGGGATGTTGAGTCTGTCTTTGGTATTAATTCTGCCAGAAATTAGGCACCATTGGAAAAAGGCTATACGAGGTGGAAGGTTGCAATGCCAAACCCTGGGAAGGAGAAAAGGCGACCGGGGTGGATTAGGTATTGATAACAGGAGGCGACTGAGAATCCTTTGGAAGGTGCAAGGGCCCAGAGGAAGTGGTCTTGATTGTTGGAAGGGAGGATCGACAGGAGGATATTTGTGGCGGAGAGGAGTTCAGGAACCAGATCTACATCGAAGATGGAAGGTGGGCAAAGGTGTTTGGGGCCAAGGGTGAGATAGTCTTCAACTGTTGCATTTGGGAGGGTGGCGTGCGAGAAGAGGTTGGGTAGTAGCTTAGCAAGGGGCAATTGTCCATACCAAGTGTCTAACCAGAATAGGCACCTGTTGCCGCTTTCGACTTTAACCTGAAACAGTGCTCTGACTCTAGGTAGGGTTAGAAGGACCCCCGACCAGAAAGGGGATGGATGGAACCGGGTGGTGAGGTGGAGTGCCAAATGAGAGTTTGAATGGTAATGTTGACATAAGATCCACGATTTCCAGATGAAATTTCCAGGTGTAAGTAGTCTCCAAAGCCATTTGGTCAGCAACGCCTGATTGAATGTGCGAAGGCCAGTAATCCCTAACCCACCATGATTGCGGTGTAAACACACCGTCTTCCAGTTGACCAAACATTTTGCGTCCCCACCATTCCAAAGGAACGAGCGCCTGATTGAGTCAATTTTCTTAATAACCCAGGATGGAAGCTTGAGGAAGGACATCCAGTATGAGGGGATAGCTGATAGGACCGATTTGACTAGGACAAGGCGACCTGCAGAGGATAACGAGTGTGCCTTCCAGGTTGAGAGTCTGGATTCAATTCTGGAAATGAGGGGAAGCCAGTCAGCGCGGTGGAGATTGGATGGGCGGATGGGGATGCCTAGATAAGAGATGGGGAATGAGGCTGGGTTACAATTGAGCAGGGATGAGATTGTAGGACCGAGGTTAGCAGAGTTACCGAGCATGATGACGGAGCTCTTGTTGAAATTGATAGAGAGGCCAGAAATTGTTTCAAAGACATACAACGCATGTTAACGGTAAAAAGTGAACGCTAACACCCGGTGTGTGTAATGGAATTGTGAAAGCACCACCCGTTGGTACGGGAACAGAATATAAGCTGAAAATAGCATAAAAGCGGTAAATGAACAACAGATTTATAGTGGTTCGGCCCGTAATTGAGCCTACGTCCACTTTATAGTCTTTTATTGCTGATTCGGTTACAATTTGATACAATATCTCTCTAAAAACGATACAACTTGATCATGAAAGCATTCTTGACTACTAGCTCGATCTTTGATGATGAAACTCGACGAATCCGTGTTGGATGTTAGGAGCTCTTCTCGAAGATTGTTGTAGAGTCTCGAATGCTTGAAGATCTTTGATTTCTGAATGAGAGGAGGCTTCGACAGCGTAACGGCGTTTGGAGAAATGAATGGCCAAAAGTCCTTTTCATGTTGGGGGTGATGGGGTATTTATAGGAGTCAGTCTTGAATCTGGAAAATCCCTCTAAGTCATAACTCGCGGCCGACTTATAGAAAGTCATAGGTCTTAAGTCGGCGACGAGATAGGAGCTGCCTTTAATCATTCCTGAATACAAGCTGTCCAGCCAAGTGATAGGTCGGCGGCGACTTATCATAAGTCGTAAGTCGGTTCCTTCCTGTTAATTTTATCAAGTCGATAGCATACTTAAGTCGGACCTGTAGCTTAGGTCATATGCTACTTTAAGTCGTTAAGTCGGCACACTCCAGGTTGTAGGTCGGTGCAGAGTTAACCCCTTACCCCTTGAATCGGTATCTTCTTAAGTCGGCAAGCATCTTAACTCGGCTGGAATCTTAAGTCGGCAAGCATCTTAACTCGGCTGGAATCTTAAGTCGGCAAGCATCTTAACTCGGCTGGAATCTTAAGTCGGCAAGCATCTTAACTCGGCTGGAATCTTAAGTCGGCAAGCATCTTAACTCGGCTGGAATCTTAAGTCGGCAAGCATCTTAACTCGGCTGGAATCTTAAGTCGGCAAGCATCTCTTAAATCAGTAACCTGTTAAGTCGGCACACTTGATAAGTCGTATGCTTCTTAACCCGGTAGGTCATAAGTCCCCATAGGTCGTAGCCATCCTTAACTCGCGAACTGTTAAGTCGTAGCTCTCTTAGGTCAGTAACCTACTTTAACTCGGAGCCCGTTAAGTCGTGACCATTAAGTCGCAAGCAAAAGAGGATTAACATTTGCCCCTCGAAGTGTGTGCCTAAGTCGTAGGTCATATGCTTCGATTCTTCTTAACTCCTTTTGGTTAGGTCGGAGGCGACTTAACGTAAGTCTTAAGTCCTACATCATGTGTCGATTCGTCTTTCACTGCCCCAGTGAATAAATAGCTTAAGCCGTCCCTTCTCTTCCTTCACCTGTTCCAACTTCCTGTGCCGCCATTAACAGAGTTCTTCAATTTCGAATACAAATTCAAGTCCACCACCCAGCAATTCACCCTTGCTATCTAATTGCGTAAGCGTTTTCGATCCTTTTTCACTTCACGTTCGCCATTGAACCATGAATTCTAACCTCCGAGCCCCGAATCGGAATCATACGTCGCGCTTCACTTTGAATCGTGCTGTGATCAATTTTTAATCGTCACTAGTTGTTGATGTGATTTACGAACGCATGACTGTAGGTCAGGTTTATGACAGATCGGAGATGTGTTGAATTGTTGTTCCAGCGACTTGGTGATATGAAGGGAACGGTGAATCTCACGAAGAGGATAATGGATTCTACGATGTTGGTGTTAACGGGTTATTGGGTTGGTGAATTTCGAGTTGATTGGTGGAAGGAGGTGAAATTTATGGTGGAGGAGAAGTAGCTTGAGACGACTCAAAACATTCATGCGACCTAACTATCTCAACAGTCCAGTTTTTCTTGCGACTTAACTATTCGCCGACATAAGCCTTAGGTCGTGGCCGAGTTAGGACTTAGAAATTCATGCCGTTCTGAGTTGAGACCTTTCGCACGCAGCCCGACTTAACTTATCACATAGCTTCTTGTATTAGGTCGTGACCGACCTAGAACTTGGAATAATTTCAGCGACTTATTTTTCATAACAAGGCTTTAGGTCGCAGCCGAGTTAGTACTTAAGCTTTCGGCCACTCAACAGATGATTTTTGAACTGTGCCTGGACTTCGAACTGTTGAACTATGAACTGTGTTGCATGCATTTTACATATTGCTTCAATTTTGCAAACTAACAATCCTGCTTAATACAACATTCACAGAATACTGGGACGAATATACTATCACCGACTGCCCACATCGAATGACAGATTAGTTGGTAACGAGAAAGTTAAATTAAATGAATATGAACGAGACGCTGTACAATAACCAACTCAAGTGAAGTATCAAGACAAAATCATATTAGTCAAATGAAACTGACTTGTCTGTATTAATACTGCACTTGATCATTGACAAGTACTGAAATTCTGTAATCGACTGATTGTTAACTAATTTAATTCCAGTTATGCTTGTTTTTTATTTTCATTAGTTTTTGCACAACACTCCACACTTTTAGGGAACGTGCACCTTCACATTTGAACATTCAGCTGATTGTGTAGAATGTCTTCTCCACAAGAAGGAACAGAGCAAGCTGAAGATGCATTTCTAGTTGCTATCCCGCTAAACGATCCTCCAGAGAGGACTCCTACTACTTTGAGCCATAAAGCTTTTCGTCAACTATGCATCCAGTTTGGCATTGCTGAAGTTGATGCTTTGCTTCCCGAAATAAATGATACTGCTGACAGGCCGCCCCGTGGCTTTGTCGCAGTTAACCGCCAAACGTGCTTGAGCGGAGCTATCCCCCCATTCAATGACTGCATTCGAGAACTTCTTCTCCAACTATCTATCTCCCCTTTTCAGTTACATCCCAATGGCTACGCCATCTTGCTGGGACTATGCGTGCTTTTTAGGAGAACGCTGGGCCGCTTTCCTACCTTCGGAGAAATTCGCTATCTTTGTACCTTTGCCAAGAATAAAGATCATCCCTCCATCATAGTCGTAAGGAGTGCGAGGAATCGTAAGTTGATCACCGGTCTCCCTGAAAGAGTTCACAGTTTCCTGAGCCCGTTCTTTTATGTCCGCTGTCCTCCTGGGTTTTATGCTATTTGGAGAATAGGGAGTAAGATCACTTGCATTCGTTTCTTATGTTCTTTCAAACTTACCGAAGTTTGGGTTATCAAATGCTAACTTCGCTCTTTTTTCCTTTTCAGCACTTCCTCCTCCTTCTAAAAATCTCAGTCACAAAGTGACTTTCGAGAGGCTTATGGCGGTGCCTATAGAGGAGAGGAGTATCCAGTTTCTATTAGATGATGAGCTTCTGCACCAATTTGGGCTTCTACACCCTTCCAGGTCGACTCGAATTCGTGAAATTCCTAGTTCCGATGCAGAAACGTCGGCTGCTTCGGGCTCTCAAGCAGAGGCGTCGAATGCCCCAGTTTCTGCGGAAGAAGCTGCACCAGAAACACCTGTCATGGATGCTGCTTTGATAAAGTGTTCCGCATCCACTAATGTTGTAGGGTTAGTCAGCAAATCGGCACTTGCCCCAATTATCGAAGAGGAGGAAAACCTCCGAGTTTCTGAGAAATCAACTGATGTGGAAATTGAGAAGGAGAACTCTGCTGAGCATCATAATGATGACACCTTTGATGACTTGAGTGACATAATGATAACTTCTCAAGAGCTTTTCAAGGATAATATTCCAAAGGCGAACTCTCCTGTCATTGAAGCGACTTCCTCTTTGAAACAGACCTCGACGCCTTCTACACCTGTCGTCTCCGTTCCCGCACTGAAGCGTGGTTTGTAGTTTGACGCGCGTAGTTCGCACGCCGCACACACTTAGGATTTTTCTGCACTTATAAGCATTTACTTTTTCTTTCTGGAAATTTCTAAACTTTACTTCTTTCCTGTTTCCAGATTCTCCGATGGGACGCTCCGGCTCATATTATGACTCATTTCAGCGCCATGGAGGCCGTGGATCCTATGACTTCAGGAAATATCTTGGTGACCAGAGAGAGACAGATGAGGAACGGGCCCAAAGGAAGGCTCAAGAAAAATGGGATTACGAGCAGCGGCAGAGAAGAAGAGATGCTGATCGATACGATTCTTCTTACAAAACTTACGATTCTCATAAGCGAAAATCTTATGATGACAAAGGGAAGACTCAAATTACTGATGAATCGAGTAAACGGTCTAAGCCAAGTGACGCGTCTGCTATTTCTGAGAAGACCAATGCTCCCATTTCTTCTGACATTCCGGCCAGTTCTCCCCCTCTAAAGGAATCTGACATTCAAACCATCATTAACAGGCCACAATATCAAGTTAAAGACGGCCCTCCAACGCTTCGGAGCCGATTTCCGAATTGGTGTCTAAGAGGAGTCCGCTTTGACTTAGATTTGGTTCCCATTGATAAGCAGGCAATGCTGAAAAATGTCGACGCCGTCAAGCTTGATATTGAAAGAATGTCTGGATGGCAGAAGTTGGTTGATGAACTTCAAAGGGTCAACCATCTTAACCTTGAGGCGATGATGACGATGGAGAATGATAAATCGGAATGGGACAAATGGCGTAAGCAGCATGACGCAGAGATGACGAGTATTGCAGACGACAATGCAAAGCTTGCGTCTGAAGTTAAGCAGCTTAAGGAAAATCTCGTTTCTTCTTCTACATCATATACTCAAAAAGAAGAAGTCTTTCAGAAGCAAGTGCGGGACGCACATGCTGCACAAAGAGATGTAGAAATGAAGCTTGCTGCCGAACAGCACGTTAATGAGAAGTACCGCACAGAAAACGCCGAACTGCGGGAAAAGGTCACCTCCCAGAACATGGAGATTGAGTTACTAAAGTCTCGACTTGCTAAAGCTGAGACGGCTCGTGATGAGGCTATTACTGGTAGGGTCGCTGCCGTTGCCGACAAAGAAGCGGCTGAGCAATCACATGAGGCAACGAAAGCAAACATCAGTTCTACCTTATTCGACTTTTATTTACACTGCGTTCTGGGTCGTGGGAGCCTTGCTTTTCTGGGTCCAGATTATGAAATCACTCTGGCTGAAGTGTGGGAAGCCGCACTTGATATGTTTAAAGGTGCCGGCTATGATGAAGCAAAATTTGAGGAAGCAAAATTTGAGGCTCGCTATCTTGATGACGAGGCTCGCGCCGCTCTTGTTAGAGGGAAGGAGCAGCTTGCTAAAGCGCGGGCTGAATCACTGGGAGAAGAGCTTTCAAAAGAGGAAGATCCTTTACCTGCCCCTGTTCATACTTCCACTTCGGCTGAAGCAAACATTATGGATTCCAGCTCTCATCCTTCACATCCAGTTGTGACCACTCCTGCAGAGGAAGAGGCAATGAAGGACTTTCAGGCTCGGGAATTTGAGATTGATCTCGCTAAACCGGCTTCTTCAGGTAACTTCGACGAGACGAATTTAGTGAATTTCTTATTCGATTCAACCGAGTTCACTGAACTTCTTACTTATCATTTAAGCTTTGACGATCCACTGTCTTCTTTTTCCTCGGAGAATACTGATTTTGATTTCTTTTATTATGCAGCGGACGTGCCGGAAACTGTACCATTTTCTCCTTCTTCAGCTGCCGTTCCTCCTCCTTCTCAAGTTACCCCTCTTCCAGCTTCCCAACCAGGTCCACAAGAAGAACAGATAGCAGCCATTCAAGGCTTGGACGAACCACCTGCTTCCGAGGAGCAGAAGGCAGAAGATCTGGAAGATAGCGAGAAGACCCCGGAGCATTCTTTTGACTACGACACAAAACTTTCTACATTTCTTACTCCGGGGAGTGAGTCTTCTTCCAAGAAGAAGGGGAAACGTGTGGTTTCGAAGAAAGGAAAGAAGAGTTCTTCTGCTGCTGGGGATGAAGCAGAGATCGATCCGGCTGAGTCTCTTTCTCCTTCTTCTCCGATACAGCCTACGAAGCTAATTACCAGGCCGGGTAAAAGCTCCAAGGGTGGGAAGAAGGAGAAATGAGTTTGATTTTGCATTTTCTGCTTTTTGTATTGACCGGGGATTGTGCGGATACCGGTCTCCGCTTCTTTTTATAACCTGTACAATGTAAAAATTTCTCATAGTGTTGAAATAAATAGATATTTTTCTTGTACAAATCCTTGTGTATGTAGGAATACATCTGTTTTTCATTTGAAGTGTAGAGTAAACGATTCATTTCACTTGTACAAATTTTTTGTCTGTGTTTCAAGAGCGCACTTACTCCACATCTTTATTACGTGATATTGCAATGAACTTGTGGTATGTTGCTTGTATATTACTTTTATTAATGTAACTGAATTGTATAATGTTGCCCCCATACCACAAGTATATTGTAATATTTCTTGATTTCACAAGACCGATACTCTTATTTTAGAGAATAACTTTCCACTTTTTCAGGGAAGAATTATTCTGCTTTTAATAGAGTATATCTTGTCTTTGGAGAAATCTTTATTTTCTTTTTCTTCCTGAAGAACACTTCGAATTCTGGGAATGATCACTTTTATTTGTTTGAAAGTGAATTTTCCTGCACAGTGAAATGAGCTTCTGAAGAAGGTTTTGATTTTTGTGTCCCAGTAAAGGGTTTATTTTTGGTACTTCAAGCAAGGTGAAGTACGCCTCTGAAGAGGTCTTTTGGTCTCCGAAGAGAAGCGATTTTGGTCTCCGAAGAGAAGCAATTTTGGTCTCCGAAGAGAAGCAGTTTTGGTCTCCGAAGAGAAGCAGTTTTGGTCTCCGAAGAGAAACAGTTTTGGCATTTCATCTCTGGTGAAGTGGGTCTCCGAAGAGAGGCATTTTGCACTTCTACACGGGTGAAATGTGCCTCCGAAAAGGGCTTTTAGCATTTCATCACTGGCGAAGTGGGTCTCCGAAGAGAAGCATTTTGCACTTCTACACGGGTGAAATGTGCCTCCGAAAAGGGCTTTTTGCATTTCATCACTGGCGAAGTGGGTCTCCGAAGAGAAGCATTTTGCACTTCTACACGGGTGAAATGTGCCTCCGAAAAGGGCTTTTGCCTCCGAAGATGGCTTGTGCCTCCGAAGAGGGCTTGTGCCTCCGAAGAGGGCTTGTGATTGCCTGGAAGTTACTTTCTCATGGTCGGAGGGGTCCACGGGACAAGCGTAAGTCGTTCGATTGGATGTTTGTTTGTACAAACGATCGCAATCGATTAACAAGGTGCCCCTTTTTGGTAGTCCCACCGATCTTTTTGATTGAGGAAAGCTCTCCATTTATTGGCGTGCCTCGTTAAAGGGCTTTGTTGACCCTTGGGAAGGAGCATCAGTTGGTTGGTGTGCCAGGAAGGTTGCGTCTTAGGGGCAAGTAGATCCATGGGATGGATACAAGCTGCCTGATTGGATGCATCACAATCAGCTAGCAAGGGTCTTATTCCTTCTGCTTGGGAAGGTATCCCTTTAGTGGACCTACCTGCTTTCCTGTTGAGAGGCATACCTCCCTTTGGCTGCTTCCATGTTGGCCCGCTCATGCTGTATCATCATCCACCAATCTGCGATCCTTTATCATCGTTTCCAAGCGCATGTTTCTTTCTCTTGCAAGTAAATTGCTTTATCCGAAGAAGTAGACTTCACTGTTGAATGACTCCACAGAGTAAACACAAGTTATTTGGTTGGATGCCTTTTTATATCAACGATCGCAACCAGTTAACGAAGGCTTGACATAGTGGAGCCGTCAACTTTTTATGTGAAGCTCCTCTTGTATGGGATTTGAGTTTGAAATTTTTGTTGCTTGAAATTTGCTTTAATAAATGATTTGCAAGGCTCGCTTAGCTTTGCGATGGGTGAGCTTTGCTTTAATGACCTGCAGTATTAGATCGATATTTCAGCAATACATTTAGAGTATTTACACATCGAAATATAACATGCATTTTATAATAGAAAACACAATGCATAGTTTTCATTATTGAGTCACGCTGATTTCTCAGCGGTTTACAATGCAGAAGTTACACATCCATCATTATCTTTACAAATTCAAGCAATGCAGTTAAGTAAAAATGAATGCTAGTTATTGTTGTTTCAGAATCTCCAAGCTGGATTTCCATTTGTGCTTGATTCATAGCTTTTGGATTTTTATGCCAGAGAAAGTGAGAGATGCCCCAGTCGCAGTTTTGTGGGTAATTAGTAGTCATCCCAACTTCTGCTTGCTGGGTATGGTCCCCCTGTGATAGCATTAATGACAAGCTTTTCTTAATCTTGCACTGCAGTGTTGTTGTGAGAATCGGATTGATGGGTAGGGTGTTGTTGATCCCGAGTAGATGAGGTTGGATCGACTCCGTTCCTTTTAACGTATTGTTGGAGTTTACCCTGCTCTAGCAATTCTTCAATCACCTTCTTTAATTCGCGACATTGGTCAGTGTCATGGCCAGGTTGATTGTGAAATTGGCAGAATTTTCCATTACGCTTTGCCCCTCTCGTCATCTCAGGTGGCTTAGGATACCTGACAACGTCCTTTGTTGCAAAAAAGATATTTCTTGGTGTATCAGTTAAAGGAGTAAAGTCCGAAGGATTAAAGCGGCGAGGTTTCTTTTCATTTCCCTGGCTTTTTCCTCCTTCATTCTCCCTTTTCTGACTTTCAGATTCTCTTTTCTTAGGTGGGACATTGTCATTATCAGTCTGGGCAGTAACCACTTTCGATGTTGCAGAAAGGCTTTCAAGGCGAATGAACTCATCGGCCTTTTTATAAAATTTATCAAGTGAGTTTGGTTCTTTCATCTTTAACCATATCCCAAATTTACTCGATTTATCAATGGCTCGCATCAAATAAGTCAGGATCATGCGTGGTTCCGCATTTTCTACCTCGGCTAAAGCTATATTGAAACGGCTCAAGAACAATTTGATTGATTCTCCGGGCGCTTGTTCAAGGTTAGATAGCGACATCATATCCTTAGCTTTTGAAGCATACAATCTGAACTGTTCTTTAAACTTTTGCGTTAAGTCGGAGAATTTATCTACAGACCGAACTGGAAGCTTTGTGAACCAAAGTAAAGCCACACCTTCCAGGTATACCGGAAAGTACCGACACTTGATCTCGTCTGATGCTCTTGCACCGGTCATATGCCAATCGTATTTGTATAGGAAATGATTAGGGTCAGTGGTTCCCCTATAGGCTTGGATAGTAGGAGGTGCAAATTTCCTTGGGAATTCTGCTCTCAGGATCCTTTCAGTAAACGAAGTTCTGCTTGGCGCAAATCCCCAGTCAGCCTCATCCTCTTCCCTTTGCATGCTCTCTTTCATGATGCGGCCAACCATTTCAGACAGGTACTCTTTATTGTTCAAAGACACCTCCGGGCAAGCACCAGTTCTTCCCTCGGAAGTTTGCCCGGGCATATGTTCATGACAAGTTGGTTGCGGCCTAGAACCATCAGCTTGGAAAGGTGGCGTTTCAGGAAGGGTGGTTTGATGGTTTTCTGGCTGACGATTTGCCCCAAGCAGGGCAGTTATTCTATCCATCATCAAAGCATTTTGAGTTTCAATTTGTTGGTAAAATCCAGAAACTGCATCATCCAATTCAGCCCTGGTGACTCCAACGGTTGGAGTTGCTTGATCTGTTGTTGGGGAAGCGAAAGCCCCTTCGTGAGCATTTCCGGATCTGACGGGTCTGCCTCTTCTTCCAGGAGCCATTATCTCGGATCTGGTTTTTTAAGAGAGGTTCTTTTTATGAATCTTTGCGAAGCAACGGTGGATGATCGCCTGAGTTGGGTTCTCAGTGAAAGCACCAAAATGTTAACGGTAAAAAGTGAACGCTAACACCCGGTGTGTGTAATGGAATTGTGAAAGCACCACCCGTTGGTACGGGAACAGAATATAAGATGAAAATAGCAGAAAAGCGGTAAATGAACAACAGATTTATAGTGGTTCGGCCCGTAATTGAGCCTACGTCCACTTTATAGTCTTTTATTGCTGATTCGGTTACAATTTGATACAATATCTCTCTAAAAACGATACAACTTGATCATGAAAGCATTCTTGACTACTAGCTCGATCTTTGATGATGAAACTCGACGAATCCGTGTTGGATGTTAGGAGCTCTTCTCGAAGATTGTTGTAGAGTCTCGAATGCTTGAAGATCTTTGATTGCTGAATGAGAGGAGGCTTCGACAACGTAACGGCGTTTGGAGAAATGAATGGCCAAAAGTCCTTTTCATGTTGGGGGTGATGGGGTATTTATAGGAGTCAGGCTTGAATCTGGAAAATCTCTCTAAGTCATAACTCGCGGCCGACTTATAGAAAGTCATAAGTCTTAAGTCGGCGACGAGATAGGAGCTGCCTTTAATCATTCCTGAATACAAGCTGTCCAGCCAAGTGATAGGTCGACGGCGACTTATCATAAGTCGTAAGTCGGTTCCTTCCTGTTAATTTTATCAAGTCGATAGCATACTTAAGTCGGACCTGTAGCTTAGGTCATATGCTACTTTAAGTCGTTAAGTCGGCACACTCCAGGTTGTAGGTCGGTGCAGAGATAACCCCTTACCCCTTGAATCGGTATCTTCTTAAGTCGGCAAGCATCTTAACTCGGCTGGAATCTTAAGTCGGCAAGCATCTTAACTCGGCTGGAATCTTAAGTCGGCAAGCATCTTAACTCGGCTGGAATCTTAAGTCGGCAAGCATCTTAACTCGGCTGGAATCTTAAGTCGGCAAGCATCTTAACTCGGCTGGAATCTTAAGTCGGCAAGCATCTTAACTCGGCTGGAATCTTAAGTCGGCAAGCATCTTAACTCGGCTGGAATCTTAAGTCGGCAAGCATCTTAACTCGACTGGAATCTTAAGTCGGCAAGCATCTTAACTCGGCTGGAATCTTAAGTCGGCAAGCATCTTAACTCGGCTGGAATCTTAAGTCGGCAAGCATCTCTTAAATCAGTAACCTGTTAAGTCGGCACACTTGATAAGTCGTATGCTTCTTAACCCGGTAGGTCATAAGTCCCCATAGGTCGTAGCCATCCTTAACTCGCGAACTGTTAAGTCGTAGCTCTCTTAGGTCAGTAACCTACTTTAACTCGGAGCCCGTTAAGTCGTGACCATTAAGTCGCAAGCAAAAGAGGATTAACAACGCAACCTTGAGGCAATGGATGTGGTTGATGTCAGTGGAAGCGAATAGGATCGTATCATCTGCAAATTGAAGGTTAGACACAGACAAATCTGAGTTTTGAAGCTTGATACCTTTAAAAAGATCGTTGGACGAGGCAAGCTTGATCATCTAGTTGAGCACATCCGCTACCAAGACAAAGATTAGGGGAGAGAGTGGGTCCCCTTGTCTCAGACCCCTAGTTGATTTAATGTGGCCACCTGTAGAGCCATTGATTGAGATGGATGAGATACTTGTGTTGAGTATCGCTTCAATCCACCCACACCATTTTGTCGGGAAACCCCTATGCTTCATAAGGTCCAAAATGAAGTCCCAGTGTACCGTGTCGAAGGCTTTGGAAAATCTAATTTTAGAAGGGTTCCAGGGGTTGATGTTCGATGGCAGTAGGAGACAACTTCTTGGGTGGTAGCGAAACAATCCAAAATGTTTCTGCCTTGTATGAAGGCAGACTGTTCCGCCCCTGCCAGTGGATCGATGACTGCCTGGAGTCTATTGGCAAGAACCTTTGTGATGATTTTGAAAGTGGTGTTAAGGAGACTGATTGGTCTGAAAGCGGACAGGGTGTTGGCGCCTGGGGATTTGGGGAGGAGGATGATGTTGGCGTAGTTGAGGCGGGCAATTAAAGAGGGATTAGCTTGGAATTCTTCGCACATATCTAGTATATCGGTTTTGATGGTTTCCCAATATCATTTAAAAAACATGGGCCGAAACCATCCGGGCCCGGGGCCTTATCGTCTGACAAGTCCTTAAGCGCGGCCCAAACTTCCTCTTCGGAAAAAGGGTGGTCGACAGAAATTGGGGGACAGGATGGGTATAGGAGGTTCCAGTTGATGGGGGGTAACGCTTGTGTAGCCTGGCCTAGAATGCTTTGGTAGTATTCGATGAAGAGGCGGAGGTGATCAGACAATTCGGTGAAGCTAGAGTTGTTGAGCACTAGCTCCGTGATGTTGATAGATCTGCGTCTGTCGTTGGCCATACGATGGAAGAAGGAGGTGTTCCTATCTCCCTCCTTTAACCATTTGGCTTTGGATCTTTGTTTCCATCCAATTTCCTCTTGTTTAATTAGTCTATCAAGCTCTGATTCTAATGCCTTCAGTTGAGAATGTTCGGTTGGAGTAAGGGGTCGGGATTCTTCGAGGATGTTGAGTTCTAGGATAGCATCTTGTGTGGAAGAAATGCGCGAGCGGAGGGAACCCCAAATGTTTTTGGCCCAAGGTTTGATGATCTTTCTGATTGAACGGAGTTTGGAGACAACCCTGGCGATTGCGGAATTGGACACCACCCGTTGGGACCATGCTAACTGGATGAAATTGTCGAAGGAGGGTTCCAGGGTCCATAGGCGTTCAAAGCGGAAGGGGCGATTTAGGTTGGTGGATGAACCCGAGTCCAAGATTAGGGGGCAATGGTCTGAGATGGTCGAGGCTAGGCCGGAAACAGTAGAAAGGGGGTGCAGATCATCCCAATTGATATTGAAAAGGAATCTGTCAAGCTTAGCTAGTGACGGGTCCGATCTACGGTTTGACCAGGTATAGAGTCTGTTGTTAATTAGTGGGTCAATTAGGGAACCGGAACTGATGAAGGAGTTGAATGAATCTGAATCTTGAGAGGCGTTTCCGGAGTTTCTTTCGTGGGTGTTTCTGGTGGTGTTGAAGTCTCCCCCGAGTAACCAGGGGCCATTGAGGTGGGTGGCGAAGGTGAGGCAGTTGTTCCAGAGGGTATTTCTATCGGTCGGGTTTTGAGGGCCGTAAATGTTGGAAATGAAGTAAATGGTGTTGGTTTGGATGTGGCGAAGTGAAACATGAAGGGCGGTAGGATGAAGGATGGTTTGACAATGGGACCAAATGGATTCGTTCCAGAGGGTGATTAAACCACCACTGGATCCTATAGCATTCGAATGGGCCCACCCAGAAAGATGGGGCCCACCTAGCTGTCTTATTTGGGTAGGAGAGGGGTCCACGAGTTTAGTTTCTTGGATGAAGAGTGTCACTTTTGTGTGGGGACAGTGTGAGATTTAGGGCGATTCTTTTGCTGGGGTCCCCTAAGCCCCTGACATTCCAGGTGATAATCTTCATTGGGATGGGGACGAACGCTCCAGTTCTAGTGTTTGCATGGCAGCGAGATGTTCATCTCGCAGTTTCACCCCCATGCAACGTGCAATTTTTTTATTTAAAATTTTATTTGCAGAGGAAAAAACTACGGGTTTGAAAAAACTACCAGGGTGAGATGCTGCTTTATGTAGTCTAGCGCTCCATCTGACTGATGTGGGAGTGATCATTGGAGACTCTTGTCCAACCCGAGGTGGAGAAGATGCAGCTACTCGGTCGTCCATGGGAACGAGGGCGTTGTTCTCAGATTGGTTGCGTGGAATATGAAAGTTGTCAGGAGGCGGGTGAAGTGGTGAGGGGATTAGTGCAAGTTGACTATTGGAGTTAGGAACAGGAGGATGGTTGTGAATGGGGAATTGGAGGAACCAAGGGTTGGAAAGGTCTAGATCTGCGTAGGGGTTCCAATTCTGGTCTTCAGTCGGCCAGCTGTCCCAGCCAAGGGGACCCATGACTTCGAAGGAATTTTCAAGTGGGTTGGGGGCATCGGGTTTTGTTGCGTCTTGAGGAATGGAGTCAACCATAGGGATAGGGTCAAGAGGAGATAGGGGAGAAAAGATATCTGGGTCAAGGTTCATGGCATCGAATCTGTCTTCCGAATTAAGTTCCTGTAAGGGGATATGTTCGTCGAAACATCTGAAAGCCTCCTCCAAATCTATCCCAATTGGTAGAGACTCGGGATTTTGGTTTGGGTGCGCATGTTCCCATCTTTCTACGGTGAGGAGGTAGTCATGGTTATTCAAGTTTGCGAAGATAGCAGTGGGAGTAGAGACACCTGTAAAAAATTGAATTTTGACGAATAGGTAACGGTGATCAAGCATTGCCCAATTGCAGCAATCGAATTCAATGAAGCGGCCCAAGGGGTTCAGGGCGGTCCGCACCGCATCTGGTTTGTCACGGAGGAGCTCCGGAAAGCCTTGGACACGAGCCCAGGTGACCGGTTCTAGGTTGACAGAGGAGGGCTCAAGATCAGACCAGGGTTGGATGAGAACGACCCCGCCTGGTTTGGTTAAGGTTCGGAGTTGGAGGGCGCGGACGAGTGTTTCGTGGGTAGGGCAGCAAAAGACAAAGCTGTTGTTGTTTATGATCCAGATGGGAAACTCAGTATGGTGGAGTGCGGTAGAGAGGGTTTGGTGTAATGATTCTAGCGTCCAGATTCCATTAATTACTGTTGCTGTGAGGTAGAGTGCGGAGTTGTCCATTGAAAATTGTTGTGGAGAGGGAGCAGAGGTTGGGGGATGGGAATATTTTTTGGAATGAGAATGTAGCGGGGAACGAGGGGACTCCGGAATGTTAATTGGTTTGAGGGTGCTTTTTGGCTTGGCAGTGTAATAATGTGGTATTGGGTCCCGATAAGAGTGAGCTGATGTTTTGTTTTTTACGGAAGGGGCAGAGGCTCGCACGGGAAACGAAGCGGGTGATTTGGCTTTGTTTTCCTCGGGGCAAGTTGATTGCGAGTGACCGAAAAGATTGCACTTATAACAAATCTTTGAGTCTCTGCAGTTTCGTGCCAGGTGTCCACTCCCTGCGCAGTTTAGACATCGTCCCTTGGATTTTAAAAAGTCAATCATGGAGCGTACATTAGCAAAAGACGGCAAGGAACGCCGACGTTTCTGTCTCGGGAGTTCGAGAATGAGTGGTGGGAGAGCGGCCACTTGTGCATAAGATCTTTCTGGGATAATTTTGGTATTGACTGGGTGGGGTTGTGTTGGGCTAGCTGGATTGGCATTATCAGTGGTATACCTACCCGAGATCGGCTGAGTGGAGGTGGACTTGGCGCAAAGAAGGGAGGTGTATCTCTTGGGTACGAATGAGATCGGGGGAGGATTGTCGGACGATACAGGAGCAGGTGGAATGGTTGTTGGAGGAGGGGAGAGGAGGCTTGAAGGGGTTTGGGATAGATTGGAGAGGGAAGCCATTAGAGGTTGGGCAGAGATTTGTTAGGTGATCAAAATTTGTTAATTTTGTAGAGATACCTAACTTACAAACCCATTTTTCAATATCTTTGAGTTTCAAGTGCGAAACTGGGTTTCCTCCTTTCTTTTCTTTACTTCAAGACTAGTTGTGCAGGAAAAAAGGAAGGCTATTCTGGGAGGCTCGCTATAGATTCACAATATGTCTGTCAGTGTTCTGTTTGATACTGGTGCATCTCATTGTTTTATTTCTTGATGTTTTTTTCGCCGAATTAATATTAAAACGATATCGATGTGTTTCGAGCTGCCACGGTCAAACGACAACTCCGTTTGCTACGAAATTTGAAATCCAATAATAACTAACTATTACGGATCCAATGGAACTAATTTCGTCCAATTTTGAGACTGTTCGAAAATTGGCTATTTTTCAGTCGATAATTAAATATTAAAATATTCAATTTTCACAGATTAATTCCAAATTCAATTTTAAAAGTTCTAAAACATTACTATAACTCCAGTATGATTAAATAAATTTTTACAAATCATTTTCAATCATATTAACTCGATTTTCAATTATTTCTTGAATTTTAAATATTAAATTATTGATTTAATTATTAAATTAAATCCAACATTCGAATTTAAAATTATTCGACTTACTAAATTCACTTATTAATATTTAAAATTAATTAAATATTCAAATTTTAATTATCAAAAATTTTGGGTCGTTACAAACTTCCCCCCTTAAAAAAATTTCGTCCTCGAAATTACCAAGTAAGAAAAGGATACAAAATCCCTTAATTTTCCAAAACAAAACGTTTAAATTAGATTTTCAAATCTGTTAAGTGTTTAACTTTCCCAAAATCCTTAGTTAAACTTCTTACAAAATCTTTACTAAGTTTTCCAAATCATACTTAGTTTTCAAAATTTTCGAATTTTCTCAAAAATATTCTAACGCCTTAAATTTTCGGAAAAATTCGCCATAGCCTCCTTTGCGCGGCTCGATCCGAAAAAAAAATGACAGTGTATATATATCACAAATATAAATCTCATCAAGTGATGAGGCATCCCGTAGGGAAAAAAGTGTAAAAGTACGATATTTAATCCGAGATATGTATCTTATTTATTATTAGCGAGCGTATACAGCTAATATAGCGCGAAAGCGAGCTCCAAATGCGAAGCAAATGCCATCCGCACCTACTAAACACTCAATCAAACATATGAGAACATGTATATAGAAAATAATATCAATATACAACATATAGCAACATAATAACTACATGTGCTAATATAGCAATTGCAACTAAAGCAATAAATGCAACCATCATCCAATAAACATTCAACAACTTTATAACCAAATCAATATACATTCACTTTTCATTAATACTCATTGAGTTGGTTTTCAATTTTATATCATATTTTATTTATTTACATTGGATTTTTATCAACATTCATTTATTAAATTAGTTACATTCACTAATTTTCATTCAAATTAGTTCACTTTCTATTTGAATCAAATTCAATTCCTATTCAAATTTATTTACTTCCAATTTGGATTCAATTACATAGCTTCCAATTTTACTAATTCAATTTCATTAATCGCTTAATGAATTTTATATACAATCAATTAACAATCAAATAACAACAATTGTTTATTCAATATAACCAAATTATTCATTTTGCATTCAGTTTGGTTCAACAATTTTAATTTTAATTGGTTTATTATTAAATTGACTTCCATTTAATTATTCAACTTCCTTTTAATGAATTAACACTTATATTCATTATTCCATCTCAATTATCTACATTCAATTGATTAACATTCAATCCATTCATTAACTCTATTGCTAATTCATTTAACAAATAAAATTGAATTTTATTTATATCACTCAAGTTCACATTTATTTAATTAATTCACTTTATTAATTTACTTTGATTTCAAAATCAACTTCGTTCAACATCACTTAAGTTATATTCCAATTTAAACATCATTTGTTTAACTTCACTTAATCTTCCACTTATAAATTCAATTCATATTTTGTTTTTCTTAACAAAAATTCATTTAACCTTTTACCAAAATCAAATTTCATCAATCATTCAAATTTGTATCACATTTTGCTAAACAAAATTGTTTAACCATTCTTTCACAATTGGTTTTGCTTACCTTTTCTCACTTTAATAAGTTATACAACTTATATATTTAAACTTGCAAATTTGATTAATTTTTTTTCGTTTATCATAACAAAACTTCAATTTCAAATTACAATGGTAGCAAATTAATCACATAGAAACTCGAAAATGATACTGATGATGCTGCAGTCATCACCCTTATTATTTCCCAACAACAATAGTGAATTCAGTGCTTTTTATTCTTTCAAAATTTTTTCCTTGATTTATAAATCACATTACCAATCTCTTACTTATAAAATTTCACTATTTATCATTACTTATACAATTTATTATTTTCACAATTGTTGTTTTATTTAACTTATTCAAACAACTTTTAATTAACTTATATATATTCACATTTTTAACAACCAAACAATCAATTATATATACTTTTAATTTTAATTCCTAAAAAATTATTTCTCTATATATAAAATACAATCGAGGTAAAATTATTTCATTTACCCAATTTAAAATAATATCATGCCGAGTTGTTCTATACAAGTGTTTAGAGATCCCTATCGATAGAGTTGTACGGACAATACCGACCAGAATCCATATACCACTCAACAAATCAATCATCACAATATAAAACAATTTTATATTAACTAACAAATACGCGCTCATATCTATTATTACACTCAACTCATTCTAGAGCACTACTGACTCTATCTCTAATGAGTATCACCCAACAGAGCAGGGTTGTCGCTTAACCATATGCTCTGATACCAAATGTAACGTCCCAAAAATTTTCGGCAGCAGCGACCGGTAGGCTTTGCAACCATCCCAGACCCACCGTGGCTTACACTAGCACCTCGCATTTACTTTTACGGCCAGCCTCTCGACTGTCACGGCTTTCGCCTAACCAACCCATCCCTCTCAGGGACATGTAGGGGTAAGAGTCCCCCGTTTGCCACCAAACTACGAAGCGAGAACCCCCTATCATGCTATAGTATAGCAAATGCGATCCATAACGATGTATCACATATTCGGAATGGGTTATACGACCCCATGGTCCATTCCCGACTAACCCGAATAGTGAGCGCTTATTTTAAAAATAAGTGTGGCATTCAATTTCAACAAATCACAACAAATACCCATTCAAGGTAATTATTGATAGTCGGTTATTTAACTATCAATAAAGATGCGCAACATCATCAGATTCCAAATAATTTTCCAAATTATTTAATTTCCAAAAATATCTTTACAAGATATATAATTTTCCACACTTAACCATTTGAAAACCATTTCAAATCAATTTCCACATTTCAATTTATCTTTGAAGATAAAAAATCAAAACAGTTCATTTCATATTAGAAAAGCATTTCCATACTTATTTAATAATAAGTATTTCACAAATCAATTATTTTCAACACTTGGAAAATATTCGATATACTTAAATTAAAATTAAGTATATATCTCATTCTTTAAGGAAATCATTCTTTAAACACATTTTATTTGAGTAAAAAGCGAATGTTACGTAAAACATCGTTATGACGACTCAAAACCACTAGTATAGGGATTCGAAATTTAGATAGATATGTAAATCCCAATACTATATAAAACATTTCCTTTCGGAAATCATTTACTATAACAACAGTGTGTTATATAGTCCACCATTTCCTTAAATTTCTCGAAAACGTCTATTTCAACAATAAGTGTTGAAATCTATGTATTCGATATTTTATACATTTTAAAATGCCTTTAAAACAATTAACTTCGTTTTAAAACATCACTTTCCCAAAAATATCCATTTATTCAAAAATATATATATTCACTGTCCAAAATCGTGAATATAATCACTAATCCAATTTCAACAATTTTTTTACACAATTTATTTCAAGAATAATTCGCTATCCGAAATCGCGAATATACTTCCTTAAATAAATTTCTATATTCAATTTATCAAATTCCATTTATTTCGAATTTATAAACAATGTTTACAAATTCTAATCCCTATTTATAAACTTCGATTTATAAATCTCCTTTAATACCCAATTAAATTTACAACTCAATTTATATACAAAAATCTAATTTATAAGTTAATTACTTATAATCTTTTATTTTACAAAATCTATTCATTTTATAATTTCACAATTTATAAATCTATAAATTTTATTTACTTATGAAATCCATTTATACTTCATTTTAACACTTAATAAATCTTGTTTTAAAATTCCTATATTTTTAATTTATAAATATTAATCTTAGAAATCTTTTATATAAATTGTTTATAATAATTCAAAAATTCCAATTTAAGCCATTTTATAAATTTATTAATTATTTATTTCAAAAATTCACATTTCGGTTATTTTTTCACAAAAATCATAGTTTTTATAATATTAAAATTATAATATTTATTTATTTAAAATAAAAAATTCAAAAATTTAATAAAACGCACATTTTCCGAAATCACTTTAAAATCCTTTTTAAAATTCAAATCGCTATTTTTAAAACTTCAAAAATGGATCCGATGATGCAACAGCATCAATTTGTCAATCATGACAACAAAACATCACATATCAGCATATGATAACAAAATATCTCAAAATATCTGTAAATAAATCAGTACAGTTGAGGAATCCAGTTGGATCCCTCCAACCTATCTCCCTGCATCCACAGATGTTAGCACAATAACAATTCCGCTCCAGTACGGAATTATCGCAGTATATGGGTTCATAAAATATTATCTGCTATTATGCGGCGCAATAGGGTCTCATCCACTATATAATGTGGGAAAATCAACTCCAATTACAATAATAATACCAATTTCACGTTACGGTGAAATATTCGCGGTATATGTTTTTAACAAATAACCCCCGCTTACTAACGGCGTATAATGTCTATTTCAGTCAATAACAGATAAAATTTATCATCCAGGCATACAATCAAAATTTTTAAATCTAACTATTTAAAATAAAAATCGAAACTGTTCGATTGAGTGAGAAATTCTCACTTTTATTTCAATTCTGTTTTCAGCGTTTATTTCGAATAAAATTAAACATGCGTTTAATTTTACCCGAAATTTTCATTGGCTCCAATAAATTCCAATCCAGCTCCATCGCGTAGTGCTCGTCAATACGATCCCATCGTAAGTCGTTTCGTCACAATCCGACCTCGTATGAAAGAGTTACAAGGTTTTAAAGTTTATACGAATTATAATTTAATTGCAACTTTTATTTTTAATTTTAAACCTCAGATTCAATCAGGGCCACTCGTTCTGAAACCCTAGATCTCGGCCGTTGGTGGCTTCTTCTCACGCAAACACCCCAGTTAGAAATCGCGTAACAACCCATCGTTGCCGCCGCTATTTCTTGCAATTTTCGCAACCACTCCAACCACTTCAACATCGATCAAGACGTGTCATTCCACTCGTCATCACGCCCTCTACCTCCACCACACGTGCGGCAGAACTCGGCACCCCTATTCACACGAAAATCACGCGCGACCGGCCCACTTTTGCCACTCGATTTTGGCCGCCTCGTCGAACAACATGTCACTCCACCGTACAGATTTGAAGCACTCATTGCCCTCTATAATTTGCTAGTTGAAAGTTTCTCGAATTAATCGACGGATTTGAAGATCTTGAGGGAGAAAGGTAGTTGTTTTCTGGTCGTTCATAATAGAGGAGGCGGCTGCATATAAACAAGTTTTCAAATTTTTATTTTTTTATTTTGAGAATAAGCGGGGTATTTATAGAAAATTGAACAAAAACACTATTCATTCCGGGATTCCAGAACTCCGATTTACTTGCGGTGACTGGCGTTTCCGGGGTTAATCCCATGTTCCGGACACAATGGAATAGGTTTCGGAAGCTAATTCGATCGTCTGTGCAAGCTATAGCAATAAACGATCAATTTAAATTAAACCGATTTAAATCAATTTCGAGGCGTTTTGGCTTGCCCCGGACAAACGGTACATCCAATTGATACGAAATTTGAAACCATATAATAATATCACATTACGGATCCGATGAAACTGGTTTCGTCGAAATCCGAGACTTTTTGAAAAATGACTATTTTAACTCGCCGAATTAATATTAAAAACGATATCGATGCGTTTCGAGTTGCCACGGTCAAACGACAACTCCGTTTGCTACGAAATTTGAAATCCAATAATAACTAACTATTACGGATCCAATGGAAATAGTTTCGTCCAATTATGAGACTGTTCGAAAATTGGCTATTTTTCAGTCGATAATTAAATATTAAAATATTCAATTTTCACAGATTAATTCCAAATTCAATTTTAAAAGTTCTAAAACATTACTATAACTCCAGTATGATTAAATAAAATTTTACAAATCATTTTCAATCATATTAACTCGATTTTCAATTATTTCTGGAATTTTAAATATTAAATTATTGATTTAATTATTAAATTAAATCCAATATTCGAATTTAAAATTATTTGACTTATTAAATTCACTTATTAATATTTAAAATTAATTAAATATTCAAATTTTAATTATCAAAAATTCTGGGTCGTTACACTAACAATGAAGAATGCTAAATTCGATTGGACTTCAAGATGTGATGAAGCTTTCCAAGAATTAAAAAAGAGATTGACTACTGCTCCTGTTCTCGTTATTATTAACGAGAACCAAGGCTTATCTGTCTATACTGATGCGTGTGGTGATGTGATAGGTGTAGTATTAATGCAAAATGGAAAGGTAGTTGCCTACGCGAGTAGACAATTACGTCCGCACGAGAAAAACTACCCGACACATGATTTGGAGCTTTTGGCTGTTGTTTTTGCTTTAAAAATCTAGCGACACTATCTTCTGGGTAAGAATCTTTTCAGCTTCTTAACAATTTGCGAAATTAACTAAATGAATATACTTAATAAACTCTTCTTATTTTAGGTGAAAAATTCGAATTATTCACCGACCATAAATCTTTGAAATATCTCTTTACCCAGAATGATCTGAATCTGCGACAACAACGTTGGTTGGAATTTCTAGCATCTTATGACTTAGATATTCAATATACGCCCGGAAAATCCAATGTAGTTGCCGATGCTCTAAGTAGGAGGCATGCTGTTCTTGCATATTTAACTGTAACTCTTACTCTCCTTGAAGAGATTGCAGGACGGCAGACGGAAGACAAGTTCCTTCGAGAAATTCGTAGAAAAATATGTCGAGGTGAAGATACTAGTTTTGAGTTAGATAATAGGGAAGTTATAAGATTGAAAGGCAGGATTTGTGTTCCAGACTTCCCTGATCTGAAGCGTGAAGTTTTAGATGAATGTCACAAATCCAAATTCAGTATCCATCCAGGAATCAACAAAATGTATCGAGATATTAAAAGAACATTTTGGTGGAAGACGATGAAGAGAGACATATCGATATATGTGAGTCGCTGTGCTACTTGTCAGCAAATCAAAAGCGATCAAAGGAAAGTGGACGGTTTACTTCAACCTTTGGAAGTACCGAAATGGAAGTGGGATCAGGTATCGATGGATTTCATCGTCGGATTGCCACGAACCAAGAAGGGAAATGAGGCGATTTGGGTTATAGTAGATCGTTTAACCAAAACTGCTCACTTTATTCCAGTGAAATCCACTCGAACTGCAGCAAGCTTAGCAAATATATACATAAAAGAAATTGTTCGCCTCCATGGTATTCCCAGCAGTATAGTGAGTGATCGTGACCCGATCTTCACTAGTAGGTTTTGGGAGACATTCCAAGACGCTTTGGGAACGAAATTAAATTTCAGTACTGCTTATCACCCACAATCCGATGGACAGACTGAAAGGGTCAATCGAATTCTAGAAGATCATTTGCGTGCTTGCGTTCATGATTTTGGTGGATCGTGGGAGGACCATCTACATCTGGTTGAATTCTCATATAATAACAGCTATCAGGCCAGTATAGAAATGGCTCCTTTCGAAGCTTTATATGGTCGTCCGTGTCGATCACCTGCATGCTGGATTGAATTAGGGGACAAACTCGTCTTAGGACCGGATATGATCAAAGAAGCCACTGAGAAGGTAGACTTTATTCGAAAGAAATTATTAACTGCCCAAAGCCGTCAGAAGAGCTATTATGACTGCCGAAGATGATTTTTAGAATTTCAAGTTGGAGATTCTGTATTTCTGAAAGTATCTCCGATGCGGGGTGATTTGAGATTCGGGAAAACTGGAAAGCTAGCACCGCGTTATATTGGTCCTTTTCCTATTCTGGAAAGGATTGGTTCCCTAGCATATCGAGTCCAGCTACCCAACTAGTTGTCTGGCGTGCATGATGTGTTTCACATTTCTAATCTTCGGAAGTACGTGCACGACCCAGATGATATTATTGAAGAAGCTGCTCAGCAGGATCTAGAAATCACTTCTAACTTGGCAGTAAAGAGGGAACCGATAAAAATTGTTGATCATGATGAGAAGCGATTAAGAAACAAAGTTGTGAAGCTGGTCAAGGTTCAGTGGAGCGGCGATCCAAAGGACTGTACTTGTGAAACTGAAGATAATATGAAGAAATCATATCCCAACTGCAGAATAGACATCTCGGCTTAAACTAGTAAGCCATTTTTTTATTTTTCCGAATTCGTATATTCTTTGTTGCGTTTTTCTCTCTTTCAATTTCGAGGATGAAATTTCCTTAAGTAGGGGATATTGTAACATCCCGAAAATTTTGAATATAAAATTCGGTAAATTATTTGAACTTTTAAATTTAAATTGTGAAATTTCAAGAAATAAAATAATTATTGTCAATATTAATATTTTAAAGAAAAAGAAAGATGTGTAGAGTTTAAAAATATTGATAGTTGAGTTAGATAAATAATAATAATAATAATAATTTATAAAAGAACATATTATTGACAAGAAATTGTTTAAAACTATAAAAATAAAATATGTATAAATGAATTGTTGTGAACAAATATGAAGACATAAGAAAACAATAATAAAAACAAAACAGCACATATAAAATAAAAGCAAAGCAACACTTATCAAAAGATCAAACAATATAAACATATTGTGCTGAGAGTATACAAAGGAAACATGGGCATTAAATGACATCCCCTCTTGCTCAAAGAAAGATCATCTCAGCCGAAAATGAAGATTGGTTTAGTCAACAAACAAATATAAAAATATAGTTATAAAAATAAAATATGATTGCTGTGATGACAGGAAACAAAGTAAGTGTTTAAAATAAAATAAAATAAATAGTAATAAACAAAACAACATGATGGAAATATACAAAGCATGAAAAAGAACATGTTTTCATTAAATGCTTTCAAACCTATCCATACATAAAGTACAAAGCTTGTATAAAATAATTATACAAAAGAATGATGTTCAGTACTTTGCTTAAAACCTGCCCACCTCTTTATATATACATACAACTTAGTATAGTTTGTTCAAAGGCAAACCCTAACAAGATCAGAAATTAAAAAGAAAACATCACTTTAATTCAAAGTAGAAGACAAATTTGCTTAAGGGAAAAGAAAAAAAACAAAACAGAGAGGAAAAGTAAATCTGTAGATTTTCCAAAACAAGTAAAAACAACTCTTTGTTTCAAACATTTGCCAAGGTGAGTAAACTTAATTCTTGAAGCTTTAAGTTTAAATTTAACAGTTCATGATTCAAAGATCATATGATATGGTATATACTTTATTTTGTATAATTCTGTGTTGCTGGAAACTCTAATAGGCTCTGTTCTTCCATATTCTTTTTCCAGACCAAAGTAAATTGAAGAAAGATTTAAATAAAATTCACACTACCTTTTTTTAGCTTAGGATTTTGAAAACAAAACAAGTTTGCTTTGACATGTCTTGAATTATAAGAAAATGAACTTAAGCAAAATACACTAAAGTTTTTGGAAGAAAAAAAACAGTCCCAATGCAAACCCTATAGGAATTCGAATGTTTTTAACCTTAGTTTCAGGTATATCAATTTAATCCTCATACAAAAATATGATTTTTAAAACAAGAATGAGAATTTTTAGTTGGGGATTCAAAGAGCAGTTCACAAATGAACTGAAAATGCATTTTGGTCGATTTCCGATGATCCACAAATTTTTAAATGCTAAAATTTAGTGTGAAGCTAGGTTGAACACGTTCGATCCTAGGAAAATTTTTGAAAAAAATCTCTATTGTATGAATGGGGAGAACGAATCAAGAATAGGGTTTTAAAAGCTAGTTTGCTCGTCTGTTGAAAAAATGGAACTGCGTCGTCGTCACAGGGCCGGAGGGGATCGGACCAGGGGGAAAGGGGGCGTAGGACATCGGAGCAGCTAGGGTTATGGTTGCATGGCATCTGGAGGTTTGTGGTGGTGGCGTGGGAGAAACTGTTTTTGGTGATGGGTTTCGATGAGACATGGGTCGCGATATTCGATTTCTCCAGTGGTGATGGATCGTGCTTCATGGTGGCACGATGGGTGAGGAGGTTGTTGCCGACCTGATCATGGTCGTAGGCTCGACCAGTGATGATCGAGATGGTGTGCACCGTGCACACTGGTTCAATGTTTCAGTTGTTGTTTTTTGAAAGGGAAGCTGTTTGGCTCGAAGTTCCACTCGGGTCGATGGGTGGGAAACTCGAAGCTGGGGTCGAGTAATTTTGGCTACACATCGGGTCGTTTAAAACTTAAACAAAGTTAAGTTGGAAAAAAAATTATACTCGGGTCAATCGGTGGAAAACTTGAAGTAGGGAGCATTCGAGCTCGGGCGTGACTCGGGGGAGCCTGGGGTTGGCCACCAGAATCGACATTTCCAGTTTGAAAGTTAAAACATAAGTGTAAATAATTTCTAAAAATTCATTCGTTATAAAATGATGATTATTTGTTAATGGAATGAGAAGTTAATGGTATTGAAACAATTTTTTTTTCTTTTTAAAAATTAATTAAGTTCAAAGATGTTTTAAACTCATATTTTTAAATAAAGTTTTTTTTACTTAATAAAATATTGAGGAGTTAATCAAATATGCAAACTATTAACTTAAAAACAAATTTATTTATAATAGTTAAATAATGATTAAGCAATTTGTGATTGTTAATTACTTTGTAATTAATAATAATTAATTTATAAAAGCAATTGGTATTAACAAATGATTTAAAGAAATTTATAATGATATACAATTTAGAATTAATTAATAAATAATGAAGTGTTTAAATTAATTTGTAAATTAAGAATTGTTATTCAGATGAATTAAAATCGACAATCAAATTTAGCGGTTAATTAAAAGCCTAATTTTGAAACAATAACTCGAGTTAATCAAGATTTAATTTATTTATCCAAATTTTATCGTTGATTTAAAATTAATCGTGTGGTAAATTTATTTAAAACAACATTGGAAAATAATTAACTATTGTTGTGCAATGTATTGATATTTCTGTTCTTATCGCGATGCTATGAAATGAAGATTGCCATGTATTACACTGTGTTGTATTTATTCTGTATTGATGTGAAAACCCTGTTTGCCCGTAAAACGGCATTTAAACCTCGATGCGACAGGGGATCGGATTTCAGTAGTTATTCGAAACCCACATCGAATCTATGAATTTTGGTGAACAACATGTCCACATGTTTTTGAAATTAACGCTCACTATTCGGGTTATCCGGGAAAAGACCTTTGAGTCATATAACCCATTCCGAATAGTGATACGTCGTATATGGATGGCATTTGAAGACCGATGTTGAAGACCGGATATTTTCGAAAATGAAAGGACAACCTGTCGAAAGTCTCTACACCGAGTTGCTCTGGTATAGAGATTTATATCACTCTTTTGTGATGGGAAGTCCGGACGTGATTAGAAAATATCCGGATTTGCAAGGACTTCTTTGAAAGTGCCTTCGGTTCTGTTCGAACCCGGAACAGACTTACATGTCTGACATTACATTTTGAGGTATAACGCTGATTTCTTTCAAATACATTTCTGTTTGGTGGCGGAGAATTTATTCTCTTAGCTTAACACCCTTCTCTGAGACGTACGAGCTCAAAGGTTATGTAGTTGAAATTTATCAGCGATATACTCCCAATTTGGTAATGTGACATGCTGAGTGTTGGTGTGGGATGATCATTGTTTGAGCATTTGTGATATGATCATCTGTTTGATCATTTATCTTTGTGATCATTACTTTGATCATCTGTTGACCCAAAGCATGGCTTTGTAAAAAGCGTAGCTTTGTGGATGAGACTTCGTCGAACCTCACACCCCAGAATGGTCAAAACAGGAAAGATGCAGCAAGGTTATTGGGGGTAGCGCCCCTTAGGGTATGTTCATTTCCTTCTAGATAGAAGTGGTATCATGGTATGGAGCCCAGATACTTAACTTATGTGGATGTTGCAAATATATTTATATCTTACTTTGTGATTTGTTGCTGGGGCCCCGGTAAAAGGTTGGTTACAACCGGGAGATGGCATACTCATGTCAGTAGTTACCCAGTTAGGGGTAACCCGGCCTTGTGTTGGCAGAGATCTAACCGTAATGTTAGATTATTTCTCAGGGTCGTCTTTCCAGAGGCGTACCTATGTGGAAATGGGAAGTTCCTTGGCCTAACCATTTATTGGAAATCCAAAGAAACAATACGAGCTCTATACGGTTTTAGTTGTAAAACCTACCATGCAGCGTGGCGGTAACGTGCCACAAACCATGGTAGCTATAGTAGGCATACGATAATGGTCGTATGTTGGCTAAGATTTATATTCTATTTTCGAAATACTTTCAACACTATGCACTAGTAATAATATCAAAGAAATTTCTCCATACCAGGCATATTTAACTATCATAAGAAGAAATCTCCTCAAATTCTGCGTTTGCATTGTGTGTGTGGTGGGAGGTCTTATGGTAGTTCCATTTTCAAAAGCATACCGAAAATTCTTTTATAAATCTAGTTTCTGTAAAGCAACTGTTTTTGTTTACTCATACCAGTCCCATGACTGATTCGGAGTTTATTGTTTCCTTTCCTAAACTCTGGGTGCCCATAATTTTTACACGGGCAGCCTAGTAGCAGTTTTTCATATTTTGGAGTTAGCTATATTTTGGAGCTTTTATCTTGGAGATATTCTTAGGAGCTTTTGGAGATCTCAGGTGTTTAGCTTTTGGGAGTCGGTTATCACTTCTTTCATCTGAAGACTTTTGGATATATGATCACTGTTGTATTATCATGATGTTGTATTGGGAGTTGTAGTATATGTATTAAATACTCTGATGAAGTATGGATTTTATATCGATGTTGTATCTGTGATGATATTTTATGATATTGATTCTGTTCCGCTGTTTTATATTCATCTAATTGTTGTTATAAGCTCCATCCGAACTGAAATTTGACATTTGAATTTTGGCTATCAAATACAAGTGAAGTATTTAATGTCTATTTTCGAGCGTTGAATTTTGGGTCGTGACACGCATAGTGATGAAAGACAGCATATTCTAGAAGCTGACCTTATACTTATTGAAGGAAAACCTTTTATTATAACATCCTGGAGTCCGTCTGTGGGTCGGGCTAGAGCTCAGGTGTTATCTATTCCTGTCTGGGCCCATTTTTCTTACATTCCTTCTGTTTTTTGGCCTCTTATCGGGATCGATTAGCTAGCCGATCTTATTGGTAAGGTTATATGTTATGATGCTAAAACAGTGGTTAGAAAGAGATTAGTATATGCCAAAGCTCTGATGAAATTACTCCTGCCAAATCTCTTCCTTCCGTCCTTAAAGTTAGACTTGATGAGGACGTTTTTATGGAGGTCAGAGTTCGCTACAGCTGGAAACCTGATATTCTCATGTCGTGTCAGTCCTTTGGGAATCTTTCGGATGCGTGTTCTAGCATGGCAACTGCTGATGTTGTTCACCTTGCTTCTCGGATTCCTCGTCCTCCTATCCGTATGTGGGTACCGAAGGTTGCTACTTCTCCTATTTATGATCCTCCCATAGTTGTTATCCTCGTGGTTCCTCCCTTTGCTAGTTTGTCCCTTGTAGTTGCACCTGTAGTTGTGCCATCTGATGGTGAGGCCTAAATTGAGATTGATACTATGATTTTATCCGATTCTATTGATTGGAATTCTAAGGAGCAGGCCTAGGTCCATTCTCCTTCTGATATGCGCTACTCGTGAGTCTGACTGTTATTTTGCTTATATCAGTAATGAAGTGGGTGAGAGTCGGTTTCTCTTTTATTACATTAAGGTCGAGGGTCTGACTTTGACTAGGGAAGGTGAGATAGGAGAGGAAAATAAAGGTAAGTTTTATGACATTAGTTGGGACAGGAGATTCATTTACTCATCTACTTTAGAGGGTTTTGTTCTGAATATGGCTACTCTCTTCTCTGAGTATGTCCTTGTTGTTGGCCCCTCGTTTGCTGTGGGTGGTGGCAGTTCCTCTGTGGAGGGCGCGTGGTCTAGTTTTTGTTTAGTAGTTTAGGCACTCTTTTCCTAACTCATGTGCTCTCTTTTTATCCCTATGGTATGGGCTCTTTGCTCCCACTTAGTTGTTCTGTGCATGTATAGAGCACCTGTTCTCCCTTTAGTTATACAGTGGCACGGTCCACTTTAAAGCCGGCTAGCTTAGCTAAAAAAAGTGTTTGGAAATAATTATCTATTTTGTTAAAGGTAATGGATTTGTATACCTAAAAGAGATATAATGGTGATTAGTTATCTTTTGGGATAATTATTATTGTTTTTAAATTGATAAAGGTATTTAAATTTCTTTATTACCCTTTGGGATAATAAATATTGTTTTAAATTTATAAATAATGATTTATAAATGAGAAAATCCTTTAAAAGGGGTAATTTATAAATAAAGCTAAGTGTGAATTGTTTTTGGGTTTTGTAGTAATAACATTTTAACGTCATTTATTTTTTACCCTTGTTTTAATACACTTAGTATTATAAATTTTGTCTTATAAAGAATGTTTTGAAAGGGTATTTCTACGAAGGTTTTATCAATACCGAAATATGGAAATAAGCACAAGTTCAATTTTTAAAAGTAAAGTTCGATTTCAGTTATGGAAAAATCATTCCATAATCGATAACGCTTATATGGAAAGGATCTAGTCATACTTTTTACACCAAACATTGGGTTTTGGACTCGTTTTTATCTCGAAGGTTAAAAATATCGTCAAGGCGATTGCTAGAGGTACCACTACCTCAACTCGTCTGGCTTCATTTTCAACCGAGAGATAGCACTTGTTTGGAATCAACGAGTAGTGGTAAATATATGATATTTAATTTCCATATACGAACATTTTAATTATCCCCGATAATTGATTTATTAATTATCGAATTCAGCTTTCATCATGGTGTATCGTCACTTTGAAAATGATTTGCTGCTCTTTGAGCTTTGTTATCCTTTGCCCGAAATGACTAAAGCAAAAAGTATGTAATTACTCTAGAAATTTTCCGAAAATTTAAGAGTTAGAAATTTTTTGAGAATTATGGAAAAAAATTTATAACTAAAAATTTGAATTTTGAATTATATCTTGGAATGAATGAACGGAAGGGAATTAGTTGGTATTGGTGGGTGAATTTAAAAGATTCGGAAATTTTAGGATCTATTCCAACTAATTGGTTTTGAAAATAAGTCTAATAACTCCTTTTAATTATTATTTTTAAATTTAAGAGTTTAGAAACATTTTCTTCCTTAGGATTTTCGGGGACGAAATTCATTTGAGGAGGGAGAATGTAACAACCCAAAATTCTGCTAATTTGATTTTAAATGTTTAATTAATTTCAATTATATAAATAATTGGATTTTGGAATTAAATAATTTATAATTCAAATGTAGGAAATGATTAAATATTTGAATTTTGAATTAAATGTTAATTAAATGGATTTAAGTTTTATTCTACTCTTTTTAATTAATAAATAATATTGGTGAATTCAATTTGTAAATTTATTTACAAATATAAATAGATCAGATAAATATCAAGAATTAAATATAAAACGATACTTAAATCTGTGAAATTAGCCCTTTGAGGCTGTGACGACCGCCCATGACCCCTGCACTGAACCTAGAGATAGTGCGCTGTAAAGTGTGCCAGGCAGCCATGGACGATTGTCAGGGTAAATTAAAACAACAGAATCTATCGTATTACTCACAGCGCATGGACAAAATACAATAGAATATATATATAGTGAAGCTTCACAGAATAGAATCTCATCAATAAAACTTCATAATAGTTGAATACAAGCATCTGAACAGTCAATACATCAAGCCTCACTACATAACACTCAGAGAATATACAAGCAGCGGAACATTACGTACATATAGTAAGAAGATAATATGCAAGCCTCCAGCTCGTCTTCGACATCAGCATCGTGGAAAGCAAGAACAGCACCTGTCACCTGCTACCTAGTCTGCCCGGCCCAAAATGGACGAACAGCCCAAGGCAATAAGAATTAAAAACATAAATCCTTGAGTTAGACAACAGTCTTAGTGAGCGGTAAATTAACTAACAACATACCAAAAGAGCATAAAGGAAAAGGAATAGGAATACAACCCTCCCACTCCACCTCTTTCTATAGTGATAGCCCCCCCAGACACACACTAAGCAGAAGCAAACATAACAGAGCATACAAATTAAAGTAAAGCAATTATCACTCGAGTCAAGGGCGATGTTTTCCAAGTACAGACCCCCAAGGCATAAACCAAGATCAGATAAGCACCCAGAAAATACCGCTCTTGAGACCGAATGACGATACAACCAAACATCCATGACTCTGGCTATCACTGTTATCATTGCTTCGATATCATCGTTAATTGAATGACCGGCTCATTCTTTCATCCGTCCGTCAAGGGCTAATGGAAACCCCGGTTCTAGACATAACTCCGCAGGTCGTCGTGACCCGTGCCTAGGACTATCGAATCTGCCCAGAGTACTCGACTACCAATCAGTAGCCTTCAGGGACTATCAAATCTGCCCAACGTACTCTTGCTTTGAGCATGCTAGAACCTTCAACAACGATGAGATCTCAGCCTTCTAGTCATCCTCCTCGATGACTATTCCCATACTAGCTCAAGCGCATCTCGAGCAAACCATTATCCTCAAACTCGAACCATTTCAACGAGTTATCAATCTGCTTGGAATGATCCCGTCTGGATTAGACCAAGGCTATCTCATATCATGCTTCACCTCATCATCATCATAGCAAAGCTTCATCTCAACATCATCATCAAATCTATCCATATAAGCTTCCTCATCCGCACATATGCCACAAGCAGCTTTCCCAATTCAAGAGCCTTTCCCTTAGCTTTTGAATCATCTTCGGTCTAAATCAAATCATCAATCATCTAATTCATAGCAATCAATCAAGTCAAACATTAATCCAAGTAAACAAGCATTCAAATATGATCTAAATAGACAATTATAAAAATAATGGCAATTTCGTAATTAAAGAGTCAAAAGTCTAACAAGCATGAAAACATGAGCAATATCTCTATAATCTTGGTAAATGAACTTGCATAGGTTAATCATGTAGTAAAATGGTTGTCAAATCATCATGAACAATGGATCTATATGGATCTATACTTAGGATTAAGAAAATGCATGGAACTCTCTACTTGAGCACAAAATCAAGCCAACGATCCGATATACTCCTTTGGATCCGTGTGAGAGATAATCACCACTCACCAAATCACCTAAACACCCTAAAAGCAACACACTTCAGATCTGGACAGCGAAGGATCTAACTCGATCTAACACAAATCCGCTTCAAACGATGAAATCTCTCTTCAATGGATGTAGATCTTCAATCTAAGCTCTTGGATCTTCAATTCGATCTTCGATTTGGATGGAAGGAATCACTAGATTAGAGTGGAGAAAAGAATTGAAGAAGTGTAGAAGTCGAGCTCTCAAAATGGCAATACTTCGTCGCTTCAAAATCCGGATCCCGAAAATGAAGTAGAGCCCTCCTATTTATAGGCTGAAATCTTCTTAGGTCGCTCACTCGGAGTTAGGTCGTCCACGACCTAAAAACCTTACGACCTAAAACCCTACGACCTAAAAACCTTCGACCTAACAGCCCCAAGCCTCTACAACCTAACCAGATGCGCTTCTACGACCTAGATCAGCGCACCAAAGCGACCTACGACCTAACCCAGATGCGCTTCCTCGCGACCTAACGAAAAATGCGCTTCCGCGACCTAACAATGCCACAACCTAAGACAATGCGCATCCATGCGACCTAACAGATCCAACGGTCTACGCGCATCCGCGATCTACGACCTAACAAACCTGCGACCTAACACACACACGCGACCTAACACTTAGCCAGGATACGACTTAACTCTTTAGGTTGTCTAACGACATAACCATGCTAACTCGCTCACCACTAGGTCGCTCACCACTAGGTCGCTCACCACTGTAGGTTACTAACCCCTAGGTCGCTAACTCCTATAGGTCGCTACTCACTAGCTCTCTTAGGTCGCTGTAAACCCTTAAGTCGCTCAAAACCTTAGGTCGCCAACATCCTATAGGTTGCTAACTCTCTTAGGTCGCTCACTCGACCTAACCTACCCCATGACCTAAGCCAGCACACGACCTATCTCCTATACGACCTAACTATTACACGACCTAACTCCTTAGGTCGTTCTAATCCTTAGGTCGCTCCACTTCACTATGCCGCCTACCCCTTTAACTCGCCAACTTCCCTAGGTCGCTCCAAACCCTTATACGACCTAAGACTTAGACTCTGGACGACTTATCAACAATGCGACAAAATGTCAACTGTTTTACGATGTTTCGATCCGTAAAAATACTGGTCGTTACATTCTCTCCCCCATAGGAATTTTGCCCCCGAAATTCCAAACAAATAGAGCAATCAAAGACTATTCTGCATGCCTACCATCCATAGCAACCAACAAACCATGCATCCAATTCTAGCTTAGCATGCAGAATTCTAAGACTTAGAACAAGTTACAATGTCGTTAGATGACACGACACCTTAGGGCCATACCTTGAAGAGCTCAGGATGAGCTGCTTTCATCCTCTCTTCCACCTCCCATGTACAGTCGTTATCATCATCACTCCATTGTATCTTGAGCAACTTAACTACCTTCCTCCTAAGCTGTTTCGTGTCGGTTTCCACAGCACGAAGCGGCTTACGAGGTCTCTTATCGACTGGATCAAATTCGAAATCTTCACAGCTATCAGCAGAAACCACTGTATTCGAGTCGTGCACATACTTCCGTAGATACGATACATGAAAAACATTGTGCACACCCGACATCTTCTCTGGTAACTCCAATCTGTAGGCGAGCTTTCCAATTCGCTCGATGATCGGGAATGGTCCAACAAATCTCAGAGTCAATTTTCCTTTCTTCCCGAATCGAATAACATTCTTCAGAGGAGAAATCTTCACAAAAACCATATCACCTACGTCGAATTCCAAATCCTTACGACGCTTATCGGCATAACTTTTCTGACGGTCTTGGGCTGCCTTCATTCGTTGCCGAATGATCTCTATGCATTCCGAAGTCTGTCGAATCATCTCTGACCCAAGTAACAGCTTTTCTCCTGTCTCTAACCAACATGTCAGAGAGTTACACGGTCTTCCATACAATGCCTCATATGGTGCCATACCAATGCTTGACTGGTAACTATTATTATACGAAAATTCCACCAAATGAAGGTGATCTTCCCATGATCCTCCGAAATCCAAAACACAAGCTCTGAGGAGATCTTCCAAAACTCGGTTGACTCTCTCGGTCTGACCATCTATTTGAGGGTGATAAGCTGTACTCAAACACAACTCGGTTCCCAAAACTTCCTGGAAGCTTTTCCAAAATCTACTAGTGAACAATGGGTCTCTATCGCTCACTATACTCTTCGGAATACCATGGAATCGAACTATCCACTTAACATACAACTCAGCCAACTTTGATGCAGTCCTAGTCGATCGAACAGGAATGAATCTTGCACTCTTAGTCAGACGATCTACGATGACCAAAATCCCTTCATTCCCCATTCTTGTTCTAGGTAGACCATCAATAAAATCCATCGATAACTGCTCCCACTTCCATGCAGGAACTTCTAATGGCTGAAGCAACCCACTTGGCTTCTTCTGTTCGGCCTTTACCAACTGGCAGTTCATGCATTTGGAAATAAAATCACCAATATCCTTCTTCATACCTTCCCAGTAATAGGTTTTCTTCATATCCCGATACATCTTATTTCCACCTGGATGAATTGTCAGCTTCGAGTGATGACTTTCCTTCAGAACTTCATTCCTCAATTCATCTATATCGGGAACAACTAGTCGTCCTTGTTTCCGAAGCCAACCTTCTCGATCCACCTCGAATCCTTTATCCTTTTCTGGATCCAATCCAGATTCCAAATCACGGATAATCTTGACTAGCTTATCATCTCGATTTTGGCTCTCACCAATCCTTTCCACAAGAGTCGGCCTTATCGATAAGTTTGCCAACTTCTCAGGTTCCAAGTCACATCTGGGCCTGAAGTCAAAACCAGCTAAATACTCGAGATTCTTCCATTCTGAAAACATGGCTCCCAATCCTGCATGTCTTCGACTTAATGCATCTGCCACTGCATTACCCTTTCCCGGAGTATAGGCTATACCAAAATCATACGATGCTAAAAACTCTAACCATCGTTGCTGCCGAAGATTCAAATCCTTTTGGGAGAAAAGATACTTCAACGACTTATGATCTGTAACAACTCGAATCGAACTCCCAATAGATAATGTCTCCACATCTTCAGAGAAAAAACAATCGCTGCTAATTCCAAATCATGAGTCGGGTAATTCCTTTCATGCGGCTTCAGTTGTCGACTTGCATACGCAACAACTCTATCTTTCTGCATCAGTACTGCTCCAAGTCCAGTACCACATGCGTCGGTGTAAACCACCATCTCATCATTCCCACTTGGAATAGTCAAAACAGGAGCACTAGTTAATCACTCTTTCAGGATTCTGAAAGCTTGCTCACACTTAGCATCCCAACTGAATACTAGATTCTTCTTTGTCAATCCTGTTAACGGTGCAGCCACCTTGGAGAAGTCTTTGATAAACCGTCGATAATATCCTGCTAATCCTAGAAAACTTCTCATATTAGTTGCATTCTTAGGTCTAACCTAATCCTGGATTGCTGCCACTTTAGCGGGATCAACCGCTATTCCATTTCCAGAAATAATATGGCCTAAGAACCTCAATTCACTCTTCCAGAAGTGACACTTCGAAAACTTAGCCCTCAGCTGATGTTTCCGTAAGATTTCCAAAACAATACGCAAGTGCGTCTTGTGCTCTTCTTCAGTTCTGGAATAAATCAAAATATCATCCACGAACACTAGCACGAACTTGTTCAACTGATCTCTGAACACTCTATTCATAAGATCCACAAAATATGCTGGCGTGTTAGTCAATCCAAACGGCATTACCAGCCACTCAAAGAAACCGGATGGTGTCCTAAAAGCAGTCTTCGGCACACTATCCTTAGCCACTCTTAACTGGTGAAATCTCATTGCCAAATCCATCTGAGAAAACACCTTCGCTTCGTGAAGCTGATCAAACAAGTCATCTATTCTTGGCAATGGATACTTGTTCTTCTTAGTCACCTTATTCAGCTCACGATAATCCACACACAACCTCAACGATCCATCCGCTTTGGTTGTGAACACAACTGGTGCACCCCATTCGGACACACTACGCCGAATGAATCCTTTCTGCAAAAGGTCATCAACCTGCACCTTCAACTCCTGCTATTCCCTATGCGCCATCCGCCTAAGAGGCATCACAACAGGTCTGGCTCCTTCAACTAGATCTATACGAAACTCGATCTCTCTATGCGGCGGTAACCCTTTGACCTCGTCAAAGACATCCTCAAATCCATTAGCGATTGGCACATATGACAGTCCATCCCATGGAACAACCAACGAATACATGAAGCTCATGAAGACGCCTTCTTCATGCTTACATCGCATCACAATCTTTCACCCCTCCACATTCTCGACTGTCACCTCCAACCTTTCACAATCAACCTTTGCCGCATACTTCCTAAGCCAGTCCATACCCAAAATAATTCCGAACCTCGCAAAGTTCAGAACAAAGCAATCACAAATAAAAGAGCAATCATGACTCGATACAATCAGACCACGGCATATCATACACAAACAAGACGAACCCCCAACTGGATTAGTCACAACCAATGGCCTATCAACAATATCCGGTTCTAAACCTAACCGGCCTACAAGTTCATTACAAACAAAAGAATGCGACGCCCCAGTATCAAATAACACTCTAACTGGAACACCACATATGGAGAGAGTACCTTGAACCACCACACTCTTTCCTTTCTCTTCAATGGTAGGAGCATTCGAAGACGATGGAACAGCTCCCAAAGCATAAGCTTGCACAATCTGCTTGTCCCTTCGCGGTTCTAGACAATTCCTCTTAACATGCCCCAGCTTGTCACAGTTGTGACACTTCACTGGCACCTTCGGATTCTTGCAATCTTTAGAGAAATGGCCCTTCTGCTAACAATTGTAGTAGGTTACCTCGCTCTTTGGCTTCTTCTGGCCATCCCTACCCTTTTGCTGCTACTGCTTCCTCTTCTTGTTCCCACCCTACTGTGGTCTAGATTCTTCCTTGGTTATAGCAACAACAAACCCCTCTTTAGGAAAAGATTTTCATGCCTGAGGGCTTTCTCCACAAGCTTCTCGAACGAATCGTCCAAATGATCCACCAACTATCTCCCAAGATAACTGTCCAAGCCTGTCACAAACTTCTCGTTCTTCTGGTACGAAGATTCAATATACGACCGGGCATACTTGGACAAAGCTTCAAACTCGGAAACATACTCAAGAACTGGTCTTCCTCCTTGCTTGAGCTCTACAAACCTCTTGAACAAAACAGATTTTCGAGCTGTAGAAATGAACTTAGCTTCAAATCTGGTTTGGAATTGCTCCCAGGTAATCTCTTCCTCCGGAGTATTAATGGTGATAGAGTTCCACCAATCAGAAGCTCTTCCTTGAAGCTGTCTTGATGCTAACTTCCTCTTAGTTGCATCCTCAATTCCCAAATCACCAAAAATCCTTCTACAAGCATCTATCCATCTCTGGACTTCAATGGTTGGTTCTGTCCCCAAGAAAACCTTCCCTCCAAGAGCAGTATAGTCCTTACACAACTTAGCAAAATCCACCGGCTTTGGAGTTTGAACTTGAACTCCAACATCAACTGCTGTCCCCGGAACTGGTATCCTTCTCATGATCGAAGTCATCATAGCTTTGAACATAGCTGCATAATCAGCAGTCCCCTCAGCAGCACGGCCTTCCCTAGCAGCTGGTCTCCCTCTTCGACTCATCCTTAATATCTATAAAAAGGAATGATTAGCACACCTTGAGAAACAACTGCATAAAGGACTCATACTCTACTAAGCTACTATATTATACATAGTAATCATTCATCAAAATACAATTACGCCTCTCATACGTAGTTACATCAGCGAGCGTTGGGTAAAATCGATTAACCAAAGCTCTGATACCAAATGTGACGACCGCCCATGACCCCTGCACTGAACCTAGAGATAGTGCGCTGTAAAGTGTGCCAGGCAGCCATGGACGATTGTTAGGGTAAATTAAAACAACAGAATCTATCGTATTACTCACAGCGCATGGACAAAATACAATAGAATATATATATAGTGAAGCTTCACAGAATAGAATCTCATCAATAAAACTTCATAATAGTTGAATACAAGCATCTGAACAGTAAATACATCAAGCCTCACTACATAACACTCAGAGAATATACAAGCAGCATAACATCCAATACATATAGTAAGAAGATAATATGCAAGCCTCCAGCTCGTCTTCGACATCAGCATCGTGGAAAGCAAGAACAGCACCTGTCACCTGCTACCTAGTCTGCCCGTCCCAAAATGGATGAACAGCCCAAGGCAATAAGAATTAAAAACATAAAGCCTTGAGTTAGACAACAGTCTTAGTGAGCGGTAAATTAACTAACAACATACCAAAAGAGCATAAAGGAAAAAGAATAGGAATACAACCCTCCCACTCCACCTCTTTCTACAGTGATAGCACCCCTAGACACACACTAAGCAGAAGCAAACATAACAGAGCATACAAATTAAAGTAAAGCAATTATCACTCGAGTCAAGGGCGATGTTTTCCAAGTACAAACCCCCAAGGCCTAAACCAAGATCAGATAAGCACCCAGAAAATACCGCTCTTGAGACCGAATGACGATACAACCAAACATCAATGACTCTGGCTATCACTGTTATCATTGCCTCGATATCATCGTTAATTGAATGACCGGCTCATTCTTTCATCCGTCCTTCAAGGGCTAATGGAAACCCCGGTTCTAGACATAACTCCGCACGTCGTCGTGACCCGTGCCTAGGACTATCGAATCTTCCTAGAGTACTCGACTACCAATCAGTAGCCTTCAGGGACTATCGAATCTGCCCAACGTACTCTTGCTTTGAGCATGCTAGAACCTTCAACAATGATGAGATCTCAGCCTTCTAGTCATCCTCCTCGACGACTATTCCCATACTAGCTCAAGCGCATCTCGAGCAAACCATTATCCTCAAACTCGAACCATTTCACCGAGTTATCAATCTGCTTGGAATGATCCCGTCTGGATTAGACCAAGGCTATCTCATATCATGCTTCACCTCATCATCATCATAGCAAAGCTTCATCTCAACATCATCATCAAATCTATCCATATGAGCTTCCTCATCCACACATATGCCACAAGCAGCTTTCCCAATTCAAGAGCCTTTCCCTTAGCTTTTGAATCATCTTCGGTCTAAATCAAATCATCAATCATCTAATTCATAGCAATCAATCAAGTCAAACATTAATCCAAGTAAACAAGCATTCAAATATGATCTAAATAGACAATTATAACAATAATGGCAATTTCGTAATTAAAGAGTCAAAAGTCTAACAAGCATGAAAACATGAGCAATATCTCTATAATCTTGGTAAATGAACTTGCATAGGTTAATCATGTAGTAAAATGCTTGTCAAATCATCATGAACAATGGATCTATACTTAGGATTAAGAAAATGCATGGAACTCTCTACTTGAGCACAAAATCAAGCCAACGATCCGATATACTCCTTTGGATCCGTGTGAGAGATAATCACCACTCACCAAATCACCTAAACACCCTAAAAGCAACACACTTCAGATCTGGACAGCGAAGGATCTAACTCGATCTAACACAAATCCGCTTCAAACGATGAAATCTCTCTTCAATGGATGTAGATCTTCAATCTAAGCTCTTGGATCTTCAATTCGATCTTCGATTTGGATGGAAGGAATCACTAGATTAGAGTGGAGAAAAGAAGTGAAGAAGTGTAGAAGTCGAGCTCTCAAAATGGCAACACTTCGTCGCTTCAAAATCCGGATCCCAAAAATGAAGTAGAACCCTCCTATTTATAGGCTGAAATCTTCTTAGGTCGCTCGCTCGGAGTTAGGTCGTCCACGACCTAAAAACCTTACGACCTAAAACCCTACGACCTAAAAACCTTCGACCAAACAGCCCCAAGCCTCTACAACCTAACCAGATGCACTTCTACGACCTAGATCAGCGCACCCAAGCGACCTACGACCTAACCCAGATGCGCTTCCTCGCGACCTAACGAAAAATGCGCTTCCGCGACCTAACAATGCCACGACCTAAGACAATGCGCATCCATGCGACCTAACAGATCCAATGGTCTACGCGCATCCGCGACCTACGACCTAACAAACCAACGACCTAACACACACACGCGACCTAACACTTAGCCAGGATACGACCTAACTCTTTAGGTTGTCTAACGACCTAACCATGCTAACTCGCTCACCACTAGGTCGCTCACCACTAGGTCGCTCACCACTAGGTCGCTCACCACTGCAGGTTACTAACCCCTAGGTCGCTAACTCCTATAGGTCGCTACTCACTAGCTCTCTTAGGTCGCTGTAAACCCTTAAGTCGCTCAAAACCTTAGGTCGCCAACATCCTATAGGTTGCTAACTCTCTTAGGTCGTTCCAATCCCCTAGGTCGCTCACTTGACCTAACCTACCCCACGACCTAAGCCAGCACACGACCTATCTCCTATACGACCTAACTCCTTAGGTCGTTCTAATCCTTAGGTCGCTCCACTTCACTAAGCCGCCTACCCCTTTAACTCGCCAACTTCCCTAGGTCGCTCCAAACCCTCATACGACCTAAGACTTAGACTCTGGACGACTTATCAACAATGCGACAAAATGTCAACTGTTTTACGATGTTTCGATCCGTAAAAATACGGGTCGTTACAGAGGCACTGTCTCGAATTTCGACGAAACCAATTTCATTGGATCTGTAATAATGAATTTAATATGTCATCGAATTTCATGGCGATCAGACATATCGTTTGGTCGTGCGAGTTCAAAACGCATAGAAATTTATCTAAAAAAATTTAATATAATAACTAGGTTTAAAAAGCTACCTTCTGCATATGATCGAATTAGGGCTCGAGACAAGGTCCGTTGTGTTCGGAATAAGGGTATAACATATAGAACGCCAGGTGGCACATCTCGTTTGGAGTTTGAAATATTCGGACGTTGTATAGCTTGATAATTTAAATTTAAATTAGTGTGTGTGTGTGTATTATATCAGCCATACTCAACCATACTTTTCCCATACCCCTCACATCCTTCAAACCATTCCCATCTCCTCTTTAAAATTGTTTATGCAGTGAAGAAAATCAAGAAAAAATTAATGTCTAAAATTTGTAAATTCAAAATGAAAAGATACCTAAAAATCATAAATTTTGGTTTGTTGTGATTATGAGATCTTAAATTCTATACCAAGATTGAGGTGTGCGAACTATGTTTGGCCATAATCCGCATTTGAGAGGCAAGCTAGGTTTCAAGTCCTAGGCTGATTTGGTCAGAGTTAGCCTTTGGGGTCGTGTTCTTGGGGTTAGTTGCCAGGAGAGCTTCGATTTAAGAGAGTTTGGCTTGGATTAGCATGATGAGGGCTCGAGCAACCTAATGATGTGATGAGGGAGCTCTGGTGCAAGTCGCGATTTACGGGGTGGCCTTTGGGCATGGATTTTACATTCGAGCAAGTGGAGATTGCGGAGAGGTCCCTCTCCGCTCATCAGTCGGATAACCGGAGCTCCGTATCTCCTATTTTCATGCATGCAAGTTTGGGTAATGGTGTCGGCTGTTCACATTTCATTTTGGGGAGAAGGAGAAGTTAAGGGGGGGCAATTTTGTAATTTATATAAAGTTATTGTATTATAATTTAAAATTAATGTTAACTTAAAATTTGTATAACTCCTTCATACGAGGTCTAGTTCGAACGCCATTTTTTGCGTTGGACTCGTGTCTTCGAGATCTTCGCGATGGAGTTGGTTTGGTTGGATTTGAAGCAAGTGAAAATTTATGCTAAAATTGGACGACCGTTCAGTTTTAGTCCAAAATCGAAACATTTCAACGAAAACAAAAATCAATGTGAGTTTAACTCACATTAAATTTTATTATATCATATCTATGATGTTATAAATGTCTATTAATTATTTGGATGTTAGTTAAATTGTTTAATTGCTTGTTTGGTTGAATTTCCGTTTGGAAAATGGATGACATATTAATTTGATCGTTATGAACCTATATGATTATATATATATATATATATATATATAATTCATAATCATTGTTTTGCTAGAAAAATCTATAGAGAGACCATGAGGGGTTTGTCTTCAATAATTATTTATTTACATCCATATGTTGTTATATTGATGGTTAATTAAAATAAATCCTGATATTCCACTTAATTGGTTAATCGTCGTTATAACAATTTTGCTATATCGTCATTTATTAAATTTCATCCCTAAAACCCGGAGTATGTTTTGAACTTGAGCTTGTGTTTTCGCTAAATAGAATGTTGAAAATTCATTACTCATTTTGATTAATGATAATTTAAAATAATTAATCATTTTAACTAATGATTTTGAGATTAGTTAACCAATTATGAAATGATGTTAAAGATTGGTTTATCTTTGATTTAAATGAGATAAGATTTAATTAATTATTTTAACTAATGATTACTTGAGCTTAATTAATTATTTTAATTGATGATAATTGAAATTAATAATCATTTTAATTAATGGTATTTAAAAGTAATTAGTCATTTTAAATAATGATATTTGAATTTAGTTAATCATTTTAATTAATGATTGTTTTAAATCTAACTAATTGTTTTAACTAATGATATTTGGAATTTAGTTAAATCATTTTAATTGATGATGTTTTATAATTAAATAAATCATTTTAACAAATAATGTTTTAATTGTTCATCTTAAATGAGGTTTGAATTTAATTAATCCAACTAATTAACGATTATTTGAACTTAGTTAACTGTTTAACTAATGGCATTTAAAATTAATTGATTTAATAAAAGTGATTAAAGTACTTAACTGATACAATAAAGTGTTTTAAGTTAATTAACTGGTTTACTATTTTTTAAAGTTAATAAACTGATTTAATAAAGATTGTATAAGTTAGTTTAGTGATAACGTAAAAGTGTTTGGAAATAATTATCTATTTTATCAATGGTAATGGATTTATTTACCTAAAAGAGATTATAAATGTGATTAATTATCTTTCATGATAATTAATATTACTTTTAAATTGATAAAGGCATTTAAATTTCTTTATTATCCTTTGGGATAATAAATATTGTTTTAACTTTATAAATAATGGTTTATAAATGAGAAAATCCTTAAAAAGCGGTTATTTATAAATAAAGCTAAGTGTGAATTGTTTTTGGGTTTATAGTAAACAATGTTTTAACAACATTTGTTTTTGACCCTAGTTTTAATACACTTAGTATTATAAATTTTGTCTTATAAAAGAATGTTTTGAAACAGTATTTCTAAAAAGGCTTTACTAATACTGAAATATGGAAATCAAGCACAAGTTCAGTTTTTAAAAGTAAAGTTCGATTTCGGTTATGGGAAAATAGTTCTGTAATCGATATCGCTTATATAGGAAGGATCTAGTCATACTTTTAATGTTAAATGTTGGGGATGGGATTCGTTTCTATCTCAAAGGTTAAAAATATCGTCAAGGCGATGCCTAGAGGTAACACTACCTCATCTCGTCCGGCTTCAGTTTTAACCGAGAGATAGCATTTGTTTGGAATTAATGAGTAGTGGTAAATATATGATATTTAATTTCCATATACGATCAAATTATTCCCAAAAGTTGAATTATTAATTATCGGATTCGGCTTTCTTCATGATGTGTCTTTACCTTAAAAATTATTTGCTGCTCTTTGAGCTTTGTTATTCTTTGCCCAAAATGAATAAACCAAAAGCACGAAAGAACGTCCAGCTATGTTGGGTTTCTCCCATTAGGGTATTTTTCACATCTCATCTAGTTTGGATTCGGTTATGCATTTAGATGTGGAAATATTCGGATACTCGGTAAGGTCTAGTGGGATTCGACTGGTACATTTTCTAGAAGTATCACACAACATGTGGCCGAGCTCAGATGTATATTACTAGAGGTATACTTCAAGGGGATGCACCTTCCTAGTAATTTGTTGGAAAATTTTCTTTCCTTATTTGATTCGAAAACCTTGAATCTGTTTATCTTTAAAATGCCACAAGAAGAGTCAACCATTCTTCGCGGCATTTAAGCATTGATTTAATCCATTGTATCAAGTTGGGATTGTTACCTTATTTTGTCAACCTTATCTAGTTGGACTGTCACCTTATTTAGTCCATTTCTATCAAGTTGGACTATCATCATATTTTTTCCATTCAACCAAGAATATACCAAATCAAGAATCTTCCAGAAGATCAAGAAGCTTCTAGAATATATCGAAGAAAGAAGTTTCTAACATACTTTGGAACATACAAAATCAAGATGCTTCTCCAATAAACTATAGAAAGACTTTTCTAGGCCTATTTGTATAATTAATTTTACTTGATGTAGCCTATGCAAGAAACTTCTACAGCAAGATCAAGTATAAAACCTCTAAGACATTCCCATTTTTTACCAGGTAATAAATCTACATACAAATGGCTTTATAAATACCTCCGCCTAGCTTCATTTGAAGACATCATTGCATTAGTTTAATTTGTTTTATTTAGGTTTTTCATTCTTTATTTCCTTTTCACTTAGACTAGTATAACCGCCCCATGGTGGGAACGACCGTTCAATCACATAATTTCATGGAAAAATATTTGATGTAATTTTTCATTAATTTTAATTAAACATTAAATGATAATATATCAGAGAAAAATTAAATTGAAGAGGTTTAAGAAGACATTTATGGAGAGAATAAATTAAATAGCACTGTAGAGATTTAATTGAAAAGGTTTACGAAGACATTTATGGAGACAACAAATTAAATAATACTGAAGAGATTTAAGGAGACATATTAAAGACATTTATATTCTTTATCTGCCTATAATAGACAAACCTCCATAATAGTCGGTTTGATTAGATTAGGGTGTGTGTAGTTTTTTTTCCTTTTGAACTTATTTTGTTTAGCAATAAAAATCACTCGTATTTTATTTCAATTCAATTCTAGTTTTTATTCATCTTTTTTATATTGCATTCTGTTTCACTTTTATTTATGTTTAATATTTAGCCCTTATATCCAAGATCTATTGGTTAGCCAAAACACCAATATATCTTTTTAATTGTTTCCTTATAGAAATTTATTTCATTAAATTAGTTGACCATTTATTTTATTTAATTCTTTGCAATTTCGTTTTTCTGCAATTTATTAATTTCTTAATTTAGATTAATCAAATTCCAGTCTCACAATTTTGTCTAACTCACCTATAATTTAAAAAAACATTAATAATTAGTAAACTCCTTGTGCATTCGACCATACTTGTAGAAATATCACAAACAATGTCGTGCGCTTGCGGTAAAATAAAAGCTACGGTTTTTATTCATATAAAAAGTCATCGATCAAGTTATTGGAATCGTTGCCATAGAGTCTCACTTGTTTCTTAGTGTTTATTTCATATCTGATTCATGTTGGTATTTTTTTTTCTTCGATAAAAAATCATTAAAATATCATAAAGAATTCGGTTTTATTTAACAAATACACATTGCTATTTCTAATAATAAAAGCTTATAAGGGCTAAAAAAAGAAAAAAAAAAATTTCTCTTTTAGTTTTATATATTAATAAAACTTTTTTTTCTCTACTTACACTTTTACAGAAAAACCTTTTCACACTCTCTTCTTCTTTATGCTCTTTGTGCAGCCACCCTCATCCACTATTCTTCGCGGCATTTAAAAATTGATTTAGTCCACTGTATCAAGTTGAGATTGTTACCTTATTTTGTCCACTTTATCAAGTTGGTCCGTTACCTTATTTAGTCCATTTCTATCAAGTTGGACTATCATCTTATTTTGTCCATTCAACCATGAATATACCAAACCAAGAATCTTCCAGAAGATCAAGAAGCTTCTAGGATATATCGAAAAATGAAGTTTCTAATGTACTTTGGAACATACAAAACCAAGAAGCTTCTACAATAAAAAGTAGAAAGGCTTTTCTAGGCCTATTTGTAGATTTAATTTTACTTGATGTAACATATGCAAGAAACTTCTCAAGCAAGATTGAGTATAAAACCTCTACAACATTCCCATATTTTACCGGGTATTAAATCTACATACAAAGGGGTCTATAAATACCTCCACCTAGTCTCATTTGAAGACATTATGGCATTAGTTTAATTTACTTTATTTAGGTTTTTCATTCTTTATTTTCTTTTCACTTAGACTAGTACAACCGCCCCAACGGTGGGAACTACTGTTCAAACACATAATTTTAAGGAAAAATATTTGATGTAGTCTTTCATTAATTTTAGTTAAACATTAAACGATAATATGGGTTTAAGAAGACATTTATGGAGAGAATAAATTAAATAGCACTGTAGAGATTTAATTGAAAAGGTTTAAGAAGACATTTATGGAGACAACAAATTAAATAATACTGAAGAGATTTAAGGTGACATATTAAAGACAGTTATATTATCGTCTGCCTATAGTAGAAAAACATTCCTAATAGTCAGTTTGATTAGATTAGGGCGTGTGTAATTTTTTTTCCTTTTGTACTTATTTTGTTTAGCAATTAAAATCACTCATATTTTATTTCAGTTCAATTCCAACTTTTATTCATCTTTTTTTTCTATTGCATTCTGTTTCAATTTTATTTATGTTTACTATTTAGCCCTTATATCCAAGATCTATTGGTTTGCCAAAAGAGCAATATATCTTTTTAATTGTTTCCTTATAGCAACTAATTTCATTAAATTAATTGACCATTTATTTTAGTTAATTCTTTGCAATTTCGTTTTTCTGCAATTTTAGTAATTTCTTAATTCAGATAAATCAAATTCCAGTCTCATAATTTTGTCTAACTCACCTAGAATTTAAACAAACATTAATGATTAGTAAACTCCCTGTGCATTCGACCCGTACTTGTAGAAATATCACAAACAAAGTCGTGCGCTTGTGGTAAAATAAAAGCTACGATTTTTATTCGTATAAAAAATCATCGATTAAGTTATTGGAGTCATTGCTATGGAATTTCACTAGTTTCTCGGTGTTTATTTAATATATGATTCATCTTAGTATTTTTTTTCTTTGATAAAAAATCATTAAACTATCATAAAGAATTCGGTTTTGTTTAACAAATACACATTGCTATTTCTAATAATAAAAGCTTATATGGGCTTAAAAAAGAAAGAGAAAACATTTATTTTCTCTTTAGTTTTATATATTAATAAAACAGGAAAATGGGTACAGGGAAGAAGTTGCTAAAAAATTTAGTCTCAGGGACAACAAGTTTGCTTTTTGGCTGAAGGACACTTTCTAGTGCAAATCACAAATTCTATTTACACTATAAAATGTCCTTCAGACTAAAAAGCAAACTTGTTGTCCCTAAGACAAATTTTGTAACGACCCAATATTTTGGACCATTCGCGTCCATTATAAGTGTATAGGTAGACACTCATGTCGGAGTTGAATTGCTCAAAATACCGCGTTGTTAATTTAAATTTGGCAAAACTGAACATATACAGTAAAGAAATAATCACAGATCACAGACACAGAGTAATAAATGTAGCGGAAATAAAAGAGATAGCAGTTCATGAAGCTACTATATGAATATATAAAATACATCAGAGTTTACAACAGAAGAGTAATACGATACATTAGAGTTAAACCAGATACAATGGAAGAGTAACACGATACATCATATACAAATCAGAATACATCACTGGAATCATCGAATATCTGAAAGCTGGATAGATAGCTGGATCTCCAAGCGAAGCTCCAACTCCAAAGGTAAGTCTCGAAAGCTGAACCACTCAGTCTGACCCGAGCGTAAAGCAAAACACAAAACACTCGAGTCAAGATTAACATTCTTATATTAATAAATCCAACTCAAGTGAAATAGCAATTGAAATACAAGTAACTCAAAGGATGTTGGAATAACCATCCTTTAAGGATCCGTTAAACTATCTACTATGTAGTAATGTACGATAAGTAGATAATGTCTATCAGTAATAATAAGATATCAAAATAGTGTTAAGTCATGGCCCATTCCACCCTTAACACATTTTTATTCCCAAAAGCATATACAAGACCGTAGTTTCCCCAAAATCGGAAGTCACCAGAGGGCAATCCATATACTAAAGGTACAAAACAAATTCGTAGTGGTCGCGAATATGGGAATACAAGTATGACAAGGCACATGAGGCAATACCCAAGGTAGTGATACTACCGTTTGCCTGATCCGGACTGGTGAGAACGCAACGCCGCAGCGCCCGCAACACCGTGAAACAACACTTCCAAATCAAGGGTGCACCAATCGACAACAAGTAATGAGTAGTTCGAAGAAGTGTGTCCACTTGAGGTAGCTAATCCTCCATTGGCCCGGCACGGCTCCTGTTTTAGTCATTTCCAATTTGACACAAGTGTCAAGGCTATCCATTATCGTTCTCTTTCTTCAATCATCACGTACATCATTCCAACCACTTCATTCTGGATCATCACTCCGCGTATAGTTATTAAAGTGGGTTTCGGTTTAAACAGAGAGTATGTCCAAACCGATTCCGGTTCCTTTAATAACTTTCGTGATTATAACACCGATTGGTCATTAGTATATTTCATAACCAAATCAATTTCAATTTCAATTGGAATTCGTAAATCAACATTTCATTTGTCTTTCGAAATCAATTTCCAAAATTTTCGTTTCAAAACATCCAAATTCATAATTTCAAAATCTTAAAATTCAATTTCAATCTTTATTTAAACAATTCAAATATTGATTCAAGTTCGCAAATAAGTTTCCTTCCAAATCATTTGAATTAATATACTTTAACATTCAAATCAATTTCAAATTCATTTATCGATTTCATTCAATATTCGTTAAGTAAATTTGTCATTCAAAACAATTTCTATTAAATTTCCCATTCATTGAATCAGTTACTTAAGTTCAACTTCATTATATTAAACTTACAATTTAAATTAAATTAAATTCGTCAAACCAAATTCTTTAAATTTCAAGTCTTACATTAATTTCAATAAATCACATTTTATTTCTTGTTAAAGAAATTCAATTTCACTTATTTACTTACTTAAATATTTTCCAAAACTTAATTAATAAAGAAAACTCAATTTCAATTATTTACGAAGTAAATTCACTTATTCAAAAGTCCAATTTTTGCTTATTAAAGAATTCAATTCAATTTAATCATTAAATAATTCAATCTTATTTAATTATTAAATAATTCAAAACTTAATTATTAAAGAATTTCAAAGTTTAATAATTAAAAACTTAATTATAATTTCAAACTAGATTATTAAACCATTTCAAACTTAATTCAATCATTTCTCAATTTAAACAACATCCTTCCATCAATTTCATTGTTAACATTTTGTTTTCAGATTATTAAATATTAACATTTTCCTTTCATTAAAATTCAAATTTCAACTTCATTTCAAAACCATATTATTTATTCAAATAAAATCTTCATTTTATTTTTAAATCAAATTATTAACCAATCGGGTTTTATTTAATTCTCTATCCTAGGTCACAGTTCAATTTAGGTATTTATCATTTCAACCCGATTCCAATTCAATTCAAAATCAAAACATAGCAAAGGGAACTTGCAGTGTGATAACTGGATGGTGTCAAAGTAAATAAACAAGCAATAACAACAAACAATAACAATCCAATAATCAATTCAAATAATCCCGAAATAACCGTATTAATTCGCATTGTTATTTGTACGAATTAATATAATTATTTCTAGAATCTACACTATCATTTCATGTAGATTAAAGATTATTACATTACGGTTTTCACTTGTCATTCTATTTACAATTTCATACATCATCAATTTAACAACATACATTCAGTGGTTCAAAATGTAATTAAACAAATCCTATGTGTCAATAAATTCAACAGTTAAAGGGATCATATTATACAAATGTCAGTTAATCAATTTAACAATTAATTATCCTATATCAAGTTCAATTTCACACTATTTATAATTTTTAACATTAACAATTTTACGTCCAATATAAACATCAACAATCAATCAATTATCAGCCAAACTGTATTATCATCGCATAAATAATTAACAGATAATGGTGTCAGATGTCACAGGTGAACTGATACAGGCAATAGCATATATAACAGTGTAATTAACTAACAGCAGCATATTTCAATTGTCGTTTCAATTGAAATAAAATTTAATAAATAAAAGAACGTTAATCGTGAGTGAGTGCTCACCTTTCGAGGCAAGATATATAGACAAAGAAGTTGAGTTACGAACTACAAGCACGAATCCCGAGGCAAACTAGATTGGCACAGATTGACGACAAGCTGATAGATAAGAGTCGACGAAATAAATCAGATCAACTTAATATAAACCGAATGAAAAATACAGGTTATATATTTATTTGTTTCTAAAAAAAAATAATTTCCAAATCCATATTTAGTTCGAACACATATAAGATAAAATTCCCATATATATACTTTTAAATCAACAACATATTATACTAATATATAAGCCGATATATATATATATATATATATATATTAAACAGCAAAATCTCTAACAATTCATTTTGCATAACTTACCATACTAGATTATATACCGTTAAAATCTTTTTGTATAATACTACGCAACTTATGTGTACTACCACATGCATATATAATTTGTAAATATACTGCCTTTATTATAGCTAACAGATCAACTAAAGAAAATGAATATATAAACTATATTTCTAAATTCTCACAATATAAAATTAATATATAGACTAAGCCAGTAAAACCTATATAAAGTAACAGTGTAGATATATATCAACTAGCATATGTACTGCCAGGTTATACCAACTGACGTATACAATATAATAATAACACCTATATATTATATGAAACCGAACTCAAGTCTACTAATATACACTAATATATATAGACTAATTTAAATTGACATACGTGCTCGCAACACACGAATACTATTTGCGTTGCAATTTTAATTCAAAATGTTGTCGGTAGAAAATGTGATACTGCTATTATGGGCTTCTTCTGTCAAGAATAAAATCACCATTTCAAACTAAATTGACTGTAACTCTTTTTTTTCGTATAAAACTCTTGTACCGCAAACATAAACATATATAATAACATTTGTACTTATTTCATTTGCTAACATAGCAAGATTAATATCATACCGTACATATTATAAAGTGTCAATTATAACTTAAACATTCTAATATATTATACATACTCACTCACAGGTTGTAAATAAAATCAACATTCACTATCAAATCACTATACAATTTTATATCTTAAAGCAATGTATATACTTACATAATAAAATCTACTTACCAAAAGCTACTGTGTAAAATATATATATTCTTTAAAACGTACACACTTGACACAACGAAATGTACTACTTGAAAACTCTGCCCATATTTTTAAACAGCAAATGCATAGTTTATACTTATAAACAATATATATAAACATACATGTAAAAAAACAAAAAAAACTCACGCGATGTATTGCTTATGCGTGCTATTTGGGGATGGTGGTTGAGGGGAAGACGATGGTGGTCGTACTTGCGCGTGGAGGGGATGAAGGCCGGGGCGAGGCTGCGGTGATGGAGTGGTGGCAGAGCAGCAATGGTGATCAGGTGATAGGCTGTGATGAGTGGTGTGGCAGCGTTGGTTGTCAGGGCGGCCAGGTAGCGAGGCGGTTAAAGGTGGGCTCTGGTGCTTGGCAGTTGTGAGTAGATGGTGGTCGGACCTAGCCAGGGTGCGGCATGAGATGAAAGTGGCAGCGGCCAAAGGTTATGGAGGGTGTGGAAGGGTCTGATACGTGGAGGAGCAGGGCTAAGGAAGTTTCGGTGGCCGATTTGGTGGATATTCGGTAAGAGGTGGCGACAGGGAGGAGGAAAGGTGGATCAGGGTGATGCTTTGGCTAGGGTTTCAAGGCGGAGGAGACTGCGGTCGGTGATGGAACAAGTGAGGGTGGAAGTGGTCTAGGTTGCGGGGTGTAGAATTCCATGATGAGGTGGAGACGAGGGGAAGGTTGGAGATGCGTCAACGGTTAAGGGCGCTCTGATGGATGAGTGGAGGCTGCATGTGGATGGTTGTCACGTGGGGAGGTGATACGGGGATGTTGTCGTTTGCAAGGTGGTGGATCGGGTCTGAGAGATGCGGCCATGCGGTTCGGTTATTGTGAGGTGGTTCGGTGGATGGAGGGAGAGTTTGGAAGAAGATGAAGTAGGTTGTAGGCGAGATAAACAAATGAAGAAAAATAATAATATTAACATCAATACATAGACTTGAGAAATGAATTGAATACAGGGAAGTGAAAGCAACGGCTACGTTGATTCATAGAAATAATTAAAGCAGTTAATGACTATTCATTTCAGCTGAGTAAACGAAGGGACAGAAACAAAAGGTTAAACGGTACCGATACGGATCGTTTCTCAATTTTCCCGATGCTTATCAGACTTCGAAACACAGAAACAAATATGCTGTGGAGATCAGCACGACGAGACGATCAAAACGGCATACGGGAATCAGTGGTATAATTTAATTAAAAAAATTCGAAATTTCTTATAGTGGGAAAATTCAAGAAAAACACTGAAAAATAAGATCGACGGAGCCAAAGATGTCCGAATTTGGAAAAACAACAAACTGACATCTTGCTCAGAAGATGGTTTAGAATTTTTGTATGTAAAAATATTTAGGTTTCGGAAAAATTTATTTTCAACGCTCTTTAACTGATTAAATTGAAGTAAATTTACGCGCGAAATAAACTTTCATATTTTCGGACGAAAACTTACCAGTTGCTATGTTTAACTAGACGTATTCCAAATATTAAATTTTTATTTCAAAATTTTATCGTTTAAAATTTTACAAAATTTCAACTAATTGCGTTATTAAACAGTTGAAATTTACGGGTCGTTACACTCTCCCCCACTCAAAACTTTTCGTCCCCGAAAAGGAACGAGGTAGGAGAATAGAAACAACCAATAAGAAAAAAACATATTTGAAATACAATTAATTTAAACCATATAAATTCAAATTTAAATTAATTGATATTCAACAATTGATTTGATCCATTTGATTTCACTAAAATCAATCTCAACTATTTCTAAATTCATTATCTTATTATCCAATTATCCTCAATTTACAATTTCTAAAACCATAAATTTGAATAATCTTTTATTATAGTCATATTTTTATTTTCAACAATTTAAATTCTTCTTTATTCCAAATTATTTTTAAATTTATTTTACTTAATATATCTACTCACATATATTTAACCCATATAAATTAATTTACATCTATTAATTTCTTTAAATTCAAGGTATTTTCATATGTTGATCAAATTTTAATTTATTGATTCTTTCAAACAAATTTATTAATTCTTTCAAAACAAATTTATTTCATTTTTAACTGAGTTTACTAATTATCAAATCTAACTCTATTAACATCAAAATTTAGTGTATAACATTTATTATAAACACTCAAATTTTATTTATAAATTCAATTTATCTTATATATTATCCAATTACATATTCAACTTCTGAATGAATTAGGTAAGTTGTATTAGAATGCAGTTGAACAATATACGAATAAAATTTTCCCAATTCAATTATTCAAGTTTAAATGTTTATTCCAAATTTTGGTTTTATTTATGATTAAAATTATCCTAAAATATATATTTAAGAATTAGATTTCCGATTAACTTTAAACAATTTAGAGATATATATAATATATTTATATCAAATCAAATTAAATTTTAAAATAAGATACTTATATATATATAAATCAAGTTATACTGAAGAAATTCAAATCAAAAATATATTTTTCAAAACAAAACCGTAGCAAAGCTACAGAATAGTATCTCCACTTCGAAACTCGAAAATGAATGTCGATGATGCGGCCGCCATCACCGAAATTATTTTCCAGCGACAAGGAGAAGAGTACTGATTTCAACATTTTAAATTCTTTGAAAACGGTTTCTATTGGAAAATACGTTCAATAATATATATTTAAAAATTTTAAAAAATCAAAGCTTGAAATTTTAGGAAATTAAATTCTCAAATTCCCACTTTAAATTCATTTAAATTTTCAAATCAAATTATAACCAAGTTTTATAAATTCATTTGTTTATATGGTGGTAAATCAATGGTTTACAAAAAAATAAATGAAAATCAAATATTATTATTTCAGACAACAAATTTATTAACAATTTAATTTCAGAAAACTTATATTTCTATATAATGTAATCATACAAGACTTTTTTATTTTATTTGTCAAATTTGAAAATGATATTGTGTCAGTTTGCTCTGCTCAAGTGTTTTGGAAATCCTATCGATAGCGTTGATCAGACGAATCGATCAGAAACCCAAATCAACATCAACAACTCAAACAACACAATATATTTTAAAACATTTTAAATATTAATTTACAAATACATTTCTTTGCTCGACGATACAGGAATGAATTTTCAAAATAAGGATAGGGTTTCAAATTTGATGAACTTAAATCAAAGAGAAATTTGATTCGAAGATAAGTTCGAAACAAGATATGATGATTAATAGCAAAGTAGGAAGTTTGATAAGTTTATATAAATCGCGGGCAACCTTAACCGGGTCGACTGTGACTTCAAGAATGAGATCGGTGTAGAATTCCGAGGTAAATCGACATTCGATCTCTAGAAATAAAGTTCAGGTATAGTAGGAGATAGATAGCATCGTAAACCGAGGATACAGAAATCTCCGGTAAATCAATACCTATTGTAATGGAGTTTCACCCCTTTACAATCATTTGAAGATTGGCGAGACTGCCGATCTATTATAGGTATCATTCAAAATGGAGTTATGGGGTGCTCCAGAATTGAAAGAAGACGAATAGTGAGGGACACGAATGAATTTCGGAACCGAGGGGAACGTTCCAAAATTCAAAGGAATTGAGTCAAAGGAAGAGATTGAAACTCGAATGAGGGTGATTCTGTAAATACATTTACCCTATATGTTAAGTTTTGCCTAGAGCTACCAAAGCTCTGATACCAACTGTAACGACCCGATATTTTGGACCATTCGCGTCCATTATAAGTGTATATGTAGACACTCATGCCGGAGTTGAATTGCTCAAAATACCGCGTTGTTAATTTAAATTTGGCAAAACTGAACATATACAGTAAAGAAATAATCACAGATCACAGACACAGAGTAATAAATGCAGCGGAAATAAAAGAGATAGTAGTTCATGAAGCTACTATATGAATATATAAAATACATCAGAGTTTACAACAGAAGAGTAATACGATACATCAGAGTTAAACCAGATACAACGGAAGAGTAACACGATACATCAGATACAAATCAGAATACATCACTGGAATCATCGAATATCTGAAAGCTGGATAAATAGCTGGATCTCCAAGCGAAGCTCCAACTCCAAAGGTAAGTCTCGAAAGCTGAACCACTCAGTCTGACCCGAGCGTAAAACAAAACACAAAACACTCGAGTCAGGATTAACATTCTTATATTAATAAATCCAACTCAAGTGAAATAGCAATTGAAATACAAGTAACTCAAAGGATGTTGGGATAACCATCCTTTAAGGATCCGTTAAACTATCTACTATGCAGTAATGTACGATAAGTAGATAATGTCTATCAGTAATAATAAGATATCAAAATAGTGTTAAGTCATGGCCCATTCCACCCTTAACACATTTTTATTCCCAAAAGCATATACAAGACCGTAGTTTCCCCAAAACCGGAAGTCACCAGAGGGCAATCCATATACTAAAGGTACAAAACAAATTCGCAGTGGTCGCGAATATGGGAATACAAGTATGACAAGGCACATGAGGCAATACCCAAGGTAGTGATACTACCGTTTGCCTGATCCGGACTGGTGAGAACGCAACGCCGCAGCGCCCGCAACACCGTGAAACAACACTCCCAAATCAAGGGTGCACCAATCGACAACAAGTAATGAGTAGTTCGATTAAGTGTGTCCACTTGAGGTAGCTAATCCTCCATTGGCCCGGCACGGCTCTTGTTTTAGTCATTTCCAATTTGACACAAGTGTCAAGGCTATCCATTATCGTTCTCTTTCTTCAATCATCACGTACATCATTCCAACCACTTCATTCTGGATCATCACTCCACGTATAGTTATTAAAGTGGGTTTCGGTTTAAACAGAGAGTATGTCCAAACCGATTTCGGTTCCTTTAATAACTTTCGTGATTATAACACCGATTGGTCATTAATATATTTCATAACCAAATCAATTTCAATTTCAATTGGAATTCGTAAATCAACATTTCATTTGTCTTTCGAAATCAATTTCCAAAATTTTCGTTTCAAAACTTCCAAATTCATAATTTCAAAATCTTAAAATTCAATTTCAATCTTTATTTAAACAATTCAAATATTGATTCAAGTTCGCAAATAAGTTTCCTTCCAAATCTTTTGAATTAATATACTTTAACATTCAAATCAATTTCAAATTCATTTATCGATTTCATTCAATATTCGTTAAGTAAATTTGTCATTCAAAACAATTTCTATTAAATTTCCAATTCATTGAATCAATTACTTAAGTTCAACTTCATTATATTAAACTTACAATTTAAATTAAATTAAATTCGTCAAACAAAATTCTTTAAATTTCAAGTCTTACATTAATTTCAATAAATCACATTTTATTTCTTGTTAAAGAAATTCAATTTCACTTATTTACTTACTTAAATATTTTCCAAAACTTAATTAATAAATAAAACTCAATTTCGATTATTTACGAAGTAAATTCACTTATTCAAAAGTCCAATTTTTGCTTATTAAAGAATTCAATTCAATTTAATCATTAAATAATTCAATCTTATTTAATTATTAAATAATTCAAAACTTAATTATTAAAGAATTTCAAAGTTTAATAATTAAAAACTTAATTATAATTTCAAACTTGATTATTAAATCATTTCAAACTTAATTCAATCATTTCTCAATTTAAACAACATCCTTCCATCAATTTCATTGTTAACATTTTGTTTTCAGATTATTAAATATTAACATTTTCCTTTCATTTAAATTCAAATTTCAACTTCATTTCAAAACCATATTATTTATTCAAATAAAATCTTCATTTTATTTTTAAATCAAATTATTAACCAATCGGGTTTTATTTAATTCTCTATCCTAGGTCACAGTTCAATTTGGGTATTTATCATTTCAACCCGATTCCAATTCAATTCAAAATCAAAACATAGCAAAGGGAACTTGTAGTGTGATAACTGGATGGTGTCAAAGTAAATAAACAAGCAATAACAACAAACAATAACAATCCAATAATCAATTTAAATAATCCCGAAATAACCGTATTAATTCGCATTGTTATTTGTACGAATTAATATAATTATTTCTAGAATCTACACTATCATTTCATGTAGATTAAAGATTATTACATTACGGTTTTCACTTGTCATTCTATTTACAATTTCATACATCATCAATTTAACAACATACATTCAGTGGTTCAAAATGTAATTAAACAAATCCTACGTGTCAATAAATTCAACAGTTAAAGGGATCATATTATACAAATGTCAGTTAATCAATTTAACAATTAATTATCCTATATCAAGTTCAATTTCACACTATTTATAATTTTTAACATTAACAATTTTACGTCCAATATAAACATCAACAATCAATCAATTATCAGCCAAACTGTATTATCATCGCATAAATAATTAACAGATAATGGTGTCAGATGTCACAGGTGAACTGATACAGGCAATAGCATATATAACAGTGTAATTAACTAACAGCAGCATATTTCAATTGTCGTTTCAATTGAAATAAAATTTAATAAATAAAAGAACGTTAATCGTGAGTGAGTGCTCACCTTTCGAGGCAAGATATATAGACAAAGAAGTTGAGTTACGAACTACAAGCACGAATCCCGAGGCAAACTAGATTGGCACAGATTGACGACAAGCTGATAGATAAGAGTCGACGAAATAAATCAGATAATATAAACCGAACGAAAAATACAGGTTATATATTTATTTGTTTCTAAAAAAAATAATTTCCAAATCCATATTTAGTTCGAACACATATAAGATAAAATTCCCATATATATACTTTTAAATCAACAACATATTATACTAATATATAAGCTGATATATATATATATTAAACAACAAAATCGCTAACAATTCATTTTGCATAACTTACCATACTAGATTATATACCGTTAAAATCTTTTTGTATAATACTACGCAACTTATGTGTACTACCACATGCATATATAATTTGTAAATATACTGCCTTTATTATAGCTAACAGATCAACTAAAGCAAATGAATATATAAACTATATTTCTAAATTCTCACAACATAAAACTAATATATAGACTAAGCCAGTAAAACCTATATAAAGTAACAGTGTAGATATATATCAACTAGCATATGTACTGCCAGGTTATACCAACTGACGTATACAATATAATAATAACACCTATATATTATATGAAACCGAACTCAAGTCTACTAATATAGACTAATATATATAGACTAATTTAAATTGACATACGTGCTCGCAACACACGAATACTATTTGCGTTGCAATTTTAATTCAAAATTTTGTCGGTAGAAAATGTGATACAGCTATTATGGGCTTCTTCTGTCAAGAATAAAATCACCATTTCAAACTAAATTGACTGTAACTCTTTTTTTTCGTATAAAACTCTTGTACCGCAAACATAAACATATATAATAACATTTGTACTTATTTCATTTGTTAACATAGCAAGATTAATATCATACCGTACATATTATAAAGTGTCAATTATAACTTAGACATTCTAATATATTATACATACTCACTCACAGGATGTAAATAAAATCAACATTCACTATCAAATCACTATACAATTTTATATCTTAAAGTAATGTATATACTTACATAATAAAATCTACTTACCAAAAGCTACTGTGTAAAATATATATATTCTTTAAAACGTACACACTTGACACAACGAAATGTACTACTTGAAAACTCTGCCCATATTTTTAAACAGCAAATGCACAGTTTATACTTATAAACAATATATATAAACATACATGTAAAAAAACAAAAAAAACTCACGCGATGTATTGCTTATGCGTGCTATTTGGGGATGGTGGTTGAGGGGAAGACGATGGTGGCCGTACTTGCGCGTGGAGGGGATGAAGGCCGGGGAGAGGCTGCGGTGATGGAGTGGTGGCAGAGCAACAATGGTGATCAGGTGATAAGCTGTGATGAGTGGTGTGGCAGCGTTGGTTGTCAGGGCGGCCAGGTAGCGAGGCGGTTAAAGGTGGGCTCTGGTGCTTGGTAGTTGTGAGTAGATGGTGGTCGGACCTGGCCAGGGTGCGGCATGAGATGAAAGTGGCAGCGGCCAAAGGTTATGGAGGGTGTGGAAGGGTCTGATACGTGGAGGAGTAGGGCTAAGGAAGTTTCGGTGGCCGATTTGGTGGATATTCGGTAAGAGGTGGCGACAGGGAGGAGGAAAGGTGGATCAGGGTGATGCTTCGGCTGGGGTTTCAAGGCAGAGGAGACTGCGGTCGGTGATGGGACAAGTGAGGGTGGAAGTGGTCTAGGTTGCGGGGTGTAGAGTTCCGTGATGGGGTGGAGATGAGGGGAAGGTTGGAGATGCGTCAATGGTTAAGGGCGCTCTGATTGATGAGTGGAGGCTGCATGTGGATGGTTGTCACGTGGGGAGGTGATACGGGGATGTTGTCGTTTGCAAGGTGGTGGATCGGGTCTGAGAGATGCGGCCATGGGGTTCGGTTGTTGTGAGGTGGTTCGGTGGATGGAGGGAGAGTTTGGAAGAAGATGAAGTAGGTTGTAGGCGAGATAAACAAATGAAGAAAAATAATAATATTAACATCAATACATAGACTTGAGAAATGAATTGAATACAGGGAAGTGAAAGCAACGGCTACGTTGATTCATAGAAATAATTAAAGCAGTTAATGACTATTCATTTCAGCTGAGTAAACGAAGGGACAGAAACAAAAGGTTAAACGGTACCGATACGGATCGTTTCTCAATTTTTCCGATGCTTATCAGACTTCGAAACACAGAAACAAATATGCTGCGGAGATCAGCACGACGAGACGATCAAAACGGCATACGGGAATCAGTGGTATAATTTAATTAAAAAATTTCGAAATTTTTAATTGCGGGAAAATGCAAGAAAAACACTGAAAAATAAGATCGATGGAGCCAAAGATGTCCGAATTTGGAAAAACAACAAACTGAAATCTTGCTCAGAAGATGGTTTAGAATTTTTGTATGTAAATATATTTAGGTTTCGGAAAAATTTATTTTCAACGCTTTTTAACTGATTAAATTGAAGTAAATTTACACGCGAAATAAACTTTCATATTTTCGGACGAAAACTTACCAGTTGCTATGTTTAACTAGACGTATTCCAAATATTAAATTTTTATTTCAAAATTTTATCGTTTAAAATTTTACAAAATTTCAACTAATTGCGTTATTAAACAGTTGAAATTTACGGGTCGTTACACTCTCCCCCACTCAAAACTTTTCGTCCCCGAAAAGGAACGAGGTAGGAGAATAGAAACAACCAAAAAGAAAAAAACAAATTTGAAATACAATTAATTTAAACCATATAAATTCAAATTTAAATTAATTGATATTCAACAATTGATTTGATCCATTTGATTTCACTAAAATCAATCTCAACTATTTCTAAATTCATTATCTTATTATCCAATTATCCTCAATTTACAATTTCTAAAACCATAAATTTGAATAATCTTTTATTATAGTCATATTTTTATTTTCAACAATTTAAATTCTTCTTTATTCCAAATTATTGTTAAATTTATTCTACTTAATATATCTACTCACATATATTTATCCCATATAAATTAATTTAAAACATAAAAGTTTCGATTTAAATTAATTTACATCTATTAATTTCTTTTAAATTCAAGGTATTTTCATATGTTGATCAAATTTTAATTTATTGATTCTTTCAAACAAATTTATTAATTCTTTCAAAACAAATTTATTTCATTTTTAAGAGTTTACTAATTATCAAATCTAACTCTATTAACATCAAAATTTAGTGTATAACATTTATTATAAACACTCAAATTTTATTTATAAATTCAATTTATCTTATATATTATCCAATTACATATTCAACTTCTGAATGAATTAGGTAAGTTGTATTAGAATGCAGTTGAACAATATACGAATAAAATTTTCCCAATTCAATTATTCAAGTTTAAATGTTTATTCCAAATTTTGGTTTTATTTATGATTAAAATTATCCTAAAATATATATTTAAGAATTAGATTTTCGATTAACTATAAACAATTTAGAGATACATATAATATATTTATATCAAATCAAATTAAATTTTAAAATAAGATACTTATATATATAAATCAAGTTATACTGAAGAAATTCAAATCAAAAATATATTTTTCAAAACAAAACCGTAGCAAAGCTACAGAATAGTATCTCCACTTCGAAACTCAAAAATGAATGTCGATGATGCGGCCGCCATCACCGAAATTATTTTCCAGCGACAAGGAGAAGAGTACTGATTTCAACATTTTAAATTCTTTGAAAACGGTTTCTATTGGAAAATACGTTCAATAATATATATTTAAAAATTTTAAAAAATCAAAGCTTGAAATTTTAGGAAATTAAATTCTCAAATTCCCACTTTAAATTCATTTAAATTTTCAAATCAAATTATAACCAAGTTTTATAAATTCATTTGTTTATATGGTGGTAAATCAATGGTTTACAAAACAATAAATGAAAATCAAATATTATTATTTCAGACAACAAATTTATTAACAATTTAATTTCAGAAAACTTATATTTATATATAATGTAATCATACAAGACTTTTTTATTTTATTTGTCAAATTTGAAAACGATATTGTGTCAGTTTGCTCTGCTCAAGTGTTTTGGAAATCCTATCGATAGCGTTGATCAGACGAATCGATCAGAAATCCAAATCAACATCAACAACTCAAACAACACAATATATTTTAAAACATTTTAAATATTAATTTACAAATACATTTCTTTGCTCGACGATACAGGAATGAATTTTCAAAATAAGGATAGGGTTTCAAATTTGATGGACTTAAATCAAAGAGAAATTTGATTCGAAGATAAGTTCGAAACAAGATATGATGATTAATAGCAAAGTAGGAAGTTTGATAAGTTTATATAAATCGCGGGCAACCTTAACCGGGTCGACTGTGACTTCAAGAATGAGATCGGCGTAGAATTCCGAGGTAAATCGACATTCGATCTCTAGAAATAAAGTTCAGGTATAGTAGGAGATAGATAGCATCGTAAACCGAGGATACAGAAATCTCTGGTAAATCAATACCTATTGTAAAGGAGTTTCACCCCTTTACAATCATTTGAAGATTGGCGAGACCGCCGATCTATTATAGATATCATTCAAAATGGAGTTATGGGGTGCTCCAGAATTGAAAGAAGACGAATAGTGAGGGACACAAATGAATTTCGGAACCGAGGGGAACGTTCCAAAATTCAAAGGAATTGAGTCAAAGGAAGATATTGAAACTCGAATGAGAGTGATTCTGTAAATACATTTACCCTATATGTTAAGTTTTGCCTAGAGCTACCAAAGCTCTGATACCAACTGTAACGACCCGATATTTTGGACCATTCGCGTCCATTATAAGTGTATAGGTAGACACTCATGCCGGAGTTGAATTGCTCAAAATACCGCGTTGGTAATTTAAATTTGGCAAAACTGAACATATACAGTAAAGAAATAATCACAGATCACAGACACAGAGTAATAAATGCAGCGGAAATAAAATAGATAGTAGTTCATGAAGCTACTATATGAATATATAAAATACATCAAAGTTTACAACAGAAGAGTAATACGATACATCAGAGTTAAACCAGATACAACGGAAGAGTAACACGATACATCAGATACAAATCAGAATACATCACTGGAATCATCGAATATCTGAAAGCTGGATAGATAGCTGGATCTCCAAGCGAAGCTCCAACTCCAAAGGTAAGTCTCGAAAGCTGAACCACTCAGTCTGACCCGAGCGTAAAGCAAAACACAAAACACTCGAGTCAGGATTAACATTCTTATATTAATAAATCCAACTCAAGTGAAATAGCAATTGAAATACAAGTAACTCAAAGGATGTTGGAATAACCATCCTTTAAGGATCCGTTAAACTATCTACTATGTAGTAATGTACGATAAGTAGATAATGTCTATCAGTAATAATAAGATATCAAAATAGTGTTAAGTCATGGCCCATTCCACCCTTAACACATGTTTATTCCCAAAAGCATATACAAGACCGTAGTTTCCCCAAAACCGGAAGTCACCAGAGGGCAATCCCCAAAACCGGAAGGGTCTGATACGTGGAGGAGCAGGGCTAAGGAAGTTTCGGTGGCCGATTTGGTGGATATTCGGTAAGAGGTGGCGACAGGGAGGAGGAAAGGTGGATCAGGGTGATGCTTCGGCTGGGGTTTCAAGGCGGAGGAGACCGCGGTCGGTGATGGGACAAGTGAGGGTGGAAGTGGTCTAGGTTGCGGGGTGTAGAGTTCCGTGATGAGGTAGAGACGAGGGGAAGGTTGGAGATGCGTCAATGGTTAAGGGCGCTCTGATGGATGAGTGGAGGCTGCATGTGGATGGTTGTCACGTGGGGAGGTGATACGGGGATGCTGTCGTTTGCAAGGTGGTGGATCGGGTCTGAGAGATGCAGCCATGGGGTTCGGTTGTTGTGAGGTGGTTCGGTGGATGGAGGGAGAGTTTGGAAGAAGATGAAGTAGGTTGTAGGCGAGATAAACAAATGAAGAAAAATAATAATATTAACATCAATACATAGACTTGAGAAATGAATTGAATACAGGGAAGTGAAAGCCACGGCTACGTTGATTCATAGAAATAATTAAAGCAGTTAATGACTATTCATTTCAGCTGAGTAAACGAAGGGACAGAAACAAAAGGTTAAACGGTACCGATACGGATCGTTTCTCAATTTTTCCGATGCTTATCAGACTTCGAAACACAGAAACAAATATGCTGCGGAGATCAGCATGACGAGACGATCAAAACGGCATACGGGAATCAGTGGTACAATTTAATTAAAAAATTTCGAAATTTCTAATAGCGGGAAAATGCAAGAAAAACACTGAAAAATAAGATCGACGGAACCAAAGATGTTCGAATTTGGAAAAATGACAAACTGACATCTTGCTCAGAAGATGGTTTAGAATTTTTGTATGTAAAAATATTTAGGTTTCGGAAAAATTTATTTTCAACGCTTTTTAACTGATTAAATTGAAGTAAATTTACGCGTGAAATAAACTTTCATATTTTCGGACGAAAACTTACCAGTTGCTATGTTTAACTAGACGTATTCCAAATATTAAATTTTAATTTCAAAATTTTATCGTTTAAAATTTTACAAAATTTCAACTAATTGCGTTATTAAACAGTTGAAATTTACGGGTCGTTACAAATTTTTTTTTCAACTTTTTCCTTGAGCCTAAAAACCCCTTAATAAAACTTATTTTTTACCTCTACTTAAAACTTTTACAAAAAAATCGTTTTCTCTCTCTTCTTCTTCATGCTCTTTGCGCAGCTATCCTCATCCACCATTCAACCTCCCACCACCATCAACAACAACAACCGATACCCTTTTTCTTCAGACTTGGCCACATCCACGTACCCAAACCCAAAGACATCCACCACAAACCATGTTCCACAGAACATCACCTCGCATAAATTTCAACTCCAGCCTCCCCCGTAAACTCACTGCCGCACAAATACGATCCATCACCGACTGCACCTTACGAACAGATTCACCCTCGCACCCACCACCAGCTTATCACAACCACACGACGACAAACCCTGTCGACCATCATCCTCACCAAAATCTACACGCTGCCACTGCCAACCTAGCCTCCTTCATCACACAAAACAGACTCGAACAGCCAACACCTGCCACATTTTTGCACCTATATCCAAATCGCGACCTAACTTTCCCATCATCACAACCCAACGTTACCTCCGGTTGCAACCACCCACATCGCTCCTCCAAACCCAAACCCCAACCACATAGACATCCCTAAATCACTACAACCATAGATCCACTTACCACCACACCCTCCACCACCGGATCTGCCAACCAACTCCCAACCATCTTAATGCAACCTGACTTCACAATTTCCAATATCCACCCAATAGCTTGACCCCTAAATCACCACTAAGACTCCTTCACTTTGCCAAACCTCCTCTGATAGCACGAGTAAACACCAAAAGCGAAAGAAAAAAAATGATGAATGGGGACTGATTTCGGCTATGAAGGATTTTGTAGGCATTGTTAAATTTTACTAGGTTGTTTTGGTTAAGATTTTATTTTAGGGTACAACAAGTTTCAGGTTTGTTAAAACAAGGAACGACTGCTAAGTCCCTAAAATTGAAAGATGACGGAAGAAAAGTCCCTTCCAAAAAAGTTTGAAACGTGGACCATGAGCATCGGAATTGGGAGCAACATCAACAAAGTTATCAAGAACAAACTGCTTAGACCATTGTGGACAACCACTTAATACCATACATATATGTTTACTTTTATATTGTATACTTATGTTTCTAGGTTCCTATTAAATTTTGCTTCCAAAAAAGTTTAAAATAAGCGTAATAAAACCTCGTCAAATGATTATCCAAAAAATTTAAGGGAGTTGCTTTACGAAAATAACCAAAGTCAAAATTTTAAAAAATCAAAGTTGCCTATTTTATCAAAGTTCTAATAATTTTGATTATGTGCCTAACCTACGTCAAAATAATTTTTCATAAAATCAATACTTGTATTGGAAGTCATTTGAAAAATAATTTTGGTTGTAGAGGAGACTTCGGTTATAATACAAAAGAATTTCGAAGCGAACGAAATTTCCATAATAATTCAAGTCAAAATTTTGAAAATAACCTATATTACAAGTTTTCTTCCAATTTTAATAATGTTGGTGATAGACTAGATTCTCATCATCAAAATGATTTACATTATTAAAACGAGTATATACGAACGTCCAAGTGGACCTGCATTTGATCGCTGAGCCATAGTTTTATAATGTAACTGTTAAAAAACAATGACAATAAAATCAGTGTAATGATCACCTGCCACATCAGCACATTCAAATATAACCAACTGCCTTTGAATTGCCTCATGAATTGGTTCGGTGTACATGAATAGTAAGATCCGACTTAAGCAATAATGTTTTGTGTACCCCTTTTAGTTTAAGCCAATTATTTTGTCAAACTATTTCGTACATGTGCTTATATCAAACTATTTTATCAAAGCTTTATCTATTGTATTTTGATTTTATGTTAATTCTTTGAGTATATAATTTTATTTTGCAGTTATACTTTTGAAGTGCACACATAGTTAACTCAGATGTGTATGTTGGCTAACAAATTATCAATTGTCTTATGAATAATTGTCAAAATTGATATTCATGGAAGCTGTACAATACAAAGGGAATTAAAACAATAACTGGTTTTCTCATGTTCTCTAAAGAAGTCAAGAATTCAGGAGCAAGAACATAGCTTTTACCAGATTCAAAATCATTGACATTGGCCACACTTAGACATTATTCTCAATAATATTTTAGTCAAGATCCAATTGTTCCTAATAATACAATACAAAGGGTTTGTCACTGATTTAGTCAAGTTTGCACATTTTGGTAATAGTAGTAGAACAGCGCATAAAACATGTATAATTTTTACATGCCACCACTATTTTAGTAAATACAATAAAAAGACATCAAATTAAGCACAGAGATCAATAGAAAGAGATGTCAGGTCCATTTTCGAAGATTCGAGAAGAAAAGAATTAAAATCAGAGTTTAATTCATTGGAGAAGAATTATGAAAAACTCAATAGATGTGACACTTTCCAAATGAAGATGACGATGTAGAAGAGGGTGTATGGGATGAGTAACTATTTATTTTTGCATTGTATATTGATATGTGTTATATAATCATGATTAAAATGTGTTATGGCTTAAGATTTCAAAACTGATTAGCAATTTCAAAGCTCTATAGTCACTGCTCTTCAATGCGCAGCCGAGTCATATCCTATTGGGTTGTTTGAAGACGTTAATTTGTGCGCAATTCATGCTAAGAGAGTTTCAATCGTGTCCAAGGACGTTCAGCTTGGTAGGAGGATTACAGGTGAACGGGCTTAGGTTTATTTTATGTCCAAATCAGCTTTGGCAAGATTTTGTTTTTAATTTTGTATTAACGTTTTAGTCACCTTGTCATGTATACGTAACTTTCGTGGTGTCTATTCTGATTAAGTTAATCTATTAAATGAAACATTTGTGCTATATTAGTTGCTACCTTGGAACTATAATTTTTTTCCATTTACAAACAATTCATACCAACATGATTATCCATAAGAAGGCCTTATAGATGTCCTGATGCAAGATAGGTTGATGACAGTGCATTGTTGTATTATTGAGATGCGCATTATGCTAAAATGTACATATTTTTTTTTATAAATTTCACGCCCTGCCTAAGGATCTTTATGCCAGGTATATGTCACGTAGAGTAAACTTTATAATTTTATTAAACAATAACGTATACAATAAATAATTATATTAAAAAAAACCCTGTAAAAGAAGTAGCATAATTCAGAAATGTTAAGTGCATTACGAATGGATCCTATTGACTGCATAGGATGGATAATAAAGAGAGTATATTACAACAAAATATCAACAGGATCCTGGTACTTCAGCAAACAAATCTTTATGTACTCTCAACTACGACTGATTTACATGCAAGTTCAATGTAATTACTTTGTCGCTGACTTAGTGAAATTCAAGTGTAGAAAACAATAACTGGTTCTCCCATTTGCACATTAGTCCACAAACTAAAACAATCAAGCATACACAACAAAGTTCGATGTATATGAAAAGTAAGACAAAGGGATGGAGAATATTGAGTATTAAGAATTAATAAGTATTTGCATATTTTAGAGATTACTGCACTTCCAACCATACGAATTTGATCCCAAATTTCATCTCCGTCCGTATTTTCAGCATATAGCAGTTGTAAATTGTAATTTGGCAAGGCAAATAAAAATTATTTAGTATATACAAAATGAAATATGCTAAAAAATCTACCATTCTGTTACATTCTCTCTTTAACGTATATATGTATTTGCATATTTCAAGCTTTTCTATTTCCACTTGCTTCTTTTTGGGGCCCACTTTGCATTAATCGCAAGCCCAACTACATCAACTTGGCTATTATTTCATGGTATAATTTATATTATATTGAATCTACCTGAATTCAAAACATGCTTAACAGCATGATAATTAGCGAAACACAATCTTAGTTATCCAATTATTTGTATGATAGTTCACATGTGCCCCTTAGTTAGCTGTCTTTATTTGTTCTTAAAGGAACGTGAAAACAACATTTGCAAAATATGATTTATGTTTAAGAGTTTATATAATGTTACACAAAGGACAAACAAAATGGGTAAATAAAGTTAATTAAGAAACAAATATTTATTCTAAAATTTTTGAGACGCAAAATGTAATGGACATAAAGAAAGATAGTGTAATTTTTGAGATCACTAACTGCCCAATTTGCTTAAACACTATGAGCAGCGTTAGGTCGATTTTGTTATATCATACAACTTTATCCAATATCTCAATCAAATAATATCACCTTGAATTGAACTAAGATAACAGTGCATGTACATTGATCAATTTAATAAATCAAAAGTATCCTACAACAAAAATAATAATAATAAAATAAAAACAAAAATCAAGATAAGTAGAAATGCCAGAATCTCATTCTCACTACCAGTTTATGCAGCATTTGGATGGTTAAGGTCAGCCGAATCAAGAATTTTTAGAGCCTCCCATACCTGCATCTCTCATGAATATACATGTCATAAGTATATGATATGCAATGACTCAGTTAAGTAATTTGTTTAATGTGTTACCAACATATAAGGCAATGATTCCTGTCCTAATTATTGTCTCACATGGTCACCAAAACCGAAAATGACCCCTTTGTTAGTTACAGCGACAGTGTGGTATAGACCTGTGTGCTGATCTGAGATACATAATGTGACCTTAGATTTTGAAGGGTATGTGGTTTCATCACTTTGTTAGAGAGACTACGATCCAGAAACCCCAAACTTCCAAAACCCATCCACCCAAAAGCAAATACTGAGCCTGAATCCATAAAGACAAATGTCTTCCTCTTCCTTCCACAAACCTAAGAGTGTTACGATTTAGTAAGATATAAGATGATAAAAATATAATTTAGGCATGGTTCAAGTCCCAAAAAAGTCGACTTAGTTGAGTATACTTTCCTGGTGACAAACCACCACTGTATAGACAAAATTGGAAATGAATAGCGATAAGAACAAAATATTTAAGTGATTGAATTTATTACATAAGTATATGATATGTTCAGTTAAGTAATTTAAAAGATCCAAACATGAAAATGAAATGAAAATCATTAAGCATAATTTAGATGATTATTTTCATATAGAGAAAGGGGACAACTATCATGATTATTTAATGTATTTAACAATCAAATTAAATAATTTTAATCATTATAAATTACTAAAATATGAAAAGAATTATTAAAAAAAGGATGTATTTTGTTTTGTTTAGTTTTGTTTGAAAATTTTAGTATTATAATCGAAAAAGGAAAAAATATATGTAGAATTAATTTTGGAATCATGTATATTTTGTTAAATAAAAAGTATGTTATTTTTGAAAAATATATCTAAATTAAAATAGTTGCTCCTATGATGCAAAAATATGGAGGTTAATTTGCCATTTAAAATGTCACATTGTTGTAAAATCAAAGAATGTCCAAATCACATGTTTTTTTCTAGGGTTTTCATGGAATGCTTGTTTGTCTTTTACAGTTATACTAAGGTTGTCATGTTAGTGAACTTGTACGGTTAAATTAATATGTCAAGTGTAAGACGCAAGTATGGTGTCAAAGATAAAGGATTTTCTTATTAAAAAATTCAAATAGGAGATACCAACAAATTTTAAGCAATTTACCTTCAATCTTCATGAACTACTGAATATTTTTATGCTGATCATTGAACTTGGCAGCAGAATCCATATGTACTTTCAATAATCTGACTGGATAAATACCTTGGTATCTTGAAAAAGATAATGGTTTAAGTTCGCTTGATCTTACAGGCAACAAACTTCATGGTACAATTCCACCTTACTTATGCAAGGGAAATAATCTATCTGTTTTTGTAATCGGACATAATTGATTTAATGGTACTTTTCCAATTCCGATCAAACCTTGTTTAGCACTTTATAGAGTAATACTTTCCAACAATCATTTTCAAGGAGAAATAATAGAGAATTTAAGTATAGATCCTAGAATTCAATACCTTGATCTCCACAATAATTTCTTTACTGTGAAAATTCCATTGAAATTTAGTTTATGGAGAAATCTTTTCATGCTTGATTAGTCGAATAACTTATTCAATGGCTCTATTCACCATGAATTTGGTAACCTTGAAAAGTTAGAAAATATGCATATTTCATCAAATAGATTGACAGGAGAATTACCACACGACTTGAGCAAATGCAAAAATTTACTTGAGTTAGACCTAAGTTTGAATTTACCTATGTCCTGATATTGTGACAAGGAATGATATTATAATAAGTGAAATGTACAGTGTAAAACAATTCATACAAACCTTGGCTCGGAGCCATTCACTTTTTGGATGGATATAAAACTAATGTTGATGAAAATGTTGACTTCTTGGAAATGTTCAATTTTCTAGGCTAAAATGGCAAGAAGTAAAAATGCGAAAATTTTATGATTTCTTAGCTTGCTTTTATATACTCGAATGGCAAAATGAAAGCTTTGTGTGGTAATAACAGGTTGAGTGGAATATACAATAAGCAACAATAATGTAGACCTGGTTATTAGGGACAAACCCAGCATTCTTGTTGTTGGGAACTTGATTTGTTTCCACTGTCTCTTTCGGCATTATGTCATTGGGTTGATACATTAGCATATATACAATGAACAATTTTCCTTGTGATACATACTGAGTTGCCCTCTGTTTTCACAAAAACTTTCATGACAAAAATACCCCTATAATATTTTTTTCTTAATTTATGTTTTACTTCTTCTATTTTCAAATTTTCTGCCCACCACACAGTGGCATTGCATGGTGCCCTGAAGGCACCAAGTGGTGCCACCGCGTGGGAGAGTAATTTGGATTTTTTTCGGCAGGGGGCAACTCAGCAATTGAGGGGTTTTTCATTATTTTAAAATTCTACTATGCAACTCAGCAACTGGTTCTTGTTAATGAAGTTAAAACAGCAATGGCTTAAAATATATTATCTCTATTAAAAATTTTTTGGAAACACATGTTTAGGGGATCCAATATAAGAAGCAATTAATGATAAAATTCAATAAGGTCCCCATAAGAGTATCTAAAATAGTGAAGATAAAACATTTTACTGTAATCATAAATGAACCTTTTACTGTAATCAAAAAGGAAAGTTGATGACATGCCCACAACTTCTCCATTGAATATACTATACATTCAAAAGGCACACAAAAAATCCTACAATCCATGGAAATGTTTAAATGAAACTTCTCCATTCCATATACTATAGATTCACCTGTAGGTAGCGTAAAAGAATAGGTAAATACAGCGAGGATGTACCTTGGAAAGTTGATGATGTATGTAGATGAAGATCAAATTAAGTACCTTTATTCCTAGCTAGTCAGTAAAACATCTTTGTAAACAACATTTTTAGTGAAAGTTCTGGTTCGTCCAACAACATGTCCCTTTTCTACAAACACCTTGGTATTAGCGCTTGAACTCCTCGTGAAAGTGCCACATATAGTTGTCCATGACCAAATACATGCTCAGGTAGAAACATACCAGTACTTTTTATCGTTTGCCCTTGTGCCTTATTTATAGTGAAGGAAAAACACAAACGAATTGGAAATTGTTTTCGTATTAACACAAATGGTAAATTCAAATTTTCAGGTGGTTTTAGTGGGATTCTTGGAATGAAAACTCTAGTACCAACATAATGTCCAATGATGATTTCAACATCAATGCAATTCTTATTGAGTTGTTTACATATAAGCCTCGTTCCATTGCATAATCCAATTTTCAGATTCAAATTTCTTAACAACATTATCGGTGCTCCAAGATTCAATTTTAGACAATGTGGAGGTAGCCCACCAGGAGTGATTGAGTTTAAAAATTCTTGTTGGTATAAATTGCGAGCATCGTCTTCTACTACATCATATGAATAGTAAATGATTTCATTTCCAGAAAATATATTGAGTACATGTTCATTGAGCTTATCGACATATTCATTTAGTGATGTGATTAATGCCCTATTAACTATGTACTCTTTGTCGAATGCATTTTTTGTTTGGAAAAAATTGTATCTATCAACTTTAATAGTGGATTAACATCATTTTTTGACGTTATGACCATTTTTGTTTGTACTTGAATCATTTCTTCATTGATTGAAGGTTCGGTACCATCTCCAATTTGAGTTAGAAATTTTGAATATGCGATATTATTTGCTGCTCGCATGTTTTTCTTTAAATGCAAAATTTTAAAATTTTCCCATAAAAGTAATTTAATGATGCATGCATTAATCGCTTCATTTCTTGTAGCTTTAGGCACTACCGGCAATACTTGTCGAAAATCTCCTCCCATAATAAGGATTTTACCGCCAAATGGTTTATCTACATCCATTATATCTCTCATAGTTCTATCAAATGCCTCAAAAGCATAACGATGTACCATTGTAGCTTCATCCCACATAAGAACAATTGATTGTTTTAAAAGTTTTGCTAATTTTGACTGTTTGCTTATTGAGCATGTTGATGTCGCTTTTGGTTGTAATGGAAGTTTAAATCTTGAACGTGCAGTTCTTCCACCAGGTAGTATAGTTGCAGCGATACCAAATGTAGCTGTTGCAATGGCAATACCACCATCTTTTCTAACCATTGACAGAATAGCACGGTATAAATATGTTTTTCCCATCCCTCCAGGACCATCTATAAAAAACAAACCTTTTTCTTTTTTTACAACTGCATTCATAATTGTATTGTAGGTCCTCTATTGTTCCTCATTCAATTTTTCAATAGCTAGTAAATCATCCTCGAAAATAGGAATGGCTAACTCTTCTTCTATTAGCTTTGATATATTATCACATTCATCACAATCATATGCTCTTGAGATATTTGGAAAATCATAATCAGTTGTGCTTTTGTTGTGCTGGAGAAGTAACATGTTTAAACCTTTCAAAAGACGATTTGTTAGAAGCATTTGGTTAGTAGTACTTGAATTTCGGTAATCTTCTACCATATGATCGAAAAAATCATCCCATAACCTTCGCACACCTGATGGATTGCAGAAAACCAAGATAGTAACAAATAATGCTCTCAAAGAAACTGGCATCTTTGTACCTGAGGCTTCGGTCAAACATTCTTTAATACTATCATCGTTTTCTAAAAGCCCTCTTTTCTCAGCGGCTTCTTTAAATGTTTGACTTCAAACTTTGTCAACTGTAAGTAAATCGTTAAAAGAAGTCATCCTCTAATATGATTCAAAAGTATTCTCAAGAAAAAACGTTCTCCTTCTGTAGGTAGGACTGTGTATATTCTACCAATCACCCTTACATTAGATACTCTTATTTTCCAGTTTTTTTCATTTTTAATCCAACAATAGTGCTCTGGAAATTCACGATATAAAGGTTGCCTTGCATGTTCATCAATTGAATTTGTATAGAAAAAATCTGTCAGCATTGTGTGTAGGTTGCTTTCATCGGCCAAAACTTCATTGACTGTTTGATCATTGGAAAACATAACACTTTGTTTATTTGAAAGATGTATTTGAAGACGTTCAACTGATGGATATATCTTGCTAAGAGAGAACCTAAAATCTTCCACAATGCTTCTGGAGCAGAAATCCACCTTACATCTATAAATTATTGTATCTCATCATAGTTAGGTCCAGGTCGAACTTGCATTGAAACGCGGTCTGGACCTTTGTAGACATATTTGTAAAGATATTTAACGCTTTTTATACTACTACATATCTCTACATTGATGTGACAGTTATATTTACGTAGTAACCAAGGATTGTAAGGTACAACCCATCCGTTATCTACCATCAACTTTTCATTTCTATCAATATGAATAGATTTTCCAGTATCGCATCTTCTGTAAATTAGGTATGAATCTATGCCTTAAATAGTCACATTTGAAAATTATTTTGGATACTCTCTTTTGCAACTAACATTTTTCATGCAAGGACAATTTCGATTTTGAGTACCACATGGTCCATGAATCATCCACTTCATTACTGCCATATGTAACTCTGATTCTTTGTGATATCCCGGATTTAGGGCATCAGATAATTGGATAGTTATCTGATTTAACTTTTAAAAATAGTGATTTATAAATCGAACAAATTCAAATGTGATAATCCCCATTTTAAAATTTATTTAAAATTTGATAAGATTGTTAATTTCAAATCAATAATAATATGTTGTATATATTCATGTATAGAGAGTTATTATATACAAATTAAATTTGTGTTTGTTTAAATATATATGATATATATATATATATATATATCAAATTGATTTTTAAATTGAATTTGAATCTAGATTTAAATTTGGAAATTCAAAAGATAGATATTTTAAATATTTTATAATAATATATAAGCTTTTATTTATAAATATAATTGGTTTTATTTTCTTTAAAGTAATTTATATATATATAGACAAGTATTTGTAAATTAATAAATTAAGTATAAAGCTTTTATTAATATTTAAAAATAAGTAAAATTACTTATTTTACAAGTGTTAAATTATGAGATCATGTAAATAACATGTGTAAGATGATAAACTAATGTAAATAACAAATGTTAGTAAATTTAACAAGTGTCACAATTTATTTTATTTTTCTTTTATTTCTTAAAATCCTAATTAAGCCTATATAAACATCTATCTCTTCTCTTCATTTCTTTTTCTATCTTCCCATTTTCAAACCAGGAAAACAAGAGCCTGTAAACTATATTCAAAACTAAAAGAATAAAACCTGTACACATTTCTACAAACCAGAGAGATAGCCTAAAACAAAATCAAACCAGGAATAAAAGAAAATCAAGCAAGATCAACTCAGTTTTATCAAACAGCAAGCAAGGTCAAAGGCATGAAAAACTCATTTTAAACCAAAGTAGATTCAAAGAAATCAGTTTCCAGTTAAAAACAATTTCCAGTTCAAGATCAACAATCAATTCCTTCTCTGATCAAATCAAACAACAAACAAGTTCTAGTATTTAAAAGTTTTCATGTCAAATCATTTCCAGGTTTCTGTTTTTCTTCAGCCAGGTGAGTAAACAACTTTTAAAATCTGTTATATCTTGATTAGCATGTGATAATCCTTGAAGTATGATGTGAAATATGCTTTGCATGATGGTGTAAATATGATTTCATGTATATATGAATGGTGATATGGGTGTGCATGTCTGGGAACAGGCATATTTACCTCTGTTCTAAGTTTTACAGGCTTCAAACCTGTTTAAAAATCAAACTCTTCATCTCCAATCCATATTAGACTTTAAGATCTGAATGAAACTAGTTGTATAATCAAGATCTAACTTCTAAAAATATTTTTAAGATTTAAAAATTGAAGAAAATTTGTCTGGAAAGAAATTTTACAGTGAAACTCAAATGCATGTCAAAATCCAAGTATCTTAATTTCTTAAATCAATTATATAATATGATTTGCTTTCGGAAATGATGATTTTTAAAAGAAAAATCATGATTTTTAATTTAGTAAATCTCGAGAATTTATAAGTTGAACGTAAAAATGAAATTTTGGAAATTCCGACGATCGCATGGGCCATGTAGGATGGGTTTGTAGCTGGAGGTAGCTTGTCGGAAGGGGATCGTAGGAAAATTGGTGGCTTGATTTTTCGTACGTCGTGGTGGCGTGGCGAAGTCAGTGTAGGGTTTTGGGTTACGATCTGGACGAGGAAGAACTTGTGGTGAAATTCAACGTTGAGGTCGCATCGAGTTGGACCGGTGTAAGGGGATTAGGAAGGTGGAAGTGCGGCGAGTCTCCAGACATGAGCACGGGGGCTCTGGTGGTCAGAGGCGACGGTTCGAGATGGAGATAGCCGTTGGGGTTTTTTTCTGGTATCGGCATATCTGCTCGTTTTCGATTCTTGTGTCGTGATGGGTTTCTGGGTAGCGGAGGTCGAGGATGAGGTCATCGGCGACTTGGTGGGAGTTGTGACGATGATCGTAGTGGTGACGATCACGCGTGCACGTGCACGCGTATCCCTGAATGTCCGGTTTCGTTTTTGCTGAAGGAAGAGAAAGGAGAAAAAGGAGATGACTCGAAGTTGAATTCGGGTTTGTATAGGGTTTCGCTCGGGTTGAGTTCGAAGTTTTCATACGTTGGTCTCGAAGGAAAGTGATGTTCGTATAACTCGGGGTATGGCTCGAGTGTTTTGTGAGTGTGGCCAGGTTTTTGTTTTGTGTTTAAGTAACCGGGTTATTAAAATAAAAGTATGATCAGGTTTTCAAGTATTAATAAGTTTTAAAAACATTGTAAATTTTGTTAATCAAGTTTAAAAATGTTTTAATATACTTTCATTAATTTATTCTTAAGCTTATTTTAAATAAATCAAATAGCTTAATTAAGAAGTTAATTAAGAAATAAAGATATTTATAGTTGTTAATTAACCTAAAGGTTTAAGTTAATTTATGGGTTAATAATAATTTATTTCAAAAGTTAAATTTCTTTTAAGATTAATTGATTTGGTTTTTAAATAATTTTATTGGGATAATTATTTAATTTAAATCCCTAAGTGTTTTCAAGGATTAAAATGTTGTAATTAAGAAGTGATTAAGATAAATGGTTTATCTTTTAAATTAATTAAGTCTTGGGTAATTAAAGAATAATTAATTTATAAAATTAATTAAAGGATTTAATTACTTAATGTAATTAATTAAAGAAATTAATTAATGATTAAAGGTTAATTAATTAATAATTAAAGTGTAATTAATTAATAACTAAAGGATAATTAATAAATGTGATTAATTAATGATTAATTAATTAAGGTTAATTAATCAATGTAATTAATTAAGGAGTGGTTATAATTAATTAAAGTTAATTAAGCAAGATTAAAGGTAATTAATTTAATCTATATTAGGTGATTAAATTAAATTAATTGTTTGAGTATTAATCTTGCCTATAGATGATAACTTGAATCGAATATCTTAGTTTGTTTGAATATCTCTGATGTTGAGTTGTGATGAATTGTGATATGATATGATGGTTTAAACTGTGATATTATGAGTTATCTATCGATAATGGATTTGCTGTAAGAATATGAGAACCTATGTTTAAAGCTGATTTGTATCCACTTAACAACTGGAATTAAGATGGCATTGAATTCGAAGAGACCGGGGTCGGGTATCAGTAAATACCCGAAACCACTTCGATTTGAAATCTTCTATAATTCTTTATAGATTGATATGTGAAATCAATAGGCCGGTTTGGGATAATATGGACCATTTAAACTAAGTTGGATACTTAGATATTGTTTTGTGAAAATAAGTGTTGACTATATAAGTTGTTTACTTATAGTAAAGTATGAGTTACCCCGGGTTTAAATAAGTTCTATGAATTGAAAATTTCATGTTAGATGAGTTTACTCACGCTGGTTTCCAGCCTGACCCGGGTGTTACTTTGATGTAATGCTCGGGTCAGACCGAGTATTACAGATTTTCAGGAAAGGACGTTTTGGAGCTCAGAAGGCGAGCTGGATGGCAGAAACGTATGGAGTGTATTCCGATGTGATATATTGTAGTTGCTTGGGACATGATAATTGTATATGTCCAGTGATTTGTGTATATATTGTAACTCTGACATATTAAAGTGTAATTTGACAAATACAGTTTTCTTTGTATAACTGATATTATTATTTGATATTGTATTTTGATCCGCTGCGAATGTGAGAATCTGTGTCTTGTTCTGATGTTCTTCTTCTATCTCTTTTCTTTTTCTCCTAACTATTTGGAATTTTCGGGTTCGAAAATTCCGGGTCGTTACAGTTGGTATCAGAGCTGAAGGTTAAGCGAGAACCTTGGCTCTGGTGGGATTTACTCATTAAAGATAGGGTTAATAGTACCCTAGAATGAGTTGAGTGTGTATATATATGAGTGCATACTTGTTATTTTCTTATATAAAGGTTTTTAAATGGTTTTAAAAATAAATGATTTTTATCTAAGTTTATCTTTTGATATATATAGAAATAATTTTCTAATTAATAAATATTAAGGTAATTGGTTGTTGAATCATTGGAATAAAATAAAATAATGAGAATTAAGTGGTAATAGTAATACAACCAAACTGAAATTGAATGAAGATAAGTTTGAAATGGATCCAAACGGAAATTAAAATCTTGAATTTGTAGAGGTGTTATCAGAATAAAGATAATAATAAATTGGTTTCTAGATATGATAATCTTGGTTATTATCATAAATGGTTGTTGTGTTTAATAATAAAATGTTGTTAATGATTAAGTAAAATGAAATGTTTTAGGGAAGTAAACTTTTAGGTGAGTATGACTTATAAATTAGAATTTGAAGATTAAATTGTTTTTGAATTCTTATTTGAACTTTGTAATAAGTTAAGTAAAGATAATTTTAAAATGAAATTTGGAATTTGGATTCAGAATTAAATGGTTTAAAGATTTAAGTTATTAAATTAAAGATAAAGGTTGATTGATTTAAAAGTAAGGGTTAATTTGACTTAAGGGATTAAATCAACATTTAAAATATTTAACTCGAATTTATATAATTCGAGATGGTTTTAAGTTGAGATTTGTATAGAATTAGTTCAAATTGAATTTGATTTGAATTAATTAGAATTATGATTAAAGATGTATAAGTTTAAAAATTCAAATGGTAAATTAGAATTGAAATGATTTGAAATTGAAGCTGGTTCAATTTGAAATTAATCCAAATTGATTTGAAATAATTTAGAATTGTGATTAAAGTTGAATTATTATAAAAAAAATCAAATGGGATTTGATTTGAATTTGGAAAGGAATTAAGGTTAATTCAACTTGAATTGGGATTAAATCAATTTCAATGGAAATTGAAGTATTGAGTCAATTTAAATGGAAGTGGAAATTTAAATTGAATTGATGGGAAATTAATTGGAAATGGAGATTGGGAAAATTAAATAGTTTGGCTCTGGATTATTTTCAAAATAAATCATTTCAATACAAATATATTTTTCCAAACTATTTACTATACAATCTTTCTTCTTAAACCCCAAACTATCTTATACTTATTTTACAATTATTTTGGAACTATTTAACTATTTTGAAACTGTCTTATAAACTAATTACTATTTTTCAGTTACTTATATCTAATCACTATTTTAAAAACTATTTTGCAATTATCTAACTATTTTATACCTACTTAACTATTTTACAGCTATTTTACAAACTAATAATTATTTTTTTCAACTACTTATCTATTTTAAACCTTTTCAAGCTATTTTTAAATTTAAAAAGGTCAGAGTTCAAACTGTTGTAATTAAAGAAATAACTCAATTGGAAATGGAAGCAATTGAGAATAAGAGAATGGAATTAAAGGAAATGTGAATAGAAAAGAGAATTGATTTGGCTAATAACCAATAAAGATAAATACGTAGGATGTACGTATATTATTCTATTCGCATAGTGATTTGATCCAGATTCGAGCACAGAATTTCGAGATAATATCATCGATCCGAGTTGGGATTTTTCGCTCGATTTTCGACGGCGAACCTGGATATGGATTTTTGATTGGTTCTGGATATTCTCTATCATAGTTGTGACTATGCAAGGAGAATGACGGTTTCTGATCAAGAAATCAGATCTGAGTCCGCACTAGAAAGTCGGGTGGACAATACTAGTTCGGAAGAGAAATTGTGTGATCGAGTGAGCGATCAGATTGATATTGTGTACGGATGATATGTGTACATCGTACGGATTTGAATAAAATTGATATTAAAATTTGTGGATAAAAACTGTAAAATGATTTTGAAATGGAAGGGTATATTTTGAAAAATAAATGATGAAATAAAATGGGAGTTGAATATTTCTGTGATTAGAACTCATTTTATAAAAAAGTAATATGGTTAATAACTTTATAAAATATTTATCAAATTTGAATATTTGATTTGGAATAAATAAAGTTATATATATTTGTAATATGATAAACTCTCCTTGTTGAATCTATTGCCAGAAGAAAAGGGTTTTTGAAGAGGTTTTATACAAGTTTGAAATGACCCAAAGATTTTCAAAGTTATATATATCTATATATATATATATAAAGGATCTTATGAGAATGATTTGGAAAAGGTTTTGGGAACCTATGGATTTTGGAAAGGCTTTTGATTTTTGGGAAAATCAATTTTGGAAATTGGAAAGCCTAGTTTGAGAATTATCGATTTTGGATATCGATTTTGTGTAAAGGAGATTTTGATATAAATCATAAAGGATATGATTTGAAGATACTATAAGTGTATAGTATAAAGTGTTTTGAGAATAGCTCTGGGGAAAAAGGCGCTCCCTTGAAATGAACTTCTCAGGAGTACCACAGGGTGGTACTGCCTTGAACCCCAAGGGGGGATTCTAAAGTTGATCCTGTGAGGAGTCCGGACAAAACTAGTTCCTGAGGATTATTTGTGTAGCGAAAGTCGAGGGGCTGGTGCCCACAGAGGCATTTGGGTTATGCTGTGACGACAGTGTAACTCAATGTCACTGCGATCTACTGCAGACCATAGCGAAAGTCGTATGAGCCGCTGAGAGCCAACAGTCTGTGTTTGATTTTATATCGGTAGACTCCGACACTATGGTAACATAGCGAAAGTCATGTGTGCCGCTGAGAGCCCACAGTCTGCATTTGATTTTATATCGATAGACTGCGACCTATGTAGAGTGGAGAAGTTTCATTTTGACAGCAAAATCGTGTGTGCCGCTGAGAGCCAATAGTTACATGGACTTTTGCTGCGACGGCAACGTAACCCTGGAATGTAACTGCGATCTATTGTGGGTTCCATGCTATCATCAGTTACATGGACTTTTGCTGCGATGGCAACGTAACCCGTGATGTAACTGTGACCATGGATGGGAGTGATGATTTCCAGAGCATTCTCACCAAAGATATTTCCTCTATTTTCAAAACTGTTTTCTATATTTTCAATAAATTATTTCCAAGTATTTTCACTAGGTGTTGAAAACGGGTTTGCTAAGTCCTTATAGATTTTCAGTCCTACGTCTGATCAACGTATGACCGAATTTCTGTGAGAACAAAGATGGACTTGTTGAGACATTGAGTTATAAAAGTATTTTTATAATAAAAAAAAACTATTTTTGTAATATTATATAGATTCTAAAGTATTTAAAAAAAAATTAATATAAAGGGAGTTTATAGTTTAAAATGTTCAACAAGAAATTTATCTGATAATAAGTAAATAATAAATTTTGGCTTCGTTCCTTTTCGAGGACGAAAAGATTTAAAGGGGGGAAGAATGTGATATCCCAGATTTAGGGCATCAGATAATTGGATAGTTATCTGATTTAACTTTTTAAAATACTGATTTATAAATCGAACAAATTCAAATGTGATAATCCCCATTTTAAAATTTATTTAAAATTTGATAAGATTGTTAATTTCAAATCAATAATAATAATATGTTCATGTATAGAGAGTTATTATATACAAATTAAATTTGTGTTTGTTTAAATATATATGATATATATATATATATATCAAATTGATTTTTAAATTGAATTTGAATCTAGATTTAAATTTGGAAATTCAAAAGATAGATATTTTAAATATTTTATAATAATAAATAAGCTTTTATTTATAAATATAATTGGTTTTATTTTCTTTAAAGTAATTTATAAATATATATAGACAAGTATTTGTAAATTAATAAATTAAGTATAAAGCTTTTATTAATATTTAAAAATAAGTAAAATTACTTATTTTACAAGTGTTAAATTATGAGATCATGTAAATAACATGTGTAAGATGATAAACTAATGTAAATAACAAATGTTAGTAAATTTAACAAGTGTCACAATTTATTTTATTTTTCTTTTATTTCTTAAAATCCTAATTAAGCCTATATAAACATCTATCTCTTCTCTTCATTTCTTTTTCTATCTTCCCATTTTCAAACCAGGAAAACAAGAGCCTGTAAACTATATTCAAAACTAAAAGAATAAAACCTGTACACATTTCTACAAACCAGAGAGATAGCCTAAAACAAAATCAAACCATGAATAAAAGAAAATCAAGCAAGATCAACTCAGTTTTATCAAACAGCAAGCAAGGTCAAAGGCATGCAAAACTCATTTTAAACCAAAGTAGATTCAAAGAAATCAGTTTCCAGTTAAAAACAATTTCCAGTTCAAGATCAACAATCAATTCCTTCTCTGATCAAATAAAACAACAAACAAGTTCTAGTATTTAAAAGTTTTCATGTCAAATCATTTCCAGGTTTCTATTTTTCTTCAGCCAGGTGAGTAAACAACTTTTAAAATCTGTTATATCTTGATTAGCATGTGATAATCCTTGAAGTATGATGTGAAATATGCTTTGCATGATGGTGTAAATATGATTTCATGTATATATGAATAGTGATATGGGTGTGCGTGTCTGGGAACATGCATATTTACCTCTATTCTAAGTTTTACAGGCTTCAAACCTGTTTAAAAATCAAACTCTTCATCTCCAATCCATATTAGACTTTAAGATCTGAATGAAACTCGTTGTATAATCAAGATCTAACTTCTAAAAATATTTTTAAGATTTAAAAATTGAAGAAAATTTGTCTGGAAAGAAATTTTACAATGAAACTCAAATGCATGTCAAAATCCAAGTATCTTTATTTTTTAAATCAGTTATATAATATGATTTGCTTTCGAAAATGATGATTTTAAAAAGAAAAATCATGATTTTTAATTTAGTAAATCTTGAGAATTTATAAGTTGAACGTAAAAATGAAATTTTGGAAATTCCGACGATCGCATGGGCCATGGAGGATGGGTTTGTAGCTGGAGGTAGCTTGTCGGAAGGGGATCGTAGGAAAATTGGTGCTTGATTTTTAGTACGTCATGGTGGTGTGGCGAAGTCAGTGTAGGGTTTTGGGTTACGATCTGGACGAGGAAGAACTTGTGGCGAAATTCAGCGTCGAGGTCGCATCGAGTTGGACCGGTGTAAGGGGATTAGGAAGGTGGAAGTGCGGCGAGTCTCCAGACATGAGTACGGGGGCTCTGGTGGTCAAAGGCAATGGTTCGAGATGGAGATAGTAGTTAGGGTTTTTTCTTGTATTGGCATATCTGCTCGTTTTCGATTCTTGTGTCGTGATGGGTTTCTGGGTAGCGGAGGTCGAGGATGAGGTCATCGGCGACTTGGTGGGAGTTGTGACGATGATCGTAGTGGTGACGATCACGCGTGCACGTGCACGCGTTTCCCTGAATGTCCGGTTTCGTTTTTGCTGAAGGAAGAGAAGGGAGAAAAATGAGATGACTCGAAGTTGAATTAAGGTTTGTATAGGGTTTCGCTCGGGTTGAGTTCGAAGTTTTCATACGTTGGTCTCGAAGGAAAGTGATGTTCGTATAACTCGGGGTATGGCTCGAGTGTTTTGTGAGTGTGGTCGGGTTTTTGTTTTGTGTTTAAGTAACTAGGTTATTAAAATAAAAGTATGATAAGGTTTTCAAGTATTAATAAGTTTTAAAAACATTGTAAATTTTGTTAATCAAGTTTAAAAATGTTTTAATATACTTTCATTAATTTATTCTTAAGCTTATTCTAAATAAATCAAATAGCTTAATTAAGAAGTTAATTAAGAAATAAAGATATTTGTAGTTGTTAATTAAACTAAAGGTTTAAGTTAATTTATGGGTTAATAATAATTTATTTCAAAAGTTAAATTTCTTTTAAGATTAATTGATTTGGTTTTTAAATAATTTTATTGGGATAATTATTTAATTTAAATCCCTAAGTGTTTTCAAGGATTTAAATGTTGTAATTAAGAAGTGATTAAGATAAATGGTTTATCTTTTAAATTAATTAAGTCTTGGGTAATTAAAGAATAATTAATTTATAAATGTAATTAAAGGATTTAATTACTTAATGTAATTAATTAAAGAAATTAATTAATGATTAAAGGTTAATTAATTAATAATTAAAGAGTAATTAATTAATAACTAAAGGATAATTAATAAATGTGATTAATTAATGATTAATTAATTAAGGTTAATTAATCAGTGTAATTAATTAAGGAGTGGTTATAATTAATTAAAGTTAATTAAGCAAGATTAAAGGTAATTAATTTAATCTATATTAGGTGATTAAATTAAATTAATTGTTTGAGTATTAATCTTGCCTATAGATGATAACTTGAATCGAATATCTTAGTTTGTTTGAATATCTCTGATGTTGAGTTGTGATGAATTGTGATATGATATGATGGTTTAAACTGTGATATTATGAGTTATCTATCGATAATGGATTTGCTGTAAGAATATGAGAACCTATGTTTAAAGATGATTTGTATCCACTTAACAACTGGAATTAAGATGACATTGAATTCGAAGAGACCGGGGTCGGGTATCAGTAAATACCCGAAACCACTTCGATTTGAAATCTTCTATAATTCTTTATAGATTGATATGTGAAATCAATAGGTCGGTTTGGGATAATATGGACCATTTAAACTAAGTTGGATACTTAGATATTGTTTTGTGAAAATAAGTGTTGACTATATAAGTTGTTTACTTATAGTAAAGTATGAGTTACCCCGGGTTTAAATAAGTTCTATGAATTGAAAATTTCATGTTAGATGAGTTTACTCACGCTGGTTTCCAGCCTGACCCGGGTGTTACTTTGATGTAATGCTCGGGTCAGACCGAGTATTACAGATTTTCAGGAAAGGACGTTTTGGAGCTCAGAAGGCGAGCTGGATGGCAGAAACGTATGGAGTGTATTCCGCTGTGATATATCGTAGTTGTTTGGGACATGATAATTGTATATGTCCAGTGATTTGTGTATATATTGTAACTCTGACATATTAAAGTGTAATTTGACAAATACAGTTTTCTTTGTATAACTGATATTATTATTTGATATTGTATTTTGATCCGCTGCGAATGTGAGAATCTGTGTCTTGTTCTGATGTTCTTCTTCATCTCTTTTCTTTTTCTCCTAACTATCTGGAATTTTCGGGTTCGAAAATTCCGGGTCGTTACATTCTTTGTTTGAATTCGGTATTTCTGCTCTAACAATTTCATCATATTCATCTAGGTTAATCAATTTGTCTTCGTCTTTGAAGATAATTAGCATATGAACATATGGTAAACCTCTTTTTTGAAATTCAATCTCATGGATGTGAGCAGCAACTTTTCCAAATGCTCCTTCAGTAAAAATATCTTTTTTTAATTCCACGTATTTTGCATGAAATATCCTTGTTGTCAAATCCGGTCTGTCTTGGGGGTCTTGACCGGGTAGTATAATTATACTAACAATTTCATCCCAAAGTAGATTGCATGTCATTGTAATGAAGAAAATCGGGTTTGCCATACTTATTTACTAAAGCCATTGCATCTTGATATCGTTGATACATATCATATGGACAACCAATATAAGAAGAAGGTAGTATTGTCCATGTTCCAACATTACCTAAATAAGAGAATTTGTTAAAAACTTCATAAATATGATAATTACGTAAAGGTATACAAATGTATATAATATAAGAGCGGGTTTTCAAATTCACAAACTACGCACTTGCATCATTTTCCCCGATGTCTAAAGCATCTTATAATCCTTGGTACATTTCAGCTCTGATGGTTTTTTGATTACTCCTATACCATCCTATCCTGTTGGTATCTATCTTAACATAGTTATTAACCACGTATTGTTGAAACAATCGTCCGCCTCGAAGAAAAAGCGATTTATCGTTTTCTCGAATCTATAAAAGAACATTAGATATTGATGAATATTAAGAAGTAAAAATATAAATATATAAAACATGTTATAAATTAAATTTATATAATGTTTATAAATCCTACTTCAAAGTATTATCAACGGTTCAGCATACAGTAGGAGTTAAAATCGGCGTAGAAGAATATCCTTAATAATCTCTCAAATTTCAAGCTATTCTACAAATAATACCACTTATGTTTAGTTCAAAAGTTTTTATTCCTATTAAGGATTGATTAACAAATTTAATCAGCAATGGACATAAATTAGTGCGTTATTGAACAAAATGTTTTCTTTTTATATAAAGTATTGTTTCCAAAGTATTGTTGTGATTATATATTTATGTGAAAAATGTTTTTAAAGTAATAATCCATGCGTAAGTTTGTAGATATTTTTTGTTTTCAGTTACAAATAAATATCGATTTTAGCGCATGTATTAGTAGATGTATCAAATGTAAGTACTATCCCAGAGTTTTTAGTCCCAACTCATGTATTATATAATCGAGTGTAAAAAAAGATGTATGTTAAAATAATTATAGTTGTTTTCAATGAATGAAAGATATTTGGTTGCCTTGTTTGCTGATGTCGAAACACCTTTGTAAAAATGTGTACAACACCTCACTTCTGTCTAAAACAAATTAAAGGCTTTTGGGACTAAATGCTTTAATATCGACAGCACTTCACTTCTCTCTTGTAAGCATAACTTTGCATCCAAGGGGTGTGTTGTCGTTGAATTTTCTAAAATAAATTAAAGCCTTTTGGGACTAAAGGCTTTAATTTTTTGTTGTATTTTTTGAAATAGTATTTAAAGTTTATTTTCATATAAACATTATATTCATTTCGTAGTTTAACCAAATGCAATTTTTTGTGTACTTTGCAATTTCTTATAATATCATTGATTAAGGAGTGTCATCTTTTATATATTTAAAGTTTATTTGCCATTTGTGTAACGACCCGGATTTTCCGACGTCTGTTATTAGGATAATTAACTGATTTTAATTATTGAAATATTAATTTTTATTAGTCGAATAAATAAATTTTCTGATGTTTAAAATATATGAATATATAAACTGATAAAACTATATTAAATGTTGACTATAAATTTCTGGATATGATAAATTTTATAGAAATATGTATATAAACTTCACCATTTAAATTTAAGATATAATATCTATAAATGTATATGTATAAATATATACAAGCTTTTTGATGTTTAAAAAAAATAATATATATAAGTCTAGATATATATGGCTATAAAAATATAGTATATGAAAATATATATATACATGAATGTATAAAACTCCGGATGGACAATTTCAAACTAATGATTTTATGTGTGTGTGTGTATTTATATTAAATAATGAATGTAAATATATGAGGCAAAATATGAAGTATACATGTAAGTAAAAATGGGTTTGTATATGTGTGTAGATGGTGTATATGAAGTTATATATAGTTGTGTGTGTGTGTGTGTCTATATATATATATATGTAAAAGCTCCTAACTTTTAATGTAAATATATATATACATATAATGACAAATATATATAAGTAAATATATATATACATAAGTACAAATAGATAGTTATATATATACGAATAGTGAATAAGTATATATATATATACATACATTGTATATGTAAATAAGTATATATACGTGAATGTATAAGCTCCAAAAAGGAAAATTTTAAACTTATGAATATATATATAGGTATATGTATGGGAATGTATATATACACACACACATCTATATATGTAAAACATGTGTGTATTTAAAGGTATGCGGATATATATGGTAACATAAGTAAATATATATGTTAATATAAAATAGATATGTAAATCTATATATATATACACACAAATATACATATACATACACATATATATATATACACATATATATATATGTCTATATAAGCATACAAGGTGACATCATGATGGCAAATTTCATTTCAAGCACACAAAATAGCAAATCAACAAAATAAATCAAGTCAAGCCTTTAATCAAATCAGCATATAATATATCTAATCACCATAAGAAATCAAATCAGTAAAAAGAAAAGAAAAATAAAATAAAATTGAAAAAATAGCATGTACATGTGCAAGCTTATACCGTACACTTCCATTCTCCATCCTTATACACACACACACATGACCGAACTTATCACTTGTTCTCATCTGAATAAAAGAAAAATCTACCATTAAAGAATTAAAGAAAGGGGATTAGTGTTCAAAGCTTGGAAGCGGACTTAAAACATAGCAGTAGCTCATCATTTTAACTGTGAGTATTACCACCTATATTCTAGTTACAGATCATCACGTATGAATATATATATGTGTGTGTGTGTGTGTTTATAACCGGTACCTCAAGTATTTGCTGAAATATGATTATGTATGGGTATGTATATGCTGTTGGGTCTACAAAGGCCTGTGAAAATTCCTCTGTTCATGCTTATTTGTTTAAAACTATTAGCTTCTTCTTCTTTTTTTAAAAAAATACCCAATTATTTATTTGGTTTTAAATTTCGTAATCAAACACAAACTGTTCATTTTCGAGTATAGATTATACTAAAAATCATTTCATCAAATTTTATTAAGCATAGGAAGGAAAAAATGCATTTTTACATGAAGAAGGTTAGCTTTGATAAAAATTCAAGTATCACAATTAGATCAATGAAGTATTTGAGTGTGATCGTTGATGGAAGTCGTGAATTTTGATGGTAGTTTGGAAATTTTTAGTGAAGCGTGGGCGATGAATTTGGAAGATGAACGAAATTTGAACTTTCATCAAATTTCGACGATGTGGATGATTTCAAGGTACGGCGTTGGGTGTGGAGGGGCGTTGGTTGATGGGCTATCAGCGAAAATTGGTGCGGTGATTTATCGAGGTGTGTGTTGGCCTAGTGAGGTGGTTTTATGGTTTAAGCCACGTTTTTCCTTGGTTTGTTTCAGAGGCAATGGTGACGTGGCGGGTCAAGGACAGGGGTGCGGTCATGGGGAAATGAAGGAGGAGGTTTCAGCGAAGCTATGGGTAGGGTTTGGTGGTGAACGTTGGCCTCCAACGGCTAGGCGAGGCGTTGTTAGATGGGGATGTTGTTTCCCGTTTTGGGTTGGATGTTCGAATTTTGGAACAAGGGGTAGGCACGTGTTCCAAGAGGTGGAGCAACGTGCGGTGGTCTTAGGTGAAGTGTGAAGATGGTCGGCATCGAAATGAAGGGCGTCCGTGATGCGTGCATGTGCACGATGGCGTGCACAGTCGAGTTCGTTCAAATGAAATAAGAAAGAGGAAAAAGGAGTAGCAGGTGGTAAAGGAAGAAAAGAAGGAGGGTTTGGGCCGGGTGGGTATGGCCCGAAGAAAAGAGAAAGGAAAAGTAGAGGGAAAAAAGAAAAGAAAAGAAAAGGAAGGAAAAAGAAAAATGAAAGAAGAAAAGAAAAATGAAAGAAGAAAAGAAAAGGAAAAGGAGAAAGAAAAAGAAAAGAAAAAAAGGATAAAGGAAGAAAAAGGGAAAAAAGAGAAAAAGAGTAAAGAAAATGGAACTTATATTTTCTTTTATAATAAATTAAGTTATTAAAAATTCTAATTCTATTGTCATTTAAATCCAAACCAACATGAATATTTTTGTATCTTAATCCTATTACCGGTATTATAAATTAGAATTGTGGATTTTCCATAATTTAAAGTTTAATGATATTTTATAATTAAAATAGGTAATCAATTATATTATTATTTGGCTTAAAACTTATGTAAATTAACAAATTAGATATTAAATAAAGTGTTTAATTTTAGTTAACTAATAATAAATTGTTGTATAATTTCCTTAATTTGTAATTAATTTGGATTAAAACATAAATGGATTCTGTTAACTAAAGTTAATTGAATCACGATGTGTGAATTGTTTTGATATCGATTATTGATCATTAAAATAGTTAACGATCTATATTTTGGCATAACTCTATTGGATATTTGTTTTAATTATTCTTGTCTGTGTCATCAAGTGGTCAGACGAGTTAAAATAGTTAGAACAAAATGATGATATGGAAATAAGCATCTGTAATAAATTCCCATATGTGAATATTGTCACCCTAAATATAAATTGTTATTTTAAACAGTTTAGCCCTTTTAAATTTATTACTTAGATTCGAAGAGACCGGAATCGGATATCAGTGTTATCTGGAATCACTTCGATTTGATAATAACTACGAACCCCTACAATTTTGACTAAAGAGTCTAATAGACTGGAATTGAATAAATGAATAAATTTGACCATTTTAAATAAGTATTGTATCTAGACATTATTATAATATCGATGGATTTCTGCAAAACAGTTTTGGTTATGATCGGATAAAAACTCATCGTGTTTGTACGAGTTACCTTGTTTTCAAAAGATTTCTCATAACTTAAGTATTTCAGATCAAGTGGGTTTTACTCACGCTGGTTTTCAGCCTAACTCGGGTGTTACTTTATTGTAATGCTCGGGTCAGACCGAGTATTACAGTTTTTACGTTAGGACCCTTTGGAGCTCAGGAGACGAGCTGGATGGTAGAGACATTTTGCACGTATTTTTCCGCTGTGTATTGTAGGCTGTGTTCAGCATTTAGGGACTAGTTATTATAACTATCCAGATTTTTATATTGGTGATTGTACTTTGGTAACTTGTATGTATATTAACTGATATAGATTATTTTGTATAAAGCTGTTATTGTATATTATATTTTGTTCCGTTGCGAATGTGAGATTCTATGTTGTTATTTCTGTTTTCTTCTTCTATCTTTTTTCTTCTTAAACCCTAACAACCTGGTATTTCCAGCACTCGATTTCTCGGCACTCTATATAGTGAACGTATTAGTGTCGATTTGCGGGGGTCGAAAATGCCCGGTCGTTACACGTGGTATCAGAGATGAAGGTTAAGCGAGAACCTTGGCTGGCTCTGGTGGGGATTACTCATTAGAGATAGGGTCAGTAGTACCCTAGAATGAGTTGAGTGTATTATATATGAGGGCGTACTTGTTATTCTCTTATATACTGATTTTAAAAACGATTTTTTTAAAAATGGTTTTTAGATAAGACTATATTTTGATATAAAAAGAAAATAATTTTTCTGAATTATTATAGTATATTAAGGTGATTGGTTGTTATTGAATCAAATAAGATTATAAGAGTTAAGTGGTTAAATATGTATATAACCAAATAGAAATTTGGACAAAAATGAATTATGTAAATAAGTTAAGATAGAAATAGACTTAGACCGGAATTTAAATCCCAAAAAATTCAAAAGAGTTTTTCAAATTGTTTGAAAAGAAATAAGTTTACCCTAATCGTATTTTTCAGAAAATTATGAGGGAATATATGGTGTGTTTGGTTTCTAGATATGGTAATATTGATTATTATCATAAAATTGGTTGTTGTGTCTTAATAAAGGATGTTTATTATAGAATAAACAATGATAAAATATTGTGAAATGTTTTAAGGAAGTGGAATTATATAAGCTTAATTTATGAATATGGCTTATAAATTAAAAAAAATGGATCTTAAGTGTGAGGTTTTGAATCTAAGTCCCAAAAATTTTGAAATGTGTTTCAAGGTAACATGTAATATTACATATTTTGATATGGAAATTCTTGTTTGAAAAACAAGAGTTGTTTTTAAAATTCCGAAGGAATTTGTTTGGGTAGAAAACTGGATTAAATTTAAAAAGTGTGATTGGGTATATAAATGGAATATATATATAAATGATTTCAAAGTGAATTGAAGTAAATGTTGGGCGTTGAATTCTCGAATTCCCCTTGAAATGAGAAGTATAACCCAAAAGAAAGGTAAGTTTTTGAACTTATAAGTGGGAAGTGATATTAATAAGAAATTTAATTTTGGAATGAAAAATTTAAATTAAGTAAGGTTAAATGGATTGAACGAATTGGGATTTAACTCAGGCCAAGTGAAATAAGGATTGAACTTATAACCTGAATTGGAAATTTCAAGGTGAAATTAAAATTTAACCTATGGAAGTAAATAAATAAACTGTAAAAGAAAAGGTATAGATTTGAGAAAAAGTTGAAACGGAAGTTATGTATAAATGATTCCAAAGCGATTTTTGAAAAAAAAAATGGATTTTGAATTTTGGAAATTTGTGATGGATGCCATTGATTGATGTCTTAGATAAATTGGATGTTTATTTATTTGATATATCCTACTATCATCCTATATGTTATTTATAGTATATAAAACTGTAAATCAAATTATCTCGAATAAATTTAGAAGTGGATTGAAATGATATATATATCCATTCCTGAAATTAAATAGGAATAAAACTTTGATTTGAAACTTTTTAAATGATTTTGATTTAAAAAATAAAATTGAATCTATGGAAATGGAATTATTTTGAACTTAAATTTGAAATGTTAAAAATGAACTTGTCAACCGGAATTGTTCAAAGAATTGGGTTTAAAATCTTGAAGTTATAATTGGGAAATCAATTGAATTCCAAAAATTGATTTGTTTAAAAGGATTTGAACTCTTACTCGAAACCTAAAATAAGTTCAAGTAAAAGTAATTTAAATGAATACTTCGAAATTTGGGCTCAAAATTGAATTATTTTAAGGCTTGGGTTGTTAAATTAAATATTAAAGGTTAATTGGGTTTAAGTGATCAAATCGATATTTGAGAATCGCACTCAAATATTATATAAATCAGAGTGGTTTAGAATTGAGAATGGAATTGGAATTGAGTTGAATTAATTTATATAAATCGAACTGGGAATTGATTTGAATTAGAATGGGAATCGAAGTTAATTCGAATTGAAATCAGGATTGAATCAATCTAAAAGGAAATGGGAATTGAAATTGATTTGAATTGGAGATTGGAAATTGAATTAGTTTGACTTTAGATCTATTTTGATATAAACTATTTAGAATATATCTTCTTAAATATTCAATTACTTTGATTTTCCAAGCTATTCACTATACAATACATTCTTTTTTTAAAACTCAAACCATCTTATATTAACTATTTAACTATTTTAACACCATTCAAGCTATTTTCTGAAATCAAACTGGTCAAAGTGGAAATTGTTTATATTTAAATCATGGATCTAAATACGAATTGGGATAAAATTGAAGTTATAACCCCAATGGAAATTCGAAGCAATTCTGAATTGGGACCGAAATCGAGATATTAAGGCAAAAATGATTTTTGAAGTGAAATAGTATATTTTGAGTAAATAGGATGATTTTAGAACGAAGATTTAATAGTTACCATAACTGAAACTTACCTTATAAAAGGTAAGAAATGTGACAAATAACTTTGAAAAGGTAATCGAATTTGAAAATTTGATTTGGCATTAATGGGAATATAAATGTTAGTTATATATTCAAACTCCCTTGTTGAATGTATAACCAGGAAGAAATGACCTTGGAAGATATTCGAAATACTAAATAGAGTTTATATAAGTATGGGATTGACTCAGAAATTATTAATCCAAAAATTATTCGAGTGGGAAAGAATAAATTTATATGTATATGAGAATGAATCTGAAAAGGTTTTGGAACCCATTGATTTTAAAAGACTTTTGATTTTGGGCAAATACTCAATTTTGGAAATTGGGTAAACCAAATTTGAAAACTATCGATTTTGAAGATATCGATTTTGTATAGATAAAGTTTATATGTGATACATATAAAGAGTATGATTTGAAAGGTACTATATATGTATATAGTATGATATGTTTTAAGATAAAAGTATGGAAAGGCACCCCTATGAAAGTCAAAACTTAGAGTAGGAGATCCACTGGGTGGTTCTGCCTAGGAATCCAAAGGGTGGGTTCAATGAGAATTGGGATCCTAGAGGACATCCGAACTAAACTCAATGAGTTCCTGGTGATCATTTGTTGGGTAGTGTAAGTCGAGTGGTGCTGATGCTATAGTTACATTGGGTTTTGCTGTGATGGCAACGTAACCTTTGTGTAACTGCGATATATCGTAGTTCCACGTAAGTCAGGTGGCAATGATTGCCTACAATCTACGTTTGATTTCGCTGGGAGAGCGACACAACATCGGTAGATTGCGATCTATGTGGTTTGGTTCCATAGTGTGAAGACCCAGAATTTTGGATATTTGAAATTTGAAATATTTAATTTAAATATTTAAAAGTTAATATTTGACTTGAATTTCAAATACCACTATTATTTGGCAATTAAATTATTGAATTAAATAATTGGAAATTGAGTAAATGGTTGAATCTAAAATTTTAAGCCTGTTAAAAATAATTTGAAGGCTTGGTAAATTTATATTAATAATATTGAAGGTGATTGAACTTTTAAAATTGAATTTTAAGGTGTTTTGTTCAGTTTTGAAAATATATTGTTTAAATTGATATTTAAAAATAGCCTTCCGAGGCACAGTCTCAGAATTCAACGAAACTACTTCCATTGGATCCGTAATATTGTATTATTATCGGATTTCAAATTTCGAGGCATTTGGAGTTATCATGTGATCGTACGATAGATAAACACGCTGAAAATATATCGAAATTCAATATTATAACTGATTCCAAAAAGCTATCTTCTCCATACGATCGAGTTAGGACTCGAAACCTTTTCCATTACGTTCGTAATAGTGGTTTAACATTATGAACGCTTAGCGGCACGCCTCGATAGGGGTTCGCGATTTTTGTTTATGTAAATCGAGACAATTTGAATTTAATTTAAAAATATATATTTATATATCCTGGTTAACTTCAGCCGATATTACTTCACTTTACAACTTTTCCCCTTTCATTTCGAAACACTGTAGCTCTGCAAAAATTCCTCCGCAAGCCACCTTTCTCTTTAAAACATCAGCCGAGCATTTTTATTCAATCCACTTTCCCTCGTTTGAAATTTCAATGGCCGAAGGAGATAACCAAAAGGAATCACCTTCATTTCTTTTTCCTTCATTGCCAAATTAATTCACGAAATCCCTTCCTCCAAATTTTCAATCGAACCGTGCCCTTCTTTTTCAATTCAATTCAATCAAACATTTCGTTACAATAAAAAAAGGGGTATTCATTGCTCCATTTAAAATCGAGCTTGTTGGGGATTATCGAAATCCCTCACGAGGAGTCGCGATCTCGAACACTCGTCAGTGGGTCAGAAGCCATCGCGTTCAAGTTCACCGTGGGTGCTCGCGTGCTCGTTATGTCAGGGTAGCAGGGTGCTTTCGATTGTGGGGTACGACGACTCGATGGGAGGCTTGGTGACTTGGATTAGGGGAAGTTCGTTTTGAGGTAGCTCGCGAGGTCGAGGCCGATGGGTGGAACGAGGCATTGGCGATTGCAGTAGGGTTGCTTGAAATCGAGATGGCGTGCGATGATGGCTCTGAGGTATTTGCAGTTTGTTGTTTTTTTATTTTGCAATTCATTTTTCAAGATAAAAATTAATAATATACATATTTATTTACACAGAGTAAGGGACAAAGGTATTTTAAAACCAGAATTTTTTACAAAAATATATGTATATAAGATGAAAAAGTTTACAATAAAGTATACGAAAATTCTTGTTAGAAGTAAATATTATTTTTCATTAGAATTTAATGAATATGCATATATGTATATAAGTTTTAAACAGATATATATATATATATATATAAGATTATGGAAATAGAAATTTTAAATGTTGAAGAGGTTATTTAAAATTTGATTTTTGAATCCATATAGCTATTTTGTAAATATATATATATATATGTAGTTTTAAATAAAATAAATATACATATTTTAAAAAAAATTACTACTTATTTTAAACAAGGGAGTTAGTGATTAACATATTTATTTAACATGTCTAATTTATTTTAATTACTAAAGGATTTTTGTTAAGGAAAACTATTAGTTTAAATTAAATTTTTGATTCAAGTAAAATCATTACTTAAGTAACTTACTAAATGGAAATTTAATTGTTTGATTAGTTCAAATATTAATAAATCATCAAATTTTTATACAAGGTCAAAAGTCGGGAAATCGGGTCGAGTTTGGAAAGGATTGCAACTTAAAAGCAAAGGTGAGATTATCTCACTCATTTGGATTCCATTGTTTAATTTATATGATTAAATTTAAATCATTGGACGCGTTTGGTTGAATTTATAATAATTTATCTGTTGGATGATATTATTATATATAGTAGTATATAGAATATATTATGTAATATCCCGGAAATTTTGACAATCTCAATTTAATAAACTGTTGAATAATTAAATTGATATGGATAATCTTTGATAATAAGATTTGAATTTAATTTAATAATCTGATTAAATTAGTATTAATTGATGATTTTATCTTTTAAAAGTTAATAAGATATTTCTATTTGAATACATATATTTATTTATATATATTGTAAATAGAAGCTTTGATAAATTGGGAATTTATATTTAATTTAATCTGGACTTTTCAAAGATAGTAAAATAAGTAATTTATATTAAGGGATAATTTCTTCTATAAATTTTTTTGAGATTTGATAAATTGTTATTTCAAATTGAATTTATGTAGTTATATGTATATATATAACTTGATTTTTAAATTAGATTTTCAATTTTAATTTGAATATGAATTTGGAATTTATTTTGAAATTCAAAGGATAGATATTTAAAATGTTTTGGATCTTAAAAATATTTGGATAAACTTTTATTTGTATATATATAATTTGTTTTATTGCATTTTCTTTAAAAAGAAATTAATATATGTATTTACATATGAATTAATAAATTAAGTTAAAAGCTTTATTTAACATTTTAAATTAAAATAAAATACTTAAAGAACAAATGTCATCATATTAAAGCATAATAGTACATGTGTAATAAAACTAATAATGGTAAAAGACAAGTGTCCCTTACTTATTTTATTTTCTTTAATTTTTGATAAATCCAAAATTAATCTATATACACATCTCTTTTCTCTTCCCATTCTTTTTCTCATTTTCCAAAAGCAAGAAAACTCAAACCCATTCTCATAAACAAAATGAAATCAGTAATCAAACTCTTCAAATATGAAAATCAATAACTTCTCTAAAAATCCAGAAATCATGTTCAAAACAAATCAGTAATCCTCTTCATTCCAATATGCAAATCATTTTCCCTGTAATCTTTTCAAATCTGTAACCATCTTCAAAATTTCAAAGCTTGTAAGCAAATCCCTGTAATCCAGTAAAACATGAAAATCAAACCCCTCACATCAAGATCATATTCCCTGTAATAGTTTCAAGCCTATCTGTAGCCTGCCTGCATTCATTTGCAATCTAGAGGCAGCATTCAAAATTTACAAGATTTAAAACCAAAAGCCTGAACTTCTTCTTCAAATCTGAGATTTTCAAAAGCTTGCATTCTTCAGCCTGGAATCAAAGCAGTCTCTGTTTCAAGCATTCCAGTTCTATAAGGATGATAACAATTCAAGTTTTCAAATCCCAGAAGCAATTCAAGTTCCTTTCAAATTCCAGATTTTAGCTTAAAAGCCTGTACACTGTTCTCTGTTTTCTTCAAAACTGGTGAGTAAATTTTTAATTTAAAAACAGTTAAATATGAGATCAAAACTTAAATGCATGGATGAAAATCTTGTAGTAATGCAATGTTAATTGTTTGCATGTATGAATATGAATGCATTGTATGTATTTGTGATACGCTTGTGAAAATGTTTGAAATTTTATATAAGCCTCTGTTTGGGTACAGGCAAAACTTTAGTTTAGGGAAAAGTTGCATATCTGTTGAATGAAATGACTCTTCGTAGAAAGGTAGTGAATGAAGTTTGCATGTGTGATAAGAATATAGATGCATGTGTATATATTCTTGTGCATGTCTGGGATACAACATAACCACCTCTGTTCTTAGTTCTAAGTTTCAATAACCTGTTTAAAAATCCAATTCTTCTTCTCTAGGCATTATTAGGCTTTAAGATCTAGATAAGTTTGTTGTATGATCAAGATATTGGTCTTAAAAATGTTTTGAGAAGAATTGTTATTTTTACTATCTGGAAATATGAATATATGATAAAAATTATCAAAATCATGTTTGAATCAAATGAAATAAGTGTTTGATTCACTTATACCATTCATTTCGTATATGGAAATCATGATTTTTAAAACAAAAATCGGAATTTTTAATGAAGGAATGAGCGTTGAATTCGAGGTTGAACGGAATTGCCTTTTTCACCAAATTCTGGTGATCGGCGAAGCATTGGGTTTCGAAATTTTTGTCAAGGCTCACTGAAAGGTTGGAGAATTCAGGAAAAATGTTCGATCGAATTCCAGGTTATAGGGGATGGCTAACGACATCAAAATAGGGTTCAAGCTCGTCTACTATCGAACAGGTTCTCGAAGAAACTGCAGTGTCGTCAGGGCGATTCAGGCGACCGGTCTAGGGGGAAAGTGTTCGTGGGTTGTCGGATCAACTTCGGCCAGAACTACGTGGCCTCTGGTGGCCTGAGGCAGCGAGGTGAAGGAATTTGGTCGATCGAGTTTTAATGTCGATCTGGGTTGAGAGCTCGATCGCGAGTTTGTCAATATCTTGGGATTCTTGGTGCTTTGGTGGCTGGAAGAAGCTATCAACGACTTGTCGAAGGTCGGAGGGATGATCGGAGGTCGATCAGTTGGTCGTGCACGTGCACGTGTGCACGTTTGTGTCATCTGTTCGATTGGGTTGGGAAGACGAAGATTTGTTCGGGAAGGTCTCGTGAGAATTGAAGTTCGACTCGAAGCAGGGAGAACGCGAGTGGTTCTTTGTTTGTTCGGGGGAGGTACGAGATTAACTCGAAGCTAGCTCGGGGAAGAAATGGGTTTGACTCGGGAAATTTAAGTGAGTTGCTCGGGTTGTTTTATTTTAGAAATCTGGTTTTGAAATTTTAAAAGCAACTCATATCTGAGTTTTAAAATTTAAAGAATAAACAAGTTTTTAAGTATTTGGTAAATTTGGAAATGATTTATAAATGCTTTATCTCCAAGTAAGGTTATTATTATGATTTTGTAAATCAAGATTATAATTTGTTTTGAATAATGAGATTTAAAATAATTCAAATAATTTATTTATAAGGATAATAAGGTTAAATTAGTATTGATATGAATTTAAGAATACTTAATTTAAATATGATTTGTTAATAAGTAAAGTTTAATTAAGAATAATGTTTTCATAATTTATTAAGGATTTTTAAATATAGAATGTTAATTAATTAATTGTTTAATTAATTTTAAATAATTAGTAATTTTTTTTTAAATAATCACTTAATTATGGATTAATTAAGTGTAATTTCTTAAAGAAGTAATTAATGGTTAATTATTGAATATTATTACTTATGGAAGTAATTAATGGAAAATTACTCATGAAAGTAATTAATTGAAGTGATAAATGGGTAATCACTTGTTGTAATCAATTAAGGAATTAATTAAGTAAATTGTTTGAAGTTAATTAATTATGGAATAATTAATTAATTAAAGGATTAAGAATTATTTAATGATGAGATTAATTACTTGTTAAGGCAATTAGTTAAGAGAGATCATTTAATGAAGTAATTAGAAGATAATCACTTAGGTAAGTAATTAAGAGATAATTACTTAATTATTTTAGTTAATTAATTAATGTGATTAATTAAATGTGTTTAATTTAAGATTAATTACTAAGTGTAATTAATTTAAAAGTAATTAATTAATTAAGTAATTAATTAAGGATTATTTGTTAAATTTAAATTGATTAATAATTACTTAATAAAGTAATTAAAGATTAATTAATCAAGGTTAATATAATTAATTAAGAAGTAATTAATTAAGATAAGTAATTACAAGATCGTTAATTACTGTTTATGATTAATTAAGGTTAATTAATGAATGTAGTTAATTAAAGATTAATTATTTAATTAGTAATTAATTAATAAAGTAATTAGAGGATTATTAATGGAATTAATCAGGATTGATTAATAAAAGTAATTAATTTAAGTATGATTAATTAATTGTAATTAATTGAGGATTAATATAATTAATTATAGTTAATTAATAAATGAAGGTTTATTAATTATTGTAATTAATGATAGTAATAAAAAGGTTAATTACTGTATATGGTTAAGGATAATTACTTGAATATAATTAAATATAATTAATCAAGGAAGATTAATTAAGGAAGATCATTAAATGATTAATTAATTAATTAATTTGTAATTAATTAATGATAGTAAGCAGGATTAAGATAATCCAAGTGATTAAAGGATAGTAATTAATTTAATTAAAGGTTAATTTAATTGATTAAGAGTTAATCAAACCTGCTTATGAATGATTGGTTGATATTGGATGATTGGTTGATATTAGGTGATTGGTTGATATTGGATAATTTGGATATCTCTGATATATGTGATATGCTGCTTAGTGAGATGAATGTTGATATGAATTATATATTGTGATAATGTGATTTATCTATCTGTTTATATCATCCTGAATATAAGTTAAATGTTTAAAACCTTTAAAACAACTTGGCCTTAAAAGATACGCTTTGGATTTCGATGAGACCGGGATCGGGTTTCCGTATACCGGATTTCCAGGTCTGGAGACCCGAATACCACATCGATCCAAATTTACGATAGGTCGTGAATCAAGTGAAGATGAAGATTCAGAGTGCAAGGGTTATTGTCGTTAACTCTGAGGGTGATTCCAAAACGAGTGTAACGAGATAATGCCTTCGGTTTCGTTCGAACCCGGAACGAACTTATATGGAGTGAATGCTTTCAGAACATCGTCAGGTGGACGATGAGCATTCTAAGTGATGTGTTCTTTTCTAAGGTAATCGTGACCTCAAGCCTCACAAACCGGGAATGGCTAAAACAGGGGAGGTGCAGCAAGGTTAGTGGGTAGCACCCAAGTAGGACAAGATTACCTCTGTCTAGATGTCCCTTTCTATTTTCGACTTAGTGGTGCGGTTGCTGATCCCAACCGTGAGGTATCTTGTGCGGGAATTATCCAGTAAGGGATGTTCCGACCTTGTGTTGCAGGGGATTGGGAGTGATCCTCGGTACGGTGATCTAGGCCACGTACTGTGACGGGCGGTACCCCAGTAGCCCTGCCATTGTATGGAATCCAATCTCCAATAAGTGATAACGGATTTGATTTTATAATCCACCTTGTGGCTAGTATGCTGGAATTTAATAATGTAACAATTTCAGCTATTTCATATTTATTTGAAAACCCTAGACCCTATTATAATAAAATCGAATTTCCTATCAAATGTTTTGGTTAGCGTAAGGTAAAAACTTACCCATGTTTATGTGTGGGAAGTCTTACGTGATACATTTTCTTTCAAAAGGTTTTGAAGTTAAGCAAGTTTAACCCGTTTACTCACACCAGACCCATGTCTGACCCAAGTTGTTTATTTCTGTTTTATAAACTCTTGGGTACTCAATTTTTTACGAGTAGCCAAGGGATTCAGGTTAGCTTTGACGAGTAATCTGGAGGAGTAATGGAGCAGGAGGCTTCAGCGTTGTAGATAGTAGTTTCCGCTGTGTTATCTCTATGATAGTGTTTTGTATTGTATCGAGTTGTAATAACTAGACAGATGTTTATAACTGTCTAGTATGTGATGTATATGTTGTATAACTCTGATAAGTGTTGTATACTATGTAACAGTTCATGTTATTAATATAATTTATTCGTTCCGCTGTGTGAGATTCTAATGTTGTTTCTTTCTCTCTTCTCTTCTTTTCTATTTTCTACCCCTTTCTTTCTTATTGACGATGCGACTTTCTATGGAGAGAAAGTCGTGGTCGTTACAGTGGTATCAGAGCATATGTTGAGCGAATGCCTAAGCTTTTGGTTAAGTGAATATCAGAACACTAGGTTGAGTGAATACCTAGGTTCAGAAGGATTGTTCATTAGAGATAGGATCTGTAGCAACTTATTTGAGTCTGAGTATATATATATACGAGAGCGCGTATTTGTTAGTTATATAAAATGGTTTTATATTGTGTTAATTGATCGGTTAAGTGGTATATGGATTCTGGTCAATACGAGTAGCTAACGTTATTGATAGGGATCTCTAAACACTTGAACCAGGTCAACGGACACAATATTGTTTTAAAGAGGTAGATGAAATAATTTTACCCAGAAATAATTTCTATATAAAAAAAATATATATCATTTTAAATATATATATTTATGTATTTCTACCTATTTATTGGGTTACCTGTTCGGGTTTTCCAATATAGGATATAAAGGTAGATAGGGTAGTGGTGTGTGTAACACGACTACCAATGGTTGGAGTCTGAGTGTTGAGGTTGGAAGTGTATCTGTCGAGACTGTAGACCCAATACCGTCTCGAGTAAACTTTGTTGTGGTGAAGGATTTCATCGATCTCCGAAGGAAACTGTAATGGTTCGGAGTTTATCTTTGAAGTTTGGATGAGTAAAGTTGGATCTGTCGGTTGAACAGAAGCGAGTGATGGTACCTTGATACCTCAGGTAATAGTAGCTGTATGATGAGATACAGTGACGATGGATGTTCCCGAAGATGTTTTCTTTGGAACAAGATTAAGGAAGTGTGTATGCTTCGGTGTTGTGGCTGAGTTCAGCATGGTGTTTCTGCTTTGGTTTGGAGTTCGAGTTTCTCGAAGAGCTTTGGATAGGAGCATCAGTGTCAGCAGTGCTACTCGGAGTGTTCTGTAATGGCAAGAAGTTTTCTAGCTGAGCAGTTTTTCTGGAAGTGAAGTTCAGAAGCAGCAGAGTGGATCCATTTCTTCGATAAATTGGATAAATAAGTGTAAGCTGTTCTGATTGGTAAAGAGGAACAGTTTTTCTTTGGAAATAGGTTGGGTTGATCGCAAAAGTGACTTGTGATTGCTGAGTGTTCTCTTGTGTTGTCAGAGTTTTCTGGATGTCTTCAGAGAAGTCAGAAGTTTGTCCGCATCTGAAGGTTGAGTTTTCTTATCGACTGGATTCCAGGAGTGATACCGATGGTTCAGTCTAGTGGAAGGATGTTTCCTAGAGATGGAGTTGGTGAAGCAGCTCAAGTTTTGCTGGAGTATCTGAGTTTTCTTTATGGATCAGTGAACCTTATTTCTGGAATAAGTTGTCCAGTCTGTGCTTGTGTTCTACCTCAGATCAGAGTTGAGCAGCGAAAGCAGTTCGGAGTGTATCTCTGGATAGGAGAAGTAAGTTTGGAATCTACTGATGTTGTGAAGTAGAGTTGTGTTTTGGATCTCTTCTGTATTCTGACTTGGATAAGTATTTGGACTTCTGAATTGAATGGTCAGTTTGGTTAACTGGAATTCATTGAGTTTTACGTATCTCTGAGGGAATACGTATTTGATCTATCTTTGGTTTTAGAATCTGCAGTTTTGGGAAGTTTGGTAGTTGAGTCAGACTCGTCTGTAGTCTGATATTCTGTTTAGTTCTGTAGGTCTAGATGAATAGGAGATCTATAGCTTAATAGTTTAGATTGTTTGTAGAGCGAGTATCCCGGTATATATATATACTTGGGGAAACTCGAGGAATTTTATCTAGAATTTAGTCTAGATAGTTAGAATTGTTTGATTGAATGAATTGGTTGCTATGGTTGCTAGCATATGGATGATAGTATATGCTTGTGTTTTAAATTAAAATCTTTAATAAGATTATTAAATTACCTTTGTTTAAATTTCGGGGACGAAATTATTTTAAGGGGGAAGGAATGTAATATCCCGGAAATTTTGACAATATCAATTTAATAAACTGTTGAATAATTAAATTGATATGGATAATCTTTGATAATAAGATTTGAATTTAATTTAATAATCTGATTAAATTAGTATTAATTGATGATTTTATCTTTTAAAAGTTAATAAGATATTTCTATTTGAATATATATATTTATTTATATATATTGTAAATAGAAGCTTTGATAAATTGGGAATTTATATTTAATTTAATCTGGACTTTTCAAAGATAGTAAAATAAGTAATTTATATTAAGGGATAATTTCTTCTATAAATTTTTTTGAGATTTGATAAATTGTTATTTCAAATTGAATTTATGTAGTTATATGTATATATATAACTTGATTTTTAAATTAGATTTTCAATTTTAATTTGAATATGAATTTGGAATTTATTTTGAAATTCAAAGGATAGATATTTAAAATGTTTTGGATCTTAAAAATATTTGGATAAACTTTTATTTGTATATATATAATTTGTTTTATTGCATTTTCTTTAAAAAGAAATTCATATATGTATTTACATATGAATTAATAAATTAAGTTAAAAGCTTTATTTAACATTTTAAATTAAAATAAAATACTTAAAGAACAAATGTCATCATATTAAAGCATAATAGTACATGTGTAATAAAATTAATAATGGTAAAAGACAAGTGTCCCTTACTTATTTTATTTTCTTTAATTTTTGATAAATCCAAAATTAATCTATATACACATCTCTTTTCTCTTCCCATTCTTTTTCTCATTTTCCAAAAGCAAGAAAACTCAAACCCATTCTCATAAACAAAATGAAATCAGTAATCAAACTCTTCAAATATGAAAATCAATAACTTCTCTAAAAATCCAGAAATCATGTTCAAAACAAATCAGTAATCCTCTTCATTCCAATATGCAAATCATTTTCCCTGTAATCTTTTCAAATCTGTAACCATCTTCAAAATTTCAAAGCTTGTAAGCAAATCCCTGTAATCCAGTAAAACATGAAAATCAAACCCCTCACATCAAGATCATATTCCCTGTAATAGTTTCAAGCCTATCTGTAGCCTGCCTGCATTCATTTGCAATCTAGAGGCAGCATTCAAAATTTACAAGATTTAAAACCAAAAGCCTGAACTTCTTCTTCAAATCTGAGATTTTCAAAAGCTTGCATTCTTCAGCCTGGAATCAAAGCAGTCTCTGTTTCAAGCATTCCAGTTCTATAAGGATGATAACAATTCAAGTTTTCAAATCCCAGAAGCAATTCAAGTTCCTTTCAAATTCCAGATTTTAGCTTAAAAGCCTGTACACTGTTCTCTGTTTTCTTCAAAACTGGTGAGTAAATTTTTAATTTAAAAACAGTTAAATATGAGATCAAAACTTAAATGCATGGATGAAAATCTTGTAGTAATGCAATGTTAATTGTTTGCATGTATGAATATGAATGCATTGTATGTATTTGTGATACGCCTGTGAAAATGTTTGAAATTTTATATAAGCCTCTGTTTGGGTACAGGCAAAACTTTAGTTTAGGGAAAAGTTGCATATCTGTTGAATGAAATGACTCTTCGTAGAAAAGTAGTGAATGAAGTTTGCATGTGTGATAAGAATATAGATGCATGTGTATATATTCTTGTGCATGTCTGGGATACAACATAACCACCTCTGTTCTTAGTTCTAAGTTTCAATAACCTGTTTAAAAATCCAATTCTTCTTCTCTAGGCATTATTAGGCTTTAAGATCTAGATAAGTTTGTTGTATGATCAAGATATTGGTCTTAAAAATGTTTTGAGAAGAATTGTTATTTTTACTTATTACGAAATGTATCAATGGCTATCAGAAGGTAAAGCACAAAAGCACAACCGAGTCTTCAGCTATAACCTAATCAAGAGCATCTCATCACCGTTTGATTATGAGACATCGAACGGTGAACATTCATTGCCTCTTATTGTCTCGGATCACCAACACTTGGGCTAGGCCTATTTTATTCCTTTCTGTATAAATAAGCTTGTATTCAGTTCAAAAGAAAATCAGTATTATTCAAAATTACTGTAAGCATCTTGTAATATATACAAGAATTTCAATAAATCATTTCTCTTCATATTCATAATCTCTCCTCTAGTAAACTCAAAATCTTAACATGGTATCAGAGCATTCTTGCTTAACAGCACATCTCAATCAAAGTTAAGTATACTCATCAGAGAGATTTCATCATTTGAGTATTTTCTCCATCAGATTTCATCTCTTCATCTGGAGATCGGATTCAATCATCACAGTACTGTGCCTCGCCAGATTTCTATTGAAAAGTGGCTGCATCAACACCGTGCATGATCAAATCCATTAAAGCAGTAATCAAGAAATCAAAAAAATCAAATCAAGAAACCAAGAAAGATTCAAAACTCAGATAAATATCAGCCTGAAATCAATTCAGCAATTCAGTATCTGTTCGAAACCAACCAAAGCATCATCATAAATTTCAGGCCAAATCATACCTGTTTTTGATTCATCTTGACTTTCTGTTCATTTTCTTGATCTCCTTACTGCTCTTTCATTTATCCTTTCCCTCTATCTCCTTGAATTGATCAGCAATGGCAGAAGATTCTACATCTGCTACATCAGTCAATGATGACACCAATGTTAATGTTTCAACATCTGTGCAAGGTCTTATGAAATCTGTCATCAGCCCACAAACCCAGCTTGTCAACATTCATCTTGAAGAAGACAACTATCTTCTTTGGAAACTTCAAGTGGAAACAGCCATAGAAGGCTATGGCTTAGAAGGCTTTATTGAAGGTACACTGCCCACTCCACCAAAGTATGTCACTGATAAAGATAAGAATACTGTCATCAATCAAGAATATGTTAAGCATAATAGACAAGATAGACTCATTAGCTCTTGGCTTCTCTCATCTATTAGTGCAAATTTATTACCACAAGTAATAGGGTGCAAATCTGCTAATGATATCTGGACAACCATCGAAAAGAATTTCAACAACCAGTCATCAGCAAAAGTGCTATACTTCAAGAGACAATTGCATAATATTAGAATGGATAACATGTCTATGAGAGAGTATCTTGCTAAAGTCAAAAACATAAGTGACAGGCTTGCTGCAACAGGAAATCCTGTTCAAGAAACTGAGCAAGTTTTAATTTTACTAAATGGCCTATCTGAAGAATATGAGTCTATCATTGCAGTCATATCCTCACAGAAAGCAACACCACCAATTGATGAAGTTCATTCAATTCTATTAGCCCATGAAGCCAGAATTAGCAATAAAAAGGTTCAAGAACCTGATTATTCAGCCAACCTTGCCACTGGTTATAAAGGGAAAAATCAAAACAGAGAACAATCAGTTCAGAGAGGTGGTAGCTCTGCAAGAAGAAGAGGAAGAGGCAGATGGAGTAACAACAACAATAGACCTAAATGCCAAATATGTGAGAAAATTGGTCATACTGCTTTAAAATGTTATTTCAGGTTCAATTCAAATTATGGGCAAGCACAGAATTAAAAGACTGGACCAACAGCTAATATGGCACAGGTGCAAACTGAAAACAAAAGCACTGCTGAGAATGACAAATTCAACAGTCAAGATAATGATTGGTATCCAGATACTGGGGCAACAAATCACATTACAAGCAGTCTTGAAAATCTGAATCTTGGCAATAAGGAGTTTAAAGGTAATCAGTCTATCTCTATGGGTGATGGTAAGTGTATTCAAATTACTCATACTGGAAATGCCTGCCTAGATAGCAACAAACAACTATACTTGCATAATATATTAAGAGCCCCTAGAATCAAGAAGAATTTAATAAGTGTATCCCAATTTGCTAAAGACAATAATGTCTTTTTTGAATTTTACCCAAAGTATTGTCTTGTTAAAGACATACTAACTAGAAATATCATTTTACAGGGTGATGTGACAAAGGGGCTATACAAGTTAAACAATGTTAGTTGTAGCAAGGCTTTACAGCAAGACAAATGTTGCAATATGACTGAAGTCCAAAATGTGGACAATAATTCAAATTTGTTTGATCTTTGGCATTGTAAGCTTGGACACCCTAGTGTCAAAATTGTTAAACAAATTCTGAATGAAAATAGTATAGATTTTAATCAAGTTTCTATACCATATGTTTGTGATTATTGTCAACAAGGTAAGAGTCATAGATTACCCTTTTCTAACTCATCAACTGTTTATAGTGAACCATTAGAATTAATTACCATTAATTTATGGGGACCATCACCAATCTTTTCAGATTTTGGTTTCAAATACTACTTATCAATTGTTGATGCATGTACTAGATATACATGGATCTATTTTTTGAAAACAAAATCTGACACTCACAATGCACTTATCAATTTCATCATCATGATTGAAAAACAAACTAACAAATCTGTTAAAACTGTTCAGTCTGATGGTGGAAGTGAATTTAAAACTCTGAAATTATTCTTCAATAAAAAGGGCATAGTGCATAGATTATCATGTCCACATACATCACAGCAAAATGGTATTGTTGAAAGAAAGCATAGGCACATTGTTGAAACTGGCTTAACACTTCTTGCCAATTCTAATCTTCCTCTAAAATTCTGGCCAGAAGCCTTTAGTACAGCTGTGTATTTGATTAATAGACAGCCAACTAAAGTTCTCAATAAAATAACACCACTTGAAAAATTATATGGTGTTAGGCCATATTATCACGCCTTGAAGGTGTTTGGGTGCCTATGTTATCCATGCCTTAGACCTTACAATAAAAATAAGTTAAACTTCAGGTCTAGGGCATGTACATTTCTTGGTTATGGTACTAATCAGAAAGGGTATAAGTGTCTTGATGAAACAGGTAGGATATATATAAGCAGGGATGTTGTTTTTAATGAAAATATCTTTCCATTCAAATCTCAAAACATTAGTACTACAAGCAAGGTGTACAATCCAAGGACATCCATACCTGAATTATCAACTGTTCTTGACACCTGGCAATATATGGATAATGTGGGGGCTGCTGATGCTCAAGACACATCATCTCCCATCTTAGGAAGAAATGAGGAATCTGAACCTCCCAGCCATGCCAGCACCTCACCTGATCAATCATCAAGCCAAATTCAGTATGATAGAAGCAATAAAACTAATGACTCAACAAATACAGTATCAAGTACATCAAATTCAAATGAGCAGGATGCTTCACCTCCAGATATAGAGCCAGTTCAGTCTGGGCATCCCATGATCACAAGATCAAAAAGGGGAATTTTCAAACCAAAAGTTTTTACTGTTCAATTCAGTGAAAGTGAGCCTGCAACTTATGATGAAGCCATCAAAAACAAGCATTGGAAAGAAGCTATGGATGAGGAATACAAAGCTCTCATCAAAAATGAAACTTGGGACTTAACCCAAGCACCAACCAACAAAAATATAGTTGGCTGCAAGTGGACATTTAGACTAAAGAAAAACCCTGATGGTAGCATAAACAAATACAAAGCTAGGCTTGTTGCCAAAGGCTTTACACAGGAGTATGGCTTTGATTTCAATCAAACCTTCTCTCCTGTTGTAAAGCCAACTACCATTAGGATTATTCTTTCCATTGCTCTAAAGAAAAATTGGAGCATTAAACATTTAGATGTCAATAATGCCTTTCTTAATGGCATTTTAAAAGAGGAAATATTCATGCAACAACCACAAGGGTATTGCAAAAACCCAAACTATGTCTGCAAGTTGAAAAAGGCTATATATGGGCTCAAACAAGCTCCAAGAGTCTGGTTTGATAGGTTAAAAACAGCCTTAATTACATTGGGCTATAAACCTACCAAATCAGATAATTCAATGTTTACTAAGATAAATGAATCATCAACAATATATATACTTGTGTATGTTGATGATTTAATTATCACTGGAAATAACACTGCAGACATAGAACATTTAACTAATTATTTGAACCAGGAATTTTCTATCAAAAACTTGGGTAACTTAACATATTTCTTAGGTATTGAGCTGATAAGGAAATCAGACACTGAAGTTTTCCTATGTCAAAGGAAGTACATCTCTGAGCTACTAGTGAAAACAAAAATGGATGGTGCTAATCCTCAACCAACCCCAATGATCTGCAACCAACACTTATCAAAATACAGGGAAGAAGCCATAGTAAATTCTAAACAATATAGAAGTGTTATAGGTGCATTACAATATGCAACTATAACACGACCTGATATTTCATTTAGTGTTAACAAAGTTTCACAATTTATGCAGAATCCTCTGAGTGAGCATTGGAAAGCTGTTAAAAGAATTTTAAGATATCTCAAGGGAACTATCAACTATGGCTTAAATTTCAAGGCTAGCTCAAATCTCAACATTACTGGCTTTGCAGATGCAGATTGGGCATCTGACCCAGATGACAGAAGGTCTACATCTGGTTTCTGCATATACATTGGGGATAACTTAGTCTCATGGTCATCAAAAAAACAACATACTGTATCAAGGTCAAGCACCGAAGCTGAGTACTGAAGCATTGCCAATGCTTCAGCTGAAATTAAATGGATTCAATCTCTTCTATCTGAACTACAATACAATGCTACCACTAAACCTACTCTATGGTGTGATAATAGAAGTGCAGTTTACATTTCTGAAGATCCAGTTCAACATGCCAGAACGAAGCATATAGAGATAGATCTTTATTTTGTTCGTGAACTTGTGCAAAGAGGAGAATTACAAGTCAATCACATACCTGGAACTTACCAAAGAGCTGATGTTTTAACTAAAGCTCTATCAGCAACTAACTTCACTAGATTTCGCTCAGATCTGAAGGTTAAAGATGAGAAAGACCTTGAATCCAAGCAAGCTAAAGTTGAAGAAACTCGCAATAAACCAGAAAGACAGCAACTTCTCTCCAACTCTCAACATCTTGACAAATCTAGCATAATACAGCTGCATCGTATCACAAGTAAAGAGATCTCTAAAGTCCGAGCTAAGGAGAAGCCTCCAGACTCATCTCAGATCAGTAAAATCGGCAAAGTAAATTCTAACCCTAACCCTAAATGTTAGGGATAGGGTTTGAGAGGGGGTATTACGAAATGTATCAATGGCTATCAGAAGGTAAAGCACAAAAGCACAACCGAGTCTTCAGCTATAACCTAATCAAGAGCATCTCATCACCGTTTGATTATGAGACATCGAACGGTGAACATTCATTGCCTCTTATTGTCTCGGATCACCAACACTTGGGCTGGGCCTATTTTATTCCTTTCTGTATAAATAAGCTTGTATTCAGTTCAAAAGAAAATCAGTATTATTCAAAATTACTGTAAGCATCTTGTAATATATACAAGAATTTCAATAAATCATTTCTCTTCATATTCATAATCTCTCCTCTAGTAAACTCAAAATCTTAACATTACTATCTGGAAATATGAATATATGATAAAAATTATCAAAATCATGTTTGAATCAAATGAAATAAGTGTTTGATTCACTTATACCATTCATTTCGTATATGGAAATCATGATTTTTAAAACAAAAATCGGAATTTTTAATGAAGGAATGAGCGTTGAATTCGAGGTTGAACGGAATTGCCTTTTTCACCAAATTCTGGTGATCGGCGAAGCATTGGGTTTCGAAATTTTTTTCAAGGCTCACTGAAAGGTTGGAGAATTCAGGAAAAATGTTCGATCGAATTCCAGGTTATAGGGGATGGCTAACGACATCAAAATAGGGTTCAAGCTCGTCTACTATCGAATAGGTTCTCGAAGAAACTGCAGTGTCGTCAGGGCGATTCAGGCGATCGGTCTAGGGGGAAAGTGTTCGTGGGTTGTCGGAGCAACTTCGGCCAGAACTACGTGGCCTCTGGTGGCCTGAGGCAGCGAGGTGAAGGAATTTGGTCGATCGAGTTTTAATGTCGATCTGGGTTGAGAGCTCGATCGCGAGTTTGTCAATATCTTGGGATTCTTGGTGCTTTGGTGGCTGGAAGAAGCTATCAACGACTTGTCGAAGGTCGGAGGGATGATCGGAGGTCGATCAGTTGGTCGTGCACGTGCACGTGTGCACGTTTGTGTCATCTGTTCGATTGGGTTGGGAAGACGAAGATTTGTTCGGGAAGGTCTCGTGAGAATTGAAGTTCGACTCGAAGCAGGGAGAACGCGAGTGGTTCTTTGTTTGGTCGGGGGAGGTACGAGATTAACTCGAAGCTAGCTCGGGGAAGAAATGGGTTTGACTCGGGAAATTTAAGTGAGTTGCTCGGGTTGTTTTATTTTAGAAATCTGGTTTTGAAATTTTAAAAGCAACTCATATCTGAGTTTTAAAATTTAAAGAATAAACAAGTTTTTAAGTATTTGGTAAATTTGGAAATGATTTATAAATGCTTTATCTCCAAGTAAGGTTATTATTATGATTTTGTAAATCAAGATTATAATTTGTTTTGAATAATGAGATTTAAAATAATTCAAATAATTTATTTATAAGGATAATAAGGTTAAATTAGTATTGATATGAATTTAAGAATACTTAATTTAAATATGATTTATTAATAAGTAAAGTTTAATTAAGAATAATGTTTTCATAATTTATTAAGGATTTTTAAATATAGAATGTTAATTAATTAATTGTTTAATTAATTTTAAATAATTAGTAATTTTTTTTTAAATAATCACTTAATTATGGATTAATTAAGTGTAATTTCTTAAAGAAGTAATTAATGGTTAATTATTGAATATTATTACTTATGGAAGTAATTAATGGAAAATTACTCATGAAAGTAATTAATTGAAGTGATAAATGGGTAATCACTTGTTGTAATCAATTAAGGAATTAATTAAGTAAATTGTTTGAAGTTAATTAATTATGGAATAATTAATTAATTAAAGGATTAAGAATTATTTAATGATGAGATTAATTACTTGTTAAGGCAATTAGTTAAGAGAGATCATTTAATGAAGTAATTAGAAGATAATCACTTAGGTAAGTAATTAAGAGATAATTACTTAATTATTTTAGTTAATTAATTAATGTGATTAATTAAATGTGTTTAATTTAAGATTAATTACTAAGTGTAATTAATTAAAAGTAATTAATTAATTAAGTAATTAATTAAGGATTATTTGTTAAATTTAAATTGATTAATAATTACTTAATAAAGTAATTAAAGATTAATTAATCAAGGTTAATATAATTAATTAAGAAGTAATTAATTAAGATAAGTAATTACAAGATCGTTAATTACTGTTTATGATTAATTAAGGTTAATTAATGAATGTAGTTAATTAAAGATTAATTATTTAATTAGTAATTAATTAATAAAGTAATTAGAGGATTATTAATGGAATTAATCAGGATTGATTAATAAAAGTAATTAATTTAAGTATGATTAATTAATTGTAATTAATTGAGGATTAATATAATTAATTATAGTTAATTAATAAATGAAGGTTTATTAATTATTGTAATTAATGATAGTAATAAAAAGGTTAATTACTGTATATGGTTAAGGATAATTACTTGAATATAATTAAATATAATTAATCAAGGAAGATTAATTAAGGAAGATCATTAAATGATTAATTAATTAATTAATTTGTAATTAATTAATGATAGTAAGCAGGATTAAGATAATCCAAGTGATTAAAGGATAGTAATTAATTTAATTAAAGGTTAATTTAATTGATTAAGAGTTAATCAAACCTGCTTATGAATGATTGGTTGATATTGGATGATTGGTTGATATTAGGTGATTGGTTGATATTGGATGATTTGGATATCTCTGATATATGTGATATGCTGCTTAGTGAGATGAATGTTGATATGAATTATATATTGTGATAATGTGATTTATCTATCTGTTTATATCATCCTGAATATAAGTTAAATGTTTAAAACCTTTAAAACAACTTGGCCTTAAAAGATACGCTTTGGATTTCGATGAGACCGGGATCGGGTTTCCGTATACCGGATTTCCAGGTCTGGAGACCCGAATACCACATCGATCCAAATTTACGATAGGTCGTGAATCAAGTGAAGATGAAGATTCAGAGTGCAAGGGTTATTGTCGTTAACTCTGAGGGTGATTCCAAAACGAGTGTAACGAGATAATGCCTTCGGTTTCGTTCGAACTCGGAACGAACTTATATGGAGTGAATGCTTTCAGAACATCGTCAGGTGGACGATGAGCATTCTAAGTGATGTGTTCTTTTCTAAGGTAATCGTGACCTCAAGCCTCACAAACCGGGAATGGCTAAAACAGGGGAGGTGCAGCAAGGTTAGTGGGTAGCACCCAAGTAGGACAAGATTACCTCTGTCTAGATGTCCCTTTCTATTTTCGACTTAGTGGTGCGGTTGCTGATCCCAACCGTGAGGTATCTTGTGCGGGAATTATCCAGTAAGGGATGTTCCGACCTTGTGTTGCAGGGGATTGGGAGTGATCCTCGGTACGGTGATCTAGGCCACGTACTGTGACGGGCGGTACCCCAGTAGCCCTGCCATTGTATGGAATCCAATCTCCAATAAGTGATAACGGATTTGATTTTATAACCCACCTTGTGGCTAGTATGCTGGAATTTAATAATGTAACAATTTCAGCTATTTCATATTTATTTGAAAATCCTAGACCCTATTATAATAAAATCGAATTTCCTATCAAATGTTTTGGTTAGTGTAAGGTAAAAACTTACCCATGTTTATGTGTGGGAAGTCTTACGTGATACCTTTTCTTTCAAAAGGTTTTGAAGTTAAGCAAGTTTAACCCGTTTACTCACACCAGACCCATGTCTGACCCAAGTTGTTTATTTCTGTTTTATAAACTCTTGGGTACTCAATTTTTTACGAGTAGCCAAGGGATTCAGGTTAGCTTTGACGAGTAATCTGGAGGAGTAATGGAGCAGGAGGCTTCAGCGTTGTAGATAGATAGTAGTTTCCGCTGTGTTATCTCTATGATAGTGTTTTGTATTGTATCGAGTTGTAATAACTAGACAGATGTTTATAACTGTCTAGTATGTGATGTATATGTTGTATAACTCTGATAAGTGTTGTATACTATGTAACAGTTCATGTTATTAATATAATTTATTCGTTCCGCTGTGTGAGATTCTAATGTTGTTTCTTTCTCTCTTCTCTTCTTTTCTATTTTCTACCCCTTTCTTTCTTATTGACGATGCGACTTTCTATGGAGAGAAAGTTGTGGTCGTTACATATTGGGTGATTGATATTCCCGCATTATATAGCCGATGAGACCCTATGCGCCACATAATAGCGGATGATATTATATAAATCCCATATACCGCGATATTCCACCTCGAAGTGGAATTGGTATTGTGCTAACGTCTATGGATGCAGGGAAATAGGTTGGAGGGATCCAACTGGATTCCTCAAAGTATTTAGATTTGTTTAATTATTCTGTGGATGATTATTGATATCCTATGATAAATTCATTGATAATGGGAATATTGGATGCTAAAGATTGATCGAATATATTTTGGTATAATGAGTTATTAAAATATATAGAATTGGATTTTAAATAAAATAAAAGAGTAAATATCCAAGTAAATAACTATAGAAAATTTGAATAAATCTAAGAATACAAGTGATTTTAAAATTCTAATAAATAAACTCCGAGTAAGGAAGGGATTTTTAAATAAACAGAGAAGAAATATTTTTTTAATTAAAGTGGTATTATTTAAAGTAATAAAGAATTTACTTTGGAATTCAAGGTTTAAATTTAGTTAAAGGGATAAGAAAGAAATTTAGAAATCTGAAATTGGTATTAGCAGCTAAAAAGATTTTTAAAATCATAATATGAAATAAAATCTGAAATTTATGGGTTGAAATAAATGGAGGAAGTAAGGGAATTTATTTCAAAATGAATAAATTGGAAATCAATTTGGAATTTTATTTAAGTGTTTTAAACCCTGGATTTTTTAAAGGGAATTGAGATTTTGAAATTTATAAATTGGGGTTTATAAAAGTGAAAATAATATATCAGTGAATATTTTGAAGAATAAATTCAATGTGGGAATTTATAAATGGAATGAGTAAATGTGATTAAAAATAAATAGTAATTTATTTTTAAAGATGTGAAAGAGAAATATATCCCCGGATAGCCAAGTACGTTTTCAAAACAAATTCTTAAGTATAAATTAAAGTTTCAAGGTTTGTTATAAAAAGTATGTTTTGGAAAATCTATTATTTTTTAAATAAATAAACTTTGAAATAATAAATTTTCCAAATTTATTTGAGTAGTAATTATATAAAGGTGACTTGGAATTATGTTTTAAAAAAAAAGATGAGAATCTTAGTTTTATATATTTTATAAAGTAACTTTATTTTAAATATTCTTAAAGTGTATAATTTTTATAAAGGAAGTATTAAAGTAGTTTTAAATCTAAATGTTTAAAAGTATATTCTATAATTTAGTGTTTTAAAATGATTTTAAAGTCAATGTATTTGTACTTGGTAAATTTCAGTGGAAATAGAAAATATTTGGGAAATAGATTCCATGAGAATAGTGTGGTCTGGAAACTGTTTTTCAAAAGGGTGAAGTATATAAAATATATTGCGAAGATATTTTGAAATAAATAATTTGGAGAATTAGTTATTGTTTGATGGATGTTTGTGAATGTTAATTGATAGTTAAATAACCGACTATCAATATTGGCCCATGAGCTGATCGTTTCGAAGAGACCAGGATCAAGATTAATGTCTCGAAAACCACTTCGATCTGATTTGTACGTTTCGTGAGGAAACACGTTTGAATCGAAAATGGAGCAATGAAGTGCAAGGGCTAGTCGCTACTAATTCTGAGTGTGATTCCAAAATGGATGTAGTAGGAGTAGTGCCTTCGGTTCCGTTCGAACCCGGAACGGACTTGTATGGACGAATGCTTTCTGAACATCGTCAGGTGGACGATGGGCATTCTAAGGGATATGTTCTATAAAGGTAATGCTTAGCCTCAAGCCTCATCAACCGGGAATGACTGAAAATCAGGGGTTATGCAGCAAGGCTATATGGGTAGCGCCCATTAGGGTGAGATCATTCCTGTCTAGAGGTCCCTTTTTATTTCGGCTGTGTGGCAGTTGGTCGCGCCAACCGTGGAGTGATCTTACTCGGAATTACCCATAGGTAGTTCCGGTCTTGTGTTGCAGGGGGTCGGGCGTGATCCTCGGCACACTGACCTAGACCAGATACTGTGACAGGTGGTACCCCAGTGCCTAGTCATTGTATGGAATCCAATCTCCAATAAGCGCCTGTACGGTTTTGATTGTGCCAACTATTGCTGAAACGTGAGATGCAAGCATTTCAGCTAGATTCTATTTTACTTTCTCTAGACACTATTATAATATCAGACGAATTTGATAAAAAGTGTTTTGGCTATCGTAAGGTAAAAACCCGACATATTTATTTGTGGCGTGGTTTTACGAGATGCTTTTGATTTCAAATGGTTTGAAAAAACTTTAATAATCCAATTGAGTGTGTTTGCTTACGCTGGGTTTCCAGACTGACTCGGGTGTTATTTTATTATAATGCTCGGGTCAAACCGAGTATTATAGATACAGGATAGGATGGTGTGGAGCTCAGGAGACAAGCTGGATGGCGACACGTACATCCGTACTTGTTTATATATTCCGCTTTGTTGATTGTTGTATATTCAGTTATGTGAGGACAGGTTATGATTACTATCCAGCTGTATGGTATGTATACTCTGATGATTTATGTATAAACAGATATAATTTTGTTTTTGTGTAAAGACCAGTTGTTATATATTGTGACGACCGCCCATGACCCCTACACCGAATCTAGAGATAGTGCGCTGTAAAGTATGCCAGGCGACCATGGACGATTGTCAGGGTAGATTAAAAACAACAGAATCTATCGTATTACTCACAGCGCATGGACAAAATACAATAGAACATATGTATAGTGAAGCTTACAGAACAAAATGACATCATATAAAACTCCATAATAGTTGAATACAAGCATCCAAATAGCCAATACATCAAGCCTCACTACATAACACTCAGAGAATACAAAACAGCAGAACATCCAGTACATATAATAAGAAGATAATATGCAACCCTCCAGCTCGTCTTCGATATCAGCATCGTGAGAAGAGAACAGCACCTGTCACCTGCTACCTAGTTTGCCCGTCCCAAAAATGGACGAACAGCCCAAGGCAATAAGAATTAAAACATAAAGCCTTGAGTCAGACAACAGTCTTAGTGAGCAGTAAATTAACTAACAACATACCAAAAGAGCATAAAGGAAAAGGAATAGGAATACAACCCTCCCACTCCACCTCTTTCTACAGTGATAGCCCCCAGACACACACTAAGCAGAAGCGAGCATAGCAAAGCATGCAATTTAAAGTAAAGCAATTATCACTCGAGTCAAGAGCGATGTTTTCCAAGTACAAATCCCAAGGTCTTAAACCAAGGTCAGATAAGCACCCAGGAAATACCGCTCTTGAGACCGAATGACGATACAACCAAACATCCATGACTCTGGCTATCACTGTTATCATTGCTTCAATATCACCGTTAGTTGAATGAACGGCTCCTTCTTTCATCCGTCAGTCAAGGGCTAATGGTAACCCCGGTTCTAGACATAACTCCCGCACGTCGTCGCAGCCCGTGCCAAGGATTTTCGCAACTACCCAGAGTACTCGACCATCAACAGTTAGTCTTTTGGACGTCCAATGTACTCTTGCTTAGAGCATGCTAGAACCTTCAACAACGATGAGATCTCAGCCTTCTAGTCATCCTCCTCGACGACTATTTCCATACTAGCTCAAGCGCCTCTCGAGCATCCATTATCCTCAAACTCGAATCATATCACCGAGTTACCAACGTGCTTGGAATGATCCCGTCTGGATTAGACCAAGTCTTCATCACATGATGCCTCGCTTCATTACATCCTCGCAAAGCCTCATCTCAACATCACATCATCAAATCCATGCATAAGAGCTTCATAATCCCGCTACATATGCCACGAGCAGCTTTCCCAATTCAAGAGCCTTTCTCTTAGCTTTAGAATCGTCTTCGGTCTAAATCAAATCATAAATCATCTAATTCATAGCAGTCAACCAAATCAAACATTAATCCAAACAATCAAGCATTCAAATAAGATCTAAATAGACAATTATAACAATAATGGCATTTTCGTAATTAAAGAGTTGAAAGTCTAACAAGCATGAAAACATGAACAATATCTCTACAAACTTGATGAATGAACTTGCATAGGCTAACATATGATAAAATGGATGTAACATCATCATGAACAATGGATCTATATGGATCTACACTTAGGATGAAGAAAATGCATGGAAATCCCTATTTTAACACCAAATCGAGCCAACAATCCGATATACTCCTTTGGATCCGTGTGAGAGATAATCACCACTCACCAAATCACCAAAACAAACCCAAATCAACACGCTTCAGATCTGGACAGCGAAGGATCAATCTTGATCTATCACGAATCCGCTTCAAACGAAGAAATCTCTCTTGAAAAGATGAAGATCTTCAATCTAAGCTCTTGAATCTTCAATCTTGATCTTCGATATGGATGGAAGGAATCACTAGATTAGAGTGGAGAAAAGAAGTGAAGAATTGTAGAAGTCGAGCTCTGAAAATGGCAGCACTTCGTCGCTTCGAAATCCGGATCCCAAAAATGAAGCCAACCCCCTTCTATTTATAGGCGAAATTTCCCTAAGTCGCTCGGAGTTAGGTCGTCCACGACCTACGACCTAAAACCTACCGACCTAAAGACTTACCAACCTACGACTTAACAAAACCCCCAGCCTCTACGACCTAACCTAACGCGCAGCTGCGACCTAGCGCTTAAGCACATCTTCGACCTAACTGCTAAGCCTTACACGACCTAACAAATAACTGGGTTACGGCTGTTAACTTAACAGCTAATTCCTAGGTCGCTCGCGACTTAAAACATAGGCTATGACTTAACTACTAAGTCGTCTACGACTTAAAGTTTAGCAGCTCGCGACTTAACAAAGATACGACTTACGACTTAACGGTTATCTCCTAAGTCGGTCACGACCTATAGCATGCGCGCCTATGACCCAACTGAGAAGCGACCTAACAACATAACACCTCAACGACCTATCTGTTATGTCCTTACGCGACCTAACATAAGTCGCAAACAACTGGACTGCGACCTAACTACTAAGCCAAAGCCCAGCGACCTAACAACTCGCGCGACCTACGACTTAGAAATCACGCGACCTAACACTTAAACTATTCCCTGCGACCTAACAACCCATACTACAAAACTACTCACGCGACCTAACTGGGTTATGTTCTAACTCCTTAAGTCGCCTAACTCTTAGGTCGCTAACACGCTAACCTTCTTAGGTCGCTCCAAGATACTAAGTCGCTAACCCGGTAACCACTAGGTCGCTAACTCGCCCTACCGACCTAACACTTAACTCACCAAAACTCTTAGGTCATCAACTTCCTTAAGTCGCTGCCGACCTACCCCTTAGGTCGCCAATTCTATAAGTCGGTCACGACCTATCACTTAGGTCATTAACGACCTAGGACTTAGAAAAATTCTGAACGACTTATCAACAATGCAACCAATTGTTAATTATTTTATGATGTTTCGATCCGTAAAATACGGGTTGTTACATTCTCTCCCCCTTAGGAATTTCGTCCCCGAAATTCCAAGCAATCATAGCAATCAAAGACTATTCTGTACGCCTACCATCCATAGCAATCAACAAACCATGCATCCAATTCTAGCTTAGCGTACAGAATTCTAAAACTAGAACAAGTTACAATATCGCGAGATGAGACGACACCTTAGGGCCATACCTTGAAGAGTTCAAGATGAGCTGCTTTCATCCTCTCTTCCACCTCCCACATACAGTCGTTATCATCATCACTCCATTGTATCTTGAGCAACTTAACTACCTTCCTCCTAAGCTGTTTCGTGTCGGTTTCTACAACACGAAGCGGCTTACGAGGTCTTCTATCGACCGGATCAACTTCGAAATCTTCACAACTATCAGCAGAAACCACCGTACTCGAGTCGTGCACATACTTCCATAGATATGATACATGAAAAACATTGTGCACACCCGACATCTTCTCCGGTAACTCCAATCTATAGGCGAGCTTTCCAATTCGCTCGATAATCGGGAATGGTCCAACAAATCTCGGAGTCAATTTTCCTTTCTTCCCGAATCGAATAACATTCTTCAGTGGAGAAATCTTCACAAAAACCATATCACCTACGTCGAACTCCAAATCCTTACGACGCTTATCATCATAACTCTTCTGACGGTCTTGGGTTGCCTTCATTCGTTGCCGAATGATCTCTATACAATCTGAAGTCTGCCGAATCATCTCTAGCCCAAGTATAAGCTTTTCTCCAGTTTCAAACCAACATGTCGGAGAGTTACACGGTCTCCCATACAATGCCTCATACGGTGCCATACCAATGCTTGATTGGTAACTGTTGTTGTACGCAAACTCCACCAAATGAAGGTGATCTTCCCATGATCCTCCGAAGTCCAAAACACATGCTCTGAGAAGATCTTCCAAAACTCGGTTAACTCTCTCGGTCTGACCATCTGTTTGAGGGTGATAAGCTGTACTCAAACACAACTCGGTTCCCAAAACTTCCTGGAAGCTCTTCCAAAATCCACTAGTGAACAATGGGTCTCGATCGCTCACTATACTCTTCGGAATACCATGGAATCAAACTATCCACTTAACATACAACTCAGCCAACTTTGATGCAGTCCTAGTCGATCGAACAGGAATGAATCTTGCGCTCTTAGTCAGACGATCCACAATGACCCAAATCCCTTCATTTCCCGTTCTGGTTCTAGGTAATCCATCAATAAAGTCCATCGATATTTGCTCCCACTTCCATGTAGGAACTTCTAATGGCTGAAGTAATCCACTTGGCTTTTTCTGTTCAGCCTTTACCAACTGGCAGTTCATGCACTTGGAAATACAATTTCCAACATCCTTCTTCATGCCTTCCCAGTAGTAGGTTCTCTTCATATCCCGATACATCTTATTTCCACCTGGATGAATTGTCAACTTTGAGTGGTGACTTTCCTTCAGAACTTCACTCCTCAATTCATCTATATCGGGAACAACTAGTCGTCCTTGCTTCCGAAGCCAACCCTCTCGATCGACCTCAAACCCTTTATCCTTTTCTGGATCCAATCCAGATTCCAAATCACGGATAATCTTGACAAGCTTATCGTCTCGCTTTTGGCTTTCGCCAATCCTTTCCACAAGAGAAGGTCTTATCGATAAGTTTGCCAACATCTCAGGTTCCAATTCACATCTAGGCCTGAAGTCAAATCCAGCTAAATACTCGAGATTCTTCCATTCTGAAAACATGGCTCCCAATCCTGCATGTCTTCGACTTAACGCATTTGCCACTGCGTTACCTTTTCCCGGAGTATAAGCTATGCCAAAATCATATGATGCCAAAAACTCTAGCCAACGTTGCTGCCGAAGATTCAAATCCTTTTGGGAGAAAAGATACTTCAACGACTTATGATCGGTAAACAACTCAAATCGAACTCCCAATAGATAATGTCTCCACATCTTCAGAGCAAAAACAATCGCCGCTAACTCCAAATCATGAGTCGGGTAATTCCTTTCATGCGGCTTCAGTTGTCGACTGGCATACGCAACAACTTTATCCTTCTGCATCAGTACTGCTCCAAGTCCAGTACCACATGCGTCAGTGTAAACCACCATCTCATCATTCCCACTAGGAATAGTCAAAACAGGAGCACTCGTCAATCGCTCTTTCAGGATTCCGAAAGCTTGCTCACACTTAGCATCCCAATTGAACACTTGGTTCTTTTTCGTCAATCCTGTTAACGGTGCAGCTACCTTGGAGAAGTCTTTGATAAACCGTCGATAATATCCTGCTAATCCAAGAAAACTTCTCACATCAGATGCATTCTTAGGTCTAACCCAATCTTGGATTGCTGCCACCTTAGCGGGATCAACCGCTATTCCTCTCCCAGAAATCACATGGCCTAAGAACCTCACTTCACTCTTCCAGAAGTGACACTTCGAAAACTTAGCCTTCATCTGATGTTTCCGCAGGATTTCCAAAACAATACGCAAGTGCATCTTGTGTTCTTCCTCAGTTCTGGAATAAATCAGAATATCATCCACGAACACAAGTACGAACTTGTTCAACTGATCTCTGAACACTCTATTCATAAGATCCACAAAATATGCTGGCGCGTTAGTCAACCCAAACGGCATTACCAGCCACTCAAAGAAACCGGATGGTGTTCGAAAAGCAGTCTTCGGCACACTATCCTTAGCTACTCTCAACTGGTGAAATCCCATCGCCAAATCCATCTGAGAAAACACCTTAGCTTCGTGAAGCTGATCAAACAAGTCATCTATTCTCGGCAATGGATACTTGTTCTTCTTAGTCACCTTATTCAGCTCACGATAATCCACACACAATCTCAACGATCTATCTGCCTTGGTTGCGAACACAACTGGTGCACCCCACTCGGACACACTACGCCGAATGAATCCTTTCTGAAAAAGGTCATCAACTTGCACCTTCAACTCATGCTGTTCCCTAGGCGCCATCCGCCTAAGAGGCATCACAACAGGTCTGGCTCCTTCAACTAGATCTATACGAAACTCGATCTCTCTGTGCGGCGGCAACCCTTTGACTTCGTCAAAGACATCCTCGAATCCATTAGCGATTGGCACCGATGACAGTCCATCCCGTGGAACAACTAGCGAATACATGAAGCTCATGAAGACGCCTTCCTCATGCTTACATCGTATCACAACCTTTCGCCCCTCCACATTCTCGACTGTCACTTCCAACCTCTTGCAGTCAACCTTTGCCGCATACTTCCTAAGCCAGTCCATACCCAAAATAATTCCGAACCCCGCAAAGTTCAGAACAAAGCAATCACAAACAAAAGAGCAACCATGACTCGATACAACTAAACCACGGCATAACATACACAAACAAGACGAACCCCCAACTGGATTAGTCACAACCAATGGCCTATCAACAATATCCGGTTCCAAACCTAACCGGCCTATGAGTTCATTACAAACAAATGAATGCGACGCTCCAGTATCAAACAGAACTCTAACTGGAACACCACATAGGAAAAGAGTACCTTGAACAACCACACTCTTTCCTTTCTCTTCAGCGGTAGGAGCTTTCGAATACGACGGAAAAGCTCCCAAAGCATAAGCCTGCACAATCTGCTTGTCCCTTCTCGGTTCTGGACAATTCTTTCTGAAGTGCCCCGGCTTGTCACAGTTGTGGCACTTCGCCGGCGCTTTCGGATTCTTGCAATCCCTGGAGAGATGGCCTTTCTGCTGACAGTTGTAGCAAGTCACCTCGCCTTTCGGCTTCTTCTGGCCATCCTTACCCTTCTGCTGCTGCTGCTTCCTCTTCTTGTTTCCACCTTGCTGGGGTTTAGACTCTTCCCTGGTAACAGCAACAACAGATCCTTCCTTAGGAAACAGACTCTCATGCCTAAGAGCTTTCTCCACAAGCTTCTCAAATGAATCGTCCAAATGATCCACCAACTGTCTCCCAAGATAACTGTCCAAGCCTGTCACAAACTTCTCATTCTTCTGATAAGCAGATTCAATATATGACCGGGCATACTTGGACAAAGCTTCAAACTCAGAAACATACTCAAGGACTGATCTTCCACCTTGCTTGAGCTCCACAAACTTCTTGAACAGAACAGACTTCTGAGCTGTAGAAATGAACTTAGCTTCAAATCTAGCTTGGAATTGCTCCCAAGTAATCTCCTCCTCCGCAGTATTGATGGTAATAGAGTTCCACCAATCAGAAGCTCTCCTTTGAAGCTGCCTTGATGCCAACTTCCTCTTAGTTGCATCATCAATTCCCAAATCACCAAAGATCCTTCTACAAGCATCCATCCACCTCTGGACCTCAATAGTTGATTCTGTTCCCAAGAAAACCTTCCCTCCAAGAGCAGTATAGTCCTTGCACAACTTAGCAAAATCCACTGGTTTCGGAGTCTGAACCTGAACTCCAACATCAACTGCCGTCCCCGGAACTGGTATCCTTCTCATGATCGAAGTCATCATAGCTTCGAACATAGCTGCATAATCAGCAGTTCCCTCAGTAGCACGACCTTCCCTAGCAGCTGGACTCCCTCTTCGACTCATTCTCAATATCTATAAAAAGGAATGATTAGAACATCTAGAGAAACAACTGCATAAAGGACTCAACTCTACTAAGCTACTATATTATATATAGTATTCATCCATCAAAATACAATTACGTCTCTCATACGTAGTTACGTCAGTGAGCGTTGGGTAAAATCGATTAACCAATGCTCTGATACCAAATGTGACGACCGCCCATGATCCCTGCACCGAATCTAGAGATAGTACGCTGTAAAGTATGCCAGGCGACCATGGACGATTGTCAGGGTAGATTAAAAACAACAGAATATATCGTATTACTCACAGCGCATGGACAAAATACAATAGAACATATGTATAGTGAAGCTTTACAGAACAAAATGACATCATATAAAACTCCATAATAGTTGAATACAAGCATCCAAATAGCCAATAAATCAAGCCTCACTACATAACACTCATAGAATACAAAACAGTGGAACATCCAGTACATATAATAAGAAGATAATATGCAACCCTCCAACTCGTCTTCGATATCAGCATCGTGAGAAGAGAACAGCACCTGTCACCTGCTACCTAGTCTGCCCGTCCCAAAAATGGACGAATAGCCTAAGGCAATAAGAATTAAAACATAAAGCCTTGAGTCAGACAGCAGTCTTAGTGAGCAGTAAATTAACTAACAACATACCAAAAGAGCATAAAGGAAAAGGAATAGGAATACAACCCTCCCACTCCACCTCTTTCTACAGTGATAGCCCCCAGACACACACTAAGCAGAAGCAAGCATAGCAAAGCATGCAATTTAAAGTAAAGCAATTATCACTCGAGTCAAGAGCGATGTTTTCCAAGTACAAATCCTGAGGTCTTAAACCAAGGTCAGATAAGCACCCAGGAAATACCGCTCTTGAGACCGAATGACGATACAACCAAACATCCATGACTCTAGCTATCACTGTTATCATTGCTTCGATATCACCGTTAGTTGAATGAACGGCTCCTTCTTTCATCCGTCAGTCAAGGGCTAATGGTAACCCCGGTTCTAGACATAACTCCCGCACATCGTCGCAGCCCGTGCCAATGATTTTCGCAACTACCCAGAGTACTCGACCATCAACAGTTAGTCTTTTGGGCGTCCCCATGTACTCTTGCTTAGAGCATGCTAGAACCTTCAACAACGATGAGATCTCAGCCTTCTAGTCATCCTCCTTGACGACTATTTCCATACTAGCTCAAGCGCCTCTCGAGCATCCATTATCCTCAAACTCGAATCATATCACCGAGTTACCAACGTGCTTGGAATGATCCCGTATGGATTAGACCAAGTCTTCATCACATGATGCCACGCTTCATTACATCCTCGCAAAGCCTCATCTCAACATCACATCATCAAATCCATGCATAAGAGCTTCATCATCCCGCTACATATGCCACGAGCAGCTTTCCAAATTCAAGAGCCTTTCCCTTAGCTTTAGAATCTTCTTCGGTCTAAATCAAATCATAAATCATCTAATTCATAGCAGTCAACCAAATCAAACATTAATCCAAACAATCAAGCATTCAAATAAGATCTAAATAGACAATTATAACAATAACGGCATTTTCGTAATTAAAGAGTTGAAAGTCTAACAAGCATGAAAACATGAACAATATCTCTACAAACTTGATGAATGAACTTGCATAGGCTAACATATGATAAAATGGATGTAACATCATCATGAACAATGGATCTATATGGATCTACACTTAGGATGAAGAAAATGCATGGAAATCCCTATTTTAACACCAAATCGAGCCAACAATCCGATATACTCCTTTGGATCCGTGTGAGAGATAATCACCACTCACCAAATCACCAAAACAAACCCAAATCAACACGCTTCCGATCTGGACAGCGAAGGATCAATCTTGATCTATCACGAATCCGCTTCAAACGAAGAAATCTCCATTGAAAAGATGAAGATCTTCAATCTAAGCTCTTGAATCTTCAATCTTGATCTTCGATATGGATGGAAGGAATCACTAGATTAGAGTGGAGAAAAGAAGTGAAGAATTGTAGAAGTCGAGCTCTGAAAATGGAAGCACTTCGTCGCTTCGAAATCCGGATCCCAAAAATGAAGCCAACCCCCTTCTATTTATAGGCGAAATTTCCCTAAGTCGCTCGGAGTTAGGTCGTCCACGACCTACGACCTAAAACCTACCGACCTAAAGACTTACCAACCTACGACTTAACAAAACCCCCAGCCTCTACGACCTAACCTAACGCGCAGCTGCGACCTAGCGCTTAAGCACATCTTCGACCTAACTGCTAAGCCTTACACGACCTAACAAATAACTGGGTTACGGCTGTTAACTTAACAGCTAACTCCTAGGTCGCTCGCGACTTAAAACATAGGCTACGACTTAACTACTAAGTCGTCTATGACTTAAAGTTTAGCAGCTCGCGACTTAACAAAGATACGACTTACGACTTAACGGTTATCTCCTAAGTCGGTCACGACCTATAGCATGCGCGCCTATGACCCAACTGAGAAGCGACCTAACAACATAACACCTCAACGACCTATCTGTTATGTCCTTACGCGACCTAACATAAGTCGCAAACAACTGGACTGCGACCTAACTACTAAGCCAAAGCCCAGCGACCTAACAACTCGCGCGACCTACGACTTAGAAATCACGCGACCTAACACTTAAACTATTCCCTGCGACCTAACAACCCATACTACAAAACTACTCACGCGACCTAACTGGGTTATGTTCTAACTCCTTAAGTCGCCTAACTCTTAGGTCGCTAACACGCTAACCTTCTTAGGTCGCTAACCTATAGGTCGCTCCAAGATACTAAGTCGCTAACCCGGTAACCACTAGGTCGCTAACTCGCCCTGCCGACCTAACACTTAACTCACCAAAACTCTTAGGTCATCAACTTTCTTAAGTCGCTGCCGACCTACCCCTTAGGTCGCCAATTCTATAAGTCGGTCACGACCTATCACTTAGGTCATTCACGACCTAGGACTTAGAAAAATTCTGAACGACTTATCAACAATGCAACCAATTGTTAATTTTTTTACAATGTTTCGATCCGTAAAATACGGGTTGTTACATTCTCTCCCCCTTAGGAATTTCGTCCCCGAAATTCCAAGCAATCATAGCAATCAAAGACTATTATGTACGCCTACCATCCATAGCAATCAACAAACCATGCATCCAATTCTAGCTTAGCGTACAGAATTCTAAAACTAGAACAAGTTACAATATCGCGAGATGAGACGACACCTTAGGGCCATACCTTGAAGAGTTCAGGATGAGCTGCTTTCATCCTCTCTTCCACCTCCCACGTACAGTCGTTATCATCATCACTCCATTGTATCTTGAGCAACTTAACTACCTTCCTCCTAAGCTGTTTCGTGTCGGTTTCTACAATACGAAGCGGCTTACGAGGTCTTCTATCGACCGGATCAACTTCGAAATCTTCACAACTATCAGCAGAAACCACCGTACTCGAGTCGTGCACATACTTCCGTAGATATGATATGTGAAAAACATTGTGCACACCCGACATCTTCTCCGGTAACTCCAATCTATAGGCGAGCTTTCCAATTCGCTCGATAATCGGGAATGGTCCAACTAATCTTGGAGTCAATTTTCCTTTCTTCCCGAATCGAATAACATTCTTCAGTGGAGAAATCTTCACAAAAACCATATCACCTACGTCGAACTCCAAATCCTTACGACGCTTATCAGCATAACTCTTCTGACGGTCTTGGGCTGCCTTCATTCGTTGCCGAATGATCTCTGTACAATCTGAAGTCTGCCGAATCATCTCTGGCCCAAGTATCAGCTTTTCTCCAGTTTCCAACCAACATGTCGGAGAGTTACACGGTCTCCCATACAATGCCTCATACAGTGCCATACCAATGCTTGACTGGTAACAGTTGTTGTACGCAAACTCCACCAAATGAAGGTGATCTTCCCATGATCCTCCGAAGTCCAAAACACATGCTCTAAGAAGATCTTCCAAAACTCGGTTGACTCTCTCGGTCTGACCATCTGTTTGAGAGTGATAAGCTGTACTCAAACACAACTCGGTTCCCAAAACTTCCTGGAAGCTCTTCCAAAATCCACTAGTGAACAATGGGTCTCGATCGCTCACTATACTCTTCGGAATACCATGGAATCGAACTATCCACTTAACATACAACTCAGCCAACTTTGATGCAGTCCTAGTCGATCGAACAGGAATGAATCTTGCGCTCTTAGTCAGACGATCCACAATGACCCAAATCCCTTCATTTCCCGTTCTGGTTCTAGGTAATCCATAAATAAAGTCCATCGATATTTGCTCCCACTTCCATGTAGGAACTTCTAATGGCTGAAGTAATCCACTTGGCTTTTTCTGTTCAGCCTTTACCAACTGGCAGTTCATGCACTTGGAAATAAAATTTCCAACATCCTTCTTCATGCCTTCCCAGTAGTAGGTTCTCTTCATATCCCGATACATCTTATTTCCACCTGGATGAATTGTCAACTTTGAGTGGTGACTTTCCTTCAGAACTTCACTCCTCAATTCATCTATATCGGGAACAACTAGTCGTCCTTGCTTCCGAAGCCAACCCTCTCGATCGACCTCAAACCCTTTATCCTTTTCTGGATCCAATCCAGATTCCAAATCACGGATAATCTTGACAAGCTTATCGTCTCGCTTTTGGCTTTCGCCAATCCTTTCCACAAGAGAAGGTCTTATCGATAAGTTTGCCAACATCTCAGGTTCCAATTCACATCTAGGCCTGAAGTCAAATCCAGCTAAATACTCGAGATTCTTCCATTCTGAAAACATGGCTCCCAATCCTGCATGTCTTCGACTTAACGCATCTGCCACTGCGTTACCTTTTCCCGGAGAATAAGCTATGCCAAAATCATATGATGCCAAAAACTCTAGCCAACTTTGCTGCCGAAGATTCAAATCCTTTTGGGAGAAAAGATACTTCAACGACTTATGATCGGTAAACAACTCAAATCGAACTCCCAATAGATAATGTCTCCACATCTTCAGAGCAAAAACAATCGCCGCTAACTCCAAATCATGAGTCGGGTAATTCCTTTCATGCGGCTTCAGTTGTCGACTGGCATACGCAACAACTTTATCCTTCTGCATCAGTACTGCTCCAAGTCCAGTACCACATGCGTCGGTGTAAACCACCATCTCATCATTCCCACTAGGAATAGTCAAAACAGGAGCACTCGTCAATCGCTCTTTCAGGATTCCGAATGCTTGCTCACACTTAGCATCCCAACTGAACACTTGGTTCTTTTTCGTCAATCCTGTTAACGGTGCAGCTACCTTGGAGAAGTCTTTGATAAACCGTCGATAATATCCTGCTAATCCAAGAAAACTTCTCACATCAGATGCATTCTTAGGTCTAACCCAATCCTGGATTGCTGCCACCTTAGCGGGATCAACCGCTATTCCTCTCCCAGAAATCACATGGCCTAAGAACCTCACTTCACTCTTCCATAAGTGACACTTCGAAAACTTAGCCTTCAGCTGATGTTTCCGCAGGATTTCCAAAACAATACACAAGTGCGTCTTGTGTTCTTACTCAGTTCTGGAATAAATCAGAATATCATCCACGAACACAAGTACGAACTTGTTCAACTGATCTCTGAACACTCTATTCATAAGATCCACAAAATATGCTGGCGCGTTAGTCAACCCAAACGGCATTACCAGCCACTCAAAGAAACCGGATGGTGTTCGAAAAGCAGTCTTCGGCACACTATCCTTAGCTACTCTCAACTGGTGAAATCCCGTCGCCAAATCCATCTGAGAAAACACCTTAGCTTCGTGAAGCTGATCAAACAAGTCATCTATTCTCGGCAATGGATACTTGTTCTTCTTAGTCACCTTATTCAGCTCACGATAATCCACACACAATCTCAACGATCCATCTGCCTTGGTTGCGAACACAACTGGTGCACCACACTCGGACACACTACGCCGAATGAATCCTTTCTGAAAAAGGTCATCAACTTGCACCTTCACCTCATGCTGTTCCCTAGGCGCCATCCGCCTAAGAGGCATCACAACAGGTCTGGCTCCTTCAACTAGATCTATACGAAACTCGATCTCTCTGTGCGGCGGCAACCCTTTGACTTCGTGAAAGACATCCTCGAATCCATTAGCGATTGGCACCGATGATAGTCCATCCCGTGGAATAACTAGCGAATACATGAAGCTCATAAAGACGCCTTCCTCATGCTTACATCGTATCACAACCTTTTGCCCCTCCACATTCTCGATTGTCACTTCCAACCTCTCGCAGTCAACCTTTGCCGCATACTTCCTAAGCCAGTCCATACCCAAAATAATTTCGAACCCCGCAAAGTTCATAACAAAGCAATCACAAACAAAAGAGCAACCATGACTCGATACAACTAGACCACGGCATAACATACACAAACAAGACGAACCCCCAACTGGATTAGTCACAACCAATGGCCTATCAACAATATCCGGTTCCAAACCTAACCGGCCTACGAGTTCATTACAAACAAATGAATGCGACGCTCCAGTATCAAACAGAACTCTAACTGGAACACCACATAGGAAAAGAGTACCTTGAACATCCACACTCTTTCCTTTCTCTTCAGCGGTAGGAGCTTTCGAAGACGACGGAACAGCTCCCAAAGCATAAGCCTGCACAATCTGCTTGTCCCTTCTCGGTTCTGGACAATTCTTTCTGAAGTGCCCCGGCTTGTCACAGTTGTGGCACTTCGCCGGCGCTTTCGGATTCTTGCAATCCCTGGAGAGATGGCCTTTCTGCTGACAGTTGTAGCAAGTCACCTCGCCTTTCGGCTTCTTCTGGCCATCCTTACCCTTCTGCTGCTGCTGCTTCCTCTTCTTGTTTCCACCTTGCTGGGGTTTAGACTCTTCCCTGGTAACAGCAACAACAGATCCTTCCTTAGGAAACAGACTCTCATGCCTAAGAGCTTTCTCCACAAGCTTCTCAAATGAATCGTCCAAATGATCCACCAACTGTCTCCCAAGATAACTGTCCAAGCCTGTCACAAACTTCTCATTCTTCTGATAAGCAGATTCAATATATGACCGGGCATACTTGGACAAAGCTTCAAACTCAGAAACATACTCAAGGACTGATCTTCCACCTTGCTTGAGCTCCACAAACTTCTTGAACAGAACAGACTTCTGAGCTGTAGAAATGAACTTAGCTTCAAATCTAGCTTGGAATTGCTCCCAAGTAATCTCCTCCTCCGCAGTATTGATGGTAATAGAGTTCCACTAATCAGAAGCTCTCCCTTGAAGCTGCCTTGATGCCAACTTCCTCTTAGTTGCATCATCAATTCCCAAATCACCAAAGATCCTTCTACAAGCATCCATCCACCTCTGGACCTCAATAGTTGATTCTGTTCCTAAGAAAACCTTCCCTCCAAGAGCAGTATAGTCCTTGCACAACTTAGCAAAATCCACTGGTTTCGGAGTCTGAACCTGAACTCCAACATCAACTGCCGTCCCCGGAACTGGTATCCTTCTCATGATCGAAGTCATCATAGCTTCGAACATAGCTGCATAATCAGCAGTCCCCTCAGTAGCACGGCCTTCCCTAGCAGCTGGTCTCCCTCTTCGACTCATTCTCAATATCTATAAAAAGGAATGATTAGAACATCTAGAGAAACAACTGCATAAAGGACTCAACTCTAATAAGCTACTATATTATATATAGTATTCATCCATCAAAATACAATTACGTCTCTCATACATAGTTACGTCAGTGAGCGTTCGGTAAAATCGATTAACCAATGCTCTGATACCAAATGTGACGACCGCCCATGACCCCTGCACCGAATCTAGAGATAGTGCGCTGTAAAGTATGCCAGGCGACCATGGACGATTGTCAGGGTAGATTAAAACAACAGAATCTATCATATTACTCACAGCGCATGGACAAAATACAATAGAACATATGTATAGTGAAGCTTTACAGAACAAAATGACATCATATAAAAATCCATAATAGTTGAATACAAGCATCCAAATAGCCAATACATCAAGCCTCACTACATAACACTCAGAGAATACAAAACAGCGGAACATCCAGTACATATAATAAGAAGATAATATGCAACCCTCCAGCTCGTCTTCGATATCAGCATCGCGAGAAGAGAACAGCACCTGTCACCTGCTACCTAGTCTGCCCGTCCCAAAAATGGACGAACAGCCCAAGGCAATAAGAATTAAAACATAAAGCCTTGAGTCAGACAACAGTCTTAGTGAGCAGTAAATTAACTAACAACATACCAAAAGAGCATAAAGGAAAAGGAATAGGAATACAACCCGCCCACTCCACCTCTTTCTACAGTGATAGCCCCCAGACACACACTAAGCAGAAGCAAGCATAGCAAAGCATGTAATTTAAAGTAAAGCAATTATCACTCGAGTCAAGAGCGATGTTTTCCCAGTACAAATCCCAAGGTCTTAAACCAAGGTCAGATAAGCACCCAGGAAATACCGCTCTTGAGACCGAATGACGATACAACCAAACATCCATGACTCTGGCTATCACTGTTATCATTGCTTCGATATCACCGTTAGTTGAATGAACGGCTCCTTCTTTCATCCGTCAGTCAAGGGCTAATGGTAACCCCGGTTCTAGACATAACTCCCGCACGTCGTCGCAGCCCGTGCCAAGGATTTTCGCAACTACCCAGAGTACTCGACCATCAACAGTTAGTCTTTTGGGCGTCCCCATGTACTCTTGCTTAGAGCATGCTAGAACCTTCAACAACGATGAGATCTCAGCCTTCTAGTCATCCTCCTCGACGACTATTTCCATACTAGCTCAAGCGCCTCTCGAGCATCCATTATCCTCAAACTCGAATCATATCACCGAGTTACCAACGTGCTTGGAATGATCCCGTCTGGATTTGACCAAGTCTTCATCACATGATGCCTCGCTTCATTACATCCTCGCAAAGCCTCATCTCAACATCACATCATCAAATCCATGCATAAGAGCTTCATCATCCCGCTACATATGCCACGAGCAGCTTTCCCAATTCAAGAGCCTTTCCCTTAGCTTTAGAATCGTCTTCGGTCTAAATCAAATCATAAATCATCTAATTCATAGCAGTCAACCAAATCAAACATTAATCCAAACAATCAAGCATTCAAATAAGATCTAAATAGACATTATAACAATAATGGCATTTTCGTAATTAAAGAGTTGAAAGTCTAACAAGCATGAAAGCATGAACAATATCTCTACAAACTTGATGAATGAACTTGCATAGGCTAACATATGATAAAATGGATGTAACATCATCATGAACAATGGATCTATATGGATCTACACTTAGGATGAAGAAAATGCATGGAAATCCCTATTTTAACACCAAATCGAGCCAACAATCCGATATACTCCTTTGGATCCGTGTGAGAGATAATCACCACTCACCAAATCACCAAAACAAACCCAAATCAACACGCTTCAGATCTGGACAGCGAAGGATCAATCTTGATCTATCACGAATCCGCTTCAAACGAAGAAATCTCTCTTGAAAAGATGAAGATCTTCAATCTAAGCTCTTGAATCTTCAATCTTGATCTTCGATATGGATGGAAGGAATCACTAGATTAGAGTGGAGAAAAGAAGTGAAGAAGTGTAGAAGTCGAGCTCTGAAAATGGCAGCACTTCGTCGCTTCGAAATCCGGATCCCAAAAATGAAGCCAACCCCCTTCTATTTATAGGCGAAATTTCCCTAAGTCGCTCGGAGTTAGGTCGTCCACGACCTACGACCTAAAACCTACCGACCTAAAGACTTACCAACCTACGACTTAACAAAACCCCCAGCCTCCACGACCTAACCTAACGCGCAGCTGCGACCTACCGCTTAAGCACATCTTCGACCTAACTGCTAAGCCTTACACGACCTAACAAATAACTGGGTTACGGCTGTTAACTTAACCGCTAACTCCTAGGTCGCTCGTGACTTAAAACATAGGCTACGACTTAACTACTAAGTCGTCTACGACTTAAAGTTTAGCAGCTCGCGACTTAACAAAGATACGACTTACGACTTAACGGTTATCTCCTAAGTCGGTCACGACCTATAGCATGCGCGCCTATGACCCAACTGAGAAGCGACCTAACAACATAACACCTCAACGACCTATCTGTTATGTCCTTACGCGACCTAACATAAGTCGCAAACAACTGGACTGCGACCTAACTACTAAGCCAAAGCCCAGCGACCTAACAACTCGCGCGACCTACGACTTAGAAATCATGCGACCTAACACTTAAACTATTCCCTGCGACCTAACAACCCATACTACAAACTACTCACGCGACCTAACTGGGTTATGTTCTAACTCCTTAAGTCGCCTAACTCTTAGGTCGCTAACACGCTAACCTTCTTAGGTCGCTAACCTATAGGTCGCTCCAAGATACTAAGTCGCTAACCCGGTAACCACTAGGTCGCTAACTCGCCCTGCCGACCTAACACTTAACTCACCAAAACTCTTAGGTCATCAACTTCCTTAAGTCGCTGCCGACCTACCCCTTAGGTCGCCAATTCTATAAGTCGGTCACGACCTATCACTTAGGTCATTCACGACCTAGGACTTAGAAAAATTCTGAACGACTTATCAACAATGCAACCAATTGTTAATTATTTTACGATGTTTCGATCCGTAAAATACGGGTCGTTACATATATTATATTTTATTCCGCTGCGATGGTTAGATTCTGATGTGGTTTCTATTTTCTTCTTCTATCTCCTTCTTCTTTAACCCAAATGGTTCGTATTTCCGTTCACTTTGAATCAATGTTAAAGAATAGTGTCGATTTATGGGATACGGAACTGCGGGTCATTTCACTTGGTATCAGAGCTGAAAGGTTAAGCGAGAACCTTGGCTCTAGTGGGGATTACTCATTAGAGATAGAGTCAGTAGTACTCTAGAATGAGTTGAGTGTAATGATAGATATGAGCGCGTATTTGTTAGTGAATAAAATGGTTTTATATTGTGTTGATTGATTTATTGAGTGGCATATGAACCTTCGTCGGCACAGTCTGGACAACTGGATCGGAGGGGTTTCTAAACACTTGAATAGAATAATTCGACACAATATTGTTCTCGAAAGTGGGTGAATGAAATAATTTTACCCAAAATATATTTTGATATAAAAAGGAAATAATTTCCTGAATTATTATATAAAAATTGAAGTGTTTGGACAATAATATCATAGTCAAACAAGATTATAAAATCTGAAATATTTTATATCACTAATATGAGAATTTGTATAAGTGTACAAATGGATTATAATTGAAACTGCATTTAAAACCGGAAGCTGAAGTTTAAGTTCTGGAGAGTTTGGAAATGAATATAAGTTGGAATTCTTATTTAAAATTTGAAAACCATCAGGGATAAGTTATAAGCCTATAAATTGAAATGATTTTTAAAATAAGGAAGGAAAAATATAAGCTTTGAATGCTGGAATAAAAATTTAAAGTGAAAAAGTTAAATAAATTTAATTTAGAGAAATTAAATTGTGGAAAATTTAATTGATGGTGATTTGAAAGAAATAAAATTTAATTGAATTGGAATTAACTTAAGCCAAATAAATGGAGGAGAGCTAAATTTAAATTAATTTAAGCTAAGTGAATGAAAGTAGGTTGAATTAAACTGAAAAATAAATCCAGTTGTATTTGAATTGTTGAAATCAAATTGAAATAAATTGAGATGTAAATGATACTAAGAGAAAATAATTCCTTACTTAATTTAAATACAAGTGTATTGGTGGATTAAAGAGAATTGTATGATTTAACTGAAGTTAAGTTAAATAAAATTGAATTGAAATAAAATTAAATTAAATATAGATAATATTGAGTGGAATTAAATTCTTACTTTAATAAGTAAAGGTAAGTTGAAAAAGAATTGTATTGGGATGAATGAATTGAAAATAGCCCATAAAGGTTAAAGGTATTTAAATAAAAATATTTACTTGGCTAAGTAAAAATATATAATCCCGAATGAAAAGTAGAATGTGAATGGAATTGATTGTAATGGATGAAGTGTGAATATAAATAAGTGTATGACTTATAAATTTAAGGAATGAAAGAAAACCCAAAATAGAATTGTTTGATAATTTGAAAAAAATATAGAATAAAAATAAAAACCCAATCTTGAATTATAAAATAGGAATTCAAGTAAAATAATAAAGTGATTTTTGAAGATAAAAATCAAATATTGAATTGAAAATGGGAGTGAACTAATTTGGAATAAATTAGTTGATTGAATATGTTAACTGGATTTAAATTGGTTAAATAAAAAGTTGAATTCTGAGCTAATAGAATTGGAATTGAGATTAAAAGTGAATGGTAGAAGTAGAATTTGAGTTATAAATAATATTCAACAAGTATTGTGAGTAAATTAAATGTGAATTGAAGTCATGCCAAATAAGATGGAATTAGATTAAAACAGAAATGATGGAGTTGCAAATAAATCAAATTTAAGTGTAAATGAATTAAATATGGACCTAGAGATTATTTAACAAATTTGGAATGGAATTAAATATGAATTGTGTGGAATCAATTTTAAAATAGCCACAAAACTAAAGAAAATGTTTGTTTGAATGAATATCGTCGAAATTGTATAGAATTGATTTTCGATTGTCGTAAACGAGATTCAATAAATTTCTATGAATTGATGGAAGTAAATAAAAATTTATTTTTTTGAATTAATTGAAATGAACATGAGTTTGTTTCGTTTGAAAATGAATTGTATGCAAGTAAGTGAGTTGCAAATCACTAAAATTGAATAGAAGAGTGGAGAATTGATTGAAAAATAACTGAAATAAATGTCGAAACATTACATATGTGCTTATGGAAGTATATAACATGCAGTGTTTATAGAATCTATGTTTTAGCTATGTAAATATAAGTGAAATGCATGTGTTAGCTATTGAAAGTTAGTGAAATGTTAACAAATTGTATATATTTCGCACTTACATGTTTTAATTGAGTAAGTAAAGGTACGGGAGGCCGTTTAGCAGGATTTTTGTTGCGCAAATAGCTAAAATAATAAGTCGCTTGCATAAAAATGCTAAATAGAGGTACGCCTACGCAATAAAAATAGGAAATATGAACTGTTTTTGTTTTTCCGATCGTGTGGGTCGATGTATATATATTTATATCTCTTGTCAAATTGCAAAAGCTCCTCCGTACAAAGGAGACTCTGCCAAAATTTTCCGAAAATTTTGGGAGATAGAAAATTTTTGGAATTTTTGGAAATCTTCAATAACGACAAATGATTTAAAATTTGTAAGCAAATAGAATTGAAAACTGAAGTATTGGAATTCATTTTGAATTGGGTCAAGTAAAGTTGAAGAATCAATTCAAAATGGACTAGGATAATAAAAGTTGGAGATTAAAATGGATGAGATAAGGTGAATAGAATTAAATATTTAAAATGGAAGGGACATTGGGTTCAAATAAATTTGAAAATGGAAAATTCGAATAGAACTAAATTAAAACCAAGTGGTATAGTGAAAGTAATAATAATGGTATACAAATTGCCTATATTAGACTTAAGAAATGAATGGTGAAGTTCTTAAGTAAATTTGGTATTGGAAGTATACTAAGTTAATAATTAGATGAAAATCAAATTGGAATGCTATGATTGGATATTATTGCAGAGTAGTATACAGGTGATTTAATAACAAGAGAAATTCGGATTTTGATCGCAGAAGATAAATAAAATTTCTCAACAAAAAGGTATGTATTTAAATTTTCTGTATGAAATTTGATTGGGTTTTTGATCTAGCCACTTGGCGTTTTGCTTTATTTTGAAATTTGGGAGCCTGTTGAGGCATTTGTAGTTGTACCGAGCTAGCCGCGCAAAGGAGACGCTGGAAAAAAAAATCAAAATTTTAGGGAGTTAGAAAAAATTTGAGAAAATTTTGATAGTTCAAATTTTGATTTCAAATTTAAATTTAAATTGATGAGTAAGTAATGTTATTGGGAACCTATGGATGGGTTTAGAAAGTTAGAAGAGGATTAGAGTGTCTTAATAAAAGATTATTTAGGAAAGTTGTTTGAAACCATTTGAATTTTGATAAAATAGTTAACGGGTTATGGATCATTCTTCTTAACCAATAATTTCGGGGACGAAATTCTTTTAAGGGGGGAGGAATGTGACGACCCGGAATTTTGGATATTTGAAATTTGAAATATTTAATTTATTTTAAATATTTAAAAGTTAATTTTTGACTTGAATTTCAAATACCACTATTATTTGGCAATTAAATTATTGAATTAAATAATTGGTTGAATCTAAAATTTTAAGCTTGTTAAAAATAATTTGAAGGCTTGGAAAATTTATATTAATAATATTGAAGGTGATAGAACTTTTAAAATTGAATTTTAAGGTGTTTTGTTCAGTTTTGAAAATATATTGTTTAAATTGATATTTAAAATAGCCTTCCAAGGCACAGTCTCGGAATTCGATGAAACTAGTTCCATTGGATCCGTAATATTGTATTATTATCGGATTTCAAATTTCGGAGCGTTTGGAGTTATCGTGTGATCGTACGATAGATAAACGCGCTGAAAATATATCGAAATTCAATATTATAACTGAGTCCAAAAAGCTATCTTCTCCATACGATCGAGTTAGGACTCGAAACCTTTTCCATTGCGTTCGTATTAGGGGTATAACATTATGAACGCTTAGCGGCACGCCTCGATAGGGGTTCGCAATTTTTGGTTACCTAAATCGAGACAATTTGAATTTAATTTAAAAATATATATATTTATATATCCTGGTTAACTTCAACCGATATTATTTCACGTCACAACTTCTCCCCTTTCATTTCGGAACACTATAGCTCTACAAAAATTCCTCCGCAAGCCACCTTTCTCTTTAAAACATCAGCCGAGCATTTTTATTCAATCCACTTTCCCTCGTTTGAAATTTCAATGGCCGAAGGAGATAACCAGAAGGAATCGCCTTCATTTCTTTTTCCTTCATTGCCAAATTAATTCACGAAATCCCTTCCTCCAAATTTTCAATCGAACCGTGCCCTTCTTTTCCAAATCAATTCAACCGAAAATTTCATTACAATGAAAAAAAAGGGGAATTCGTTGCTCCATTTAAAATCGATCTCGTTGAGGATTATCGAAATCCCTCACGAGGAGTCGCGATCTCGAACGCTCGTCAGTGGGTCAGAAGCCATCGCGTTCAAGTTCACCATGGGTGCTCGCATGCTCGTTAGGTAAGGGTAGCAGGGTGCTTTCGATTGTGGGGTACGACGACTCGATGGGAGGCTTAGTGACTTGGATTAGGGGAAGTTTGTTTTGAGGTAGCTCGCGAGGTCGAGGCTGATGGGTGGAATGAGGCGTTGGCGATTGCAGTAGGGTTGCGCAAAATTGAGATGGCGTGCGATGGTGGCTGTGAGGTATTTACAGTTTTTTGTTTTTTATTTATTTTGCAATTCATTTTTCAATATAAAAATTAATAATATACGTATTTATTTACATAGAGTAAGGGACAAAGGTATTTTAAAACCAAATTTTTTTACAAAAATATATGTATATAAGATGAAAAAGTTTACAGTAAAGTATAGGATAATTCTTGATAGAAGTAAATATATTTTTCATTAGAATTTAATGAATATGCATATATGTATATAAGTTTTAAACAGAAATATATATATATATATAAGATTATGGAAATAGAAATTTTAAATGTTGAAGAGGTTATTTAAAATTTGATTTTTGAATCCATATAGCTATTTTGTATATATATATATATATATGTAGTTTTAAAGAAAATAAATATACATATTTTTTAAAAAAATTACTAGTTATTTTAAACAAGGGAGTTAGTGATTAACTTATTTATTTAACATGTCTAATTTATTTTAATTACTAAAGGATTTTTGTTAAGGAAAACTATTAGTTTAAATTAAATTTTTTATTCAAGTAAAATCATTAGTTAAGTAACTTACTAAATGGAAATTTAATTGTTTGATTAGTTCAAATATTAATAAATCATCAAATTTTTATACAAGGTCAAAAGTCGGGAAATCGGGTCGAGTTTGGAAAGGATTGCAACTTAAAAGCAAAGGTGAGATTATCTCACTCATTTGGATTCCATTGTTTAATTTAAATGTTTAAATTTAAATCATTGGATGTGTTTGGTTGAATTTATAATAATTTATTTGTTGGATGATATTATTATATATAGTAGTATATAGAATATATTGGGTGATTGATATTCCCGCATTATATAGCGGATGAGACCCTATGCGTCGCATAATAGCAGATGATATTATATAAATGCAATATACCGCGATATTCCACCTCGAAGTGGAATTGGTATTGTGCTGATGTCTGTGGATGCAGGGAAACAGGTTGGAGGGATCCAACTGGATTCCTCAAAGTATTTAGATTTGTTTAATTATTCTATGGATGATTATTGATATCCAGTGATAAATTCATTGATAATGGGAATATTGGATGCTAAGGATTGATCGAATATATTTTAGTATAATGAGTTATTAAAATATATAGAATTGGATTTTAAAGAAAATAAAAGAGTAAATATCCAAGTAAATAATTATAGAAAATTTGAATAAATCTAAGAATACAAGTGATTTTAAAATTCTAATAAATAAACTCTGAGTAAGGAAGGGATTTTTTAATAAACAGAGAAGAAATATTTTTTTTAATTAAAGTGATATTATTTAAAGTAATAAAGAATTTACTTTGGAATTCAAGGTTTAAATTTAGTTAAAGGGATAAGAAAGAAATTTGGAAATCTGAAATTGGTATTAGGAGCTAAAAAGATTTTTAAAATCATAATATGAAATAAAATCTGAAATTAATAGGTTGAAATAAATGGAGGAAGTAAGGGAATTTATTTCAAAATGAATAAATTGGAAATCAATTTGGAATTTGATTTAAGTGTTTTAAACCCTGGATTTTTTAAAGGGAACCGAGATTTTGAAATTTATAAATTGGGGTTTATTAAAGTGAAAATAATATATCAGTGAATATTTTAAAGAATAAATTCAATGTGGGAATTTATAAATGGAATGAGTAAATGTGATTAAAAATAAATAGTAATTTATTTTTAAAGATGTGAAAGAGAAATATATCCCTGGATAGCCAAGTACGTTTTCAAAACAAATTCTTAAGTATAAATTAAAGTTTCAAGGTTTGTTTTAAAAATTATGTTTTGGAAAATCTATTATTTTTAAATATTTAAACTTTGAAATAATAAATTTTCCAAATTTATTTGAGTAGTAATTATATAAAGGTGACTTGGAATTATGTTTAAAAAAAAGATGAGAATCTTAGTTTTATATATTTTATAAAGTAACTTTATTTTAAATATTCTTAAAGTGTATAATTTTTATAAAGGAAGTATTAAAGAATTTTTAAATCTAAATGTTTAAAAGTATATTCTATAATTTAGTGTTTTAAAATGATTTTAAAGTCAATGTATTTGTACTTGGTAAATTTTAGTGGAAATAGAAAATATTTGGGAAATAGATTCCATGAGAATAGTGTGGTCTGGAAACTGTTTTTCAAAAGGGTGAAGTATAGAAAATATCTTGCGAAGATTTTTTGAAATAAATAATTTGGAGAATTATTTATTGTTTGATGGATGTTTGTGAATGTTAATTGATAGTTAAATAACCAACTATCAATATTGGCCAATGCGCTGATCGTTTCGAAGAGACCTGGATCGAGATTAATTTCTCGAAAACCACTTCGATCCGGTTTGTACGTTTCATGAGGAAACGCGTTTGAATTGAAAATGGAGCAATGAAGTGCAAGGGCAAGTCGCTACTAATCCTGAGGGTGATTGCAAAATGGATGTAGTAGGAGTAGTGCCTTCGGTTCCGTTCGAACCCGGAACGGACTTGTATGGATGAATGCTTTCGGAAGATCGTCAGGTGGACGATGGGCATTCTAAGGGATATGTTCTATAATGGTAACGCTTAGCCTCAAGCCTCATCAACCGGGAATGACTGAAAATCAGGGGTTATGCAGCAAGGCTATGTGGGTAGCGCCCATTAGGGTGAGATCATTCCTGTATAGAGGTCCCTTTTTATGTCGGCTGTGTGGCGGTTGGTCGCGCCAACCGTGGAGTGATCTTACTCGGAATTACCCATAGGTAGTTCCGGTCTTATATTGCAAGGGGTCGGGTGTGATCCTTGGTACACTGATCTAGACCAGGTACTGTGACAGGTGGTATCCCAGTGCCTAGTCATTGTATGGAATCCAATCTCAAATAAGCGCCTGTACGGTTTTGATTGTGCCCAACTATTGCTGAAACGTGAGATGGAAGCATTTCAACTAGATTCTATTTTACTTTCTCTAGACACTATTATAATATCAGACGAATTTGATAAATAGTGTTTTGGCTATCGTAAGGTAAAAACCCGACATATTTATTTGTGGCGTGGTCTTACGAGATACTTTTGATTTCAAAGGGTTTGAAAAAACTTTAATAATCCAATTGAGTGTGTTTGCTCACGTTGGTTTCTAGACTGACTCGGGTGTTATTTTATTATAATGATCGGGTCGGACCGAGTATTATAGATACAGGATAGGATGTTGTGGAGCTCAGGAGACGAGCTGGATGGCGACACGTACTTCCGTACTTGTTTATGTATTCCACTGTGTTGATTGTTGTATATTCAGTTATGTGAGGACAGGTTATGATTACTGTCCAGCTGTGTGTTATGTATACTCTGATGATGTATGTATAAACAGATATAATTTTGTTTTTGTGTAAAGACCAGTCGTTATATATTATATTTTATTCCGCTGCGATGGTTAGATTCTGATGTGGTTTCTATTTTCTTCTTCTATCTCCTTCTTCTTTAACCAAATGGTTCGTATTTCCGTTCACTTTGAATCGATGTTGAAGAATAGTGTCGATTTAAGGGATACGGAACCGTGGGTCGTTTCACGTAGCGTAATTCGGGTGGCAGCGAGTGCCTACAGTCTACATTGGGTTTCACTGAGACAATGACACAACTTTTGTGTAGCTTGCGATCTATGTGGTATAGTTTCGTTTGATAGCGTAATTCGAGGGGCAGTGATTCCCTACAGACTACTTACGGTTTTACCGTGATTGCAATGCAACCTTGTTGTAGCTGTGATCTATGATGTTCCCATGGCGTAAGTCGAGAGGTGCGGATGCCTACGGTTTTCTTATGATTTCGCCGAGATGGCGACGCAATCATCGGGTAAACTACGATCCATGGTGGGGAAGGGGTGATACTTTCCATTGCATTTTTTGAAAAAGGTTTTCAAGTATTTTCACTGGGTGTTGAAACGGGTCTACTGAGTACTTATAGATTTTCAGTACTACGCCCGATCAACGTTTGACTAAATTTCTATAAGAACAAGGATGGAATTGTTAAGACATCGAGTTATGAAAAATGTTTTAAATATAAAATTACTTTGGTAATACTATGAAATTTAAAGTGTTTAAAAAAAATTGTGTAATAAAAGAATAAGGAGTTAAATGTTAAAAGATGATTGATTAAATAGTATACATCAAAATTCTGATCCTCGTTTCGTTCCTTTTCGAGGACGAAAAGTTCTAAGGGAGGAGGAATGTAACGGACTGGATTTTCTGACGTTTGTTATTGGGATAATTAACTGATTTTAATTACTGAAATATTAATTTTTGTTAGTCGAATAAATAAATTTTATGATGTTTAAAATATCTGAATATATAAACTGATAAAACTATATTAAATGTTGAATTATAAATTTCTGGATATGATAAATTTTAGAGAAATATGTATATAAACTTCACCAGTTAAATTTAAGATATAATATCCATAAATATATATATATAAATATATACAAGCTTTATGATGTTTATATATATATATAAGTCCAGATATATATGCTATAAAAATATAGTATATAAATATAAATATATATATATGTATGTATGTATGTATACATGAATGTATAAAACTTCGGATGGACAATTTCAAACTCATGATTTTATGTGTGAATATATATATATATATATATATATATATATATATATATATTTATATTTATATTAAATAGTGAAATGTAAATAAATGAGAAAAAATATGAAGTATACATGTAAGTATATGCTAAACTTATGGTAAAAATAAAATAAATACATGCAAATGGCTTTGTATATGTGTGTCGATGGTGTATATGAAGTTATATATAGATATGTGTGTGTGTGTGTATAGATGTAAAAGCTCCTAACTTTTAATGTAAATATATATATATATATATATATATATATATATGATGACAAATGTATATAAGTAAATATATACACGTAAGTACAAATAGATAGTTATATGTGTGTGTGAATAGTGAATAAGTATATATATATTTAAAAAAAAATATTGTATATGTAAATAAGTATATATACGTGAATGTATAAACTCCAAAATGGAAAATTTTAAACTTAAGAATATATATCTATATATATGGGTGTATGTTTATAAAATATAGTACGTATGGGAATGTATGTATATATACATCTATATATGTAAAGACCCGCAAATCCGTCTTCCGAAAACCTGACACTGCTACGTCCACTGTAGCAATTGCCGAACAATCAGATGGCGAAAACGCGAAACTTTAATATTTAAAAGAAGAGGAGGAAGAGAAGATAGAAGAAAAAGAGAAGAAGAACAACAAAACAACAACAGATACAGAACAGAGACAATATCAGAATCTCACATATCGCAGCGGAACAATATATAATAGATAAATGAATAATCTTTAAACAAAGAACTATATCATTTTATAACATACATCAATCATCAGAGTCACTATACAACTCAGTACAACAATGGACAGTTATATAAACTTGTCCTCATACAGAATACACAGCGGAATAAATACTATCAAATACAAATACTACGTCTCGTCATCCAGCTTGCCTCCAAAGCTCCAGAATATCCAGAATATCCTGATAATCTAACTCTAGACTGCCCGTGTGGAAATTGGTGGGCACCCAGAGTTTAGAAGGGAAACAATAAACTCCGAGTCAGTCATGGTGACTGGTGTGAGATCGTAAAACAGTTATTCTTTAAAATAAACAACAGGAAAACTTTAATGTCAATTCGCAATGCTTTTGGAAAAATGAAACTACCATAAGACCTCCCACCACACACACAATGCAAACGCAGACTTGGAGGAGATTTCTTCTTATGATAGTCAAAGATGCTTACTACGCAAAAATCAAATTCTTTTTGATATTATTATTAGTGCATAGTGGAAAACATTTCGAAAGTAGAATATAAATCTTAGCCAGCATAGGTACCATTATATTATGCCTGCTATAGCTGCCTCCTGAGGAGACAGGTTATACAATTGAAATCGTAAAGGCTCGTATTGTTTCTTTGGATTTCCAACAAATGGTCAAGCTAAGGAACTTCCTATCCACGATGGGTACGTCCCTGGAATAGACGACCCGAGAACCTAACCGGATCTCTGCCAACACAAGGCCGGGTTACCTCTGCAAAAATAGGTAACTACTGACACGCGTATGCCATCCCCCGATCGTCACCGATCTTCCCGAGGATCCCCGATTTCCAACAAACCACATAAATAATAATAATGCAGTAACCACAGAGGTTAAGTATCTGGGCTCCATACCATGATACCACCTTTATCCAGAAGGAATGACATACACTAAGGGGCGCTACTCCCTAGAACCTTGCCGCATCCTTCCTGTTTCGACCATTTCCGGGGTGTGAGGCTCGACGAAGTCTCGTCCACAAAGCTACGCTTTCTCAAAAAGCCCTGCTTCGGGTCAAACAAAATGATCAACCTATGATCACAAAGATATAAGATCAAACAAATGATCATATCGCAAATGATCAAACACTGATCATCTCACAGCAACACTCAGTATGCCACGTTACCAAATTGGGATATATCGCTGATGAATTTCAACTACATAACCTCTAAGCTCGTACGTCTCAGAGAAGGGTGTTAAGCTAAGAGAATAAATTCTCCGCCACCAACAGAAATGTATTTGAAAGAAATCAGCTTTATATCTCAAATTGTAACGTTAGACACACAATCCATACAAGTCTGTTCCGGGATCGAACAGAACCGAAGGCACTTCTCACGAAGCCCTTGCATTTCCGGATAATTTTCTAATCACGTCCGGACTTCCCGTCACTAAGGGTGATAAAACCTCTAAACCGAAGATCAGTCGGTGTAGAGTAACTCGATGGTAATCCTTCCATTTTCAAAAATATCCGGTCTTCAACACCGGTCTTCGAATGCAATTCATAACGACGTATCACGTATTCGGAATGGGTTATACGACCCCATGGTCCTTTCCCGGCTAACCCGAATAGTGAGCGCTTATTTAAAAATAAGTGTGGCATTCAAATTCATCCAATTCACAACAAATACCATATTCAAGGTAATTATTGATAGTCGGTTATTTAACTATCAATAAAGATGCGCAACATCATCAGATTCCAAATAATTTTCCAAATTATTTCATCTTCAAAAAATATCTTTACTAGATATAAAATTTCCACACTTTAAAAATAAATCAACGTTTATTTTTAAAACAATTTCCCATTCCATTTATAAATTCCATGTTGAACTTATATTTCTCGAATATCTATTGATATTCGATTTCCAATTGATTTCAAAAATTCACTTTCGATTTATCTTTAAGAAGATAAATTCTCAAAAACATTTCATTTCGTTTTGGAAAACATTCCCATACTTATTTAATAATAAGTAATTCCCAAATCATTTATTTTCAACATTTGAAAATATTCAATATACTTAAATCAATATTAAGTATACATTTAATTCTTTAAGGAAATCATAAATTTTAACATCTATTTGAGTCAAAACGAATGTTGCGTAAAACATCGTTACGACGACTCAAAATCACTAGTATAGGGATTCGAAATTTAGATAGATATATAAATCCCAATACTATATTAAAAACATTTCCTTTCGGAAATCATTTACTATAACAACAGTGTTATAGTCCATCATTTCCTTATTTCTCGAAAACGTCTATTTCAACAATAAATGTTGAAATCTATGATTTCGATAGTTCACACGTTTTAAAACATCTTTTAAAACAATTAACTTCCTTTATAATATCGCTTTCCCAAACATAACCATTTTGTTCAATAATATATTCACTGTCCAAAATCGTGAATATACTTCAATAACCAAATTTCGATTTTTTTCTACACATTTATTTCAAGAATTACCCACTGTCCAAAATCGTGGATAAAATCCCCTTTAACCTTTTAATTTATCAAATCCAATTGATTTCGAATTTATAAAACAATGTTTATAAATCCCATTTTCTATTTATAAAACTTCGATTTCTAAGTTATCCAATTCAACTTATATATCTCAATTATATACCGGAAGTCTATATTATAAGTTAAGAACTTATAATTCATTTATTTACAACATCTATTCATTTCTCATCTAAATGTCAAAATCCGATTTATAAGATAATTGCTTATAAATCTTTTTGTTTTACAAAATCTATTCATTTAATAACTTCACAATTTATAAATCTATAAATTTCTATCCACTTATGGAATCCATTTTTTATTTGACTTTAACACTTAATAAAACTCATTTCAAAATTCCAATATTCTTAATTTATAAAAATATCAATTTTTATAAATCTTTTTATATGAATTGTTTAAAATACTTCAACAATTCCAATTTAAACTATTTCATAATCTTTATCAATTATTTATTTCAAAAATAACATTTTTGTCGTATTTCACAAAAATCACAAATTTACTAACATTAAAATTTTAACATTTATTTATTTAAAATAAACCAATTCAAAAATTTCAATAAAACGTATATTTCTACAAATCACTTTAAAAACCCTTTTTTAAAATAACAGTCGTTATTTTTACATTTCAAAACTGAATCCGATGATGCAACAGCATCGATTAGTCCATCACAACAGTCAATATCATATATCATCATATGATAGCAGAATATATCACAATATCTGTAAATAAGTAAATACAGTTGAGGAATCCAGTTGGATCCCTCCAACCTGTTTCCTTGCATCCAAAGATGTTAGCACAATACCAATTCCGCTCCAGTACGGAATTATCGCGGTATATAGGTTTTTATAAATCCGCTTACTAACGGCGCAATAGGGTCTCATCCGCTATACGAGGCGGGAAATCAATCAATCCAATATATACATATGCCAATATGTATATACTGCTATATATATAGATATATCCTATCATATCTAATAGCACATTCAATAGCAATCAATCAGTCAATAAATAACTGTAAAAGAAAATCCACTTTCATTTGAGTGAGAAGATCTCACCTTGATTTTAATTCTGTTCCAGCGTTTTATTTCGAATAAAATTAAACACGCGTTTAATTTTACCCGAAATTTCAACTAGCTCCAAACGACTTAAATCCAGTTGCATCGCGAAGTGTTCGGCGATACGATTCCAACGCACTTTATTTCGTAATTTTCTGATAACGCATAACAAAGTTATCACATTTAGAAGTTTGTATAGATTAAAATACAATTAATTTACAATTAAATTTTACATTTTTTTTTAAATCCAGGCCCATCACAACCGTTCATTTCAAATCAGAGCAATCACGGCCGTTAACATCATCTTCCCTCACGTAACCCTCCCAGTAACACACGTTCGAACGCAAAAAGAAGAACCCATCATCGTTTCCTTTGACCAAATCACTGCGCGCCCCCTCGAGCCCTAGAACTCGATCAAAAGCCTCCACCACGTGCGCCTTCGCCTGAGCCACCCTCGGCCAGAGACCGGCGAAGTCCGGTCGCCTCCATTGCCGTGAAAATGAGCGCGAACGTGGCCGCTTTGTCAGTTGATTTTGGCCTCCCCGATGCTTCATTTATCATCATCACCGTATGGATTTCGAGATCTTGCAATGCTCTTTCCTTTGTTAGTTGGAAGTTTTCGAAAATATTGAATGGATTTAGAGAAATTAGAGAGGAAAGATTCGAACAATAGTGGCCATTGAAAACAAACGGCGGCTGGCTTCTATTTCTAGGGTTTCTAAAAAAATGAAGGTGGTGGGTTGCTTTTATAGAGAACCGACGAACACTATTCATTTCTAAATTTTCGAACTCCGATTTACGCGCGGTGACTAGCGTTTCTGGGGTTTATCCCGCGTTCCGGACACAATGGAATAGGTTTCAGAAGCTAATTCGATCGTATGTGTGAGATATGACAGTAAACGATCAATTTAAATTAAACCGATTTAAATCGATTTCGAGGCGTTTTAATTTGTACCGGACAAACGGTAACTCCAAAAATTACGAAATTTGAAATCTTATAATAATATCACATTACGGATCCGATGAAACTGGTTTCGTCGAAATCCGAGACCGTTTGAAAAATGACTATTTTTAACTCGACGATTTAAATTAAAATAATATCGATGCGTTTCGAGTTGCCACGGTCAAACGACAACTCCGATTACTACGAAAATTGAAATCCGATAATAACTAACTATTACGGATCCAATGGACTTGGTCTCGTTCAATTCTGAGACTGTTCGAAAATTGGCTATTTTACAGTCGATAATTAAATATTAAAATATTCAATTTTCACAGATTAATTCTAAATTCGATTCTGAAAGTTCTATAACCTTTCTATAACTCCAGTATGATTAAATAAAATTTTACAAATCATTTTCAATCATTTTAAACTCGATTTTCAATTATCTCTTGAATGTCACTATTTAATATATCGATTTAATTATCAAATTAAACCCAATATCCTTTAAACAAGTTATTCGACTTATTAAATTCATTTATTAATATTTAAAATTAATTAAATATTCAAATTTAAATTATCAAAAATTCTGGGTCGTTACAGACTTCCCCCCTTAAAAGAATTTCGTCCTCGAAATTACAAGTCAAGAAAAATGATCCCTAACTCGTCTACTATCTTTCTCAAATTCAATAATTTTTATCAATTTTTCGAAACAAATCTTTCTACTAAAGATTCGTTATTTATTTCTACTAACTTTCCAACTCCAATTAAAGTTTCAAACAATATTGTTTTTCTTCAAAATTCAAATTCAAATTCAAATTCAAATTTAAACTTTCAAAAATTTCTCAAAAATTTTCTAACGCCCTAAATTTCCGAAAAATTTCGCCAGCGTCTCCTTTGCGCGGCTAATACGGCACGACTACAAAACATCCCTACGGACTCTCAGATTTCAAAAAGAAAAAGAAAAAGCCAAGCGGCTAGAGAGAAATCATCAAAAACTCATATTAAAACTCAAATACATACCTTTTTCGAGCAATTCAATTTATCTGTGAAATAAATTTTCCAATCCCTTTATACCTGTATATCCTACTAGCCATTATATCTAGTTACAGCATTCCAATCATTTTGCAAATTCAATTACAAATTTTCAATATATACTTCTTATATCCTCTTTAAATTCGCTATTGAAGTTATATCCATTATCTTCAATTTTACATTTCAAATTCAATTCTCAACTATTTTAGATTAGTTTCAGTTACTAATTCATCACAAATCCAATTCCCTTTATTCAATTTCGGTTTCAACATTTTGTTTGAATTTCATTAACTACCAATTTCAAAAGAAGTTCAACATTCAATTTTAATCTCACTCACTTCATTCAATTAGCTTCACTTACAAATTTTTAGTTTAATAGTTCACTTTGTTTTCCACAAATCTAAATTCAATTCAGTCTTACTTACCAATTCAGAATGAATTTTTTACATCAAATTTCATTTTCTTGCATTTGCTATTGCAAATTCATTTATTCGTAATTTTATCCATTTTTAATTCGAATTCTCATTTCAATCGAATTTTCAAATACTTTATAAGTCTTCGACTTATTTACAATTTGATTTATAAAGTCATTTGTACATTCATATTACTAATTTCATTCCTTTATGAATTTTATCTTCAAATATTTTTCTGGAACTTCATTTCAAACTATATATCACATTAATATTTCATAAATATTTTCATATGGTATTCCAGAATCTTACCAACATTTCAAAATCATTTGAAAACAATTCAAATTCCATTTGAATTTTCTAAAACAAAACCCAAATTTTCCAAACACTTTCCATTTAAAATAATTTGGCAGCAATACCTCTTTTGGAAACCCGAAAATGAACACCGGTGATGTCGCGATCATCATCGGAATTATTTTCCAGCGACCGAAAAGAGTTTAGAGCTTTTCATTTCTCCAAAATACTTTTCAAAACCTTCGAAATTCATTTTCAACTCCAAAAAGATTTAAACTTCCCAAATCTCCAAAATTTTTCAAATTCCTTTCAAAACATCTCCAAAAACTTCTCTGGAACTCTGTTTCAAATTACAAATCACATTTAAAATTTACATTCTCAAATTTCATTTATATATGGATTTATTTCTTAACTTTGGAGTTACAATTTCAATTTCTTATTCAATTTTAATGATAATAGATTAATATTATCACCTCTAACAACCATGCAACCATATACTATTATAATTTACAGAAAATCATTTCTTTTCTATACAAAAATAGATTTGGGTAAAATTATTTCATTTACCCTATTCAAAACAATACTGTGCCGAATTGTTCTATTCAAGTGTTTAGAAACCCCTTCGATACAGTTTTGCAAGACTGTGCCGACGAAGGTTCATATACCACTCAATAAACCAATCATCACAATACAAAACAATTTTATATTAACTAACAAATATGCGCTCGTATCTATTATTACACTCAACTCATTCTAGAGTACTGCTGACTCTATCTCTAATGAGTAACACCCAACAGAGCAGGGTTGTCGCTTAACCATATGCTCTGATACCAACTGTAAAGACCCGCAAATCCGTCTTCCGAAAACCCGACACTGCTACGTCCACTGTAGCAATTGCCGAACAATCGGATGGCGAAAACGCGAAACTTTAATATTTAAAAGAAGAGGAGGAAGAGAAGATAGAAGAAAAAGAGAAGAAGAACAACAAAACAACAACAGATACAGAACAGAGACAATATCAGAATCTCACATATCGCAGCGGAACAATATATAATAGATAAATGAATAATCTTTAAACAAAGAACTATATCATTTTATAACATACATCAATCATCAGAGTCACTATACAACTCAGTACAACAATGGACAGTTATATAAACTTTTCCTCATACAGAATACACAGCGGAATAAATACTATCAAATACAAATACTACGTCTCGTCATCCAGCTTGCCTCCAAAGCTCCAGAATATCCAGAATATCCTGATAATCTAACTCTAGACTGCCTGTGTGGAAATTGGTGGGCACCCAGAGTTTAGAAGGGAAACAATAAACTCCGAGTCAGTCATGGTGACTGGTGTGAGATCGTAAAACAGTTATTCTTTAAAATAAACAACAGGAAAACTTTAATGTCAATTCGCAATGCTTTTGGAAAAATGAAACTACCATAAGACCTCCCACCACACACACAATGCAAACGCAGACTTGGAGGAGATTTCTTCTTATGATAGTCAAAGATGCTTACTACGCAAAAATCAAATTCTTTTTGATATTATTATTAGTGCATAGTGGAAAACATTTCGAAAGTAGAATATAAATCTTAGCCAGCATAGGTACCATTATATTATGCCTGCTATAGCTGCCTCCTGAGGAGACAGGTTATACAATTGAAATCGTAAAGGCTCGTATTGTTTCTTTGGATTTCCAACAAATGGTCAGGCTAAGGAACTTCCTATCCACGATGGGTACGTCCCTGGAATAGACGACCCGAGAACCTAACCGGATCTCTGCCAACACAAGGCCGGGTTACCTCTGCAAAAATAGGTAACTACTGACACGTGTATGCCATCCCCCGATCGTCACCGATCTTCCCGAGGATCCCCGATTTCCAACAAACCACATAAATAATAATAATGCAGTAACCACAGAGGTTAAGTATCTGGGCTCCATACCATGATACCACCTTTATCCAGAAGGAATGACATACACTAAGGGGCGCTACTCCCTAGAACCTTGCCGCATCCTTCCTGTTTCGACCATTTCCGGGGTGTGAGGCTCGACGAAGTCTCGTCCACAAAGCTACGCTTTCTCAAAAAGCCCTGCTTCGGGTCAAACAAAATGATCAACCTATGATCACAAAGATATAAGATCAAACAAATGATCATATCGCAAATGATCAAACACTGATCATCTCACAGCAACACTCAGTATGCCACGTTACCAAATTGGGATATATCGCTGATGAATTTCAACTACATAACCTCTGAGCTCGTACGTCTCAGAGAAGGGTGTTAAGCTAAGAGAATAAATTCTCCGCCACCAACAGAAATGTATTTGAAAGAAATCATCTTTATATCTCAAATTGTAACGTCAGACACACAATCCATACAAGTCTGTTCCGGGATCGAACAGAACCGAAGGCACTTCTCACGAAGCCCTTGCATTTCCGGATAATTTTCTAATCACGTCCGGACTTCCCATCACTAAGGGTGATAAAACCTCTAAACCGAAGATCAGTCGGTGTAGAGTAACTCGACGGTAATCCTTCCGTTTTCAAAAATATCCGGTCTTCAACACCGTATGGATTTCGAGATCTTGCAATGCTCTTTCCTTTGTTAGTTGGAAGTTTTCAAAAATATTGAATGGATTTAGAGAAATTAGAGAGGAAAGATTCGAACAATAGTGGCCATTGAAAACAAACGGCGGCTGGCTTCTATTTCTAGGGTTTCTAAAAAAAATGAAGGTGGTGGGTTGCTTTTATAGAGAACCGACGAACACTATTCATTTCTAAATTTTCGAACTCCGATTTACGCGCGGTGACTAGCGTTTCTGGGGTTTATCCCGCGTTCCGGACACAATGGAATAGGTTTCAGAAGCTAATTCGATCGTATGTGTGAGATATGACAGTAAACGATCAATTTAAATTAAACCGATTTAAATCGATTTCGAGGCGTTTTAATTTGTACCGGACAAACGGTAACTCCAAAAATTACGAAATTTGAAATCTTATAATAATATCACATTACGGATCCGATGAAACTAGTTTCGTCGAAATCCGAGACCGTTTGAAAAATGACTATTTTTAACTCGACGATTTAAATTAAAATAATATCGATGCGTTTCGAGTTGCCACGGTCAAACGACAACTCCGATTGCTACGAAAATTGAAATCCGATAATAACTAACTATTACGGATCCAATGGAACTGGTCTCGTTCAATTCTGAGACTGTTCGAAAATTGGCTATTTTACAGTCGATAATTAAATATTAAAATATTCAATTTTCACAGATTAATTCTAAATTCGATTCTGAAAGTTCTATAACCTTTCTATAACTCTAGTATGATTAAATAAAATTTTACAAATCATTTTCAATTATTTTAAACTCGATTTTCAATTATCTCTTGAATGTCACTATTTAATATATCGATTTAATTATCAAATTAAACCCAATATCCTTTAAACAAGTTATTCGACTTATTAAATTCATTTATTAATATTTAAAATTAATTAAATATTCAAATTTAAATTATCAAAAATTCTGGGTCGTTACAATATATGTAAAACATGTGTGTATTTAAAGGTATGCGGATATATATGGTAACATAAGTAAATGTATATATACATATGTAAATATATATGTTAATATAAAATAGAGTATATGTAAATCTATATATATATATGTCTATATAAGCATACAAGGGGACATCATGATGGCAAATTTCATTTCAAGCACACAAAATAGCAAATCAACAAAATAAATCAAGTCAAGCCTTTAATCAAATCAGCATATAATATATCTAATCACCATAAGAAATTAAATCAGTAAAAAGAAAAGAAAATTAATATAAAATGGAAAAAATAGCCTGTACATGTGCAAGCTTGTACTATACACGTCCATTCTCCATCCCTATATATATACGCACACATATGGTCGAACTTATCACTTGTTCACATCTGAATAAAAGAAAAATCTGCCATTAAAGAATTAAAGAAAGGGGATTAGTGTTCAAAACTTGGAAGTAGACTTAAAACATAGTAGCAGCTCATCATTTTAACTGTGAATATAACCACCTATATTTTGGTTACAGATCATCGCGTATGAATATATATATATATATATGTGTGTGTGTGTGTGTGTGTGTGTTTGTGTGTGTTTATAACCGGTACCTCAAGTATTTGCTAAAATATGATTATGTATGGGTATGTATATGCTGTTGGGCCTACAAAGGCCTGTGAAAATTCCTCTGTTCATGCTTATTTGTTTAAAACTATTAGCTTCTTCTTCTTTTTAAAAAAAACCCAATTATCTCTTCGGTTTTAAATCTTGAAATCAAAACAAAAACTGTTCATTTTCGAGCATAGATTATTCTAAAAATTATTTCATCAAATTTTATTAAGCATAGGAAGGAAAAACGCATTTTTACAGGAAGAAGGTTAGCTTTGATAAAAATTCAAGTATCACAATTAGATCAATGAAGTATTTGAGTGTGATCGTTGATGGAAGTCGTGAATTTTGATGGTAGTTTGGAAATTTTTAGTGAAGCGTGGGTGATGAATTTGGAAGATGAATGGAATTTGAACTTTCATCAAATTTCGACGACGTGCGTGATTTCAAGGTACGGCGTTGGGTGATGGGCTATCTGGGAAAATTGGTGCGGTGATTTATCGTGGTGTGTGTTGGCCTGGTGAGGTGGTTTTAGGGTTTAAGCCACGTTTTTTTTGGTTCGTTTCAAAGGCAATGGTGATGTGGTGGGGCCAGGACAGGGGTGCGGTCATGGGGAAATGAAGGAGGAGGTTTCGGCGAAGCTATGGGTAGAGCTTGGTGGTGAACGGCGACCTCTAACGGCTAGGCGAGGCGTTGTTAGGTGGGGACGTCGTTTCCAGTTTTGGGATGGATGTTCGAATTTTGGAACGAGGGGTAGGCGCGTGTTCCAGGAGGTGGAGCAAGGTGCGGCGGTCTTAGGTGAAGTGTGGAGATGGTCGCCGTCGTAATGAGGGGTGTCAGTGATGCGTGCATGTGCACGGTGGCGTGCACAGTCGAGTTCGTTCAAATGAAATAAGAAAGAGGAGAAAAGGAGTAGCAGGTGGTAAAGGAAGAAAAGAAGGAGGAGTTTGGGCCGGGTGGGTATGGCCCGAAGAAAAGAGAAAGGAAAAGGAGAGGGAAAAAAAGAAAAGAAATGGAAGGAAAAAGAACAAAAAGAAGAAAAGAAAAGGAAAAGGAGGAAGAAAAAGAAAAGAAAGGAAAAAGGAAAAAAGAAGAAAAAAAAAAGAGTAAAGAAAATGGAAGTTATATTTTCTTTTATAATAAATTAAGTTATTAAAAATTCTAATCCTATTGTCATTTAAATCCAAACCAACATGAATATTTTTGTATCCTAATCTTATTACCGGTATTATAAATTATAATTGTGGATTTTCCATAATTTAAAGTTTAATGATATTTTATAATTAAAATGGGTAATTAATTATATTATTATTTGGCTTAAAACTTATGAAAATTAACAAATTAGATATTAAATAAAGTGTTTAATTTTAATTAACTAATAATAAATTGTTGTATAATTTCCTTAATTTGTAATTAACTTGGATTAAAACATAAATGGATTCGATTAATTAAAGTTAATTGAATCCTGATGTGTGAATTGTTTTGATATCGGTTATTGATCGTTAAAATAGTTAACGCTCTATATCTTGGCTTAACTTTATTGGATATTTGTTTTAATTATTCTTGTCTGTGCCATCAAGTGGTCAGACGAGTTAAAATAGTTAAAACAAAATGATGATACGGAAATAAGCATCTGTAATAAATTTCCATATGTGAATATTGTCACCCTAAATATAAATTGTTATTTTACACAATTTAGCCCTTTTAAATTTATTACTTGGATTCGAAGAGACCGAAATCGGATATCAGTATTATCCGGAACCACTTCGGTTTGATAATAACTACGAACCCCTACAATTTTGACTAAAGAGTTTAATAGGCTGGTATTGAATAAATTTAATAAATTTGACCATTTTAAATAAGTATTGTATCTAGACATTATTATAATACCGATGGATTTCGGCAAAACTGTTTTGGTTATAATCAGATAAAAACTCATCGTGTTTGTACGAGTTACCTTATTTTCAAAAGATTTCTCATAACTTAAGTATTTTAGATCAAGTGGTTTTACTCACGTTGTTATCTAGCCTGACTCGGGTGTTACTTTATTGTAATGCTCGGGTCAGACCGAGTATTATAGTTTTCAGGTCAGGACGCTTTGGAGCTCAGGAGACGAGCTGGATGGCAGAGACGTTTTGCACGTATTTTTCCACTGTGTATTGTAGGCTGTGTGTTCTACATTTAGGGACCAGTTAATATAATTGTCCAGATTTTTATATTGGTGATTGTACTCTGATAACATGTATGTATATTAACTGATACAGATTATTTTGTATAAAATTGTTATTGTATTATATTTTGTTCCGCTGCGAATGTGAGATTCTATGTTGTTATTTATGTTTTATTCTTCTATCTTTTTTCTTCTTAAACCCTAACAACCTGGTATTTCTGGCACTCGATTTCTCAGCACTCTATATAGTGAACCTATTAGTGTCGGTTTTCGGGGGTCGAAAACGCCCGGTCGTTACAATTTGATTATAAGCCATCTCACTGGTAGCATATAAGTACTAATACAAAAACATCAGTATCATACACTATGATGTGTTTATGTTAACTATAAATATATTATGACTTTATTGTTCACTACACTACAGGCCAACATATCCTCGTAGAATTAGTTCTAAGAAATGCTGACATGGTTACATGTTTGCATATTGATATAATACATAAATTTTATTGTTCCCAAGTCCTTTTCCCCTTCCACAAATGAAACATTCAAATCTAGTAATATAACATGTACAGTTTATTTTGCAAAATGTTTGATTTTTTTAATTCAGAGGGACGTATTAGACATCTATCAGGCAGTCAACTTGAGGAATGCCAATATAAAGTATAAACATTTTTAAAGAGAAACTGCACAAAACTGTAAAAACAATTCCAGAAAATGAATTTCAAGCATTAGTTTCAAACATATCGAAAGTACAAATGACAAAGCATGTTGTTTTAAGAGGAAAGGAGATATGCAAAGTCTAACTTCAGAAAAATCTATATCCTATTTATAATAAAAGAGGATTTATATAACAGCTCCTAAATAAATATTTGTGTCCTTGTCTTTATATATTGAGTTTAGTTTGAACTACTTAACAAAAATTTAATCACTACTAATTTCCAGAATCTTCACACTAAAATTTTGTAAACTATATTATAGTTTGGACTAACTAAGGAACTCATCTTCATATGATCCTTTATTCACTTTGACTATTTTGAAACTGCGGATTTATTAACCAACACATAATTGTCTTCTAACACGTTTTTTTGATGAACCTGTCAAACCTTTTACAGAATGCCTCATGTGTTCTTAATTCAAGTATGCATGTCCATTGTATATGCTATATGAATGCAACTGGTTTATTGCGCCACTCTCTTCTTAATTTCAAGTAAACTAATTATTAGTTATCTTGTCTAAATTTGATACTGGATTTTTTTTTTGCTTATGGTGAATTATCAGTATATAGTGAGTGGTGATTTTTTTATCTTTTCAAACAAACTAATACATGATTGAATGTAATTTTTTTGGTTATGTAGACAATCAATATTAGTTGCAACTTCAACCTAAATATTTTCCTCTATTTTTATACACACCTTTTATTTCCAAGAACATAATTGATTCCATCACTCTACAAAATTAAATATACCTTTCACTAATCTTTTTATGGATTGTAATTATCTAAAAAGGTATTCATATAGAAGATGATCTCAAGTTTATAGTCACTCGATCAATCTAAAAAGTTTCAACTAAAATTTTGCCATTTGATTATAAGCCATCTCACTGGTAGCATATAAATACTAATACAAAAACATCAATATCGTACACTGTGATGGGTTTATGTTAACTATAAATATATTATGACTTTATTGTTCACTACGCTATAGGGCACCAAATCCTCGTAGAATTAGTTCTAAGAAATGCTGACACAGTTATGTGTTTGCATATTGATATAATACATAAATTTCAGTGTTCCCAAGTCCTTTTGACATATAATCCTCTAACTATTTTTCTATTTAGAGTTTAAAAATCTACGAAGAACAAATAAGTGCATGAAAATTATGAAAGCTGTAGTAATCTAACAGATTCAACATAAACAAAAAAGCAGCTGTCCAGCCCATTACACCCTGAATGTTACATGTAATATTTAGGGTCAGTTCAAGAGAATTGACTCTGAAAGCCTATTTGAAAGGTGTTCAGAATCTAACGTCCGAACATGGAACGTCTGCTTAATAAGCACCTATTAACGAATTCAGTGTAAAAAAATAACAGAACTTGCATTAGTTGTCTATATAATTACTCGATGTCATAGGTGTAATCCCATTAATTTAGCTTAATTTATCACTATAAAGTCGATATATTTGTTAAGCAGATAGGTCTAAAATTGTTGTCTAAATTAAACTTTTCTGTTCGCTGCTACATTTGTCAGAACTTGCATTAGTTGATATATTTATTTTTTGCTTCTGAATCCAAAAGTGTTGTATTACTGTTCTCTTTTTAATTATTTGAAAATAATATTATTTTTACATATTTTTAAAAATCTATTTTTGTTTAGGCTAACCAAATGTGAAACTAATGTGGTTTACAAATGTAAAAAGTAAACTCAGACATATGTAAATATTGGGACGATATTGATTTAAATTAGTATACAATTAATGTCAATGAAATAAAAAAAGATTATAAATAAACATTTTGTGAATAGTTCAAATGGTAGGATTACATCCTATTTGTAACTCTTTGTTATCATAACAAAATAAAAACAAAATTATAGTAACTATTTTCTTGATATAGTGAACTGTTTCCTATTTCAAAACCGAGTCCATTTCCTATTGGATTTAATTGCATCAGATGAGTAACCTCATCTGCTCTGCCAATTTCAATACAATCTAGGTGCAGTTCATTTTGAAAACACGGTGCGAACAAAATTTTTTAGCAAACAAAACGAAAGTTGAGGTGTGCTTACAGGATGCTCTTTTCTCACAGCGAGTTTCACAGCTAAGCCTATAGCTTTGTTGATAAGAGAAAAATTAGGGAAATCCTCTTCATCCTTTACCGTTGTACAAAATCGAAAGTTTTTGTATCAGTGCAAGAAAAAAGGAAAAGTGAAATAAAATAGTCAATGTTATCTTTCTACAATCTAGTACACCATGATAACATGTGAATGGTCGAAACACTAAAAAGTATCAATTGAACAGATACGAAAAAGAGTATTATCTCATATATATACAGGCCCGGAATCATTTTCTCATGGCATCTAAACGTGTTAGCCTGGTAGATTATCATCGTCAATTATTCTCTTCCAAATTCTATCCACATAATCTACAAATCAAGCACCATAAAGATTTGTATATTACTGGTACTTGAGGTAGATTATAGTGATGTTCATAAGTGAAGTACTAAAATTAATGATTTCATCACCATTGTTCTCTCAGTACAGAGTAAAAGTGTTCAATTTTTGGATATAATACATACTCATTCATTACACTTATAATCATTAGGTGAACATACTACTGTTAATAAACCTTGAATGTTTATACTGAACAATACGCAAGGAGATAACTTAAATTTATCAAAGTCATTCTCATAAACCTTCGAACTCTGTCATTTCATTTCAAATTTCAAATATATATATGGTATAAGTTGATGAACAGAGCAAGATTCGTTGTAAAATAAATTCATAGAATTATACATCAAGAAAAATCCAATACAAAATTCCAAATTTATAATCAATATCACATATTAGGAAATAAATATAACCCTAATTCAATTGTAGTAGATAAATCTTGAAGGAACCCAAATACTACTAAAAATCTGAAGGAGTTCACAAAAATTAACGAGTAGTTACCTGAGTTTATGATAAATATACATATACATTATAAGTTGATGAATAAATAAAGATTCATTAAAAAAATAAAGCAACATAAGTCATACATCAAGATAAAATCAAACAAAATAAAAAATCCCAAAGTCATTAATAAATATCAATATATTAGGGAACAAAAATAAGCTGAATTTAATTGTAAGGAACCCATATAATACTGAAAATCTAGAGGAGTTGATGAAAATCATCGAATGCTTACCTGAGATTGAAGTTTAACAGATATCTTATATATGATGGTTGAGCTTAATTCTTTATCTGCGTTGAATTAGTAAATCCAAGTTAGTTCTATGCTTAGTCGACAGTCGAAGTTTGAGATAACAACAGATTAGTAGTCGAAGTTTAGCAGACTAATCTCAGTCGATAATCGGAAATCGAAGCAGATATGGAATCGTAGTTTAATAAACCAACCCTTTTTGAGATTATTCACCCCATTTTTCTATATGAGAACTATAAAACCCACTTAACTTCTAAACAACCTATAATCTACTTTATAGAATATCATAAAATTTAAACAACTATTATGACTAAATAATATAACTTAACCAAACTATCAATAATCATAAATATATGTCAATCGTATACGTTAAGGAGCCATAGCTCAGAACTAAAATCTCAACAATTTAGAAAGTTTCATAGCAAAGAAATAAAGTCAGACCTACTGAAAATAATAAGCAAAACAATCTTACAGAAATTCATATTACAAAATAAAATCAGATGCTAAATAAAAAAATTATCTTACAAAAGTTTCATAGTAAAAACTAGAATCATCTATGATTAAAAGCAGCTCAATCACTAAAAAGATTTATAAGTAAATTGAAATAAGAAGATAAAGATTGAAAACATTGAAATAACAAATTTCTACAGTCTTTTGATAAATGCAGCTACTCATAGCTGAAAAAAAAGTTGCAGCAGAGTTATAGGATTATTCGGCGAAGAGTAGTGAATGAAGTGGTGAATGGTAATAAATTTCAAAGACAAACCGATAGTATCAAATAACTAATATGAAAAATAGTGATCAATTCATATATACTACATATACCTAAAAAGTTTAATCTAGCATTCGATTATGTCTTTACATATTAACAATAGTCATTGTTAATTGAATGGTTATTACTTCATAAAAAATCATCTGATCCAATGAAATGATCCAGATTAAATAATGTTTATGCCTTCTAAACTTGCCAATATTACAAAAAAGGATTCAGAATCATCACTTTTTCTCACGACTTCAAACTATGTCTCTCTCTTCTTTTGTGTTCACACACACACACACACACATAAAACGTATTGTTTCCTATCTGCATTAAATCAATTAACATAATCATTTTTAATTGATGTGGTTAAATTGAGTCAATACTTAAATTATTTTATTTTGCAGAACAACATAAACAATGGCTTTGAGAATTCATTAATAATCATCTAAACTGAATCACTAAAATAAATTCAGAAAACGAAACCTAAGAAGAAAAAGGAAACTTTGATTTGATACATAAATAAGTGATTAGCAAGTTTGAAAACGTAAAACATGTACCAAATTGATTAGACTTGGAGCAAAATAAATAAAGTAAAATGATTTCATAACCTTTAATTCTATCAAAAGAACCATCTTAAGCTAGTATACAGATACAACAACAACAACTAAGCTATTATTCCCAAACAAGTTGGGGTCGGCCAGAGATGGAACCCAAAACTAAATGAAAAAAAATCAATTTAAAAGTTATAATAATAACAAAAACAATAATAAAATAAAATCAAATAAGTAAATTAATAATAATAACTAGGTAAAATAAAATAAAATAAAAATATACATGTATATATATAAGAGGAATGATGATAATAATAATAATACTAATAGCGATAATGATACTAATAGTAATATTGGTCAAAGACTAAACCTAGGTCTTAGGCTCAAGTTCCCTAGTCCTATAATTTAAAACTTATAAAACTCAACGCTCATGGTTCTGGTACGTGAATCGCTAACTTGCACTCGCTCCGATCCATCACCAGCTCTTCGGATACACCCCAATCCTTCAAATCCCTCTTTACTACTTCCTCCCATGTCAACCTTGGTTGACCTCTACCTCTCTTTGAGCATTCAACGCGGCCTATAATTCCAACACGCACAGGTGCCTCGAGCGGCCTTCGTTAAAGATGTCCAAACCATCTTAAGCGATGTTGAATTAGCTTCTCCTCAATTGGTGCTACTCTAAGTTTATCACGTATATCATCATTTCTAATTCGGTCTCTTCTTGTATGACTGCAGCTCCATCGCAGCATACGCATCTCTGCTACGCTTATCTTTTGAACGTGTTGGCTTTTAGTAGGCCAACATTCTGCACCATACAACATCACAGGCCTGATTGCCGTTTTGTAGAACTTTCCTTTAAGCTTTTGTGGGACCTTCCTGTCACAGAGAATCCCAGACGCTTGTCGCCATTTCACCCATCCCGCTCGAATTCTAAAACTAACATCTTCATCAATCTCACCATAATATTGCAACATTGATCCTAGATATCGAAATGATTCCTTCTTGGGAACTATTTGTCCGGCCAGAGTGACATCTCCATCCTCCGACCTGACACCGCTGAACCCGCATTTCGTATACTCTGTTTTAGTTCCGCTAAGCCTAAATCCCTTTGATTCTAAAGTCTGTCTCCACAGCTCCAGTTGTCTATCAATCCCAATCCTACTTTCATCAATTAGCACAACATCATCAGCAAATAGCATACACCAAGAAATCTCACCTTGTATACCCTTCGTAACCTCATCCATCAATAGTGCAAAGATGTAGGGACTCAAAGCTGACCCTTGATGTAATCCTATGTTAATGGGAAAGTCACTGGTTTCACTTTCGCATGCTCTGACACTAGTCACAACATCATCGTAAATATCCTTGATAAGTGTAATGTACTTTGTTGGGACTCTCTTCTTTTCCAGGGCCCACCACATTACCTTTCGCGGTACCTAGTCATAAGCTTTCTCCAAATCAATAAATACCATGTGTAGATCCTTCTTTTGCTCTCTAGACCTCTCCATAAGTTGTCTTATCAAGAAAATCGCCTCTGTGGTCGACCTCCCAGGCATGAAGCGAAATTGATTTTTTGAAACACTTGTCATTCTTCTTAATCTATGCTCAATGACTCTTTCCCAAAGCTTCACTGTATGAATCATAAGCTTAATTCCTCTGTAGTTTGTGCAACTTTGGATATCTCCTTTATTTTTAAAAATTGGAACTAGTATGCTTCTCCTCCACTCATCTGGCATCTTATTTGATTTGAAAATATTATTGAACAACTTAGTTAGCCAAGCTATCCCTACATCTCCAAGGCATCTCCATACCTCAATGGAGATGTCATCAAGCCCCAATGCCTTGCTTGCTTTCATCCGTTTTAGTGCCTCCTTTACCTCGGATTCTTGAATTCTTCGAACAGAATGTATGTAGGTGTCATCAGAAGAGTCGTCTATCTCGATCATAGTGCTACCACCTTCTTCATTAAATAACTTGTCGAAATAATCTCTCCATCTATTTTTTATCTCCTCGTCCTTCACCAAAAGTCTATTATTGTCATCTTTGATGCATTTAACTTGGTTGAAGTCTCTTGTCTTCCTCTCGCGGAGCTTAGCTATCCTATAGACGTTTTTTTCACCCTCCTTCGTACTTAGGTTATGATATAGATCTTCATATGCCCGACGTCTTGCATCACTCACTGCTCTCTTTGTGTTCTTCTTTACCACTTTGTACTTTTCCATGTTGTCCTCACTCCTGTGATGATGTAAGCACTTATAGCATTCCTTCTTCTCTTCGATAGTCTTTTGCACATCACCGTTCCACTACCAAGAATCTTTAGGTTCACGTTTATTTCCTTTCGCTATCCCAAACACCTCGGTAGCCACTTTCCAAATGTGTCTTGCCATCTCATCCCACATGTGATTTGCTTCTCCTTGCATATTCCATGCCCCTTCTACCATCACTCTATCCTTAAACACCCATGAGGCATCTCCTTTGAGCTTCCACCATTTCGTCTGACTAATCTTGGCTCCTTTACCCTGTTGAACACGTATTCGGAGACGAAACTCGGATATCAAAAGCTGATGTTGTGAGACGACACATTCCCCAGGTATGACTTTACAATCTACACAAGCTCGTTTGTCGTATCTTCTAGTAAGGACAAAGTCAATCTGGCTAAAGTGTTGGCCACTACTAAAAGTAATTAAGTGTGACTGTCTCTTTCTAAAGAAGGTATTAGCTATCATGAGGTCATAAGCAATAGCGAAATTCAATATTTCTTCTCCTTCTTGGTTCCTATCGCCATATCCAAAACCACCATGCACTCTCTCAAACCCCCCACTAGTTGTACTAACATGGCCATTAAAATCTCCTCCTATGAAAACTTTTTCGCTACTAGGCACATCTCTAACCATGATATCTAGCTCTTCCCAGAAATTCCTCTTGATGGCTTCACTTAGACCTACTTGTGGGGCATAAGCACTAATGACGTTCAGAATCATATCACCCACTACCAGCTTAACTAGGATGATCATGTAACCTTGTCTCCTAATGTCGACCACTCTGTTTCTAAGGTTCTTGTCAATTAAGATACCTACCCCGTTCTTGTTATGCTCTTTTCCCGTGTACCATAACTTGAAGCCTGTGTTCTCCACCCCCTTCGCCTTTTGGCCCGTCCACTTGGTCTCATGAACACATAAGATATTTACACGTCTCCTAGTCATAGTATTAACTATCTCTCTTAGCTTTCCTGTTAATGATCCTACATTCCAACTACCTAACAAAATTCTACTTTCATCGACTAGCTTCCTTGCCCTTCGCACCCGCCGAGTAAAGTGCGAAGACCCTTGCTCATTTATCACTACATCGGGGCGTCGATGCAGTGCGCCACTAAGGGAGTGACGACCCAGCCCTTGCATATTTTTCACCATACCCGAGTGTCACATACCGAAATTTTCGACTTTCGAAAATTCGACATCGATACTCACTTTATCGACTGCCGAGCAATCGAGTGCCGGAAACTCCTATAGTGAGGGTTTTAGAAAGAAAGAAAAGGTAGTAGAAGAAGAAAAGAGTAGAAGCAGAAGAGAAAAAGAAGAACAACATCAGAACAGAAAATAATATCAGAATCTCACATATCGCAGCGGAACAATATATAATAGATAAACACTAGTCTTTTAAAACAAAGAACCATATCAGTTTATACATACATCAATCATCAGAGTCAATATACAACACTGGATAGTTTTATAAACTTGTCCTCGTACAGAATACACAGCGGAATAAATACTATCAGATACAAATACTACGTCTCGTCCTCCAGCTTATCTCCAAAGCTCCAGAATATCCAGAATATCCTGATAATCTAACTCTAGACTGCCCGTGTGGAAATTGGTGGGCACCCAGAGTTTAGAAGGGAAACAATAAACTCCCAGTCAGTCATGGTGACTGGTGTGAGATCGTAAAACAGTTATTTATCTTTAAAATAAATAGCAGAGAATTTTAAAGTCAATTCGCAATGCTTTTGGAAAATGAAACTACCATAAGACCTCCCACCACACACACAATGCAAACGCAGACTTGGAGGAGATTTCTTCTTATGATAGTCAAAGATGCTTACTACGCAAAAATCAAATTCTTTTTGATATTATTATTAGTGCATAGTGGAAAACATTTCGAAAGTAGAATATAAATCTTAGCCAGCATAGGTACCATTATATTATGCCTGCTATAGCTGCCTCCTGAGGAGACAGGTTATACAATTGAAATCGTAAAGGCTCGTATTGTTTCTTTGGATTTCTAACAAATGGTCAGGCTAAGGAACTTCCTATCCACGATGGGTACGTCCCTGGAATAGACGACCCGAGAACCTAACCGGATCTCTGCCAACACAAGGCCGGGTTACCTCTGCAAAAATAGGTAACTACTGACACGCGAATGCCATCCCCCGATCGTCACCGATCTTCCCGAGGATCCCCGATTCCAACAAACCACATAGAAAAAATAATGCAGTAACCACAGAGGTTAAGTATCTGGGCTCCATACCATGATACCACCTTTATCCAGAAGGAATGACATACACTAAGGGGCGCTACTCCCTAGAACCTTGCCGCATCCTTCCTGTTTCGACCATTTCCGGGGTGTGAGGCTCGACGAAGTCTCGTCCACAAAGCTACGCTTTCTATAAAAAGCCCTGCTTCGGGTCAAACAAAATGATCAACCTATGATCACAAAGATATAAGATCAAACAAATGATCATATCACAAATGATCAAACACTGATCATTTCACAGCAACTCTCAGTATGCCACGTTACCAAATTGGGATATATCGCTGATAAATTTCAACTACATAACCTCTGAGCTCGTACGTCTCAGAGAAGGGTGTTAAGCTAAGAGAATAAATTCTCCGCCACCAACAGAAATGTATTTGAAAGAAATCAGCTTTATATCTCAAATTGTAACGTCAGACACACAATCCATACAAGTCTGTTCCGGGATCGAACGGAACCGAAGGCACTTCTCACGAAGCCCTTGCAATTCCGGATAATTTTCAATCACGTCAGGACTTCCCGTCACTAAGGGTGATAAAAACCTCTAAATCGAAGATCAGTCGATGTAGAGTAACTCGACGGTAATCCTTCCGTTTTCAAAAATATCCGGTCTTCAACACCGGTCTTCGAATGCAATTCATAACGACGTATCACATATTCGGAATGGGTTATACGACCCCATGGTCCTTTCCCGGCTAACCCGAATAGTGAGCGATTATTCAAAATAAGTGTGGCATTCAAATTCATCCAATTCACAACAAATACCTATCTAAAGTTAATTATTGATAGTCGGTTATTTAACTATCAATAAAGATGCGTAACATCATCAGATTCCAAATAATTCTCCAGATTATTTTATCTCCAAAAATATCTTCATTACATATAAAATTTCCACACTTAACCATTTGAAAACAATTTCAAATATTCACTTTTCAATTTATCTTTAAAAGATAAAAACTCAAACAGTTCATTTCACATTGGGAAAAGCATTTCCATACTTATTTAAAAATAAGTAATTCACAAATCATTTATTTTCAACACTTAGAAAATATTCGATATACTTAAAATCAAAATTAAGTATATATCTCATTCTTTAAGGAAATCATTCTTAAATCACATTTATTTGAGTCAAAACGAATGTCGCGTAAAACATCGTTACGACGACTCGAAATCAGTAGTATAGGGATTCAGAATTTAGATAGATATATAAATCCCAATACTATATAAAATATTTCCTTTCGGAAATCATTTACTATAACAACAGTGTTATAGTCCACCATTTCCTTATTTTTCGAAAACGTCTATTTCAACAATAAATGTTGAAATCTATGATTTCGATAGTTCACACGTTTTAAAACATCTTTTAAAACAATTAACTTCATTTCATAATATCGCTTTCCCAAAACCCTATCCATTTTACTTAAAAATATATTCACTGTCCAAAATCGTGAATATACTTCACTAACCACATTTCAGTCTTTTCTACACATTTTATTTCAATAAAAATTCGCTATTTAAAATCGCGAATATATCTTCTTTAATGTCCTTCTATATTTAATTTATCAAATCCAATTGATTTCGAATTTATAAAACAACGTTTATAAATTCTATTTTCTATTCTATAACAACTTCGATTTTATAAATTTCCTTTAATGACCCATTCAATTTTATAACTCAATGTATACATCAAAAATCCATATTATAAGTTAAATACTTATAATTTATTTATTTTAAAAGAAATCGTTCTTTTAAACTTTACAAACTGTAAATAAACCCATTTTAACATCATTTCCATTTTTAAATCCACATTCCCAAATATTCACTTTTAACCCCAAAATCAAATCCCAAATTGATTTCTAATTTTACTTCAATACCAAATCAATTTCAATATTCATTTCTAAATTAATTTCCCATTCCAAATCATTTTATATTGATTTTTTCTAAACTTGTTTCAATTTGCCAATTAAATTTATAATTGGACTTCCAACTTATTTCATTTTAAACAAATTCCTCTTAAAGAAAATAAATCCCTTTTATCTTTTTCCAACTATTTAGAAATCCAAATTTTAATTAAATTCTTCAATTAAAAATCACTATTATACGAAATTCATTTATTTAACGTTTTCACTTGATTCTGGAATTAATTCGATAAGAATATAAAAATTAACCTTTTTATACTTTAAAATTCCTTTCTTCGAATTTATTCAATTTCTAAAATTGATTCACTTAGAAATTTTCTACTTGAATTTCAAAAATTCCATTTCGTTTATCTTTGGAATCCAATGATGTCGAAACATCCATTCAGCTAAATTTTAGCTTTCAAACAATTTCCAGATATCAATATGATTAATAGCATCACTATAAAATCATTCACAGATTCATATCACAATAGGAATAAATTCAATCAATGTGAGGGGTACAGTTGGATCCCTCCAACCTGTTTCCCTGCATCCAAAGATGTTAGCACAATACCAATTCCGCTCCAGTACGGAATTATCGCGGTATATGGGTTTTATAAAAATCCGCTTACTAACGGCGCAATAGGGTCTCATCCGCTATACGAGGCGGGAAATCATCAATCCAATATATACATATGCCAATATGTATATATTGCTATATATATAGATATATCCTACCATATCTAATATCATATCCAAACAGCAATCAAATAAATCAATAAATAACTGCAAAATCCACTTTTCAATCGAGTGAGAAAAATCTCACCTTAGCTTAAATTTTGCAATCCATTTCCAATCCAGTTTGTCTCCTTAGTAGTTTTGACCTTGTATAAATATTTATACAATTCATTAATATTTGAATCAATCAAATAACCAATTTTATTTCGTTTTGATAGTTTTAATTAACAAATTTTCCCCTTTTAATAATTTAATTAAAATTTTACTTTCAAAACTAAAATAAATTTAATAAGTTAATTTACCAATGATTTTAATTTAAATTAACAATTTTGATTCTCAACTAACTTTCTTTTTAACAAATTCTAAAATTGTTAAATAAATTGATTAAGTAAATTAAACTCCTCAACATATTATTTAAAATCTACAGTTATATATTATATATTTATAAACCCTTATAGTTTCCAAAACCTTATATATTCATTTAATTTATTCCTAACTGCTTATAAAATTAAACTCTGTAAATTTAAAAACTGGGCAGCAAACATTTCTTTTTTTTTTGTATATAACCAAACGGTGATTTTCTTAACTATAAACTTTTTACATCTCAAATATATGTATATTTCCAAGATCTTATATGTCTAAAGCTTTAAATTTATTTCTGCAAGCTGCCAATTATATATACATAAAAATAAAAAAAAAATCTATCTGCACATGAAAATGTTTCTCTGTATACATGAAAATTTTCCATAGTAGCTTTATCAGATCAGGGAAAATCCTAAGGGTTAAAAGAATTACCCCAACACCTTCCACCATCGGAAACTTGAAACCCAGCCTTATTCGAGAAATCGAACACTCAATCCCTCCCAACCTGAACGAAGACGGCAAACTCCAACACCTCACATCATCTCGCCGCGACGCCTCCGGCCATCGTCCTTCACCAAAGTTGACCACAAGCTCCGGCACAATCGTCCCCACCTAATCCCCCTGGACTGCACCCTCATCAAGTCGCCTCTCTGAAGCCATCTCCGTGCAACTGAACTCCACAACGACACCTACTCTAACCCTAAAATGAACCCAACCTCTCGCCACAGCACACTAGAAACATCCGCAGCATTTTTCCTAAGTGCGCCTTCCCCCACCACTCCTCTACGACCAACCATTTATGCTGAAAACACTTGAGCCACCAGAAATCGCCCTAAACCCCAAATCCATTCATCTGTCGATTTCTACCCCTACACGATCTTAAAAATCACCAAACAGAGCCTAAAAATCATATTTCCCAATGACGATTACAACTGCATGATCAAAACACTTAACTATGGCATTTGAAATTTGACTATATTTGTGTTACTCACTGTAAAATGGGTTGTTTTCCTTCCACGTTTAATGAGACTTAAAGAAATAAATCTCAAGGTATCCTATACTAAAAAATAAACAGGGTTTAGTTTGTAATCGAGGTCTAAAACTTATTTAATAAGACAGTATTGATTTTTGAGGTGAATGTTTTATTGTTTGATCAAATAAAAACATTAACAGGGGAGAGGAAGAAGATGTGCTCTGGTTTCCAGAAGGTCTGACTATGTTAACCCATAAGAACATGATCATACTCACTGAACATTCCACATACGCTTGTTGCATTTCATTGTTTCAATCAGAATCAATCACTGGTATGAATCTTATAATATCCAGAAATCAAGTTTACTCACCTTCCTTCCTTTGAACAGAGCAGCGATTATATTTTTTTGAAAAGAACCGCTGGCTTTTGATTTGATCTTCTAAACTTTGAGTTGCTCCTGCTTCCTTTAAATTGTAATGGATGTTTGTTATACTCATAGATTAACAAAAATAGTGCTTGCTTCACGCTCTGCTTCAGGCTAGATCTTTTGTTTTAGTTTTGATTCCTTTTAAGTGGCAACAGCTGCTTGTTTTAGTTTTTTTAGAGCAATGTGATAAGCTCGGCTACAAATATATAAAATGGAAATGAAGTGTGTAGAGTAAGCTATCATATGTACAGGCTACTCACACAATTATTTATCTATTTTATTTTTTTCCTTTAAAATTTGTTTTGGACAATGGTTTGACCAGACTTTGCTTTTGACATTGATTTGATTACTGTAAAAGGGGATTTGATGTTTTATGTGCTTGAAAAAATGAGACTTCATAATGATTTTATAGTTGAATGATATAATGTATGCTTGAGTTGAAATTTTGTATGCTTGAATTGAATGTTGTCTCCTTATTTGTTTACAAACATTCTCATATGAATCTGTATATATCTTTTGTATGTATACCTATACATAGTTATGTAATCTTATCCTCACGTTTCTTATTCAATTTGAACATGTATATATATATATATTATACTTAATTTCTTTTTCTTTTTTAAAATCTCCATGTACATTAGTTCATATGGTAAATATATACATATATATTACTTATATACTTGTTCATACATTTTAACATCATAAGCTTGTATATTATTATTTATCTTACATATATATATATATATATATACATTTTATACAATATTCTTCATATATTTTACTTATGTGTATTTTTGATATTATATATATATATATATTCACACTTTTACAAACTTTCCTACATTTCATTTCATACGGGTATATTTACATGTATATACATTTATATACTAATATATATTATTAGCATCATAAAGATTCCATTCATTATATACATACATATATATATGCTTTATTTTCTATAAAGTTCATCCTATCCAGAATTAAATATCCTATATGGTTTTTAAGCCAATTTATACATGTCCGAATATTTTTAATTATCAAAAATTTATTTGTTGGATCTGTCAAAATTAATATCCCAATCAGTTAATTCCCCAATTATCCATCGTCAAAAATACAGGTCGTCACATTCCTCCCCCATTTAGAACTTTTCGTCCTCGAAAAGGAACGAAGCGAGAATTTTAATTTACTATGTATTTTAGTTAAATTATTCTTTAAATATTTCTAACTCTCTACCCTTTTTAATTATACAATTTTAAAACACTTTTAAAACTGCATAATATTACCAACTAGCTTTATAAAAAATACATTTCATAACTCGATGTCTCAACAAGTCCATCCTCATTCTTACAGAAATTCAGTCGAACGTTGATTAGGCATAGGACTGAAAATCTATAAGTACTTAGTAAACCCGTTTTCAACACCTAGTGAAAATACTTGGAAAACATTTTTTCCTTTCTGTGAGAATGCCCTGGAAATCATCACCCCTCCATGGATTGCAGTTAGCCCGATGATTTCATCACCATCCCGGCGAAAACCATAGAAAACTGTAGGCATCCGCACCCCTCGATTACACTATGGAACCGCCACCGATCGCAGCTACACCCAGGGTTACCTTGCCATCACGGTAAAAACCGTGTAACTATAGGCATCAGCGCCCTCGAATTTCGCTGCCAAATGAAACTTCACCACATAGATCACAGACTACATCAGTCGAGTCCCAATGTAGCCTCTAGGCACTCACTGCCACACAACTTTCGCTATGGACCACATAGATCGCAATCTACTGATGTTACGTCACTCTCCCAGCGAAATCAAACGTAGACTTTAGGCAATCACTGCCCCTCGACTTATGCTATGGAAACGCAGTAGATTGCAGTTACACCAGAGTTACACTGCCATCGCAGTATACCCCCAATGTCTCTGTAGGCATCAGCGCCCTTGACTTTCGCTACCCCAATCACAATCCACAGGAACTATAGTTTAGCCCGGACGTCTTCTAGGATCAAAATTTAGAACCCCCCCTTAGGGCTCAAGGCAGAACCACCCAGTGGATCTCCTACTATAAGTTTCAACTCTAAATGGTAGCGCCTTTTTCCCCATTGCATTCTCAAAACATTTTATACTATACACATATAGTATCTTTCAAATCATTCTCTTATATGTATCGCATATAAATCCATTTAAACAAAATCGATATCTTCAAAAATCGATAATCCACAAACTTGGCTTTCCAAATTCCCAAAATTAATTTTTCCCAAAATCAAAAAGCCTTTAAAATCAATGAGTTCCAAAACCCTTTCAGTTCCCTTCTCATAAAAATAATTTATATATATATAAGTTTATTCTTTCAACTTGAATAATTTCGGATCCTTTTTTCTTCTTTCTGGTTATAATCTCAATAAGGGGTTTCAATATAGAACACATATATATACCTTCAATAATGCCAAATCAAAACTTTGTTCAAGTCTGATTTCCTTTACAAAGCCATTTATCACATTTCTTACTCTTTATAAAGTAAGTTTTCAGTTATAGTGTTATCCAACTTTCAGTTTTCTTTTTCATCATATATTTCTCAAAATATACATTTCCATTTCAAAATCATTTTGCCTTAGTATTTGATTCGGTTCAGTTTCAGAATTGCTTCAATTTTCCCTTGGGTTAAAACTTCAATTCAACCCAATTAGTATTTAAATCCATGGTTTACATATAAACAATTTCCACTCTGATCAGTTTGAATTCAGAAAGTAGCTTAAAAAGTTTAAAATAGTTGTAAAATAGTTAAATAGTAAGTATAAGATAGTTTGAGTAAAAAGAATGGTTTGTATAGTAAATAGCTTGGAGAAATCAAAACAATCTAAATATTTAACAAAATAGTTTTAAGGCGGTTTATATCAAAGTAGTTTATTTGAAAATAGTCTGAAGGTCAAACTTATTCAGTTCCCAAACTACACTTCAACCAATTTCAATTTCCACTTCCATTTAAATTGATCCAATCCACATTCCCATTTCAAATTAACTTCAATTCTCGTTTTAATTCAAATCAATTCCCATTTGGTTTCAAATTAACTCAACTCCGATTACAATTTCAATTCAATCTCAATTCTGATTCCAACATTAATAAATTATAAATTTCTGCTCAATTTAATATAAAAGTGATTTGATATTGGATTGTATTTTCAACAAAATATTTCACACATCGATAGACCACTACACTTGTGAGTCTTAAACACTACATCCATCTATCCATAAAAAGCCTTACAAAAGGTTATAAATCTAGCTGCCTTAATAACTATCTAGGTTTTAAGAAAAGAACAGAGTCCTAGCATCCTTCACAGAAACTTCCTTGAGGACTTCCCTCCAACTAGCCAAAGCTCGTTCAGGCAATCTGCAACAGTGTGTCCCCACTTAAAACATTTTCCATAAAATATCTCTACACTTCCATCTTCATGGGTGACCTTCACATCTTCCGCGGAACGTTCCACAACCTTACTTTTCTTCCGTCTCTTGGGACAATTCCTAGCAATGTGTCCCGTCATCTTACAGTGATAGCAAATAGTCGACTCATCGACTGGTCTTATGGGCTTACGTTTCCCTTTCCTCACTTTGGGGCAATGGTTCAGAAAATGTCCTTTCTCATGACACTTAAAGCATAAGATTTCAAAGCGAAACCGTTGGAATGTACCCTTCAATTCCATCCTTGTTTTACTGCACTTAGCTACGTAATGACCCTTATTGAAACATCTGTAGCATGTGACATTATCATAAGGCCCTGGTCCCGCCCTTTCCTTAACCCGTTTCTCATACTCCAGTATTGCTTCTTCTCGTTCCTTACGTGCAGCTGCTCTCCGCTCCCTACGTCTTGCCTTCCATTCTTCACTTTTAGCCATCACTTATTCTTGGACTGGATTCTAGTGGGACTTCCTAACCTATAATTAAGACTCTGATTAGTCGAGTTTTCATCTTTTATCCTTTTTAATTTATTTAACTTCCATATGTTAAATCCTAATTTCACCTTGAAATTCCCCATTCAGGTTATAAGTTCAAGACTTCTTTAACTTGCCCTAAGTTAAATTCCAATCCATTTAACCTTACTCAATTTTAAATTTCCATTCCATATTTAAATTGCTTATCAATATCACTTCCCACTTATAAATTCAAAAACTTATTTTTACTTTGGATGATACTCTCACTTTAGGGGGAATTCAGAATTCAACGCTTAGTGTTTATTTCAAATCAACTTTGATATTATGTATATCCACATATATATACATTTATTCATTTGCACACCGAGTCATACTCTCAAATTTTAAACCATTCTTGGTTTTTTAATCCTAAACAATTCCCTTTGAAAATTTCAAAACAACTCTTGTTTTAAAACAAGATTCCTATATTCAAAAATATTCTAAATAATATTACTTTTATTTCCTTAATACTTGAACAATTCCAAAATTCTTCTGGGCTTAGATTTAAAACTTCACAATTTAATTCCATTTTAATTTATAAGTCATACTTATATAAATTATTGCTTCCTTAAAACATTTCATTCTGCTTTATCACTATTTATTTTAAAAATAAACATCTCTTTATTAAGACCCAACAACCAATTTATGATTATTATCATATCACGAAATCAAACACACCATACATTCCATCATAATTCACTATAAAATATAATAAGGGTAACTTATTTGAAACACTTTGAAAAATCCTTTGAATTTTCTAGGGTTTAAATTCAAGTTTTCAATCCCTTTTAGCTTAACTTATTTGCAAAATTTATTCTTACCCAAATTCCTATTTGGTTGTATGTGTTTTACCAGTTAATTCTTATGATCTTATTCAATTTCAATAATCAACAACCAGTTATCCTAATATACTATAATAATTTGGAAAATTATTGCTTTATATATCAAAATATAAGCTTATATAAAAGTCATTTTTAAAATCGTTTAAAAATCATTACATAAGAAAATAACAAGTACGCCCTCATATAATACTCTCAACTCATTCTAGGGTACTACTGACCCTATCTCTAATGAGTAATTCCCACCAGAGCCAAGGTTCTCGCTTAACCCTTCAGCTCTCATACCACTGTAGCAGCCCGTAAGGTTTTCGACCTCAAAAATCGACACTAAAACGTTCACTGTATAGAGTGCCGAGCAATTGAGTGCCGGAAACCCCAAACTGTTAGGGTTAAGAAGAAAAAGAGGTAGAAGAAGAAATAAAAAATAACAATACAGAATATCACAATCGCAGTGGAACAAAATATAATATGAAATAACAACATTTACACAAAGAAAAGCTGTAACTGTCTAAATATATACAAGATATCAGAGTACAAAAAATCTGGACAGTTATAATAACTTGTCCTCAACTATTGTCTACACAGTCTCTAATACACAGCGGAAAATAATCAATACGTCTCTACCATCCAGCTCGTCTCCTGAGCTCCAGAATGTCCTAACCTGAAAATATGTAATACTCGGTCTGACCTGAGCATTACAATAAAGTAACACCCGAGTCAGGCTGGAAACCAGCGTGAGTAAACCCACTCTAATGTGAAATGCTTAGGTTATAAAACTTCTTTGAAAACCCAGGTAACTCGTCCAACATTATGAGTTCTTATCTTGTTTTAACCAACACTTATTGCTAAATCCATTATTTAAAATAATATCTTAGCGCAGTTACTTATTCAAAATAGTCGGATTTACTTAATTTATTTAATTCCAGCCTATTTGCTCTATAATCAGTCCGTAAAGATTATGGTGCTTATTAAATCGAAGTGGTTCCGAATATCATTGATATCGAATCCCGGCCTCTTCGAATCCAAATAATAATCAAAATGGTAAATTGTTAAGATAAACCATTTTATTACTTAGGGTGATAGTATTACTTATGGTCATTTATCACAGATGTCTTATTTCTAAAACATATTGCCATTTCAATTTCATTACTTTAATTCGAACCAAATATCCCACAGAAATAAGCAAAGACATAGATCGTTAACCCAATTAACGAGCTATAACCAATATCCAAACGATTTGCTTAGGGTTTTTTACCACTTCGATTAACCGTATTCATTTATATTAAAACCAAATTAATTTCAAATTAAACAATTCATTAAATAATAAATTTAGAATACCATTAATTATTCATAAGTTAAGTTAAATAATAATATTATTATTAATATTAATTTCCATTAAATTATGAAATATCACCGTCCTTAATTTGCAGATTAAAAAATTAGATTTTTAGTTAAAGAAATGTATACATATATATCAACATAAACTCCATTACCTTTTCTTTTCTTTCATTTTCTCTTATTTCTTTTTTCTATTTTCTTTATCTTATTCTTTTATTGCCCCAAACCCGGCCCAAACTCTCCTACTTCTCTTCTTTCTATTCCTCCAGTTTTCCCTTCTTCTTTTTCCCCTTTTCTTTTTTTCTCCAAAGACAACTATGCATCCGGTGTGCACGTGCACGAACTTCTCCGGCCTATTCCTTCACCGTCGACCATCTCCCCAAATCCCACTCGGCCACCCCAACACCTTCCACCATCGGAAACTCGAAACCCAGCCTTATTCGAGAAATCGAACACTCAATCCCTCCCAACCTGAACGAAGACGGCAAACTCCAACACCTCACATCATCTCGCCATGATGCCTCCGGCCATCGTCCTTCACCAAAGTTGACCACAAGCTCCGGCACAACCTTCACCACCTAATCCCCTTGGACCGCACCCTCATCAAGTCCCCTCTCCGACGCCATCCCCATGCAACTGAACTCCACAGCGACACCCACTCTAACCCTAAAATGACCCCAACCTCTCGCCACAGCACACTAGAAACATCCGCAACATTTTTCCTAAGCGCTCCTTCCCCCACCACTCCTCCACGACCCATCATTTATCCTGAAAACACTTGAGCCACCAAAAATTGCCCAAAACCCCAAATCCGTTCATCTGTCGATTTCTACCCCTATACGATCCTAAAAATCACCAAACAGAGCCTAAAAATCATATTTCCCCATGACGATTACAACTGCATGATCAAAACACTTAACTATGGCATTTGAAATTTGACTATATGTGTTACTCACTGTAAAATGGGTTGTTTTCCTTCCAAGTTTAATGAGACTTAAAGAAATAAATCTTAAGGTATCCTATACTCAAAAATAAACAGGGTTTATTTTGTAATCGAGGTCTAAAACTTATTTAATAAGAGTATTGATTTTTGAGGTGAAAGTTTTACTGTTTGATCAAATAAAAACATTAACAAGGGAGAGGAAGAAGATGTGCTCTGGTTTCTAGAAGGCTTGACTATGTTAACCCATAAGAACATGCTCATACTCACTGAACATTCCACATACGCTTGTTGCATTTCATTGTTTCAATCAGAATCAATCACTTGTATGAATCTTATAATATCCAGTAATCAATTTTACTCACCTTCCTTCCTTTGAAAAGAGCAGTGATTATTTTTTTTGAAAAGAACTGCTGGCTTTTGATTTGATCTTCTGAACTTTGAGTTGCTCCTGCTTCCTTTAAAATTGTAATGGCTGTTTGTTATACTCATAGATTAACAAAAATAGTGCTCGCTTCACCCTCTGCTTCAGGCTGATCTTTTGTTTTGGTTTTGATTTCTTTTAAGTGGTAACAACTGCTTGTTTTAGTTTTCTTTTTGAGAGCAATGTGATAAGCTCGACTACAAATATATAAAATAGAAATGAAGTGTTTAGAGTAAGCTATCATATGTACAGGCTACTCACACAATTATTTATCTATTTTATTTTTTCCTTTAAAATTTGTTTTGGACAATGGTTTGACCAGACTTTGCTTTTGACATTGATTTGATTATTGTAAAAGGGGATTTGATGTTTTATATGCTTGAAAAAATAAGACTTCATAGTGATTTGATAATTGAATGATATAATGTATGCTTGAGTTGAAATTTTGTATGGTTGAATTGAATGTTGTCTCCTTATTTGTTTACAAACATTCTCATATGAATCTATATATGTATATATCTTTTGTATGTATACCTATACATACTTATGTAATCTTATCCTCACATTTCTTATTCAATTTAAACATGTATATATATACTATACTATACTTAATTTCTTTTTCTTTTTTAAAATCTCCATGTACATTATTTCATATGGTAAATATATATATATATATATATATTTATATATATATATTACTTATATACTTGTTCATACATTTAAACATCATAAGCTTGTATATTCTTATTTATCTTACATATATATATTTATACATTTTATACAATATTCTTCATATATTTTACTTATGTGTATTTTTGATATTATATATATATATTCACACTTTTACAAACTTTCCTACATTTCATTTCATATGGGCATATTTACATGTATATACATTTATATACTCATATATATTATTAGCATCATAAAGCTTCCATTCATTATATACATACATACATACATACATACATATATATATATATGCTTTATTTTCTATAAAGTTCATCCTATCCGGAGATTAAATATCCTATATGGTTTTTAAGCCAATTTATACATGTCCGGATATTTTTAATTATCAGAAATTTATTTGTTTGATCTATCAAAATTAATATCCCAATCAGTTAATTCCCCAATTATCCATTGTCTAAAATACAGGTCGTCACAAAAGCAGTTGTGAGTAGAAAACATGAAATTAAAACCAAGTGTGAAGAAAAGATGATGGCATTCTCTATATCGCATTCAGCATATATACATATATATATATATATATATATATATATATATATATATATATATATATATATTTGTTAGTCAGCTTTTGAACCAAAATAGATTTCAACTTGACTTAGAAGATCGAAAAAGAGCTCGAAGAAAATTCACCCAAAAAAGGTGTAACACCCCATATTTTTAGTAACATTATTTAGGACATTTAATTAGCTAAATTTAAAAAAAATGTGACGATTAGGGGATTGAGATTTGATTTTAATAAGGGGCAGCCGTGCTATGTAAACAATAAACTAAAGATGTGTTAAAATGAAATAGAAAAGGGGTAAAATAGGAAAAAGAGTATTCTAATACCCTAAACCCTCGGTAATTCATTTCATATGTACATTTGCAAAACCAAACTAAAATAGAGGGCGACCACCATTAGCAAGAACAAGAGGGAGAAAGAACTAAAGGAAAAAGACTAACCAACTTAACCCATTCAAATCTCAAACTCCATAATCTCAAAGCTAAGGTGAATAATGACTGCATATCATGTTTTCTAATGATTTTTGGTTTAAGGTTAACCCCATTTTATCTTGCAAGGATATGCCATGTTTTTGAATGATTAACTGTTTATATATGTTTGTTGATGATTTATGCTCATTCATATAGCTTTTATGATATGTTTTAATGTTAAAACCCTATTTAATGACATCCAAATGCCTAGCGATTTTAGATGTAGATGAAATGATATTTTGGAGATGGGTTTTAATTTTCATAATTTTCTGAGTCAATGTGGATTTTATATTAATTTTCCAGCGAGAAAAATGATTAATTGGGTTTAAAATTATTTACGGTTAAATAATATATGTTTTGGGTCTGAAATTAATATTTGTTGGAAAACATAATAAAGATGATTTTTTGGAAATTTTGTAGAATTTTCCTAAGTGTTTTATTAGATGTATAAAATTATTTAAGGTATGAGATTTAAATGTTTTATATATTTATAAAAGAAGAAGGGTATTTTATAAATAAATTAAATTGTTAATTTCTGAAATATTGGCAGCAATTTTAGAAAAAGAATTTAGCAACCAATAAAATTTTGACAAACAAGGCAGTTTAGTTGAAAAGAATTGCTTTTTAAAGTTAAAATCAGTTTTTACATACCTTTAGCAAGTTTCGCCACTTTTGGCACCAAGGGTTCCAACTTAATGTAATGATCCTGACTCGGCCTTCGAAAATCGACACCCGTACTTCACTTGTACTCGAATGCCGCAGATTCAAACGCCGAACCTGGCTCGCCGGAGCTTATAACACAGTAAGTATAACAACACAGCGGAAGAAAGAAATGAATGATATCCAGAATGATATATAACAATGATATCAATAGTACAAGAATATTAGAGATATGATACAATAACAACGGAAAAATATTAGTAGAAGAGATGACTCCAAATGATCTGAAAAAGATCATGAGTCCACCAACTCTAATATTAGTCTCGAATCCCCATCACATTTCACAAAGACAAGCAACGTCAATCGTCATCTCCAAAAAACTGAACTAGCTCCAACTAGTCTACTAAACCTGATTATCTGAAAAACCAAACTCTAGACTGCCCGTATGGAAAATTGTGGGCACCCAGAGTTTAGGAAGGGAACAATAAACTCCGAGTCAGTCATGGGACTGGTGTGAGTAACAAAAACAGTTTAACTTTAAAAAAACACAAAAGAATTTTTAAACATTGAAATCCGCAATGCTTTTCAAAAATGAAACTACCATAAGGCCTCCCGCCACACACACAATGCAAACGCAGGATTGGAGGAGATTTCTCCTTATGATAGTCAAACATGCTTACTACGCAAAATCATTCGATATTATTACTATTAGTGCATAGTGTAGAAAACTATTTCGAAAGTATAATATTAATCTTAGCCAGCATAGACATTCCGAACTATGCCTACTATAGCTACCATCTAAACAGTGGTGACCACCATAAGTAAATGGCAGGTTCTACAACCAAAACCGTACTGGGTCCGTATTGGGAATTAGATTTCCAACAAATGGTCAGGCTAAGGAACTTCCTACTGCCACATGGGTACGCCTCTGGAGGGACGTCCAGAGAACCTACCCGGATCTCTGCCAACACAAGGCCGGTTTACCTCTGTAACTACTACTCGAGTATGCCACCCCCCGATCCTTTGGGACCTTTATCCGAGGCGCCTCGATCACAAAGCAACAATCACATAGTAAATGAGATTGGAGCAACCACACGGGTAAATATCTGGGCTCCATACCATAATATCACCTTTTTCTAGAAGGAAATGACATACCCTAAAGGGAGCGACCCTCATAACCTTGTCGCATCTTTCCTGTTTCGACCATTTCCGAGTCGTGAGGTTTGATAAGGTCTCATCCACCAAGCTATGCTTTACATGAAAGCCATGCTTTGATCAACAAATGATCGGAAACACACGGCAACACTAAGCATGCCACACTACCAAATTGGGAGTATATAACTGATAACCTTCAACTACATAACCTCTGAGCTTGTACGTCTCAGAGAAGTGTGTTAAGCTAAGAGAATAAATTCTCCGCCACTAAACAGAAATGTATTTGAAAAAAAATCAGCTTTATATCTCAAAGTGTAATGTCAGACATACAACCATACAAGTCTGTTCCGGGTTCGAACAGAACCGAAGGCACTTTCGAAGAAGCGCTTGTAATCCGAGTATTCACAATCCCGATCGGACTTCCCATCACTTGGGGAATCTCTATACCGGGGCCCTCGGTGTAGAGACAATTGATAGGTTATCCTATCGTTTTCACAAATACCCGATCTTCAACACAGGTCTTCAAATGCTATCCATTCACGTCGTATCACTATTCGGAATGGGTTATATAACACAAAGTCCTCTCCCGGCTAAACCGAATAATGAGCGCAATATTTCAAAATATATGGATATTGGGATTTCAGTTAAGTCACAACTTATTACCCAAAACTTTTCCTTTCAAATAGTTTAAACACATTACCATTTTAAATCTTTTAAATAAAAAGATTCAATTCAAAAAATTCACCCAGTTTCACAAAGATCTATTCATAGATTTTCAAATCAATTTCCATTTCAATATGGATTAACTCGTTAAATCTTTAAATCAAAGATTTAATTGATAGCTTTCAAAACAATTCCATTTCAACCTTTTATACAAAAGGTAAACCTTTCCAATTTCAAAACAAAGTTCATCAATCTTTCACAAAGGTTTATTCATAATTCGGAAAACCATTTTCATTTCAATCTTGAAATTCTTTGACACAATTTGGAAATTTATTCCTTATATGAAAGCTTCTATTATTTGAAAACAAATAGTTTTCATTTCGGAAAATCTGATTCTTTTATCCGAGTTAAAGTCTTTGGGTTAAATTCAAATTCTTAAACCATACTTTTAAAATGGTTTAAATTCATATAAACACATTTATAACTTGTGTAAACCATAATTTCCAACATGGAATTCAATTCCAAAATTTTGAATTCAAATTCAAATTAAATTATTCAAATTGGAAACTTTACCAAGTTATTCAAAATAACTTTTATCTTAAAACTCCTTTTCAAAAGCTTTAACATTTAACCCAAATCCATTTCCAAAATCAATTGAAATTAAATTTTCAATTTCAAAAATATTAAATTTACATCATCTGTGACTTAACCGATTTCCTCGTGAAATCCATATTTGTGTGTGTATGGTGTAGTCCAGGGGTTTTAACACATTAGTGCAACATCATCATCAATCAGATCAAAATACAGAAATATGGTTGATAAGCGGTATAACTATAACGCTTATCTTTTATTCATAGATCACAGATATATAAATTACAGATAATATATTACATTCATCCCAGATAAATAAACTACAGTACAGATCACACACATAAATCAGAATATATCACATAGCATCACAGATCAGGGAATATCAACAATTCAATCATTCAGTCAGGTCCAAACATTCACAAATAAACTTATTAATCAACTGATTAATTTAAATCAGATGTATTATTTAGGAATGAATCATTAATCCGGGTTAATTATCATGAGTTAATTACAAATTATTTGGAATAAATTTCCCTTTCATCATTTATTAGTTAACCTTTACCATTAACTAATCAATCTAAATTAATGCACCAATTAACCTTTAATTATTTAATCTGAATTAATCACAATTTTTGGTTGATCCTTTAATTATTAACAAATAATTATACTCAATTCCTAATCATCATTCAAGTTATTACTTTCCGTAGTTATCAATTAATTACTTCTCTAAGTAATTATACTTTTCAAATTATCAAGGGATTATTCTAGATTAACTTAAGAAATTTGACTTGAACTAATCAAATTAACTCAATTAATTACAATGAGTAATTAATTCTTTAATTACTTTTATTAAGTAATTTTACTTAAATAATTTCACAAATGATTACCTCTAATTAATTAATATAATTAATTATTAAAATTATCACATTAATTAATAAATTTAAAACTCTTAATTTCTTAATTAATCATCCATATCATTAATTAATTAAATTAATCAATTATCCATTCTTAATTACCTTAATAATTTAATGAATCACAAATCATTAAGTTCTAATTAACTTTAAAATAAACATTATTCTTATGAAAGATTAAACTATCATTATTAAAAGAATTTTAAAAACAATTTACCTTTAAACTTACTTTTGAATTCCATTTTAAATTTTAAATTTAAAATGAATACATATTTACCTTTAACAAAGTTTAAACAATCTAAAAACCCATTTTAAATCTCATGTTAGAGAAATATCTTTGCTATAAAGAAATTTTAAAGAGTTAAAAACAAATTTCCTTTTAACTTCACCTATTTAAAGTATAATTCCTTCTATTTAAACTTTTTAAACATTTGAATTTATAACTTTATTTTATTCAAAATCTTGAATTCAAATTTAGATTTAAAACCAGATTTTAAAACTTTGATTTAATCTCTATTTCAATCATTTTTCATGATGTAAATCCCATTTTAAATTCAAATTGTTAAAATATACTTTTAATTGCTTAACCATTTTTACTTATTAAAACAATTTAAATTTAAAATTTTTATTTTCCAAAATAAGATCTAACCTAAGCTTAAATTTATACTTAAACTTTAAATTTAAAAACTCAGTTTTAACCTGACTTTAAAATTTGAAATTCAGTTTAAATTTTGAAAGGAAACAGAACAGGGTTCTGTTTAAACCTGGAAATCAGGTTATACCCGAGCTACCCCATATCTCCTTCGAGTCCAACCCCCCAAGACTTCGAGTAAAACACTCCACTGACTCGAGAAACTCGAGTAACTCATCTTCCAGATATGACGTGCACGTGGTGCACATACACCAACGACTCCGACCATTGGAGGTCATCGCAAAAGCGTCACTCGACAACCACTTTAACCCACGCGATCACACGCTCGAACCCAGATCAAACGAAATTCCATCGAAGCAAAATCGAGCTAAAATCTCGACCCACTGGAAACATACATCGACGAAAAACTGCTCCTCCTCGTCGCCTCCGACATCTAGACCACCGGAGCCTCCGGCCACGACCTCGCCAACACTCCCGCTTTCATCTTCCAAAGTCTAGTGGAGCTCGACCCCCTAGAGACGCCGTGGTGATTACATCTCCGACCATGACCAAAAACTAGGGTTAAAAACAATTCTGACCACCCATCATCACCACAGTAACTTGATCACCATCCAGACATTTTTCCCTCCATCTCTGTAACAACCCTGAGATTGCAATTACCGAATAATAAATTAAAATTATGATTTTAAGTTAAAAAGGGAGCTAAACAAAAAATTTGGGAATTTAAATTTGCAATTGGTTTGCAAATTAAAGTATTTTGGGTTAAAATAGGGAAATTAATGTTCTTGGAATTTAATATTTAAAAGGGGAATTTTTAAATGTGATAATGGGTTTAATTGGCTAATGAGACAATTATATGGTTTTAATTAAAATTAGGATGCCACTTAGGATTTTGTTCACATGATAACCTTAGGAAAATAAACTAAGTCCTAATGGGTTTTAAAACCTCTTACCATGACCCATTAACCAACCCTCTCCTATATAATATCTCAAACCCCTCCCATAAACCCTAACCCTCCTCTTCATAAATTTCTAAACCTAAATCTAAACATAATTAATGGCCTCCCTTTAGAAGATTCATCTCCTTCTCTTCATAATTAAACTAGTTTAATCTTTGAAAGGTAATGCAATCTCCCCTATTCTCTAATCCTTCTTAATCCCTATTTATCTCTACCATCTTGTTGTAATCATTGTTTTGTTCTTGATTTTTTGGGTCCTTGAAGCCTCTTGATCTTTTGTTTTGGGGTTGAGCATTTTGGCTTGCTTTGATTATTGCACACAAGCTATTTGATTCATTGCTTCATTAAGGTAAATACTATCTATTAGTAATTATTGTTAGTTATACCTATTAGTGATAATTGCTAGTTAATTTTGATGAAAATTTGATGCTAAAAATTGAAAAAAAACACTCCAAATCACCTAAAAACTGCATTTTATGTTGGCTGTTTTGTTCAGCCTGAAAACAGACTAAAAACTGAGCTCTGGATGCACCAGGACAGGCCTGGGCTGCACCCAGGCTATTGCAGAAACCCCCCAGCCCAACCCAGACGGGCTGGGCCGAATCCTCCCCCCCCCCTTTTCCCAGCCTGCCCGGGCTGGGTCTGGACCCCAGCCCAGGCGGGCTAGGGCCTTGAAGCGCCCAGCCCGCCCGGGCTGGGTGTGACCCAGCCCGCCCGGGCTGGGTCTGGTCCCCTGCCCAGGCGGGCTAGGGCCTTAGAGCACCCAGCCCGCCCGGGGTTGGGTCTGTTTCCCAGCCCAGGCGGGCTGGGGCTGGACCAGGGCTGCACCATGGGTGCAGCCCGAAAAAAAAAATGTTAAGTTCTGTTTCTAGATTTGTTTACCTCCACTTCGCGATGCCGCCACGATCGCATCCGAAGTCGGAATTCGACGTTTTTGGTCTCGTTGGAAAGGTGGAGTTTCGAACTCCATCTCTGGAAAGTTTGGGCAACATTGAAGTTGGCTTGGTATTTCGAATTTCGTGTCGAAGTTGAACTCTGGTCGCTGTTGGTAAACAGTGTGAATCTTGTTCTCGGTCCAACTTTGAGACGTCGCTGCCACTTCGTCCCAACTCGGAATCCAGAAATTCTTTTTGCATCTTAAAGAAGGAATGTTGTACTATATGCCTGCAAATTTTCATAAAATTTGGACATAGTTTGCAGGTCCAAATAAATTGCCGAACTTGGGTTCGCAGCTGTTTTTGAATGTTTACAAACACTTAGAATATTTTTGATGATTTTTCTGGTTTTCATTGATTTCTTTGAGATTTGTCTCTAGATTTCGTACACGGGTTTTATGAATCATTTTCAAAAGATTTTTCACTCCTAAATGGCTTTCGAAATTATTATATAATATTATTTTTAATTATTAAATTAATTACTCCATAATAGGAGAGTTTTCAAAAGCCGTTTTAAAGTGTTCTCAAAATCAATTATAAATCCGTTTAGAACCATTATTTTCTATAATAAAAATCTCACACTCACTTTTTAGCACGTCGAGCGAAGTGGAAAGGTGCTAAAACAGTTAGGAAATCTCCGGCCTATGGAACCGTGTGTATTTTCTTTCCGGTTAATCCCCGACCTATTCGATTGATCGTTTTGACTTTGGGTCTAGTTTACCGATGATACGAGATGGACTTTTTCTTGTTTGGAGTGTGAGCTTGCTATTGGTTAGGAAACCGTTTAGTGCGAACGTGGGGTATGGGACTCATTGTTAACACTTTACGGGTTCCTCTCCAAGAAGTTTGTGACACATTAGCCTCTGGGCGGCCAGTACTGGACCTCTGGGTCACCACGCCTTTGGGCAACCATCTCTGGACACCTGCTCTTTGGAGCAGTTTATTTTTCGGCATGTGCCTCTGGGCCTTTATCCTTCTGGGAAGGATCTTGCTGTCTCGTGCGTTCCGCATCTGTGCGAGTGATCGATCACAACTCTACAGTACTTGGCAACAAGGACTCTGGTCGGTGCACGTGCAATATTGGTATTATTTGATGATTTTTATATCCATTCGAGTACCGCCATTCGGTGTTGGTTCTATGGAACCATACGATGTAAGTGTGATTGCCTTGTGGATTCACAGTGTCTTTGGACACTACTTTTCAATGTTGGATTTCATTGACTTTTCAGTATATCCCCATTGCTCTTTGGAGCATTGATCTTTGCTTGGGCATTGATTACAGACTCTGGTCACTCTTGGGATTATTGCCTATGGGCATCTTTTTATAGCTTTGGCTACGCCGATGATATGAGGCGATTTTATTTATTCTACACTTTGGTGTTGATTTCTCTTTGGAGATTTTTATTGTTTATTGATGATTAGGGATCGTCATTATATTCGTGTGGTTCATAATATACTTCTCTTTGGATAAGTACTGTTTTATTTATATACCGCATTATTATATATCTCAGTTAATACTGATTGTTTGGCTAGCCTGACCCGAGTGTTTTCGGTCGGGTCAGACCGAGTTGTTTCAGGTTAGGTCTCTGGACTTAGTTTCTGTGCTTCTGCTTGGACATTATCTGCTATGCTTATAGATAGCGCTTTTATTTGTCCACTATTCCGCTACTTTATTATTATTCAGACTTTGATATGTACATATTTTTGACTCACATGTGTGAGCAGTGGCTTTGTACCCACTTATAGTATTTGGATCTGTATTGATGATGTATTGTTCTGGGATTTTATATCTGTTATGTGATTCTGTTCTGTGTTGTTTTATCATTTATTATTATGCTTTGTCCTGATAGATCTTTAGCTATTTGTAATTTTGTTATAAGTATTTACCGAATATGTCGAACCACTTGACAAATATATATAGATACCATCCTTTCGACGTATTCTGTAGATAGTTATAGCTTGATTACAAATGGTCGCTTCCACTATACTCTATTCTCCGCTTTAACAGACAGTATTACTCCCGTAATACTCTTTGTTACAGTGGGTCTCAGAGTGGGGCGTTACAGCTTGGTATCAGAGCCTGGTTTCAGGAATAAGCATAATAAACACAGAACAGATACACTTAGTACAATACATTTTAAATTAGATCCGAATTAAATCAAATCCCTTCCTTATGTTTATTGATAGATAAGTTAGGAATATGTATAGGAATCCGTTATATTCCGTAGTATTCCTTAATTAATTATCTATCATTGAATCATGTCTAACTCTAATTCCCGTTACGACATGTTTGACCAATTGAGCGGTGTGAAGGTCTTCTCTCAGCTTGACCTTGCCACCGGATTCTATCAGCTATGAGTCGTGGAAGACAACATTCCTCTTACATCATTTCGCACTCGTTATGGTTTATTTGAGTGGTTGGTCATGCCGTTTGGCTTGATGAACGCTCCGGCTTTCTTCGTCGATCTTATGAATCGAGTATTCCAGGAATACATCGATAGATTCATTCTGGTTTTCATCGACGATATTCTTATTTATTCTTGATCCGAGGCAGAGCATGCTCATCATTTGCGGATCGTCTTGGATACTCTTCGTCAGCATCAACTTAAGGCCAAGCTCTCCAAGTGCCATTTTTGGGAGAGCAAGGTCAAGTTCTTGGGCCATATTGTATCATCTGAGGGTATTTCTGTCGATCCTGCCAAGATCAAAGCTATTCAGAATTGGAAGCAGCCCGAGAACGTTCATGATATTCGCAGCTTCCTTGGACTGGCGGGTTATTACCGTCGGTTTATCAAGGATTTCTCTCGAGTTGCACTTCCCCTTACGATGCTGACTCGTAAGGGTGTTCGCTTTATTTGGTCTGATAAGTGTGAAGCTTCCTTTCAACGACTGAAGGAACTTCTCACTCATGCTCCTATTCTAGTGGTTCCTGAGAGTAACCATGATCTTGTTGTTTACACCGACGCTTGTGGTAGCGGCCTCGGTGCTGTGCTTATGCAGAAGGATTTGGTAGTTGCTTACGCTTCTAGGCAGCTACGTCCGAATGAGGTTCGCTATCCCACTCATGATCTTTAGTTAGCAGCTATCGTCTTTGCCTTGAAGACGTGGCGTCATTATCTATTGGGCGAAAATTTCATTCTCTACACCGATCACAAATCGCTGAAGTATTTATTCAGTCAGAAGGATCTCAATATGAGGCAGCAGCGATAGCTCGAGTTTCTCGCCTCATATGACTTAGACATTCAGTTTACCCCTGGCAAGGGTAATCGTGTGGCTGATGCACTCAGTCGCAAACACTCGGCGGTAGTTTCTATGATGATAGCCGAGTGGGATATTCTTGAGACTCTTTCTATGTGTGATATTCGAAATCGAGCTCCGTCTTCTGATTCTCAGATCTTGTTATCCAGCTTGGAAGCTCGTCCCATCTTGTTGGATCACATTGCCCATGCTCAGCGGCAGGATCCAAACTTATTGCATTTCATTCATCTTCTCGAGTCGGGATCCAGTGATGAGACATTGCTGGAATATTCTATTGATTCTCATCGGTGTCTTCGCAGGAAGAACCATATTTTGGTACCATCTGATTTATCACTTAGGAGTGACATTCTAGACGAGTGTCATCGCACTAAGTACACCATCCATCCCGGTTCGAGCAAGATGTATGCCGATATGTGTCGGGTATATTATTGGGAAGGGTTGAAGAGTGATGTTGCAAGTTATGTAAGCCGTTGCATGACTTGTCAACAGATCAAAGCTGAGCATCAGCGTCCATCTGGTCATCTTCAGCCGCTAGAGATTCCATTGTGGAAATGGGATCAGATATCCATGGATTTTATTGACGGTCTGCCTCGATCGAGGTCAGGCCATACTTCTATTTGGGTCATCGTCGATCGCTTGACCAAATCAGCTCATTTCATTCCTATTAAGTCCACTCGGACTGCTCCTCAGCTTGCCAAGTTATATGTGAAGGAAGTCGTTCGACTTCATGGCATTCCTAGCTCCATCGTCTGTGATCGAGACACTATCTTTACTAGTCACTTCTGGAAGTGCCTACAGTCAGCTTTGGGCTCAAAGCTGAATTTCTCGACTGCTTATCATCCTCAGACTGACGGTCAGACAAAGAGGGTGAATCGTGTTTTAGAGGATCTTTTGCGCTGTTGTATTCTGGATTTCGGAGGTAGTTGGGAGAATCACTTACCGCTTGTAGAGTTCTCCTACAACAACAGCTTTCAGTCTAGTATTGGCATGGCACCTTTCGAGGCTCTTTACGGAAGGCCATGTCGCTCTCCTGCTTGTTGGTTAGAATCTGGTGAGAAGCACCTTCTTGGTCCAAATTCAGTTCGGGAATCTTCTGAGAAGATTATTCTTATTCGTCAGAGAATAAAAGAGGCGCAGAACCGTCAGAAATCCTACGCGGACAACCGTAGGAAGCCTCTTGAGTTCTCCATTAGTGATCATGTCTTTATTCGGATATCTCCCATGAAGAGGGTTGTGCGTTTCAGCTCTACAGGGAAGTTGGCTCCTTGTTATGTCGGACCATTTCCTATTACGGAACGCATCGGCCCCGTTGCTTATCGTGTGGCTCTACCTGCTCACTTCTCCGGAATGCACGATGTGTTCCATGTTTCCCAGCTTCGCATGTGTGTCCGCGATCCTGATTCTATCATCGAGCCTCATATCGTGCCCGATTTAGATATCTCACCCGATCTATCTATAGAGCAGCAACCTCTTCGTGTGCTTGATTCGGAGATCAGACGTCTTCGAAACAAAGAGGTTCCGCTTGTGAAGATTCAATGGTCGTCTAATCCTATGGACTGCACTTGGGAGACCATAGAATTTATCGAGCGTACTTATCCTGGTTTTCTTTCATCTTCCGGCACGGGTGAGCATCTACATTTTATCTTCTGTATTCCTTTTGTGGATTAGATGTTATAGACGACTTCTATATTTAAGGAATTGCGGGGACGCAATTTTCTTAAGGGGGGAGTCTGTAACAACCCTGAGATTGCAATTACCGAATAATAAATTAAAATTATGATTTTAAGTTGTAAAGGGAGCTAAACAAAAATTTTGGGAATTTAAATTTGCAATTGGTTTGCAAATTAAAGTATTTTGGGTTAAAATAGGGAAATTAATGTTCTTGGAATTCAATATTTAAAAGGGGAATTTTTAAATGTGATAATGGGTTTAATTGGCTAATGAGACAATTATATGGTTTTAATTAAAATTAGGATGCCACTTAGGATTTTGTTCACATGATAACCTTAGGAGAATAAACTAAGTCCTAATGGGTTTTAAAACCTCTTACCATGACCCATTAACCAACCCACTCCTATATAATATCTCAAACCCCTCCCATAAACCCTAACCCTCCTCTTCATAAATTCCTAAACCTAAATCTAAACATAATTAATGGCCTCCCTTTAGAAGATTCATCTCCTTCTCTTCATAATTAAACTAGTTTAATCTTTGAAAGGTAATGCAATCTCCCCTATTCTCTAATCCTTCTTAATCCCTATTTATCTCTACCATCTTGTTGTAATCATTGTTTTGTTTTTGATTTTTTGGGTCCTTGAAGCCTCTTGATCTTTTGTTTTGGGGTTGAGCATTTTGGCTTGCTTTGATTATTGCACACAAGCTATTTGATTCATTGCTTCATTAAGGTAATTACTATCTATTAGTAATTATTGTTAGTTATACCTATTAGTGATAATTGCTAGTTAATTTTGGTGAAAATTTGATGCTAAAAATTGAAAAAAAACACCCCAAATCACTTAAAAACTGCATTTTATGTTGGCTGTTTTGTTCAGCCTGAAAACAGGCTGAAAACTGAGCTCTGGGTGCACCAGGACAGGCCTGGGCTGCAGCCAGGCTATTGCAGAAACCCCCCAGCCCAACCCAGACGGGCTGGGCCGAATCCCCCCCCTTTTCCCAGCCCACCCGGGCTGGGTCTGGACCCCAGCCCAGGCGAGCTGGGGCCTTGAAGCGCCCAGCCCGCCCGGGCTGGGTCTGGTCCCCAGCCCAGGCGGGCTGGGGCCTTGGAGCGCCCAGCCCGCACGGGCTGGGTGTGACCCAGCCCGCCCGGGCTGGGTCTGGTCCCCAGCCCAGGCGGGCTGGGGCCTTGAAGCGCCCATCCCGCCCGGGCTGGGTGTGACCCAGCCCGCCCGGGCTGGGTCTGGTCCCCAGCCCAGGCGGGCTGGGGCCTTGAAGCGCCCAGCCCGCCCGAGCTGGGTGTGACCCAGCCCGCCCGGGGTTGGGTCTGTTTCCCAGCCCAGGCGGGCTGGGGCTGGACCAGGGCTGCACCATGGGTGCAGCCCCAAAAGAAAAAAAATGTTAAGTTCTGTTTCTAGATTTGTTTATCTCCACTTCGCGATGCCGCCACGATCGCATCCGAAGTCGGAATTCGACGTTTTTGGTCTCGTTGGAAAGGTGGAGTTTCGAACTCCATCTCTGGATAGTTTGGGAAACATCGAAGTTGGTTTGGTATTTTGAATTTTGTGTCGAAGTTGAACTCTGGTCGCTGTTGGTAAACAGTGTGAATCTTGTTCTGGGTCCAACTTTGAGACGTCGCTGCCACTTCGTCTCAACTCGGAATCCAGAAATTCTTTTTGCATCTTGAAGAAGGAATGTTGTACTATATGCCTGCAAATTTTCATAAAATTTGGACATAGTTTGCAGGTCCAAATAAATTGCCGAACTTGGGTTCGCAGCTGTTTTTGAATGTTTACAAACACTTAGAATATTTTTGATGATTTTTCTGGTTTTCATTGATTTCTTTGAGATTTGTCTCTAGATTTCGTACACGGGTTTTATGAATCATTTTCAAAAGATTTTTCACTCCTAAATGGCTTTCGAAATTATTATATAATATTATTTTAATTATTAAATTAATTACTCCATAATAGGAGAGTTTTCAAAAGCCGTTTTAAAGTGTTCTCAAAATCAATTATAAATCCGTTTAGAACCATTATTTTCTATAATAAAAATCTCACACTCACTTTTTAGCACGTCGAGCGAAGTGGAAAGGTGCTAAAACGGTTAGGAAATCTCCGGCCTATGGAACCGTGTGTATTTTCTTTCCGGTTAATCCCCGACCTATTCGATTGATCGTTTTGACCTTTGGGTCTAGTTTACCGATGATACGAGGTGGACTTTTTCTTGTTTGGAGTGTGAGCTTGCTATTGGTTAGGAAACCGTTTAGTGCGAACGTGGGGTATGGGACTCATTGTTAACACTTTACGGGTTCCTCTCCAAGAAGTTTGTGACACATTAGCCTCTAGGCGGCCAGTACTGGACCTCTGGGTCACCACGCCTCTGGGCAACCGTCTCTGGACACCTGCTCTTTGGAGCAGTTTATTTTTCGACATGTGCCTCTGGGCCTTTATCCTTCTGGGAAGGATCTTGCTGTCTCGCGCGTTCCGCATCTGTGCGAGTGATCGATCACAACTCTACAGTACTTGGCAACAACGAGTCTGGTCGGTGCACGTGCAATATTGGTATTATTTGATGATTTTTATATCCATTCGAGTACCGCCATTCGGTGTTGGTTCTATGGAACCATACGATGTAAGTGCGATTGCCTTGTGGATTCACAGTGTCTCTGGACACTACTTTTCAATGTTGGATTTCAATTACTTTTCAGTATATCCCCATTGCTCTTTGGAGCATCGATCTTTGCTTGGGCATTGATTACAGACTCTGGTCACTCTTGGGATTATTCCCTATGGGCATCTTTTTATAGCTTTGGCTACGCCGATGATATGAGGCGATTTTATTTATTCTACACTTTGGTGTTGATTTCTCTTTGGAGATTTTTATTGTTTATTGATGATTAGTGATCATCATTATATTCATGTGGTTCATAATATACTTCTCTTTGGATAAGTACTGTTTTATTTATATACCGCATATTATTATATATCTCAGTTAATACTAATTATTTGGCTAGCCTGACCCGAGTGTTTTCGCTCGGGTAAGACCGAGTTGTTTCAGGTTAGGTCTCTGGACTTAGTTTCTGTGCTTTCGCTTGGACATTATCTGCTATGCTTACAGATAGCACTTTTATTTGTCCACTATTCCGCTACTTTATTATTATTCAGACTTTGATATGTACATATTTTTGACTCACATGTGTGAGCAGTGGCTTTGTACCCACTTATAGTATTTGGATCTGTATTGATGATGTATTGTTCTGGGATTTTATATCTGTTATGTGATTCTGTTCTGTGATGTTTTATCATTTATTATTATGCTTTGTCCTAATAGATCTTTAGCCATTTGTAATTTCGTTATAAGTATTTACCGAATATGTCGAACCACTTGACAAATATATATAGATACCATCCTTTCGACGTATTCTGTAGATAGTAATAGCTTGATTACAAATGGTCGCTTCCACTATACTCTATTCTCCACTTTAACAGACAGTATTACTCCCGTAATACTCTTTGTTACAATGGGTCTCAGAGTGGGGCATTACAATCTCCGATCACTCCTCCACCTCCAGGAAGAATCCTGACCTCCTAGAACAATTGGATCACTAGAAAATCCCCAATTTCCAATTTTCTGATGAACTAGAACTACTCATTCAAAACTTAACTAAAAATTATGATTTTTGTTTTAAAAATCATGTTTTAGTTTAAGTATTCGATTCATAATCCTGAATTTATAAAATAAGATGTTTGAGGTTTACTCATTTTTTTGATTTCTACTGTAATCTTTAATATACAGAATATTTACCAAATAAATTTACTTAAAATTCTTTTTAAAAACAAGAACACAATGTTACTAACATTTTCTTTTCAGTAATCAAGGTCGAGTTTTTGATTTTTTAGGAAGATGGGGATTATTTTTAGTTGTTCTTGCCATAATTTTACAGAGACATATATGCAATCATCTACATGCATTCATCCAATTCAAAGCAGCATTCAAAACCAGATTTGAGGTGAAAACATTCATGCAATCACATTTACATCAATATTACACAGAATAAATTAGCACCAAAATTTTATTTTTAAATGTTTACTCACAGTGTTGTTTCCAGAGGAAAGAACAGAGCATTCTTTTGAAAATACAAGCTGGAATCTCTTCTTTTTTTCTTGATCTTCTTGTTTGTATTGAATTGTATTGTTGTTTATATTGAATTATTGTTTGAGTTTTAAATGATATTTACTTCAGTGATTTTTCTCAGGTTTTGAATGGAACGAACTGATGAAGATGATGGAGATATAGAAAATAAAAGTTTACTGGGTGATAAATTATTTGTACAGGGAGATATATTATTTTGCTTGTTTGTACAAAGTTGATCAGAGATTTTTTCTTGGAATGGTGGCTAATATGATAATATGGTGGCTTGTTTTAATTGCTATGTACAAACATACTTATCCAAATTGATTTTTGTAGATAGATATTTACTCTAGTGTCTTCTTTTACAAGCTAATATATGTATACATTTATTTGTTTCATTCTTGTAACGACCCGTAAATTTTAAATGTTTTAATATCATAATTAGTTGAAATTTTGTGAAATTTTAAACTTTAAAATTTTGAAATATAAATTGATATTTGGAATGTGTCTAGTTAAATATAGCAACTGGTAAATTTTCGTCCGAAAATATGAAAGTTTATTTCGCGCGTAAATTTACTTCAATTTAATCAGTTAAAAAGCGATGAAAATAAAATATTTTCAGAATCTAAATATTTTTACATAGAAAAATTCTAAACCATCTTCTGAGCAAACGCTATTTTTCGTTTTCAAAATTCGGACATCTTTAGCTCCGTCGATCTTATTTTCTTACGTTTTTCTCTCATTTTTCGCTAGTATAAAAAAAATTGAATTTTTATAATTCAATCGTACCACTGATATCTATATACCGTTTTGTTCGTCTCGTCGTGCTGATCTCCAAAGTATATTTATTCGTGTGTTTCGGAGTTCGGGATACGACAAAATCGGTAAACCGATCAGTCATATCGGTTCCGCGTTTGAATTGTACGGCCTTTTTCTTTTGACTTTATATGGCAACAGTTTAAGTTAATAGTCACTGGCTATTGATCTTCCCATCAACAGTGAATAGCCTTTTTATATTTCCCAAAAAAATTTCTGGTTATTACTATTCCTACAAATTCAAGTTATAATTGCTCTTCATTGCTGTTCATTCTTTCCCCTTTCATTTTCTTCTTCTGTTCGTTAATGAAAAAAAAAAGAATGAAAGAATATAGATAGTCGAAACCCTCCTATCTCCACTCAGCGACATCCACCATGCCGACCTTGTCGTCAACCGTCGCCTGTCACCTTCATTTGACCGCAACCCAGCCTCGCCACCCGCAGCCCATGCCGCCACAACCCAAAGATCCACGCAACATCCTCACGCAAGCCCCTCCGTGATCTTCCACGGCACAGCCGACCCATCTTCTTCTCTCCGTCTCGACCCCACCACCTTGCTCGTATGGCCGAAAACCATCACGGTTTCCCCTGTTTTCTGGCCAAAGCAATGATGTCCTACCTTCTTCCTGTGCGTATTGGAGTATGTTCATATATCTACACCTGTTGAATAAATTATATTAGTGTTATGAATATATAATATGTTGGTACCAGGTTTTGTTGCTTAATGCTTATTATACGTAGGCTATACAGTTTATATTCATACGTCAGCTTTACAAAAATTATGGATATATGTATTTTATGTAAGTTTTTTTACTGTTTGATATGTTCTTTGGTATATAAAAGTTTATATATTTATATACACGTGTGTTAAGGTATTTATATATACATATATTTTTCTGGTTTTGGAAATTCACAGTAAAGTATTTATATAGTTATATGTTTGCTATATATGGGATCTGGTTTGTATAAAGAGTATTTATATAAAAGTATATGGAATGTAGAAAAAAAAGGAGAGAAAAGAAACAATAATCATCTCTATACATCAGTTCTACATGGAATGTAGAATATCCGTGTTTGGTCACTCGCTGCATGTATTAAATTCGTAACAATTATATATCTGATAGTTTTCCTATCGACATTTGGACTTGTATCTTTTTGTGTTTGAAGTTTTGTATTAAATTAAGTCGGCAAATGCTCTTCATAAATTCTAGGTTTTGAGTAAAGACAAGTAGAAATTTTTTTAGTTAAATATAAAGTGTACGTTATCACTTGCTATCTGAAACCAACCAACTAAAAAAAAAGAAGTTTTATACCACGTATATATACAAATATATGTATTGGCATATTGGGTCATGTTGGGAAGGCACGCGTGTATAAGGTTGTATTTGTATGCGTATAAATTATTATTTTATGGAGTGATTTCGTGTACTGCAAGTATAACATAGAATTTAAAAAAAATATAATGCAAAATGAAAATCGAGCAACTCCTAGCTTGTCGCTGTCTCGCTAGTCGAATCGGTATCAGTATCTGTATGTTTGAATTTAGAATATGAGTTTATATATATATATATATATATATATATATATATATATAAGCCCACTTATACCGTTAATCTTCATCAAATCCAGTTCATCGTGCTTTGCTCTTGTCTCGTCGATGTCCAATTTGGTCGTAGCATATTCTGGTTTGCTCGTGTCCCTATCCGTGTGCGTGTCCCTGTCATCTTCTTGTTCCTCTAGCCTCGAAAGGTGAGCACTCACTCACGATTAACGTTCTTTTATTTATTAAATCTGATTTCAATTGAAACGACAATTGAAATATGCTGCTGTTAGTTAATTACACTGTTATATATGCTATTGCCTGTATCAGTTCACCTGTGACATCTGACACCTTTATCTATTAATTATTTATGCGATGATAATACAGTTTGGCTGATAATTGATTGATTGTTGATGTTTATATTAGACGTTAAATTGTTAGTGTTAAATGATAAATAGTATGCAGAATTGAAATTGATATAGGATAGTTAACAATTTTAAACTGATTTATATGTTAAATTTGATTAGTTGAATATGACCCATTTTAATTGTTAAATTAATTGACAGGTAGAATAGCGATAATTACACTTTGAACCATCGATGTATATTGGATTAACTGTTGTAGTGTAAAAATTTAAATTGAATGACAAGTGAAAACCGTAATGTAATAATCTTTAATCTACATGAAATGATAGTGTAGATTCTAGAAATAATTATATTAATTCGTACAAATAACAATGCGAATTAATACGGTTATTTCGGGATTATTTGAATTGATTATTGGATTGTTATTGATTGTTGTTATTGCTTGTTTATTTACTTTGACACCATCCCAGTTATCACACTGCAAGTTCCCTTTGTTATGCTTTGATTTTTGAATTGAATTGGAATCGGGTTGAAATGATAAATACCCAAATTGAACTTTGACCTAGGATAGAGAAAAAAAAAAGAAAAAAAACCCGATTGGTCAATAATTTGATTTGAAAATAAATTGAAGATTTTATTTGAACAAATAATATGGTTTTGAAATGAAGTTGAAATTTGAATTTTAATAAAAGAAAAATGTTAATATATAATAATCTGAAACAAAATATTAACAATGTAATTGATGAAAGAATGTTGTTTAATTTGAGAAATTATTGAATTAAGTTTGAAATTATTAAACTTTGAAATGATTTAATAATTAAGTTTGAAATTATAACTAAGTTTGAAATTATTAAACTTTGAAATGATTTAATAATTAAGTTTGAAATTATAATTAAGTTTGAAATTATTAAACTTTGAAATTATTTAATAATTAAGTTTTGAATTATTTAATAATTAAATAAGATTGGATTATTTAATGATTAAATTGAATTGAACTCTTTAATAAGTAAAATTGAATTTTTGAATAAGTGAATTTTACTTCGTAAATAATTGAAATTGAGTTTCTTTATAAATTAAGTTTTGGGAAAATTATTTAAGAAAGTAAATAAGTGAAATGGAATTTCTTTAACAAGAAATGAAAATGTAATATTTTTGGAATTAATGTAAGACTTGTAATTGAAAGAATTGATTTGACGAATTTAGTTTAATTCAAAATTGTAAGTTTTGATTTAATGAAGTTGAACTTAAGAATTGATTTAATGAATTGGAAATTTAATAGAAGTTGTTTTGAATGATAAAGTAACTTAACGAATATTGAATGAAATCGATAAATGAATTTGGAATTGATTTGAAGGTTAAATTAAATGTAAATGATTTCGAAATGAAACTTATATACGAACTTGAATCAATACTTGAATTGTTTTGAATAAAATTTGAAATTGAATTATAGGATTTTGAAATGAATTTGGAAGTTGAAACGTAAATTTTGGAAATCGGTTTTGAAAGACAAATGAAATGTTGATTTACAAATTGTAATTGAAATTGAATTGATTTGGTTTGAAATATATAAACGACCAATCGGTGTCATAATTTCGAAGGTTATTAAAGAGACCGGAATCGGTTATGGATATACTCTCTATCTAAACCGAAACCACTTTAATAACCATACGCGGAGTGATGATCCAGAATGAAGTGGTTGGAATGATGTACGTGATGACTGAAGAAAGAGAACATGTAACGACCCGCCTTTTTGGACAGTTTAAATCGACAAATCAAACACACATGCCGGTTCTAAACCATTCGAAAGGGCGGATGGTTATTGGGGTTAAATAAGAAAAGGAAAGAAAGAACAGAAGCAAATGAAACAACACAGAATCTCACAGCGGAAGGCTAAAGTATGATAATAAAATAACAGTTCATGAAGCTGTTAATTAAATGAATACATTTGAACTGAATACATTTGATTATTATTATACAACATTTATCATAGTTACATACACAGCAAATATCATACAACAATGCAGTGGAATGGAATGAATATAATAGTAGTAGATAATATACCAAATCTTCGTCTCCGTCCTCCAAGGAAATGATCTTCAACCTAAACTGAAATGCTCAGGCTGACCCGAGCGTAATGAAAAGACAAAACACTCGAGTCAGGACTAAAATATCCTTATGAAAGTTAAATCAATCGTAATAAATATGAGTGTAAACGGCGTCAGAGATGTTTACGGGGTTTGACATCTCTTATCCAGTGTCAACGTGCGTGCAATAACTCAAGGGATGTTACGGGATTTTCCATCTCTCAAGGATCCGTTAAACTATCTATATATACAATAAGATACGCTATATAGATAATGTCTAAAGTAAAGTAAAGGTATCAAAATAGTGTTAAGTCAACGCCCATTCGCCGCTTAACACATTTATATTCCCAAGAGCATATACAAGACCGTAGTTTCCCCAAAACCGGAAGTCACCAGAGGGCAATCCATATACTCAAGGTACAAACCATAACGTAGTGGTCGCGAATAGGATAATCAGTATGACAAGGTACATGAGGCAATACCAACTAGGATACTAGTAGTTGCGTGATCCGGACTGATGTTGAGCATAGCCAGCAGCTACCCCAACACCGCGAAACAACACTCCCATAATCGAGGGGTGCACCCAAATCGAATCACAAATGTAATAGATATGGTATCGAAGAAGTGTGTCCGCTAGAGATGGCGAACCTCAATGGCCCGGCGCGGCTCCTGTTTTAGTCATGTCAAGGGTCATCCAATATCGTTCTCTTTCTTCAGTCAACGCGTTCACCAAACCATCCACTTCATTCTGGATCAACACTCCGCGTGTAATAGTTATTAAAGTGGTATTCGGTATCGACAGAGAGTATGTCCATATCCGATCCCGGTCTCTTTAATAACTACGTATTATTACACCGTTGGCTCTTTTACATTTCAAATCAATTCATAATTGATATCAAAATATCATATTCGCTTCGAAAATCAAATCCATTTCAAATATCATCATATTTATTCAAAATGTAAGGTTTTGTCTCAAAAATCATTTTCGCCTCAATATCTCATTTCGATTTTAAAATCATTTCGAATTTCAATTTAAGTTGCAACTTCATTTAACCCAATTCGTATTTAAATTCAAGATTTAAATATAAACAAATTCACCTTATTGACCAGCTTGAAAATTTTAGAAAATAGTTTTAAGTAGTTTAAAAGTAGTTTAAATAATTAAAATAATTAAAATAGTTTAATATAAATATTTAAATAGTTAAATCGAAAATAATTTGAAAATGGTTTATATAGTAAAATAGTTTGAAAAATCAAAATAATTTCAATATTTAAAGAATATAGATTTTAAATCATTTATACTAAAATATTCATTTAAGTTAAATATAATTCCAAAGTCAAACCGGTCAACTTCCCAATTTCCTATCCAAATCAATTCCAATTTACATTTCGATTTAATTGATTCAATTCCGATTTCAACTCGAATAAATTTTGATTCCATATAAATCTCGATTTTAATAAACAAATTCCATTCACTTTCAATTTCCAATTTCAAATTAATTTCCAAATCAAAATTAATTTCCAATCCCAATTCCAAATGAATTTAAATTTCAATTCCAAATCAATTTAAACTCCAATTTCAAATAAATTTCAATTTCAATTCCATATCCAATTTCAAAATATCGATTTAAACATTAAATTAAATTTTGTTTCAATAACAAATTTTTGAATCCAAGTTTCAATTCTAAACTCAAACCTGAACTATCATTTCATATAACTTTTCTTAGAAATATTCAAAGTTCGAATAAAAGTTAAATCTTTAAACAAACCAATTTTCGACATTCAATCATATCCAATTTCCAAATTTCAAAGTCACAACTTAATTATTTAACAAAATTCCTTTAACCAAAATTCATTTCAACATTCCAAACTCAATTTTTCGATGAATTCAATTTCTATAAATCGATTTCTATTTATAACTTTTATATCAACACATTTTAAATAAATTTCAACGACGATTTCAAAAATTTTTAATTTAGCCAATTCGGTGTCCGTATATAATTTTCTATCCTATGGCCAAGTGATTATTTATTTATTTCAACTAAATGTCAGGGATGAACATATATCACTTAAATTAAATCACGGTATCATAATTACGCATAACAGTATATATAAGCAAATCAACATCCAAACATTCAAACATCAACCAATGACATCCATCACAATACATCATCCAATAGTCAATACAATTCATGGCAGTTTCATAGTTATCAATGTCAGGTAATTTAATCGCAATTCAATTTCAATTCCAAATTAACTGTCAATTTCATTTTTCAACGGTTAATTCAAAATAACCAGCTATATGACAATTAATTTATATCTAACAACGACAAATAAAATCATAACACTTCATAATGTCAATTCAACTAGCATAAAGATATTTAGTACGTTGTGAGCGTTATAAAACACTCACCTTGATTTTACGATTTAAATCAAATCGAACGACGTTCGATTTACTCAAAATTTTCTCTAGCTCCAAATGATTCCGATCCAGTTGCATAGCGTAGTGCTCGTCAATACGAGTCCAACGGAAAAAGAATCGTCTCGATCCGACCTCGTATGAAAAAGATATGAATTTTCAAATTTGTATGATATTATGTATATAAATTTACAATTTTTTCTAATTTAAATTTTCAAACCCTTCTATCATCCACCGTTCCTCCCCTGATGCAAAGATCTGAACCGTGCTTTCCTTTCCCCCTCCCTCTCTTCTCCTTCGTTCATTTCGAACGATGAAACCCAACATCACGTTCGTTTTTCCGCCGACGCACCACCCTACCGACCTCCATGCCCCATCAAACCACTGCCAAAACGAAGCCCATCACGAGAACTACCACCGCCCCCAGTAGCTTGAAGTCCGGTCGCCCCCTTCCATCGTTTTGCGTGCACGAACGCCGGCCCTTTGTGGCGAAATTCTGGTCGATCTAAGCCACTCCAGGAAATTCCGACCGTTGGATATCTAGAACTCAATGCCCTCTACAACTTTCATGTAGAAAGTTTCTCGAATTACTGAACGGATTTTGAGATATCATGGGAAGAACGAAATGACTTTCTGGCCATTCATTAGAGGGTGGCGGCTGCAGATATAGATTAGGGTTTTCAATTTTTTTTTTTTTTTTTTTTGTGAAGAGGGTGGGCTATTTATAGAGAAATCTCGAACACTATTCATCCGGGTTTTCCGAAATCCGATTTACGCGCCGCAACTGGCGTTTCTGGGGTTTACCCCACGTTTCGGACACAATGGAATGGGTTTCGGAAGCTAATTCGATCGTATGTGTGAGATATGGAATTAAACGACGATTTAAATTAAACCGATTTAAACCGATTTCGATGCGTTTTAATTTGTACCGGACAAACGGTAAATCCAAATATTACGAAATTTGAAACCTTACAATAATATCACATTACGGATCCGATGAAACTGGTTTCGTCGAAATCCGAGACTTTTTGAAAAATGACTATTTTTAACTCGCCGAATTAAAATTAAAAACAATTTGATGCGTTTCGAGCTGCCACGGTCAAACGGTAACTCCGATTGCTACGAAAATTGAAATCCGATAATAACAAACTATTACGGATCAAATGGAACTAGTTTCGTTCAATTCTGAGACTGTTTGAAAAATGACTATTTTTCAGTCAATAATTAAATATTAAAATATTCAATTTTCACAAATTAACTTTAAATTCAATTTTAAAAGTTCTATAACATTACTATAACTCCAATACGATAAGATAAAATTTTACAAATCATTTTCAATCACATTCAACTCGATTTTCAATTATTTCTGAAATTTAACTTATTAAATTATTGATTTAATTACCTAATTAAATCCAATATTCGAAAATAAATTATTTGACTGTTTAATTTCAATATAAAATTCCCAATTTTAAATTATTAACTTTTAAATCAAATTTCAGTTGTTCACAAATCCTATTTTTAAATTTCACAGTAATTAACAATCTTTTACAATGCAGTTTTCCATTATAAATCCAATATAAAAGATTATATTAGATTCAGCCTTCAATTATATTGTAATTCAAATTCAAGTTATTTAATTCCAAATGAATTCTTTTATTTCGATTTACACTTTCATTATTGAATCAACCATTTACTTATACATTATTATCAATGGTTTATAATTCATTTACTTCCATTTTCTACAGTTATCATCTTATTTAAATTCACAGTAATATTAAACTATATTCGTTTACGTTGATTTCCATATTATAACTTCAATATTAAATGTAACATTTATTTATCCTTTGTTTACAATCGTAACCAATTTGGTTTACAATCCCATTCAATCATTATCTAAATTCACTACAAGTTAACATCCATATTTGATTTACAAATAAGTTATTTCAGAATTCCGTTTTGTATTTTAACTTATAATTTACATTTAACAACACAAAATTTTATTTCCTTGGGATTTTTATCCAAAATTTTCATTTTAATTCGTATTTTTAAAGTGTTAAAAATACGGGTCGTTACATTCTCCCCCACTTAAAACTTTTCGTCCTCGAAAAGGAACGGAGAAGGAGAAACCATCATTTAGATATAATTCATTCAAATATTTGACTTATTTGCAAAATTCAGTTATAGGATTTTTAAAATCTCAAAATTTTCTAACTCCCGGATTTTTTGAAAAAATTCGGCAGCACCTCCTTTGCGCGGCTAGGACCGAAAAATTTCACAGTGGTAATAATTGCATGATATACATCTCATTACAAGAATGAGGCATCCCAAAACATGGGGAACACAATAATATACCACAACATAAACCGTAATCCGAGAACGTACCTTTTATTTAGCGTTTATTAGCATTTTAACTTACATTTTGCATTAAGCGCAGAAGCGAGCTCCACAACGAAGCGCAACCCCTTTGCTACCTACTAAAATTCTCAATAACCAAGTTAGAACCATGCATATAAAGATAGATCGATATACTTATCATAAACAACATACATATAACAAGTTTAGCTTAAAACTGCAATTCCAATTTCAGGACAGCAAATGAATCTCGGTTTTTGGTCCCTTAAACGATAAAATTTGACGATGGAATCTAAACAAAAGTTGTTGCATTCGTTTCAGGCTTTCCGGAATGTCCAAAATCATTGAATTCGGACCTTCCGTTCAAAAGTTACGGTCATTTTACTAAAATGATACGCTTCAGCCCCGAGCAATTTAGCGCAGGCCTGAAATGTAATTTCAGATTTTCGACCTCCTAAATGACAGAAATAAGAAAAGCTTATAAAACGAAAGTTGGAGCTTAGGCTCTAAGCTTTCCAGAAAGTACAAGATCATGAAAATCCGATAAACCATTAAAAAGTTATGTCATAAATACTAAGGTCAAATGCTATTGGTTTTGCTTATTCTTACACAGGACAGCGATAGACATTTACATTTTTAACCTAGTAAACCAATGAATTTTCTGAAATACTCTAAACAAAAGTCGTGCTACAGATTCTAAGCTTTCCGAAAAGTCCAAGATCATCAAATTCCGATTATTCGTTTAAAAGTTATGGTACTTTTAGTTTCAGCACATACCGGACAATTTTAGATTTCCACATTTGTTTGTTATTACAAATACAAACTATCCAATTTAAAGTTTCCGGAAAATCAAGCATTAACACAAAGTTGTTAATTTCTTTTATATTTTTATGAAATAAGTTTATATTAAATTTGTTTTCCGGTTTATTCACTTTATTACATCCACATTTAACTCAAGACAATTTTCTTCAAATTAAATTGATTACAATTATATTCAACATCTCCTTACTTCAAATTGAATTTAATTATTTAAATTTATATTTCATTTATTCAATTTATTAACAAAATGAATCATACTTAATCAATTAACATCTATCTAACAACCAATGCATATCAAACATTAACCTCCATCCAAATCTATAATAAATCAATTATACATTTCCAAGTCAAAATTTTAATTTCATACACTTCCAAGTTTATTGACATTTAGTTTTATTCAAATTTAATTAGTTTCCATTTACTAATTCTATATTTAATTAATTTTAAATTTAATTCACTTTACAACTTAAATTTCCTTATATTTACAACTATCAATAGATCTTCACATTTTATTATTCGCAATCACACTTGTATATTATTCATTTACTTATTTTTATTAACATTTTAACTTTTTAAGTATTTGGTAAGTTATAGTTATGCAAATAGAATGTAGTTAAACAACATACAACCTCTTTTCATTCAAAGTTGAATTTTCAATTAATTAATTCTTAAGTCATTACTTAAATTTCACTATAATTTAATTTCACATTTACATTCACATATAGTATTTCCATTTTATATTAACATAATTGTGAATCACCTTTAAATGTTAATTTAAATTCCAATTATTTACTAACAATTTTATTTATATTTGCAAACCATTAATTAAATGCATATTTCATTATTCAAACCTAAACTTGTATATTATCCAATTAACAATTCATATAACATTTTTGAACTTCTTAAATATTCTGGTAAGTTATATTTATGCTATAGAATGAAATTTAATACTATGCGAGTTTTACAGTTTCAATTTTATTTTAAGTTCATAATTTCCTAATTCTAAGGATATCTACTTCAATTGATATTTTCACTTAGCTCTTAGGTTCATTTCTCATTTCACAATTTAGAAGTTCTGTAATGATTCAAGTATTTGTTTATCTCAATAGTTTATAATTATTAAATATTAAAGAACTTAAGAATTTCAACTCCGGTTTCAATTCAAATCAAGTTTGAAATAATATATACTTATATTAATATATATCAAGTCATACTATAGAGAATATAAAATAAAATTCAATTTTAATCAAAACAGGGTTTAGAAAAACTATTAAGTGATCTCCCCCACTTAGACTCTCGAAAATAAAGTCGATGATGCGTGCACTCATCACCGGAATCATTTTCTAGTGTCAAGAGGGGAGTATAACACTTACTTCATTTGAAAATCCTTTGAAAACCATTACTAATCGAATATACTATCATATAATACTTGTATTATACATTTCAAATTTTTGTTAATAAATTTCAAAACACCGGAATTTAAATTCTCCATCTTAATTTAAATTCATTTTTATTTTATTTGATTTACCATTTATATTCGTTGTCAATCATATTTACAAGTTTCATTTCTTAAAATCATTCAATAGTCAATAGTTAGAAATATTGACTAATCAACAATAAACGATGATAATCTAATATTATCATCTCCTAACAACCAATACAATCAACATTTATAAATTTTCAAGATAAGTCTTTTATATATAGAATATAATCCAAAACAATATTATGTCAATCTGTCCTATTCGAGTGTTTAGAAATTCCTATCGATGCCTTGGCGTCCCAAGTACCAACCAGAATTCATAAATACTCAACGGAACAAATTAACACAATATAAAATCATTTTTATATCAAAATTACAAATACGCTCTCTCATATACACTCAACTCATTCATATAGTTTACCTCTATTTCAATGAGTTATTCCCCACAAGAGCCAAGGTAATCTAAACCAAAGCTCTGATACCAACTGTAACGACCCGCCTTTTTGGACAGTTTAAATCGACAAATCAAACACACATGCCGGTTCTAAACCATTCGAAAGGGCGGATGGTTATTGGGGTTAAATAAGAAAAGGAAAGAAAGAACAGAAGCAAATGAAACAACACAGAATCTCACAGCGGAAGGCTAAAGTATGATAATAAAATAACAGTTCATGAAGCTGTTAATTAAATGAATACATTTGAACTGAATACATTTGATTATTATTATACAACATTTATCATAGTTACATACACAGCAAATATCATACAACAATGCAGTGGAATGGAATGAATATAATAGTAGTAGATAATATACCAAATCTTCGTCTCCGTCCTCCAAGGAAATGATCTTCAACCTAAACTGAAATGCTCAGGCTGACCCGAGCGTAATGAAAAGACAAAACACTCGAGTCAGGACTAAAATATCCTTATGAAAGTTAAATCAATCGTAATAAATATGAGTGTAAACGGCGTCAGAGATGTTTACGGGGTTTGACATCTCTTATCCAGTGTCAACGTGCGTGCAATAACTCAAGGGATGTTACGGGATTTTCCATCTCTCAAGGATCCGTTAAACTATCTATATATACAATAAGATACGCTATATAGATAATGTCTAAAGTAAAGTAAAGGTATCAAAATAGTGTTAAGTCAACGCCCATTCGCCGCTTAACACATTTATATTCCCAAGAGCATATACAAGACCGTAGTTTCCCCAAAACCGGAAGTCACCAGAGGGCAATCCATATACTCAAGGTACAAACCATAACGTAGTGGTCGCGAATAGGATAATCAGTATGACAAGGTACATGAGGCAATACCAACTAGGATACTAGTAGTTGCGTGATCCGGACTGATGTTGAGCATAGCCAGCAGCTACCCCAACACCGCGAAACAACACTCCCATAATCGAGGGGTGCACCCAAATCGAATCACAAATGTAATAGATATGGTATCGAAGAAGTGTGTCCGCTAGAGATGGCGAACCTCAATGGCCCGGCGCGGCTCCTGTTTTAGTCATGTCAAGGGTCATCCAATATCGTTCTCTTTCTTCAGTCAACGCGTTCACCAAACCATCCACTTCATTCTGGATCAACACTCCGCGTGTAATAGTTATTAAAGTGGTATTCGGTATCGACAGAGAGTATGTCCATATCCGATCCCGGTCTCTTTAATAACTACGTATTATTACACCGTTGGCTCTTTTACATTTCAAATCAATTCATAATTGATATCAAAATATCATATTCGCTTCGAAAATCAAATCCATTTCAAATATCATCATATTTATTCAAAATGTAAGGTTTTGTCTCAAAAATCATTTTCGCCTCAATATCTCATTTCGATTTTAAAATCATTTCGAATTTCAATTTAAGTTGCAACTTCATTTAACCCAATTCGTATTTAAATTCAAGATTTAAATATAAACAAATTCACCTTATTGACCAGCTTGAAAATTTTAGAAAATAGTTTTAAGTAGTTTAAAAGTAGTTTAAATAATTAAAATAATTAAAATAGTTTAATATAAATATTTAAATAGTTAAATCGAAAATAATTTGAAAATGGTTTATATAGTAAAATAGTTTGAAAAATCAAAATAATTTCAATATTTAAAGAATATAGATTTTAAATCATTTATACTAAAATATTCATTTAAGTTAAATATAATTCCAAAGTCAAACCGGTCAACTTCCCAATTTCCTATCCAAATCAATTCCAATTTACATTTCGATTTAATTGATTCAATTCCGATTTCAACTCGAATAAATTTTGATTCCATATAAATCTCGATTTTAATAAACAAATTCCATTCACTTTCAATTTCCAATTTCAAATTAATTTCCAAATCAAAATTAATTTCCAATCCCAATTCCAAATGAATTTAAATTTCAATTCCAAATCAATTTAAACTCCAATTTCAAATAAATTTCAATTTCAATTCCATATCCAATTTCAAAATATCGATTTAAACATTAAATTAAATTTTGTTTCAATAACAAATTTTTGAATCCAAGTTTCAATTCTAAACTCAAACCTGAACTATCATTTCATATAACTTTTCTTAGAAATATTCAAAGTTCGAATAAAAGTTAAATCTTTAAACAAACCAATTTTCGACATTCAATCATATCCAATTTCCAAATTTCAAAGTCACAACTTAATTATTTAACAAAATTCCTTTAACCAAAATTCATTTCAACATTCCAAACTCAATTTTTCGATGAATTCAATTTCTATAAATCGATTTCTATTTATAACTTTTATATCAACACATTTTAAATAAATTTCAACGACGATTTCAAAAATTTTTAATTTAGCCAATTCGGTGTCCGTATATAATTTTCTATCCTATGGCCAAGTGATTATTTATTTATTTCAACTAAATGTCAGGGATGAACATATATCACTTAAATTAAATCACGGTATCATATGTACGCATAACAGTATATATAAGCAAATCAACATCCAAACATTCAAACATCAACCAATGACATCCATCACAATACATCATCCAATAGTCAATACAATTCATGGCAGTTTCATAGTTATCAATGTCAGGTAATTTAATCGCAATTCAATTTCAATTCCAAATTAACTGTCAATTTCATTTTTCAACGGTTAATTCAAAATAACCAGCTATATGACAATTAATTTATATCTAACAACGACAAATAAAATCATAACACTTCATAATGTCAATTCAACTAGCATAAAGATATTTAGTACGTTGTGAGCGTTATAAAACACTCACCTTGATTTTACGATTTAAATCAAATCGAACGACGTTCGATTTACTCAAAATTTTCTCTAGCTCCAAATGATTCCGATCCAGTTGCATAGAGTAGTGCTCGTCAATACGAGTCCAACGGAAAAAGAATCGTCTCGATCCGACCTCGTATGAAAAAGATATGAATTTTCAAATTTGTATGATATTATGTATATAAATTTACAATTTTTTCTAATTTAAATTTTCAAACCCTTCTATCATCCACCGTTCCTCCCCTGATGCAAAGATCTGAACCGTGCTTTCCTTTCCCCCTCCCTCTCTTCTCCTTCGTTCATTTCGAACGATGAAACCCAACATCACGTTCGTTTTTCCGCCGACGCACCACCCTACCGACCTCCATGCCCCATCAAACCACTGCCAAAACGAAGCCCATCACGAGAACTACCACCGCCCCCAGTAGCTTGAAGTCCGGTCGCCCCCTTCCATCGTTTTGCGTGCACGAACGCCGGCCCTTTGTGGCGAAATTCTGGTCGATCTAAGCCACTCCAGGAAATTCCGACCGTTGGATATCTAGAACTCAATGCCCTCTACAACTTTCATGTAGAAAGTTTCTCGAATTACTGAACGGATTTTGAGATATCATGGGAAGAACGAAATGACTTTCTGGCCATTCATTAGAGGGTGGCGGCTGCAGATATAGATTAGGGTTTTCAATTTTTTTTTTTTTTTTTGTGAAGAGGGTGGGCTATTTATAGAGAAATCTCGAACACTATTCATCCGGGTTTTCCGAAATCCGATTTACGCGCCGCAACTGGCGTTTCTGGGGTTTACCCCACGTTTCGGACACAATGGAATGGGTTTCGGAAGCTAATTCGATCGTATGTGTGAGATATGGAATTAAACGACGATTTAAATTAAACCGATTTAAACCGATTTCGATGCGTTTTAATTTGTACCGGACAAACGGTAAATCCAAATATTACGAAATTTGAAACCTTACAATAATATCACATTACGGATCCGATGAAACTGGTTTCGTCGAAATCCGAGACTTTTTGAAAAATGACTATTTTTAACTCGCCGAATTAAAATTAAAAACAATTTGATGCGTTTCGAGCTGCCACGGTCAAACGGTAACTCCGATTGCTACGAAAATTGAAATCCGATAATAACAAACTATTACGGATCAAATGGAACTAGTTTCGTTCAATTCTGAGACTGTTTGAAAAATGACTATTTTTCAGTCAATAATTAAATATTAAAATATTCAATTTTCACAAATTAACTTTAAATTCAATTTTAAAAGTTCTATAACATTACTATAACTCCAATATGATAAGATAAAATTTTACAAATCATTTTCAATCACATTCAACTCGATTTTCAATTATTTCTGAAATTTAACTTATTAAATTATTGATTTAATTACCTAATTAAATCCAATATTCGAAAATAAATTATTTGACTGTTTAATTTCAATATAAAATTCCCAATTTTAAATTATTAACTTTTAAATCAAATTTCAGTTGTTCACAAATCCTATTTTTAAATTTCACAGTAATTAACAATCTTTTACAATGCAGTTTTCCATTATAAATCCAATATAAAAGATTATATTAGATTCAGCCTTCAATTATATTGTAATTCAAATTCAAGTTATTTAATTCCAAATGAATTCTTTTATTTCGATTTACACTTTCATTATTGAATCAACCATTTACTTATACATTATTATCAATGGTTTATAATTCATTTACTTCCATTTTCTACAGTTATCATCTTATTTAAATTCACAGTAATATTAAACTATATTCGTTTACGTTGATTTCCATATTATAACTTCAATATTAAATGTAACATTTATTTATCCTTTGTTTACAATCGTAACCAATTTGGTTTACAATCCCATTCAATCATTATCTAAATTCACTACAAGTTAACATCCATATTTGATTTACAAATAAGTTATTTCAGAATTCCGTTTTGTATTTTAACTTATAATTTACATTTAACAACACAAAATTTTATTTCCTTGGGATTTTTATCCAAAATTTTCATTTTAATTCGTATTTTTAAAGTGTTAAAAATACGGGTCGTTACAGAACAATAATGGATAGCCTTGACACTTGTGTCAAATTGGAAATGACTAAAATAGGAGCCGTGCCGGGCCAATGGAGGTCAGCTACCTCAAGTGAACACACTTCTTCGAAACTATTCATTACTTGTTGTCGATTGGTGCACACTTGATTTTGGGAATGTTGTTTCACGGTGTTGCGGTCGCTGCGGCGATGCGTTCTCACTAGTCTGGATCAGGCAAACGGTAGTATCACTACCTTGGGTATTGCCTCATGTGCCTTGTCATACTTGTATCTCGATATACGCGACCACTACGATTTTGGTTTGTACCTTTAGTATATGGATTTCCCTCTGGTGACTTCCGGTTTTGGGGAAACTACGGTCTTGTATATGCTCTTGGGAATAAAAATGTGTTAAGGGTGGAATGGGCCATGACTTAACACTATTTTGATACCTTATATTACTGATAGACATTATCTACTTAGCGTATATTACTACCTAGTAGATAGTTTAACGGATCCTTAAAGGATGGTTATTCCAAACATCCTTTGAGTTACTTGTATTTCAATTGCTATTTCACTTGAGTTGGATTTATTAATATAAGAATGTTAATCCTGACTCGAGTGTCTTGTGTTTTTGCTTTACGCTCGGGTCAGACTGAGTGTACCAGTATTCGAGACTCACCTTCGGAGTTGGAGCTTTGCTTGAAGATCCAGCCATCTATTCTGCTTTCAGTATTCGATGATTCCAGTGATGTATTCTGATTTGTATTTGATGTATCGTATTACTCTTCTGTTGTAAACTCTGATGTAACTTATACATTTATATAGTAGCTTCATGAACTACTATCTCTTTTATTTCCGCTGCATTTATTACTCTATGTCTGTGATCTGTGTTTATTTTATTTACTGTATATGTTCAGTTTTGCCAAATTTAAATTAACAACGCGGTATTTTGAGCAATTCAATTCCGGCATGAGTGTCTACCTATACACTTATAATGGATGCGAATGGTCCAAAATAGCGGGTCGTTACAATTCTATTTGTATTATTTTGTATTATAATATTAAGATTTATATTTTACTTTATATTATATAAAATATATAATTTACTTTGAAATATAGATGAATTTCTATATTTTATTTTTTTGGTATAATTTTTAGCAAATGTTCTACTTTCTATTTTTATTATAATTTATCTTATATTTATTTCTATTTCTAGTTTAAATATTTATTATTATTATTTTACTTTAATATTTATTGTCTTATATTTATTTTATAAATTCAAATCATTAATTAACCATCAATTTTAAGTTTAAATCATTTATTTATTTCCTTGTGTCCAAAGTCTATATTTTTATATGTATTTCTAACCCATTTATTTAAGATTTAAATTCAAATTTAATCATATATGCCCATATACATATATATTCACATATATACATACATATACAATATTTAAATTTTAAATGATTTAACATAGAATTTATTTGAACTTGGGGAAACTCGCATAAATTTATCGATTAATTTTACAATTTTTTATTCAAAAACTATATTAATTATTAATTTAAATATATATAAAATCCGGGGTCGTTACAACCTTTCCCCCTTAAAAGAATTTCGTCCTCGAAATTTGCCAGGGAGACACAAAGTTAGATGAAAAATATTTCATCAAATCAAATTGAGCATCTATTCTGCATTTGGCTTACCAAATCAGAATATCAATAATAGACGCAAGAACAAATCTTTTTAATTTTTCACAAGATACTCGGGTTATCCAGATCTACGAAATATGCAGAGGCATCGGTTAGTTCGAAGGAATAACCACCCATTCGTAGATTATATTAGGACCCAAAGAATAGATAGATATATGGATACAATTCTAAAACTTTTAGTTTAGAACTAAGGTATACCTATCAACCATAGCAACCAAAGCAATCAATTCATCCAAACAAACCATTCTGACCTATTTGGAGTTTATGTCCCATATTAATATATCAAATCTCTTCCTGGATCTACCAGGAACTATCAAAGAATTGAAAAGAGATGCTGAACAAAAGAGATTGATAGAGGAAAGATTGTTTCCTTGTTGTTACAGGGTATTGACCATTTATAGTCGTATTCCCCTGTCCCCTATCTCATCCTCTTCTTGCACTCATACTCACTATCAATGAATAGTAAGAGAATTTACTGAGCATACAGACAGATATCTTAGGGATTACTCATTCTAGGGTATACTTCACCCTATCTCTAATGAGCTACTTAATGTGTTATACTCCTGAGCTAAAGTTCAACCTTAGCTTTGATACCAAATGTAACGATCCTGACTCGGCCTTCGAAAATCAACACCCATACTTCACTTGTACTCGAATGCCGCAGATTCAAACGCCGAATCTGGCTCGCCGAAGCTTATAACACAGTAAGTATAACAACACAGCGGAAGAAAGAAATGAATGATATCATATACAACTCCAACGAATACAATATCCAGAATGATATATAACAATGATATCAATAATACAAGAATATCAGAGATATGATACAATAACAGTGGAAAAATATCAGTAGAATAGATGACTCCAAACGATCAGAAAAAGAGCATGAGTCCACCAACTCCAATATCAGTCTCGAATCCCCATCACATTTTACAAAGACAAGCAACGTCAGTCGTCATCTCCAAAAACTGAACTAGCTCCAACTAGTCTACTAAACCTGATTATTTGAAAAACCCAACTCTAGACTGCACGTGTGGAAAATTGTGGGCACCCAGAGTTTAGGAAGGGAACAATAAACTCCGAGTCAGTCATGGGACTGGTGTGAGTAACAAAAACAGTTTATCTTTAAACAAACACAAAAGAATTTTTAAACATTGAAATCCGCAATGCTTTTCAAAAATGAAACTACCATAAGGCCTCCCGCCACACACACAATGCAAACGCAGGATTGGAGGAGATTTCTCCTTATGATAGTCAAACATGCTTACTATGCAAAATCATTCGATATTATTACTATTAGTGCATATTGTAGAAAACCATTTTGAAAGTATAATATTAATCTTAGCCAGCATAGACATTCCGAACAATGCCTACTATAGCTACTGTAACAACCCGCATATTTGGACCATTTAAGTCGACAATAATCCACACATGTCAACTTAAATAATACAAAACGCGAATCATTATGGGATTATAAATACATAAATGTAAATGAGAATCAATACAACATCACAGACACAGAACAGTCACAGAATAATGCAGCGGAAAAATACATCGTCATAATAGTAGTTCATGAAGCTACTACATAATATACAACAATGTCTGAATATAAAGTGTCCAAAAGAACTACATAAATGTCCAACAGACTAGGACATCAATACAGAAATAGAAATAGACTGATAAAGATAAGTTCTAAGCCTTCAGCATCTTCAACCAACCTTGATCAGCAACTGGATAGCTTCAGACTGACCCGAGCATATACAAAAAGAAACACTCGAGTCAGGACTCAAAATCTTATACAAGAAAATCAAGTGCAAGGACAAAAGTTCATAACTTAAAGATGAAATCACATCTCTAAGGATCCGATAAACTATCTATATATTTTCAATAGAATACGATATGTAGATAATGTCTAATCAGTAAAGTACAATATTTAAAATAGCGTTAAGGCGTTACCATAATCCCCCTTAACACATTTTTATTCCCAAAAGCATATACAAGACCGTAGTTTCCCCAAAACCGGAAGTCACCAGAGGGCAATCCATATACTAAGGTACAAATCAGAACGTAGTGGTCGCGAATAGGATAATTAGTATGACAAGGTACATGAGGCGATACCAACTAGGATACTAGTAGTTGCGTGATTCGGACTGATGTTGAGCATAGTAGCTACTATCTCAACACCGCGAACAACACTGCCAAATCAAGGGGTGCACCCAAATCGAATCACAAAAGTAATAGATATGGTATCGAAGAAGCGTGTCCGCTAGAGATGGCGAACCTCAATGGCCCGGCGCGGCTCGTGTTTTAGTCATGTCAGGGGTCATCCAAACTCGTTCTCTTTCTTCAGTCAACGCGTTCATCAATCATCCACTTCATTCTGGATCAACACTCCGCGTATAATAGTTATTAAAGTGGTTTTCGGTATCGACAGAGAGTATGTCCATATCTGATCCCGGTCTCTTTAATAACTACGTATTTATTACCCGATGGTCATTTAAATTAATCGTTTAAACAAATCAAAGTCCAAAAGTCAAGGTGCAAATTTGACTTCCAAAAGTTGACATTTCACGATTCAATTTATTTCGGATATTAAACATCTTCCCAAATGCAATCTTTAGTTCAACATTCGAGTTAACAATAAAGTTATGTATTCCTGTTCAATTCAATGAATCTCATCTATTAAATTTAGTTCAAAATCAATTAATTCAATTAAACCAAATTCTATTTATTTCAAATCATATTACTTTCATCGTTATATTAACTAAAATCATAAATTTGATTAAATCCATTTCATCAATTTAAAATCATTTAAATTTAAGTTATCACTAAATTTAATCCATAACTTAGTTAGTTTAGTATTTCATTTAAATCAAAATTTCCCAAATCTCACTTTTAATTATGACAAGTTCAAATCTATTTAATTTAAACCCGGTTGAATCTAACAATTTAATAAAATTTCAAATTATTAAATTGCTAAACTTCCTTGTTTTCAAATCTTATTTCCAATAAATTTGCAAAGTCATTTATCCAATTACAGAGATTTATTAATCCGTTTCAATTAAATTCATTAATTTATTCCAATTAAACCCATTAATTTATTTCAATTAAATCCATTTATTTATTTCAATTAAATCCATTAATTTATTTCAATTAAATTAATTCATTTTAATTAAATCCATTAATTTATTTCAATTAAATCCATTAATTTATTTCAATTAAATCCATTTATTTATTTCAATTAAATCCATTAATTTATTTCAATTAAATTAATTCATTTTAATTAAATCCATTAATTCATTTTAATTAAATCCATTAATTCATTTCAATTAAATCCATTAATTCATTTTAATTAAATCCATTAATTCATTTTAATTAAATCTATTAATCTATTAAATTCATTAAATCGTTGCTTGGTTTCCAAACAAATTATTAAGATCGTTCCTTAAGTTCAAATAGATTTCAATTTCAAAATAATTTTGTTAACCAATCGGGTTTCTTATTTTTAATTGTCTATCCAAGGCCAAGTGGTTTAGGTGGGTATTTATCATTTCAACCCGATATCATTCAATATAAAGCATAGCAAAGGGAACTTGCAGTGTGATAACTGGGATGGTGTCAAAGTAAATAAACAAGCAATAGCAACCATACATAACAATTTAACAATTTATTTAATAATCCCGAAGTAATCGTTCATAAAATTTTAATGTCACTATTATTTACCCTAATTTACATCATATCTCAATTTAACATGCTAAATCAAGTTTGACGATACATGACGTCGATTTTAGAAATTTAACAATATTTAAATTTTACTTATATAGCAATTAACAGTTTGTTTCAACCAAATTTTTAACAATCAATGATTTAACATCCAAATTGATATTAACAACAATTATCACTTGATTATCATAGCATAATAGATTGAGTCGTGAATATAAAATATTCACCTTGCGTGGTTGAAGAAGATGATGGCGAAGCACGAAGACGAATAGACAAAATAGGCCCTAACAAGCACGACGCAAAATGAACGCAACAAACAACGAAGCAAAATAGATTCGATAAGCGGGGAGGAAGCAGCCTACGTTTCCGGATCAATAGCGGGAGCTGTGATAACGCAGCAAAGTTTATTAAAACACTTGCACTTCTTCTAAAATACATACTGCTAAAGCTACTGTACATTATAACCATTACGTAAACCAAAACAAAATTCTTAAGCAAAGTCGGAGATGTTGGTACTAAATTATGAAACAAATTTTATGCAACAGTTCCCTACCCAAACCTATACACTACTGGCGCATAAAACTACACATGTTTATATTGTAACTTTTTACTGTACCTTAACTCATATAATATAACAATGCATATATAAAGTTCATAAAGTTATACTGTACCCGCAAACCAACTAACCAACAGCCGAAGCCAACTAAATATGTACACTATATTTTCCACTGAACTCTCATATGTGCCTTAATCTAACTAAATATCTATATAATAAACACTTACACTACTGATTTATAAAGTACTTATACACACACTATACATAAACTTGGTAAACCAAACTAACATCACTGACTTTTACATGTATTTGGCTTATTTTCATATATAAATTTTTCAAACGACTGTATATAATCAAAGAGCAAAGTGGTGGCAGTGCTGCAGGGGCCGGTGGGCTGTGTACGCGGGGAGGCGGAGTGGCGTATGGGCTGATGGGGGGGGGAACCGTGTGTGGGTTTGCTGGTGGTGGGGTGGCCGAGGGGCGTGGGCGGCTGGTAGGGACGGCCGTGTGGTGTGGGCGGAGCTTGCAGGGGCGGAACTGATGGTGTGGGGCATGCGGCATGGCGGAGGGGAGAGGCCGAGGCAGAGGCGGTTGCAGTGGTGGCGGTGGTGCATTGGTGGGGTGCGTGCGTTGGTGGGGTGCGTGCGTGGGGAGTCGGATGGGAGGTGCAGGGGGAACAAGGCGGGCTGGCGGTGGCTCTGGTGGTGGAAGTGGTGGCCGGTAGGGGGGTGGCGGATGGGAGGTGCAGTGGCGGTGAAGGGGATGTTGCATGGAAACATGGGATTTTCTTTGAAGTAAAACGTGGAGAGAGAGGAGGAAGGGAGGAGCTGGGGTGGGGACATGCGTGAGTTGGTGGGAGGGGTGCATGCGTGGGGAGGTTGGAAGCTTTCAGTTTGGAAAAAGTAACAAAATATAAAACGTGAACAAAAGAAACAAAAAAAAGAAGGGGGGGAAAAAGCACAGGGAGGAACAAAAGAAAATTTGCCGAGAAGAAGAAGAGGAGAAGAAAGGAAATATAAAGAAGAGAAAATAATACAGAACGTACCCAGTTCCTTCGCAGAGTGAGCTGATGCAGCAATAAATGAATGAGCTGGGGAGTAGTAATAGACAAAGGAAGGATATGGGGGAAAAGAAAGGGGAATATAATTTTTGCAGTGGAGGTGACGTGCCATCACATAGGAGAGCAGAACGCAATTAATGAAGGGTTCAGTGCACAGGTACTGATGTTTTCAAAATGGGGGCTATTTGGTTTCCCAAGGTCAGCTGAATGGTTCTAAACTTAAAATGTTGAAATGTTGTGCACCGGTTTGTGCTGCGTTACAATCTATCGTTTGCAATGCCGAACTCCGATTGACACAAATAAATATACCGTTTTGATCAGCGCGACGAGGCGGACACAACGGTATGAAGATATTGGTGGTTTGACATTGTTTGCGAAGTGGCGAATCTTATTAACCCATTTGCACGAGTGAACATTTTAACTAGCAATTAAAAGCGAAATTTGACGAAACGAAATGCGCCGTTATGATTAGAATATTTTTCTTATGCAACATTGCGAAAAATATTAAAGTTCGGACGATAGAAAATTTACACATAAAATTAAAACTAATATGTAAATTTGACGAGCGAAATTTTTTACAATATTTTTCGACGAAATTTGGCGTACGCCTATGTCTATCTAGACGCATCCCAAATGTGAAGTTTGAACGGTAACGGAAATCGTTTGTGAATATTTGAAATTCCTATTACGGGGAATGCAGCAAAACACCGAAGAATAAGATCGACGGAGCTAAAGATATCCGAATTTTGAAAAACGAAAAATGACGCCTTTGTCAGAAAATGATTTAGAATTTTTCTATGTAAAAATATTTAGGTTCGGAAAAAAATTTCACGCTTTAAAATGAACTGATGTGCAGTAAAACGCGCACGAAGTTTACTGCGGTATTTTCCGACGAAACTTTACCCATCTCTAAAATCATCTAGGCGCAATTTAGAAACAAAGTTTGGACGTTGATTGAAATCGTATGGAAGTTTCACATTTTATATTAAAATAACGGTTCTAAAAATCTTTAAATTGGGTCGGAATTTCAGGGTCGTTACATTCTCCCCTACTCAAGACTTTTCGTCCTCGAAAAGGAACAAAGTAAAGAGTGGAAGAACAGATAACAAAGATACAATGGATTCAGAATAGATCATTGAATATAGTAAAGAGTATAGATGGAATTTACCTTCAACAAACAACTCTGGATTAGAATCCCGGATACTCTCCTCGGTTTCCCAAGTGCAATCACGATCGTCGGGACTCCATTGGACTTTGACTAGGCTAACCGACTTCCTTCTAAGTTGCTTTGTATCCCTATCAACAATACGAAGTGGTCTCCTTTCTATAGTCAAATCCGGCTCAATATCAACCCCATCTAACTGAGCAATAGGAATGGACATGGATGGATCGTGTACAACTTTCCGAAGATGTGAAACATGGAAGACGTTGTGCACGCCCTCAAACTTCTCCGGTAGTGCAACTCTGTAAGCTAGTGTACCAATTCTCTCAGTGATAGTGAATGGTCCAACAAATCTAGGAGCGAGCTTCCCTCTACGACCAAATCGAATAACATTCTTTAAGGGTGATACCTTAAGGAATACCTTATCCCCAATCAGGAATTCTAAATCTCTTCTACGCCTATCAGCATAGCTCTTCTGTCTATCCTGTGCGGTCTTCATCTTTCTTCTGATTTCATTTACCTTCTCGGATGCTTCTATAATCATATCTGGACCAAGAATTAATCGATCACCAGGCTCAATCCAACAAGCTGGCGATTTGCATGGCCGTCCATATAAAGCTTCGAACGGTGCCATGTCGATACTTGCCTGAATATAAAGGTGGTTAAATTTCAATTCAAATTTACTTATTCAAATTGAAATTTTGATTTACCTGATAACTATTATTATAAGTGAATTCAACCAAATGGAGATGGTCTTCCCAAGATCCCCCGAAATCAATAATGCAGGCTCGGAGCAGATCTTCTAAAATCTGATTCACACTTTCAGTTTGGCCATCTGTTTGAGGATGATAAGCTGTGCTCAGATTCAGTTTAGTGCCCAAGACGTCCTGAAATGCCTTCCAGAATTTACTAGTGAATAAAGGGTCTCTATCACATACAATACTAGATGGAACTCCATGAAGTCTGACAATCTCTCTCATATAAGTCTCGGCCAAACTCGAAGCAGTACGAGTGGTCTTAACAGGAATAAAGTGAGCAGATTTGGTCAGCCTATCAACGATCACCCATATACTCTCGTTACCTCTTCTGGTCCTTGGTAATCCGTCGATGAAGTCCATGGAAATCTGATCCCATTTCCAACATGGAATCTCTAGGGGTTGAAGTAATCCTGCCGTCTTCCGGTGATCGGCTTTGACTTGCTGGCAAGTGGTGCATCTACTGACATATATAGAAATATCTCTCTTCATCCCACTCCACCAATATAAACGCTTCATATTTCGATACATCTTGGTGACACCAGGATGAAATGAAAGTGATGACTGATGGTTTTCTCTAAGCACTTCTTGTCTCAATCCATCGATATTAGGAACGCAAATACGGTTGTCAATCCTCAGAACTCCGTTACTATCTATCTGTGCTCCTACTTTACTGTCAGTATTTCCAACTCTACCCAGGACTAACTCCTTCATGCGATAAAGCAAGGTGTCTTCATATTGCTTAGCTTTTATGCGATCCACAAGAGATGGGGAGATAACAAGCTGAAAGAGCATGCCTTCTACAAAATTACAACATGACAATGCCTTGCTACGGCTCAAAGCATCAGCTACAACATTTGCTTTCCCAGGAGTATAATTGATATCGAGATCATATGCAGCTAAGAATTCAAGCCATCGAACCTGTCTCTGGTTCAAATCCTTCTGAGAAAAGATGTATCTCAAGGACTTATGATCAGTGAATAATTCAAATTTAGTTCCCAAAAGATGGTGCCTCCATAGTTTCAAAGCAAATACAACTGCAAGAAGCTCTAGATCATGAGTTGCATAGTTTACTTCATGGATCTTCAACTGACGGCCAGCATAAGCAACAACCTTTCCATTCTGCATCAAGACAGCGCCTAGACCTTCTCGGCAAGCATCTGTATAGACAGTTAATCCTTCACTTCCATCGATTACCGCAAGAACTGGAGCTGAAGTCAACTTACGCTTCAATTCATTAAAAGCTGATTCACACTTCTCACTCCAAATAAACTTGACATCCTTCCACGTTAAAGCAGTAAGTGGGGCAGAGATCCGGGCAAAGTGCTCGATAAATCTGCGATAATAACCGGCTAAGCCCAAGAAGCTACGGATGTCAGTAGGAGTTTTGGGAGTCTCCCAATCCTGTAGACAAACTTCAAATCAGAAAGGGATAAGAGGAATTAAATAGAAATAGCGAATAGGATAGAACTTACATTGATTACGGCGATCTTAGCTGGATCGACCGAAATCCCATTTTCAGAAACTATGTGGCCCAGGAATCTCACTTCGTCTCGCCAGAAGTGGCATTTAGAGAATTTGGCCTTAAGTTGATGATTTCGGAGAGTTTCCAGAACATAAGCAAGATGTGTCTCATGCTCCTTCTTGTCTTTGGAGAAGACGAGAATATCATCAATGAAAACAAGAACAAACTTGTTAAGGACATCGCGAAAGACTCGATTCATCAAGTCGACGAAATAAGCAGGTGCGTTGGTCAAACCGAATGGCATAACCAACCATTCTTAGAATCCGTTCTCGGTACGGAAGGCTGTTTTATGAATACTATCTTCTGCTACTCTGAGTTGGTGGAACCCAGTGGCAAGATCAAGTTGGGAGAAAACTTTAGCTCCATGGAGCTGATCGAATAAATCATTGATGCGAGGCATCGGATAGCGGTTTTTGAGAGTGCGTTTGTTCAGTTCCCTGTAATCAACACACATGCGAAGAGATCCATCTGATTTGGTGACAAATACAACTGCGGCGCCCCATTCAGAACAACTTCTCCTAATCAAACCCTTAGCGAATAGATCATCAATTTGGGTTTTAAGTTCAGCTTTTTCTTTAGGAGCCATCCTTCTGTGAGGAAGAACTACGGGAGTAGCTCCAGGAATAAGGTCAATGCGAAAATCGATCTCTCGCTTTGGCGGTAGAGATTCGACCTCCCCAAATACATCAGGAAATTTCCGAACGATAGGAGTAGTGCTAAGATCGTCTGGGTGAGCATCAAGAGAGAATATGAAGCTTCCGGCATATTTCTGAGGTGATTTGCATTCGATGACAAGCGGTAGACCCTTGTCATTGACTAGAGAAATAGATCGAGCTTTGCAAGAAATAATAGCATTGAATTTTCTTAACCAATCGGCACCTAACAAGATGTCAAATGCTGCGAATCCCAGTACATAAAAATCCCAAGTGAATCGATATCTTCCATACAAGAGCACAACCTCTTTACAAATTCTGCTGAGGTTGGCAAGTCCTCCAATAGGGTTGGAGACGCATAAGGAAGTAGTAGCAAGAGTAGGTTCTAAGTTGAGCTTATTGCAAAGATCAATAGATATGAAGCTATGAGAAGCACCAGTATCGAATAATACCCTAATAGGTAAATCATGTAATGAAAAAGTACTTCGTAAGGTACCTTGGTCATCCTGAGCAGGCGGTGTAGGAGTGGTGATGGCAAAAACTCCAGATGGTGTGCCACGCTTGTACAGTGGGCAGTCTTTCTTGAAATGACCCGGCTGGAGGCAGACATAGCATAAGTCTTTCCTAGTCGTAGAAGGTGGTGGAACAGCAGCACCGGTAGATGGACAACTATTAGCATAATGGCCCTTCTTATCGCATTTGAAGCAAGTGATATTAGCAAGGTCGATTGGGCTTTTCTGGGCATATCCCAATCCAGTAGTCTTCTGCCAAGATTTCTTTTGTTGATCAAAGTTCATCTTCCTCTTCCCGAGCTGACTAGAGGAGGGCTGAGTAGGAGCGGCCTTGGCAGTAGGCCCCCTAGGCTTTGCCTCATATCTAAGAGCATAATCAACAAGCTCTGTGAAGGTGCAGTGAGTGTGGCCAGTAAGCAAGTCGTAATACTCTGGTCTAGCTCCCAGAATGAACTTCTCGTTCTTTAGAAGCGGTGTATCAATCAATCCCGGGCCGAACTTGGAGAGTTCGTTGAATTTCCTCTCGTACTCAGAAAAAGTCATACTGCCCTGCTTAAGATCCATAAAAGCTCTATAAAGTTGGGTTTTCCCAGCAGCGGGCATCCATTGTGCCAAGAAAGTATCCCTAATCAAAAGATAGGCAAGATGAATAACATTTCAAGATTAAAAGAAGAATTTAGACTACGGAATCCAATTAAATCTTATACCTAAACTGGGCCCAAGTAATGGTGTTCTCCTCGATACGAGAAGTAACTGATTCCCACCAATCTTGCGCGGCATCCTGAAGTTGCCAGGCAGCAAGCTGACGCTTCTGAGCATCAGTGATATCCAGACCAGAAAATATCTTCTCTAAACCTTTAAGCCATTGCTGAGCCTCAATAATGTTCTCGGATCCAGAAAACTTAATACCTCCCAGCTGTGTATACTCCTTACTAAGAATGGTGAATTTGACAGGAGCTGGAGCGATGGGTGCAGCCTGAGCAGGACCATGGCCCCTTCCTCCCCTATGGTTTCCTCTGGTACCCATCCTGAAATACCAAAGAGATTGTTAAAACCAAAGGATAGAAAATCATAGAATTTTAAGGAAAGTCTAATTAATGAATCAAAGAAGTTTGAAATGAAAGGATTTGGATATTGAACCGATTCTCCTCATTCTAGGGTATTGCTACCCTATCTCTAATGAGTTTATATATAATCCCAAACTAAGGTTTTTAGGGAAACCGAAGCTCTGATACCAACTGTAACAACCCGCATATTTGGACCATTTAAGTCGACAATAATCCACACATGTCAACTTAAATAATACAAAACGCGAATCATTATGGGATTATAAATACATAAATGTAAATGAGAATCAATACAACATCACAGACACAGAACAATCACGGAATAATGCAGCAGAAAAATACATCATCATAATAGTAGTTCATGAAGCTACTACATAATATACAACAATGTCTGAATATAAAGTGTCCAAAAGAACTACATAAATGTCCAACAGACTAGGACATCAATACAGAAATAGAAATAGACTGATAAAGATAAGTGCTAAGCCTTCAGCATCTTCAACCAACCTTGATCAGCAACTGGATAGCTTCAGACTGACCCGAGCATATACAAAAAGAAACACTCGAGTCAGGACTCAAAATCTTATACAAGAAAATCAAGTGCAAGGACAAAAGTTCATAACTTAAAGATGAAATCACATCTCTAAGGATCCGATAAACAATCTATATATTTTCAATAGAATACGATATGTAGATAATGTCTAATCAGTAAAGTACAATATTTAAAATAGCGTTAAGGCGTTACCATAATCCCCCTTAACACATTTTTATTCCCAAAAGCATATACAAGACCGTAGTTTCCCCAAAACCGGAAGTCACCAGAGGGCAATCCATATACTAAGGTACAAATCAGAACGTAGTGGTCGCGAATAGGATAATTAGTATGACAAGGTACATGAGGCGATACCAACTAGGATACTAGTAGTTGCGTGATCCAGACTGATGTTGAGCATAGTAGCTACTATCTCAACACCGCGAACAACACTCCCAAATCAAGGGGTGCACCCAAATCGAATCACAAAAGTAATAGATATGGTATCGAAGAAGCGTGTCCGCTAGAGATGGCGAACCTCAATGGCCCGGCGCAGCTCCTGTTTTAGTCATGTCAGGGGTCATCCAAACTCGTTCTCTTTCTTCAGTCAACGCGTTCATCAATCATCCACTTCATTCTGGATCAACACTCCGCGTATAATAGTTATTAAAGTGGTTTTCGGTATCGACAGAGAGTATGTCCATATCCGATCCCGGTCTCTTTAATAACTACGTATTTATTACCCGATGGTCATTTAAATTAATCGTTTAAACAAATCAAAGTCCAAAAGTCAAGGTGCAAATTTGACTTCCAAAAGTTGACATTTCACGATTCAATTTATTTCGGATATTAAACATCTTCCCAAATGCAATCTTTAGTTCAACATTCGAGTTAACAATAAAGTTATGTATTCCTGTTCAATTCAATGAATCTCATCTATTAAATTTAGTTCAAAATCAATTAATTCAATTAAACCAAATTCTATTTATTTCAAATCATATTACTTTCATCGTTATATTAACTAAAATCATAAATTTGATTAAATCCATTTCATCAATTTAAAATCATTTAAATTTAAGTTATCACTAAATTTAATCCATAACTTAGTTAGTTTAGTATTTCATTTAAATCAAAATTTCCCAAAGCTCACTTTTAATTATGACAAGTTCAAATCTATTTAATTTAAACCCGGTTGAATCTAACAATTTAATAAAATTTCAAATTATTAAATTGCTAAACTTCCTTGTTTTCAAATCTTATTTCCAATAAATTTGCAAAGTCATTTATCCAATTACAGAGATTTATTAATCCGTTTCAATTAAATTCATTAATTTATTCCAATTAAACCCATTAATTTATTTCAATTAAATCCATTTATTTATTTCAATTAAATCCATTAATTTATTTCAATTAAATTAATTCATTTTAATTAAATCCATTAATTTATTTCAATTAAATCCATTAATTTATTTCAATTAAATCCATTTATTTATTTCAATTAAATCCATTAATTTATTTCAATTAAATTAATTCATTTTAATTAAATCCATTAATTTATTTCAATTAAATCCATTAATTCATTTTAATTAAATCCATTAATTCATTTTAATTAAATCTATTAATCTATTAAATTCATTAAATCGTTGCTTGGTTTCCAAACAAATTATTAAGATCGTTCCTTAAGTTCAAATAGATTTCAATTTCAAAATAATTTTGTTAACCAATCGGGTTTCTTATTTTTAATTGTCTATCCAAGGCCAAGTGGTTTAGGTGGGTATTTATCATTTCAACCCGATATCATTCAATATAAAGCATAGCAAAGGGAACTTGCAGTGTGATAACTGGGATGGTGTCAAAGTAAATAAACAAGCAATAGCAACCATACATAACAATTTAACAATTTATTTAATAATCCCGAAGTAATCGTTCATAAAATTTTAATGTCACTATTATTTACCCTAATTTACATCATATCTCAATTTAACATGCTAAATCAAGTTTGACGATACATGACGTCGATTTTAGAAATTTAACAATATTTAAATTTTACTTATACAGCAATTAACAGTTTGTTTCAACCAAATTTTTAACAATCAATGATTTAACATCCAAATTGATATTAACAACAATTATCACTTGATTATCATAGCATAATAGATTGAGTCGTGAATATAAAATATTCACCTTGCGTGGTTGAAGAAGATGATGGCGAAGCACGAAGACGAATAGACAAAATAGGCCCTAACAAGCACGACGCAAAATGAACGCAACAAACAACGAAGCAAAATAGATTCGATAAGCGGGGAGGAAGCAGCCTACGTTTCCGGATCAATAGCGGGAGCTGTGATAACGCAGCAAAGTTTATTAAAACACTTGCACTGCTTCTAAAATACATACTGCTAAAGCTACTGTACATTATAACCATTACGTAAACCAAAACAAAATTCTTAAGCAAAGTCGGAGATGTTGGTACTAAATTATGAAACAAATTTTATGCAACAGTTCCCTACCCAAACCTATACACTACTGGCGCATAAAACTACACATGTTTATATTGTAACTTTTTACTGTACCTTAACTCATATAATATAACAATGCATATATAAAGTTCATAAAGTTATACTGTACCCGCAAACCAACTAACCAACAGCCGAAGCCAACTAAATATGTACACTATATTTTCCACTGAACTCTCATATGTGCCTTAATCTAACTAAATATCTATATAATAAACACTTACACTACTGATTTATAAAGTACTTATACACACACTATACATAAACTTGGTAAACCAAACTAACATCACTGACTTTTACATGTATTTGGCTTATTTTCATATATAAATTTTTCAAACGACTGTATATAATCAAAGAGCAAAGTGGTGGCAGTGCTGCAGGGGCCGGTGGGCTGTGTACGCGGGGAGGCGGAGTGGCGTATGGGCTGATGGGGGGGGAAACGTGTGTGGGTTTGCTGGTGGTGGGGTGGCCGAGGGGCGTGGGCGGCTGGTAGGGACGGCCGTGTGGTGTGGGCGGAGCTTGCAGGGGCGGAACTGATGGTGTGGGGCATGCGGCATGGCGGAGGGGAGAGGCCGAGGCAGAGGCGGTTGCAGTGGTGGCGGTGGTGCATTGGTGGGGTGCGTGCGTTGGTGGGGTGCGTGCGTGGGGAGTCGGATGGGAGGTGCAGGGGGAACAAGGCGGGCTGGCGGTGGCTCTGGTGGTGGAAGTGGTGGCCGGTAGGGGGGTGGCGGATGGGAGGTGCAGTGGCGGTGAAGGGGATGTTGCATGGGAACATGGGATTTTCTTTGAAGTAAAACGTGGAGAGAGAGGAGGAAGGGAGGAGCTGGGGTGGGGACGTGCGTGAGGTGGTGGGAGGGGTGCATGCGTGGGGAGGTTGGAAGCTTTCAGTTTGGAAAAAGTAACAAAATATAAAACGTGAACAAAAGAAACAAAAAAAAGAAGGGGGGGAAAAAGCACAGGGAGGAACAAAAGAAAATTTGCCAAGAAGAAGAAGAGGAGAAGAAAGGAAATATAAAGAAGAGAAAATAATACAGAACGTACCCAGTTCCTTCGCAGAGTGAGCTGATGCAGCAATAAATGAATGAGCTGGGGAGTAGTAATAGACAGAGGAAGGATATGGGGGAAAAGAAAGGGGAATATAATTTTTGCAGTGGAGGTGACGTGCCATCACATAGGAGAGCAGAACGCAATTAATGAAGGGTTCAGTGCACAGGTACTGATGTTTTCAAAATGGGGGCTATTTGGTTTCCCAAGGTCAGCTGAATGGTTCTAAACTTAAAATGTTGAAATGTTGTGCACCGGTTTGTGCTGCGTTACAATCTATCGTTTGCAATGCCAAACTCTGATTGACACAAATAAATATACCGTTTTGATCAGCGCGTCGAGGCGGACACAACGGTATGAAGATATTGGTGGTTTGACATTGTTTGCGAAGTGGCGAATCTTATTAACCCATTTGCACGAGTGAACATTTTAACTAGCAATTAAAAGCGAAATTTGACGAAACGAAATGCGCCGTTATGATCAGAATATTTTTCTTATGCAACATTGCAAAAAATATTAAAGTTCGGACGATAGAAAATTTACACATAAAATTAAAACTAATATGTAAATTTGACGAGCGAAATTTTTTACAATATTTTTCGACGAAATTTGGCGTACGCCTATGTCTATCTAGACGCATCCCAAATGTGAAGTTTGAACGGTAACGGAAATCGTTTGTGAATATTTGAAATTCCTATTACGGGGAATGCAGCAAAACACCGAAGAATAAGATCGACGGAGCTAAAGATATCCGAATTTTGAAAAACGAAAAATGACGCCTTTGTCAGAAAATGATTTAGAATTTTTCTATGTAAAAATATTTAGGTTCGGAAAAAAATTTCACGCTTTAAAATGAACTGATGTGCAGTAAAACGCGCACGAAGTTTACTGCGGTATTTTCCGACGAAACTTTACCCATCTCTACAATCATCTAGGAGCAATTTAGAAACAAAGTTTGGACGTTGATTGAAATTGTATGGAAGTTTCACATTTTATATTAAAATAACGGTTCTAAAAATTTTTAAATTGGGTCGGAATTTCAGGGTCGTTACAGCTACCATTTAAATAGTTGTGACCACCATAAGTAAATGGCAGGTTCTACAACTAAAACCGTACTGGGTTCGTATTGGGAATTGGATTTCCAACAAATGGTCAGGCTAAGGAACTTCCTACTGCCACATGGGTACGCCACTAGAGGGACGTCCCGAGAACCTACCCGGATCTCTGCCAACACAAGGCCGGTTTACCTCTGTAACTAGGTAACTACTACTCGAGTATGCCACCCCCCGATCCTTTGGGACCTTTATCCGAGGCGCCTCGATCACAAAGCAACAATCACATAGTAAATGAGATTGGAGCAACCACACGGGTAAGTATCTGGGCTCCATACCATAATATCACCTTTTTCTAGAAGAAAATGACATACCCTAAAGGGAGCGACCCTCATAACTTTGCCGCATCTTTCATGTTTCGACCATTTCCGGGTCGTGAAGTTCAATGAGGTCTCGTCCACAAAGCTACGCTTTACACGAAAGCCATGCTTTGATCAACAAATGATCGGCAACACACAACAACACTCAGCCTGCCACACTACCAAATTGGGATTATATCACTCATAACCTTCAACTACATAACCTCTGAGCTCGTACGTCTCAGAGAAGAGAGTTAAGCTAAGAGAATAAATTCTCCGCCACCAAATAGAAATTTATTTGAAAGAAATCAGCTTTATATCTCAAAGTGTAATGTCAGACATACAACCATACAAGTCTGTTCCGGGTTCGAACAGAACCGAAGGCACTTTCGAAGAAGCCCTTGCAATCTGGGTATTCACAATCCCGATCGGACTTCCCATCACTTAGGGAATCTCTATACCGGAGCCACTCGGTGCAGAGACAATCGATAGGTTATCCTATCGTTTTCACAAATACCCGGTCTTCAACACCGGTCTTCAAATGCTATCCATTCACGTCGTATCACTATTCAGAATGGGTTATATCACACAAAGTCCTCTCCCGGCTAAACCGAATAATGAGCGCAATATTTCAAAACATATGGATATTGGGATTTCAGTTAAGTCACAACTTATTACCCAAAACTTTTCTTTCAAATGGTTTAAACACATTACCATTTTAAATCTTTTAAATAAAAAGATTCAATTCACAATGTTCACCCAGTTTCACAAAGATCTATTCATAGATTTTCAAATCAATTTCCATTTCAATATGGATTAACTCGTTAAATCTTTAAGTCAAAGATTTAATTGATAGCTTTCAAAACAATTCCATTTCAACCTTTTATACAAAAGGTAAACCTTTCCAATTTCAAAACAAAGTTCATCAATCTTTCACAAAGGTTTATTCATAATTCAAAAAACCATTTTGATTTCAATCTTGAAATTCTTTGACACAATTCGGAAGTTTATTCCTTATATGAAAGCATCTATTATTTGAAAACAAATAGTTTTCATTTCGGAAAATCTGATTCTTTTATACGAGTTAAAGTCTTTGGGTTAAATTCAAATTCTTAAACCATACTTTTAAAATGGTTTAAATTCATATAAACACATTTATAACTTGTATAACCATAATTTCCAACATGGAATTCAATTCCAAAATTTTGAATTCAAATTTAAATTAAATTATTTAAATTGGAAACTTTACCAAGTTATTCAAAATAACTTTTATCTTAAAACTCCTTTTCAAAAGCTTTAACATTTAACCTAAATCCATTTCCAAAATCAATTGAAATTAAAATTTCAATTTCAAAAATATTAAATATACATCATCCGTGACTTAGCCGATTTCCTCGTGAAATCCATATTTGTGTGTGTATGGTGTAGTCTAGGGGTTTTAACACAATAGTGCAACATCATCATCAATCAGATCAAAATACAGAAATATAGTTGATAAGCGGTATAACTATAATGCTTATCTTTTATTCACGGATCACAGATAAATAAATTACATATAATATATTACATTCATCCCAGATAAATAAACAACAGTACAGATCACACACACAAATCAGAATATATCACACAGCATCACAGATAATGGAATATCAACAATTCAATCATTCGGTCAGGTCCAAACATTCACAAATAAACTTATTAATCAACTGACAAATTTAAATCAAATGTATTATTTAAGAATGAATCATTAATCCGGGTTAATTATCATGAGTTAATTACAAATTATTTGGAATAAATTTCCCTTTCATCATTTATTAGTTAACCTTTACTATTAACTAATCAATCTAAATTAATGAACCAATTAACCTTTAATTATTTAATTTATCTGAATTAATCAGAATTTTTGGTTGATCCTTTAATTATTAACAAATAATTATACTCAATTCCTAATCATCATTCAAGTTATTAAATTCCGTAGTTATCTATTAATTACTTCTCTAAGTAATTATACTTTTCAAATTATCAAGGGATTATTCTAGGTTAACTTAAGAAATTTGACTTGAACTAATCAAATTAACTCAATTAATTACAATGAGTAATTAATTCTTTAATTACTTTTATTAAGTAATTTTACTTAAATAATTTCACAAACGATTACCTCTAATTAATTAATATAATTAATTATTAAAATTATCACATTAATTAATAAATTTAAAACTCTTAATTTCTTAATTAATCATCCATATCATTAATTAATTAAATTAATTAATTATCCATTCTTAGTTATCTTAATAATTTAATGAATCACAAATCATTAAGTTCTAATTAACTTTAAAATAAACATTATTCTTATGAAAGATTATGTGATGACCCGGTATTTTAGTAATATGATTTAATCCAATTAAATATTATGTACACTGATCATTTTAAAGTAAATCTTCTAGAAATAATTTCCATTTATTTATATAGATTTGTATTTTGAAAAGGAAATTCGATGTAAACTTAAAATAAAATTTCTTAATAATATTTATAATAAAATTTATCTTAAAATACTTTGTCTTGTTAACATTAGGTATAAAAATATATATATAAGTATAAAATGTAAACCCTATTGAATATAATTTAAATAATGATAGTTAAAATAAAAATAAGAATTAAGTTATTAGTGTATGCTTGCAACATAAACTGGAAATTTGTAAGAACAAAGTATAAAATAAAATAAAACCAAATGTAATGTAAACCCAAACATAAATATATGTGTATAAAACTATTCAAACTAGAAGTCAGATAAAACAAACATCTCCAGAACAAAGCTTCATACACAAGCCAAAATCTACCTGTAAAAGAGTATATTTTTATACAAATTATTTATATACACAGCACACATAATTATAGTATGTAAACATCTTTAGAAACCAAGGCATTAAAGGCCATCATCTCAGCCTCAATTTTGTCAATTCAACATGTTTACAAATCTTTACATTTCAGACACAAAGAAGAAAAAAATATAAATAAATCAGTTCATATCAAACAGAATAAAGAAAATGACTTAGCCAGATAACACCTCTCTTAAGCATGCTGTTATCTTGTGTTTATAAGTATGCATCTTGCTACTTTATGTTCGTTTTGAAATCGTACAAAAGAAAAAAAATATTCAAGTTTGAACAAAAGGAAATAGAAATGTCTTTGAACCTGTACAAGTAAACATATAAAAGATAGTACCTTGATATTGAATGCTGACAACATTTTTGTCAACTCGAAAATGCCTTCAGCCCAAAGTAAAGAAAAACCACTGATATTGTACAAACAAGAATCATATCACCATGTTCAAAGAAAATATCACCTGTACAACTCATTTTCTATATATCAAGCTTTTCTTCATTTTAGTTCGTATATTCCAAACAAAGAAAATATCATTTCATATTCAAGCTAGCCTCAACTTAAAAACATCTCAGTAAAACATCAAAACAATTTATCCAAAGCCTGAGATCAAGAAGAAGGGTCAACTTGCAAGAATTCACAACCTGTTTTAAACATAAAAGAAGAGCCCTGTTTTCTTTCCTTTGGAAACAATGTGAGTAAACTGCTACTCTTTTAAATGCTTAAACTTGGTTGAAAATACATGCAACAATTGATGATAATAATAGCTTAAATATGACTTGCATGAATGAAAGTGTTTGTCTGGGTATATAAGTGAAGGGCTGTGAATATGTATGTGTATAGATGTTAAGCCTGTACATAGTTTGTCTGCTCTGTATCAAGAAAATGGGATTAAATATCATCTTTGAAAATCAATCCTTTTATACATGTGAGTAACCCCTATTTTATTCTATTATCTCCTGATGCATGTGAAAATACTTGAGTAATATGATGAAAAATGTCTGAATGGATGTAATCTGATAGCTGAATATCTATGAGTAAACATAAATTCTTTTAAAAGTTTAAACATCTGTAAAACCTGTACATGAAACAATTTATTTGTAGAAATGATTCAAACATGTTTTGTATGGTTGTATAAATGTGTTTGCCTGATTTAAAGATTTGATTTGCTGTATATATGTGTGAACATGTCTGTGTAAAGAACTTCTAGCCTCTGTTTTTGAATTTCAGACCTCAAACCCCTTTCAAAAATTCTTTAACTCTTCACTCAAATACTTTCAGGAATTGATGATTAAAGAAACTTTGATTGTAAACAGGATATCATATATTTAAAAATGTTTTCTAGTGAATTTATTGAGCAGTTATTTTGAAAACAAGAAATAACAGTAGAAATCAATTCAAGTTTGAAATTCGATTGTCTAAATTTCGTGTTTTGATTTTATAGTTTGATTCGTTTTCGAAAATGATGAATTTTGAAAAAAATCTTTAGATTTTTAAATTCGTATATATTGTGATATGGAAAGTTGAACGATAATTGGTGTTTGGTCGAATTCCGATGATCAACGACGAGTTGCATGTCGTGTGTGGGTCTGAAGGTAGCTGGAGTTTTGGGGATCGTTGGAAAAATGGTGGATGGAGTTCTAGATCACCGTGGAGGCTGGACGACATCAATGTAGGGTTTAATGACCTATTTTGGTCGTAGTATTTCTCGAGGTAATTCCTTCGTCAATGGTGGTTCAAAGGCGATCGGAGTAGGGCGAATCGACGTGTGAGGTCACGGCGAGGCTCTGGACGAAGTTGCATGGTCTCTGGTGGTCGGGATTGACAAGGCGAGATGGTTTTAAATGATCGGTTGGGTTCCGGTTTTGAATCAAACTGCTCGATTTTGGACTACGATGGATGGAAGGGTTCTGGGCGTTTGAGTTGGTCGACGGTGATGTCGACGATACGTTGGAGGCCGGGGCAGTGATCGTAGGTGATCGGAAGGGTTGTACATGTGCACGCATGTATACTTGTGCCTGGGAATGATTTGTGGTGTTGAGGGGCATGAGGGATCTCGAGTCGAACTCGAAGTATTTTGTGAATTAGCTCGGGATGGAAGATCAATGAATTGACTCGGGAAATTGGGTACTTGACTTGGGATGGGTTCCGGGGTAAACTCGAAGTAAACTCATAACAGTTTTTTTTAAAATTTATACGGTAAGTTTTAAACAAAAATTTAATCTGGTTTAAAACTGTAATATGATAAATGTTTTAAACTGTTTCATAAAAGGAAGTTATAATTTGTTAACTTAAATTTATTAAGTTAAATGCTTAAGTTATTTTTTTAAAAAGAATTAAATTAATGAAGTAAATAAGAGAAATTAATTAATTAATGATTAAGGACAAAATTAATTAATAATTGAGGGTCATTAATTAATTAGAGATGAATTAAATTATTAGAGATTAATTACTTAAATGATAATTACTTATTGTAAGTAAGTAAGAATTAAATTGATAAAAGTTAACTAATTTAATTTGAAATTAATGGATAGTAATTACTGAATGTAATTAATAAAAAGGAATAATTAATTAATGGAAGTAATCAGAGGATCATTAATTAATTAGTAGGAGTAATTAAGGGTTGATTAATGAGAATGGGTAAAGAATAATTAATTTATTAAAGGGTAACTACTTAATGAACTAAAGAGTAATTAATCAAGGATGGTTAATTAAGACGAATAATCAAAGGATGATTAATTAATTGGTTTGTAATTAATTAATGTTAAATATACAAGGTTTAAAGGTAATTGAAGTAATTAATTTAATTCATTTGTGGTTAATTAAATTAATTAGAGATGGTATGGTTGATTTATCTTGCTATGAAGGATTAAATGATATAATATGCCTTAGATTAGTTGATATCTCTCGTATGTGATATGGAATGCTATGTGGTATAATATGTTTGGGTTAAAACAGTGACACATGTATTTAAGGTTTGATTTGGATTTCATTTGAATAACTTGGGTTAAGATGACATTGGATTCGAAGAGACAGGAGTCGGGTATTAGTTAATACCCGAAACCACTTCGATTCTATATAAATTGATATGTGATGTCAATTGGCTGAAATGGAATAATATAAACCTTTGAACTAAGTTAGAATACTTAGTATTTGAGTCGTGAAATAAGGATTGAGTATAACAAGTAATGAACTCGAAGTGAAGTTCGAGTTACCCGGGTTTCCTTTTAATTGGATTTAGTATTTCATGTTATATGGGTTTACTCACGCTGGTTTCCAGCCTGACCCGGGTGTTACTTTGATGTAATGCTCGGGTCAGACCGAGTATTACCGATTTTCAGGTAAGGACGTTCTGGAGCTCAGAAGACGAGCTGGTGGCAGGAACGTATGGAGTGTTTCCGCTGTGATATATTTCTGTTTATTTGAGACATGTGATTTGTATATGTCTAGTGTTGTGTATGAGTGTAACTCTGATGTATAAAAATGTAAATTTAGTGATACAATTTTCCTTTGTATAACTGCTATTTATTTGATATTATATTTGATCCACTGCGAATGTGAGAATCTGTGTTGCGTTTCTGTTTCTTCTTCTTCTATCTATTTCTTCTTCTTCTAACTATCTGGAATTTTTGGGATCGAAAATTCCGAGTCGTTACACTTGGTATCAGAGCTAAGGTTAAGCGAAAACCTTGGCTCTGGTGGGTCTACTCATCTAAAGATAGGTTCAATAGTACCCTAAAATGAGTTGAGTATAATATATATGATAGAGCGTACTTGTTATTTTCTTATATAAAGATTTTAAATGATTTTATATAAGAATATATTTTGATATATATAAAGCAATATTTCATAACCAATAAATGTTAAGGTAATTGGTTGTTAAATTATTGGAATTAAATTAAGTGGTTATAGAAATACAACCAAATTGAAATTAAATAAAGTAAGTTTGAAATGGTTTCAAACTGAAATTTAATCTTGAATTTGGGGAAGTTTTAGAATAAGATAACAATGAATTGGTTTCCAGATATGATAATCTTAATTATTATTATAAATGATTTTGTGTTTAATAATAAAATGTGTATTAATGAGTAAGAAAAATGAAATGATTTAGGGAAGTAAAGCATTTATGCAAGTATGACTTATAAATTGGAACTGAAGATGATATAAATTGTGAAGTTTTAAATCTGGGTCCAGAATTTGAAAATTGTTTCAAAGTGATAAAGAAATAATAAATAATATTATTTGAATGAAAGGGCTTATTCAAACAGGATTTGTTTGAAAATTTTTAAAGGTAATTTGTTGGAAATTAAAAGCAATAATGGTTTAAAATCTAAGGTATGACTTGAAGTGCGAATGAAATAAATATGTATATATGCGGGATATACATAAGATCAAAGTTGATTGGAAGTAAACACTAGGTGTCCAGTTTTGAATTTCCCTAAAATGTGATAAGTTTTTGAGCTTATAAGTGAGAAGGGATATTGGTAGGAAGTTTAAGAATTTGAAATGGAGAAATTCAAATTTTGTGGGATTGACTGGATCAAGTGAATTGAATTTAACTTAGGGGAAGTTAAATAAGAACAACCTAAATTAGAAATTTCAAGATGAAATTAAAATTTTACTTAGTGAAGTTAAATGGGTTGTATTGAAATGGGAGTTATGTGTGATCTCAAATGGATTTGAGATCTGGAAATGGGAAATGTGTGTTATTGATGGATGCTGTTTTAAATAATCTGGATGTTTATTTACTTTGGCTTATCCCGATATTATCCTTTTGTTATTAATAATCCATGAAACTGTGAATTGGATTATTCTAACTAGATTAAGAAATGGATCGAGGTAATATACATCCATTGCAGAAATTTAATGGAATCACTTTGAACTTAAGAATTAAATTTGCAAACTAAAATTGTTTAAGAATTGGTTTCAAAGTTAGAAGTTAAAAATTTGGAGATAAATGAAATTTTGAAGATTAAATTGTTTAAAAAATTTGAACTCTTATTTGAACCTTGAAATATGTTAAGGAAAGATAATTTAAAATGGAATTTTGAGAATTGGACTCGGAATTAAATTGTTTAAAGATTTGGATTATTAATTTAAAAATAAAGGTTAATTTGATTTAAGGGGTTAAATCAACAATTGAAAATTTAACTCGAATTTATATAATTCGAGATGGTCTAAAGTTGAGATTCAGATTTCATTAGTTCAAATTGAATTTAGTCTGAATTAACTGGAATTGAAGATGGATAAGTATAAAATTCAAATGGGAATTAGGATTAATTCATAAGGAAATTGAAATTATTTGAGATTAAAGTGGATTCAATTTGGAGTTAGTCTAAATTAATTTAAATAATTTGGAATTGTAATTAAAGTGAATATGTTTAAAATCAAATGGGATTTGATTTGAATTTAGGAAAGAAATTGTGAGTAATTCAACTTGAATTGGGATTGGATCAATTTAATGGGAAATTGATTGAAATGGAGGATGGGAATTGAACAGTTGGCTCTGGACTATTTTTAAATAAATCATTTTGATCCAAACTATTTTGAATCTATTATCCTAACTATTTACCATACAACTTTTCTTTTTCAAGACTACCCTATATTTATTTAACAACTACTTTTGGAACCACTTAATAATTTTACAACTGTTTATAAACTAATTACTGTTTCTAACTGTTTTATAACTAAAGACTACTTTCCAACTACCTTATAACTAGTTACTATTTTACAACTATTTTGTAATTATTTTACTATTTTCCAACTATTTTACAATTACTTAACTGTTTTATAGCTATTTTACAAACTAATAATTATTTTTCAACTATTTATCTATTTTTAAAATTTTAAGCTATTTTGTAAATCTAAGTTGGACAGAGTTCAAACTGTTTATGATTAAATATCCATGTGTGATAAGAAATAGGGGGTAACCCAAATGAGGATTTATGCGATTGTGAGTAAGTAAAGGTGAATAGAAAGAGAATTGATTCGGCTAATAATCAATGAAAATAAATACGTAAGATGTGCGTATGTTATTCTATTTGCCTAGTGATTTTGTAACGACCCTAGATTTTAAATTAATTTAATTTAATAATTTATTGAAATTTTGAATAAAAATTGTAAATTAATTGATAAAGTAAGCGAGTTTCCCCGGATCCAAATTAAAATTTGTTAAATCATTCAAAATTTAAATATTGTATATATATAGGTGATTTGATTTTAAATTGTAAAATGATTTAATAATAAATATTAGAAATGATGGTTAATAATGGTTTGAATTTATAAATTAAATATAAGAGAATAAATATTAAAGTAAAATAAATAAATAAATTGATTTAAAAATTTAGAAATGATGATAATTTGAATTTAAATATTTTTGATAATAATTTGAGTTTATAAAATAAATATATAAAAGGTTGACTATAAAAATATAAAGTAATTCATTTAATAAAATTTTAACAACTTATTAAAAATGGAACATCATTTATACTATAAAGTAAACAACATATTAAATTGGAATGCAAAGTAATATGCAAAGCAAAAAGATTTTTGAAATGATTTTTTATAGACAATTTGAATCCAAATAATTTGGAAATGGGTTGGGATTAAAATGAAAACAAAAATATATATGTACAAAACATAAAAAGGCAAGTATGAACTAGCAAAGAAAGTACAAGCCAAATACAAGTATGTAAACACAAAGCAAAAGAAGATATGTATATAACCATATCAGTACATACGAAATATATAAAATAGGATAAGTAGAAACATAAAGTACCAAGGCATTTAATGTCAATATCTTTACCCACCATAACAAAAATCCTCTCAGCCGAAATCAAAGAGAAAAAAAATGAATTTGTACAAACTCATAAATGCAAGCATCTTCAACATGCCTATTTTACAAGACAACATCACCTGTACAATTCATTTCTTTTATACATCAACTTTTTCACTTCATTTCGTTCAATAATTAAACAAAGCTAAGAAGAAGAAGAAGAAAAATTGTCTGAAGCTTCACTAGTACAAAACTGGTCATTTGTGTCGGTTGTGTAACCCCTGTTGTGTCGGTTTTACAACCGACTCAAATGAAGACGATACAAAAGACATTTTTCTGTTGTGTCGGTTGTACAACCGACACAAATATCAATTATTTGTGTCGGTTGGTAATAGAGAACCGACACAAAACTATGAATAGTTGTGTCGGTCTTTCTAATAGGACCGACACAAATCGGCTTGTATAGTGAAGCAAACTGCCGTTTATTGTGTCGGTCCTTTAAGAAAAACCAACACAACTGTTGCTTGTTTTGTGTCGGTTCCTTATTGACGACCGACACAAATGATTGATATTTGTGTCGGTTATGTTTGTTTTTTCAACCGACACAATTGATATGCAGTTGTATCGGTTCCCTTTGAAGTAACAACCGACACAAGTTATATCTGAAGCAAAAAAAAATATTATTACTGTTTAAGATTATAAAAACAGTATGAAATTGAATTTTAATTTTTTATAAATGAACGTTACTATGAACTGATTGAACAAAAAATATAATTATACTATCCATCAACATAATTCTTGTTTACAGAACAAAATAGAATATAATCTATCACAAACATAACATACATAACAAAATACCAACGTACGTTACAAAAGATCAGCGTACACAACAAAAAACAACTACATCCAATTATACATGATATAACTAGCTAAATTCTCTCGAACCTCGTCTATCTCTTGTTGGTTATAAGAACCGTCTCGTACAAAGTCCTGCAATTAAGAGAATTGTTATACAAAAGACAATAATTAAGTCAGGAATGCTCTGCATAAAAGAATCTGAAAGTGTAATTCAAACACAGGTTGAACCATAAGCTGAATATATTATGTATTATCCCCAATCCATTTCATACAATCCATTTAATAATTGATTTTCGTTTCCAATTGGTCAAGTTCAATATTTTACTCGATTATAAACAAATATCTTTACTATTTATTTCCAATTAGAAAATATAATCCAATTCTTAATTTTTCAAAAATATATCAGTTATGATTTCAGATTCATTGAATTCCAAAACAACCACAGTAAAAAGGCATGCCATAGGGTCCATTAGTAATGACATTAAAAATTTATCGGTTGCAACGACTTTAGTCAGCAAAACTTAATAAGAGGTTAAAGATTGTAAGTATTTATATGTTGTCCGAATCACTTTTGCCATAAATTTTTTTCTTCTGATTGCTTGAATAAATACGTTATTCTAATGCCTTTCTAATTCTGGACTTTTGCTTCTGCTTTCTTTGCTGCAAATTAAAGAATACTACTGTGAATAGAAGAGGATCAAGTAGCAGTGGAAACACATATGGTATGTAGAAAGAGAACTGGAAAGTAAAAACTTATCAAATTGAAATCATGCATCCTCTCAATATTAGTACTAGGAAGTTGGTAATCTAATTTCTAATTTACTAACAGGTCACTGTGTCATTATCAGTGGTTTTGTAATTTATGGAGTTATTATATATTTCTGTCAAAAAAATGAAATGCAATTGTTTTTGGTATAATATTGAAAAAGTTGCATGTTTTCTAGTACAAGATTATTACTTGGTTATTCTATTATTGAACTTTACATGCTCATAAAGGATACATGACGTGTATTGTAGCATAAAGAGTCCATCATTCTAGATATTTTGTATTCATAGGATAATTTTCATCTGCGTTAAAGCATGTGGTTAGACAGACTTTGGGATAATTTCCTCTCTCTTCGGCGATGGTAACGTCGTTAAATCAGCAGATGGAAAAAGCATCAAACTTCTTCTAAACTGCTACTCTGGTTAGTGTTAGTCTCTGATTAGTGTTTTTAATGTCATTTCATGAAAATTGATAGAAATCGAATAATTTGAATATTGTAGGTTCTGGTTTTATATCATTGGATATGAGCAACCATGGATTCTTCAATGCATCGATTAAGCTACTGTCCGATTACACTGCTGGTGTTGTTGCATTTTATGTAAGCAGCTTTCTCAGTTTAATTATTTTTTGGTCCAAAGCAAATAAAATGACATAACAAAAAAAGTTTAGTTGGTTTGATTCATGCAGTTAATTAATTGGTTGGGTGTGGTTTCTGCTTTTCGTATTTGGTTCTTTGGTCAGTTTCGGTTTTCAGTGTTTCAATATTTCAAAACCGAGACAACTAATAAAACGCAATATTAATTTTTTTTTAAAAGAACATAATTATTAGTGCTAATGTTACTATTTATACTATCATCTTAACAATATCATATTTCTTTCCGTTCATGTTAGTATTTTTAGTGCTACTATAAAATAAAGCATAATTTTTAGTTTTGGTATGCTAAATACAAATTTCTCAGTAAGTCGTTGCCATCCATTATGGAAACTGCGTACAGTTAATCACCCCACTATCTACAACAGTTGCACAATTTTCCCACAACACAATGAAATTTTTAATTACCCACGGGATATTAAAGCTGTTATGTACTAACCACACACATGTTAGACTAGTTATATATAACTAAAAAAATAAGTGAACAATTTCGACACTAGCAAAAAAGGGAACTAGTCAACACCACTTTCTTAAACGCATGGAAATATATTGTCTTTTGGTTTACTGGGACTCATAAATACTCAAATTTCGAACAGAATAACCAGATATGGATAAAATTTTGACAGGAAAAAATATTATATAATTCGGATATTACCTGCATATGATTAACTTAATAGCTAAGTCAACAAGCTATATATTAAGACTGACCATCGAGACTTTCATAAGGCAACGAGCTATATATTACGACTGACCGCACAAACATCGACGACCATCGGTCTAAGAAAGGCGTGAATCTCTGGGCCGGACAGGTATAGAAAGCTGCATCAAAATCCAATTTAAGATATTATAATTAGGACACGGCGGTGTTTATCTCATGAGCAACTCAGTAGAAATGACAAAATCATAACAACTCCGACTGACACGAGAGCCAAAGCAAAAAGTGTATTCATCGAAAATCAACCTCAAAACACAGATCCATAGAAACTCCTCGATATATACTCCTTTATTACCCCCGATGAAAAAACTAAACGCGTTGGCTCGCTTTTATTGTATTATTTGTTCAACAATGCCTACGACAACGTTAGGTACACGTCAAAAGAGATCGGCAACAAAAATATATTTTTCTTTTAACCTTTTGTTGTGGTTTAAGCTATGCAAATTTTAATATATTATTTTATGTTTCAATACGAAGTTAGAGATGGAATACCAGAACTCTGTGGGTGGACATCTGTGAGAGAAAGTTCATACTAAATTGTATTCAATTAATGTTATTTTATGTCGTTTGTACACGTTTGAACATACGTTTAAGTAAAGTTAAGCTTTATGATTTTTTGATACAAGTCGTAAGAATGTTCATTTCTATAACGTTGCTAATGGCATTGTAGAATATTAGTGACATAACATCTAGTTCAGTATATAAAGAACTAATATTTGATTCTTTTACCGTTTTACGTTTTGCAATAGTGGAAGTAAAAAAGGAAAAAAAAAGCGTTTGATACAATTATAAAATACAATGCGTTGTCATGTAAAATTTGAGGTATAATTACTATAATCTATATTGTATCAGTTATTGATATTTCTGAAAGTTCATAAAATCCGTCTAAACAATTCATCCATAATCAAAGTTATATAGTATTTGATACGAAAAACTTACAGCTCCCAGGAGTCCAAATACATAGATGATGGTTAGAACTGCTTCCTCTTGCTTTTCAGAAACCTGTCTTTCTTCGAAAAAGCATAAAAGAATCCAAACACAAATGCTGCAGAGACAGAAACTAACACCCATGGAAATGGCACATGCAGAGATAAAGAGCCTCCCTTCTCCGATCTCCCAGACCCAGAGTAGGTGATTTCAATCCATCCAATATATCATGTTTATTCATCTGTCACTTGTTTAATGGTACTAACATTTGAGGAGCTGGGATCTGATCTCCAAAATAAGATTGAATATTAGTTTGGATGATTGAATTTGGGAAATAAACATACTTTGGAAAAAAAATAAAAAATAAATCTTTCGTTCACAGTCTTTTTCACGTAAAGCAATAGTTTATTTTACTTTTCAAAAATTCCAGCAGACAACAATGCAAACTTCATTCACAAATATAGCCAACTAGAAGCATCCTTATAAGTTGTAATTTTGTGCCTTGTGCTTCTATTGAGTATTCAATTTATTGTTTGACAGTGAAATCCCACCGAATAAGGCCTTGGACCTATCTAAACCGATAAATATTACACGTAATGGCTAAAATATCCTACAGATTGAGAAATGCATTGTACAGGCATTAATCTGGCTTTATGGCATCCGCAGAAAAAATATCAAATATGAAGTAGCTCTGTCCATATAGTAACTGCATTTAAACCCATTCATGAACTTGAAATGCATGGATATGAACCTACCTTACCAACACAGAAATCCATTTTAAATTGTTCAGACATAACCTCAAATTAAAATTTCACTTCAACCAAGAAATCCATTTTAAAAAGAAGAAACAAATCTCACCAATTACGCTGTCCGCCTTCTCTGAAATCATCCTCCAGCTTCCTCTTCCTCTCCTCTCTATACTTTGTAAGTTTGGAGGATGAAAAGAAGAAAACTAACAAAACAACCCCAAACCTACATTGAAATCATTAAGCATTAAACAATAATAATATCAGAATAGTAAAATAAATACTGAAGAATTTGAAGGTTCGAACCTAAACCCAGCACACAAATGAATCGCCATGACCAAGAATCCAGTGAGAGCTCCCGATCTATCGAGCGACTTACGTTTGAAAGATATGACCGCAATACATGACGAAAGAATGATTGACAGCATGAATCGGAACAGCAAATTATCCATGTCCTCGAGAAAAATAATTCCGAATACTTTGGGATTTAGTTTCAATTTCTTTGACGGAGTGAGAGATGGAGAGGCGGTGGTCGGGATGTCCACCGAGGACGGAGAAGAATTCGTTCGAGATCGTGGCGGAGATGAACGAGGCGAGGGTGTCTGGGGCGGCGGCGGAGAAGGAGCCGGCGAGCTTGACGTAAACTGGGACGGAGACGTGGAGCTTGAAAGCTGGGTTTAGTGTTCCGGAGAGGGACTTTTTGAGGGAGGAGGGGAGAGTGAGGAAGGAGTCGTTGGCGTTGAGGGGATCGGAGAGGGGGAGGGAGGAGAAGAAGGTGTCCAGGCCTGGAGGTGGCGAGGCGGAGATTAGATTTAGGGTTTGGAAGAGGAGAAGAATGAGAATTATGATTTCGGACATGATTTACGAATTAGTCAGGAATTATTGGGGTTCGCGGGAAAAGATGGGGCGGCTGAAATGGATTTGGGGGGAAAAGTTGTGTGCCTATGGTGTCGGTTTTTGGACAACCGATGCTACTGTATTTAATTGTGTCGGTTGTTCAAACAACCGACATGAGTAAATCTATTGCTTCCCTTCAATTGTGTCGGTTTCTTAAGAACAACAGATGCAAATTACATTTTTAACATTTTCTTCTTACCCCATAAGTCAATAGTTTCGGTTGTTAATAAACAACCGACACAAATTACACTATTTGTGTCGGTTTTATGGACAACTGACACAAATGGGGCGAAGCAACTGATCTGTTTTATACTAGTGCTTACCATCTTTAAAACTCAAACCCAGAGAGAAGAAAAAATGAAGTTCAAAATTTAAAAACAAAACCTGGAAAGAATTTAAAATTTAAAAGCTTCAGACCTTGGAACCAATATGAATTCAACTTAAGGTAGCAGATTCAAATCAGTAATCATTTCAACTAAATCAAGCATGCAAGTTCAAGCTTTGCTTCTATGTTCTTCTCTGTCTTCAACATAAAGGTGAGTAACATCACTTTTAAATAAGTTTAGGTATTGAATTGTTGCATGTTAAGTTATGTGTTCAGTATACACTATGTTTATACACATCAGTAGATCTTTTGTGTGTGTGTATATATATAAGTGAATATATGTGTTGTTCTAGTATTTTACTGTCTTTAGTTTCCAAACTCAAGAATTGATCAAAATCCATCATCACTTGATAAAATAAACGTTATTGTTTAAGATTCAAACAGAATATGGTTATTGTATCATGAATTAAAGTTTAAAAATTTATTTAATAAGTATAAGTTTGAAAATCTGTCTGGAAGATGAAAGGAACAGGGGAGATTGAAGAACAAGTAAAAAAATCAACTCCAATGATTTGTAAATTCAGGAGTATAGATTGAATGCTTACTGTAATATATGATTTTTAAAACAAAAACGAGGATTTTTAGTTTAGTATTCTTAGAGAAATTCGTATATGAACGAAAATGTCATTCTTACAAATATCTGACGATCGAATCAAAAATAAATGTTGAGATTTGTTCTGAAGCAAGCTTGATGATCTTCGAGTATAGGAAAAATGCTAAAAGAAAATTTCTAATGCAAGGATTAGTTGGTTGGATCGAAAGTAGGGTTTTGGGTTTGATGTTTTTGGGTTCTGTACATTTGATGATTTTGTCGCCAAGGAGGGACCGAGCTGCATGCAATTTTGGGTGAAGGAAGAATGGTGAGTAGCGAAGCCTTGGCCGGAGGTGTAGAGGTTCGGGTGGTTGGAGCTTCGAAGACGTGGCAGTTTCTGGTGGATGTGGTTGATTACAGTTTTCGACCTGAGGACTAAATTTTGAATCGAGATTGAATCGTGATATCTGGATGGTCGTGGATGATGTCGAGGTCATTTTTGACTTGTCGGAGGCCAGAAGAATGGCCGGAGGAGGGTGGCGCATCTGTGCACGTGCACGTTCGTGTCAGTGTTGGACTGGGTATCCGTTCGAGATGGGTAGTGGTTTGCTCGGGTTTACTCGAAGGTTTACGCGAGTGTGGCTCGGGGAAGAAGCAGATTTATGCGAGTATGCTCGAGGAAGAAGGAGTGCATTTTTGTGGGTACGCTAATATAAAACAGTTTTGAAAATTTAAGATAAAAACAAGTTTCAGATTTTTATAAAACAATTTCTTTTATACATAATAAGAGTTATTAAATTTTTAGTTGATAAAAGTTATATAGTTTTTAACTTAAAATCAATTTAGTTTTGTTTTGTTAAGTAATTTTGAAATAATTTTTAATAGCTTAATTCAGAAGTGATCAAATAGATAAATGATTTATCTTAGATAATATTTTAAATCATTAGTTAACTTAAAAGGTTTAAGTTAAATCATATGATTATGTTAATTCATCTTAAAGGTTATTTAAAATAAGAGTTTAATGATAATTATTATAATTAATTAAAGATAATTAATTAAATGGCTATTAATTAAGGATAATTTATTAATTAAAAATTAATTAATTAATGAAGGTGATTAAGGAATGATAAATTGAGGAATAATTAATTAAAGTAATTAATTAAAGATAATTAATTTAATGGTGAATTAAATAATTAAAGGTTAATTATTTAATAATTAAAGGTTGATGAATTATAATTGAAAGTTAATTAATTTATTATTAATGGCTAATTTATAAATGATTAAGGAATAATTAATCAAAATGATTTGTAATATTAATTAACCCGGATTAGTAATTCATAAGTAATAAATCTGTTTTGAATTAATCAAACAATTAGCTTACCTTACTTATGGATATTTGGATTTTATTTGATGATTTGATTTGTTTGATATCCCTGTTTATGATGCTTTGTGATACATTCTGATTTATATTATGCTCTGTAATTTACTTATCTGTGATATATATCTGTGAAGCTATGAATGAAGATAAGCGTTATCGATTATACTGCTTATCGATATATCTATGATGATTGATGCTGCACTACTGTGTTGAACCCCTGGACTACACTGTTACACACACAAATATGGATTTCACATGGAAATCACTTAAGTCATAGATAATTTAAATCTGATGTTTTTGAAAATTGAAATTTTAATTTCAATTGATTTTGAAATTTGAAATTGGGGTTTAAATGTGAAAAGCTTTTGAAATGGAATTTCAAGGATAAAACTTATTTTTGAATAACTTAATCAAGTTTTGGAAATTTAAATATTTGATTTAAATTTGAATTCAATATTTGAAATTGAATTCTATGATTTGAAACTAGGGATTAAAGATGTTATACCCGTTATATAAGGGTTAAACTATTTTAAAAGTATTGATTTTGGAATATGAATATAAGTTCAAGGGCTTTAACTCGTGCAAATATAATTCGATTTTTCTAAAACAAAAACTATCTGTTTTCAAATAATAACAGCTTTCATATAAGAAGTGAACTTCCAATTTATGTTGAAAGGTTTCAAATTTAAAATAAAATTGAAATGTTTTGAAAGACTATGAATGAATTCTTTTTGAAAACTATGAATTGAATCTGTTTATTTTTAATAGATTTAAAATGATGATTTATTTAAACCATTCGAAATGAAATTGTTTTGAAAGCTATAAGTTAAATCTTTGATTTTAAAGATTTAACGAGTTAATCCAATTGAAACGGAAGTTGTTTTGAAATATATGAATGTATCTTTGTGAATGGGGTTAACTTTGTGAAATAAATCTTTTTTTTTAGATTTGAAAATGGTAATTTGTTTTAACCATTCGAATGAAAAGAGTTTTGGGCTTTAAGCTGTGATTTAACTAAGACCCCAAATATCCATATGATTTCTAATAATTGCGCTCACTATACGGGTTAGCCGGGAAAAGACATTTGTGTCATATAACCCATTTCGAATAGTGATACATCGTATATGGATAGCATTTGAAGATCGGTGGTGAAGACCGGATATTTTCGAAAACGAAAGGACAACTCGTCGAATGTCTCTGCATCGACTGGCCCCGATATAGAGATTTTATCACCCTTTGTGATGGGAAGTCCGGACGGGATTGTGAATACTCGGAATTGCAAGGGCTTCGTAAGAAGTGCCTTCGGTTCTGTTCGAACCCGGAACAGACTTGTATGGTTACATGTCTGACATTACACTTTGAGATATAAAACCGATTTCTTTCAAATACATATCTGTTGGTGGCGGAGAATTTATTCTCTTAGCTTAACACCCTTCTCTGAGACGTACGAGCTCAGAGGTTATGTAGTTGAAATTTATCAGCGATATACTCCCAATTTGGTAATGTGGCATGCTGAGTGTTGCCGGTGATGATCATTATTTGATCATTTGTGATATGATCATTTGTTTGATTTTATATCTTTGTGATCATTACTTTGATCATTTGTTTGACCCGAAGCATGGCTTTGTGACAAAGATTAGCTTTGTGGATGAGACTTCGTCGGACCTGACACCCCGGAAATGGTCGAAACAGGAAGGATGCGGCAAGGTTATTAGGGGGTAGCACCCCTTTAGTGTATGTCATTCCTTCTGGATAGAGGTGGTATCATGGTATGGAGCCCAGATATTTAACCTATGTTGTTACTGCATTATTATTACTCTTATGTGGTTGTTGGAAATCGAGGATCCTCAGGAAGATCGGTTACGATCGGGGGATGACATATTCATGTCAGTAGTTACCCAGTTAGGGGTAACCCGGCCTTGTGTTGGCAGAGATCTAACCGTAATGTTAGGTTATTTCTCAGGGATGTCATTCCAGAGGCGTTTCCATGTGGCAATGGGAAGTTCCTTGGCCTGACCATTTGTTGGAAATCCAAAGAAACAATACGAGACTTGTACGGTTTTAGTTGTAGAACCTGCCATTTAATATGGTAGCTATAGTAGGCATACTATAATGGTACCTATGCTGGCTAAGATTTATATTCTACTTTAGAAATGTTTTCTACACTATGCACTAATAATAATATCAAAAATGATTTGATTTTGCGTAGTAAGCATCTTTGACTATCATAAGAAGAAATCTCCTCCAATTCTGCGTTTGCATTGTGTGTGTGGTAGGAGATCTTATGGTAGTTTCATTTTCCTAAAGCATTGCGAATTGACTTTAAATTCTTTTGTTGTTCGTTTTTAAAGATAAACTATTTTTGTTGCTCACACCAGTCCCACGACTGACTCGGAGTTTATTGTTCCTTTCCTAAACTCTGGGTGCTCATAATTTTCTACACGAGCAGTCTAGAGTTGGGTTTTTCAGATATTCAGATTTAGTAGATTATCTGGAGTTAGTTCAGTCTTTGGATCGGACTGCACTTGCTTATCTTCGTACCTCGTTATTGGGAGTTCGAGCTATATCTGGATTGGTGCTTTGAAGATGGAGATTATCCGCTGCTGTTGTTATCGTATTCTTTTCCGCTGCTATTTGTTGTATCATATCTCTGATGTATATTGATATTCATTGTATCATTCTGTTGTATCAGATATAGTATATCAATGTATTATTCTTTTTCTTCCGCTGTGTTATTCACTTAATGTTGTTATAAGCTCCGGCGACTCGGATTTGAACAATCGAATCTACGGCATTCGAGTACAATGTAAAGTATGGATGTCGATTTTCGAGCGGGCAAAATCTGTATCGTTACATTTGGTATCAGAGCTAAGGTTGAACTTTAGCTCAGGAGTATAACACATTAAGTAGCTCAGTAGAGATAGAGTGAAGTAAACTCTAGAATGAGTGTATCTCTAAGATATCCATTTAAACGTCTCAGTAAATTCTCTTACTATCCACTGATAGTGAGTATGAGTGTAAGAAGAGGACGAGATAGGGGATAGGGGAATACGACTATAAATGGTCAATACTCTGCAATAGTGGAAATAACTTTCGTATCAATCTCTTTTGATTCGTTTCCAAATTCTTTTGATTGCTTCGTACCAACCACAAAGAAGAAGTTTCGGTGTGATGGTGGCCCTACGAATCGTTGTAGAAATCCTTACTTTATATTTCATCGGTTTCTTATCAGTTTTTCGATTTAAATTCTAATAAATATGAATTTGAAATTTGGAATTGAAATGTTAAATAAATTGGAAATTTTAAAATTTGAGGTAAATTGATTAATAGAGTATGAAACTAAATTTGAATTGAATCAATTAAAACAATATCGTTTAAAACCAAATTTTGAAATTCTATTGTAATTTCTTGTGTAGATTGAAGTCCGAAGAGGGACAAATTGGTATATATTCTGAGATATTCCGACTTGAATTCGGAATCCGTATCGTGTGTTTTAGGAATTATAGGAGATCGAATCTATCTATCTCTGTGTTATTTTCGTGCCTACGAATTTCGAGGACGAAATTCTTTTAAGGGGGGAAGTTTGTAACGACCTTAGATTTTAAATTAATTTAATTTAATAATTTATTGAAATTTTGAATAAAAATAGTAAATTAATTGATAAAGTAAGCGAGTTTCCCCGGATCCAAATTAAAATTTGTTAAATCATTCAAAATTTAAATATTGTATATATAGGTGATTTGATTTTAAATTGTAAATAAATGGTTTAATAATAAATATTAGAAATGATGGTTAATAATGGTTTGAATTTATAAATTAAATATAAGATAATAAATATTAAAGTAAAATAAATAAATAAATTGATTTAAAAATTTAGAAATGATGATAATTTGAATTTAAATATTTTTGATAATAATTTGAGTTTATAAAATAAATATATAAAAGGTTGACTATAAAAATATAAAGTAATTCATTTAATAAAATTTTAACAACTTATTAAAAATGGAACTTCATTTATAATATAAAGTAAACAACATATTAAATTGGAATGCAAAGTAATATGCAAAGCAAAAAGATTTTTGAAATGATTTTTAATAGACAATTTGAATCCAAATAATTTGGAAATGGGTTGGGATTAAAATGAAAACAAAAATATATATGTACAAAACATAAAAAGGCAAGTATGAACTAGCAAAGAAAGTACAAGCCAAATACAAGTATGTAAACACAAAGCAAAAGAAGATATGTATATAACCATATCAGTACATACGAAATATATAAAATAGGATAAGTAGAAACATAAAGTACCAAGGCATTTAATGTCAATATCTTTACCCACCATAACAAAAATCCTCTCAGCCGAAATCAAAGAGAAAAAAAATGAATTTGTACAAACTCATAAATGCAAGCATCTTCAACATGCCTATTGTACAAGACAACATCACCTGTACAATTCATTTCTTTTATACATCAACTTTTTCACTTCATTTCGTCCAACAATTAAACAAAGCTAAGAAGAAGAAGAAGAAGAAATGTCTGAAGCTTACCATCTTTAAAACTCAAACCCAGAGAGAAGAAAAAATGAAGTTCAAGATTTAAAAACAAAACTTGGAAAGAATTTAAAATTTAAAAGCTTCAGACCTTGGAACCAATATGAATTCAAGTTAAGGTAGCAGATTCAAATCAGTAATCATTTCAACTAAATCAAGCATGCAAGTTCAAGCTTTGCTTCTCTGTTCTTCTCTGTCTTCAACATAAAGGTGAGTAGCATCACTTTTAAATAAGTTTAGGTATTGAATTACTGCATGTTAAGTTATGTGTTAAGTATACACTATGTTTATACACATCAGTAGATCTTTTGTGTGTGTATATATATATAAGTGAATATATGTGTTGTTCTAGTATTTTACTATCTTTAGTTTCCAAACTCAAGAATTGATCAAAATCCATTATCACTTGATAAAATAAACGTTTGTTTAAGATTCAAACAGAATATGGTTATTGTATCATGAATTAAAGTTTAAAAATTTATTTAATAAGTATAAGTTTGAAAATCTGTCTGGAAGATGAAAGGAACAGGGGAGATTGAAGAACAAGTAAAAAAATCAACTCCAACGATTTGTAAATTCAGGAGTATAGATTGAATGCTTACTGTAATATATGATTTTTAAAACAAAAACGAGGATTTTTAGTTTAGTATTCTTAGAGAAATTCGTATATGAACGAAAATGTCATTCTTACGAAAATCTGACGATCGAATCAAAAATAAATGTTGAGATTTGTTCTGAAGCAAGCTTGATGATCACCGAGTATAGGAAAAATGCTAAAAGAAAATTTCTAATGCAAGGATTAGTTGGTTGGATCGAAAGTGATGTTTTTGGGTTCTGTACATTTGATGATTTCGTCGCCAAGGAGTGACCGAACTGCACGCAATTTTGGGTGAAGGAAGAATGGTGAGTAGTGAAGCCTTGGCCGGAGGTGTAGAGGTTTGGGTGGTCGGAGCTTCGAAGACGTGGCAGTTTCTGGTGGATGTGGTTGATTACAGTTTTCGACCCAAGGACTAAATTTTGAATCGAGATGGAATCATGATATCTGGATGGTCGTGGATGATGTCGAGGTTGTTTTCGACTTGTCGGAGGCTAGAAGAATGGCCGGAGGAGGGTGGCGCATCTGTGCACGTACACGTTCGTATTAGTGTTGGACTGGGTGTCCGTTTGAGATGGGTAGTGGTTAGCTCGGGTTTACTCGAAGGTTTACGCGAGTGTGGCTCGGGGAAGAAGCAGATTTATGCGAGTATGCTCGAGAAAGAAGGAGTGCATTTTTGTGGGTACGCTAATATAAAAAAGTTTTGAAAATTTAAGATAAAAACAAGTTTCAGATTTTTATAAAACAATTTCTTTTATACATAATAAGAGTTATTAAATTTTTAGTTGATAAAATTTATATAGTTTTTAACTTAAAATCAATTTAGTTTTGTTTTGTTAAGTAATTTTGAAATAATTTTTAATAGCTTAATTAAGAAGTGATCAAATAGATAAATGATTTATCTTAGATAATATTTTAAATCATTAGTTAACTTAAAAGGTTTAAGTTAAATCATATGATTATGTTAATTCATCTTAAAGGTTATTTAAAATAAGAGTTTAATGATAATTATTATAATTAATTAAAGATAATTAATTAAATGGCTATTAATTAAGGATAATTTATTAATTAAAGATTAATTAATTAATGAAGGTGATTAAGAAATGATAAATTGAGGAATAATTAATTAAAGTGATTAATTAAAGATAATTAATTTAATGGTGAATTAAATAATTAAAGGTTAATTATTTAATAATTAAAGGTTGATGAATTATAATTGAAAGTTAATTAATTTATTATTAATGGCTAATTTATAAATGATTAAGGAATAATTAATCAAAATGATTTGTAATATTAATTAACTCGGATTAGTAATTCATAAGTAAAAAATCTGTTTTGAATTAATCAGATAATTAACTTACCTTACTTATGGATATTTGGATTTTATTGGATGATTTGATTTGTTTGATATCCCTGTTTGTGATGCTTTGTGATACATTCTGATTTATATTGTGCTCTGTAATTTACTTATCTGTGATATATATCTGTGAAGCTGTGAATGAAGATAAGCGTTATCGATTATACTGCTTATCTATATATCTATGATGATTGATGCTGCACTACTGTGTTAAACCCCTGGACTACACTGTTACACACACAAATATGGATTTCACGTGGAAATCGGTTAAGTCACAGATAATTTAAATCTGATGTTTTTGAAAATTGAAATTTTAATTTCAATTGATTTTGAAATTTAAAATTGGGGTTTAAATGTGAAAAGCTTTTGAAATGGAATTTCAAGGATAAAACTTATTTTTGAATAACTTAATCAAGTTTTGGAAATTTAAATATTTGATTTAAATTTGAATTCAATATTTGAAATTGAATTCTATGATTTGAAACTAGGGATTAAAGATGTTATACCCGTTCTATAAGGGTTAAACTATTTTAAAAGTATTGATTTTGGAATATGAATATAAATTCAAGGGCTTTAACTCGTGCAAATATAATTGGATTTTTCTAAAACAAAAACTATCTGTTTTCAAATAATAACAGCTTTCATATAAGAAGTGAACTTCCAATTTATGTTGAAAGGTTTCACATTTAAAATAAAATTGAAATGTTTTGAAAGACTATGAATGAATTCTTTTTGAAAACTATGAATTGAATCTGTTTATTTTTAACAGATTTAAAATGATGATTTATTTAAACCATTCGAAATGAAATTGTTTTGAAAGCTATAAGTTAAATCTTTGATTTTAAAGATTTAACGAGTTAATCCAATTGAAACGGAAGTTGTTTTGAAATCTATGAATGTATCTTTGTGAATGGAGTTAACTTTGTGAAATAAATCTTTTTTTTAAGATTTGAAAATGGTGATTTGTTTTAACCATTCGAATGAAAAGAGTTTTGGGCTTTAAGCTGTGATTTAACTGAGACCCCAAATATCCATATGATTTCTAATAATTGCGCTCACTATTCGGTTTAGCCGGGAAAAGACATTTGTGTCATATAACCCATTCCGAATAGTGATACGTCGTATATGGATAGCATTTGAAGATCGGTGGTGAAGACCGGATATTTTCGAAAACGAAAGGACAACTCGTCGAATATCTCTGCATCGACTGGCCCCGATATAGAGATTTTATCATCCTTTGTGATGGGAAGTCCGGACGGGTTTGTGAATACCCGGAATTGCAAGGGCTTCGTAAGAAGTGCCTTCGGTTCTGTTCGAAGCCGGAACAGACTTGTATGGTTACATGTGTGACATTACACTTTGAGATATAAAGCCGATTTCTTTCAAATACATATCTGTTGGTGGCGGAGAATTTATTCTCTTAGCTTAACACCCTTCTCTGAGACGTACGAGCTCAGAGGTTATGTAGTTGAAATTTATCAGCGATATACTCCCAATTTGGTAATGTGGCATGCTGAGTGTTGCTGTGTGATGATCATTATTTGATCATTTGTGATATGATCATTTGTTTGATTTTATATCTTTGTGATCATTACTTTGATCATTTATTTGACCCGAAGCATGGTTTTGTGACAAAGCGTAGCTTTGTGGACGAGACTTCGTCGGACCTCACACCCCGGAAATGGTCGAAACAGGAAGGATGCGGCAAGGTTATTAGGGGGTAGCGCCCCTTTAGTTATGTCATTCCTCCTGGATAGAGGTGGTATCATGGTATGGAGCCCAGATATTTAACCTTTGTTGTTACTGCACTATTATTACTCTTATGTGGTTGTTGGAAATCGAGGATCCTCGGGAAGATCGGTTACGATCGGGGGATGAAATATTCGTGTCAGTAGTTACCCAGTTAGGGGTAACCCGGCCTTGTGTTGGCAGAGATCTAACCGTAATGTTAGGTTATTTCTCAGGGACATCATTCCAGAGGCGTTTCCATGTGGCAATGGGAAGTTCCTTGGCCTGACCATTTGTTGGAAATCCAAAGAAACAATACGAGACTTGTACGGTTTTAGTTGTAGAACCTGCCATTTAATATGGTAGCTATAGTTGGCATACTATAATGGTACCTATGCTGGCTAAGATTTATATTCTACTTTCAAAATGTTTTCTACACTATGCACTAATAATAATATCAAAAATGATTTGATTTTGCGTAGTAAGCATCTTTGACTATCATAAGAAGAAATCTCCTCCAAGTCTGCGTTTGCATTGTGTGTGCAGTGGGAGGTATTATGGTAGTTTCATTTTCCAAAAGCATTGCGAATTGACTTTAAATTCTTTTGTTGTTCTTTTTTAAAGATAAACTGTTTTTGTTGCTCACACCAGTCCCACGACTGACTCGGAGTTTATTGTTCCTTTCCTAAACTCTGGGTGCTCATAATTTTCTACACGAGCAGTCTAGAGTTGGGTTTTTCAGATATTCAAATTTAGTAGATTATCTTGAGTTAGTTCAGTCTTTGGATCGGACTGCACTTGCTTATCTTCGTACCTCGTTATTGGGAGTTCGAGCTATATCTGGATTGGTGCTTTGAAGATGGAGATCATCTGCTGCTGTTGTTATCGTTTTCTTTTCCGCTGCTAGTTGTTGTATCATATCTCTGATGTAGATTGATATTCATTGTATCATTCTGTTGTATCAGATATTGTATATCAATGTATTATTCTTTTTCTTCCGCTGTGTTATTCACTTAATGTTGTTATAAGCTTCGGGGACTCGGATTTGAACAATCGAATCTACGGCATTCGCGTACAATGTAAAGTATGGATGTCGATTTTCGAGCGGGCAAAATCCGTATCGTTACAGATTTGATCCAGATTTGAACACAGAATTTCAAGATAATATTATTGATACGAGTTGGGATTTTTCGCTCGATTTTTGACGACCAACCTGGATATAGGTTTTTGATTGATTCTGGATATTCTCTATCATAGTTGTGACTATGCAAGGAGAATGACGATTTCTGATCAAGAAACCAGATCTGAGTCCGCACTAGGAAGTCGGATGAACGATACTAGTTCGGAAGTGAAATTGTGTGATCGAGTGAGCGATCAGATTGATAGCGTACGGATAATATGTGCACATCGTACGGGTTTGAATGAAATTGTTACTGGGAATTTGTGGATAATAATTGGGAAATGGTTTTTGAAATGAAAGATATATTTTGTGAAATATATGATAAAGTAAAATGGAAATTGGATATTTTGATAATAAAATTTGCTTTATGGGAGTAAGTCATATGGTAAGTGACTTTGTAAAAGAAGTCAAATTTAAATATTTGATTTAGAATAAACAAAGTTATATATCTTTGTTATATATATGATAAAACTCACCTTGTTGAATCTATAACCAGAAGAGAATGGTTTTTGAAGGTATATGAAGTATAAAAAGGGTTTTATACAAGTTTGAAATGATCCAAAGATTTTTATCAAGGTTATATATATCTATATATATAAAGGATCTTTGAGAATGATTTTGGAGGAAAGGATTTTGGAATCTATGGACCTTGGAAAGGCTTTTGATTTTTGGATAAAATCAATATTGGGATTTGGGGAAACCTGATTTGTGAATTATCGATTTTGGGAATCGATTTTGTGTAAAAACACTTATATGAAATTCATACTAGGTGTATGATTTGAAAAATAATATATGTATATAGTATAAAGTGTTTTGAGATTGGCTCTGGGGAAAAAGGCGCTCCCTTGAAATGAACTTCTCAGGAGTGCCATAGGGTGGCACTGCCTTGAGCCTCTAAGCGGGAGGTTCTAAAGTTGATCATGTGAGGAGTCCGGACAAAACTAGTTCCTGAGGATTATTGTGTAGCGAAAGTCGAGGGGCTGATGCCCACAGGGGCATTTGAGTTATGCTGTGACGACAGTGTAACTCGATGTCACCGTGATCTACTGCAGACCATAGCGTAAGTCGTGTGTGCCACTGAGAGCCAACAGTCTACGTTTGATTTTATATCGGTAGACTGCGACACTATGGTGACATAGCAAAAGTCGTGTGTGCCGTTGAGAGCCAACAGTCTATGTTTGATTTTACATCGGTAGACTTCGACCTATGTGGGAGTGTAGAAGTTTCATTTGACAGTGTAATCGAGAGGCCGCAGAGAGCATGCAGTTACATGGACTTTTGCTGTGATGGCAACGTAACCTTGGAATGTAACTACGATCTGTTGTGGGTTCCATGGTGTAATCAGTTACATGGACTTTTGCTACGATGGCAACGTAACCCAGGATGTAATTGTGACCATGGATGGGTGTGATGATTTCCAGAGCATTCTCACCAAAGATATTTTATCTATTTTCGAAAAATGTTTTCTATATTTTCAATAAAATTATTTTCATAAGTATTTTCACTGGATGTTGGAAACGGGTCAGCCAAGCACTTATAGATTTTCAGTCGTGCGCCTGATCAACATATGACCGAATTTCTATAAGAACAAGGATGGACTTGTTGAAACATCAAGTTATAAAAGTATTTTTGTAAAAAAACTACTTTGGAATAACGTTATATAGATATTTATAAATGTTTTAAAAATAATCAAAGAATATATATCTGATTTTAAGCATTTTCATAAATTCTGGCTTCGTTTCTTTTCGAGGACGAAAAGTTCTAAAGGGGGGAGGAATGTGATGACCCGGTATTTTAGTAATATGATTTAATCCAATTAAATATTATGTACACTGATCATTTTAAAGTAAATCTTCTAGAAATAATTTCCATTTATTTATATAGATTTGTATTTTGAAAAGGAAATTCGATGTAAACTTAAAATAAAATTTCTTAATAATATTTATAATAAAATTTATCTTAAAATACTTTGTCTTGTTAACATTAGGTATAAAAATATATATATATATATATAAGTATAAAATGTAAACCCTATTGAATATAATTAAATAATGATAGTTAAAATAAAAATAAGAATTAAGTTATTAGTGTATGCTTGCAACATAAACTGGAAAGTTGTAAGAACGAAGTATAAAATAAAATAAAACCAAATGTAATGTAAACCCAAACATAAATATATGTGTATAAAACTATTCAAACTAGAAGTCAGATAAAACAAACATCTCCAGAACAAAGCTTCATACATAAGCCAAAATCTACCTGTAAAAGAGTATATTTTTATACAAATTATTTATATACACAGCACACATAATTATAGTATGTAAACATCTTTAGAAACCAAGGAATTAAAGGCCATCATCCCAGCCTCAATTCTGTCAATTCAACATGTTTAAAAATCTTTACATTTCAGACATAAAGAAGAAAAAAATATAAATAACTCAGTTCATATCAAAATAGAATAAAGAAAATGACTTAACCAGATAACACCTCTCTTAAGCATGCTGTTATCTTTTGTTTATAAGTATGCATCTTGCTACTTTATGTTCATTTTGAAATCGTACAAAAGAAAAAAAAATATATTCAAGTTTGAACAAAAGGAAATAGAAATGTCTTTGAACCTGTACAAGTAAACATATAAAAGATAGTACCTTGGTATTAAATGCTGACAACATTTTTGTCAACACGAAAATGCCTTCAGCCCAAAGTAAAGAAAAACCACTGATATTGTACAAACAAAAATCATATCACCCTGTTCAAAGAAAATATCACCTGTATAACTCATTTTCTATATATCAAGCTTTTCTTCATTTCAGTTCGTATATTCCAAACAAAGAAAATATAATTTCATATTCTAGCAAGCCTCAACTTAAAAACATCTCAGTAAAACATCAAAACAATTTATCCAAAGCCTGAGATCAAGAAGAAGGGTCAACTTGCAAGAATTCACAACCTGTTTTAAACATAAAAGAAGAGCCCTGTTTTCTTTCCTCTGGAAACAATGTGAGTAAACTGCTACTCTTTTAAATGCTTAAACTTGGTTGAAAATACATGCAACAATTGATGATAATAATAGCTTAAATATGACTTGCATGAATGAAAGTGTTTGTCTGAGTATATAAGTGAAGGGCTGTGAATATGTATGTGATATAGATGTCAAGCCTGTACATATTTTGTCTGCTCTGTATCAAGAAAATGGGATTAAATATCATCTTTGAAAATCAATCCTTTTATACATGTGAGTACCCCTATTTTAATCTATTATCTCCTGATGCATGTGAAAATACTTGAGTAATATGGTGAAAAATGTCTGAATGGATGTAATCTGATAGCTCAATATCTATGAGTAAACATAAATTCTTTTAAAACTTTAAACATCTGTAAAACCTGTACATGCAACAATTTATTTGTAGAAATGATTCAAACATGTTTTGTATGGTTGTATAAATGTGTTTGGCTGATTTAAAGATTTGATTTGTTGTCTATATGTGTGAACATGTCTGTGTAAAGAACTTCTAGCCTCTGTTTTTGAATTTCAGACCTCAAACCCCTTTTAAAAATTCTTTAACTCTTCACTCAAATACTTTCAGGAATTGATGATTAAAGAAACTTTGATTGTAAACAGGATATCATATATTTAAAAATGTTTTCTAGTGAATTTATTGAGCATTTATTTTGAAAACAAGAAATAACAGTAGAAATCAATTCAAGTCTGAAATTCGATTGTCTAAATTTCATGTTTTAATTTTATAGTTTAATTCGTTTTCGAAAATGATGAATTTTGATAAAAATCTTTAGATTTTTAAATTTGTATATATTGTGATATGGAAAGTTGAACGATAATCGGTGTTTGGTCGAATTCCGATGATCAACGACGAGTTGCATGTCGTGTGTGGGTCTGATGGTAGCTGGAGTTTTGGTGATCGTTGGAAAAATAGTGGATGGAGTTCTAGATCACCGTGGAGGCTGGACGACATTAATGTAGGGTTTAATGACCTATTTTGGTCATAGTATTTCTCGAGGTAATTCCTTCGTCAAGGGTGGTTCGGAGGCGATCGGAGTAGGGCGAATCGACGTGTGAGGTCACGGCGAGGCTCTGGACAAAGTTGCATGGTCTCTGGTGGTCGGGATTGGCGAGGCGAGATGGTTTTAGATGATCGGTTGGGTTCCGGTTTTGAATCAAACTGCTCAATTTTGGACTACGATGGATGGAAGGGTTCTGGGCGTTTGAGTTGGTCGACGGTGATGTCGACGATATGTTGGAGGCCAGGGCAGTGATCGGAGGTGATCGGAAGGGTTGTACATGTGCACGCGTGTATACTTGTGCCTGGGAATGATTTGTGGTGTTGAGGGGCATGAGGGATCTCAAGTCGAACTCGAAGTATTTTGTGAATTAGCTCGGGATGGAAGATGAATGAATTGACTCAGAAAATTGGGTACTTTACTCGGGATGGGTTCCGGGGTAAACTCGAAGTAAACTCATAACGTTTTTTTTTAATTTATAAGGTAAGTTTTAAACGAAATTTAATCTGGTTTAAAACTGTTATATGATAAATGTTTTAAACTATTTCATAAAAAGGAAGTTATAATTTGTTAACTTAAATTTATTTAGTTAAATGCTTAAGTTATTTTTTAAAAAAAGAATTAAATTAATGAAGTAAATAAGAGAAATTAATTAATTAATGATTAAGGACAAAATTAATTAATAATTGAGGGTCATTAATTAATTAGAGATTAATTAAATTATTAGAGATTAATTACTTAAATGATAATTACTTAGTGTAAGTAAGTAAGAATTAAATTGATAAAAGTTAACTAATTTAATTTGAAATTAATGGATAGTAATTACTGAATGTAATTAATAAAAAGGAATAATTAATTAATGGAAGTAATCAAAGGATCATTAATTAATTAGTAGGAGTAATTAAGGGTTGATTAATGAGAATGGGTAAAGAATAATTAGTTTATTAAAGGGTAACTACTTAATGTAACTAAAGAGTAATTAATCAAGGATGGTTAATTAAGAGGAATAATCAAAGGATGATTAATTAATTGGTTTGTAATTAATTAATGTTAAATATACAAGATTTAAAGGTAATTGAAGTAATTAATTTAATTCATTTGTGGTTAATTAAATTAATTAGAGATGGTATGGTTGATTTATCTTGCTATGAAGGATTAAATGATATAATATGCCTTAGATTAGTTGATATCTTTGGTATGTGATATGGAATGCTATGTGGTATAATATGTTTGGGTTAAAACAGTGACACCTGTATTTAAGGTTTGATTTGGATTTCATTTGAATAATTTGGGTTAAGATGACATTGGATTCGAAGAGACAGGAGTCGGGTATTAGTTAATACCCGAAACCACTTCGATTCTATATAAATTGATATGTGATGTCAATTGGCTGAAATGGAATAATATGAACCTTTGAACTAATTTAGAATACTTAGTATTTGAGTCGTGAAATAAGGGTTGAGTATAACAAGTAATGAACTCGAAGTGAAGTTCGAGTTACCCGGGTTTCCTTTTAATTGGATTTAGTATTTCATGTTATATGGGTTTACTCACGCTGGTTTCCAGCCTGACCCGGGTGTTACTTTGATGTAATGCTCGGGTCAGACCGAGTATTACAGATTTTCAGGTAAGTACATTCTGGAGCTCAGAAGACGAGCTGGGTGGCAGGAACGTATGGAGTGTTTCCACTGTGATATATTTCTGTTTATTTGAGACATGTGATTTGTATATGTTTAGTGCTGTGTATGAGTGTAACTCTGATGTATAAAAATGTAAATTTACTGATACAATTTTCCTTTGTATAACTGCTATTTATTTGATATTATATTTGATCCGCTGCGAATGTGAGAATCTGTGTTGTGTTTCTGTTTCTTCTTCTTCTATCTCTTTCTTCTTCTTCTAACTATCTGGAATTTTCGGGATCGAAAATTCCGGGTCGTTACAGATTAAACTATCATTATTAAAAGCATTTTGAAAACAATTTACCTTTAAACTTACTTTTGAATTCCATTTTAAATTTAAGATTTAAAATGAATACATATTTACCTTTAACAAAGTTTAAACAATCTAAAATCCCTTTTTAAATCTCATGTTAGAGAAATATCTTTGCTATAAAAATTTTTTAAAGAGTTAAAAACAAATTTCCTTTTAACTTCACCTATTTAAAAGTATAATTCCTTCTATTTAAACTTTTTAGACATTTGAATTTATAACTTTATTTTATTCAAAATCTTGAATTCAAATTTAGATTTAAAACCAGATTTTAAAACTTTGATTTAATCTCTGTTCCAATCATTTTTCATGATGTAAATCCCATTTTAAATTCAAATTGTTAAAATATACTATTAATTGCTTAACTATTTTTAGTTATTAAAACAATTTAAATTTAAAACTTTTATTTTCCAAACTAAGATCTAACCTAAGCTTAAATTTATACTTAAACTTTAAATTTAAAAACTCGGTTTTAACCCGACTTTAAAATTTGAACTTCAGTTTAAATTTTGGAAGGAAACAGAACATGGTTCTGTTTAAACCTGGAAATCAGGTTATACCCAAGCTACCCCATATCTCCTTCGAGTCCAACCCCCCAAGACTTCGAGTAAAACACTCCACTGACTCGAGAAACTCGAGTAACTCATCTTCCAGATATGACGTGCACGTGGTGCACGTACACCAGCGACTCCGACCACCGGAGGTCATTGCAGCATCACTCGAAAACCATCCTAACCCACGTGATCACACACTCGAACCCAGATCAAACGAAATTCCATCGAAGCAAAATCGAGCTAAAATCTCGACCCACTGGAACCATATATCAACGAAAAACTGCTTCTCCTCGTCGCCTACGACATCGAGACCACCGAAGCCTCCGGCCACGACCTCGCCATCACTCCCGCTTTCATCTCCCAAAGTCTGGTGGAGCTCGATCCACTAGAGACGCCGTGGTGATTACATCTCCGACCATGACCAAAAACTAGGGTTAAAAACAATTCCGACCACCCATCATCACCACAGCAACTTGATCACCATCCAGACATTTTTCCCACCATCTCCGACACTCCTCCACCTCCAGGAAGAATCCCGACCTCCCAGAACAACTGGATCACCAGAAAATCCCCAATTTCCTTTTTTCTGATGAACTAGAACTGCTCATTCAAAACTTAACTAAAATTATGATTTTTGTTTTAAAAATCATGTTTTAGTTTAAGTATTCGATTCATAATCCTGAATTTATAAAATAAGATGTTTGAGGTTTACCCATTTTTTTGATTTCTACTGTAATCTTTAATTTACAGAATATTTACCAAATAAATTTACTTAAAATTCTTTTAAAAACAAGAACACAATGTTACTAACATTTTCTTTTCAATAATCAAGGTCAAATTTTTGATTTTTCAGGAAGATAGGGATTATTTTTAGTTGTTCTTGCCATAATTTTACAGAGACATATATGTAATCATCTACATGCATTCATCCAATTCAAAGCAGCATTCAAAACCAGATTTGAGGTGAAATCATTCATGCAATCACATTTACATCAATATCACACATAATAAATTAGCACCAAAAATTTATTTTTAAATGTTTACTCACAGTGTTGTTTCCAGAGGAAAGAACAGAGCATTCTTTTGAAAATACAAGCTGGAATCTCTTCTTTTTTTCTTGATCTTCTTGTTTGTATTAAATTGTATTGTTGTTTATATTGAATTATTGTTTGAGTTTTAAATGATATTTACTTCAGAGATTTTTCTCAGTTTTGAATGGAACGAACTGATGAAGATGATGGAGATATAGAAAAGAAAAGTTTACTAGGTGATAAATTATTTGCACAGGGAGATATATTATTTTGCTTGTTTGTACAATGTTGATCAGAGATTTTTTCTTGGAATGGTGGCTAATATGATAATATGGTGGCTTGTTTTAATTGCTATGTACAAACATACTTATCCAATTTGATTTTTATAAATAGATATTTACTCTAGTGTCTTCTTTTACAAGCTAATATATGTATACATTTATTTGTTTCATAATATTTGTATTATTTTATATTATAATATTAAGATTTATATTTTACTTTATATTATATAAAACTATATAATTTACTTTAAAATATAGATGAATTTCTATATTTTAATTTTTTGTTAAAATTTCTAGCAAATGTTCTACTTTCTATTTTTATTATACTTTATCTTATATTTATTTCTATTTCTAGTTTAAATATTTATTATTATTATTTTACTTTAATATTTATTGTCTTATATTTATTTTATAAATTCAAATCATTAATTAACCATCAATTTTAAGTTTAAATCATTTATTTATTTCCTTGTGTCCGAAGTTTATATTTTTATATTTATTTCTAACCCATTTATTTAAGATTTAAATTCAAATTTACTCATATATGCCCATATACATATATATTCACATATATACATACATATACAATATTTAAATTTTAAATGATTTAACATAGAATTTATTTGAATTCGGGGAAACTCGCATAAATTTATCGATTAATTTCACAATTTTTTATTCAAAAAGTAAATTAATTATTAATTTAAATATATATAAAATCCGGGGTCGTTACACTTAGTAGCTCCGCCTCCATCACCATCAAAACACCCTTTCCCAAAATTCAGTTATGGGTTAATAACAATGTGAATACAATTTCTAAAACCTATTATTTATGCCATAGTTCTTCCTTAAAATTGAGAATGGTCTATTAATTTTGAAACCTTAAAACATCACTTTTGAAACTCCTAGGTGACCTCCTTCGAAAGCATAGAAAACTTCTTTCCAAAACATTAAGTATATATACCTTACGAATCTATTAAGACCTTTCGATGGTATCAAGAAAAACGTTCTTTGAAACATAGGTTTAAAAAAAATGAAATACTTTTTGAAAGCGTTAGGTTTTACTATTAAAAAATTATTTGGGATGCCAAGATGGTTGTATGCGAAAGTATCTCTTTCGAAACCAACAGAAACTAGTTTGGGGAAAAATTGATGGTGTCGGAACCATCTTATCGAAAGCAAAAGACTTTAAAATCAAAACTTCGAAGGTTTAGGTCGAAACCCCATTTCGACTCCATCTCCATCTAAACCCCAACCCCTTGAGAAAGCAATTAAGAAAAAGCTTTGGTTTAAAATAAAGTAAGGGAAACTATTCGAAAGCAATAATGGACAACATGGTCGAAAGATAGAATGGTTAGGCTTCGACTAGGTTGAAACCATCTCTTACAAAAGCTTTTATTTAAAGAAAAGTGGAACTCCTTCGAAAGCTAATACCTTTAGTATAACATGGCAACCTTCTTTGAAATTTAAACATACACCCTTTCGAAAACAATGTTTTGACTAATTTGCAAACTTTCAGGTAAAACAAGGCAAGGATTTTTTCTTAAGAAAACAAGGTAGGGTTCCGACCCCTGTGGAGGCTTACCCTTCGACACCAATGCTTCCGCCTGTCTTCCGATCCATTACATATCTTCATGAAGATATCATATGCATTGATTTCGTTTATGAAGGTTTCAACCATGGTAAGGTGGAATCAAAGGGTTCAGAAGGTCCTTTCCATTAAAGGCGAAACACCTTTTTCTGATTAAAGTCTGAATGATGACAATTTAAGCTAATTTCTTTTTAACAACTTTCCTTATTGTTAAATGATGATCAGTTGCCATAAAACTTTTTAATTGCTTTACTTCTGAAACCGCTGCATTAATTCAGATCCTAAATTAAAATATTATATGCTAAAACCTTACCATATAGCATAAAACCGACATTTTTAGGAAAGCCCTTCTTTTAAAATAATTTATTTCCCCAAATAAATCAAATGGGAAAATCGCCAAAAATCATAAAAATTTGAATTTATCGTGCAATTAAACATATTAAATTTAGACCCAAATTCTCCCTGAAATTCATAAAATAAATATTTAACCCAATTTTAACATATTTTCGATCAAAAATTCATAATAAAATTTCCATAACTCGAAAAATTCTAAAAATTAAACCGCATCTCCAAAATTATGTTTTACTTAACTCAAAAAAAATTCATGGAATTTTAAAACCAATATCTTATTGTTTTACCCTAAAAACCATTCGGAATTCATATAAATTTAAAGGTTTAAATCAAACAATCCATAAATTCGAGCATATTATCATCCAATATATCATGGAACCAAATTAAATATTCAAATCTAGAATCACATGATTATAAAACCAAAAGAGATGGTAAGAATTATTATTTACCGTAAACTTGATAAAGAACTTAAGATTTGATGTTAATTAATCCTTCCTTGCTTGATTCGTAGCTTTAAATTAAAATTTCTATTTCTTCTTCCTTGGTAATGGCCGGCTTTGATTTAGGTTTTAGATTTGTGACAATGAGAAAAATGAAACGTGAATAGACATAGAGGAGAAGTAATAGCCGTGTAAAATAATAGGAAGGCTATTTTACTAATATGCCCATGTGTAACTAAATTAGCCTTTAAACCAAATTAAAGCCCATTTATCTTATTAGTAAGCATGACCATACATTAATTTAATAAAATCTCAATCTCCTTATCATCATTATTCTATTTAATTTTATCTAATTAAATTTCATGAGTAATCTTCTCAAAAATTAGGGATGTTATAGGTCCCCCCTTAAAGAATTTCGTCCTTAAAATTCAGTAAGAACTAAATACTAAACTTAGTAATCATCTATAACAAATCCCAACAATCATGCCAATCTAACTGACTAGCAACAATCTATATAAATCTAATATTGACATGCCCTCTAAGTAAATTAGGAAAAGTATCTCTAATCTTGTCCTCTGTCTCCCAAGTACAGTTCTTCTCATTGTCGCTCCACTGAACTTTCACCAACTTGACTGTCTTGTTCATTAACCTTTTCTCATCTCTATCTACAACCCGAACTGGTTGTCTAACAATACTCAAATTAGGCTCTACTTCCAAGTCATCCAACACTGTTGGAGGAATGATAGTCTTTGGATCATGCACATACTTTCAAAGATGAGATACTTGAAATACATTATGAACACCTGCCAAATTTCTTAGCAACTCTATTATGTATGCGAGCTTTCCAACCCTTTCAAAATCTGGAATAGACTAACATATCTCAGAGCTAAGTTCCCTGGCTTTCCAAATCGTACAACACCCTTCGTAGGTGATACTTTAATGAAAACCTTATCTCCAACCGAGAATTCTAGGTCTTTATGCCTCTTATCCGCATAACTCTTCTATCTAGGTGAGCTTCCTTCATCCTCTCTCGGATTAACTCAATCTTCTTTGCCTCCTCTCTGACCAAATATGAACTTAGGACTAATCTTTCTCCAGTCTCTAACCAACATGTTGGTTGTAACGACCCCGAAATTTAATTTAATTTAAATTTATAATTCATTGAATTTTGAATGAAAATAGTAGAATAAATCGATAAAGTGAAGCGAGTTTCCCCGATTCATCTAGAAAATATATGTGTATATATATATAGTTTTATAAAATATAAGGTAAATAAATGAATCTCAATATCATATTTATAAATCAATACGACTTAGTACAAAATAGAATTTCATTTACATTGCAAAGTAATAAAACAAATACAATAAATATGTGTGAATGAAAATGAAACAAGTAGTTACTCATGGAAATAAAGTAACAAACAAACAAGGAAAAAAATGCATAAGCTTTTGAAAACAAGATGGCAAACTATCTCCATGCTTTGTACAGCCGAGATAAGATGGAAACAAATAAAAGAAAATGTAAGCTGGTACATGTTAATTAATGCAGCTACCAAAACAATGCTCACAGCCGAAATCAAGTTTAAGCTTGTACAGCTGAAGTATGTGAGATATATACATGGTACAAAGCTAATAAATGCAAAGATGTGTATGTGTACAAGCTCATAAATGCAGCCCCAAACGAGTTACCTCAGCCTCCATATCAAAATCTCTGGCCAAAGATTTAAAAAGAAAAATAAGGAAAATCTTGTACCTGCTTTGTATAAACAAATAATCAACTTCACTTTTATATATATCATCCTCACCTGTTCATTTTCGTTCCTTCAAAGTAAAGTAAAACTGAGGCAAACAAAACAATATGAATTCATCAAAACCAGAGAGTCAAGCAAGATGATTTCAATTAGAAGATCACAGCAAAAATATTCTCCAGTTTTAAAAAAAAGGAAGTTCAAAGCTTAAACAATAAGGAGTATTATCAGAAAGGAATGCTGTTCAACAACAAAACAAAGCAAGTTTGTAAAGGAAAATAAAAACTGCAGCCTTCAAGCCTCAATCTTCCTCTGTTCTTCTTGGTTTCTATTTCTTTCTTTTCCAGGTGAGTAACACCTTTCTCTTTAAACTTAAACACGATTTTGGTTGTTTGATCTTCTCTAGGAAAATATTGATGTGAGTATATTTATAAGTGCCTATCTGTAGATGGATGAATGTGATGTGTGCATATCTGTTTATGGTGATATGCCTGTTTATTTTATTCCAGACCCAAATTTGCAACCAAACACTATCCTCTGGTCTATTTGTTTTTGAACTTAGGATTTAAAAGAAGATTTGTTTGTTTAAGTAAAAACAAAAGTTTAATAGTTTGATTAAGTCAAAATAATTGGGAATATATCTGGAAACAAAATTTGACAGTGAGATTTCTTGTTCAAGCCAAAAATTCAAACGTGTATATTCTAAATTCCAGGATTTTAATTCGAATGCGATAACCAAAACATGTTTTTTAAAGTGAAATTTACAATTTTTAGTGGTCGAATTTAAGAGCAGTTCGTAGCTTCCTGTTTTCGACCTTTTTAGTCGCCGTGGTTGATCGAGGCGGCTGGAAGTCTCGGCGTTGGGTCTGGAGGTGGAAAAGACTGCAGTGGGTCGGGGGAAAATAGTCTGGAGGTGGCCGGAGCACTGTGGTGGCGGCGGCGTTAGATTCTAATTTCTAAACCTAGTTTTGGAGGGTCGTGGATTTTGGTCTCGCGCATCGTCAGTGTAGCATCGAGTTCGACGTGGTTTTGTGGGAAGGTAGAGGGAAGAGTGGCGAAGCTGAGGTCGGAGTTTGACAGCGAATGGTGGTCGGAGCGGCGAGCAGTCGGCGTTGACAGGTTTGGTCATGGCGATATATATTATGTTCCAGGCTTGTAGTTCTCGAATCCGAGACCAATGATGATCTGGCCGAAGTGGGTGACTGGAAGTGGAGCTGGGGTGGCCTGCGACGTGTTCGAAGTATCGGTGGCGATCGAAGTTGGCCAACGGCCATGTGCACGTGCACGAGTCTGGAACTTGAGAAGTGGATAGCTTGGGTTGGATCAGGGGACACTCGCGTTTTTCTCGAGTTATTCGAGTACTTTACTCGAAGCAGGAGGGGGAGGCGAGGAACTGGAAGATGATGTCGTGATTTGGCCTAGAGGACTCGAAGAAGGAGTGATGTACTTCGGGTCTATTTGGGTAGCAGGTTTTGAAGGATCTGATTTGTCTCTAAACTTTAAAACTGAATTTAAATTATCAAGCAAAGCTAAAATAAGTTTAAAAATTTAAATCAAGTTTATAAAAGTCTAATTAAGTTTTAATGAATTGTGAAAAAAAAAATTCTTTTATACAATTCTTGGTTTTAAAAGTTTTAATAAAAAAATTATATTTTAAATAATATTTAGGAATAACCTTTAATATTTATAGAAATAAATTTAAAGTAAAGGGATGGTTTGTATATGATTAAAAGTCTTAAGTGATTACTTGATTCAAGTATTGAAGAAAATTTTTCAATATAAGAAATTTTAAGGATAACTACTTAATCAAAGATTGATTAAGGCTAATTAGTTTCACGATTAAGAATAATTAATTAATTAGAAAATTAATTAATATATATGCAATTAGATGTAGTTAATTACTTAAATGTAATTACTTAGTTAAAAGAAATTAATTAATAGGCAAAGTAAATTAAGCGATTAAAGATAATCACTTATTGAAATTTATCAAGAATGGTTAATTAAATAGTAATTAATTAATGGTTAATTTATCAATGAAAAGATTAATTGAAGATAATTAATAAAATGGTAATTAATTAAGGGTTAATTTATCTATTGAAGATAATGAATTAAATGGTGAATTAAATAAGTGAAGGTTAATTATTAAGTAATTTAAGGTTAGTTAATTTATTTTAAATTGTTAATTAATAAATGATTAAAGAAAAATTTGTCAAAATGATTTGTAATTTATTAATAATTAATTAACCAGGAGTAGAAATAAATTCATAAGAAATTAATCTGATTTAAATAAATCAGACAATCAACTATCCTTACTTATGGATGTTTGAATTCTATTGATTTGAATTGTTTGATATCCTTGATATATGATGCTTTGTGATACACCCTGATTTGTATTGTGATCTGTGATAAATTATCTGTGATGTAATCTATTATCTGTGATATATACCTGTGATCTGTGCATAAAGATAAGCGATATAGTTTATATCGTTTATCAACTATATTTCTATATTTGATCTGTGATGATTCATCGTGTCGCACTATTGTGTAAAACCCCTGGACTACACAGTTACACACACAAATTTGGATTTCACGAGGAAATCGGTTAAGTCACAGATAACTTAAATTTGATGTTTTTGAAATTTAAATTGTAATTTCAATTGATTTTGAAATTAGAAATTTAGGCTTAAAGTGAAAAGCTTTTGAAATGGAATTTCAAAGATAAAAGTTATTTCGAATAACTTAATCAAGTTTTGAAAATGTAAATAATTTGATTTAAATTTGAATTCAAGTTTGAAATTGAATCCTATGATTTGAAACTAGGGATTAAAAATGTTATAAATGTGTTTATATGAAGTTAAACCATTTAAAAGTATAATTTTGAGAATTTGAATTTAACCCAAGGATTTCAACTCGTATTAATGAATCAGATTTCCAAAATGAAAACTGTTGTTTTAAAAGGAATAAAAGCTTTCAGATAAGAAATGAAATTCCAGTTTAATTAAAGGAATTTCAAGATTGAATTGGAATTATTTTTCCAAGTTATGAATGAACTGTTTTAAAAAGCTATGAATTAAATCTGTTATCTTAACAGATTTAAAATGATGTTTGTTTAAACCATTTGAAATGGAATTGTTTTGAAAGCTATCAGTTAAATCTTTGATTCAAAGATTTAACGAGTTAAACTGAAATGGAAATTGATTTGGAAAATCTATGAATGAATCTTTGTGAAATTAAGTGAACTTTGTGAATTGAATCTTTTTGTTTAAAAGATTAAAATGGTAATTTGTTAAACCATTTGAAGAAAGATTTTTGGGTAATAAGTTGTGACTTAATTGAATTCCTAATATCCATATATTTTTAAATATTGCGCTCACTGTTCGGGTTAGCCGGGAAAAGACCTTTGGGTCATATAACCCATTCCGAATAGTGATACGTCGTATATGGATGGCATTTGAAGACCGGTGTTGAAGACCGGATATTTTTCAAAAATGAAAGGACAACCTGTCGAATGTCTCTGCACTGAGTTGCTCCGGTATAGAGATTTATATCACTCTTTTGTGACGGGAAGTCCGGACGTGATTGGAAATTACCCGGAATTGCAAGGGCTTCGTAAGAAGTGCCTTCGGTTCTGTTCGATCCCGGAACAGACTTGTATGGTTACATGTCTGACATTACACTTTGAGATATAAAGCCGATTTCTTTCAAATACATTTCTGTTGGTGGCGGAGAATTTATTCTCTTAGCTTAACACCCTTCTCTGAGACGTACGAGCTCAGAGGTTATGTAGTTGAAATTTATCAGCGATATATCCCAATTTGGTAATGTGGCATGCTGAGTGTTGCTGTGTGATGATCAATGTTTGATCATTTGCGATATGATCATTTGTTTGATCTTATATCTTTGTGATCATAGGTTGATCATTTGTTTGACCCAAAGCATGGCTTTGTGACAAAGCGTAGCTTTGTGGATGAGACTTCGTCGAGCCTCACACCCCGGAAATGGTCAAAACAGGAAGAATGCGGCAAGGTTCTAGGGAGTAGCGCCCCTTAGTGTATGTCATTCCTTCTGGATAAAGGTGGTATCATGGTATGGAGCCCAGATACTTAACCTCTGTGGTTACTGCATTTTTATTATTATGTGGTTGTTGGAAATCGAGGATCCTCGGGAAGATCGGTGACGATCGGGGGATGGAATATGCGTGTCAGTAGTTACCTATTTTTGCAGAGGTAACCCGGCCTTGTGTTGGCAGAGATCCGGTTAGGTTCTCGGGTCGTCTATTCCAGGGACGTACCCATCGTGGATAGGAAGTTCCTTAGCCTGACCATTTGTTGGAAATCCAAAGAAACAGTACGATACTTGTACGGTTTTAGTTGTATTACCTGCCATGGAATGTGGCGGTAACCTGCTATTGAACATGGTAGCTATAGTAGGCATAAGTGCGGAATGCCTATGCTGGCTAAGATTAATATTATACTTTCGAAATATTTCTACACTATGCACTAATAATAATATCAAAAATGATTTGATTTTGCGTAGTAAGCATCTTTGACTATCATAAGAAGAAATCTCCTCCAATTCTGCGTTTGCATTGTGTGTGTGGTGGGAGGTCTTATGGTAGTTTCATTTTCCAAAAGCATTGCGGTTTTCAATGTTTAAAATTCTTTTGTGTTATTTAAAGATAAACTGTTTTTGTTGCTCACACCAGTCCCACGACTGATCCGGAGTTTATTGTTTCTTTCCTAAACTCTGGGTGCTCATAATTCCTACACGAGCAGTCTAGAGTTTGGTTTTTCAGATAGTCAGATTAGTAGGTCATCTGGAGCTAGTTCAGTCTTTGGATCGGACTGCACTTGCTTATCTTGGTGTATCGTTATTGGGAGTTCAAGCTATATCTGGATTGCTGCTTTGGAGATGAAGATTTTCCGCTGCTGATGTTATCGTTTTCTTTTCCGCTGCTATTTGTTGTATCATATCTCTGATGTATATTGATATTCATTGTATCACTCTGTTGTATCAGATATTGTATATCAATGTATTATTTATTTATTCCGCTGTGTTATTTACTTAACTGTGTTATAAGCTCCCGAGAACCAGATTCGGCATTCGAATCTACGGCATTTTGAGTACAAGTGAAGTACGGGTGCCGATTTTCGAAGGTCGACTTTTGGGTCTTGACAAGTGGTATCAGAGCTAAGGTTGAACTTTAGCTCAGGAGTGTAACACGTTAAGTAGCTCATTAGAGATAGAGTGAAGTAAACTCTAGAATGAGTAATCCTTAAGATAGCTGTCCGTACGCCTCAGTAAATTCTCTTGCTATCCACTGATAGTAAGTATGAGTGCAAGAAGAGGATGAGATAGGGGACGAGGGAATACGACTATGAATGGTCAATACCCTATAACAATAGTGGAAACAAATTTTCTCTTTTAATCTCTTCGTTCAGCATTTCTTTTCCCAATTCTTCGACGATTTCTGGTAGATCCAGGAAGATTCGATACATCAATAAGGGACAATAAACTCCGGAAGGACCAAAATTTTTGTTTGGATGTATTGGTTGCCTTGTTTGTTTTGGTTGCTATGGTTGATAGATACTTAGTTCTGAACTAAAAGCTTTGAAATTGTATCCATATGTCTATCTATCTTTGGGTCCCGATATGTTCTACGAATGGTTAGTTATCCCTTCGGACTAACCGATGCCACTGTATATTTCGTAGATCTGGATAACCCGAGTATCTTGTGAAGTGTTAAAACAAATTCATTCTTGAATCTCTTATTGATGTTCTGATTTGGTAAGCCAAATGCAGAACAGATGTTCAGTTGATTTGATAAATCCTGTTTCATCTATCTTTTTGTCTCCTTGGTAATTTCGAGGACGAAATTCTTTTAAGGGGGGAAGTTTGTAACGACCCCGAAATTTAATTTAATTTAAATTTATAATTCATTGAATTTTGAATGAAAATAGTAGAATAAATCGATAAAGTGAAGCGAGTTTCCCCGATTCATCTAGAAAATATATGTGTATATATATATAGTTTTATAAAATATAAGGTAAATAAATGAATCTCAATATCATATTTATAAATCAATACGACTTAGTACAAAATAGAATTTCATTTACATTGCAAAGTAATAAAACAAATACAATAAATATGTGTGAATGAAAATGAAACAAGTAGTTACTCATGGAAATAAAGTAACAAACAAACAAGGAAAAAAATGCATAAGCTTTTGAAAACAAGATGGCAAACTATCTCCATGCTTTGTACAGCCGAGATAAGATGGAAACAAATAAAAGAAAATGTAAGCTGGTACATGTTAATTAATGCAGCTACCAAAACAATGCTCACAGCCGAAATCAAGTTTAAGCTTGTACAGCTGAAGTATGTGAGATATATACATGGTACAAAGCTAATAAATGCAAAGATGTGTATGTGTACAAGCTCATAAATGCAGCCCCAAACGAGTTACCTCAGCCTCCATATCAAAATCTCTGGCCAAAGATTTAAAAAGAAAAATAAGGAAAATCTTGTACCTGCTTTGTATAAACAAATAATCAACTTCACTTTTATATATATCATCCTCACCTGTTCATTTTCGTTCCTTCAAAGTAAAGTAAAACTGAGGCAAACAAAACAATATGAATTCATCAAAACCAGAGAGTCAAGCAAGATGATTTCAATTAGAAGATCACAGCAAAAATATTCTCCAGTTTTAAAAAAAAGGAAGTTCAAAGCTTAAACAATAAGGAGTATTATCAGAAAGGAATGCTGTTCAACAACAAAACAAAGCAAGTTTGTAAAGGAAAATAAAAACTGCAGCCTTCAAGCCTCAATCTTCCTCTGTTCTTCTTGGTTTCTATTTCTTTCTTTTCCAGGTGAGTAACACCTTTCTCTTTAAACTTAAACACGATTTTGGTTGTTTGATCTTCTCTAGGAAAATATTGATGTGAGTATATTTATAAGTGCCTATCTGTAGATGGATGAATGTGATGTGTGCATATCTGTTTATGGTGATATGCCTGTTTATTTTATTCCAGACCCAAATTTGCAACCAAACACTATCCTCTGGTCTATTTGTTTTTGAACTTAGGATTTAAAAGAATATTTGTTTGTTTAAGTAAAAACAAAAGTTTAATAGTTTGATTAAGTCAAAATAATTGGGAATATATCTGGAAACAAAATTTTGACAGTGAGATTTCTTGTTCAAGCCAAAAATTCAAACGTGTATATTCTAAATTCCAGGATTTTAATTCGAATGCGATAACCAAAGCATGTTTTTTAAAGTGAAATTTACAATTTTTAGTGGTCGAATTTAAGAGCAGTTCGTAGCTTCCTGTTTTCGACCTTTTTAGTCGCCGTGGTTGATCGAGGCGGCTGGAAGTCTCGGCGTTGGGTCTGGAGGTGGAAAAGACTGCAGTGGGTCGGGGGAAAATAGTCTGGAGGTGGCCGGAGCACTGTGGTGGCGGCGGCGTTAGATTCTAATTTCTAAACCTAGTTTTGGAGGGTCGTGGATTTTGGTCTCGCGCATCGTCAGTGTAGCATCGAGTTCGACGTGGTTTTGTGGGAAGGTAGAGGGAAGAGTGGCGAAGCTGAGGTCGGAGTTTGACAGCGAATGGTGGTCGGAGCGGCGAGCAGTCGGCGTTGACAGGTTTGGTCATGGCGATATATATTATGTTCCAGGCTTGTAGTTCTCGAATCCGAGACCAATGATGATCTGGCCAAAGTGGGTGACTGGAAGTGGAGCTGGGGTGGCCTGCGACGTGTTCGAAGTATCGGTGGCGATCGAAGTTGGCCAACGGCCATGTGCACGTGCACGATTCTGGAACTTGAGAAGTGGATAGCCTGGGTTGGAGCAGGGGACACTCGCGTTTTTCTCAAGTTATTCGAGTACTTTACTCGAAGCAGGAGGGGGAGGCGAGGAACTCGAAGATGATGTCGTGATTTGGCCTGGAGGACTCGAAGAAGGAGTGATGTACTTCGGGTCTATTTGGGTAGCAGGTTTTGAAGGATCTGATTTGTCTCTAAACTTTAAAACTGAATTTAAATTATCAAGCAAAGCTAAAATAAGTTTAAAAATTTAAATCTAGTTTATAAAAGTCTAATTAAGTTTTAATGAATTGTGAAAAAAAAAATTCTTTTATACAATTCTTGGTTTTAAAAGTTTTAATAAAAAAATTATATTTTAAATAATATTTAGGAATAACCTTTAATATTTATAGAAATAAATTTAAAGTAAAGGGATGGTTTGTATATGATTAAAAGTCTTAAGTGATTACTTGATTCAAGTATTGAAGAAAATTTTTCAATATAAGAAATTTTAAGGATAACTACTTAATCAAAGATTGATTAAGGCTAATTAGTTTCACGATTAAGAATAATTAATTAATTAGAAAATTAATTAATATATATGCAATTAGATGTAGTTAATTACTTAAATGTAATTACTTAGTTAAAAGAAATTAATTAATAGGCAAAGTAAATTAAGCGATTAAAGATAATCACTTATTGAAATTTATCAAGAATGGTTAATTAAATAGTAATTAATTAATGGTTAATTTATCAATGAAAAGATTAATTAAAGATAATTAATAAAATGGTAATTAATTAAGGGTTAATTTATCTATTGAAGATAATGAATTAAATGGTGAATTAAATAAGTGAAGGTTAATTATTAAGTAATTTAAGGTTAGTTAATTTATTTTAAATTGTTAATTAATAAATGATTAAAGAAAAATTTGTCAAAATGATTTGTAATTTATTAATAATTAATTAACCAGGAGTAGAAATAAATTCATAAGAAATTAATCTGATTTAAATAAATCAGACAATCAACTGTCCTTACTTATGGATGTTTGAATTCTATTGATTTGAATTGTTTGATATCCTTGATATATGATGCTTTGTGATACACCCTGATTTGTATTGTGATCTGTGATAAATTATCTGTGATGTAATCTATTATCTGTGATATATACCTGTGATCTGTGCATAAAGATAAGCGATATAGTTTATATCGTTTATCAACTATATTTCTGTATTTGATCTGTGATGATTCATCGTGTCGCACTATTGTGTAAAACCCCTGGACTACACAGTTACACACACAAATTTGGATTTCACGAGGAAATCGGTTAAGTCACAGATAACTTAAATTTGATGTTTTTGAAATTTAAATTGTAATTTCAATTGATTTTGAAATTAGAAATTTAGGCTTAAAGTGAAAAGCTTTTGAAATGGAATTTCAAAGATAAAAGTTATTTCGAATAACTTAATCAAGTTTTGAAAATGTAAATAATTTGATTTAAATTTGAATTCAAGTTTGAAATTGAATCCTATGATTTGAAACTAGGGATTAAAAATGTTATAAATGTGTTTATATGAAGTTAAACCATTTAAAAGTATAATTTTGAGAATTTGAATTTAACCCAAGGATTTCAACTCGTATTAATGAATCAGATTTCCAAAATGAAAACTGTTGTTTTAAAAGGAATAAAAGCTTTCAAATAAGAAATGAAATTCCAGTTTAATTAAAGGAATTTCAAGATTGAATTGGAATTATTTTTCCAAGTTATGAATGAACTGTTTTAAAAAGCTATGAATTAAATCTGTTATCTTAACAGATTTAAAATGATGTTTGTTTAAACCATTTGAAATGGAATTGTTTTGAAAGCTATCAGTTAAATCTTTGATTCAAAGATTTAACGAGTTAAACTGAAATGGAAATTGATTTGGAAAATCTATGAATGAATCTTTGTGAAATTAAGTGAACTTTGTGAATTGAATCTTTTTGTTTAAAAGATTAAAATGGTAATTTGTTAAACCATTTGAAGAAAGATTTTTGGGTAATAAGTTGTGACTTAATTGAATTCCCAATATCCATATATTTTTAAATATTGCGCTCACTGTTCGGGTTAGCCGGGAAAAGACCTTTGGGTCATATAACCCATTCTGAATAGTGATACGTCGTATATGGATGGCATTTGAAGACCGGTGTTGAAGACCGGATATTTTTCAAAAATGAAAGGACAACCTGTCGAATGTCTCTGCACTGAGTTGCTCCAGTATAGAGATTTATATCACTCTTTTGTGACGGGAAGTCCGGACGTGATTGGAAATTACCCGGAATTGCAAGGGCTTCGTAAGAAGTGCCTTCGGTTCTGTTCGATCCCGGAACAGACTTGTATGGTTACATGTCTGACATTACACTTTGAGATATAAAGCCGATTTCTTTCAAATACATTTCTGTTGGTGGCGGAGAATTTATTCTCTTAGCTTAACACCCTTCTCTGAGACGTACGAGCTCAGAGGTTATGTAGTTGAAATTTATCAGCGATATATCCCAATTTGGTAATGTGGCATGCTGAGTGTTGCTGTGTGATGATCAATGTTTGATCATTTGCGATATGATCATTTGTTTAATCTTATATCTTTGTGATCATAGGTTGATCATTTGTTTGACCCAAAGCATGGCTTTGTGACAAAGCGTAGCTTTGTGGACGAGACTTCGTCGAGCCTCACACCCCGGAAATGGTCAAAACAGGAAGAATGCGACAAGGTTCTAGGGAGTAGCGCCCCTTAGTGTATGTCATTCCTTCTGGATAAAGGTGGTATCATGGTATGGAGCCCAGATACTTAACCTCTGTGGTTACTGCATTTTTATTATTATGTGGTTGTTGGAAATCGAGGATCCTCGGGAAGATCGGTGACGATCGGGGGATGGCATATGCGTGTCAGTAGTTACCTATTTTTGCAGAGGTAACCCGGCCTTGTGTTGGCAGAGATCCGGTTAGGTTCTCGGGTCGTCTATTCCAGGGACGTACCCATCGTGGATAGGAAGTTCCTTAGCCTGACCATTTGTTGGAAATCCAAAGAAACAGTACGAGACTTGTACGGTTTTAGTTGTATTACCTGCCATGGAATGTGGCGGTAACCTGCTATTGAACATGGTAGCTATAGTAGGCATAAGTGCGGAATGCCTATGCTGGCTAAGATTAATATTATACTTTCGAAATATTTCTACACTATGCACTAATAATAATATCAAAAATGATTTGATTTTGCGTAGTAAGCATCTTTGACTATCATAAGAAGAAATCTCCTCCAATTCTGCGTTTGCATTGTGTGTGTGGTGGGAGGTCTTATGGTAGTTTCATTTTCCAAAAGCATTGCGGTTTTCAATGTTTAAAATTCTTTTGTGTTATTTAAAGATAAACTGTTTTTGTTGCTCACACCAGTCCCACGACTGATCCGGAGTTTATTGTTTCTTTCCTAAACTCTGGGTGCTCATAATTCCTACACGAGCAGTCTAGAGTTTGGTTTTTCAGATAGTCAGATTAGTTGGTCATCTGGAGCTAGTTCAGTCTTTGGATCGGACTGCACTTGGTGTATCGTTATTGGGAGTTCAAGCTATATCTGGATTGCTGCTTTGGAGATGAAGATTTTCCACTGCTGATGTTATCGTTTTCTTTTCCGCTGCTATTTGTTGTATCATATCTCTGATGTATATTGATATTCATTGTATCACTCTATTGTATCAGATATTGTATATCAATGTATTATTTATTTATTCCGCTGTGTTATTTACTTAACTGTGTTATAAGCTCCCGAGAACCAGATTCGACATTCGAATCTACGGGATTTTGAGTACAAGTGAAGTACGGGTGTCGATTTTCGAAGGTCGACTTTTGGGTCTTGACATTGGTTATTTGCATGGTCTTCCATACAATGCTTCAAACGACTCCATTCCTATACTAGTCTGGTAACTATTGTTATAGGAAAACTCAAACAAATGTAGGTGATCTTCCCAAGCTCCACCAAAGTCCAATACACAAGCTCACGATAAATCCTTGAGTACCTTATTAAATCTCTCTGTTTTCCCATCTATTTGAAGGTGATATGCAGTACTCATATTAAGCTTAGTGCACATTACTTCCTATAGTGACACAGCGGATTATTCAAAACAAACTTCAATCGGTGAAAGTAGCAATTGATGGATTGGTGGATACTGAATTGCCCGAATTCGTTGATCCGAAGATACCGAATTCTAGCTATCCCGAACTCGTTGATCGCGCACGATACCGGGTTCAAAGATCTGCGATTCTTCACGCGTTGATCAAGCGCACTTGATTCCGCGAATCGGCTTCAACAATCGAAGATTCGAGCGCACTCGAATGTCGAAGGTGGAGATAGGAGATACACTCGACTAACAATTGAAATTGAAAGCACAAAGCTAACAAAAGAGAATTTTATTCAAAAATCAACAACCTTTTTACAAATGAGACTCACGGCCTATTTATAGGCGAACAACTTTACAACAGAAATTTCACTAACTCCTAAGTCGTTTCCGACTTAACAAAGACTCCGACTCAACATAAGTCGTACACGACTTACGACTCAAAAGAAATGACTCAAAAGTAAACAACTCAAAACAGACGACTCACCATAAGTCGTTTACGACTTAGCAGATTACAACACAATCACCACGACTTACGACTTTAAAACAAATGTGTTCTACGACTTACAAAAATATACAGACTTATTACAACACTTAGGTCGTAGACGACCTAACGACATAAGACTCATACGCTTTACGACTTAACAAACAACGGCAGAGATTAACTCGCAGAAGAATCAACGGCACCAGGCTTCAGCGACTTAAAAACAGGCGGCATCCCAGATCAACGACTTAAGGAAATCAATGGTTTAGATTAACTCGCAGAAGAATCAACGGCAACATCTTCACGCGACTTACGACTTAAGAACTTCACGAGTTAAACTTCCGCGACTCACGAGTTAATTCTTCTAGGTCGTAACTCGCTTCCCCTTCATGCCTTTTGTTAAGTCGTGGACGACTTATACCTTCAGCTTCGTTAAGTCGTGGGCTTTCACTAGGTCGCTGCCGAGTTATACTAAGTCGCTGGGACGACTTAAAACCTTCGTTAGGTCGCGAACTCGAGTTAACTCCTTCCCCTGGTTTCCAGTTAAGTCGTAGCTCCTGCTCCCATGCCTCCTTAGGTCGTAACTTGACACAGTCAACTCGTTCTTCATCATTAGGTCGTGACTCATTCATCACTTCTACCTTTTTAGGTCGTGAACGACCTATAAACTCCTTAGGTCGTGAACGACTTATGCCTTCAACATTCTGCGCTGCATCATCCTCCTTAGGTTGAGAAAAATTCGACCTCGAATTTGCACCATCCTCCTCTACTATGAGATCATTTCCGTGGTATGGTATGAGATGTTTAACATTGAATACGTCAGACGTATACACATCATCTGGCAGTTTCAATTTGTAAGCATTTTCATTAATTCGCTTCACAACTTCCACCAGACAGATTTTTCTAGGTTTCAACTTGTTATAAGCGCCCACTGGAAAACGATCTTTTGTTAACACTGCATAAACCAAATCACCTTCATGAAATTCAACACTCCTTCGTTTCAAATCTGCAGATCGTTTATATTTCTCATTTGCTTTCTCCAATCGTTCCTGAACGATTTTATGACATTCCGTCAACCCCTCAACAAAATTAGCAGCTTTCTTAACTGTCTTCTTTGATTGTGGCACTACCGTTAAATCCAACGGTCCCTTCGGTAAGCTTGAATAAACTACCTGAAATGGACTGAACCCAGTACTTCGATTTACAGCGTGATTATGTGCAAATTCTGCTTGGCATAATTTCACATCCCAACTCTTCAGATTGTCTTGTACAAGACATCTCAACAAATTCCCCAATGATCTGTTCACAACCTCGGTCTGTCCATCCGTCTGTGGATGATAAGCGCTGCTAAAGTTCAACTTCGTACCCACCATCTTCCACAAACTTAGCCAAAAATGACTTAGAAAACGAGTATCCCTATCCGACACAATCGATTCTGGCAATCCATGAAGTCGATAGATTTCTTTGAAAAACAACTGAGCAACATGAACAGCATCCGCCGTCTTTTTACAAGCAATAAAATGTGCCATCTTCGAAAATCTATCCACCACAACAAATATAGAATCATTTCCCCTTTGAGTTCTAGGCAAACCCAAAACAAAATCCATACTGATATCCAACCATGGTTTCATAGGCACGGGTAACGGCATGTATAAACCAGCATTAGTCGCAGTTCCTTTCGAAACCTGACAAATATGACAACGCTCCACAAACCTCTCTACCTCTTTCTTCATTGATGGCCAAAAGTAAGATTGTGAAATCAACTATAATGTACGGTCTCTCCCAACATGTCCTTCTTCATGTAGTTCCTTAACAATTTTCATTCTCAAACTACAATCAGGTATGCACAATCGATTTCCTTTGAATAGAAAACCATCTACCATCACGAACTCCTCCGTCTTTCCCTCCTCAACTTTATCAACAAACTTTGCAAAGTAAGGATCACCGACAAATAATTCTGGTAACATTTCAAACCCCGTCACTTCAACCTTTAATGTAGTTAACAAGTGATTTCTTCTACTCAACGCATCAGCCACACGATTCGTCACTCCTGACTTGTGTTTAACAACAAAAGTAAACTGTTGCAGATATGCAATCCACGATGCATGTCTTGCTGAAATCTTGTCTTGTCCTTGTAAGTGTTTCAATGCCTCATGATCAGTGTAAAGAACAAACTCTTTCTGAAATAGATAATGTCTCCAGTGTTTGATAGATTGCACAACAGCATAAAATTCCACGTCATACGTACTGTATCTCATCTTTGCTCCTGATAACTTCTCACTGAAATATGCAATAGGACGTCCCTTCTGACTCAGCACTCCTCCAATCCCAACTTTCGATGCATCAGTATGTAATTCAAACAATAACTGGAAATCTGGTAACACTAGAATAGGTGCAGATGTCAGCAACTCCTTGATCTTCTCAAAAGCACTCCCTGCTTCCTCTGTCCATGCAAACTGTTTACCCTTCATGCAATCCGTAACAGGTGCCATCACACTACTAAAGTGTGGAATGAACCTTCGATAAAATGAAGCCAACCCATGAAAACTACGAACTTCTGTTATCGTCTTGGGTTGCGGCCAGTCTCTGATAGCTTCGACTTTACTTTGGTCCACCCGTATACCTTTCTCTGAAACAACATACCCCAAAAATAACACACTATGCATCATGAACACGCATTTCTTTGTAGCAGCATAAAATTGTTCTTCACGTAGAATAATCAGCACTTCCCTCAAGTGTTGAACATGTTCTTCCAAACTCCTGCTATATATCAGAATATCATCGAAATACACCACCACAGACTTCCCAATGAATGGTCTAAAAATCTGGTTCATCACTCTCATGAAAGTACTTGGTGCATTTGATAAGCCAAATGGCATAACCAACCATTCGTATAGACCCTCCCTGGTTTTAAAAGCAGTCTTCCACTCATCACCTGGTCTGATACGAATTTGATGATATCCGCTCTTCAAATCAATCTTCGAAAAGATAGTAGCTCCGCTTAATTGATCTAGCAAGTCATCCAACCTTGGCATTGGAAATCTATATCTCACAGTAATCTTATTCAATGCTCGGCTGTCAGTGCACATCCTCCACGTCCCATCCTTCTTGGGTACCAATAAAGCTGGTACAGCACAAGGACTCAGACTCTCCTGCACACGCCCCTGTTCAAGCAATTCTTCCACTTGCCTCCGCAACTCTTCATGTTCCTTCGGGCTCATTCGATAATGTGGTCTGTGAGGTAACACAGCTCCTGGAACAAGATTGATTTGATGTTGAATGTCCCTCAACGGCGGTAACTCCGTTGGCAACTCTTCTGGAAATACATCGTCAAATTCTTTCAGAACTGGTTTTACTTCTTCTGGTACTTCAACCACTTCTTGACTCTCTCGTCCAATCAACAAGAATACTTCAGGCTCTTTCTCAACCTCCTCAACAAACTCCTTCAAAGGTAATAAAGTTTTCAGCTCTTCAATCTCTTCCGACTTACTTTCTCCTTGTTGTCTCTTCTTTGGAACTAAGGTAATCTTCGTGCCTTTGAACATAAAACTGTAGCTATTGGTCCGACCGTCATGTTGTACTGCTCGATCATACTGCCATGGTCTTCCCAATAATAAGTGGCAAACATCCATCTCTACTACATCACACCAGATCTCGTCTTTGTATTTCTTCCCAATAGAGAATGGAACTCGAACTCGTCTATCCACTTTCACTTCTGCTCCTTTTCTCAACCATGCTAACTTGTATGGGTTTGGATGTTTCTCTATTTTCAACTTCAATTTTGTCACAGCCTCGGTTGAAATGATATTGTCACAGCTTCCGGCGTCAATCACAAATTTACACACCTTCCCCAGTATAGTACAAGTCGACTGAAAGATATTACTCCTCAACCAACTAGCCTCTTCCTGCTTCGGTGTCAAACATGACCTTCTTAGCATTAGATTACAACCTTCATCTCCTGACGCAATATCCTGCTCATCCTCCTCAACTGGACTAGAACAATCTCCATCAACATCCTCATCCTCAACTTCTGCAATCATGGTTCTCTTCTTTGGCTTTGGACACTCATTGCTTTTATGACCCAATTCCTGACAATTTTAACATTTGAAACCATTGTTAACTTTCGCCTTCTCAGCCTCCTTCACCACCGGTTTACTGATAGGTTTAGAAACATTAGAACTTCCACTAACTCCCTTCACTTGATTGTTGGAACTAGTAAACACACCACCTCCTCGTCTACCTTGCTTTTCCCAAGCCAACGCTTTCTGATGTGCTTCTGCCACAGATCTTGGATCGAACATATTAACCATATCCTGAATCTGCATTCTCAATCCCCCAATGAATCTCGATGTCAGCTGCTCTTCCGTTTCCATAATATCATTCCTCGCAATAAGCTGATAAAACTCATCTGCATAGTCGTTAACAGTCTTTGTGCCCTGCCTCAAGTTCTGCAAACGTTGATACATCAGTGACTGATAATTGTAAGGTAAGAACGTTGCTTTCATCAATTTCTTCATCTTCTCCCAAGATTCAACTTTTGACTTCCCCATTCGTTCACGTGTAAGTTTGGTTTGCTGCCACCATGCCAAAGCTCTACCCCTCAACCTTGTAGCAACCAACTTCACTCTACGACGTTCTGGAACTTCTTTGAAATCAAAAATTTCTTCAACATTAGCTACCCAATCTAGAAACTCCTCTGCTTGCATACCACCTTTGAATTCCAGAATTTCTGTCTTCATCCCCGACTCCCACTTGTGATCATACTCAGAGTAATTTCTTCCTTGTCCTCGTCCTTGTCCTCGAACACTACCACCATCATACTCCTCTTCAAAATCAGATGTATATCGTTGTCTATCTCGTCCACCCACATCTCTACTACCTTCACGTCTACCACCATCATCCCTTCTATCTACATTCCTCCGTTCACGATCAGTCACATTCCTCCCACGCCTTTGATTATCATCAACACTTCTGTCTCGATTGGATTGTGGTGAGACTCTACTTCCTCCGTGGTTAGATTCAGGTGAAACCCTTCTCCGATTTTGATTCATCTCTAACATCATCTTCTCTAATCGCCCAATGCCTTCATCCAACTTTTCATTGAATTTGTCACTTATACGTTGCTCCATTTGCTCGGCATCTTCCCGCTTATACAAATCTTCCACGTTTGGTGACGATTAGCTCTACGTGGTGGCATGATTGAATACTTCACAAATTCTTCAAATTCAAACAGAATTCGAACTTTGATCCAAAATGAAATGGATCAAAAACTTCCACTTTGTTGCAACTTCGCGATGAACACGATGAACATAACTTCTTCAAACGATAAGATCCGATCTCCAAACTTCAAAAGTATGCACACACTTCAACTAGTTGCTCTCGGCCGTGAATAATATTCTCAACTCTTCAAGACTCCAAAAATGATTAGGCTCCAAGTCTCGATCTAGCTATGATTGGCTAGAACCTGGCTCTGATACCAAAAACTGACGCAGCGGATTATTCAAAACAAACTTCAATCGGTGAAAGTAGCAATCGATGGATTGGTGGATACTGAATTGCCCGAATTCGTTGATCCGAAGATACCGAATTCTAGCTATCCCGAACTCGTTGATCGCGCACGATACCGGGTTCAAAGATCTACGATTCTTCACGCGTTGATCAAGCGCACTTGATTCCGCGAATCGGCTTCAACAATCAAAGATTCGAGCGCACTCGAATGTCGAAGGTGGAGATAGGAGATACACTCGACTACCAATTGAAATTGAAAGCACAAAGCTAACAAAAGAGAATTTTATTCAAAAATCAACAACCTTTTTACAAATGAGACTCACGGCCTATTTATAGGCGAACAACTTTACAACAGAAATTTCACTAACTCCTAAGTCGTTTCCGACTTAACAAAGACTCTGACTCAACATAAGTCGTACACGACTTACGACTCAAAAGAAATGACTCAAAAGTAAACAACTCAAAACAGACGACTCACCATAAGTCGTTTACGACTTAGCAGATTACAACACAATCACCACGACTTACGACTTAAAAACAAATGTGTTCTACGACTTACAAAAATATACAGACTTATTACAGCACTTAGGTCGTAGACGACCTAACGACATAAGACTCATACGCTTTACGACTTAACAAACAACGGCAGAGATTAACTTGCAGAAGAATCAACGGCACCAGGCTTCAGCGACTTAAAAACAGGCGGCATCCCAGATCAACGACTTGAGGAAATCAATGGTTTAGATTAACTCGCAGAAGAATCAACGGCAACATCTTCACGCGACTTACGACTTAAGAACTTCACGAGTTAAACTTCTGCGACTCACGAGTTAATTCTTCTAAGTCGTAACTCGCTTCCTCTTCATGCCTTTTGTTAAGTCGTGGACGACTTATACCTTCAGCTTCGTTAAGTCGTGGGCTTTCACTAGGTCGCTGCCGAGTTATACTAAGTCGCTGGGACGACTTAAAACCTTCGTTAGGTCGCGAACTCGAGTTAACTCCTTCCCCTGGTTTCCAGTTAAGTCGTAGCTCTTGCTCCCATGCCTCCTTAGGTCGTAACTTGACACAGTCAACTCGTTCTTCATCATTAGGTCGTGACTCGTTCATCACTTCTACCTTGTTAGGTCGTGAACGACCTATAAACTCCTTAGGTCGTGAACGACTTATGCCTTCAACATTCTGCGCTGCATCATATAGACTCTTCCAGAATTCACTAGTATATAAAGCATCTCTGTCATTGATTATACTACTAGGGATTCCATGAAGTCTAACTATGTTCATCATGAACAACTTAGCTAAAATAGGTGTCGTCCTTGTTGACTTAACTAGAATGAAATGGGCATTCTTGGTCAATTTTTCCACTATAACTCATATACTTTCATTATCTCTATTTTACCTTGGCAACCCATCTTTAAAGTCCATGGATACTGATTCTAATTTCCAAACTAGTATCTCTAAAGGTTGAAGCAATCCATTGGGATTTTGATGTTCAGCTTTCACTTGCTGACAGTTTACACACTGTCTTACCCACAAGCCAACATTACTCTTCATATCTTTTAAATAGAAGCTCCTCTTTAATCCTGAAACATCTTGGTTCCTCTAGGATGAATCGTAAACATGGATCGATGACATTCTCCAAGAACTTCCTTCCTCAAGTCCTTCACATTCGGAACACATAACCATCCTTTCTTTCTTAGTTGTCCTTTCTAATAAAGGCTAAAATCCTTTAAATCATCGACCTCTGTTCCAACCTCAAGTCTTCTGATCCTCTCAGCTAGTACTGGATCCTCCTTCTTTTTAGAAGCAATTCTCTCAATCAACACTGGTCGGACTTCCAAACAAGACAATCTGGCAGAACTCTGGCTAGAACCAGCAGTTGACTTAACTGCACTCCACAACTGGCCAAAGCTTCCAAATCTTTCCATTCCGCCAACATAGCTTATACCACATTCTGATGTTTCTTATTAAGAGCATCTGCTACCTTATTATCTTTTCTTGGTGTTTACTCTATACCAAAATCATAAGCTACCAAAAACTCCAGCCACCTTTGCTGTCACATATTCAAATCCTTTTGAGAGAATAAATGGCGTAAACACTATAACAAAATGAACTTTTGATATCATCAATCTATAGAGTTTATGCATATCACCTTTGGTAAGCCATGCAAGTTAGGGTCTCCAACGCTATTTGCCAAGGTAAATTCGGTATAATGTTATTCAATAAAATGGCAAGCGGGAAACAAAATTTGTGTGGGAACTAAATGAGCATGTATTACTTTATCACTTCCTCTCCTCCAACAAATATTTGTCCTTTCACTTTATCACCTCCAAGAAATATTAATAGCTGTCATCATAATCTCCAGAAATCCCAATCGCGTAACCCTAACAGTCGATCAATGTCGTAATGTCTCTCTACACAACCGACCCAGAGCCCTAAACCTAGACCAGCGTCTCCGATATATTCTATGCGAACATGATTGATATGCTACGTGAACTTGTTGTGTGAACAAGCGTCTCCAGAAATCCCAAACGAACTTTGGCGAGAGTTATCACTATATATTTTTCATATAATTTTAATTATCATTACTATGTGAACATGATTGGTATGCTGAAATTTGATAACATGAGTATGTATGCTGATATTTGATAACATGTTTGATTTATGTTGTTTGGTAATGAAAAAGAAACAGTTCACAAGCTCTGAAAGGGGAAAAAATGAGAGGAATGGATATGGTGAGGGAATTGTATTTCACATTTGTTTATGCCAAAATTGGGCACAAAACTCTTCAGACGTATTTGAAGAGATCAAAATGAAGAATATAAATGAAAAAGGAGGATAATCTAACAAATATGCCAAAATAGACAAACAGAAAAGCAAGAACACAAGTGTTTAGAGTGTTTCAACATTGTAGCCTACATCCACTGTGGAAATTTTGCTATTTTATTGACTTTGCTAACTGATTACAACTGATTACAATTCAAGTACTCAAGTTACAAATGAGTATCCGACAGAGTCTCGGTGTAGAAGAGTCAAAAGTCCATTTTCTAGAGGCATCAGGCTACTATTTATAGGCGTTGGCCAGACAAATCTGACTTAGATCTTGGAATACTTCTTCTATCTTGCATGCGGGCCGACCAGATCGATCCATGGTCATTTGGGATCGATCCATGATCGATACATGCACCATTCGTATCAATCAAAAATAACTCCATCTGGGTTAAGATCGATCAAGGACATTCTTGAGATGGTACGAAAGATCCTGTGACAATTTGGGGGCATTTGGACTTGTAGATTTTGAGTTATGATCGATTTAAGTTTGGATTTTCATCTAGTTAGCGTCTTCATATCGATCATACTCAAATCGATGGTATTTCGTATTGATCATTCTTGAATCGATGCCATGGCTTTATATCCCAAGATCGATCACTTTTCATGCCAAGTGACCAGGTCTTCCACTTTTACGTGCATTGTTTATATCGATCTGGTGTAATTCCTTTCATATCGCTCCTGATGAGTGTTCTTCGTATCGATGCTTTGCATCCTCTTCGTATCGATCAAATGGGTGGTCGACACAAAACATGCTGCCTATGAATGATGGATACGAATTGCAGAGCCTTGACGGATAGATACGAACTGAAGCTCATGGGCCGATGGATACGAATAGGATGGTTGCACGGTAATGGTTATGACTAGATGGATACGAATAAAACTCGCTTTTCATGAAACTTGATCGATCCATATCTTAAGAATACGAACTCTGATTGACCTAAAATTTGAAATGTCGGCTTATATAGCTTTTCCTGTCATATCATGTTAATTGTAGCACGATTCGAAATCAAACAAAACTTGCCAGCATCCATAGTAGACTTGTGTATAACCAATCTTCGGGATGGAATGTCCTTTGTTTCCAGTCAATTCCTTGGTGTCACGGCCTTGCAAACGGTGGGATAACATTTGCCCCCTAAAGTACGTCTTAAGTGAACATGACGGGCTTTGAAAAACTGCAATCTTCATTCTGAAAAGTTCTATTCGATTCATTGAATAGTCATTGTCTTTTCGTCAAAAGATGTAATCTTTGATCGATTTCTAGTATTATAAATGCTAAATTGTTGACTGCCAATGATCATGCAGTTCATTATTGTAACTGAGTGTCAAGCGCTAGCAATCTGATGTTCATTGTTGTAATTGTCATTAGGTGAGCATTCAACTCCTATGAATTGTGAAAATTTTCATACATGTACGTATGTCAACCCGACTCCCGTTAACATTTGCACGTCCACGAGTCATTGTCAAGTTTTTTTTTGAATCGAGTTTCGTATCGATCCTCTCCTGGATCAATGCAAAATTTGAGTTGTAACAATGGTTGATGGTTGTTTTAGAGCATCCCTTTGTATCGATCCTCTACTGGATCAATTTGAGAATTTCGAAAATACGCTTCATATTAATGACTATCGATATGAGCCAATAGTTCTCTAAAATATTTCGTATCAATGGATATGAATTTCAGGTGGTCTTCAAACTAATGGATACGAAGTTGTCACTTCGATCGATGGAGTTGAGTAGTTCAAGTGTGATCTGGTTGTTATTTTCGTATGATATACGAACGGATATGAACTAGCCAAATATACTTGCTTTGATGGATACGAAATTTTGCTTTCATATTGATGGAGGTAACCGGTTATTTTGGTACAACAATTGGGATACGAAACGTCTTTCTCCCTTGAACACGAACTCATAAAAGTACCATTCGTGCTTAGAAAAATGTCGCACTTGTTCTTACTTTATTCTTGCCTTCGTATCGATTGAAAAATCGAGAAATAAATATAGCTGTCGTCCCCAAATTAATACAACTCCTTAATCCCTTGAATTTACACTTCGATTTAGGTAATTAATCAATGAATTTATGTTAAAACGGTGAGACTTAAGTTCAATTGCTAACCCATCCACATTCATGGCCGATTCTGGTGATGTGGATGCTAGAATTAGGCCAGAGCTTGGTTGAGGAAGGTTGCAATGGCCTTCATGTTGATTGGAGAAGATGAAGTATGAGGGGATACGAAGTAGTCACGGAAGGGATTCTCGATTTTGACCTCGTATCGATGGGAGAAGGAAGGAAAAAGCCTTTTGTATTGATCTAGGATGAGGAGTTCGTATCGATCTAGAACTGATGGGTAGCAGGAAGAACTTCGTATCGGTCTGGACTTGTAGAACTTCATATCGATCTAAAGCCATCGATATGAAGTGTTGACAATGCGATTGATACAAAAAGGAATTATGCGATTGATATAAATTCCTTGTGGGCGATCGATACGGAAGTGAGAGTCTTTGATCGATACGAAGCCTGTCTTTCCTTGATCGATAAGAATTAGGCTTCTGGTGATCGATCCAAGTCTGAACCTTGATGGATATGAAACTTTGTGCATACTCGAACATTTGACTTCGACGAGCTTCCGCCTTGCATAATTGAACGTAATCGTTTCATTTCATATTTGATTGCCCTTCGAAGCTCGTCGATGGAACTGTAATTTGACAAATTTGACAAACTTTAACTTGGATCGTTCCTTGGAGTCTGGATGGCAGGTTGTGACGGTCAGTGGTGACGGCCATTCCAGTCGAATCTCGAAGTCTCATCATTTGAACATCTCACAAATTCCATAGAACTTGTTAAGTACTATGTAGCACTGCACTATACAACACATTCATGCACTTCACACTGTGGGAACACCGATTTATTATCATCTAATGGTGGTTTTTACCGAGTTCAATAGCTATGGAACCCGGAAGTTCACAGTCGTAGGACGTTCAGAGTCCACCTCTTCCTGTAATCGAAATGCCGGCTATCACGGCCGAAGTTATCAGCCCTGCTCCGAATGAGCTACTAGGAGCAGCTTTCATCACCAATCCACAAGATTCTGCCCACTCTAATATTTTTGAGGATATGTTAGGCCGAATTTGTCTAAGGCATGGGTTGTCGTTGGATGATGTCTTACTTTCGAGGCCGGAAGATAGACCCTATAACCCTTCGAATGGGTACACAACCTCTAATAGATTTATGTGTGTAGCCGAGACACTTCCCTCTTTCAACCAGTTCATCTAGGAAGTTATACTTTTCCTGAGGATTGCTCCATCCCAACTGCATCCAAATGGATATGCCTTGCTGAATAGCTGGTTTATCATCTTTATGGAGTACCTCTTCTGGCCTCCGACGGTAGAGAAGATTAGATTCTTATTCAACATAAAGAGCCGCAGGAACAATCATTCCTTCACTTTCCTCAAAGCAGTTAGGAACTGTCAAGTCATGGTCAGGGCCTGGAGCAAGCTGAGCTATTTCAAGGCCGAATGGTTCTTCGTTCGGTATCCACCAGGGTTCACCAGACAGTGGCTAGAAAGACGTAAGTGACCTAGCTTCTTTGTTGATTAATGGGATAATAGTAGTCGATGCCGAGTCTAACACTTTCTTTCCTTTACAACTTCAATTCCACGGCCAAAAGGTGCTCAGTTTAAGGAAATAATAAGGGTTCTCAAAGAGGTGCCCGTAGTGGAAAGAGAAATCGAAGAAGTCCTCATGGATGAAAAGTTGATTGCCGTTGGGTTAATATACAGTGACCAAAGCATAGGATCAATGATAGGTATAAGAGCGGATCCAGTGAGGCAAGTTCGAAGGAGAGTTTTCAGGATCGTAATTATCGAACAAGGCAATGACGAGAGCTCGCCGGCTAGAGATGAATCTATAGGTATGCCTTTACCAGACTCCCAAGCATCAGGAAAGAGAAAAGGCAAGACCGTTGCCCGCAAATTCATAAGGTGCAAAAATGTTATAATGTCTTGGCCTACTTTTGGTCAGATGATTCCTCCTCTATAGGTGGGACAATTCTTTTGAGGGATTTTTGAGGGACTGGCGGACATCCCTATTCCGATTGACTTGTCCTTACATCAAGACTGTGGGTTGGACACCGACGCTGGCATTAGCGCATTAGATGTAGGGGGGCCGACTCATGCGGGTGAAGGCTCCACAACCGGTCGGTTGGGTGGTTTATACATGCATACACACTCCACCACATAACTTCTAAGCACATGATTTCCTGACTTTAGGAGATGACTAATTCGACTTTTCTTTTCACTTTACAGATGAAATGGTGAAACGAGGATCTATGCTCGGTAGTCTTCGATCTGCACGCCACTCTTCCAGCTCATATCAAGAGTCTCATAGGCTTGATTCCGATAGAGAACACGATCGTGGGATCCCCAGCCAGGAGAGTGACCATTATGAAAGGGAAAGAGATAGGGAGAGAAAGGTAGAGACAATATTGGCATAATTCTCGGTCCTGCTCTCCATCACTCAAAGGTCCCTCTCAAGCCTCCAGCTCTAGAAAACATACTACTGAACCTTCACGCCAGCCAATGCCTCTACAAACTTCAAGGTCTAGCAAACAACGCTGCAGGACCAAGGCAGATGCTCCTGCAATCACTACATCTGTTGTATTGGACCCCATAGGGGAAGGAGCTCTCCAGATAACCGAATTGAAAAAATATTTTCCTAATATCTGCTTTGATGGCTTCCACTTTCCCCCGAAACTAAAGCAAATTCCTCATGGGGCTAAACAAAACGAGCACTATTATGTGTACAATGCCTATCACCAGTATTGAGAGTGGATGAAAGCTGCAAAAAAGCTTTAGCAGTGGCGTTTGATTGGGCAAAGACTATTGAGAAGCTTGAGAAGGACCTTGCCTAAAAAGACAGTATTGCATAGGTGCTCACTACCGAGAATGATACTTAAAGGAAGTCGAAGACAGAGGCCCTGAAGAAATTCAATGAGACAAGCATGAAGATGGAGTAGATGCGGTAGGAGCATCTGACCTTGGTCGATTATATGGGCCACAGAAATGCCACCGTCATGGCTGAAAGGGACAATGTGCTTAAAGAGCTCGAGAAGTTGAAAACCAAATTTACTAAAGCCGTCAGGGAAAAATATGATACAAATAAGGCTGCCCAAGAAGCGTGTGAGCAACCGGTGGCTTTCTAGGGTGAAAGGGATGCGGCTGTGTTAAAGGCTCAAGAGGCAGAGGCCAGGATTAAGACGAAGCTAGAGCGGTAGAGGCCAGGCTAGAGGGTGACATTAAAGATCTCTTGATCACATATAATGTCAACGTTTTAAAACACCGCAACCTAAGCTAGCTTGATGATTACCCTCTACATTTACACATGCCTAGTGCTACTTGATAGAGGATGAAAAGGCAAGCTACCACACTACATCTATTGACGATTTTGAGCTGGAAAACCAGGTACTAATCGAAGATGAGAGGAGAATTCTCCATGAAGCCATTCATCTCTTTTGAAAAAGAGAAGCTTGCCCTCAACATCCAGATGTCGGAGAAGGGTCTGGAGTTGAACATCGTAAATCAAGTTCTGCAATATCTACATCAACTCAACCCGAACCGACTTCTACAGTAGATCCTCCACTCTGCCTGCTTATGACCATGATAGGTAGCACCTGTCTCCTGTTCGTGAGCTTGTTTCTGAAGGTGCTCTAGCTCCACCCACGAGTCAATTTGAGGAAGGTATTCTGAACACATCTCGTGTTTATTCACAGTCAGGTGCATTGTCTGAAGAAGTCACTAACATTTTTTCTTATCTTCATTCAGTTTTAGGAGATGCATCGGTCGAGCCTCCTGCAACCCAAGAGCTGCATAAAGACCAGGAGGCCATTATGACGGAGGCCAAAATCACTACAGCTGCCACATCGACCAGGGAAGTTCATAAGAGTTCTATTATTCTTGATAAACAAATAATGGAGGAACTCCTCAGTCACCAAAGCGATCCACTTACCGACTTGCCTTTTGTCATGGGTGAGGGCGTGTTTATGGCTAGATCCTCGGGTCCATCAAGCAACATTCCTGTGGATGCCCAAGCAATTTATATAGAGGAGGTAATGGCGGAGATTAATGCTAAGATGGAAAAAGTCGCATAGGCTAGTGGCACCGTAGGTGGCATGGCGGGTCCTGGTCCGACCCCTCTATGTATGATTTCTCTTGGGGCACTGTTGTTGATACCAACATCCCTCCTTCGCCTTCTAATATTGAAACGTTGCCATTCCTCCAGATCCACACCCAAAAAGCAATCTGATCTCTATTAGCTCGAAGGAAGAGGTTACCATAGTTCCCTCGAAGGGGGATCAACCAAGGAAAGGAGGCCGGGAAGGCAAAGCTCGAAGAGGCATCCGAGCGATAGCTCCAGTGAATCAACATCGAGCAAGAAGAGATAGAAGAAACATAGGAAGTAGATATGTCTTCATGTTTTCTTATTTTGGTAGATAGGTAGGATAGGACTTCCTTTTGTTTTTGGTTGGCCGTGTATAGATGCAGGTTCGGCCTCTACTGGTAGGAATTTTGGAAATAATTTTTGTACCTATCCTTTCCTTTTTAAGAATAGTTGAAATGAAATCTCATTTTGTTATCTGCATAAGTTTGTGTATATTTACTTAAGTGATTTAGTGATCGAATTTCCACTCAATGTACTTGAGGCTTTAGTCTCTGAATCGGATTTGAGTTTGGTTGTTAAGTCCTAAAGTTATGGCTTTAGGTCATAACCAAACGTCAAGTCGAGTCCCAATGTTGTGCTGTCTTGGTTAGCAGCTTGTACTTGAGTTATACCCCTAGTTCTAGAGAGAGTTGAAGTAGTTAGTCAGTAGTCATTCTCTGCCATTCATCAATTGAACTTAACTAAGTCAAAAAAAAGTTAAGGCAAGATGAGTTCGAGTGATCGGATCACACTCGCTCATTTGTTAGTAATCATATCCACACTATGGGGATTGAAGTTGTATGTCGGCGATCGATCATGACTGTTTAATGTTTTAAGTTATGTCCATGCTTTGGGGACTTAAGTTATTTTATGGACGATCAGTCACACCTGCTCAATACTTAGAATTACGTCCACACTTTGGGGACAGGTTGATTCGATAGCGGTCAGTCGCACCCAATTTATGTTTATACTTCGGCCCGCACTCTAGGGACTTAGAGTTTGTTGATGTTTATATTCCAGTTCGCACTCTAGGAATCTGAAGTTAGTTGATGGGTGGCCAGTCACGCCCATTTGGGATTTGTTCTCCAGTCTGCATTCTCAGGACTAGAGTGAGTCAGTGGGTGGTCAATCACACCCGGTTATGTTTATACTCTAGTTCGCACTCTGGGAATCTGGAGTCAGCCGACAGATGGTCAATTACATATGTTTGGGCTTTAGGATGTCGTTCACACTTTGGGAACAAGAAGTCGATCAGGTATGTGGATGGTCGTATCACATCCATCCTGAGTAGAAAAGCGAAGTCGTAGATGGATGGGTTCATCCTTCTCGAACTTGTAAAAATGGATATGAGGTCGTGGATGGACGGATCCATCCTCCTCAAGTTTAGATTGTACATGGGCGAGGTTGTGGGTGGACGGATTCACCCTCCTCGAGCCCATGTTTTGATTTAAAGTTTATATTCCATCTCGCACTCTGGGAGTCGGAGTTCGTCCGAGGCTTGTCGTGTATTAATCCTTTTTGGCTTTTGTGTGGTTGCTTGCCCCTAGCTCAGGGTTTCACTCAGCAAGTGGCTGGTCATATCATAGTCACTCCTTATTTGAATAAGTTCCATTGTCAGATGGAACTTGGCTCTCCGTGCATCGTGATGGTCGCATGACGCATTTCAAGAATTGCCACTCTGGATTAAAGAGACTGCATTTTACTACTGAAATAAGAAAGTATGGAAAAGTTAGTTGCCTTATTACAAGTTCAAATTCCGAAATGCATAAACAAATTTCAAATGAAAAGCAGACTAAATGAATAAATAAAGCCTGTGATGTGTAGTAGCGAGGGAGACTTTCGCTATTCTAACGGCAAAGTAAGACCGTTGACAGTTGATAATTTGAATATGCTATCTCCAAGTCCCCATTCAATAACATATGGTCCCTCCTATGTCGGTTTCATGTGTGAAGGAACCGATTAGATTCATTTGAGTATGAGATCGCCAAGTTCAAAGGTTCTGGGTCAGACCTTGGCATGGTATAATCGGGCGACTCGACTTTGGTGTGCGGCTGCCCTCAAATCAGCCTCTTCATGCTTTTCATCCAATAGATCCAGGGATTCAATAAGTAAAATGGCATTCGTCTTCGAATCATAGTAGGTTATACAGTGAGAAGGTACTTCTAGCTCGATTGGAATGATGGCCACAGAGCCGTAGGATAATGAAAATGGAGTGTGGCCGGTCACAGGCTTGTGGGTAGTTCGATATGCCCATTGGGCCATTGGAAGTTCATCAACCCATCTGCCTCTGGCTTTTTACATTCCCTTCTTTATAATGGGCTTGATAACTTTATTAACAGCTTCGACTTGTCCATTCGCTTGAGGGTGAGCAACCGCTGATAACTTCTTTTGTATATGGAAACGTTGATAGAAGTTATTGAACTTGACACTGTTGAATTGGATCCCATTGTCAGTGAAGATTGTATGCGGGAGACCAAATTGATTGATAATGTTGCGTACAACAAAGTTGATTACTTTCTTCGTCCTAATTGTGGAAAAGGGCTCAGCTTCTACCCATTTAGTAAAGTAGTCAACTACAATGATGGCGTACTTCGCACCACCTTTAGCTAAGAGTAGAGACACTATTATATCGAATTGCCATGTGGCAACCAGCCACGAACTGACCATTTGAGTAATTTCGGTAGGCGGAGCTCTCGAAATCCTAACATGCTTTTGACATCTGTCACACTTCTAAGCATAAGATAGCGCGTCTCGATTCACAATCGGTCGGTAATATCCGTATCTCAATTTCTTTTTTGCAAGGGCTTTCCCCCTTGTGTGATCACCAAACTCCCTCTCATGCACGTCATGTTGCACTCGTTTGATTTCATTGTGGGTGATACACCGGAGTAACAGAACTGAATACCCCTTCCTGTATAGAACTCCATTATGGATAAGGAATCATGAAGCTTTTTGGAGAATCCATCTTTTCTCACTTCTTTGCTCTGGTAAAGTTCCATGCTCGAGATAATTTCTAAACGGAGTCATCCATGACTCCTTCTCGAGTGTTTCCTCATGTACCCAGCTGGTATTTGTGCGATCAACACTCGGTGTGGTGAGTGTCTTAACAGGAATGAGTCCCATTTGCTGCGCTCCACCGGTGCTGGCCAGCTTTGCTAAAGAATCAGCTTGTTGATTGATCTCTCGGGGTATAAAGTGGATGGCATAGTAGTCGAACTGATTCAACATTTCCTAAACCCGAGCAAGATATGCAGCCATCCTTCGATCCCTAGCTTGATATTCTCCCCGAACTTAGCATACGACCAATTGCGAGTCACGATGAATCTCCACAGCAATAATTCTCAAGTCTATAGCAAATCTAAGTCCTACGAGTAAAGCTTCGTACTCGACCTCGTTATTAGTTGCACGAAAATCAAACTTTAATGCGTAGCATATGGATCAACCTTCCTGGGTTTCAAGTACAATCCCAACGCCTGAGAAGCGATCGTTTGATGAGCCATCTGTGTATAGCTTCCATATGTATTTGGGAGATTCACTAGTTTCGGGCAAGTCCTTCGGCATAGTAAACTCAGCTATGAAGTCTACCAGGACTTGTCTTTAAATGGTTCACCTAGGTATATAAACGATGTCAAGCTGAGTAACCTACCTAGGCATCCCTTTGTAAACTTAGCTATGAGTAACCTACCAGACGTTTCAGGCCAAGTGAGGACCTATCATAATAGCTCGTCGGTATAGACTGTGATTGGGTGAGCCTAAAAATATGGTTGGAGCATTCTCGAAGCAATGACGAGACAATAGGCCAACTTTTCCCCTTAGGTAGTTCCTTTCTGCCCTAGTCAGTCGCTTGTTAATATAGTAGACCGACCATTGGATCCGATCCTCTTCTCAAATTAGAGCAGCGCTGATCGCATTTACTGAAACCACTAAATAGATGTATAATCTCTCATGGTCGATAGGCTTCGACAAAATGGGAGGCGTAGCCAAATGTTGAACTAGTGCCTGGAATGTGCCTTCATATTCCTCTGTCCAATTAAAGTTCCTCTTTCCTTTTTTGATGAGATCAAAGAAAGGGATGCACCTGTCCATTGATTTGGAGATGAATCTGCTTAGGGCTGCCACCTTCCCATGAGGCTTTGCACTTGCTTTATGGTCCTGGGAATCTCGAGATTCCAAATCGCCTGGATTTTCTTAGGATTAGCTTCGATCCCTCATGCATTGACAATGAATCTAGGAAACTTTCCGAATGTGACTTCAAAGTGACATTTCAGTGGATTGAGCTTTATTCGGTATTATCGAAGGATGTTGAACATAGCTTCCAAGTCTATGACATGATCAGTGGATTGTCATGATTTTACGAGCATATTGTCCATGCATACTTCCATGATCTTCCCGATCTGGTTAGCGAACATTCGGTTTACGAGCCTTTGGTAAGTTGCCCCAGCGTTCTTAAGTCCAAATGGCATGAGTTTGTAGTAATAAATTCCCAGATCAGTAACGAAGCTTGTATGTTCTTGGGCAGGCAAGCGCATTGGGATTTTATTGTAGCTAGAGTATGCATCCATGGAAGATAAGAGCTCATGTCCGGTTGTTGAATCTACAAGTTGGTCGATTCTAGGGAGTGGAAAATTATTTTTAGGGCAAGCTTAAACAAAATCTGAGTAGCCCACACTAGTTCTCCATTTCCCATTAGATTTCCTAACAAGCATTGGGTTGGATACCCACTTCGAATATAACACGTCACGAATAAACCCATTCGTCTTGAGCTTATCCACTTCCTCTCTAAAGGTGATAGATCTCTCTAGATCCATACCACATCTTTTTTGTTTGACTGGGACATGCCACATGTCAATATTCAATGCAGGGCTCGGAATGTTCACGTGTCTGAGTGCGTTCAAGCAAACGTATCGAGGTTTTATTCGAGAAATTCAAGCAATTACTCTCTCATTCGGTGGCTTAGCTGAGACCCGGCCTTTATCATTCTGGAGTCGTCACTACCATCGATCGAGACATCGATCATCAACTTTGCCAAGAAAGCCTGACTATCTTTGACTTCCTCTTCATTATCGTTATCTCATGGATTTAGATCTTTCAGGAACTAGTTGTGGCACCCGGACCTAGGCCCAGGCATTAGCTCTCAATTATCAGTAAAACAGACAAAGAGAGATTCCTCCACGTCCTTACCCTTCTGTTTCCGCTATGCCTCCCGTAGCTCAGCAATATAACAGGCGCGTCCAGCCGCCTAATCTCCATGAACAACTCCTATCATGTTATTAGTGGGGAATTTTAAAGTCAAACCCCATGGGATAATGGCTGCCTTAAATTCAGCTAGGGCTGGTTGGCCTAAAAAGCATTATATGGAGAATTAATATCCAACACAATAAACTGTAGTATCTGGACTCTCCGGCGATTTTCGATTCCCAACTTCACTGGTAATTCCACCATTCTAACGGGTATCGTTGCACTTCCATTAAAGCCATGTATACGAGACTGACACGACATCAAGTCCTTCGCCTCTATTTTTATCTGATCATAAACTTGCTTAAAAAGAATATACACAGAGCTTCCACTACCTACCAAGATCCTCTTCATCCAAGCATGACCTATTTGAGCTGATATGACTAGTGGATCGATAGCGGTGGCTTCGAATCTATCAACATCCCTGTTTCGAAAAACGATGTCGTCTGTCATCATTTTCTGTTGTTTTGCCGGAGCCCCATTGTCAACATTACTACAACACTCGAAGTCCACATGCTTAATTGAACTGACATATGACTCCATTTCCTTCTAGCTTCGATCAACTGGATGATCGGCTGAATGAGGACCACCACTAACAGTGTTAATAACTAACCTCCCACCAGTACGCACGGGTTCCTCCTATCTAGCCTGGTTCTGACTTTGATTTGGATTTGAAGGGCCGTACCTTCAACGTGCGGCGTTCGAATGAACTATTCTAACTTTCTTTCTCTGATTAACTACTCTGTGGTGTCTTGTAATTAATGACACTCATTGGTATTATGGCCATAGCTATGATGAAATCTATAGAACTTTCTAATTTGAATTTGCCTCTCAAATGACTGTTTTGGAGCAGGCTTCTTATACGGTCCAGTATTACAGGTTTGCAGATAAATGTTGTCCATAGACGTATTCAAAGGAGTGTAATGGTCGAATATGGAAGCTTTAGTTCTAGGTCCACGGTTCTGATCTCTCTTCTTACCCTAACCTCCGTTACCCTTATGTTGACTTCGCTTGTTCTTTATATTCAATTACACTTTACCGGAGCTCTCACCGGTCTGTTTCACAGCCATATTGCTTTGAATGCCTTCGATGCTGAGCCCCGTATCATCCTGCTTCCTAGATTGTCTAGCGTCTTCTCTTCTCAAAAACTTAGCCGCCTTAGCATAGAAACTATTCAACGATGTGTGTTGTTTCCCAGCTAACCAATTGCCAAATTCGGAAGGATCGATTCCCTTAGTCAAAGCCATTAAAATCGAATTATCATTTGGATTGCTGAACTCAACATAGGTAACATAAAACCTTTCCAAATAACGTCTTAGGGTCCCTCCCGGAGCTTTGGTGACATTGGATAAGGTGTTAACATCCTTAGGCCTCGTAACATGCATTCGAAACTGCTTAACGAACTTGGTAGCTAATTGGTTAAAGAACAAAATAGATTGGGGTGGTAGACGAGTAAAGCACATGGTCACGATGCCCTCTAGAGAAATAGGAAAACCTCTACATTTGACCGTATCTTTAGCTCGAGTGGTGTTCTTAAGCTATTCATACTTCAGAATGTGCTGATTAGGATCTGAACTTCCTTCATAAATGGTAAAAGTTTGAATATTGAACCGGCAAGGCAGTTCAGCATAGAGGATGTCATTAGTGAATGGAGTATGGCTTCGGGAGTTTCCCCTATTGTCATTAGTGAGGCCTTGACTTTCACAGATCACATGATGAATCATGGTTGGAATGTCTAACATTTGGATATTTTGGGCCAAGGTGTGGTCGGGCTCCAAAATATGAGGACTGTCCGGGCGCAGTCGACGGTCCATGCCTTGCCTCCTTAGCTCTAAATCTTCGAGCATATAGGGTTTTGGAGCATGATTGCGCTGGTTAAAGGCTAGATCTAGCCGAGTCTGAAGTCGGGCTTCCATGTTCGCCACTACAGCAACTGCATGGTCGTGAATAGTATGGTAGGGTAGCGCATCTCCTCAGGAAAAGGGTCCAGCTTGTTGATCGAAAGAAGGACCAACTCTTGCTTGTCTAAGATTCAGAGTGCGCTGATGCTCTGGGCTTATGCGTAGCTTCCATCCAGCCGTGGGCGTGCAGATCCGTAGTTAAAATCAGAAGAAGCCGAACTTTTAGTGGATGAATAGGAAGCACGATGCCTTCTGGATCTTCTTCATCTCTCTTCGTTCAATCAGTTGGTTTGCTCTTTATTGGCACAGATCTATTGGGTGAGCTGCTTGAGGCTCTGAGTCAGTTCTTGCATTAACATTTGGAATTCCTCCTTGGTGACAGGGCATTGCGGAACCGGGTCCAACTGAATACTGAACTGTAGCAGGCAGCTGCGCGGAGTTCTATCTGCCCCATCCTTTCGGATCTGCAGCAGTTGAAGCAGTCCTAGTAGTAACCATGGAGAATGACATAGCTCTTACCTAGATCTGATGCAATCTGAATAGGATGGAATGAACTACTGGATGTTAGATCTAGAGCTTCTTCTTAGATTTTGCAATCCAACGACGATAGTAGATCCAATGAACAGAAGAAAAGATGCTCAATGAAAGCACCAAAATGTTATCCCGTCTTTTGGCAAGGCCATGACACCAAGGAATTGACCGGAAACCAAGGACAGTGTCCCAAAGATCGGTTATACACAAGTCTACTATGGATGCTAGTAAGTTTTTTCCGAGCCTGGATTGAGCTACAATTAACATGATACAACAAGCGAAGCTATGTGAGCCAACATTCAAAGTTTCAGGTCAATTGAAGTTCGTATGCTCCAGATATGGATCGATCAAGTTTCATGAGAAGCATGTTTTATTCGCATCCATCTAGTTCATAACCATCACCGTGAAACCATCCTATTCGTATCCATCGGCCCACAAACTTTAGTTCGTATCCATCCATCAAGGCTTTATAGTTCATATCCATTATTCATAGGTGGCGTGTTTCGTATCGATCACTCATTTGATCGATACGAAGAGGATGCAAAGCATCGATACGAAGAACACTGATCAGGAGCGATACGAAAGGAATTACACCGGATCGATATGAATAATGCACGTAAAAGTGGAAGACCCGGTCACTCGGCATGAAAAGTGGATCGATCCTGGAATATGGCGCCACATCATTGATATGAGAATGATCGATACGTATGTGATCGATATGAAGACGCCAACTAGATGAAAATCCAAACTTAGATGATCATAACCCAAAATATACAAGTGCAAATGCCACTAAATTTTCACGGGAGCTTGCGTACCATCTCAAAAATGTCCTTGATCGATCTCAGCCTAGATGGAGTTATTTTTGATCGATATGAACGGTGCACGTGTCGATCATGGATTGATTCCAAATGACCATGGATCGATCTGGTGGGCCCATACGCGAGAGAGAAGAGGTATTCCAAGATCTACGTCAGATTTTTCCAGCCAACGCCTATAAATAGCAGCCCGATGCCTCCATAAAATGGACGTTTGACTCTTCTACGTTGAGACTCTGTCGGACACTCCTTTGTAACTTGAGTGCTTGAGTTGTAATCAGTTGTGATCAGTTATCAAAGTCAATAAAACAGCAAAATTTCCATAGTGGACGTAGGCTACAGCGCCGAACCTCTCTAAACACTTGTGTTCTTACTTTTTCGTTTGTCTATTTGGCGTATTTATTAGATTATCCTCCTTTCTCATTTGCATTCTTCATTTTGATCTTTTCAAATTTGTCTGAAGAGTGTTGTGTCTAATTTTGGTATAAACAAAATTATTTACTCTAACTAGATCATGGGAGAATTTCCAACTAATAGTTAAATAATTTTGATTTCACCTTCTCAGGATATGTATAAATAGTTAAATAATTATGAAAACTATGTATCATATTAAATCGTCATTGAACCAGTATCTCCAATGACTGTTCCACCTCTTGCTCTTGATTTAGCACTCGATGGTTGGTTGGTTTCATTGGATTCATTTTCAAAATCTATGTTGATTTGGAAGGTAGACTGTTATAAGTATGATAAGTTTGGTAAAATGAAGCTAAATCTTCATGACTGTGTTATATTAGACAAACCTAATCCATTTTCCGTTTTGCCATAATTTGAAATTAAGTTGTTGTTTTAGGATATTTTAGTTTATATGAATATAAATCATTTAATATGATTTGGGTATTTTGATTTATGTAGATGAATAATAACATAGAAAAGCACAATATGTTGTACCTAACCTTTTCAATTATTATATGACTCGCTTTCAATTAAAGTGAAAATTGCTACAAGTTACTACTTGCACCTATAGCATAGACTGCCTTGAAAATAGTAGGATGTTGCACAATTATATTTCGCCTATGGTACAATGCTTCTTAGGTGATAAATTATGGAACAGAACATGTAGAGGCATTCGTTGATTGAAAATGGTGTTTGTGTATGATTAATTGAATTTGGTACATGTGTATCAAAAATTAATACTAGTACAATATTCTTCATTTTGTTTTACTTTGAATATTACAAGTCCTTGATGATAGTTACATCACTGAACCCTATAATTGCTTGTTTACATCATTACTTGAAGATTTTTTATACTATATTTGCTTTTTAGCTAATCCATAGTAAATTTTAATGTTGTACTTATATTGTTCATGTGGTTGTAGAAAATTAGTTATGATAGGGCTGTAGAAATTGCTAAAAGAGTTCCTAAGTAAGGAACAACTTTGAGGTAAAGATGCAAACTTCCAAGATTCTATAAAATATTTAACATATCATATTTATACTTCATATAGTTACTTCTGTTGTCTACAAGATAGATAGATAAAATTGCATTTCATGAATAAACTGGGATGTTTGTGAGAACCAAGTAATTCTACGGTTTGCTCAATAAGAATTAATTAGCCCACACTTACATGTTGTAGTTATGTTACATAATCTTGAGAATGATCAGTAACATTTCTTGAATTGACAGCATCTAAATAAATAAATGGAATTAACTACATGTAATGCACTAGGAAACCCTTTGATATTATGTTAGTGAATCAGGTTCTTACATGGTCATAACTTATTGATTTTGATGGGTATACGTAGTTTACTGTTGAGTTTAGGTGGAGACGTGTGCTCCTTTAGCTACATGAGTGTAAGTATATTGTGTGTATTACCAAAGCTGTTGTGCCTTGTTTTTCTCTACGTGTCAGGTGTTTAAAAGTGTATATGTCTATGATATTGCATGCGTGTGTACCTAGTCAGATATAGTGGAGATGAATATATGTGTAGTGCATGCGTATATTGAGTGTTTGGTGTTTGTGAACGAGGGTTATAGTAGGGAATATGACTAACAGTGTGTGTGTTATATATGTATTCTTTTGTTACAGCTACAATTACTATGAATACATTCAATCAACTTGTAATGGTTACCTCATTGTTTTGACTTTCAATTTCCTATTCGTACTTTTATTCATCGCCATCTCTATAGCTGTAGTCGGCAAGTGATGAGTTTTAGAAGGAGCAGCAGGTGCCGCCACCGCCATTGTTCCACTATTTGCTTTATCCAAATCAGTCTGATTCTTCTACCCCACCAGCTCTTTAACAAAACAAATACAATCAAATTCAGCTTAGTATTCAAAGAAGAAAAAAATTAACTGACATATATCATTGCTTTTTGCTTAATTATATGATTGTATAGGGGTATATACAGTTTCAACTTGTTTTCTTTCTTTAAAATCTGGATCGAAGATCTCAAGTCACATGAAAATGCTATGAAATTATAGATTCTCGATATAAAAACCTTGTGAAATTGGTAGTTACATTTTTAATTCCTTTATAACACTCCTTGGCTCTTTTATGGAATTGAAAGAAAGTTCTCAATTTTATAGGCAGGCTTCATGCACCCAATAACTCTTCTAGGGAGTTACGTATCCAATAGGACATATGTGTAACTCTTATATGTTTATTATTTTCAACTATAATGAATCTCTACCCTATGTACCCATTATTAGATATATGTATGATATTATTAACAGGTAATTAGAAGGAGGAATGAATGCTCTTGAAAAAATAGGCTACATACCAAAATTAGTATAAGACCATATAACAACCTACAATATATTCAAGTTGATTTTTAGTATAAACTGTTAAAAGAAGGATGCTTTATATGTTGGTGTTTAATCTATGTTAGATATGAATACATATAACCCATATTAATTCAATTGAGAAATAAGTATATGAAATTAACAGCGGAAGGTGTACAAAATCCATCGGTTCTTAATTGATGTGAAGATTAATTTGGATTAGATCTTCCAAATTGACACAAGCTTAGATTTGTAAATTTTCTTTAAAAGAGGATTGAGAGAATATGATAAGACTTGTATAATTTGGGGACCATAACCCCATATATATAGTGTGTGACATTTTTCAGTTCGGCCCTTCAACAAACTAAAATTATCACTCCAGTATCTACACGTTATGATTTTATATGAAGAATATACCCTTTAAGTCTTAATATGTTTATCCCAAAAATAGATCACGTAGTTAGGCTTAATTACAAGATAGCCCACACATTCAAACATTAGAATATGTGGCCCCATTATGCTAAATTATTCCAAGAATCTTCTCCTGGGCCATATATGTAACTTTATAGAATGTATTCAACTTTATGAGCTCTTAAATAGCTATCGTGATAATATGGTATATTCAAAACAATCTCATCCATTGATTGTGTAAACATAGAACCAAAGTGGCTTTCATTACTGTTTTTTGTAACTAAACCCATCAATGGTCACATATATCGATACAATCAAACGCACAGATCAATCATGTATGTGTAGCATGTGAATTAAATCAAATGTGATCTTTACATGTCTATTTTCAACTAGTCCTACTTTACTTTAATGAGATCAAAATTCCAAATAATATATATAAACAATTGAAGTGCAAAAGAAAACTTTATTTCTGATCAAAAAAACTAAAGCATGTCCAAAATCAAAATATAGACCAGTGTCGCGAAATAAGTGATTAAGTACAAACTCCCCCTAAACCAAAATATCCTTGTATAAAAGACCCACCCATTTTAGCAACATGCTCATGAAAGACCTTTGGTGGTACTCCTTTTGTAAGCGGATCTACTAGCATGGAATTTGTCCCAATATGCTCTATGGATATTAACCCATTCTGCACTCTCTCCTTTATAACTAGAAACTTGATGTCAATGTAATTTGACTTGCTTGAGCTTCTATTATTATTAGAATATAATACTGCAAATCTATTGTCACAATATAACTTTAATGGTCTTTCAATATTACTAATAATGCGCAGCCCAGTGATAAAATTCTACAGCCATTTCGCATAGTTAGATGCCTCGTAACAAGCCACAAACTCTACTTCTATGGTGGAAGAAGCTATGAGCGTTTGTTTAACGCTTTTCCATGATATAGCCCCTCCACTTAATTAAAATATGTATCTTGAAGTGGATTTTCTACTATTTGGGAATCCAGCAAAATTAGAATCAGAATACCTAATGATCTCCAACTTATCTGATCTTTTATATGTAAGCATATAGTCCTTGGTTCTCCAAAGATACCTCATAACCCTTTTTGTTGCTTTCCGATGATCCTTTCCAGGGTTACTAAGATACCCGCCCAACACTCCTATGATGTACGCGATATCCGAACGCATACAAACTTGAGCATACATTAGATTCCCTATAGCAGATACATAAGGGATATTCTGCATTTCTTTATCTACAAGTATGTTATTAAGGCATTGTTCGAGACAAAGTTTATCTCCTTTAGTGACTAGGGTATCACCCATTTCACAACCTTGCATGCCAAACCTTTTAAGTACCATTTCTATATAGTTCTTTCATGACAATCCAAGAACACCCCTTGAGAAATCACGATACATTTGGATTCCTAATATAAAAGAAGCATCACCAAGATCTTTCATTTTAAAATTATTTGAAATAAATCTCTTGGTTTCGTGCTAAATATGTAATTTATTACAGACAAGCAATATATCATCAACGTATAAACTCAAAAATATAAATTTGCTCCCACTGAACTTGTGATACACACAATTATCAATTATGTTTACCCCAAAACCAAATGAGGTAACTACTTTATGAAACTTGTGGTACCGTTGACGAGAAGCTTGTTTGAGCCCACAAATGGATTTCTTTAGTTTGCAAACTATATTCTTTGGATCTTCGAACACAAAGTTTTCTTATTGCAGCATATAAATTGTTTCCTCAATATCTCCATTGAGAAATGCAGTTTTAACATCCATTTGAAGTAACTCAAAGTCAAAATGTGCAAAAAATTCAAAATTATTATAAAAGAGTCTTTCGATAAAACCGAACAGAAAGTCTCTTTAAAATCGATGCGTTCCTTCTGAGTAAAACCTTTTTCTACAAGACGAGCCTTATATATTTCCATATTACCTTTTGCATCCCTCTTGGTTTTAAATATTCATTTACAACAAATGAGTTTTTTACCTTCAGGTAAAGAGACAAGATCCCAAACTTTATTGTCTTACATGGATTTATACTCTTCGTTCATCCAATTTTGGGAATTATCATCTGTATGGCTTGGTGAAAGTTGATAGTCATTTTTCCACCAATCCATTATTATCCTCTCTTTCTTGAAGAAATACTATATAATCATCTGAAATGACATCTTCCCTCTCTCTAGTGGATCTCCTTAGTGGCAATTCATTTTAAGGTTGTTGAGTTTGTTCTTGTGGAACATTGTCCTCATCTTGTAGAGGGTTTTCTTCAATATTGTTTTGTTGTTGTTCCGAATTAACTTCTTCATTAATGACAGGAATGATAATCTGTACATTTTCAGAAGAAGTGACTGCAGTAGGTATCATAGATGATGATTGCTCCTCAAAAACAATGTTCCTTACTTCATTTCTCCCTCCTAACTTAACATCCTCAAAAAATGTTGCAGCTCTCATCTTAAATTTTTTCTTTTGTGCGGGATCATAAAATTTATAGTCTCTAGATTGCTCAAAATAACCAATAAAGTAGCTGCTCACTGTTTTAGAGTCCAATTTTCTTTCATTTGGCTTATAAGGCCTTGCCTCAACTGGACATCCCTAAATATGCAAATGCTTTAGAGTGGGTTGTTTGCCTGTTCAAAGATCATAAGGTGTCTTAGCAGCTGCTTTAGTGGGTATCCTATTAAGGATATAAACCGCTGTCTTTAATTCCTCCCCCAGAGTGATTTTGTTAGGGTAGAATGACTAATCATACTCCTTACCATGTCTTTAAGAGTTCTATTTCGTCTCTTAGCAACACCATTCATGCTAGGTGAGCCTAGCACGGTGTATTAGGGACTATTCCACATTCCTCTGGGAATTGGACAAACGGTCCTAGACGTTGTCCACCTGATCCATCAGATTTATCATAATATTCACCTCCACGGTCAAATCTGACATCTTTAATTCTTTTATTTAGTTGGTTCTCAACTTCTATCTTAAATTTCCTGAACATGTCTTAAGATTCTGATTTATCATGTATAAGATATAGGTAGCCATATCTTGAGTAGTCATCTATGAATGTGAAAAAATATTGTTGATCATTCCATGATGCCATAGGGAATGGTCCACAAATGTTCGTATGTATCAATTCTAATATGTCGGTTGCTCAATTGGCATCTTTTCTTATGTTTGGTCTGTTCTCCCTTGATGCTCTCTACACGGATATCGAAGTTTGAAAAATCAACAAATTCCAAAATGCCATCTGACACAAGCCTTTGAATTCTAGTTTTAGATATATAACCTAAGTGCTTGTGCCACAATGTGGCTGAATTTTTCATATTAGCTTTTCTTTTAGTACCACACGATTCCACATGCAAGGCTTCATAATAAGAGGTATTAACATCAAGCATATATAAGTTTTCACAAATACTAAGAGAACTAATTCCACCAAGATTTGAATTTATTAGTAAACTAAAAATACCATTCCCAAATGAATAATAATAACCAGATTTGTCAACTTAGAAATAAAAACCAAATTCCATCTAAATGACGGTATAACAAAAGTATCAAATAAATCCAAATAAAACCGAGTTCTTAATAACAACTTAAAATGCCTAATAGCCTCCACTTTAACCAATTTTCCATCACCCACATAGATGTATCTTTCATCATCAGTTGGATTTGGGTAGCTCAAGCAACCTTGCACAGAAACACTTATGTGGGTAGAAGCACCAGAATATAACCACTAAGTGTTTCTAGGTACTGTAGCTAAATTTACTTCAGAACAGACCAAAGCAAAGAATGTACCTTTCTCAACACGCCATGCGTGATATTTGGTACAATTTTTCTTTAAGTGTCCAGCCTTCTTACAAAGTAACAACCATCAGCCTCCTTATGTTGTTTCTTTTCCGTTGGATCCTTAGCAGTTTCCTTATCCTTCTTTCTCTTTTTGTCTTTTCCCTTAGGGGTGTATGCCAAATGAGCACTTTCAGTTTTATCATGATATAATCTCTCTTCTTCTTGTACACAATATCAAATGATCTCGTTAAGAGTCCGATTCACTTTTTGACAGTTATAACTGATCTTAAACTGGTTGTATTGTGAAGGAAGAGAGATCAGCACCAAATGCATGAGCAAATCATCCGAAAGCTTAAGTGCCTTAAGTTTTGAAGAAACATTAGACATTTCTGTAATTTACTTCCTTATGTTCCCTGTGCTTTGATACTTCATGGAAATCAAGCGCTGCAAAAGCATGCTTGTTTCTATCTTATTGTTTTCCGTAAAACGTTTTTCAATCTCAGCAAGGAAATCATTAGCATTGGTTATCTTTTCATATACTGCACCCATAAATGCCTCTGGAATGCCGCGCTTTGTGATCATTAGACCCAAGTGATTTGAACGATCCCATTCTCAAAGTTCATTATTACATCATAAGAAATTCCATTCGTAAGAGGGGTAGGTGCATCCATCCTAAGTGCAAGGTCAAGATCCATGCAGCCGAGAACAAGTAATATGTTCTCTTTCTAATCCTTAAAGTTTGTTCCAGTCAAAATAGAAATGTTGTTATGATTGCCAGATACCGTAGTTAAATTAGCTATAATTTTAACATAAGAATCAATCAAATATGCTCACATTGTAAAACAAAATCGCAGTGAATTCAAATAATTGGCAAGTCTCTTCTCAAGATACCTAGCACAATATCAAGCCTTTGGATAGTAATATTGATTGTAAGTGGTATTATTATTGTAATGATCAAACGTTGGCAATAAGTTCAAGTAAAATATCAATCTTCCTTTGGGCCAATTAGATATTCACTTGCAAAACTATATGATTGTCACATATTTAACATCATACACGTATAAATGATTTGGCCAAATATTAGCCATCCTTCGGGTCAGCTAATATCCGCATGAATAAATACACACAATCATCAAACATTTTTCATGAATAACTAAAATAAGAGAGGTCACTTTGGTAACATGTTAATTCAATCAATTCACTTGAAATGTAAGATATCTACAACTAGTTTTCAAAGAGACACCAAATAATATTTGAATTGGTTTATTTTAACTCATTCATTTATGCGTATTCCATAAATTTCAATTCTCAATTTTATACATATTCAAAATATGGTTTCATAGTTGGAATAAAAATAATTTTGACAATAACTAAAACTGTAACAATACATAACAAATGGTATTTGCAATAACAATTAATGATAAAATATTGCATACTTTTTTTAACTGTTAATATTCAAGACAGAAGATAAAACAAATTTTAACATAGCATAGTCCATACATGTGATATTGCAAGAAAAATGAATAGCTAAAAACTGCAGCAGTGGTTGATCCTAAACATAGTGGAAAGCAATGAAAATAATAGTCCATGTCAAAATAGCTTATTATATCAGTGTGGTAGGTGATTTGCTTTCAATGAAAGCTTATTTGAATAAGCAAATATGAATACATGTAATATTATAATAGATCCAAAACAAACTATAAAGTCTTAAAGAAAAATTAGTCCAAAAGTACAAATCAACATCACTGCACATGATGAGTAAGCTGTACAAAAAACTAGATAATGCCACCATCCTTACGTGTTCTTTTTTTATATATATATTTGACAATACATATTATAAAAACATTAAAAGGCATGAAGATGCTTCTGTAGGTGCGAATGAAACAAAACTTAACATGGTAACCATCTATAGCAATAAAAAAATTGTACAGTCGTAATACTACTGACAATAAAATATGACTAATATGAGTAGCAATAATTAAAGGCACTAGATCCGAACAAGTGGTATTAGTTCATAAATTATTTATATAAATCTAAACTAAAGGCATCGGATGAATCAACCAAAATAGTGAATCTCACAACCTTAATTTAATATATACCTAAAATTAGGAAATTTCTCGATAAAATCAATGATGGGTGGCTCCGATACCACTTGTTGGTGTTTAATCTATATTAGATCATAATACCTATTGTTAGCACCAAAATGGTCACTAAAACCTATAGAATCCCATGGACATCATAAAATTAATGAAATCTAAAGAACATAGCATAGAAATAAATCAACATGAGGATTTTATAGTGGTTCGGCAATCTTGGCCTATGTCCACTTCAAATTTCATTCACTCTTCATTTGATTACAATTACATTAGTTGTTGGATGGGCTAGAATCCATTGGTACAAGTTTATAAGAAGTTTTTAAAAGGAAAACAGCCATAGCCGAACTTCTGGAGTAGCTAGAAGGAGAAGCTACATAAGTCCCTAAAAAGAGAGTCCCCAAAAATGAACCCTGCCCCTCTATTTATAGACGAAGATAGCCTGGCTTCCCTGTTCAGGCCCATGACTAAGAGATCTCGGCCCACAGCTGATAAGCTAGGTAGACTGAGCCGGGTATGCCAATTCCTCATCGCCTATCCACTTATTGCTAAACCTATCAAGGCCGACACACAAATCCAATACCGAATCCACATAAACATGTCGATCGTATCAAGACCAACCCCAATATAGTCTTTCATTATAGCCAACCTACTTCGACCGAACCATAGTTGTCGATTCGACCTAGTGCATATAGCCGACCGAGAATAACCGACCGAGAGTAGCCGAACCACACTCCAAGTACCGACCCATCATCCATCACACATCGACCCTTATTCATCGAGGCTGACTCAGAGTAATCGCCATTATGACTCAAGGTGGACCAGTCCTTGACTTTACGCTCACTTACGTTAAATTACAACTTCTGCAGTCTCCGTTTTGTAGCTAAGCCAAGGTGTCGAGTAACATTTGCCCCCTAAATTACGTCTTGTCTACATGACATGCTTTGAATCGAAGCAAGTTAAAATCTCCATAAAGAAATCCATCATGTTCCCTGAATAGTCGTTATCCTTCAATTTCATCCTCCTAAAATGTTGTATCTCTCTTTGGTTGTCATGACGTTTAGTCAATTCCCATTAGTATAAATTCAAGATTGTATTCAATCAATGGCCATCTGTTTCCGGTTCTATAGGACTAGTATGCTTCGGTTATCTAATCTAGTCTTTTCTTTAATAACTCCAAGTGAATATTCAATTTCTATCGATTTCAAAAAGTCAAATATTGTGAATATACACATGCATGTGCAGGTACACGTTATTACCATTGGCTCCTTCTAGTTTCACTGCAATTCAATTGCAATTCTTTGCTTACATTTCCTGCAAAATAAGGGTTGTAATTAGCCACTCGATGAGAGGGGGTTTTAATTCTTTATTAATAACGGCCTTGGAGCTATAAGTAAGGATGAATGGAGTATGACCAATTGCAGACTTGCGGATGGTTCTGCAAGCCCATAATTGTGACGACCGCCCATGACCCCTGCACCGAATCCAGAGATAGTGCGCTGTAAAGTGTGCCAGGCGACCATGGACGATTGTCAGGGTAGATTAAAACAACAGAATCTATCGTATTTCTCACAGCGCATGGACAAAATACAATAGAACATATGTATAGAGAAGCTTTACAGAACAAAATGACATCATATAAAACTCCATAATAGTTGAATACAAGCATCCACATAGTCAATACATCAAGCCTCACTACATATCTCTCAGAGAATACAAAACAGCGGAATATCCAGTACATATAATAAGAAGATAATATGCAACCCTCAAGCTCGTCTTCGATATCAGCAACGTGAGAAGAGAACAGCACCTGTCACCTGCTACCTAGTCTGCCCGTCCCAAAATGGACGAACAGCCCAAGGCAATAAGAATTAAAACATAAAGCCTTGAGTCAGACAACAGTCTTAGTGAGCAGTAAATTAACTAACAACATACCAAAAGAGCATAAAGGAAAAGGAATAGGAATACAACCCTCCCACTCCAACCTCATTCTACAATGATAGCCCCCAGACACACACTAAGCAGAAGCAAACATAGCAGAGCATACAATTTAAAGTAAAGCTACTATCACTCGAGTCAAGGGCGATGTTTTCCAAGTACCAAGGCCTAAATCAGATAAGCACCCAGAAAATACCGCTCTTGAGTCCGAATGACGATACAACCAAACATCCATGACTCTGGCTATCACTGTTATCATTGCTTCGATATCACCGTTAATTGAATGACCGGCACATTCTTTCAGCCGTCCGTCAAGGGCTAATGGAAACCCCGGTTCTAGACATAACTCCCGCACGTCGTCGCAACCCGTGCCTAGGACTATCGAATCTGCCCAGAGTACTCGACCTTCAACAGTTGATCGTTGGGACTATCGAATCCTCCCAAACGTACTCTTGCTTAGAGCATGCTAGAACCTTCAACAACGATGCTATCCAAGCCTCCTAGTCATCCTCCTCGACGACTATTCTCACATCCATTCATTATTCTCAACTCGAATAATATCACCGAGTTATCAACATGCTTGGAATGATCCCGTCTGGATTAGACCAAGTCTTCATCACATGATTGCCTCGCTTCATCACATCCTCGCGAAGCCTCATCTCAACATCACATCATCAAATCTATGCATAAGAGCTTCATCATCCCGCTACATATGCCACGAGCAGCTTTTCCAATTCAAGAGCCTTTCCCTTAGCTTTTGAATCGCCTTCGATCTAAATCTAATCATCAATCATCTAGTTCATAACAATCAATCAAATCAAACATCAATCCAAGCAATCAAGCATTCAAAAATGATCTAAGTAGACAATTATAACAATAATGGCATTTTCATAATTAAAGAGTTGAAAGTCCAATAAGCATGAAAACATGGATTATATCTCTACAAACTTGATGAATGAACTTGCATAGGTTAACATATGATAAAATGGATGTAACATCATCATGAACAATGGATATATATGGATCTACACTTTGGATGAAGAAAATGCATGGAAATCTCTATTTTAACACCAAATCGAGCCAACAATCCGATATACTCCTTTGATTCCGTGTGAGGGATAATCACCACTCACCAAATCACCTAAACAAACCCAAATCAACACGCTTCAGATCTGGACAGCGAAGAATCAAGCTTGATCTATCACGAATCCGCTTCAAACGAAGAAATCTCTCTTGAAAAGATGAAGATCTTCAACTTTAGCTCTTGAATCTTCAATCTTGATCTTTGATTTGGATGGAAGGAAGCACTAGATTAGAGTGGAGAAAAGAAGTGAAGAAGTGTAGAAGTCGAGCTCTCAAAATGGCAGCACTTCGTCGCTTCAAAATCCGGATCCCAAAAATGAAGAGAAACTCTCCTATTTATAGTTGAAATCCCTATCTCGTCTGTCTCTATGAGTCGTTTTCGACTTACGACTCAAAGCCCTACGACTCAACGACTTCTGGCTTCTACGACCTAACCAGACTACCCTTAGCGACTTAACACACATCTGCCTACGACTCATGACAAAACAGCTATCTCCTATGTCGGTTACGACTCATAGCGTGTGCCTACGACTCAACAAAAACCCAGATCCCTTACGACTTAACAGTTAACTCGGCTACGACTTATCAACCTCACGACTTAGCTAGGCTACTGGGATACTCGTCTACGACTTAACTGGATATACGACTCAACTACTAAGTCGTCTACGACTTATCAAATCCCACTATCCTACGACTTATAACCTAGCAGCCAACTACTGAGTCGGTCACGACTTAACAAATAGCTGAGGTTACGACTCAACTGGTCAGACGACTCATTAGATAACTAGGATACGACTCATCAGATAACTTGGGTACGACTCATCAGATGACTTGGGTACGACTCATCAGATGACTTGGGTACGACTCATCAGATAACTTGGGTACGACTCATCACCTTAACTCGGTCACGACTTAACTGCTACAACTTAAGCCTTATCTCGCCCAGTCCTTAAGTCGCGCCTACCCCTTAAGCCGTTCAAACGACTTATCCTTACACCCTTAACTAGCCAAATCCCTGAGTCGCTCCTATCCCCTAAGTCGTATACGACTCACGACTCACACTAAGTCGTTCGTGACTCAAGACTTAGCCATTTTCGCCTAAAATCTGAAATGGCTCAAAAACTCTAAAATTCCAGATTCTGACGAACTTGTCGATCCGTTAAAAATACGGGTCGTTACATTCTCTCCCCCTTAGGAATTTCGCCCCCGAAATTCCAAACAAACAAAGCAATCGAAGACTATTCTGTACGCCTACCAACCATAACAATCAGCAAACCATGCATCCAATTCTAGCTTAGCGTACAGAATCCTAAGACTTAGAACAAGTTACAATGTTGTTAGATGATACGACACCTTAGGGCCATACCTTGAAGAGTTCAGGATGAGCTGCCTTCATCCTCTCTTCCATCTCCCACGTACATTCGTTATCATCGTCACTCCATTGTATCTTGAGCAACTTAACTACCTTCCTCCTAAGCTGTTTCGTGTCGGTTTCAACAACACGAAGCGGCTTATGAGGTCTTCTATCGACTGGATCAACTTCGAAGTCTTCACAGCTATCAGCAGAAACACTGTATTCGAGTCGTGCACATACTTCCGTAGATAGGATACATGAAAAACATTGTGCACACTCGACATCTTCTCCGGTAATTCCAATCTATAAGCGAGCTTTCCAATTCGCTCGATTATCGGAAATGGTCCAACAAATCTCGGAGTCAATTTTCCTTTCTTCCTGAATCGAATAACATTCTTCAGTGGAGAAATCTTCACAAAAACCATATCTCCTACGTCGAATTCCAAATCTTTTCGACGCTTATCGGCATAACTCTTTTGACGGTCTTGGGTTGCCTTCATTCGTTGCCGAATGATCTCTATACAATCTGAAGTCTGCCGAATCATCTCTGGTCCAAGTATCAGCTTTTCCCCAGTTTCCAACCAACATGTCGGAGAGTTACACGGTCTTCCATACAATGCCTCATACGGTGCCATACCAATGCTTGACTGGTAACTGTTGTTGTACGCAAACTCCACCAAATGAAGGTGATCTTCCCATGATCCTCCGAAATCCAAAACACAAGCTCTGAGGAGATCTTCCAAAACTCGGTTGACTCTCTCGGTCTGACCATCTGTTTGAGGGTGATAAGCTGTACTCAAACACAACTCGGTTCCCAAAACTTCCTGGAAGCTCTTCCAAAATCCACTAGTGAACAATGGGTCTCGATCGCTCACTATACTCTTCGGAATAACATGGAAACGAACTATCCACTTAACATACAACTCAGCCAACTTTGATGCAGTCCTAGTCGATCGAACAGGAATGAATCGTGCACTCTTAGTCAGACGATCCACTATGACCCAAATCCCTTCATTTCCCGTTCTGGTTCTAGGCAATCCATCGATAAAATCCATCGACACTTGTTCCCACTTCCATGTAGGAACTTCTAATGGTTGAAGCAATCCGCTTGGCTTCTTCTGTTCGGCCTTCACCAATTGGCAGTTCATACATTTGGAAATAAAATTTCCAACATCCTTCTTCATACCTTCCCAGTAGTAGGTTCTCTTCATATCCCGATACATCTTATTTCCACCTGGATGAATTGTCAGCTTCGAGTGATGACTTTCCTTCAGAACTTCACTCCTCAATTCATCTATATCGGGAACAACTAGTCGTCCTTGCTTCCGAAGCCAACACTCTCGATCGACCTCGAATCCTTTATCCTTTTCTGGATCCAATCCAGATTCCAATTCACGGATAATCTTGACAAGCTTATCATCTCGCTTTTGGCCCTCGCCAATCCTTTCCACAAGAGTGGGTCTTATCGATAAATTTGCCAACATCTCAGGTTCCAATTCGCATCTAGGCCTGAAGTCAAATCCAGCTAAATACTCGAGACTCTTCCATTCTGAAAACATGGCTCCCAATCCTGCATGTCTTCGACTTAACGCATCTGCCACTGCGTTACCTTTTCCCGGAGTATAAGCTATACCAAAATCATATGATGCTAAAAACTCTAGCCAACGTTGCTGCCGAAGATTCAAATCCTTTTGGGAGAAAAGATACTTCAACGACTTGTGATCCGTAAACAACTCGAATCGAACTCCCAACAGATAATGTCTCCACATCTTCAGAGCAAATACAATCGCCGCTAACTCCAAATCATGAGTTGGGTAATTCCTTTCATGCGGCTTCAGTTGTCGATTGGCATATGCAACAACTTTATCCCTCTGCATCAGCACTGCTCCAAGTCCAGTACCACATGCGTCGGTGTAAACCACCATCTCATCATTCCCACTTGGAATAGTCAAAACAGGAGCACTCGTCAATCTCTCTTTCAGGATTCCGAAAGCTTGCTCACACTTAGCATCCCAACTGAACACATGGTTCTTCTTCGTCAATCCTGTTAATGGTGCAGCTACCTTGGAGAAGTCTTTGATAAACCGTCGATAATATCCTGCTAATCCAAGAAAACTTCTCACATCAGATGCATTCTTAGGTCTAACCCAATCCTGGATTGCTGCCACCTTAGCGGGATCAACCGCTATTCCACTTCCAGAAATCACATGGCCTAAGAACCTCACTTCACTCTTCCAGAAGTGACACTTCGAAAACTTAGCCTTCAGCTGATGTTTCCGTAAGATCTCCAAAACAATACGCAAGTGTGTCTTGTGCTCTTCTTCCGTTCTGGAATAAATCAGAATATCATCCACGAACACAAGTACAAACTTGTTCAACTGATCTCTGAACACTCTATTCATAAGATCCACAAAATATGCTGGCGCGTTAGTCAATCCAAACGGCATTACCAGCCACTCAAAGAAACCGGATGGTGTCCTAAAAGCAGTCTTCGGCACACTATCCTTAGCCACTCTCAACTGGTGAAATCCCATTGCCAAATCCATCTGAGAAAACACCTTAGCTTCGTGAAGCTGATCAAACAAGTCATCTATCCTCGGCAATGGATACTTGTTCTTCTTAGTCACCTTATTCAGCTCACGATAATCCACACACAATCTCAACGACCCATCTGCCTTGGTTGCAAACACAACTGGTGCACCCCACTCGGACACACTACGCCGAATGAATCCTTTCTGTAAAAGGTCATCAACTTGCACCCTCAACTCCTGCTGTTCCCTAGGCGCCATCCGCCTAAGAGGCATCACAACAGGTCTGGCTCCTTCAACAAGATCTATCCGAAACTCGATCTCTCTATGCGGCGGCAACCCTTTGACTTCGTCAAAGACATCCTCGAATCCATTTGCGATTGGCACTAAAGACAGTCCATCCCGTGGAACAACTAGCGAATACATGAAGCTCATGAAGACGCCTTCCTCATGCTTACATCGTATCACAATCTTTCGCCCCTCCACGTTCTCGACCGTCACCTCCAGCCTCTCACAATCAACCCGCATACTTCCTAAGCCAGTCCATACCCAAGATAATTCCGAACCCCGCAAAGTTCAGAACAAAGCAATCACAAACAAAAGAGCAACCATGACTCGACACAACTAGACCACAGCATAACATACACAAACAAGACGAACCCCCAACTGGATTAGTCACAACCAATGGCCTATCAACAATATCCGGTGCCAAACCTAACCGGCCTACGAGTTCATTACAAACAAACGAATGCGACGCTCCAGTATCAAACAGAACTCTAACCGGAACGCCACATAGGAAAAGAGTACCTTGAACAACCACACTCTTTCCCTTCTCTTCAGCAGTAGGAGCTTTTGAAGACGACGGAACATCTCCCAAAGCATAAGCTTGCACAATCTGCCTGTCCTTCCTCGGTTCTGGACAATTCTTCCTGATGTGCCCTGGCTTGTCACAGTTGTGACACTTCATTGGCACCTTCGGATTCTTACAATCCTTAGAGAAATGGCCCTTCTGCTGACAATTGTAGCAAGTCACCTCGCCTTTCGGCTTCTTCTGGCCATCCTTACCCTTCTGCTGCTGCTGCTTCCTCTTCTGGTTTCCACCCTGCTGTGGTTTAGACTCTCCCTTGGTCACAGCAACAACAGATCCTTCCTTAGGAAACAGACTCTCATGCCTAAGAGCTTTCTCCACAAGCTTCTCAAATGAATCGTCCAAATGATCCACCAACTGTCTCCCAAGATAACTATCCAAGCCTGTCACAAACTTCTCATTCTTCTAATAAGCAGATTCAATATATGACCGAGCATACTTGGACAAAGCTTCAAACTCAGAAACATACTCAAGAACAGATCTTCCACCTTGCTTGAGCTCCACAAACCTCTTGAACATAACAGACTTCTGAGCTGTAGAAATGAACTTAGCTTCAAACCTAGCTTGGAATTGCTCCCAAGTAATCTCCTCCTCTGCAGTATTGATGGTGATAGAGTTCCACCAATCAGAGGCTCTCCCTTGAAGCTGCCTTGATGCCAACTTCCTCTTAGTTGCATCATCAATTCCCAAATCACCAAAAATCCTTCTACAAGCATCTATCCACCTCTGGACCTCGATAGTTGATTCTGTTCCCAAGAAAACCTTTCCTCCAAGAGCAGTGTAGTCTTTACACAACTTAGCAAAATCCACCGGTTTTGGAGTTTGAACTTGAACTCCAACATCAATTGCCGCTCCCGGAACTGGTATCCCCCTCATGATCGAAGTCATCATAGCTTCGAACATGGCTGCATAATCAGCAGTCTCTTCAGTAGCACGGCCTTCCCTAGCAGCTGGTCTCCCTCTTCGACTCATTCTCAATATCTATAAAAAGGAATGATTAGAACATCTAGAGAAACAACTGCATAAAGGACTCAAACTCTACTAAGCTACTATATTATATATAGTAATCATCCATCAAAATACAATTACGTCTCTCATACGTAGTTACGACGGCGAGCGTTGGGTAAAATCGATTAACCAATGCTCTGATACCAAATGTGACGACCGCCCATGACCCCTGCACCGAATCCAGAGATAGTGCACTGTAAAGTGTGCCAGGCGACCATGGACGATTGTCAGGGTAGATTAAAACAACAGAATCTATCGTATTTCTCACAGCGCATGGACAAAATACAATAGAACATATGTATAGAGAAGCTTTACAGAACAAAATGACATCATATAAAACTCCATAATAGTTGAATACAAGCATCCACATAGTCAATACATCAAGCCTCACTACATATCTCTCAGAGAATACAAAACAGCGGAATATCCAGTACATATAATAAGAAGATAATATGCAACCCTCAAGCTCGTCTTCGATATCAGCATCGTGAGAAGAGAACAGCACCTGTCACCTGCTACCTAGTCTGCCCGTCCCAAAATGGACGAACAGCCCAAGGCAATAAGAATTAAAACATAAAGCCTTGAGTCAGACAACAGTCTTAGTGAGCAGTAAATTAACTAACAACATACCAAAAGAGCATAAAGGAAAAGGAATAGGAATACAACCCTCCCACTCCAACCTCATTCTACAATGATAGCCCCCAGACACACACTAATCAGAAGCAAACATAGCAGAGCATACAATTTAAAGTAAAGCTACTATCACTCGAGTCAAGGGCGATGTTTTCCAAGTACCAAGGCCTAAATCAGATAAGAACCCAGAAAATACCGCTCTTGAGTCCGAATGACGATACAACCAAACATCCATGACTCTGGCTATCACTGTTATCATTGCTTCGATATCACCGTTAATTGAATGACCGGCACATTTTTTCAGCCGTTCGTCAAGGGCTAATGGAAACCCCGGTTCTAGACATAACTCCCGCACGTCGTCGCAACCCGTGCCTAGGACTATCGAATCTGCCCAGAGTACTCGACCTTCAACAATTGATCGTTGGGACTATCGAATCCTCCCAAACGTACTCTTGCTTAGAGCATGCTAGAACCTTCAACAACGATGCTATCCAAGCCTCCTAGTCATCCTCCTCGACGACTATTCTCACATCCATTCATTATTCTCAACTCGAATCATATCACCGAGTTATCAACATGCTTGGAATGATACCGTCTGGATTAGACCAAGTCTTCATCACATGATTGCCTCGCTTCATCACATCCTCGCGAAGCCTCATCTCAACATCACATCATCAAATCTATGCATAAGAGCTTCATCATCCCGCTACATATGCCACGAGCAGTTTTTCCAATTCAAGAGCCTTTCCCTTAGCTTTTGAATCGCCTTCGATCTAAATCTAATCATCAATCATCTAGTTCATAACAATCAATCAAATCAAACATCAATCCAAGCAATCAAGCATTCAAAAATGATCTAAGTAGACAATTATAACAATAATGGCATTTTCATAATTAAAGAGTTGAAAGTCCAATAAGCATGAAAACATGGATTATATCTCTACAAACTTGATGAATGAACTTGCATAGGTTAACATATGATAAAATGGATGTAACATCATCATGAACAATGGATCTATATGGATCTACACTTTGGATGAAGAAAATGCATGGAAATCTCTATTTTAACACCAAATCGAGCCAACAATCCGATATACTCCTTTGGATCCGTGTGAGGGATAATCACCACTCACCAAATCACCTAAACAAACCCAAATCAACACGCTTCAGATCTGGACAGCGAAGAATCAAGCTTGATCTATCACGAATCCGCTTCAAACGAAGAAATCTCTCTTGAAAAGATGAAGATCTTCAACTTTAGCTCTTGAATCTTCAATCTTGATCTTTGATTTGGATGGAAGGAAGCACTAGATTAGAGTGGAGAAAAGAAGTGAAGAAGTGTAGAAGTCGAGCTCTCAAAATGGCAGCACTTCGTCGCTTCAAAATCCGGATACCAAAAATGAAGAGAAACTCTCCTATTTATAGCTGAAATCCCTGTCTCGTCTGTCTCTATGAGTCGTTTTCGACTTACGACTCAAAGCCCTACGACTCAACGACTTCTGGCTTCTACGACCTAACCAGACTACCCTTAGCGACTTAACACACATCTGCCTACGACTCATGACAAAACAGCTATCTCCTATGTCGGTTACGACTCATAGCGTGTGCCTACGACTCAACAAAAACCCAGATCCCTTACGACTTAACAGTTAACTCGGCTACGACTTATCAACCTCACGACTTAGCTAGGCTACTGGGATACTCGTCTACGACTTAACTGGATATACGACTCAACTACTAAGTCGTCTACGACTTATCAAATCCCACTATCCTACGACTTATAACCTAGCAGCCAACTACTTAGTCGGTCACGACTTAACAATAGCTGAGGTTACGACTCAACTGGTCAGACGACTCATCAGATAACTAGGATACGACTCATCAGATAACTTGGGTACGACTCATCAGATGACTTGGGTACGACTCATCAGATGACTTGGGTACGACTCATCAGATAACTTGGGTACGACTCATCACCTTAACTCAGTCACGACTTAACTGCTACAACTTAAGCCTTATCTCGCCCAGTCCTTAAGTCGCGCCTACCCCTTAAGTCGTTCAAACGACTTATCCTTACACCCTTAACTAGCCAAATCCCTGAGTCGCTCCTATCCCCTAAGTCGTATACGACTCACGACTCACACTAAGTCGTTCGCGACTCAGGACTTAGCCATTTTCGCCTAAAATCTGAAATGGCTCAAAAACTCTAAAATTCCAGATTCTGACGAACTTGTCGATCCGTTAAAAATACAGGTCGTTACAATAATGTTATTGGGAGCTTATTCACCCGTTTACCTCTAGCCTTTTCCAAACCACTTTTTAGAATAGACACTATGATTTCTTTCATAACTTTAACCTATAGATTTTCCTGAGCGCGAGCAAATACCGCAAATCTCTTTTTAATATGATGGTGATGGTAGAAGTTTTCAAATTTAGCTTTGTCAAATTAGGCTTCATTACCGGTTATAATGGTTCGTAGGAAGTCTGATGATAGATGACATTCTAAACAATGAATTTGATTATTTTCTTTGTCTTAGTCATGTCTAAAAGTTCTGCTTCTGCCCATTTGATGAAGTAATCAACTGCTAATATGGCGTATTTCGCACCACCTTTAGGATAGGCAAGAAGACGATGATGTCAATTCCCCCAAGTGGAAAACGACTACGGACTAACCACTTGAGTAATTTCCATCGGTGGGGCTCTCGGAATTTTCGCAAACATCTTGCACTCATCGCACTATCTAACGTGATCAACTGCATCTCAATTGATAGTTGGGCAGTAATACCCATAGCAGAGTATTTTCCATATATTGGTTAGTTCTCCACTACTCTTTGAGTAGTCATGTAATGTGGTGAATTTAGATATAAGGCTACTAATTTCTGTCTTGGATATCTCTTCGAGGGAAATAAGTGATATCGAATTGGCTTAGTTCGATATTCCATTTGAGTAGTCTTCAAGACATCTCAGGTTGTTGTATGACCTATCGTATCGGCTAGAAGGTATAGACGTTAATAGGGTGAGCCTATCAATCGCTTAGTTACATCATATATTGGTCCTTTGGATCTATTTCTCTTCACATAGCATTTCGGTGTTGATGGCTTGTATCGATTGTCTTCGGTACCTAGACGTTTCAGATTGCTTGAATCTTCTTGGGATCGACCACGATTCCATGAGAGTCGATGATGAAACCCTGAAATTTCCCCAAACGCAACGCCGAAAGAAAATTTCAAGAGATTTAGTTCATTTCATATTTCGGTAGAATACTGAACATCTCTAATAAGTCATCGATGTGGTCGTTTGATCGTCATGACTTCAAGAGCATACCATCCACATATTCTTCCATCAATCGCATGATCTGGTCTTTGAACATCGTGTTGACCGATCTTCGACGAGTAGCTTCAGCATTATTTAGTTCAAATAGCATCACAATATAATGGTATAATCCTGGAGCAGTAATGAAGTTGGTTTGTTCCTGGTTGAGGACATGCACCAGGATCTAATTGTACTCGGAGTACACATCTTCAAATAAAAGTAGTTTATATCCAGCGGTAGAGTCTACCAGCTGGTCGATCCTTGAAAGTGGAAAGCTGTCTTTTGGACATTTCTTCTTCAGGCCTTGGTAGTTGACGCATAACTACTACTTTCCTAGCTTTTAGTTGAATTTGATACCTATTTTATCAACGGGTGTCTCGGGTAATCCTATTGTTTTGGAGTTTATCCACCCTCTCTTTAAGGGTAGCGAATCTTTCATGATCCATGTCGCATTGCTTTTGTTTCACTAGGACATGCCTTGGGTTTGATATTCTATGAATGGCTTGCGATAGTCAGTGAAATCACATACATGTCAGAATGGGTCCAGGTGAACACATCAAGATTCATTCAAAGAAAGCCAGCTAAATCCTTTCATCATCGTTACACTGAGCCATGGTCCAATCTTCAGTACCTGTAATGGGTCGTCGTAGATGACTGTAATGTTGACTGTTAGCTCAGTACCTGTGCTGGGACGGTCAATGATGATGGTTACTCCAGTTGATCCTAGAGTCTTGTCATGAGTTATGAAGTCTGATCATAAAGGGCTCTAAATGCTTTGAGTGATTATTTGCAAAGGGCCAAAGATCAAGCTTAGAAGCACACTGAAGAAAATGTCGAGTAGGAGTCAACCTCGAGTTGCATGCAACTATATAGCTGGCTTTAGCTTTGAGTTGGATCTGCTTATGTATTCAAGTAACGTGTTTTCCATTCACCGTACCGGCAAACTTTGCTTGTCTCCCAGGTCGGAATGATAATCAGTTGCCCATGAGCTTAGGCATCGATTCGATAATTCTAACTCTAGGCATCTTTTCGGTCATGGCCTCGAGTTGTTGAAATACTCTATATAAGCCACAATATTGAGCTATCGCAGCTAGTCTTTGGACGATCACGCTTCTGCTCATAGTCTCGGGTTAATAAATGTCCTGCATGAATGGTTGAGTCTCATCCTGTTAGGAACTGAGATGTTGGTTTTGATGACAACAACCTTTTTAACTTATCTTATTATAAAATATATACTAACACTATTGTCTAGATAGATATGTATATGCAGGATATATAGATATATATATATGTGTAGGTATTGATTACTAAAGACTGATCAGTATAAAGACTCAAGACTCAAGATTGAAGACTCTAGAGTATCAAGATCAAGATTTCAAGATAAGTGTCCAGTTTTTGTTAAAACTTCATAATAGCATGGAAATCTTCATTCTGAATTTCATTTGGGATGGAACCTATTTCTACCTTCTTTGTGGCTTACAAACCCACGACTAGTAGCTTACAAACCTACGACAAGTGGCTTACAAACCCACGAACATCCTGGTTTTGTACATGTTCTCGAGTCCTAATGTGATGAGATACTTTGCAGGAAGAAGCTTGCAAAACTACTTCAAAATGATTTTCAAAATTGCTTTTCAAAATGTTTTAGCTTTAAAAATTATCTTTTCAAATGATTTTCAAAAAGATGCTTTAGTCTTAAAATATTCTTTTTTTTGTTTTTAAATAAACTCTTGTTTTAAACTTCGTTTGTTTTTAAAACTATCTTCTGATTTTTAAATATTCCTTATAATATATATACTTGAGATTTAAAATCAAATTTATATATACATTCTAAAAATATTATTTTCTACTCTTCATTATTTTAAAACATGGGAAAATTAGTTTATTTTACTCCAGAATCATTTTATGTTGTTTTCCTTTCAAAGCCATTTTCAAAACAAATTTTACATTGTTTTTAACTAAAGGATGTCGACATCATGGGATACCCCATATCGACATGGCGGCCGTTAAATTCAAAAGTTTCAATTTTCAAAAGAAGTGTCTATTTGTTTAAATCTATTCACGATTTTGACCGTTACTATTATATAAATAGCCTTCACAAACAAATTTTTTAACTAACTATTTTCCTATTTTCTTCATTTCTTCTTCTCCATAAATCCATATTCTAAATTTTTTATATTTTTAAGATCGTGCTGAAACTCTGCCAAATTCTCAAGTGAATCAAATTAGAATCTCATTCTTGCTTGATTCTCTGCCCTCTCTCAAAGATCAAAGTGCTATTTAGAGTTATAGGATCAATTTTTAATCAAAAGTTTATCGAGTCTCTATAAGGTATGGTTGTGCCTGGAAATAAATTGGGTGATCTTGTGTCCCATAAATATATGGAGTTTGCCCGAACTCGTGAGACAGGAGGGTACCTCAAGGCCTTTACAAATTGAGGATTGTAATCTTGACATTGGTATAATAAAAATCTGTATGAGGTGGTTTGCCTTGGTACAGGACTGGATGTAGGGTAACTCCGAACCAGTATAATATCCCGTGTGTACTTTCCTTTTACTACTTTTTATTTACTTTCTACATCCGCGTTTGATTCTGTAATTGTTCTGTGATTAAGTTCTGCATTTCTTTTCTGTCATAATTTTAATTTAGTCCATATAAGTCTTAGAATCTATTAAACACTATTCACCCTCCTCTAGTGTTAAATTAGCCTTAAGATCCTTAATCCGCACTCTCTTTCAATTGGTATCGGAGCATTGTTTTTCATAGTCAGAAACTTGAAACTTGTTTTAATGGCTACCAACACTGGTAATGTCAACTCTGGCACTAGTTCTGTTATCACTAACACTAGTTCATTTGTATAAGGACAGTCTACTGTCAAACCATCATTTTTCAATGGCAGTAATTATGCATATTGGGCTTGTAGAATGAAAATTTATTTACAATCAGTAGGATTAGACACTTGGAATATCACATAAATTGAGTATGTTGAACCAACTACCATTTTTTCCAGTGGACTGCTGAGCAAAAAGGTGTTGCACAAAATAACTCAATGGCCATGAATATATTATTCTGTTCACTAGATAGGAATGAGTTTAATAGAGTGTCTGTTTGTAAGTCTGCATTTGAAATCTGGAAAACTTCGCAAGTTACTCATGAAGGAACAAACAAAGTTAAACATACTAAAATTTCCATATTAACTAATTAGTTTCAATTGTTTAAAATGCATGCAAATGAGTCCATTTTCGACATGTATTGTCGATTTCAAGATATTGTTCATTCACTATTGCACTGGGAAAAAGCTTTTCGAAAGAAGACCAAGTCAGAAAATTTATAAATTCACTCACTCCAAAATAGGATCAAATGAAACTTGCAATTGAAGAAGCAAATGACATAAGTCTAACGAAAATAGAAGAATTAATTGGGAATATGATGTCTTATGAAGTTCAACTGCAAGGAAGAAGAGAAAACAAGGCTACAGAAGAGAAGTCATTAGCATTCAATGCAACAACTAAAGATTCGGAACCAGACAGTGATGAGGAGATTGCTTTCATGACAAGAAACTTCCGAAAATTCCTAAAATATAGAAAAATGAATAATTACAACAGAAATGATCAAAGGAATTCCAGAAATAATACGGAGAACGTCAATGATGGTAGATGCTACAATTGCAATAAAGTTGGGCATCATAGGAAAGATTGTCCATATCCAGATAAACAGTTGTTCCTTCCAAACAATGATTCGTCAAGGAAAAGAATGAAAGTATACACAACAAATCTTGATGACTCAGACTCATCATCCAGTGACAATGAAAAGAAGACGGATAATTCAAAACTGTATTTCACTGCTATTCATGAATCAGACGACAATGGGAGTATGGATCTAAAAATAGGTATGCATTTACATTATTTTTAATTTTCTTATTTGATTGGATGCTTGTTTGTTTGCTTGATTTTATTAAAATCCTTGAATTTTAAATTCAAATTTATCCCTTTCAATTGTGAAAATTTGAATTTTAAATTCAAAAATAATATTATTTTAATAATATTTTAAGTATTAAATTATTAATATTTAAGTATTATTACATTTAATGTTACAACATGAATTATATAAGTATAATATAGGATATAATATATACATTTATTAGAAATTAGGAATAAACACTTATCCTTTGATTCAATAGGCACATGTCGACATACCCGGATACCCCATGTCGACATGCCCTTCAGAATTTGATTTCAAAATTTGGATTCAAACTTTTGAATTTCTCTCGACCTTTTCACCAACTTCAATGCTCCGAAAATATGCCTCTTGACCAGAGAACATGTCTATAGAATCTCTACATAATTCACTCTCCTTATCATCACTTTTCACTTTTATTTCAAATTTCAAATTTATCTTCATTATCTTCAACTCCTCTCAAACTTCTTCATTGGCCTCTTCAAGCACTCCTAACACCATTAGGCTTCTAAAAGCTATCAAAAACTTTCTTTTTAATGACCCAAAAGCTATCAAAGCTTACATCAACTATGTAAACTTTGGTAAAATTCATACGGAGAAATTTGCTATTTTTGAAGATTTTCCTTCTTATGAAATTGAAAATCTTTTTCAACAATGATCTATTCTTAGTTTAGTAGACAACAAACAAAATGATTTTGTATGTTATCCAAATCTTGTTAAGATGTTTTATGTGAATTTGAATCGTGGTTTTTTTGATGGGCAAGATGGACAAATTTGGAGTAGTGTTAAAGGAACACAAATAGTTTTGGATTGTGAAATTTTGGGAAATATTTTGGGATGCAAGTATACCGGAATGAATCTCTCGGTATTTCAAATAAATGAAAATGATCGAGAGACATTTCATCATATCTTTGAATGGGATGACAATTTTTAATTCAAAAATCGTTATTTTCGTCCAAAAGCAAGAATTATTAATCTTCTTATTCAACACACTCTTATACCAAGATTGGGAAATTAAAACAACCCAACTTTGAAAGTTTGCAAAACTATTTTTGCAATTTTTGGAAATTATGATATAAATTGGGCTCAAGTTATTTTGGATGAGCTAAGGCCCAAGAATTTTACTATGGGTGAAAACATATTATATCATGGAGTTTATCTCACTCGGATTTTTAATTACTTTGGAGTTGATTTCAAAAGGAAAGAATTTATAACTAGAAAAGTGTTCAACCATGGAAACATTTCCCTTTTGCAAATTCCATTAGTGTTTCAACCATATGAAACACTTACGGAAAAGGAAGAAAGGCTTGCTCATGAAGAGATGGAAGAGATGGAGGAAGAAGAAGAAGAGGAGGAAGAGAAAGGAATGGAAATTGAAGAGGAGGAAGAGGAAGATCAAGAAACTTCCTTAGAGAGTATTGAGTATCCTACTAATCCCGCTAATCCATCCAATAAGACCATTTTCAATAATCAAAGAATTATAGTGGAAAATCAAAAGACACTTAAAAGATCAATGAGTAAAAAAATGGATAAGATTTCCACTAAAATCGACAAGTTCTTCGGGAAAATTAGTAAAATGCTTGGACTATCATCTTCTTCATCTTCATTTAATTAGTTTTAGTTCATGTTATGTTGTTTACTTCAAGTTCTATCCATGTGTTTTCTTTATTTTAGTTAATATTATATTATTTTATATAATGTTGATTAGAATCATTAATGAAATCTTTTATTTCCTGTTATTCAACTTCACTTGTCTATGTAATTGCTTGTTTTTATATTATACAAATTTTAATCACATAGATTTGTTCATAATATTCAAAACAAAGCAAATTGTCACTTTAGACAGAGGCATGTCAACATCCACCATCCCCTAATGTCGACATACAACGGGCAGAAAGAAGTTACACTTTCAAATTTTAATTTCATGTAACTAACTTGTATCTATTCATTTTAAACGACTTTCTACCCCTATTTATACATGTTTCTTCCAGAATAAATTATCAAACTTCATTTCTAATTACTTCCTTTCATAGTTCTTCCTATTTCTTGAATTATGACTTCTCCAATTAAGAATCTAAGTGATAATCTTGAAGAAACTCTCACTTTTTTCAAGAATATTCTTACATTCATACTTCGTAATCAGCGCCACTTAGAATGGAGTCAAATGCAGATGATCAAGGAGAAAGAAAGGCATTTCGACGCCCTTCGTTGGATGATCTCAGCTCTTAACATGGACGATCTCGAACGGAATCAACTAGTCACTCTCGACAAAGATAAAGAAGAATGGGATGCCATCAAAGCAGACCCTATCTTTGGAGAAGATGGATGGGTGGAAGTACCTAGGAATGTTTAGTCATTCCGTATGTTATTCATTTGATTTGATTGGTTTTTTTAAACTTGATTGACTCGACTTATTTAAAACATTTGGTATGGTCTGTATATATGATTGGATTGAATAATTATTGTAAATATGATTGGAAGATGATTGATTTACTTCTGGATTACACTTATGATCACACTAATGATCACATTTCATACTTATGATCACACTTAGCAGTTATTACACTTATATATGGATTACTCTATTGTGTAATGGTTGATTATCTTATATCAAGTTCAAGTAATTTATTAGTAAGAAATTATTGTTGATGACAAAGGGGGAAAATTATAAAATAGTAGTTGGCTTGAAGTAAGGGGGAGCTATGGTTGGAGTAAGGGGGAGTCATGGAGTAAGGGGGAGTTATGGTATGGTAAATATATTTTATAAATATAGGTTGTCATCATCAAAAAGGGGGAGATTGTTAGGAACTGAGATGTTGGTTTTGATGACAACAACCTTTTTAACTTATCTTATTATAAAATATATACTAACACTATTGTCTAGGTAGATATGTATATGCAGGATATATATATATATATATATATATATATGTAGGTATTGATTACTGAAGACTGATCTTTATAAAGACTCAAGACTCAAGTTTGAAGACTCTAGAGTACCAAGATCAAGATTTCAAGATAAGTGTAGTTTTTGTTCAAACTTTATAATAGCATGGAAATCTTCATTCCAAATTTCATTTGGGATGGAACCCATTTCTACCTTCTTAGTGGCTTACAAACCCATGATAGGTAGCTTACAAACCTACGATAAGTGGCTTACAAACCCACGAACATCCTGGTTTTATACAAGTTCTCGAGTCCTGATGTGATGAGATATTTTGCAAGAAGAAGCTTGCAAAACTACTTCAAAATGATTTTCAAAATTGCTTTTCAAAATGTTTTAGCTTTAAAAATTGTCTTTTCAAATGATTTTCAAAAAGATGCTTTAGCCTTAAAATATTCTTTGTTTTTGTTTTTAAATAAACTCTTGTTTAAAACTTCATCTGTTTTTAAAACTATCTTCTGATTTTTAAATATTCCTTATAATATATATACTTGAGATCTAAAGTGAAATTTATATATACATTCTAAAAATATATTTTCTACTCTTCTTTATTTTAAAACATAGGAAAATTAGTTTATTTTACTCTAGAATCATTCATCTTGTTTTCCTTTCAAAGCCATTTTCAAAACAAATTTTACATTGTTTTTAAATAGGGGATGTCGACATCATGGGATACCCCATGTTAACCCCTTTTCGACTCACGACCTAGTAGCATGCCGAGTTAAGGTGTTTGGTGACTTAAGAAGGTATGCCGAGTTAAGGTGCTTGCCGACCTAAGACAGAAGACGACCTAACAAGCTAAAGGCGTAACCGACTTAAGGAAAGCTCTGACCCAACAAGTTGCCGATCTAACTACTGAGAAGAGCTGCCGACTTAAGAGTTGTGCCGACCTAGGAGCCTGCCGACTTAAGAAGATCTGTGACTCAGGAGTTAAGACCGACTTAAGAAGGATACCGAGTTAGGAGCCTGCCGACCTAAGAGGCTCTGCGACCTAAGGAACATTGCGATCTAACAATGTTGCGACCTAAAAGCTCTCCGAGTTATGCAGTGCTCCGAGTTAAGAAGTACCGCGAGTTAAGGATCTAAGAGATAAGGGATTGACTTAAGACAGTTGTGGAAGACCTACGACTTATACTAAGTCGCGCATGATCTCTTGAGTCATCACCGACTTATCACTTAGAAAAAACCACGTACTTCACCGCTGCATTTGGTAAGTCGCGAATAGACTACGACTTATCTTAGGTCGCTCGCGACCTAAGACCTAGCTTAGGTCGTACGCGACCTAGGATTTAACAAACGGTCGACTTAAGATTGCGAGTTAACTCTGCTACGCCCTAACCATATTCCTTAACCCGTCACCGACCTACCCTAAGTCGGCACCGACCTAAAGACTTAGAGAAATTTCCTGAGTCCAGATCAGCTCCTATAAATACCCCATTACTTCCAACATGGAGGGGACTTTTGGCGATTCATTTCTCCAAGCACCGTTACGCTGTCGAAGCCTCCTCACATTCAGCAATCAAAGATCTTCAAGCATTCGAGACACTACAACGATCTTCGAGAAGAGCTCCTAACATCCAAGGCGGATTCGTCGAGTTTCATCATTAAAGATCGAGCTAGTAGTCAAGAATGATTTCATGATCAAGTTCTCATATTCTGTTCCCGTATCAACGGGTGGTGCTTTCACGATCTTACTATACACACCGGGTGTTAGCGTTCACATTTTGACGTTAACATTTTGGTGCTTTCACTGAGAATTGAACTCAGGCAATCATCCACCGTTGCTTCGCAAAGATTCATAAAAAGAACCTCTCTTTAAAAACCAGATCTGAAATAATGGCTCCTGGAAGAAGAGGTAGACCTATCAGATCCGGAAACGCTCACGAAGGAACCTTCGCTTCCCCAATAACAGACCAAGCAACTCCAACCGTTGGGGTCACCAGGGCTGAATTGGATGACGCAGTTTCTGGATTATACTAGCAAATTGAAACTCAAAACGCTTTGATGATGGATAGATTAACTGCTCTGCTCGGGGCAAATCGTCAACCAGAAAACCGTCGAACTACTCTTCCTGAAACGCCACCTTTCCAAGCTGATGGTTCTATGCCGCAACCAACTTGTCATGAGCATATGCCCGGGCAAAATTCCGAGGGAAGAACTAATACTTGCCCGGAGGTGTCTTTGAACAATAAAGAGTACCTGTCTGAAATGGTTGGCCGCATCATGAAAGAGAGCATGCAAAGGGAAGAAGATGAGGCTGACTGGGGATTTGCACCAAGCAGAACTCCGTTTACTGAAAGGATCCTAAGAGCAGAGTTTCCAAGGAAATTTGCACCTCCTACTATCCAAGCTTATAGGGGAACCAGTGACCCTAATCATTTCCTCTACAAGTACGATTGGCATATGACTGGTGCAAGAGCATCAGACGAGATCAAGTGTCGATACTTTCCGGTATACCTAGAAGGTGTGGCTTTACTTTGGTTCACAAAGCTTCCAGTTCGGTCTGTAGATAAATTCTCCGACTTAACGCAAAAGTTTAAAGAACAGTTCAGATTGTATGCTTCAAAAGCTAAGGATATAATGTCACTGTCTAACCTTGAACAAGCACCTGGAGAATCAATCAAATCTTTCTTGAGCCGTTTCAATATAGCTTTAGCCGAAGTAGAAAATGCAGAACCACGCATGATCCTGACTTATTTGATGAGAGCCATTGATAAATCGAGTGAATTTGGGATATGGTTAAAGATGAAAGAACCAAACTCACTTGATAAATTTTATAAAAAGGCCGATGAGTTCATTCGCCTTGAAAGCCTTTCTGCAACGTCGAAGGTGGTTACTGCCCAGACTAATAATGACAATGTCCCACCTAAGAAAAGAGAATCTGAAAGTCAGAAAAGGGAGAATGAAGGAGGAAAAAGCCAGAGAAATGAAAAGAAACCTCGCCGCTTTAATCCTTCGGACTTTACTCCTTTGACCGATACACCAAGAAATATCTTTTTTGCAACAAAAGACGTTGTCAGGTATCCTAAGCCACCTGAGATGACAAGAGGGGCAAAGCGTAATGGAAAATTCTGCCAATTTCACAATCAACCTGGCCATGACACTGACGAATGTCGCCAACTAAAGAAGGTGATTGAAGAATTGCTAGAGCAGGGTAAACTCCAACAATACGTTAAGAGAAGCGGAACCAATCCAACCTCATCCACTCGGGATCAACAACACCCTACCCATCAATCCGATTCTCACAACAACACTGCAGTGCAAGATTCAGAAAAGCTTGTCATTAATGCTATCACGGGGGGACCATACCCAGCAAGCAGAAGTTGGGATGACTACTAATCACTCACGAAACTGCGACTGGGGCATCTCTCGCTTTCTCTGACATGAAAATCCAAAAGCTATGAATCAAGCACAAATGGAAATCCAGCTTGGAGATTCTGAAACAGCAATAACTAGCATTCATTTTTACTTAACAGCATAGCTTAAATTTGTAAAGATAATGATGGATGTGTAACTTCTGCATTGTAAACCGCTGAGAAATCAGCGTGATTCAATAATAAAGAATCATGCATTGTGTTTTCTATTATAAAATGCCTGTTATATTTCGATGAGTAAATACTCTAAATGTATTGCTAAAATATCGACTTAATACTGCAGGTCATTAAAGCAAAGCTCACCCATCGCAAAGCTAAGCAGGCCTTGCAAATCATTTATTAAAGCAAATTCCAAGCAACAAAAAATTTCAAACTCAAAACCCATACAAGAGGAACTTCACATAAAAAGTTGACGGCTCCACTGTGTCAAGCCCTCGTTAACTGGTTGTGATCGTTGATATAAAAAGGCATCCAACCAAATAACTTGCGTTTACTCTGTGGAGTCATTCAACAGTGAAGTCTACTTCTTCGGATAAAGAAATTCACTTGCAAAAGAAAGAGACACGCGCTTGGAAATGATGATAAAGGATCGTAGATTGGTGGATGATGGTACAACATGAGCAGGCAGACATGGAAGCAGCCAAAGGAAGGTATGCCTCTCAACAGGAAAGCAGGTAGATCCACTAAAGGGATAACTTCCCAAGCAGAAGGAATAAGACCCTCATTGGCTGATTGTGATGCATCCAATCAGGCAGCTTGTGTCCATCCCATGGATCTACTTGCACCTAAGACGCAACCTTCCTGGCACGCCAACCAATTGATGCTCCTTCCCAAGGATCAACAAAGCCCTCTAACGAGGCACGCCAATAAATGGAGAACTTTCCTCAATCAAAAAGATCGGTGGGACTACCAAAGGGGCACCTTGTTAATTGATTGCAATCGTTTGTACAAACAAACATCCAATCAAACAACTTACGCTTGTCCCGTAGACCCCTCCGACCATGAGAAAGTAACTTCCAGGCAATCACAAGACCTCTTCGGAGGCACAAGCCCTTTTCGGAGGCACAAGCCCTTTTCGGAGGCACAAGCCCTCTTCGGAGGCACAAGACCTTTTCGGAGGCACAAGCCATCTTCGGAGGCAAAAGCCCTTTTCAGAGGCACATTTCACCCGTGTAGAAGTGCAAAATGCTTCTCTTCGGAGACCCACTTCACCAGAGATGAAATACCAAAATTGCTTCTCTTCGGAGACCAAAATTGCTTCTCTTCGGAGACCAAAATTGCTTCTCTTCGGAGACCAAAACTGCTTCTCTTCGGAGACCAAAACTGCTTCTCTTCGGAGACTAAAATCGCTTCTCTTCGGAGACCAAAAGACCTCTTCAGAGGCGTACTTCACCTTGCTTGAAGTACAAAAAATAAACCCTTTATCGGGGCACGAAAATCAAAACCTTCTTCAGAAGCTCATTTCACTGTACAGGAAAATTCACTTTCAAACAAATAAAAGTGATCATTCCCAAAAGTCGAAGTTTTCTTCAGGAAGAAAAAGAAAATAAAAATTTCTCCAAAGACAAGATATACTCTATTAAAAGCAGAATAATTCTTCTCTGAAAAAGTGGAAAGTTATTCTCTAAAATAAGAGTATCGGTCTTGTGAAATCAAGAAATATTACAATATACTTGTGGTATGGGGGCAACATTATACAATTCAGTTACATTAATGAAAGTAATATACAAGCAACATACCACAAGTTCATTGCAATATCACGTAATAAAGATGTGGAGTAAGTGCGTTCTTGAAACACAGACCAAAAATTTGTACAAGCGAAAAGAATCATTTACTCTACACTTCAAATGAAAAACAGATGTATTCCTACATACACAAGGATTTGTACAAGAAAAATATCTATTTATTTCAACACTATGAGAAATTTTTACATTGTACAGGTTACAAAAAGAAGCGGAGACCGGAATCCGCACAATCCCCGGTCAATACAAAAAGCTGAAAATGCAAAATCAAACTCATTTCCCCTTCTTCCCACCCTTGGAACTTTTACCCGGCCTGGTATTTAGCTTCGTAGGCCGCGTTGGAGAAGAAGGAGAAAGAGACTCAGCCGGATCAATCTCTGCCTCATCTCCAGCAGCAGTAGAACTCTTCTTTCCTTTCTTCGAAACCACACGTTTCCCCTTCTTCTTGGAAGAAGATTCACTCCCCGGAGTAAGAAATGTAGAAAGTTTTGTGTCGTAGTCGAAAGACCGCTCCGGGGTCTTCTCGCTATCTTCCAGATCTTCTGCTTTCTGTTCTTCGGAAGCAGATGGTTCGTCCAAACCTTGAAGGGCTGCTATCGGTTCTTCCTGTGAACCTGGTTGAGAAGCTGGAAGAGGAGTAACTTGAGAAGAAGGAATGGCAGCTGAAGAAGGAAGAATTGGTGCAGTTTCCGGCGCGACTACTGCATAATAAAAGAAATCAAAATTAGTATTCCTCGAGAAAAAAGAAGACCGTGAATCGTCAAAGTTACCTGGAGAAGCCGGTTTGGCAAGATCAATCTCAAATTCCCAAGCCTGAAAGTCCTTCATTGCCTCCTCTTCTGTAGGAGTGGTCACAACTGGAGGTGAAGGATGAGAGCTGGAATCCATAATGTTTGCATCAGCCGAAGTGGAAGCATGAACAGGGGCAGTTAAAAGAGCTTCCTCTTTCGAGAGTTCTTCTCCCAATGATTCAGCCCGTGCCCTGGCAAGCTGCTCCTTCCCTCTAACCAGAGCGGCGCGAGCCTCATCATCAAGATAGCGAGCCTCAAATTTTGCTTCCTCAAATTTTGCTTCATCATAGCCGGCACCTTTAAACATATCAAGCGCGGCTTCCCACACTTCAGCCAGAGTGATTTCGTAATCTGGACCCAGAAAAGCAAGGCTCCCACGACCCAGAACGCAGTGTAAATAAAAGTCGAATAAGGTAGAACTGATGCTTGCTTTCGTTGCCTCATGTGATTGTTCAATCGCTTCTTTTTCGGCAATAGCAGCAACCCTACCAGTAATAGCCTCATCACGAGCTGCCTCAGCTTTAGCAAGTCGAGACTTTAGTAACTCAATCTCCATGTTCTGGGAGGTGACCTTTTCCCGCAGTTCGGCGTTTTCTGCGCGGTACTTCTCTTTAACGTGCTGTTCGGCGGCAAGCTTCATTTCTACATCTCTTTGTGCAGCGTGTGCGTCCCGCACCTGCTTCTGAAAGACTTCTTCTTTTTGAGTATATGATGCAGAAGAAGAAGCGAGATTTTCCTTAAGCTGCTTAACTTCAGACGCAAGCTTTGCATTGTCGTCTGCAATACTCGTCATTTCCGCGTCATGCTGCTTACGCCATTTGTCCCATTCTGCTTTATCATTCTCCATCGTCATCATTGCCTCAAGGTTAAGGTGGTTGACCCTTTGAAGTTCATCAAACAACTTCTGCCATCCAGACATTCTTTCAATATCAAGCTTGACGGCGTCGACATTTCTCAGCATTGCCTGCTTATCAATGGGAACCAAATCTAAGTCAAAGCGGACTCCTCTTAGACACCAATTCGGAAATCGGCTCTGAAGCATTGGAGGGCCGTCTTTAGCTTGATATTGTGGCCTGTTAATGATGGTTTGAATGTCAGTTTCCTTTAGAGGAGGAGAACCGGCCGGAATGTCAGAAGAAATGGGAGCATTGGTCTTTTCAGAAATAGCAGACGTGTCACTTGGCTTAGACCGTTTGCTCGATTCATCAGTAATTTGAGTCTTCCCTTTGTCATCATAAGTTTTTCGCTTATGAGAATCGTAAGTTTTGTAGGAAGAATCGTATCGATCAGCATCCCTTCTTCTCTGCCGCTGCTCATAGTCCCATTTTTCTTGAGCCTTCCTTTGGGCCCGTTCCTCATCTGTCTCTCTCTGGTCACCAAGATATTTCCTGAAGTCATAGGATCCACGGCCTCCATGGCGCTGAAATGAGTCATAATATGAGCCGGAGCGTCCCATCGGAGAATCTGAAAACAGGAAAGAAGTAAAGTTTAGAAATTTCCAGAAGGAAAAAGTAAATGCTTATAAGTGCAGAAAAATCCTAAGTGTGTGCGGCGTGCGAACTACGCGCGTCAAACTACAAACCACGCTTCAGTGCAGGAACGGAGACGACAGGTGTCGAAGGCGTCGAGATCTGTTTCAAAGAGGAAGTCGCTTCAATGACAGGAGAGTTTGCCTTTGGAATATTATCCTTGAAAAGCTCTTGAGAAGTAATCATAATGTCACTCAAGCCATCGAAGGTGTCATCGCCCAAGTGTTCGGCAGATTTCTCCTTCTCAACTTCCACATCAGTTGATTTTTCAGAAGCTCGAAGATTCTCTTCTTCCTCAATAATTGGGGGAAGTGCCGATTTGCCAGCTAACCCTACAGCATCAGTGGATCCAGAACACTTTATCAAAGCAGCATCCATGACGAGTGTTTTTGATGCAGCTTCTTCCGCAGAAACTGGGGCATTTGACGCCTCTGTTTGAGAACCCGAAGCAGCCGACGTTTCTGCATCAGAGCTAGGAGTTTCATGAATTCGAGTCGACCTGGAAGGGTGTAGAAGCCCAAATTGGTGCAAAAGTTCATCATCTAATAGAAACTGGATACTCCTCTCCTCCACAGGCACCGCCATAAGCCTCTCGAAAGTCGCTTTGTGACTAAGATTTTTAGAAGGAGAAGGAAGTGCTAAAAAGAAAAAGAAAAGATCGAAGTTAGCACTTGATAATCCGAACTTCGGTAAGTTTGAAGGAACATAAGAGACAAGTGCAAGTGATCTTACTCCCTATTCTCCAAATAGCATAAAACCCAGGAGGACAGCGGACATAAAAGAACGGCCTCAGGAAACTGTGAACACTTTCAGGGAGACCGGTGATCAACTTACGATTCCTCGCACTCCTTACAACTATAATGGAGGGATGATCTTTATTCTTGGCAAAGGTACAAAGATAGCGAATTTCTCCGAAGGAAGGAAAGCGGCCCAGCGTTCTCCTAAAAAGCACGCATAGTCCCAGCAAGATGGCGTAGCCATTGGGATGTAACTGAAAAGGGGAGATAGATAGTTGGAGAAGAAGTTCTCGAATGCAGTCATTGAATGGGGGGATAGCTCCGCTCAAGCACATTTGGCGGTTAACTGCAATGAAGCCATGGGGCGGCCTGTCAGCAGTATCATTTGTTTCAGGAAGCAAAGCGTCAGCTTCAGCAATGCCAAACTGGGTGCATAGTTGACGAAAGGCTTTATGGCTCAAGGTAGTAGGAGTCCTCTCTGGAGGATCGTTCAGCGGAATAGCAACTGGAAATACATCTTCAGCTTGTTCTGTTCCTTCTTGTGGAGAAGACATTCTACACAATCAGCTGAATGTTCAAATGTGAAGGTGCACGTTCCCTAAAAGTGTGAAGTGTTGTGTAGAAACTAATGAAAATAAAAGACAAGCATAACTGGAATTAAATTATCGATTACAGAATTTCAGAACTTGTCAATGATCAAGTGCAGTGTTAATACAGACAAGTCAGTTCCATTTGACTATTATGATTTTGTTTTAATACTTCACTTGAATTGGTTATTGTACAGCATCTCATTCATATTCATTTAATTTAACTTTCTCTTTACCAACTAATCTGTCATTTGATATGGGCAGTCAGTGACAGTATATTCGTCCCAGTATTCTGTGAATGTTGTTTTAAGCAGGGTTGTTAGTTTGCAAAATTGAAGCAATCCGTAAAAAGAAATACATGCAACATGGTTTATAGTTCAACAGTTCAAAGTCCAGGCAAAGTTTAAAAGTCATCTGCTTAGTTTGCTGAAAACCCAAGTATTAACTCGGTGACGATTTAAGAGATTCTCTATGGGTCTAGGTCGGCAGTCCCTGAGTCTTAGGTCGAATAAAGAAACAAAAATAGTTCGAGGCAACCAGAAATTCTCTAAGTCATAACTCGGCTGCGACCTATAGCCTTGTTGTGAAAAATAAGTCGTTGAAATTATTCCAAGTTCTAGGTCGGTCACGACCTAATACGAGAAGCTGTGTGATAAGTTAAGTCGGGCTGCGCGCAAAAGGTCTCAAGTCAGAACGGCATGAATGTCTAAGTCCTAGCTCGGCCACGACCTAAGGCTTATGACGGCGAATAGTTAAGTCGCAAGAAAAACTGGGCTGCTGAGATAGTTAGGTCGCATGAATGTTTTGAGTCGTCTCAAGCTACTTCTCCTCCACCATAAATTTCACCTCCTTCCACCAATCAACTCGAAATTCACCGTTCCCTTCATATCACCAGGTCGCTGGAACAACAATTCAACACATCTCCGATCTGTCATAAACCTGACCTACTGCCATGTGTTCGTAAATCACATCAACAACTAGTGACGATAAAAAACTGATCACAGCACGATTCAAAGTGAAGCGCGACGTATGATTCCGGTTCGGGGCTCGGAGGTTAGAATTCAGGGTTTAATGGCGAACGTGAAGTGAAAAAGGATCGAAAACGCTTACGCAATTGGATAGCAAGGGTGAATCGCTGGGTGGTGGACTTTAATTTGTATTCGAAATTGAAGAACTTTGTTAATGGCGGCACAGGAAGTTGGAACAGGTGAAGGAAGAGAAGGGACGGCTTAAGCTATTTACTCACTGGGGCAGTGAAAGACGAATCGACACACGGTGTACGACCTAAGGCATTTGTTAAGTCGGCGCCGACCTAACCAAAGAGTTAAAAGAATCGAAGCATACGACCTATGGCTTAGGCATATACTTCGAGGGGCAAATGTTAACCCCTTTTCGACTCACGACCTAGTAGCATGCCGAGTTAAGGTGTTTGGTGACTTAAGAAGGTATGCCGAGTTAAGGTGCTTGCCGACCTAAGACAGAAGACGACCTAACAAGCTAAAGGCGTAACCGACTTAAGGAAAGCTCTGACCCAACAAGTTGCCGATCTAACTACTGAGAAGAGCTGCCGACTTAAGAGTTGTGCCGACCTAGGAGCCTGCCGACTTAAGAAGATCTGTGACTCAGGAGTTAAGACCGACTTAAGAAGGATACCGAGTTAGGAGCCTGCCGACCTAAGAGGCTCTGCGACCTAAGGAACATTGCGATCTAACAATGTTGCGACCTAAAAGCTCTCCGAGTTATGCAGTGCTCCGAGTTAAGAAGTACCGCGAGTTAAGGATCTAAGAGATAAGGGATTGACTTAAGACAGTTGTGGAAGACCTACGACTTATACTAAGTCGCGCATGATCTCTTGAGTCATCACCGACTTATCACTTAGAAAAAACCACGTACTTCACCGCTGCATTTGGTAAGTCGCGAATAGACTACGACTTATCTTAGGTCGCTCGCGACCTAAGACATAGCTTAGGTCGTACGCGACCTAGGATTTAACAAACGGTCGACTTAAGATTGCGAGTTAACTCTGCTACGCCCTAACCATATTCCTTAACCCGTCACCGACCTACCCTAAGTCGGCACCGACCTAAAGACTTAGAGAAATTTCCTGAGTCCAGATCAGCTCCTATAAATACCCCATTACTTCCAACATGGAGGGGACTTTTGGCGATTCATTTCTCCAAGCACCGTTACGCTGTCGAAGCCTCCTCACATTCAGCAATCAAAGATCTTCAAGCATTCGAGACACTACAACGATCTTCGAGAAGAGCTCCTAACATCCAACGCGGATTCGTCGAGTTTCATCATTAAAGATCGAGCTAGTAGTCAAGAATGATTTCATGATCAAGTTCTCATATTCTGTTCCCGTATCAACGGGTGGTGCTTTCACGATCTTACTATACACACCGGGTGTTAGCGTTCACATTTTGACGTTAACACCCCATGTCGACATGGTGGCCGTTAAATTCAAAAGAAGTGTCTATTCATTTAAATCTCTTCACGAATGGTTATGACCGTTACTGGTCTATAAAAAGCCTTCACAAACGAATTTTTTAACTAACTATGTTCTTATTTTCTTCACTCCTTCTTCTCCACAAATCCATATTCTAAAGTTTTCATATTTTTAAGATCGTGTCGAAATTCTGCCAAACTCTCAAGTGAATCAAATTAGAATCTCATTCTTGTTTGATTCTCTATCCTCTCTCGAAGATCAAAGTGCTATTCAGAGTTATAGGATCAATTTTTAATCAAAATTTTATCGAGTCTCTTTATAAGGTGTGGTTGTGCCTGGAAATAAATTGGGTGATCTTGTGTCCCATAAATCAAGAGAGTTTTCCCTAGACTCGTGAGACAGGAGGGTACCTCAAGGCCTTTACAAATTTAGGATTGTAATCTCGACATTGGTATAATAAAAATCTGTATGTGGTGGTTTGCCTTGGTACAGGACTGGATGTAGAGTACTCTGAACCAGTATAAAATCCGGTGTGTACTTTCCTTTTACTGCTTTTTATTTACTTTCTGCATCTGTGTTTGATTCTGTAATTGTTCTGTGATTAAGTTCTGCATTTTTTTGTGTCATAATTTTAATTTAGTCCATATAAGTCTTAGAATCCATTAAACACTATTCAACCCCCTCTAGTGTTAAATTAGCCTTAAGATCCTTAATCCGTACACCCTTTCATATCCTAGCTATGTTTATACTCTCACCTAGCTATAAAGACATATAGTAGATCGATGAATATTCGATTCAAATTTATCTTGTTTCTCGCTCATGCCCCTAAGTCTGGGGTATATATCGATAAGTAAGAAGGCCATTCATGTCCACTTTAGCTTTACACTCTTTCCCCTTGAACCGTGGGATTAGATCAGTTGATGGAAGGCCGAGTCTTGCCTATCCTGAGCTGTATTCTAGTTTTTCCTTCCAAGGGGAATGCTTTGATGCTTCGTCAGTTTCCAAGCATAAGTTGGGTACTAGACGGTGAGCCACATCCACTTTAGTTCATGTTCTGTAATCAGATGTATGAGTAAAACAGGCTCAAGTATAGGTGGATGATGCTCATCCAGTTTCATACTCCTCCAGACGAATCGAAGGAGGGTGTTAGAGAATTAATAATCAAGTCTTCGTGGTTTATTTTCTTTTCCACACTCTAGTGGTCATAGGTTTTCGAGGAACATTCGAGTGACATTTGTTTGTGTTTGGTGCAGATCGATATTGACGCTAGAGCCAAGGTACGATAAGGTCGGTCACTCATAGCTTTGGGTGTCGTTTTGGTTGGTTCTGTATTGAGGCCTCCTTGCATTCGTTGCCTGAAGTTGTAAAGAAACTAAGCTAGAGCTTGTGTTGAGCTGTCGTATTCAGCTTTTAGTGATTTGTACTCCTGCCCCCAGCATTGATTTGGCAAGGCCATAAGTCGGACGGTTGAACTCCACCCTTAGCGAGTTTATACTCCTCATGTCGATTTCTAGCCAAAGTTTGCGGAATAGAGGATGGTCGGAATCCACTCATCTGTTATCGATGTTTATGACACTTTGCATTCTGTGGACTTAGAGTTATCCTTCCCCACGTTGACCCATGCCCAATTTGTGTTCATGCTTCGGTCCGTGCTTCAGGGACTTAGAGATTTTGTCGAATAGTTTATACTCTAATCCATAGTCAAGAACGTAAAGATTTTTCTCAAGTCGTTTATATAATAATCTGCACTTTGGGCACTCAAAGTACTCTAGTCCTCTTCAAGGACTTAAGAGGTTTTTCCCAAGTCGTTTTTACTCTAGCTCACGCTCTGGGGACTCAGAGTACTCTAGTCCTCTTCAGGGACTTACAGGTTTTTCTCAAGTTGTTTACACTCTAGTCCGCACTCTGGGGACTCAGAGTACTCTAGTCCATTTCAAGGACATAGAGATTTTTCTCAAGTTGTTAACACTCTAGTCCGCACTCTAGGGACTTAAAGTACTCTAGTCCTTTTCAAGGACTTAGAGGTTTTCTCAAGTCGTTTATACTCTAGTCTGCACTTTGGGGATTTATAGTACTCTAATCTGCACTCCGGAGATTTAGAGTATTCTTATCCGCACTTTGGGGACTTAGAGATTTTAGAATCATTTATACTCTAGTCCACGCTCTGGGGACTCAGAGTACTTCAATCCGCACTTTGGGATTCGAAGATTTTAGAATAGTTTATACTCTAGTCCGTGCTTTGGGGACTCAGAGTACTCTAATCCGCACTCAAGGGATTTAGAGATTTTAGAATCGTTTATACTCTAGTCCATGCTCTAGGGACTCAGAGTACTCTATTCCACACTCTAGGGATTTAGAGATTTCAGAATCGTTTATAATCTAGTCCGCACTCTGGGGACTCAGAGTAGCCTAATTCGCACTTTGGGATTTAGAGATCTTAGAATCTTTTATACTCTAGTCCATGCTCTAGGGACTTAGAGTACTCTAATCCTCACTTTGGGGATTTAGAGATTTTTTGTCGAGAGCGGTCGTATTTCCACCCGTTTGATTTGTACTTCATTTACTTTATCAAGGCTAATGTTATCGAATGAATGGTCCACGTTTGCTCATGGAATAGGATTCTACCCCCAGCATCAAGGATGAAACTTGAAAAATGGACGGTCGATACTCGTCCGCTTGGTGATTATAGCTCTTCCAATCAAGTCAAGAAAGGAGGTATATGATAGATGGTTGATCACATCCATGCTGGGATTGGATAATCAAGTCTTGCACAATTTTTTTCGTATCTCTTTCTAGAAAATGAGGATAATGGATTATTGAGTAGACAAATTAAGTTGCATATGCTTCAGGGTGCATTCGTGTCCATGTATTGAGAGCGATGGTTGACGAGAAGGCAATCCATTACAGCTACTTTAGGTCGGGCTTCCGAACTACCTCTTGTGTTCTGCAGAAGTTGATGTGTAGATGATTAAATCACATCCACTCTAGAAAGATCCCGGCATCACCGAGCTTCAGCAAAGGCATTTGTATTTTGTCAAACTTTATTTTATGACTCGAGAAGTGGATGATCAGGCCATATTCATTCCAAGCCTTGTTTAGGTCTCCAAATCAAATATGGACGTCGATGAATGGACGATCAGTCATGTCTACTTTGTATTGGACTCTGACTATAAATAGCTTTTCCATCTCTCGTCCTTGGTCCTAAATCAAAGGAATATGGTTAATGATGAGTGGTCGAATCATGCTCGTCTTGATGACACTCCACAGGTTCGATTGCGATCTACATGGGTTGGAGGCAGCCAACTTTGAGTACTTGGTCACCTCATTGATAAGTGAAGCAGTATCATGTGCTCGATATTCAACTCTGCCCCTAACCCCTTCTAGCGGGATGTCGACTGTCAATGGTCCAATTGATAATTAGAGTTCTTTATTAATGGGCATCGGAAGTTCCCTACTCACCATTCTACAAGGCTTGCACAAATAGCTGAAGCTTTCCTCTCTAGATCAAATTTCCGACTGAATCACAGAGGTGTTTGTAATCGCCAGTGCTAGGACCATGTGCATCTTGGAATATACAATATTCCTTAGATTTTCTTTGGGCCTCGATGGATTCTCTAGAGGCTGGTTTTTAGTACTACTTTGAGTCCATAGCCGGTGGTCCCATATTGTTCTTTCTCCCAGTCTTCTCTACATCCTCCTTGCTCTGGTTCTGATTCACTTTGAAATGGAAACAATCCAAGGTCATAAGAGGCTCTCCAGCTAACTAGATTACATCCTTGGTGTGAGTTGCATGCATTCTAAACTGCTCGACAAACTTCTAATCCGGTTGATTGAATGAGGAGATAGGTTTGGGTGATAATCACATAAATCGCATGATCGATACACCTTCGACAAGTATAGGAATTAACGAGACATAATCTAGGGTTGGTTCTTTAAGTAAACCGATATGATTGGTACATTGAGTCTCCTCAGATATATTACACACTGAACGGCTTTAATGAATAGGCTTCGACTGTGGGAGATGCTTCAATCATCATCAATCTGGTTCGTTTTTAAGTTACAGCTACTTGTCATGTTGTGAATGATGTATGCATGCCCAAGATATTAGCAAAGTCAGTTGGTCTGGTATTGATGGATCAGTTGTAAGTTACTTGGTGCGAAACCCGAGAAAATCTACTATTTTCTTGGAGTCAATAATTGGTTTACTTGGAGTCACTGAATTCGAAGTGTTGGGACATTGAAGAACGGTGCTTGGAGCCATCCTGGTGTTTTCTTGGAGAGAATATTGATTTTACTCGAGTCATGCTTTGGGCAAAGGTTTCCTACATTTGCCTAGAGTTATATCATCTATGTTCTCCAACCTTTGGAAGTATCATTTTATTAGTAGTTCCTTGCCCATTCCTTGATTGTAATTCAGCATCTGCTATTTTAATCTTCTATGTCCTGTTCAGTTATGGAACGATCACGAGAGTGGATGAAATGTTCCTTAATTACGTTGAGTTTAAACTTCACTATACGGGTGCACTGAGCTACAGCTAGGGTTCTACCTGAGTTTTATTTTTTAAAAATGGATTGTACCTGACCTAGATTTTTTTGAATAGGGGTCGGTCAAATAGAGCTTCTGAGAGAAAGATCGATAGTATAGCGATCGGCATACGCTAGAGGGATCGGTATACACTAGGTTGGTATACCAGCGATCGGTAACACTAGATGGATTGGTATACACTGGGTCACTCTATATGTGATCGGTAGCACTGGATGGATCGGTATACACTGGGTCGGTGTACATGCGATCGATAACACTGGATGGATTGGTATACACTGGGTCGGTATACATATGATTGGTAACATTGGATGAATCGATATACACTAGGTCGGTATACATGCGATAGGTAACACTGGATGGATTGGTATACACTGGGTCGGTATACATACGATCGGTAACATAGGATGGATCGGTATACACTGGTTCAGTATACATGCGATCAGTATAACCATTTTTAAGGCGATAGGTATAATTGTTTTTGAGGCGATCGGTATAACTTGAGGCGATCAGTATAACAGTTTTTGAGGGGATCAGTATAACTTGAGGCGATCGGTAGAACTGTTTTTGAGGTGATCAGTATAACTGTTTTTTAGGCGATCGGTATAACTTGAGGTTATCTGGACATATGGTTTTTGAGCGATCGTTATACAAGCTTTTCAGAGGGATCAGTATGTAAGCTTTTTTGTGAGGGATTGGATATCTGCATTGAGTGAGGGGTCGGCTATATGAGAGATTGGTCGAATTGCCTTCAGAGAGGGGTCGACCATCATATAACTTCAGTGCAAACTTCAACATCCAATCCTAAAAACTTGCATACATAAGTGAATCCAATCCCATGGCTAATAGGTTCCTTTAGATCTCTTTCAAATTTGAGTAGAATAAGAAGTTTTCTTGTAAACAACCGGATTTATCTCACGAATATGGAAATCCACTAGTAGACAATGAGATCCAATCAAGCTGAGAATTCAATTCTTAGGGAAAGCACCAAAATGTTAGCACCAAATTTTGTCACAACACTCGTAGAATTTCATGGATATCATAAAATTAATGAAATCTAAAGAACATAGCATAAAAATAAATAGACACGAAGATTTTATAGTGGTTTGGAAATCTCGTCCTACGTCCACTTCAAATTTCATTTATTCCTTATTTGATTACAATTACATGAGTTTTTGGATTAGCTAGAATCCATTGATATAAGTATAAAATAAGTTTTTCGAAAACAGCATGGCCGAGCTTCTAGAGTAGCTAGAAGGAGAATCTCCAGAAGTCCCAAAAAGAGAGTATCCAAAAATGAACCCCACCCCTCAATTTACAGATGAAGATAGCCTGGCTTCCCTATCCAGGCCCATGACTAAGACAGCTTAGCCCATATTTGATAAGATGGGTAGACCGAACCGGGTATGCTAATTCCTTACCGCCGATCCACTTATTGTTGAACCTATCAAGGCCGACCCTCAAATCCAATATCGAATCCACATAAACATGCCGATCTTATCAAGACCAACCCCAATGTAGTCTTTCATTATAGCCGACCTACTTTGACCGAACTATAGCTGCTGATTCGACCTAGTGCATATTGCCGATCGAGAATAACCGACCGAGGATAGCCGAAAGACACACCAAGTACCGACCCATCATCCATCATACATCGACCCCTATTCATCGAGGCCGACTCAGAGTGATTGCCATTATGACTCGAAGTGGCCAATCCTTGATGTTATGCACACTTACATTCAATTATAACTTCTGCAGTCTTCGTTTGTAGTCTGGCCAAGGTGTCGGGTAACACATATAACCCATATTGATTCAATTGAGAAACAAGTATATGAAATTAACTGCGGAAGACGTACCTAAATCCATCGATTCTTAATTGATGTGAAGATTAATTTTGGTTTACATCTTCCAAATTGGCACAAGCTTAGATTTGTAAATTCTCTTTAGAAGAGGGTAGAGAGAATATGATAAGACTAGTATAATTTGGGAACCATAACCCCATATATATAGTACGAGACATTTTTTGGTTTGGCCCTTCAATAAAATTAAATTGTCACTTTGTATCCACACATTATAATTTTACATGACAAATATACCCCATATGTCTTAAAAATAGATCACGTAATTAGATTTAATTACAAGATAACCTACACATTCGAACACTAAATTATGTGGCCCCATTATGTTGAATTATTCCAACATTATAAACCATGCCAATCATACAATATGCATATTTTCTTTTTCAGTAAAGAATCACGAACCATTATACAATGTCGTGCATCTAACATCTCCTTGTATAATTGCTATCGGGGTCCTTATCAACTACTAGCTCCAATACTGCTAAATCTTTCTCAGCATTATCCAGGTAGGCAATATCTCTAGCTCTTGATTTATCACATAGTTTTAGTTCACGCTTGCATGTTTGTAATTTGTACTAAAATTAGTAACATGGAAAACCCCAAGCTACTACCTAAGCCTTTTGATATGCATGCTTGAAATCCTTCTTTTAAATACCAATGTATCTAAATGGAAACCCTTTTTTCCTTGTGCACTTGAACTGCTGTACTATTATTTTGTCGGTAATCACTAGTGGGAATTGCTGTACTATTATTATGTGCCTCTTCAACCTCTCCAATTTTTCTTTTTTTGATATAGCACCATCAATAACTTCATAAAACTGTAAATATTGACTAATTTATGTTTATGTACATAAAGTATGACAATTGTTGATGTTTTCATTATATTTGATTTAGTGACTTGCTTTCATCAAATTTGATTTAGAATCATTGTCAAGAGTGTTTACTATTCATAACTCTGATACTTTTTCCATTTGAAAAGATAAGAAATGATGGATAAAGACTAGGTACGTCTAAACACATAACTATATGGTACTTAAGTATAATATTGAATTTAAAAGATATTTTAATATCTAAGGTTATTATTAGTTTTTTGTTTTTTATCATAGAACTACTAAAGAGTACAAGCAAGCAGCTTGGAATTTTGTAAACGATGCAAAGCTAAAGCTGGGAAATATGGAAAAAAAATTATGCCCTTGTTTAGATTGTAGAAATCTTACATGTTTTCATGGTGAAGTTATTATTGAGCATTTGATTATAAGAGGAATGGATCCTAAGTACATGGACAATAAGTGGTACAATCACGGCTAGCAAATAGAAAAAATACAAAGTCCGATGATGCGTATGATTTGCTTAAAGCCATTATCTACTTTCTTTGATGATGATATATGTGAAAATGATGCACAAAGACGAGAGGATGAATTACACAAAAATTTATAAGACGTAGAGACTCCATTGTATCCTGGTTGCAAGGATCAAATAAAGTTATCTGCTATCTTTGCCTTGTATAACCTTAAATGTGAGATTGGATTGTTTGATAATGATTTCGATAAGCTTCTAAATGTGCAGTAGTTGTTGTTTCCAAAAAAATAACATACTTCCTAAGTCATTATATGAACTATAAAAAATTCCATAAAATATTTGACATGGGTTCGAGAAGATTCATGCATGTGATAAAGATTGTGGTCTTTTCAGGAATGAATATAAAGATATAAATAATTGTCCAAAACATGGATTTTCGAGGTGGAAGATAAATCAACAAACAAAGGAGATTATGCATGGCATTCCAGTTAAAATGTTGCGTTATTTTCCAATAATTCCGTAGTTTAGAAGAATGTTTAGATCCAAAAGGATGGCAGAAGATTTATGATGGTATTTCAATAACAAAAACATCGATGGAAAAATGCGATATCCAGTAGATTCTATAACATGGAATGTAATGGATGAAAAATAGAAACCATTTTCAGCAGATCTACACAATCTTAGGCTTGGCTTTGTAACAGATGGTTTCAATTCTTTTCCATGTTAAGTTCTAAATATAGTTGTTGGCCTGTAATGCTCGTGACATATAATCTTTTACTTATGTTGTGCATGAAGAAAGATAATATTATGTTAACATTTTTGATTCCTGGTCTGAAGCAACCAGGAAATGACATTGATGTATATTTAGCGCCATTGGTAGATGATTTAGATCATTTATGGAATACCGGAGTTGAGGTTTATGATGGATATAGTCAATGAACCTCTAATATGAAAGAAATTGTACTTTGGATAATAAATGACTTTCCAACATATGGCAGCCTTGCTAGATGTTGTGTAAAAGGTAAAATAGCTTGTCCATTATGCGGTGTCAAAACTCATCATCGATGGCAAAATCACAGTAGAAAGACCATCTACATATTCCATAGAAGATTTCTATCTCCTTCAAACCCTTTAAGAAAAACAGAAGCCTTGTTTGATAACACCGTGGAGGAAGGTTGTAGGCTAAGGATTCTAACTGAAGAAAATTTTCTATCATTTTAAAAAAAAATCGAATAATTTTGCAAATGTAAAGAAGAATAAAAAAAGAATTATAGAAAAGGTAAACAAAGAAACGAGCAAAATAAAATAGGGAATAAAAGAAGAATTGAGCATAGAAAGAAAAATGAAGATGATGAGGACAAAGATCCTGTGAGAATGAACTATTAAGGTGGAAAAAAGTCTATCCTTTTTCAGTTGCCATATTGGGAGGTTAGTGCATATGTTTTATTTTATTCTATTAGACTAACATTATGGATTTATACAACTAAAATGTTCCATTATTAATTTTATAGGAACTTCCATTACGTCATAATGTAGATGTAATGCATATCGAGAAAAATGTTGGTGAATGCATGACAAGAAATCAAAAGATGGAGTTAACTCTATAAAGGATTTGAAGGATTGGAGAATTCGACATGATCTTCGTACACAATCCTGTGGGAACAAGATATATATTCCACCAGCTCCTTATACATTATCAAAAGTAGAAAATATATATTTTTCAAAAGGTTGTATGATTTTAGAGGACATGATGTTTATTGTTCAAATTTTAAAGGTTGTGTATCATTGGACGACTACAAAATTAGTGGTTTGAGGGCTCATGATTGTCATATTTTAATGCAACAATTATTACCCGTTTTAATAAGAGGATTGCTTTCAAAAAAGCCAAGCAAAACAATAACTTGTTTATGTTCATCCTTCAATAAATTATGTCAGCGTATTATCGATAGAGAGAAACTACGTTTACCTGATGATGAGATTATTATAACTTATGCGAGTTTGAAAAATACTTTCCACCTTCTTTTTTTGATATAATGTACATTTGACAATTCATCTTGCAAGAGAAGCATGATTGTGTTTGGCCAGTCCATTTTGTTGGATGTGCCCCTTTGAAAGGTAGATGAAGACACTTAAAGATTATGCAAAAAATCATGCTCATCCAGAAGGTGTATTGCAGAATCTTATCTTATAGAAGAATGCATGAGATTCTTTGGTGAATTTTTAAGAAAATCAAAGGAGAAAGAAGTTAGAAATGAAGATTACCAAAGCAATGTAATACTTAAAGGACGTCCAATATCAACTTGTAAGACAATCACATTGTCTTCTAACGAGAAAGCATCTACTCATTTGGCTGTGCTAATGAATATGACCGTGGTAGAACCATTTTTAGAGTAAGAGCATATTCCCTCTTTTAGTGTTTGATTGTCTATAATTTTAAATATAACATAACATCTCTTGATATATGCTCGTTTTCATTTGGAGGAGTTACAAAATTCAGACAAGTGCACGGAAAGAAATGCAATGTTACTTTTGAAAAATCATATAACTACATTCTCCAATTGGAGTAAAAAGAAGGTCAATTGAATTCTTAAATATTACTAATAAATTTAAAACCGTATCACGATTATCTTTATTAAATGAAGTTATTTTTTATAGGTATCAATTAGCATCGAAGATCACGACGACATGTTAAAATGGATTGCTTATGGTCCGAAGAACGATGCTTTGTCCTATACAGGATACATCATTAATGGACAACATCTTCACACAAAATATGTTGGGAAAGAAAACCAAAATAGTGGAGTGATTTATGATGCAACAACCATGTGTAGAGCAAGCACAAAAGATGTTTCTCAAGTGGTTGATGTTTTCACATATTATGGGATGCTTAACGATATAATTTTGTTAGACTATAACGTTTTTTTATGTTCTGATCTTTAATTGTCATTGGGCAAACATAAGAAATGGTGTGAAGGTTGTGGATGGATTTACGCTTGTCAATTTACATCAAAATCAAGCTTCATTTTCAAAAGATCCATATATACTTGTATCTCAAGAAAAACAAAATTTTTATTCAAGAGAGAATGATTCTTCAAATTGGTATGTGACAATGAAAGCACCTTCCAGAGTTTTTAACGATCTAGAGATCCACGACTCCTTTGAGGAAGTAAGCCATGTTGAGGAAGATTGCCAAGAAATCAATATGAATGTTGATGATTATGTTGAGGATGTTTCTTTTTTTAGAGAAGATTGTGAAGGCATGCTCGAGTAGTTTTGAGATTTGTTACTATCAAAAATATATATTGTCATCAGTTGCATCTACCATACTGTTTTCCAATTTTGTAAGCTTTTTGTTAAGATCCGTTACTATCAAAAATCTACCTTCAAATCTATTTTGTATTGAAGAAAACATTCAATGGTACTTTGCTGTTGTTAGTCTGAATTATAGTGTTGTGTCCGATGACTTCTCTACATTTCCCCCTACCCTTACATTTTAGTACTAAAAAGGAAGAATTTTGCATTTGGTTTACTGCCCTTTACTAATATGTTGGTTGAAAAATTAAATGAATACTTAAATATCTACTTCTATGTAGACTTTCCAATCAACTAAATTTCATACTTTAAGAATTTTATTCTGCAAGTTTTATTACAGATTATGAGTTATCACATACTTAATTTTCAAGCTGAAGATTACTTACTAAAAAATAGAGTTATGGCACTTTTTTGTTGTTGCTTTTTTCTTCTTTTAAATTCTATTAACTAAAACCTCTACATTGACATATTAACTAAAAACCTATTAACTGAAACCTGTGCATGAGAATTAGTCCACTTAACTGTACATGAGAACTAGTCTCCTTAATTTTCAAGTGCAATATTGTTACGATCAACTATTGTGGAATATGTGAACAATCGACATTTGAGCATATAAATTTCAAATTATATTCTTTTTTCTTTCATGCCTAGAACAAATGCAATTTGTAGTAATTATTTTGCCTTTTTTACATGTAGAGCATGTACTGAGTGGACTAATTATTTTGGTTTTAACAAGTAGAGCGAGCGTCTTTATACTAATTATCCTGCTTGTGTGACATTTGTACTCAGTTTTAAAGGAACGATTTTTTTTTGGAGTTTCAGTTCTGATGATTTATTCTTCTTCCCCAAAATGTAACCTTACTAGCAGTCTATTTGATCAAATAGGAGGTGTAACGACCCGCATTTTTGACCGTTCAAGTCGACAAAACATACACACATGCCGACTCAAATAATCCAAAATACAGATAGTTATTGGGGTTAAATAAGAAAGGAAAGGAAAGAACAGAAACAAACTCAGAATCTCGCAGCGGAACGAACAAGATATAATAATAAAATAACAGTTCATGAAGCTGTTAAATAAATAAATTTGATTATTATTATACAACATAAATCAGAGTTACATACATATCAGAGATAATACAACAATGCAGCGGAAAAATAATACAGTAGTAGAATACAAATGATGTAATACCAAACTCCATCTTCGTCCTCCAGAATAGATCTTCAACCTTATCTGAAATGCTCAGGCTGACCCGAGCGTAATGAGAAGACAAAACACTCGAGTCAGGACTAAAATATCTCATGTAAGTTAAATCGAATAAGTAAATATGAGTGTGACGGCGTCGGAGATGTTTACGGGTTTTAGACACCTCCTATCCAGTGTTTAACGTGCGTGCATTAACTTAAGAGATGTTCGGGATTTCCATCTCCTAAGGATCCGTTAAACTATCTACTATATAATAGAATACGCTATATACAATAATGTCTATCATAAAGTAAAATATCATTCCTAGCGTTAAGCCATGGCCCATTCCACCCTTAACACAGTTTATAAATGTCATAGTCTATACAGCACCGTAAGCCCCACCGTAAACTAGTGGTTATCAGAGGGTACCCCATAGGTATAACACAAATCAAAATCGTAGTGGTCGCGAATAGGATAATCAGTATGACAAGGTACATGAGGCGATAACAACTAGGATACTAGTAGTTGCGTGATCCGGACTACTGTTGAGCATAGCAGCTACTACCCCAACACCGCGAAACAACACTCGCAAATCGAGGGGTGCACCCAAATCGAATCATAAAGTAATAGACATGGTAACGAAGAAGTGTGTCCGCTAGAGGTGGCAAACCTCAATGGCCCGGCATGGCTCCTGTTTTAGTCATGTCAGGGGTCATCCAATATCGTTCTCTTTCTTCAGTCAACGCGTTCACCAAACCATCCACTTCATTCTGGATCAACACTCCGCGTATACTAGTTATTAAAGTGGTTTTCGGTATCGACAGAGAGTATGTCTGTTTGTACAAAAAATGGACAAACACCTCAAAGTTGTATGATTTAGTAGATCTTAGGTTGTTTTTAGTGTTTTTGGAGATTTATGCAAATATATGAAAAGCAGGGGCTAAACTATAAAAAGACACACAGATTTATAGTGGTTCAGCCAGAATGTGCCTACGTCCACTTTATATGTTATTTCTCTTCTCTTGTTGTGATTACAAGTACAAAGCTTTGGTACAAGTAAAAGAAATTTGTTTGAAAGTTCCTTCCGTGCTTGAGCTCTCAAACTTGTCCCCCATTGTTGTACCCCTGCCCCTCTATTTATAGAGTGAGGCTGGGGGTAGGGGTCTTGGAGGTATATAGCAGCTGGCGGGCCTGGGCTGACGTAATCTGGCCTAGTGGAGCTGGTCCGGTTTACTCTGGTTCGGTGGAAGGAGGTGAGTAGGTTGGTCCGGTGGTACTTGGTTCGGTGGAAGGAGGTGAGTAGGTTGGTCCGGTGGTACTTGGTTCGGTGGAAGGAGGTGAGTAGGTTGGTCCGGTGGTATTTGGTTTGGTGGAAGGAGATGGTTTGGTAGGCCCCTGATTCGGCAGTGGCTCGGTGAAGTTTTGGTTCGGCATCGCTCGGAGATGCATTGATTCGGTTGTAGGATGGTTTGGCAAAAGATCACACAACACTTGCCCCCTCAAAGTAGGGTGTGTGTATGCACAGGGCATGCTTTGTTTAAGCCTGGTCGTCCTTGTTTGGTCCTGCGTGCCGAATGGATTGGTTCGGTGGCCTCTCCCTTGCCTATAAGTATGGGAGCTATGCCACCGTTGTTTCCTTACCGTCTGAGATAGCCGAACCGATTGATTGCCGAACTAAAATTCCTACCCTTTGCCGAATCGGCTGTGTTAGCCGAACCAGGTGTGACCTTTTTACTACCGGATGAACTTTTATACTGTACTACCGAATGAACTTTTATACCATACTACCGAATGAACTTTTATACTGTACTACCGAATGAACTTTTATACTGTACTACCAAATGAACTTTTATACTGTACTACCGAATGAACTTTTACGACTTGAATCATGAGCGAAATTCCAAACTGCACACACTCGCTCCTTTACTTCCTCTATTCTAATGACGCACTTCTTTGTGTTTGCAGATAAATGTCTCGAAAAGCAGAAACTCGATCAGATAAAAAGAGGTCTCAGGGCGAAGGAGAATCTTCCGCAGTGCCCCCTACTCAGCCAGGACCGGAACGTCACGGATCTACCCCGAGATCACTAGTGGACGGGTACGGCCCTTAGGAGCTTCTGAACTCCCCGCCCGATTGCTTTCCCAGCTCACTTAAGGAAGAGCAGCTTGATGTCATCTCCCGTTCTTTTGGAATCGATAGAGCGCGCATGCAGTTGCCAGGGAGAGAAGTTATGCCATATGACCCTCCCGAAGGGTACTTTGCCTACAGCAGATACCACTGCATGTGTGGTGCCATTCCGCCTCTTAATGCTTGGGTGGCCAGCTTCCTTACATATCTAAAGGTGGCCCCATTCCAGCTTCAACCCAACTCCTATGCTATACTGGTGAGCCTCTTCGTCATCTTCCAAAGGAAGTATGGGCATGCTCCTTCCAACCGGGAGATCCGGTACTTATATAATCTGAGGGGCTATAAGAAGGGGTCCCCATATATCAGCTTGGAGTTAGCTGTAACCTTCAAGCCAGTCTTGGATCTATATTCTAAGTTCAGCATGTTCAAGAAGGAGTGGTTCTTCGTCAGCGACGACTCTGTTTCTATTCGGCGTTTCACCTCTGGATGTAAGTCGATGCTTTATTTATAATTTCCATTCTGGTTGCGATGCTTCTTCTCATACGTTTTCATTTTTGCTAGCGACAGGTGGCTTTGCGGTTGTGGAGACTGATCGCCTGGTTCAGACGGCGGCTGAGATAGAAGCTATCCACGGGAGAGATAGATCAGCTGCCTACCTGATCAGAAATGCGACCCTTCTGGAGTATAACTTGATCCTTCTACAGCAGTCAGTAGTTAAGCTGAGGGAAACGGCGGAGGAGAGGGCGGCTGCTCAGGCTAAGGGAGGTGTCACGGTAGAGAGTGGCAAGAGGAAACCTTTCACGAAAACTCTAGCTGTCGGAGGTAAGAAACTTAAGAAGTCGGACGGTCCTTCCCCCAGCAATTGTCCACTTACCCAAGGGGAGGAAGACGTAGAGGAGGAAAGAGGTGAGGGTGGAGATGGTCGGGAAGGTGATGGTGGCGATGGCATCGGGGCCTTGCTTCCTGGGCAAGCAGGCGAGATTCAGGAGTGGACGGATGATGCGTTCCACCAGGCTTTCGAGGGGCTGGACGAAGAAACGGCTTTGGTAGAGAAATTCGGGAAAACTGACAAGGCTGGGACCGGTGCAAGCGAATCTTCTCAGACTATTCTAGCCAAGGTGGCTCCGACGACTCAAGGTGAACTTTTGACTCCTAGGGACTTAGGAATATTTTATGATCCGCTCCCGTCCTGGAATGAAATCCAGGACTCATTGCAATATCCTACTCCTCCCCAGGGTTTGTATAACATATGAGTTTCCTTTCTTCTTTTAACTTTTAATTTACCGTGTTTCTCGAATTATGGATCAATGTAAGCTTGTGACACTTGTTCTTCATATCAGGAGCATGTAAAATGGCTAAGGCCTCAGATCTTCGGCACATGCTTCAACAATACAAGCTCTCCAAAGCTTTCGCCAAGCCGAAGCCTTCGGCCTACCGTTCCGGGGATGTAGTCGGCTACCGTCCTCTTCTCGGGGTTATTGAAGAAGGTATTCAAAAGAGAAAGAGGGGTCATCCCTTATCTGAACCTTCACTTGGTCCTCAGTCCTCAGCTCAGCCTCTTCATGATATCACGGAGGAGGATACTAAATTCGTACTTTCTCCGCACCCGTTTGAAAATCCTACCGTTACTCAGATTGATCGTCCTGACTTAGCTCAAAATCCATTTGCGGGTCATCCTGATCTGGATCCAAGTTCCCATGATATTACCTTTGACGAGGTTACCGGTGAGCACCTTCTTCCCCGCAATCCCATGGTACGAGTGCTTGATGAGGCTAAGTCCTTAGATCTTGATTTACTTACTACTCGGATAATTACCATGGGAGACGAGGCCAAGGCTAATATTGATCGGGTGGCGGAGGAGACTAGGAAGCTGAGGGGCATCATGCCCGGCTGGTTAAGGCTGGAGAGGAAATTGGGAGTGCCAACATCCGACTACGATTGGTGGTTTCGGATCAGGCCAAACAGCTTGCTGATCAGGCCATTCAGATTTCTCAGCATGAGGCTGCTTCTGGACGACTAAAGAAAAACATGGAAGAGGCCAGCTGGGCCGAACTGCGGAAGATGGAAGCTACTGGCAAGGAACGGATCGACATGGCTATTGCCACGGTGGACGAGGTTCGGAAAGCGGATCTTGAGCAGATAGAGGAGTTGTCCGGGAAACTTGAGGCTGCAGAGCTTGCTCAAGCCAAGTTGAGGGAGGAGATGGAGGCAATGCGGAAATCCCTTCTGGCTGACTGCTCGAGATACCGATCGGAGAGAGATGCTGTTGTTGAAAGGTTGTCGGCTTCCGAGGCCCGGATGAGGGAGTTTGAGGAGAATGAGGGGATGATGGACGAAATGCTTCAAGACATGTACTTACGAACCTGGAAGCAGGGAAACCTATCCTGGATGGATGATTATCCTAGGGTCATGGCTAAGATCTATCTTCGGGCTCTGGAGGAGGCTAAGGCTGATGCAGATAAAGAGGGTGGCGTGGCCTTCAGCATGGATGTGGTCACTGCCCAGTTTTCCAAGGAGGAGAAGGTGGCGGTGAAGGAGGGTATGCGGTTGCTAGCTGCTGAGGAGGCATGTGTGGAAGTAGGGGATGACGACCAAGACGATCAAGGGGAAGTTGCTGGTAACCTCTTCTTCATTAGCTTCTTCTTTTGTTAACTCTATTGCTTATAACTGATGATTTCTTTTTCTGACCGGATAGGTGGGCAACAGGATAAGGATAAGACTCCAATGCAGCCGGCTCCCTGATTAGACCTAGAAAAATCTTTTTGTGGACTTGACATGGCTGTATATGTTAGTCTTAAAATAGTAGAGTAACTTTTAGGTTGTAATTCTTGCTACTTGTAATAAACAGCTCTATTCTTGATGTGTAATTCTTTAACTTAAGCTGATTTTGTCGTCTTTTGAATGTTTTTGGCTATTTTGACATGTTGCATAAGAAATATAGCTATGCATATTCTTGTAATTAAATTGTGTTTGATGTCAGGTTCTTGTTTAAAACATAATTTCATGACTTGCAATGTTAGCATGTGGTGTGAACAAATTATAGTCATGTATTTATACACAAAAGAAGAAAATACCGCCTTTCATGTTCTAATTGTAGATGGCAGTTTTGAATATCTTGTATGACCGAGCATGGAACGAAGTTGAATGCCCTGCCATCCAATTGTGAGTCCCTACACCCATTGGCGAGTATCTCCTACTCTGTATCCTGTACTTTAGGGATTGTTATAGAGGATATGAGGAAAGCTTTTTAAGTAAAATTGAAATATGTGAAATGGTAAAACTTCCAATCACGGAAGGCCTTCGACGTGCTTAAGTTCGTGGCAAACGGGCTTTGTAGTTACTTTCCCTAGCTGTGGGTCTTGGAGACATTTGTCACCCATCTTACGCCTCCGCGGGGAGTTAATTCTTTTTTACCACAGTCGCACTTAAGACACATCGAAGCCGAGATCGCGCACAATAATCGTGGGTATTATTCGATTTACTGTGGCCGGCTAGCGTGGGTGCCGATCGTCAACTGTGAACTGCCCCTGGCTGGCCACACCTTATGTTGGGGCTTATAGTCGGTTCACAGTTGCCGGCTTGCCGAACGCCGTAATGAGCTGCCTCGGCTATAGTCGGCCTTCTCGGTGGCTTATAATCGGCTCATTACAGTTGGCTTTAAGGGCCGTCGCGAGCAATGAGTTAACCCGCAGCAGAGGGATGCCAGAGCAAAAGTGTCTCATTGGCGAGGGCATAGATTCGCGTAGTACCTGTTAGGTCTTGTCCAGGTGAAGTTGCGCTGTGGAGTGCATCGAGTGAAAATGCTACATGCAAAGGATTTTGTTCAACAGAAAAGGATAATGTTAACAAGCAGCCAAGATATAAAGGAACTAGTTAAAAAAGAGACAAGGTTTTTTAAAGTGGTTCGGCATGAAAAGGCCTACGTCCATTGATTCTCTTTGTTAATTCACTTCATATGGGCAGTACAAGTTAAGAAAAGTATCGACGGAGGTGCTGGATGTTCCATGCCCTCTGGAACACTTCTCCGTCCACTGTTGACAAAATATAAGCTCCATTGTGGAGATCTTTATGAATTACATATGGTCCATCCCAGATTGGGTCTAGTGCTCCGGGGCGAGGGAAGATTCGCTTGAGGACAAGATCCCCTTCTTGTAAGGTACGATGCTTGACTTTGGAGTTGTATTGCGCTGCCACTTTCTGCTTATGGGCTGCTGCTTTAAGGACTGCATCATTTCTTCTCTCCTCAACTAGATCCAAAGACATGTGGAGGAGTTCTTCATTCTCTTCTGGGTTATAGTGGATCCTACGGTGGGAAGGCACAATGGTTTCAACTGGGAGCATAGTCTCCGATCCGTATGCCAAAGAGAAAGGAGTGTGCCCCGTTGATGTTCTGAAAGATGTGCGGTAGGCCCATAGTGTCGTAGGGAGTTCATCCACCCAAGCGCCCTTTGACTTTTCGAGCTTCTTTTTTATCAGAGTTTTCAGAATTTTGTTGACTGCTTCGACTTGTCCGTTTGCCTGGGGATATGCTACGGATGAGAAGCTTTTATGAATTCCGTGCTCTCGGCACCAGTTGGCGAATTCCTCGCTGTCAAACTGAAGTCCATTGTCTGATGTGATTTTGAGTGGGACTCCGTACCTGCACAGAACATTTTTGATCAAGAAGTTAATAACTTTGGCTGAAGATACTTTATTCAGAGGTTCCGCTTCCACCCATTTGGTGAAATAGTCGACTGCCACTATAGCATATTTGGCCCCGCCTCGGCCCATTGGTAGCTCGCCGATTAAGTCAATTCCCCATATTGCGAAGGGCCAAGGGCTGGTCATTTGAGTAATCTCAGTTGTTGGTAGCCGCGAAATCTTAGCAAACTTCTAGCATCTGTCACACTTTTTTACGAAATCTAAGGCGTCCTTGCTTAAGGTGGGCCAGAAACATCCATATCGGAGTATCTTTTTTGCTAATGTTTGCCCTCCGGTGTGATCTCCGCAGCTTCCCTGATGGATGTTGGATAAGATTTCCTTGGCTTCCCTCCCAGCGACACACCTTAATAACGGGTTAGAGAATCCACGCCGATAGAGGATGTCTTCTTGTATTGTGTAGCGGGATGCTTTCCTCAAGATTTTCTTGACTTCGTTACGCCCGTTGGGTAGCGTGCCGCTTTGTAGGTAGTCTCGGATGGGAGTCATCCAAGTTGCTTCTTCGGTTGCAGCTATCAGATTCACTTGCTCAAAACTTGGGGCCAGTTTCTTTGAGATGGTTACTGCCCCGAAGATGGCGATGTCTCTCACACTTGCTTGCTTCGCCAATTCGTCGGCCTCTTGGTTCTCTTCCCGAGGGATGTGTTTGACTAAGTAGTGGTCCAATCGGTTGAGAAGTAACTTGGTCTTCTTTAAATATGCTATGAGTCGTTCTTCTCGAGCTTGGAATTCTCCTAGTATTTGGTTAACAATAAGTTGAGAATCGCTATGAAGACACAAAGAATTGGCTCCGATTTCTATGGCAAGTTCTAATCCAGCTATCACTACTTCATATTCTGCATCGTTGTTGGTGGCAGCGAACTCCAACCTTATAGCATAGTGCAGCTTATTTCCCCTGGGAGTGATTATTACCACACCTGCCCCCGAGCCTTGTTTGTTCGATGCGCCATCCACAAAGAGATTCCACTTGATGTCTTCTGCTATTTCCATTTGCTCCTTATCTTCGTTGGTAGTGAATTCTGCAATGAAGTCAGCCATGGCTTGACCCTTGATGGCGGTGCGAGGGTGATAGGTGATATCATACTAACTTAGTTCAATGCACCATTTAAGTAGTCGCCCAGAAGTGTCGGGACGATGGAGTACCTGCCTCAGTGGTTGATCGGTCAGAACTTTGATGGAATGGGACTGGAAGTAGTGACGTAGTTTCCGTGATGTGATTAGTAAACAGTATGCTAGCTTCTCAAGTTTAGGATATCTGACTTCTGCCCCAGTAAACCTCTTGCTGACGAAGTAAACTGGCCGCTGCGTGCGGTTGTCTTCCCTTACCAAGGCAGCGCTTAGGGCGTGAGATGACACAGCATGGTATAGGTATAATTCTTCGCCTTCGCTTGGAGTTGAGAGTACCGGTGGTTTCTGGAGGTGTTCATTCGAACTTTCCCTTGTCTTTCTTTATAGCTTCGAAAAAGGGAACGCACTTGTCCGTTGCCTTGGAGATGAATCGGCTTAGGGCGGCCACTTTTCCATTCAAACTTTGCATTTCCTTCCGAGTGGAAGGTATCTTGATATCCCTTAGTGCTCGGACTTGCTCAGGGTTTGCTTCAATCCCTCTGGCATGGACGATGAACCCCAAGAACTTTCCTGATGACACTCTGAAGGAGCACTTTAGTGGATTCAACTTCATTCCATATTGTCGAAGTACCTGAAACATCTCGCCTAGGTGGCTTACGTGATCTTTGGCTTTTCTTGACTTTACCAGCATGTCATCCACATATACTTCCATAGTTTGTCCTATTAGCCCTGCAAACATCTTGTTGACGAGGCGCTGGTAGGTGGCTCCTGCATTTTTAAGTCCGAAAGGCATTACCTTATAGCAGTATAAACCCCGGTCGGTGATGAAACTAGTGTGGTCTTGGTCGGGAGCATGCATAGGAATTTGGTTATATCCTGAGTATGCGTCCATAAAAGATAGGAGCTCGTGCCCGGCTGTGCTGTCTACAAGTTGGTTGATTTTGGGAAGTGGGAAGCAATCCTTTGGGCAGGCGTCGTTTAGGTTGGAAAAGTCAATGCAGGTTCGCCACTTCCCATTAGCCTTCTTTACCAGCACCGGGTTGGCGATCCATTCCGGGTAGATAGCTTCTCATATGAAGTCATTGGCAAGTAGATTCTTTACTTCTTCATCGAGGGTTGCTGATCATTCTGCCCCCATACTTCTCTTTCTTTGTTTTACGGGCGCCTTGGTAGGATCAATGTTTAATATGTGGCATGCTATATCAGGAGAGATTCCGGTCATGTCAGCGTGTGACCACGCGAATACATCCAAGTTGTGGCGTAGAAAATCGATGAGTTGTACCTTTAATTTGGTTTTTAGTTGGGACCCAATTTTCAATAGTCTACTTGAGTCGTGCTTATCTACAGATATAAACTCCATAGCCTCTGCAGGCTCGGCGGTGGCCTCCTCCTCTTTGTCCCTAGGGTCTAATTCGTTGAAAGGGTCGCTGGTATATCGAAGAGGAGGGGCTTTCTTTAGTTGCTATGCTTCTAGACTTTTCGTGTAGAGGGCAATCTCTACACCCTTCCCTTTATCCTTCCTGTGGTTGTTGCGAAGTTCAGTCACATAGTAGTCTCGAGCAACGTCCTGGTCTCCTTCTACTTCCCCTATTCCATTGTCTGTTGGAAATTTCATCTTTAGGCACCATGGGGCTAGGACAATTTGGAAGTCAGACAAGGCTGGTCTTCCTAAGAAGGCATTATAGGCCGAATGGTTTTCTATTATCACGAACGTCTGCTTCCGTACAACGGAGCGGGGATGGCTTCCAATCTCAACAAAGATGTCCAGTTGCCCGAGAGGCATTTTCGCATCTCCAGTGAAACCGTGTAGTGGTTTATCGCAGGGAGATACATCCTTCATTGATAGCTTCATTTTGTCAAATGCGTGTTTGAACAGGATGTTTACTGAGCTTCCAGTATCTACCAGGATTCGGTAAACTTCGGCGGGACCGAGTCAGGCAGAGATAACCATGGGATCCATGTGAGGGTACTGCCTTCCTTCTAGGTCACGCTTACCGAATGTGATGTCATTACTTTCTTTCCGCTTCGGGTGGCGCTCTTCTATAACCGAATTGACACAGTCTTTATTGTCTCTAAGCGACTTTCCATATCTTTCCATCTCTTTCCAGCTTCTGTCTACGATGTGCGGTCCCCCTGAGATGGTATGGACCACTATCTTCTCTTGACTAGAGCTGTTAGCGTTGCGGCTTCCTCGGTCGGCCCCTAGTGAGGGTAGCATTGGGTTTTCATTGGCAGGAGCTGGGGTCCTGTCCTGACCTTTTACATAGCGTTCTAGTTTCTTCCTTCTGATGTGTTCCTCAATCAGATCCCAGAGATGATGGCATTCATTGGTATCATGCCCGTGAGATTCGTGGAAGCGGCAGAACTTTCAAGACTTCTGCGCGTTATCTGATTCCTTCTTGTATGGTGGGCGTTTGTATCTAACTTCGCCTTGGGTGGCAAGGAAGATATTTTCGACGGTCTCGTTCAAAGGAGTGTAAGTGTCGAATCTCGGTCCAAGCCGATATAGGCGCTTTTCTCCCTTCTTGCCCCCAGCATTGTCTCTGGAATCATTTCTTCGAACGTCCCTTGCCACAGCAGGGGCGTTGCTGTGAGTTGCCTTATTATGCTGTCCTAGCTGCCCCTCAACGGCAGCATCCTCAAGCCTCATATATTTCCCGGCTTCATGGAAGAAATCGGGTAAAGTAGCTGGTTTTTCTTTTGTCAATCTTCTAGCAAATTTAGTGTCCGGATGCACACCACTACAGAGGGCCATTAGAATAAGCTTCTCATCGACATCTTGGACTGCGGCCGCTGCGGCATTGAATCGGGTTAGGTATTGTTGCAGTTTTTCTCTGGGTTTCTGTTTGATGCTAGATAAGGAATAAGCATCTTTAGGTTGTTCCACATGAATGCGGAACTGACTGATAAACTTTTCTTTCAACATTTCCCACGAGCTGATGGATCCCGGGGGTAAATGACAGAACCAGGAGGTAGCGAGATCTGCTAAGAATAGTGGAAAGCATTTGCACAGTACTCCCTCTGTTGCTCCACTCATGAGCATATGCTGTGTGTATCTTTGTAAGTGTACGATGGGGTCGGAGGTCCCCTTGTAAGGTTCCATCGTCGGCATATTCCATTCTTGGGGGGGTGATAGCAATTTCGATATTGCGGGTGAAAGGGCTGGTTACCCTAGCGCCTATCCCTCGATCTCTTTGTTCCCGTTGGACGCACTCTCTGAATAAGCGTGCCATCCTTTCATCAGAACTTGGAGTAGATAGAAAGGAATTTGGTTTTGTTCTGTGGGATTGATTCCGTCCAGATGACCTGTAGGGATGGTATTGTCTATCATTCCTCGTATTTTCCAGCGGCTGCCTTTGATCTTCTGGGAGCATGCTAGGGTCAGCTACAGTTGGCCCTTGCCTTGATCTTCCCCTGCTGGGCTCTGATCTAAGCACTTCCTCGGGTCCAACTTCGGGCTGGACTCTAGCTCGTCCCCGTTCACCGGCGTTTCCGTGGTTAGGTAGTATGACAGGCTCAGCTACAGTTGACCTTCGTCCGGTACCTCCGCCGTTGGGTTCGGTACCAAACGTCTCCTCAGGCCTAACTTCGAGTTGTGCTCGGTCTCGGCTCCTACCATGGCTACTTCTGCCGTTAGTTCCTTCGAGGAAGGAAGATCTTTGTTGTCTCTGAGATCCTCCAGACTGGGACTCGCCCCATGATTCAGTGTTGCGGTTGGACTCTTCAGCATCCCTTAAGCGTGACATGAGATGGTCCACCAAGGCTTCCTGCTGGGACATGAAGCGGTTAGTTACTTCAACCACAACTCTGTCCAAATCTGCCCTAGTAATTGCTGCAGGCTGTTCTGTGGCAGAAGTGGTTGGGTCAGCCTGTCCTTCATTTGTTACTGCTGTTGGAGGAGGACGATTTACTTGATCCGGGACAACTGGATCTGGAAGACTGCTGGATGCGATGTTTTTTCCTTTGTTAACATCTTTTCTCTGTTTGGGAGGCATGTTTTTCAAGTGGATGAAGCTGAAGCTTCGAGCTTCTAGCTCTCAGTGAAAGCACCAAAAATGTTTGTACAAAAAATGGACAAACACCTCAAAGTTGTATGATTTAGTAGATCTTAGGTTGTTTTTAGTGTTTTTGGAGATTTATGCAAATATATGAAAAGCAGGGGCTAAACTGTAAAAAGACACGCAGATTTATAGTGGTTCAGCCAGAATGTGCCTACGTCCACTTTATATGTTATTTCTCTTCTCTTGTTGTGATTACAAGTACAAAGCTTTGGTACAAGTAAAAGAAAGTTGTTTGAAAGTTCCTTCCGTGCTTGAGCTCTCAAACTTGTCCCTCATTGTTGTACCCCTGCCCCTCTATTTATAGAGTGAGGCTGGGGGTAGGGGTCTTGGAGGTATATAGCAGCTGGCGGGCCTAGGCTGACGTAATCTGGCCTGGTGGAGCTGGTCCGGTTTACTCTGGTTCGGTGGAAGGAGGTGAGTAGGTTGGTCCGGTGGTACTTGGTTCGGTGGAAGGAGGTGAGTAGGTTGGTCCGGTGGTACTTGGTTCGGTGGACGGAGGTGAGTAGGTTGGTCCAGTGGTACTTGATTCGGTGGAAGGAGGTGAGTAGGTTGGTCCGGTGGTACTTGGTTTGGTGTAAGAAGGTGGTTCGGCAGGTTGTTCTAGATGGTTTGGTAGGCCCCTGATTCGGCATTGGCTCGGTGAAGTTTTGGTTCGGCATCGCTCGGAGATCCATTGATTCAGTTGTAGGATGGTTTGGCAAAAGATCACACAACAATGTCCATATCCGATCCCGGTCTCTTTAATAACTACGTATTATTACACCGATGGCTCTTTTACATTTTCAAAATCAATTCATAATTGATTATCAAAATATCATATTCGCTTCAAAATCAAATCCATTTCAAAATCATCATATCTACTCAAAATATACGATTTCATTTCAAAAATCACTTTCGCCTCAATATCTCATTTCAATTTCAAAATCGTTTCGAATTTCAGTTTAGGTTGCAACTTCATTTAACCCAAATCGTATTTAAATCCAAGATTTAAATATAAACATTTCACCTTATTAACCAGCTTGAAATTTTGGAAAATAGTTATATTTCAAAACCGACATATCATTGCCATTTCAAACCATATCAATACGATATCACTTTCACTTCAAATAAATCCATTTCCAAAATCATATCACATTCCGAAGTTATACCGCTTTCGAAATCATAAGTCTTTAAAAATCAAACACTTTGGAAATCAAAACCTTAAAATTCATAACTCTTTGAAATCATATCTTGAAATCATAACGTTTGGAATCCTAACACTTTCCTCTTAAACAGTTTAGATATTAAAATTTGTATATATAGAAAAATAGTTTATACAATAAAATGGTTTATATAAAATAGTTATAAGTTAAAATAGTTTATAATAAAATAATTTATATTGAAAATGATTTATATTAAAATAATTTATATTAAAATAATTTATATTAAAATTTATAAAGTAAAATATAAATAGTTTTAGATATAGTTTAAAATACTTTATATAACAATAGCTTCCTCAAATTTCACAAATCGATTCACATAAACTCGAATTCCAAAATTAAAATTTAATCAAATCTCAAATCATCAATTTCAACTCGATTCAGCTTCTCAATAAACCATTTCAAATTATCAATTTCAAATACATATTTGAACCACAAAATAAGCCATTTCAATTTCCATATATCTCAAAGCTTTAGATATTCACATTTCAAAACTAAATTTGATAATTCCATTTATATCTCAATTTAATTTCAATTCAATTCCAAATTAATTAAATCTCAATTTCAAATTAAATTTCAATTCCAAACTCAAACTTGAAATATCATTTCATATAAATTTTCTTTGAAATATTCAGAGTTCGATTAAAAGTCCAATCCTTTAAAACAAATCAACTTTCGAAAATTTACGCCGTATTTCAAATTTTTTCTTAAAAATCTAAAATTCGAATAATTAAACAATTTCATTTACCAAGTTTAAATTCCAACATCTCGAGCTTCAATTCCAAATAATTCAATTTCCATAAATTGGATTTTATTCTTAAAATCAATTCATTTAAATAATTTCAAAACAACTTTTAAAATCATTTAATTTAACCAACCCGGTGTCCGTATATAATTTTCTAACCTATGGCCAAGTGGAAAATTATTTCAATTTAATTTCAAGGATGGATATATGTCATTTCAATCCAAAAATATGTCATAGGTATATCATTTCAACTTATTCCTTAATTTATTTGAAATGATTCAGTTTACAGTTTTATATGCAATAGATAATATACATGATGATAGCATGATATATCAAAATAAATAAGCAACCATTATCGACCAATAGCATCCATCACAACTAATTAACCATAAAGCCAATAACATTCACAACAATTTTATAATTATCAATATCAAGTAATATACTGCCAATTTAAATTTATATTTATTTTATCGGTCAATTTAAATTCTATTAGTTAATTCATATATCAATACAGATGATAATTAAACCTACCAAACAACAGCCAATAAATTTCATATCACTTCAGAATATAAATTTAACTAACAAAAAAATTATTTTAGTCAATTGTGAGCGTATAAACAGTCACCTTTAATTTATCGACGATTTAAAATCCAAATAAAGGCCCAAATTTAAACAGTCTCTGAATCTAACCAAACCAGCTCCATGTTGTCCGGAATTTCGATACGAACGCAACGAGGAAAACCACACGTCGATCCGAGCTCGTATGCAAAAGTTATTCGAGTTAGAACATTTGCATTTGAATATAAAATAATTAATTAATAAAATAAACAATACACCATCTTCTTCCATTCACGCACAACACACCCGAGACCCAACTTCACGCCGTTCATCCTCATCCACGCGCGAGGCAAACGACGACCGGACGTTGATCAGGAGATGCCATCGCGTGCGCCTCACCTTTCTCCACCTCCGCGCCAAGTTTCGCCACCCCATTTACCACCGTTTGTGCAAAATCCGAGAAAATACGTCCATGCTTCCAAGCCAGATTCTGGCGAATCCGTGGCATAATAGCATAGATCAACCATATGGATTTGAAGAGCTCGTCGAGATCTACACTTTTGCTTTTGGAATTTTTCTATTTCGTTGAACGGATTGAGAGATATTGAGGAAAGAAGATCGGCAATTTCTGGCCATGGAATAGGTGGCGGTCATGGTTTGAAATTAGGGTTTCTGAAATGAGATAATGATAAAACTGTCTCGGTTTGCAAGCATATTTATATAGGTAGGTCCAAAATCATCCGAACTCCAATCGAGACGTGCCACTAGGCGTTTATAAGGTTTTACCCATATTCCGAACGCAATGGAACTAGTCCCAAAGCCTAATTCAATCGTATGTGGAAGATAGCTTTTGAAGTCGATTATTTTAATTAAATTTCTACGCGTTTCAAGCTCGCACGGCCAAACGACAAGTCCGATTGCTACGAAAATTGAAACCTTACAATAATTCACTGTTACGGATCCGATGAAACTGGTTTTGACGAAATCCGAGACAGTTGTAAAAATGGCTATTTCTACTGTTTAATTTCAATATAAAATTCCCAATTTTAAATTATTAACTTTTAAATCAAATTTCAATTGTTCACAAATTTCATTTTTAATTTCACAGTAATTAACAATCTTTTACAATGCAGTTTTCCATTATAAATCAGTATAAAAGATTACATTAGATTCAGCGTTCAATTATATTGTAATTCAAATTCAAGTTATTTAATTCCAATTGAATTATTTTATTTTGATTTACACTTTCATTGTTGAATCAACCATTTACTTATACATTATTATCAATAGTTTATAATTCATTTACTTTCATTTTCTTCAGCTATCATCTTATTTAAATTCACAGTAATATTAAATTACATTCATTTATGTTGATTTCAATATTATAACTTCAATATTAAATGTAATATTTTATTTATTTCGCTGTTTACAATCAAATTCAATTCGTTATTTACATTCAATACAAGTTAACATCCATATTTAATTTACAAATAAGTTATTTCAGAATTCAGTTTTGTATTTTAACTTGTAATTCACATTTAACAACACAAAATTTTATTTCCATCGGATTTTTATCCAAATTTATTTTATTTTAATTCGTATTTTTAAAGTGTTAAAAATACAGTTCGTTACATTCTACCCCACTTAAAAATTTTCGTCCTCGAAAAGGAACGGAGAAGGGGAAACCATCTTTTGGATATAATTCATTCAAAATATTCGACTTATTTGCAAAATTTAATTATAGGATTTTTTTTAAATCTCAAAATTTTCTAACTCTCGGATTTTGAAAAAAATTCGACAGCATCTCTTTGCGCGGCTAGGACCGAAAAAATTCACAGTGGTAATAATTGCATGATATACGTCTCATTACAAGAATGAGGCATCCCAAAACATGGGGAACACAATAATATACCACAACATAAACCATAATCCGAGAACGTACCTTTTATTAAGCGTTTATTAGCATTTTAACTTACATTTTGCATTTAGCGCAGAAGCGAGCTCCACAAGCGAAGCGCAACCCTTTGCTACCTACTAAAATACTCAAAAACCAAGTAAGAATCATACATATGAAAATAGATCGATATGCTTTGCATATACAACATATATATATATATATATATATATATATATATATAACGTATTTAACTTCAAAACTGAAAATTTTAAATTTAGGACAGCGAACAAATCCAAGTTTTTGGTTACCAAAACGATAAAATTTTAAAATGGAATCTAAATAAAAGTTGTTTCATTCATTTCAGGCTTTCCGGAATGTCCAAAATTATCAAATTCGGACAATTCGTTCAAATGTTACGGTCGTTTTACTAAATGGATACGCCTCAGCCTAGGCAATGAATTTGCGCAGGTCAGCGACGTTCACTCACGTTTTCGACCCTCTAAATGATAGAAAAACACAAAACATTTAAAACACAAGGTTTAGCTTAAGTTCTAGGCTTTCCACAAAGGGCAAGATAGTCAAAATCCGATAAACCAGTAAAAAGATATGGTGAAAATACTAAGGGTATATGCTACTGATTTTGCTTCCTTTTTTCACAGGCCAGCGAGAAGATTCAAATTTTTAACTAAGTAAATGAAGGAATTTCTCAAAACACTCTAAACAAAAGTTGTGCTACAGTTTCTAAGCTTTCCGAAAAGTCTAAGATCGTCGAATTTTGTTTGGCCATTTAAAAGTTATGGTTGTTTTCGTTTGAGCATATATATTGGACAATTTTGGATTTTTTCCAAAATTTGCTTTTATTACTTCAAAGTACAAACTATCAAACTTCAAATTTTCTAAAGAAACAATCATAAACACAAAGTTGTTTATTTTCTTATTTATCCATGAAATAAGTTTAAATTCGATTTGTTTCCAATTTATTCAAGTTTGTTTCATTCATAATTTAAATTCATGTCAATTTGCTTCAATTTAATTTGAATTCAATTATTTTTAATTTCACTTTGCTTCAAATTTGAATTTAATTATTTAAAATTTTTATTTCCTTTATTTAATTCCATTTACACTAATGAATTCTATTTAATCAATTACCATCTATCTAACAACCAATGCATATCAAACATTTATATCCATCCAAAATCTACACTAAATCAATCATACATTTCCAAGTCATAATTTTAATTTCATACACTTCCAAGTTTATTGACATATAGTTTTATTCAAATTTAAATAGTTTCCATTTACTAATTTTATATTTAATTCATTTTAAATTTAATTCATTTTTCACTTAAATTTCCTTTATATTTACAACTATCAATAGATCTTCACATTTTATTATTCGCAATCACACTTGTATATTATTCATTTAATTATCCTTATTAGCATTTTAAACTTTTTAAGTATTTGGTAAGTTATAGCTATGCAAATAGAATGTAGTTAAACAATATACAACTTCTTTTCATTCAATTTGAGTGTTATACCTATTAAATAAATTTCCAATTTATTATTTTCCAAATTAAGGGTTACTACTACAATTTTAAATTTTTTTTAACACTTAAATTCAATTTCACCTTTTTCAATTCATAAGTTTCTAACAATTCAAGATTTACTTTAGTTTAATAATTAAAATCATTCCTTATTAGATAACTTCAGAATTTCAACTCCGAATTCGATTTAAACCCTTTTTTTAAAATATATATATATATATATATATACTAATATCTTTATATCTCAAATCATACTTTTTAGAAGAATTTTAATCAGCATTGAAATATATATATATATACTTATTTTCATTTCATACTTTAGAAAATTTCAATTCAATTTCTATTTAATCCAAAAGAGTACAGAAAACTTTTAAGTGGTCTCCCCCACTCAGACCCTTGAAAATAAACGTCGATAATACGTGCACTCATTACCGAAATTATTTCCCAATGACAAGAGGGGAATACACCACTTATTTCTTTTCCAATCATTTGTAAATCATTTCTATTCAAATTACTTTCACATAAGAATATATTATTTTCAAACCATTTACAAAAATTTCAAAGAACCGGAAATTTAATTCTCAGATCCAAAATTATATTCATTTAATTTCATTATCACTATATTCACAGAGTTTCATTTTCTTTTCATTCAATAGTCAATAGTTTAGAAATATTGACTAATCAACCAATGGACGATGATAATCTAATATTATCATCTCCTAACAACCAATAATGTCAATATATATTCATAATTATATTTGTATATAAAATATAATTCAAAACAATATTATGTCAGTTTGTTCTATTCGAGTGCTTAGAAATCCCCATCGATGCCTTAGCGTCCCAAGTATCGACCAGAATTCATAAATACTCAACGGAACAAATTAACACAATACAAAACCATTTTATATCAAAATTACAAAAACGCTCTCTCATATACACTCAAACTCATTCATAAGGTTTAACCCTATTTCAATGAGTCATTCCCCACTAGAGCCAAGGTAATCTAAACCAAAGCTCTGATACCAACTGTAACGACCCGCATTTTTGACCGTTCAAGTCGACAAAACATACACACATGCCGACTCAAACAATCCAAAATACAGATAGTTGTTGGGGTTAAATAAGAAAGGAAAGGAAAGAACAGAAACAAACTCAGAATCTCGCAGCGGAAGGAACAAGATATAATAAAATAACAGTTCATGAAGCTATTAAATAAATAAATTTGATTATTATTATACAACATAAATTAGAGTTACATACATATCAGAGATAATACAACAATGCAGCGGAAAAATAATACAGTAGTAGAATACAAATGATGTAATACCAAACTCCGTCTTCGTCCTCCAGAATAGATCTTCAACCTTATCTGAAATGCGCAGGCTGACCCGAGCGTAATGAGAAGACAAAACACTCGAGTCAGGACTAAAATATCTCATGTAAGTTAAATCGAATAAGTAAATATGAGTGTGACGGCGTCGGAGACGTTTACGGGTTTTAGACACCTCCTATCTAGTGTTTAACGTGCGTGCATTAACTTAAGAGATGTTCGGGATTTCCATCTCCTAAGGATCCGTTAAACTATCTACTATATAATAGAATACGCTATATACAATAATGTCTATCATAAAGTAAAATATCATTCCTAGCGTTAAGCCATGGCCCATTCCACCCTTAACACAGTTTATAAATGTCATAGTCTATACAGCACCGTAAGCCCCACCGTAAACTAGTGGTTATCAGAGGGTACCCCATAGGTATAACACAAATCAAAATCGTAGTGGTCGCGAATAGGATAATCGGTATGATAAGGTACATGAGCCGATCCCAACTAGGATACTAGTAGTTGCATGATCCGGACTGATGTTGAGCATAGCAGCTACTAACCCAACACCGCGAAACAACACTCCCAAATCGAGGGGTGCACCCAAATCGAATCACAAAGTAATAGACATGGTAACGAAGAAGTGTGTCCGCTAGAGATGGCGAACCTCAATGGCCTGGCGCGGCTCCTGTTTTAGTCATGTCAGGGGTCATCCAATATCATTCTCTTTCTTCAGTCAACGCGTTCACCAAACCATCCACTTCATTCTGGATCAACACTCCGCGTATACTAGTTATTAAAGTGGTTTTCGGTATCGACAGAGAGTATGTCCATATCTGATCCCGGTCTCTTTAATAACTACGTATTATTACACCGATGGCTCTTTTACATTTTCAAAATCAATTCATAATTGATTATCAAAAATATCATATTCGCTTCAAAATCAAATCCATTTCAAAATCATCATATCTACTCAAAATATACGATTTCATTTCAAAAATCATTTTCGCCTCAATATCTCATTTCAATTTCAAAATCGTTTCGAATTTCAGTTTAGGTTTCAACTTCATTTAACCCAATTCGTATTTGAATCCAAGATTTAAATATAAACATTTCACCTTATTGACCAGCTTGAAATTTTGGAAAATAGTTATATTTCAAAACCGACATATCATTACCATTTCAAACCATATCAATACGATATCACTTTCACTTTAAATAAATCCATTTCCAAAATCATATCACATTCCGAAGTTATACCGCTTTCGAAATCATAAGTCTTTAAAAATCAAACACTTTGGAAATCAAAACCTTGAAATTCATAACTCTTTGAAATCATAGCTTGAAATCATAACATTTGGAATCCTAACACTTTCCTCTTAAACAGTTTAGATATTAAAATTTGTATATATAGAAAAATAGTTTATACAATAAAATGGTTTATATAAAATAGTTATAAGTTAAAATAGTTTATAATAAAATAATTTATATTGAAAATGATTTATATTAAAATAATTTATAAAGTAAAATATAAATAGTTTTAGATATAGTTTAAAATACTTTATATAACAATAGCTTCCTCAAATTTCACAAATCGATTCACATAAACTCGAATTCCAAAATTAAAATTTAATCAAATCTCAAATCATCAATTTCAACTCGGTTCAACTTCTCAATAAACCATTTCAAATTATCAATTTCAAATACATATTTGAACCACAAAATAAGCCATTTCAATTTCCATATATCTCAAAGCTTTAGATATTCACATTTCAAAACTAAATTTGATAATTCCATTTATATCTCAATTTAATTTCAATTTAATTCCAAATTAATTAAATCTCAATTTCAAATTAAATTTCAATTCCAAACTCAAACTTGAAATATCATTTCATATAAATTTTCTTTGAAATATTCAGAGTTCGATTAAAAGTCCAATCCTTTAAAACAAATTAACTTTCGAAAATTAATGCCGTATTTCAAATTTTTTCTTAAAAATCTAAACTTCGAATAATTAAACAATTTCATTTACCAAGTTTAAATTCCAACATCTCGAGCTTCAATTCAAAATAATTCAATTTCCATAAATTGGATTTTATTGTTAAAATCAATTCATTTAAATAATTTCAAAACAACTTTTAAAATCATTTAATTTAACCAACCGTTGTCCGTATATAATTTTCTAACCTATGGCCAAGTGGAAAATTATTTTAATTTTAATTTCAAAGATGGATATATATCATTTCAATCCAAAAAGATGTCATAGGTATATCATTTTATTCGAAATGATTCAGTTTACAGTTTTATATGCAATAGACAATATACATGATGATAGCATGATATATCAAAATAAATAAACAACCAATATCGACCAATAGCATCCATCACAACCAATTAACCATAAAGCCAATAACATTCACAACAATTTTATAATTATCAATATCGAGTAATATACTGCCAATTTAAATTTAAATTTATTTTATCGGTAAATTTAAATTCTATCAGTTAATTCATATATCAATACAGATGATAATTAAACCTACCAAACAACAGCCAATAAATTTCATATCACTTCAGAATATAAATTTAACTAAAAAAAAAATTATTTTATTCAATTGTGAGCGTATAAACACTCACCTTTGATTTATCGACGATTTAAAATCCAAATAATGGCCCAAATTTAAACAGTCTCGGAATCTAACCAAACAAGCTCCAAATTGTCCGGAATTTCGATACGAACGCAACGGAGAAAACCGCACATCGAACCGAGCTCGTATGCAAAAGTTATTCGAGTTAGAACATTTGCATTTGAATATAAAATAATTAATTAATAAAATAAACAATATACCATCTTCTTCCATTCACGTACAACACACCCGAGACCCAACTTCACGCCGTTCATCCTCATCCATGCGTGAGGCAAACGACGACCGAACGTTGATCAGGAGATGCCATCGCGTGCGCCTCTCCTTTCTTCACCTCCGCGCCAAGTTTCGCCACCCCATTTGCCACCGTTTGCGCAAAATTCGACAAAATACGTCCATGCTTCCAAGCCAGGTTCTGGCGAATCCGTGGCGTAATAACATAGATCAACCGTATGGATTTGAAGAGCTCGTCGAGATCTACACTTTTGCTTTTGGAATTTTTCGATTTCGTTAAACGGATTGAGAGATATTGAGGAAAGAAGATCGACAATTTCTGGCCATGGAATAGGTGGCGGCCATGGTTTGAAATTAGGGTTTCTGAAATAAGATAATGATAAAACTGTCTCGGTTTGCAAGCGTATTTATAAAGGTAGGTCCAAAATCATCCGAACTCCAATCGAGACGTGCCGCCAGGCGTTTATAAGGTTTTACCCATATTCCGAACGCAATGGAACTAGTCCCAAGGCCTAATTCAATCGTATGTGCAAGATAGCTTTTGAAATCAATTATTTTAAATAAATTCGACATTAAATTTCTACGCATTTCAAGCTCGCACGGCCAAACGACAAGTCCGATTGCTACGAAAATTGAAACCTTACAATAATTCACTGTTACGGATCCGATGAAACTGGTTTCGTCGAAATCCGAGACAGTTGTAAAAATGGTTATTTCTACTGTTTAATTTCAATATAAAATTCCCAATTTTAAATTATTAACTTTTAAATCAAATTTCAATTGTTCACAAATTTCATTTTTAATTTCATAGTAATTAACAATCTTTTACAATGCAGTTTTCCATTATAAATCCATTATAAAAGATTACATTAGATTCAGCGTTCAATTATATTGTAATTCAAATTCAAGTTATTTAATTCTAATTGAATTATTTTATTTCGATTTACACTTTCATTATTGAATCAACCATTTACTTATACATTATTATCAATAGTTTATAATTCATTTACATTCATTTTCTTCAGCTATCATCTTATTTAAATTCACAGTAATATTAAATTACATTCATTTACGTTGATTTCAATATTATAACTTCAATATTAAATGTAACATTTTATTTATTTCGCTGTTTACAATCAAATTCAATTCGTTATTTACATTCAATACAAGTTAACATCCATATTTAATTTACAAATAAGTTATTTCAGAATTCCGTTTTGTATTTTAACTTGTAATTCACATTTAACAACACAAAATTTTATTTCCATCGGATTTTTATCCAAATTTTTTTTATTTTAATTCGTATTTTTAAAGTGTTGAAAATACAGGTCGTTACATTCTCCCCCACTTAAAACTTTTCATCCTCGAAAAGGAACGGAGAAGGGGAAACCATCATTTCGATATAATTCATTCAAAATATTCGACTTATTTGCAAAATTTAATTATAGGATTTTTTTAAAATCTCAAAATTTTCGAACTCCCGGATTTTGAAAAAAATTCGGCAGAACCTCCTTTCCGCGGCTAGGACCGAAAAAATTCACAGTGGTAATAATTGCATGATATACATCTCATTACAAGAATGAGGCATCCCAAAACATGGAGAACACAATAATATACCACAACATAAACCGTAATCCGAGAACGTACCTTTTATTAAGCGTTTATTAGCATTTTAACTTACATTTTGCATTTAGCGCAGAAGCGAGCTCCACAAGCGAAGCGCAACCCTTTGCTACCTACTAAAATACTCAAAAACCAAATAAGAATCATACATATGAAAATAGATCGAAATGCTTAGCATATACAACATATATATATATATATATATATATATATATATATATATAACGTATTTAACTTCAAAACTAAAAATTTTAAATTTAGGACAGCGAACAAATCCAAGTTTTTGGTCACCTAAAAGATAAAATTTTAAAATAGAATCTAAAGAAAAGTTGTTGCATTCGTTTCAGGCTTTCCGGAATGTCCAAAATCATCAAATTCGGACCATTCGTTCAAAAGTTACGGTCGTTTTACTAAATGGATACGCCTCAACCTGGGCAATGAATTTGCACAGGTCAGCGACGTTCACTCACGTTTTTGACTATCTAAATGATAGAAAAACACAAAACATTTAAAACACAAGTTTTAGCTTAAGTTCTATGCTTTCCAGAAAGGGCAAGATAGTCAAAATCCAACAAACCAGTAAAAAGTTATGTTGAAAATACTAAGGGTATATGCTACTAATTTTGCTTCCTTTTTTCACAGGCCAGCGAGAAGATTCAAATTTTTAACTAAGTAAATGAAGGAATTTCTCAAAACACTCTAAACAAAAGTTGTGCTACAGTTTCTAAGTTTTCGAAAAGTCTAAGATCGTCGAATTTCGTTCGGCCATTTAAAAGTTATGGTTGTTTTCATTTCAGCATATATATTGGACAATTTTGGATTTTTTCCAAAATTTGCTTTTATTATTTCAAAGTAAAAACTATCAAATTTCAAATTTTCTAATGAAACAATCATAAACACAAAGTTGTTTATTTTCTTATTTATCCATGAAATAAGTTTACATTCGATTTGTTTCCGATTTATTCAAGTTTGTTTCATTCATAATTTAAATTCAAGTCAATTTGCTTCAATTTAATTTGAATTCAATTATATTTAATTTCACTTTGCTTCAAATTTGAATTTAATTATTTAAAATTTTTATTCCATTTATTCAATTTCATTTACACTAATGAATTCCATTTAATCAATTACCATCTATCTAACAACCAATGCATATCAAACATTTACATCCATCCAAAATCTACACTAAATCAATCATACATTTCCAAGTCATAATTTTAATTTCATACACTTCCAAGTTTATTGACATTTAGTTTTATTCAAATTTAAATAGTTTCCATTTACTAATTTTATATTTAATTAATTTTAAATTTAATTCATTTTTCACTTAAATTTCCTTTATATTTACAACTATCAATAGATCTTCACATTTTATTATTCGCAATCACACTTGTTTATTATTCATTTACTTATCCTTATTAGCATTTTAAACTTTTTAAGTATTTGGTAAGTTATAGCTATGCAAATAGAATGTAGTTAAACAATATACAACTTCTTTTCATTCAATTTGAGTGTTATACCTATTAAATAAATTTCCAATTTATTATTTTCCAAATTAAGGGTTACTACTACAATTATTAATATATTTTTTAACACAAATTCAATTTCACCTTTTTCAATTCATAAGTTTCTAACAATTCAAGATTTACCTTAGTTTAATAATTAAAATCATTCCTTATTAGAGAACTTAAGAATTTCAACTCCGGATTCGATTTAAACCCTTTTTTTAAAAAATATATATATATATACTAATATCTTTATATCTCAAATCATACTTTTTAGAAGAATTTTAATCAGCATTGAAATATATATATATATATATACTTATTTTCATTTCATACTTTAGAAAATTTCAATTCAATTTCTATTTAATCCAAAAGAGTACAGAAAACTTTTAAGTGGTCTCCCCCACTCAGACCCTTGAAAATAAACGTCGATAATACGTGCACTCATTACCGAAATTATTTCCCAATGACAAGAGGGGAATACACCACTTATTTCTTTTCAAATCATTTGTAAATCATTTCTATTCAAATTACTTTCACATAAGAATATATTATTTTCAAACCATTTACAAAAATTTCAAAGCACCGAAAATTTAATTCTCAAATCCAAAATTATATTCATTTAATTTCATTATCACTATATTCATAGAGTTTCATTTTCTTTTCATTCAATAGTCAATAGTTTAGAAATATTGACTAATCAACCAATGGACGATGATAATCTAATATTATCATCTCATAACAAACAATAATGTCAATATATATATTCATAATTATATTTGTATATAAAATATAATTCAAAACAATATTATGTCAGTTTGTTCTATTCGAGTGTTTAGAAATCCCTATCGATGCCTTAGCGTCCCAAGTATCGACCAGAATTCATAAATACTCAACGGAACAAATTAACACAATACAAAACCATTTTATATCAAAATTACAAATACGCTATCTCATATACACTCAAACTCATTCATAAGGTTTAACCCTATTTCAATGAGTCATTCCCCACTAGAGCCAAGGTAATCTAAACCAAAGCTCTGATACCAACTGTAACAACCCGCATTTTTGACCGTTCAAGTCGACAAAACATACACACATGCCAACTCAAACAATCCAAAATACAGATAGTTATTGGGGTTAAATAAGAAAGGAAAGGAAAGAACAGAAACAAACTAAAAATCTTGCAGCGGAAGGAACAAGATATAATAATAAAATAACAGTTCATGAAGCTGTTAAATAAATAAATTTGATTATTATTATACAGCATAAATCAGAGTTACATACATATCAGAGATAATACAACAGTGCAGCGGAAAAATAATACAGTAGTAGAATACAAATGATGTAATACCAAACTCCGTCTTTGTCCTCCAGAATAGATCTTCAACCTTATCTGAAATGCTCAGGCTGACCCGAGCGTAATGAGAAGACAAAACACTCGAGTCAGGACTAAAATATCTCATGTAAGTTAAATCGAATAAGTAAATATGAGTGTGACGGCGTCGGAGATGTTTACAGGTTTTAGACACCTCCTATCCAATGTTTAACATGCGTGCATTAACTTAAGTGATGTTCGGGATTTCCATCTCCTAAGGATCCGTTAAACTATCTACTATATAATAGAATACGCTATATACAATAATGTCTATCATAAAGTAAACTATCATTCCTAGCGTTAAGCCATGGCCCATTCCACCCTTAACACAGTTTATAAATGTCATAGTCTATACAGCACCGTAAGCCCCACCGTAAACTAGTGGTTATCAGAGGGTACCCCATAGGTATAACACAAATCAAAATCGTAGTGGTCGCGAATAGGATAATCAGTATGACAAGGTACATGAGCCGATCCCAACTAGGATACTAGTAGTTGCGTGATCCGGACTAATGTTGAGCATAGCAGCTACTAACCCAACACCGCGAAACAACACTCCCAAATCGAGGGGTGCACCCAAATCGAATCACAAAGTAATAGACATGGTAACGAAGAAGTGTGTCCGCTAGAGGTGGCGAACCTCAATGGCCCGGCGCGGCTCCTGTTTTAGTCATGTCAGGGGTCATCCAATATCGTTCTCTTTCTTCAGTCAACGCGTTCACCAAACCATCCACTTCGTTCTGGATCAACACTCCGCGTATACTAGTTATTAAAGTGGTTTTCGGTATCGACAGAGAGTATGTCCATATCCGATCCCGGTCTCTTTAATAACTACATATTATTACACCGATGGCTCTTTTACATTTTCAAAATCAATTCATAACTGATTATCAAAAATATCATATTCGCTTCAAAATCAAATCCATTTCAAAATCATCATATCTACTCAAAATATACGATTTCATTTCAAAAATCATTTTCGCCTCAATATCTCATTTCAATTTCAAAATTGTTTCGAATTTCAGTTTAGGTTGCAACTTCATTTAACCCAATTCGTATTTAAATCCAAGATTTAAATATAAACATTTCACCTTATTGACCAGCTTGAAATTTTGGAAAATAGTTATATTTCAAATCCGACATATCATTGCCATTTCAAACCATATCAATACGATATCACTTTCACTTCAAATAAATCCATTTCCAAAATCATATCACATTCCAAAGTTATACCGCTTTCGAAATCATAAGTCTTTAAAAATCAAACACTTTGGAAATCAAAACCTTGAAATTCATAACTCTTTGAAATCATAGCTTGAAATCATAACATTTGGAATCCTAACACTTTCCTCTTAAACAGTTTAGATATTAAAATTTGTATATATAGAAAAATAGTTTATACAATAAAATGGTTTATATAAAATAGTTATAAGTTAAAATAGTTTATAATAAAATAATTTATATTGAAAGTGATTTATATTAAAATCATTTATATTAAAATTTATAAAGTAAAATATAAAATGTTTTAGATATAGTTTAAAATACTTTATATAACAATAGCTTCCTCAAATTTCTCAAATCGATTCACATAAACTCGAATTCCAAAATTAAAATTTAATCAAATCTCAAATCATCAATTTCAACTCAATTCAGCTTCTCAATAAACCATTTCAAATTATCAATTTCAAATACATATTTGAACCACAAAATAAGCCATTCAATTTCCATATATCTCAAAGCTTTAGATATTCACATTTCAAAACTAAATTTGATAATTCCATTTATATCTCAATTTAATTTCAATTCAATTCCAAATTAATTAAATCTAAATTTCAAATTAAATTTCAATTCCAAACTCAAACTTGAAATATCATTTAATATAAATTTTCTTTGAAATATTCAGAGTTCGATTAAAAGTCCAATCCTTTAAAACAAATCAACTTTCGAAAATTTACGCCGTATTTCAAATTTTTTCTTAAAAATCTAAACTTCGAATAATTAAACAATTTCATTTACCAAGTTTAAATTCCAACATCTCGAGCTTCAATTAAAAATAATTCAATTTCCATAAATTGGATTTTATTCTTAAAATCAATTCATTTAAATAATTTCAAAACAACTTTTAAAATCATTTAATTTAACCAACCCGTTGTCCGTATATAATTTTCTAACCTATGGCCAAATGGAAAATTATTTCAATTTTAATTTCAAGGATGGATATATATCATTTCAATCCAAAAAGATGTCATAGGTATATCATTTTATTTGAAATGATTCAGTTTACAGTTTTATATGCAATAGACAATATACATGATGATAGCATGATATATCAAAATAAATAAACAACCAATATCGACCAATAGCATCCATCACAACCAATTAACCTAAAGCCAATAACATTCACAACAATTTTATAATTATCAATATCGAGTAATATACTGCCAAATTAAATTTAAATTTATTTTATCGGTCAATTTAAATTTTATCAGTTAATTCATATATCAATACAGATGATAATTAAACCTACCAAACAACAGCCAATAAATTTCATATCACTTCAGAATATAAATTTAACTAACAAAAAAATTATTTTAGTCAATTGTGAGCGTATAAACACTCACCTTTGATTTATCAACGATTTAAAATCCAAATAAAGGCCCAAATTTATACAGTCTCGGAATCTATCCAAACCCGCTCCATGTTGTCCGGAATTTCGATACGAACGCAATGGAGCAAACCGCACATCGATCCGAGCTCGTATGCAAAAGTTATTCGAGTTAGAACAATTGCATTTGAATATAAAATAATTAATTTATAAAATAAACAATATACCATCTTCTTCCATTCACGCACAGCACACCCGAGACCCAACTTCATGCCGTTCATCCTCATCCACGCGCGAGGCAAACAACGACCGGACGTTGATCAGTAGATGCCATCGCGTGCGCCTCTCCTTTCTCCACCTCCGCGCCAAGTTTCGCCACCCCATTCGCCACCGTTTGCGCAAAATCCGAGAAAATACGTCCACGCTTCCAAGCCAGATTCTGGCGAATCCGTGGCGTAATAGCATAGATCAACTGTATGGATTTGAAGAGCTCGTCGAGATCTACACTTTTTCTTTTGGAATTTTTTGGTTTCGTTGAACGGATTGAGAGTTATTGAGGAAAGAAGATCGGCAATTTCTGGCCATGGAATAGGTGGCGGCCATGGTTTGAAATTAGGGTTTCTGAAATGAGATAATGATAAAACTGTCTCGGTTTGCAAGCGTATTTATAAAGGTAGGTCCAAAATCATCTGAACTCCAATCGAGACGTGCCGCCATGCTTTTATAAGGTTTTACCCATATTCCGAACGCAATGGAACTAGTCCCAAGGCCTAATTCAATCGTATGTGGAAGATAGCTTTTGAAGTCGATTATTTTAATTAAATTCGACATTAAATTTCTACGCGTTTCAAGCTCGCACGGCCAAACGACAAGTCCGATTGCTACGAAAATTGAAACCTTACAATAATTCACTGTTACGGATCCGATGAAACTGGTTTCGTCGAAATCCGAGACAGTTGTAAAAATGGTATTTCTATTGTTTAATTCAATATAAAATTCCCAATTTTAAATTATTAACTTTTAAATCAAATTTCAATTGTTCACAAATTTCATTTTTAATTTCACAATAATTAACAATCTTTTACAATGCAGTTTTACATTATAAATCCAGTATAAAAGATTACATTAGATTCAGCGTTCAATTATATTGTAATTCAAATTCAAGTTATTTAATTCCAATTGAATTATTTTATTTCGATTTACACTTTCATTATTGAATCAACCATTTACTTATACATTATTATCAATAGTTTATAATTCATTTACATTCATTTTCTTCAGCTATCATCTTATTTAAATTCACAGTAATATTAAATTACATTCATTTACGTTGATTTCAATATTATAACTTCAATATTAAATGTAACATTTTATTTATTTCGCTGTTTACAATCAAATTCAATTCGTTATTTACATTCAGTACAAGTTAACATCCATATTTAATTTACAAATAAGTTATTTCAGAATTCAGTTTTGTATTTTAACTTGTAATTCACATTTAACAACACAAAATTTTATTTCCATCGGATTTTTATCCAATTTTTTTTATTTTAATTCGTATTTTTAAAGTGTACAGGAGGGATATAATGATTTCAATCTGAGTAATATGGAAGGCATAATTATACTAAATATTACTGGATGGACAATAGAAATTTTGCAATAATTTTTAATGGGTTTAATATTTTCTCTTTGGACTTCTATATTTGTTTTTGGTATTCGGTTTTTTACATACAAGTTGTATAGTATGTATGTCATTTTTTTCTTTTTTCTTTTTTTCTTTTTTTGAACTCACCCATTTTGTAATATTGGATTTAATTTCATAGTATACATTTATTAGATTTATCTTTATATACAATGTATGAAATAAAAATTGTCTAATATTTGATTCAATTTTGTTAAATTTTGGTCTAATTTTTGGAAAATGATGGGGAAGTCTAACAGGAACATTGAATTTAAGTCTAACATCTCTGTCATGGTTAGTGATTGGTCCAAAAAACCATATAATATATCATGATTCAAGGACCCTAAATATCTATGAACATTATACAATATACGGATGGTCTTCTAATTACTTACTCATACTCTTTTGTGTATATTATATGGGGAAGACTATTGAGACACAGATATGACATGTTATGTGATACAATAAATCTCAATCATTAGATTTCATTATGTCACTCATTGAATATTCTCTATATATATGTTACATACGTTTGTTTATATGTACACGCGGTCACATCTACACACACACATATAACTTCTTATACTACATCTCATTATCTTTAAATTAATACAACTAAAAATGAAACCAAGTGTTATAGGTATATTCTTGTACCATTTGAAGTTATATTTAGACAAATTGAGTTTGTTTGACTAATCTCAAATACTCAAAATAATACGTTAGGTTGATGATTAAATTCAATGGTTAATGTTGACTTGACATTCTGTATACATCATAGATATTAAAAGGTTATCAAATTTTTTGAAATCGATTTTATTTGGTATAAGAACATATTTACAAAGTTTGGTTTAATTAAAATTATGCAACTGTAACCATTCTTAGCCTTAGGGACAAGTATTTGTGGCTTCCACCGATTCCACCAAGTTTCAAAATTTCCATATATTTTACACCACACTATTATATTCTGTTATGTTAGTATAACATTGTTTCTTTCTAACCTTTTAATTAATTAATAGTATTGGTAGATCATGAAATTACTAATTAATAATAATCAATGCATAATTACCGTTTATTTTGATAAGCGACATTGATTATGGTAACACTAACTTCATGTAATCAACGAGTACCAAGTTTTGATACATGGAGTTATTCAGTATGTTTGTTACAGTAAGACGGATTATTATACGCATAATCATGTTTATATGCTGGTTGTTGTTTAATTTATGAACCATTATATGTAGAAAAACTAAAGATGCTTGGTTATCAACTCTGAAGGTATAGAAAGACTCCATGTGGTTCTAAAACACTTCCAAATTTAGAGCCCCCATACGATCGCAATATACAGGTATCAGATTTTTTTTAATGTTTCCCAGCTTATTCATTCACTTGTTGAAATTTTTTAATTATATAACATATTAGGAGTAGCTCCTTAAACTCCTGTTCGGAAGTACTCTGTTACGCTATGTTCCACAATTTTGTTCAGGGTCTTCCTCTCTTCAAAATAAAAGCTAACATACATTCATTTTTTATTAGATTAAAAACTTCACTATTTAACTCCATGTACTCGTATTTTATTTTTTTTGCTTTAAATTACGGTAGTTAGCTTGCCGGTGATAAGGTTTTATATTTTCCAAAGACTTTACAACACATATTTTAGACTGACATTGAAGTTTCTCATTTTCCATATGTTTTACTAGCTGGATCATCGAATGGTACGATTCCTTCTCAAATATGTGTGATGATATTCACTTAACCATTTTTTAATTAACTACATATGCATGTGGAAGAATATTGATCCTCCCATACACATAATTATTTCTGTATTAAGTGTTTGTGTTGAAGTACATTTTTTCCCACTTGTTATCATAGGGATATGGCACCATTCCACTATTATTCGTTGACTTTAGGTTATAGGTTGATTCTCATATTTGTCTCTAATCTGTATGAAATAAGGTAAAGAGAAATTTAAGAATGAGATTTTTGTTTTTCCATTTAAAGAACGTATTTACATTTAGTAATTATTGGATAGTTTAGTACACATGAATTTGAAAATAAGATTAACATGCGAAGAAAGTTGCTGTCGTTATTAATTGTTCTTAATTTAATTGTTTTGGTTTGTTTACATGTCTCGATCTTTTTACTAACTACCTATCATTGACTCACAGATATTTTTTTACTAACTACAAGATATGTCAAATAAAAGGAAGCTTACTCGCAAACAAGAACAAGCTGAGGATCCAAATGAACAACTTGAAGCAAATAACCCAATCTACAATCCAAACCAATTTTAGAAACCAATGAGCAACGTGACGCAAATTTAGAAACCAATGGGCAAGGAATTGAAGCATGTAGAGACAATATGATGCAGTGTGAAGAAAATATTGAAAACAACAAAATTGAAATTGGAAACAATGCGATGGAGAATGAGACTGATATTCAACACATAGATGAAAGTATGATTCAAAAGAAAAGGCTAGAGGTCAAACTAGAATGAAAAGACTTCCTTCAGATCATTTTCTTGGATTAACATTGAATTTAATGAGAATGTTGTACCAATAGGAGAAGGTTCTATAAAACTATCTTCTTACTTAGGACTAGGCCTGTCAATGGTGCGGGTTTTGGCCCGAACCTGGCCCGAACCCGCCCTATTTATGCGGGTACGAGTTTTGCCTTTTACTACCCAAGCCCGACTTAGGCCTGATCCGGGTAGGGTACGGTTTTATCAAAACCCGTCCCGGTTAGGCCTGACCTGACTATTAGTTTTTCTTCGTATCAAACCATGAGTGTATATGTTATTTATTTACCATTTTATTTGTTTACATGTAGATGTTTTTGCATACTTTTGTTACAAGCTTGACTACATCACCTTCCAATTTATATGTTAACTTTGTTTGTATACAAATTTTACCAAAGTTGCAGTGTTAAAATATGATTTTAACATAAATATTCTGAGTTAGGTATATAGTTATTACCCAGCGGGCTTAAAAAGCCCGACGGGCCGGGCTCGGATATTGGGTTGAAATACCCTGTGGGTTTGGGTTTTAATTATTGTAATTGGACTCGGGTCCGGGTTTTATAATACCCAGACCAAACCCTGCCCATTGACAGGCCTACATAGGACCGCTCGTCCAGGAGTATGTTCCATTCACGATTGATGATTGGCGAAATATTAGCGATGATTTAAAATATGTGTTGTGGAGTTCCATTCAGGTATCACTTCGATATACTTCATTTTCTTTATTCAGATTATTATTATATATGTGGCATCACTTAATTTTTTGACATGGCATATTAGGTAACCATATCATAAAAATCAATGCATCCCAAGGATATTTGTTGATCACTTTTGTAAATTGGATTAGCTCTGCTTGATCATTTTTTATCAAAGTCTATCATAATATTTGTTGCTCTTAGAGAAAAAAGAACGATGCAGCAGCATTTAGCAATTGTTATATGCAGCTGAACTGCAGCAACAGTATTATCTAAATGTTAACTGTAAAAATAAGCCTAAATTAACCCTAACCAAATCAAGAGAAAAACAAACAAATAATAGCCAAAGATCAGTGGAAGCATACCAGAATCCATTGAATCAGTTGTATAAAGATTACGATCTTCCAAGAAAATATTTTTTTCCTTATTTACGTTGTTTCTCTCTGATGGGGAAGAAGAGGAAAAAAAGGAAAAATGTACATACAGTTTCTTGGAAAACACAACCGCATATTTTTAACTGATAAGAATCAGTTGTGGTATATTTGCAATTTGACCCCTCATCAAATTGCAAATACAACTTTTGGTTTCTATACATTTATTCCATGTTACCAAATATCCTATGATAATTATAACATAAATGGTCACTTTATTTTCTATCAAACTTTATAATAGCATCATACATTAAAATATATGTGCCCATAATAGGATTTTAATCCAACAATCTCCCACTTAGGCAACATATGTTTCCTTATAAATGTATAACTTTATGAGCTCAAAATTTGCTATTGAACAAAGGTATTATTTAACAATCTCATCCATCAACCATATCTATATATGATCAGGTGATCTTCACCATATTAATCATGACTAAACTCATCAATGATCACATACATATATACAGTCAAATGACATAGATCAATCATGGATGCGTAGCATGAAAATAACATGCAACGTGAACCAAATATGTCTATTTTCAACTGGTCCTTCTTATACTTAAGTGAGATAAGAATCAAAAAAATAAAATAGAGTGAACGAACTAAATAATTCACTTTTGATCATAAATCCAAATACATAAATGTCTTAAAACGAACATTAAGGAAATAAAATACAAACTCCCACTAAATCATAATATCCTCTACTGATACAACACCCATATGAGCAGTATGCTCATGAAAGACCTTGGGTGGTAAACCTTTTGTGAGCAGATCTACTATCATGAAGTTTTTCCCAATGTGCTCTATGGATATCTGTCCACTCTACACTCACTCTTTCACAACTATAAATTTTATGTAAATATGCTTTAACTTAGTCGAGCTTCTAATATTGTTGGAATACAGCACCGCTGACTTATTATCACAATACAACTTCAGTGGTCTTTCGACATTTCCCAAAATGCATAGCCCAGTGATAAGGTTTCGCAGCCATATTCCATGGTTTAATGCTTCGTAGCATGCTACTAATTCTTCTGCCATAGTGGAAGAAGTTATGAGTGTTTGTTGAACACTTTTCCAAGATATAGCTTCTCCAGCTGACAAATAAATATAGCCTGATGTAGACTTTCATCTATCTTGACACCCAGCAAAATCAGAATCAGAATACCCTACGACCACCAAATGATATGATCTTCTATAAGTGAGCATATAATCTTTTGTTCTCTCAAGATACCTCATAACCCTCTTGGCTGCTTTCCAATGGTTTATATCAGGGTTGCTTAACTATCTGCCTAACATCCCAACAATATATGCAATATCCAGACGCGTACATACTTGAGCATATATTAGACTCCCAACAATGAAGCATATGGAGTCTTTTGCATTTCTTGAATTTCAGTATTACTTTTAGGGCACTGACTAAGACTGAATTATCTCCTTTACCAACAGGGGTATCCCTGGTCTACAATCTTGCATGCCAAACCTTTTGAGTACTTTATCAATATAGCTCTTTTGTGATAATCCAAGAATACCTCGAGAACGATCTCGAAGTATCTGAATACCTAATATAAAAGAGGCATCCCCAAGATCTTTCATCTCAAAATGTTTAGATAGAAATTTCTTGGTTTCGTGCAATAAGCATAAATCCTTAGTAGCAAGCAATATGTCATCAACATATAAAACCGGGAATATATGTTTACTCCCACTGAACTTGTGATACACACAATCATCAACAATATTCATCTCAAACCCAAATGAGATAATTACGTGATGAAATTTGTGGTACCATTGACGATAAGCTTGCTTAAGTCCATAGATGGATTTCATTAATTTGTAAACCATATTCTTTGGATCTCTAGACAAAAGGTTTTCTTGTTGTACCATATAAATTGTCTCATCAATATCTCCATTGAGAAATGCTGTCTTAACATCCATCTAATGTAACTTAAGATCAAGATGAGCAACAAGTGCCATAATTGTCCTAAAAGAGTCTTTCAATGAAACTGGAGAGAAAGTCTCTATAAAATCGATGCCTTCTTTCTGAGTATAGCCTTTTGCTACAAGTCGTACCTTATACCTCTCCACATTACCCTTTGCATCCCTCTTGGTTTTAAATATCCATTTACAACCAATTGGTTTTTCACATTCTGGTAATGGGACAAGTTCCCAAACTTTATTGTCTTACATGGACTTATACTCCTCATTCATGGCATCTATCCACTTTTGAGAGTTAGAACTTTTCATGGTATGATGAAAGTTGATTGGGTCATCTTCCATCCATTCTCATGTTCTTGGAGAAATACAATATAATCATCTAAAATAGCACTTCACCTTTCTCTTATGGACCTCCTTAATGGCACTAGTTCTTGAAGTTGTTGAGTTTGTTCTTTTGGAACAATTATTTCATTTTGAATAAGGGGTTGTATAACATTATCTTGTTGAGGTTCCAGATTCACTTCTTGATCAATGATAGGTGTAGGCAACTGAACATTGTCAAAAGTGATAATAGGAACTGGGTTTTGAATCCAAGTCCTCCTCAAAAGCAATGTCTCTAACTTTATTTCTCCCCTCAAACTTAATATCCTCAAAGAATATTGCAGTTCCCGTCTCAAAAATATTCCTAGCTTTGGGATCATAAAACTTATTGCCCCTAGAACGTTCAGAATAGCCAATAAAGTAGCTGCTCACTTTTTTGGAATCCAGTTTCTTTTCATGTGGAATATATGGCCTTACTTCAACTGGACATCCCCAAGTGTGAAAATCTTTTAAACTAGGCTTTCGACCTATCCAAAACTCATAAGGTGTTTTTGCAGCTGCTTTAGTTGGTACTCTATTGAGAATATAACTACAGTCTTTATTGCTTCTCCCCAGAGAGACTCGGGTAAGGTGAAATAAGTAATCATACTCCTTACCATATCCTTAAGAGTCCGATTTCGCCTTTCAGCAACACCATTCATGCTAGGTGATCCTGGCATGGTGTACTATGGGATAATACCGCATTCCTCTAGGAATTTAGCAAACGATCCTGGACATTATTCACTTGAGCCATCATATCGACCGTAATACTCACCACCACAATCAGATCTGACACTTTTAATCCTTTTGTTGAGTTGATACTTGATTCTCAACTTCAAGTTTATAAGCTTTGAACACATCCAATGATTGTGAATTTTCATGAATGAGATATAGGTACCCACAACGTAAGTAATCGTCTATGAATGTTATGAAATATTGTTGACCATTCCAAGATGCCATAGGGAAAGACCTACAAATATCTGTATGAATTAATTCTAATACGTCTGAAGATTTATTAGTAGCCAATCTTTTAGTTTTGGTCTGTTTCCCCTTGATGCAATCTATACAAACATCAAAGTTTGTGAAGTCAAGAGATTCTAAAATGCCATTAGACACTAAGCGCTCAACTTTACCTTTTGAGATATGACCTAAGTGCTTATGCCACAAAGATGTTGAATTTTCCTTATTTAATTTACGTTTAGTACCACATGATTCTACATGCAAGGTTTCATTATAGGATGCAACTGTTTCCAACAAATAAAGATTGTCATAAGCATTTAAATAACCAGTTCCAACAACATTTGAATTCAAAGACAATGTAAACTGATTGTTTCCAAATGAAAAACAATATCCAAATTTGTCCAACACAGAAACAGAAACCAAATTCCATCTAAATGATGATACAACAAAAGTGTCTTTTAAATCCAAATAAAAACCGGTTCCTAACTACAATCTAAAATGTCCAATTGCTTCCACTTCTACCAATTGTCCATCACCCAAAAAGATGTGTCTTTCACCATCACTTGGCTTTCGGTAGCTCATGCAACCCTGCATAGAAACACTTATGTGAGTAGTAGCACCAGAATCTATCCACCAAGTGTTTCTAGGTACTGAAGATAAGTTAACCCTAGAACAGACCAAAGTAAGAAACATACCTTTCTTTTCAAGCCATGCATGATATTTGGTACATTCTTTCTTTATATGTCCAGGCTTGTGACATAAGAAACAACCTTCCATTTCCTTCTGTTGTTTCTTTCGAGCTGGATCTTAGCAGCTTCATTCTTAAATTTCTTTTTCTTCCCTTTATCCTTAGAGGTGCTTGCCAAATGAGCACTCTAAGTCTTGTCATACTTCAGCCTTTCTTCCTCTTGAACAAAAAATGAAATGAACTCATTAAGAGTCCACTTCTCCTTTTGACAGTTATAACTGACCTTGAATTGACTGAATTGTGGAGGAAGAGAGATAAGCACTAAATGCACAAGAAAGTCTTCCGAAAGCTCAAGCTTTAGTGCTTTCAGCTTTGAAGCAAGATGAGACATTTCCATAATGTACTCCCTTATGTTTTTCTTTCCCTTGAAACTCATGGAAATAAGTTTTTTTAAAAGAGTACTTGTTTCTGCCTTATCGCTTTTTGCAAAGTGTTTCTCAATTTCAGCAAGGAAAGTTGTGGCATCGGTGATCTCTTCAGACACCGCACCTCTAAAAGCCTTAGGTATGCCTTGCTTGATGATCATAAAACTCATGAAATTTGAATGATCCTACTTCTCAAAAATCCTTCTTTCCTCAGAGGAACTAGCATCCGTAAGAGGAGCAGGCCGATCTATCCTCATGCAAGGTCAAGATCCATGCAGCCAAGAACAATGAAAATGTTCTCCTTCCAATCCTTAAAGTTATTACCATTGAGAACTGGTATTGAATTAAGGTTAGCAGATATAGTAGCAACAGCTGAAAAGAGAATGTTACAATTATATAAATAACATGCTCATATAAGAATTCATATAAATAATAAATTCAAATAATGGTTTTCTCATCTCAAGATACCAAACACATCGTTAATATCAAGTCTTTAGACAGTAATATTAACTGTAAGCGGTACTCTTGTTGCAGCGATCAAACATCGATAATAAATTATGTCAAACAATATGCAAACTTTGGACTAACATATCGCTCACATAAAATATCTTATAATTGTCAGAGATTTATCACCACAAGTTCGCATGAAATCCGACCAAATACTAATTTACCTTTGGTTCATTTATAAATGCATGAATTACATACCAACAATTAGTTTGATATTTTAATTACATTAATCTACACAAAAGTGATCACTTTGGCGATATTTTTTTTATGCATAGATGGATAATCCAACCTTTGCTAAAAGTACTTTTACAGGACAATAGCACATGAATATCAAATGTGTGAATAACAAAACCTAACATGGTAGCCATCATTAATATCAAAATCTGTGAAAGGATCGCAGCCGCAATATATTGTTTGTATCAGTATCATCATATCCAGGCATATAGATTTAAGTTGCAATATTATAACACATTATATGTGAATATGATATTGTACAGGTTTGTATAAATGACAATTTCGGTATATGCATCGAATCAACCCAAATATGGAAAAAGTTGTTTATAGCATTCAATAAACTACCGCCATAGAAGAAAAGAAAATAATTCTGAATTGCGTTGCATATCAAAAGTAAAACAAAAAAATTTCATGGAAGATCATAACACTACTACAGTAACTCAAGAATTAATTTAGGGTAGCTCTGATACCAATTGTAAAAATAAGCATGAATTAACCCTCGTCAAATCAAGAGACAAATAAACAAATAATAGCCAAAGATCAGTGGAAGCATACCAGAATCCATTGAAGCGATTGTAGAAAGGTTACAATCTTCCAAGAAAATAGTTTCTCCTTATTTACGTAGTTTCTCTCTGATGGGGAAGAAGAGAAAAAAGAAAAAGAAAAATGTACGTACTGTTTCTTGGCGACCATATATTTTTAACTGATAATAATCAGTTATGGTATATTTGTAATTTGTCCCCTCATCAAATTGCAAATACAACTTTTGGTTTCTACACATTTATTCCATGACACCAAATATCCTATGATAATTATAACATAAATGGTCACTTTATTTTCTATCAAACTTTATAATATCACCATACATTAAAACATATGTGCCCATAATAGGAGTTTAACATCATGGAAGCATAGGTCTTGAATGATTGGGTTATTAGCTACTAGAACAAAGCTACGAAAAAACAATAATGCTACATTAGTTATAGTTTTTTTAGAACCACTATTATTTGAAGTATCAAGTCAAGGTAAATTTATATATCTTGTTCATTTTTTATTTTATTATATGAATATGATTATACCTACTTTAAACTTTGTAGTAATTGCAAGTGTTTACTTTTTTTATGACTGTAAGGGCAATATGTTTAGCATAAGGGGATTATGGTTGGAATATTTGCTGGTATTATGTGAATAATTTGGTTGATTTATTTTTTATCTTATTATGTGAATATACTCACTATAATAAAAAAGTATCAATCAACAACAAACTACTACTTAGCAGCAGCTCAAGCTGTTATTTTGTAGCAACATAGATTGTGAAGGAAAACATAAACTGTTAAAAGTTTACAAGTTTAAGGAAAACATTGATATAATAATAAACGCAACATTTTTTCAATTATTCTGGATATATCACTTAAGGGTATGTACAGTCTAATTAGTAATGTGATACTTCAAGCGCTATCCAAACTAAAGTTGGATCTCACTAAAGTGATGATAGTGTGCAAATAAAAGGAAAAAAGGGATTGTGTTATTAAATAAATTAATTAATATGCACGCTCATGAGACCGACTCGGTAATAAATAAATAAAAACTAGTTTGAACAAGAAATCTTGAATGCAGAAACCGTCAATGTGTGAATATAGCACCATATGAAAACAACTAAAAATAGATTTGAGATAGATTGAAGATTGTTTCCACATACAAATTAAATTGTTACACTTAGTAAACAATATGTAAAGGTGAAGATTGAACTTAAACCGACACCATTGGAATTTTTTTTAACTAGGCCGTGTGCTGTTGCATGTAGCAATTGTAAGTCTAACGTATGGTGGATCGATTATACAAATGACAAGTATATGACAAATTTAAACTATAGTGTAACAATAATAAAGTATGTAAATAAGAATAATCACACCAGAGATTTTATATTGGTTCGGACCTTCCGTCCTATGTCCAGTCCCGAAGCTCCTCTTTGGAATTTCCTTTTAACTAAACCTCACTTCACCCAGAGGAATAGGTTTACAATAGCAGAGTTTCTTTGTCAACTATATGTTCTCAATTACACAAATTTTGATTATATAGTACAATTAAACTTCCTATATCTCTTGAATGATTTAATACAATATTGTTCGAGAGAATATAGAAGTGTATAATCTCAGATTTATAGATTGGATAGCAAGTAGATGATTAGAATAAGAGATGATCAAAATAGAAAGTCGAGTTGTGTTTGATCCTTCTTGATTCTTGCTTATATAGTTGTAGAGTGTTGCTTCTAGTAGTCACATCTCCTCTTTCAGTCTAGAGTCGTCATTGTTCACTGGTGAAGAGTTACGGAGGAGAGATGGAGTTGTGTCTCTTCGGAGATGAAAGTTGTAATTTGAATATCAACAACCGAGTGCAGTTTTAGACGTCTGGAATATGTCTCAGACGTCTGGCTCTATATATTTTTTGTATATAGTAGTTTTTCAGACGTCTGAGTGCTACTTCCAAACGTCTGGTTTAGTTTGTTTGTTGTTCCAGAGGACTTTTCCAGATGTCTTGCTTGTGCACCCAGACGTTTGATATTGCACATATCAGTTTTTGTCCTCTTTCTCTTGTGCTTCTTTGCTCCTATCGACTTGTAGTCTCTTGTAGTGTCTTTGAGCCTCTTTCTTGTCTTTCCAGTGATGTTGCTCTAGCAAGTACCTTCTTATATAAATATATATGTATATTCGATTTCCATTGTATAGTTGTTGTCATCGAAACCATAGATTTGATTTCCTAACAATCTCCCACTTTTTGATGATGACAACTATACAATGTACTTAGATATAATTTTATAAATCTCCCCCTGAATATGTGCTTTCCATTATTTCTCCCCCTTTGGCATTATCAAAAAGTATTAATATGTTTAAAACTCCCCTTAAGCATAACATCTCCCCCTAAGTATAATATCTCCCTCTATCAATATTCATATGAATTTCTCCTCCATGTTTGCCAAAGTTCATATTTGTAAGCACGTAATTCTTTTTAAACGTACGGAACATCCTTTAAAATTCCAAAATCTATCCGTTTTCTTTTGTTTCTCCGAGTACCTGCAATAAATAATAATCATTTTTGGCACCTACTTACTATGTTAGTATAACGACCCAGAATTTTGGACCATTCGCGTCCATTATAAGTGTATAGGTAGACACTCATGCCGGAGTTGAATTGCTCAAAATACCGCGTTGTTAATTTAAATTTGGCAAAACTGAATATATACAGTAAATAAATAATCACAAATCACAGACACAGAGTAATAAGTGCAGCGGAATTAAAAGAGATAGTAGTTCATGAAGCTACTATATAAATATATAAAATACATCAGAGTTTATAACAGAAGAGTAATACGATACATCAGATACAAATCAGAATACATCACTAGAATCATCGAATATCTGAAAGCTGGATAGATAGCTGGATCTCCAAGCGAAGCTCCAACTCCAAAGGTGAGTCTCGAAAGCTGAACTACTCAGTCTGACCCGAGCGTAAGGAAAAGACAAAACACTCGAGTCAGGATTAACATTCTTATATTAATAAATCCAACTCAAGTGAAATAGCAATTGAAATACAAGTAACTCAAAGGATGTTTGGAATAACCATCCTTTAAGGATCCGTTAAACTATCTACTATGTAGTAGTGTACGATAAGTAGATAATGTCTATCAGTAATATAAAAATATCAAAATAGCGTTAAGTCATGGCCCATTCCACCCTTAACACATTTTTATTCCCACAAGCATATACAAGACCGTAGTTTCCCCAAAACCGGAAGTCACCAGAGGGCAATCCATATACTCAAGGTACAAAACAAATTCGTAGTGGTCGCGCATAAATGGAATACAAGTATGACAAGGCACATGAGGCTATACCCAAGGTAGTGATACTACCGTTCGCCTGATCTGGGCTGGTGAGAACGCAACGCCGCAGCGCCCGCAACACCGTGAAACAACACTCCCAAAATCAAGGGTGCACCAATCGACAACAAGTATAAGTAGTTCGAAGAAGTGTGTCCACTTGAGGTATCAATCCTCCATTGGCCCGGCACAGCTCCTGTTTTAGTCATTTCCAATTTGACACAAGTGTCAAGGCTATCCATCATCGTTCTCTTTCTTCAGTCATCACGTACATCATTCCAACCACTTCATTCTGGATCATCACTCCGCGTATAGTTATTAAAGTGGTTTTCGGTTTAGATAGAGAGTATATCCATAACCGAATTCCGGTCTCTTTAATAACTTTCGTAATTATTACACCGATTGGTCGTTTAATATATTTTAAAACCAAATCAATTTCAATTCAATTAGAATTCGCAAATCAACATTTCATTTGTCTTTCAAAACCAATTTCCAATAATTTACGTTTCAAAACTTCCAAATTATCATTTCAAAATCTCATAATACAATTACGATTTCTATTTTAAAACAATTCAACTATTGATTCAAGTTCGTATATAGGTTTCATTCCGAAATCATTAAATTAATTTAATTTAATATTCAACTAAATTTAAACTCATTTATCGATTTCATTCAATATTCGTTAAGTTACTTTATCATTCAAAACAATTTCTATTAAATTTCCAATTCATTAAATCAATTTCTTAAATTCAACTTCATTAAATCAAAACTTACAAATTTAAATTAAATTAAATTCATCAAATCAAATTCTTTAACTTTCAAGTCTTACATAAATTTCAATAAACACATTTTATTTCTTGATAAAGAAATTCAATTTCACTTATTTACTTACTTAAATAATTTTCCAAAACTTAATTTTATTCATTTACGAGGTTCAATTTTACTAATTCAAAGTTCAATTTCTCTTATCAAAGAATTCAAATTTTATTTAATTATCAAATCATTCAATCTTATTTAATTATTAAATGATTTCAAATCTTAATTTCAAACTTAATTATAATTTCAAACTTGATTATTAAATCATTTCAGAGTTTAATAATTTCAAACTTAATTCAAACATTTCTCAAATTTAACAACGTTCTTTCATCCATTACATTTGTAAATATTTTGTCTTAGATTATTAACATTAACACTTTCCTTTCATTAAAAATTCAAATTTCAACTTCATTTCAAAACCATATTATTTATAAATAAAATCTTCGTTTATTTTTAAATCAAATTATTGACCAATCGGGTTTTATTTAATTCTCTATATCCTAGGCCAAAGTTCAATTGGGTATTTATCATTTCAACCCGATTCCAATTCAATTCAAAAATCAAAGCATAACAAAGGGAACTTGCAGTGTGATAACTGGGATGGTGTCAAAGTAAATAAACAAGCAATAACAACAATCAATAACAATCCAATAATCAATTCAAATAATCCCGAAATAATCGTATTAATTCGCATTGTTATTTGTACGAATTAATATAATTATCTCTAGAATCTACACTATCATTTCATGCAGATTAAAGATTATTACATTACGGTTTTCACTTGTCATCTATCACAATTTCATCCATCATCAATTTAACAACATACATTCAGTGGTTCAAGATGTAATTAAACAAATCCTACGTGTCAATAAATTCAACAGTTAAATGGGTCATATTATACAAATGTCATTTAATCAAATTTAACATTTAATTATCCTATATCAAGTTTAATTTCATACTATTTACCATTTTAACATTAACAATTTAACGTCCAATATAAACATCAACAATCAATCAATTTCAGCCAAACTGTATTATCATTACATATATAACAGATAATGGTGTCAGATGTCACAGGTGAACTGATACAGGCAATAGCATATATAACAGTGTAATTAACTAACAGCAGCATATTTCAATTGTCGTTTCAATTGAAATCAAATTTAATAAATAAAAGAACGTTAATCGTGAGTGATTGCTCACCTTTCGAGGCTATAGAGAACATGAGATGACATAGATACGCACACTGATACGGACGCTGAATTTGAGTTAGGAATTCAAGCACGAATTCGATGATCAAAGCTGATAACAAGGAATAGACGACATCAAATCAGAATTGGGTTGATGAAGCTAAATGGGTAAAATGAACGTATATAGATATATGCCTATATAACCTTAATTTAATACAAAAATATATGTATTTTATCATACATAAGATATAGATTTCTAATTGTATACTCACGCAAGCTCTAACATAAATTTAAAGTCTAACATTTATACCTTCTATTAAAAAAAATTACTTTCTTCAAAACCCAAAACAAACTATGGAATAAACTGTATACCCTTACGACATTTAGTATATATAATAACTATTCATGAATCATACCCTCAATTCAACTCATTTTAAATTTAAATATATATCTATGTGTTTAAAGTCATTATTTAAATAAACATATATACTTAATACAGTGGAAATTACTTATATATATAAAGTATGTTAAATTGCAATTATCCAACCATATATTTAAAATCAAACATATATAACAGGACAGCAAGCATCTAACACCATCATTCACTGAACAAATATATATATAAGTAACACTATAATGTAATATAGATATATCCTCCACTGGAAACAGTGTTATATTTATAAGGTACTTAAACAATATTATATTACTAGCTAAACTGTTACCAACCATTGTCTATATGCGAATACATATATATTAAAACTGTAAATGAAATATAACTAGGATCAAAACCCAAATATATAATACCTTCCCTTATCGCAAATATAACTTATACATAGGTTAATATACAAATAACAGACTTTATAAAAATAAAACCAGAATACAATCAACATGAGAGGCTCAGGCTGTCACTTTATCCATATAAATAGACTAATATCATGCATCTATCCAATACATACAAGACACGTATGTAATAATGTACCGAATCAATTATATATATAATACTAATGTAAAAAAAATGCAGACTTTGGAAACCAGATTTTAACTTATAAAATAAAAATTCGAAAATCTATATATACTGACACTAATAATATATATAAACTAGTATACTGCGTTCAAATCTTCATAAATCTATATATGCCGTAAATATTGTATAAATCAAAACGGTATTCTATAAAAAAATTTTTTTTCGTATTATATACTTATTTATATAACAAACACACGCATACCTATCACAAACAGTGAATAAAAAAAGAATTCATATAAACTTTTGCATACAACATATCATATATGTAAGCCAATATATATACAATATTCACAACAAGCTTTATATATATTACCTACAATACATAGCACGCAACAGAGAACGACAGTAGGAGGGGAGGGCTACAAGCTGGCGAGTGGAGAGATTGGAAGGGCAATCGAGGCTGTGGGTTAGAAGGCTGAAATGGTGGTGGGTCATGTGCTCGGTGGAGGGGTGATGAACCGGGTGGCTCGGGTGCTGTCAGGACAAAGGGCTGCTCATGTTAAGCAGGTGGAGTTCGAAGCGGGTTGTCGTGTACAAGGCAGTGGCGAGGTTGTCGGAGAAAGGAGGAGGGTGGAGGGACCCTAGATCAGTGGTGGAACACGGTCGGAGGGACATAGTTGGCTGCGGCTATAGGCGAGTTGCGGAGGAGATGCTGGCGTTGAGAGGTTTTGGTGAACTAGGGTGATCGGCTGGGTGGTTTGGCCGCGTGGAGGGCACACTAGGTGGTCGGGTGGCGTTGAAAGGAGGTGAAGAAAGAAGAGGCTGTTGGGTTGGGGAAGGGAGAGGTGTGTGAGCAGTTGATGAGAAGAAATGGGAAGAGGAAAAATGTAAGGGACAGTAAGAATGAGAAGTGGAGTGGAACAAATAAAGTCACAGGGCAGAGAAAGTTTAAAAGAAAAAAAGAAGAATGGACGTGCCAGCTACAAAATGAATAAATAAAAGTAACCGAAAGGACCCTTGGTTAACACAAATAATTAAAGTTTCTGATGGTTGCTTGGATTCCAGGGTAGGAGTTTGAAAAAGTAAATGAACTAAATTTTTACAAATGGAAAATTGAAAGGCTGGCAATGGAACAGGTTCCCATGCAAAAGAAAATGCTGCATCTTATATTTTAGTATATATATTGTTTCCTTTTCACAAGCAGTGGACACGGATGGGTTAAACAAAAGGTGAGTAATTTATGCTACATAATATTATTATATGAGGTATGGAAGTAACAGAGCCAAATGAACACAATGAAGATAAATGGAAAACAAAAGTCTTGAATACAATCTGGTACGGCCAACCGTATCGCGGTTTCTCCACGTACCGGACACCAAAACACAAATGTGAATATACCGCTGAGATCAGCACGTTGATATGATCAAAACGGTACACAGATATCAGTGGCACGATTGAATTATAAAATTCAAATTTTCTAATAGGCGAAAATGCAAGAAAACGTAGAAAAAATAAGATCGACGGAGCCAAAGATGTCCGAATTTGGAAGAACGACCAACTGACATCTTGCTCAGAAGATGGTTTAGAATTTTTCTATGTAAAAATATTTTGGTTTTGAAAACGTTTTATTTTCAACGCTTTTTAACTGATTAAATTGAAGTGAATTTACGCGCGAAATAAACTTTCGTATTTTCGGACGAAAATTTACCAGTTGCTATGTTTAACTAGATGTATTCCAAATATCAAATTTATATTTCAAAATTTTACCGTTTAAAATTTCACAAAATTTTAACTAATTACGTTATTAAAACAGTTGAATTTTTACTGGTCGTTACACTCTCCCCCACTCAAAACTTTTCGTCCCCGAAAAGGAACGAGGTAGGAGAATAGAAACAACCAGAAAGAAAATGGATTGGAAAACAAATAAAATAATTAATTTAAACCATACAGTTTAAAATTTTAAATTAATTTATATCCAATAATTTGATTTAATCCATTTGATTTCACTAAAATCAATCTCAACTATTTCTAAATTCATTATCCTATTATCCAATTTTCTTCAATTTACAATTTCTAAAACCATAAATTTGAATAGTCTTTTATTTTAATCATATTTTATTTTCAACAGATTAAATTCTTTAATTCCAAATTACTGTTAAATTTATTCTACTTAATATATCTACTCACATACATTTAACCCATATAAATTAATTTAAAACATAAAAGTTCCGATTTAAATTAATTTATATCTATTAATTTCTTTTAAATTCAAGGTATTTTCATATGTTGATCAAATTTCAATTTATTAATTCAAAACAGATTTATTTCATTATTAACTAAGTTTACTTATTATCCTATGTAACTCTATTGACATCTTTATAATCAAAATTTAGTGTATAACATTTATTATAAACACTCAAATTTTATTTATAAAATTATTTATCTTTATATATTATCCAATTACATATTCAACTTCTGAATGATTTGGGTAAGTTGTACTAGAATGCAGTTGAACAATATACAAATAAAATTTTCTCAATTCAATTATTCAAGTTTAAATATTTATTCAAAATTTTGGTTTCATTTATAATTAAAATCATCCTTTAACAAAATTTAAGAATTAGATTTCCGATTAACCTTAAACAGTTTAGAGATATATATAATATATTTATATCAAATCAAATTAAATTTTAAAATAAGATACCTATATATAGGTAAATCAAAATATACTGAAGGAATTCAAATCAAATAATTTTTTCAAAACAGAACCGTAGCAAAGCTACAGAATGGTTTCTCCACTTCGAAACTCGAAAATGAATGTCGATGATGCGGCCGCCATCACCGAAATTATTTTCCAGCGACAAAGAGAAGAGCACTGATTTCAACATTTTTTTTAAAAAAAATTCTTTGAAAACGATTTCTATTCGAAAATACTTTCAATAATATACATTTTAAAATTTTTTTAAAAACCCAAGCTTGAAATTTTAGGAAATCAAATACTCCAATTTCTGATTTAAATTCATTTCAAATTCCAAATCAAATTATAACTAAGTTTATAAATTCATTTATTTATTATGCAATAGTCAATGGTTTAAAAAACAATAAATGAAAACCAAATATTATTATTTCAGACAACAAATTCATTAACAATTTAATTTCAGAAAACTTATATTTTATATAATCATACCAAACTTTTATTTTATTTATCAAATTTGAAACGATATTGTGTCAATTTGCTCTATATTAGTTTACAAATATTTTAAAACATTTTAAATATTAGTTTACAAATACATTTCTTTGCTCGACGATACATGAATGAATTTTCAAAATAAGGATAGGGATTCAAAATTTTGTTGACTCAAATCGAAGAGAATTTTGATTCGAAAATAAGTTTGAAACAGAAGATAAGATAATTCAATTAACAGAACCGAGAGATGGACAAACTTATTTAATTCACGGGCAACCTTAACCGGGTCGACCGTAACTTCAAGAATAAGATCGATGCTGAATTCCGAGGTAAATCAACACTCGATCTCAAAAGATGGAATTCAGGTATATCAGGTAATAGATAGCATCGTAAACCGAGGATACAGAAATCTCCGGTAAATCAACGCCTATTGTAAAGGAGTTTCACCCCTTTACAAATCATTCGAAGTTTGGCGAGACCGCTGATTCATTATAGATAACATTCAGAATGGAGTTATGAGGTGCTCTATGAATGAAAGAAGACGAATAGTGAAGGACACGAATGAATTTCGGAACCGAGGGGAACGTTCCAAAATTCAAAGGAATTGAGTCAAAGGAAGAGATTGAAACTCGAATGAGAGTGATTCTGTAAATATATTTACCCTATATGTTAAGTTTTGCCTAGAGCTACCAAAGCTCTGATACCAACTATAACGACCCAGAATTTTGGACCATTCGCGTCCATTATAAGTGTATAGGTAGACACTCATGCCGGAGTTGAATTGCTCAAAATACCGCGTTGTTAATTTAAATTTGGCAAAACTGAATATATACAGTAAATAAATAATCACAAATCACAGATACAGAGTAATAAGTGCAGCGGAATTAAAAGAGATAGTAGTTCATGAAGCTACTATATAAATATATAAAATACATCAGAGTTTATAACAGAAGAGTAATACGATACATCAGATACAAATCAGAATACATCACTGGAATCATCGAATATCTGAAAGCTGGATAGATAGCTGGATCTCCAAGCGAAGCTCCAACTCCAAAGGTGAGTCTCGAAAGCTGAACTACTCAGTCTGACCCGAGCGTAAGGAAAAGACAAAACACTCGAGTCAGGATTAACATTCTTATATTAATAAATCCAACTCAAGTGAAATAGCAATTGAAATACAAGTAACTCAAAGGATGTTTGGAATAACCATCCTTTAAGGATCCGTTAAACTATCTACTATGTAGTAGTGTACGATAAGTAGATAATGTCTATCAGTAATATAAAAATATCAAAATAGCGTTAAGTCATGGCCCATTCCACCCTTAACACATTTTTATTCCCACAAGCATATACAAGACCGTAGTTTCCCCAAAACCGGAAGTCACCAGAGGGCAATCCATATACTCAAGGTACAAAACAAATTCGTAGTGGTCGCGCATAAATGGAATACAAGTATGACAAGGCACATGAGGCTATACCCAAGGTAGTGATACTACCGTTCGCCTGATCCGGGCTGGTGAGAACGCAACGCCGCAGCGCCCGCAACACCGTGAAACAACACTCCCAAAATCAAGGGTGCACCAATCGACAACAAGTATAAGTAGTTCGAAGAAGTGTGTCCACTTGAGGTATCAATCCTCCATTGGCCCGGCACAGCTCCTGTTTTAGTCATTTCCAATTTGACACAAGTGTCAAGGCTATCCATCATCGTTCTCTTTCTTCAGTCATCACGTACATCATTCCAACCACTTCATTCTGGATCATCACTCCGCGTATAGTTATTAAAGTGGTTTTCGGTTTAGATAGAGAGTATATCCATAACCGAATTCCGGTCTCTTTAATAACTTTCGTAATTATTACACCGATTGGTCGTTTAATATATTTTAAAACCAAATCAATTTCAATTCAATTAGAATTCGCAAATCAACATTTCATTTGTCTTTCAAAACCAATTTCCAATAATTTACGTTTCAAAACTTCCAAATTATCATTTCAAAATCTCATAATACAATTACGATTTCTATTTTAAAACAATTCAAATATTGATTCAAGTTCGTATATAGGTTTCATTCCGAAATCATTAAATTAATTTAATTTAATATTCAATTAAATTTAAACTCATTTATCGATTTCATTCAATATTCGTTAAGTTACTTTATCATTCAAAACAATTTCTATTAAATTTCCAATTCATTAAATCAATTTCTTAAATTCAACTTCATTAAATCAAAACTTACAAATTTAAATTAAATTAAATTCATCAAATCAAATTCTTTAACTTTCAAGTCTTACATAAATTTCAATAAACACATTTTATTTCTTGATAAAGAAATTCAATTTCACTTATTTACTTACTTAAATAATTTTCCAAAACTTAATTTTATTCATTTACGAGGTTCAATTTTACTAATTCAAAGTTCAATTTCTCTTATCAAAGAATTCAAATTTTATTTAATTATCAAATCATTCAATCTTATTTAATTATTAAATGATTTCAAATCTTAATTTCAAACTTAATTATAATTTCAAACTTGATTATTAAATCATTTCAGAGTTTAATAATTTCAAACTTAATTCAAACATTTCTCAAATTTAACAACGTTCTTTCATCCATTACATTTGTAAATATTTTGTCTTAGATTATTAACATTAACACTTTCCTTTCATTAAAAATTCAAATTTCAACTTCATTTCAAAACCATATTATTTATAAATAAAATCTTCGTTTATTTTTAAATCAAATTATTGACCAATCGGGTTTTATTTAATTCTCTATATCCTAGGCCAAAGTTCAATTGGGTATTTATCATTTCAACCCGATTCCAATTCAATTCAAAAATCAAAGCATAACAAAGGGAACTTGCAGTGTGATAACTGGGATGGTGTCAAAGTAAATAAACAAGCAATAACAACAATCAATAACAATCCAATAATCAATTCAAATAATCCCGAAATAATCGTATTAATTCGCATTGTTATTTGTACGAATTAATATAATTATCTCTAGAATCTACACTATCATTTCATGCAGATTAAAGATTATTACATTACAGTTTTCACTTGTCATCTATCACAATTTCATCCATCATCAATTTAACAACATACATTCAGTGGTTCAAGATGTAATTAAACAAATCCTACGTGTCAATAAATTCAACAGTTAAATGGGTCATATTATACAAATGTCATTTAATCAAATTTAACATTTAATTATCCTATATCAAGTTCAATTTCATACTATTTACCATTTTAACATTAACAATTTAACGTCCAATATAAACATCAACAATCAATCAATTTCAGCCAAACTGTATTATCATTACATATATAACAGATAATGGTGTCAGATGTCACAGGTGAACTGATACAGGCAATAGCATATATAACAGTGTAATTAACTAACAGCAGCATATTTCAATTGTCGTTTCAATTGAAATCAAATTTAATAAATAAAAGAACGTTAATCGTGAGTGATTGCTCACCTTTCGAGGCTATAGAGAACATGAGATGACACAGATACGCACACTGATACGGACGCTGAATTTGAGTTAGGAATTCAAGCACGAATTCGATGATCAAAGCTGATAACAAGGAATAGACGACATCAAATCAGAATTGGGTTGATGAAGATAAATGGGTAAAATGAACGTATATAGATATATGCCTATATAACCTTAATTTAATACAAAAATATATGTATTTTATCATACATAAGATATAGATTTCTAATTGTATACTCACGCAAGCTCTAACATAAATTTAAAGTCTAACATTTATACCTTCTATTAAAAAAAATTACTTTCTTCAAAACCCAAAACAAACTATGGAATAAACTGTATACCCTTACGACATTTAGTATATATAATAACTATTCATGAATCATACCCTCAATTCAACTCATTTTAAATTTAAATATATATCTATGTGTTTAAAGTCATTATTTAAATAAACATATATACTTAATACAGTGGAAATTACTTATATATATAAAGTATGTTAAATTGCAATTATCCAACCATATATTTAAAATCAAACATATATAACAGGACAGCAAGCATCTAACACCATCATTCACTGAACAAATATATATATAAGTAACACTATAATGTAATATAGATATATCCTCCACTGGAAACAGTGTTATATTTATAAGGTACTTAAACAATATTATATTACTAGCTAAACTGTTACCAACCATTGTCTATATGCGAATACATATATATTAAAACTGTAAATGAAATATAACTAGGATCAAAACCCAAATATATAATACCTTCCCTTATCGCAAATATAACTTATACATAGGTTAATATACAAATAACAGACTTTATAAAAATAAAACCAGAATACAATCAACATGAGAGGCTCAGGCTGTCACTTTATCCATATAAATAGACTAATATCATGCATCTATGCAATACATACAAGACACGTATGTAATAATGTACCGAATCAATTATATATATAATACTAATGTAAAAAAAATGCAAACTTTGGAAACCAGATTTTAACTTATAAAATAAAAATTCGAAAATCTATATATACTGACACTAATAATATATATAAACTAGTATACTGCGTTCAAATCTTCATAAATCTATATATGCCGTAAATATTGTATAAATCAAAACGGTATTCTATTAAAAATTTTTTTTTCGTATTATATACTTAATTATATAACAAACACACGCATACCTATCACAAACAGTGAATAAAAAAAGAATTCATATAAACTTTTGCATACAACATATCATATATGTAAGCCAATATATATACAATATTCACAACAAGCTTTATATATATTACCTACAATACATAGCACGCAACAGAGAACGACAGTAGGAGGGGAGGGCTACAAGCTGGCGAGTGGAGAGATTGGAAGGGCAATCGAGGCTGCGGGTTAGAAGGCTAAAATGGTGGTGGGTCATGTGCTCGGTGGAGGGGTGATGAACCGGGTGGCTCGGGTGCTGTCAGGACAAAGGGCTGCTCATGTTAAGCAGGTGGAGTTCGAAGCGGGTTGTCGTGTACAAGGCAGTGGCGAGGTTGTCGGAGAAAGGAGGAGGGTGGAGGGACCCTAGATCAGTGGTGGAACACGGTCGGAGGGACATAGTTGGCTGCGGCTATAGGCGAGTTGCGGAGGAGATGCTGGCGTTGAGAGGTTTTGGTGAACTAGGGTGATCGGCTGGGTGGTTTGGCCGCGTGGAGGGCACACTAGGTGGTCGGGTGGCGTTGAAAGGAGGTGAAGAAAGAAGAGGCTGTTGGGTTGGGGAAGGGAGAGGTGTGTGAGCAGTTGATGAGAAGAAATGGGAAGAGGAAAAATGTAAGGGACAGTAAGAATGAGAAGTGGAGTGGAACAAATAAAGTCACAGGGCAGAGAAAGTTTAAAAGAAAAAAAGAAGAATGGACGTGCCAGCTACAAAATGAATAAATAAAAGTAACCGAAAGGACCCTTGGTTAACACAAATAATTAAAGTTTCTGATGGTTGCTTGGATTCCAGGGTAGGAGTTTGAAAAAGTAAATGAACTAAATTTTTACAAATGGAAAATTGAAAGGCTGGCAATGGAACAGGTTCCCATGCAAAAGAAAATGCTGCATCTTATATTTTAGTATATATATTGTTTCCTTTTCACAAGCAGTGGACACGGATGGGTTAAACAAAAGGTGAGTAATTTATGCTACATAATATTATTATATGAGGTATGGAAGTAACAGAGCCAAATGAACACAATGAAGATAAATGGAAAACAAAAGTCTTGAATACAATCTGGTACGGCCAACCGTATCGCGGTTTCGCCACGTACCGGACACCAAAACACAAATGTGAATATACCGCTGAGATCAGCACGTTGATATGATCAAAACGGTACACAGATATCAGTGGCACGATTGAATTATAAAATTCAAATTTTCTAATAGGCGAAAATGCAAGAAAACGTAGAAAAAATAAGATCGACGGAGCCAAAGATGTCCGAATTTGGAAGAACGACCAACTGACATCTTGCTCAGAAGATGGTTTAGAATTTTTCTATGTAAAAATATTTTGGTTTTGAAAACGTTTTATTTTCAACGCTTTTTAACTGATTAAATTGAAGTGAATTTACGCGCGAAATAAACTTTCGTATTTTCGGACGAAAATTTACCAGTTGCTATGTTTAACTAGATGTATTCCAAATATCAAATTTATATTTCAAAATTTTACCGTTTAAAATTTCACAAAATTTTAACTAATTACGTTATTAAAACAGTTGAATTTTTACGGGTCGTTACAGTTAGGGTCCGAGGGGTTAATCATAGGATGAAAACATTACCAAAATAGGTGTGGTTGTATCAAAAAATAATGAATCAATCTTAAAATAACTATTACTTATAATCTAAGGTATCCGAAAAAAAATTAACATTTAAAGCATGTGATACCCATGATTCATATAATTTCCTAATTTTTAGGAAACCATACCCATTTGGGTGTGGTTAAACCTTTATAGATATAGTTTTCATTACAAATCACATTCTTATAATAGTTGGTAATATAAAGTTGTTTATCATGATCAATCATATTAGCTGGAATCCATATCTTAATATTGTTAGTCATTAGCTTAGTACTTGAAGAATAATTTCTATCATTTCTAAATAAAGTACTATTATGACTATAAATGGTTTTAAAACTATCTTGGTTACTAGTACTAGCACTAAAATTAGTATACATGAATGCATATCCAGTACTATTTTTACTTTTAGCTTGTTTATAGCCTAAACCGCTTTTATCATTATGAGCTTTTGAATTTGTAACTAAGGAAGATAAGATATCTTTACCTTTGTTAAAATTTATGATTTTTGTATTTAATCTTTCAAAATTTGCTATAGAATTACAAACTTCTTTTTGAAAAAATATTATTATTAAGTTTTAAAATCTCACGTTCTTTAGATAATTCTAAATTCTTTTTAATTAAAGCTTCATTCTCTTTTCCATTAATCCAAACCATGGCACTAGAAAGGTGAGACAAAATGAAAGAACTAGAATTGTTTAAAGAATTTTCCAAAAAAGTATTTTTATTTAGCAAAATATTGATTTCCTCCAAAAGATCATTGTTTTTATTTCTAACTGCTCATTTTCTTTTTGTAGGACATCTTTTTGTAAAACAAGTTCTTCTATGGTATTTTCAAAACATTTGGTTTGTTTTATCCAAAATTTATTTTCCTCTTTTAAATTGGAAATTTCTTACTCATAATCTTTTAACTTAGCTAAAGCAATTGTATTAACTTTATTCAAAGTTTTACAATCTTTTAATAATTCATCATGTGCTAACAGAAGATCTTTATATAAAGAATCTAAACATACCGATTGTGATCTGAGTTTAGCTATGAAGCATTTGTTTGTTTGCTCCTTTGATTTTTCCTTATTGCTCTTCCTCTTCTTATTGCCTTGATTAGATCTCTTTGTAGCCATTTATTCTAGGATGTTGTTACGATCTCTAGAATCCCTTGCTCTGATACCAATTGTAAGTCTAACATATGGTGGATCAATTATACAAATGACAAGTATATGACAAATTTAAACTATAGTGTAATAGTAATAAAGTATGTAAATAAGAATAATCACACCAGAGATTTTATACTAGTTCGGACCTCCCATCCTATGTCCAGTCCCGAAGCTCCTCTTTGGAATTTCTTTTTAACCAACCCTCACTTTACCCGGAGGAACATGTTTACAATAGCAGAGTTTCTTTGTCAACTATGTGTTCTCAATTACACGAATTTTGACTATATAGTACAATTAAACTTCCTATATCTCTTGAATGATTGAATACAATATTGTTTGAGAGAATATAGAAGTGTATGATCTCAGATTTATAGATTGGATAGCAAGTAGATGATTAGAATAAGAGATGATCAAAATAGAAAGTCGAGTTGTGTTTTGATCCTTCTTGATTCTTGTTTATATAGTTGTAGAATTTTGCTTCTAGTAGTTGTAACATTCCCCCTTTTGACCATCTCCAGTCGGTAATTAAACCAACTCGAAACGTTCAAAAAGACGAATTGTTATTTAGTTTATAAGGTTTAAACAGAATCAGCCACAGAAACACAGATAATAACAATCAATTAAAACAAATGTGAATTTATTTCATTACTATAAATCTTTTATATACATCAGAGTTTATACAATTTAATACAGATACAGCGGAATATCTTAAAAATACAATTTTCTCGAAATAAATGATTCTTTACTCTCTCTCTAACTTCGCTGCTCGAAAATCTTCAAGCTGTAAAAATACTCGGTCTGACCCGAGTATTATATTCAAAAGAAAATAATACACAGGTCAGTCTAATTCAAACCAGTTTATTAGTGCATAGAGGCAGTAATAATTTAAATAGACGACAGTCACAATAATTCCCGTCTATCCGACTTTTTAAACAACGAAACCGGATAACGAAAATTTTAACACTAAACAGTGTTAAACAATAAATCAGCAGATTTCAATCATCAACAGAGATAAATAACAATTTATCCAATCGACTAAATCAATTTAAAACAATTGAAATTGTCACTTTAAAATCATCGAAGATTTGATTGGCTGCCATACACGCACGCGTGTACGGCCTCGCCAATATGGCATAAAAAATCAATGCATCACGACGCAAAGAAATATCAACTCAAAACTGTCGAGTTTCTTGGTGGCTGCAGCGCACGCTAACGTGCACTGCCTCGCCACCACCGAATATAAGGTCAGCACATAGAAACAAGGGTAGGACTGCAACAAGAAAGAAGACAGTGGCAACAGTTCAGTGGTCAGTGAACTAAAGTAAAGACCACAAACTAATATCAAAGGCAAAGCAATGCCCAATGTAGACTTCAAGTCTGACGTGAACCAAGTGCAACTGAATGGAATGGGATGTAACAATGCAACAGCAACAGGGAAGATGATTCAAGTACAACAACTTCAGAGACTAGAGCACAAGAGACACAAGTGCAGCAGTTTAGAGTGAAGCTACAGGTCATCAGACTGCTACAACAACAAAAAATTCAAATTCTCGAGTGAACACATGAACAAGATGATGACTGTACAACCTCAAATGCTCGAAGTTACAATGTCAACAAGGTACACAGGGAAGTCAAGTGTAAAACTGCAATAACAATATCTAAAATGCAATGACTACAGAAATGACACACATCAAGTTAAACATCAGTGTACTTGAAGCATCAGGTCAGTCTACAGGTCAAGGATAAGCTAATCAGCATGAAAACAATGAATGTTACTGGACAGAAGACCACAAGAATGCTCAAGTTTATCTGCAATGGATCGACTAAGTGCAACAAATAAAATGTACTGTTTTTTTTTTCAAAATCATGCTTGCAGTTTTCAAATAAAATCATATGGTGAGCTCGCCCAAGATAAAAGTACATGACCAAGTCAATCATTTCCAGAGAAAATAAAATGCAATTCGAACATACATATATACACATCAATTAATATATATACATACGTGACTGCATACATATCCGCGAAGACTAAAATGCAACTGGGTGCAAACAGCCTCCAAAACATGAATGTACGAATTGTAAACTAATATAATACTGCAACTGGACAGCACTGCATCAATGTACACAAGTGAGGATTTGAAGAACAACAACTACAACTAACTCATGCTTAACTAATCAGTGTGAACAAAACAAAACTGCAGAGAAGATCCATACCCAACATAAATTAACTACATGATGCACAATTATGTAGTGACAACATTAGTGAACACTTGCAGTTTCAATGCCGCAATGAACAAGTGCAGACATGAATATTAATGCACGAACAAGTGTACAACATGCAACTGCTACAAATACACAGAGGCAACATCACATAAACATACTACAACATGAATACAAGTGCAGAAAGAAGACAGTGACACCCCAGAATCAAAGTAAACAAATGGTGGCAACTGTAGATTAGACTTGATTCCATCAAGTGATACAATGCATATACCACTAGACTCGACAATGTCCACAAATGAGACTCACTGACCATATGCAAACTCAAAATGGAAGTGAGACACCAAACCACAAACCAGCAACAAAATGACCAAACTTTGCATTTAAATTCAAGAATATATGCATACACACATCATATGTATATATGCACATACATAGTCTTGAAAAAAAATAGGTCACAGTGAGAACCAAACTACAGAAATGCGATCAACCCCGAAATAAACAAGTTCAAAGTCACAGTGAAATCGATACCGAAGCAAAGTCGAAGGGCCAAGTCGAACAGGATTGACATCACAAAATCATGTTTGTAGTCGAAGACAACTGTAGGTCAAATTCAATGCCGAAATCAAGGCCGAAGCTTAATATGTATTTTTTTTTTCAAAATCACGATTGCAGATTTCAAACAAGATCATACGGCCGAGATAATAAAGTGATGGAGTCAAAATCATATGTATGAATCAGTCAAGAATCGCAAATATCATTTCATATGAATTTGATTAAAACAGAGAAAACAACAACTCGAAACGAAATCAAACAGTTGCAGCACTATACCAAATACGAATTAGATGTGAGTAAATAATTTACTCACCTTAGATTCGAGAAGAGGCCGCGAGCGAGGAAAATCGAAGGAAATCGAATTGACCCAGGCGACACGCAAATCATCACTGTTCCGATCAACATGGGCGCGACTTCGAAGATTTCTCAAAAGCCCTAATTCGCGAACGAACGGAGGAGCGAAGCTGAAGCCCTAGCAAGCATCGAAAGAACGAACGAGAATCGACGCTCGAAAATTACAAGCCCTAATTTTGAAGACGCCACCATTTTTTTCTTTCTTCGATTTAGGTTTTAGGTTTACGAATGAAATGAGAAAGGGATCGGGTATAGGGTTTTAAACGAAATGAATGGGTCGAGATAAAATTTTAAAGCCCAAAACCCTTTAACAAATTTTTCTTTTCTTCTCTTTTTTTTTCCAAAAGGATTCTAACCGATTCAAAAATTCCAACAACAATTTTTTATTAAACAAATTCCAATTCGAATCGAAATTCCTATAAGCAAATAGCTAGCATATAAATCGTTTAACGATGATATCTAATCGATGCAAAAATCCCGGTTATTACAGAAATTCAAATTGAATTCAATTTAATTTTATATGCGTTTATACGTCGTATGTTCACAAAACAACTCTGATAAATACGAAATTTGAAATCCAGTAATAATTCAATATTACGGACCCAATGAAACTGGTTTCGTCAAATTCCGAGACTGTGCCTCGGAATACTATTTTTAAATTCAATTTAAACGATAAAATTTCAAAACTGCATAAATCGCTTTCAAATTCAATTCTGAAGCTTCAATTATCTTCAGTATTATCAATATGAATTTTCTAAGCCTTTAAATTATTTTTAACCGGCTTAAAATTGAAGATTCAAATTTTATTCGATCTTTCAATAGATAAAATTCAAAAATTTAATCGCCAATTCATTCTGATAATTTGAAATTCAAGTCAAATCATCGTTCAAATATTTAAAATTAATTAAATATTTTCAAATTAAATTGTTCAAAATTCAGGGTCGTTACAAACTCCCCTCCTTAAAAACTTTTCTTCCACGAAAAGGAAAGGTTGCTAAAATTTCATCGATATTTATACTCTAGTCAATTTTTACTAAGCTTGAAACTCAATACAAATAAATGAATATAGGATTCATTTCATTTGTTTAATCTCACTAGTTCTGTTTATCTTCTCTTTTGTTCAATGATTTCTACAATCATTGATTTCTAAAATCAAAACGCAAAAGCCTTTTATCAACATTTTCGATTTACAACTCAGATTCAAACTTAAAATTCTTCACGTTAGAGATTTATATAATATACCTCTTCCAAAGCTGTGGACTTTCAAAACATTACGAAAATCCTCTTCCTTAGTTCATTAGGTAGGAATTTTTGTAATTTTAATTTCAGATCATTGATTTGCTATTTACAGTTTGAAAATACTTGCTAACTCGAAATTTAACAAGTCCATCTTCGTTCTCACAGACATTAGACATACGCTGGCCAGGCGCAGGTCTAAAAATCTCCAAGTACTACATATACTTGCTTCAATTCCCAGTGAAAATACTTTTAAAAATTCTTTTAAAAATGGATATGGAAAGCACGTTCCCCCATGGATTACAGTTCCACCCGGCGGTTACGCTACTATCCCAGTAGAGTCGCTTGTGGCTGTAGATTTCTCATCTCTTAAATTTCGCCATGGTTGTCGCCATAGATTGCAGTACACACGGCGGTTACGCTACTATCCCAGTAGAATCGCTCGTGTCTGTAGGCATCACGCCCCTCAAATTTCGCCTGGCATTAGATTGCAGTTTACTCGGCGGTTACGCCACTATCCCAGTGGAATCGCTTGTAACTGTGGGCATCTCGCCCCTCAAATTACGCTAATCATCAATCAAATCTAATCTCATCGCGATGAACTATCGCGAAGGATTTCCGATTCAAATAGTCACTCTGACTAAAATTCTACGTAGCTACGAATTTCAAATGGACACTCATCGAGAGTTCCAATACCTTCTCTAATAATAAATGGAAGGTACTTTTCCACATCCTCAGTTTAGAAAACATAATATCATATATGTAGTACTTTCATTTCACATTTCGTACATATAACATCTATGTAAACATACATAAGATTTCCATAACAATGTCTTTCTAAACTAACGGTTTCAAATTTACCGTATTCATCATATATATAAGTTCTAAAACTTACATATTCCATATTCATAACAAAATAGAGGATTTCAAAATTTTCCTCTCAGTCGATTTGGAAATTTAAGATTATCTCAAACCTAATTCATATTCAAAATTCCATTTATTATCGACTTTCACATTCAATTTGGATTTCACGCTTACATCGTCAATTCTCAACACAGAATTAATGTCTATCGATATATAACCTCTGAGCTCGTACGTCTCAGAGAAGGGTGTTAAGCTAAGAGAATAAATTCTCCGCCACCAACAGATATATATTTAATAGAGATCAATTGCTATGTCATCAATTCACAATGTTAGACATGCAATCCAAATCATCATCTGAAATTCAAAGCTCAACTTATATTGTCTTTGATGTCGAAGTTAAACTCAATTTTAACTTAACGATTCAATCTTTTTTGAAAAATTTCAAATTGAACAAATTGTTCAAATTCTCATTTAACTTTTCAACTTCGACTTCAAAAATGAATTTCAAATCATTTATTCCTTACGGAATATATTCACAACATTTCATATTTGGAAAAACATTTCCATACTTATTTAAAAATAAGTAATTCACAATTCCATTCTATTTTCAACATTTGAAAATATTCGATATACTTAAATCAAAATTAAGTATATATTTCATCTTTAAGGAAATCATTCTTTTTCACATATTTTATTTGAGTTAAAACGAATGTTACGTAAAACATCGTTACGACAACTCAAAATCATTAGTATAGGGATTCGAAATTTAGATAGATGTATAAATCCCAATACTATACAAAACATTTCCTTTCGAAAAACAATTACTATAACAACAGTGTTATAGTCCACCATTTCCTTATATTCGAAAACGTCTATTTCAACAATGAATGTTGAAATCTATGGTTTCGATATTCAATGCCTTTTGAAAACATCTTTTAAAACAATTAACTTCGTTTTAAAATATCACTTTCCCAAAACATGTCCATTTCATTCAATAATATATTCACGGTCCAAAATTGTGAATATACTACTTTTAACAAACTATAAAGATTTTACTTATCAAAAATAAGTCAGTTTCGAATTTATAAACAATGTTTATAAATTCTATTCCTATTCATAAAGACTTCAATTTATAAAAATTGCTTTATTAACCCATTCCTTTATAACTCAATTTTATATCAGAATTTTAATTTACAAGTAAATTACTTATAAATTCTTTTATTTCGCAACTTCGAATCATTTTTATAACTTCACAATCTTAATTTTGTAATTTCTATTCACTTATGAAATCCATTAAATATTTCACTTTTAACGCTTATACAATTCCAATATTTTATTAACACTTTTCAAATCTTCAATTTAGCCCGTTTATAATAATTCAAAAATTCCAATTTAAACTATTATATAAATTTATCAGTTTTCCATTTCCAAGATAATCGACTAGTTCTTTAGTAAATCATTCATCGAATTGATTTTCAATTAAATCACATTTGATTTATTCACATTGGATTTTACTAACATTCATTCATATTCAATTAGTTTACTGTCACTAATTTATATTCAAGTTAGTTCGCTTTCAATTCAAATCAATTCTATTTTGATTCACTTATCTTTCAATTTGAATTCAATTTACATAGCTTCCAAATTCCATAAATTCAATTTCATTAATACTTAATGAATTTCCATACAATCAACTAACAACCAATGCACATTTAACCAAATTTATTTACTTTGCTTACATTCAATTTGGTTCAACACACTTAATTTCAATTGGTTTATATTCTAATTCTGATTGAATTCTAATACTCACCATATTCACAAATTCACTTTTACAGTTAAAGTTGAATTTCCTTTTTATAACTCAAATTCATATTCATTCTTCACTTTATCAATTCATTTTGATATCAAATTCAACATCATTCAACATTACTTAAGCTATATTTCATTTTATCTTCACTTGCATTAATTTTCACTATACAGCTTAAGTTCGGCTCAAATTTATTTGAAATTCTATTTTATTTAACTTTACTAAAGTCAAATTCATATCACATTTCAAAATTCAGCTTTTGTTTCACTTAACAAAACTGTTTAACCATTTAAAAACTGGTTTTACTTAACTTTCTCATTTTATAAGTTAAACAACTTATTAAATTTAAACTTTTCGATTCATATCATATAATCACTTATCTTTCAAGTTCAATTTATTTAACTTTCCTTTAGTTAAATTTCAAATCCATTCATTTATTAGTACTAATTCAATTCAATTTAACTTTTCTTAAGTTAAAAATCTTCATTTTCAAAGACAATTTCATACTTCTTTAGATTGGAAAAACGTTCTCTTTTAAAGTGTTTCTAGTAACTATTCATATTAAACATCATAAACTAAGCTTTGTGTAAACCAAAGCTCTGATACCACCTTGTAACATTCCCCCTTTTGACCATCTCCAGTCGGTAATTAAACCAACTCGAAACGTTCAAAAAGACGAATTGTTATTTAGTTTATAAGGTTTAAACAGAATCAGCCACAGAAACACAGATAATAACAATCAATTAAAACAAATGAGAATTTATTTCATTACTATAAATCTTTTATATACATCAGAGTTTATACAATTTAATACAGATACAGCGGAATATCTTAAAAATACAATTTTCTCGAAATAAATGATTCTTTACTCTCTCTCTAACATCGCTGCTCGAAAATCTTCAAGCTGTAAAAATACTCGGTCTGACCCGAGTATTATATTCAAAAGAAAATAATACACAGGTCAGTCTAATTCAAACCAGTTTATTAGTGCATAGAGGCAGTAATAATTTAAATAGACGACAGTCACAATAATTCCCGTCTATCCGACTCTTTAAACAAAGAAACCGGATAACGAAAATTTTAACACTAAACAGTGTTAAACAATAAATCAGCAGATTTCAATCATCAACAGAGATAAATAACAATTTATCCAATCGACTAAATCAATTTAAAACAATTGAAATTGTCACTTTAAAATCATCGAAGATTTGATTGGCTGCCGTACACGCACGCGTGTACGGCCTCGCCAATATGGCATAAAAAATCAATGCATCACGACGCAAAGAAATATCAACTCAAAACTGTCGAGTTTCTTGGTGGCTGCAGCGCACGCTAACGTGCACCGCCTCGCCACCACCGAATATAAGGTCAGCACATAGAAACAAGGGTAGGACTGCAACAAGAAAGAAGACAGTGGCAATAGTTCAGAGGTCAGTGAACTAAAGTAAAGACCACAAACTAATATCAAAGGCAAAGCAATGCCCAATGTAGACTTCAAGTCTGACGTGAACCAAGTGCAACTGAATGGAATGGGATGCAACAATGCAAGAGCAACAGGGAAGATGATTCAAGTACAACAACTTCAGAGACTAGAGCACAAGAGACACAAGTGCAGCAGTTTAGAGTGAAGCTACAAGTCATCAGACTGCTACAACAACAAAAAATTCAAATTCTCGAGTAAACACATGAACAAGATGATGACTGTACAACCTCAAATGCTCGAAGTTACAATGTCAACAAGGTACACAGGGAAGTCAAGTGTAAAACTGCAATAACAATATCTAAAATGCAATAACTACAGAAATGACACACATCAAGTTAAACATCAGTGTACTTGAAGCATCAGGTCAGTCTACAGGTCAAGGATAAGCTAATCAGCATGAAAACAATGAATGTTACTGGACAGAAGACCACAAGAATGCTCAAGTTTATCTGCAATGGATCGACTAAGTGCAACAAATAAAATGTACTGTTTTTTTTTCAAAATCATGCTTGCAGTTTTCAAATAAAATCATATGGTGAGCTCGCCCAAGATAAAAGTACATGACCAAGTCAATCATTTCCAGAGAAAATAAAATGCAATTCGAACATACATATATACACATCAATTAATATATATACATACGTGACTGCATACATATCCGCGAAGACTAAAATGCAACTGGGTGCAAACAGCCTCCAAAACATGAATGTACGAATTGTAAACTAATATAATACTGCAACTGGACAGCACTGCATCAATGTACACAAGTGAGGATTTGAAGAACAACAACTACAACTAACTCATGCTTAACTAATCAGTGTGAACAAAACAAAACTGCAGAGAAGATCCATACCCAACATAAATTAACTACATGATGCACAATTATGTAGTGACAACATTAGTGAACACTTGCAGTTTCAATGCCGCAATGAACAAGTGCAGACATGAATATTAATGCACGAACAAGTGTACAACATGCAACTGCTACAAATACACAGAGGAAACATCACATAAACATACTACAACATGAATACAAGTGCAGAAAGAAGACAGTGACACCCCAGAATCAAAGTAAACAAATGGTGGCAACTGTAGATCAGACTTGATGCCATCAAGTGATACAATGCATATACCACTAGACTCGACAATGTCCACAAATGAGACTCACTGACCATATGCAAACTCAAAATGGAAGTGAGACACCAAACCACAAACCAGCAACAAAATGACCAAACTTTGCATTTAAATTCAAGAATATATGCATACACACATCATATGTATATATGCACATACATAGTCTTGAAAAAAAACAGGTCACAGTGAGAACCAAACTACAGAAATGCGATCAACCCCGAAATAAACAAGTTCAAAGTGTAACGACCCGGAATTTTGAACAAATTAAATTGAAAATATTTAATTTATTTTAAATATTCGAACGATGATTTGATTTGAATCCCCGATATAATTTTGAAATTTACGATTAAATTATAAAATTTAATCTATTGAAGTTGAATAAAAATTAAAATCTTCTGTTTTAAGTTGAAGAAAAATATTTCAAAAGCTTGTAAAATTCATATTGATAATACCGAAGATAATCGAGCTTTCAGAATTTAAATTTAAGCTGTTTTGTTCAGTTTGAAATTTAAATCGTTCAACTGATATTTAAAAATAGCCGTCCGAGGCACAGTCTCAGATTTCGACGAAACTAGTTCCATTGGATCCGTAATATTGTATTATTACCGGATTTCAAATTTTGTATTTATCGGAGCTATGATGTGAACGTACGACACATAAACGCGTTGATATTTATCGAATTCAATTTGAATATAAAAATATAAATTTTTATCATCAGCCACCCTAGATTTTTGTAGCAGACCTATTCCCTGAAAAAAACTGAACGCGCTGATCTCTTGTCTCCTCTCCATCTCTTTTTAAATCATCTCGCAACATTTTTAAATCTGAGAAAGAAAATCGAAATCATCTCGTTCCCCATATCTCGTTCAAAATAAAATAACCATCTTCCCCAGTTCAAATAAAAATAAAAAGGGCAGACAGTCTCGTTCAAAATCACGAGTTCATCCAACTTTTCTTTTCTCTACCTGCTCGATTCGAACCTCTCTCAGAAAAAGAAAAACCATACCAATACTTCAAATTTTAATTCGAGTTCCCTCGCCATCATTTAGCCCCTTCGAATTCGAAATCAAAACCTAGGGCATTCGCGAGTGGGTTTCAGCGAGCAGCGGCATAGGGGAGGGGAGTTTCACGTGCACGGCGTGCGAAGAAGGGGTTAGGCGATGTTTGGGGGTGTCGCGATTTCGGTTCGACAGTCCCGTGGAGATGCTCGCTGTAATATCCCGGAAATTTTAACAATATCAATTTAATAATCTGTTAAATAATTAAATTGATATTGATGATCTTTGATAATAAGATTTGAATTTAATTTAATAATCTGATTAAATTAGTATAAATTGGTGATTTTATCTTTTAAAAGTTAATAAGATATTTTCTATTTGAATATATATATTTTTTTATATATATTGTAAATAGAAGCTTTGGGTAAATTGGGAATTTAGATTTAATTTAATATGACTTTTCAAAGTTATTTAAATTAGTAAATTTATAGTTTTAAAATACTTTAATTGCTTAAGATATTTTTACTTAAGTTTAAAATTATATAAGAGTTAACAAAAAGGCTTGTTTTGTTTCTTTATTTAAATATCACTTGATAATATAATCTCTTATATAAATTATTTAAATATCAAATATGTTAATTTCAGATAATAAGTATAATGTATTATTTTTATTAAGATGAATGGATTTTATAGAATATGGAATTTTTATTTAATTGAATGAATAGTTATATATGTATATATATAACTTAACTTTTAAATTGAATCTTAGGATTTAATTTAAATTGAATTTGAAATTAAGTTTTGAAATTCAAGAGAATAAATATTTAAATTGTTTGGATATTATAATATTTGTATAAACTTTTATTTATAAATATAGTTAGTTTTGTTTCTTTAAAAAGTAATTTATATATAGATAAGTATTTAATAAATTAAGAAAAAGGCTTTTTATTTTACTTTTAAAATAAATAAAAATAAGATAATTACTTAAGAGACATATGTCATTATCCTAAAGCTTTGTATAACATGTGTAAGGCATTTAACTCTTGAAAATACACTTGTAAACATTCTAATAACTCAAAGTAACAAGTGGCATTTTTAGATTTAATTTTCTTTTATTTTTATAAAAATCATAAATTTACTTATATAAACATATACATTTCATTCACTTCATTCTTTCCTCCTTTTCAAAACAAGAGAAACTCAAATGTAAATTCTCTAATACAAATCTGGAACAAGTAATCGAAGTCTCCTGCCTGAAATTCTTTTCAAATCTGAAGTCTTCAGTTTGCATTCATTTCTTCAACCTGGAAAACAGCATGCATGTAGTTTAGATTAGTAAAGCTCCATCAACTCAAGCATTTTATCAAATTCCAGTCTCAAGTTTAAAGATCAAATAAGTAAGGCAATTCAAGTTTTAAAATACAAGAAGCTTTTTCAAATCTGGAAGCTCTGTTTCATCTTTGAACAGGTGAGTAACAACTTTTATCTAAACTAACTTATGTAAATATAGTTGTTTGATTTCCTTGTGATAATCATGTTTGGGATGATGGATTCTCTGTAATATGTATGGTTTTAAATGCATGTATGGTTTGAGATGTTGTTGCCTGTACTTCTCTGTTTTGTTTCCTGTGAATAAAATTTTGTATGCATGGTTGATATTTGTAAATTCCCTGTTCACAGTTTCAAGTTTTAGTTTTTGATTCAAAGTTTATTTTCTCCTTCTCTAATCTCTATTAGAACTTAGGCTTTGAACAAAATTTATTTGTTTCATCATAAACTAAAGTTTTAAGGTTGATGTAGTTTAAAATGAATGTGAAATTTCTCTGGAAAACCAAAAACAAATCAGTGCATGTATATATAAGTGAAAATTCAAAATAGGTAATTCATAAATCCAGGATTATAAATCGAATATCTAAACTATAATATGATTTTTAACATTAAAATCATGATTTTTAACTTAGTATTTAAGGAGCAGTTCTGTGATGAACTAAATATGGAGTTTTGGAAAATTATGGTGATCTTTTGATTTGTGGTAGCCGGGGTTTTGGGTAATGACAGAGGAGTGATCGGAGATGGTTGGAAAATTGTCTGGAAGATGTTTAATTCATGGAGGAGGTAGCAGTAGTGGTTTCTTTGTTAGAACCCTAGTTTTTGCTAGTTTGGGTAAAATGATCATCGCGACTTCCATGATGGATCGAGTGCTACAGGCGTTTGAGAGAGTGAAGTTTGTTCGATAACGATGACATGGTCGAAGTTGCAGGAGTTCAGGTGGTCGGAATCGTGAGCACGAACGATGTTGACAGGTTTTGATCTGTACGATGGTTCCTGTTCCAGGCTTTGATTTTTTAGGCTCGATTTCGATTTTGCGTGATGTTCGAAGAGGTGATGGTCGTTTTCTGGTAGGTGGATGATCGTCGATGTGTGGAGATACTCGGCGATGGACGGAGACGCCGCTGGTGGATGTGCACGTGCACGCGATGGTACATGTCTGGGTGAAGTCTGGAATGGTAGCAGTGTAGAGGTCTGGGTTTTCTCGAGTTCGTACTCGAGTTATTTCGTGAGATGCTCGGGTTTTTAGAGGGTACGACTCGAAGTAAAATTAGTGGTCTCGAGTATGTTAGTGTTGACAGGTTTAAAACCTGTATGTTTAAAAAAGTTTAAACTAAAATTTAATTTGTAAAGCTATATTTAAACAGAATTTTAAATCTACGTTTAATCTGGAATCACTTTTAAATCTGTATCTCAGATTTGAGATAAAAGGAAGTTTTTAAATTAAATTGTTTAATAATTTTAATTGTTTAAAATGTATATTAAATGGTTGGAATTTAAAAGTAAATTTGTTTTAAATTCTTTAGGTTCTTTTATAAGATGAGTATTTTTAACTTGTAAATAAAAGAATTTTAGAAATGTGGTTAAAACATTTTTTTTTAAGATAATGTGTATTCATTTAAATCTTTAAATTTAAAAAGGAAATTTTAAAGTTAAAATTTAAGTAAATGGATTTAAAATACTTTGTTAATGATAACTTAATAAGAACAAGTTTTATCTTAAAATAATCAAAGATTTGTGTTCATTAAATTAATTAGGAAATTTAATGAAAAATTAATTTAATTGATTAATTAATCATTTGGATTAATTAAATAGGTAATTAATGGTTTAAACAAATTTATTTATGATTAAAGATAAATTAATTAGGAATGATTAATTTATAATTAAGGATTATGAATTAGGATATTAATTAATGATTAATAATTAATTAATAGAGTAATTAAATATTAATTAAGTTATGGTTAACACTTAATTAATTAAATAATTAGAGTTTAATTAATTGGTTATTAAGATTTATTAATTTGGAATTAATAATGATTAATCCAAGTTAATTACTTAAGAAAGTAATTAAATAATGGTTAATGAAAGTCATTAACTATGGATTATTAAATAATTAATTTATGTAATTAATTTTAATAATTAATTAGATTAATTAATTTAAAGATAATCAATTATAGAATTTGTTTTAAATGGAATTGCTTAATTAAGAATTGATTACTTATTGTAATTAATTAAGTTAATTTGATTTAGTTAAGTTAATTAATTAAGTTTAATTAATTTAGAATAATCAAGAGATGATTGATAAATAATTACTTAAAGTAATTATTAAGGTATGATTATTTAAGGAAGTAAATAATAAGATAATTACTAGAAGTAATTAATTGATTGGTTATGTATTAAGGAAAGTAATTTGAGTTTAATTACTTATGAATTAATCAAAGGATTAATTAAGAAATTAATTAAGGAGTAATTAATTAGTTAATAAAGTAATTAAGGATAGTTAATTACTGATTGAAGATTAATCAAGGTGATTAATAAATGTTGTTTAATTAAAGGTTAATTACTTAATATAATTAATTTAATTTAAGTAATTAATAATTAATTTGTAATTAAGGATCATTAATTAATATAATTAATGATGTAATTAAGATTGATTAATTAAGTATAATTAATAAATGAAGTGATTAATTAATGTAATTAATTAAGGTTTAATATAATTAATTATAGTGATTAATTTAATTAATTATAGTTAATTTATTTAATGTAGTAATTAAAGGTTAATTACTATAAGTGGTTAAGGTTAATTAATTTGAGTAATTAATTAAAGATAAATTACTTGAAGGTAATTAAAAGATAATTAATCAAAGATGATTAATTGAAAAAGGTAATTAAAAGATAATTAATCAAAGATGATTAATTGAAAAAGGTAATTAGAGGATAATTAATTAATTTGTAATTAATTAATGTTTAAGTAAGAAGGATTTATAAAATAAAAGTAATTAATTTAATTAACTTTAAATTAATTAGAGATGATATAAATCATTACTTATGAATGAATGATAATAATGAATGCTTTGCATTTGATTGATATCTCTGATGAGATATATGCTATGTGATATGGATGTTTAGTTGAATTGTGATAATATGGATTATCTGATGATATTGATAATGTTGATTATCTATTGTGAATTATCTTTCTAAGTGTATAAAGATAATTGAAGTAAATTGTTTTAACCTTTAAAACAACTTGGCCTTAAAAGATACGTTTTGGATTTCGATGAGACCGGGATCGGGTTTCCGTATACCGGATTTCCAGGTCTGGAGACCCGAATACCACATCGATCCAAATTTACGTTAGGTCGTGAAATCCAAGTGAATCAAGTGAAGATGAAGATTCAGAGTGCAAGGGTTATTGTCGTTAACTCTGAGGGTGATTCCAAAACGAGTGTAACGAGATAATGCCTTCGGTTTCGTTCGAACCCGGAACGAACTTGTATGGACTGAATGCTTTCAGCACATCGTCAGGTGGACGATGAGCATTCTAAGTGATGTGTTCTTTTCTAAGGTAATCGTGACCTCAAGCCTCACAAACCGGGAATGGCTAAAACAGGGGAGGTGCAGCAAGGTTAGTGGGTAGCACCCAAGTAGGACAAGATGACCTCTGTCTAGATGTCCCTTTCTATTTTCGACTTAGTGGTGCGGTTGGTCATGACAACCGTGGGGTATCTTGTGCGGGAATTATCCAGTAAGGGATGTTCCGACCTTGTGTTGCAGGGGATTGGGAGTGATCCTCGGTACGGTGATCTAGGCCACGTACTGTGACGGGCGGTACCCCGGTAGCCCTGCCATTGAATGGAATCCAAAATCCAATAAGTGATAACGGACTTGATTGTATACCTATGTATGCTGGAATTTAATGAATGTAACAATTTCGGCTATTTCATATTTATTTGAAAACCCTAGACCTATTATAATACAATCGAATTTCCTATCAAATGTTTTGGTTAGCGTAAGGTAAAAACTTACCCATATTTATTGGTGGGGAGTCTTACGTGATACCTTTTCTTTCAAAAGGTTTTGAAGTTAAACAAGTTTAACCTGTTACTCACACCAGACCCATGTCTGACCCAAGTTGTTTATTTCTGTTTTATAAACTCTTGGGTACTCAAATTTTTACGAGTAGCCAAGGGATTCAGGTTTAGCTTTGACGAGTAATCTGGAGGAGCAATGGAGCAGGAGGCTTCGGCGTTGTAGATATAGATAGTAGTTTTCCGCTGTGTTGATCTTTGTATTGATCTGTATTGTGTTGAGATGTAATAACTAGACAGATGTTTATAACTGTCTAGTATGAGATGTGTAATCTGTGTAACTCTGATAGATGATGTATATGATACTATGTAATATTTATGTGATATATTATATTTCGTTTCGTTTCCGCTGTGAGTATCTGTTGTTGTTTTCTTTTCTCTTCTTCTCTTTTCTATTTCTCACCCCTTTCTTTCTTACTGTCGATGCGATTTTCCGGGAGTGGAAAGTCGGGTCGTCACACGTGGTATCAGAGCTTAGGTTGAGCGAATGCCTAAGCTTTTGGTTAAGTGAATATCAGAGTTATTGGTTGAGTGAATACCTAGCTCTGGAGTGATATCTATCGTGAGAGAGCGTATTTGTAATTTTTATATAACTATATATATATTCTACCTATATTGTTGGGTTACCCGTACAGGTTCTCCAATATAAGATATAAAGGTAGATAGGGTAGTAGTGTATGAAACACGACTACCAATGGTTGGAATTAAGGTTGGAAGTGTATTTATCGAGACTGTAGACCCAATACTGTCTCGAGTAAGTTTTGCTGTGATGAAGGATTTCATCGAATCTCTGAAGGAAACCTGTTAAGGTTTGGAGTTTATCTGTAAAGTTGGATGAGTAGAGTTTGGATCTATCGGTTGAACAGAAGCAAGTGATGGTATCTTGATACCTCAGGTAATAGTAGCTGTGTGATGAGATGCAGTGACGATGGATGTTCCCGAAGATGTTTTCTTTGGAACGAGTTTAAGGAAGTGTGTCTGTTTCAGTGTTATGGCTGAGTTCAGCATGGTATTTCTGTTTGGTTTGGAGTTCGAGTTTCTCAAAGATCTTTAGATAGAAAGTCTTTGGCATCAGTGTCAGCAGTGCAGCTCGGAGTATTCTGTGATGGCAGGAAGTTTTCTGGCTGAGTAGTTTTTCTGGAGGTGAAGTTCAGAAGCAGCAGGGTGCATCCATTTCTTCGATGGATTAGATAGTTAAGTATGGGCTGTTCTGATTTGTTAAGAGGAACAGTTTTCTTTGGAAATAGGCTGGGTTGATCGCAAAAGTGACTTGCGATAGTTTGAGGGTTCTCTTGGGTTATCAGAGTTTTTCTGAGTGTCTTCAGAGAAGTCAGGAGTTGCCCGCATCTGAAGGTTGAGTTTTCTTATCGACTGGATTCCAGGAGTAGTACCGGTAGTTCAGTCTAGTTGAAGGATGTTTCCTAGAGATGGAGTTTGGTGAAGCAGCTCAGGTTTTGATGAAGTATCTGAGTTTTATTTATGAATCCGTTGAACCATATTCTTGGATATGTTGTTCAGTTTATGCTTGTGTTCTTCATCAGCATTTTCATTCTACCTCAGATCAGAGTGGTGCAGCAGAAGCAGTTTGGGAGTATACCTCTGGATAGGGGAAGTAAGTTTGGAATCTACTGATAGTTGTGAAGTAGAGTTGTGTTTTGGATCTCTTCTGTGTTCTGATTTGGATAAGTATTTGGTCTTCAGAATTGAATGGTCAGTTTGGATGACTGAGATTCATTGTGTTTTACGTATCTCTGAGGGAGTACGTATTTGATCTATCTCTAGATTTGGAATCAGCAGTTTTGGAAGGTTTAGTTGTTGAGTCAGACTCGTCTGTAGTCTGATATTCTGTTTAGTTCTGTAGATCTAGATGAGTAGGAGATCTATAGCTTAGTAGTTTAGATTGTTGTAGAGCGAGTATCCAGATATATATATACTTGGGAAAACTCGAGGAATTCTATCTAGAATTTTGTCTGGATAGTTAGATGTGATTGATTGGATGAATTGGTTGCTATGGTTGTTAGCATATGGATGATAGTATATGCTTGTGTTTTAAAATTTAAATCTTAAATAAGATTATTAAATTACCTTTGTTTAAATTTCGGGGACGAAATTATTTTAAGGGGGAAGGAATGTAATATCCCGGAAATTTTAACAATATCAATTTAATAATCTGTTAAATAATTAAATTGATATTGATGATCTTTGATAATAAGATTTGAATTTAATTTAATAATCTGATTAAATTAGTATAAATTGGTGATTTTATCTTTTAAAAGTTAATAAGATATTTTCTATTTGAATATATATATTTATTTATATATATTGTAAATAGAAGCTTTGGGTAAATTGGGAATTTAGATTTAATTTAATATGACTTTTCAAAGTTATTTAAATTAGTAAATTTATAGTTTTAAAATACTTTAATTGCTTAAGATATTTTTACTTAAGTTTAAAATTATATAAGAGTTAACAAAAAGGCTTGTTTTGTTTCTTTATTTAAATATCACTTGATAATATAATCTCTTATATAAATTATTTAAATATCAAATATGTTAATTTCAGATAATAAGTATAATGTATTATTTTTATTAAGATGAATGGATTTTATAGAATATGGAATTTTTATTTAATTGAATGAATAGTTATATATGTATATATATAACTTAACTTTTAAATTGAATCTTAGGATTTAATTTAAATTGAATTTGAAATTAAGTTTTGAAATTCAAGAGAATAAATATTTAAATTGTTTGGATATTATAATATTTGTATAAACTTTTATTTATAAATATAGTTAGTTTTGTTTCTTTAAAAAGTAATTTATATATAGATAAGTATTTAATAAATTAAGAAAAAGGCTTTTTATTTTACTTTTAAAATAAATAAAAATAAGATAATTACTTAAGAGACATATGTCATTATCCTAAAGCTTTGTATAACATGTGTAAGGCATTTAACTCTTGAAAATACACTTGTAAACATTCTAATAACTCAAAGTAACAAGTGGCATTTTTAGATTTAATTTTCTTTTATTTTTATAAAAATCATAAATTTACTTATATAAACATATACATTTCATTCACTTCATTCTTTCCTCCTTTTCAAAACAAGAGAAACTCAAATGTAAATTCTCTAATACAAATCTGGAACAAGTAATCGAAGTCTCCTGCCTGAAATTCTTTTCAAATCTGAAGTCTTCAGTTTGCATTCATTTCTTCAACCTGGAAAACAGCATGCATGTAGTTTAGATTAGTAAAGCTCCATCAACTCAAGCATTTTATCAAATTCCAGTCTCAAGTTTAAAGATCAAATAAGTAAGGCAATTCAAGTTTTAAAATACAAGAAGCTTTTTCAAATCTGGAAGCTCTGTTTCATCTTTGAACAGGTGAGTAACAACTTTTATCTAAACTAACTTATGTAAATATAGTTGTTTGATTTCCTTGTGATAATCATGTTTGGGATGATGGATTCTCTGTAATATGTATGGTTTTAAATGCATGTATGGTTTGAGATGTTGTTGCCTGTACTTCTCTGTTTTGTTTCCTGTGAATAAAATTTTGTATGCATGGTTGATATTTGTAAATTCCCTGTTCACAGTTTCAAGTTTTAGTTTTTGATTCAAAGTTTATTTTCTCCTTCTCTAATCTCTATTAGAACTTAGGCTTTGAACAAAATTTATTTGTTTCATCATAAACTAAAGTTTTAAGGTTGATGTAGTTTAAAATGAATGTGAAATTTCTCTGGAAAACCAAAAACAAATCAGTGCATGTATATATAAGTGAAAATTCAAAATAGGTAATTCATAAATCCAGGATTATAAATCGAATATCTAAACTATAATATGATTTTTAACATTAAAATCATGATTTTTAACTTAGTATTTAAGGAGCAGTTCTGTGATGAACTAAATATGGAGTTTTGGAAAATTATGGTGATCTTTTGATTTGTGGTAGCCGGGGTTTTGGGTAATGACAGAGGAGTGATCGGAGATGGTTGGAAAATTGTCTGGAAGATGTTTAATTCATGGAGGAGGTAGCAGTAGTGGTTTCTTTGTTAGAACCCTAGTTTTTGCTAGTTTGGGTAAAATGATCATCGCGACTTCCATGATGGATCGAGTGCTACAGGCGTTTGAGAGAGTGAAGTTTGTTCGATAACGATGACATGGTCGAAGTTGCAGGAGTTCAGGTGGTCGGAATCGTGAGCACGAACGATGTTGACAGGTTTTGATCTGTACGATGGTTCCTGTTCCAGGCTTTGATTTTTTAGGCTCGATTTCGATTTTGCGTGATGTTCGAAGAGGTGATGGTCGTTTTCTGGTAGGTGGATGATCGTCGATGTGTGGAGATACTCGGCGATGGACGGAGACGCCGCTGGTGGATGTGCACGTGCACACGATGGTACATGTCTGGGTGAAGTCTGGAATGGTAGCAGTGTAGAGGTCTGGGTTTTCTCGAGTTCGTACTCGAGTTATTTCGTGAGATGCTCGGGTTTTTAGAGGGTACGACTCGAAGTAAAATTAGTGGTCTCGAGTATGTTAGTGTTGACAGGTTTAAAACCTGTATGTTTAAAAAAGTTTAAACTAAAATTTAATTTGTAAAGCTATATTTAAACAGAATTTTAAATCTAAGTTTAATCTGGAATCAATTTTAAATCTGTATCTCAGATTTGAGATAAAAGGAAGTTTTTAAATTAAATTGTTTAATAATTTTAATTGTTTAAAATGTATATTAAATGGTTGGAATTTAAAAGTAAATTTGTTTTAAATTCTTTAGGTTCTTTTATAAGATGAGTATTTTTAACTTGTAAATAAAAGAATTTTAGAAATGTGGTTAAAACATTTTTTTTTTAAGATAATGTGTATTCATTTAAATCTTTAAATTTAAAAAGGAAATTTTAAAGTTAAAATTTAAGTAAATGGATTTAAAATACTTTGTTAATGATAACTTAATAAGAACAAGTTTTATCTTAAAATAATCAAAGATTTGTGTTCATTAAATTAATTAGGAAATTTAATGAAAAATTAATTTAATTGATTAATTAATCATTTGGATTAATTAAATAGGTAATTAATGGTTTAAACAAATTTATTTATGATTAAAGATAAATTAATTAGGAATGATTAATTTATAATTAAGGATTATGAATTAGGATATTAATTAATGATTAATAATTAATTAATAGAGTAATTAAATATTAATTAAGTTATGGTTAACACTTAATTAATTAAATAATTAGAGTTTAATTAATTGGTTATTAAGATTTATTAATTTGGAATTAATAATGATTAATCCAAGTTAATTACTTAAGAAAGTAATTAAATAATGGTTAATGAAAGTCATTAACTATGGATTATTAAATAATTAATTTATGTAATTAATTTTAATAATTAATTAGATTAATTAATTTAAAGATAATCAATTATAGAATTCGTTTTAAATGGAATTGCTTAATTAAGAATTGATTACTTATTGTAATTAATTAAGTTAATTTGATTTAGTTAAGTTAATTAATTAAGTTTAATTAATTTAGAATAATCAAGAGATGATTGATAAATAATTACTTAAAGTAATTATTAAGGTATGATTATTTAAGGAAGTAAATAATAAGATAATTACTAGAAGTAATTAATTGATTGGTTATGTATTAAGGAAAGTAATTTGAGTTTAATTACTTATGAATTAATCAAAGGATTAATTAAGAAATTAATTAAGGAGTAATTAATTAGTTAATAAAGTAATTAAGGATAGTTAATTACTGATTGAAGATTAATCAAGGTGATTAATAAATGTTGTTTAATTAAAGGTTAATTACTTAATATAATTAATTTAATTTAAGTAATTAATAATTAATTTGTAATTAAGGATCATTAATTAATATAATTAATGATGTAATTAAGATTGATTAATTAAGTATAATTAATAAATGAAGTGATTAATTAATGTAATTAATTAAGGTTTAATATAATTAATTATAGTGATTAATTTAATTAATTATAGTTAATTTATTTAATGTAGTAATTAAAGGTTAATTACTATAAGTGGTTAAGGTTAATTAATTTGAGTAATTAATTAAAGATAAATTACTTGAAGGTAATTAAAAGATAATTAATCAAAGATGATTAATTGAAAAAGGTAATTAAAAGATAATTAATCAAAGATGATTAATTGAAAAAGGTAATTAGAGGATAATTAATTAATTTGTAATTAATTAATGTTTAAGTAAGAAGGATTTATAAAATAAAAGTAATTAATTTAATTAACTTTAAATTAATTAGAGATGATATAAATCATTACTTATGAATGAATGATAATAATGAATGCTTTGCATTTGATTGATATCTCTGATGAGATATATGCTATGTGATATGGATGTTTAGTTGAATTGTGATAATATGGATTATCTGATGATATTGATAATGTTGATTATCTATTGTGAATTATCTTTCTAAGTGTATAAAGATAATTGAAGTAAATTGTTTTAACCTTTAAAACAACTTGGCCTTAAAAGATACGTTTTGGATTTCGATGAGACCGGGATCGGGTTTCCGTATACCGGATTTCCAGGTCTGGAGACCCGAATACCACATCGATCCAAATTTACGTTAGGTCGTGAAATCCAAGTGAATCAAGTGAAGATGAAGATTCAGAGTGCAAGGGTTATTGTCGTTAACTCTGAGGGTGATTCCAAAACGAGTGTAACGAGATAATGCCTTCGGTTTCGTTCGAACCCGGAACGAACTTGTATGGACTGAATGCTTTCAGCACATCGTCAGGTGGACGATGAGCATTCTAAGTGATGTGTTCTTTTCTAAGGTAATCGTGACCTCAAGCCTCACAAACCGGGAATGGCTAAAACAGGGGAGGTGCAGCAAGATTAGTGGGTAGCACCCAAGTAGGACAAGATGACCTCTGTCTAGATGTCCCTTTCTATTTTCGACTTAGTGGTGCGGTTGGTCATGACAACCGTGGGGTATCTTGTGCGGGAATTATCCAGTAAGGGATGTTCCGACCTTGTGTTGCAGGGGATTGGGAGTGATCCTCGGTACGGTGATCTAGGCCACGTACTGTGACGGGCGGTACCCCGGTAGCCCTGCCATTGAATGGAATCCAAAATCCAATAAGTGATAACGGACTTGATTGTATACCTATGTATGCTGGAATTTAATGAATGTAACAATTTCGGCTATTTCATATTTATTTGAAAACCCTAGACCTATTATAATACAATCGAATTTCCTATCAAATGTTTTGGTTAGCGTAAGGTAAAAACTTACCCATATTTATTGGTGGGGAGTCTTACGTGATACCTTTTCTTTCAAAAGGTTTTGAAGTTAAACAAGTTTAACCTGTTACTCACACCAGACCCATGTCTGACCCAAGTTGTTTATTTCTGTTTTATAAACTCTTGGGTACTCAAATTTTTACGAGTAGCCAAGGGATTCAGGTTTAGCTTTGACGAGTAATCTGGAGGAGCAATGGAGCAGGAGGCTTCGGCGTTGTAGATATAGATAGTAGTTTTCCGCTGTGTTGATCTTTGTATTGATCTGTATTGTGTTGAGATGTAATAACTAGACAGATGTTTATAACTGTCTAGTATGAGATGTGTAATCTGTGTAACTCTGATAGATGATGTATATGATACTATGTAATATTTATGTGATATATTATATTTCGTTTCGTTTCCGCTGTGAGTATCTGTTGTTGTTTTCTTTTCTCTTCTTCTCTTTTCTATTTCTCACCCCTTTCTTTCTTACTGTCGATGCGATTTTCCGGGAGTGGAAAGTCGGGTCGTCACACTCGCCTTGGCGTCGCGACTGGGTGACAGGAGGTGGTACGAGTAAGCGAGTAGGTCAGAGCAGTGGTCTCGAAGCATTGAAGCTCGCGAGTGATTTAGGGCAAATTCGCGACTCGTTCGCGAGCGACTGGGAGGTGTGCTAACGTGAGGCGGCGCGTCGTGATGGTTCGCGACGTCAGGGCAATGCGGGGTCAGAGGGGGTTTGCGAGATGTCAGGTAGCGGTGGCACTCGTGAATTTTGAGGGCGCGCGTGGTGGAGTCAGGTTGGAGCGGCGGTGGGTGGTTGTTCGACAAAGCAGCGAATGGATGTCACGAGCTTATTTTTGTGGTTTGGGCATAGCAGATCGCGACTTCGACTATGGAGATTTCAGCTAGTGTGGGGTTCGCGATGGTGGTTGAAGTGTGGAGTTATTGTTTGGATATCTCGATCTGGGTTCTTCTGTTGGCAGTGATCTCGAGCGATTTCCAGTAAGGTAACGAATTTTCTTTTGTTAAATTAATCGAATAAGTGATGTTTGTATATAATTTGCAGAAAATAAAATCTTTACAGTAAAAAGAAAAAATGTTTACTGTTTGTTTATTTACAGAAAGTAAAGTATAAATGTATATTTTAAATTTACCAAATTTATGTAAAGGATAATTTGTTAAAATAAATAAATTAAAAGAAATTGGACTAAAATATAATCATTGGTTAAATTTGATTATCAAATAAAAAACTGTTTAAAAATTTAAAGGTGTTATTTTCAAATAAAATCACGGGTTAATTAAAAATACTCAAATATTAATTAATTGTGTATAATTGTTTATACTAGGTAAAAATCTGTAAAGAAATCAAGCCGAAAATGGAAAATGGGATTGCAATTAAAAAGCTAAGGTGAGATCTTCTCACTCAGATTTAATTTTGAATTGCAGTTATTGATTGCTATTTGATGTGCTATTAGATATGATAGGGTATATCTATATATAGCAATATATACATATTGGCATATGTATATATTGGATTGATGATTTCCCGCCTCGTATAGCGGATGAGACCCTATTGCGCCGTTAGTAAGCGGATTTATAAAAACCTATATACCGCGATAATTCCGTACTGGAGCGGAATTGGTATTGTGCTAACATCTTTGGATGCAGGGAAACAGGTTGGAGGGATCCAACTGGATTCCTCAACTGTATTTATTGTTTACAGATATTGTGATATTTGTTGATTATCATATGTTGATATATGATGTTTGATGTAGTGATGGACTAATTGATGCGTTGCATCATTGGATTCAAGTTTTTAATAACGACTTTGAATTTAAAAGGATTTTTAAAGTGATCTTTGAAATTATACGTTTTATTAAATTTTGAAGTGTTTTATTTTAAATAAATAAACGTTCAAATATTAAAGTTATAAAAGTTAAGATCTTTGTGAAATATAATCGAAAAGTGATTTTTGGAATAAATAGTTGATTGATTTATAAAATGGGTTAAATTGAGATCTTTAAAATGTTATAAACGGTTTACTTAAAAAGGTTTATAAAGTTGACATTTTAGAAATTAAGATATTGGAATTATAAAACGAGTTTTTTTATAAGTGTTAAAAAAAAATGAAGTGATAATAAAAATCATATGTGAACGAGGTTTATAGATTTATAAATGGTGAAGTATAAATTGTATAGAAGTTGTGGGATAGAAGATTTATAAGGAATTTACTTATAAATTAGATTTTTGCACTTAGATGAGATTTGAACGGAATTTGCTAATAAAATGATTTTATAAGTTGAAATTGTCATGAAATGTAAATGTGATTTATAAACGTTGTTTATAAACCCGAAGTCACTTATCTTGATAAGTAATTTTAGAAGTTAATAAAAGGAGAATTTTATAAATCGAAGTTGTTAGAAAATATAAAGGTGAATTTATAAACGTTGTTTTATAAATTCGAAATCAATTGGATTTGGTAGATTAAATATAGAAGGTTGTTAAAGGAGATATATTCACGATTTTGGATAGTGAATACATCGTTAAGTAAAATGGATAGTTTTGGGAAAAGTGACATTGAAAATGAAGTTAAACATTTTAGAGATGTTTTTTAAAAGGTATTATGACATCGAATACATAGATTTCAACATTTATTGTTGAAATAGACGTTTTCGAGAAATAAGGAAATGGTGGACTATAACACTGTTGTTATAGTAAATGATTTCCGAAAGGAAATATTTTTATGTAGTATTGGGATTTATATATCTATTTTAATTTCGAATCCCTATACTAGTGATTTTGAGTCGTCGTAACGATGTTTTACGTAACATTCGTTTTGACTCAAATAAATGTCGTCAAAGTAAATGATTTCCTTAAAGAATGAATATATACTTAATATTGATTTAAGTATATCGAATATTTTCAAATGTTGAAAATAAATGATTTGTGAAATACTTATTATTAAATAAGTATGGAATTGCTTTTCCAATATGAAATGAACTGTTTAGAGATTTTATCTTCAAAGATAAAATGAAGTGTGGGAAATTGATTTGAAATTGTTTTCAAATGGTTAAGTGTGGAAATTTTATATCTTATAAAGATATTTTTGAAGAATAAATAATTTGGGAAAATTATTTGGAATCTGATGATGTTGCGCATCTTTATTGATAGTTAAATAACCGACTATCAATAATTACCTTGAGTAGGTATTTGTTGTGAATTGGATGAATTTGAATGCCACACTTATTTTTGAATAAACGCTCACTATTCGGGTTAACCGGGAAAGGACCATGGGGTCGTATAACCCATTCCGAATATGTGATACGTCGTTATGAATCGCATTTGAAGACCGGTGTTGAAGACCGGATATCTTTGAAAACGGAAGGATTACCGTCGAGTTACTCTACATCGACTGATCTTCGATTTAGAGGTTTTATCACCCTTAGTGACGGGAAGTCCTGACGTGATTGAAAATTATCCGGATGAGCAAGGGCTTCGTGAGAAGTGCCTTCGGTTCTGTTCGATCCCGGAACAGACTTGTATGGATTGTGTGTCTGACGTTACAATTTGAGATGTAAAGCTGATTTCTTTCAAATATATTTCTGTTGGTGGCGGAGAATTTATTCTCTTAGCTTAACACCCTTCTCTGAGACGTACGAGCTCAGAGGTTATGTAGTTGAAATTTATCAGCGATATATCCCAATTTGGTAACGTGGCATACTGAGTGTTGCTGTGAAATGATCAGTGTTTGGTCATTTGTGATATGATCATTTGTTTGATCTTATATCTTTGTGATCATAGGTTGATCATTTTGTTTGACCCGAAGCAGGGCTTTTTGAGAAAGCGTAGCTTTGTGGACGAGACTTCGTCGAGCCTCACACCCCGGAAATGGTCGAAACAGGACGAATGCGGCAAGGTTCTAGGGAGTAGCGCCCCTTAGTGTATGTCATTCCTTCTGGATAAAGGTGGTATCATGGTATGGAGCCCAGATACTTAACCTCTGTGGTTACTGCATTTTTATTATCTATGTGGTTTGTTGGAAATCGGGGATCCTCGGGAAGATCGGTGACGATCGGGGGATGGCATACGCGTGTCAGTAGTTACCTATTTTTGCAGAGGTAACCCAGCCTTGTGTTGGCAGAGATCCGGTTAGGTTCTCGGGTCGTCTATTCCAGGGACGTACCCATCGTGGATAGGAAGTTCCTTTGCCTGACCATTTGTTGGAAATCCAAAGAAACAATACGAGCTTTGTACGGTATTAGTTGTAGAACCTGCCATTCACTTATGGTGGCGCCCCACTGTTTGGATGGTAGCTATAGTAGGCATAGTTCGAAATGTCTATGTTGGCTAAGATTAATATTATACTTTCGAAAATGTTTTCTACACTATGAACTAGTAATAATATCAAAAATGATTTGATTTTGCGTAGCAAGCATCTTTGATTATCATAAGAAGAAATCTCCTCCAATTCTGCGTTTGCATTGTGTGTGTGGTGGGAGGTCTTATGGTAGTTTCATTTTCCAAAAGCATTTCGAATTGACTTTAAAATTCTCTGCTATTTATTTTAAAGAATAACTGTTTTACGATCTCACACCAGTCACCATGACTGACTCGGAGTTTATTGTTCCCTTCTAAACTCTGGGTGCCCACCAATTTCCACACGGGCAGCCTAGAGTTATATTATCAGGATATTCTGGATATTCTGGAGCTTTGGAGATAAACTGGATGGCGAGACGTAGTATTTGTATCTAATAGTATTTATTCCGCTGTGTATTCTGTATGAGGACAAGTTATATAACTGTCCATTGTTGTACTGAATTGTATATTGACTCTGATGATTGATGTATGTATAAACTGATAAAATTCTTTGTTTTAAAGATTATTCATTTATCTATTATATATTGTTCCGCTGCGATATGTGAGATTCTGATATTGTCTCTGTTCTGTATCTGTTGTTGTTTTGTTGTTCTTCTTCTCTTTTTCTTCTATCTTCTCTTCCTCTTCTTCTTTTAAATATTAAAGTTTCGCGTTTTCGCCATCTGATTGTTCGACAGTTGCTACAGTGGACGCAGCAGTGTCGGGTTTTCGGAAGACGAATTTGTGGGTCTTTACAGTTGGTATCAGAGCATATGGTTAAGCGACAACCCTGCTCTGTTGGGTGTTACTCATTAGAGATAGAGTCAGCAGTACTCTAGAATGAGTTGAGTGTAATAATAGATATGAGCGCGTATTTGTTATTTGAATATGAAATTGTTTTGTATTGTGTTGACTTATCGGTTGATTGTTTATGGATTCTGGTCGGTGCAGTCTAGCTAACTGTAATCGATAGGGGTTTCTAAACTCTAAACAAGATAAACTGACACAGTATTGTTTTAAATAGGGTAAATGAGATAATTTTACCTAAAACTATTTTTGTATAGAAAAGAAATGATTTTCTGTAAATTACTATAGTATATGGTTGCATGGATGTTAGGAAGTAGTAATAGTGAATTATTATCATTGAAATTGAATAAGAAATTGAAATCGTAACTCCAAAGTTAAGAAAATAATCCATATACAAATGAAATTAAAGAATGTAGATTATAAATGTGATTTGTAATTTAAAACGGAATTCCAGAGAAGTATTTGGAAATGTTTTGAAAAGAAATTGAAAATTTTGGAGATTTGGAAATTTAAATTTCTTTTCGATTTGAAAATGAATTTCAAAGGTTTTGAAAAGTATTTTTGAGAGTTGAAAGCTCTAAACTCTTTTCGGTCGTTGGAAAATAATTCCGATGATGACCATGGCATCACCGGTGTTCATTTTCGGGTTTCCAAAAGAGAAATTGCTGCCAAATTATTTTTAAATGAAAGTTGTTTGGAAAATTGAGTTTTGTTTTGAAAATTCAAAAGATAAATTTGAATTGTTTTCAAAATGGTTTTGAAAGGTTGAAAAGACTCTGGAATACTTTATAAGAATATTTATGGAATATTATTGAATTGATAACTTATACAAATAGAAATTGTTAATGTAAATTATGTAGTTGTGATTGGAATTAAAGTTCATTAATAAATGAAATCTATAAATGTGAATTGAAAGTATAAGGAAATAAATTCATATATGAACAAAGATTATGAATATGAATTGTGAATATGATTCGTAAATGAAAATAGAATTCCAAGAAGATAATTGAAAATAAAATTCCTAAATGAAATGGAATTAGTAATATGAATGTAGAAGTGATTTGTATAAACCAAGATGTAAATAAGTTGATAACTTATGAAATATTTGAAATCTGATAGAAATGAGATTCAAAATGAAAACTAATGAATTAGTGAATTTAAAACTTGAATTGTGTGAAATGAAATGAAGTTTTGAGATTAGTTTGAAGTGAACTAAAGATAATTGATAAATTCAATATTCAGAAGATAAATAGAATTCAAATTGAATTGAATGGTAAATTTAACTCAAATGAGAAATTGAAATGTGAAATTGAATTCAAATAAAATTTGAAATGTAAAATTGAAGATAATGGATATAACTTCAATAGTGAAGTAAAGATGATATAAGCAGTTTATATTGAAAATTTTGTAATCAAATTTGCAAAATGATTTGAATGTTGTAACTAGATATCATGGCTAGTAGATATACAGGTATAAAGGGATTGGAAATTTTATTTCACAGATAATTCGAATTGCTCGAAAAAGGTATGTATTTGAATTATAATATGAGTTTTTGATGATTTCCCTCTAGTCGCTTGGCTTTTTCTGTTTCTTTTTGAAATCTGAGAGTCCGTAGGGACGTTTTGTAGTCGTACCGTATTAGCCGCGCAAAGGAGACGCTGGTGAAATTTTTTGAAAAATTAGGGCGTTAGAAAATTTTTGAGAAAATTTTGAAGTTTAAAAATTTGAATTTAAACTCGAATTCGAATTTTGAAGTAAACAATGTTGTTTAGAACTTATAATTGAAGTTGGAAATTTTAGTTGAATTGATAACGAATCTCTAGTAGAGAGATTTGTTTTGATAAATGGATAAAACTATTTAGATTGAAAAAAAAATAGTAGACGAGTTAAGGACCATTTTTTTCCTAACTTGTAATTTCGAGGACGAAATTCTTTTAAGGGGGGAAGTCTGTAACGACCCGGAATTTTGAACAAATTAAATTGAAAATATTTAATTTATTTTAAATATTCGAACGATGATTTGATTTGAATCCCCGATATAATTTTGAAATTTACGATTAAATTATAAAATTTAATCTATTGAAGTTGAATAAAAATTAAAATCTTCTGTTTTAAGTTGAAGAAAAATATTTCAAAAGCTTGTAAAATTCATATTGATAATACCGAAGATAATCGAGCTTTCAGAATTTAAATTTAAGCTGTTTTGTTCAGTTTGAAATTTAAATCGTTCAACTGATATTTAAAAATAGCCGTCCGAGGCACAGTCTCAGATTTCGACGAAACTAGTTCCATTGGATCCGTAATATTGTATTATTACCGGATTTCAAATTTTGTATTTATCGGAGCTATGATGTGAACGTACGACACATAAACGCGTTGATATTTATCGAATTCAATTTGAATATAAAAATATAAATTTTTATCATCAGCCACCCTAGATTTTTGTAGCAGACCTATTCCCTGAAAAAAACTGAACGCGCTGATCTCTTGTCTCCTCTCCATCTCTTTTTAAATCATCTCGCAACATTTTTAAATCTGAGAAAGAAAATCGAAATCATCTCGTTCCCCATATCTCGTTCAAAATAAAATAACCATCTTCCCCAGTTCAAATAAAAATAAAAAGGGCAGACAGTCTCGTTCAAAATCGCGAGTTCATCCAACTTTTCTTTTCTCTACCTGCTCGATTCGAACCTCTCTCAGAAAAAGAAAAACCATACCAATACTTCAAATTTTAATTCGAGTTCCCTCGCCATCATTTAGCCCCTTCGAATTCGAAATCAAAACCTAGGGCATTCGCGAGTGGGTTTCAGCGAGCAGCGGCATAGGGGAGGGGAGTTTCACGTGCGCGGCGTGCGAAGAAGGGGTTAGGCGATGTTTGGGGGTGTCGCGATTTCGGTTCGACAGTCCCGTGGAGATGCTCGCCTTGGCGTCGCGACTGGGTGACAGGAGGTGGTACGAGTAAGCGAGTAGGTCAGAGCAGTGGTCTCGAAGCATTGAAGCTCGCGAGTGATTTAGGGCAAATTCGCGACTCGTTCGCGAGCGACTGGGAGGTGTGCTAACGTGAGGCGGCGCGTCGTGATGGTTCGCGACGTCAGGGCAATGCGGGGTCAGAGGGGGTTTGCGAGATGTCAGGTAGCGGTGGCACTCGTGAATTTTGAGGGCGCGCGTGGTGGAGTCAGGTTGGAGCGGCGGTGGGTGGTTGTTCGACAAAGCAGCGAATGGATGTCACGAGCTTATTTTTGAGGTTTGGGCATAGCAGATCGCGACTTCGACTATGGAGATTTCAGCTAGTGTGGGGTTCGCGATGGTGGTTGAAGTGTGGAGTTATTGTTTGGATATCTCGATCTGGGTTCTTCTGTTGGCAGTGATCTCGAGCGATTTCCAGTAAGGTAACGAATTTTCTTTTGTTAAATTAATCGAATAAGTGATGTTTGTATATAATTTGCAGAAAATAAAATCTTTACAGTAAAAAGAAAAAATGTTTACTGTTTGTTTATTTACAGAAAGTAAAGTATAAATGTATATTTTAAATTTACCAAATTTATGTAAAGGATAATTTGTTAAAATAAATAAATTAAAAGAAATTGGACTAAAATATAATCATTGGTTAAATTTGATTATCAAATAAAAAACTGTTTAAAAATTTAAAGGTGTTATTTTCAAATAAAATCACGGGTTAATTAAAAATACTCAAATATTAATTAATTGTGTATAATTGTTTATACTAGGTAAAAATCTGTAAAGAAATCAAGCCGAAAATGGAAAATGGGATTGCAATTAAAAAGCTAAGGTGAGATCTTCTCACTCAGATTTAATTTTGAATTGCAGTTATTGATTGCTATTTGATGTGCTATTAGATATGATAGGGTATATCTATATATAGCAATATATACATATTGGCATATGTATATATTGGATTGATGATTTCCCGCCTCGTATAGCGGATGAGACCCTATTGCGCCGTTAGTAAGCGGATTTATAAAAACCTATATACCGCGATAATTCCGTACTGGAGCGGAATTGGTATTGTGCTAACATCTTTGGATGCAGGGAAACAGGTTGGAGGGATCCAACTGGATTCCTCAACTGTATTTATTGTTTACAGATATTGTGATATTTGTTGATTATCATATGTTGATATATGATGTTTGATGTAGTGATGGACTAATTGATGCGTTGCATCATTGGATTCAAGTTTTTAATAACGACTTTGAATTTAAAAGGATTTTTAAAGTGATCTTTGAAATTATACGTTTTATTAAATTTTGAAGTGTTTTATTTTAAATAAATAAACGTTCAAATATTAAAGTTATAAAAGTTAAGATCTTTGTGAAATATAATCGAAAAGTGATTTTTGGAATAAATAGTTGATTGATTTATAAAATGGGTTAAATTGAGATCTTTAAAATGTTATAAACGGTTTACTTAAAAAGGTTTATAAAGTTGACATTTTAGAAATTAAGATATTGGAATTATAAAACGAGTTTTTTTATAAGTGTTAAAAAAAAATGAAGTGATAATAAAAATCATATGTGAACGAGGTTTATAGATTTATAAATGGTGAAGTATAAATTGTATAGAAGTTGTGGGATAGAAGATTTATAAGGAATTTACTTATAAATTAGATTTTTGCACTTAGATGAGATTTGAACGGAATTTGCTAATAAAATGATTTTATAAGTTGAAATTGTCATGAAATGTAAATGTGATTTATAAACGTTGTTTATAAACCCGAAGTCACTTATCTTGATAAGTAATTTTAGAAGTTAATAAAAGGAGAATTTTATAAATCGAAGTTGTTAGAAAATATAAAGGTGAATTTATAAACGTTGTTTTATAAATTCGAAATCAATTGGATTTGGTAGGTTAAATATAGAAGGTTGTTAAAGGAGATATATTCACGATTTTGGATAGTGAATACATCGTTAAGTAAAATGGATAGTTTTGGGAAAAGTGACATTGAAAATGAAGTTAAACATTTTAGAGATGTTTTTTAAAAGGTATTATGACATCGAATACATAGATTTCAACATTTATTGTTGAAATAGACGTTTTCGAGAAATAAGGAAATGGTGGACTATAACACTGTTGTTATAGTAAATGATTTCCGAAAGGAAATATTTTTATGTAGTATTGGGATTTATATATCTATTTTAATTTCGAATCCCTATACTAGTGATTTTGAGTCGTCGTAACGATGTTTTACGTAACATTCGTTTTGACTCAAATAAATGTCGTCAAAGTAAATGATTTCCTTAAAGAATGAATATATACTTAATATTGATTTAAGTATATCGAATATTTTCAAATGTTGAAAATAAATGATTTGTGAAATACTTATTATTAAATAAGTATGGAATTGCTTTTCCAATATGAAATGAACTGTTTAGAGATTTTATCTTCAAAGATAAAATGAAGTGTGGGAAATTGATTTGAAATTGTTTTCAAATGGTTAAGTGTGGAAATTTTATATCTTATAAAGATATTTTTGAAGAATAAATAATTTGGGAAAATTATTTGGAATCTGATGATGTTGCGCATCTTTATTGATAGTTAAATAACCGACTATCAATAATTACCTTGAGTAGGTATTTGTTGTGAATTGGATGAATTTGAATGCCACACTTATTTTTGAATAAACGCTCACTATTCGGGTTAACCGGGAAAGGACCATGGGGTCGTATAACCCATTCCGAATATGTGATACGTCGTTATGAATCGCATTTGAAGACCGGTGTTGAAGACCGGATATCTTTGAAAACGGAAGGATTACCGTCGAGTTACTCTACATCGACTGATCTTCGATTTAGAGGTTTTATCACCCTTAGTGACGGGAAGTCCTGACGTGATTGAAAATTATCCGGATGAGCAAGGGCTTCGTGAGAAGTGCCTTCGGTTCTGTTCGATCCCGGAACAGACTTGTATGGATTGTGTGTCTGACGTTACAATTTGAGATGTAAAGCTGATTTCTTTCAAATATATTTCTGTTGGTGGCGGAGAATTTATTCTCTTAGCTTAACACCCTTCTCTGAGACGTACGAGCTCAGAGGTTATGTAGTTGAAATTTATCAGCGATATATCCCAATTTGGTAACGTGGCATACTGAGTGTTGCTGTGAAATGATCAGTGTTTGGTCATTTGTGATATGATCATTTGTTTGATCTTATATCTTTGTGATCATAGGTTGATCATTTTGTTTGACCCGAAGCAGGGCTTTTTGAGAAAGCGTAGCTTTGTGGACGAGACTTCGTCGAGCCTCACACCCCGGAAATGGTCGAAACAGGACGAATGCGGCAAGGTTCTAGGGAGTAGCGCCCCTTAGTGTATGTCATTCCTTCTGGATAAAGGTGGTATCATGGTATGGAGCCCAGATACTTAACCTCTGTGGTTACTGCATTTTTATTATCTATGTGGTTTGTTGGAAATCGGGGATCCTCGGGAAGATCGGTGACGATCGGGGGATGGCATACGCGTGTCAGTAGTTACCTATTTTTGCAGAGGTAACCCGGCCTTGTGTTGGCAGAGATCCGGTTAGGTTCTCGGGTCGTCTATTCCAGGGACGTACCCATCGTGGATAGGAAGTTCCTTTGCCTGACCATTTGTTGGAAATCCAAAGAAACAATACGAGCTTTGTACGGTATTAGTTGTAGAACCTGCCATTCACTTATGGTGGCGCCCCACTGTTTGGATGGTAGCTATAGTAGGCATAGTTCGAAATGTCTATGTTGGCTAAGATTAATATTATACTTTCGAAAATGTTTTCTACACTATGCACTAGTAATAATATCAAAAATGATTTGATTTTGCGTAGCAAGCATCTTTGATTATCATAAGAAGAAATCTCCTCCAATTCTGCGTTTGCATTGTGTGTGTGGTGGGAGGTCTTATGGTAGTTTCATTTTCCAAAAGCATTTCGAATTGACTTTAAAATTCTCTGCTATTTATTTTAAAGAATAACTGTTTTACGATCTCACACCAGTCACCATGACTGACTCGGAGTTTATTGTTCCCTTCTAAACTCTGGGTGCCCACCAATTTCCACACGGGCAGCCTAGAGTTATATTATCAGGATATTCTGGATATTCTGGAGCTTTGGAGATAAACTGGATGGCGAGACGTAGTATTTGTATCTAATAGTATTTATTCCGCTGTGTATTCTGTATGAGGACAAGTTATATAACTGTCCATTGTTGTACTGAATTGTATATTGACTCTGATGATTGATGTATGTATAAACTGATAAAATTCTTTGTTTTAAAGATTATTCATTTATCTATTATATATTGTTCCGCTGCGATATGTGAGATTCTGATATTGTCTCTGTTCTGTATCTGTTGTTGTTTTGTTGTTCTTCTTCTCTTTTTCTTCTATCTTCTCTTCCTCTTCTTCTTTTAAATATTAAAGTTTCGCGTTTTCGCCATCTGATTGTTCGACAGTTGCTACAGTGGACGCAGCAGTGTCGGGTTTTCGGAAGACGAATTTGTGGGTCTTTACACAAAGTCACAGTGAAATCGATACCGAAGCAAAGTCGAAGGGCCAAGTCGAACAGGATTGACATCACAAAATCATGTTTGTAGTCGAAGACAACTGTAGGTCAAATTCAATGCCGAAATCAAGGCCGAAGCTTAATATGTAATTTTTTTTTCAAAATCACGATTGCAGATTTCAAACAAGATCATACGGCCGAGATAATAAAGTGATGGAGTCAAAATCATATGTATGAATCAGTCAAGAATCGCAAATATAATTTCATATGAATTTGATTAAAACAGAGAAAACAACAACTCGAAACGAAATCAAACAGTTGCAGCACTATACCAAATACGAATTAGATGTGAGTAAATAATTTACTCACCTTAGAATCGAGAAGAGGCCGCGAGCGAGGAAAATCGAAGGAAATCGAATTGACCCAGGCGACACGCAAATCATCACTGTTCCGATCAACATGGGCGCGACTTCGAAGATTTCTCAAAAGCCCTAATTCGCGAACGAACGGAGGAGCGAAGCTGAAGCCCTAGCAAGCATCGAAAGAACGAACGAGAATCGGCGCTCGAAAATTACAAGCCCTAATTTTGAAGACGCCACCATTTTTTTCTTTCTTCGATTTAGGTTTTAGGTTTACGAATGAAATGAGAAAGGGATCGGGTATAGGGTTTTAAACGAAATGAATGGGTCGAGATAAAATTTTAAAGCCCAAAACCCTTTAACAAATTTTTCTTTTCTTCTCTTTTTTTTTCCAAAAGGATTCTAACCGATTCAAAAATTCCAACAACAATTTTTTATTAAACAAATTCCAATTCGAATCGAAATTCCTATAAGCAAATAGCTAGCATAGAAATCGTTTAACGATGATATCTAATCGATGCAAAAATCCCGGTTATTACAGAAATTCAAATTGAATTCAATTTAATTTTATACGCGTTTATACGTCGTATGTTCACAAAACAACTCTGATAAATACGAAATTTGAAATCCAGTAATAATTCAATATTACGGACCCAATGAAACTGGTTTCGTCAAATTCCGAGACTGTGCCTCGGAATACTATTTTTAAATTCAATTTAAACGATAAAATTTCAAAACTGCATAAATCGCTTTCAAATTCAATTCTGAAGCTTCAATTATCTTCAGTATTATCAATATGAATTTTCTAAGCCTTTAAATTATTTTTAACCGGCTTAAAATTGAAGATTCAAATTTTATTCGATCTTTCAATAGATAAAATTCAAAATTTTAATCGCCAATTCATTCTGATAATTTGAAATTCAAGTCAAATCATCGTTCAAATATTTAAAATTAATTAAATATTTTCAAATTAAATTGTTCAAAATTCAGGGTCGTTACAGTAGTCACATCTCTTCTCTTTCAGTCTATAGTCGTCACAGTTCACTGGTGAAGAGTTGCGGAGGAGAGATGGAGTTGTGTCTCTTCGGAGATGATAGTTGTAATTTGAATATCAACAACCGAGTGCAGTTTCAGACGTCTGGAGTATGTCTCAGATGTCTGGCTCTATATATTTTTTGTATATAGTAGCTTTTCAAACGTCTAAGTGCTACTTCCAGACGTCTGGTTTAGTCTGTTTGTTGTTTCAGAGGACTTTTCCAAACGTCTGGCTTGTGCACCCAAACGTCTGATATTGTGCATATTAGTTTTTATCCTCTTTCTCTTGTGCTTCTTTGCTCCTATCGACTTGTAGTCTCTTGTAGTGTCCTTTGACCCTCTTTCTTGTCTTTCTAGTAATGTTGCTCTAGTAAGTACCTTCATATATATATATATATAGTTATGTATATTCGATTTCCATTGTATAGTTGTTGTCATCGAAACCGTAGATTTGATTTCCTAACAGCAATAGCCATGTTGTTGGTTATAGTAGCAGCAACACTATCTTTAAGCTTAGATGTCGTATACAACTACAAATTGTGTTATTAGTATTTTGAATTTGGAATGGCAGTCCGACCGGTCCAGACGAAGTAATGCTATTCCAGATGGGACAATGGCTATGACTAATTTTCCCTAAGGATGTTCTAAAGTTATTATTGTGCACAACAAAAGTGTTTTACTTATTCATCACTACCATAGACAAAGAAGAAACTGCCTTTCTTGCCAATGACATCATTAAGAGCCATGCTATAAATGTTCATCTGATCATTGTTTTGAATTTTTGTTAATTCTTCACTTTCATCTCTATAACACTAATTTATTTTCTTTGTTCAGGTTTCAAAATGCTTAGACCTATTATAATCTTCTTATATCAAGAAAAATATTTGCTATTTTCAATTTTAGTTTTACACAAATAATTAAATTGAAACTTCTTGTATACTAATTTCATGGGTTGACATTTTGAAATTGGTACCATTGAATATCCAATTGTGACATTATATCTCAAAATGAGACAACTATTTAATTATACGAGTCTAATGGCACGCGCTTTGCGCGTGAATTGATTTTCTTATAAATTATATATGTTTAAATCAGTCAAAAAAATAATTTTTTATTTTCAAGTGATATTAAGATTTGTATATTTGTAAAGAAGTATTTTGAATTTGTAAAGAAAGTTTAATTTTAGATCCTATTTTTAGAAGCGTGTTGAATTTGTAAAGCATGTTTAATTATTAAATCCTACTTTTAGGGGCATTTGAATTTGTAAAAAAATTTAGTATTAAATTCTATTTTTAAGTGATAGATTGGATAATATATAGAGGGGCATTTTTGGTAGTTCACGTTGATACCAAAAAAGTGCGATACCAAAGCTATTACAACTATTAATAAAGATATTCAGATTATTGTACTAATATGGAGCTAAAAGTATTACTCATGATTTATTTTTCTAAAAAACAATTGGTAATAAATGCAAAAGGTATTCCCATTAAATATTATTACAATGTGCAAGGATGGTGTTTTGGACAGGCTAGATTATTGTTGTGGAGTTAAGATATTCTTTTTATTTATATATTTTTATTTATTTTATCTTTTTTGCATTTTGTAGGCTAAATTTAAACTGGACGAGGAGTGGCAGAAAATGCCTATTTTTCAGCAAATGGGATGCATATTGAGGGCTTCAAAAAGCCGGTTTGTTAGGCAAATATTGGAAGCGAAGAACATAGAGGAAATGATTAAGCGCAAACCTATTAATGTCGAAAATATAAAGGATTGGAGGAATTTTCTATAAAAGAAACAGATTTAAAGTTTAAGGTAAATAAATACTAAATTAAATTGTATTATGTAATAGTTATAATTAATTAGTGTATTAATCTTTCATCTTAGGCACAAAGTGATCAGTTCAAAGCTATTAGAAAGTTCCAAATACAGTAAGTCGCAAAGGAATGACTCGATTAGCGGAAGATAATGTGAGAAAGAACAATTAGTATAATTAATGTAACATGTTACAATTGTGTATTTAATACAACCATATTCACTTTATTTATCATTCTTAATACAAAGAAAGGACAATGGTGGTCACATCCTCATTTCTAAAACTCAAATTTGGATTAAATCCTGCATTCGAAAAAATGGTGAAGTAGTTAACACAAATGTTCTAGAGACTATTATAAGACACCGCAGTATTGATAAAAATTGTACAATACTATCTTTATATCATTTGTTGGCATTCTATGTAATACTTATATGTGAAAAACGTTAACTTTTGTAGGAAAAGGTTAAAAAGATTGAAATTGAATTGCAATCAAACTCAACCAGTAGTTCTTTGAAAGAAGATGCCCTCTCCTAAGTTTTGGGATAGGATAGACCTAGACGACTATGAGCAATGGGATGAGGTGCAAACTATACCAAGTTATTGCTCTTACGAGCTAAAGATGATAGAATTTCACAGTTGGAAGAGGAGGTTTTCATGTTAAAGGAACATTTGGTATATAACATATCAATCTTTATTTGTTATTCTACTTGTGTGGTAATATTAGAGATAACGTTTGATTTTTTTCATATGGCTTTTTAATCCATAGTCCACACGCTTGATTTTTTAAGTTAATGCATGTTGGAGAGAAGAATCCATGTCTCAGGTAAACATCAAATATTAGCATATGCATAATTTCATGTTTACATATGTGTGCATATGATACTTTGATATTAAAAATCAAATATATTATCATTGTGATATTATTTAAAAATTAATTTTTGATATAGTAATTAACTTAAGACACTTCTAATTAATTGCAGAGCAATTATGGATCAAATACATTTATAAATGTGATTTATGGATTGGAATGGAACTGATGAAATAGTTGTTGAAGGAAGAGTCATGTTAAGTCATCCAAAATGAGCTTGTATATAGAATTCCTCTAGGACCAAATGCAAAGGTGCTTTTGATTGAGTTTCCAAGGAAATTGGATGCTTTTCTATAGAGAGTCGTGTTTAATACGATACATATTGGAGAGATTGCGGGTATGTTAGTAGCATGGCCTGCTGCTAAAGTTACTATGCATAAGCAAATTAAATCGACAACATGGTAAATTAAATATCACCTTATTTATATTTATGTTTTAATATATAATTACTAATTTCATAAATACATATTCTTTTTGAATAGAGTAAAACTAGCAGCATAATGCCTTCATGCAAGCTATATGATTGGACTGGAGGTGAAGAAGTAGTTACTAAAGGATGCTTGTACTCTAGCGATCCAAACCAGCTTGTGAATGGCATTCCTATTGGACCATTGGCTATTTTGTTTCTATTGATAATCCAAAGAACCCTGATGCCTTTTTCTGGACACAATAAATAATATGATATATGTTGGAGCAGTTGTTGGTAATAAAGTTGCTTGGCAAAAATCCAAAGTGATTATCAAAAAAGCTAAAGCAGCATCATTTCTTTCTAGTCAAGACAACCTAACATCTCATATAGTAATATGTTTAAACATAATTATAGCAACTTATTATCAAATTTATTAATTAAATATGTACTAAAACCATCACTTTTCTTTTCTTGTTTGATAGAGTGGAAGGCCAGCCCCCAAAAGCAAATGCAAGCTGATTGATGTTGGTGGAATAGCAAAAATAGTTGCCGAAGGAGTTGTGGCTTCAACCGATCCAAATGAAGTGGTCCATTTTTTTCAATTTGGAAGAGACACCGTTAAAGTTTGCGTAACGATTACTACAGTTCTCGATGTAGTTCTATGGAGACCAACCTCTGATCTTGTCTGCATTGAAGATGCTGTAGGCCCTACAGTGGCGTGGCCAGCCTCAAAAGTTGTGATAGATACAAGTTCTTGTAAGTATAAATTATTTCTTTTATATGTACAAAATTTAAAATGTATTCATATTTGATTGTATGATTTAATTCTGATGTTGTACCGCTTTCTTTTATATAGGTAACCATTGTTAAATTTGTTAATTGATCAAAAGAAAAGAAAGCTCTTTTTATCCTAAATGTAAGTTTACAATTCTCTCTATTTTGTTAAACTTTTTTTAAGCCACTGTTTTATTTTATTTTATTATGAAACCTTTTGAAAACCTGGGTTGAAAATTTTAGTCCACAAGAACTGAAATAATGAGAGTATAGTGTAGTTAAAGGTCGATGAATCTCTGGAAGTTAGAAGTACAAGTAATAATAGTCAGGATATGGGATGTGATTGGCAGTGTAGGGACATCATTTGGGATGTGATAGACATATTCCATTTGGTAGGTAATGTGAACTGATATTACCATTTGATGTGACAAGGTTGTCTACAACTAAATCTAAATTATTGGATAACTGATAATAATGTACATGTAATAAACAAAACCATTCATTGACCCTAAATCTATGAAATTTGGTAGGTAATGTGAACTGATAATAATGTACATGTAATAAACAAAACAATTCACTGACCCTAAATCTAAATGGCTTTCAAGCTTAATTATTGGATCAAAAAAGCGTAACCAGGTTATCTACAACTCAGTAATATAAGAAATTGCTATGTATGAAATTATATGGTACATTAACATAAGTTATATGGTACACTAGGGGCTTGAATTTCCCTGCTAAGCAACTTGATTTGATGCATATGTTAAATGGTAGTAGTTATTCTTTCATTAGTTTAATGAAAATAAGCTATCGTCAAACAAAATCAGTAACTTAGTATATATGATAGGTCCTAAAATGGAAGTTAGTGGATTCTATACTGTAGTTTATGTCTCTAACTTAGTTGATCAAAGGTTAGATCTACAGAAATACAATAGTGTTTTGTAATTTTCATATAAGATGTAGCTTTTTTCCTCAAAATACACACATAGACAAAGGCCATTATGTCAATAAAGTGTGGTGGTGATGAAGTGGTTTTTTATGCCCATCTCATCAGGTTGTCTATGTTTAAGGTAAGATCTTATCTATCTGTCATATTATAGCTGCTATGGATTAACAAGACTTTCAATAATCTTAATTTATTACTGTTTAAGGTATATTAGTAATTATGATGGATTATCATATTCGTTTATCTTTAGGTGAGGATGGTTACTATTATACTGCTTCTGCCTAACAAATTTTTTCTAGAGCGAGTCCATTTGTTTGTGTTTTCATTGGTAGAAATGCACAAAAATTATATATATTTTGTAGTTTTTTTTTAAAATTCATCATTTGTGTTTTTTACAGGGTAGAAGTGTTGAGTAAGCTTGTGTAATTAAAAAATTATAACCATTTGGCGTTCACATAAGCTTGATCCTCCAACAATTTTCACTTAATAGTAGATCTGTCGAACAAATTACATTGACATTGGGTTTCCCTTCTGCACTTCACATGCAGTTTAGTTTTCTGATTTCCTAACATGTCGTGGTCTAAGATGTGTTTATATACATGTAGTCGTTCAGTCTATTGCTTTCCCAGCTGATAGTCATTTTCATTGTTGCGCTTTAGCCGTGGTTCAGACTATCGTCTCCCTACATGTACGCCTGCTTGTTTTCCCATTATATCTACTTTTGTTCTGGATCTAGCGAGTCATGTGATATGTTTTGGCAATTTTTTATGTGTTGCACTCTCTTTTCCATATGGATACTAGCTAATAAGTTTTAATATTTTGTTCTATTATGCCCATTGCATGTTATGGAAAGTACAAAAAATCATTTTTTTACACTTTTGAGTTTGATACCTTTTGCTGCTATGCTCAAGGAATAGTGTTGAGCGCAAGAATTTAAAAAAATTCCAATATAGCCACATTAGGTCCTCTTTGGAAGTGGTCATAGATGATGGTCATATTCTTAGACTATTCCTCTCATGAATATAACTGATGGGAAATGAATCCTTATTTATGTGCTGATTTTCTACTTTATAGAATTGTGTGCTATAAAATAGTTATTCATGGTTTAATTTAGGCAGACTTTGAAATATTTGCAATGTTTACTTGAGTTTCTTAGTAATGTATTTGTTGAGTTTTAAAGAACAACCTGATGATGGTTGAATTATATATATGAAATGCTTAGTGTGAATATGTGAAATTGTTTGAGTGATCTGTATGAAATATTTGTTGCAATTTAACATATTTGTTGTCTGTGATAAGAACGTGAAGATATATATATATATATATATATATATATAATAAAAAGATGAAACTGAAGCTGATAAATGATATAAATTTGTATTACATGGAATAGCGTTAGATTAACGCTATTGATTAACAAATGCTATAGAAGCTGTGTATGGGATTTAAGAATTATGCATAAAAATCGCTATAATATAACTTCATAAACGCTATATAAACATGAATAACTCTATAAAAATATGATAAGAAACGCTGTCGAAATAGAAATGAAACGCTACACAAATATGATAAGAAATGCTATGGAAATAGAAACGAAATGTTATAAAGTATGATAAGGAATGCGATTGAATATAGCCTTAATGCTATAAAATAGTATGATAAAACGCTATAAATGTGCCCAATAAATGCTATAAAAATGAAATGCTAGATAATATTTCCTACAGCGCTTTGGTCTAGTAACAGAAGAAAACCGCTAAAGAAAATAAATTTTCATAGCATTTTTGTTTATGCTATGTAAAGCTAAAGACCTATCATGGCATGTCGTTCCATGGCGTTCTCTGAAAGGCTATGGTAGGTTATAATAGCGTTTTCTAAATGCTACAAATTCCCTTTTTGTTGTAGTGAAAGATTTATGATCCATACACAACTCAAACCTCTCTCCTAAGAGATAATGTCTCCAAATTTTCAATGAGAAAATCACAGCTGCCAACTCCAAATAATGAGTAGGATATCTTCATGCGGTCTAAGCTGCCTAGATGCGTAGGTAATAACCTTATCATTCTACATTAATACGGCTCCCAATCCAATTCCACATGCATCAGTATATACCACCAAATCTTGGTTTCCATTTGGAACAATTAATATGGGTACATTATTCAATAAATGCTTTAACTTAAGGAATGCTTCCTCACATTTGACAGACCAAACAAACTTCACCTCCATTTTGGTCAGCTTAGTTAAGGTGCTGCTATCCACGATAAATCCTTAATGAATCTCCCGTAGTAGCCAGCAAGTCCAAGAAAACTTCTAATCTCAGTCACCATCTCCAGTCACTTCCAATTATTAACAGCTTTGATCTTATCTAGATCGACTGACAGTCCTTTCTCTGAAACCATGTGACTAAGGAATTCAACTTCCTTCTTCCCAAAACGATACTTGGTAAACATCACATTTAGCTAATTCTGCCGTAGCTTCTCAAGCACCATTCTAAGATCAACTTCATGCTGCCTTTCATCCTTAGAGTATAATAGAATGTCATCTATGAACTCTCGAGCAAACCTATCCAAGTACTCTCGCAAAACTCGGTTTATCAAATCAACAAAGAAAGCAGGTGCATTGATCAATCCAAATGGCTCACCAACCACTCATACGAACCATATCTAGTTCGAAAGGCTATCAAAGGAATGTTATCCTCCGCTACTCTTAACTGATGGAAGCATGTTGCTAAATCTGACTAGGAGAATACCCTAGCTCTATTCAACTGATCGAACAGATTAACTATTCTAGGCAAAGTATATTTATTCTTAATTGTCCTTTCATTCAGCTTATGATAGTCAATGAACATCCTTAACGACTCATCTGGTTTCTTCACAAATACCGCAGCCGCTCCTCAAGGTGAACTGCTTGGTCTGATAAAATTCATTCCTTTTAGATCCACTAGTTGCACCTTCAGTTTCTTCATCTCAGTTGGTGTCATTTTTATAGGTGGTCTACTAACAGGTTCAGCTCTGGGTGAAAGATCTATTCTAAACTCAACATCTTTATAAGGGGGTAATCTAGTGACTGGCTCAAAGACATCTGGAAACTCTCTTGCTACCCGAACCTAACTTAACTCATCACTTTCACCATAGCATTAAGCAAAGCACTAACACTTCGGTCAGTATTCTCTACTGAGAGTATCACTTGGTTATGGCTATTAGGGTGTCTCAGCGATATCTCTCTATCATAGCAAAATACTCTAGTCTCATACCTGCTCAACCAATCCATTCCCAAAATGATCCCAAAATCTAAAAAATCAATAGCATACAAACTGCATGCAAATTTATGACCTAACAAATTAAGTTCTAACTACTCACATCTCAGCCCCAGAGTTGCATACCCTCCTCTAGGATTCACAACCCTTAAAGAAATAACAAGACATGTAGGTTCTAGGTATAATCTATCAACCAAACACTGAGATATAAATGAGTGTGATGCATCAGTATTAAAAAGTACTCTTACCGAAATACTCTAAATCAAAAGCGTACCTTCCATCACCGTCTTTCCCTTATCTACCGCAGTTGGCCTAGCTAATCCAGTAACAAAGACCTTTCCTTTATCCTCCCTAACTGGCTCTGAACACTGATTCTTGTAATGCCCAACTTGATCATAGTTGAGGCATTTCACATTCTTCTTAACTACAGCCTTCTTCCCATATCATGACCGGCATTCATTAGCACAGTGACCCTTCTCATCACACTTATAACATATGACCTCATCCTTCAATCTCTTAGCTGTGTCAATCTTTTGGGCTCCCTTCTTTGTAAAGAACTTCCTCTTCTTCTCATGAGAAACCTAGGTTTCCACAGACTTCTCTTTATCTAAAACAACGAGCAACTCCTCATAGTGAATAGCCATCTCTACCATGATATTACAAGGATCACGAACATTTGTCTTGGTCATCCTAGCAAGTCTGAGCCTTAGTCCCCGAATGAACTTCTCATTCCTTTTGATGTCAGTATCTATAAGTGCATACCTATATCTAGATAACTCCTCAAACTTAGTAACATATTCAACGATTGACATCTCCCCTTGCACTAAATCCATAAATTTTCTCATCTGCTCAGATTTGGTAAACTCTGATACAAACTTCTGCTCAAATCTCATCTTAAATCAGCCCAAGTTAAATGCTCTTCCGGCACACCAGTAGTAACATTGTTTCACCAGTGTAATGCTGACCCCTGTAACTGTCTAGAGGTCGACCTTCTCTTTTATGCATCATTCAGACCTATATCAGTAAATATTCGCTCATGATGCAATAGCCAATTCTGAACCTCCACGGCACTTCTGTTCCTAGCAATAGCTTCCCACTCAAACCGGTGTAATCTCTACTTAACAAAGCAAAATTCCCAACTAAACCATATCATTAGCCCCCCTACATTTCCAGCAACACCAGCAGCAACTCCAGCTTGCATCAAATCGGCAAAGAACTAATACATTGCTCCCATATCCATTGGTGGATTTGCATCACTCACATTGGCTTTAGCATTTGGGTTACTAGCATTAGCCGGTCGACTAGGGTTTCTCCTAGTAGTGGGTCGAGCATTTCCATTTGTTGTGGTGCTTCCTCCATTGAGCTTTCCTCTTCCATTTTCTACTTCAATATCTCCTTTCTCATAAATCTTCATACGATCCCTAGTAAGATACAAAAGAACGATCTAAGAGAGCAGGGTACACATACTTATATATAATACTAGATATATCAATTACAAGTACGTTATTATAATGTTAACCCAAACCCCAATCTTATTATTTGATTCATTGGATTACGTTTTAAAAAAATCTTTTAGGTTTAAGTTTCTTTTAAAGTTTCATAAACAATGCTCTGGTACCAAATTGTAACATCCTCCTACTTGGAGACCCAAAACTAATGGCTACGTATGTTGCAGTCATCTATAGTTATTAATTCTTGGCTACCAAATACGGCGATATTAGGTACTTTGATACACAAAACACAAGAATATGGAAGAATTTTAAACAGTAAATAAAATCCACATTCCAACTCAAAATATTTCAATTTGATTACATAATCCCACTCGCAAACCACGTTTACATAACATATAATAAAAAATACGCCAAGAGAGACATATAAAGATGCCCTCTTGGTTGATCACAGTACATACTAAGGCATTAAAACAGTTTGCCTTTACAATCAAGCGTACATCGGAAATGAAATAACTATAGATAACTATCTGCCTCATGCATGTCTTCAGAAGCTTTATTCGTCTAAACAGAAAACCTGAAAACCTTTAACTGTAACCTACTCAAAGTCAATTGAGTACCTGAGAGTTAAGAAGAAAACAAAAACTTCAAGTCAGACAAAACCCGGGTATCAATAACAATTTACCATCTCAAACCATTTGGATATCTAGTGAGACCACGTTGCTTAGCGAAATAGGCTTTCCTCTCACTAGTATCTCAAAACATTTACAAAACTGCATATTGTGCTTCCTTCATCCACAATGGTTAAAAACATAGTATTTCAAAACATTATGGTAATATGCAATATAAATAAATCAATTCTGGATCACCCATCCTCTTTCATTCTGACGATCTGTCTAAATTATAGTTTCTAGGGTTATTAACATGTTAAATGTTCATAGACTATATGTCCAATTACTTAGTTTTCATGAGATCACTAAGAACCTATTGGTAACTCCAATATCATATCACTTATTCTAGTTTTCACGGGCTAACTAAAAACCTATTGGCTGACTGCCAATATCTTAATCGGATATAGTTTTCATGGGCTAACTATAAACCTACTGGCCTCTGCTAGTATCAAATCATAGTTTTCATTGGCTGACTATTAACCTATTGCCCTCTACCAATATCATACAATTTTCATGGGCTTACTGTAAATCCATTTGCCCCTGCCAATATCTTTAAATTAAGGATTTAACATCTGTTAAGTTGTATTCACTGCTGGGTCAACCTAACTGGTTATTCTGCCCATTCCCAAATTTTAGTTATGGGTTAATAACAATATGAATACTATTTCTAAAACCTTTTATTTATGCCATGTTTTTTCCTTAAAAATGAGAATGGGTCATTAGTTTTGAAACCTTAAAACATCACTTTCGACACCCCTTGGTGACCTCCTTCGAAAGCATAGAAAGCCTCTTTCCAAAACTCTAACTATATATACCTTACGAAACTGATAAGACCTTTGAATGGTATCAAGAAAAACGTTCTTTAAAAAATATGTTTCGAAACAAATGAAATACCTTTTCAAAAGCATTAGGTTTTACTCTTAAAATGTTATTTGGATTAAGATGATTGTATGCGAAAGTATCTCTTTTGAAACCAACAAAACTAATTTAGGAAAAATTGATGGTGTCGGAACCATCTTATTCGAAAGCAAAAGACTTTAAAATCAAAACTTCGAAGGTCTGGCTCGAAACACCCTTCCAATTCCATCTCCTTCGAAACCCCAACCCCTTCCAAAAGTAATTAAGAAAAACATTTGGTTTAAAGTAAAGTAAGGGCAACTATTCGAAAGCAATAATGCACAACATGGTCGAAAGGTAGAGTGGTTAGGCTTCGACTGGGTCGAAACCATCCCTTCATAAATCTTTTATTTAAATAAAAGTGGAACTCCTTCAAAAGAAATGCTTTGACTAAGTCACCAACTTTCTGCTAAATAAAACAAGGATTTTTACCATATGAAAACAAGGTAGTACTTTGACCCCGACAGAGGCTTACCCTTTAACACTAATGCTTCTGCTTGTCTTCCAATCCATTATATCTTCCTGAAGGTACCCTGTGTATTGGTTTCGATTATGAAGGCTTCGACCATGATGGTTTCGACTATGATGAGGCAGAATCAAAAGGGGTCGGAAGGTCCTTCCCATTAAAGGCAAAACACCTTTTTTCGAATAAAGGCGGTATTATCGCAATTTAAAGCAATTTCTTTCTAATAACTTTCCTTGTTGTAAAACGCTGATTGATTGCCATAAAACTGTTTAATTAATTTACTTCTAAAACCACTGCATTAATTCAGATCCTAAATTAAAGGATTAAATGCTAAAACCTTACCATATAGCATAAAACCGACATTTTCAGAAAAGCCCTTCCTTTAAAGTAATTTATTTCCCCAAATAAATAAACTGGGAAAATCCCCAAAAATCATAAAAATTTAATTTATCATGTAATTAAACAAATTAAAATTTTAGACCCAATTTTTTCCTAAGTTTCACAAATAAATATTTAACCCAATTTTAATATATTTTCCATCAAAAATTTAAAAAAAAATTCCTGTAACTCGGAAAATTTTGAAAATTAAAACCCATCTCTAGAATTATTTTTTACTTAACATAAAAAATTTCCATGGCATTTTAAAACAAATATCTTTTGGTTTTACACGAAAAAAAATTTGAATTTCATATTATTTTTATGGTTTAAATCAAACAATCCATAAATCCGAGCATATCATCATCCAATATATCATGGAAAAAAATTAAATATTCAATCTAAAATTGCATGATTATAAAATCAAAAGAGATGGTAAGAATTATTATTTACCATAAACTTTATGAGGAACTTAAGATTTGATGTTGACTAATCCTTCCTTGCTTAATTTTTAGCTTTAAATTAAAATATCTCCTTCTTCTTCCTTGGTAATGGCGACTTTGATTTAGGTTTTAGGTTTTGTGATCATGAGAAAAATGAAACGTGAATGGACATAGAGGAGAAGTAATAACAATGTAAAATAATAAGGAGGCTATTTTAATATGCCCATGTGTAAGTAAATTAGCCTTCAAACCAAATTAAAGCCCATTTATCTTATTAGTAAGTACGACCATATAATAATTTAATCAAATCTCAATCTCCTTATCATCATTATTTAATTTTAGCTAATTAAATTTCCTGAGTAATTTTGTCAAAAATTTGGGATGTTACAAACGACTCCTAACCAAGGTGTGCGCAATCCATCTTCTCAACGACCTCACATATCTCTGAATTCTTGAGAACAACGTGCTCAATGTAATGTTTGGTATCTTATAAATCCATTATGTGATGTTACCAAAGTCGAACTAAGCTCAGACAAATCCGAGACTTCGGAGAATTACAATCCAATTTTTTTAATATAAATGTTCATAAATTTATTATTGCAATTTGGATATGTGACATTTTATTGAAATAAAAAATTAGATTTATTTTAACACGCGAATAAAGCCAGAGAAACCAAATATATAGCTTGTTGGTTAAACTATTTAAGAACGAACCATAAAAAGCTGTACCTTAGAAAAACAATAGTTTCAGCCGACTGAGCATTGGAGTTCAACCGACTAAAAATTCATATGCATTTAAAAAGCTTTTAAAATTCAGCTGATTGTATACCCCTAGTCAGCTAATTGAATAGTGCCAAATTTGAACTATATACTTAAGGTTGTATTTCTGACCATGTCAGCCGGCTGCCTCCATAATTTTAGCATGCCGGTCCATCTGATATTTGTTTTTTAAAATAGACTTGCACGAATTTCAATGCAAATACCCAATCAAACCTACTTAATATTCCCATCTACCCCTTCATTCTCAACTTACCTAATCGTTCTTTATTCAAAACAAAACCAAAAAAATGCCAACTTTATCAAAAAATTCAATTTTTCATCCATTTTCATAAACCAAATAGCTCCAAAGTCAAAGCGAGCATGGGAATCAACTACCAGACCTTTCGAAAGCTAAATTCGAGCATGGTTACAATGAAAAGTGATTACTAGAATCAATAGCATGAGAAGTTCAAAGCTATTTGAATGAGCATTCATGAAATTTCCTGACTTCAACGGCTACGCAATTAGAGAAAAAGAAAAAGCTCACGAATTCGATTCTCTTATAGGGTATGATTCCAGTAATATTAAGATCTACCCTCTTCTAATTAATCTTTTCTATGCAAATATGAATCTTGACCATCAAGATCCCTGAAACAAAGATGATTGTATATGAACATTGGTTTGTGGAGTAAAGATTTATTTACCTCTCCATTATTTGGGCTATGTTCTACGATGTCCATCTGAAGGCTTAGATATTGATGATGTTGATGTTGATATGTACAATCGTAATGAGGTATCCCATCTCTTCTTATCGAATGATTTAACAATTTTAAATCTAGTGCCTTACGTTCGAAGGCAAGAATCATCTATCATGCACTTATTAGATCTTTACAACCCCGGAACCGGAAGTTACGAAAGGTCTACCAAAGGGATTTTCAAAAAACATTTGAAAATATGTTTTTATGCATCTTATGGAAATAAGCTTGAAGAATGTCATAATTTATGTGATTTACTAGGTAACTTTATGTTGCATAGAATTTACATTATATGTATTCTTCAATCTGTTACATGAACTGCGATTAATTACAAATTAATTGAATTCTAAAGTTAATTTTCTTACTAGTATAGTGTTAAGTTATATTCAAAAACATTTTAGTTCCCTAAGTATTTAAATAAAACTCAACATCATAATATGCAAATATTTATATCGTAATTTATCGAGTCTTCTATTTTTCTATACTGCAGCTACGAACCATAGGATATTGTCCTACTGATTACTTAAATAAAACTAACTGTATTGATCAGTACCACTGTCCCAAAAGTTAGGTGTTTCAACCTTAGTGCGAGAGGTCACTGTTTTGAAACTTACATTACATGATTCGAACATATATTAACATGTAATATGTTGTATATTGCCTAGACTTGTAGTGCTAATACGTATAACCATCTAAGTATCCAAATTCGAAAGAAGAAAAAAAATAATTGTATTATAATGTAAATATTACGGCAATAAATTCTTATCACAATTAGTAGTGTACTAAAAGACAATTTGCAACATCGCATAATATATATAATTTTATTTTCTTCTTATTATTCTCCAAGTTAATATGATTACGACTTATTTCCTTGATTTAATTTGTAGAAGGTTGTTAGATTTGTTAATACATTGGTACCATATAATCTTTAAGTGTTTGGTAAAATATATTGTAAGTTAGAAGATTTATTTTCTATTATCAATTTTTGTATCTGTGTCAACCTCATTTGATTTTTAATCTATTAGCATGATTATGAATTTTGTCTATCAATTTTATTTGGTGGGGCATAGTTCATTTATTAATATATAGATACCATATGATTTTCAAGTTGTATGGTTAATTAGTGATAAAATTGTTCTTTTTCCATTCTTAAACGTATGTACATAACAAAATCAAGTTGTGGAAGAAGTGAAGTAATTCAAGCGATAAATTCCATGCCATGTTTTGTGAAATTGTATGGATGCATAAACAACCCATTTGTTTCGGTTATAGTAGATAACTTTGATTTTGAAAAATATGCTATTTAAAGTTATAATTCTTACTTGAGTGTTTTATGTGAACTTACTTAACCAAGGCTTATTTTATGTAGAATCTAATAATATCTATCATAATTAATCTGTAGATTAATAAATATTTATATGGTGTTATAAAATAGACCATCAAATATTCATCGGTGAATTTCCATTGATTGCATGATTATTTTCGATTTTTGGATACCATACAAAATTGCAAGATAATTAATAGTGATTTCTTAAAAAGTGTGTTTGTTGTTGTATTATTTTGAATCAATGTAGTTTAAAATATTTATAGCTAATTATGATTAAAGATTTACTTATCTGGAATGTTTATAAGATAACAAAATTGAAATGGGAAGGATCATACCAAACTATATTGCCAAATAAAATGAAATTATTGTTAGTCAAAAGAAATGTAATTGAAATATCATCTTAAATATATCCTAAAACAGCATTTCAAAGTAGTAGATTAATGTTGGATTTTATATTAATGCTGCTATCAAAAAATATAACATGATGTCATGGCTATGGCCCGATTTCGAAATGAGAAGTAACCGAAATCAGTGAATGATGTCGAAATGATCTCTTTTTTTTTATGAAAATATAAAGTATATGAGTGGTTCATGAATATGGCATACAATAACTACGACACAAGTTAGTATGTCACGTAAAATTCGAACCATAGCATTAAAAACAGTTACCGAAATAGAATAATAACAAATAGTGAGGATATTGAATTCATATCATAACTTTTTCAATTAATTCCGAACTAATGAATAGTTCTTGCCCCTCTAGATAGTTATCGAAATGATAAAGGTCTCGCATTATAAAAAATTTCTAAGTTTTGAATGGGTTGTGGAGACAATAATAAAAAAGGGTAAGACCATTTGATGACGAACATCACGTTGATATCGTAAGGCAACGATAATTGAATCAAATACGTTAATAGAAAGTTCTAGGTTTGAATAAACTATTTATTTCGCAGTGAAACTGGAAAATCCTAAGTAACTAAATCAATACTGCCAAGCTTCAATTAGTTCATTAATTCCCCCAGCGACATGGTAGTTCGAAGTCTAATTCATTTATATGCATAGTAAATTTGTTATCCAACTTACCAATTCGAAGATTAATAACAAAAACCTAATTGATAAACCACAGGAATCGATTTGGAGTCAAAAACCCCCCAGTTAAAACCTTAGCAGCAATTCTAGTTTTAAATTTCTTAATTTAGCTTGTCGACTTAATCGATTAAATAAAAAACAAACCCTAATTTAAGTTGTAATGCTGAAAGATTAAAGATTGTTGAGTAATTTTGAGGATTTCAAAGTTTTTTGCTTGAGCTTTGAGTTGTAGGTAAAAGAAGAAAGAGTGAAGGCGCTCAAGTATTTATAGGGAAGAAGAAGAAATCTAGTCATCGTTGGATTAGATTTAAATGAACAGTCCAATCTGGAAAGAATGCCGATAGGTGCCAAGCTCCATTATCGAGGCAATGACTTGAAAATACATTGTTTCCTTCATACTAGAGGGGGGAAAATGTTACTACCATTTATGATTCCAAAATGATGAAGGCATGTCAACAATAAGAGTACTGAAATCAAAGGATCTCGTAGTCAAGATAAAGGGAATGTTGAGCCAAAGTAGAGCAGGTCGTTGAACATAAAACATGTCACACCATTGAAAGAATCTCGTATGTATACAAATGGTTAATGTCGAACCTATTGCAAGAAATGCTATGTCTTAATAGATATCGCATGTCATCATTATGATATGGAATGTCGAACATCAAACAATATCAAATGCCATCAATACACATGACATCAATATTATCTTACCGTCAACAAAAGTAAGAAGGTTATATGCAAATTGATGTCATAGGTTAACTACATGGAAGGATGATGCACTCCATAAGTATGAAAGCTAACGCTGAAGAATAGCAAGTTAGAGGATATCAAAAATCTAAAACAATATTGCATACCATCGATTCCGCAATTATTCAATGAAATAATGGATGATGTCGAAGGGAAACATATATGAAGGGAAACATATATCAAGTCATCATGTGTGTCACGACCCAAAATTCATCATTCGAAAATAGGCATCAAATACTTCACTTGTATTCGACTGCCAAAATTCAAACGTCAAATTTCAGTTCGGATGGAGCTTATAACAACAATTAGATGAATATAAAACAACGGAACAGAATCAGTATCATAAATATCATCATAGATACAACATCGATATAAAATCCATACTTCATCAGAGTATTTAATACATATACTACAGCTCCAAATACAACATCATGATATACACAGTGATCATATATCCAAAAAGTCTTCAAATGAAAGAAGTGATAACGGACTCCCAAAAGCTAAACACCTGAGATCTCCAAAAAGCTCCTAAGAAATATCTCCAAGATAAGAGCTCCAAAATACAGCTAACTCCAAAATACGGAAACCTGCTACTAGGCTGCCCGTGTAGAAATAATGGGCACCCAGAGTTTAGGAAAGAAAACAATAAACTCTGGATCAGTCATGGGACTGGTATGAGTAAACAAAAACAGTTGCATTTACAGAAACTAGATTTATAAAAGAATTTTCCGGTATGCTTTTAAAAATGGAACCACCATAAGACCTCCCACCACACACACAATGCAAACGCAGAATTGGAGGAGATTTCTTCTTATGATAGTTAAATATGCTTGGTACGAGGAAATTTCTTTGATATTATTACTAGTGCATAGTGTATAAAGCATTTCGAAAATAGAATATAAATCTTAGCCAACATACGACCATTATCGTATGTCTACTATAGCTACCATCTAAACAGTGGTGACCACCATACGTAAATGGCAGGTTATACAACTAAAGCTGTACAGGGTTTCGTATTGGTAATTGGATTTCCAAAAAAGGGTCAGGCCAAGGAACTTCCCATTGCCACATAGGTACGCCTCTGGAAAGACGACCCGAGAACCTAACCGGATCTCTGCCAACACAAGGCCGGGTTACCCCTAACTGGGTAACTACTGACACGAGTATGCTATCTCCCGGTTGTAACTAACCTTTAACCGGGGGCCCAGCAACAAATCACAAAGTAAGATATAAATATATTTGCGACATCCACATAAGTTAAGTATCTAGGCTCCATACCATGATACCATTTCTATTAAGAAGGAAATGTACATACCATAAGGGGCGCTACCCCCAATAACCTTGCCGCATCTTTCCTGTTTTGACCATTCCGGGGTGTGAAGTTCGACGAAGTCTCGTCCACAAAGCTACGCTTTGGCACAAAGCCATGCTTCGGGTCAACAGATGATCAAAGTAATGATCACAACTGTTTGCGCCAAAATTGGTCACAAACCCCGAATGTTGTGAAAGCACCAGTGTATGGATATAAATCAACAATATTCACACACAAATCTCAAATCTAGGTAAACAAGGTATCACAATTCAGAAATAATGAACAGAAACACGAGATTTATAGTGGTTCGGCGATCTTGCCTACGTCCACTCTGAAGTTGATGATTTTATTAATGTTCACTTGAAGATTACAATTTCTTGTAATGTAGTACAACTGATTTTCTGAACTAAGTCTGAATCTAAGAAAGCAGTGGTGATTCTGAGTAAATCTGGCAGAGTCTGGGCGCTCTTTAGCTCTCAAAATTGTCTGACCCCTTTTCTGAATGACCAGGGGCTCTATTTATAGGTGTAGGAGGCTGATATTTCGCCTAAATTGAAGGGAGACCAGTTTTGGCACGTGAGGGGGTCCACATGGCCGAAATCTGGAGTTTCGGGCCCACTTTGGGATCGATTCGACCCTTGGTTCGAATCGATCAAGAAAGTGTCCAATTGGGCTGAAATTTGGTGTGAACATTCTTCATCATGTGCTCAAGCTTTTGTGAAAATTTCATGGCATTTGGATTTGTGGAACTCGAGTTATGATCGATTCAAGTTGAAGATTTTTGTGTTCTTCGTCCTATGGATTCGAACTGAGGCTTGTTCTATGGATTCGAACTAAGGCTCGGCCTATGGATTCGAACTAAGGCTCGGCCTATGGATTAGAAGTAAGGTCATAGGATGGATTCATAGGATGGATTCGAAGCAAGGTCATAGGATGGATTCATAGGATGGATTCGAAGCAAGGTCATAGGATGGATTCGAAGCAAGGTCATAGGATGGATTCGAAGCAAGGTCATAGGATGGATTCGAAGCAAGGTCATAGGATGGATTCGAAGTAAGGTCATTTTCTCTATCTTGAATTGATCATAGCTTGAGCATACGAACTCAGATTGGCTTGAAACTTGAACCGTTGGTTTCTACAGCTTTGCTTATCATGTCTTGTCAATTGTGGCTCAATCCGGACTTGGGCAAAATTCATCGATATTCATGGCGAATCAGTGTATAACGATCTTTTACGACGAACTGTCTTTAGTTTTCTAGTAAACTTTTTGGTGTCACGGCCTTGTCAAAAGGCGGGATAACATTTGCCCCCCAAAACATGCCTTGCGATTGGAAGGTGTATTTTGTAATGCCATAAGCCGGATGTTCATATCCTATTGATGACCTGTAAAGAAATTGATAGTCTTTCCTGACCATGAATGACGATCGTTCACGACCGTATGTCATTCGAGATGATATGTGACCGTTCGAGGTCAGTTGCCGTTCATGGAAAATAATGAAATGGGACCGTTCGTGGTCGGATGTCGTTCGCGGCAAATAAAGAAATGGGACCGTCCGCGGTCGGATGTCATTCTAGACGAGTTGCGACCGTTCGTGATTGTGTGTCGTTCTAGGCGAACTATGACCGTTCGCGGTCAGGTGACGTGGAAAGAGGAATGTGATCGTTCGCGATCGTGTGCCGTACGGGGCAAAAATGTGATCGTTCGCGATCGAGTGTCATATTAGGTGAATTGTGACCGTTCGTGGTCGAGTGCCATACGAGGCAGAGTGTGATCGTTCGTGATCGAATGTTATACTAGATGAAGTGTGACCGTTCGCGGTCGGGTGCCGTTCGAGGCAAATGGTGACCGTTCGAGGTCGGGTGCCGTTCGAGGCTAATGGTGACCGTTCGAGGTCGGGTGCCGTTCGAGGCTAATGGTGACCGTTCGAGGTCGGGTGCCGTTCGAGGCTAATGGTGACCGTTCGAGGTCGGGTGCCGTTCGAGGCTAATGGTGACCATTCGAGGTCGGGTGTCCGGGAGGGGGACTTAGTATTATCAATGTCAGGTTCACATTCGGGTGAACTTCTGAATCAGCGATCGTGGCGGTTCGTCGCCATACAAGGTGTGCTTGTGGACCGTTCGCGATCCAAAGCATACGCGAGTAACTTCTTCTACAGAATTGCAAATATCAAATTAACGTTCACAGAAATATTCAAACAAACAAAGTCTAAATGTTCAAATCAACATGAAACAAAAGCAAAGCAAGGATGTCAAAGTGTAAATTCTCACTACGAGACGATCAATAATCATTCAGAGCATGCCTGTTGATCGTTCGCGATCTCATACATGTGTAAATGGTTTGATGTTGTTAGTGAGAAATTTACGACTCGTTCATCGTTATTCAAATAAATTGATAACCAAACGGTGTTCTGGTTCAGGATCACCCCTAGCCGATGTAGACGGTGGTCGCTCTGGTTCCACCATTGTAGCTCGCCTCCTCACATACTGAAGTAGCCTACCGTTCCTGATATGCCCTTCTACTTCATCCTTTAGGTGTCTGCAATCACTTGTGCTATGTCCATTCAGCTCGTGGAATAAGCAATATTTGTCTGACTTTCTCTCGTCGGTAGTTGGATCCCGTCGTATTGGCCTACGATAGGCAACTTGCTCTCGGGTGTCTTGGTAGATTCGCTCCAAACCCTCGTTTAGTTCTGAATAGGTGGTGAATCGTGGCTCTCTCCGCAGTCGCTTTGACCTGTCACCATTGTCCTCAGCCTTTCGTTGTCTTTTATCCTGGTCTGAATCCTTTTCAAAAGGCTTTTTGTCTTTAAGTGCATAAACTTCTATCCCCTCTCCTTCTTCTCTTTCAGCATTAGCGTCTTCCAATCGCAAAAACTTTTTTACCTCGTGATAGAATTCTCCCAGTTCCATAGGCGGATCCTTAGTTAATGAATTTTTGAATTCTGTGCCGTCAGCTATTTCGGACACAGCTGCCATCATAACCATGGATGGATCTGGCCGATACACCGATGCTGCTGCCGCATTGAACCGCGTCAGGAAATTCCTCAAAGACTCTCCAGCTTTCTGTTTTAGCGTTGCCAAACTCATCACATTCTTGGGCCTTGAAATGTGAACCCTGAATTGCCTCATAAATTTCTCAATCAAATCGGTCCATGTCCCAATGGAACCGCTCTCCAGCTGTCTGAACTATAAAGCTGCTACATCTGTCAAATACAATGGGAAGCACCGGGCCATGACTTCCTGTGATGCCCCCAGCACTTCCATGTGCCTTATATACCTCGTTAGATGGACCGTAGGGTCCGTCCTCCCATCATACCTTTCCACTGTTGGCAGTTTGAATTCTGGTGGGTTTCTAGCCAACCTAATCGTAGGAGAAAAGGGACTCCTGTTCACGTCTTCAAGATCTCTGTTTACTAATCCGCCCCTCATGGCTCGCCTGACCATCTCCGCCAATCTATCGGTGTCTCCAAGTTGTAGTCCTCGTTCACTACCTTCGATCTGCCCCCCGAGTCCGTGTGAGCTTTCGGGTGTCTGCCCCCCTGGCTGAGCGTTCATCCCACTATTACTGCCAGGTTTCTCAGATGTCCTTGTCTCTCTTCCCGGGTTCGGATCAACATGTTCTAAGTGTGTGCCCCCCAGCTCCGGCGCTGCGCCAGATGGTCCTGCTCCGTTCTGGACTCCGGTTGTTCCTTGATTTTGCGCTCCATATTGTCCAATATGTTGAAGCAAATTCTGGATCATTTCTTCTTGTCTTCTCATCATTGCCTCCATCTCATCCCTGGTGATGTAGATTGAAGCTTGGTTTGCTCCTGAGGAAGCCTCTTGACTCCCTTCATGCTGACTTTGCTCTGGCCTCTGCCTTCTACTTGTTTGTCGGGTCATTGTCTTTCAAATCTAAACTTTTAAACCTTCGATTTCAACTTCCAAGCGGTAGAATCCCTGGGTTCAATTCTCAGTGAAAGCACCAAAGTGTTTGCGCCAAAATTGGTCACAAACCCCGAATGTTGTTGTAATATCCCGGAAATTTGGGGCAATATCAATTTAATAATCTGTTTAAATAATTAAATTGATTTGATAATATTTGATAATAAAAATTTGAATTGGTTAATAATAATTAGGGAATGTTATCCTTTAAAAATTTATAAATAGATTAACTTTGGTTTGAAATTAAATAAATAAATGAAATCTTGTTTAAAATTTCTAATATATATATATTGATAGTTTGGAGATTTGGATTTATTTAATATTAGCTTTTCAAAGCTATTTAAACAAATAACAAATATGGTTTTAAATAAGATTAGTAATAAGGTTTATTTTATTTTCTTATTAATTTCTAAATAAATATGATTTAAGAGTATATCTATATAAGTTTAAAATACAAATTATATATAGATAAGTAATTAATAAATTAAGAAAAGGCATTTTATTTACATTTAAAATAAATAAGTGTTACTTAAGAGACATGTGTTATATCCTAAAAGCTTCATTATAACATGTGTAATTTAAATAACAAATGTAATGACAAGTGTCTTAATTATGTTCACTTTCTTTTATTTTTATAAAAATCATAAATTTACTTATATAAACATATACATTTCCTTTACTTCATTCTTTCTAATCTCTTTTCAAAACCAAGAGAACTCAGATTTTTCTCTAAATACAAATCTGAAATCAATATACTTTCAGATCAGAATTTATACAAATCAAAGATTTGTAATCAACTCCTCAAACCAGAAAATTCAATACCCTGTCTCATTTTCAAAACCACAATTTCAAAGCCTGTAACCCAGTTTGCAAACCTGAGGTCTTCAACATGGATTTCTTTTCAATCGGGAATCATCTCAACAACTTAGTGTTTCCAGCAGCATGCATGTAGTTTATTCAATTTAAAGCTAGAATTCAAGTTTTAAAAGCAGGCATTCAGATTTTAAAGTTTCAAAGGCATTTCAGTTTTAAAGTTTAAAGCTGTTTTCAATATCAAAGGTGCTCTGTTCATCTTCATTTGCAATCTGGTGAGTAAACAATCATTTTATTTGTTTAATCTGCTTTGACTGGATGAAGTGATAAGTAGTTGAAGTAATGTTGTTTGCATGGATGAATTAATGTGGTTGTATGTATATAAATAATGAAATGTCTGTGCATGTCTGTGTATACATATATATATATGTCTCTGTTTGTATTAACAGGCAAATCTAAGTTAGAAATTCAATCTCTCCTCCTCTAATTCTTTTTAGACTGTGATGTTCAAACAAAATATGATTAAATTATCAAGATTTTGAGTTTAAAAATATTTGTAAGTATAATTAGTTGAGTATTTTCTGGAAATTTGAAAAAATACAGTAAAACTCAAAGGCATGTCAAAATTCGAACATCACAATTTCTTGTTTCACTCACATCACCTAATTCGCTTTTAAAAACTATGATTTTTAAAACTAGAATCAAGATTTTTATGTAAGTTTTGAGTGAGGAATCTCGGGTTGAAAGTGAATTGGGTTCTTGGCGATTTCTGATAATCGGAGCAAGGAAGAGCGTCGAAGTCGCTGCTGGAGGAAGCTTGGAGGTCAATGATCTCGAGAAAAATGATCGGTGAATTCTCTGATCACCGTGGCATCGGCACTAGGTCGAAGTAGGGTTTTAGCTCTGGGTTTGGTCGAGGTTGGTAATGAGGTTGTTGCGTCTTCTTCAAAGCGCCGGAATTCATCGCAGGTAGGGGGATCAATGCTGGAGGTTGAGGTGAAGCTTTGGTCAAGATGGCGTGGATGATCGTGGACGAGATCATCGGCGATTGGTGATTTCCGATCTCGTTTGGCTACAGATTTTTGAACGAGAGGCTTCATTTTGATTTGTTGTTGAAATCGTTGATCTGAGTGGACGAATGGGTCATCGGGGTTGTAGACGACATGTCGAGAGTCGGAGAGTTGGTCGTAGGTGTAGCGTTCGACCGTGCACGTGCACGTGTACACGTTTGGTCTGGCGGCGTTGTTGTTTTGGAGAAGAAGGTGACTGTCTCGAGTTTTGTTTCGGGGAAATCTGGGTTTGGTTCGAGTTAGCACACGGGTAATTCACGAGTGAAATCAAAATAGTTAAAAAGAAAAAGGAGAAGAAGAAGGGAGTTACTCGAGAATAGGCTCGAGTATTTTGGGTTTCGTCTCGGGTTCATACCGAGTGGTCTTCGGGTTTGACCCCAAGCAAGTGCTAACAGTTTAAAAAGGATTTTTTTTAAAACAAAGATTTTTAAAATTTAAATTGAAATAGTTTTAAAACTATTACTTGATAACCTTTAAAGCATTTAAAGGTAAGTATAAATTGTTAAACTTTAATTTGTTAAGTTGAATGTTTTTATTTCAAAACTTAATTAAATGATTTAATTAAGGAAGTTAATTTTAAAGATAAAAATGTTTAATGATAATTAAGTCATTAATTAAGATAATAGTTTACCTTAAAAAGGATAATTAAAGTTTTAATAATTTGAGATTAATAAAGTTAATAGAGTAATTTAAGTATAATTAATTAATAAAATTAATTAATGATTAAGGGTTATAATTAGTTAATTAAAGATTATTTAATTGATTATAAATGGTAGTTAAGGATTAATTAACTGATAATTAAGGATTAATAAATTTATTATTAAGTTTTATTAATTGATAATTAAGGTTTATTAATTAATAATTAAAGGAATAATTAATCTGTAATTAATGATTAATTAAAATGTTTAAAGGTAATTAAGGGATGGATTACTCAATTGTAATTAATAAATGAATGTGATTAATTTAAGTTAATTAATTTGTAAATTAATTAAAGATAATCACTTGATAAAGGATTAAGTATGAATACTTAATAAGATTGATATACTTAGTAAAGTAATTAATGTATAATTACATGATGTAATTAATTAAAGAGAATTACTTAATGGAAAGTAATTAAAGTTAATTAATGGATATAATTAACTAAAGATGATTTTAATAATGAAAGTAATTTGAGTTTAATTACTTTTGAATAATTAATCAAAGGATTAATTAAAGGATAATTAATTAAGGAGTAATTAATTTATGAAGTGGAGTAATTAAGGGAAGTTAATTACTAAATGAGATTAATCAAAGGTGATTAATAAATGTGACTAATTAATTATTAAATGTAATTAATTTAAATAAGATAATTAATTAAGAGTAATTAAGGATCATTAATTAATAAAATTAATGATGTAATTAAGAATTGATTAATTAAGATTAATTAATAAATAATAAGTGATTAAAGAAATTAATTAATTATAATTAATTAAGGAGTAATGTAATTAAGTACAGTTAATTAATAGATGAAGTAATTAAAGATTAATTACTGAAATGGTTTAAGATAATTAATTTGTGAAATTAATTAAGTATTAATTACTTAAAGTAATTAAAGTATAATTAATCAGGAATGATTAATTAAGATGGATATTTAGAGTAATGATTAATTAATTGGTTTAATTAATAATTAAGTAAGCAGGATTTATAGAATGAAGTAATTAGTTTAATTCACTTTAAATTAATTAGATGATATAAATCATTGCTTAAGGATGGATGAATGAGATTGAATGTATTTCATTGTTTGATATCTCTGATGAGATATGATTGATATATGATATGGATGTTTGGTTGAATTATAATGATAATGTGAATTATCTGTGTGGGATGATAATGTAGATTATCTATTGAATTATCTATATTTGTGTATATAGATAAGAATTGAATTGTTTTAACCTTAAAACAACTTGGCCCTTAAAAGATACGTTTTGGATTTCGATGAGACCGGGATCGGGTTTCCGTATACCGGTATTCCAGGTCTGGAGACCCGAATACCACATCGATCCAAATTAACGATAGGTCGTGAATCTCAAGTGAAGATGAAGATTTAGAGTGCAAGGGTTATTGTCGTTAACTCTGAGGGTGATTCCAAAACGAGTGTAACGAGATAATGCCTTCGGTTTCGTTCGAACCCGGAACGAACTTGTATGGATTGAATGCTTTCAGCACATCGTCAGGCGGACGATGAGCATTCTAAGTGATATGTTCTGATTAAAGGTAATCGTAACCTCAAGCCTCATCAACCCGGAAATGGCTAAAACAGGGGAGGTGCAGCAAGGCTTCGTGGGTAGCACCCACTGAGAGCAAGATAGATCCCTGTCTAGAGGTCCCTTTTCTTTTTATTCGGCTTAGTGTGTGGTTGGTCGCGCCAACTACGGGATTATCTTGTTCGGAATTATCCAGTAAGGGATGGTTCCGGCTTTGTGTTGCAGGGGAGCGGGCGTACTCCTCGGTACGGTGATCTAGGCCACGTACTGTGACGGGCGGTACCCCAGTAGCCCTGCCATTGTATGGAATCCAAACTCCAATAAGTGCCGTACGTATTAGTTGTGCCCAACTATGTTGGAATGTGAGATGTAAGCATTTCAGCTATTTCTGTATTTTACTTGAAAACCATAGACCCTATTATAATATAACTGGATTTCCTATCAAATGTTTTGGTTAGCGTAAGGTAAAAACTTTCCATGTTTATGTGTGGGAAGTCTTACGTGATACCTTTGTTTTCAAAAGGTTTTGAAGTTAAACAATTTTAACCCGTTTACTCACACCAGACCCATGTCTGACCCAAGTGTTTATTTCTGTTTTATAAACTCTTGGGTACTCAAATTTTTACGAGTAGCCAAGGGATTCAGGTTTAGCTCTGACGAATATTCTTGAGGAGAAATGGAGCAGGAGGCTTCGGCGTTCGTAGATATAGTATTCCGCTGTGTTGATATCTGTGATAGTGTCTTGTCTTGTATTTGAGTTGTAATGTCTAGACAGATGTTTATAACTGTCTAGTAAGTGATGTATATGTTGTGTAACTCTGATAAGTGTTGTATACTATGTAATAGTTTATGTTATTAATATAATTTATTCGTTCCGCTGTGAGATCGTTGTTGTTGTTTCTTTCTTCTCTTCTTTTCTCTTTTCTCACCCCTTTCTTTCTTCATAATGATGCGACTTTCTGGGCATAGGAAGTCGGGTCGTTACAGTGGTATCAGAGCATAGGTTGAGCGAATGCCTAAGCTTTTGGTTAAGTGAACATCAGAACACTAGGTTGAGTGAATACCTAGGTTGGGAAGGGTTGTTCATTAGAGATAGGATCTGTAGCAATCTGTTTGAGTCCGAGTGTATATATATATATATACGAGAGCGCGTATTTGTTAGTTATATAAAATGGTTTTATATTGTGTTAATTGATCGGTTGAGTGGTATATGGATTCTGGTCAATACGAGTAGCTAACGTTATTGATAGGGATCTCTAAACACTTGGACCAGGCCAACGGACACAATATTGTTTTAAAAAGGTAGATGAAATAATTTTACCCAGATATATTTTCTATATATAAAAAGTATCATTTTAAATGTATATGGTATTTGTAATAATTGGTTGAGATGATAATAATTTATCATCTAGGATTAGGAGTCTGAGTGTTGAGGTTGGAAGTGTATTTGTCGAGACTGTAAACCTAATACCGTATCGAGTGAACTTTACAGTTGTGTAAGGATTTCACAATCTCTGAAGGAAACCTGTTATGGTTCGGAGTTTATTTTGAAGTTTGGATGAGTTGAATTTGGATCTGTCAGTGAGGCAGAAGCGAGTGATGGTATCTTGATACTTCTGGAAGAAGTAGCTGCGTGATGAGATGCAGTGACTATGGATGTTCCCGAAGATGTTTTCTTTGGAACAAGTTTAAGGAAGTGTGTCTGTTTCGGTGTTGTGGCTGAGTTCAGCATGGTGTTTCTATTTGGTTTGGGTTCGAGTTTCTCGAAGAGCTTTGGAAAAGGAAGTCTTTGGCATCGGTGGCAGCAGTACAGCTCGGAGTATTCTGTGCATTGGCAGGAAGTTCTTCCGGCTTAGCAGTTTTTCTGGAGGTGGAGTTCAGAAGCAACAGAGTGGATCCATTTCTTCGATAGATAGGATAGATAAGTATAAGCTGTTCTGATTGGTAAAGAGAGAACAGTTTTCTTTGCAGTCAGGCTGGGTTGATCGCAAAAGTGACTTGCGATAGTCTGAGTATTCTCTTGAGTTATCTGAGATTTTCTGGGATGTGTTGTCCAGTTGTGCTTGTGTTCTTCATCAGCATTTTCATTCTACTCCAGATCAGAATGGTGCAGCGGAAGTAGTTTGGCGAGTGCATCTGTTTGTCTTTTCTAGATAGGAGAAGTTAGTTCAGTCTTCTGATGTTTGTGAGTAGAGTTGGTGTTCTTGGTCTTGGTTGATCTTAAGGGGATCATTGTGTTGGATTGTTTTTGGTCTAGTTTGTTTCTAGAAGCATCGGCGAAGGTTGAGTTGATCAGGAAGGATTTGTAGGCAGTCCAGGATCGTCTGAAAGATTTTGTGGATAAGAGACGAAGAAATTTGAAATTCGAAGTTGGAAACTTCGTTGTTGTGAAGTTTTTCTCTGGTTAAAGGGAGCTATAAGATTGGGTAAGTATGGGAAGTCAGCTCCGAGTTATTTTGGATCTTTTCTGTGTTTTAATTTGGATAAATGCTTTGATCTACTGAATTGAATTGTCAGTTTGGATGACTGGAATTCAATGTATTTTACGTATCTCCGAGGGAGTACGTGTTTGATCCATCTCTGATCTTGGAACCAGCAGTTCTGGAGGAATTGGTTGTTGAGTCAGACTCGTCTGTAGTCTGATATTCTGTTTAGTTTTGTAGATCTAGATGAGTAGAAGCTTTATAGCTTAGTAGTATTGATTGTTTGGATTCTGTAAAGCGAGTATCCCGGTATATATATACTTGGGGAAACTCGAGGAAATTCTATCTAGAATTTTTCTGGATATTTTGAATTGTTTGCTATGGTTGTTAGCATATGGATGATAATACATCCTTGTGATTTAAAAAGATTATTAAATTACCTTTGTTTTAAATTTCGGGGACGAAATTATTTTAAGGGGGGAGGAATGTAATATCCCGGAAATTTGGGGCAATATCAATTTAATAATCTGTTTAAATAATTAAATTGATTTGATAATATTTGATAATAAAAATTTGAATTGGTTAATAATAATTAGGGAATGTTATCCTTTAAAAATTTATAAATAGATTAACTTTGGTTTGAAATTAAATAAATAAATGAAATCTTGTTTAAAATTTCTAATATATATATATATTGATAGTTTGGAGATTTGGATTTATTTAATATTAGCTTTTCAAAGCTATTTAAACAAATAACAAATATGGTTTTAAATAAGATTAGTAATAAGGTTTATTTTATTTTCTTATTAATTTCTAAATAAATATGATTTAAGAGTATATCTATATAAGTTTAAAATACAAATTATATATAGATAAGTAATTAATAAATTAAGAAAAGGCATTTTATTTACATTTAAAATAAATAAGTGTTACTTAAGAGACATGTGTTATATCCTAAAAGCTTCATTATAACATGTGTAATTTAAATAACAAATGTAATGACAAGTGTCTTAATTATGTTCACTTTCTTTTATTTTTATAAAAATCATAAATTTACTTATATAAACATATACATTTCCTTTACTTCATTCTTTCTAATCTCTTTTCAAAACCAAGAGAACTCAGATTTTTCTCTAAATACAAATCTGAAATCAATATACTTTCAGATCAGAATTTATACAAATCAAAGATTTGTAATCAACTCCTCAAACCAGAAAATTCAATACCCTGTCTCATTTTCAAAACCACAATTTCAAAGCCTGTAACCCAGTTTGCAAACCTGAGGTCTTCAGCATGGATTTCTTTTCAATCGGGAATCATCTCAACAACTTAGTGTTTCCAGCAGCATGCATGTAGTTTATTCAATTTAAAGCTAGAATTCAAGTTTTAAAAGCAGGCATTCAGATTTTAAAGTTTCAAAGGCATTTCAGTTTTAAAGTTTAAAGCTGTTTTCAATATCAAAGGTGCTCTGTTCATCTTCATTTGCAATCTGGTGAGTAAACAATCATTTTATTTGTTTAATCTGCTTTGACTGGATGAAGTGATAAGTAGTTGAAGTAATGTTGTTTGCATGGATGAATTAATGTGGTTGTATGTATATAAATAATGAAATGTCTGTGCATGTCTGTGTATACATATATATATATGTCTCTGTTTGTATTAACAGGCAAATCTAAGTTAGAAATTCAATCTCTCCTCCTCTAATTCTTTTTAGACTGTGATGTTCAAACAAAATATGATTAAATTATCAAGATTTTGAGTTTAAAAATATTTGTAAGTATAATTAGTTGAGTATTTTCTGGAAATTTGAAAAAATACAGTAAAACTCAAAGGCATGTCAAAATTCGAACATCACAATTTCTTGTTTCACTCACATCACCTAATTCGCTTTTAAAAACTATGATTTTTAAAACTAGAATCAAGATTTTTATGTAAGTTTTGAGTGAGGAATCTCGGGTTGAACGTGAATTGGGTTCTTGGCGATTTCTGATAATCGGAGCAAGGAAGAGCATCGAAGTCGCTGCTGGAGGAAGCTTGGAGGTCAATGATCTCGAGAAAAATGATCGGTGAATTCTCTGATCACCGTGGTATCGGCACTAGGTCGAAGTAGGGTTTTAGCTCTGGGTTTGGTCGAGGTTGGTAATGAGGTTGTTGCGTCTTCTTCAAAGCGCCGGAATTCATCGCAGGTAGGGGGATCAATGCTGGAGGTTGAGGTGAAGCTTTGGTCAAGATGGCGTGGATGATCGTGGACGAGATCATCGGCGATTGGTGATTTCCGATCTCGTTTGGCTACAGATTTTTGAACGAGAGGCTTCATTTTGATTTGTTGTTGAAATCGTTGATCTGAGTGGACGAATGGGTCATCGGGGTTGTAGACGACATGTCGAGAGTCGGAGAGTTGGTCGGAGGTGTAGCGTTCGACCGTGCACGTGCACGTGTACACGTTTGGTCTGGCGGCGTTGTTGTTTTGGAGAAGAAGGTGACTGTCTCGAGTTTTGTTTAGGGGAAATCTGGGTTTGGTTCGAGTTAGCACACCGGTAATTCACGAGTGAAATCAAAATAGTTAAAAAGAAAAAGGAGAAGAAGAAGGGAGTTACTCGAGAATAGGCTCGAGTATTTTGGGTTTCGTCTCGGGTTCATACCGAGTGGTCTTCGGGTTTGACCCCAAGCAAGTGCTAACAGTTTAAAAAGGATTTTTTTTAAAACAAAGATTTTTAAAATTTAAATTGAAATAGTTTTAAAACTATTACTTGATAACCTTTAAAGCATTTAAAGGTAAGTATAAATTGTTAAACTTTAATTTGTTAAGTTGAATGTTTTTATTTCAAAACTTAATTAAATGATTTAATTAAGGAAGTTAATTTTAAAGATAAAAATGTTTAATGATAATTAAGTCATTAATTAAGATAATAGTTTACCTTAAAAAGGATAATTAAAGTTTTAATAATTTGAGATTAATAAAGTTAATAGAGTAATTTAAGTATAATTAATTAATAAAATTAATTAATGATTAAGGGTTATAATTAGTTAATTAAAGATTATTTAATTGATTATAAATGGTAGTTAAGGATTAATTAACTGATAATTAAGGATTAATAAATTTATTATTAAGTTTTATTAATTGATAATTAAGGTTTATTAATTAATAATTAAAGGAATAATTAATCTGTAATTAATGATTAATTAAAATGTTTAAAGGTAATTAAGGGATGGATTACTCAATTGTAATTAATAAATGAATGTGATTAATTTAAGTTAATTAATTTGTAAATTAATTAAAGATAATCACTTGATAAAGGATTAAGTATGAATACTTAATAAGATTGATATACTTAGTAAAGTAATTAATGTATAATTACAGGATGTAATTAATTAAAGAGAATTACTTAATGGAAAGTAATTAAAGTTAATTAATGGATATAATTAACTAAAGATGATTTTAATAATGAAAGTAATTTGAGTTTAATTACTTTTGAATAATTAATCAAAGGATTAATTAAAGGATAATTAATTAAGGAGTAATTAATTTATGAAGTGGAGTAATTAAGGGAAGTTAATTACTAAATGAGATTAATCAAAGGTGATTAATAAATGTGACTAATTAATTATTAAATGTAATTAATTTAAATAAGATAATTAATTAAGAGTAATTAAGGATCATTAATTAATAAAATTAATGATGTAATTAAGAATTGATTAATTAAGATTAATTAATAAATAATAAGTGATTAAAGAAATTAATTAATTATAATTAATTAAGGAGTAATGTAATTAAGTACAGTTAATTAATAGATGAAGTAATTAAAGATTAATTACTGAAATGGTTTAAGATAATTAATTTGTGAAATTAATTAAGTATTAATTACTTAAAGTAATTAAAGTATAATTAATCAGGAATGATTAATTAAGATGGATATTTAGAGTAATGATTAATTAATTGGTTTAATTAATAATTAAGTAAGCAGGATTTATAGAATGAAGTAATTAGTTTAATTCACTTTAAATTAATTGGATGATATAAATCATTGCTTAAGGATGGATGAATGAGATTGAATGTATTTCATTGTTTGATATCTCTGATGAGATATGATTGATATATGATATGGATGTTTGGTTGAATTATAATGATAATGTGAATTATCTGTGTGGGATGATAATGTAGATTATCTATTGAATTATCTATATTTGTGTATATAGATAAGAATTGAATTGTTTTAACCTTAAAACAACTTGGCCCTTAAAAGATACGTTTTGGATTTCGATGAGACCGGGATCGGGTTTCCGTATACCGGTATTCCAGGTCTGGAGACCCGAATACCACATCGATCCAAATTAACGATAGGTCGTGAATCTCAAGTGAAGATGAAGATTTAGAGTGCAAGGGTTATTGTCGTTAACTCTGAGGGTGATTCCAAAACGAGTGTAACGAGATAATGCCTTCGGTTTCGTTCGAACCCGGAACGAACTTGTATGGATTGAATGCTTTCAGCACATCGTCAGGCGGACGATGAGCATTCTAAGTGATATGTTCTGATTAAAGGTAATCGTAACCTCAAGCCTCATCAACCCGGAAATGGCTAAAACAGGGGAGGTGCAGCAAGGCTTCGTGGGTAGCACCCACTGAGAGCAAGATAGATCCCTGTCTAGAGGTCCCTTTTCTTTTTATTCGGCTTAGTGTGTGGTTGGTCGCGCCAACTACGGGATTATCTTGTTCGGAATTATCCAGTAAGGGATGGTTCCGGCTTTGTGTTGCAGGGGAGCGGGCGTACTCCTCGGTACGGTGATCTAGGCCACGTACTGTGACGGGCGGTACCCCAGTAGCCCTGCCATTGTATGGAATCCAAACTCCAATAAGTGCCGTACGTATTAGTTGTGCCCAACTATGTTGGAATGTGAGGTGTAAGCATTTCAGCTATTTCTGTATTTTACTTGAAAACCCTAGACCCTATTATAATATAACTGGATTTCCTATCAAATGTTTTGGTTAGCGTAAGGTAAAAACTTTCCATGTTTATGTGTGGGAAGTCTTACGTGATACCTTTGTTTTCAAAAGGTTTTGAAGTTAAACAATTTTAACCCGTTTACTCACACCAGACCCATGTCTGACCCAAGTGTTTATTTCTGTTTTATAAACTCTTGGGTACTCAAATTTTTACGAGTAGCCAAGGGATTCAGGTTTAGCTTTGACGAATATTCTTGAGGAGAAATGGAGCAGGAGGCTTCGGCGTTCGTAGATATAGTATTCCGCTGTGTTGATATCTGTGATAGTGTCTTGTCTTGTATTTGAGTTGTAATGTCTAGACAGATGTTTATAACTGTCTAGTAAGTGATGTATATGTTGTGTAACTCTGATAAGTGTTGTATACTATGTAATAGTTTATGTTATTAATATAATTTATTCGTTCCGCTGTGAGATCGTTGTTGTTGTTTCTTTCTTCTCTTCTTTTCTCTTTTCTCACCCCTTTCTTTCTTCATAATGATGCGACTTTCTGGGCATAGGAAGTCGGGTCGTTACAGTTGTGAAAGCACCAGTGTATGGATATAAATCAACAATATTCACACACAAATCTCAAATCTAGGTAAACAAGGTATCACAATTCAGAAATAATGAACAGAAACACGAGATTTATAGTGGTTCGGCGATCTTGCCTACGTCCACTCTGAAGTTGATGATTTTATTAATGTTCACTTGAAGATTACAATTTCTTGTAATGTAGTACAACTGATTTTCTGAACTAAGACTGAATCTAAGGAAGCAGTGGTGATTCTGAGTAAATCTGGCAGAGTCTGGGCGCTCTTTAGCTCTCAAAATTGTCTGACCCCTTTTCTGAATGACCAAGGGCTCTATTTATAGGTGTAGGAGGCTGATATTTCGCCTAAATTGAAGGGAGACCAGTTCTGGCACGTGAGGGGGTCCACATGGCCGAAATCTGGAGTTTCGGGCCCACTTTGGGATCGATTCGACCCTTGGTTCGAATCGATCAAGAAAGTGTCCAATTGGGCTGAAATTTGGTGTGAACATTCTTCATCATGTGCTCAAGCTTCTGTGAAAATTTCATGGCATTTGGATTTGTGGAACTCGAGTTATGATCGATTCAAGTTGAAGATTTTTGTGTTCTTCGTCCTATGGATTCGAACTGAGGCTTGTTCTATGGATTCGAACTAAGGCTGGTTCTATGGATTCGAACTAAGGCTCGGCCTATGGATTCAAACTAAGGCTCGGCCTATGGATTCGAACTAAGGCTCGGCCTATGTGTAACGACCCGGAAATTTCAAACCCGAAATTTCCAGATAGTTAGAAGAAAAAGAAAAGAGATAGAAGAAAGAAACAGAAGAAGAAGATCAGAAACATCAACATCTCACATTCGCAGCGGATAAAATATAATACTAAATGATAACAGTTTTACAAAACAATATTATATCTGTCGATTACATTTTAATACATCAGAGTTACATATTTATACAGACACTGGATATACACAATTATCAAGTCTCAAATATACAATAATATAACACAGTAGAAACACTCCATACGTTCCTGCCATCCAGCTCGACTCCTGAACTCCAGAACGTCCTTACCTGAAAATCTGTAATACTCGGTCTGACCCGAGCATTACAATAAAGTAACACCCGGGTCAGGCTGGAAACCAGCGTGAGTAAACTCATCTAACAAGAAATTCCAATCCATAGAACTTATTTAAACCCGGGGTAACTCGTACTTGCTACACGTAAACAACTTATATAGTCATCACTTATTTTCACAAAACAATACCTAAGTATCCTACTTAGTTTAAATGGTCCATATGATCCCAATCCAGCCTATTGATTTCACATATCAATCTATAAAGAATTTTAGAAGATTTCCAATCGAAGTGGTTTCGGGTATTAACTAATACCCGACTCCTGTCTCTTCGAATCCAATGTCATCTTAACCCAAGTTATTCAAATGAAATACAATTCAAACTTTAAATATAGGGTGTCACTATTTTAATCCAAATATATTGTATCACATAGCATTCCATATCACATTCCAGAGATATCAACTAATCTAAGCATACAATATCATTCAATCATTGTAACGACCCGCCATCCTACGACAAGGAAGACGCATCGTTTTGAAGAAAAGAAAGAGGTGAGAAAGTAGAAAAGAAGAGAAGAAAGAAAGAACAACAACAGAATCTCAACAGCGGAACGAATAATTTATATTAATAACAAAAGTATTACATCATATACAATGATTATCAGAGTTACACAGATTATACAACACATACTAGACAGTTATAACCATCTGTCTAGTTATTACAACTCAACACAAAACTCTATTCAGAGATTAACACAGCGGAACTACTATCTATATCTACAACGCCGAAGCCTCCTGCTCCATTGCTCCTCCAGATAACTCGTCAAAGCTAACCTGAATCCCTTGGCTACTCGTAAAAATTTGAGTACCCAAGAGTTTATAAAACAGAAATAAACACTTGGGTCAGACATGGGTCTGGTGTGAGTAACAGGTTAAACTTGTTTAACTTCAAAAACCATTTCGAAAGAAAAGGTATCACGTAAGACTCCCCACAAATAAACATGGGTAAGTTTTTACCTTACGCTAACCAAAACATTTGATAGGAAATTCGATTGTATTATAATAGGGTCTAGGGTTTTCAAGTAAAATACAGAAATAGCTGGAATGCTTACATCTCACGTTCCAACATAGTTGGGCACAACTAATACGTACGGCACTTATTGGATTTTGGATTCCATACAATGGCAGGGCTACCGGGGTACCGCCCGTCACAGTACGTGGCCTAGATCACCGTACCGAGGATCACTCCCAATCCCCTGCAACACAAGGCCGGAACATCCCTTACTGGATAATTCCCGCACAAGATATCCCAGCAGTTGTTGCAATTCAACTGCCCACTCAACCGAATAATAAGAAGGGACCTCTAGACAGGGATAATCTTGTCCTACTTGGGTGCTACCCACTAACCTTGCTGCACCTCCCCTGTTTTAGCCATTCCCGGTTTGAAGAGGCTTAAGGCTACGATTTACCTTTAAATCAGAACACACCACTTAGAATGCTCATCGTCCACCTGACGATGTTCTGAAAGCATTCAATCCATACAAGTTCGTTCCGGGTTCGAACGAAACCGAAGGCATTATCTCGTTACACTCGTATTGGAATCACCCTCAGAGTTAACGACAATAACCCTTGCACTCTGAATCTTCATCTCGAATCTGAAAGTACTATCTCCGTCAACTCATTACGGAATCACCCTCAGAGTTATATCGACAAAGAATAGTTCTTACACCTCGAGTCTTCACTTGCTCCATTTTGATTTCACGACCTAACGTAAATTTGGATCGATGTGGTATTCGGGTCTCCAGACCTGGAATTCCGGTATACGGAAACCCGATCCCGGTCTCATCGAAATCCAAAACGTATCTTTTAAGGCCAAGTTGTTTTAAAGGTTAAAACAATTCAATTCTATTATCTATTTACATACAGATAGATAATTCACATATTCACAATAGATAATCAACATTATCATTAAAAGCAGATAATCCATATCATCTTTACTATGCAACCAATGCATCCAAATCATACAGTATCAATTATCTCATATCTGAGATTTCAAACCATTCAAGGTAAATCAATATCATTCAATATCCTTAAGCAATGATTTATTTATCACTATCTATAATTAATTTAAAATGAATTAAATTAATTATTTCATCTTTAATTAATTTAAAGTAAATTAAATTAATTACTACATCTATAAATCCTGCTTAAATCATTATTAATTAATTATCAATCAATTAATCAATCATCATCCAATTATTCAATTTAATTAATCATCCTTGATTAATTATTTAATTACATTCAAGTAATTAGTATTAAATTAATTATACAAATTAATTATTCTTAACCACTTATAGTAATTAACCTTTAATTACTTTTTTTTATTAATTAACTATAATTAATTACATTACTCCTTAATTAATTACATTAATTAATCACTTCATTTATAATTATTACTTAATTAATCAATTCTTAATTACATCATTAATTATATTAATTAATGATCCTTAATTACATTTTATCATTACTTAATTACATTAAGTAATTAATCTTTAATTAAACCATAATTTATTAATCACTATTGATTAATCACATTCAGTAATTAACTAACCTTAATTACTTCTTAAAATAAATTAATTATTCCTTAATTAATTTCTTAATTAATCCCTTGATTAACTTCCATTAAGTAATTAACTACCCTTAATTACTTTATTAATTACATCAGTAATTATCCATTAATTACTTTCCTAAGTAATTATACCTCCTTAAATTACATTAAGTAATTATACAAATCATTAAATGATTATCTTAAATTAATTAAACTAAATTAATTAACTTAACTTATCAATTTAAATTCAATTAATTACAATGAGTAATTAATTTCTTAATTACTTCCATTAAGTAATTTTATTAAACAATTTCACAAATGATTATCTTTTAAATTAATTAATTTAATTAATTATCTAAATTAATCACATTAATAAATTATCCTTAGTTAATGATCTACATTAACTATTAACTATTTTAATTAACTTTCTAAAATAATTAAACATTAACCATTATTAATTACAACTTAATTAATTTTAATCATTAATAAATTAATCTCTAATTAATTAATTAATTAAGTTCTTATCTATAACTTAATTAAACCTTAATTACCTTAATAATTTTATTTCTAACCATTAACTTATAAAATTAATGATCCTTAATTCAAATTAATTAACCTTTAAATTAATTTAATTAATCCTTCATTAATCAATTTTAAACCCTTAATTACTAATTTATTAACCCAAGTCATAAATTAATTAAATTGATTAATCAACTTTTAATTTCCTTAATAATTTATTTTATCCTAAATTATTAAATCTCAATTACTTTTAAGATAAAACTTAATTCTTATTAATAACTTAATTGTTATTAACACATACATTGAAACCTTTCTTTTAAATTTATCTTAAATTTCATTTTAAATAAAAGATTTCAAATAATTATAATTTTATCTTTAACAAACTTTACAATAATTTAAAACCTTTTAAATCATATGTAAAGTTATACCTATTCATAAAAGAAATTTTTAACGAGTTTTAAACCAAATTTATTTTAAAAGCAAATCAATTTAAAATACACTTTAAACCTTCAAAGTTATTTAAATACATTTTTTTTTTTCAAACTTTATTTTATTCCAAAAACTAGAATTCAACTAAACTTGGAATCTTTCTTTTAATTTAGATTTAAACTTTGTTTAAATTATTACTTAACAATTTAAACTTCAGATTTAAATTTTAAAACAAGACAGGTTACTCTTAAACCCTGTAAACAAATTCAACCCAAACCTATCTTTATTTAACTCGAGAGTTTCTTCGAGTCTTCCACCCCAAATCACGAGTACATACCCGAGTCACCTCCCCTTCTTCCCCAAAAACACAACAGATACCCAGACGTACACGTACACGTGTACAGTGGCTCCGACCATCTCCGTTCAACTTCGCAACCTTCCCCAGGTCGGCGATGACAACCTCAGACTATCCATACCCCAACTCCTTCGATTCTCACTCGAAATCGAATTCGAGTATCTCAAAACAAAAACCTGGAAACAGAAGACCAAAACCCCATCAAAACCTGTCATCGTAAAAATCATGGCCCTCCGACCTCCAGAAATCCTACAACTCCGACTACGCTTTCACCCACGACCAAGCTTTCATCTGCCAAAGCCCCGTTCAACTCGATCATATCTACAGGTTGTATCGACCAAAGCAAATTGCCCAGATAAAACTAGGGCTACAGACAAAGAACCCTCGCCACTGCTTCCATGATGATCTACTTCACCATCACATATATTTCCGATCTTCGCTGGTCACTTCTCCATCCACTGGAAGAAACCCGATTCTTCCAATCCCATAGACCACCAGAAAAACCCCAAAAGTCCAAAAACAGTGCAAACCCAAATTGCTTCTTCATTCTATTTCTGAAAACCATGATTTTAGTCTTAAAAATCAAGTCTTTGATTAAGGTTTCAGATTACATACCTGTCTTAATAATTTAGGATGTTTGAATTTTTCCTTATTCTAAGTTAACTTTGTTCTCCTTAAGATTTTCAGAAACATTCAAGTTATTCTAACTTGATTAACAATTTAAACTTTACTTCCTGATTTCACAAACAACTTTTGTTTGAAATCCTAATTCTAACAGAGATTAGTCTGGAAGAAAATAAATTTTATCAACATCTTAGCTTTGAAACTAAGAACAGAAAGACACAGATAATCAGTAATGCACACATATACATATTCACATCAGACATTCATTTATATTCACACGCAATACTATTTATATTCAGCCACTCTAACATGCAATCAAATTATATTTTAAATGTTAAGAGTTACTCATCAATTTTAGAATGAAGACAGAGCTTCCAGATTTTTGCAAACAGCACTTATAATAACAGCATGCACATCAAATATTCACTTATATATATATACATGCAAAACACATTTAAATTCAACCATACTAACATGCAACTAATTATGATTTAAATTTTTAAAAGTTACTCACTGATTTAAAATAGAGACAGGGCCTTTCTGATTTTTGAAAACATCACTTGAATCTTTAAAAGTTGAGTTGCTGGCATATCTTTTGCTTATGAAAACCTGAGTTGCTCCTTTATTTTTGATTTAAAAACTTGCATGCCTTTGAATTTGCTTTAAATTCCAGATTTGCTTGCTTCTGTTTTAGAAGAATACATGCAGGCTTTGATTTCAAAACAGAGAAGTTTGATCTCTGCTTTGATTCCAGGTTGAAGGAGAGACAGGCTTGACTTGATTTGAATATGATTTGCAGGTTTGAAGAATGTGTTACAGGCTTTCATTTGAAACTGAATTACAGGTTTTAGAATTGAATAAGTTTTCTGGTTTGAGGAGGTATAGATTATCAGATTTGTTTAGAGAAAATGGTTTGAGAAGAGTGAATTTCAGATTTGTTTTGAGGATTTTGTATAGGGTTTTGAGAAAACGTTTTCAGGTTTGGAATCTTGTTTTTAGAAAAAGGTTTTGCAGATTTTGAACTTAGCTTTAGATTTTAGAAAAATAGAAAAAGAATGGAAAGAAACATGAATATATATAGGCTGAAATTTGAACTTTAAATAAAAATAAAAGAAAACCAAATTGAATGACACTTGTCCTATATCATATTTAACTAACTAACACTTGTTTAAATGAGGTCTTAGGAAAAAACATGTGTTCTTTTTATTTAATGAGTATATATATATTTAAAAATGTTAATAAGTATTTTTCACTTTAATAATTCTTATGTAAATGTGTAAATGTATTTCTCTTTTCAAAGAAAATGTAAATAAACAAATTAAAAGCTTATCCAAATATTTTTAAAATGTTTATTCTTTTAATTTCTATTATAAATCCAATTTCATATTTTAAATCCAAATAAAAATTAAGTTATATATATGCATATATAACTACCTTTTAAATTTAAAATAACCATTCTATTTTATTAAAGTCTATTTATATTTAAAAAAATAAAGTATTAAAAATATCACATTTGACTATTTTAAATAATTTATAAAGGAGATTATAAATTACTTCTATTTTAAAATCATATATATCAAGTAAAGAAATAAAACAAATCTTTTATTTAAATTTGAACTTTAAGCTAAAAATCTATTTTAAACAATTTAAACATTTATCTTATGTATTTTAAACTATATAGTTATTTATTAAATGTCTTTGGAAAGTTAATATTAAATTAACCATGATTTCCAAATTACCAAATACATATTAGACTTATGAAAACATAATTTCATTTGCTAAATTCAAACCAACTCATCTATTTATAATATATACAATTATACATATATATTATAAATAGAAAATATTCTATTAAACTTTTAAAAGATAAATCACTAATTAAATATTTATTTTAATTAGATTATTAAATTTATTCAATTTTATTAACAAAGATCAACAAATCAATTTAATTTCCAATGCAGATTATTAAATTGATATTGTCCAAATTCCCGGGATATCACATTCCTCCCCCCTTAAAATAATTTCGTCCCCGAAATTTAAACAAAGGTAATTTAATAATCTATTCAATATTTAACAAGCATATATTATCAACCATATGCTAACAACCATAGCAAACAATCATCCAATCAAACAATTCTAATTATCCAGACAAAATTCTGGATAAAATTTCCTCGAGTTTCCCCAAGTATATATATATACCGGAATACTCGCTCTACAAACAATCTAAACTACGAAGCTATAGAACTCCTACTCAACTATATCTATAGAACTAGACAGGATATCAGACTACAGACGAGTCTGACTCAACAACCAAGTACACCAACTCTACTCCTCAATCATTAGAAGACTGAACTTACTTCTCCTATCCGAAAACAAGACAGATGCACTCCCAAACTGCTTCTGCTTCACCACTTTGATCTAAAGTAGATAAGAATGCTGATGAAGAACACAAGCACAGACTGGATAACTTATCCCAGAAAAATGATCCAACAGATCCAACAAGAAAACTCAGATACTCCATCAAAACTTGAGCTGCTTCACCCAACTCTATCTCTAGGAATCATCCTTCAACTTGGCTGATCCACCGGTACCACTCCTGGAATCCTGTCGATAAGAAAACTCATCTCCAGATGCGGACAACTTCTGACTTCCCTGAAGACATCCATAAAATCTTCAATAACTCAAAGATCACTCAAACTATCGCAAGTCACTTTTGCGATCAACCCAGTCCAGTATCCAAAGATAAACTGTTCTCTCTTTACCTATCGGAACAGCTCACACTTATCTATCCAATCCATCGAAGAAATGGATCCACTTTGCTGCTTCTGAACTTCACCTTCAGAAAAACTGCTCAGCCAGAAAACTTCCTGCTAACACACAGAACACTCCGAACTGTACTGCTGCCACAGATGCCAAAGACTTCCTAACCAAAGCTCTTCGAGAAACTCGAACCTCAAACAGAGACGTCATGCTGAACTCATCCACAACACCGAAGCAGACTTACTCCTTAAACTTGTTCCAAAGAAAACATCTTCGGAAACATCCATGGTCATTGTATCTCATCATACAACTACTTCTTCCAGAAGTTACCAAGATACCATCACTCGCTTCTACTTAACTGGTAGATCCAAACTCTACTCATCCAACTGCACTTCAAAGATTGACTCCGAACCTTAATCGTTTCCTTCGGAGATCGATGAAATCCTTTACCACAGCAAAGCTTACTCGAGACGGTATTTGGTCTACAGTCTCATCAGATACACTTCTAACTCCAAACATTCAAACTCCAATCAATGGTAGTCATGTTACACACAGCCTACCTCATCTACCCTTATAACTTAATTTGGAAAACCCGAACAGGTAATCCAACAATAGGTAGAATAAATATATATATATAGTTATATAAAAATTACAAATACGCTCTCTCAAGATAGACACCATTCCAGAGCCTAGGTATTCACTCAACCTAATGCTCTGATACCACTGTAACGACCCGACTTTCTTTGCCCAGAAAGACGCATCGTTATGAAGAAAGAAAGAGGTGAGAAAGTAGAAAAGAAGAGAAGAAAGAAAGAACAACAACAGAATCTCAACAGCGGAACGAATAATTTATATTAATAACAAAAGTATTACATCATATACAATGATTATCAGAGTTACACAGATTATACAACACATACTAGACAGTTATAACCATCTGTCTAGTTATTACAACTCAACACAAAACTCTATTCAGAGATTAACACAGCGGAACTACTATCTATATCTACAACGCCGAAGCCTCCTGCTCCATTGCTCCTCCAGATAACTCGTCAAAGCTAACCTGAATCCCTTGGCTACTCGTAAAAATTTGAGTACCCAAGAGTTTATAAAACAGAAATAAACACTTGGGTCAGACATGGGTCTGGTGTGAGTAACAGGTTAAACTTGTTTAACTTCAAAAACCATTTCGAAAGAAAAGGTATCACGTAAGACTCCCCACAAATAAACATGGGTAAGTTTTTACCTTACGCTAACCAAAACATTTGATAGGAAATTCGATTGTATTATAATAGGGTCTAGGGTTTTCAAGTAAAATACAGAAATAGCTGGAATGCTTACATCTCACGTTCCAACATAGTTGGGCACAACTAATACGTACGGCACTTATTGGATTTTGGATTCCATACAATGGCAGGGCTACCGGGGTACCGCCCGTCACAGTACGTGGCCTAGATCACCGTACCGAGGATCACTCCCAATCCCCTGCAACACAAGGCCGGAACATCCCTTACTGGATAATTCCCGCACAAGATATCCCAGCAGTTGTTGCAATTCAACTGCCCACTCAACCGAATAATAAGAAGGGACCTCTAGACAGGGATAATCTTGTCCTACTTGGGTGCTACCCACTAACCTTGCTGCACCTCCCCTGTTTTAGCCATTCCCGGTTTGAAGAGGCTTAAGGCTACGATTTACCTTTAAATCAGAACACACCACTTAGAATGCTCATCGTCCACCTGACGATGTTCTGAAAGCATTCAATCCATACAAGTTCGTTCCGGGTTCGAACGAAACCGAAGGCATTATCTCGTTACACTCGTATTGGAATCACCCTCAGAGTTAACGACAATAACCCTTGCACTCTGAATCTTCATCTCGAATCTGAAAGTACTATCTCCGTCAACTCATTACGGAATCACCCTCAGAGTTATATCGACAAAGAATAGTTCTTACACCTCGAGTCTTCACTTGCTCCATTTTGATTTCACGACCTAACGTAAATTTGGATCGATGTGGTATTCGGGTCTCCAGACCTGGAATTCCGGTATACGGAAACCCGATCCCGGTCTCATCGAAATCCAAAACGTATCTTTTAAGGCCAAGTTGTTTTAAAGGTTAAAACAATTCAATTCTATTATCTATTTACATACAGATAGATAATTCACATATTCACAATAGATAATCAACATTATCATTAAAAGCAGATAATCCATATCATCTTTACTATGCAACCAATGCATCCAAATCATACAGTATCAATTATCTCATATCTGAGATTTCAAACCATTCAAGGTAAATCAATATCATTCAATATCCTTAAGCAATGATTTATTTATCACTATCTATAATTAATTTAAAATGAATTAAATTAATTATTTCATCTTTAATTAATTTAAAGTAAATTAAATTAATTACTACATCTATAAATCCTGCTTAAATCATTATTAATTAATTATCAATCAATTAATCAATCATCATCCAATTATTCAATTTAATTAATCATCCTTGATTAATTATTTAATTACATTCAAGTAATTAGTATTAAATTAATTATACAAATTAATTATTCTTAACCACTTATAGTAATTAACCTTTAATTACTTTTTTTTTATTAATTAACTATAATTAATTACATTACTCCTTAATTAATTACATTAATTAATCACTTCATTTATAATTATTACTTAATTAATCAATTCTTAATTACATCATTAATTATATTAATTAATGATCCTTAATTACATTTTATCATTACTTAATTACATTAAGTAATTAATCTTTAATTAAACCATAATTTATTAATCACTATTGATTAATCACATTCAGTAATTAACTAACCTTAATTACTTCTTAAAATAAATTAATTATTCCTTAATTAATTTCTTAATTAATCCCTTGATTAACTTCCATTAAGTAATTAACTACCCTTAATTACTTTATTAATTACATCAGTAATTATCCATTAATTACTTTCCTAAGTAATTATACCTCCTTAAATTACATTAAGTAATTATACAAATCATTAAATGATTATCTTAAATTAATTAAACTAAATTAATTAACTTAACTTATCAATTTAAATTCAATTAATTACAATGAGTAATTAATTTCTTAATTACTTCCATTAAGTAATTTTATTAAACAATTTCACAAATGATTATCTTTTAAATTAATTAATTTAATTAATTATCTAAATTAATCACATTAATAAATTATCCTTAGTTAATGATCTACATTAACTATTAACTATTTTAATTAACTTTCTAAAATAATTAAACATTAACCATTATTAATTACAACTTAATTAATTTTAATCATTAATAAATTAATCTCTAATTAATTAATTAATTAAGTTCTTATCTATAACTTAATTAAACCTTAATTACCTTAATAATTTTATTTCTAACCATTAACTTATAAAATTAATGATCCTTAATTCAAATTAATTAACCTTTAAATTAATTTAATTAATCCTTCATTAATCAATTTTAAACCCTTAATTACTAATTTATTAACCCAAGTCATAAATTAATTAAATTGATTAATCAACTTTTAATTTCCTTAATAATTTATTTTATCCTAAATTATTAAATCTCAATTACTTTTAAGATAAAACTTAATTCTTATTAATAACTTAATTGTTATTAACACATACATTGAAACCTTTCTTTTAAATTTATCTTAAATTTCATTTTAAATAAAAGATTTCAAATAATTATAATTTTATCTTTAACAAACTTTACAATAATTTAAAACCTTTTAAATCATATGTAAAGTTATACCTATTCATAAAAGAAATTTTTAACGAGTTTTAAACCAAATTTATTTTAAAAGCAAATCAATTTAAAATACACTTTAAACCTTCAAAGTTATTTAAATACATTTTTTTTTTTCAAACTTTATTTTATTCCAAAAACTAGAATTCAACTAAACTTGGAATCTTTCTTTTAATTTAGATTTAAACTTTGTTTAAATTATTACTTAACAATTTAAACTTCAGATTTAAATTTTAAAACAAGACAGGTTACTCTTAAACCCTGTAAACAAATTCAACCCAAACCTATCTTTATTTAACTCGAGAGTTTCTTCGAGTCTTCCACCCCAAATCACGAGTACATACCCGAGTCACCTCCCCTTCTTCCCCAAAAACACAACAGATACCCAGACGTACACGTACACGTGTACAGTGGCTCCGACCATCTCCGTTCAACTTCGCAACCTTCCCCAGGTCGGCGATGACAACCTCAGACTATCCATACCCCAACTCCTTCGATTCTCACTCGAAATCGAATTCGAGTATCTCAAAACAAAAACCTGGAAACAGAAGACCAAAACCCCATCAAAACCTGTCATCGTAAAAATCATGGCCCTCCGACCTCCAGAAATCCTACAACTCCGACTACGCTTTCACCCACGACCAAGCTTTCATCTGCCAAAGCCCCGTTCAACTCGATCATATCTACAGGTTGTATCGACCAAAGCAAATTGCCCAGATAAAACTAGGGCTACAGACAAAGAACCCTCGCCACTGCTTCCATGATGATCTACTTCACCATCACATATATTTCCGATCTTCGCTGGTCACTTCTCCATCCACTGGAAGAAACCCGATTCTTCCAATCCCATAGACCACCAGAAAAACCCCAAAAGTCCAAAAACAGTGCAAACCCAAATTGCTTCTTCATTCTATTTCTGAAAACCATGATTTTAGTCTTAAAAATCAAGTCTTTGATTAAGGTTTCAGATTACATACCTGTCTTAATAATTTAGGATGTTTGAATTTTTCCTTATTCTAAGTTAACTTTGTTCTCCTTAAGATTTTCAGAAACATTCAAGTTATTCTAACTTGATTAACAATTTAAACTTTACTTCCTGATTTCACAAACAACTTTTGTTTGAAATCCTAATTCTAACAGAGATTAGTCTGGAAGAAAATAAATTTTATCAACATCTTAGCTTTGAAACTAAGAACAGAAAGACACAGATAATCAGTAATGCACACATATACATATTCACATCAGACATTCATTTATATTCACACGCAATACTATTTATATTCAGCCACTCTAACATGCAATCAAATTATATTTTAAATGTTAAGAGTTACTCATCAATTTTAGAATGAAGACAGAGCTTCCAGATTTTTGCAAACAGCACTTATAATAACAGCATGCACATCAAATATTCACTTATATATATATACATGCAAAACACATTTAAATTCAACCATACTAACATGCAACTAATTATGATTTAAATTTTTAAAAGTTACTCACTGATTTAAAATAGAGACAGGGCCTTTCTGATTTTTGAAAACATCACTTGAATCTTTAAAAGTTGAGTTGCTGGCATATCTTTTGCTTATGAAAACCTGAGTTGCTCCTTTATTTTTGATTTAAAAACTTGCATGCCTTTGAATTTGCTTTAAATTCCAGATTTGCTTGCTTCTGTTTTAGAAGAATACATGCAGGCTTTGATTTCAAAACAGAGAAGTTTGATCTCTGCTTTGATTCCAGGTTGAAGGAGAGACAGGCTTGACTTGATTTGAATATGATTTGCAGGTTTGAAGAATGTGTTACAGGCTTTCATTTGAAACTGAATTACAGGTTTTAGAATTGAATAAGTTTTCTGGTTTGAGGAGGTATAGATTATCAGATTTGTTTAGAGAAAATGGTTTGAGAAGAGTGAATTTCAGATTTGTTTTGAGGATTTTGTATAGGGTTTTGAGAAAACGTTTTCAGGTTTGGAATCTTGTTTTTAGAAAAAGGTTTTGCAGATTTTGAACTTAGCTTTAGATTTTAGAAAAATAGAAAAAGAATGGAAAGAAACATGAATATATATAGGCTGAAATTTGAACTTTAAATAAAAATAAAAGAAAACCAAATTGAATGACACTTGTCCTATATCATATTTAACTAACTAACACTTGTTTAAATGAGGTCTTAGGAAAAAACATGTGTTCTTTTTATTTAATGAGTATATATATATTTAAAAATGTTAATAAGTATTTTTCACTTTAATAATTCTTATGTAAATGTGTAAATGTATTTCTCTTTTCAAAGAAAATGTAAATAAACAAATTAAAAGCTTATCCAAATATTTTTAAAATGTTTATTCTTTTAATTTCTATTATAAATCCAATTTCATATTTTAAATCCAAATAAAAATTAAGTTATATATATGCATATATAACTACCTTTTAAATTTAAAATAACCATTCTATTTTATTAAAGTCTATTTATATTTAAAAAAATAAAGTATTAAAAATATCACATTTGACTATTTTAAATAATTTATAAAGGAGATTATAAATTACTTCTATTTTAAAATCATATATATCAAGTAAAGAAATAAAACAAATCTTTTATTTAAATTTGAACTTTAAGCTAAAAATCTATTTTAAACAATTTAAACATTTATCTTATGTATTTTAAACTATATAGTTATTTATTAAATGTCTTTGGAAAGTTAATATTAAATTAACCATGATTTCCAAATTACCAAATACATATTAGACTTATGAAAACATAATTTCATTTGCTAAATTCAAACCAACTCATCTATTTATAATATATACAATTATACATATATATTATAAATAGAAAATATTCTATTAAACTTTTAAAAGATAAATCACTAATTAAATATTTATTTTAATTAGATTATTAAATTTATTCAATTTTATTAACAAAGATCAACAAATCAATTTAATTTCCAATGCAGATTATTAAATTGATATTGTCCAAATTCCCGGGATATCACAATCATTCATAGCAAGATTAATCAACCATACCATCTATAATTAATTTAATTAACCACAAATGAATTAAATTAATTACTTCAATTATTTTTAAACCTTGCTTATTAATCACAACCCAATTAATTTATCATCCAAAAATTTCTATTTTAATTAATCATCCTTGATTAATTATTTTTAATTACATTAAGTAATTAAACATTAATTATAGATTTATTATTCTCAACCATTCTCAATAATTAACTAAATTACTTTCATAAATTAATAAATGATATTCTAATTATTTCATTAATTAATTACTCTTTTAATTAATTTCTTTAGCAAATAATTAATCACATTATTAATTAATCTTAACTCTCTAATTAATTAATTACTCTCTTAATTAATTAACTTCAAATCAATTATATTAATTAATTCTTTAATTAATAACATCAAGTGGTTAACCCTTAATCACTTCCATTTTATTACTTCCATAAGTAATTTCTCTTTTCTTAATTACATTAGTAATTATCCATTAATTACTTGACTAAGAAATTTTATTCAATTAATCAATAAGTGATTTATCTTTAATTAATTAGACTAATTAATTAACCTAAAATTAATTTAATAAATCAATTAACCATCACTTAATCTCTAATTAATTTATTTCTTAATTACATTCATTTCCACTAATTACTTCATTTAGTATTTATCCTTAATTAAATTCAACCTTCAAAGATAGACTTTTCATTTAAATTACATATTAATTTCTATCATTAAACTTCATTTAGACCATTTAGAAATAATTATATGTTTGAATAAAAGTTTACTTTTAAACAAAACAATTTAAACCCTTAATTTCTTTAATACACTTAAATCTTTAAAAATCCTTTTTAAACATGGTTTAATTTAAATTAAACGAATATTCATCTTTGAACTTGATTATGATATCCTTCAAAACTTATTTACTTAATTTTATTTTAAACTTGTTAAACATTCATTTCTGAAAACAAAATTATTTACTTAACTTTTAAAAATTGAAAACATTTAGGAAAAAAAAACATGCTCTCAGATTAAAACCCAAAACAACCCGAGTAGATTCCACAAAAACACTAGCCTTCCTCGAGTCTTTCCCCACGCATGTCTGCTTCGAGTCGCACACGCGTATGCCTCGGCAACAACTCAAGACACTCTCGTCTTCTCCCAACATAAAACTTCCATATGCACAGATCGGTCACCGTGCATGTGCACAGTTCAACTACGCCGCAGCTACCTCCAACGTCTTGCCCCACATGTCGACGTTCAACCTCGCGATCAAATTCGACCCTCAATCATTCGCCACGAAGTAAAAGTCAAAATCGAGCTTCCCAGTCGAAAAACTGGAAACCTATCATCATCAGAAAACCCTCGAACCACCATCGCCGATCACCGAACCTTCCCAAACTCCGGTCATGGACTCACTAGCCTTCACGCCATCTATTCCCAGAAGCACTTGCAGTTCGATTCACCAATGAAGCCACGGTGACAAATTTTCTGGCCTCGACAGAACTAGCGTTTAAAACCCAATCAGAACATCATCAATCGCCGACGAACTACACCTCGAGAACCATCGCCGTTCCCACCAAAGCTTCGCCACGACTTCCAGCATCGATCCCCCCTATGTGATCTACTCCGGTACACCATCCCTGCCGCATTCGCCTCGAACACACGGACTACCCAAACAGGCGACAAAACCCTAAAATGACGCCGACCAACCACCACGATCAACAAAAATTTTCTCGAGCATTTTTCCATGAATCCCCAGCCTACAACCCTTCTCTGGCCACAACCCCGAGGGCCCTGACCTCCGCGATCACCAGGAATTGACCCAATTACAATTTCCGTTCATCATCCATTTACACCCAAAATACCATCTTAAAAATCCTCATTTTATTTTTAAAAATCATAGTTTTCCAAATTGAAATAGATAAGGTAGGTGAAACAAAGAATTATGAAATTCAAATTTGACATGTTTTCAAGTTTCACTGTTATATTTTCTTTTCAGTCAAATTTAGCTTCTGGTTTATCCTAAAAATATTTTTAGAACTTATATCTTGATTTTATAAACATAATTTGTTTATATCTTTAAGCATGAAAAGGATGAGGGGAAAAGATCTTAGATTTTTTTTTTAACAGGTTTTGAAACCTGTACTTTGAACAGAGTAGTTTATACATGGTACAAACATGCACATATAAACCTTCATACACACATGCAATCATAATTTATATCCATTCATCAATGACCATAACATGCAGATTAAGATACAGACAGATTTAAGATGTTAAAGGGTAGTTTACTCACCTATTTTGTTTGAACAGAGCAGCCCTTTTGAAATTGAAAACTGGAAACTGGTAAATTTGCTTAGTTGAGTTGATCTTGTTTTGATTTAGCTTGATGATTCAGGTTGAAAAAGTGGTTGCTTGATTCCAGTTGTATCTTTGTTTTACATTTGAGTTGAACATGAATTGCTTGAATCAGGTTGCAAACTTGAAAGAAGTTGTTGCTCAGATTTTCTTTAGTTTGATCTTTTTTTTTTAGAGAAGAAAGAAAAGGAAATGTCTGGTTTGTTAAAAATGAATATCCCTACAACCTTGTTCTCCAATATGTTAATTATATTTTCTTTCCAATTAAAAGAAACAAATGCCACTTGTCTTTGCATGTAATCTTTAGCTTACAAATGTTTAATGCATATTATCCTTAGCTTCCACTTGTATTTTACATGCTTTATATATTTACAAATATTAAAAATTTATTTTAAATATTTCTTATGTGTATTTATATTAATATGTTATGTTAGGTTTATACAAATTTGTTATGAAATATCTTCAAAGAAAGAATATTTTAAACCTTTTATTAAATTCTATTTAAACTTAGGCTATTATATTTTAACCTAATAAATATTTATTTTAAGTGTTTTATGTTTATATATTTTCATTAACACATTTCCTCTTCACTTATAATTATATCTTTAAAGATAAATTTAAGACAGTACTTTGAGTTTCAAACCCGAGTTCTATTTACAATCATCTTATAATAACACAAAATCAAATACATATTTTATATTATTTTTGAAAAGATGAATTTTACCAATTTAAATAATTATACTAGGAGATTATCAAATAGATATTTATTCACATATTTATAATTCAGCATTTATTATAATTCAAATTCATCTATATACATATCCAAATATATTCTAATTATCAAAGTTTTATCTGTTCAATTGATTAAAACAGTTAATTATCCAATTATCAAATGTCTCAAAAATCCGGGTTATCACATTCCTTCCCCCTTAGAATCTTTTCGTCCTCGAAAAGGAACGAAGCCAAAATTTATTAAAATTCTTAATATCTGTTAAATTTTCTCTTTGAACCATTTTTAAAACACCTTAAAAATCTTTATAATATTACTAAATTAGTTTTTATAAAAATACTTTTATAACTCGATGTCTTAACAAGTCAATCCTTGTCCTTACAGAAATTCGGTCATACGTTGATCAGGCGTAGAACTGAAAATCTATAAGATCTTAGCAGACCCGTTTTCAACACCCAGTGAAAATACTTGGAAAATAATTTATTGAAAATATAGAAAACATTTTTGGAAATAGAGGAAACATCTTTGGTGAGAATGCTCTGGAAATCATCACCCCCATCCATGGTCGCAGTTAACCCGATGGTTACGTTGTCGTCCCGGCAAAATCCACAGATAACTGTAGGTCTCCGCGCTCCTCGATTACGCCATGGAACCCGCTACAGATCGCAGTTATACCCGGGCCTTACGTTGCTATCACAGCACAAACCCATATAACTGTAGGCATCAGCGCCACCGAATTTCGCTGCCAAATAATGAAACTTCTCCCACATAGGTCGCAGTCTACCGATATAAAATCAAACGTAGACAGTTGGCTCTCAGCGGCACAAACGACTTTCGCTATGTTACCATAGTGTCACAGTCTACCGATATAAAATCAAACGTAGACAGTTGGCTCTCAGCGGCACACATGACTTTCGCTATGGTCTGCAGTAGATCGCAGTGACATCGAGTTAAACTGTCGTCACAGCATAACCCAAATGCCTCTGTGGGCACCAGCCCCTCGACTTTCGCTACACAAATAATCCTCAGGAACTAGTTTGTCCGGAATCCTCACAGGATCAACTTTAGAAACCCCCCCTTGGGGCTCAAGGCAGTACCACCCAGTGGTACTCTTGAGAAGTTCATTTCAAGGAAGCGCCTTTTTCCCTAGAGCTATTCTCAAAACACTTTATACTATATACTTATAGTATCTTCAAATCATATCCTATATGATTTATCAAAATCTCCTTTACACAAAATCGATTACCAAAATCGATAATTCTCAAACTAGGCTTTCCAGAATCCAAAATTGATTTCCCAAAAATCAAAAGCCTTTTTAGAAATCCATAGGTTCCCAAAACCTTTTCCAAAATCATTCTCATAAGATCCTTTATATATATATAGATATATATACTTTTAAAAATCTTTGGATCACTTCAAACTTGTATAAAACCTCTTTTTATACTTCAAATATTTCCAAAAACCCTTTTATTCTGGCTAGATTCAATAAGGAAAGATTTACCTTATATAACAAGGATATATAACTTTATTTTATTCTAAATCAAATATTCACATTTGATAAATCTTTTATAAAGTTATTAACCATATTTCTTTTCAAAAACCAATTTACATTTCTTATCCACAAATCTTCAATATCAATTTCATTCAAATCCGTACGATGTACACATATCATCCGTACACAATATCAATCTGATCGCTCAATCGATCACACAATTTCACTTCCGAACTAGTATCGTCCACCCGACTTCCTAGTGCGGACTCAGATCTGGTTTCTTGATCAGAAACCGTCATTCTCCTTGCATAGTCACAACTATGATAGAGAATATCCAGAACCAATCAAAAATCCATATCCAGGTTCGCCGTCGAAATTCGAGTTAAAAATCCCAACTCGGATCGATAATACTATCTCGAAATTCTGTGTTCGAATCTGGATCAAATCACTATGCGAGTAGAATAATATACGTATATCCTACGTATTTATCTTTATTGGTTATTAGCCAAATCAATTCTCTTTTCTATTCACATTTCCTTTAATTCCATTCACTTATTCTCAATTGCTTCCATTTCCAATTGAGATATTACTTCAATTACAAACAGTTTGAACTTTGACCTATTTAAATTTAAAAATAGCTTGAAAAAGTTTAAAATATATAAGTAGTTGAAAAATAGTTGTTAGTTTGTAAAATAGCTGTAAAATAGTTAAGTAGATATAAAATAGTTAGATAATTGCAAAATAGTTTTTAAAATAGTGATTAGATGTAGGTAACTGAAAAATAGTAATGAGTTTATAAGACAGTTTCAAAATAGTTAAATAGTTCCAAAATAATTGTAAAATAAGTATAAGATAGTTTGGGGTTTAAGAAGAAAGATTGTATAGTAAATAGTTTGGAAAAATATATTTGTATTAAAACAATTTATTTTGAAAATAATCCAAAGCCAAACTGTTTAATTTCTCAATTTCCATTTCCAATTAATTTCCCATCAATTCAATTTAAATTTCCACTTCCATTTAAATTGATTCAATACTTCAATTTCCATTGAAATTGATTTAATCCCAATTCAAGTTGAATTAACCTTAATTCCTTTCCAAATTCAAATCAAATTCCTTTTGATTTTTAAACCTATTCAGCTTTAATCACAATCTCAATTAATTCACATAAATTTTAAATTGAACCAATTTTAATTCATTTCAATTCTAATTTACCATTTAAACTTATGCTTATCCATCTTCAATCACAATTCTAATTAATTCAAATCAAATTCAATTTGAACTAATTTTATTCAAATCTCAACTTAAAACCATCTCGAATTATATAAATTCGAGTTAAACATTTTAAATGTTGATTAAATCCTTTAAATCAAATTAACCTTTATTATTATTATTTTATTTAACAACTTAAATCTTTAAACCATTAAATTCTGAATTCAAATTCCAAATTCCATTTTAAAATTATCTTTACTTAACTTATTACAAAGTTCAAATAAGAATCCAAAAACAATTTAATCTTCAGATTCTAATTTATTATCCATTTTCAATTTCCAGATCTCAAACCCATTTTGAGATCACTCATAACTCCTATTTAAACCAACCATTTAACTTTCCAAGTTAAATTTCAATTTCATCTTAAAATTTCTAATTCACGTTGTTCATTCTAAACTCATTTAACTTTCCTTAAGTTAAATTCAATTTAATCCAGTCAACTAGACCCAATTTGAATTCCCATTTCAAATTTTAAACTTTATATTAAAAATCTTCCCGCTCATAAGTTCAAAAACTTATCACTTTGGGTTTTAATTCAAAACAAATTCCTTTAAAATTTTCAAACCACTCCTGTTTGAATCAAGCTCTTTCATTAAGTAATATTATTTATTATTTCTTTATCACTTTTGAAAAAATTTCAAATTTCTGGACCTAGATTTAAACTTTCACAATTTAAAATTATCTTCAATTCCAATTTATAAGTTATACTCACTTAAATGTTTACTTCCCTAAACATTTTATTTTGTTAAATCATTAACAACATTCATTATTAAACACAATTACCATTTATGATAATAACCAAGATTATCATATCTGGAAACCAATTCTGTGACGACCCGACTTTCCACTCCCGGAAAATCGCATCGACAGTAAGAAAGAAAGGGGTGAGAAGTAGAAAAGAGAGGAAGAGAAAAGAAACAAACACAAATACTCACAGCGGAAACGAACAAAATATATTATATCACATAAATATTACATAGTATCATATACATCATCTATCAGAGTTACACAGATTACACATCACATACTAGACAATTATAAACATCTGTCTAGTTATTACATCTCAACATAATACAGATCAATACAAAGATCAACACAGCGGAAACTACTAACTATATCTACAACGCTGAAGCCTCCTGCTCCATTGCTACTCCACAATTCGTCAAGGCTAACCTGAATCCCTTGGCTACTCGTAAAAATTTGAGTACCCAAGAGTTTATAAAACAGAAATAAACAACTTGGGTCAGACATGGGTCTGGTGTGAGTAACAGGTTAAACTTGTTTAACTTCAAAACCTTTTTGAAAGAAAAGGTATCACGTAAGACTCCCCACCAATAAATATGGGTAAGTTTTTACCTTACGCTAACCAAAACACTTGATAGGAAATTCGATTGTATTATAATAGGTCTAGGGTTTTCAAATAAATATGAAATAGCCGAAATTGTTACATTCATTAAATTCCAGCATACATATGTATACAATCAAGTCCGTTATCACTTATTGGAAGTTGGATTTCCATACAATGGCAGGGCTACCGGGGTACCGCCCGTCACAGTACGTGGCCTAGATCACCGTACCGAGGATCACTCCCAATCCCCTGCAACACAAGGTCGGAACATCCCTTACTGGATAATTCCCGCACAAGATACCTCACGGTTGGGATCAGCAACCGCACCACTAAGTCGAAAATAGAAAGGGACATCTAGACAGAGGTAACCTTGTCCTACTTAGGTGCTACCCACTAACCTTGCTGCACCTCCCCTGTTTTAGCCATTCCCGGTTTGTGAGGTTTGAGGTTACGATTACCTTTAAATAGAATACATCTATCTTAGAATGCTCATCGTCCACCTGACGATGTGCTGAAAGCATTCAATCCATATAAGTTCGTTCCGGGTTCGAACGAAACCGAAGGCATTATCTCGTTACACTCGTTTTGGAATCACCCTCAGAGTTAACGACAATAACCCTTGCACTCTGAATCTTCATCTTCACTTGATTCACGACCTATCGTTAATTTGGATCGATGTGGTATTCGGGTCTCCAGACCTGGAAATCCGGTATACGGAAACCCGATCCCGGTCTCATCGAAATCCAAAACGTATCTTTTAAGGCCAAGTTGTTTTAAAGGTTAAAACAATTCAATTCATTATCTTTATTCACATAGAAAGATAATTCACAATAGATAATCAACATTATCAATATCATCAGATAATCCATATTATCACAATTCAACTAAACATCCATATCACATAGCATATATCTCATCAGAGATATCAATCAAATGCAAAGCATTCAGTATTATCATCCATCCATAAGTAATGATCTATATCATCTCTAATTAATTTAAAGTTAATTAAATTAATTACTTTTATTTTATAAGTTCTTCTTACTTAAACATTAATTAATTACAAATTAATTAATTATACTCTAATTACCTTTTTCAATTAATCATCTTTGATTAATTATCTTTTAATTACCTTCCAGTAATTTATCCTTAATTAATTACTTAAATTAATTAACCTTAACCACTTATAGTAATTAACCTTTAATTACTTCATTAATTAATTACTAAAATTAATTAATTTAATCACTATAATTAATTATATTAAACCTTAATTAAATACATTAATTAATTACTTCATTTATTAATTATACTTAATTAATAAATCTTAATTACATCATTAATTATATTAATTAATGATCCTTAATTATAAATTAATTATTAATTACTCTAATTAAATTAATTACATTAAGTAATTAACTTTAAATTAAACAACATTTATTAATCACCTTGATTAATCTTCAATTAGTAATTAACTACCCTTAATTACTTTCATTAACTAAATTAATTACTTCCTTAATTAATTTCTTAATTAATCCCTTGATTAATTAACAAGTAATTAAACTCAAATTACTTTCCTTAATACATAACCAATCAATTAATTACATCAAGTAATTATCTATTATTTACTTCTTAAATAATCATACCTTAATAATTACATTAAGTAATTATTATTAAATCATCTCTTGGTTATCCTAAATTAATTAAACTTAATTAGTTAACTTAACTAAATCAAATTAACTTCAATTAATTACAATAAGTAATTAATTCTTAATTACTTCCATTAAGTAATTCCATTTAAAACAAATTCTATAATTGATTATCTTTAAATTAATTAATCTAATTAATTATTAAAATTAATCCCATTAATTAATTATTTAATAATCCATAGTTAATGACCTCCATTACTATTAACAACTCTTTAATTACTTTTCTTAAGTAATTAACTTAGATTAATTATTATTAATTTCAAATTAATAAATCTAAATAATCAATTGATTAAACTCTAATTATTTAATTAATTAAGTGTTAATCATAACTTAATTAATATTTAATTACTCTATTAATTAATTCTTAACCATTAATTAATATACTAATTCATAATCCTTAATTATAAATTAATCATTCCTAATCAATTTACCTTTAATCATAAATAAATTTGTTTAAACCATTAATTACCTATTTAATTAATCCAAATGATTAATTAATCAATTAAATTAATTTTTCATTAAATTTCCTAATTAATTTAATGAACACAAATCTTTGATTATTTTAAGATAAAACTTGTTCTTATTAATAATCAAGTTATCATTTACAAAGTATTTTAAATCAATTTACTTTAATTCTATCTTCAAAATTTCATTTAAATTTAAAGATTTAAAATGAAACAAATTATCTTTAACCATGTTTAAAACAACATTTCTAAAACTCTTTTAATTTACAAGTGAAAGAAATACTCATCTTATAAAATAACTTAAGAATTTAAATCAAATTTACTTTTAAATTTCAACCATTTAATATATATTTTAACAATTAAAGTTATGCAAATAATTAAATTCAAAAACTTCCTTTTATTATAAATCTGGGATACAGATTTAAATTAAATTCCAGATTACATTTAGATTTAAACTTACTTCCAATTTAAAACTCAATTTTTAAATTTAATTATCTAAACCTTTTAATGGTTGCTAAAATATCTAAATTTCAACAACTTATTTCATTTTTGAACTTAGATTAAATTTAAACTGGCATCAGATTTAAATCTAAATTTTAGACTTGTTTAAAACCCTTACTTAAATCATTTAAACTCAGTTTTAAAATTTTAAAACAGTTTAGTTTATAAAATCTGGAACCCAGACTTTTACCCGAGCCTTTGCAATTCTACTTCGAGTCGTATCCCCTTAAAACCCGAGCCTCCCTCGAAATAACTCGAACAAAACGCGAGACCTCCCTCTGTAAAAACAGACTTCACCAAAACCCAAATTTCCGTGCACCGTGCACATGCACCAGAGACGTAGTCACCTCCGACCATCCACGATGGCTTTCCCACATCGGCATCCATCTTCACACCATCTCTCGATCATCAGATCACTATACAAATCTCGAAATCAAATTCGAGACCTTCAACCCACCTGGAACAATAACCTGGAACAGAAGATCGAATTCGCCAAAGCCTGTCAACATCACCTCGACTTCGAAATCCCGACCACCTGAACTCCTGCAACTCCGACCATGTCATCGTTATCGACCAAGCTTCCATTTCCCCAAACCTCACTGCACTCGATCCATCATAGAAATCGTGATGATCTCTCTACCCAGACTAATTAAAACTAGGGCTAGGATTTTAAATCCTAAATCAATTCTTCCTTGATACTTTAAAAATCTCACTGACATTTTTCCTCGAGTCTCTGATCACTCTACTACCTTCAGATAGAAACCCAAATTCCCAGACCATCTAGATCACCAGTTCTTCCCAATTTCCCCTTTTTAGTTAAAATAAGAACTGCTCCTTATCTACTAAACTAAAAATTATAATTTCAATGCTAAAAATCATATTATAGTCTAGGTATTCCGTTTATAAACCTGGAATTACAAAATACAAAGTTTAAATTTCCACTTTTATATCACATTACTGATATTATGGTTACAGAGACACTCAGACCCAAAGGTTTGTCTTAAATCAAACTTTTAACATTTATATATGATAAATCAAACCATTCTTGTTTGTAAATTAAGTTATTTCAAAACTAGATCCAATGACAAGGGAATTTAAAAGAAATTCTCGAGTCTGGCAACAAACAGAACAGAATTCATATATAATCAGACATGCACACATAACTACTCATCCATGTATACATAGAAACTCAGATATAAAATCATATATCAATACATAGATATGCAGAACCATTTATAAATATTCACATGCAACCATCTTTCATAACTTAAATCCTAAGAATAAAATGTTACTCACCTGTTTTGATGAACAGAGGTAGTTTAAATTTTTGAAAAGCTTTTGAACTGAAAACTTGAAACTGAGAGTTTGAATGCTTTTTCTTTTTGCTTTAAAACTTGAATTGCTGGACTTTATATTTGCTTTAAATCTACATGCATGCTTGCTCCAGGTTGAAGAAATGAAGGCAGATAGACTTGAGGTGGTTCCAGATTGAAAATGAATGCAGACAGTTTTCTTAAGTTGATTCCAGATTGAAAAATGCATACTGGCCTTTGTTTTTGATTTGAAGAAGAATGTTACAACAAGTTGATTTGAAATTTAGTTTGAGGAATGATACAGATTTGTTTTTGAAGAAGAAATGTTGGCTGATCTGTTTGATTTGGAAGATGAATTACAGAGGTCTTTGGTTTTGAATATGCAGACAGCTTTTTGAGATGATTTGGAAAATGAATTATAGATTGTTTGAATTTGGTTTTGTTTTGAGGTATTTCGAATACTGATTTCAGATTTTGTATTAGAGAATTGGTTTGGGTTTTCTTGGTTTTGAAATGAAGATTTTTAAAAGAAAATGAAGTGGAGATATGCAAATGTATATATGTATGTAAATTATATTTTTTTTACAAAATAAAAGAAATGAAATTAATTAAGACACTTGTCATACACAATTGTTACTTAAATTACACATGTTAACATGAATCCTAAAATGATGACATTTGTATTTTTGCTAACTTTTTTTTTTTTTATTTTAAAAGTAAATCAAAAGCCTTTTCTTATTTATTTAAATGCTTATCTATATATATATATCTTTTTAAAGAAAGAAAACCAATTTATTTATAAATATAAGTTTATACAAATATTATAATATCCAACAATTTAAATATTTATTCTCTTGAATTTCAAAACTTAAATTAAATTCAATTCAAATTAAATCCTAGATTCAATTTAAAAGTTAAGTTATATATATACATATATAACTATTCATTCAATTAAATAAAAATTCCATATTCTTTAAAATCTATTCATACAATATTCAAAATAATACATTATACTTATTATTTGAAATTAACATATTTGATATTTAAATAATTTATATAAGAGATTATATTATCAAGTAATATTTTAAAAAGAAATAAAACAAACCATTTTTGTTAATCTTATTTATATTTAAACTTAAGTTAAAAATATCTTAACCAATTTAAACATTTACCCAAAGTATATTTAAAACTATAAAGTTATTTATTTAAATAACTTTGAAAAGTCCATATTAAATTAAATCTAAATTCCCAATTTACCAAAGCTTCTATTTACAATATATATAAATAAATATATATATTCAAATAGAAAATATCTTATTAACTTTTAAAAGATAAAATCACCAATTAATACTAATTTAATCAGATTATTAAATTAAATTCAAATCTTATTATCAAAGATCATCAATATCAATTTAATTATTTAACAGATTATTAAATTGATATTGTTAAAATTTCCGGGATATTACATTCCTTCCCCCTTAAAATAATTTCGTCCCCGAAATTTAAACAAAGGTAATTTAATAATCTTATTAAAGATTTTAATTCAAAACACAAGCATATACTATCAACCATATGCTAACAACCATAGCAACCAATTCATCCAATCAATCACATCTAACTATCCAGACAAAATTCTAGATAGAATTCCTCGAGTTTTCCCAAGTATATATATATACCGGGATACTCGCTCTACAAACAATCTAAACTACTAAGCTATAGATCTCCTACTCATCTAAATCTACAGAACTAAACAGAATATCAGACTACAGACGAGTCTGACTCAACAACTAAACCATCCAGAACTGCTGATTCCAAAACCAGAGATAAATCAAATACATACTCCCTCGGAGATACGTGAAACACAATGAATTCCAGTTGTCCAAACTGACAATTTAATTCAGAAGTCCAAATACTTATCCAAATCAGAATACAGAAGAGATCCAAAACACAGCTCTACTCCATAATTTCAGTAGATTTCCAAACTTACTTTTCCTATCCAGAGATGCACTTCCAAACCGCTTCTGCTGCACCACTCTGATCTGAGATAGAACACAAACACAGACTGGACAACTCATTCCAGAAATAAGGTTCACTGATCCATAAAGAAAACTCAGATACTCCAGCAAAACTTGAGCTGCTTCACCAAACTCTATCTCTAGGAAAACATCCTTCAACTAGACTGAACCACTGGTATCACTCATGGAATCCAGTCGATAAGAAAACTCAACCTTCAGATGCGGACAAACTCCTGACTTCTTTGAAGACATCCAGAAAAACTCTGACAACCCAAGAGAATACTCAGCCAATCGCAAGTCACTTTTGCGATCAACCCAGCCTAATCCCAAACAGACTGTTCTCTCTTTACCAATCAGAACAGCTTACACTTATTTATCCAATTTATCGAAGAAATGGATCCACTCTGCTGCTTCTGATCTTCACTTCTAGAAAAACTGCTCATCCAGAAAACTTCCTGCCATCACAGAACACTCCGAGCTGCACTGCTGACACTGATGCTCTTATCCAAAGCTCTTCGAGAAACTCGGACTCCAAACCAAAGCAGAAACTTCATGCTGAACTCAGTCACAACACCGAAGCATACACACTTCCTTAATCTTGTTCCAAAGAAAACATCTTCAGGAACATCCATCGTCACTGTATCTCGTCATACAGCTACTATTACCTGAGGTATCAAGATACCATCACACACTTCTGCACATCCGACAGATCCAACTCTACTCATCCACACTTCAAGATAAACTCCGAACCATTACAGTTTCCTTCGGAGATCGATGAAATCCTTCACCACAGCAAAGCTTACTCGAGACGGTATTGGGTTTACAGTCTCGATATATACTTCCAACCTCAAACATTCAAACTCCAACTATTGGTAATTGTGTTTCATACACCACCTCCCTATCTACCTTTATATCCTATATTGGAAAACCCGAACAGGTAACCCAACAAATAGGTAGAAATATATATATATTTAAAATGATACTTTTTATATAGAAATTATTTCTGGGTAAAATTATTTCATTTACCTCTTTAAAACAATATTGTGTCCGTTGGCCTGGTTCAAGTGTTTAGAGATCCCTATCAATAACGTTAGCTACTCGTATTGACCAGAATCCATATACCACTCAACCGATCAATTAACACAATATAAAATCATTTTATATTCACTAACAAATACGCGCTCATATCTATTAATACACTCAAATTCCCACCAGAGCCAAGGTTATCGCTAGCCTCAGCTCTGATACCACGTGTGACGACCCGACTTTCCACTCCCGGAAAATCGCATCGACAGTAAGAAAGAAAGGGGTGAGAAGTAGAAAAGAGAGGAAGAGAAAAGAAACAAACACAAATACTCACAGCGGAAACGAACAAAATATATTATATCACATAAATATTACATAGTATCATATACATCATCTATCAGAGTTACACAGATTACACATCACATACTAGACAATTATAAACATCTGTCTAGTTATTACATCTCAACATAATACAGATCAATACAAAGATCAACACAGCGGAAACTACTAACTATATCTACAACGCTGAAGCCTCCTGCTCCATTGCTACTCCACAATTCGTCAAGGCTAACCTGAATCCCTTGGCTACTCGTAAAAATTTGAGTACCCAAGAGTTTATAAAACAGAAATAAACAACTTGGGTCAGACATGGGTCTGGTGTGAGTAACAGGTTAAACTTGTTTAACTTCAAAACCTTTTTGAAAGAAAAGGTATCACGTAAGACTCCCCACCAATAAATATGGGTAAGTTTTTACCTTACGCTAACCAAAACACTTGATAGGAAATTCGATTGTATTATAATAGGTCTAGGGTTTTCAAATAAATATGAAATAGCCGAAATTGTTACATTCATTAAATTCCAGCATACATATGTATACAATCAAGTCCGTTATCACTTATTGGAAGTTGGATTTCCATACAATGGCAGGGCTACCGGGGTACCGCCCGTCACAGTACGTGGCCTAGATCACCGTACCGAGGATCACTCCCAATCCCCTGCAACACAAGGTCGGAACATCCCTTACTGGATAATTCCCGCACAAGATACCTCACGGTTGGGATCAGCAACCGCACCACTAAGTCGAAAATAGAAAGGGACATCTAGACAGAGGTAACCTTGTCCTACTTGGGTGCTACCCACTAACCTTGCTGCACCTCCCCTGTTTTAGCCATTCCCGGTTTGTGAGGTTTGAGGTTACGATTACCTTTAAATAGAATACATCTATCTTAGAATGCTCATCGTCCACCTGACGATGTGCTGAAAGCATTCAATCCATATAAGTTCGTTCCGGGTTCGAACGAAACCGAAGGCATTATCTCGTTACACTCGTTTTGGAATCACCCTCAGAGTTAACGACAATAACCCTTGCACTCTGAATCTTCATCTTCACTTGATTCACGACCTATCGTTAATTTGGATCGATGTGGTATTCGGGTCTCCAGACCTGGAAATCCGGTATACGGAAACCCGATCCCGGTCTCATCGAAATCCAAAACGTATCTTTTAAGGCCAAGTTGTTTTAAAGGTTAAAACAATTCAATTCATTATCTTTATTCACATAGAAAGATAATTCACAATAGATAATCAACATTATCAATATCATCAGATAATCCATATTATCACAATTCAACTAAACATCCATATCACATAGCATATATCTCATCAGAGATATCAATCAAATGCAAAGCATTCAGTATTATCATCCATCCATAAGTAATGATCTATATCATCTCTAATTAATTTAAAGTTAATTAAATTAATTACTTTTATTTTATAAATTCTTCTTACTTAAACATTAATTAATTACAAATTAATTAATTATACTCTAATTACCTTTTTCAATTAATCATCTTTGATTAATTATCTTTTAATTACCTTCCAGTAATTTATCCTTAATTAATTACTTAAATTAATTAACCTTAACCACTTATAGTAATTAACCTTTAATTACTTCATTAATTAATTACTAAAATTAATTAATTTAATCACTATAATTAATTATATTAAACCTTAATTAAATACATTAATTAATTACTTCATTTATTAATTATACTTAATTAATAAATCTTAATTACATCATTAATTATATTAATTAATGATCCTTAATTATAAATTAATTATTAATTACTCTAATTAAATTAATTACATTAAGTAATTAACTTTAAATTAAACAACATTTATTAATCACCTTGATTAATCTTCAATTAGTAATTAACTACCCTTAATTACTTTCATTAACTAAATTAATTACTTCCTTAATTAATTTCTTAATTAATCCCTTGATTAATTAACAAGTAATTAAACTCAAATTACTTTCCTTAATACATAACCAATCAATTAATTACATCAAGTAATTATCTATTATTTACTTCTTAAATAATCATACCTTAATAATTACATTAAGTAATTATTATTAAATCATCTCTTGGTTATCCTAAATTAATTAAACTTAATTAGTTAACTTAACTAAATCAAATTAACTTCAATTAATTACAATAAGTAATTAATTCTTAATTACTTCCATTAAGTAATTCCATTTAAAACAAATTCTATAATTGATTATCTTTAAATTAATTAATCTAATTAATTATTAAAATTAATCCCATTAATTAATTATTTAATAATCCATAGTTAATGACCTCCATTACTATTAACAACTCTTTAATTACTTTTCTTAAGTAATTAACTTAGATTAATTATTATTAATTTCAAATTAATAAATCTAAATAATCAATTGATTAAACTCTAATTATTTAATTAATTAAGTGTTAATCATAACTTAATTAATATTTAATTACTCTATTAATTAATTCTTAACCATTAATTAATATACTAATTCATAATCCTTAATTATAAATTAATCATTCCTAATCAATTTACCTTTAATCATAAATAAATTTGTTTAAACCATTAATTACCTATTTAATTAATCCAAATGATTAATTAATCAATTAAATTAATTTTTCATTAAATTTCCTAATTAATTTAATGAACACAAATCTTTGATTATTTTAAGATAAAACTTGTTCTTATTAATAATCAAGTTATCATTTACAAAGTATTTTAAATCAATTTACTTTAATTCTATCTTCAAAATTTCATTTAAATTTAAAGATTTAAAATGAAACAAATTATCTTTAACCATGTTTAAAACAACATTTCTAAAACTCTTTTAATTTACAAGTGAAAGAAATACTCATCTTATAAAATAACTTAAGAATTTAAATCAAATTTACTTTTAAATTTCAACCATTTAATATATATTTTAACAATTAAAGTTATGCAAATAATTAAATTCAAAAACTTCCTTTTATTATAAATCTGGGATACAGATTTAAATTAAATTCCAGATTACATTTAGATTTAAACTTACTTCCAATTTAAAACTCAATTTTTAAATTTAATTATCTAAACCTTTTAATGGTTGCTAAAATATCTAAATTTCAACAACTTATTTCATTTTTGAACTTAGATTAAATTTAAACTGGCATCAGATTTAAATCTAAATTTTAGACTTGTTTAAAACCCTTACTTAAATCATTTAAACTCAGTTTTAAAATTTTAAAACAGTTTAGTTTATAAAATCTGGAACCCAGACTTTTACCCGAGCCTTTGCAATTCTACTTCGAGTCGTATCCCCTTAAAACCCGAGCCTCCCTCGAAATAACTCGAACAAAACGCGAGACCTCCCTCTGTAAAAACAGACTTCACCAAAACCCAAATTTCCGTGCACCGTGCACATGCACCAGAGACGTAGTCACCTCCGACCATCCACGATGGCTTTCCCACATCGGCATCCATCTTCACACCATCTCTCGATCATCAGATCACTATACAAATCTCGAAATCAAATTCGAGACCTTCAACCCACCTGGAACAATAACCTGGAACAGAAGATCGAATTCGCCAAAGCCTGTCAACATCACCTCGACTTCGAAATCCCGACCACCTGAACTCCTGCAACTCCGACCATGTCATCGTTATCGACCAAGCTTCCATTTCCCCAAACCTCACTGCACTCGATCCATCATAGAAATCGTGATGATCTCTCTACCCAGACTAATTAAAACTAGGGCTAGGATTTTAAATCCTAAATCAATTCTTCCTTGATACTTTAAAAATCTCACTGACATTTTTCCTCGAGTCTCTAATCACTCTACTACCTTCAGATAGAAACCCAAATTCCCAGACCATCTAGATCACCAGTTCTTCCCAATTTCCCCTTTTTAGTTAAAATAAGAACTGCTCCTTATCTACTAAACTAAAAATTATAATTTCAATGCTAAAAATCATATTATAGTCTAGGTATTCCGTTTATAAACCTGGAATTACAAAATACAAAGTTTAAATTTCCACTTTTATATCACATTACTGATATTATGGTTACAGAGACACTCAGACCCAAAGGTTTGTCTTAAATCAAACTTTTAACATTTATATATGATAAATCAAACCATTCTTGTTTGTAAATTAAGTTATTTCAAAACTAGATCCAATGACAAGGGAATTTAAAAGAAATTCTCGAGTCTGGCAACAAACAGAACAGAATTCATATATAATCAGACATGCACACATAACTACTCATCCATGTATACATAGAAACTCAGATATAAAATCATATATCAATACATAGATATGCAGAACCATTTATAAATATTCACATGCAACCATCTTTCATAACTTAAATCCTAAGAATAAAATGTTACTCACCTGTTTTGATGAACAGAGGTAGTTTAAATTTTTGAAAAGCTTTTGAACTGAAAACTTGAAACTGAGAGTTTGAATGCTTTTTCTTTTTGCTTTAAAACTTGAATTGCTGGACTTTATATTTGCTTTAAATCTACATGCATGCTTGCTCCAGGTTGAAGAAATGAAGGCAGATAGACTTGAGGTGGTTCCAGATTGAAAATGAATGCAGACAGTTTTCTTAAGTTGATTCCAGATTGAAAAATGCATACTGGCCTTTGTTTTTGATTTGAAGAAGAATGTTACAACAAGTTGATTTGAAATTTAGTTTGAGGAATGATACAGATTTGTTTTTGAAGAAGAAATGTTGGCTGATCTGTTTGATTTGGAAGATGAATTACAGAGGTCTTTGGTTTTGAATATGCAGACAGCTTTTTGAGATGATATGGAAAATGAATTATAGATTGTTTGAATTTGGTTTTGTTTTGAGGTATTTCGAATACTGATTTCAGATTTTGTATTAGAGAATTGGTTTGGGTTTTCTTGGTTTTGAAATGAAGATTTTTAAAAGAAAATGAAGTGGAGATATGCAAATGTATATATGTATGTAAATTATATTTTTTTTACAAAATAAAAGAAATGAAATTAATTAAGACACTTGTCATACACAATTGTTACTTAAATTACACATGTTAACATGAATCCTAAAATGATGACATTTGTATTTTTGCTAACTTTTTTTTTTTTTATTTTAAAAGTAAATCAAAAGCCTTTTCTTATTTATTTAAATGCTTATCTATATATATATATCTTTTTAAAGAAAGAAAACCAATTTATTTATAAATATAAGTTTATACAAATATTATAATATCCAACAATTTAAATATTTATTCTCTTGAATTTCAAAACTTAAATTAAATTCAATTCAAATTAAATCCTAGATTCAATTTAAAAGTTAAGTTATATATATACATATATAACTATTCATTCAATTAAATAAAAATTCCATATTCTTTAAAATCTATTCATACAATATTCAAAATAATACATTATACTTATTATTTGAAATTAACATATTTGATATTTAAATAATTTATATAAGAGATTATATTATCAAGTAATATTTTAAAAAGAAATAAAACAAACCATTTTTGTTAATCTTATTTATATTTAAACTTAAGTTAAAAATATCTTAACCAATTTAAACATTTACCCAAAGTATATTTAAAACTATAAAGTTATTTATTTAAATAACTTTGAAAAGTCCATATTAAATTAAATCTAAATTCCCAATTTACCAAAGCTTCTATTTACAATATATATAAATAAATATATATATTCAAATAGAAAATATCTTATTAACTTTTAAAAGATAAAATCACCAATTAATACTAATTTAATCAGATTATTAAATTAAATTCAAATCTTATTATCAAAGATCATCAATATCAATTTAATTATTTAACAGATTATTAAATTGATATTGTTAAAATTTCCGGGATATTACAAATTCATTGTTACCTTTATTCTTGATAACATTTCTACAAATTCAAGATTTTAATTTCAGTTTGGATTCATTTCAAACTTATCTTCATTCAAATTCAAATTTGGTTGTATTACCTCTTAATTCTTATTATTTTATTTAATTCCAATGATTTAACAACCAATTTCATTAATATATTTAATAATTAGAAAATTATTTCTATATATATATATATATCAAAAGATAAACTTATATAAAAATTATTTATTTTTAAAACCATTTTAAAACCATTATATAAGAAAATAACAAATACGTTCTCATATATATATACACTCAACTCATTCTAGGGTACTATTGACCCTATCCTTAATGAGTAATCCCGATAGAGCCAAGGTTCCCGCTTAACCTTTGCTCTGATACCAACTGTAACGACCCGGAAATTTCGAACCCGAAATTTCCAGATAGTTAGAAGAAGAAGAAAAGAGATAGAAGAAAGAAACAGAAGAAGAAGATCAAAAACATCAACATCTCACATTCGCAGCGGATAAAATATAATACTAAATGATAACAGTTTTACAAAACAATATTATATCTGTCGATTACATTTTAATACATCAGAGTTACATATTTATACAAACACTGGATATACACAATTATCAAGTCTCAAATATACAATAATATAACACAGTAGAAACACTCCATACGTTCCTGCCATCCAGCTCGACTCCTGAACTCCAGAACGTCCTTACCTGAAAATCTGTAATACTCGGTCTGACCCGAGCATTACAATAAAGTAACACCCGGGTCAGGCTGGAAACCAGCGTGAGTAAACTCATCTAACAAGAAATTCCAATCCATAGAACTTATTTAAACCCGGGGTAACTCGTACTTGCTACACGTAAACAACTTATATAGTCATCACTTATTTTCACAAAACAATACCTAAGTATCCTACTTAGTTTAAATGGTCCATATGATCCCAATCCAGCCTATTGATTTCACATATCAATCTATAAAGAATTTTAGAAGATTTCCAATCGAAGTGGTTTCGGGTATTAACTAATACCCGACTCCTGTCTCTTCGAATCCAATGTCATCTTAACCCAAGTTATTCAAATGAAATACAGTTCAAACTTTAAATATAGGGTGTCACTATTTTAATCCAAATATATTGTATCACATAACATTCCATATCACATTCCAGAGATATCAACTAATCTAAGCATACAATATCATTCAATCATTCATAGCAAGATTAATCAACCATACCATCTATAATTAATTTAATTAACCACAAATGAATTAAATTAATTACTTCAATTATTTTTAAACCTTGCTTATTAATTACAACCCAATTAATTTATCATCCAAAAATTTCTATTTTAATTAATTATCCTTGATTAATTATTTTTAATTACATTAAGTAATTAAACCTTAATTATAGATTTATTATTCTCAACCATTCTCAATAATTAACTAAATTACTTTCATAAATTAATAAATGATATTCTAATTATTTCATTAATTAATTACTCTTTTAATAAATTTCTTTAGCAAATAATTAATCACATTATTAATTAATCTTAACTCTCTAATTAATTAATTACTCTCTTAATTAATTAACTTCAAATCAATTATATTAATTAATTCTTTAATTAATAACATCAAGTGGTTAACCCTTAATCACTTCCATTTTATTACTTCCATAAGTAATTTCTCTTTTCTTAATTACATTAGTAATTATCCATTAATTACTTGACTAAGAAATTTTATTCAATTAATCAATAAGTGATTTATCTTTAATTAATTAGACTAATTAATTAACCTAAAATTAATTTAATAAATCAATTAACCATCACTTAATCTCTAATTAATTTATTTCTTAATTACATTCATTTCCACTAATTACTTCATTTAGTATTTATCCTTAATTAAATTCAACCTTCAAAGATAGACTTTTCATTTAAATTACATATTAATTTCCATCATTAAACTTCATTTAGACCATTTAGAAATAATTATATGTTTGAATAAAAGTTTACTTTTAAACAAAACAATTTAAACCCTTAATTTCTTTAATACACTTAAATCTTTAAAAATCCTTTTTAAACATGGTTTAATTTAAATTAAACGAATATTCATCTTTGAACTTGATTATCATATCCTTCAAAACTTATTTACTTAATTTTATTTTAAACTTGTTAAACATTCATTTCTGAAAACAAAATTATTTACTTAACTTTTAAAAATTGAAAACATTTAGAAAAAAAAAACATGCTCTCAGATTAAAACCCAGAACAACCCGAGTAGACTCCACAAAAACACTAGCCTTCCTCGAGTCTTTCCCCACGCATGTTTGCTTCGAGTCGCACACGCGTATGCTTCGGCAACAACTCAAGACACTCTCGTCTTCTCCCAACATAAAACTTCCATATGCACAGATCGGTCACCGTGCATGTGCACAGTTCAACTACGCCGCAGCTACCTCCAACGTCTTGCCCCACATGTCGACGTTCAACCTCGCGATCAAATTCGACCCTCAATCATTCGCCACGAAGTAAAAGTCAAAATCGAGCTTCCCAGTCGAAAAACTGGAAACCTATCATCATCAGAAAACCCTCGAACCACCATCGCCGATCACCGAACCTTCCCAAACTCCGGTCATGGACTCACTAGCCTTCACGCCATCTATTCCCAGAAGCACTTGCAGTTCGATTCACCAATGAAGCCACGGTGACAAATTTTCTGGCCTCGACAGAACTAGCGTTTAAAACCCAATCAGAACATCATCAATCGCCGACGAACTACACCTCGAGAACCATCGCCGTTCCCACCAAAGCTTCGCCACGACTTCCAGCATCGATCCCCCCCTATGTGATCTACTCCGGTACACCATCCCTGCCGCATTCGCCTCGAACACACGGACTACCCAAACAGGCGACCAAACCCTAAAATGACGCCGACCAACCACCACGATCAACAAAAATTTTCTCGAGCATTTTTCCATGAATCCCCAGCCTACAACCCTTCTCTGGCCACAACCCCGAGGGCCCTGACATCCGCGATCACCAGGAATTGACCCAATTACAATTTCCGTTCATCATCCATTTACACCCAAAATACCATCTTAAAAATCCTCATTTTATTTTTAAAAATCATAGTTTTCCAAATTGAAATAGATAAGGTAGGTGAAACAAAGAATTATGAAATTCAAATTTGACATGTTTTCAAGTTTCACTGTTATATTTTCTTTTCAGTCAAATTTAGCTTCTGGTTTATCCTAAAAATATTTTTAGAACTTATATCTTGATTTTATAAACATAATTTGTTTATATCTTTAAGCATGAAAAGGATGAGGGGAAAAGATCTTAGATTTTTTTTTAACAGGTTTTGAAACCTGTACTTTGAACAGAGTAGTTTATACATGGTACAAACATGCACATATAAACCTTCATACACACATGCAATCATAATTTATATCCATTCATCAATGACCATAACATGCAGATCAAGATACAGACAGATTTAAGATGTTAAAGGGTAGTTTACTCACCTATTTTGTTTGAACAGAGCAGCCCTTTTGAAATTGAAAACTGGAAACTGGTAAATTTGCTTAGTTGAGTTGATCTTGTTTTGATTTAGCTTGATGATTCAGGTTGAAAAAGTGGTTGCTTGATTCCAGTTGTATCTTTGTTTTACATTTGAGTTGAACATGAATTGCTTGAATCAGGTTGCAAACTTGAAAGAAGTTGTTGCTCAGATTTTCTTTAGTTTGATCTTTTTTTTTAGAGAAGAAAGAAAAGGAAATGTCTGGTTTGTTAAAAATGAATATCCCTACAACCTTGTTCTCCAATATGTTAATTATATTTTCTTTCCAATTAAAAGAAACAAATGCCACTTGTCTTTGCATGTAATCTTTAGCTTACAAATGTTTAATGCATATTATCCTTAGCTTCCACTTGTATTTTACATGCTTTATATATTTACAAATATTAAAAATTTATTTTAAATATTTCTTATGTGTATTTATATTAATATGTTATGTTAGGTTTATACAAATTTGTTATGAAATATCTTCAAAGAAAGAATATTTTAAACCTTTTATTAAATTCTATTTAAACTTAGGCTATTATATTTTAACCTAATAAATATTTATTTTAAGTGTTTTATGTTTATATATTTTCATTAACACATTTCCTCTTCACTTATAATTATATCTTTAAAGATAAATTTAAGACAGTACTTTGAGTTTCAAACCCGAGTTCTATTTACAATCATCTTATAATAACACAAAATCAAATACATATTTTATATTATTTTTGAAAAGATGAATTTTACCAATTTAAATAATTATACCAGGAGATTATCAAATAGATATTTATTCACATATTTATAATTCAGCATTTATTATAATTCAAATTCATCTATATACATATCCAAATATATTCTAATTATCAAAGTTTTATCTGTTCAATTGATTAAAACAGTTAATTATCCAATTATCAAATGTCTCAAAAATCCGGGTTATCACACTATGGATTCGAAGTAAGGTCATAAAATGGATTCATTGGATGGATTCGAAGTAAGGTCATAGGATGGATTCGAAGCAAGGTCATAGGATGGATTCGAAGTAAGGTCATAGGATGGATTCATAGGATGGATTCGAAGTAAGGTCATAGGATGGATTCGAAGCAAGGTCATAGGATGGATTCGAAGCAAGGTCATAGGATGGATTCGAAGTAAGGTCATAGGATGGATTCGAAGTAAGGTCATTTTCTCTATCTTGAATTGATCATAGCTTGAGCATACGAACTCAGATTGGCTTGAAACTTGAACCGCTGGTTTCTACGGCTTTGCTTATCATGTCTTGTCAATTGTGGCTCAATCCGGACTTGGGAAAAATTCATCGATATTCATGGCGAATCAGTGTATAACGATCTTTTACGACGAACTGTCTTTAGTTTTCCAGTAAACTTTTTGGTGTCACGGCCTTGCCAAAAGACGGGATAACAACAACGATAAACGATCAAACAAAAGATCATATCACAAATGATCAAACGATGATCATCACACAACAACACTCAACATGTCACATTACCAAATTGGGAATATATCGCTGATAAATTTCAACTACATAACCTTTGAGCTCGTATGTCTCAGAGAAGGGTGTTAAGCTAAGAGAATAAATTCTCCGCCACCAAACAGAAATATATTTGAAAGAAATCGGCTTTATATCTCAAAGTGTAATGTCAGACATGTAACCATACAAGTCTGTTCCGGGATCGAACGGAACCGAAGGCACTTCCACAGAAGTCCTTGCACATCCGGAAAATTTTCTAATCACGTCCGGACTTCCCATCACAAAAGAGTGATATAAATCTCTATACCGGAGCAACTCGGTGCAGAGACATTTGACAGGTTGTCCTTTCATTTTCAAAAATATCTGGTCTTCAACACCGGTCTTCAAATGCCATCCATATACGACGTATCACTATTCGGAATGGGTTATGTGACACAAAGGTCTTTTCCTGGCTAACCCGAATAGTGGGCGTAAATTTCAAAAACATGTGGATATGTTATTCACAACAATTCATAGATTCGATGTGGGTTTCGGATAAAAAACTGAAATCCGATTCCCTGTCGCATCGAGGTTTAAATGCCGTTTTAGGGCAAACAGGGTTTTCACATTAATACAGAACAAATCACAGATTACAGTGCCATACAAAACAATCACGGTATCATAACAGAAAATATCAATTTAAAACAAAATATTTGATGATGGTCAATCATCGTTGATTCAAGTAATTGTGATTAAATTGAATTAACCACATAAATATCTTTACTAATCATTTTTAAATTAATGTTTAATTTTACTATGAATTTATTAAATCTTAATTTACTTGATAAATTGATTATTTCTTAATTTATTATTTTAATTAACTACCAATTTAAATTAATTAACTTGATTTGTTTAATTAACAAATTCTCAATTACAATTCAATTTAAACACAAAGTTGTTTATTAAATCAAAATTCTTAACTTATAATATCTAACACTTGTTGTTTCAGAGTACTAAACATCACACTGGAAATCAATTGGCTAACTCTGGAAATAAAACCCGAGCAAAAATGTCTCTCGCTCGAGCCAAATCCAGTTCTTCTTCGCCACCTCCCCGAGCCATCTTCCCTTTCTTCCCCCATTTTATTTCCCTGCTCAGTTTTAAGTTTTTTTAAAACAACTGCTGAAAACCACATTTCTCAATCACACGACATACCCGAGTATATCCACCATCAGCTCGAACCTTTCTTCGAGTTCTCCGCCCAAACCCAAATCACTGACACGCGAATTTAAATCGTGCACGTGCACATCATCGCGGCGCCCCTCCGATGACCATCGCAATCGCCAGCAAATCCGAATTCATCCCCTCATTCGAAATCAAAACCCAGGTCGACGTGAAAAACTCGAATGCAAATTTTTCTCGTTCAAACGAACTGCTACACGAGCACGTCACTCGAAAACCGTCACGACCACCCTACGCTGACCACTTGACGCGATGACACTCCGACCCTACCTCGACCATGCCCTCCTCTATCTTCACCTGGAATCGCGTGATACTCGATCGAGCAATGGCGACGCGATCGTCCATTTACAGAGCATAGAAAATTTTGAGCTTAAACCCTAATTTGCTCTCGAACTCAAAATCCTTACATTCGAAAAATCCTTAAGCATTTTTCTTGGATTCATGGAGGATTAAACTTGCTACACAACAAGTTTCAGCATTTTTAATTGATTCGATCATGAGATATTGATAGGAATGCGAGCTTTTGTTCATATACGAACTGCCCTTTTTATATAAATCTAAAAATCTAGATTTTTGTTTTAAAAATCATGGTTTTTATCATAGATTCAGATTATAATCTCGAATTTATAAATTTCAACAATCAATTTTTCACAAAATTTCACTTTTGATACCTGTAAAACAAAGTTACAGTAAGAATAACTTACTGTATGTTTAAATAACTTTGCAATTCTTGTTTGAGGATTAAAACAACTTGATTATTTGAAGAACCAAGGCTTGTCAGAGATTAACAGCAAATGGACTTTAGTTTTGGAAATAAATATAATCCCTGTATAAATGTTTACAGAGAAACACATAGCACACTACAATATTATCATACTGAAGCATGAACAAAGGAGTTTATAAATGAAGTTTTAAACTGTTTTAATATAAATTTTAACCTTTTAAAGATAAGTTTACTCACCTGAAAATATCTTGAAAACAGAGAACACTTTTGCTTGTTTTGAAATCTGCAGTTTGAATCTCCTTTCTATTTTTTTCTTTCCTCAGTAATTTGTTTTCAACTTTGATATAAAAGTGATGTTAGCTTTCTATTTTCGTTTCAGGGTTTGCTAAGTTGTTTGAACGAATGAACTAAAGGTTTATACATGTGTATGTATATATGAAGATTGTGTATAGGGGAAGGAAAGTAGGCAAGTACAATTTTTTTTTATTTGGTCAGAGGATTTTGAAATTTGGAGGCTGAAAATCTTGCTTGATGTACTAAAGGTAATTGCATTAAATGCCTTGGTCCCTTCTTATGTTTACACATATAATTTTTTCCCTTCTTGCAAGTACATTTCGCATATAATCTTTTTTTCCTCCCTTGCTATTTGCTGTTTTGTTTCTTCTTATATATGTACTTACTTTTATTTTGGTTACTTTATTCCCCTAGTTTATTTTTTTTACAGCAACTTTCTTTTAGTTTGTACACTTTTGTTATCTGGTTGTTTTGTTCATTACAATTTCCTTTATTTTATTTTATTAACTAATGTTTGCTCTGATTTGGTTAATTCGCTTCCCTAGTTTATTTTGTTGCTTGAAAGTATTTTGTTTTAGTTATTAACATTTTATAACTATGTGGTTTCATTACAAAGTTTGATTTAGTTCTATTTAAAGATTTTATAATTAAATTTGTATATATATACTTTATTTTATTGTTTTAAATAATTTCTTGTTTATAATAGGTTCTCCTCTTTATTTATTATTATTATTATTTAACTTATCTATCTATATTTTTTTTTCTATACATCTTTATAATATTTGATATTAACAAAAGAAACTTTTATTTTCTTTTGAAACTCTCAAATTTAAATTCAAAAGTTCAAATAATATACCGAATTTTATATTCAAAAATTTCGGGATGTTACAATATCTCCTCCTTAAGAAAATTTCATCCTCGAAATTGAAAGAGAAAGAAACGCAACAAAGAATATATGAATTCAGAAATAAGGAAATGACTTACAATTTAAATCAAGATGTCCACTCTGCAGTTGGGATATGATTTCTTCATATTATCTTTAGTTTCCCAAGTACAGTCCTTTGGATCGCCACTCCATTGAACTTTGACCAGTTTCACAACTTTGTTTCTCAATCGCTTCTCATCACGATCAACAATTTTTATCGGTTCCCACTTTACTGCCAAGTTAGGAGTGATTTCTAGATCCTGCTGAGCAGCTTCTTCAATATAATCTGGGTCGTGCACATACTTTCGAAGATTAGAAATGTGAAACACATCATGCACGCCAGACAACCAGTTGGGTAGCTGGACTCGATATGCTAGAGAATCAATCCTTTCCAGAATAGTAAAAGGACCAATATAACGCGGTGCTAGCTTTCCAGTTTTCCCGAATCTCAATACACCCTTCATCGGAGATACTTTTAAAAATACAGAATCTCCAACTTGAAATTCCAAAAATCTTCTTCGGCGGTCATAATAGTTCTTCTGACGGCTTTGAGTAGTTATTAATTTCTTTCGAATAAAGTCTACCTTCTCAGTGGCTTCTTTGATCATATCCGGTCCTAAGACGAGTCTATCACCTGGTTCAATCCAGCATGCGGGTGATCGACACGGATGACCATATAAAGCTTCGAAAGGAGCCATTTCTATACTAGCCTGATAGCTGTTATTATATGAGAATTCAACCAGATGTAAATGGTCCTCCCATGAACCACCAAAATCATGAACACAAGAACGTAATAGGTCTTCTAGAATTCGGTTGACCCTTTCAGTCTGTCCATCAGATTGCGGGTGATAAGCAGTACTGAAGTTTAATTTCGTTCCCAAAGCATCCTGAAATGCCTCCAAAAATCTACTAGTGAAGATCGGGTCACGATCACTCACTATACTACTGGGAATACCATGGAGGCGAACAATTTCTTTTACATATATATCTGCTAAACTTGCTGTAGTCCGAGTAGATTTCACTAGAATAAAGTGAGCAGTTTTGGTTAAACGATCCACTATAACCCAAATCGCTTCATTTCCCTTCTTGGTTCGTGCAATCCGTTGATGAAATCCATCGATACCTGATCCCACTTCCATTTCGGTACTTCCAAAGGTTGGAGTAAACCGGCCACTTTCCTTTGATCGCTTTTGATTTGCTGACAAGTAGCACAACGACTCACATATATCGATATGTCTCTCTTCATCGTCTTCCACCAAAATGTTCTTTTAATATCTCGATACATTTTGTTGATTCCTGGATGGATACTGAATTTGGACTTGTGGCATTCGTCCAAAACTTCTCATTTTAATTCTGGGATATCTGGCACACAAAGTCTGCCTTTCAGTCTTATGTCCCCTCTACTATCAATTTCAAAACTGGAATCTTTACCATGTTCTATTCTTCTACGAATTTCATGAAGAAACTTGATTCAAGTTAAATCAATCTTGATTTCCTTCCACTTCCATCAAAATTTATTTAACCCCAATTCAAGTTGAATCAATCTTGATTTCCTTCCCAATCCAAATCAAATTCCATTTGATTTTAAACATATTCAACTTTAATTATAATTCCAAATTATTCCAATCAATTTGACTAACATCAATTGAACCCACTTCCATTTCAAATCATTTTTATTCAATCCAATTCAAATTTTCCCATTTGAATTTTTAAACTTATCCATCTTCAATCACAAATCCAATTAATCCAAATCAGATTCATATTGAACTAGTTCAACTCAAATTCCAATCTCAATTTTAACCATCTCGAATTATATAAACTCGAGTTAAATTCTCAAAAGTTGATTTAACCCGCTTAAATCAAATTAACCTTTATTTTAAAGGAATAATCCAAATCTCTTCATAATTTAATTCTGAGTCTAATTCTCAAAATTCCATTTTAAATTATCTTTATTTAACATATTTCAAAACTAAAAAACAATTAAATCTTTAGCTTCAAATTTATTTTCCATTTTTTTAAACAAATTCTCAGGTTCATAAATTATTTATAAAAATGGAATGATATCAAAATAAATAAACATCCAAATCTATCCAAACACCCATTTTAATTTCTAAATCTCAACCCATTTTGAGATCACACAAACTCCCAATTCACATTAACCATTTTACTTCCCAAGTTAAATTCCAATTTCACCTTGAATTTTCCAATTCAGATGGCTTATTAAATTATCTAACTTTCCCAAAGTTAAATTCAACTTATTTAATTCGGCCAATTTACACAATTTGCATTTCCATTCAATTTTTTTTATAGATTAATAATTTTATAAGTTCAAAGAGTTATCACCTTGGGTACCACATCTCATTTCAAATTCAAAACTCAATATTTAGAGTTTATTTCAAACCAATTTTGATTTATGTATATTCCTCATATATACATATTATTTTCTTTGCCCACTAAGTCATCTTTAAATTTTAAACCACCCTTTGGTTTCAAATTCAAATAAAATTTCAAACAACCCATTGTTTGCAACAAGCCTCCTTTATTGAAATAATACTAATTTATTCTTTTTATTTAATTTCAATTTGGTTGTATTTCTATTACCACTTAATTTAATTTCAATAATTTAACAACCAATTACCTTAATATTTATTAGAAAGAAATATTGCTTTATATATCAAATAAGATTTTATATAAAATCATTTACCTTTAAAACAATTTAAAATTTTTATATAAGAAAATAACAAGTACGTTCTCTCATATATATTATATTCAACTCGTTCTAGGGTACTATTGACCCTATCTTTATATGAGTACACCCACCAGAGCCAAGGTTCTCGCTTAACCTTCAGCTCTGATACCAACTGTAACGACCCGGCATTTACGATCCCGAAAATTCTAGATAGTTATCGAAAGAAGAAAGAGATAGAAGAAGAAGAAGAACAGATCACCAAACATCTCACATACGCAGCGGATAAAATATAATAATAAATAATAACAGTTTACAAAAAAATATTGTATCTGTCGATTACATTTAATATACATCAGAGTTTCACATTTACCCAGTCACTTAATATACACAAATTTCAACATATCTCAGATAAACAAAAATATATCATAGCGGAAACACTCCATACGTTCCTGCCATCCAGCTCGCCTCTTGAGCTCCAGAACGACCTTACTTGAAAATCTGTAACACTTGGTCTGACCCGAGCATTACATCAAAGTAACACCCGGGTTAGGCTGGAAACCAGCGTGAGTAAGCCCATAACATGAGATTCTAACGTACATGCTTATATAAAACCCGGGATAATTCATACTTTACTTGCGAGTTCTATCTTGTTATAGGCAAACTTATTTCACAAATTTAAACCCTAAGTACTCTTAGTTTTAATGGTACAGATATTTAAATTACTCCATTCCAACCAAATAATTTCACATTTCAATCTATAAAGAATTATTTTAGATTCTAAATCGAAGTGGTTTCGGGTATTTACTGTTACCCGCCCCGGTCTCTTCGAACCAATGTCATCTCTAATCCAAGTTGTTAAATTTTACACAATACAATTTATATCTAAGATATTATATCACATAACAAATCAACTCAGAAAGATAATCCACAATATCACAGTTCAATCTGTCATAGCATATCACAATTCATTACAAGCTATCAGACTAGATATGAATCTATTTATAACAAGTTAAACCAGATGTTCAATCTCAATTTAATTACCAACTTTAATTACTTAGATTACCTTAATCCCGCTTACTTAACATAAATTAATCATAACCCAATTAATTTGTCACCTTTAATTATTTTCCTCGATTAATCATCCTTGATTAATCATTCTCTAATTATGTTAAGTAATTAGCCTTAAATTAATTATTCTTTAACCATTTACAATAATTAATCTTTAATTTCTCTCACAAATTCCATTCATTAATGATCCTCCAATTACTTTTATTAATTAATTAATTACTTTTAAATTAGTTATTTAACAAGAAATCTATAATTAATCACATTCTTGGTTAACCTTAATTACTTATATCAATTAATTACCCTTGAATTTATTATATTAATAAATTCTTTAATTTATAGCATTAAGTAATTAATACTAAATTAAATTACTTACTTAATCTTATATGAAAACACTAATAATTTTTCCAACCAAACCAGTTTACAATCAACGACATTTTTAATTTATTGAAACTTGTTTTTTTTAAATCCCGATCCATATCTTTATTTGAACTGGCTCCATCTTCTCTTGAAGAATATTTACTTTGAAACTTGTTTTAGAATTTCATTCTACTATTCTCCTAAATCTAGTTCAACATTATCAAAATAACCGGGCCTAAGCCCAGTCATCTCGAACCAAAAATTCGAGCCCGAGCCATTCTTTCTAAATTCTCCCCCTATACTTAAAACTTAGCTAAGATACTAGTGAAACAGTCCCCGAGTCAAACACTATGCATACCCGGTACAAATCACGATCTTCTCGAGGTTATTCCCTTTCCTTTCTCCTTTCCAAAGCCAAAATTCCAAACATGACTGATAACCGTGCACGTGCACATGCCAGATCACTCCGGCCGCCATCGGCTGTCACCACGACCCCCGCCAAGTCGCCGATCACCTCCTCAGTTGAACCAACCGCCCAGATCAATGCAAACGCCCACAAACAGAAATCGAGCACTCACGACCAAACTGGAAACCATCCCATCGACCAAAATCGACCTTGCACCTCTGACGTCGACCACCGGATCATCAGGAACTCCGGCCACACCCTCGATAGCCTCCACGCTACCATCTCTCTAGTTCTGGTGAAGTTCGATTACTCCGAGACCCCACGGTGACCACGTTTCCGATCTCGTCTCGAAACCCACTCGAAACCCCTCTATGATTTACTGCCAATGCCATGATGATGAACCAACACTTCCACCATTTTCCCCTCAAACCTTATCACGTTGGCCCCCTCTAGACCAAAAATTGTCAAACTCGATCGCGCCGATCGCCAGAATTCCACAAATTCCCAAATCCCGATCATCCCAGAATATCACAGCATTCCCTATACTAAAAATCATGATATCTTCACGTAAATTCAACATTTTACAATACTAATCCAATTATGGATTCATTTCATGAATTCAAGACATTTTATTTCTTTCCACTTTCAAAAGTTCACTGTCTTTTATAATTTGAGACAATTACTTCACATAAATTCCTAAATCTATATATATTTTTTTAAATCTTAGCTTGAGTTAAACCTAACTAATATGTTTGAAGTCAAGGTTTAACAAAGATCAGATAAAAAAAAGAAAAAAGAAATTGGAATTTAGTTCCAAAATTTATATCCTATATCAAGAACAGGGAAGAACAGAACATGCATGCCTGTATCTTAGTCACATACTTCAACTTTCTTACAAAAGAGCCACATAAATTTTCACAAGTCAGCATTAATTATCACAGCAATTTTCACAAACATCAGGCTATAATTTGCTTAAGCTTTTTATTTAAAGGGTTTACTCACCTGATGAAATGCAGAGCTGTTGAAACAGTTTTTGAAACTTGAAAACTTGAATTGTTAGATCTTTTGAAATTTGAAAATACTATCTGTAACGACCCCAAATTTTATATAAATTTAAATTAATAATTAATTGTATTTTTGAATAAAATTTGTGAAATAATTCGATAAGGTGATGCGAGTTTCCCCGATATCTAAGTATATTTGTATAAATTGTTTAAAAATTTAAATTATTGTATATATGAGAATATATATATCTGTATTTGAACAGATCTGACTAAATTTGAAATAATATAATATATATTTGATTTGTGTTTAAATTGTAAATAAATGGTTAATAATAATTTGAATTTATAAATTAAAAATATAAGGCGATAAATAAAATAAAATGAATACATAGATGAATCCAAATAACACGTTAATAAACTTTGTAAAAATATAAAGTGAATACATTAGAAAAATTTAACAACAAATAGAAATGTAATTATATTATAAAGTAGTATGAACAAAGGCAAAGCAAATATATTCAAGTATTCAACAAGTAAAATAAAATAGATAAGTATGCAAGCATGAAGACATAAAGGACAGTAGCATCTAAGTACACCATACAAACATTATCATCTCAGCCGAGACAAGCAAATAAAAAGAAAGAAACAAAGTATATAAAATGAATAGCTTGTAAAAGAAGCCATCAGACCTGCATTGTACAAATGAAGAAAGAATATATATTTTTTGTACAAGACAATTGGTACCAAAATCCCTTTAGCCACCAAATTGTGTTCAGCCGAAGTCAACAAATATGTTTAAGTACAAAGACAAGTATATAGGCTGCAAAAGGAAAGAGATAAGCATGAAATGAAAATAAGTACAAGATAATTTATGCAAGCCTACAAACAAGAAATATCACTGGCTATAGTACACGAAAATATAATCACTTGTACAACCATCTCAGCATAAACAAGGTCAACTCGAAAATGTATCAGCCTCCATTTCTCTGATCTATGTTGTACAAACATTATTTTATCCCTTGTACAAAATATATTACCCTGTAAACTCATTTTTGTATATCAGCCTTCTCATATTTTTTTTCAATTCATTTTCGTTCCATTCCAAGATATGAAAACTGAAGTAAAAAGGTTATTAAAACTTAAACAAAATTCTTCAATCAAAACAACAATACGAATTCAAGATAAACCAGAGATAAAGGGAAGAGTTTCAACTTGCCAGTTTTCAAAGCTTGGTTCAAAAGAATGCTCTGTTCATTCTTTAAGCACTGTCTCTCTCTGTTTCTTCTTTACCAGGTGAGCAACTTCAAACTTTTCTAAAACCAGTTTTTCTTTTTTTTCATTGCCTGTGAATCTGTGAGCAAACATCTAAACCTAAAAGCTTGAATCTGTTTACATTTTGATGAGGTTTGAAATGAAGTTGTATGATATGTTTGCATGAGTTTTTTTTTTTTGGGAATATGATTGAATAGCTCTGTGTAGTAGTGTATATGCTGTCTCTGTTATGATTACAGTTCAAAAACAACAAACAAAATTTATATCTCTCAATCAAAACTATATCAAGCTTTGATTTCTAAAGAGCAAACAATTGAAACAAGAAGATATCATTTATGAAGATGATTTCACGTAAAATGGTTGGGTATTTATCTCAACATTTATAAATTACAGTGAAAATAAGAAGATGAGTTAAAATAGATCAAGCTAATTCTAATCTTTGATTACATATTTTGAAACGATGAGCAGAAGGATGAATTTTGATGTAAAGATTCTGATTTTTAGATGTGTAATGGTTGAGATAATCGGGTTTGTTCAAATTTGGGTTTATTGTCAATTTCCATTGATCGACAACGAGGGGTGAGTCGCGGTCGTTCCTGGAGGGAGTAGGCATGAGGAAGATCATCAGAAAAATAGAAATGGAATTTATTAAAGGCTGTGGTGATCTGACATCGGTGAACTAGGGTTTAGAACCAGGACTTTGTCGATGTTGAAATTCGGCCTGTTGCGTCATCATCATTGCACCGGAGTAGACCGGACGTGGAGAGAAGATGTGTGGGAAGGTGTAGCAGCTGTGGAGGGGTGATCGCAAGTTCTCTGGTGGCCGGAGGTGGCCACGCGGAGCGAAATTTGGTGAACAGGATGATTCCTGGAGGCTGCTGGATGGTTCAATTTTCGAATTCGTCGTCGACTTATGAAACTGGGTGGTCGAAGTGGTAGTGGAGGTCACTGGTGACTGGGTGCTGCAATCGGCGATGATCGGAAGTCAATTGCCTGGCCGTACACGTGCACGCGCGTATCAATGTCAATGGGTTGCGTCTTTGGGGAAGAAGCTTCTGGTTCGAATTTGACTCGGTGAAGTGTTCGTGCATTTTGATATGCGACTCGAAGTGGGGGGGATTGGCAGTGGATTCGAAGGTGGCTCGAGTTTTTGGTGTGATCGACTCGGGTTTGGCCCGAGATGATTTTCTGGGTTAAATTTCTAGCAAAGGTTTTGTGAAGAAATAAGTTTTATAATTTTTAAAACAAATCAAGTTTTAAAATCTGGATTTTAAGAATAAAATGATTTGGAATTTAACTTGACAAAATATTTAAGAAGTAAATTAAATATTAAAGTTTTACTTAAAAATAAATTCCTTTATAATAATTAAATAAGGATTTGAACCATTTAAATCTGAAATTACTTTATAATTAAAAGTTGATAACTTTAAGGATGATCAAATAAATAAAAAAATAATTAAGGTTTAAATAATTAAAATCAAGGGTTAATGAATTAAGATGATTAAGAATAATTAATCATTGATTTAAATTTTTGGTGGTTAAAAATACTTAAATCATCCCACCCTAATTTAAGATGATTAACTATCATCAAGTGTCGTGTATTGGATTGATATATTAGTTATGTGGTGCGATGCTATGTTATGTGCTAAGCTGTTATATCTGTGATGTATATATTGTTATATGAATATGAAACCCCTTGACCCGAAAACGACATTTGAATTTCGATGCGACAGGGAGTCGGATTCCAGTTGATTATCCGAAACCCACATCGAATTGTAATGATGAATCTTTGTGACTGATAAATTTACTTTATCTATGAATCTGTGAATGAAGATAAGCGTTGTGGATTATACCGCTTATCGATACTGATATATCTGTGATGATTGATGATGTTGCACTATTGTGTGTGAAACCCCTGGACCACACTTACACACACACAACTATGGATTTCACGTGGAAATCGGTTAAGTCACAGATAATTTAAATTCAATGTTTTTGAAATTGAAATTTTAATTTCAATTGATTTTGAAATTAGAAATGTGGGTTTAAAGTGAAAAGCTTTTGAAATGGAATTTCAAAGATAAAAGTTATTTTGAATAACTTAATCGAGTTTTGAAATTTAAATAGTTTGATTTAAATTTGAATTCAAGTTTTAAATTGAATTCTATGATTTGAAACTAGGGATTAAAGATGTTGTACAAGTTATATATGGGTTAAACCATTTTAAATGTATTGATTTGGGAATTTGAATTTAATTCAAGGGTTTTAACTCGTGTAAATATAACTGGATTTTTCTAAAACGAAACTATTTGTTTTCGAATACTAAAAGCTTTCACATAAGTAATGAACTTCCAAATTGTGTTGAAAGAATTTCAAGTTTGAAATGGAATTGAAATGTTTTGAAAACTATGAAATGATTCTTTGATTTCAAAGACCGGATGAGTTAATCTAACTTGAAATGGAATTGTTTTGAAAGACTATGAATGAATCTTTGGAAACGAGTTTTGAAAGCTATAAGTTAAATCTTGATTTAAAGATTTAACGAGTTAATCCAATTGAAATGGAAATTATCTTGTGAATGAATCTTTGTGAATGGGGTTAACTTTGTGAATTGAATCTTTTTGTTTAAAAGATTAAAAGTATGGAAATTGTTTAAACCATTGAAGGTTTTTGAATTGAATTTTTTGTTTAAAAGATTGGAAATGGTAATTTGTTTTACCATTCGAATGAAAAGTTTTGGGCTTTAAGCTGTGATTTAACTGAGACCCCAGTATCCGTATGATTTTTTTAATTGCGCTCGTTATTCGGTTTAGCCGGGAGAGGACCTTTGTGTCATATAACCCATTCCGAATAGTGATCCGACGATATGGATAGCATTTGAAGACCGGTGGTGAAGACCGGATATTTTTGAAAACGGAAGGATTACCGTCGAGTTACTCTGCATCGGCTGATCCCCGATATAGAGGTTTTATCATCCTTAGTGACGGGAAGTCCGGACGTGATTGGAAATTATCCGGATTTGCAAGGGCTTCGTGAGAAGTGCATTCGGTTCTGTTCGAACCCGGAACAGACTTGTATGGATGTGTGTCTGACATTACACTTTGAGATGTAAAGCTGGTTTCTATCAAATACATTTCTGTTGGTGGCGGAGAATTTATTCTCTTAGCTTAACACCCTTCTCTGAGACGTACGAGCTCAGAGGTTATGTAGTTGATGGTTACTAGTGATACATTCCCAATTTGGTAATGTGGCATACGAAGTGCTGCTGATCATTTGTTGATCGAAGCGTGGCTTTGTGAAAAAGCGTGGCTTTGTGAAAAAGCGTGGCTTTGTGAAAAAGCGTGGCTTTGTGAAAAAGCGTGGCTTTGTGAAAAAGCGTGGCTTTGTGAAAAAGCGTAGCTTTGTGGACGAGACTTCATCGAGCCTCACAACCCGGTAATGGTCGAAACAGGAATGTGGCGACAAAGGTTTGTAGGGGTAGCGCCCCTAGGGTATGTCATTTCCTTCTGGATAAAGGGTGGTATCATGGTATGGAGCCCAGATACTTAACTCGTGTGGACACTATACATTTATCACTTTGTGATGTTGCTTTGTTGGTTGAGGGGCCCCTCGGATAAAGGTCGGTAACGACCGGGGGATGACATGACTCGTGTGTTAGTTACCTAGTTACAGCTCGGTTAGAGCGTGAGGTAGCGTCGGCCTTTTGTTTGCGGAGATCCGGTTAGGTTCTCGGGGCGTCTTTCCAGAGGCGTTTCTATTTCGGTGAGGAAGTAGCCTGATCATTTGTTGGAAATCCAAAGAAACAATACGAACCCTGTACGGTTTTAGTTGTATTACCTGCTATGGAATGTGGCGGTAACCTGCTATTGAACGTAGTAACTATAGTAGGCATACAATAATGGTTGTATGCCGGCTAAGATTGATATTATATTTTCGAAATGTTTTTCTACACTATGCACTAGTAATAATATCAAAAGAGTTTTGATTTTGCGTAGTAAGCATGTTTGACTATCATAAGGAGAAATCTCCTCCAATTCTGCGATTGCATTGTGTGTGTGGCGGGAGGCCTTATGGTAGTTTCATTTTCGAAGAGCATTGCGGATTTCAATGTTTAAAAGCCTTTGTTGCTTGTTTTAAAGATAAACTGTTTTTGTTGCTCACACCAGTCCCATGACTGATCCGGAGTTTATTGTTCCCTTCCTAAACTCTGGGTGCCCACTATTTTCCACACGGGCAGTCTAGAGTTGGGTTTTCTCAGATATTCAGGTTTAGTAGATTATCTGGAGCTAGTTCATTCATCGGAGTTGCTTATCTTGGAGTTGTGGATTCATTCTTGTCTGAAGATCAATTTGGAGTTATCATTTCTATTGATATTGTTCCGCTGCTGATGTTATCTTTTCTTTTCCGCTGCTATTTGTTGTATCATATCTCTGATGTATATAGATATTCATTGTATCATCATTGTATCTGGATATTGTATCAGATGTTGTATACCTATATTGTTTTCTTTCTTCCGTTGTGTTGTTTACTTAATTGTGTTATAGCTCCGGCGAATCGGATTTGAACGGTCGAATCTATGGCATTCTAGTACACAATGTGAAGTACGGATGTTGATTTTCGAACGCGAAAATCCAGATCGTTACACTATCTTTAAAACTGTAATACTTGTTATATAGAAGCATATATACCAGGGATAACACATTAATATATTTATGCAAAACATTTACGCTATCATTACTGCTATGATATATTATATGTAACAGAATATAAAGAAGATTAGTTTTAAAAGGTGCGGCTTACTCACCTGGAATAAGAGTTTTGAACAGAGCAAAAACCCTGTTAAAATCCTTTTTTTTCTAGTGCTTTGATTTCCTTTGATTCTTAAATTCTTAATGGCAGCTTGGTTATGCACCTGCCTGAGACTCTGACTTCCTTTGCTTGTTTAATGAAAGAACTTTACTTTGATTTCTATTACGTTTTGTTACATGGCAGCATGTATTTTTCCTTTACTTGCTAATTCGAGTGAATGAAAGAATGAGGCAGGGTAGTGATATTTTCAAGGGAAAGTAGACTGTAGTTTTTTTTTTCTTTCTTGCACAGTAAGCTTCTTTGGTCAATTTTTTTTTCTTCTTGGCCAGAAGATTTTTTTCTCTTAAAACTGAAATGATATGTAAGTATTTCGAAATGACTTGTTTTGTGCTGGAGAAGATAGTATTTAATGCAATGTTTCCTTACAGGTTAACATATTGATTTGTTTGTACATAGATATTTTGTATGTGGATATTTTTTTTTCTTGCATATCTAAATTCACATACACACATTCCTTTGCCTGGTTTTGCTTTTATGTCTATTTCTTTTCTTTTTAAAGTTTAACTATCAAAATTTAATTTACTTTTTTATTATTTATTTATTATACTCATGTAATTTCACAGTTCCTTGTGTTTATATATATTTATCTCTATTTTATAACTATATTTTGTTTATACTTATGTTTAAATATGGGTAAGATATATTTTATTTTAACTATATAATTCTTTTATACTTATGTTCATATATATAAAATTTACTTTGACTAATTTAAAACTATTGTTTTTAATTCCAAACCATAGCTTCTCCTAAATACATATATATATATATATATATATATATATATATTTTAACATAATAAGCTATATTTTAATTAATTCAGTTAAATATTTATTAAAATAATACTGCCAAAATTCTAGGATGTCACATCCCTCCCCCCTTAAAACTTTTCGTCCTCGAAAAGGAACAAAGCCAGAATTTATGAAAATGCTTAAAATCAAATAATTACTCTTTGATTAGTTTTAAAATACTCTTAAATATCCATATATCATTATTTCAAAATAGTTTTTATAAAATACTTTTTATAACTCGATGTTTCAACAAGTCCATCCTCGTTCTCATAGAGATTCGGTCATACGTTGATCAGGCGTACGACTGAAAATCTATAAGTGCTTGGCAGACCCGTGTCCAACATCCCGTGAAAATATTTTGAAAAATAATTTTATTGAAAATATAGAAAACAGTTTCGAAAATAGAGGAAATATCTTTAGTGAAATTGCTCTGGAAATCATCACACCCATCTATGGTCACAGTTACATCCTGGGTTACGTTGCCGTCGCAGCAAAAGTCCATGTAACTGATTACACCACGGAACCCATAACAGATCGCAGTTACATTCCAGAGTTACGTTGCCATCGCAGCAAAAGTCCATGCAACTACAGGCTCTCTGCGGCCTCTCGATTACACTGTCAAAATGAAACTTCTCCACTCCCACATAGGTCGCAGTCTACCGATGTAAAATCAAACATAGACTGTTGGCTCTCAGCGGCACACATGACTTTCGCTATGTTACCATAGTGTCGCAGTCTACCGATATAAAATCAAACGTAGACTATTGGCTCTCAACGGCACACACGACTTTCGCTATGGTCTGCAGTAGATCGCAGTGACATCGAGTTACACTGTCATCACAGCATAACCCAAATGCCTCTGTAGGCACCAGCCCCTCGACTTTCGCTACACAATAATCCCCAGGAACTAGTTTTGTCCGGACTCCTCACAGAATCAACTTTAGAACCTCCCCCTTAGAGGCTCAAGGTAGTACCACCCTATGGCACTCCTGAGAAGTTCATTTCAAGGGAGCGCCTTTTTCCCCAGAGCCAATCTCAAAACTCATTATACTATACACATATAGTATTTTTCTCAAAATCATACACCTAGTATGAAGAACATATATCGCTCCTTTACACAAATCGATTCCCAAAATCGATAATTTTCAAAGTAGGCTTTTCCAAATCTCAATATTGATTTTACCCAAAAATCAAAAGCCTTTTTCAAATCCATAGGTTCTCAAAACCTTTCCTCAAAATCACTTCCAAAATCATTTTCACAAAAATCCATATATATATATATATAATAAATCTTGAAACCTTTTGAATCAAATTTTATACTTGTATAAATCCACTTTTGTGCTTCAAATATTTCGAAAACTCTTTTCTTTTGGCTATAGATTCAACAAGGTGGTTTTTATGTTATTTATCAACGATGTACAATTTTAAATTTTCTTTTCTTTCCAAAACAAATATTAAATTTAAATTTTAAATTTGCTTATAATGTCACTTGCCAAATTACTTACTTTTATTATAAAGTAAAATTTTAATTAATAAGGTACCCAATTTCCACTTTACTTCCATAAAGTTAAGTTCTACCATAGAAATATCAAATTTTAATTTATTTTATTGAAGGTCATCATATATTCATAAAATATATTTCCCATTTTGAGGATTATCTTATATCTTTTATCTCCACAATCTTCAATATCAAATTCTATTCCAACTTGTAGAATGTTCACATATCATCCATACGCCATATCAATCTGATCGCTCGCCCGATCACACTATTCCACTTCCGAACTAGTATCGTCCACCTGACTTCCTAGTGCGGACACAGATCTGGTTTCTTGATCAGAAACCGTCATTCTCCTTGCATAGTCACAACTATGATAGAGAATATCCAGAACCAATCAACAACCCATATCCATGTTCGCCGTCGAAAATCGAGTGGAAAATCCCAACTCGGATCGATATAACTACCTCGGAATTCTATGCTCGAATCTGGATCAAATCACTATGCGAATAGAATAATGTACGTACACCCTACGTATTTAACTTCACAGATTATTACCCAAATCAATTTCTTTTCTATTCACATTCACTTAAATTTTCATTCACTTATTCACATTTGCCTTAATCCCCACTTGGATTATCTCCTCAATTCTTATCTCAGTTGGGTATTTAACCAATAACAGTTTGAACTCTGACTGGTTTAAATGTGACGACTCGGAATTTTAACAATTTATAATGGGATAATTGAATTGATTTTAAACATTTGAACGTTAATTTTAACTTGAATTCGAGGTATCAATATTTAATTGAAAATAAATCATTGGATTATATAGTTTGATATTGAGAAATTGGGTCAATATTTGAATCCGAAATTTCTAAGCCTGTTTAAATGAATTTGAAGGCTTATAAAATTATAATGATGATGATACGGAAGGAAATAGAATGTTGAAATTTGATTTAAAGGTGATTTGTTCAGTTTTAATAATATACCGGTTAAATCGATATTTAAAAATAGCCTTCCGAGGCACAGTCTCGGAAGTTGACGAAACCAGTCCCATTGGATCCGTGATAGTTAGTTATTATCGGATTTCAAATTTCGTAGCATTTGGATTTATCGTTTGCTCATACGGAAGAGAAACGTGTTGGAATTAAAACCGATAATATAAGAAAATGAAAATAAACAATCGTACTAAAGAAGCCGTCCCCAATTTTAATACGTTTCCTTAGCTTTCCCTAGTACGCTTCTTCGTTGATAAAATAATTAAGCTAAAGGTAGATGTTTTTCGTTTTCTTCGTTCAAATCTATCTAAAACCGTGCCCTTTCCTTTATTGTGGAAATCATAATCGTTCAAAGCTTAGAAAAAATGGTAGCCTCTCTCTCTCTCGACCCTTTAACCCTCAGATTTAAATAAAAGAAGATGGCCGCAGCAGTTCAAACCGAGTTTTTTTCAATCGAATTCGTAAAAGGGGAATGGCCACGATCGAACGCGAGCGCATTAGCCAGGAGGTCGTGAGCTCGAATTCGAGCTAGGGTTTGGGTCGCACGGTATTGGAAGAGGAACGAAGTAGGGTGCTCGATGTCAAGGGAGCACACGTGCGTACGGGCAAGGAGGCGCTTGGGTTTTTGCGACAGCAACATCACGATGGAAGGAAGCAGCGGTCGCGGGCCTCGAGCAATGGACCTTGGTGACTTGCGATTAGGGTTAGTCATTGGGAGTCGCGATCGGTTGTAGACGATCTAAAGCCGAGCTCAAACTTGGGAAAGGGATGGGGAGCAGTTCGAGTAGAATTCGGGTGGCCGAGCTCAGGAAGGAGGTCGCGATGCCTCTGTTCGGTGAAGCAGCGTTTTGGTCGGAAATCGAGCAAACCAAGGCAATTTTGATGTGGATTGCAATATAGAAGCAAAGGTGAGTAAATCTCACACTGCTGGAATTTTTATTTATTTAAATAGTTAAATTTGAGTAATTGACTGAATGATTGAATTGATTGGGGTGCACTATGGATGATGAGACTTTGGTTTGGTTGATTCGAGTATTGATTGTTGTTTGACTCAAAATATTTGGGGCTTTAAATAGTATAGACTCGAATCATTTAAATTAGTAATTAAAGGTTTGAATAAATTAGTTTATTATGTTTCAACTGAATTAATAGAGTGTAAGTAATTCAGAATAATTATTAGAGGGATTATTAAGTAATTATCGAATGTAATTTATAAAGTATAATCATTTGGTGGAATTAATCAAGGGATAAACTATAATGATTGATCAAGGAGTAACTGATTATTTCATGAAATAAACGGCAAATAGTTAATTATAGCTTGAAATTAACTGTAATGATTAATGTAGTGGTTTGAATTAATGTATTAAATCGGATTGGGTAAATTAAAATGTAATTGGAAGTCCTCGGTTTATATAAATAATGATAAAAACTCAAAGATCGATTAATGAAAATTGATTAATCCATAATAAGCGACTTTTGAGCAATTAATTAAAATAAGTAACTAAGGGTAAATGAAGTTTAAATAGTTAATTAATTCATATAGTAATCAAAGATTACTTATAGATTTTGGGTTAAACATACTTAATCTTGTGAAATTAATTAGAAATAATTACCTGAATGTAATTGGAAAATAATTAATCCGAGTTGATTAATGAAGATGAATATTGAAGGGGTGATTGGATTAATTGACTTGAAATTTATTAATGGACAAGTAAAGAAATCTAAGTGGTTGGGGTTGAAATTCAATCAGAATTAATTAAATCAAATTTGTATGTGATTAACCTTTGCTGATGAATGATTGAATGAGATTGGGTGATTTAATGAGTTAATATTTCTGATTGAAATGTTATGTATTTTATTTGGGAAAATTGGGTTGGGATGGCTTGAGACTCGAAGAGGCTGGGGTCGGGTATTTGGGAAATACCCAAAACCATTCGAACCTTTATAGATTGATAGGTGGAATCAATAGGCTGATATGAACTGATTTAAGTAAAATTGAATTATTTTATCTAAGTTTTGGGACTTAGAAATGGACGTGTGAAATAAGCGTTGTATATAACAAATGGTGAATTTGTTAAAATGATAAGTCACCCGGGCTTTATATAAGTTGTATGCTTTGGTATTCCATGTTAGTTGAGTTTACTCACGCTGGTTTCCAGCATGATCCGGGTGTTACTTTTATGTAATGCTCGGGTCAGAACGAGTATTGCAGATTTTCAGGTAGGTACGTTCGAGAGCTCAGGAGACGAGCTGGATGGCAAATACGTATAGAGTATTGCCGCTGCAGTATATTATTGTTTCTGGGTCATGATTATTGTATATATTCTGTGACTGTATATATGTGAAACTCTGATGTATATTAAATGTAATTGACTGATATAGTATTCTTTTTAAACTGTTATTATTTGCTATTATATTTTATCCACTACGAATGTGAGTTGTTGATGTTTTCTGTTCTTCTTCTTCTACCTCTTTCTTCTTTCCATAACTATCTGAAATTTTCGGGTTCGAAATTTTGGGTCGTTACATTATATTTAGAAAATAGCTTGAAAATTTTAAAAATAGATAAGTAGTTGAAAAATAATTAATAGTTTGCAAAATAGCTGTAAAATAGTTAAGTAAGTGTAAAATAGTTGGAAAATAGTAAAATAGTTGCAAAATAGTTGTAAAATAGTAATAAGTTATAAAATAGCGGGAAAACAGTAATCGGTAATCAGTTTATAAAATAGTTATAAAATAGTTAAATAGTTCCAAAATTAATTGTAAAACAAGCTTAAGATAGTTTTAGGTTTTAAAAGAAAAGTTGTATGGTAAATAGTTTGGAAAAATAGATTTATATTAAATAAATTTATATTGAAAATAGTCCAGAGTCAAACTGTTGACTTCCCAATCTCCATTTTCATCAATTCAATTTAAATTTCCACTTCCATCGAAATTTATTTAACCCCAATTCAAGTTGAATCAATCTTGATTTCCTTCCCAATCCAAATCAAATTCCATTTGATTTTAAACATATTCAACTTTAATTATAATTCCAAATTATTCCAATCAATTTGGACTAACATCAATTGAACCCACTTCCATTTCAAATCATTTTAATTCAATCCAATTCAAATTTTCCCATTTGAATTTTTAAACTTATCCATCTTCAATCACAAATCCAATTAATCCAAATCAGATTCAATTTGAACTAGTTCAACTCAAATTCCAATCTCAATTTTAAGCATCTCGAATTATATAAACTCGAGTTAAATTCTCAAAAGTTGATTTAACCCGCTTAAATCAAATTAACCTTTATTTTAAAGGAATAATCCAAATCTCTTCATAATTTAATTCTTAGTTGTAACGCCCCACTCTAAGACCCACTGTAACAAAGAGTATTACGGGAGTAATACTGTCTGTTAAAGCGGAGAATAGAGTATAGTGGAAGCGACCATCTATAATCAAGCTATAACTATCTACCGAATACGTCGAAAGGTGGAATCTATTTAAATTTTTCTCAATCAGGTGGTTCGACATATTCGGTAAATACTTATAACGAAATTACAAATGGCTAAAGATCTATCAGGACAAAGCATAATAACATAATGAAATAGCATCACAGAACAGAATCACATAACAGATATAAAATCCCAGAACAATACATCATCAATACAGATCCAAATACTATAAGTGGGTACAAAGCCACCGCTCACACATGTGAGTCAAAAATATGTACATATCAAAGTCTGAATGATAATATAGTAGCAGAATAGTGGACAAATAAAGCGCTATCTATCAGCATAGCAGATAATGTCCAAGCGGAAGCACAGAAGCTAAGTCCAGAGACCTAACCTGAAACAACTCGGTCTGACCCGAGCGAAAACACTCGGGTCAGGCTAGCTAAACAATCAGTAATAACTGAGATATATAATAATGCGGTACATAAATAAAATAGTACTTATCCAAAGAGAAGTATATTATGAACCACATGAATATAATGACGATCCCTAATCATCAATAAACAATAAAAATCTCCAAAGTGAAATCAACACCAAAGTGTAGAATAAATAAAGTCGCCTCATATCATCGGCGTAGCCAAAGCCATAAAAAGATGCCCATAGGCAATAATCCCAATAGTGACCAGAGTCTGTGATCAATGCCCAAGCAAAGATCGATGCTCCAAAGAGCCATGGGGATATACTGAAAAGTCAATGAAATCAAACACTGAAAAGCAGTGTCCAGAGACACTGTGGATCCATAAGGTAATCGCACTTACATCGTATGGTTCCATAGAACCAACACCGAATGGCGGTACTCGAATGGATATAAAAATAATCAGATAATACAAGTTTTGCACGTGCACCGACCAGAGTCGTTGTTGCCAAGTACTGTAGAGTTGTGATCGATCACTCGCACCGATGCGAAACGCGCGAGACGGCGAGATCCTTCCCAGAAGGATAGAGGCCCAGAGGCACACGCCGAAAAATAAACTGCTCCATAGAGCAGGTGTCCAGAGACGGTTGCCCAGAGGCGTGGTGACCCAGAGGTCCAGTACTGGCCGCCCAGAGGCTAATGTGTCACTAACTTCTTGGAGAGGAACCCGCAAAGTGTTAACAATGAGTCCCATACCCCACGTTCGCACTAAACGGTTTCCTAACCAATAGCAAGCTCACACTCCAAACAATAAAAAGTCTACCTCATATCATCGGTAAACTAGACCCAAAGGTCAAAACGATCAATCGAATAGGTCGGGGATTAACCGGAAAGAAAATACACACGGTTTCCATAGGCCGGAGATTTCCTAACCGTTTAAGCACCTTTCCACTTCGCTCGACGTGCTAAAAGTGAGTGTGAGATTTTTATTATAGAAAATAATGGTGTAAAACGGATTTATAATTGATTTTCGGAATCACTTTTAAAACGGTCTTTTGAAAGGTCTCCTATTATGGAGTAATTAATTTAATAATTAAAATAATATTATATAATAATTTTCAAAAGCCATTTAGGAGTGAAAAATCTTTTGAAAATGATTCATAAAACCCGTGTACGAAATCTAGAGACAAATCTCAAAGAAATCAATGAAAACCAGAAAATCATCAAAAATATTGTGTTTGTAAACATTAAAAAAACAGCTGTGAACTCAAGTTCGATAATTTATTTGGACCAGCAAACTGTGTCCAAATGTCATGAAAATTTGCAGACATGTAGTCCAACATCCCTACTTTAATATGCAAAAAGAATTTCTGGATTCCGAGTTGAGACGAAGTGGCAGCGACGTCTCAAAGTTGGACCCAGAACAAGATTTACACTGTTTACAAACAGCGACTAGAGTTCAACTTCGACACGAAATTCGAAGTATCAAACGAACTCCAATGTTGTCCAAATTTTCCTGAGATGGAGTTCGGAACTCCACCTTTCTAACGAGACCAAAAACGTTGAATTCCGACTTCGGATGCGAACGTGGAGGCATCGCGGAGTGGCGCTCAAAAGCTGGAAACAGAAGGGATATTTGATTTTCATTCTAAGTGTTTGACCATTCAAAAACTGCTGCGAACCCAAGTTCGGCAATTTATTTGGACCAGCAAACTGAATCCAAATGACATGAAAACTGGTAGGAATATAGTCCAACATCCCTACTATAAGATGCAAAAAGAATTTCTGGAATCCGAGTTGAGACGAAGTAGCAGCGACGTCTCAAAGTTGGACCCAGAACAAGATTCACACTGTTTACAAACAGCGACAAGAGTTCAACTTCGACACGAAATTCGAAGTACCAAAAGAATGCCGATGATGCCTAAATTTTACAGAGGTGGAGCTCGAAACTCCACCTTTCCAACGAGACCAAAAGCGTCGAATTCCGACTTAGGATGCGATCGTGGCGGCATCGCGAAGTGGAGATAAAAAATCTGGAACAGGGTTTAAAAAAAAATTATTTATTATTTTTTTTTCCTTTTTTTTTCTCGGGACAGTGGTAAGAATGTACAATTTTGACCAAATTAACTTTGAAATTTCATGAAACTCAAAATATGAAAGTTTTAGCTCTAAATCTAAGCTTTCCAGAACATCCAAAATTATTAGATTTGGATAAGAATCGAGAGAGATATATGCAAAACAATATCAGATTGAAACTCAAGATAACTTGTTAAAGACAGAATTGGTCTTCTGTCTTTGAACGCATTTCAGGTCATCTAAATGGCAATATTACAGAAAACTCACTGAACAAAAATTGTAGCATATGTTTTAAGCTTTCCGGAACATCCAAAATTATCTAATTCGGATCAAAAACGAGTAACTTATGGTCAAATCAATTTCAGGGTTTTATTTTATCAACCATGTAGTTTGTTGTCAGGTCAGCGACAAACAAACGTGATTTCGACCATTGAAACCACAAAATTAGACAAAGCTCAAAACATGAAAGTTATAGGCTACAGAATAAGCTTTCCATAACTTCAAGAAAATCTAAATTCCGATTTAAGATGAATGAGATATGCCTAATTTACTAACAGCAATAAACTAATTATAATTTCAGCTAGCATATATTACCTCTTTCCAAGCAATGAAAAGAAGATCAAAGAGTTTCACAATCTAAATGCACAAAAAAAAAGGATTACAAAATAATTTCAGAAATTAAAGAATGAATTAGAGGTGGGTTTTGTGATTGCTATTACCTCTTTTAGTAGTTTGGATTAACTCTCTTTGATTTGGTGTAGATTGGAGTCTTGCTTAGGAGGCCATGACTAGGTTTTGGAGCTTTCTAATTAGGTTTTAGTGGTTATGAAATGAAGTGTTGGCTGAAATGGGAGAGTAAAAGATACTTTATAGGCTAATGGTTAGGGTTATTGGATCTAATACCCATTAGGACTTTGTATTATTCATGTGCATATATATATAGGCAATTTTCTCTAAGTACACTCTACATACAAATTACTAAATACATTTCAAACCATAGAAAATTATGAAAATATGTTAACAATTACTTTTAGCCATTTCATAAAATCCTATATCAACAATATTTTACATTTTAACCCCTAATTTTTCCAAAACACCGTTTATAGTTAATATTAGCCAAAATCACCATTTTGCAAATAAATTGCAAATTAATTTCCCAAATCAAATATTGCACTATTTTACACATATAAAATTTTGCAATAATATAAATTACAAATTTCCCTAATTAATTTCCTTGAAATGCTCCATTTTACACTTAAGCCCAAAATATTAATTTATTCAAAATGACTAAATTTTGAACAAATTAGCCACATTAAAAATTCATTAATAGCTCCAATTAAATTAAAATCCCAATTTTAATTTATTATTTGGTAACCGCAATCACGGGTTGTTACAGACTCCCCCCCTTAAGAAAATTGCGTCCCCGCAATTCCTTAAATATAGAAGTCGTCTATAACATCTAATCCGCAAAAGGAATACAGAAAACGGAGCTCGATTTCGAATATCACACATAGAAAGAGTCTCAAGAATATCGTCGATGAAAACCAGAACGAATCTATTGATGTATTCCCGGAATACTCGATTCATGAGATCGACGAAGAAAGCCGGAGCGTTCGTCAAGCCGAACGGCATGACCAACCACTTAAAAGAACCATAACGAGTGCGAAAAGCTGTAAGAGGAATGCTGTCTTCTGCGACTCGTAGATGATGGAATCCGGTGGCAAGGTCAAGTTGAGAGAAGACCTTCGCACCGCTCAATTGGTCAAACGGGAATTAGAGTTAGACATGATTCAATAATAGATAATTAATTAAGTAATACTACGGAATATAACGGATTCCTAAACATATTCCTAACTTATCTATCAATAAACATAAGGAAGGGATTTGATTTAATTCGGATCTAATTAAGATGTATTGTACTAAGTGTATCTGTTCTGTGTTTATTATGCTTATTCCTGAAACCAGGCTCTGATACCAAGCTATAACGCCCCACTCTAAGACCCACTGTAACAAAGAGTATTACGGGAGTAATACTGTCTGTTAAAGCGGAGAATAGAGTATAGTGGAAGCGACCATCTATAATCAAGCTATAACTATCTACCGAATACGTCGAAAGGTGGAATCTATTTAAATTTTTCTCAATCAGGTGTGTTTGCACAAAAAATGGACAAACACCTCAAAGTTGTATGATTTAGTAGATCTTATGTTGTTCTTAGTGATTTTGGAGGTTTATGCAAATATATGAAAAACAGGGGCTAAACTGTAAAAAGACACGCAGATTTATAGTGGTTCAGCCAGAATGTGCCTACGTCCACTTTATATGTTATTTCTCTTCTTTTGTTGTGATTACAAGTACAAAGCTTTGGTACAAGTAAAAGAAAGTTGTTTGAAAGTTCCTTCCGTGCTTGAGCTCTCAAACTTGTCCCCCATTGTCGTACCCCTGCCCCTCTATTTATAGAGTGAGGGTGGGAGCAGGGGTCTTGGATTTATATAGCTGCTGGTGGGCCTGGGCTGATGTGATCTGGCCTGGCACGTCTTGGTCCGGCAGCGTTTGGTCCGGTGCTAGGAGGTGAGTTGGTTCGGCGAAGCATGGGAGGTGAGTTGGTCCGGCTAGGTCCTAGTCCGGCTAGATCCTGGTCCGGCTAGATCCTGGTCCGGCTAGGTGTTGGTCCGGCTTGGAGTTGGTCCGGCTAGGAGTTGGTTCGGCTAGGTCCTGGTCCGGCTAGATCCTGGTCCGGCTAGGTGTTGGTCCGGCTAGGATTTGGTCCGGCTTGGAGTTGGTCCGGCTTGGAGTTGGTCCGGCTAGGACTTGGTCCGGCTTGGAGTTGGTCCGGCTAGGAGTTGGTCCGGCTAGGTCCTGGTCCGGTTAGATCCTGGTCCGGCTAGATCCTGGTCCGGCTAGGTGTTGGTCCGGCTAGGAGTTGGTCCGGCTTGGAGTTGGTCCGGCTAGGAGTTGGTCCGGCTAGGAGTTGGTCCGGCTAGGTCCTGGTCCGGCTAGGTCCTGGTCCGGCTAGGAGTTGGTCCGGCTAGGTCCTGGTCCGGCTAGATCCTGGTCCGGCTAGATCCTGGTCCGGCTAGGTGTTGGTCCGGTTAGGAGTTGGTCCGGCTAGGACTTGGTCCGGCTTGGAGTTGGTCCGGCTAGGAGTTGGTCCGGCTAGGTCCTGGTCCGGCTAGATCCTGGTCCGGCTAGATCCTGATCCGGCTAGGAGTTGGTCCGGCTTGGAGTTGGTCCGGCTAGGAGTTGGTCCGGCTAGGTCCTGGTCCGGCTAGATCCTGGTCCGGCTAGGTGTTGGTCCGGCTAGGAGTTGGTCCGGCTTGGAGTTGGTCCGGCTAGGAGTTGGTCCGGCTAGGTCCTGGTCCGGCTAGGTGTTGGTCCGGCTAGGAGTTGGTCCGGCTAGGTCCTGGTCCGGCTAGATCCTGGTCCGGCTAGGTCCTGGTCCGGCTAGGTGCTGGTCCGGCTAGGTGTTGGTTAGGTAGCCTGTAGACTTTGGTTCGGCTAGGGTTGGTCAGGTGGTGAAAATTCACCCAACATTTGCCCCCCAAAGCAGGGCATATGTTTAACATATGTTGTGCTTTGTTTTAGTTTGTCGATCTCATTCGGTCAGGGAACCGAACTGGCTGGTCCGGTCAATCAACCTCCCCCTATAAGTATGGGCCTTATGTCTCTACCATTCCTTACCGTTTGAAGACAGCCAAATCGAAATTCTCGTCTGCCGAATCAAAGTCATTGCCGGATCATCCTTGACTACCGAATCAGGTAGTTACCGAATGGCTCTTATATTTTGAATTACCGAATGAATCTGCACCAGAGGTACTTGAGTGCCGAATGAGCTTTGATATTGGGAATGCCGAACGAACCGTGATATTGAGAATGCCGAATGAACTGTAGTATTGAGAATGGCGAACGAACAGTAGTATTGGGAATGCCGAATGAACTGTGATATTGGGAGTGCCGAATGAACTGTAGTATTGGGAATGCCGAATGAGATTGATGGTTTGAATACCGAATGACCTTTCGGCCTTGAACTACCAAATGCACTTTTAGGACTTGAATTATGAGTGAAATTCCCGACTGCACACACTCGCTTGTTTACTTCCTTTATTCTAACGACGCACTTCTTTGTGTTTGCAGATAAATGTATTGTAAAGTTGAAACCCGATCAGAAAAGAGGAAATCCCAGGATAGAGACGATCCTTCCGCAGTGCCCCCAGCTCAATCAGAACCGGGACGTCATGGGCCTACCCCGAGGTCACTAGTGGATGGGTACGGCCCTCAGGAACTTCTGAACTCACCTCCCGACTGTTTCCCAGGCTTTCTTAAAGGCGAGCAGCTTGATGTTATCTCCCGCTCCTTTGGGATTGATAGAGCGCGCATGCTGTTGCCGGGGGAGGCAGGTGTACAAGTAGAGGATGATGACCAGGATGGTCAAGAAGCAGGTGCTGGTAAGTCTTCCTTTCTGGTCTTTCCGTTAACTTGGTTGCTTATCACTAATGAATTCTTTCTTTGACCGGACAGGTGGGCAACAGGGCGAGGATAAAACTCCGACGCGGCTGGCTCCTTGATTGGACCTGGATATCTTTTGGTGGGCTTGACATTGTTGTATACGTTAGTCTCAAAACAGTAATGTAACTCTTAGGTTGTAATTATGCTACTTGTAATAAACAACAGTATTCTTGACGTGTAATTTTTTAACTTAAGCTGATTCCGTCGTTTTTTGAATGCTTTTGTTATTTTCACATGTTGTATGTGAAATATAGCTATGCATATGCTTGTAATCCAGTTGTGTTTAATGCCAAGTTCTTGCTTAAAGCATAATTTCATGCCTTATAATGCTAGTGTGATGTATGAATAAATTATAGTCAGGAATTTGTATAAAAGAAGAAAATACCGCCTTTCATGTTCTAATTGTAGATGGCAGTTTTGAATATTTTTGTACGACCGAGGATGGAGCTCAGTTGAATGTCCTGCTATCCAACCGTGAATTCCCATTCCCGCTGGTGAGTATCTTCTACTCTGTGTCCTGTACTTCAGGGATTGTTATAGAGGATAGGAGAAAAGTTCTTTAAATAGAATTGAAATATGTGAAAGAGTAAAACTTCCAATCACGGAAGGCCTTCGGTGTGCTTAAGTTCGTGGCAAACGGGTTTTGTAGTCACTTTCCCTAGCTGTGGGTCTTGGAGACATTCGTCACCCATCTTACGCCTCCGCGGGGAGTTAATTCTTTTTTACCACAGCCGCACTTAAGACACATCGGAGCCGAGATCGCGCACAGTAACTACCCGGGCCATTATGGCCCGTAATCGTGGGTATTATTCGATTTACTGTGGCCGGCTAGCGTGGGTGCCGATCGTCAACCGTGAACTACCCCTGGCTGGCCACACCTTATGTTGGGGCTTATAATCGGTTCACAGTTGCCGGCGAGCCGAACGCCGTAATGAGCTGCCTCGGCTATAGTCGGCCTTCTCGGTGGCTTATAATCGGCTCATTACAGTTGGCTTTAAGGGCCGTCGCGAGCAATGAGTTAACTCGCAGCAGAGGGATGCCGGAGCGAAAGTGTCTCATTGGCGAGGGCATAGATTCGCATAGTACCTGTTAGGTCTTGTCCAGGTGAAGTTGCACTGTGGAGTGCCTTGCATAGGATTTCGTTCAACAGAAAAGGATAAAGTTAACAAGCAGCCAAGATATGAAGGAACAAGTTAAAAAAGAGACAAGGTTTTTTAAAGTGGTTCGGCACGAAAATGCCTACGTCCACTGATTCTCTTTGTTAATTCACTTCATATGGGCAGTACAAGTTAAGAAAAGTATCGACGGAGGTGTTGGATGTTCCATGCCCTCTGGAACACCTCTCCATCCACTGTTGACAAAATATAAGCTCCGTTCTTGTAAGCTGCGATGCTTGACTTCGGAGTTGTACTGTGCTGCCACTTTTTGTTTGTGGGCTGCTGCTTTAAGGACTGCATCATTTCTTCTTTCCTCAATTAGATCCAAAGACATGAGGTGGAACTCTTCATTCTCTTCTGGGTTGTAGTGGATCCTGCGGTGGGAAGGCACTATAGTTTCAACTGGGAGCATAGCCTCCGATCCGTATGCCAAAGAGAAAGGAGTATGCCCCGTTGATGTTCTGAAAGATGTGTGATAGGCCCACAGTGCCGTAGGAAGTTCATCCACCCAAGCGCCCTTTGACTTTTTGAGTTTCTCTTTGATTAGAGTTTTGAGAATTTTGTTGACGGCTTCGACTTATCCGTTTGCCTAGGGATAAGCTACGGATGAGAAGCTTTTGTGAATTTCGTGCCCTCGGCACCAGTTGGCGTACTCCTCGCTATCAAACTGAAGTCCATTGTCCGATGTGATTTTGAATGGGACTCCGTACCTTAGTGGTTGATCGGTCAGAACTCTGATGGAATGAGATTGAAAATAGTGACGCAGTTTCCGTGATGTGATTAGTAGGCAATAGGCTAGCTTCTCAAGTTTAGGATATCTGGTTTCTTCTTGTGCGGGGGGGCGTTTGTATTTAACTTCGTCTTGAGTGGCCAGGAAGATGTTTTCGATCGTTTCATTTAAAAGGGTGTAAGCGTCAAATCTCGGTCCTGGACGATATAGACACTTTGCTTCTTTCTTGCCCCCAGCATTGTCTCTAGAATCATTTCTTCGAATGTCCTTTGCTACAGCGGGCGCGTCGCTGTGAGCCACCTTATTTTATTGTCCTGTCTGCCTCTCAGCGGCAGCGTCTTCAAGTCTTATATATTTTCCAGCTTCATGGAAGAAATCGGGTAAAGTAGCTGGTTTTTCTTTGGTCAATCTTCTAGCAAATTTAGTATCCGGATGCACACCACTACAGAGGGCCATTAAGATAAGCTTCTCATCGACATCTTGGATTGCGGCCGCTGCGGCATTGAATCGGGTTAAATATTGCTGCACCTTCTCTCCAGGTTTCTGTTTGACGCTGGATAAGGAATAAGCGTCCTTAGGTTGTTCCACATGGATGCGGAACTGACTGATAAACTTTTCTTTCAACATTTCCCACGAGCTGATGGATCCTTGGGGTAGATGGCAGAACCAGGAGGTAGCTAGATCTGCTAAGAATAGTGGAAAGCATTTGCACAGCACTCCTTCTGTCGCTCCACTCATGAGCATATGCTGTGTGTATCTCTGTAAGTGTACAACGGGGTCAGAGGTTCCTTTGTAAGGTTCCATTGTTGGCATTTTCCATTCTCGGGGGGTGATGGCAATTTCGATATTGCGGGCGAAAGGGCTGGTTACCCTAGCACCTATCCCTCGATCTCTTTGTTCCCGTTGGATGCACTCTCTGAATAAGCATGCCATCCTTTCATCAGAATTTGGAGCAGATAGAAAGGAGTTTGGTTCTGTTCTATGGGATTGATTCCGTCCAGATGACCTGTAGGGATGGTATCGTCTATCGTTCCTCATATTTTCCAGCGGCTGGCTTTGATCTTCTGGGAGCATGCTAGGGTCAGCTACAGTTGGCCCTTGCCTTGATCTTCCCCTGCTGGGTTCTGATCTAAGCACTTCCTCGGGTCCAACTTTGGGCTGGACTCTAGCTCGGCCCCGTTCACCGGCGTTTCCGTGGTTAGGCAGTATGACAGGCTCAGCTACAGTTGACCTCCGTCCGGTACCTCCCCCGTTGGGTTCGGTACCAAACGTTTCCTCAGGCCTAACTTCGGGCTGTGCTCGGTCTCGGCTCCTACCATGGCTACTTCTGCCGTTAGCTCCTTCGAAGAAGGAAGATCTTTGTTGTCTCTGAGATCCTCCAGACTGGGACTCGCCCAATGTTCCAGTGTTGCGGTTGGATTCTTCAGCATCCCTTAAGCGTGACATGAGATGGTCCACCAAGGCTTCCTGCTGGGACGTGAAGCGGTTAGTTACTTCAACCACAACTCTGTCCAAATCTGCCCTAGTAATTGTTGTAGGCTGTTCTGTGGCAGGAGTGGCCGGATTAGCCTGTCCTTCATTTGGTACTACTGGAGGAGGACGATTTACTTGATTCGTGACAGCTGGATCTGGAAGACTGCTGGATGCGATGTTTTTTCCTTTGTTAACATCTTTTCTCTGTTTGGGAGGCATGTTTTCCAAGTGGCGGACGATGCTGTTAGGAAAACTTGTTAAGTGGATGAAGCTGAAGCTTCGAGCTTCTAGCTCTCAGTGAAAGCATCAAAAATGTTTGCACAAAAAATGGACAAACACCTCAAAGTTGTATGATTTAGTAGATCTTATGTTGTTCTTAGTGATTTTGGAGGTTTATGCAAATATATGAAAAACAGGGGCTAAACTGTAAAAAGACACGCAGATTTATAGTGGTTCAGCCAGAATGTGCCTACGTCCACTTTATATGTTATTTCTCTTCTTTTGTTGTGATTACAAGTACAAAGCTTTGGTACAAGTAAAAGAAAGTTGTTTGAAAGTTCCTTTCGTGCTTGAGCTCTCAAACTTGTCCCCCATTGTCGTACCCCTGCCCCTCTATTTATAGAGTGAGGGTGGGAGCAGGGGTCTTGGATTTATATAGCTGCTGGTGGGCCTGGGCTGATGTGATCTGGCCTGACACGTCTTGGTCCGGCAGCGTTTGGTCCGGTGGTAGGAGGTGAGTTGGTTCGGCGAAGCATGGGAGGTGAGTTGGTCCGGCTAGGTCCTGGTCCGGCTAGATCCTGGTCCGGCTAGATCCTGGTCCGGCTAGGTGTTGGTCCGGCTTGGAGTTGGTCCGGCTAGGAGTTGGTTCGGCTAGGTCCTGGTCCGGCTAGATCCTGGTCCGGCTAGGTGTTGGTCCGGCTAGGATTTGGTCCGGCTTGGAGTTGGTCCGGCTTGGAGTTGGTCCGGCTAGGACTTGGTCCGGCTTGGAGTTGGTCCGGCTAGGAGTTGGTCCGGCTAGGTCCTGGTCCGGCTAGATCCTGGTCCGGCTAGGTGTTGGTCCGGCTAGGAGTTGGTCCGGCTTGGAGTTGGTCCGGCTAGGAGTTGGTCCGGCTAGGTCCTGGTCCGGCTAGGTCCTGGTCCGGCTAGGTGTTGGTCCGGCTAGGAGTTGGTCCGGCTAGGTCCTGGTCCGGCTAGGTGTTGGTCCGGCTAGGTGTTGGTCCGGCTAGGAGTTGGTCCGGCTAGGACTTGGTCCGGCTTGGAGTTGGTCCGGCTAGGAGTTGGTCCGGCTAGGTCCTGGTCCGGCTAGATCCTGGTCCGGCTAGATCCTGGTCCGGCTAGGTGTTGGTCCGGCTAGGAGTTGGTCCGGCTTGGAGTTGGTCCGGCTAGGAGTTGGTCCGGCTAGGTCCTGGTCCGGCTAGATCCTGGTCCGGCTAGATCCTGGTCCGGCTAGGTGTTGGTCCAGCTAGGAGTTGGTCCGGCTTGGAGTTGGTCCGGCTAGGAGTTGGTCCGGCTAGGTCCTGGTCCGGCTAGGTGTTGGTCCGGCTAGGAGTTGGTCCGGCTAGGTCCTGGTCCGGCTAGATCCTGGTCCGGCTAGATCCTGGTCCGGCTAGGTCCTGGTCCGGCTAGGTGCTGGTCCGGCTAGGTGTTGGTTAGGTAGCCTGTAGACTTTGGTTCGGCTAGGGTTGTTCAGGTGGTGAAAATTCACCCAACAAGGTGGTTCGACATATTCGGTAAATACTTATAACGAAATTACAAATGGCTAAAGATCTATCAGGACAAAGCATAATAACATAATGAAATAGCATCACAGAACAGAATCACATAACAGATATAAAATCCCAGAACAATACATCATCAATACAGATCCAAATACTATAAGTGGGTACAAAGCCACCGCTCACACATGTGAGTCAAAAATATGTACATATCAAAGTCTGAATGATAATATAGTAGTAGAATAGTGGACAAATAAAGCGCTATCTATCAGCATAGCAGATAATGTCCAAGCGGAAGCACAGAAGCTAAGTCCAGAGACCTAACCTGAAACAACTCGGTCTGACCCGAGCGAAAACACTCGGGTCAGGCTAGCTAAACAATCAGTAATAACTGAGATATATAATAATGCGGTACATAAATAAAATAGTACTTATCCAAAGAGAAGTATATTATGAACCACATGAATATAATGACGATCCCTAATCATCAATAAACAATAAAAATCTCCAAAGTGAAATCAACACCAAAGTGTAGAATAAATAAAGTCGCCTCATATCATCGGCGTAGCCAAAGCCATAAAAAGATGCCCATAGGCAATAATCCCAATAGTGACCAGAGTCTGTGATCAATGCCCAAGCAAAGATCGATGCTCCAAAGAGCCATGGGGATATACTGAAAAGTCAATGAAATCAAACACTGAAAAGCAGTGTCCAGAGACACTGTGGATCCATAAGGTAATCGCACTTACATCGTATGGTTCCATAGAACCAACACCGAATGGCGGTACTCGAATGGATATAAAAATAATCAATTAATACAAGTTTTGCACGTGCACCGACCAGAGTCGTTGTTGCCAAGTACTGTAGAGTTGTGATCGATCACTCGCACCGATGCGAAACGCGCGAGACGGCGAGATCCTTCCCAGAAGGATAAAGGCCCAGAGGCACACGCCGAAAAATAAACTGCTCCATAGAGAAGGTGTCCAGAGACGGTTGCCCAGAGGCGTGGTGACCCAGAGGTCCAGTACTGGCCGCCCAGAGGCTAATGTGTCACTAACTTCTTGGAGAGGAACCCGCAAAGTGTTAACAATGAGTCCCATACCCCACGTTCGCACTAAACGGTTTCCTAACCAATAGCAAGCTCACACTCCAAACAATAAAAAGTCTACCTCATATCATCGGTAAACTAGACCCAAAGGTCAAAACGATCAATCGAATAGGTCGGGGATTAACCGGAAAGAAAATACACACGGTTTCCATAGGCCGGAGATTTCCTAACCGTTTAAGCACCTTTCCACTTCGCTCGACGTGCTAAAAGTGAGTGTGAGATTTTTATTATAGAAAATAATGGTGTAAAACGGATTTATAATTGATTTTCGGAATCACTTTTAAAACGGTCTTTTGAAAGGTCTCCTATTATGGAGTAATTAATTTAATAATTAAAATAATATTATATAATAATTTTCAAAAGCCATTTAGGAGTGAAAAATCTTTTGAAAATGATTCATAAAACCCGTGTACGAAATCTAGAGACAAATCTCAAAGAAATCAATGAAAACCAGAAAATCATCAAAAATATTGTGTTTGTAAACATTAAAAAAACAGCTGTGAACTCAAGTTCGATAATTTATTTGGACCAGCAAACTGTGTCCAAATGTCATGAAAATTTGCAGACATGTAGTCCAACATCCCTACTTTAATATGCAAAAAGAATTTTTGGATTCCGAGTTGAGACGAAGTGGCAGCGACGTCTCAAAGTTGGACCCAGAACAAGATTTACACTGTTTACAAACAGCGACTAGAGTTCAACTTCGACACGAAATTCGAAGTATCAAACGAACTCCAATGTTGTCCAAATTTTCCTGAGATGGAGTTCGGAACTCCACCTTTCTAACGAGACCAAAAACGTTGAATTCCGACTTCGGATGCGAACGTGGAGGCATCGCGGAGTGGCGCTCAAAAGCTGGAAACAGAAGGGATATTTGATTTTCATTCTAAGTGTTTGACCATTCAAAAACTGCTGCGAACCCAAGTTCGGCAATTTATTTGGACCAGCAAACTGAATCCAAATGACATGAAAACTGGTAGGAATATAGTCCAACATCCCTACTGTAAGATGCAAAAAGAATTTCTGGAATCCGAGTTGAGACGAAGTAGCAGCGACGTCTCAAAGTTGGACCCAGAACAAGATTCACACTGTTTACAAACAGCGACAAGAGTTCATTTTCGACACGAAATTCGAAGTACCAAAAGAATGCCGATGATGCCTAAATTTTACAGAGGTGGAGCTCGAAACTCCACCTTTCCAACGAGACCAAAAGCGTCGAATTCCGACTTAGGATGCGATCGTGGCGGCATCGCGAAGTGGAGATAAAAAATCTGGAACAGGGTTTAAAAAAAAATTATTATTTTTTTTTTCTTTTTTTTTCTCGGGACAGTGGTAAGAATGTACAATTTTGACCAAATTAACTTTGAAATTTCATGAAACTCAAAATATGAAAGTTTTAGCTCTAAATCTAAGCTTTCCAGAACATCCAAAATTATTAGATTTGGATAAGAAACGAGAGAGATATATGCAAAACAATATCAGATTGAAACTCAAGATAACTTGTTAAAGACAGAATTGGTCTTCTGTCTTTGAACGCATTTCAGGTCATCTAAATGGCAATATTACAGAAAACTCACTGAACAAAAATTGTAGCATATGTTTTAAGCTTTCCGGAACATCCAAAATTATCTAATTCGGATCAAAAACGTGTAACTTATGGCCAAATCAATTTCAGGGTTTTATTTTATCAACCATGTAGTTTGTTGTCAGGTCAGCGACAAACAAACGTGATTTCGACCATTGAAACCACAAAATTAGACAAAGCTCAAAACATGAAAGTTATAGGCTACAGAATAAGCTTTCCATAACTTCAAGAAAATCTAAATTCCGATTTAAGATGAATGAGATATGCCTAATTTACTAACAGCAATAAACTAATTATAATTTCAGCTAGCATATATTACCTCTTTCCAAGCAATGAAAAGAAGATCAAAGAGTTTCACAATCTAAATGCACAAAAAAAAAGGATTACAAAATAATTTCAGAAATTAAAGAATGAATTAGAGGTGGGTTTTGTGATTGCTATTACCTCTTTTAGTAGTTTGGATTAACTCTCTTTGATTTGGTGTAGATTGGAGTCTTGCTTAGGAGGCCATGACTAGGTTTTGGAGCTTTCTAATTAGGTTTTAGTGGTTATGAAATGAAGTGTTGGCTGAAATGGGAGAGTAAAAGATACTTTATAGGCTAATGGTTAGGGTTATTGGATCTAATACCCATTAGGACTTTGTATTATTCATGTGCATACATATATAGGCAATTTTCTCTAAGTACACTCTACATACAAATTACTAAATACATTTCAAACCATAGAAAATTATGAAAATATGTTAACAATTACTTTTAGCCATTTCATAAAATCCTATATCAACAATATTTTACATTTTAACCCCTAATTTTTCCAAAACACCGTTTATAGTTAATATTAGCCAAAATCACCATTTTGCAAATAAATTGCAAATTAATTTCCCAAATCAAATATTGCACTATTTTACACATATAAAATTTTGCAATAATATAAATTACAAATTTCCCTAATTAATTTCCTTGAAATGCTCCATTTTACACTTAAGCCCAAAATATTAATTTATTCAAAATGACTAAATTTTGAACAAATTAGCCACATTAAAAATTCATTAATAGCTCCAATTAAATTAAAATCCCAATTTTAATTTATTATTTGGTAACCGCAATCACGGGTTGTTACATTAGTCTAATTCTCAAAATTCCATTTTAAATTATCTTTATTTAACATATTTCAAAACTCAAAAACAATTAAATCTTTAGCTTCAAATTTATTTTCCATTTTTTTTAAAAACAAATTCTCAGGTTCATATATTATTTATAAAAATGGAATGATATCAAAATAAATAAACATCCAAGTCTATCCAAACACCCATTTTAATTTCTAAATCTCAACCTATTTTGAGATCACACAAACTCCCAATTCACATTAACCATTTTACTTCCCAAGTTAAATTCCAATTTCACCTTGAATTTTCCAATTCAGATGGCTTATTAAATTATCTAACTTTCCCAAAGTTAAATTCAACTTATTTAATTCAGCCAATTTACACAATTTGCATTTCCATTCAATTTTTTTTATAGATTAATAATTTTATAAGTTCAAAGACTTATCACCTTGGGTACCACATCTCATTTCAAATTTAAAACTCAATATTTAGAGTTTATTTCAAACCATTTTTGATTTATGTATATTCCTCATATATACATATTATTTTCTTTGCCCACTAAGTCATCTTTAAATTTTAAACCACCCTTTGGTTTCAAATTCAAATAAAATTTCAAACAACCCATTGTTTGTAACAAGCCTCCTTTATTCAAATAATAATAATTTATTCTTTTTATTTAATTTCAATTTTTGTATTTCTATTACCACTTAATTTAATTTCAATAATTTAACAACCAATTACCTTAATATTTATTAGAAAGAAATATTGCTTTATATATCAAATAAGATTTTATATAAAATCATTTACCTTTAAAACAATTTAAAATTTTTATATAAGAAAATAACAAGTGCGTTCTCTCATATATATTATATTCAACTCGTTCTAGGGTACTATTGACCCTATCTTTATATGAGTACACCCACCAGAGCCAAGGTTCTCGCTTAACCTTCAGCTCTGATACCAACGGTAACGACCCGGCATTTTCGATCCCGAAAATTCCAGATAGTTATGGAAAGAAGAAAGAGATAGAAGAAGAAGAAGAACAAATCACCAAACATCTCATATACGCAGCGGATAAAATATAATAATAAATAATAACAGTTTACAAAAAAATACTATATCTGTCGATTACATTTAATATACATCAGAGTTTCACATTTACCCAGTCACTGAATATATACAAATTTCAACATATCTCGGAAAAACAAAAATATATCACAGCGGAAACACTCCATACGTTCCTGTCATCCAGCTCGCCGCTTGAGCTCCAGAACGACCTTACCTGAAAATCTGTAACACTCGGTCTGACCCGAGCATTACATCAAAGTAACACCCGGGTCAGGCTGGAAACCAGCGTGAGTAAGCCCATAACATGAGATTCTAACGTACATGCTTATATAAAACCCGGGATAATTCATACTTTACTTGCGAGTTCTATCTTGTTATAGGCAAACTTATTTCACAAATTTAAACCCTAAGTACTCTTAGTTTTAATGGTACGGATATTTAAATTACTCCATTCCAACCAAATGATTTCACATTTCAATCTATAAAGAATTATTTTAGATTCAAAATCGAAGTGGTTTCGGGTATTTATCGTTACCCGCCCCCGGTCTCTTCGAAACCAATGTCATCTCTAATCCAAGTTGTTAAATTTTATCACAATACAATTTATATCTAAGATATTATATCACATAACAAATCAACTCAGAAAGATAATCCACAATATCACAGTTCAGTCTGTCATAGCATATCACAATTCATTACAAGCTATTAGACTAGATATGAATCTATTTATAACAAGTTAAACCAGATGTTCAATCTCAATTTAATTACCAACTTTAATTACTTAGATTACCTTAATCCCGCTTACTTAACATAAATTAATCATAACCCAATTAATTTGTCACCTTTAATTATTTTCCTCGATTAATCATCCCTGATTAATCATTCTCTAATCACGTTAAGTAATTAGCCTTAAATTAATTATTCTTTAACTATTTACAATAATTAATCTTTAATTTCTCTCACAAATTCCATTCATTAATGATCCTCCAATTACTTTTATTAATTAATTAATTACTTTTAAATTAGTTATTTAACAAGAAATCTATAATTAATCACATTCTTGGTTAACCTTAATTACTTATATCAATTAATTAACCTTGAATTTATTATATTAATAAATTCTTTAATTTATAGCATTAAGTAATTAATACTAAATTAAATTACTTACTTAATCTTATATGAAAACACTAATAATTTTTCCAACCAAACCATTTTACAATCAACGACATTTTTAATTTATTGAAACTTGTTTTTTTTTAAATCCCGATCCATATCTTTATTTGAACTGGCTCCATCTTCTCTTGAAGAATATTTACTTTGAAACTTGTTTTAGAATTTCATTCTACTATTCTCCTAAATCTAGTTCAACATTATCAAAATAACCGGGCCTAAGCCCAGTCATCTCGAACCAAAAATTCCGGCCCGAGCCATTCTTTCTAATTTCTCCCCCTATACTTAAAACTTAGCTAAGATACTAGTGAAACAACCCCCGAGTCAAACACTATGCATACCCGATACAAATCGCGATCTTCCCGAGGTTCTTTCCTTTCCTTTCTCCTTTCCAAAGCCAAAATTCCAGACATGACTGATAACCGTGCACGTGCACATGCCAGATCACTCCGGCCGCCATCGGCCGTCACCACGACCCCTGCCAAGTCGCCGATCACCTCCTCAGTTGAACCAACCGCCCAGATCAACGCAAACGCCCACAAACAGAAATCGAGCACTCACGACCAAATTGGAAACCATCCCATCGACCAAAAACGACCTTGCACCTCTGACGCCGACCACCGGATCATCAGGAACTCCAGCCACACCCTCGATAGCCTCCACGCTACCATCTCTCTAGTTCTGGTGAAGTTCGATCACTCCAAGACCCCACGGTGACCACGTTTCCGATCTCGTCTCGAAACCCACTCGAAACCCCTCTATGATCCACTGCCAATGCCATGATGATGAACCAACACTTCCACCATTTTTCCCTCAAACCTTATCACGTTGGCCCCCTCCAGACCAAAAATTGTCAAACTCGATCGCGCCGATCGCCGGAATTCCACAAATTCGCAAATCCCGATCATCCCAGAATATCACAGCATTCCCTATACTAAAAATCATGATATCTTCACGTAAATTCAACATTTTACAATACTAATCCAATTATGGATTCATTTCATGAATTCAATACATTTTATTTCTTTCCACTTTCAAAAGTTCACTGTCTTTTATAATTTGAGATAATTACTTCGCATAAATTCCTAAATATATATATATATATATTTTTAAATCTTAGCTTGAGTTAAACCTAACTAATATGTTTGAAGTCAAGGTTTAACAAAGATCAGATAAAAAAAAGAAAAAAGAAATTGGAATTTAGTTCCAAAATTTATATCCTGTATCAAGAACAGGGAAGAACAGAACATGCATGCCTGTATCTTAGTCACATACTTCAACTTTCTTACAGAAGAGCCACATAAATTTTCATAAGTCAGCATTAATTATCACAGCAATTTTCACAAACATCAGGCTATAATTTGCTTAAGCTTTTTATTTAAAGGGTTTACTCACCTGATGAAATGCAGAGCTGTTGAAACAGTTTTTGAAACTTGAAAACTTGAATTGTTAGATCTTTTGAAATTTGAAAATACTATCTTTAAAACTGAAGTGCTTGTTATATAGAAGCATATATACCAGGGATAACACATTAATATATTTATGCAAAACATTTACACTATCATTACTGCTATGATATATTATATGTAACAGAATACAAAGAAGATTAGTTTTAAAAGGTGCGGCTTACTCACCTGGAATAAGAGTTTTGAACAGAGCAAAAACCCTGTTAAAATCCTTTTTTTCCTAGTGCTTTGATTTCCTTTGATTCTTAAATTCTTAATGGCAGCTTGGTTATGCACCTGCCTGAGACTCTGACTTCCTTTACTTGTTTAATGAAAGAACTTTACTTTGATTTCTATTACGTTTTGTTACATGGCAGCATGTATTTTTCCTTTACTTGGTAATTCGAGTGAATGAAAGAATGAGGCAGGGTAGTGATATTTTCAAGGGAAAGTAGACTGCAGTTTTTTTTTCTTTCTTGCACAGTAAGCTTCTTTGGTCAATTTTTTTTTTCTTCTTGGCCAGAAGATTTTTTTCTCTTAAAACTGAAATGATATGTAAGTATTTCGAAATGACTTGTTTTGTGCTGGAGAAGAGAGTATTTAATGCAATGTTTCCTTACAGGTTAACATAATGATTTGTTTGTACATAGATATTTTGTATGTGGATATTTTTTTCTTGCATATCTAAATTCACATACACACATTCCTTTGCCTGGTTTTGCTTTTATGTCTATTTCTTTTCTTTTTAAAGTTTAACTATCAAAATTTAATTTACTTATTTATTATTTATTTATTATACTCATGTAATTTCACAGTTCCTTGTGTTTATATATATTTATCTCTATTTTATAACTTTATTTTGTTTATACTTATGTTTAAATATGGGTAAGATATATTTTATTTTAACTATATAATTCTTTTATACTTATGTTCATATATATAAAATTTACTTTGACTAATTTAAAACTATTGTTTTTAATTCCAAACCATAGCTTCTCCTAAATACACACACACACACATATATATATATATATTTGATTTAACAGAATAAGCTATATTTTAATTAATTCAGTTAAATATTTATTAAAATAATACTGCCAAAAATCTGGGATGTCACAAAAATGGGATAGTTCGTTGAACTTGTTTAAGTACTCTTCAAATGTCAGGCTTTCTTGCTTTAAATTCAAAAATTCTTGATACATTCTGAAAATTCCCACCGACGGCATATAGCGCTTTTCAAACACCTCCTTAAAACGATCCCAAGAAAACTCTTCCTCGGGTTCATCAACAATAACTGTTTCCCACCAGGCTGAAGCTTCTTCTTGGAGTTGCCAAGAAGCTATAAGTCTCTTCTGCTCGTCTTGCAGCTTAAGCCCTTTAAAAATTTTCTCGCAAGATCTTACCCATGCTTGAGTCTCAACAATTGACTCTTTGCCGGTGAACGATTTGCCACCAAGCTTTGCGAAATTTTTATACAAATCAGCCAGATTCGGCTGCTGCTGGATATCCATTGCTGCTACTACTGTTGGAGGATCTTGGTTTGGTGCTGTTGCATTCCCTCGACCCCTAGTTCTTCCTCTGCGTCCGCTCATTCTTACTTATCTGAAATTAGTAAGAAAATTGATTTAGATATACGGACGAAGTATCTTAAGGAATATCAGCAGTAAAAAGAAATAGACTAAGAAATTTTAAAGTTTCAGTCTTGGTTATACTCATTCTAGGGTATACTCCACCCTATCTCTAATGAGCCATCTAATGTGTTATACTCCGTAGCTAAAGTTCTTACTCAACCAGAAGCTCTGATACCAATTTGTCACGACCCAAAATTCATCATTCGAAAATAGGCATCAAATACTTCACTTGTATTCGACTGCCAAAATTCAAACATCAAATTTCAGTTCGGATGAAGCTTATAACAACAATTAGATGAATATAAAACAGTGGAACAAAATCAATATCATAAATATCATCACAGATACAACATCGATATAAAATCCATACTTCATTAGAGTATTTAATACATATACTACAGCTCCAAATACAACATCATGATAATACACAGTGATCATATATCCAAAAAGTCTTCAAATGAAAGAAGTGATAACGGAATCCCAAAAGCTAAACACCTTAGATCTCCAAAAAGCTCCTAAGAAATATCTCCAAGATAAGAGCTCCAAAATACAGCTAACTCCAAAATACGGAAACCTGCTACTAGGCTGCCCGTGTAGAAATAATGGGCACCCAGAGTTTAGGAAAGAAAACAATAAACTCTGGATCAGTCATGCGACTGGTATGAGTAAACAAAAACAGTTGCATTTACAGAAACTAGATTTATAAAAGAATTTTCCGATATGCTTTTAAAAATGGAACCACCATAAGACCTCCCACCACACACACAATGCAAACGCAGAATTGGAGGAGATTTTTTTTTATAATAGTTAAATATGCTTGGTACGAGGAAATTTCTTTGATATTATTACTAGTGCATAGTGTATAAAGCATTTCGAAAATAGAATATAAATCTTAGCCAACATACGACCATTATCGTATGTCTACTATAGCTACCATCTAAACAGTGATGACCACCATACGTAAATGGCAGGTTATACAACTAAAACTGTACAGGGTTTCGTATTGGTAATTGGATTTCCAACAAATGGTCAGGCCAAGGAACTTCCCATTGCCATATAGGTACGCCTCTGGAAAGACGACCCGAGAACCTAACCGGATCTCTGCCAACACAAGGCCGGGTTACCCCTAACTGGGTAACTACTGACACGAGTATGTCATCTCCCGGTTGTAACCAACCTTTAACCGGGGCCCCAGCAACAAATCACGAAGTAAGATATAAATATATTTGCGACATCCACATAAGTTAAGTATCTGAGCTCCATACCATGATACCACTTCTATCCAGAAGGAAATGTACATACCCTAAGGGGCGCTACCCCCAATAACCTTGCCGCATCTTTCCTGTTTTGACCATTCCGGGGTGTGAAGTTCGACGAAGTCTCGTCCACAAAGCTACGCTTTGGCACAAAGCCATGCTTCGGGTCAACAGATGATCAAAGTAATGATCACAAAGATAAATGATCAAACAAAAGATCATATCACAAATGATCAAACGATGATCATCACACAACAACACTCAACATGTCACATTACCAAATTGGGAGTATATCGCTGATAAATTTCAACTACATAACCTCTGAGCTCGTACGTCTCAGAGAAGGGTGTTAAGCTAAGAGAATAAATTCTCCGCCACCAAACAGAAATGTATTTGAAAGAAATCGGTTTTATATATCAAAGTGTAATGTCAGACATGTAACCATACAAGTCTGTTCCGGGATCGAACAGAACCGAAGGCACTTCCAAAGAAGTCCTTACACATCCGGAAAATTTTCTAATCACGTCCGGACTTCCCATCACAAAAGAGTGATATAAATCTCTATACCGGAGCAACTCGATGCAGAGACATTCGCCATGTTGTCCTTTCATTTTCGAATATCCGGTCTTCAACACCGGTCTTCAAATGCCATCCATATACGACGTATCACTATTCGGAATGGGTTATATGACACAAAGGTCTTTTCCCAGCTAACCCGAATAGTGAGCGTAAATTTCAAAATCATGTGGATATGTTGTTCACAACAATTCATAGATTCGATGTGGGTTTCGGATAACAAACTGAAATCTGATTCCCTATCGCATCGAGGTTTAAATGCCGTTTTACGGGCAAATAGGGTTTTCACATTAATACAGAACAAATCACAGATTACAGTGCCATACAAAACAATCATGGTATCATAACAGAAAATATCAATTTAAAACAGAATATTTGATGATGGTCAATCATCGTTGATTCAAGTAATTGTGATTAAACTGAATTAACCACGTAAATATCTTTACTAATCATTTTTAAAGTAATGTTTAATTTTACTTAATTATGAATTTATTAAATCTTAATTTACTTGATAAATTGATTATTTCTTAATTTATTATTTTAATTAACTACCAATTTAAATTAATTAACTTGATTTGTTTAATTAACAAATTCTCAATTACAATTCAATTTAAACACTAAGTTGTTTATTAAATCAAAATTCTTAACTTATAATATCTAACACTTGTTGTTTCAGAGTACTAAACATCACACTAGAAATCAATTGGCTAACTCTGGAAATAAAACCCGAGCAAAAATGTCTCTCGCTCGAGCCAAATCCAGTTCTTCTTCGTCACCTCCCCGAGCCATCTTCCCTTTCTTCCCCTATTTTATTTCCCTGCTCAGTTTTAAGTTTTTTTAAAACAACTGCTGAAAACCACATTTCTCAATCACACGACATACCCGAGTATATCCACCATCAGCTCGAACCTTTCTTCGAGTTCTCCTCCCAAACCCAAATCACTGACACGCGAATTTAAATCGTGCACGTGCACATCATCGCGGCGCCCCTCCGATGACCATCGCGATCGCCAGCAAATCCCAATTCATCCCCTCATTCGAAATCAAAACCCAGGTCGACGTGAAAAACTCGAATGCTAATTTTGCTCGTTCAAACGAACTGCAACACGACCACGTCACTCGAAAACCATCACGACCACCCTACGCTGACCACTTGACGCGATGACACTCCGAACCTACCTCGACCATACCCTCCTCTATCTTCACCTGGAATCGCGTGATACTCGATCGAGCAACGGTGACGCGATCGTCCATTTACCGAGCATAGAAAATTTTGAGCTTAAACCCTAATTTGCTCTCGAACTCAAAATCCTTACATTCGAAAAATCCTTAAGCATTTTTCTTGGATTCATGGAGGATTAAACTTGCTACACAACAAGTTTCAGCATTTTTAATTGATTCGATCATGAGATATTGATAGGAATGCGAGTTTTGTTCATATACGAACTGCCCTTTTTATATAAATCTAAAAATCTAGATTTTTGTTTTAAAAATCATGGTTTTTATCATAGATTCAGATTATAATCTCGAATTTATAAATTTCAACAATCAATTTTTCACAAAATTTCAGTTTTGATACCTGTAAAACAAAGTTACAGTAAGAATAACTTACTGTATGTTTAAATAACTTTGCAATTCTTATTTGAGGATTAAAACAACTTGATTATTTGAAGAACCAAGGCTTGTCAGAGATTAACAGCAAATGGACTTTAGTTTTGGAAATAAATATAATCCCTGTATAAATGTTTACAGAGAAACACATAGCACACTACAATATTATCATACTGAAGCATGAACAAAGGAGTTTATAAATGAAGTTTTAAACTGTTTTAATATAAATTTTAACCTTTTAAAGATAAGTTTACTCACCTGAAAATATCTTGAAAACAGAGAACACTTTTGCTTGTTTTGAAATCTGCAGTTTGAATCTCCTTTCTATTTTTTTTCTTTCCTCAGTAATTTGTTTTCAACTTTGATATAAAAGTGATGTTAGCTTTCTATTTTCGTTTCAGGGTTTGCTAAGTTGTTTGAACGAATGAACTAAAGGTTTATACATGTGTATGTATATACGAAGATTGTGTACAGGGGAAGGAAAGTAGGCAAGTACAATTTTTTTTTATTTGGTCAGAGGATTTTGAAATTTGGAGGCTGAAAATCTTGCTTGATGTACTAAAGGTAATGGCATTAAATGCCTTGGTCCCTTCTTATGTTTACACATATAAGTTTTTCCCTTCTTGCAAGTACATTTCGCATATAATCTTTTCTTCCTCCCTTTCTATTTGCTGTTTTGTTTCTTCTTATATATGTACTTACTTTTATTTGGTTACTTTATTCCCCTAGTTTATTTTGTTTACAGCAACTTTCTTTTAATTTGTACACTTTTTTTATCTGGTTGTTTTGTTCATTACAATTTCCTTTATTTTATTTTATTAACTAATGTTTGCTCTGATTTGGTTAATTCGCTTCCCTAGTTTATTTTGTTGCTTGAAAGTATTTTGTTTTAGTTATTAACATTTTATAACTATGTAGTTTCATTACAAAGTTTGATTTAGTTCTATTTAAAGATTTTATAATTAAATTTGTATATATATACTTTATTTTATTGTTCTAAATAATTTCTTATTTATAATAGGTTCTCCTCTTTATTTATTATTATTATCATTATTTAACTTATCTATCTATATTTTTTTTATTCTATACATCTTTATAATATTTGATATTAACAAAAGAAACTTTTATTTTCTTTTGAAACTCTCAAATTTAAATTCAAAAGTTCAAATAATTTATCGAATTTTATATTCAAAAATTTCGGGATGTTACAATGTGCTTGGGGATGTCATATTTCATTGATGGCACATTTTATCTATATCACATATCACTAGTGAATGAAGTCGCAGGAAGGCAATGTTTTACTTCATTAAGACAAGGATTGATATCAAATTCTAGGTGATGCCGCCTCCCTTTGATATCGAAAGTTATCAGCCTTCAAAGAATGTCGCAAGGCGGAATTAATGTCGAAGTTCATCATATTTACAATGGTTATCTTGTGTTACTGATGTAGCACATCATCAAAGCAAGATGGATGTCACAATCCATCATAGGAAAGCATATTTCACATGTCGTTAGGCGTTAATACAAAATAAAAAGTTATGAAGAGAGGGTTTTCGTATTCAAAAGGCTGTCGCACATTATCAATTCAACGAGGGATGTCATAAGACAGCAACGTAAAAAGGATGTCATATACCTTTACTTCTTGAGGTGATATCAGAAGTTATTAAGACAGATATGATTTGTTAACCCAGTATGATGCCACATATCAATCAACCCTAAATGGATGTTGAAATTCAACAACGTAGCAAATGATACCAAAATCTTCAATTTCCAAAGAATTGTCGCATGCCATCGAGATAGCTATTGATTCCAAAAGCCATGCATGCTGGAAGGGACATGTGGTACCCATGCAGCACCTCTCAACCCATATTAATAGAGACCTAAGGGACGATTAATTCTTCTCTTGTTTCTTATTTTCAAATTTGTAATCCTAAATCAATTTGGAGATTTTAATGCCATTTGTAATCTTACAACCCTTTTTGCAAAAAACGGTTTGCATATGTACAATCGTACAATATATTAAATAAAGAGACACGATTCCATGACTTATGATTCTCATGCACTTATGATTACATTATGACCTTAACTTTGCCATTGAAATGCACATTTCTAACAAGTCGACATAAAGTTTCCTCAGAGAGAAGAACACTTGAATCATGACTTGTTTCTAATTCTCAAGCACTTGTGATTTCGATCATAACTTGTTTTGAATTTCCAAACACTCATAATTTCAAGATTAATATGGATTCAACATTGGACATGTGACTTCTTAGCTAATTAGGCTAGGACTGCCTTAGTCTTTCCTCAACAAAGTTCCACTTTCCTCACACTTTTTAGTGTTAATGCAGAAATTCATTAATAAGAACCAATACATATAGACTCAGAGTCCTACTAACAGTGGGCATGGAGCCATATATCACTACGTAGTACCTCACGCTATCCACTCTACTCTTGTCACTTCAGTGTCATCTACTTACAATGAATAACCAAATAAATATCACCACAGCATCTCATACCATCGCGTGATACTTAGACATTTGTGTCATTATTTATAAACTCCACTCAATCTACTCATTATTTTATATAATAGTTCCAAGGAATAACCGGAAAATATTACTTAATGCCCTATCCTAAATGGTATTATAACTCTGTTTATTCAGATTCCCCATTACATAGAATTTAATACCACGAAATAACATGGAAAGATATCATCACCATATCAACTTAAATCATCAATTAAATCAACATCAATGGTGAATTATTTATATGATTCAATACAATATATATATATATATATATAAAGAAGAACAACAAGATAAAATAGATTAATCAAAAAGACATACATGAATAGAACAAAACAAATCAAAATTCAATAATATATCAATTGTGACATATATTTTTATATCTCAAAATTAATACTTAGAATTGAATAATAAATAATAAAAATATATCCTATACTTAATTATATAATTAACTAAATAAATGTCAATGGAATCAATAAAGAAAAGATGAGAAATCAAAGAGCATAGAAAACTAATATAAGTGATTATTCCTAAATAAACTACTATATATATATGTATATTTGATGAATTAATATTTAATCATGAATTCTTCATATCTTGTAATTTTATTTAACAAAAATAATTATTTAGAAAGTAGTAATTTTATATTATAGAATTAAATCCACATTTACTAAATTAAAATATAACGTACATTGTATAAATAATATCAAATTTCATGACTTTTTTTATACAATTAGACAATTGTCAAATATCCGTTAAGAATATTAGAAAACTCAATTTATATTCCCAAAATAGTTTATAAAGATAAATGTTACATATAAATATTATTTTATGTAATCCAATCCAATAAACAAGAAAGGATTTATTAGAATAATAACATAAAATAAACAATTCCAATATATATATATATAAATATAACAAAAAATAAACAATTCCAATATATATATATATAAATATAACAAAAAATAAATAAATATAGTAATAATCATCCATAATTTATATCCTTAATGTAACATATTTAAATACTTAGAAATTGTTAATTAATTAAATTAGATATTTCTAATTATTATAAAGTAAATGATATAACATGTTCATAATAAACCAATTACTTCTTTTAATTCTTAAATTGTAAAATTAGAATTTCATAATAATATACATTGAAATATGTAAATATCAATTAAAGATCATTTTATACTTTTACATTAAGTAGTTCTGTTAAATTTTTTTATCACACTTTCAACAATGTTCACCTATATATATTATGATGACATGTCTCATCGACTCTCGAAAATCGACACTAATACATCTATGGTATTTACGTACCGTAAATCCAAGTGCCAGGAGGTAGATTTTCAGGGGTAAACAAAAGTTAAAAATAGAAACAAAAATTCTCACATTACGTTAAAGTAGATAGTACATACAATCACCAACACTAAGGTACTCTGCTTTTTTGTATGAATCAACCCAGCCAGGAACAGTTATAATTGCCTACTCCGACACTTATTGGTACCGACTAACTTAGACATAGTAGAAAAAATTAGATAGATAGATATCACCATCGGGTGCTCTATGCTCCACAAATCTCTTCCAACATGCTCCTTCCTAAAATACTCTAAACAGAATTCTGACGACTTGGCTGTTCGGAAAAGAAAGGCACCCAAAGTTTAAAGGGAAGATAAAATAAACTCCGGATCAGTCATGAGACTGGTGTAAGAACTCAAAATACGTATTTTTTTGAAAACAAAAGGTATCTCATAAGACCACGCCACACATAGACATGAATGGGTTTCTATCTTAAGATAACCAAAACATTCTTATATAAAAATACGAGATATTATTTTTAATGACATACCTTTGAAGATATTTGCAAATAAACTTCTTAATCTTAGCTGAAATTGTCACATTGAGTAAATTCCAGCAATACTAGCCACAAAAAACAATATGGCAGGCACGTATTGGAGAATGGATTCGATATAAATGACCAGGCTAAAGGACTACCTTTAGGCAGTACATCTCTAAAGGAATGTACCGAGATCAATAAAACACCAACACAAGACCGACCTACCTTTCTCACTAGGTAGTACCGAATATGTCATCCCTTGGTCATTACTGACCTATCCGAGACGTCTCTTAGCATACACCACAATAATTTAAACCCGAACGTCATAGCGGGTAGAAATCTATCTAAAAGGGGATAATCACACTCTATTGGTTGCGAACCACATAGCCTTGCTGCATCAATCATGTTTTGGCCATTTCCGGGTGTGAGACTTGAGGTAATGATTACCTTTATCATAGAACATCATCTTCATTTGAATGCTACACTGCCATTACATCGACCTATATTGACTTTTACAAACATACAACCTCATAGCTCGTATGTCTCAGACAAGGATGTTATGCTAAGAGAAGTTGTCTTCTCCACCACCGAACAGATGTATGTTTATAAAAGTTAATGATGAAATCTCAAGAATGCAATGTACATCCATCCATACAAGTTCATTCTAGGACTGAATGAAATCGAAGGCACTCTCCTATCATATTTTATCGAGAAATAAACCTATGATTAGTAGCGAGAAGTCCTTGCATAGAAGATCGTAAATGAAGAACTACTGCCATATAATATACTATGGGAAATTTCCCACGAGGCTCAGTGACAAATAGCCCTACATTCTATCTTCCATAATTATCTTCGTGTCTTCACTTCAAATAAGTAAATTGGTTCAAAGTGGTCTTGGGACAGGAATTATCCAAATCCGACCCCGATTCCTCCGAATTAATCATCGATAACAGAGGTCAGGTGAATAGGAAATCATTCTTTAATTGATTTAATCCTTTTATCAAAATCTCTTTTAGAGATATATATTCCAGTATTTATAGAAATATTAAACCTCTCTTATATAACCCTGTGATAACCTTTTAAACTCCTTTTTTCTAAGAATAAATTCAAAATTATTTCATTTTTTATTTAGGAGATATTGATCCGAGTAAACTTAATTCACTATCCCCTCCGTCGAGTTAGTCTAGACAGCCAAGGAGAGCGGGAAACTGGTTTTCTAAACTCAAGCGTAGACACTATCTCTAGGACACCTATAAGGCGGTCTAGTTATTTGATCGACTCTAAATCTTTTATCATTCCAAAAATCATTCTAATAATCTTTAAAATACTTAAAACACTTATAAAATAATTGGAAAAGAATCATTAAGTTTAAAACTATACTTCAAAAGTTATAGAAATGTGCTGTGAAAAAGTGCGGCGTAAAGTGCCTTTTTAAGCTATATTGATCAAAACGACTTTTTATTATTTGAAAGTCCATTTTTATTATTCAAATCATTTTAAAAACATATTATAACTTTTATAAAATTTATTTCATATTTTAAAAAAAAATCTTAAAAAATCATTTTGAAAGAAATCCAGTTTTGGATTCTGAACTGCAAAATCGGGATTTTTCCCAAAACTTGCTTTACTCATATTTCAAAACCTACTTGTTGAAATCTTGATTTTCCTTCTTTGGTTTAAAACTTTGAATATAATAGTTTAGAAAATTCATATCTTGAAGAATTCCGAGCTTTATACTAACTTTTACACTCCTTTGACTTTTATGGTGTGAAATGGCGAACTACCGTTACGCAACGCGCTTATTTTTAACTAAATTTTCCATCCTCGTCCAAACTTCACCAAAACACTTTTAAATGTTTATACAATATTTCAAATACATTTTAAAAAAATATAAAGAGGTTTAACAACTCCATACACACCATTTCATTAGTTCAAGTAAAGTGATTTCCTTTGTGCTTACCGATGTGTATTTTCGTGACTTGCATATATATTAAATATTCATATGAAAACAACCAAAATTGATGATCAAAGCATTTTAAACATCCATTTGCAACATCATATCATCTTCCAACATATAGTATAATAGTTTAGGAGTTCTTACCTTGAGGTTTAGACGATTTACTTAAAAAATCGCTATAGCACCGCTATTCGAGTTCCAAAGCTCACTATTCTTTGGATTTTAGCTCCTAGATGCCTCATGAAAAGGCCGAGGGTGCACAGCCTAGAGTGTAGGGCAATTATAAAGTGAGGTAGAATTTTTGTAGAACAAAGAGAAAATGAGGAGTTTTGGGATCATTCTGAGGTGTTTTATGATATATAACTATATACTATAATTTAGTTTCTTTTTGAAATAAATTTTAAAATTATTTCCCTTCGGATGGAAGCCATTAAAGTAGAAGGAAAAACTTAGGAATATAAAGAAGAAGATGAATGAAAAATAAGAGAAGATATTGGGTATTTATAGGAAAGAAAGAGTGTAAAAGTATCAATGCACACATTATCGTATTCATCACCATTTCTAGGCTTCTCCAACACACCTCCCCTCTTCCAATGCATGGCTAGAGCCTCCCTCCCATATGCACATCACTTCCATCTTCTCATGTATACATATGTTGAGCTATAAAAGCTTACGAAGCAAGTTTGCTTAAAATCTTATATTTTTATATTATATTCTTATACTTAATTTTTTTATATGTATGTTTATGTGCATATTTTCATGTATGCACATGTATATGTATATGTAACAAATTCTCACAACGTTCCACAACTTTCACACGTTGTATTGTTACAAATCCATATTTTGATTTTCGGTCATATTTTCTCTCTTAAATTACTATTGAAAATAAATGTTCCTATTGTTCTTAACTAATAGAACTGATCATATTTTATTTATAAAACCACAATAATTAATAATAACAATCGTTTATGAAATTGTTGTTATATCGATAAGGCTAAACGATCATTTATTTAAAGTGATATATTTACGGCTCGTTACAAACTTCCCTCCTTAAAAGAATTTCATCCTTGAAATTTATATAAGAAGAAAATAGCTCAAAAGGGAATATATTCGATATGATGGAACATATACAAAAGTATGGATAAGTGACTACACCACAAGTGGTGAGTACACTATAATGATACAGTTCATTCTTCAATTCTAAACTTGAGATATGCCTTTTTAGTTCCATCTTTCGTTTACCAAGTGTAATCCTCAGCATCCCCACTCCATTGAACTTTGACTAACCATACTATCTTCCTCCTTAATCGTTTCTCATCACGATCAACGATTCGATAACTGCTAAATTCGTTTCCACCTCCAAATCTTCCTAAGCAGCTGTTTCTATGATTTGCTCGGGGTCATGCACATGTTTCCTTAAATGAGACACATAAAAGACATTGTCCACTCCTGGCAACTTTTCTAGCAATTGCACTCGATTAGCTAGTCAGCCAATTCTTTCAAGAATGATAAATGGTCCAACATATCGAGGTGCTAACTTCTCCGTTCTTCCGAACCTCACTACTTCGCTCATCGGAGAGACTTTCAAAAAGGCTGAATCTTCAACTAAGAATTCCACATTTCTATGCTTTTGGTCTGCATAACTTTTTTGTCTACTCCGGGCTTCCTTTTGCTTCTTTCTAATTATATCGACCTTCTCTGAAGCTTCTCATATCATATCAGGACTAAGTACTAACTGATCTTTGGTTTCGATCCAACATGCTGGTGACTTGCACAGACAACCATATAGAGCTTCATACGGTGCCATGCCTGTAACAAGAATTCCAATGGGTCTCGATTTTTCACAAAAATGCTAAAACCCAAGCCCACTGAAGCCCAAGTTGGGTATCTAGTATCCTGCAAATAGGCAATGACAAATATATCAGAGCTCAATTTATTATCTCACAACGGAATTTACTAAAATATAATAGTAAGTAAATACTCACCAATATAATAACACTCTCTAAACAAGTGTCTTATAGCTGGGAAGTCTCTGCTACCTACTTAACCTGTAGGGTGTTATGAGGAGGGTGTCCGAACTAAAGTTCTGGTGAATGGATAAGTTATAAACTTCTAAGCTTAATTCTACATATACCATTTTATTTACATTTACTGTTATATTAGGTTTATTAGGTTTACAATACTCTCACCTCTATGCATGAATCGTACCCATCTACTCCTTAGTAGATTAAAACCTAATAACTATATATATGTAGCTATATACCCAATAACTACATCGATCCTAAGTACTACCTATAGTACCTTCCGTATCCTCCACGAAAAGGACTCCTTCTTCTTGCTCGGAGAGCGTTCTGTAACTACATCTATAAAGGACAGTTTCGTGAGGCCTACAATACAGATGTTCCATCATTTACTATGAAAACATAAAACTGCGTCTGCACTAGTATACACTAATGCTCGGACATCCACAATGTACCACTTTGTGACAACCCGGATTTTTATGCCTATTCATCGGGTGATTAACTGATGAAATTATTGGAATATCAGTTTGGTTAGTCGAACAAATGAATTTCTGATATTCAAAATATCTGAATATATATAAGTAGATTTTATAAGGAGGATTTGGTTATGAAATTTCAAATGTAAACATCTTAGAAATAAATTGAGTTTAAAATAATATGTGTATAGGATTTTTATTAGTATTATTGTCTTTAAAGGGATTTATTAAACTAGGATAATTATTTTTAAGTATAATTGAAACGTTATATTATTTTCTTTTAAAATTAAATAAGGAGACATTATTAAATATAAAACTAAATTTGGAATATAATATATATATATATATATATAATCCCCGAATAAGAAAATCTCATAGAAAATAAATAATGAACTCTATCGTTTAAAATTTAGATAAAATAACCATAACTACGAATATATATATATAGATAAATACTTACAAACTTTATGACGTTGAAAGGGAAAAAAATATATAAATATATATATAATTACAAAATGTACTTGTAAAAAAAACAAGGTGACATTGGAATAAATATACATCATATCCAAGCCTACAAAACATTTAATCAAGGACAAAATCAAAATCTTGTCATGTAAAATATCAGATCAGTTTATCAAGTTAAAAAAAAAGAGAGAGAAAAGGGAAAAGCCTGTACGCCCATATGTCAGCTTGGATTCTTCAACAAGCCATTTCTATGTTATATTTACAAGTGTTTGGTTAACTCCACATACATTTTAGCTCACGAACACAAAACAACATCAGATTAAGCTAGCATTCGAATCATAGTAGCTGTTCAAAATTTCCAGTTTAAAGGACAAAGTTTTCCCAGCTTTCTCGGTTCTTTTTTTTCGGTGAGTATACATACCCAAGAAACTTTAATTAGTTAAATCTCGACTTCTTATGATAAAGTTAATCATGGTTGTGTGAAACTTTAGATTGAATCTTGAACATAAATTTGTTCTGTTATTTGATAAACTATGAAATGTCTGCTTATTACATTATTAAAAATTCCTTATCTCATTATCCAGTTGATGATTTTGGATGCTATAAACTAGGAAAGTGCTTAATTTTGGGTATAATTTATGTTAAAAATAGTTTGGACGTAAAACATGTTGTATAGTCTGCAGAGTTCCCATTTACAGTGGTAAAACAAATTTTAGTGAAAAATTTGATAAGTTTAAATTATGAATTCAAGCATGTAATCTGATTACTTATGTGGAAATACGAATTTTAGAAGGAAAATTATGATTTCTAATGCACCATAGTTTGATAAATTATTGAATAACTTATTTACGTTCAAAAAATTATTTTAGTCATCTTCGTCATCGAGAGAGGTTGCGGTTTGTTCTGAAAGGGGTTGGTGGTCCTAAGCAAGAGTTCGACCATGGTGGAATTTTCGATAAAAGCTTGGATGGTGGGGAGCGATCGAGTTTAGGGTTTAAGAATGGCAAGGTAGAGTCGACGAACGCGATGTTCGTTTCAGGTGATGATGCGATCGGACCCCGTGGTTTTTGGCAGAGGGGTTGCTGCAGATGTGGGCCCCCGCTGGAAGTGGGTGGCGAGCGCAGTAACAATCGACAGGGGTTGTATGGGTCGATTTGGAGGAGATGTGTTTCTCTGGGTTCAGTTTTGGGATAGGTAGGAGATCGATTTTCGATCAGGAGCCACATTTGCATCGACGTTGGGGCGAATTTGGGTCAGGGAATGACAAGCTATTGGGGATGACTGTCGTGTCGGAAAGATGGTCGGAGATGAGACTGTGCAGGTGCACAGCGTACACGAGGGGTGTCAGTTGGATACAAACCGGGTGTGAAACTTTAGGTTCGATTCGGAGCTGAGGCGAGTTGCACATGCGTGCGTTTGGAGCTGACTTTGGCACCTGGATTTTCGATCGATTGTGTCCTGCTTGGTTGTTGTTGTTCGCATTCCAAAGTCTGGATGGTTGCGAGTAGCCTGGTGTTTGAGAAGAGGAGGAGAGGTGTGAGAGATGTTGTTGGGTTCGGCTTAAATCCATTGATTTTGTAATTGATATAATAGGATTCAATTTGATTAGTGTTGTGTCTTTCGGCCTAATAGTTTTGTTTTTAAAACAAAAATATATTTATCTATATATATGAAGTAAGTGAAGGAAGACAAAAAAAAGTTTTAAAGAATAATAAAATGAAAGGTTAAATTACTCAAAAAAAAATTAAGTATTAGGAACTGTTTGATAAAAATAATTAAATAGTGATGGTTAAATAGAAGTAAATCAAAGGATAATCACATGATGTAAGGGATAATTAAGATTAATAAATTACTAATTTAAGGGTTATTAATTTATGGATAAAGAATAATTTAATCCATGATTAAAAAATTGATTAATTAATTAACAAGGTAACTATGGATAAAATAATTTGTATTGAGAGATATTGTTTAATAATTAAGGTTATTAATCAATAGTTGATGTATAATTAATCAGTTAATTAAAGGTTAATTTATTTGGTGTAATTATTAAGGAAAAGTAATTTATGTAATTAAAGGATTAGTAATTAATTTAATTAGTAAATTGGTTTTGGAAATGATCCATCTTGCTTATGAACGATCAAATGATGATTAAATGCCTCGAATAGATTGATATCTCTGATATGAAATGACTTGCGTTGATTGGATGGGCAAATGATAATGTAGTTATCTATCAAAGATGAATTGATGTATAAAAAGGATGACATCTTTTATTTAAAGGTTGAATTGCATTTCACTCGTATAATATGGGTTAAGACGAACTGAATTCGAAGAGAGCGGATTCGGGTATTAGTAAATACCCGAAACCACTTCGGTTCTTTATAAATTGATACGTGGAATCAAATGGGCTGAAAACAGAATGATTTAAATTGTGAATTGGACCATTTAAACTAAGTTCTGGTATTTAGAAATTGATGTGGGTTGTAAGTGATGTCTTTAACGACTTAGGAAGTTGTAAATTGATATAAGTTACCCGGGCCTTTAAATAAGTCTATACATTGGTATTTCATGATGGGTTTACTCACGCTGGTTTCCAGCCTGACCCGGGTGTTACTTTGATGTAATGCTCGGGTCAGACCGAGTATTACTGATTTTCAGGTGAGGACGTCCTGGAGCTCAGGATACAAGCTGGATGGTAGAGACGTATGGAGTGTTTCCGCTGTGATATATTACAGTTTATCTGAGACATGTTGATTTTAACTGTCCAGTGTATGTGTAAATGTTATAACTCTGATGTAATGATATAAATTAACAGATATAGTATTCTTTGTATAATTGTTATTATTTGATATTATATTTTGATCCGCTGCGAATGTGAGTATCTGTGTTATGTTCTTTCTTTCTTTCTCCTGTCTCTTTCTTCTTGTTCATAACTATCTGGAATTTTCGGGATCGAAAATTCCGGGCTGTTACAGTTGGTATCAGAGCTGAAAGGTTAAGCGAGAACCTTGCCTCTGGTGGGTGTACTCATCTAAAGATAGGGTCAATAATACCCTAAAATGAGTTGGGTGTGTATATATATATAAGAGAGCGTATTTGTTATTTTCTTATATAAAAGATCTTAAATGATTTTATATAAGAATATATTTTGATATATATAAAGCAATATTTCTTACTAATAAATGTTAAGGTGATTGGCTGTTAAAAATTATAAGAATTATATAAAATAATAAGAATTAAGTGGTAATAAAAATACAACCAAATTGAAATTAAATAGAAATAAGTTTGAATTGGATTCAAACTGAAATTAAATTTGGATAAGAATCTCTAGAATAAGATAATAGTGAATTGGTTTCCAGCTGTAATAACCATAATGAAATGTTTTAAGAAAGTAATCATTTTGATGAGTATGACTTCTAAATTGAAACTAATGGTGATCAAAATGTGAAGTTTTAACTGGGTCCAGAATTTGAAAATTTTGTTTCAAGGTGTTAGAGAAAATAACGAATAATATAATTCAGACTATTTTGAATATAGTCTTATTTTAAAAAAAATGTTTGGAAGATTTTAAGGGATTGTTTTGAAATTAAAACCAAGGGTGGTTTAAGATTTAAGAGTAGCCTGGTGTGTAGAGGAAATAAATATGAAATGAACTCTAAGGTTGATTTTTAAATTTTCCTTGGAATGTGATGTGAAACCCAAAGTGAAGCAAGTTTTATAATTAAATAGAAAAGATATAAATCGGAGGGTTTAAAATTTGAAGTGGGAATTCGAATTTGAGTAAGTCTGACTGGATGAATGAATTGAATTTAACTTTGGGAAAGTTAAGTAATTTAACAAGCAACCTGAATTCGAAATTTTGAAATGAAATTGGGATTTAACTTTGGAAGATAAATGGTTAATTTGAATTGGGAGTTTTGTGTGATCTCAAATTGGATTTGAGATCTGGAAATTTAAGATGGGTACTGTAAATTGGGGTTTGGATAAATTTGGATGTTTATTTATCCGGATATTATAAATAATTTATGAAATTGAGAATGGGTTTTGAAGTTAAAATTCAGTAGTAAAGTTGGATTCTGACGATAAAGTTGTTTTTGAATTCTAGTTTGAACATCGAAATAAGTTAAGCAGAGATAATTTAAAATGGAATTTTGGAATTCTGACTCAGAATTAAATTGTTTAAAGATTTAGATTGTAAGTTGAAATTTGAAGTGAATTAGTTCAAATTAAAATGGGAATTAGGATTAATTCAAACTTTAAATTGATATGAATTGGAATTGGTCCAATTTGAAATTTACTTGAATTAATTGAAATTGTGATTAAAGTCGAATAGTTTCAAATTCAATGGAATTTGATTTGATCGTGGATAGAAATTGAGAATTAATTCATCTTGAATTGGGAATAAATCAAGTCCAATGGAAATTGAGGATTATTTAAATTGGAATTGGGTCAACTTAAATGGAAGTGGGGATTTAAATTGGATTGTTGGGGAAGCGAATAGTTTTGACTCTGGACCATTTAAATATAAACTTATTTTTCCAAGCTATTTATATATACAATCTTTCTTTTTAAAGTCCAAACCATCTTATACTTATTTTACAAATATTTTTGTATACATTTAACGATTTTTCAACTATTTTATAAACTAATTACTGCTTTCCAACTACTTTATAACCGATTACTATTTTACAACTACTTTGCAATTATTTTACTATTTTTCAAACTCTTTTACAATTACTTAACTATTTTACAGCTGTTTTACAAATTAATAATTATTTTTCAACTACTTATCTATTTTTAAAATTTTCAAGCTATTTTCAAAATATAAAATAGCCGGAGTCTAAACTGTTATTGATTGGATACCCAACTGAGATAAGAATTAAGGTGATAATCCAAATGGGATTGAAGCAATTCTAAATAATTGTATGAAAATTAAAGTGAATGTGAATAGAAGGGAAATTGATTTGGGTAATAATCAATGAAGGTAATACGTAGGATGTACGTATTTATTCTATTCGCATAGTAATTTGATCCAGATTCGAGCACAGAATTTCGAGGTAGTTATATCGATCCGAGTTGGGATTTTCCACTCGATTTTCGACGGCGAACCTGGATATGGGTTATTGATTGGTTCTGGGTATTCTCTATCATACTTGTGACTATGCAAGGAGAATGACGGTTTCTGATCAAGAAACCAGGTCTGTGTCCGCACTAGGAAGTCAGGTGGACGATACTAGTTCGGAAGTGAAATTGTGTGATCGAGTAAGCGATCAGATTGGTATAGCGTACAGATGATATGTGTACGTCGTACGGATTTGAATGCTATTGATATTGAGATTTTCGAATAAGAAATGTGAAATGTTTGTTTTAAATGAAAGAATATTTTGAGAAATATATAATGACAATGGGTGGGAATTTGGTATTGAACTGGTAGATAAAAAGTTGTAAGATGATTTTTGTAATGGAAAATAACTTTAGTGAATATATGATGAACTAGAATAAAATAAAATTAAAATTTGATATTTCTATGGTGGAAATTAATTTTATGGAAATAAATTGGAAATTGAATATCTTTTTGATTAAAATTTTACTTTACAATATAAGTAAGTAATTGGGCAAGTGACTTTATAAGTCAATTTAAAATTTAATATTTGTTTTGGAAAGAAAAGAAAATTTAAAATGTATATCTTTGATAAATAAGATAAAAACCACCTTGTTGAAGCTGTAGCCAAAGGGAAAGAGTTTTGGAAATATTTGAAGCACAAAAGTGGATTTATACAAGTATAAAATTTGATTCAAAAGGTTTCAAGATTTATTATATATATATATATATATGGATTTTTGTGAAAATGATTTTGGAAGTGATTTTGAGGAAAGGTTTTGAGAACCTATGGATTTGGAAAGGCTTTTGATTTTCGGGGAAAATCAATACTGGATTTGGAAAGCCTAGTTTGTGAATTTTCGATTTTGGGAATCGATTTTGTGTAAAGGAGCTTTATATGAAACTCATACTAGGTGTATGATTTGGAAAATACTATATGTGTATAATATAAAGTGTTTGAGATTGGCTCTGGGGAAAAAGGCGCTCCCTTGAAATGAACTTATCAGGAGTGCCACAGGGTGGGCACTGCCTTGAGCCTCTAAGGGGGAGGTTCTAAAGTTGATCCTGTGAGGAGTCCGGACAAAACTAGTTCCTGAGGATTATTGTGTAGCGAAAGTCGAGGGGCTGGTGCCTACAGAGACATTTGGGTTATGCTGTGACGACAGTGTAACTCGATGTCACTGCGATCTACTGCAGACCATAGCGAAAGTAGTGTGTGCCGCTGAGAGCCAACAGTCTACGTTTGATTTTATATCGGTAGACTGCGACACTATGGTAACATAGCGAAAGTCGTGTGTGCCGCTGAGAGCCAACAGTCTGCGTTTGATTTTACATCGGTAGACTGCGACCTATGTGGAAGTGGAGAAGTTTCATTTTGACAGCGAAAATCATGTGTGCCGCTGAGAGCCAACAGTTACATGGACTTTTGCTGCGACGGCAACGTAACCCTGGATGTAACTGTGATATGTTGTGGGTTCTATGGTGTAATCAGTTACATGGACTTTTGCTGCGATGGCAACGTAACCCTGGATGTAACTGCGACCATGGATGGGTGTGATGATTTGCAGAGCATTCTCACCAAAGATATTTTCTCTAATTTCAAAGCTGTTTTCTATATTTTCAATAACATTATTTTCTATAGTATTTTCACTGGGTGTTGAAAACGAGTTTGCTAAGTACTTATAGATTTTCAGTCCTACGCCTGATCAACGTATGACCGAATTTCTATGAGAACAAGGAAGAACTTGTCGAAAACATCGAGTTATAAAAGTATTCTTATAAAAACTACGTTGGAATAATATTATAGAGATATTAAAAGTGTTTTAAAAGTGATTAAAGAATATTTACCTGATTTTTTTTAGCATTCTGGTTTCGTTCCTTTTCGAGGACGAAAAGTTCTAAAGGGGGAAGGAATGTGACAACCCGGATTTTTATGCCTATTCATCGGGTGATTAACTAATGAAATTATTGGAATATCAGTTTGGTTAGTCGAACAAATGAATTTCTGATATTCAAAATATCTGAATATATATAAGTAGATTTTATAAGGAGGATTTGGTTTTGAAATTTCAAATGTAAACATCTTAGTAATAAATTGAGTTTAAAATAATATGTGTATAGGAATTTTATTAGTATTATTGTCTTTAAAGGGATTTATTAAACTAGGATAATTATTTTTAAGTATAATTGAAACGTTATATTATTTTCTTTTAAAATTAAATAAGGAGACATTATTAAATATAAAACTAAATTTGGAATATAATATATAAATATATATATATATAAATATAGAATCCCTGAATATGAAAATCTCATAGAAAATAAAAATGAACTCTATCATTTAAAATTGAGATAAAATAACCATAACTACGAATATATATATATAGATAAATACTTACAAACTTTATGATGTTGAAAGGGAAAAAAATATATAAATATATATATAATTACAAAATGTACTTGTAAAAAAAACAAAGGGACATTGGAATAAATATACATCATATCCAAGCCTACAAAACATTTAATCAAGGACAAAATCAAAATCTTGTTATGTAAAATATCAGATCAGTTTATCAAGTTAAAAAAAAAGAGAAAAGGGAAAAGCCTGTACGCCCATATGTCAGCTTGGCTTCTTCAACAAGCCATTTCTATGTTATATTTACAAGTGTTTGGTTAACTCCACATACATTTTAGCTCACGAACACAAAACAACATCAGATTAAGCTAGCATTCGAATCATAGTAGCTGTTCAAAATTTCCAGTTCAAAGGACAAAGTTTTCCCAGCTTTCTCGGTTCTTTTTTTTCGGTGAGTATACATACCCAAGAAACTTTAATTAGTTAAATCTCGACTTCTTATGATAAAGTTAAGCATGGTTGTGTGAAACTTTAGATTGAATCTTGAACATAAATTTGTTCTGTTATCTGATAAACTATGAAATGTCTGCTTATTCCATTATTAAAAATTCCTTATCTCATTATCCAGCTGATGATTTTGGATGCTATAAACTAGGAAAGTGTTTAATTTTGGGTTTAATTTATGTTAAAAATAGTTTGGACGTAAACCATGTTGTATAGTCTGCAGAGTTCCCATTTACAGTGGTAAAACAGATTTTAGTGAAAAATTTGATAAGTTTAAATTATGAATTCAAGCATGTAATCTGATTACTTATGTGGAAATACGAATTTTAGAAGGAAAATTATGATTTCTAATGCACCATAGTTTGATAAATTGTTGAATAACTTATTTATGTTCAAAAAATTATTTTAGTCATCTTCGTCATCGAGAGAGGTTGCAGTTTGTTCTGGAAGGGGGAGGTGGTCCTAAGCAAGAGTTCGACCATGGCGGAATTTTCGATAAAAGCTTGGATGGTGGGGAGCGATCGAGTTTAGGGTTTAAGAATGGCAAGGTAGAGTCGACGAACGCGATGTTCGTTTCAGGTGATGGTGCGATCGGACCCCGTGGTTTTTGGCAGAGGGGTTGCTGCAGATGTGGGCCCCGTTGGAAGTGGGTGGCGAGCGCAGTAACAATCGACAGGGGTTGTATGGGTCGATTTGGAGGAGATGTGTTTCTTTGGGTTCAGTTTTGGGATAGGTAAGAGATCGATTTTCGATCAGGGGCCACATTTGCATCGACGTTGGGGAGAATTTGGGTCTGTGAATGACAAGCTATTGGGGATGACTGCCGTGTCGGAAAGATGGTCGGAGATGAGACTGTGCAGGTGCACAGCGTACACGAGGGGTGTCAGTTGGATACAAACCGGGTGTGAAACTTTGGGTTCGATTCGGAGCTGAGGCGAGTTGCACATGCGTGCGTTTGGAGCTGACTTTGGCACCTGGATTTTCGATCAATTGTGTCCTGCTTGGTTGTTGTTGTTCGCGTTCCTAAGTCTGGATGGTTGCGAGTAACCTGGTGTTTGAGAAGAGGAGGAGAGGTGTGAGAGGTGTTGTTGGGTTGGGCTTAAATCCATTGATTTTGTAATTGATATAATAGGATTCAATTTGATTAGTGTTGGGTCTTTCGGCCCAAAAGTTTGTATTTTAAAACAAAAATATATTTATCTATATATATGAAGTAAGTGAAGGAAGAAAAAAAAAGTTTTAAAGAATAATAAAATGAAAGGTTAAATTACTCAAAAAAAAATTAAGTATTAGGAACTGTTTGATAAAAATAATTAAATAGTGATGGTTAAATAGAAGTAAATCAAAGGATAATCACATGATGTAAGGGATAACTAAGATTAATAAATTACTAATTTAAGGGATATTAATTTATGGATAAAGAATAATTTAATCCATGATTAAAAAATTGATTAATTAATTAACAAGGTAACTATGGATAAAATAATTTGTATTGAGAGATATTGTTTAATATTTAAGGTTATTAATAAATAGTTGAAGTATAATTAATCAGTTAATTAAAGGTTAATTTATTTGGTGTAATGATTAAGGAAAAGTAATTTATGTAATTAAAGGATTAGTAATTAATTTAATTAGTAAATTGGTTTTGGAAATGATCCATCTTGCTTATGAACGATCAAATGATGATTAAATGCCTCGAATAGATTGATATCTCTGATATGAAATGACTTGCGTTGATTGGATGGGCAAATGATAATATAGTTATCTATCAAAGATGAATTGATGTATAAAAAGGATGACATCTTTTATTTAAAGGTTGAATTGCATTTCACTCGTATAATATGGGTTAAGACGAACTGAATTCGAAGAGAGCGGATTCGGGTATTAGTAAATACCCGAAACCACTTCGGTTCTTTATAAATTGATACGTGGAATCAAATGGGCTGAAAACAGAATGATTTAAATTGTGAATTGGACCATTTAAACTAATTTCTGGTATTTAGAAATTGATGTGGGTTGTAAGTGATGTCTTTAACGACTTAGGAAGTTGTAAATTGATATAAGTTACCCGGGCCTTTAAATAAGTCTATACATTGGTATTTCATGATGGGTTTACTCACGCTGGTTTCCAGCCTGACCCGGGTGTTACTTTGATGTAATGCTCGGGTCGACCGTGTATTACAGATTTTCAAGTGAGGACGTCCTGGAGCTCAGGATACAAGCTGGATGGTAGAGACGTATGGAGTGTTTCCGCTGTGATATATTACAGTTTATCTGAGACATGTTGATTTTAACTGTCCAGTGTATGTGTAAATGTTATAATTCTGATGTAATGATATAAATTAACAGATATAGTATTCTTTGTATAACTGTTATTATTTGATATTATATTTTGATCCGCTGCGAATGTGAGTATCTGTGTTATGTTCTCTGTTTCTTTCTCCTATCTCTTTCTTCTTGTTCATAACTATCTGGAATTTTCGGGATCGAAAATTCCAGGCTGATACACACTTAGTGCGTACATTGAAGACTATATGTAGTCATTTTGTCTACTCTCTGAATCCCGCCAACAAGGTCTACCTTATACGGAACTCAGTCGGGGATTTTCTATATCTTTAAAAGGCAGTTTCGTTAGGCCTACAATATAGATATTCTGTTTGGTCTGTCTCTTTTCTCATCGTGGCTATGACCCCCCACAGTCACTCCTCAACTAATTGAAAGACCTCTAAAGAGTTAAGTGATCGTGCCCTACTGCAAACAATCTAACATCCAATTTGCGGTGCCCCTCATCCAATGTCTCGATAGTGAAAGAATCATTAGATTTTTGGTTTTAACTCTAGTCTTTCCCGAACTCGCTCTTGGTTTTGATGTTGGCCAATATCTGCATGTGACTATCCTTTTGGGTCCTGCCCACTAAACTTACTTGCAAGTACTAGGACATACGAATATCCTACTCCAAACATCAACCTCTTCTGACTGTGTACAATGGTCCTGCCATGTATAAAGCAGTCAAGGCATACTCTCTTAATGGAACACCTACAGACCTGCCTCCGAGGATGCAGCTTCGTTAGGCTTACCCAGAGGGCCATCGTAGAGTATCCTCATGTCCCATTGAAGTCTCGTACTTCCTTCTAGCCCAAAATAACTAAGTTGGACAATCTTCTTCTTTGCTGAAATCTTTGATGAACTGCTTCGTTAGGATCTTCATCCTTTAGGCTGCTCTAAATGTATCTTACTCTTTTATTAGACCATAAGTCTATTCTTTTATTTTGCATTTAGTCTACTTTTCTTATTCTGTTGGCTACTTATTTATCCTAATTAGCATATTCTTGCCCTCGTCTCACTTGTGGATATTGTGAGACCACCATTGATCTAATAGGGAATGCTATTGGTATTACCACTTCTATTACCTTGCTTATTAACTCAATTTAGGTCTTATGTTTATTAAATAAGCATTTTCTATTATTTTTGTTCTATTTGCTTATTAACTTAATATAAATTGTTTTAAATAAGCTCTATTATTATCCTTGCTACCATTGCTTATTTATTCTAAGTCTCAAAATATGCTTTTCCATCTTTTAACTTAATTATAACCTATGTTATAATTTTACTTGTAATTGTCACTTTTATATTCTTTTATAATCTGTGTATAATTACAAGTGCCTCTTCTCTATTCTTGCATGTCTTATTTTATTATGATATAGAATTCTCTTTGATTCCCTTATATTGTATACTTTACTTATCATAATACCTGTCTTATTATATACTCTGCGCAGTAAATGTAGATCCAGGTTCATTATCGTTTACAGCTTCAAATTTTTATCTAATAATTTACTTGATTCCTTTTATACTTTATTTATTTTCTACTATTCTAGGAAGTAATTCTATTTATTTGGTTGGTGATGAAAACTATACTAAAAATCCATTTTCATATTTTAATACTAAATAATACTATAAACAATAATTCGTAACTGCAAGATATTTCTTTTATTATTTTGTGATAGTGTAAAATACAACGGTTTCACTATTTTACACAAGTTCCCTTTTTCTTTCTTTCATTCTTGTAGTGACGTTTATCGTTATCTATTGTAACATCTCGAAATTTTCGACTTTCGAAAATTCGACATCGATACTCACTTTATCGACTGCCGAGCCATCGAATGCCGGAAACCCGAAAAGTTATGGTTTTAAAAAGAAGAAAAAGGTAGAAGAAGAAGAAAAGAGTAGAAGAAGAAGAGAAGAGGAAAATAGAGAAGAACAACAGAACAACATCAGAAGCAGAAACAATATCAGAATCTTACACATCGCAGCGGAACAATATATAATAAATAAACACTAGTCTTTTAAAACAAAGAGCTATATCAGTTTATACATACATCAATCATCAGAGTCAATATACACTCAATACGACAATGGACAGTTATATAAACTTGTCCTCATACAGAATACACAGCGGAATAAATACTATCAGATACAAATACTACGTCTCGCCATCCAGCTTTCTTCCAAAGCTCCAGAATATCCAGAATATCCTGATAACATAACTCTAGGCTGCCCGTGTGGAAAATTGGTGGGCACCAAGAGTTTAGAAGGGAAACAATAAACTCCGAGTCAGTCATGGTGACTGGTGTGAGATCGTAAAACAGTTATTCTTTATAGCAACAAAATATTTATTTTTTTAGTCAATTCGCAATGCTTTTGGAAAATGAAACTACCATAAGACCTCCCGCCACACACACAATGCAAACACAGAATTGGAGGAGATTTCTTCTTATGATAGTCAAAGATGCTTACTACGCAAAATCAAATCAATTTTGATATTATTATTAGTGCATAGTGGAAAACATTTCGAAAGTAGAATATAAATCTTAGCCAGCATAGGTACCATTATATTATGCTTGCTATAGCTGCCTCCTGAGGAGACAGGTTATACAATTGAAGTCGTAAAGGCTCGTATTGTTTCTTTGGATTTCCAACAAATGGTCAGGCCAAGGAACTTCCTATGCCACGATGGGTACGTCCCTGGAATAGACGACCCGAGAACCTAACCGGATCTCTGCCAACACAAGGCCGGGTTACCTCTGCAAAAATAGGTAACTACTGACACGCGTATGCCATCCCCCGATCGTCACCGATCTTACCGAGGATCCCCGATTCGCAACAAACCACATAATAATAATAATGCAGTAACCACAGAGGTTAAGTATCTGGGCTCCATACCATGATACCACCTTTATCCAGAAGGAATGACATACACTAAGGGGCGCTACTCCCTAGAACCTTGCCGCATCCTTCCTGTTTTGACCATTTCCGGGGTGTGAGGCTCGACGAAGTCTCATCCACAAAGCTACGCTTTCTGCAAAGCCATGCTTCGGGTCAAACAAATGATCAACCTATGATCACAAAGATATAAGATCAAACAAATGATCATATCCCAAATGATCAAACACTGATCATTTCACAGCAACACTCAGTATGCCACGTTACCAAATTGGGAATATATCACTGATAAATTTCAACTACATAACCTCTGAGCTCGTACGTCTCAGAGAAGGGTGTTAAGCTAAGAGAATAAATTCTCCGCCACCAACAGATATGTATTTGAAAGAAATCAGCTTTATATCTCAAATTGTAACGTCAGACATACAATCCATACAAGTCTGTTCCGGGATCGAACAGAACCGAAGGCACTTCTCACGAAGCCCTTGCATATCCGGATAAATTTTCTAATCACGTCCGGACTTCCCGTCACTAAGGGTGATAAAACCTCTAAATCGAAGATCAGTCGATGTAGAGTAACTCGACGATAATCCTTCCGTTTTCAAAAATATCCGGTCTTCAACACCGGTCTTCGAATGCAATTCATAACGATGTATCACATATTCGGAATGGGTTATACGACCCCAGGGTCCTTTCCCGGCTAACCCGAATAGTGAGCGATTATTCAAAAATAAGTGTGGCATTCAAATTCATCCAATTCACAACAAATATCATTCAAGGTAATTATTGATAGTCGGTTATTTAACTATCAATAAAGATGCACAACATCATCAGATTCCAAATAATTTTCCAAATTATTTATTTTCCAAAATATCTTTACTAAATATAAAATTTCCACACTTCAAAAATAAATCAACGTATATTTTTCTAAACAATTTCCATTTCCTTTACAAATTCCATATGAATTTATATCTTTCAAAATATCTACTGATATACGATTTTCAAATCGTTTTCAAATATTCACTTTCAATTTATCTTTAAGAAGATAAAATCTCAAAAACGTTTCATTTCATTTTGGAAAACATTCCCATACTTATTTAATAATAAGTATTTCACAAATCTATTTATTTTCAACACTTGGAAAATATTCGATATACTTAAATCAATATTAAGTATATATTTCTTTCTTTAAGGAAATCATTTGAGTCAAAACGAATGTTACGTAAAACATCGTTACGACGACTCAAAATCACTAGTATAGGGATTCGGATTTTAAGATAGATATATAAATCCCAATACTACATAAAACATTTCCTTTCGGAAATCATTTACTATAACAACAATGTTATAGTCCACCATTTCCTTATATTTCTCGAAAACGTCTATTTCAACAATAAATGTTGAAATCTTTGATTTCGATATTCAATATATTTTAAAACATCGTTTAAAACAATTAACTTCATTTCAAATATCACTTTCCCAAAACCATATCTATTTTACTTAACAATATATTCACTGTCCAAAATCGTGAATATACTTCACTAATTACATTTCACTATTTTCTACACGTTTTATTTCAATAATAATTCGCTATCCAAAATCGCGAATATATCTTCTTTAATAACCTTCTATATTTAATTTATCAAATTCAATTGATCTCGAATTTATAAAACAACGTTTATGAATTCTATTTCTATTTTCTAACAACTTCAATTTAATAAATCTCCTTTATTAACAATTCAATACATAACTCAAATCTTATACCAACAATCCATAATTATAAGTTAAATACTTATAATTCCTTTATTTTACAAAATCATTTCCATTTATAAGTTCACAATTTATAAATTTCATTTATTTATAAATTCTTAAAAATTCATTTTAACGCTTATAAAAGCTCGTTTTATAATACCAACATTTTAAAGTTATAAATATCAATCTTGTACATCTTTTACATACATCGTTTTAATAATTCAAAAATTCCAATTAAAACCATTTTATAAATTTCTTAACTATTTATTTCAAAAGAAATTACCATTTGGTTATAATTCACAAATCTTAACTTTTATAACTTTAAAGTTTTAAACGTTTATTTATTAATTCAAAAATTAAATAAAACGTCTACTTCCAAAAATCACTTTAAAATCCTTTTAAATTAAAAGTCGTTATTTTTAAAACTTGAATCCGATGATGCAACAGCACCAATTAGTCAATCACAACATCAAACATCATATATCAACATATGATAACAGAATATACATCAATATCTGTAAATAAATAAATACTGGTGAGGAATCCAGTTGGATCTCTCCAACCTGTTTCCCTGCATCCACAGATGTTAGCACAATACCAATTCCACTTCGAGGTGGAATATCGCGGTATATGGGTTTTATAAAAGTATCCTCTTACTAATGGCGCAATAGGGTCTCATCCGCTATACGAGGTGGGAAAATCAATCAATCCAATATATACATATGCCAATATGTATATATTGCTATATATATAGATATATCCTACTATATCTAATATCACATCCAATAGCAATCAATCAAATCAATAATAACTGCAATTCATTTTGAGTGAGAAAAATCTCACCTTCGCTTTAATTTGCAATCCATTCCAAATCCAGATTTTTTCCTTGTAACGACCCGAAAAATTTAATGGTTTTAAAAAGCATATTTAACCGGAAATTTGTAAAATTTTGAAAAATAAAATTTGAAAACAAAAATTTATTATTTGAAATACGTCTATTTTAATATAGCAACTGATAAATTTTCATCTGATAATATTGAAGTTTATTTTCCTGTGAAATTTTATTCTAATCAAACCGGTTAATAACAGTGAAGTTAAAAGTTTTCCGAAACCAAAATGTGTCAACAGGAGAAAATTTATTCAGATCATTCTGAATCAGACTGCGAAATTCGTTTTTCCAAATTTGGACATCTATTGCTCCGTCGATCTTATTTTCGGCAAAATAGCAGCACTTCTGGTACCGATTATCGACTTTCGATCGGATAATTGTATCACTAATATCCATATACCGTTTTGATCGTCTCGTCGTGCTGATCTCCACAGTATATTTATTTCTGCATTTTAGGTCCGTTACGCGACGAAACCAATAAAATGTTTATTGTAACGGTACCATAAATTATCACCTTACATTTTCTATCTGTTTCAAAATAAAACGTGATTGCCCAAACAAATTTAATTGCCATAAATCTTTCAGCTGAATTACTGCTCGTGACCATCGACATTCACTTATCTTTTATATATTTTCCGTTGATCTTGCTGGCTCTTCATTTCATAACCTTCCGTTCAAATTGAAAGGAAATAAATTTATATATCAGATTATTTATCAAGCTTGCATTCCTCTGTTTTTCTCTTCCCACCTGTTCAATATTTGGTTCGTTCCATTTTCTCTTGCTCCTTGATATTTCGTCCGTGCTTATAAAAAAGAAGAAAAAAATAGATATAAAGGCAGCACGTCTTCTCCTCTTCCTTGTCATACTCCCAGATCTCCATCACAAAACTGCTTCCATCCACGCAAGCTACTTTTTCCCCTCCGTGTGTGCCAGTTTGGCCTCTCCATTTATGCACGCCTTATCTCCTTCCTTCCCTGACCTCCCAACGTTTCCACCACTTCGCCAAGCATCGGCTCTAGGCTACCACAGCCGTGCTTCCTCCTATTTTCCTCCGCCTGTGCAACCGACCCCGAGCCTCTAGCAACCGCCACCTTGAAGCCGACAAACCCCAGCCACCCACCCGTGCATGCTGAGCCCACATAACCCATCGACAGCCGCTCTTCCTTCCTCTCGTGCCGTAACCGAGCCGAGCCTTGCATCTCCACCTTGCAGCGGTGCTTTGATCTTCTGGTGACAAACGATATATATATATAGCGTAAGTATAATCTATGTCATAGTAGAATATGGTATATTATTTACAGCTTATACTTTCAGTAATATGTTATATAAGTTTATATAGTTAAACTTTATCGATTTATAAATTTTATGTACATATCGATTTATAAATCTATTTATTATATATATTTGCCAAGCCGAGTATTTTATCTTTGTTGTGCTTCTCTGATAATATTTATATATACTTTTGTTGTTTATATATATGTTTATCTAAAAAAGGATTTTATTTTATATTAGTTTATAAAGTTGATAAAGTATACAGTTTATATAGATGTTACAGAACATGCAAAGTTTCGGCAGTATACATTTGTGTATATGATGCGTGTGCTGTAAAATATGTTATATTATAATGTATATCATGGGTCTAGTTATATTAGTTATGATTGTAAAATATGTTATTTTAGTCTAGTTATATATATGCCAAAATATTAAGGGTGGACATATAAGCCTACAACAATTTTATTTTGTAACAACATATGTATAGTTTGTCTGTTGTGCTCTGTCTATATTAAAACTAAATATTTAAAGTATATATATATTTTGAAAGTTGTTATACGTATTGGTTACATATGTTGTTTAGGCTATTCCTAATTTTGAATTTGCACGAGTGTGTGTGTATATATATATATGGTTATATAAGATTTTTTTTATGTTATATATACATGTTGGTTTATATGTATTAAATAAAGTAAGTTTATATAAATTTCATTTTTACCATTAGTTTTAAAAAGGTATAACATGTATTTGAGTATTTGGCACTTCAATAAGTATATATGTATTTATTTTATATATAAGTAGTTATATATAGTGTATCTATATTTTTACTTATACCAATTATCATCATCAATCCAGTTTGACTTGATTTCGTAAATTCCTATTTATCAGCTTCGTTCGTTGATTCGAGTTCAATCTTGCCTTGTGTTGAGATTTCGTGCCTGGATTTCGTAACCACTTTATTGTCTATCTCTCTAACCTCGAAAGGTGAGAAATCACTCACGATTAACGTTCTTTTATTATTTAAATTTGATTTCAATTGAAATAGCAATTGAAATATGCTGCTGTAGTTATTTACATTTTTATATATGCTATTATCTATAACTGTTCACCTGTGACATCTGACACCAGTATCTAGTATTATATGCATGTTATTACTATTATTTGTATCTGTTCACCTGTGACATCTAACACCCGTATCTGTTATTTATATTGATGATATATGCCTGTTGTTATATTTTTATTATCTGTTATCACTCTGCAAGTTCCCTGTTAGTATAGAATTCACTATGGGTTGAAATGATACATACCCGAACGGACTTTAGAATAGGAGAATTTCGTTATGGGTGAAATGATAAACCCAAGCGATTTTCATTTGAATTGAAATTGGGATTTCGGGTCGAAATGATATCTACCCGTATATATTTAAATTTCGGATTGAAATGATAAATATCTGTATCACTTAACCATATGATAAATATATATACAGACACCGTTGGTCCATATATATAAATATTTTAAAAAATGAATTCTATGGTTTTGGAAAGAAATATATGGTTTTAATAAATGTTGAGCCTTAAATTATTATATATAAATGGGAATGATTGATTTAAATACATAATATGTTGAGCGTTTAAAATATATTTCAAAATAGATTTTGGTAATAATTTGAATAAGTTAAGGTTAGAAAGATAATTTGAATTTAGTTGAAATTGTATTCAATAAAGAATTTTATTTAATTAAACCGATTTGAAACTTATTGAAACTGAGATGTAAGATATGATCTATAACTTAAGTTTGATTTATAAGTAATCTAATGAATATTTTTTTTTTGTTTAACTAAAGTTTAAGGAAATATTTAGTAAAAATGTAATTTAAGGCTAGTTAAATGATATTGAATTTATTAAGTGAATATTCCCTGATTTAATAATAATGAAGTTAAATCAAGAGCTATCTGAAACTGTTAAATTTAACTTTGAAAATGTTGAATATTAAAGCTTTGAAATATATTGAAAATTTAAATGATCTGTTTAGAAATGAATTAAATTGATGAATTGAGCTTTGAATAAATTTGAATTTGGAATTTGAAGTTGATTTGAATCGATTTGCTAGACTTGAGGAAATTAAATACTTTACTTTTTAAATCATTTAATATATATATATACTATTTTGGAAAATGGATATATTTGAAATGAAATGATATTTGGGTTTTGAAGTATAAATTTAATTGAAATGACCACGGTGTTAAAATGTATATTTCCACCTTGTAGATAGTTCTGAAGATCCTTAGAGGATGGTTATCCCAACATCCTTTAAGTTACTCGTATTTCAATTGATATTTCACTTGAGTTGGATTTATTTATATAAGAATCTTAATCCTGACTCGAGTGTTTTGTGTTTTGCTTTACGCTCGGGTCAGACTGAGTGATACAGCATTTGAGACTCACCCTTGGAGTTTGGAGCTTCATTTGGAGATCCAACTATCGATTCAGCTTTCAACTTTCCAGTTGATTTCTTCAAAGAGGTCGTCTATTCGTACTGAAGACTTCACTGCATTTGAGATATTCTGTTGTATTTTATTTCTAACTCTGATGTTTATATAGTAGCTTCATGAACTACTATTTTATCTATTCCGCTGCGTATTATTGTATTACTCTGTGTCTGTGATTATGTGATTGATTTATTTACTGCATATGCTGAGTTTTGCCAAATTTTTATTACAATCTGTTATTTTGAATTATTCAAGTCAGACATGTGTGGATTTATTGTTGATTTGAATGGTCCAAAATAGCGGGTCGTTACAGTTGGTATCAGAGCTTTGGCTCTAGGCGAAACTTAGCATATATTGTAAATTTATTTACAGAATCACTTACGTCTGAGTTTAACCTCTTCCTTTTGACTCGATTTCCTTTGAACTTTGGAACGTTCCCTACGGTTCCAAAATTCATTCTTGTCTCTCTCTATTGGTATTCTTTTGATTCTGGAGTATTCCATAACTCCACTTCGAAGGATCTCTATAAGAATAGGATCCCACCAATCTTAGAATGATTTGTGAAGGGGCGAAACTTCTTCACAATTGGCATTGATTCACCGGAGATTTCTATATCTTTGGTTTAGATGCCGCTATCTCTTGCGATCGAATGTTGATTTTCTTGGAATTCTGCATCGATCTGTTCTTGAAGTCACGGTTGATCCGGTTAAGGTCGCTCGCGATTTATATAAGTATATTCATCTTCTATTTTGAAATTAATTATCTCATTTTCGTTCGAACTTATCTTCGAATCAGAATCCTATTTGATTAGAATCCCTCTAATTTGAATTTCTATCTTTGTTTTGAAATCCATTCTTGAATCATCCTTTGAAAATCGGGTTTGTTTGTATTTTAGAAATTGCTTTCTAAACCAAAATTATTATTTTGACAAGTATGATTTTATTCTATATATAAAAGTGAAATGTTTTCGATAAGGATTATATATACCTTTTAAAAAGATAAGAATTTGAATTTTTGAAAGGATTTGAATTTTGAAGTTATATAAGAAATTGATTTATAAAAAAAAATGATTTATGACTAAAGGATTTTAAATTTGAAATTCGAGAATTGAACTCCGGTATTTTGAAATTGGTTTTAAGATTTTGAAATATATAATAATAGTATGATTTAAAAGTATTTTCCGAATAAGAAATGTTTCAAATGACTTCAAATGAGTTCCAATGATTTCGAAGAAATTTCAAAGAAGTTTTCAAGAAAATAGAAGTCCGGAACTCACTTATGTCGCTGGAAAATAATTTCGGTGATGAGTGCACGCATCATCGACATTGATTTTCGAGTTTCAGAGTGAGGGAGAGGCCACTCTAGTAACATTGCTATGCGAGTGATTTTGCGAAACCAATTTTGATTTCAAATTTTGAAGTATGATTTGATATTCGAAAGATATATGTATATATATAGATTTGAAATGATTTGAAGTAAGCCGGCGTTCAGTCCTCGAGTTTTGGATTTGATATAACCCTATCTATTAAAATTGATTTACTGATTTGTTGCTGATTTCCAACTCTTGAATTTGAAAATGATTTCTTCAACTATTTTGAAGGTTCGAGCACTTCCAAATCAAGGTTAACTTTTCAAAAGCTAAGAATTTTGAAAGTATAAAGTATATAAGTTTGGTATGTATGTTAAAGTATGTAGTAATATGATTTAAATATGTTGAAACTGTTGTGTTAAGTAAATGAATAAGGCAATTTTAAAATTTTCTGATATGTAATTTAGATTTGAAATGTTTTGAAAAGAATTTGGTCTTCAAAATATTTTGAATAAAGTTTAGTTAAATGTTTTAACTTAGTAACATCTTTATGAAACCATATATTTAACAAGTTGGAATAAATATATAAGTTGTACGTATGCTGTTTATTTCGCATAATTAATTTGATCCAAGTTTGAGTACACAAGTTCGAGGTGGATTACACCATTTCATGTTAGGATTTTTCATTTGATTCTTGATGGCGAATATTTGATATGGATTTTGGGCTTGATTCTAGAATTCTCTATCATAGTATATGGCTATGCAAGGAGACTGATGGCTTCTAGTCGAGAAACCATATCGAAGTCCGCATTAGGGAAGTCGAATGGACAATACTAGTTTGAAAGCGAACTTGTGTGATCAAGCGAGCGATCAAATGTGATTCTTCGAAATGATGACGTATGTACACCTTATATTCTAATATCATTGATACATTTTGACGCTGAAATGAAAGTTGTCAAGTAGAATATCTTTGCTTACTAAAAGAAAATTTCCAATTTAAATTACAAAGATATATAACCCATAAAAGCAAAGATATTCAACCCCATATGGCTCTTCATACAGCGAAATTTATTTTGTAAAATTTGAACCTTATAAAAGACGGACCTCACGTAAATATAGATAATTTTGAAAACATTTGATTTTGGAAATGAATTGGTTGACTTAAAATTATATTGATTTGGAAATTTGGATTTATTTTCTAAATCTATTATTTTGGAAACTTTGAAACTAAAGATATTTAATTTGAGAAGAAATAATTTGGTGAAATTGTATATGATTTTGAAATTGAACTGATATTGAAACAAATTGAAATTTGAGAACCTTATGTTACTAAACACTTGATTTGGGAGTTGTCGAACTCATATAAAATTGATTTGTATGAGTATGAAATTGATTCGAAAACTATAGATTTGAAAAGGTACTCGATTTGAAAGTGAAATCTTATATAATTGAAGTCTATATAAGTATGATTTGATATACTATTGATTTTGGAAAGTATTTGATTTGAAAATTAAATCTTATATATAATGGATTTTATATAGGTACGATATTTGAAAGTGATTTGAAAAGGTACTATATGATACATATTTTCAAAGTAAAGATATGGAAAGTGCCTTCTGCTTGATATCCGATTTGTGGCCACATCTTGGATTCATTCTATCGATATTATTCTCTATGATTTTGGTTTTCCGGATATGATACTCGAGTGTCCTTCGAATTCCATGGCGTTACCCATGGTCTTATTGTTCTCTCGTGACTGCACAGCGCAACTGCCTGGCTGAGTCTTGCCTAGGGGTACGGATTGTTTCCTGGGGGATCCAGGCGTAACCATTGTGTATCCTGCAATCTGTGTAGGTCGCGAATAGTAGCGCAAATGCTTGGCTGAGTCTTGCCTGGGGGTACGGATTGTTTCCTGGGGGATCCAGGCGTAATCATTGTGTATCCTGCATTCTACTAGTCATCATGGCGTAACTCGCAGGGCTGAGAAAGCTTACGGATATGGATTGTTTCCTGGGGGAACCAGGCGTAACCATTGTGTATCTGCGAACCATGGTTAGACAAAGGTTTTGTTCGTTTTGATTGGATTGTACTTTCCATATCTGTTTTTAAGAGTTTTTCCAGTATTTTCACTGGGTGTTGAAACAGGTCTACTAAGTACCTGGAGAATTCTAGCTTTGCGCCTGATCAACGCACTGCCAGAGTCTACAGGAACGAGGATAAACTTGTTGAAACATCGAGTTATAAAAGTTTTTGAAAGAAAATTTGTTTCGTTATAAAGGTGTTTTATTATAAAAGTATTTCCAACAAAGAAATTCTGTATTAATATTCGAAATTGAAATTCTTATGGTTTGAATTAATTATTCATGCCCGATACTATTCTTTTGAATCTACCTTATCTGCTCAGCTTTATCTATTCACCTATATTCTGCTTTTCCAAATCCTCCTTCTTTTCCCTGTTGACTATATCCTTTAAAATATTGTTTATTTATATACTACATGGTTTAAAAAAAAAAAAAAAAAATTTAGTGTTATAAATATTTAGAAGTTATGAATTTAATAAGACATATTTAAAGTAAATGATTATTGATTTATTAATGATATTTGAAAAGTATTTTAGATAGAATTAATAAATTTATGAATTATGGATTTAATGTTTTCAAATAACTTCTTTGTAAATATAAGCAATAATGTAAATAATTGTTTTCAAATGGTTTTCATATATTTATAAAGGTGTCATTTAAACATATAAAAAGTATTTATAAAGGGAAGCAAGAAATTTTACAAATGGATTTTTTTTTTTATGGTTTTAAAGGATATAAGATAGTTGAATTGCAAATGAAGTTTTCAAATTTTAAGTAAAAACTTATATTGTTCAAATAAATTGTTTAATCTTGACTTTCAATCTATCTTTTCTGTCTGGTTGTTTCTATTCTTCTACCTCCTTCCTTTTCGGGGACGAAAAGTTTTGAGTGGGGGAGAGTGTAACGACCCGAAAAATTTAATGGTTTTAAAAAGCATATTTAACCGGAAATTTGTAAAATTTTGAAAAATAAAATTTGAAAACAAAAATTTATTATTTGAAATACGTCTATTTTAATATAGCAACTGATAAATTTTCATCTGATAATATTGAAGTTTATTTTCCTGTGAAATTTTATTCTAATCAAACCGGTTAATAACAGTGAAGTTAAAAGTTTTCCGAAACCAAAATGTGTCAACAGGAGAAAATTTATTCAGATCATTCTGAATCAGACTGCGAAATTCGTTTTTCCAAATTTGGACATCTATTGCTCCGTCGATCTTATTTTCGGCAAAATAGCAGCACTTCTGGTACCGATTATCGACTTTCGATCGGATAATTGTATCACTAATATCCATATACCGTTTTGATCGTCTCGTCGTGCTGATCTCCACAGTATATTTATTTCTGCATTTTAGGTCCGTTACGCGACGAAACCAATAAAATGTTTATTGTAACGGTACCATAAATTATCACCTTACATTTTCTATCTGTTTCAAAATAAAACGTGATTGCCCAAACAAATTTAATTGCCATAAATCTTTCAGCTGAATTACTGCTCGTGACCATCGACATTCACTTATCTTTTATATATTTTCCGTTGATCTTGCTGGCTCTTCATTTCATAACCTTCCGTTCAAATTGAAAGGAAATAAATTTATATATCAGATTATTTATCAAGCTTGCATTCCTCTGTTTTTCTCTTCCCACCTGTTCAATATTTGGTTCGTTCCATTTTCTCTTGCTCCTTGATATTTCGTCCGTGCTTATAAAAAAGAAGAAAAAAATAGATATAAAGGCAGCACGTCTTCTCCTCTTCCTTGTCATACTCCCAGATCTCCATCACAAAACTGCTTCCATCCACGCAAGCTACTTTTTCCCCTCCGTGTGTGCCAGTTTGGCCTCTCCATTTATGCACGCCTTATCTCCTTCCTTCCCTGACCTCCCAACGTTTCCACCACTTCGCCAAGCATCGGCTCTAGGCTACCACAGCCGTGCTTCCTCCTATTTTCCTTCGCCTGTGCAACCGACCCCGAGCCTCTAGCAACCGCCACCTTGAAGCCGACAAACCCCAGCCACCCACCCGTGCATGCTGAGCCCACATAACCCATCGACAGCCGCTCTTCCTTCCTCTCGTGCCGTAACCGAGCCGAGCCTTGCATCTCCACCTTGCAGCGGTGCTTTGATCTTCTGGTGACAAACGATATATATATATAGCGTAAGTATAATCTATGTCATAGTAGAATATGGTATATTATTTACAGCTTATACTTTCAGTAATATGTTATATAAGTTTATATAGTTAAACTTTATCGATTTATAAATTTTATGTACATATCGATTTATAAATCTATTTATTATATATATTTGCCAAGCCGAGTATTTTATCTTTGTTGTGCTTCTCTGATAATATTTATATATACTTTTGTTGTTTATATATATGTTTATCTAAAAAAGGATTTTATTTTATATTAGTTTATAAAGTTGATAAAGTATACAGTTTATATAGATGTTACAGAACATGCAAAGTTTCGGCAGTATACATTTGTGTATATGATGCGTGTGCTGTAAAATATGTTATATTATAATGTATATCATGGGTCTAGTTATATTAGTTATGATTGTAAAATATGTTATTTTAGTCTAGTTATATATATGCCAAAATATTAAGGGTGGACATATAAGCCTACAACAATTTTATTTTGTAACAACATATGTATAGTTTGTCTGTTGTGCTCTGTCTATATTAAAACTAAATATTTAAAGTATATATATATTTTGAAAGTTGTTATACGTATTGGTTACATATGTTGTTTAGGCTATTCCTAATTTTGAATTTGCACGAGTGTGTGTGTATATATATATATGGTTATATAAGATTTTTTTTATGTTATATATACATGTTGGTTTATATGTATTAAATAAAGTAAGTTTATATAAATTTCATTTTTACCATTAGTTTTAAAAAGGTATAACATGTATTTGAGTATTTGGCACTTCAATAAGTATATATGTATTTATTTTATATATAAGTAGTTATATATAGTGTATCTATATTTTTACTTATACCAATTATCATCATCAATCCAGTTTGACTTGATTTCGTAAATTCCTATTTATCAGCTTCGTTCGTTGATTCGAGTTCAATCTTGCCTTGTGTTGAGATTTCGTGCCTGGATTTCGTAACCACTTTATTGTCTATCTCTCTAACCTCGAAAGGTGAGAAATCACTCACGATTAACGTTCTTTTATTATTTAAATTTGATTTCAATTGAAATAGCAATTGAAATATGCTGCTGTAGTTATTTACATTTTTATATATGCTATTATCTATAACTGTTCACCTGTGACATCTGACACCAGTATCTAGTATTATATGCATGTTATTACTATTATTTGTATCTGTTCACCTGTGACATCTAACACCCGTATCTGTTATTTATATTGATGATATATGCCTGTTGTTATATTTTTATTATCTGTTATCACTCTGCAAGTTCCCTGTTAGTATAGAATTCACTATGGGTTGAAATGATACATACCCGAACGGACTTTAGAATAGGAGAATTTCGTTATGGGTGAAATGATAAACCCAAGCGATTTTCATTTGAATTGAAATTGGGATTTCGGGTCGAAATGATATCTACCCGTATATATTTAAATTTCGGATTGAAATGATAAATATCTGTATCACTTAACCATATGATAAATATATATACAGACACCGTTGGTCCATATATATAAATATTTTAAAAAATGAATTCTATGGTTTTGGAAAGAAATATATGGTTTTAATAAATGTTGAGCCTTAAATTATTATATATAAATGGGAATGATTGATTTAAATACATAATATGTTGAGCGTTTAAAATATATTTCAAAATAGATTTTGGTAATAATTTGAATAAGTTAAGGTTAGAAAGATAATTTGAATTTAGTTGAAATTGTATTCAATAAAGAATTTTATTTAATTAAACCGATTTGAAACTTATTGAAACTGAGATGTAAGATATGATCTATAACTTAAGTTTGATTTATAAGTAATCTAATGAATATTTTTTTTTTTGTTTAACTAAAGTTTAAGGAAATATTTAGTAAAAATGTAATTTAAGGCTAGTTAAATGATATTGAATTTATTAAGTGAATATTCCCTGATTTAATAATAATGAAGTTAAATCAAGAGCTATCTGAAACTGTTAAATTTAACTTTGAAAATGTTGAATATTAAAGCTTTGAAATATATTGAAAATTTAAATGATCTGTTTAGAAATGAATTAAATTGATGAATTGAGCTTTGAATAAATTTGAATTTGGAATTTGAAGTTGATTTGAATCGATTTGCTAGACTTGAGGAAATTAAATACTTTACTTTTTAAATCATTTAATATATATATATACTATTTTGGAAAATGGATATATTTGAAATGAAATGATATTTGGGTTTTGAAGTATAAATTTAATTGAAATGACCACGGTGTTAAAATGTATATTTCCACCTTGTAGATAGTTCTGAAGATCCTTAGAGGATGGTTATCCCAACATCCTTTAAGTTACTCGTATTTCAATTGATATTTCACTTGAGTTGGATTTATTTATATAAGAATCTTAATCCTGACTCGAGTGTTTTGTGTTTTGCTTTACGCTCGGGTCAGACTGAGTGATACAGCATTTGAGACTCACCCTTGGAGTTTGGAGCTTCATTTGGAGATCCAACTATCGATTCAGCTTTCAACTTTCCAGTTGATTTCTTCAAAGAGGTCGTCTATTCGTACTGAAGACTTCACTGCATTTGAGATATTCTGTTGTATTTTATTTCTAACTCTGATGTTTATATAGTAGCTTCATGAACTACTATTTTATCTATTCCGCTGCGTATTATTGTATTACTCTGTGTCTGTGATTATGTGATTGATTTATTTACTGCATATGCTGAGTTTTGCCAAATTTTTATTACAATCTGTTATTTTGAATTATTCAAGTCAGACATGTGTGGATTTATTGTTGATTTGAATGGTCCAAAATAGCGGGTCGTTACATTCCTCCATTTCAGACCTTGTATAAACATTTTATACAATTTATTAATATTTGAATCAGATCGAAAAATAAATTTCCTGTTTTGTAATTTTAATTATCCAATGATTTTGTTTTAAACCAATTTCTCTAAATAAACTTATCTAACTAAAATTTTAAATTTAAAACTAAATTTTCTTCTTTCTACTTCTGTATTTATATTTTCAGTTTGCAACTAAAATAATTAGATTCATTGATTGTTTCGTTTAACCCAATTTTGTCTTTAATAATTGATTTAACTAAAAATTAAATTCAAAACACACTTCAAAAATACTTTTTGGTAACAAAAATAATTGAACAAATTTATTCCTATTTTATTAATTTAACTTACTGAACTCAGAATTTATTTTGAACTAATTTATAAGTTTCAAAAATTTTGTGAATATATATTTATACATACGCGAATGTTAAATTGAAAATGCAGATTGTAAATATACCTCACTACAGATTTAAAAATCTACTTCCTGTAGAAATCATCTCCACGAGCATCACGTAGCCATCGATCCCCAGCCCAACGCACCGCTGCCCTCGGCCTCTAGCACTGACCCTGTAAAGACCCGCAAATCCGTCTTCCGAAAACCCGACACTGCTACATCCACTATAGCAACTGTCGAACGATCGGATGGCGGAAACGCGAACTTTAATGTTTAAAAGAAGAGGTAGAAGAAAAGATAGAAGAAAAAGAGAAGAAAGAGAGAATAGAGAAGAACAACAACACGGAAGAACAACAGAACAGAAAACAATTCCAGAATCTCACATATCGCAGCGGAACAATATATAATAGATAAATGAATAATCTCTAAAACAAAGAACTATATCATTTTATACATACATCAATCATCAGAGTCAATATACAACTCAATACAATAATGGACAGTTATATAAACTTGTCCTCATACAGAATACACAGCGGAATAAATACTATCAGATACAAATACAACGTCTCGTCCTCCAGCTTATCTCCAAGCTCCAAAATATCCAGAATATCCTGATAACCTAACTCTAGACTGCCCGTGTGGAAATTTGTGGGCACCCAGAGTTTAGAAGGGAACAATAAACTCCGAGTCAGTCATGGTGACTGGTGTGAGATCGTAAAACAGTTTATCTTTAAAAGATAACAAAGGAATATTTTAAAGTCAATTCGAAATTCTTTTGGAAAATGAAACTACCATAAGACCTCCCGCCACACACACAATGCAAACGCAGAATTGGAGGAGATTTCTTCTTATGATAGTCAAAGATGCTTACTACGCAAAATCAAATCATTTTTGATATTATTATTAGTGCATAGTGTAGAAAACATTTCGAAAGTATAATATTAATCTTAGCCAGCATAGACATTTCGAACTATGCCTACTATAGCTACCATCCAAACAGTGGGGCGCCACCATAAGTGAATGATAGGTTCTACAACTAAAACCGTACAAGTCACGTATTGTTTCTTTGGATTTCCAACAAATGGTCAGGCTAAGGAACTTCCTTTTCCACGATGTGTAATGACCCTAGATTTTTATTTAATTTAAGTTAATAATTAAATAAATTTTCGGATAAAAGTAGTAAAATAAATCGATAAAATGGAGCGAGTTTCCCCGGATTCAAGTATATTCTGTATGAATCATTTCAATTTAAAATATTGTAAGTATATATAGATATATATTTGACTTGAGTTTAAAGTGTAAATAAATAATTGATAATAATATTTAACTATTAGAATTGATGGTTAATAATAATTTGAAATTATAAATTAAGTATAAGATAATAAATATATTAACTAAAATCTAACATGGTAGAATAAAAATAGAAATTGTTTATAGTATAAAGTAGAGTTTTAAATTCAATAAAGAAAAGAAATTCAAATAAATAAACAAAGGACAAACATGTTCAAGTACAAACAAATAAATGCAAGTATCTTTAGCCACCAAAATGTTTTCATATCAGCCGAAATATAAAGAAGAAAATATGATTCATAAGAATGATTCCCAGCTTCAAATATAGATCTGCATAGGATAAAACAATGTTCGAATATGATATATATACCTGCAAAACTTAAGAGCAATATGAATCAAAGCAAAATGTAAAATGTTATAGCTTGTTAATGAAGTCACAGGCAAGTAAAAGAAAATGAGATATGTATAAAGTATGAAACATAAGTACAATAGCATTAAATGCTCCATATCTTAACAGCATAACAAAGTCATTTCGAGTTGTATACAAATTTCTTTCAGCTACCAAAATATAAAATTTTCTCTGATAATTTGTACAAATGTGTACACTGTTTGTATAAGATATTATTACATGTAGCTTGTATAAACATCACTCTGTAAACTATTTCCCATATCACCTTTTCATTCCATTCGAGCTGAGAAAGAAAAATGGGAGCAAGCATCATAGTGAAAACTCAAAAAAAAAAATTCAATTTAAACTTCAACAACAATATGAATTCATCAAAACCAGAACTGACCAAAACAAACAAAACAAAATCAATACAACCAGAAAATCAATTGAAAAGATTTCAACTTGCAATATTCAAAAGCCTGTTTCATCAAAAAGAGCTCTGTTCTTCTTCTTTGGAAAACAAGGTGAGCAAACCTCACTTGAATTTTCTTTTATGGTTTAAATGGTTGGATTTACATTTAAAAGTGTTGTTTAAATGATGAAATATGCTTGCCTGGTTTGTGCATGTATGGGTATGTTTAAAGATAAGAATATGTATCTCTGTTCATATGTTTACAGGGTTTTAGAAACCTGTTTCAAAGAAAAGAAAAATCCATATCTTTCTATTGAATCAATATTAGTACTTGGATCCAAAACAAAATATTTTAGTTTTAGTATAATCTAGGGACTAAAATTATTAACAAGTATGTAACTTTTGCAATATGCTTGTATTGGGAAAATAACAGTAGAAATCCTTTAACATGTTAAAATCTATCACTCGAATTTACCGATTTAAGATCATAACTTGAATCATCTTAAAAGTTATGATTTTTAAAATAAATATCAAAAATTTTAATGATATAATGAGGTTGCAATTTGGGTTCAACTGGAGATTGTATTTGGGGCAATCTTTGGCGATCTAAGGGGACGGAATGGTCGTGGGTTTTTCTGAAGTTAGGTGGATGATCAGGGAGTGGGAGAAAAATGCCAGGATGTTGATCAGAACTTTGTGGTAATGGTGGTTAATTTTTGAAGTTTGTAACCCTAGTTTCTACTGGGTTGAGTGTTTTGTTTGGTTCGTCATCTCTGGATGATCGAGTGTAGCCAAACTTAGGGGAATGGTAGAGGATGAGCTGACGATGGTATGACCGGAAGCACAGGTGTTCAGATGGTCGGAATTGCTTGGATGAAGTATCGACAGGTTTTGGGAATTGGTGGTGTCTGTTGTTCGTTTGAGTTAATTACTCAAATTCGATTTCGTGGCGATGTCATTAATCTGGTGTTTGGATTTGGCTAGGAAGGTGATAGCCGACCTGGGTGGATCAACGTTGATGGTCGGAGTTAGTTGCCGTGGTGGTGCATGTGCACAGAGCGCTATGTCGTGGTGATGTTGATGGGTTCTGTTTTGTATTCGAGCGAGTGGTGATTGACTCGAAGCATTCGAGTGAAACGATCGGGGATTTTGAGAGCTGTTTGAGTAGTTGCGTAGGTACGAGTCATTTAAAAATGAAGCTAGCAGGTTTTAAAACTTGAAAGTTAAAAGAGAAAAAAAACAGAGATTTGAAAGGGAAAGGGAGAAGGAACGGGTACTCAGGAAAGTGACGAGTAGCACTCGAGAATTCACCGAGTATATTTTAGTTTGGTCCGGGTAGTTTTATATCTTACTCGAAGTAGAATATGGGGATTTCGAGTAAGATTGGTTTCCTCAGTTTTTAACAGTTTTCAAATTGTTAAGTTTTAAAATTGTAACCAATGTAAAGCTGAGTCTAAATTAAATGTTTAAAATTCCCGGTTTTTGAAATAAAAGAAAGTTATAAAATTTAAATACTTTAAATAAGTATATATTTGAAATTGTAGGGGATTTGATTTAAATCCCTTCATAACAAAGAATGGCTTTAATTTGTAAATTTAAAGGTTTTAAAAGTTAGTTTTATAAAGGGATTGAAAATGTTCAAGTTAATTACTTAAGTTTAAATTAATAATCACTTGACGATTTTGAAAATAAAAATTACTTAGAGAAGTAATGAATAAATAATTACTGAATGTAATTAATTAAATGATAATTTAAAATGTGAATTAATTATTTGTTAATAAATCAAAGGATTAATTAATAATGGCAATTAATTAAGATTAATTTAATAATTGAAGATTAATTGATTCATTGATTTAAGAATGATTAGTTAATAATTAAGGGTTAACTAATAAATTTGAAAGAAAGATTTTCAAATAATTTGTAATTAAATTATGATGATTAACCGGATTAGTAATTGATACATCCGATTTAAATTTATCAGATAATTAAATTATCTTACTTAGGGATGTTTGGATTCTATTGAATGACTTGATTGTTTGATATCCTTGATATATGATGCTTTGTGATACATCCTGATTTATGTTGTGATCTATAGTTTACTTATCTGTGACCTTTATATATCTATGATCTGTGAATGAACGATAAGCGTTGTTCTTATACCGCTTATCGAATTATATTTCTGTATTCTGATATGTGATGATTCATTTTGTTGCACTATTGTGTGAAACCCCCCGGACTACACTATTACACACACAAATATGGATTTCACGTGGAAATCGGTTAAGTCACAGATAATTTAAATTTGATGTTTTTGAAATTTAAATTTTAATTTCAATTGATTTTGAAATTGGAATTTGGGATTTAAAGTGAAAAGCTTTTGAAATGGAATTTCAAAGATAAAAGTAATTTTGAATAACTTGATAAAGTTTTGAAGTTTAAATAATTTGATTTAAACTTAAATTCAAGATTCGAAATTAAATTCTATGATTCAAAACTAGGGATTTAAGATGCTGTACAAGTTATATGAATTTAAACCATTTTAAAGATATTGGTTTGAGAATTTGGATTTAACCCAAAGACTTTAACTCGTATGAATAAATCAGATTTTCTAAAATGAAACTGTTGTTTTAAAAGAATAAAAGCTTTTAGATAAGAAATGAAATTCCAATTTAGTTAAAGGAATTTCAAGATTGAATTGAAAAATGGTTTTTCAAGTTATGAATGAATTGTTTTGAAAAGCTATGATTTGAATCTGTTTATTTTTAACAGATTTAAAATAATGATTGGTTTAAATCATTTGAAATGGAATTGTTTTGAAAGCTATAAGTTAAATCTTGATTTAAAGATTTAACGAGTTAATCAAATTGAAATGGAAATTAATTTGGAAAATCTGTGAATGAATCTTTTGTTTAAAAGATTAAAGTGTGGAAACTATTTAAACCGTAAAGATTGAATCTTTTTGTTTAAAGATTTGAAAATGGTAATTTGTTAAACCATTTGAAAAGGAAGTTTGGGTTTAAGTTGTGACTTAATTAAAATCCCATATCCATATGTTTTTGAATATTACGCTCACTATTCGGTTTAGCCGGGAGAGGACCTTTGGGTCGTATAACCCATTCCGAATATGTGATACGTCGATATGGATAGCATTTGAAGACCGGTGTTGAAGACCGGATATTTTTGAAAACGGAAGGATTACCGTCGAGTTACTCTGCATCGGCTGATCCCCGATATAGAGGTTTTATCATCCTTAGTGACGGGAAGTCCGGACGTGATTGGAAATTATCCGGATTTGCAAGGGCTTCGTGAGAAGTGCCTTCGGTTCTGTTCGATCCTGGAACAGACTTGTATGGATTGTATGTCTGACATTACACTTTGAGATATAAAGCCGATTTCTTTCAAATACATTTCTGTTGGTGGCAGAGAATTTATTCTCTTAGCTTAACACCCTTCTCTGAGACCTACGAGCTCAGAGGTTATGTAGTTGAAGGTTATCAGCGATATATCCCAATTTGGTAATGTGGCATGCTGAGTGTTGCTGTGTGATGATCAGTGTTTGATCATTTGTGATATGATCATTTGTTTGATCATTTATCTTTATGATCATAGGTTGATCATCTGTTGACCCAAAGCATGGCTTTGCGACAAAGCGTAGCTTTGTGGACGAGACTTCGTCAGGGCCTCACAACCCGGAAATGGTCGAAACAGGAATGTTGCAGCAAGGTTATGAGGGTCGCGCCCTTTAGGGTATGTCATTTCCTTCTGGAAAAGGGTGGTGTCATGGTATGGAGCCCAGATACTTACTCATGTGGATACACTTTATTATGTGTGATGTTGGTTATCGAGGCCTCGGATAAAGGTCCCAAAGGACCGGGGGGTGGCATATTCGTGAGTTACCTGTTACAGGGGTAACCCGGCCTTGTTTGGCAGAGAGCAGTTTGTCTCTCGGGACGTCCCGCCAGAGGCGATCCCATGCGGCGGAAGGAAGTTCCTTAGCCTGACCATTTGTTGGAAATCCAAAGAAACAATACGAGCCTTGTACGGTTTTAGTTGTATTACCTGCTATGGAATGTGGCGGTAACCTGCTATTGAACATAGTAGCTATAGTAGGCATACGATACTGGTCGTATGTTGGCTAAGATTAATATTATACTTTCGAAATGTTTTCTGCACTATGCACTAATAATAATATCAAGATGATTTTGCGTAGTAAGCATGTTTGACTAACATAAGAAGAAATCTCCTCCAATTCTGCGTTTGCATTGTGTGTGTGGCGGGAGGTCTTATGGTAGTTTCATTTTCTAAAAAGCATTGCGGATTTCAATGTTTAAAATCCTTTGTTGTTGTTTAAAGATAAACTGTTTTTGTTGCTCACACCAGTCCCATGAATGATCCGGAGTTTATTGTTCCCTTCCTAAACTCTGGGTGCTCATAATTTTCCACACGAGCAGTCTAGAGTTGGGTTTCTTTTCAGATATTCAGGTTTAGTAGATTATCTGGAGCTAGTTCATTCATCGGAATTGCTTATCTTGGAGTTGTGGATTCATTCTTGTCTGAAGATCATTTTGGAGTTATCATTTCTATTGATATTGTTCCGCTGCTGATGTTATCATTTCTGTTTTCCGCTGTATCATTATTTATCTCTGATATTGTTGTATCATATTGATATCATTGTTGTATATCATTCTGGATATTGTATTCATTGGAATTGTATATGATATCACTGTTTTCTTTATTCCGCTGTGTTATTTACTTAATTGTGTTATAGCTCCGGCGAATCGGATTTGAACGGTCGAATCTGCATCCGTACTTCACATTGTACTAGAATGCCGCAGATTCGACCGTTCAAATCCGATTCGCCGGAGCTATAACAACATTAAGTAAATAACACGGCGGAAGAAAAGAATAATACATTGATATACAATATCTGAGACAACAGAGTGATACAATGAATATCAATATACATCAGAGATATGATACAAGAAATAGCAGCGGAAAAGAAAATGATAACAACCGCAGCGGAACAATATCAATAGAAGTGATAACTCCAAAATGATCTTTAGACAAGAATGAATCCACAACTCCAAGATAAGCAACTCCGATGAATGAACTAGCTCCAGATAATCTAGTAAACCTGAATATCTGAAAACCCCAACTCTAGACTGCTCGTGTGGAAAATTATGAGCACCCAGAGTTTAGGAAAGGAACAATAAACTCCGGATCAGTCATGGGACTGGTGTGAGCAACAAAAACAGTTTAACTTTAAACAACAGCAAAAGAATTTTAAACATTGAAATCCGCAATGCTTTTTAGAAAATGAAACTACCATAAGACCTCCCGCCACACACACAATGCAAACGCAGAATTGGAGGAGATTTCTTCTTATGATAGTCAAAGATGCTTACTACGCAAAATCATTGGATTATTTTTATTAGTGCATAGTGCAGAAAACATTTCGAAAGTATAATATTAATCTTAGCCAACATACGACCAGTATCGTATGCCTACTATAGCTACTATGTTCAATAGCAGGTTACCGCCACATTCCATAGCAGGTTATGCAACTAAAACCGTACAAGGTTCGTATTGTTTCTTTGGATTTTCCAACAAATGGTCAGGCTAAGGAACTTCCTTCCGCCGCATGGGATCGCCTCTGGCTGGACGTCCCGAGAGACAAACTGCTCTTTGCCAAACAAGGCCGGGTTACCCCTGTAACAGGTAACTCACGAATATGCCACCTCCCGGTCCTTTGGGACCTTTATCCGAGCTCGGTATCCAACATCACACATCATAAAGAAAGTGTATCCACATGAGTAAGTATCTGGGCTCCATACCATGATACCACTCCTTTCCAGAAGGAAATGACATACCCTAAAGGGCGCGACCCTCATAACCTTGCCGCAACATTACTGTTTCGACCATTTCCGGGTAGTGAGGCCCTGACGAAGTCTCATCCACAAAGCTACGCTTTGTCACAAAGCCATGCTTTGGGTCAACAGATGATCAACCTATGATCACAAAGATAAATGATCAAATAAATGATCATATCACAAATGATCAAACACTGATCATCACACAGCAACACTCAGCATGCCACATTACCAAATTGGGATATATCGCTGATAAATTTCAACTACATAACCTCTGAGCTCGTACATCTCAGAGAAGGGTGTTAAGCTAAGAGAATAAATTCTCCGCCACCAACAGAAATGTATTTGAAAGAAATCGGCTTTATATCTCAAAGTGTAATGTCAGACATACAATCCATACAAGTCTGTTCCGGGATCGAACAGAACCGAAGGCACTTCTCACGAAGCCCTTGCAATTCCGGATAATTTCCAATCACGTCCGGACTTCCCGTCACTAAGGATGATAAAACCTCTATATCGGGGATCAGCCGATGCAGAGTAACTCGACGGTAATCCTTCCGTTTTCAAAAATATCCGGTCTTCAACACCGGTCTTCAAATGCTATCCATATACGACGTATCACATATTCGGAATGGGTTATACGACCCAAAGGTCCTCTCCCGGCTAAACCGAATAGTGAGCGTAATATTTAAAAACATATGGATATGGGATTTCAATTAAGTCACAGCTTATTACCCAAAACTTTCTTTTTAAATGGTTTCAATCGATTACCATTTTCAAATCTTTAAACAAAAAGATTTATTTTAAACAACCTTCAACGGTTTAAACAATTTCCATATTTTAAATCTTTTAAATAAAAGATTCATTCACAGATTTTCCAAATTAATTTCCATTTCAATTTGATTAACTCGTTAAACCTTTAAATCAAGATTTAACTTATAGCTTTCAAAACAATCCCATTTCAAATGATTTAAACCAATCATTATTTTAAATCTGTTAAAAATAAACAGATTCAAATCATAGCTTTTCAAAACAATTCATTCATAACTTGGAAAACCATTTTCACTTCAATATTGAAATTCCTTTAATTAAACTGGAATTTCATTTCTTTTATGAAAGCTTTTATTCTTTTAAAACAACAGTTTCATTTCAGAAAATCCGATTCATTCATACGAGTGGAAATCCTTGGGTTAAATTCAAATTCTCAAAATTATACTTTTAAATGGTTTAAATTCAGATAAACACATTTATAACATTTTCAATCCCTAGTTTCAAATCATAGGATTCAATTTCAAACTTGAATTCAAATTTAAATCAAATTATTTAAATTTTCAAAACTCGATTAAGTTATTCAAAATAACTTTTATCTTTGAAATTCTATTTCAAAAGCTTTTCACTTTAAACCCGAATTTCTAATTTCAAAATCAATTGAAATTAAAATTTCAATTTCAAAAACATCAAATTTAAATTATCTGTGACTTAACCGATTTCCACGTGAAATCCATATTTGTGTGTGTAAAAGTGTGGTCCAGGGGTTTCACACAGTAGTGCAACACAATGAATCATCACATATCAAAATACAGAAATATAGTTGATAAGCGATATAAGAACAACGCTTATCGTTCATTCACAGATCATAGATATATAAAGGTCACAGATAAGTAAACTACAGATCGCAACCTAAATCAGGGTATATCACACAGCATCATATATTAGGGATATCAAACAATTTAACATTCAATAGAATCTAAACATCCATAAGTAAGGTCAAGCATTTAATAGTCATTTATAAACAGGATTAATTAATCGTTTAATCCTAATCAATTCAATTAATTTTCAGTTAAATGAATTAATTATCCAATTCTGATTGATTTATTACAAATCATTAATTACCAATTTATCTAATGTTTTTCTTAAATTAATTAACTTGAATTAATCAAAATATCCATAATTAATTACAGTAAGTGATTAGTCCTTAATTACTTTCATTAAGTAATTACATTTAAACAATTTATAATTGATTATCTAAATTAATTAATAAATCCAATTAATTATTAAAATTTATCACCTTAATCAATACTTAATAATCCTTAGTTAATTATCTTCATTAACTAATAACATTTCTTAATCACTTTTAATTAATCTCTAATTATAAATTTATTTGATCTTAAATTACTTATCTAATTACAAGTATAGGTTAATCACATTTTTTTTTATTAACTTACACCTTAAATTAATTGGCCTTCTTACATTTGCAAACCTTGCTTAATGATTTTAAATTAAATCTTAGCTTAAAAATTTGTAAACATTGTTTATTTAATTAATACTCAACTTTGAATAAACAAATAACTTAAAAGGAAAACTAGGCTAATTCTTTATAAAATGGACTGAGTCAAACACCCTGTTTCTCGAGTAGCAACCCGAGTATCACTTCGAGTTAAACACCCTATTTCCCGAGTCACCCTCCCTGTACGCAACATCATCTTCTCCTTCTTCTTTTTTTTTTCTTTAAAACTTAGTTTGATTTTTAAGTTGAAATTTGGGAATACGACTATCACTCGCGTTCTACTCGTACCCATACCCGAGTTTCCCACCAAATCTCACGAGTTCTTCCCCAAGACCATCCTTCTTCCCCAATTTCTTCTACTGACACAAATTACCAGCTGTGCACGTGCACCACTACATGGTGATGCTCCGACCACCGAGACCGCCTTCGATAGGTCGACAGTGACCTATACCCTTAATTCCGATCATCAAAACGTTCAAAAATCATCAAAGCAAAATTTGAGCCTTCGAGCTCGATACTGGAACCAGAATACCACCTGGAAGTGGCCTCGTTCTCGCCACCACAACCACCGGAACGCGTGAAACTCCGGCCTCAACTTCGTCACTCTCCCCTCTACCTCCCTACAAGACCACGTCGAACTCGATGCACTGTCGACATCGCGCGAGGAGAAATCACCAGCCATCCCAAAATTAGGTCACCGTAGTTCGAACGTCTTCCGCCGCCACCCTGGTCAACGTTCAACCATCACTATATTTTTCCTGTGACCACCCTAGGCCCCTCCATCCCCACGAGGCAACTCGACCTCCCAAGATCATCACATCGCCGGAAATCAATCAAAATGTCGTCTCCGTTCAACCTCGTACTGCTACCAAATCACTACACTAAAAATCCCGAATCTCATCTTAAAAATCATCGTTTTTGATATAGGTTCTAACTAAATACCTGAATCAACAATCGGTGCCATTCGAGATTTGACCAATTCTAAGTTTGTTCTAACTTTTGGGTTCCAGAGAAGAATTTTGAGTGTTTTAATCTTAAACCAATTTTTAAAGCTTAGCTTATGATGATACAAGCAACCTTTGTTCAAATTTTAAGTTCAGCCCTTAACTAGAGAAAGAGTAATTGATTTTTGAAACTAACAGTTTTGTATTTATGAACTAAAACAGAGAAAGTTTAAACAACAGCCTGAATAACATACTTCTAGCTTTCCATATATACATATATATATTTATATAGGCCCACACAAACATACCTTAGATATACTTGCATAAGTTTAAATATTTTAAATTTTAAAAGAAGATTGTTACTCACAATCTTTCTACATGCATCAAGGGATAAATTCAGGTTAAATGTGTTTTACTTTCCTGGCAAAGGTTTGAACTTCAACAGAACAATCACATATATGTATATACATACATCCAGTCATGCAAACAAATAAGCAGTAAACCATTTGCACAACATCATCAAACAATCATCAATTTATAGATCTAAGGTTCTAATTTAAAGGGTTGCTCACCTTGAAAGTGGCGAACGGGAGACTCTTACCCCTACATGTCCCTGAGAGGGATGGGTTGGTTAGGCGGAGGCCGTGACAGTCGAGAGGCTGGCCGTAAAAGTAAATGCGAGGTGCCAATGTAAGCCACGGTGGGACTGGGATGGTTGCAAAGCCTACCGGTGGCCACTGTCTTTGGACCGTTACATGTGGTATCAGAGCTAAGGTTGAACTTTAGCTCAGGAGTATAACACGTTAAGTAACTGATTAGAGATAGAGTGAAGTAAACTCTAGAATGAGTAATACTCAGATATCCGTCCGTATGCCTCAGTAAATTCTCTTACTATCCACTGATAGTGAGTATGAGTGCAAGAAGAGGATGAGATAGGGGACAGGGAAATACGACTATAATTGGTCAATACTCTGTAACAATAGTGGAAACAAATTTTCTCTATCAGTCTCTTTGTTCGTCATCTTTTCTCAATTCTTCGATAATTTCTGGTAGATCCAGAAAGAAGATTCGATATATTAATATGGGACATAAACTCCGAAATGGCCAAAATTGTTTGTTTGGATGAATTGGTTGCTTTGATTGCTATGGTTGATAGGTATACTTTAGTTCTAAACTAAAAGTTTTGAAATTGTACCCATATATCTATCTATTCTTTGGGTCTGGATATATTCTACGAATGGTTAGTTATCCTTTCGAACTAACCGATGCCACTGTATATTTCATAGATCTGGATAACCCGAGTATCTTGTGAAGAATTCAACAGATTCGTTCTTGTATCTATTTTTGATATTCTGATTTGGTAAGCCAAATGTAAAATAAATATCCAGTTTGATTACATTCTTCATCTGTCTGTGTTTCGTGCCTGCGAATTTCGAGGACGAAATTCTTTTAAGGGGGGAAGTTTGTAACGACCCTAGATTTTTATTTAATTTAAGTTAATAATTAAATAAATTTTCGGATAAAAATAGTAAAATAAATCGATAAAATGGAGCGAGTTTCCCCGGATTCAAGTATATTCTGTATGAATCATTTCAATTTAAAATATTGTAAGTATATATAGATATATATTTGACTTGAGTTTAAAGTGTAAATAAATAATTGATAATAATATTTAACGATTAGAATTGATGGTTAATAATAATTTGAAATTATAAATTAAGTATAAGATAATAAATATATTAACTAAAATCTAACATGGTAGAATAAAAACAGAAATTGTTTATAGTATAAAGTAGAGTTTTAAATTCAATAAAGAAAAGAAATTCAAATAAATAAACAAAGGACAAACATGTTCAAGTACAAACAAATAAATGCAAGTATCTTTAGCCACCAAAATGTTTTCATATCAGCCGAAATATAAAGAAGAAAATATGATTCATAAGAATGATTCCCAGCTTCAAATATAGATCTGCATAGGATAAAACAATGTTCGAATATGATATATATACCTGCAAAACTTAAGAGCAATATGAGCCAAAGCAAAATGTAAAATGTTATAGCTTGTTAATGAAGTCACAGGCAAGTAAAAGAAAATGAGATATGTATAAAGTATGAAACATAAGTACAATAGCATTAAATGCTCCATATCTTAACAGCATAACAAAGTCATTTCGAGTTGTATACAAATTTCTTTCAGCAACCAAAATATAAAATTTTCTCTGATAATTTGTACAAATGTGTACACTGTTTGTATAAGATATTATTACCTGTAGCTTGTATAAACATCACTCTGTAAACTATTTCCCATATCACCTTTTCATTCCATTCGAGCTGAGAAAGTAAAATGGGAGCAAGCATCATAGTGAAAACTCAAAAAAAAAATTCAATTTAAACTTCAACAACAATATGAATTCATCAAAACCAGAACTGACCAAAACAAACAAAACAAAATCAATACAACCAGAAAATCAAGTGAAAAGATTTCAACTTGCAATATTCAAAAGCCTGTTTCATCAAAAAGAGCTCTGTTCTTCTTCTCTGGAAAACAAGGTGAGCAAACCCCACTTGAATTTTCTTTTATGGTTTAAATGGTTGGATTTACATTTAAAAGTGTTGTTTAAATGCTGAAATATGCTTGCCTGGTTTGTGCATGTATGGGTATGTTTAAAGATAAGAATATGTATCTCTGTTCATATGTTTACAGGGTTTTAGAAACCTGTTTCAAAGAAAAGAAAAATCCATATCTTTCTATTGAATCAATATTAGTACTTGGATCCAAAACAAAATATTTTAGTTTTAGTATAATCTAGGGACTAAAATTATTAATAAGTATGTAACTTTTGCAATATGCTTGTATTGGGAAAATAACAGTAGAAATCCTTTAACATGTTAAAATCTATCACTCGAATTTACCGATTTAAGATCATAACTTGAATCATCTTTAAAAGTTATGATTTTTAAAATAAATATCAAAAATTTTAATGATATAATGAGGTTGCAATTTGGGTTCAACTGGAGATTGTATTTGGGGCAATCTTTGGCGATCTAAGGGGACGGAATGGTCGTGGGTTTTTCTGAAGGTAGGTGGATGATCAGGGAGTGGGAGAAAAATGCCAGGATGTTGATCAGAACTTTGTGGTAATGGTGGTTAATTTTTGAAGTTTGTAACCCTAGTTTCTACTGGGTTGAGTGTTTTGTTTGGTTCGTCATCTCTGGATGATCGAGTGTAGCCAAACTTAGGGGAATGGTAGAGGATGAGCTGATGATGGTATGACCGGAAGCACAGGTGTTCAGATGGTCGGAATTGCTTGGATGAAGTATCGACAGGTTTTGGGAATTGGTGGTGTCTGTGGTTCGTTTGAGTTCATTACTCAAATTCGATTTCGTGGCGATGTCATTAATCTGGTGTTTGGATTTGGCTAGGAAGGTGATAGCCGACCTGGGTGGATCAACGTTGATGGTCGGAGTTAGTTGTCGTGGTGGTGCATGTGCACAGAGCGCTGTGTCGTGGTGATGTTGATGGGTTCTGTTTTGTATTCGAGCGAGTGGTGATTGACTCGAAGCATTCGAGTGAAACGATCGGGGATTTTGAGAGCTGTTTGAGTAGTTGTGTGGGTACGAGTCATTTAAAAATGAAGCTAGCAGGTTTTAAAACTTGAAAGTTAAAAGAGAAAAAAAATAGAGATTTGAAAGGGAAAGGGAGAAGGAACGGGTACTCAGGGAAGTGACGAGTAGCACTCGAGAATTCACCGAGTATATTTTAGTTTGGTCCAGGTAGTTTTATATCTTACTCGAAGTAGAATATGGGGATTTAGAGTAAGATTGGTTTCCTCAGTTTTTAACAGTTTTCAAATTGTTAAGTTTTAAAATTGTAACCAATGTAAAGCTGAGTCTAAATTAAATGTTTAAAATTCCCGGTTTTTGAAATAAAAGAAAGTTATAAAATTTAAATACTTTAAATAAGTAGATATTTGAAATTGTAGGGGATTTGATTTAAATCCCTTCATAACAAAGAATGGCTTTAATTTGTAAATTTAAAGGTTTTAAAAGTTAGTTTTATAAAGGGATTGAAAATGTTCAAGTTAATTACTTAAGTTTAAATTAATAATCACTTGACGATTTTGAAAATAAAAATTACTTAGAGAAGTAATGAATAAATAATTACTGAATGTAATTAATTAAATGATAATTTAAAATGTGAATTAATTATTTGTTAATAAATCAAAGGATTAATTAATAATGGCAATTAATTAAGATTAATTTAATAATTGAAGATTAATTGATTCATTGATTTAAGAATGATTAGTTAATAATTAAGGGTTAACTAATAAATTTGAAAGAAAGATTTTCAAATAATTTGTAATTAAATTATGATGATTAACCGGATTAGTAATTGATACATCCGATTTAAATTTATCAGATAATTAAATTATCTTACTTAGGGATGTTTGGATTCTATTGAATGACTTGATTGTTTGATATCCCTGATATATGATGCTTTGTGATACATCCTGATTTATGTTGTGATCTGTAGTTTACTTATCTGTGACCTTTATATATCTATGATCTGTGAATGAACGATAAGCGTTGTTCTTATACCGCTTATCGAATTATATTTCTGTATTATGATATGTGATGATTCATTTTGTTGCACTATTGTGTGAAACCCCCCGGACTACACTATTACACACACAAATATGGATTTCACGTGGAAATCGGTTAAGTCACAGATAATTTAAATTTGATGTTTTTGAAATTTAAATTTAAATTTCAATTGATTTTGAAATTGGAATTTGGGATTTAAAGTGAAAAGCTTTTGAAATGGAATTTTAAAGATAAAAGTTATTTTGAATAACTTGATAAAGTTTTGAAGTTTAAATAATTTGATTTAAACTTAAATTCAAGATTCGAAATTAAATTTTATGATTCGAAACTAGGGATTTAAGATGCTGTACAAGTTATATGAATTTAAACCATTTTAAAGATATTGGTTTGAGAATTTGGATTTAACCCAAAGACTTTAACTCGTATGAATAAATCAGATTTTCTGAAATGAAACTGTTGTTTTAAAAGAATAAAAGCTTTTAGATAAGAAATGAAATTCCAATTTAGTTAAAGGAATTTCAAGATTGAATTGAAAAATGGTTTTTCAAGTTATGAATGAATTGTTTTGAAAAGCTATGATTTGAATCTGTTTATTTTTAACAGATTTAAAATAATGATTGGTTTAAATCATTTGAAATGGAATTGTTTTGAAAGCTATAAGTTAAATCTTGATTTAAAGATTTAACGAGTTAATCAAATTGAAATGGAAATTAATTTGGAAAATCTGTGAATGAATCTTTTGTTTAAAAGATTAAAGTGTGGAAACTATTTAAACCGTAAAGATTGAATCTTTTTGTTTAAAGATTTGAAAATGGTAATTTGTTAAACCATTTGAAAAGGAAGTTTGGGTTTAAGTTGTGACTTAATTGAAATCCCATATCCATATGTTTTTGAATATTACGCTCACTATTCGGTTTAGCCGGGAGAGGACCTTTGGGTCGTATAACCCATTCCGAATATGTGATACGTCGATATGGATAGCATTTGAAGACCGGTGTTGAAGACCGGATATTTTTGAAAACGGAAGGATTACCGTCGAGTTACTCTACATCGGCTGATCCCCGATATAGAGGTTTTATCATCCTTAGTGACGGGAAGTCCGGACGTGATTGGAAATTATCCGGATTTGCAAGGGCTTCGTGAGAAGTGCCTTCGGTTCTGTTCGATCCCGGAACAGACTTGTATGGATTGTATGTCTGACATTACACTTTGAGATATAAAGCCGATTTCTTTCAAATACATTTCTGTTGGTGGCGGAGAATTTATTCTCTTAGCTTAACACCCTTCTCTGAGACGTACAAGCTCAGAGGTTATGTAGTTGAAGGTTATCAGCGATATATCCCAATTTGGTAATGTGGCATGCTGAGTGTTGCTGTGTGATGATCAGTGTTTGATCATTTGTGATATGATCATTTGTTTGATCATTTATCTTTGTGATCATAGGTTGATCATCTGTTGACCCAAAGCATGGCTTTGTGACAAAGCGTAGCTTTGTGGACGAGACTTCGTCAGGGCCTCACAACCCGGAAATGGTCGAAACAGGAATGTTGCAGCAAGGTTATGAGGGTCGCGCCCTTTAGGGTATGTCATTTCCTTCTGGAAAAGGGTGGTGTCATGGTATGGAGCCCAGATACTTACTCATGTGGATACACTTTATTATGTGTGATGTTGGTTATCAAGGCCTCGGATAAAGGTCCCAAAGGACCGGGGGGTGGCATATTCGTGAGTTACCTGTTACAGGGGTAACCCGACCTTGTTTGGCAGAGAGCAGTTTGTCTCTCGGGACGTCCCGCCAGAGGCGATCCCATGCGGCGGAAGGAAGTTCCTTAGCCTGACCATTTGTTGGAAATCCAAAGAAACAATACGAGCCTTGTACGGTTTTAGTTGTATTACCTGCTATGGAATGTGGCGGTAACCTGCTATTGAACATAGTAGCTATAGTAGGCATACGATACTGGTCGTATGTTGGCTAAGATTAATATTATATATTCGAAATGTTTTCTGCACTATGCACTAATAATAATATCAAGATGATTTTGCGTAGTAAGCATGTTTGACTATCATAAGAAGAAATCTCCTCCAATTCTGCGTTTGCATTGTGTGTGTGGCGGGAGGTCTTATGGTAGTTTCATTTTCTAAAAAGCATCGCGGATTTCAATGTTTAAAATCCTTTGTTGTTGTTTAAAGATAAACTGTTTTTGTTGCTCACACTAGTCCCATGACTGATCCGAAGTTTATTGTTCCCTTCCTAAACTCTGGGTGCTCATAATTTTCCACACGAGCAGTCTAGAGTTGGGTTTCTTTTCAGATATTCAGGTTTAGTAGATTATCTGGAGCTAGTTCATTCATCGGAATTGCTTATCTTGGAGTTGTGGATTCATTTTTGTCTGAAGATCATTTTGGAGTTATCATTTCTATTGATATTGTTCCGCTGCTGATGTTATCATTTCTGTTTTCCACTGTATCATTATTTATCTCTGATATTGTTGTATCATATTGATATCATTGTTGTATATCATTCTGGATATTGTATTCATTGGAATTGTATATAATATCATTGTTTTATTTATTCCGCTGTGTTATTTACTTAATTGTGTTAAAGCTCCGGCGAATCGGATTTGAACGGTCGAATCTGCGGCATTCTAGTACAATGTGAAGTACGGATGTTGATTTTCGAGCGGGCAAAACCCGAGTCGTCACACGATGGGTACGTCCCTGGAATAGACGACCCGAGAAATAACCTAACATTACGGTTAGATCTCTGCCAACACAAGGCCGGGTTACCTCTGCAAAAGTAGGTAACTATTGACACGCGTATGCCATCCCCCGATCGTAACCGATCTTCCCGAGGATCCCCGATTTCCAACAAACCACATAGATAATAATGCAGCAACCACATAGGTTAAGTATCTGGGCTCCATACCATGATACCACCTCTATCCAGAAGGAATGACATACACTAAGGGGCGCTACTCCCTAGAACCTTGCCGCATCCTTCCTGTTTTGACCATTTCCGGGGTGTGAGGCTCGATGAAGTCTCGTCCACAAAGCTACGCTTTCTAGAAAGCCCTGCTTCGGGTCAAACAAATGATCAACCTATGATCACAAGGATATAAGATCAAACAAATGATCATATCACAAATGATTAAACACTGATCATTTCACAGCAACACTCAGTATGCCACGTTACCAAATTGGGAGTATATCGCTGATAAATTTCAACTACATAACCTCTGAGCTCGTACGTCTCAGAGAAGGGTGTTAAGCTAAGAGAAGAAATTCTCCGCCACCAACAGAAATGTATTTGAAAGAAATCAGCTTTATATCTCAAATTGTAACGTCAGACACACAATCCATACAAGTCTGTTCCGGGATCGAACAGAACCGAAGGCACTTCTCACGAAGCCCTTGCATATCCGGATAATTTTCTAATCACGTCCGGACTTCCCGTCACTAAGGGTGATAAAACCTCTAAACCGGAGATCAGCCGATGTAGAGTAACTCGACGGTAATCCTTCCGTTTTCAAAAATATCCGGTCTTCAACACCAATCTTCGAATGCAATTCATAACGACGTATCACATATTCGGAATGGGTTATACGACCCCATGGTCCTTTCCCGGCTAACCCAAATAGTGAGCGATTATTCAAAAATAAGTGTGGCATTCAAATTCATCCAATTCGCAACAAATACCATTCAAGGTAATTATTGATAGTCGGTTATTTAACTATCAATAAAGATGCGCAACATCATCAGATTTCTAATAATTTTCCAAATTATTTCATCTTCAAAAATATCTTTACTAGATATAAAATTCCCACACTTAAATAAAAATAAATCAACATTTATTTTTAAGACGAATTCCCATTTCTTTTTATAAATTCCATATTGAATTTATATTTTTCGAATATCTACTGATATTCGATTTTCAAATCGTTTTCAGATATTCACTTTCAATTTATCTTTACAAAGATAAATCCTAAGACGTCTCATTTCATTTTGGAAAAGCATTTCCATTCTTATTAATAATAAGAAATTCACAAGTCTATTTATCTTCAACACTTGGAAAATATTCAATATACTTAAATAAAATTTAAGTATAAAATTCATTCTTTAAGGAAATCATTTACTATAACAGCATTTATTTGAGTCAAAACGAATGTTACGTAAAACATCGTTACGACGACTCAAAATCACTAGTATAGGGATTCGGATTTTAAGATAGATATATAAATCCCAATACTATATAAAACATTTCCTTTCGGAAATCATTTACTATAACAACAGTGTTATAGTCCATCATTTCCTTCTTCCTCGAAAACGTCTATTTCAACAATGAACGTTGAAATCTATGCTTTCAATTCACAATACATTTTAAAACATCTTTAAAGTGTTTAACTTTATTTTTAATATCACTTCTTCAAAATGAATCCATTTTTTTCAATAATATATTCACTGTCCAAAATCGTGAATATACTTCACTTAACCAAATTTTAATCTTTTCTACACATTTATTTCAAGAATTATCCACTATCCAAAATCGTGGATAAAATTCCCTTAACAACCTCCTATATTAAATTCATCCAATTTGATTGATTCTCGGATTTATAAAACAACGTTTATAAATTCCATTTCTATTTTCTAACAACTTCGATTTATAAATCTTCTTTATTAACAAATTCGAGTTATACTCGATATAAATATCACAAGTCCATATTATAAGTTAATAACTTATCATTCATTTTCAACTTCACAACTTATAAATCTAAAAATTTCATTCACTTACGGATTCCATAATATTTCATTTTTAACACTTATAAAAACTCATTTTATAATTTCAACATTCTTAATTTTGTAGATATCAATTTCATAAATCTTTTATATAAACCGTTTACAGAAATTCAAAAATCTCAATTTAAACCATTTCATAAGTCAGTCAACTATTTATTCCAAAAATCACTTTTCGGTTATATTTCCCAAATCTATAAATTTCTGTAACGTTAAAATTTCATACGTTTATTTATTTGAAATAAATCAATTCAAAAATTCCATAAAACGTCTATTTTCAAAAATCACTTTAAAAATCCTTTTAAAGTAATGTCGTTATTCTTAAAGTTCAAAACTTGAATCCGATGATGCAACGCATCAATTAGTCCATCACAACAGTCAATATCATATATCAATATGATAACAGAATATACATCAATATCTGTAAATAAATAAATACTGGTGAGGAATCCAGTTGGATCCCTCCAACCTGTTTCCCTGCATCCACAGACGTCAGCACAATACCAATTCCACTTCGAGGTGGAATATCGCGGTATATAGGTTTTATAAAAATATCCGCTTACTAACGGCGCAATAGGGTCTCATCCACTATACGAGGCGGGAAATCAATCAATCCAATATATACATATGCCAATATGTATATATTGCTATATATATATATATATATCCTACTATATCTAATATCAACAATCCAAACAGACAATCAAACAATAGCTGAAAATTCCACTTTTCAATTTGAGTGAGAAAATCTCACCTTAGCTTTTAATTTTGCAATCCATTTCCAATTCTTCTTTCGTTTTCTCGACTTTAACCTTGTATAAATAATTATACAATTCTATTAATATTCGAATTGAAATCGAACAATTAAATTTCGTCAAATAGATTAAATTTCAACTAATTATTATATTTGAACAAAATTTCCTTTGATAATTAATTTGGTAGCCAAAATAAGTTAAACAAATCTTCTTAATAAATTATTTTTGTTGAACTACCCGAACAATCCATTTATATTTTCCAATGTAATTTACACTCGTTTTTTTTTAAAATAATTTCTAATAACCAAATAACTATATAAGTTCTTTAAATAAATAAATTTTCTTTTGTGACAAAGATACTTTAGATTCAACTACACAAAAATAAAATTTAAACTGTCTTTACAATTTAAAACTGCCTCATACCTAATCTTATATAAATTTTAGTTTAAACATGATAAACAATATATATCTTCATTCAGAAATTCCTCTCTATACAAAACTATTTCTGTTTATATCAGAAAATATATATATATTTGTATAAAATTTTCTTTACTATATATATATATAACAATTTCGTTTAATTGAAAATAAAAATAACATTGAGATTACCTCACTACAGATCAATCCCCTAATCGACTTCTGATACCAGTCGATTTCGACTTGAATGGAACGAGCCACGCTGCTACACTGTCGAACCCAACTGTGCCTCCGCGACCATCCATGACACGCCGCCAACACCTCTATCGCGCGCTGCCTCCCCTGGTCGCGAACTCCGCCATCCACGCGATCGCGACTCCGGCTTCGAGCGCGGCCTCGTCTATGCTCGTGACATCAAATTTGCAGTCACCGAACCCTAGCCCAAGCTTCACGCCGACACCACCACTCACAGCGACGTGCTGCACCGCGAACCCTAGCTACGCGCGCCTCTTGCCTCGTCGCCCTCGAAATCGCGAGCTCGATTGAAACTGTCGCTCGCGATTCGAATCCCAGGCTTCGGCCATTGATTAAATGTTGAAGCTTTGGTTTCGTTTTTTTTCTTTTTGTCAACCGTGATTTGAATTGAAAGGGGGAAAAAGACATACGCGGCCATTGTTTTTATCCGCGAATGAATGCGAAAGAGGGGATCTACGTTTGAAGTGGTTTGAACGAGAAACACGGTCGCCATTGTTTTGATCTGAACGAAAATTGTTTTTGTTCGAACTGAGGAATGAGGGAGAGGACGTGATTATTTAAAAATTGAGAGAGGGATGCTTTTCACGATTTTGTTCCGTGATTTTTGGCGTGATTCAAGCGCGTGATAAAAGGGACGAACGTGCGGATGTTACCAATTTAAATTTAAATTTTAAATTGAATTTGCTTCAAAAATCTCAACGCGATTACTCACCGTGTGGTCACAAAATAACTTTGATAAATATGAAAATTTGAAATCCGGCAATAATTCAACGTTACGGACCCAATGGAACTGGTTTCGTCGAATTCCGAGACTGTGCCCCGGACGGCTATTTTTAAATTCGATTTAAACGATTAAATTTCAAAACTGAACAGAACAGTTTGAAATTACATTCTGAAGTTCCTATTAATTTCAGTGTTATCAATATGAATTTTAAAAGCTTTTGAAATATTTTTCTTCAGCTTAAAACCGAAGATTTAAATTTTTATTCAATTCAATAGATTAAATTTTTATAATTTAATCGCCAAATTCAAAGTTATATTGGGAATTCAAATTAAATTATCGTTCAAATATTTAAAATTAATTAAATATTTTCAATTTAATTCGTTCAAAATTCTGGGTCGTTACAGACTTCCCCCCTTAAAAGAATTTCGTCCCGAAATTACAAGTTAGGAAAAATGGTCCTTAACTCGTCTACTATTTTTCACGATTCAGTAGTCTTTATCAAATTCTCAAAACAAATCTTTCTACTAAAGATTCATTATCAATTCAACTAAATTTCAACTTCAACTTTAAGTTTTAAACAACATTGTTTACTTCAAAATTCAAATTTAAACTTAAATTCAAATTTTTAACTTTCAAAATTTCTCAAAAATTTTCTAACGCCCTAAATTTCCGAAAAATTTCGCCAGCGTCTCCTTTGCGCGGCTAATACGGTACGACTACAAAACGTCCCTACGGACTCTCAGATTTCAAAAAGAAAAAGAAAAAGCCAAGCGGCTAGACCAGAAAGTCATCAAATCTCATATTATAATTCAAATACTTACCTTTTGTCGAGCAATTCAAATTTATCTTTTGAAGATCAAATCCAATTTATAACACCTGTATATCCTACTAGCCATAATATCTAGTTACATATATTCAAACTATTTTGTAAATTCTATTACAAAAATTTCAATATAAACTGCTTCTTATACTATCTCTAATTCACTATTGGAGTTACATAACCATTTTCATTCAATTTTACAGTTCACATTCATTTGAATTCAATTCACAATTTTAATTAAATTTGGATTCTATTAGCTTCACTTACTAATTTTAGTTTAATAGTTCACTTTGTTTTCAACAAATCTGAATTCAATTCAGTCTTACTTACTTACAAATTCAAAATGAATTTTAACATTTCAATTTCATTTTCTTGCACTTGCAAATTGATTTATTCGTTCACAAATTCATTCATTTTCAATTTGCATCTCATACATCAAATTTTCAAATATTTATAAGTCTTCGACTTATTTACATTCCGATTTATACCATCATTTATACATTCAAATTTACAGTATCATTTCATTAATGAATTTTAAATTTTCAATTACATTCTTGAATTCTATTCCAAGTTATAAATTCATTTACAATTTAAATTTCATTCCAATCAGATCTCAATATTTTATAAGTTATCAATTTCATAATATTTCATAACTATTTTTATATATAGTATTCCAGAGTCTTTTTCAACCTTTCAAAACCATTTTTGAAAATAATTCAATTTGTCCTTTGAATTTCCAAAACAAAACCCAAATTTTCCAAACAACTTTCATTTAAAACAATTTAGCAGCAATTCCTCTTTTGGAAACCCGAAAATGAACACCGGTGATGTTGCGATCATCATCGGAATTATTTTCCAGCGACCGAAAAGAGTTTAGAGCTTTTCATTCCTTCAAAACATTTTTCCAAAATCCTTTGAAATTCATTTTCAAATCAAAAAGGAATTTAAACTTTCCAAATCCCCAAAATTTTCAAATTCTTTTCAAAACATTTCCAAAACTTCTCTGGAATCCCGTTTCAAATTACAAATCACATTTATAATTTATATTCTCAAATTTCATTTGTATATGGATTCATTTCTTAACTTTGGAGTTACGATTTCAATTTCTTATTCAATTCCATATAATAATGATAACATTTCAATATTATCACTTCCTAACAACCAAGCATCCATATACTATGATAATTCATAGAAAATCATTTCTTTACTATACAAAAATAGTTTTGGGCAAAATTATTTCATTCACCCTATTTAAAACAATACTGTGTCAGTTTATCTTGTTTAGAGTTTAGAAACCCCTATCGATTACAGTTAGCTAGACTGCACCGACCAAAATCCATAAACAATCAACCGATAAGTCAACACAATACAAAACAATTTTTTATATTCAATAACAATTACACGCTCATATCTATTATTACACTCAAACTCATTATAGAGTACTACTGACTCTATCTCTAATGAGTAACACCCAACAGAGCAGGGTTGTCGCTTAACCATATGCTCTGATACCACCTGTAAAGACCCGCAAATCCGTCTTCCGAAAACCCGACACTGCTACATCCACTGTAGCAACTGTCGAACGATCGGATGGTGGAAACGCGAACTTTAATGTTTAAAAGAAGAGGTAGAAGAAAAGATAGAAGAAAAAGAGAAGAAAGAGAGAATAGAGAAGAACAACAACACGGAAGAACAACAGAACAGAAAACAATTCCAGAATCTCACATATCGCAGCGGAACAATATATAATAGATAAATGAATAATCTCTAAAACAAAGAACTATATCATTTTATACATACATCAATCACCAGAGTCAATATACAACTCAATACAATAATGGACAGTTATATAAACTTGTCCTCATACAGAATACACAGCGGAATAAATACTATCAGATACAAATACTACGTCTCGTCCTCCAGCTTATCTCCAAGCTCCAGAATATCCAGAATATCCTGATAACCTAACTCTAGACTGCCCGTGTGGAAATTTGTGGCACCCAGAGTTTAGAAGGGAACAATAAACTCCGAGTCAGTCATGGTGACTGGTGTGAGATCGTAAAACAGTTTATCTTTAAAAGATAACAAAGGAATATTTTAAAGTCAATTCGAAATGCTTTTGGAAAATGAAACTACCATAAGACCTCCCGCCACACACACAATGCAAACGCAGAATTGGAGGAGATTTCTTCTTATGATAGTCAAAGATGCTTACTACGCAAAATCAAATCATTTTTGATATTATTATTAGTGCATAGTGTAGAAAACATTTCGAAAGTATAATATTAATCTTAGCCAGCATAGACATTTCGAACTATGCCTACTATAGCTACCATCCAAACAGTGGGGCGCCACCATAAGTGAATGATAGGTTCTACAACTAAAACCGTACAAGTCACGTATTGTTTCTTTGGATTTCCAACAAATGGTCAGGCTAAGGAACTTCCTTTTCCACGATGGGTACGTCCCTGGAATAGACGACCCGAGAAATAACCTAACATTACGGTTAGATCTCTGCCAACACAAGGCCGGGTTACCTCTGCAAAAGTAGGTAACTACTGACACGCGTATGCCATCCCCCGATCGTAACCAATCTTCCCGAGGATCCCCGATTTCCAACAAACCACATAGATAATAATGCAGCAACCACATAGGTTAAGTATCTGGGCTCCATACCATGATACCACCTCTATCCAGAAGGAATGACATACACTAAGGGGCGCTACTCCCTAGAACCTTGCCGCATCCTTCCTGTTTTGACCATTTCCGGGGTGTGAGGCTCGACGAAGTCTCGTCCACAAAGCTACGCTTTCAACAAAGCCCTGCTTCGGGTCAAACAAATGATCAACCTATGATCACAAGGATATAAGATCAAACAAATGATCATATCACAAATGATTAAACACTGATCATTTCACAGCAACACTCAGTATGCCACGTTACCAAATTGGGAGTATATCGCTGATAAATTTCAACTACATAACCTTTGAGCTCGTACGTCTCAGAGAAGGGTGTTAAGCTAAGAGAATAAATTCTCCGCCACCAACAGAAATGTATTTGAAAGAAATCAGCTTTATATCTCAAATTGTAACGTCAGACACACAATCCATACAAGTCTGTTCCGGGATCGAACAGAACCGAAGGCACTTCTCACGAAGCCCTTGCATATCCGGATAATTTTCTAATCACGTCCGGACTTCCCGTCACTAAGGGTGATAAAACCTCTAAACCGGAGATCAGCCGATGTAGAGTAACTCGACGGTAATCCTTCCGTTTTCAAAAATATCCGGTCTTCAACACCGGTCTTCGAATGCAATTCATAACGACGTATCACATATTCGGAATGGGTTATACGACCCCATGGTCCTTTCCCGGCTAACCCGAATAGTGAGCGATTATTCAAAAATAAGTGTGGCATTCAAATTCATCCAATTCGCAACAAATACCATTCAAGGTAATTATTGATAGTCGGTTATTTAACTATCAATAAAGATGCGCAACATCATCAGATTTCAAATAATTTTCCAAATTATTTCATCTTCAAAAATATCTTTACTAGATATAAAATTCCCACACTTAAATAAAAATAAATCAACATTTATTTTTAAGACGAATTCCCATTTCTTTTTATAAATTCCATATTGAATTTATATTTTTCGAATATCTACTGATATTCGATTTTCAAATCGTTTTCAGATATTCACTTTCAATTTATCTTTACAAAGATAAATCCTAAGACGTCTCATTTCATTTTGGAAAAGCATTTCCATTCTTATTAATAATAAGAAATTCACAAGTCTATTTATCTTCAACACTTGGAAAATATTCAATATACTTAAATCAAATTTAAGTATAAAATTCATTCTTTAAGGAAATCATTTACAATAACAGCATTTATTTGAGTCAAAACGAATGTTACGTAAAACATCGTTACGATGACTCAAAATCACTAGTATAGGGATTCGGATTTTAAGATAGATATATAAATCCCAATACTATATAAAACATTTCCTTTCGGAAATCATTTACTATAACAACAGTGTTATAGTCCATCATTTCCTTCTTCCTCGAAAACGTCTATTTCAACAATGAACGTTGAAATCTATGCTTTCAATTCACAATACATTTTAAAACATCTTTAAAGTGTTTAACTTCATTTTTAATATCACTTCTTCAAAATGAATCCATTTTTTTCAATAATATATTCACTGTCCAAAATCGTGAATATACTTCACTTAACCAAATTTTAATCTTTTCTACACATTTATTTCAAGAATTATCCACTATCCAAAATCGTGGATAAAATTCCTTAACAACCTCCTATATTAAATTCATCCAATTTGATTGATTCTCGGATTTATAAAACAACGTTTATAAATTCCATTTCTATTTTCTAACAACTTCGATTTATAAATCTTCTTTATTAACAAATTCGAGTTATACTCGATATAAATATCACAAGTCCATATTATAAGTTAATAACTTATCATTCATTTTCAACTTCACAACTTATAAATCTATAAATTTCATTCACTTACGGATTCCATAATATTTCATTTTTAACACTTATAAAAACTCATTTTATAATTTCAACATTCTTAATTTTGTAGATATCAATTTCATAAATCTTTTATATAAACCGTTTACAGAAATTCAAAAATCTCAATTTAAACCATTTCATAAGTCAGTCAACTATTTATTCCAAAAATCACTTTTCGGTTATATTTCCCAAATCTATAAATTTCTGTAACGTTAAAATTTCATACGTTTATTTATTTGAAATAAATCAATTCAAAAATTCCATAAAACGTCTATTTTCAAAAATCACTTTAAAAATCCTTTTAAAGTAATGTCGTTATTCTTAAAGTTCAAAACTTGAATCCGATGATGCAACGCATCAATTAGTCCATCACAACAGTCAATATCATATATCAATATGATAACAGAATATACATCAATATCTGTAAATAAATAAATACTGGTGAGGAATCCAGTTGGATCCCTCCAACCTGTTTCCCTGCATCCACAGACGTCAGCACAATACCAATTCCACTTCGAGGTGGAATATCGCGGTATATAGGTTTTATAAAAATATCCGCTTACTAACGGCGCAATAGGGTCTCATCCGCTATACGAGGCGGGAAATCAATCAATCCAATATATACATATGCCAATATGTATATATTGCTATATATATATAGATATATATCCTACTATATCTAATATCAACAATCCAAACAGACAATCAAACAATAGCTGAAAATTCCACTTTTCAATTTGAATGAGAAAATCTCACCTTAGCTTTTAATTTCGCAATCCATTTCCAATTCTTCTTTCGTTTTCTCGACTTTAACCTTGTATAAATAATTATACAATTCTATTAATATTCGAATTGAAATCGAACAATTAAATTTCGTCAAATAGATTAAATTTCAACTAATTATTATATTTGAACAAAATTTCCTTTGATAATTAATTTGGTAGCCAAAATAAGTTAAACAAATCTTCTTAATAAATTATTTTTGTTGAACTACCCGAACAATCCATTTATATTTTCCAATGTAATTTACACTCGTTTTTTTTAAATAATTTCTAATAACCAAATAACTATATAAGTTCTTTAAATAAATAAATTTTCTTTTGTGACAAAGATACTTTAGATTCAACTACACAAAAATAAAATTTAAACTGTCTTTACAATTTAAAACTGCCTCATACCTAATCTTATATAAATTTTAGTTTAAACATGATAAACAATATATATCTTCATTCAGAAATTCCTCTCTATACAAAACTATTTCTGTTTATATCAGAATATATATATATATATATATTTGTATAAAATTTTCTTTACTATATATATATATATATAACAATTTCGTTTAATTGAAAATAAAAATAACATTGAGATTGCCTCACTACAGATCAATCCCCCAATCGACTTCTGATACCAGTCGATTTCGACTTGAATGGAACGAGCCACGCTGCTACCCTGTCGAACCCATCTGCGCCTTTGCGACCATCCATGACACGCCGCCAACACCTCTATCGCGCGCTGCCTCCCCTGGTCGCGAACTCCGCCATCCACGCGATCGCGACTCCGGCTTCGAGCGCGGCCTCGTCTATGCTCGCGACATCAAATTTGCAGTCACCGAACCCTAGCCCAAGCTTCACGCCGACACCACCACTCACAGCGACGTGCTGCACCGCGAACCCTAGCTACGCGCGCCTCTTGCCTCGTCGCCCTCGAAATCGCGAGCTCGATCGAAACTGTCGCTCGCGATTCGAATCCCAGGCTTCGGCCATTGATTAAATGTTGAAGCTTTGGTTTCGATTTTTTTTTTCTTTTCGTCAACCGTGATTTGAATTGAAAGGGGGAAAAAGACATACGCGGCCATTGTTTTTATCCGCGAATGAATGCGAAAGAGGGGATCTACGTTTGAAGTGGTTTGAACGAGAAACACGGTCGCCATTGTTTTGATCTGAACGAAAATTGTTTTCGTTCGAAATGAGGAATGAGGGAGAGGACGTGATTATTTAAAAATTGAGAGAGGGATGCTTTTCACGATTTTGTTCCGTGATTTTTGGCGTAATTCAAGCGCGTGATAAAAGGGACAAACGTGCAGATGTTACCAATTTAAATTTAATTTTTAAATTGAATTTGCTTCAAAAATCTCAACGCGATTACTCACCGTGTGGTCACAAAATAACTCTGATAAATATGAAAATTTGAAATCCGGCAATAATTCAACGTTACGGACCCAATGGAACTGGTTTCGTCGAATTCCGATACTGTGCCCCGGACGGCTATTTTTAAATTCGATTTAAACGATTAAATTTCAAAACTGAACAGAACAGTTTGAAATTACATTCTGAAGTTCCTATTAATTTCAGTGTTATCAATATGAATTTTAAAAGCTTTTGAAATATTTTTCTTCAGCTTAAAACCGAAGATTTAAATTTTTATTCAATTCAATAGATTAAATTTTTATAATTTAATCGCCAAATTCAAAGTTATATTGGGAATTCAAATTAAATTATCGTTCAAATATTTAAAATTAATTAAATATTTTCAATTTAATTCGTTCAAAATTCTGGGTCGTTACAGACTTCCCCAACCAGACCACGGCATAACATACACAAACAAGACGAACCCCCAACTGGATTAGTCACGACCAATGGCCTATCAACAATACCCGGTGTCAAACCTAACCGGCCAACGAGTTCATTACAAACAAACGAATGCGACGCTCCAGTATCAAACAGAACTCTAACTGGAACACCACATAGGAAAAGAGTACCTTGAACAACCACACTCTTTCCCTTTTCTTCAGCAGTAGGAGCTTTCGAAGACGACGGAACAGCCCCCAAAGCATAGGCTTGCACAATCTGCCTGTCCTTCCTTGGTTCTGGACAATTCTTCCTGAAATGTCCCGGCTTGTCACAGTTGTGACACTTCATCGGTGCCTTCGGATTCTTACAATCCTTGGAGAAATGGCCCTTCTGCTGACAATTGTAGCAAGTCACCTCGCCTTTCGGCTTCTTCTGGCCATCCTTACCCTTCTGCTGCTGCTGCTTCCTCTTCTGGTTTCCACCCTGCTGTGGTTTAGATTCTCCCTTGGTAGCAGCAACAACAGGTCCTTCCTTAGGAAACAGACTCTTATGCCTAAGAGCCTTCTCCACAAGCTTCTCAAATGAATCGTCCAAATGATCCACCAACTGTCTCCCAAGATAACTATCCAAACCAGTCACGAACTTCTCATTCTTCTGGTAAGCAGACTCAATATATGACCGAGCATACTTGGACAAAGCTTCAAACTCAGAAACATACTCAAGAACAGATCTCCCTCCCTGCTTGAGCTCCACAAACTTCTTGAACAGAACAGACTTCTGAGCTGTAGAAATGAACTTAGCTTCAAATCTAGCTTGGAATTGTTCCCAAGTAATCTCTTCCTCCGCAGTATTGATGGTAATAGAGTTCCACCAATCAGAAGCTCTCCCTTGAAGCTGCCTTGATGCCAACTTCCTCTTAGTTGCATCATCAATTCCCAAATCACCAAAGATCCTTCTACAAGCATCTATCCACCTCTGGACCTCAATGGTAGATTCTGTTCCCAAGAAAACCTTTCCTCCAAGAGCAGTATAATCCTTGCACAGCTTAGCAAAATCCACTGGTTTCGGAGTTTGGACTTGAACTCCAACATCAACTGCCGCCCCCGGAACTGGTATCCTTCTCATGATCGAAGTCATCATAGCTTCGAACATGGCTGCATAATCAGCAGTCTCTTCAGTAGCACGACCTCCCCTAGCAGCTGGTCTCCCTCTTCGACTCATTCTCAATATCTATAAAAAGGAATGATTAGAACATCTAGAGAAACAACTGCATAAAGGACTCAAACTCTACTAAGCTACTATATTATATATAGTAATCATCCATCAAAATACAATTACGTCTCTCATACGTAGTTACGACAGCGAGCGTTGGGTAAAATCGATTAACCAATGCTCTGATACCAAATGTGACGACCGCCCATGACCCCTGCACCGAATCTAGAGATAGAGCGCTGTAAAGTGTGCCAGGCGACCATGGACGATTGTCAAGGTAAGATTAAAACAACAGGATCTATCGTATTACTCACAGCGCATGGACAAAATACAATAGAACATATGTATAGTGAAGCTTTACAGAATAAAATGACATCATATAAAACTCCATAATAGTTGAATACAAGCATCCACATAGTCAATACATCCAGCCTCACTACATAACTCTCAGAGAATACAAAACAGCGGAAAATCCAGTACATATAAGAAGATAATATGCAACCCTCTAGCTCGTCTTCGATATCAGCATCGTGAGAAGAGAACAGCACCTGTCACCTGCTACCTAGTCTGCCCGTCCCAAAATGGACGAACAGCCCAAGGCAATAAGAATTAAAACATAAAGCCTTGAGTCAGACAACAGTCTTAGTGAGCAGTAAATTAACTAACAACATACCAAAAGAGCATAAAGGAAAAGGAATAGGAATACAACCCTCCCACTCCAACCTCATTCTACAGTGATAGCCCCCAGACACACACTAAGCAGAAGCAAACATAGCAGAGCATACAATTTAAAGTAAAGCTACTATCACTCGAGTCAAGGGCGATGTTTTCCAAGTACCAAGGCCTAAATCAGATAAGCACCCAGAAAATACCGCTCTTGAGTCCGAATGACGATACAACCAAACATCCATGACTCTGGCTATCACTGTTATCATTGCTTCGATATCACCGTTAATTGAATGACCGGCACATTCTTTCAGCCGTCCGTCAAGGGCTAATGGAAACCCCGGTTCTAGACATAACTCCCGCACGTCGTCGCAGCCCGTGCCTAGGACTATCGAATCTGTCCAGAGTACTCGACCATCAACAGTTGGCCGTTGGGACTATCGAATCTGCCCAAACGTACTCTTGCTTAGAGCATGCTAGAACCTTCAACAACGATGCTATCCAAGCCTCCTAGTCATCCTCCTCGATGACTATTCTCGAATCCATTCATTATCCTCAACTCGAATCATATCACCGAGTTATCAACATGCTTGGAATGATCCCGTCTAGATTAGACCAAGTCTTCATCACATGATTGCCTCGCTTCATTACATCCTCGCAAAGCCTCATCTCATCACCACATCATCAAATCTATGCATAAGAGCTTCATCATCCCGCTACATATGCCACGAGCAGCTTTTCCATTTCAAGAGCCTTTCCCTTAGCTTTTGAATCATCTTCGATCTAAATCTAATCATCAATCATCTAGTTCATAACAAGCAATCAAATCAAACATCAATCCAAGCAATCAAGCATTCAAATATGATCTAAGTAGACAATTATAACAATAATGGCATTTTCGTAATTAAAGAGTTGAAAGTCCAATAAGCATGAAAACATGGATTATATCTCTACAAACTTGATGAATGAACTTGCATAGGTTAACATATGATAAAATGGATGTAACATCATCATGAACAATGGATCTATATGGATCTACACATAGGATGAAGAAAATGCATGGAAATCTCTATTTTAACACCAAAACGAGCCAACAATCCGATATACTCCTTTGGATCCGTGTGAGAGATAATCACCACTCACCAAATCACCTAAACAATCCAAAAGATATCAACTTCAGATCTGGACAGCGAAGAACTAAGCTAGATCTATAACAAATCCGCTTCAAATGAAGGAATCTCTCTTGAAAAGATGAAGATCTTCAATCTAAGCTCTTGAATCTTCAATCTTGATCTTTGATTAGGATGGATGGAAGCACTAGATTAGAGTGGAGAAAAGAAGTGAAGAAGTGTAGAAGTCGAGCTCTCAAAATGGCAGCACTTCGTCGCTTCAAAAATCCGGATCCCAAAAAGTGAGAACAACCCCTCCTATTTATAGCTGAAATCTGTCCTTAAGTCGAAATCTGGCTATCTCCCTAAGTCGCTTCCGACCTAAGCGACCTAAGCCTCTCCGACCTAAGCCTCTCCGACCTAACAGATGTACGTCTTAACTTCTTTGCGACCTAACACTTAGGAAACCCAGCGACCTAACAACCTAACGACCTAACTATCTAAGACTCAGTTGGGTTGCGACCTAACACAAGTCGACCTAAAACAACACGCGACCTAACACTTGAACTATCCTAGCGACCTAACAACTTAGCAACCTACGCGACCTAACACAACATACGACCTAACAGTGTTACGACCTAACACATAGCCTAACTCCTAAGGTCGCCAACTTGTTAACTTCTTAGGTCGCCAACTTGTTAACTCCTTAGGTCGCCAACACGGAACCACTAGGTTGCTAACTCAGAACCACTAGGTCGCTAACTCGGCAACTACTAGGTCGCTAACTCGGCAACTACTAGGTCGCTAACAAGCTAACCCCTTAGGTCGCGAACTATTATAGGTCGCTAACCACTAGTTTCCTTAGGTCGCTGCCGACCTAAATATACTAGCCCGGCACCACTAGGTCGCTCATCCCTAGGTCGTCAACTACTGGGTTTACTTAGGTCGCTACCAACCTATCTCTTAGGTCGCTAACACCTTAACTCGCCAGAAACTCTAAAGTCTCCTTCCTTTTAGGTCGTCTACGACCTAAACCCTTACCATCCATCACACGACCTAACTCCAAACCTTAAGGTCACCAATCCCCAACATTCTTAGGTACGACTTATCTCCTAAGTTGCCAACAATACTTAACTAACCTCTAGGTCGCATACGACCTAGGACTTAGGCAAATTTCAACCAAGATCTGGAATAACTAGAAAATGCTGAAAATCCCAGATTTTGACAAACTTTTCGATCCGAAAAATACGGGTCGTTACATTATCCAATTAATTAGATCATACATATATGTATGTATATCCAATGTTAATTGATTCTTATATGTTATAATTTCTTACCTATTTGAACACGTCAATTAATACATCTATTAATTGATTGTATATAATAGTTATTATTTATAATTTATTCTTATTAACTTACCTTCATCATAAACTTAATTACTCCGTTTGTTTTTTGTACGCATTTCAATTCTTTTTTTCTTATTTTTAACTTGGAAACAAATAATCCTATAACTGGCGATTTCTTCTAGCTAATTAATTTACATTACCTGTTATTATAACAAGGACATATTCTTTGATTAATTGACACCCTTTTTAAAATGCTCAACTAATTGCCAATTAATTAATTGACATGTTTTCCCATTTTAATCGATATCCAGATTAATTCCTATGCGTCACTCAATCACACATTTATTAGTTGTATATATTTAAACCACCAATTCATACCTAATTAATTAACATATAAGTTTCCCTCTTTTATTAATAACGCTTACTTAATGTCTTTAATTAATTTCTTAATTAATTAATTACGTCAATTATAAATTAATATATGTATGTTATCATTTAATTTATTTCCCACATACATTTCTCTTTATTGGAAGATCCCTTAATTAAGTAATGTTATAAAAGTGACATATTCTCTGACTAATTGATGCCTCTATGTCTCTTAATTAATTCCTCTTTTAATTAATTGATGCGTCAATTAACCACATACTAATTGCTTGCATAAATCTATGTACCCTCTTAATTCTTAAACGCATATGTTTGACATTTATATTCGGTTTTGCAATTATGTTAATTCAATTGATTTTATTTAATTATATAAAAATGCGAGGTGTTACAATGCTAATACTAGCTTGATAACTGTTGTTATAAGAGAACCCAACTAAATGCGTTTAAGAATTAAGAGGGTACATAGATTTATGCAAGCAATTATATGCCCTAAGAAGATCTTCCAAAAAGGTTGACCCTTTACATTTGTCCATCAGTTTGGGGGTGATAGGCAGTGCTAATATTCAGCCTTGTTCCTAAATCTGTCTGTAATGCCTTCAAAACTAACTAGTAAAGATTGGATCTCGATCACTTACTATACTTCTTGGAACTCCATCCAATCGTACAATATCCTTCTATATATCTCCAAGGCTTGCAGTAGCCCTTGTTGGCTTAAATGGAATGAAGTATGTACCTTTAGTTAATTGGTCTATGTAACCCAAATGCCTTCATTCCCTTTCCTCGCTCGAGGTAAGCCATCAATGAAATCCATTGATATTTAATCCCACTTCTAAACTGGAATCTCTAGTAGCTTAAGTAACCCTAAAAATTTTCGGTTCTCCTTTTGACTTGTTGACAATTCATGCATTGGCTAGCATAAACAGATATGTCTCTTTTCTTACTTCCCCACTGAAATACATGCTTTATATCTTTATACATTTTGTTAACTCCCAAATGAATATTGAGTTTGGATTTGTGACATTCAGCTAACACATTCTGCCTAAGATTTTCCACATCTGGAACACAAATTCGCCCATTCAACCGCAATACTCCATGGCTATATATTTCAAAGCTTGAATTCTCCCCTTTGTATATATTTTTAAAAATTTTATTTAGGAATTGATCTTCTTTTTGCTTGTTGGTAATTCTTTCCATAAGTGTTGGATTTACTACCAAATAAGAAATAACAGCATATGTCCTACTTAATGCATCAGCTACTACATTGGCTTTTCCGGGTGTATATAAAATATCTAGATATTAAGATGCATGAAATTCCAACATTGCCGCCTCATGTTTAAAACAATCTGAGTGAAAATATTCTTCAGAGATTTATGATCCGTAAGGAGCTCAAACTTTTCACCAAGTTAAAAGAGGAATTTTATTTATTAGGATCAATAAACTATGAAAACTTCTTACCCGGCAAAGAGTGCCTCCATAATTTTAATGCGAACAACGCTGTTAATAAATCTAAGTCGTGCATTGGATAATTTTTCTCACGAACCTTCACCTGTCTGCCCACATAAGCAATCACCTTCCCTTCCTTCATCAAAATTGCACCAACTCCTTCTCCACAAGCATCTGTATAAATGGTTAACCCACTATTTCCATTTATAATTGCTTGTAGTAGAGCGGTTATTTACCTCATATTGAGTTCCTAGAATGCTACTTCACATTTAGGAGTCCATATAAATTTGGCATCTTTCATGGTCATTTTGTTAAGTAGTGGGAAACTTTGAGAAGTCTTGAATGAATCTTCTATAATACCCTGCCAAACCTAAGAAGCTATAAATTTCCATAGGAGTTTGAGGTTGCTTCCAATTTAAAACAGCCTTAACCTTTACAGGATCTACTGAAACCCCATCCTTCAATATCATATGCCCAAGGAATCTTACCTCATTTTTTCAGAAATGGCATTTTGAGAATTTGGCTTTAAACACATTATTTATCAATATCTCTAACACAATTTCTAGATGCCTTTCGTGTTCTTCTTCTGTCTTAAAGTATATAAGGATATCATCGTAAGAGTAACAGAAATTTATTGATTACATCTCTAAATACTTTATTCATAAGGTCTAAGAATAAGTGGGTGCATTAGTTAGCCCAAAAGACATAACCAGCCACTCGAAGAATGTGTATGGACCTTTGAATGTAGTTAGATGGATGCATTCTTCGGCGATTACCAGCTGATGGAATCCGATAGCTGTCGACCTGGGCCTTCCAGGTCAATAGGGCTATCGACCTTGGCCTTCTTAGGTCGACATAGGGGTTAACATGCATGTCGACCTACATATAGACCTCTGTGTGTGTATTTCTAGGCAATCTCCTTCATATTTTCTGCAGCTTTTTGTCCCTTTGTGCTATGCTTTCACTACATGTTCTTGTGCACTTTTGAGATGTTTTTGAATGTGATTGATGGCTATGATGCCTATCAATAAGCTAGCCAAGATTTGGTGAATTTTAAATTCAAATTTGAATTAAATTTGAATTGAATTTGAATGTCGGTTTTTGAGTATTTTCTATTTTTTCTTCGATTTCGAGCAATGATTCTTCCAAACAAATTTTGAAATAATTTTTAAAATAAATTAGCTTTTGAAATTATTGTTATATAATATTTTAAATTATTTTTAAGTTATTAAAATATATTTATTTCCTATAATAAGGATAATTTTCAATAAATTGTTTTCGAAATGATTTCGAAAAATTATTTTAAAATCCCATTTTCTCAGGTAAATTATTTAATAAATAAAATAGACTGTTTTACACTCTTCGAACATATGAGGAAGCGAACTAAATGATTTAGTAAAACAAGTGGTATGAGACACATGTGTTACTTTTTCGGTTAATTTCGGACTTGTCCGTTCGAGGCTATTGATTTTTGAGTTGAATTGCCATTTGATGCGTGTTTTGTGATTTCTAATTCCAGTTTTAGGAATTATCTGAGATGGCCAATATTTGGTGAGTTTTGATGTTTGAGATCTCCTATTGCTAGGAGTTATGGTCGATGAGAACCATCAGGATGTTTTTATACTTGCCGAGGATATGAGACAAGTCTTAAGTTAAGTTTTCTTATTTCAGGAATTATGGTTTATGAGAAACCTTCACGAGGTCTAATTGTACTTGCCAATCGTACAAGGCAAGTTATGAGTTTTTTTAGATTTGTGATTTTGTTTTATGATGTGGAATTGGCTAGCGGTTAGTAAACCGATAAGTGTGAACGAGTGGTATAGGACGCACGTTAACACTTTTCGGGTTCCTACCTGAGAGTTTGTGACACATCCACGAGTTATGCCAGTACTATAGACCTTTGGGTCATCATGAGGACTTTGTGACTTCGGTCAAAACGAGTTATGTGACTTCAGTCACCACGAGTTATGTGACTTCGATCACCACGAGTTATTTGACTTCAATCACCATGAGTATGACCTTCGGGTCCACGAGATAGGTACCTAATATATATATATATATATATATATATATATATATAGTACTGGATACGAGTTTGGCACGTGCTGCATTACTTCGGCATGCAATCGGGGATCTGGCCAATCCAGAGTTTTCTGAGTTTTGGATTTATTATGATTTCACCATTTTTGAGATGATGATTTTATTTATTTATAGCCTTGAGTTAAATGAAGGGTTATATATATATGGATTTCATTACGAGATTTTGAACTCTTTCTAAAGTACCATGAGTTATTAGTTTTTGGAGATTCTTGAGTTTCCTTCTATGGATTTGTGTGATTGTTATTTTCATTCTATTATGAACAACCTTTAGGTGGAAACCTTTATATTGAGTTAAAATGATTGAGTAACCTTGAAACGTTATAGAATTTCCACTTTTAGAATTGTGTGTATAACCATATTTATCTCATTCCTTACCAATTAAAGGAATGTCTCCTTATGAACTTATATCCTTTTATCTATTGCTAATTTTCATGTTCTAGTTAGCCTGACCCATGTATTTATTACTCGGGTCAAACCGAGTTGCAGGTCATGACATTTGGACTTTTGCTAGCTGTACCTTTTGAATTCCACTATCGACCCTTGGATAAGAGATACAGTTTTTGTTGTAGTTATCTTGTAGTAGACTTTGATATGTATATCATTTTATGGGGGCTATGATGTATGTATATATTGTGGTTGTAATACCACTTATGACACGTTGCATTACATTTGATGTATGTGTATATATATCCATCCGTGTTTGCTGTTCTATGATTTGTGATTTTTATTATTATTGTGTTTTGTTCTGAATCGATCCTGTAGCCACATAGTAGTGTATTCGATAGATATTAATTATGTCAATCCACTTATGATGAAATGAAAAAAAATAGAGCACCTTATCAACATACTTAGCATTTATCTAATACAAGACTATGATGGTCGCTCCTAAATAGCCCTATTCTCTACACTAACAGACGGTATTACCAAGTAATATTCTTTGTTAGTGTGGGTCTCGGGGTGAGGTGTCACAGCTTGGTATCAGAGCCAGGTTCAGAACAAATTATAATAAACATAGAACCATACACACAATTACTATACATCAAGTATAATACAAGTGAAAACATCATCCCCAAATCGTAGTTGAACCCGACCTTGCCCTTAACCTTTTCAAGTCCTTTGGGTGTAGATAAGAGGGAATATGTCTAGGAATGTTAATTTTAAATTCCATAGTATTCCTTATTTAATGAATTTCAATTGCTAATATACACCCCTATGAATAGTCCCGTCTTATCTTAGCTTTTAGCTTATGGCTAAGTTGAAAGAGGAAGAGGTCGCACTTCAAAGGCAGGGCCGTCCAGTGGCTCTCATCTCGAAGGAGTCCATATGTCGAACGATCATATTCTTGAGCTTCTTAGGAGCACTCGGCCTCCTGCTCTAGCTCATTAATTCCTCTCCTCCATGCAAATCTCCATTTGCGCAAATGTGTAGCGACTTCACCTACCTTGGAGGCAAGCCATTCAAAGGCGCTGAGACCGTTTTAGAGGTTCAAGCTTAGCTCCGAACATGCAAGCGTATCTTTACTCGCATGGAGATTTCCGATCTCACCGTGTTCTTGTAGCATCGAGTATGTTGCAAGAACGAGCACTAGACTGGTACGAGCTCCTTATAGCTGAGATAGATGAGTCTACCCTTGCATGGCAGCATTTCAAAGACCGCTTTAAGCTTAAGTTCATGCCAGAATTCGAGAAGGCTTTTCTTGCCCGTCGTTTCTTTGATTTTAAGTAAGGAAAATCATCTGTTTCAGACTATGTATCCTCTTTTGAGTCCTTATCCAAATATGGGCTCGAGTTCATTAACACTCCATATAAGAAGAACTTTTTGTTTCGAGGTCGAAGAAATATTTGAAGAAGTCACTCATGCTTCAGCTTAAGCTCTCATTCTAGGAGCTTGTGGATTCGGCGCTTCATCCTGAAGCCGTCGAAAAGGAAAGGGACAGTAGTGATGAGGCCGAGGATCAAAAGAACCCAAATAAGAAGAAGTTTCCCTTTCAGAGATCCAAATCTTTTCCTCCGAAGAAGAAGAAGAAGCAAAGAAGTTTGGGTTCTCATTCCGGTGCAGCACCTCCTTCAACAATTTTTTTAGCATGCTTCAACTGTGACTCTCGAGATCACTTGTTTAGAGATTGTCCTCAACCCTACAAGTGCCTCTATTGCAAGCAAGAAGAACATTTGAGTTCTTCATGTATTAAGAAGAAAAAGGATTCTCCTTCTGGTAATCTTTATGTGGCGAAGGCTTCTAATAGTGCATCTTAGTCTCGAGGTATGTCTTCTACCATTTTGGAAGGTTCTATTCTTTTCCATGGTCATTTTATTGGAGTCCGTTTCGATACGGGTGTGGCACATTCATTCGTATCTTACGAACTTGTGGATGATATTTCTTTGGACGTCTCTTTTTTGGTTACTTCTTTGAGGATTGTGAATCCTATCAAGGGATCTGCATCCTTTAGTATGCTTTGTGAAGATGTTGAGATCCTTATATGTGGTTTTCCTTTTCATTCGAATCTGCACGTGATACATTTCTTGGGTTTGATATGATATTGGGTATGGACTGGATAGTTCGATACTGCCAGGATTATATGTTCAGAGAGAGTTTTATATTTTCGACATCCCGACTCGCCTGCTTAGTTATCTCTTATACTTCGGGACATTGACCATGATTCTAAAGTTTCTCTATTTTGTCTCGAATCTCAAGTCGATGATGATGATTTGTCTCAGATTCCAGTTGTTTATGATTTTATAGATATTTTTGTGCCTATTTTGGGTTTGCCACCCAAGCAGGCTATCGAGTTCCGCATTGACCTCATTCCAGGCGCACAGCCAGTTAGCCGTCCTCTCCTGAGGATGTCTACAAAAGAAAATGAGGAACTCAAGATGCAACTTTTAGAGCTTGAGGCAAAGCATTTCATCCGATCTAGTTCTTCACCATGGGGAGCTACGGTGGTATTTGTGAAGAAGTCCGATGGGACTCTTAGGTTATGCGTTGATTACCGCAAGGTTAATGAGTTAATCATCAAGAACCGCTATCCATTGCCCAAGATTGACGATATGTTCGATCAGTTGAGTAGCGCTAAGATCTTCTCCCAGCTTGACCTCGCCATAGGATTTCATCAGCTCCGAGCTGCGGAAGACAGCATCCCACAACATTCCATACTCGATATGGATCATATGAGTGTCATCGTGCCGTTCGGTTTGAAAAACGCTCCTGCATACTTCGTTGATCTTAGAATCGAGTATTTCGAGAATATCTCGATAAGTGTTCTTATGTTCATCTACGACATTATTGTGTATTCTAAGTCTAAAGCTGATCATACCCATCATCTTAGATCTGTTTTGAGTACATTGCGACAGCATCAACTGAAAGCAAAATTTTCTATCTGTCACTTAGAAAAAGCATGTTAAATTCTGGGGCCATGTGGTATCTTCTGAGGGTATTTCGGTCGATCCATATAAGATCAAATCCATCCAAAATTGGAAGTGTGAGAAATGCGGATTACAGATTTTAAGACTAGAATTAACACTTGAGGGAGGGTGAATAGTGTTTTAAGGAATTATTAATTCTTTTTGAGTTTATATTAATTTGAACACAAATGTATGCAATATTCAAACACAGATATGATCACAGAAACAAACAAAGATGCAGATATAAAGTAAAAACAATAAAGGAAAGAACACGCCGAATTTTATACTGGTTCGGAGTTACCCTACATCCAGTCCCGCAACACAAGTATGGATTTCCTTTGAAAATCAATTCTTACAATTACACCCTCGATTTCAAGGCCACGAGGTACCCCGCTCCATATTCACAATCCTCTGGGTAGAGATACTTGATTTTACGGGCAACAAGTTCACCCAATTGATTTTCCAAGCTACAATAATACCTTTTCTCGCTCGATTGATTACAAAGTAGTCTATAACTCTGAATAGCACTGAGATCTTGTTGAGATAGTGATAGAGAATCAAACCAGAGATGATATAGTTAGATTCAATGGTGATTTTGGCAGAGTAATGGTAAAAATGTATATAAAGAAATGTGAAAGAAGAAGAGGAGTGAAATCGGAGAATATATGAATGTAAATTTGTTTAAAAACATCCCCTATTTATAGTAGAACAACAGCCATGTCTATTCGTGAAAGAATATGACGAATACACACTTCCAGTAAAATTCAAACTTTTGAAATAAACTGTCACCTTGTCGACAAGGGTTCCTTGGGGTTGTCGGCAGGCATAAGTTATTTTTGGTAATTTGTTTTTCTTTGAAAATAACTTCTATCTTGTATTAAAACTATTTTAAACTTTATAAATATACTTAACTATAGTTAAAATACATAAATAAGTATAGAGAATAATATTTTGGTATATATAAAATTTTACTATAATTTTATATTTAAATCTAAGTATAAATATTAAAAGTTAAATATATTATAATTAAAAGATAGTTTAAAACCAAGGATAACTTGATATTGAAAATAAATATTATTTTGAGGCTAAAAGTATTTTAAAACTAGGATAGATGTTTTTGATTTAAAGAGGAAGATTTTAAAATCATTTTGAAAACAAGATATAATTTTGTAAAACATTTGAATAAAAGTTAGTGGATACAAAACAATGTTCCACTAGGTTTTTGTAGGTTCCATCCTACTTAGGGTTCCATCCCTTTAACATGCTTGAAGTGGATTCCATTCCACGAATAAAATGGATTTTAAGATGTCAGTGCTTTTTTAGGAGTTTTAACAAAATTCCTAACTAAATTACTTATATTGAAATCTTGAACTCTTGATAATCTTGATACTCATGAGTCTTGAATCTTGATATCTTCGATCTTGAGTTCATCAGTTCTTGAATCTCTATACTATACAGTTTTCATTCTTTCGTACCTGTATATATATCCTGCATATACATATATATATATATATATATATATCTAAACAATAATGTTAGTATTTATATTTTATAATCTTATTCTAAGGTTGTTGTCATCAAAACCAACTTCTCAGGGACTAACAGGAAGAGGCCTCAGAATGTCGCTGAGATTCGTAGCTTCCTCGGATTGGTGGCTTATTACCGTCGATTCATTAAAGACTTTCCCGCATTCTGCTTTCTTTGACTAGCTTTACGAGGAAAGGCGTTCGCTTCATCTGGTCTGATAAGTATGAGGTTTTCCTTCCAAATATTGAAGGAGCTTATCACTAATGCTCAAGTTCTAGTGGTTCCCAAATAGAATCAGAATCTTGTTATTTATACGGATGCCAGTCACTATGGCCTCAGTTCTATTCTTATGCAGAGGGATCAGGTAGCTGCTTACGCTTCAAGGCAATTACGTTCGAACTTGGTTCGGTACGCTACCCATGATTTAGAGCTAGCCGCCATTGTCTTTGCTTTGAAGATATGGCGTCATTATCTATTAGGTGAACATTTTATTCTCTATACCGACCACAAGTCTCTCAAGTATCTGTTTACCCAGAAGGAGCTCAACATGCGACAACAGTGTTGGCTCGAGTTTCTTGCTTCATATGACTTTGATATTCAGTATACCCCAGGCATGGGGAATCGAGTTGCTGATGCTATGAGTCCTAAGCAATCAGCTGTTATTTACATGATGCTTGCAGAATGGAGAGCTCTTGAGACTTTATCTTTGTGTGATATTTGAGGTCATGCTTCAACATCAGACTCTCCTATTCTATTATATCGCATGGAAGCTCGTCCTACTCTTCTAAATTGGATTGTCAAGGCTCAGCAACAAGATTCCAATATCTTTGCTCTTATTCAAAAGTGTAAGCTTGAATCCTGCAATGACATTAAGATGAGGTATTTCAGCATCGATATACATGGGTGTCTCCGTAAGAAGAACCGATTAGTGGTGCCTTCTGTTCCTGAGCTTGGGCGGGACATTCTAGCTGAGTGTCACCGTTCTAAGTACATTATCCATCCAGGCAGCAGCAAGATGTATGCTGATATGCGTCGTCTGTATTACTGGGAAGGCATGAAGTGAGATGGGGTGAGTTATGTAAGCAACTGCATGACTTATCAACTTATTAAGGCCTAACATCAGTGACCTAATGGTCTCCTTCAGCCTTTGGAGGTCCCGATGTAGAACTGGGACCAAGTCTCTATGGATTTCATCGATAGATTAACTCATTCGAGGTTAGGCCAGCATAGTATTTGGATTGTTGTAGGCCGTCTCACGAAGTCCACACATTTTATTCTTATTAAGTCTAATAGGACGACCTCTCATCTCTCAAAGCTCTATATTAAGGAGATCTTGTGATTGCATGGTATTCCTAGTTCTATTGTATGTGATTATGATCCACACTTCACGGGTCACTTTTAGCAGAGTCTTCAGTAGGCTTTAGGTACAAAGCTTAACATTAGCATAGCTTATCATCCACAGTCTGATGGACAGACTGAATGGGTGAATCGTATATTGGAAGATTTTCTTCGTGCTTGTATCCTTGATTTTGGTGGTAGTTGGAAAGATCATCTTCCTTTAGTTGAGTTCACTTACAATAATAGCTACCAATCTTCTATCGGCATGGCTCCTTTTGAAGCCTTATGTGGAAGGCTGTGTCATTCTCCATCTTGCTGGCTTGAGTCCGGGGAAAAGCTCCTATTAGGCCCTGGGTCTATTCGAGAAGCATCTCAGAAGATCAATCTTATTAGAGAGGAGAAAGAGACACAGAGTCGCCAAAAATCCTACACAGACAAACGTAGGAAGCCTCAGGGATTCTCATTGGGAGATCTAGTTTATATTCGAGCTTTTCCTTTGAAAGGATTGGTACACTTTAGCCAGACCAGGAAATTAGCACCATGCTTTATTGGGTTATTTCCTATTACAGAGCGTATCGGTCCTATTGCTTGCAGCGTAGCACTTCCTGATCAGTTTTCTGGAGTTCATGATGTATTTCAATCCCTCAGTTGAGGAAGTGTCTACGAGATTCTTATTCTGTGCTTGATACTCGTGCATTAGAGAAGCTAGAAGTCTCTCCTGATTTATCATTTCTACAGCATCCGATGAGAGTTCTTGCTTCGGAGGTTAAGCGCCTTCGAAACAAGAGTGTGTCTCTCGTGAAGATTCAATGGTCTGATAATCCCAATGACTGCACTTGGGAAACCAGAGGATTCATCGAGCGATCTTATCTTGGATTCTTATCTTCTCATACCGAAGGTGAGAATTTTCAACTTCCAGTTATATGTTTTTCCTTATTTGATGAAATAAAATTGAGTTGAATACAGTCCTTCCTTTAAAATTGCAAGGACATCATTTTTATAAGGGGGAGTCTGTAACAACCCTGGTATTGGTGATTACTTGTAATATTAAATTATAACGATAGTTAAAATTTAGTATTGGAAATAAAATAAATTGGAGAAGGTAGATTTTTCCAAAATTGTTTAAGTTAAATAAATAATGTGTTTGGGAATAAATATTGGGTCTAAAATTGATTGTTTGGGGATTTAGTTCAATAAATTGAGAATTTTGGTATTTTTGTTAGTTTTGAGTTAATAAATTAACCAAGTGTTATTTCAACATTAATTTTTTGGAATAAATATAATAGATGGAAATAAAATTTTAAAAACTTTATTTTGATAAGTTTGAAAGAAAATAATCATTTATTGGATTTTATTTGAGTAATGTAATAATATTGTATGTTATTGCCTATATTAAATCATTTATTCATTTTAGAAGAGAAACTAGAAGTACTTATGTATTTATTTATATAAAAGAGTGAAATATTGTTTAACTTTGGTGATTAAATATAGTTAGAATGATTTGTTGTATTTTATTCGACAAGAAAACGATTTTTGAATAAGTTATTGTGTTAAAAATGGTGTTTTTGTAATAAATAGTGCAAATTCTGTTATTTTTTGTGAAAATAAGTTCTATTCATAAAAATGTCTTTTTATAGTTAAAATAAATTTTATTTTGAAGAGAAATTTTTTTGGTTTACATACATTTTGTTGTATATATTTAACTTGGCTTTAAAATGAGAAAATTTGTGCATATATTGTTAAAATGGGTAAAAAGTGTGCATTTTACTTACTAAATTCTACTAAGTATTATTATTGGGCTTATTAGGTATAGAAATTGCACCCATTATCCTAATCTAGAAACATCAAGAAAAGAGAAATTTACAGTACGTTGGTTTGTCACCTCCTTCTTCTCAAACTCTAATTACAGTAAAAAGAAAAATAGAAAACCATGGCCTCCTTTTGCTATATCAAACTAATTCTTCACCAAAATTGCTGAAATAAAAGAGAAAGTCAACAAAACTAAGATTAAAAAAGGTAATCCAAACCAATACTAAACTTATTTCATCAGAATATCGAATCTGATATGAAATTATCTTTAACTCTTTTCTATTTGTACTGCATGTCTGCTTTTCAGCATCTACAGGTTCTTGAAGGCCTTTTTCTTCACCAAAGCTTGCAACTTGCTCCTAAATTCTTGCTAATTTGATAAGGTGAGTATAAAACTCACAACTGCTAGCTAAAACATGAAATTTGTTGTAAAAATCACTCGAAAATTTACTTACTGTATATCAAATATCTCTGTTTAGTGTTTCTGTGTTTACTGATTTCTGGTTGCCTCTTTGAGTGGCTGTATCTCTTTGTTTTTGCCATGAATTGTTGTCAGATCCTTTTCAGTTTGATTTTTGTTCTTAGTGCATGCCAAGTTTCATTCCAAAATTCATCTTCTGGATATGTTAAAATGTTGTTCAAAAATCAGTACGTGCAAGAAATGAGCAACCTGATGAATCCCGTAGCCTGGGTCGACATGCAGGTCGACCTAGAGCCTTCCAGGTCGACAGGGCTGTCTACCTGAGCCTTCTTAGGTTGACATGGGGGTCAACATGCATGTTAACTTGCATGTAGACCTCTGTGTGTGTATTGCTGGGCGATCTCCTTCATATTTCCTACTGCTTTTTGTCCCTTTGTGTTATGCTTTCACCACTTGTTCTTGTGCACTTTTGAGATGTTTTTGAATGTAATTGAGGGCTATGATGCCTATCAATAGGCTAGCTAAGATTTGGTGAATTTGAAATTAAATTTTGAATTGAATTTGAATTGAATTTGAATGTCAGATTTTGAGTATTTTTTATGTTTTTCTTCGATTTCCAGCAATGATTCTTCCAAGAAAATTTTGAAATAATTTTTAAAATAAATTGGCTTCTGAAATTATTATTATATCATATTTTTAAATTATTTTTAAGTTACTAAATATATTTATTTCCTATAATAAGGAGAATTTTCAATAAGTTGTTTTCAAAATGATTTCGAAAAATTGTTTTAAAATCCCGTTTTCTCAAGTAAATTACTTTATAAATAAAATACGTTGTTTTCACACTCTTTGAACATATGAAGAAGCGAATTAAATGATTTAGTAAAACAAGTGGTATGGGACACATGTGTTACTTTTTCGGTTAATTCCGGACTTATCCATTTGAGGCTATTGATTTCTAAGTTGAATTGCCATTTTATGGCATGTTTTGGGATTTCTAATTCCTATTTTTAGGAATTATTTGAGATGGCCAATATTTGGTGAGTTTAGAGGTTTGAGATCTCCTATTTATAGGAGTTATGGTCAATTAGAACCATCACGATGTTTTTATACTTGCCGAAGATATGAGGCAAGTCTTGAGTTGAGTTTTCCTATTTTGGGAATTATGGTTTATGAGAAACCTTCACGAGGTCTAATTGTACTTGTCGATGATACGAGGCAATTTATGAGATTTCTAAGATTTTTGAGATTTGTGATTTTGTTATATGATGTGGAATTGGCTAGCAGTTAGTAAACCGTTAAGTGTGAACGTGTGGTATGGGACACACGATAACACTTTTCAAGTTCCTACCTGAGAGTTTGTGACACAACCATGAGTTATGCTAGTACTATAGACCTTCGAGTCATCAAGAGTTATGTGACTTCGGTCACCACGAGTTATCTGAATTCGACCATCACGAGATATGGAACTTCGGTCACCACGAGTATGACCTTTGGGTCCACAAGATAGGTACCGAATATATATTTTTTTTTTGAAAATGGGTTAATCATATTAAAATGGGCTATGCGGCCCAAAGCTTCTACAAAAATATAATACAGACTTATACTCATCCGACATAAAGACAAACAGACACTTATAACTCAAAATTTCCTAATTAGAATTAGGGTTCATCAATGGCGACTCCCCATTGCTTGCTCGATTTCCTGGCATCTCAGCCTTCCAGCTCCAATTCTCCAGTTGTTGTCTTTCTCTTGCCTCTAAGCTGGTGAGTTGTCTAATTCTCTCTATATTGATTTTGACATCTCTTTCAATGTTTCCCGACATCTCTAACTCATTCTTCTCCTTGTTTGCGGTGAAAGCCCTTACATTTCTTTCTCTCCAGATATGCCAGATAGTTGTCGTCAAGGCAATTTTCACGACCTCCTTCATAAGGTTCGAGAGATCTATCCTGTCACTCAGGTAACTTATTTCTTCTTCTAAGCTCATAACTGCTTCAGTTTGCAAGTTTTTAAGTTTTTGGATAGCCCATATACGTTTCGTATACTTGCATTCAAAAAATAAATGTCGATGTGATTCTGTTTCCTTCCTGCATAAGTTACACATGTCATCATCTATAACACCCCAACTGTTAAGTCTATCTTTTGTACTAAGTCTCCCCCTGATAGCGTTATAGGTAGCGTGACCCATTTTAGGACAATTAGATTTGCTCCATACAATCTTATGCCAACGAACAGTGTCATAATGCTGTCTATTGTCTTCCTAGACTTCTTTCAACTTGAATTGACCTTTACTATTGTTTTTCCAAGCCCAAATGTCTTTTTCTCTATCTGTGTAAATGGGTAGCTCCTCTATTTCTTTCTTTAGACTTATGGTTATCAATTGATTTTCTGGCATCCAGCTTTGATTATGGATAATACTAGCAACTTGAATCTTCGGTGTGTTATTAGCTGAGAAACTTTCCCATCCCATTCTCTCTAGTATGCTTTTGTTATTCAACCAGGGATCCTTCCAAAGGTCAGTGTCATGCCCAATAGCTATTTGTCTTTCAACTGCAATTTTTAATTTCTCTCTTTGTTGAAGAATATATTTCCAGATAGTTGAGGCATTGTTATCTTCCTATATTGTCCAAAAATTGTCTTTCAGGTACTTAGCTCTCATCCATTTGGCCCAAAGATTATCAGAATTTAAAATTTTCCAAGCAAGTTTTAGACCATAGATCTTTTTCAATTCAAACAGGTTTTTAAGACCAATCCCCCCTTCACTTTTAGGTCTACACAATTCATTATAACTCACCTTATGGATGCCTCCTTTCCATATAAAATTTGCGCAAACAGAGTTGATTTTTGCAAGAGAACAGTCTGGTATTTGAAATGTTTGCAGCCAAAATCTAACCTTTGATGTTATAACAGTGTGCACCAATTCTACTCTCCCAGCAAATGAAAGTAATCTAGATCTCCAGCCTTGTACCTGTTCTCTAATACCATCTATCAGTTTACCACATTCAGCGTCAGTGACTTTGTTGTTAGATAATGGCACTCCTAAATATTTAACTGGCAGTACTCCTTCCCCAACTCCAAGCTGAGCTAGTATGTCTGCTTTATTCTTGCAATACTTATTCATATAGCACTTAGTTTTGTATTCATTAACTTTTAAGCCTGCTAAATTTTCAAGTTGTTTGAAAATATTTTTTATTGTGTTCAACCCCGTGGGACTAGATTTGAATATTACCAATAGATCATCTGCATAGATGAGGTGATTTATCATTGGATTAATCTTGTATATGGGCTTGATTAAGGATTGGTAGCTAGCAAGTTCCATTTGAAGAGAAAACCATTCCATAGCTATAGCAAAAAGATATGGTGAAAGCGGATCCCCTTGTCTAATTCCTCTGTTAAATTTAATATATCCTTTAGGGATCCCATTTATCATCACTGAGAACATAGGAGTACATATGCAGTGTGTTATGAGTTTAAGTAATCTGGCAGGAACTCCCATTTCATGTAACATGTGAAGAATGAATTGTCTGCTAACTTTATCATATGCCTTATGAAGATCAATTTTCAAACACACCCTATCAGCTCCTTTTTTTATTAAAATCTCTTATTAATTCATGTGCCAGTAATGAGTTTTCAGATATAAATCTCCCTTTGATAAAAGCACTTTGACTTTGTGAGATGAGTTGCGGTAAAACTTTGTTGAGTCTCATACAAATGATTTTGCTTAAAATTTTATAAGTAACATTACAGTAGGCAATAGGTCTGTATTCTTCTATTCTTCCTGGATTTTTGACCTTTGGAATCAAAGTGATAAATGTATGATTTATTTCCTGAATAAATTCACCTGTATTAAAAGCCTCCTGATAACCTTTGAGCATCCTTTCTTTCAGGTTGTCCCAGTGCATTTTGAAGAAGAGTGCACTCATACCATCGGGGCCAGGACTGGAGTTGTCATGAATAGAGAAAATGACTTTTTTCAACTCCCTTTCCGTAATGTCTCCTGTCAGCATCCTAGCTCCTTCTCTGGAAAAATTTTTCCTGCAGCTGATTTGAGGTATTTGCTGAATATAATCCCCATTGTATGTTTCTGTAAAGTACTCGATGGCTTTATTTTCCAGTTCTTGTAAGTTTTCAGTCACTTCTCCCTATTCATTTAAACAATTTAAAATATTATTTTGATTATTTCTTTGAGACATTTAAGTATAAAAAAACTTATTGCACTCATCCCCTTTAGTTAGCCAACTCTCTTTTTCCTTTTGCTTTATTTCAGTAGCTTGAACACCCAGCAATTGCTTCAGTTGTTTTTGTTTGGTGAAATACTCTGCATTCAACTCTGCATTTTGTGTATCTTCTTCTAATTGATGTTGAATTTTCTCTAGCTGATCCTGTAGATCTTTTATATTTTCATGTGACTTGGTCTTGTTTTATTCCAGTTCTTCAATCTATTTTTCATAAGTTTAACTGCTATTATGAACTGGTACATATGATTCCCATCTGGAATTTGTAATTTAGTAAAATCAACAATTTGTTTATATCCTTCTATTAGATGCCAATGATTAGCATATCTGAATGGTTTGCCTTTAGGAGTTTGCTTTTCATTGTTAAATTGGATGTATAAAGGACAGTGAACACTAGTAGAACTTGGCAACACCGTAACTCTTATATTTTGCACTTTGTTCAACAGTTCTGCATTGCCTAAAGCTCTATCCAATTTTGAATGAATTCTTTTTGCCTCACCACTTCTCCATGTATATTTCAGGCCTGTGTGGAATACTTCTATGAGTCCTGCTGCTAGTACACAATTGTTGAATTCCTCTACCTGGCTGGACTCGAGGGTAATTCCACCTTGTTTTTCATGAATTTTCAGAACAGCATTGAAATCTCCAAAAACTAACCACGGTTTTGTTATGATTTTAGCATTATCTACCAATGTTGACCATAATTTCTTTCTTTCTGATGCCAGATTATTTGATTAAACAATTGTTGTATTAATGTCCAATCCTCCTGAATTTTTCATGTTCATTGTAACTTGCTGTTCATCTATATTTATTACATTGCATGTCCAGATATTAGAATCCCACAATACCATAATTCTACCTTTACTATTATTTATGTTATTATGTATGACCTTCCAATTGTCTCCCTTTTGAAGTCTTATCCCCTCCATGCTCTCCTCAATGAGTTTATTTTCTAAAATGGCTAAAATAGTAGGTTTATATCTATTACACATATTATAGAGGTCTAATTTTCTTACATCCCCATTTAGACCTCTTACATTCCAGCATAGGATGGTCATTGATATTTAGTAGCTCTGCTCCTAGTTATCGTAGCTGATTCTACCTTAGCTTTTTTACCAGCTTCTTTCTTACCCTTATTAGAGAACATTACTTCATATTTTTCATTGTTTTCTGTGTATTTCAACAAGTTTTCTTCTGTTTCTTCTTCATCCGACGATTCCAGTTGGATATCTAATTTCTGTACATCACTTATTGTTGCAGGAATATCCTCGTCATCAATTGGCCTCTCCAAACTCTTCTAGGTACCGAATATATATATATATATATAGTACTAGACACGAGTTTGGCACATGTAGTATTGCTTCGGCATGCAATCGGGGATCTGGACAATCCGAAGTTTTTGAGTTTTGGATTTATTATGATTTCACCATTTTTGAGATGATGATTTTATTTATTTATAGCCTTGAGTTAAATGAAGGGTTATATATATATGGTGATTTCATTATGAGATTTTGAACTCTTTCTAGAGTTCCATGAGTTATGAGTTTTTGGAGATTCTTGAGTTTCCTTCTATGGATTTGTGTGATTGTTATTTTCATTCTATTATGAACAACCTTTAGATGGAAACCTTTATATTGAGTTTAAATGATTATGAGTAACCTTGAAACATGATAGAATTTCTGCTTTTGGAATTGTGTGTATGACCATATTTATCTCATTCCTTACCAATTAAAGGAATGTCTCCCTTATGAACTTATATCCTTTTATCCATTGATAATTTTCATGTTCTAGTTAGCCTGACCAGTGTATTTATTACTCGGGTCAGATCGAGTTGCACGTTAGGTTATTTGGATTTTTGCTAGATGTACCTTTTGGATTCCACAATCGGCTCTTGGATAGGAGACATAGTTTTTGTTGTAGTTATCTTGTAGTAGACTTTGATATGTATATTCTTATGTGGGGGTTATGATGTATGTATATATTGTGGTTGCAATACCACTTATGACACGTTGCATTACATTCAATGTACGAGTATATATATCCGTATGTGTTTGCTGTTCTGTGATTTGTGATTTTTATTGTTATTGTGTTTTGTTCTGAATCGATCCTGTAGCCACCATAGTAGTGTATTCGATAGATATTACGTATGTCGATCCACTTATGATGAAATGAAAAATAAATTTGGAGCACCTTATCGACATACTTAGTGTTTATCTACTATAAGACTATGATGGTCGCTCCTAAACAGCTCTATTCTCTACACTAGCAGACAGTATTACCTAGTAATACTCTTTGTTAGTGTGGGTCTCGTGGTGGAGCGTCACTGTTTTACTACTTGAATTTAGTAAGATAACTTTAGAATACAAAGACGAAATTATCTTGGGGAATGTGTATATAGCACAACTTTTATTTGGATAAGGATAGTAAATGCGCAATCTCAAAGACTAAACTCATTCTAGGGCATTACTATCCCTATCCCTAATGAGTTATACATTACCAAAGTCAAGATTCTTGCTTAACCTTTAGCTCTAATACTAAATGCAAAGACTCGCCTCCTTGACTCTTCGAAATCGACACTAACACATTCACGGTATTCACATGCCGTAAATCCAAATGTCATGGAGACAGATTCAGGGGTAAAGTAAAGTAAAAGATGGAAACACAAATTCTCACATTAAATTAAAATAGATAAATAGTACATACTACCACGAACGTTAAGGTACGTCATGCTTTTTTTATGAACTAACCCAGCCAAGAACAGTTATACCCGCCTGCTTCCATAGTTGTTGGAATTGACTAACTTTGACACAATGAAAAGAAAATAGATAGATAGATATCCCTATCGGGTGCTCCAGCTACATGCTCCAAAACCTCTTCCAACATGCTCCTCTCCAAAATACTCTAAACAGAATCCTGGCTACTTGGCTGCCCTGAAAAATAGGGCGCCCAAAGTTTAAAGGGAAAACAAAATTAGCTCCGGGCCAGTTATGGGAGTGGTGTGAGAACTCAAAATACGCATTTTTTTTGAAAACAAAATGATATCTCATAAGACCACAAAGCACATAAACACGGACGGCTTTTTACCTTATGATAACTAAAACATTCTTACGTCAAAATAAAGGATATTGTTTTTAATGACATATCTTTGAAAACATTTGCAAACAAACTTAATAATCTTAGCCAAAATCATTAATTGATTAAATTCCAGCAACACAAGCCACAACAAACAAAATGGCAGGCACTTATTGGAGAATGGATTCCATACAAATGACCAGGTGAAGAGATTACCTTCCAACAGTACATCATTAGAGGAATGTACTGAGGTCAACAGAACATCTGCACCTCTACTAACACAAGACCGACCTACCTTTCTCAGTAGATAGTACCGAATATGTCATCCACTGGTCATTACCGACTAATCCGAGGTGTCTCTTAGGATACACCACAATAATTTAAACCCGAACATCGTAGCAGGTAGAAATTTATCTAGAAGGGCATGATTATACACTAACAGTTGCAAACCACATAGCATTACCGCATCTACCCTGTTGCGGCCATTTCCAGGTGAGAGGATTTAGGTAACAATTACCTTAGCACATCATCTTCCTTTGAATGCCACATTGCCATTCCATCGACTTCTATCTACTTTCACGAACATAGAACCTCTGAGCTTGTATGGCTCAAAGAAGGTTGTTAAGCTAAGTGAAGTTGCCTTCTCAACTACTAAATAGATGTACATTTATAGAAGTCAAAGATGAAATCTTAAGAATGCAATGTCAGACATCCATCCATACAAGTTCGTTCCAAGACTGAACGAAAATGAAGGCACTCTCCTACCACATCCTATTGGGAATTAACCCTAGGATTAGTTGCGAGAAGTCCTTGCATCGAAGATCTTAAATGAAGAACTATTTCCACATTATATGTTATCAGAAATTTCTCCTGAGGGCCAGTGACAAGTAGCCCTACATTCCATCTTCTACAATTATCTTCATGTCTTCACTTCAAATACGTAAATTTGTTCGAAGAGTTCTTCGGATAAGAATTATCCAAATTCAACCCCAGTTCATCCGAACAAATCATCGATGAAAGAGGTCAAGTGAATAGGAAATCATTCTTTCATTGATCTAATTCTTATATCAAAATCTCTTTTGGAGATATATATTCACAAACATTCTTTTCGATATATATGGAAATATTAAACCTCTCTTGTACAATCCTTTAATAACTTTTTAAACTCCTTTTTTCTAAGAAATAAAATCATTTCATTTTTCATTTAGAAAGATATTGATCTGAGTAAATCAAATTCACTATCCTCTCCTTCAGGCCAGTCTGGATAGCTAGGGAGAGTAGGAAAATGATTTTCCAAACTCAAGCTTAGACATTATCTCTCTAACACCCATAAGGCGATCAAGTTATATGATCGACTCTAAATATTTAATCTTTCCAAAATCCTTCATATCATCTTTAAATCACTTCATAAGTCATTGGAAAACATTTATAAAATAATTGGAAAAGAATCGTTAAGTTTAAAACTAAACTTCAAAAGTTATAGAAAAGTGCTGCGGAAAGTGCCTTTTTAAGCTTATTGATCAAAATGACTTTTTATTACTTTATTTTTACTACTCAATTAACTTTTAAAACATTTTAGACATTTATAAGATTTATTCCGCATTTTTATACTATTTAAAACATCATTTTTAAAGAAATCCAATGTTGGATTCCAAACCGCGTAATCAGGATTTTCCCAAAACTTGTTTTTACTCATATTTCAAAATATACTAATCGAAATCTCGATTTTCTTTCTTAATTGAAAAATCATGGACATAATAACTTGGAAAATTCTTATCTCGAAGAATTCCGAGCAACATATCAATTTTTATACTCGTTTGACTTTTATGTCGCCAAATCGTGAAGTACCGTTACGCGACACGCTTTTTTTAAACTAAATATTCCATTCTCATTCAAGCTTCTCCAAACCATTTTTAAATGTTTATAAAACATTTCAAATATATCGTAAACCATTTTTAAAGAGGTTAAACAATTCCATATAAACCATTTCATTAATTCAAAGAAAATGATTTTCTTTATGCTTATCGATGTGTATTTTTGTGACTTGAATATAAATTAAACATTCATATGTAAAAACCAAACTTGATGGTCAAAACATATTAAACATCCATTTGCAGCATCATATCATCATCTAACATATAACATAATATTTTAGGAGTTCTCGCCTTGAGCTTTAAACGATTTACCTATAAATTTGCTATAGCTCCGCTGCTCGAGTTCTGAAGCTCATTGTTCTTCGGATTTTAGCTCCTAGTTTCCTTGACCAAGACATGAGAAGGCTAGGGAGTGCACGGCCTGGGGTGTAGCTCAGGTTGTGCTCGGCCTATGTTGAAGAGAGGTGGAGTTTGTGAAGAACAAAGAGAAAATAAGGAGTTTTGGGATAGTTTTGAAGTGTTTTACTATATATAACTATATGCTATAACTTAATTTCTTTTTAAAATAAAATTTAAAATTATTTCCCTTAGGAAGGAGGCCATTAAAGTGGAAGCAAAAGCTTAAGAATATGAAGAAGAAGAAGATGAATGAAAAAGAACAAAAGATGTTAGGGTATTTATAGAAAAGGAAGAGTGTAAAAGTATCCATGCACACATCGTCATATTCATCACCATTTCAAGGCTTCTACAACAAACCTCCCCTCTTCCAATGCACGACTAGAGCCTCCCTCCATGTGCACATCACTTCCACCTTCTTATATATACATATATTGACTTATAAAAGCTTAAGGAGTAAGTTTGCTTAAAATATCTTTTATGTTATATATTATATTCTTATACTTAATTATTTTTATGTATGTATGTTTATGTGCATGTTTTCATGTATGCATATGTACATGTGTACTTGCATGTAACATATTCTCACAACATTGAATAACTTCCACACATTATATCATTACAAATCCCGATTTCGATTTTCGATCATATTTTCTTTTAAATTACTATGCATATTTTTGTAAACAAATTTTGAAAATAAATTTTCCTATTATTCTTAATTAATAAAAATGATCATATTTTATTTTTAAAACCATACCAATTAATAATAATAATCGTTTACAGAATTGTTGTCATATCGATAAGGTTAAACGATCAATTATTTAAAGCGATATATTTATGGGTCGTTATATATATATATATATATATATATAATACCTAAGTTCATAAATATTTTTGAATTTAAGTTCATTTTTTCAATTTTCCTCAACATAAGTATACTAAATATGCATCTTAACTATGAATTTGTAAGGATTGCAACAACACAAGAACAAGATATGATAATATATTAAATCTCAATACGATGTATTGCATTAACAGATTCAAGAATAGCAAAATAGCCAAACTAATGAGTCTCTAATCAAGAATATTGCATAACTATACTCATAATATTAATAGATTTGGAAATAAATCCTTACAGCTACATTATTTAATTCTTTTTTCTCCCAAATTATGAATTTTGCCACTGTCTTAGGAAACTAAGCTTGTTGCAGCCATTCGTTTAAACTGCTACTAACAGATATATTTTATTTTATTTTACGCAAAATATAATTTTAATTGAAGCATTGGAAAGATTTTTATCAAAAATTTATACAATACATTGATTGGTTACAGTTTCTAAACAACATCTCTATTTAGTAACTATATTTGGATATGTGTATTAGTTCATTTAGCTTATGATGTCACAATAAACACATAGCACATAATTAAGTAGACACACACTATCTCACCTAGCAGCACTTAAAACTTATAAATTCACTCCCTAACATGCAAGTAGTAGCAGATACACATAAGCATATAATACATGCGCACACACTTTCACATATACACACTGATACACATAAACAGCCACATATAAATACACGCACACTGAAATAACATGAATACTACAGAAAAGCCCCTAAAATAATACATACATAGTCATAGAAACACTGATCCAGCTTGTATGAACGCACATGGAGAAAAAAAACATAGGGGAGGAACACCACTGATCCACCGATGACACTCATAGGTTGATCGATCAATTGCAACTTTCTTCATGGTGTATCGTCTGCTCTTTTGAACTTTGTTATCCGTTGTAAGACATGAATAAATCCAAAGAGCGAGTGTGGGCAAAGATATGTGGGGTTTCTCTTATTAGGATATTTTCACATCCACTCTAGATTGAATTCGATTTTATGCATTGAAAATGTGAAGTACTCAGATTCTCGGTAACATTTGGTGAGGTCCAACTTGCTAGTTTCCGAGAGCCATCAAAGTTCTCAAGTATATTTCTAGAGATATACTTTAGGTAAGGGAGGAGCACCCTCTTAGTCAATTGTTAGAAAATTTCTCTATTCTTCCTTTGATTCCAAGTTTATAAACTAACTTCTTTCTTAATTATATCGACAAGGGTTGAGAGCACTTAGAAATGTTTAATTGCTCACATCAATGGTTCAGATTGGATATTGTTATAGTGAAAGGAAACCTGTCTTACAGTTGGCGGCATGGTTCCACATATATTATGGGAAAAGTCCTTTCCTAGTTTTAATTCAAACCATTGAATTGTTTTCTTAATTGCACCAAGAAGTGACTAACATTTTTGTGATGCCCCACCTCGAGACCTACATTAACAAAGAGCATTATGGGGTAATATTGTTTGTTAGTGCGGAGAACATGGCTGGTTAGGAGTGACCATCCGTAAGCTTTATCTTAAACATGTATTTGATATGTAGATTGGGTGCTCTAATTTTTTTTAATTTTTTTTTCTCAAATGGATTGACATACCCAATATATGCTTAATATAAAACTACGGTGGCTAACGAATCTATTAGAACAAAATATAACAAAAATAAATATAACAGATCACAGAACAACAGTCATATATATATATATACACATACATACATATTAACAGATACATCATAGTACAATACGAAGTGATACATCAGTAGTTGTACATAACCAATATATTTATCTATACATCGAGTCAAATGAATTAGTACATATCAGAGTTTACAAAACACTACAAAAATTGCACAAAAGGTGACTAGCAGATAATCCAATGCGAAAGCAGCATAGTAGTAATCAATAACAGGTGACTAACCTAAAATAACTCGATCTGACCTGCGTATATAAAAATACATGAGTCAGCCTAGATTAAATAAACTGATTATCATATGTTAGGTGAAATATAAGGATAAGTGATAACATCTCTTCTCAAAGAGAAGAAGCAACATCTAACATAACTCAACTACTAAATATGAGATAATATTGCTAAAATACTTCATATAGAAATTTCTTGAAAGGGGCAAGTTCAATAACAATATCAAATCATCACAAATATTCACCTCATATCATCGGAATGTACCAAAGCCAAAGTAATGGATTCCATCAACCATAGCTCCTAATAGGAGATTACAAATCTCAAAATCTACCAAAGAATGGCAATCACAAATAATTCCAAAAATAGGAAATCACAAATCTCAGAAATACGCCAAAGGATGGAAAGCATAAAATAACTCATGGAACTTAGTTAGGAGTTCAAAACTCAAGAATGAAATCACCATATATGTATAAATTCTCATATAGCTCTAAGCTATAAAATATATAAAACAGTCATCTAGAAATGGTGAAATCATAAATAAAACTCATAACTTGGAAAATTACTTAAACAGTCATCTAGAAATGGTGAAATCATAAAGAAAACCCATAACTCGGAAAATTACTCAAATTAGATCCAAATCCTAGATGGCAAGCCAAAGCCATGATATACGTTCAAATCTCATGATGGCTCGAAGCCATACCAAAACTAATATATGTTTAAGGTACCTATCTCATGATGATCCAAAGGTCATAAATGTCTCATGGTGATCGAAGGCCACAAATGTCTTGTGATGATCGAAGTCATAAATGTCTCGTGATGACCAAAGACATAAATGTCTCGTGGTGTCTCATGATTGACTTGAAGGTCTAGTACTAGCGATAACTCGTGAATGTGTCACAAACTCTCAGATAGTAACCCAATAGTGGTAACCGTGCGCCCCCTTCCGCATGTTCTTACTTATCAGTATACTAACTGTAAGCCAATTCCACACAATTTACTAAATCATTTAAATCGCAAGCTAATCCCCTGAAAGTGTGTAAAAATGTGTATTTTATATCGAAAATAATTTGCTTTAAGAAAACAAGTTTTTAAAACAATTTCGAAAATCATTTGGAAAACATATCTTTGAAATTTCTCTTTATTATAGAGAATATATATATTTTTAATAGCTTTAAAATATTGTAAAAATATTTAACTTGAAAGCCATTTTATTCTAATAATCATTTCGAAATTGTTTTAGAAAACCCGTGCTCGAAAATAATAGAAATCATCGAAAACGCCATAAAATCGACATAAGAAATCATCTCAAAAACTCTTCAATCCGAAATATAAATCATCTAAAATGTTGGCTTACCTATTGGCAGGTTAAAGCCCCTCTTAACATGCCTCAAAATTATCATAAAAACAGGTCAGAAATGTCACTGGAATGTGCAAAAAAACAAAAGAATGCACAGGAAGAAAAGAAACAAGCTTGGCAAAATACACAAACTCAGGTCGACCTCTAGGTCAATCTTTATGCTACCTAGGTCGACCGTAGGGTCAATTCCTATGGTATTTTGGTCGACCTAATGGTCGTGTTTCTTACCGGCAGTTTCTGCCTTCTTTGATCAATTTTTGAGCAATGTATTTAAGCAATTTCTGGTTGAATCAGACCATGAAATATGACATGCACTTACATTAACACTCAGAAAACCATCCGGAAAAATTCCGACATGCATTCTTGATAAGAATTGAGATATGTGAACACAAGAAGAAGCACTCTAGAATAGTTTTTACTGTAAAATTTCAAGCAACATAATTTCATTTATAGTAAGCAATATTTGGCACTTTCAAGCATATTGGCCTACTCTAAGCTAGAATTTGTGAGTTTTTAAACTCATCTTAGCAAAGTTTTGAGCAAATTTAAGCAAGCCTGAAGAAGATGGAAGCTTTTCCTCTAGTTTTAGCTGTAGGAACACGAGAAATGAAAATATACAGACATGCAATAGGAAGAAAAAAAGTTACAGACAACAATCACACTTTTGAAAATTGAAATAGATGAAATTGGTTTTGGTTGTAGATTGATTACTTGAAATTAATAGCTTCAATTGTTTAATTTGTAAAGAATTGGAAAAATTGGGGATTTGGATTCTAGGTTTCAAGAGGAAAAAGGGGTTTCTGATTTTCATCTTTTTGTTTTCTATTTCTTGAACTGTGTATGTACACTTTTGAGAAGGACGTGATTTCTTCTTAGTTAAAGTTGTTGTTGGGTTGTCCACGGGTGCGGCATAGTGGAAAGGAGGCTTGTGTTCTGATAAAAAGACGTAGGTTCGATTCCTACCATGCGCTTCCCTATCCTATATAAATTTACCCGGAGGTATGGGGGCTTGGATCAGCGGACGGCTTTAGTATACCCTCCTCAGGAGTTTACCGATCCACTGGGTTCTCATGGGTTTTCAAAAAAAAAAGTTATTGTTGGGCTTAAACCTAATAAGAAAGTAATTACATCATCTCTAATTATTACTAAATCACCACATTTACACATATTTTAGCCAAAACAACTTACATTTTCATGTTTCTAACTTTCATAAAGTCAAACTAATGTGTTTTATGTTTATAAAATGTTTTACAACATACAAAAATTAATCTAGCCATCAAAAATCAACTTCCATTATTAAAATTCTTAATTTTACATAAATACTTTATTTTACACTATTATTTTCATAAAACAATATTTTCAGCACTAAAATTTACACAAAAATCAATTTCTTGTTTAATTAAATGTAACAAACCTTGTTAATATTATTTTTTACATCCATATATTATTTTAGAACAAAATTCCACCTTTTTATTTACATGTTTACCATAAAAAATTATAATATCTCATTAAATTTTACAAAAATTACCATTTGGCTTAGTTTCCAAAATTATTGCATTTTATCAAATTAAAACATATAATGTTCATTTTTATCACAAACAAACATAAAAATTTTTAAAACTTTATTTCCCACATTTTACACTTAATTCCAACATTATTCATTTATTTACAACAAATGAAATTGAATTAAACTATTTTACTTCACATATTTAATTCAATTAATCTCCAAATCAACACATTTCTTATATTTAAACTTAATTTCCAACCAAACCATCTAAATTCTATTTTATTCACAAAAATCCATTGTTTATTCAAAATAGACAATTATAACAAATTTTTTATTCCCAATTTTATTTTTATTCTTCTACTATTAAATTATAACCACCGTTAAGTTTAATTTCATAGGTATCACCAAAACCAGGGTTGTTGCAGACTCCCTCCTTATAAAAATTGCATCCTCACAATTTCAAAAGAGGAGCTATATTCAATACGATTTATTTCATCTAGCAAAGGAAAATAGATGGTTTGAGACTAAATTTCTCACTCTCAAAATGAGAAGATAGAAAACCCGGATAAGATCGGTCGATAAATTCTATGGTTTCCAAAGTATAGTCATTGGGATTAGCGGACCATTGAATCTTTACGAGAGGTACATCCCTATTTCGAAGTCATTTCACCTTCGAAGCAAGGACATGGACATGATGCTACACCAAAGATAAATCAGGTAAGATTGTTCTTTCAGAAGCTTCACGAATAGAGTCGGGACTTAGCACAATTTTATCCCGAACTCCAACCAACAAGATGGTGATCAACATGACCTTTCGCATAAATTTACGAAAGAAGCCATACCGATATTAGACTAACAATCATTATGGTAAGAAACTTAACAAGTGGTAGGAGGTCTTTCCAAATACCACCTAAATTATACGACTGCATAAATGCAAGTCCCTAAATAATTATACTAGGGTAAGTCAAACATAAGGAATGGATTTTACATTTTCTTTTACTAACCTAATGTTCTTAGAGTTGTCAAATCCATTATCTTCATAAAAAAATCTCAAATTTCACACTTGAACGTTCTCAAAGCTTCTTACATAAATTTTGGATTTAATCCCATTACTCTTTATTTAAAGTGAATAAAATTTGAGTTGTTTCATCTTTTAATTCAACCATAAATATACTATATTTTGTAATATATTTTCCCACACTGATACTCAATTAGGTTACACTCATAAAATAGCAAGTATTATATTTGATTATAAAGGGAAACAAATCATTTTATTTTATTTTATTTCAGGCCTGTTGTAAAGAACTCAGGTTTTGACACAACAAACTTCAAAATCTAAGAACACTTATAAAATGAAAGTTTTTCTACAAAGTAGATTTCTAGCATTATAAAGATTATCAAAATTAGACTCACGGTTTGAAATTTATGCTAAATTTACTTTTATTTTAAATCTAAGAAATTTTATTATAGGACATAAATGTCCATTCACTTTCAAACCCATTCTAGACTAAATAAAATGCGAAATCTTCCGGAGTGGTGAAAAATAGATTTATAGTTTACTGAAAGCACTTTCATTTACAAAAAGAATGAGCTCATTTGGAGTTATAAATCTCAAGTTATCGCTATTTTAGTACAACATTATTCCCAATGAAATTTCAACTTTTAAAATCAATTTAAAAATTTGAAATTCTCAAACCATTCTAATTTCACACTACATTTTCTAAACAAATTTTGTATACTAAATCATTTATTACATAATCAACTTTTCTAGAAAGCTAATACATTCAAAATTATAATCAACTTCATGTAATCGTCTTTTTAAAGAAACAGTTCACTAATTGAAATACTTTATCACTTTACATAATTAAGTTTTTCAAACAATTAACTTTAAAGACTTATTTTGAAAGAGATAACTAATTTCTTCCATTATCAAGAGATAATTATCTATTTAAAATAAATTTAGATTTACATATTAATTTTAAAATTATTCTCACAATTTAAAATGATTGTATTTCATGACTTATTCATTTATTATAACTTGCACTTCTTAATGTTGCATTTTATAATAAACGAACAATTCAAATTCATATTTCCTCTTATCACAAAATTAAATTTTCATCTTAGTATCAACATAAAACTAGTTAAGGTTAATAATTAACTTAAACTTGTTTTCAAAAGAATTTTACAAATTCATATCAACAAACCTTTAATACTATTAAAATTTAAATCAAAAGTTTGCTCACAAATTCATGCTAAAAGATTAAAATTAGCATTACTTTATTTTCTTTGAGACAGAGTTGTATATCTTATCCTCTATTATTACTCAAACAACCAAGTGTCAAAACAAATTTTTATAGTCATCATTTAAAACTTTGTACTAAAGTATTCAATTGATATTCTAATTTTCCAACCAATGTATTTTCTTACCTTGAATACATTATTTTATTAATCAATGCATCACATGATATTTTCTTTTAATTAAGATATCTCTTTAATTAGAATTATTTACTCTACTCAAATTACCATATGATATCATTATTTGGATTCTTATAGGCTATACAATTAAAAGCGTAATCATATTCAATTTCACAAATTTCAAATAATATAATGGCATTGCCTCCCCATTGATTTATAGTGAATGACCCCATCAATTTGTAATAGAGTTGACCAAATGATCAAAATGCCTCGCCACTTACCCAACAATCACTATGGCTGCATTTGTCATCCAAAATAAACATTAATAATCAATCCCATATTAATTTATTTTCAAATTTTTACTTATTACAACTCAATTTACTATGTTTGACTGTCTCATCATAGTGTTTAGGAAATTCCTATCGATAACGTTGCTCAAGCGCATCGACTAGAATTCTTAAAGCACTCACTGGACAATTCGACACAAAAATCATATTATATATGTTAAACATGTTAGTGCGTGAGATGATGATTTTGATGACAAAAACCTTAGAATAGATTATAAAATATAAATACTAACACTATAAGTTTAGATATATATGCATATGTAGGATTTAACCATGCAGGTACTAAGAATGAAGACTGTACAGTATAGAGATTCAAGATATCAAGACCGAAGACTCATGAGTATCAAGATTATCAAGAGTGCAAGATTTCAAGGATAATTATTTTTTATTAGGATTTTTTGTTAAAACTCGTAGAAAAGCACTGGCATCTTAAAATCCAATTTATTCGTGGAATGGAATCCACTTCGAGCCCGTTAAAGGGATGGAACCCTAAGTAGGATGGAACCTGCGAAAAATATAGTGGAACATTGTTTTGTATCCACTAATTTTAATTCAAATGATTTTACAAAATTATCTTGTTTTCAAAATGATTTCAAAACTTTCCTTTTAAAAGATTCAAAACTCTCTATCCTGATTTTAAATAATTTTAGCCTTAAAATTATCTCCAATGTCAAAGTCAAAATATTTATGATTTTAAACTATATTTTAAAATAATATATTTAACTTGTAAATATTTATACTTAGATTTAAATATAAAATTATATTTAAATTCTATATATATTATTCTCTATATTTACTTATGAATTTTAACTATAGTCAAGTATATTTGTAAAGTTTAAAATAGTTTTAATATAAGATAAAGGTTATTTTCAAAGAAAATCAAATCATCAAAAATGGCTTTGGGATGTCGACATGCCAATGGTGACCATGTCGACATAGTGTCAGTTGAGTTCAATTCAAAAGAAGTGTCTATTCGCCATAACTCTTCATGAATGGACATGGTTGTTGTTCTTCTATAAATAGGGGTTAGTTTCAATGAATTTTATATTAGTTTTTCTGGTTTTTCACTCCTCTCCTTCTTCCACATTTCTTAATACACATTCTTATCATTACTCTGCCGAAATCAATATTGAATCATACTCGATTACTTCTAGTTTGATTCTCTATCACTACCTCACAAAGGTTCTCAGTGCTATTCAGAGTTATAGATTTCTTTGTAATCTATTAAGCGAGAAAAGGTGTGATTGTAGCCTTGGCAAATCAATTGGGTAAACTTATGGCCCGGAAATCAAGTATCTCTATCCAGAGGATAGAACTTCTGGAGGGTGTACCTCATGGCCTTAAAATCGAGGGTGTAATTGTACAGTTGCTTTTGAAAGGAAATCCGTACTTGTGTTGCGGGACTGGATGTAGGGTGACTCCGAACCAGTATAAAATCCGGTGTGTTCTTTCCTTTACTGCATTTATTTTATTTCTGCATCTGTGTTTGTTTCTGTAATCATATCTGTGTCTGTATATTGCATACATTTGTGTCTAAATTAACATAAACTCAAAGAGATTTAGTAATTCTTTATTAACATAATTCACCCCCTCTGGTGTTAATCCTAGCCTTAAGATCCGTAATCCGCATTTCTCACAAAACATGCCTCTTACGTAATTTGACAAAATATTCTTTGCTTGTCTTAATAAATAGAATCCAATTATACGTATAAGTATATCATCTATTAGAAAGATTTCAATTTAAATTGTTGCTTTCGCTCATCATCAATGAATACAAGGACGAACTTATCGAGATATTCCCAGAATACTCGATTCATAAGATTATCGAAATAAGTTGGAGCATTTGTCAAACCGAACGGTATAATGAACCACTCATAAGAACCATAACAAGTACGAAATGTGGTAAGAGAAATGTTGTTCTCCGCAAATCGTAACTCATGAAAATAAGTGGTAAGTTCAAGCTGAGAAAAGACCCTATCACCACTCAATTGATCGAACATGTCATCGATACTAGGAAAATTATACTCATTCTCAATGGTTAACTCGTTAGGCTTGCGGTAATCGATGCAAAGCCTAAGAGTACCATAAGATTTCTTAACAAAGGCGACCGTGGCACCCTATAGCGAAGAACTAGACTAAATGAATTGCTTGGCTTCAAGCTCCAGCAATAGCTTTTTAAGTTCCTCATTTTCCTTAGTGGACATCCTCATGGAAGGGAGACTAGCAGACTGAGCACCAGGTATGAGGTTAATATGGAACTCAATTGCCTGCTTAGGTGGCCAATCCAAAACGGACTCAAATACATCAGCAAAATCATAAATGATCGAAATTTTAGATGCATCATCATCATCTCGAGACTCAAGAGCAAATAAATATACTACAGAATAACCATCAACATTCCGAAGAACAAGAGATAACAGATCGGCCGAATCAGGATACCTAAGATTTATGATTCTTTCATAACATAAGATTCGGGCTTGATAACAAGCAAGCCAATCCATCCATAACTGTGGAATATTTCTCTCTACTAATGGAAGAGGGTATGATTGATAACCATTTAAAGCCTATCTCTAAAATGCTACTTGTTATAACGCATCTTTTATATGCTGATGACATCATAATTTTCATAGCTGCTACTACTAAAAATGCAACATACATGAATCTCATTTTCACTATGTTAGAGGACACGGTTGGGTTATGTATCAATCAAACTAAGTCCCAATTATTTTTTAGCAAAGGGGCTGAAAATAAATCTGCTATTTTTGCTATATTACATATACCAGAGATAAGTTGACCTATCAAGTATCTTGGCGTCCCATTAACATCTCATTATATTCATGTTGTATACTGCATCCCCTTACTTCAAAAGATCAGTGCTAGATTAAAGGGCTGGGACTGTAAGCTTTTAACAACAACTTGACGTGCTGAACTCATCCATAGTACCATAACTCTTATTGTTCTGTACTGGATACAAATATATCATTTTCCAATGTCAATATTGAACATAATTGATAAATTATGTGTAGATTTCTTTTGGAAAGGGAAGCTACATAAGATATCTTGGGTTATCCTATGCAAACAAAAAATTGAAGGAAGCATCAGCCTTAGAAAATTTATTGATCTTACTACTACTGCCCGGATTATGTTACTATGGAAACTATTAACCACTAACTGCCTTTGGTCGAGATGGATGAGGGCTAAATATTTGTCGAGGAAATTTTTTTGGGTATTGCATATTAATAACAATTTTTTAGGCACTTTTAAATCAATTTTAAAGCAATGTGAGAAAGATGCGAATCTTATGAATCGAATAATTTTTAATGGACAACAAACTAATTTATGGTGTGACCATGGATTAAAAATCTTTAGTGGACCTGATTGGCTGGAATAGAGTCTATCTAAGCAACTCTGTTAACAGTAAGTTGAGCCTTATTATATGTGATAATCAACTGCAACCACAACTTCTATCAGAGACCATGGAAGTATCCATTCAGATTATGCAGGTAAATGTTAGCCCCTATGATATTACTGAATACCTGACCATTGCAAACCAAAGGAAATTTATTTTCGCTTCGGTTTGGAATGACATTCGTCAGCATCAACAAAGAGACAAAAATTTCTTACTAATATGGCATAATATGTCTGCTAGAAAGTTTGCTTTTACTATGTATTTAGCATATATCCAACATTTTCCTACAGCAGATAGACTAGAAAAATGGGGCATGAATGTTGAACAACAATGTTTACTTTGTAACAATTACAACGAATCGCATAACCATTTATTTATGAAGTGCAAATTTAGTACTTATCTATAGAGAAGGCTGTTCCTTAATTTAGATCTACTGTAGGACTCTGTGACCTCTTTAAATTAATGATTTTTGACTCTGTGGCGAAGTTTCCAACCTAAATCAGCCGCTCAGCAACTTGTGTATGTGTCGACGTCCACGTACACGCTCATCCACCACTTATGGCTTGAGAGAGTTCGATGCCGATTCAAAAACAAACATTGCTCGATTGAACAAAGGATGAAGCTTTGTGAGATTGATGTACACTTACAATTTGTCCACCGTTTTCGACGCCAAAGTTTAACCTCGATGGAGAGAGAGAGAAGGTATTGAAATGGGGTATTGAGCTTGTTGATTTTGGATAGTTCGCTTGCAGCTGAACTGTAACGCCCCACCTCTATGCTCATAATAACAAAGAGTATTAAAAGAAATACTGTCTATTATTACGAAGAATAAGGCTGGATAGGAGCGGCCATCCGTAGTTGGCCTTACGCTAATATTGGTTACCTCGATAGGAGTGGTACTTACTTTTCATTTTTCTTCTTATTTATTTACTCCCATCGACATACCCAATTATCAGTATAAAACAAACTACGATGGTTCATAATAGTTTAGGACATTAGATATAAAATTAACACGGATAATATAAATGCGGAACATAGATAAAAACAAAAGTCTCGTATATATAACTGATGTCAGATACAATATAGTTGACACAATGCATATGATACAACTACAACTGTCGACTCTGGAAGTTATATATACACGTACATTATCAACTAATATACATGAATACACATCATCCTATACAACGACACGACTACTACAAAACGACGAAGACCACTTCAAAAGATGTAAAAAGTCTTCATAGCTCAACGGCAACTCAAAGCAGGAAATCAACAACCTGAAATACTCGGGTCTAACCCGAGTATTACATTCAAAAGAAAATAATACACGGGTCAGTCTAATTCAAACTCAGTTATTAATGCACCGAAGCAATAATAATCAATATCAAATAGACGACAGTCCCAGAAATTTTGTATATCCAACTCTCGATAAGAGAATCAGATAACGGCCAATATAACACTAAATAGTGTTAATCAGCAAATCAGTAAATCCAAATCAGAATACAACTTCAAATTATTAAATTAACCAACGAAACAATTCAACAATCGAAACATTAATTTAAAACTGTCAAATCTGATAGGGCTGTAGTACACGCACGCGTGTACTGCCTCGCCACTATCGCATGAGATACACAAGAGCTCAGTGAAAGTCACAAATGATCACAAGGTCAAACCCCGAAGTACCGGATTCAACTCAAGTGAATTCGAAAACAAATCCCAACAGGGGAAAAACTGCAAATAAGAATTAGTGCATCAATGCAATGAAACCCAACAAGGACAAAATCTCAACAATAAAGCACTACAGCCACCACAAATATTTAAGGGCAAGACTGCACAGTGAAACGAAACAGTGCAACCAATAAAAGAGGCAACAAGTGATGCACAAATGAATACATCATCAAAACAAGATAGACTATAAGTCAAGTGCCATCATATAAGACAGAAAACACATGAATGTGCAAAAGTGAACATACATCTGTATACATACATGAATGTATGTATACAAATGGTCAAGTGAATCAGAAGGCAATTGAACAACTACAAATTCAAGTAGCAGCAATAATGCAAACTACAATGTCATAGCAACAAGGCAAATGCATGTACAAGTTCAACAAGACAAGTACAAACTGGACAACAACAAAAGCCACCAAGTAGGCAAACTCAAGTGATCAAGTCTGTCAACATGATACTACAACAATACAAACAAGGATGAACTCAAGTGCAGACTCAAGTTTATATGAAGTAAATTGGATACAACAATATAAACAAGAAACTCAAAGAACAGTGCATCAATAAACTGCAATATCAAATGTATGCAATGCAGACAGGTATCGAAGACCAGACTACAACCAGTGTCAACATCTACATGGATGCAAGCATGTATGAATCAACTGAGCAAGACAACCAGTAAACAATGAGGTACACAGCTACAAATGGTCAAGCTACAAAAATGCCAACATTAATGAACATATATGCGGACAGTATCAACATAACTATTGTAACTGGAACCACCAAAGCCTCGACAAGCATGCAGTGACACAAAAACAAGTCAAGTGAAGCAATGCCATAGTGGAATAGTGGTAATCACGAGACAACACCAAGTGCAGACCAGAAACTCACAGACCAACCACAATGAAGAAGACCAGAACTCTACTTTAATATCAAAAACAAATGAGTGAAAACAATATAAATCTACAAATGCAACAATATCAAGAGCCGAAACCACGGCAAAGTCGAAGTCCACATATAATCACTTTCCAGAGATTCGAAACAAAAGAAACCCAATTTTCGTTCGCAAAGCAACCAGAGGCCGAAGCCAAAAATGTTTTCGAAAAGTCAAAGCGATCGAAGTCGAAGTACCAGAGAATTCACAAATTAACGAAACATTATCTCATAGTCCCAGCAGAGGCAAAAATCAAATAGCCAGGATAAATCAACATCAAGTTATGGCAGCAATTACTGGATCAAGGTGGAATAAAGACTACACGGACAATACATATATATACATACAAGAATGTATGTATACACATGGTTTCAATGCTTAATCAAGTGCACATAAAGGTTCAAACATCCAGAATTATTTAGCAGTAGTTTCAAAATAATCCAGACAACAGTAATTTCAATTTATTTGCTAATTAAATTCAAGGCCGAGAATGCTCAAGTGATAAAACCATGGCCAGTTCGAATACAAATCAAAGTCATAGAAAAATCGATACCGAAGCAAAGTCGAAGGGCCAAGTCGAACAACCCAAAATCAAATGAAATCGAGTTCGAAACAAAGTCGAATGCCGAGATAAATTAAACCAGTTACTCAAGCAACAAAATCCCAAATTGGAACAAGCTAGGAAACTAGAGGCTCGAATTAGATGTGAGTCGAACTCACCTTGGATCGGTCTAGAATTCGCAGACGAAGCTGAGAAAAATCGAAGCCCTAATCTCTTTTTCTTCGAACGAACGAACGCGAGGTTTCTTTTGAAGCCGCCATTATCGTTTCCTTCGAACGATATTTTAGGGTTTGAAAAAGAAAAACATAAGAAAAAAGGAAATCGGGTTCTAATGCCTTAGTAATATTCACGGCTACCATAGAGAAGGCCAAGACAAAAATGTGAAGCCCAATATCTTCTCTAATTACCAAACAACGTTTCACAAATATTATTTACTCTACTTACAATGTTTAATAGAGAATTATACAAATCAAAAGAAAATGAATTTCAGATTGATTTAAAATCTCTAACCACGAATAACAATTTTATTAAAGAATTTTAAATACGATTTAAAACTCAATATCAATTGTCAACTAGATTAAATCGTTATTTTGTCGATAATTAAAATTTACAAAAATCCCGGTTGTTACAGACTCCCCTCCTTATAAAAATTGCGTCCCCGCAATTTTCATAATTAAAGTTGTCTTTAACAATTATTTTTCTAACATAAACCGGTTAAGCTAGAAAATACAGATCGGGAACACAAATACCAAAGAAATCTTTTAATCCCATAAAAGAAATTCACAAATTCTCAACAAAGTCTAATTATCAATAGATAATCAGAAAATAGCTAAACTGGATAAACACAATTTATCAGCAATATTCAATTATCAACAAGATAATTAAAATATAGAAAATCATAAAACAGCAATATCTAATCATCGATACGATAATCAGAAAACATCAGATAATCAAAAATCACAGATCATCAAATATCTAATATCTAATTATCACGAATGATAATCAAATCCCAAACCAACAAATATTTAATTATCACAGAAGATAATTAATTTTCAAATCAACAATTATTTTATTATCACAGAAGATAATTAAATTTGAAATCAATAAATATTTAATTATCACAGAAGATAATTAAATTTCAAATCAACAATTATTTAACTATCACAGAAGATAATTAAATTTTGAAATCAATAAATATTTAATTATCACAGAAGATAATTAAATTTCAAATCAACAATTATTTAATTATTACAGAAGATAATTAAATTTTGAAATCAATAAATATTTAATTATCACAGAAGATAATTAAATTTCAAATCAACAATTATTTAATTATCATAGAAGATAATTAAATTTGAAATCAATAAATATTTAATTACCACAGAAGATAATTAAATTTCAAATCAACAATTATTTAATTATCACAGAAGATAATTAAATTTTGAAATCAATAAATATTTAATTATCACAGAAGATAATTAAATTTCAAATCAACAATTATTTAATTATCATAGAAGATAATTAAATTTTGAAATCAATAAATATTTAATTATCACAGAAGATAATTAAATTTCAAATCAACTATTATTCGATTATCAAAAACGATAATCAAATCAACAAATATGCGATTATCAAAAACGATAATCAAATCAACAAATATTCGATTATCAAAACGATAATCAAATCAACAAATATTCGATTATCAAAAACGATAATCAAATTTCAAATTCAACAAATATTCGATTATCACAAATGATAATCCAATTTCAAATTCAACAAATATTCGATTATCACAATCGATAATAAATTTTCAAATTAACAATTATTCAATTAGCAAAAGCGACAATCAAATCTCAAATCAGCAAATATTTAATTATCAAAAGCGATAATTAAAAACAATAAATATCCGATTATCAAAAACGATAATCAGAACTCATATCAACAAATATCTAATTATCACAAGCGATAATTAGAAACAACAAATATCCGATTATCAAAAACGATAATCAGAACTCATATCAACAAATATCAAATTATCACAAGCGATAATTAGAAACAACAAATATCCGATTATCAAAAACGATAATCAGAACTCATATCACAAATATCTAATTATCACAAGCGATAATTAGAAACAACAAATATCCGATTATCAAAAACGATAATCAGAACTCATATCAACAAATATCCAATTACCTGCAGATAATTGGAAGCAACAAATATCTAGAAATCAATTAAGAAGACTAGAAAATCAACATGAAAGCTTGGATCGATCCCATCAGATGGCGAGTTTTTAATTCGCCGCACGTGCATCAACAAATGGCCGAAGCCTACCAAGTACTCAACATAATTTTGGTGCCCATCAGATTGACCCAGAGGTCCGCAGAGTGACCCGAAGGTCTAGTACTGGTATTTGACCCGAAGGTCCAACAAATGACCCGAAGGTCCAACAAAGTGGCTCGAAAGCACACGAATCATCAAATATTTCAATTAACGAGTCCGGAATTAACCGAAATAGCAAACGCACATGTCCCATACCACGAGTTTTACTAAATCGTTTAATTCTCTTCCTCGTTTTCTTGAAAGTGCAAAATCATCAAAATCATCAAAACAGCAGATATTCAATTAACGAGTCCGGAATTAACCGAAATAGTAAAAGTGTGGTTCCATACTCCACACTTTTGCTAAATCGTTTAAATCTCTTCATCGTTTCCTTGAAAGTGCAAAATTGCGTATTTTGTAAAAATACACTTTACATTCTCAAACGGACAAGTCCGAAATTAAGCGAATCAGTAAAAGAAAGGGGTCATAGTCCTCGATTTTGCTGAAACGTTTAAATCGCTTCCTCATTCTTTTGAAAGCGCAAACTGTTAAAATTCCTGGAAACAATTTTATTTATTTTGTAAAAATAAAAATTCACATTCTCAACTGGACAAGTCCGGAGTTAAGCGAAACAGTAAAAGAAAGGGGTCATAATCCTCGATTTTGCTGAATCGTTTAAGTCGCTTTCTCATTCTTTTGAAAACGCAAACTGTTAAAAATTTATAAAACAATTTTCATTTTAAAACGATTTTCCAATCACGTGATTAAAGCAGCAAATCAGTAACAATTTCGATAAGGAAATTGTACTTCTCAAAACATCGTAGAACGAATCTCAAAATCAGCATTGTGGAATAACCGCTTGAAAATCTACTTTTAAAAATTTGACTGTTACTGAAGTCAAAGCGACAGTAATCTTAAAACGTCAAAATCTCATCAAAATAATTCACATCAAAATGTAATATCAGTGAATTTTCATTCATCAAAATGCCAACAAAACACTGTGCCTCAAAATTTAGCATCGATGTAAAAATCCCGTTATAAAAATAACGGCAACAAAATACGTTTCATAACCAAGCATCGGTTCAACGTAAAATAAATGCAGTAACTTGCAATTCATATTTGCACGCACATTACAATATAAACAAAGAAATCATTCGAATGTATCTTCAATGAAGACAATTCAAAACAGCAAAATCTAATCAATAGATGATTAGTACAAAAGAAAGCCAGCGGAAATTTCAACAAAATCACATATCTGCAATTTCTTCGAATCCTCAATTTGGATTCGAAATTCTCAAAGAAACAAAATAATTACAGCTATGTAAACAAAAATTGAAATTCATATCAATTTCGTATTTCAATTTTTAAATCAAATAGATTATCAATTGTACTCAGCGAAGACAGTTTCACTGCTTCCGCTGCGCACTCTGATAAACAGTACCCAAATCAATCAAATCATCAGAACACAATTTAATCAAATCAACGAAACACAGTTTCACTTTTATTTTTAAATAAAGATATTTAAAAAATTCATCCAAATTTCAAAACTTTAGTTTTGACTCAAAGCACAAATAAAACATCGACCAATAGTTGTAACATATGTTCCATCCGAGTTAAGTTTTATATTATGTCCATAAACCCCAAGCTCTGATACCAACTGTAACGCCCCACCTCTATGCTCATAATAACAAAGAGTATTAAAAGAAATACTGTCTATTATTACGAAGAATAAGGCTGGATAGGAGCGGCCATCCGTAGTTGGCCTTACGCTAATATTGGTTACCTCGATAGTAGTGGTACTTACTTTTCATTTTTCTTCTTATTTATTTACTCCCATCGACATACCCAATTATCAGTATAAAACAAACTACGATGGTTCATAATAGTTTAGGACATTAGATATAACAATAACACGAATAATATAAATGCGGAACATAGATAAAAACAAAAGTCTCGTATATATAACTGATGTCAGATACAACATAGTTGACACAATACATATGATACAACTACAACTGTCGACTCTGGAAGTTATATATACACGTACATTATCAACTAATATACATGAATACACATCATCCTATACAACGACACGACTACTACAAAACGACGAAGACCACTTCAAAAGATGTAAAACGTCTTTATAGCTCAACGGCAACTCAAAGCAGGAAATCAACAACCTGAAATACTCGGGTCTGACCCGAGTATTACATTCAAAAGAAAATAATACACGGGTCAGTCTAATTCAAACTCAGTTATTAATGCACGGAAGCAATAATAATCAATATCAAATAGACGACAGTCACAGAAATTTCGTATATCCAACTCTCGATAAGAGAATCGGATAACGGCCAATATAACACTAAATAGTGTTAATCAGCAAATCAGCAAATCCAAATCAGAATACAACTTCAAATTATTAAATTTAACCAACGAAACAATTCAACAATCGAAACATCAATTTAAAACTGTCAAATCTGATAGGGCTGCAGTACACGCACGCGTGTACTGCCTCGCCACTATCTCATGAGATACACAAGAGCTCAGTGAAAGTCAGAAATGATCACAAGGTCAAACCCCGAAGTACCGGATTCAACTCAAGTGAATTCGAAAACAAATCCCAACAGGGGAAAAACTGCAAATAAGAATCAGTGCATCAATGCAATGAAACCCAACAAGGACAAAATCTCACCAATAAAGCACTGCAGCCACCACAAATATTTAAGGGCAAGACTGCACAGTGAAACGAAACAGTGCAACCAATAAAAGAGGCAACAAGTGATGCACAAATGAATACATCATCAAAACAAGATAGACTATAAGTCAAGTGCCATCATATAAGACAGCAAACACATGAATGTGCAAAAGTGAACATACATCTGTATACATACATGAATGTATGTATACAAATGGTCAAGTGAATCAGAAGGCAATTGAACAAGTACAAATTCAAGTAGCAGCAATAATGCAAACTACAATGTCATAGCAACAAGGCAAATGCATGTACAAGTTCAACAAGACAAGTACAAACTGGACAACAACAAAAGCCACCAAGCAGGCAAACTCAAGTGATCAAGTCTGTCAACATGATACTGCAACAATACAAACAAGGATGAACTCAAGTGCAGACTCAAGTTTATATGAAGTAAATTGGATACAGCAATATAAACAAGCAACTCAAAGAACAGTGCATCAATAAACTGCAATATCAAATGTATGCAATGCAGACAGGTATCGAAGACCAGACTACAACCAGTGTCAACATCTACATGGATGCAAGCATGTATGAATCAACTGAGCAAGACAACCAGTAAACAATGAGGTGCACAGCTACAAATGGTCAAGCTACAAAAATGCCAACATTAATGAACATATATGCAGACAGTATCAACATAACTATTGTAACTAGAACCACCAAAGCCTTGACAAGCATGCAGTGACACAAAAACAAGTCAAGTGAAGCAATGCCATAGTGGAATAGTGGTAATCACGAGACAACACCAAGTGCAGACCAGAAACTCACAGACCAACCACAATGAAGAAGACCAGAACTCTACTTAAATATCAAAAGCAAATGAGTGAAAACAATATAAATCTACAAATGCAACAATATCAAGAGCCGAAACCACGGCAAAGTCGAAGTCCACATATAATCACTTTCCAGAGATTCGAAACAAAAGAAACCCAATTTTTGTTCGCAAAGCAACCAGAGGCCGAAGTCAAAAATGTTTTCGCAAAGTCAAAGCGACCGAAGTCGAAGTACCAGAGAATTCACAAATTAACGAAACATTATCTCGTAGTCCCAACAGAGGCAAAAATCAAATAGCCAGGATAAATCAACATCAAGTTATGGCAGCAACTACTGGATCAAGGTGGAATAAAGACTACACGGACAATACATATATATACATACAAGAATGTATGTATACACATGGTTTCAATGCTTAATCAAGTGCACATAAAGGTTCAAACATCCAGAAATATTTAGCAGCAATTTCGAAATAATCCAGACAACAGTAATTTCAATTTATTTGCTAATTAAATTCAAGGCCGAGAATGCTCAAGTGATAAAACCATGGCCAGTTCGAATACAAATCAAAGTCACAGAAAAATCGATACCGAAGCAAAGTCGAAGGGCCAAGTCGAACAACCCAAAATCAAATGAAATCGAGTTCGAAACAAAGTCGAATGCCGAGATAAATTAAACCAGTTACTCAAGCAACAAAATCCCAAATTGGAACAAGCTAGGAAACTAGAGGCTCGAATTAGATGTGAGTCGAACTTACCTTGGATCGGTCTAGAATTCGCAGACGAAGCTGAGAAAAATCGAAGCCCTAATCTCTTTTTCTTCAAACGAACGAACGCGAGGTTTCTTTTGAAGCCGCCATTATCGTTTCCTTCGAACGATATTTTAGGGTTTGAAAAAGAAAAACATAATAAAAAAAAGGAAATCGGGTTCTAATGCCTTAGTAATATTCACGGCTACCATAGAGAAGGCCAAGACAAAAATGTGAAGCCCAATATCTTCTCTAATTACCAAACAACGTTTCACAAATATTATTTACTCTACTTACAATGTTTAATAGAGAATTATACAAATCAAAAGAAAATGAATTTCAGATTGATTTAAAATCTCTAACCACGAATAATAATTTTATTAAAGAATTTTAAATACTATTTAAAACTCAATATCAATTGTCAACTAGATTAAATCATCATTTTGTCGATAATTAAAATTTACAAAAATCCCGGTTGTTACAGCTGAACGATGGGTTTTGAAGTGTTATGTCTTATTTTCGTATTGGGCTGGGCTGGTGGTTATACAGGCTATTGGAGGCATTCAATCTACTACCTAGTTTGGGGCCGAGACTTGTCATTTTCTTTTTAAATGCTAGTTTGCTTTTGTGTTGTATTTTATTTACTGTAATAGAGTTTTACTATTAATAAGGGATGTCGTGCTCTTTTTCCTTACCAAAATCAGTAAGTTTTTTAAGGAGGCAAATGCTGCTATTGTATAATTCTATTTTGTTTATTAATAAAGAAAATTTCCTTATATATATATATATAAGCAACACATGCACACAGCCTAGAACATCACCTTTCCAGGCCTTAAATTGGAGCACCTTTCGCCATGACGAGTCCGCCGGTCCACGATCTAGAATGGTGATGTTCTAGGTCATTTAATCACAATTTTGGCAACTTCGGTCATGTCTCTCTCCTCTACCCGAACCTTGCTTCAACTCTAGCTACTATGCAATATTCCAACAATTACCATACAATCAATAACATACACAGATGCAATCAAGAGGACTGTAGTAAACTGGTTTATCAATATTAAGCAAGCACACCATTTCAAACACTTCGATCAAACCTACTATCAAGCATTTTAGACATAGATTCGTGAGTGGAGAACACACCTTGAAGTAGCTAAGCTTCTACACTAGAATTGCTCCTACTTTCTCCTCGTTTTCTCTTCTCTTCAAATTTCCATGTAGGCCAAACATTGTCAAAATCACAACATCTTCTTGCCTAGAGGTGTAGTAAGATGTTGAAAGGGATATATTTGAATTTTGAGATTTTTAGTAATTTATTTCTATTTTTTATGAATTTTTCTAGAAGGGGATTAGGGTTTTCATAGTTGCGTTTAGTGAAAATAAGAGCAAAGAGACATATGGGAAGTAAATTTGAAGCCAAGGTAGAGGAATTTAGACTTATCATGATAAAGCAAAGGAGGTGGATATTTTTCTAAGTCCTTAGATGAGCTACTTGGCTCAATTTTCATTTGTATTTATTCTTTTTCTTTCCTTTTCTCTTTGCTAATCTATCTTTCTACTATGGCAAGTTAGCCTAAACCCCAAATAAAATTCACATTCATTCTTTATAATTGTTTTACTACCATTTCTTAATTTTCCAATATCTATTTTCTATAATCTATACTAATTAAAAAATTATTACTTCATTTACTATTTAAAGCTCAATTTCAACAATAAATTTATAATCTCCTTTTATAATCAAAATATTATTCACTTTCTTTAAAACAGGTTCCTTATCTTCTTTGCTCTTAATAGTTAACTTACAAAATTATTTATCCTCTTTAATTATACTTTAAAAATCATTTTGACCCTTGAAATGTCTCCGCTAATTTTAAAAATCAAAATCTGCTCAAATAAATTATTTTCTTACTTTATGAAATATTTTCCCATATAATTTCCCAATTATTTCCATTTATCAACATTTTAAATATTAAAATCCATTTGAATTATTGAAATCTTTATTTTAAATCCTGAATAAGTTATATTTTTTCAAATCATAATAAATCCTAACATTCATATTTTATTATCAAAAACTCATTTATTTAGTTAAATCTCCAATTTAATTTAATTAATTGCTTTTCAACATCGAGTTATTACAAACCTTCTTGGTTGAGTCTTACATCATCTCCTTACACTCAAACCCATCTCTAACTTAGCGATTATCCTTGCTAGTCCAGCATCTCACCTCTTACTAGCTTTGATCAGCTCTATCAGAGTAGGTCTAATCACCTATCTTGCCAACACTTCTGGCTTCAGCTCTTTCCTTTGTCGGAAATTATAACTAGTAATATACTCAAACTGTATCAACATTAGGAACACTACTCCTTAACTAGTACATCTCCTCTATATTTCCTACACCATCCTCAAGTGTGTCTCATACTTCTCTTCCATTAGAAGATAAGAGTATCACCTAGGTATATCGGTACAAGCTCACCTAGCTCCTAGCACTCCTTACTAGCCTCAAAGAGTCATTTACTGACTATGCTAATACTATTGGTACTCCTTATGTGGATAAATTCCTACAAATGAACCCTCTTTTCCATAGGTCATTCACTAACACCTCCATCCCTTGTTGCTCTATGAGTGTCACCCTCCTCAAAGGTATTACAACTAGCCCCTAGGTCAATACAGAACTCAATCTTCCTACATGGTGATAGTCCGATCGCCCTGGACATTTCCTTACTATGAGTAATGATGACTCATGTGGGACATTGACTGAATACACTAAGCTAACCATAACAGTATTCTTAGGCGTACAATCCAACTCTAGCTTCTGCCCTTATCCTTTCCTAATTGTCATTTGCACCATCTCACCATTCACCTGAACTTTGTATCCTTTTTGTCACTCCATCCCCGAACGATACTAGACCTAACAAAAACCAAACAAATAAATTCACATCAAATAAACATCCATGACTTGACAACATAAAGTCTTAATAAATCATATCCAGGTTAGCTGAACCATGCAGCAAGTTCGAGCAACCAAAGGTTTGCCTACTAGGTCAGGACTCAACCCTAACCTATTCACTAGAATATTGAATATATTGGTCATATATATCAAATAAAACATGTATATGTATCGTAAATAGAAAGCACACCTCGAATATTAATGCCCTTCCCCTTCTCCTTCATCGATGGAGTAAGCAACAAAGTAGGAACATCACTTAAAACATAAATAGACACGCCATGCCCATTCCCCTACAAATATGGACAATTCTTCTTCATGTGCCCAATCCTATCACATTTGAAGAACTTCTTCTCTCTACTCTTCGAAGCCTTGTAGTTCATACTAAGATGACCACTGTCATTGTAATTAAATCATATCGATTCCTAATTGCCTTTGTCCTAGCATCCTCGTATTGAGACTACTTCTTTTCCTTGTTGTTGCTGTTCCACTTCTCATTACTTCCCCTGCTCACTTGCGGCATTGGCTCTTCCATAGAAGCAACAACTTTCACTTTTGGCTTTGGTTATAGCCTTCATGCCTCAAATCCCTCTCTACGACCTTTTTGAATGCCCCATAAATATGACCAATCATCTTCTCACCTAGATACTTATTTAGGCCAACTATATACTTTCCATTCTTCTTCAATGGAGTGTTGATAAAGAACTAACCATACTTCAACAACATGTAGAACTCAACCTATAACGACTCGCAAATTTACCACTTTGATAAATTATATTTATTTTTAAATTAAAGGTTGATAATACAAATAGTATTGTTTTGAGTAATAATAAGTAATAGTAATTTTATTTTGAATAAATATTTACAGAAATATTTTCCTCGAAGTCTAAATCGATAAAACGGCTTTAAACTGTTTTGTCAATAACTAGCTCTATAATCATAAAACATCATGCATGGAGCTGGATACATACACTTATTATTATAATTAAACAAGGATATGAAATAAAATTAATTAATACATTTTAGAAAATAAAATGTGTTTTTAACATTGTTAATAATGCCCTTAAATACGATAATTATTTATTTAATTTAAATTGAGATTTAATGATTAAATAATTATTATAATATTCAAATAATGATCTTAAAAAAGGTTATAATTCATTTGGAATAGTTATAAAGTGATAATAAATCATTTATAATAGTTTTATAAAGAGATATGTTTGATTTGAATATATAAGGAAAAATTGATATCGCTCTATTGGTATAGTAGCGATTTTTGTAAATAATTGTTAAAAAAATTTATATTGTTTTATAAATGAAATGTGATAATTTTAATTCATTTAAAATGACAAGAAATTTATTTTGAAATTTCGTTTACAAATATATGTACGTTAAATTATAAGTGAAATTGTGACCGAGAATCGGTGCTTTGATCGGCAACGGTTTATCGAACGAAAGTTGTTCGGAATCGATGCAACGTTGTTTATATGTCATGTAAGATATAAATGCATCCATTAACATGCACATGAACATATGTATACATACATATATACTTATACATTTACAAATACATATATAAGACAAAAATCAAAGATATTTTGTATAGAGCTTCCTTTAAGCTAAAACAGTCAACTTATGCGCAGGTGGTAGATGGAAGTGATGGTCACATGGGGGAAAGGATTTTTCTGACCTAGGGAGAGGGGAATGTGTGTTGGAGAAGCAATGAAGTGATGATGTTGTGTATGGCTTCCTTTGCACACTTCCTTTGGCTATAAATAGCTCACCCTCTCATCACAATTTTTCACCTTTTTCATTCTAGCCTAACTTCCTCGTCTCAGACTGAAATGAGGAATTTCATTTTTTTTAAACCTTTCAAATTTTAGTGGCTACAACTTTCTAGTTTACCACTTCTTCCCAGTTTTAAGGTTAGCCATGCTCAAAACTCCATTTTATCCAAAGCATTTTCAATCCCATTTTTAATGGTCTAAAATACTTCTTTTCTGTTCGAGTATAACTCCTTCAAAATAGATTCAAATAAGGTAATTATTTTTCTTTTATTGTGTGAAATTCTAGTGGCTATAGATTTCATGTTGAGCACTTCTACTAATTTTGAGTATGGCTACGCCAAAATTCCACTTTTTCACGGTGCATTTTCGGGCTCTATTTTGACGAATTCGAGAATACCTCTTCTTCTCTTGGCCATAACTTCCTCATAGCTAATCCAAATTAGATGATTATTTTATTGAAACCTTAAAGAAAATAATTTCCTACAACTTTCATGTTTACAACATTTCAAAATTCAGAGAGTTGAGTGTCCAAAAACTCGATAGAAAATGACCTACTTTTAGATCTAGTTATCGGTAAATTCAATGATAACCCAAAGTCCTACACATCATTCCACATGCTTGGCTGGGCGCTATTTTTTGCATGGAATGGTCGATCACACTAGGAGGTAGGGTGTTGGAGTTCGTGAGCTTGGATCGCGAGTTAGTGAAGTTTAGTAATGATTTAGGTGAAGTGTTGTGGTGATTTGAATGTTGGTAGGAAGTTTGGTTTGATTATGGCGAGAACTCTTAAACTACTATATTATATGTTGAATGATGATATGATATTTGCAAATGTTTAATATGCTTTAATCATCAAGTTTCGTTGTTTTCATATGAATGTTGAATATATATGCAAGTCACGAATATACACGTCGATAAGCACAAAGGAAATCACTTTCCTTGAATTAATGAAATTGTGTGTATGAAATTGTTAAGCCTTTTAAAAATGGTTTAAAATGTATTTGAACTTTTTTATAAACATTTAAAAGTATTTTGGTGAAGTTTGAAAAGAAATAGAAAATTTGGTTAAAAATAAGCGCGTCGCGTAACAGTAGTTTGTGATTTCGCGCTATAAAAGTCTAACAAGTTTAAAAGTTGGAATATAGATTGGAGTTCTTCGAGATAAGAATTTTTGAAATATTATATCCATATTTTTCCAATGAAGAAAGAAAATCGAGATTTCAATAAGTAGATTTTAAAATATGAGTAAAACAAGATTTTGAAAAATCCTCAATTTGCAATTCGGAATCCTAAATTGGATTTCTTTGAAAATGATGTTTTAAATTGTTTAAAAATGTGAAACAAATCTTATAAATATTTTAAAAGTTTTTAAAATTGATTTGAGTAATAAAAATTAATTTTCAAATAATAAAAAAGTCGTTTTGATCAATATAGCTAAAAAAGTACTTTCCGCAGCACTTTTCCGTAGCACTTTTCTATAACTTTTGAAATATAGTTTTTAACTTAACAATTCTTTTCCAAATCTGTTATAAATGTTTTGGATGATTAATAAAGTATTTTAAAGGAAATCTAAAGGATTTATGAAATAACCGAAATGTTTTAATAGTTTAGAGTCGATTAATAACTTGACCGCTTTATGGGTGTCAGAGAGATAGTGTCTAGGCTTGACTTTGGAAAACCAGTTTCCTACTCTCCCTGGCTATCCGGACTGGCTCGACGAATGGGTTAGTGAATTTGATTAATCGGATCTAAATTTCCAAAGGATAAAGGAAGATATTTTTCAAGATTTAAACAACTTGGATTTAATGGAGATGATCTTCTTGTACTCGGTGTTAAAGCCCGAAGATGGAACTCGTACTATTCGTAGAATTTAAAAGGCGATTTCGCCGTTATTCCGCCCATAGTATTTGTTGAATGCGAAGATTGATATTGAGTAGAATTAGATGATTTCTATATATTTTGCTCATTTAATATTTACTGATTTTGGATTAGCATCCTACATAACATGGTTTCAACTAAATCAAAAGTATGTGTTTTGAATTTGGAAATCTTTGTTAAGATTTAAATAAATGATTTGGAATATTTTCCTTAGAAAAGATGAAATGGTTTGGAATTTAAAATGGATTTTAAGTAATCAAAAGATGAAATGATTTGGAATATTTTCCCTAGAAATAATGTTTTAGAAATATATATCTCCGAGGGATATTTTTGATAAAAAGAACTTAATTAATTAGAGAATGATTCCTTATTCACAAAACCTCTTTTTATCGACGATCTAATCGAAGGAACCGGGTTCGAATCTGGGAAATCCTTGTTCGATAACCACTTTGAACCAATATATGCGTTCGAAAAATGAAGACCTGATAGAGAGAATGAAGGATTAAGACTAGGGATTTTCAGGAGGAAAGGACTGCTTGTTGATAATTTTGGTTAGGTCCTAATTAATAAGTAGTAATGGTCCTTTCATTTTTGAAATTCTTTGGGTTGCAAGGACTTCTCGCTACTAATCTTTCTGTTAATTCCCGATAGGATGTGATAGGCGAATACCTTCGGTTTCGTTCAGTCCCAGAATGAACTTGTATGGACAGATGTCTGACATTGTTCTTGAGATGTACATCATTGACTTTTGTAAATGTACATCTGCTTGGTGGCGGAGAAGGCAACTTCTCTTAGCTTAACACCATTCTCTGAGACATATGAGCTCGAAGGTTATATGTTTGTGGAAGTCAATAAGTGATCGATAGAATGGTAGTGTGGCATTCAAAGAAAGATGACGGGCTATGTGAAACGGTATCGCTACCTCAAGCCTCACACTCGGGAAAGGATCAAAACAAGGTAGATGTGCCAAGGCTATGTGGTTTGCAACCATTAAGGTATGATCATCCGCTTCTAGATGTATTTCTTCCCGCTATGATGTTTAGTATGTAAATTAATGTGGATGTATGCTACGAGGTACCTCGGATAGGTAGGTAACAACCGGGGTGATTACATATTCGGTACTATCTAAGGAAAGGTAGGCCGGTCTTGTATTGGTAGAGGACCATCTGTTGGACCTCGATACATTCCCTTAGAGATGCATCGCCAGAAGGTGGTCTCTTCACCTGGTCATTTGCATGGAATCCATTCTCCAATAAGTGCTTGCCATTTTGTTTGTAGAGCCTAGTATGTTGGAATTTAATAATGGTAACAATTTCGGCTAAGATTGATAAGTTTACTTGCAAATGTTTTCAAAGATATGTCATTAAAATAATATCAATTATTATGATGCAGAATGTTTTGGTTATCATATGGTAAAAATACGTTCAGTGCTTATGTGCGGTGTAGTCTTATGTGATACCTTTTTGTTTTCAAAACGCGTATTTTGAGTTCTCGCACCAGTCTCATGACTGACCTAAAGTTTATTTTTCCCTTTCCTTAAAATCTGGGTACCCTAATTTTCCCAAGCAGGCTAGTAGTCAGGTTTAGTTTAGAAAAAATATGGATGGAGCTCGAAGCATGGAGTTTGAAGATTTTCTAAGGATTTGTTATTTATTTCCACCACACTCTTGTACTATTATATTCTGCACTTAAAAGGACAGGAATTTACAACTTTCCATGTTTAACTCTGATAAATGTATTCTAGTTTCCGCTATAATGATTATTTATTTAAATAACATATATGATATCCTATTCTGTCTTATTTTTCTTTCTTACCCTTAAGAATCCGCTTCTCCGACACTTGGATTTATGGCACATGAATACCGATAGTATTGATTTCTAGGAGTCGAGGAAATGGGCCCTTTCACAACCATATACTTTGGAACTATCTTCTCTCCCTATTTCAACTTAGCAAACTTCTTAAACAATATCGACTTCTGGGCGGCCGGCATTAATTTCTCATTGAATTGGGCTTTAAACTGCTCTGAAGTAAACTGGACCTAGGGAGAGGAAATCTTCACAACATATCGCCATCCCATAGCCCGACCCTGAAGTTTCTTAGAGGCTAACATCCTCTTCATAGCATATTCTACTCTAAGTCCTTGAAGTTACACCCATAGATATCCATCCAATCCTGCACTTCCATAACCAATTCCATTCTAAGGATTATTCGCCTCCATAGCTAGAATAGTCCTTGTTTAGCTTAGCAAAGTCGACTCTGGGTGCTTGCACTGGAGCACCATCCTCACCAACTGCAACAACATGAGCAAAATGTGGGGTGCTTCTTAGCATGTTCCTCATTGTCTTGGAGAATATAGTTGTAACACCTCGAAAATTTAAATGGAAAGTCAAAATAAAATAATTAAATTTAAAACATAACAGGAGAAAGAGAAGAACTTTTACAAATGTTTCAGTCAGAATACAAAACATATGTCATTATATTCATAGTGATTTTTTGGACAATTTTCATATATAACGTCTTGAAATCGGAGCTAGCAAGAAGAAGTTATAAACATTTTAAATTACGAGATTGAAAATAATTAAATAAACAAATTAGGAAATAAATAATCTAAAATTAGAAAGCTCCATCAGTCGACAGATAGATTAGGAATGGCTGATAGGCAGATGTTTTAGGATGTGGGTTTGTTTAGGCCAACGGCCTAGATTTATTTGTATATTTTGATGAGCGTTTAGATTTATATCATACATTTTAAATGGCCATTATTAGCTTGCATCCCTATAAATAAAATAATAACCCAAACCTTAATTCACAAAAATTAAAGAGAATCTCCAGACTTTGTCAAATTCAAATTTATTCCCTAAATCACAAACTTCTTCAAAAATAAATAAAAATAAAGAGATTGAAGAAATTAAATCAAGCAGAGAGCTATCAAACATAGTAGATCCCATGCACGATTCCGAAGTGATAACTTGGATTTGAGATGAGTGGGTAAACTATTGGTTAGATGATTACATGCAGTTAACTTTAGTATATCATATTTGATCAAGGTTGTTAAAATCAGATTGAAAACATTGCTAATGGAAATTGGAAGTTTAATAAGTTGTTATATGAATATAATTTCCATTTTCTAGTCCAGATCTAATTTATATTAATCTATAAATAAAGAGAATTAATAAATCTGTATATAACCCTTTTAGCTAAATTGATAAGAATTGATTTCTATGCAAATATGAAATTGAATAAAAAGTTTTGAATATTTACATATCATATATTTACAAGTTAGGTCAACTAAAATTGGGCTCGCTGTGTGATAATGTATGATTCAAGTTTACTACAATAGACTTGGGAATGACACTAATTAAAATCAATAATTAACAAAAAAATATGAATTAAAACCACTAACTAAAAACCCTAAAGAGTAATGATTAGTCGATCGCACTCACTGGAGCGGTCGACGAAAAGCGGTCGACTACTCTAGAAGTAGGCGATCATCTGGTTTGCATTTACAAAGTGCGGTATGAACCTCGACTTAAGGCCCATGTTATAAATAAAATATTTAGTAGTGCATATTATATATATAAACATATATTTGTGTATGTGGATGTTAGCAGAAGTAGGGAAGCTAGTTCCTTATGTTGACGATGCTAGGACATTGTGGACTGTGCAAATATTATTTTATCCAATAGGGTAGGTATTTGACTAAAGGTGATTCCATCGCAAATTGCAGTCATAGAAAGTTCTATGGTGGATGTGGAAGACTAACGATGATGCGTGATAGAGTTTGCGGCCCAACACTAAAGGGAACTCCTTGGTATTCGTAGTGACACGACATGATGTTGTGTTGTTGATGGGTTTTGACGTGGTGCAATAAGAGGTTTTAGGTTACCATTGAGAGGTGGATGCAAAAGCAAACTGTGAGTCACCCTCATGAGTCAGCGTTGCAGGCTCCCCCTCAATGTCTAACTAGGATACGTATAGTTGTAGTAGTCCAATGATTGGTGCGTGTAGTCATAGTATGGGAAACTTAGTCATATGGTTGAGAATTGTAGATAACCCCTATGTTGGGTTTCAATAGCTACTAGCCATTCATTAGTTTTCTTGAGGTTCGATTAGTTGTTCGACCCTAGGTATGAGCCTACAAAAGTTGTAATGTAGGCGTATATTGAGCTAAACCCCTTAAATATAGAAAACTAGTGATTCACGGACACTCATAGGACATTCTAGGTTTCATAGAATAATATTACTAAATTTAATTGCATATGATCACCATATATTAATAATGTACTCATTCACCAGACTTTTGTCTGATCCACTCATTTCTTTTTCCCCTACCACAGGAGGATAGGGAAGCATGTGATAGGCTTGAGATAAATACGTGGAGAGACAAGCTTAACATTGGAGTTGCTATATATTTTCCATTTCTCTTCATGTATTTACTTACCATATTCAGTATTTAGTAGTATCAGACTATATATTGTATTTCTATGTACTTTGGATTTGACTATGTACTATTTCTGAGAATATGTATTGATATATTTTCTAAGATGGTTATTTTCTATATTTATATTTTGCTGCCTTCTGCTGTGAGATCCGAAAGTGTAAAATGTCTTTGATCATATCTATTTATTCTTAGTCTCTATAATGTTTAAAACCCAATAGCTCATACTTCTTGGCACCGACGCGAGTCCAAAAGTCACTATAGGCTTTGGATTAGTGTGTAAGGATTGTGTGTTATCACAATAGTCTGCATATCGGATTAGCCACCCCTAAGCCTGTTATTTCTTCTTTTGCTCTTAAAATGGAGTTTCTAGCAGCATTCCTTGTTTGTTGGCTCATTCCGAAAGTATGTAACAAGAATGATCAGCCTTTCATAAAAGAAAGATACATCAGCGGTACATATGTGTGCAATGTGACTTGTATACTGTATATACTACTAATATATAATTTAGAAAACCAAAATACATAACAAGTACGCCACTCTTGTATGTCACTTGATTCATTCTAGGGTATTTCACTTACCATATCTCTAACGGATCTTGCATTAACTTTGGTCAACTATGCAACTTAATAACCGATACCAAATGTGATGACCATGAGTTTCAAGTCCCTACTGTCTTGGAAAGCAACGCAATGTAGTAACCACTGTGCTAAAAGATCTTTGTGCAAACTTTTCAAAAGGGATGTTATAAACCCCTTAAAGACCCCAACGTCCTCTTATCTCATCATCACACACCACTTAGGCATTGTTTTGTAACCCAACTTAGTACTACACTGATTGAATTTTGCAATATTACAACACATAATTTCAACTTGATACTAGCATTGATACCAAATATGACAACCTACATACACGTCTAGTATCCAATATAACCTGTAGAGGGCACTTCGTTAGTACCCTGTCGGTGTAGAGCTATAATCAAAGTGGTAAAGTAACTAAAACAATCGCAGAACCTATCGTATATCTCATAATACAAGGATAAAATATAATAATCAATCACATATATAAAATAGGAGAGACATTAGTATAACCAAATGAACCATAAATTAGAACATCAAAGTGCAACATGTTCACAAGATTATACAAAACTGAAATAATAGAGTTTACACATCCGATACCAAAATAAACTCTAATAACCGTCTTTAATAATATAAGTACTGGCATAGCTTTACAGTACTGCATATCGAACTATAAGTGATAGTAAGCTCCAAAACATAGATATATAAATGTATAGCCTCCTGCTCGTACTCCATACAACTTCATGCCCCATCCAGACCTATATCCCTAATCTACTCATTTAAGTGTACCTAGGATAATAAGAAGCAAAGCATAAAACCATAAGTCAAACAACAATATAGTGTGAGTGATACATTAACTCAAAATACTATAAAAGCCATATAAAGTAACATGGACATTAGGTATGTAGAGTCATACCTAACATACCCTTGCATCCAACAAGTTAGCACCTAACACCATATATGCTACACTATAATCATTATGATAAGGGTATACTACACTAAGTATACTATGGGTGTCAGGGTACCTAGCTAAATAGTACCCACATTACAAGACACCATTAAGATAACACGGAAATCACCAAGTAGGGCAACAATAGCAAATCATGTAGAAAGCAAGGTCCTAATTCACTTTGACCACCTCCAAGCTCTCGCATAAGCACCAAGTTCTCACCTCGTCTGACCATCACAAGGTCCCGCATCATCACTAAGATGCCTATGGATGCTTAAAAAATTATACGACCATTACCAAGGTCGACGACACACCATATCACAATTGTATTCGGTGTTTGATCACATACCATCATCGAGGTATTACTATCACCAAGGCAGGCTAGACCATCACAAAGGTCTAGGTTACATAAGTGAGCATCCTCACACACCCTTGCCTACAAAACACCTACTATATCCAGAGTTATATACTATTCTTCCTACACACAACTCAATACCAGAACACACCACGTCCCGCCACATTGCTTCACTTCATTGAACATGCCTTCTCAGACCATCACCAAAGTCCACAAACACTTCTCACCTTAAGTAAACGATTCACTCCATCGATACGTCGAAGCTACTTCGCACCCTTTATTGCTAAACAAACCCCAAAGCTATCTCGAGTCATCACGCAGTCATCCACCTCAACTCCAAGTCAACTCTCAAACCACCAAGTAGCCTCTAGGTTTTCCCAAAAAGCCCCACATAGACTTGAAGTTCCCTTGGAGCACCCCAACTCAGCTTTGCTTATTACTTCCAAGGACTGACTTGATACAAAACACCAGACATAAACTTCGGTCTGATACCTTGCCTAGTCAAAATTTCTCTTTATCGACCCAGAACAATTACCGGACATGAATTCTGTCGGGTCTTCCTCCCCCAAACCCCCGATTGGAAGCAAGAGCCTCCTTTGGCAGAAGCCAAAACTGGATGCCACCATGCTGAACACCAAGACCAAACCAATTCCTGTAGCACTTCCAACACTTCGATTTTGCACTAATTCCACCGCTACATGTACTACTTCGACCACCGTGAATCCCCTATGCATTGATATGACCCCAAATACTCTAGAGCTGATCCGCCAAAATCCGATTATATGTTTACCGATCTCTCATTCGTTGTGCATCGTATCAGAGAGAAAATCGCTACTCCACTTACGTGGGACCCTCAACCATAGAATTGATCATCACCTCCATTTTGCTTCGATGATCATTTTGAGCTATCCAAACGTACAAACAACATCTAATCGTCATTATTTAACATACATACATACATACATAAATCAAATCATGGAAAATCACCTCAAAATACATCTGTAACATAGGCTAACGTATTAATTACTCATCAAAACAACATGATTAAATAATTTTATATCATTAAAATTTCACATCACTTTAAGTTGGGTTTCAAAACAACATACGAACATAATTTTAACCTTAGAAATAGATACAAAACATGTCAAAACACGTGGATACATATATAACATGTTGTGAGATGATAAGGCACTCACCAAACAAAAAAAAATCAAAGATTTGCATGTAAAATGAGGCAAATCTGAGAATAGATAGCAAAGATGTAAAATTTCGTCTTCAAAAATATATAATTAGAAGTCTCTAGCTACCTTGCTAATCTACCCTTAATCTGTGAATTTGGCTTGATCTGGAAGAGGTTAGAGATGGTTTTGGCTAAGAAGAAGTTTTGTGGAGGTTTAGATCTATTTTGGGATTAATGAAAATGATTTGGTAATGACCATGTTGGCTAACATAAGCTCTAAATCCAAAAATATTATTAGACCTCACCCGAACCTCACTAGTTACCCATTAGGTCGTCCTAAAAACTGTCTAACTTCAAACAACCATATCTCCAAATGATAAGCCCAAAAGGTTATTATGTCCACTCTATAGAAAGAGAAACCATCATATTTTTTCAATGGAAGTGGTCCCGGATCCTAATTCAGATCCTATCAAAAGTTATAGCCATTACAAGTTTTCAAGGGTACAATCATCCAATAAAATTAGAAAGTGTCAAAAATATGACTACATAAATTACCTAAAATTATTGCGTCATACGATCCTATATGAATTTAAAAGAAATATTTTATGATCCAGCGATATGTAAAATACAGGTCGCTATGAACAACACCTCGACTAGAACTTGTAGCAACAAAGTACTACGCTGACCGCCCAATAGAAGCATGCCACCCTGACCACTCCCTAGGAATCTATCATCACTCTCATCCCCTTCTATGATCAAGGAGGGCGTCGGGTTTCAACCATCCTTTTGCCCATAATCGACATAGGGCTCCCCAGAATTTGCATCCTTAAATGATAGAGGAAAGAATAATGATCAAACGGTGTTAAATGGGGTCAAACTAGTCAGCTTCGTAGTAGCAAAGGAGGTCGAGCTACTAGATGGTTGTGACAACCATTATACACCTTCTGTACTTATTAACCCAAAAAATGGATCAACACCTTGGATTGAGTGTGAAAGCAACAGCCCTTCTTATTAAGGAAAATAAAATAGAAAACGCAATAGTAGATCATAGAAAAGGTAAAGGATCAAGAAGATTTTATAGTGGTTCAACTATTAACGAAGCCTACGTTCACTTTATAACTTTCTATTAACTGACTGCTGCTACAAGTGAAATCAGATTACAATATGATTGAATCTCCTAAGTTAGATCAAGTCATAAGTGCAAGAGTTACTGGAAAATCATAGTGAACCCCTAGGTTATTGTTTTGTGGGAGGAGAAGAGTGAAGAATAGTTTATGCAGAGTTTCGACAACCAGTCTCGAAGATCCTCTTTATGTTGCAGATCGACGTGTATTTACAGGGGTTGGAAAGCTGTTAGGCTAGGCCGCTTTGCCAGACGCCTACACTTGATGATACGAAGATGCTCCAAAAAATTCATTACAATCCAACTCAATGTGATGGATCACCGGCGATCCATAGGGCGTGGATCGCTAGCAATCCATGTACTTAAAGGATTTTTGGGTCGTTCCCTTTGGATTGCATTCCTTGCCTCATCTAGATGCTCTCCATGTAATTTAGTAACTAGTTGCCTTGTTTTGATGGTGATTCGTATACCAGGTGCATTGAACTATGACTGGAGTTAGATGAATGCTTACTTCTTGAACTATTTTTCTTGGAATACCATGAAACTTTGCAAACATCCTTAGAAAAGATATTGAATCATGATGAAAGAATCTTATAGGGTCCATGGGCATGCATTATGGATCGTTAGCGATCCATAGGTGATGGATCGCTAGCGATCCAACACCTTAGCTTATTTTTGCTCCTTTCCTTTTGGTTCATTCCTAGTTCCTTCTTCTGGTCCTTTTGGTTGATTCTTAAGATGTTTCAACTTATCATAGATGTTCAAACTTCCTTTGAGTTCTGTTGGGTTAAATATTCGGTTAACATTTTCCCCTTAGAGTATGCCTTTGGTGGAAACAAGGTATGCTCTACAAGTAACTACTTTTCAGTTCCTATTTTGTGAAGTTTAATAGATCGTATTGAGGCTACCATGCAAATTTGGCTTTGGCTATTCAACCGCCTATTGAGTTCCGATGTGAACCGTCGTTGATCGTAACGATAAATTAATTTCAACCCACAACTTTCCAAATGCTTGCAAACTACACTTAGACCATATTTGGTGAGTTTGGAGAAAATTAATTGCAACTTTATGGATCGCTAGCGATCCATCGTCAATGGATCGCTAGCGATCTAAGGACTAAGCAAAAAAATTCATGCAATCTCTCTCTTAACTTCGTCTGAGCCGACCTTCCATCATTCCATGTTTTAGTTTGTGAACCAAGCCATTTGCCTTGCGACCCGATCCAAACACCTCCAAACCCTAAACTCGCTTCACCATCGCCGTTGTCGATCTCTACCGCCGAAGCTTCTTGCCACCGACCCCACTCGACTTCACCTTTATCTCGAGCCAATCCTTAGTGCCTAAAACATCACCTACCTAGATCGTTGCCGACCTTGCCTACCTTGGATTGCCAACAACAAGCGATTGACCTTATTCGCCTTCTGATTTGAGGTTGGTTATGTGGATTTTGGCGTTTATTTAGCGATTTTGGTAATGGAGTTGTGTTGGTGATGGATGCAATGGGGAATTCAAGTTGATTACAACTTTATTGATGAAGATAGTAAATTGTGTCTTGAATTCTTCACCGAACGAAGCCTAGGTTTTACCCCGGTGCTTTACATGTTTTACTACCTTCATCCACAAAGTCAGAATTAAGTTGCACCAAGTTACACCGTCTGGCACGACATCTTGTAGATTGATTTTTTTTCTTCTAGGAGATGAAATAGCTTAGGCTAGCATCTCATATGCAACTCATGCTGTTATCGCTTTCTACAGAACTGAAATCGACTTATGCTAAGAATTCATTACTCGATTCGGATCTATTGACCTATAGTTGCTCAATTTGGATTGCTGTCATTACACATCGGTGTACTTAGAATAGAAAGAGCTTTCCATGTCACTGTAGACAGTGGATCTGTTATCGATCGTTGATCTATAATGGGTAAGTGTAGGAGAAATAACTTTAATGAATGTTACGAAAAGATTTTTTCTTTCTTCGCTGCGAGTGAACTATCTACACAGGATAGAGCGATTGTACTGTTCAGGACATCGAGCCCATCCCATATAGATAACACACTGCACTTGCCCCAGTCAATGCTTAAAATTCGATGAGTCGGCATAAATCGGTATTTTTTCCAAATTTAAGTGTTAAGTGTATGGGACTTTTAGTTATAAATAGAATTGCATGATCACGTTAGATATAAGTTCTGTTGTATAATATGAAGCACCCATCATCCCGTCGTAAATCCAGTAGAGGAATTCTGGCACTCTCGGAAGCCGAAAAGATATTAGTTATGCCTTCACTAACGGTTTCACCCGTTCCTACTTGTTCGACACCACCAGCTGAATATGGTCAATTGGTTCAAGTTGGTCCAGTTGTAGATCGAACTCCCCCAAACTTTAGAGTTTTACTCAACCCTCTAAAGAGAGCTTCCATTGTAATTTCTGCTAAATTACTGAATAACATTTGTTTGCAGCATGGAATCCTGGATGATGACGTATGCCTTCCATTAAAAAATGAGTTTGCACAAATGCCAGATTCGGGTTACAACACCTGCCATCAATACATGTGCTTGAATGGAGCAGTGCCTCCCTTCAATCCTCTCTTGAAAGAGACTCTTCTAAACTTGGGAATTTCACCATTTCAGATTCACCCAAACATATATGCGATTTTGAATTATCTTCATGTTTTGTTTATGCGGACATTCAGTCGTGCAACAAGATTTGATGAGCCGAGATACTTCCTCTCATTCAAGAAGAGAGATGAATGTCGGTTCATTGTGATCATCGAGGCCTAAAGAAATCGTCAAATTGTGTTGCAATGTCAAAGTAATTTGTTCCAATTCAAGGCCCAATATTTTTTTGTTAGATGTCTCAAAGTATTTAATTGCCTTTAGATGATAGAGAGTAAGTCTTCTCTTTTACTCGTTGTGATTTAATACGATGGTGCAGGATTTTTAATAGACTGAATGCTCCTTGCAGTTATTCTAAGACCAGAAAAAAATCCATAACTTGATCCCATCTTCCATACTCTAAAGGCCATACACGCTAGAGAGAGATCGGTCAGGTCTTTGCTAATGGATGAGAATTTTCTTGGTGTGAGTTGTTGCATCTTGGGAGATCTGCCTTTGTCGTTGAAGTTCCTTCTCTTTCCCATTCGAGGGTTTGAACACGCTCCCCTTCTTCATCGCACGACTCCAAAGAGGGTGATCTACCAAAAGGATAAAGTCCATCCGTGGATCTACTAAAGAAACTAATGAAGGAAAAGGCATTATGACCGGAGCCAGTTATCCGATTAGGATTCCTCTGATCCCGGAGGAGAGGGAAGAGGTGTTCAGGCGGCGTGAGGGCAAAGCTGCGGTAATCAAAAAAATGAGTAGGATGAAACTGAGAGTAGTAGTAGCTATGATTCCTTCTCTAATGATGAGGAATTTGATGCAAGTTCCAATGAAGGAGACTTCGACCCATGTGACGAAACTCTAGGAATGAGTCCTATTCTCCCGAATTCGCTTCTCCAAGGGATTACTACTAAAGATGCTCTCCCAACAACTGAACGACTTCACGGTTCTCCATCTAAGGAAATTGATATCAACTTTGGGACTTAGGAAAAATTTATGTAAACATTGATGAACGCATGGTAGATGATTTTTAGTTCGAGGGGCTGTCTTCTCACAATGGTCATATGATGTCTAGAATTAGCCCAATTCCCACTGTGGTAGCTTCCCGATCCAGCTTTAAAGTCCTTTTAGGCTGCCTATGACACATTACACATTTCATTGGGGTCACGTACACTTACATATGTATTAATTGAGTTCATTTTCTATCACTAAATTTCTTCATTTATTTTTTATATCAGGTACTATGAGATTTTTACGAGGACCATGAATAATTTACAAATGCACAATGCGAGTCAAGATGGACTTCAAGCTACCATCAACCTCGAGAAACTGAGGAAGAGTAGAGGAAGAGGAAAGATTCAAAAGCCGAGGTTTGTCATCCAGACGATAGAGATTGAGGCAGAGTTTATAGCAGTGGTTATGAGAAGAGAAAAACATCCAACGATCGAGGAGAACCATCTATGAAATTGAAGGTAGACCGTGGTTCTCATCCTTCCGAGCACCAAGCATTTTCCCCGACTCTGGTCTCTGTTAGAATTGAAACTTCGACTTTTACTATTCAAGCCTCTCCATCAATCCAGACTCCGTCAAATCATGTAGTGCCTACTTTTGGTTCTTCACGCCTCCATTCGAGGCCGAATTATATTCTCCTGTATAATCCTCCTAAGCTTGAGGTCGCGCATCTCAGATGGTTTGTGATGGGAATTAAATTTGACCGCGATCTATGCCCAATCCATAAAGATTTTTACATGCCCCATATCCAAGTGATTCAAAGCGATTTGGATCAAGCTGAAGGATGAGAGAAGTTATGTAAGCAACTGGCGGACAAAAACCGTAAAAACTACCAAGAGATCCTTTCCTTCGAGTCGGAAAAGGATGATTACAAGAGGATGTTAATGGAACATGACGTCGGAATTGAGAAACTGACAAAGGAGAAGGATGCAGCAATTCATGAGAGTAACAACAATGCTAGCTTGCTGAAGGAATTGAAAGAGGCCCACAAAAAAATCGAAATTATGTTTAGGTACGAAATCGAGAATGCCCACGTTGATGAAGTTGAGCTGAAAAAGGAGCTTGAAATTTGAGATGAGATCATCGAAGCTCAATAGAAAACTATTGTTGATCATGACGAAGCCGTCAAAGCTCATAAGAAGAAAATCGTTAATTATCCAAGAATGGCAGAATCTCACGCCAAGACCATTTTTGACCAGGCTCAAATGATTGCTTCACTTCAGGGAAAATTCGTGTAGCTTAACGCTAAAAAGACCCAAGTTGAAGTTAAGGAGGCCATTGTGAAGGCAGACTACTTGGAGCCGCAGGATACTATAAAAAGAAAGATGGAGAAGATGGATGACACCATCTTGAATTTCTACGTTTACTCCTTGTTGCATCAAGGCAGGCTTAGCTATTTGGGCCCCAAATTCCCATATATTCTTGTTGTGGTTTGGGAAGAAGTTCTAGCCCATTTCTAAGAAAACAGGGATGTACACACCGAGCAAGAGTCGGAGTATGCCTATCTTAATGAAGAGTCGAAGAAAGATTTGGAAGAGGGTCGTGAGATTATTTGGATTGAGAGGGAGCAGGAGGCCAATGATGCTACTGCACCTATAACGACTGTTAAAATGCTATCAGAGTCTTTCATTTTAGGCCTGGCAAATCAGCAAGGCTGCCTCATGATTAGTCATGAACTATTCCAGGTTCAAACAGTACTGCTTTGTTGTCTGCAACTTCAGCAACTATTTTGAAAGCCTTAGTTAATCTTGGAACTTCGCTAAAGATCATGCATCCATCTGAAGAAGGAGATGGTGAGGAGCATGAGGTCCAAAATTCTCGATCACACTTCCGATGTAGGTAACCTTCTTGTTTCTCCTAAGTTTGAGAAATTTTAGCTCACGCTACAAGAACAAGATGAATCGAATGCTTTCATTTTTGATCTTATAGGTCCATCTTCCTTGCCCATCGAAGTGCCAATTTCTTCGACCCCGAGCCTGCTGCTATTTTGACCGCTTCGACGCCTGTTTCTGTACCTACTTCAATCACCACGCCTATGTCTGGGTCACAACCAAGGCCAGAATCCTCAAAGATTGCTGCGTTACATGGCCTGGACGATCCTTCTATATCTCTAGAGGGCGATTTAATAACATTTGAAGGTCAAGAAAAGATAGACCAAGCTAGCTAGCTAAGTAAATCTGAACAGCAAATGGTGGCCGTTAAGAGGAAAAAAATTAAGGAGAGGAAGTTTTCAAGGAGCTCCCGCAAGTCGTGGAAGTGCAAGACCAAGGGGGAGTCTTTTGAGGCGGTTAAAGAATAAGGAGGAGACTAGGGCACGTAGTCGATAATTGATATTTTAGGCAGTTACATGACTCCTGGCGGGGATTCTAAGAAGAAGAAGAAACTTTCGACCAAAGGTGGGAAGGGAAGTGGTGGAAAGAAACATTAACAGGCTTAAGTGACAATGGAGTCGGATATTGGAACATTCTGATTTGTTTGATCTATATTTTGTACAAGTGCAAAGTCTGCACTTATACTTTTGTTGTTGTGGCGTTTGTACTTTTCTTTTTGTTCGCCGATATTATATGGGTACACCCCCCACATTTTTACTTTGTACAGAAAATGTTATAAGGAATGAAAAGATTAATATTTCAGTTATCATCTCTTCTATATTCTTTCTTATTTATCACGTACTTAGCTTGTTTTTTATACTACTTATGTTTGCACATGGCACAATTGCGAAAATCCTTTGTTTGGAGAAACGGGCCTATGGAGTAGTTTTCCTTTTAACTAAATGTTGGTATGTGTGTACCCCCTAATTTATGGGGTTGTTTTCTCCGAACACTTGACAAATGACTTATTGATCCGAGAGATTCCTCGGATGTCTGTAACCAAATCTACTTTACGGTTTTTATCTTCGGGAACTTATGACTCGAGCATCTCGATTCTAGAGATTCTATCGATCAACGATCAGAATTCTTTACACATTTCTAATTGCGGGTTCTTGTTAGTCCTACAATAAACGAATTTCTCCATGTTGTCAAGACAATACTAGTACTTACAAGATCTTGATGACTTATTGATGGTGTCGGATCAATATTGAGTAATGCTTGCGTAGAGTGCGCGAGTTTTAGGAGTGTTGGCTTATGAAATGCGTTGCTTTTTAAGAGTGCACGACTTAAGAAATGCATCGCTTTTGAATGCGTGTGGCTTACAAAATGCGCGTAGCTTAGGAAATGTGTGGCTTTTGAGAGTGCACGGCTTACAGAATGCATGGCTGATGGGATTGATATAACCCGTTGATCCAAAGTGGTTTGGATGTTCTCGACATTACCAATCTTTGGGCAATGTGAGGAGTTTGTGCTTTAAAGGCATTATTCCATGGCTCAAGAAGTGATGTCCGGCTTATGAGTGTGCACGACTTAAGTAATTATATTTTCTTGTGTGTGATTCCACAACCCAAGAAGTGGTGCATGGCTTATGAAATGTGCGACTTTGGTATGGGCCTTCCCAGTGTTGCCGGAGCAACGCTGGTTCATAGAAGGCGAGGATCAAGTTCTGCCGATCCAACGGTTTTAGTCGATTTTCTTCCGTCGACTCGATGGATGGATGAGGGCATACTTGAGCGTGGTTCCACTATCTCAAGCAGCGATTGGATGGTTTCGAGTCGATTTGACCCGGTCGACTCAGCATGTTACTTTTGCGAACATAGTTTTATTGGTTCATAAAGCAAAGTAATTTTATTAATAAAAGTTAGGCAAATTATGCCTATTTACAATGCCTTATGTATTCCGAGATGGCTTATTTGCAGGAAATAAGAAATACATAAGATGGTCTTAGATAAAGTAACAATGTATCGACTCGCTGTTCTAAGCCCGGGGAATTTGGGTTCCATCAAAAGTTGTTAACTTAAATGTGCCATCCCCTAGGTTTTGGCCGATCACATAGAGAGCTTCCAAGTTTGGCTTGAATTTTCCTGGTACAGGGTAGAACCATTTGAAGACTAGGTCTCCCACTTTAAAAGTGCGGTTATGGACTTTGGAATTGAAATATCGTGCGACCATTTTCTGGTGAGCGGCAGTCCTTAACTTGACTTTTTCCCTCTTCTCATTGACCATATCGAAGGACTTGAGTAGGACCTACTCATTTTGCGTTTGATTGAAGTTTTCCCTTCAGTGAGAGGGGACTTCTAGCTCGATTGGGATCATTGCTTCAAAATCATATGCGAGGACGAACGAGGAGTGCCCAGTTGCAGATTTGTGTGTTGTCCTTAAGCCCATGGCGTGACTTGAAGTTCATCAACTCAATTGCCTTTATCTTTAGTTAGTCGCTTTTTGATAGTGGACTTGATGATCTTGTTCACTGCTTCCACTTGCCCGTTTTTCTGTGGATGTGCAACAGCGGAAAAGCTTTTCTCGATGCGAAAGTGTTTGCAAAAGTCTTTGAACTCAGCGCTTTCGAATTGAGTCCTCTTATCCATGATAATTTTTTATGGCACTCCAAACCTATAGATAATTGTTTTAGTGAAAAAATTAATAACTTTGTTTATGGTAGTAGTGGCCAGCGGTTTCGATTCGACCCATTTGGTGAAGTAGTAAACATCAATGATAACATATTTGGCTCCTCCTTTGGCCATTGGTAATACACCAATCAAATTGATTCCCCAGATCGTGAATGGGCCCGGGCTGACTAGTTGTGTCATCTCTGTTGAAGAAGTTCTTTTGATCTTGCTGAATCTTCGGCATTAGTTAAACCGTTTGGCATAATATGCTGCATCGTGGTTTACTGTTGGCAAAAAATACTCATATTGAAGAACTTTCTTTGCGCGGGTTTTCCCTCCAGTGTTATATTCGCAGTCGCCTCCATGAATTGCTTAGAGGATTCTTCAGGCTTCGTTGTTGGTCACATGCCTGAGCAAGGGGATAGAGAATCCCTTTCAGTAGAGCATCCCATCCTATACTACATACCGCTGTGCCTTTTGAAGGAGCTTTTTTCATTGATTCTTGTCTGTGGGGAGTGTTTCTCTAAGTAGGTAGTCTTTGATCGGTGTCATCCACATTTCTGGTTCTCCGGCTGTCTCAAAGATCCAGTCGATATCCATCTCGCTTATGCTTGGAGCAGTTAGTGTTTCAACTGGGACCAGTCCCAACGACTGAGCTTCTCCAGAACTAGCCAGTTTGGATAGATAGTCTACCTTCATTTTTTGCTCCTTCGGGATATGAGTTACGGTGTAATGTTTGATGTCATTTAGCATTTCTTGCATTTTAGAAAGATCTGAGGTGAGATTCTCTCCTCGAGCTTGGTATTTTCCATTCACCTGGAAGATGACTAACTGAGAGTCACTATAGATGTCGATGAACTTTATCCCGAGTTCCTTCACAAATTTCAACCTAGATATTAATGCTTCATAGTCGGCTTTGTTATTTGTTGTAGGGAATTCCAAGCACAAGGCATAGCAAACATATCATACTTCAAGAGTTTCGAGCACAACTCCTACCCCGAGCAAAAGTCGTTAGATGCACCATCGACGAACAACTTCTAACGCATCTCCACTTCCAATGTCATTTCTTCCTCATTATCTCGTATTATAAACTCGACAATGAAATCTGCCAACGCTTGCCCATTGATCACCTTTTGAGGATGGTATGTGATTTCATACTGACTTAATTCGATGTTTCGTTTGGTTAGCCATCCAAAGGTCTCGAGGAGGTATAATACTTACTTCAAGGGTTGTTCTGTTAGCACTTTGATCAGGTGTGTCTGGAAGAACGGTCGTAACTTTTTGGATGCGATCAAGAGGTAATATACCAGTTTTTCCAATTTCGAGTAGTTCTTCTTGACTTTAGTGAACCGTTTACTGATGTAATATACGAGTTGCTAGATCTTAGCTTCTTCTTGTATGAGCATGACACTTCATGCATAGGGCAAGATTGCAAAGTAGATGTATAAGTCTTCTTCATCTATCGATTTGGACAGAATTGGTGGTGTTTTCATATGTCGTAGCAGCTCTTCAAATGTAGTTTAACAAGCTTGAATCCATTCGAAGTTCTTCTTTCCCTTCTTTAGTGCGCCAAAGAACAGTATACATTTTTCGGTTGCTTTTGAGATTTACTGGCTCATCGCTGTAACCTTTCCATTTAAGCTTTGTAATTCTTCCTGTTCTTCGGGACCTTGACTTCCCATAAAGTACTAATTTATTCAAGATTTTCTTAGATGCCTTTGGTGCTTACTATGAATCCCAAGAACTTCCAGAGGCTACCTCGAAGTGACATTTAAGTGGATTGAGTTTCATTCCATATTTGCGGAGTATTTCAAAAATTTCGGCAAGGTCAGTTATGCATGATTTAACCAACATATCGTCTACATAAACTTCTATAGTCTTCCCGATCTAATGTTTAAACATGGTGTTCACTAGTCGTTGGTAGGTTGCCTCGGCATTCTTTAAGCCAAATGACATCACTTTATAGCAGTATAGTCCCAGATCAATAATGGAACTGGTATTTTCCTGGTCTGATTCATGCATCATGATCTGATTGTACCCCGAATAAGCATCCATAAATGATAGTGGTTCATGTCCAGCTGTCCTGTCCACAAGTTGATCGATTCTAGGAAGAGGAAAGCTGTTTTTGGGCAAGCTTTGTTTAGGTCCAAGTAGATGATATAAGTTCGCCATTTTCCACTGGACTTCTGGACAAAGACCGGATTGGATACCCATTCGGGGTAAGTTGTATCACCGATAAAACCATTTGCCATTAGCCTATCCACTTCTTCTCTCAGCGCCATGGACCATTCGGGTCCTAGGCTATGTCTCTTTTGTTTCACCGGTGTATACTTAGGATTAGTAATAAGTGTGTGGCATGCAATCTCCGACGAAACCCCGCACATATCGGAATGTGTCCAAGCGAATACGTCCAGGTGGTTACAAAGGAATCTGATGAGTTCCAGTCGCATCTTGTTTCCAAGATGTGATCCAATTTTCAGGACTTGTGATGGGTCATCCATATCGACTGGGACTGACACCATTAATTCAGCCAGTGCTACCCATTCCTTCCCTAAATTCTTCTTTCTATGGTCCAAAGCCTTGTCGAATAGGCTATGGTCCCCAAGCCAGTGCGCCTTTATAGTTGTTGTTGGGTAGGTTCACAAATGTGGAGAGTTCTCCCCACATTCTTTCCGTTTTCTTTTCTTCTAGACTCACGTAATTTTGTGGTATAGCATTCTCTAGCGGCAGTTTGGTCTCCTTTGATCACCCATCTCCATTCTCTGTCAGAAATTTCATAGTTGGACACCACTGAGATAAAGCAATCTTGAAATCTTCCAAAGGAGATATTTCATTTACAATCACAAAGGTTAGGATGAAAATGACTATTCGGTCATCTTCTCCCAGTTCTATGGGTAAATCAATCATTCCGACTGGTTGCCTAGGTTCACCAGTGAATCCTTGGATCCTCGTTCAGCAAGTAGATACATCCTTTATACTGATCTTCATTTGGTCAAACGTGTGTTTGAATAGGATATTCATAGAGTTTCCACTGTCCACCAATACACGCTGGACCATGGCTGGTTCGATCTACCCCGTCACGACCATGGAGTCGAGGGTATGACCTTATATTCCTTTAGTGTCTCAATTCCAAAACATTATGTCATCGTTCAAGGTTCTCTGCTGCTTGGTAGGAGTTCCATCTTTGATCACGAAGCACGAATCTTAGGAGCATGTCTTAGTGAACTTGCATATCGCTTCATTTCTCCCCAACTCCTCTACACGGAATGAGGTCCTCCAGATATTGTTCTAATAATGAGTCTCTGGTCAGTCCATCTAGATTCCTCTTTGTTGGTTCCAGCCAGTGTTTTAAATCTCGGATTTTGGCCAATATCTCGGGAAAATATCTCGGCTATCTCGGGCGATATTTAAAACACTTATAACTAAATAGGCTGCCAAATCTCGGATTTTGGCTGATATCTCGGATTTTTCATCTCGGCCATCTCGGGGAGATTTAAAAGCCTGGTTCCAGCTTGGTTTTCCCAGTCTCTAGGAGCTTGGGGTGCTACCGGCTGGTTAGGATTTTGTGGTTTCCTTACATATCATTGAAGCTTATTTTCTCGAATCAACTCTTCAATCAGGTTTTAAAGTGACGACACTCATTCGTGTTGTGACCATCTGTTTTATGGAAGTGGCGGTACTTTTTGAAACGCTTTTGCAGTTTAGTCACTTCATTTTTAGGTGGCATCTTCTACTCTTCTGTCCCTTGTGTCGCAAGGTAAATGTTCTCTTAAGTATCATTGGCTTCGACCCTCAAGCCTTTATGTCACTTGCTACTTCCATTTCGCATGTTATAATTCTGATTCTTCCTTTTCTGATTCCCCTCCTTTCCCACAGCGGTCCTAGAGCTATTTGTGTCTTGATTTGCCGCCATACCATTTTGCCCAATGTTGGTTGGTTGTAGGTTAGCAGGTTTTCCTTCCAACTCCTCTGCCTTTTCCAATCTCAAGTACTGGCTTGCCTTCGGATTAATATCCTTCCTAGTGGTAGGTTGTTTCATCATGATCCATTTTCCGTATTTAGTGTTGGGATGGATGACGTGGATCAGGGAAGAAAATATCTTAATTTGGGTTACTTACTTCAGTGATCACAGTGTTAAACCGACTCGTGAAGGATTTCAAAGATTCATTTCGTCCCTGGTATAGGCCTGATAAGGACGTCACGTCTTTCGGTTGTGCCGTGTGAAGCCTAAACTAATCAAGGAACTTTGTTGCTAATTCACCGAAAGTGAAGATGGATTTAGGTGGGAGCCTAGTGAACCACATGGAAGAAATTCCCTCTAGAAAGATTAGAAAATATCTACACCGAACAGCATTTGAAGCATTCCCTCCGTCCATGTACCAACTGTAGTGGTACAAGTGAGGTTTCGGGTCTTTAACTCCATCGTAGGATGGAATAGTCGGTATAGTGAACTTTTTAGGATATTGTACATTCAGAATGCCATCAGTGAAGGGGGTTCGGCTTGGAGCAGATCCCCATTCATCATCTCTCATATTCTTACTTTCTTCTATTAGGTGCTTGATCATGTCCGCGATATGTGCCTCGGATGTTTGGTAATCCGTGGGTTAGCTGTTAGTGACTATACCAAGTGTTTGATTTTGAAAATGGTCTTGGTAAGTAGGTTGAAGCATAGGCTCTCCTGTCTTTGGGATAGCCACTCCCTCAGAGTTCTGTTGGCTTGCGGTTGGTAGTCAAGTTGTTTACAATCTTTGGAGTCGGAGAGATTCCCTGCTATATCTCCCCGTTGGGTTTTCATCGCCTGATTCAAGTTCATGGCGGGTTGCTTTACAGTTGGTGGAGTGCATGCATTTCCTTCTATGGTGATTCCTGCAGCTCCACTTGCTACTCCCTTTTGTTAATGCTTTCCATTTCTCCTGTTTAGGCTAGAAATAAAGGAGTTTTTCTACTCCATAGCAGCCACAAGCTCTGTCATAGTTCACGAAGTAGCCAGTGATTGCAAGGTTAGGAGGGCATTTAGTTTTTCCATAAGATCTTTTTAGCCATTCTCCATTTTTTGATAGATTTCACAACCATCATGTTTAACTCGCCTCTAGTGACAATTTCATGCTGGATAGAAGATCCCGACATCCGATCTCCTATGTTGGTGCTGTTGACTTCAACTTGCTAAGGATTGGTTTCGTCTTCGGCTATTATAGCTCATGTCAATTTTTCTGAAGCAGTTCTCTTTCTTCCTGGTACCATTGATTCTCAACAGCAAATTTTCTAAGCAAAGATTGATGATCTAACTGCTAAACCTATCTGATCCAAAGTAGATAGCTAGATGCGAGCCTGAGTTGGGATCTCGATGAAAACACCAAAATGTTAATCCAAAAAATAGATCAACACCCTGGATTGAGTGTGAAAGCACCAGCCCTACTTATCAAGGTAAATAAAATAGAGAAAGCAATAGAAGATCGTAGAAAAAGTAAAGGAACAAGAAGATTTTTATAGTGGTTCGGTTGTAAATGAAGCCTACGTCCACTTTATAAATTTGTATTAACAGACTACTGGTAGAAGTGAAATCAGATTACAATATGATTGAACCTCCTGAGTTAGATAAAGTCACAAGTACAAGACTTACCGGAGAATCACAGTGAACCCCTAGGTGACTTTTATGTGGGAGGAGAAGAGTGAAGGATAGTTTCTGCAGAGTTTCAGCAGCCAGTCCCAAAGATCCTCTTTACATTGCAGATATGTGAGTATTTATAGGGGTTGGAGAGCTATTGGGCTAGGCCGCATTGCTAGAATCCTACACTCGATGATAAGAAGTCATTCTAAAAATTTCATTACGATCAAACTCAATGTGATGGTTCGTTAGCGATCTATGTACTTACGGGATTTTTGGATCGTTCCCTTTGAGTTGCATTCCTTGCCTCATGTAGATGCTCTCCATGTAATTTGGTTACTAGTTTCCTTGTTTTGATGGTGATTCGTATGCAAGTTGCATTGAACAATGACTGGAATTGGATGAGTGCTTACTTCTTGATCTAGTTTTCTTAGAATATCATGAAACTCGGCAGACATCCTTAGAAAAGATACTGGATCATGATGCAAGAAGTTTGCAGCGTCCATGGGCATGCCTTATAGGTCGCTAGTGATCCATCACCTTTCCTTATTTTTGCTCCTTTCTTTTTGGGTCATTCCTAGTTCCTTCTTCTGGTCATTTTGGTTGATTCTTGAGATGTTTCGACCTATCATAGATGTTCTAACTTCCTTTGAATCCTATTAGGTTAAAAACCCTGTTAACTGTACCTAAATACACATCTAATACAAAAGTAGTATGCTATAATGGTAACTCGACTGATGTAGGTAACAGTAAAGGGTGAAGCAACCTAAATTCTTAAGTAGAACCTCTCGTATATCTCACAACGCATATACAAAATATATTAGCCAACATAGATATAAAACACGTGACACGTTAATACAAGTAAATTGACTAAGATAATATGAGTGCATCGGTTCATCACAATTATACAAAACAAGTAGCAACAGATTTTTTACATCTGAATAATAAACGTAAAAGAAAACCATCTCCAATAGGTAAATAAGTATTGAAATAGCTTCACAGTACTACATAGCTGAATATAGAAGTAACAGCTCCAAATATAGATATATAAAAAGTGTAGCCTCCTGCTTATCCTTCCATAGCTCCACGCACTATCTTATACTTGCTATCTCAATCTACTCATTTAGAAGTACCCGAGATGGTAAGAATTAATGCAAATAACCTCTGATAAGCCATCTGTTTGGTATGAGCGATGTATAATCTCAAAATTACATATAAAAAATAGTATACCCAAAGCAGGAGCATCGAGTATGAAGAAGCATACCTGACTTATTCTTGAATCCAACAAGTTATCACATAACACAATATATAATAAACTATCATCGATATGGGTGTACTACACTAAGTCTAATATAAGATGTCGATACAGTATAGAGTGTTAAGGTACCTAACTCACTAGTACCTACATCACATGACATCCATCTCAAAAAAAAAGAAATCATCGCAAACACAACAACCTAGCAAACATACCAGTCACCAACCAAACCTCGCATCGCTCACTAAGATGTCATTGGATATATGGTGACTCGTATGACCATCACTGAGGTTAGTGACCACACTATGTCTTAATTACATTGACGCTCAAACTAATACCATTGCTAAGGTACTATCATCACTAAGGCGAGCGATGACTATCACTAAGGTCCAACGTACATAAGCGAAAACTTTCACAAACGCCTGCTCCATGAGCATATATCGCCCCATTGAGTTATCCATCGATACCTTTGGCAAACGAATTGATAGTAGAACACCTCGTACATTCCACTTCATAAGTTCACATCATCAAACATACCACCTTGGACCATCACTAAATTATATAAATTCTTTCCACTTGAAGCATTCGATCCAAACAACTTACATTGTTAAGTAATCAAAGCTCGAAACATCAATGGCTACTCCGCAAAAGTCATAGAATTTTCTCATGTCAGTCCCGAAATAAGCAAACCAATTCCTTGTGTCAAGCCTAAATTTGTCTCATATTTTCACCATGTTGTAATCGACTGGTATTTTTTCCATAACTCACAAACCATCCATTCAAATTGCATGCGATCGATTATGATAGCCCAACACACTATGCCAATCATCCCCTATCATTTTAAGCTCGTCTAATTGACCAACACTAACCAATCAGTGGTGATCGATTCCATCATTATCCTTATGTTTTACTCTAGTCTTCTCTGCGTAATCATTCTAAAGCCTCAAAGTTACCCCCAACTTTCTCCATGCACACAAGTCCCAACCTTAGCCAAATTTTCACAAAGGCAAATCAATCAGTTGTGGATTTTTTCTTGCATTCTTGGCTTCAAGGATCAGAGTTCTCCTTATGCATGCCTTGTGTTAGCCTCGAATCATTGCTCAACTCAACTTCATTAAGCCTTCATCACCTAAACTCGATCGTTACTTGATGAACATCAAATTATTTATAATGTGAACTTCTTATCTACACATTTTAGTATTCATAAGGTAGTACTACTTTGTATTTTTGTTTTTTTTTATTTCCTTGATTTTCAAAAATACATATATTATTGAAGAATGGGTTGAAAAACGTAGTTTAACTTTAAATCTCGACTAATAATATGGTTTTTAATCAATGGTGGATTAAGAAGCTTCTAGAATATATTGAAGAAAGAACTTTCTTGAGCACTATGGAACACATAACATGGAAGCTCCTGGAATATCAGAGTAAGTCTAATAATCAAGCTTTCTAACATCCATTTTGACTCTATCTCATATCTAGGTCGGAAATCATACCTAACTATATACTCTAACTACATCCACACTAGGAACATAGCTCCCAAGCTGGCATACTTCCTAATCAATTCATCCATGATTGCATTTCCCTTACCAGACATATAGAAAATGTCAAAATCACGAAAGGCTTAGAACTCTAACCATTAGTGTCGCTCTTCTATATGATATGGTATTCAATGACTTATGGTCGGTGAATAACCAGAACCTTTATCCTAACATGTAATGCCTCCACTTCAATGTGAATACCATCACCACTAAATCTAAATCATGGGTTGGTTATTTCTTCTTAAGCGGTTTTAGTTGCCTACTCACATACGCAACAACCTTACCTTTCAACATCAATACTGCCCCAAATTCAATACCACATGCATCTTTGTATACAATAAACTCTTCATTCCCATTCAGGATGACTAACATTGGAGCACTCATCAACCCCTCCTTTAGACTTAAGAATGCACGCTAAAACCTCGTGTCCTTAGAAAAGGTTCAGTTCTTCTTCGTCAAATTAGTCAACGGTGCTGCTACCACAGTGAAATACTTTAAGAATCGTCTATAGTAACCCGCTAATCCAAGGAAACTTCTCACATTTGTAGCATTCTTAGTTCTTTTCCAATCCTAGTTTGCTATTGCCTTAACATGATGCACTGTGATGTCGTGCTTCATAACAACATGACCTAAGAATTGCACTTCCCTCTTCCAAAAGTGATACTTTAAAAACTTCGCTTTCAGCTGGTGCTTCCTCAACATATCAAGCATCACTCCAAAATGTCTTATGTTTCTCTTTTGTCCGTGAATACACAAAAATATCATCAACAAACACATGGACAAAATTATTTAGTTGATCTATGAAAACATGATTCATAAGGTCAACAAAGTATGCTAGCGAATTGGTTAGCCCCAACGATATAACCAACCACTCCTTCTCCACTCTTAGTTGGTGGAACCCCATCGCTAAATCCAACTGAGAAAACACTCTCCCACCATGAAGCTAATGGAATAAGTCATCAATACATGAGAGTGGATGCTTGTTTCTTCTTACTACCTTATTTGGCTCATGATAATCCAAATAAAGTCTCAAAGGGCCATCCGCCTTAGTGACAAGCACTATAAGTCCTCCCCACTTAGATGTACTCATATGAATGAACCCATTCCTCAATAAGTCATTCATTTTCACCTCTACTTCATGTTTCTCTTTGAGTTCTATACACCTCAATAGCATAACTACTAACCTAGCATCACACATTAAATTGATACAAAACTCAATCTCTGTATGTGATGGTAATCTGATAACCTCCTCGAATATGCGTGGACACTCTCTATCAATGGGTACTGATGACAACTCATTGAGTGAGGTCTCGAGTGAATAAACAAAGCTAACCATCACTACATCATCTTCTATGCAACTAAACTCTTGCCTATGCTTACCAAATGTCCTTATCATGACTGATAACCTCTTATAACCCACCATGACTTTGTACCTCTATAGTCAGATCATCCCCAAACTTAACAAAACCAAGGACATAACAATCATAAGACAACATATATCCATGACTCGACAACACTATGTCATGACAAACCATACACACACACACACACCATTCGAACCTTCCTCAGGTTCATCACTACCAAAGGTTCGTCCACCAAGTCAAGTTTAATTGTCTACTATGTCAATCAACTCGCTCCGACATTGATAAACTTCTTTTATTATATGGAACATTTCATGGTATACTTTTCGACTTCTAATGAGCTCTAGTTTCTTTTACGAATAGTATCATAACATAATTATCATATAACAATGTCATGGAATTCTGAACGTCTAAAATCACCCTAGATCAGGTAGAACTTTGTGTATTTATTTCTACTTTTTATATTGCAGCGGTATTTAATGTAATGTATTAGCTTTTGGTTCAGTTAGCTACTATTTATTGTTCGGAACATTTCCAACTTAATGTTCTTAAGTTTAAACATGAATTTGAAATTGGCATATTATATTCGATATCACTTATGAAGTTGAAATCGTAAGGAGTTCATTCTTTCTATAAGTAATTCTATTATAATTCTAAATACTTTAGAACACTCTAAATTATCATTAATGATGTTACTTTGGATTTGATACTTGCTTTGTGCATCAAATACATAAGCGAAATGCGATATTGTAGATAACACAACATGTATGATAATTCATATTGTCAATGCATAAGGAATCCATCTTATACACCCTGTATTAAATATTTTAACATGGTATCTATGTGTATCATTTGCAACAGTCTCAACATCCATTTATATAAAAGATCTACATTTGAATCCAGTAATGAGAGTTAAAAAACCAAACTAAATCGATCTTAACATGGATACATCACTAACAATCATAAGTTTGTTATTTACTTATTGTTTTTTTTGAAATATTCTAGTATTTTCGTGGTTCTTTCTTATAGACACATTTCCTCTGCATTTTGATTTAAATTTAAACCGTTTGATTTTTCTATCAAAATATTTACCTAATGCTGATGCTTGTAGAATGATACTTTTGTATCAGTTCTTGGATCCTATCCACTAACCCACAAATTTAAAATCGCTATCACTGACTTCAAGACACAGTTGATTATTAAGCGCATACAACATATTCTAAATAATTATTTAGAATTCTGTTTCAACATAAATATACCATAATGCAAATTCATATCGAGCGATGATTTTGTGAGTAAAATCCGAATTAACTTAAGTACGTCGAATGACGATCTGTTATGTAAATTTCAATAATTGAAATTTATGATGTTATTCCATCATTGTAGCTTACTATATTCCAACTGCATTGGTATGTTTCTCGAAGATACTTTTTGTGATATCCCGGGATTTTTGGCAATATCAATTTAATAATCTATATTGAAATTTAAATTGATTTGATAATTTTTATCAATAAGATTTGAAATGATTTAATAATCTTCTTTTAATAAATATTTAATTGGTAAATTTTATCTTCTAAAGCTAATAAAATGTTTTCTATATTTATAATGTGTATATATATTGGTATATATATTGTAAATAGGAAGTCTTAAATTTAATAAAAACTATGTTTTCAAATTATAATATATATGTATATATTGTGATTTGAAATTGTGTTTTAAAATTCAATATAATTGTTCACAAAACTAATGTTAAAAATATTTTCTATTTAAATAAAGATATATATATATATATATATATATATATATATATATATTTGTATATATTGAAAATGGGAAAAGTTTTGGTTTGAGTTTAAATAAAATGCTTTCAAATTTTAGTATATATAGATTGCAATTTGGAAGTATAATTTAATATAATACTTTTCAAAGGGTATTTGGAATTTTAACTTATATTTCTTAAACAATAAAGACAATTATTTTGGATTTTAAAAATATGTGTATAAGATTTTATTTGTACATAATTGGTTTTATATTTTCTCTAAAATAATTATATATATACATATACTAAGATAAGTGTTTATTAATTAGTAAATTATGTATAAAAGCTTTATATTAACATTTAAAATAAATAAAAATTTATTTAAAATACTTAAGGACATATGTTAATATCTTAAGACATGTTAGTAACATGTGTAGTATAATTAAATGGCATAGTTGACAAATGTAAGTTTTAAAAACAAGTGTCAATTTCTCAATTTATTTTCTTTTATATTTTTAATAAATCATAATTAAACACTACATAAACATCCATCTTCTCCTTCAATTTTTTTCCCATTTTCTCTTGTCTAAAACAAGAAACTTAAACCTGTTAAGATTCAAACCAGAAACAAACTGAGAACATTTCCTCAAAAACAAAAAAAATCAAACCCTGTAAAATTCTCAAAACAAATTTTCAAAAGCCTGTAACAAGTTTTCAAGCAAGCAAGGAAACCTGGAATCAAACAAGAATCAACATCAGTTTTCAAGTGTTTAAAACCTGAGATCAAGCTAACAATCAAAACAACATCAAGTACAGATTTTAAAAACAAAGTTCCAGATCAAAAGAAAAGAACAAAAGTTGTTCTCTGTTTTCAAACTGGTGAGTAAACTCCATTTTTAAAAACAGTATTTAATCTAATGTTATAATTGATATCAGTGATCAAGGTTGCTGTAACATAGATTTGAAATGTTTATATGAAGCTGATGTGAATGCATGTATGTATATATAGATGATAATGTGATGATCCCTGTGCATATATCTCTGTTCTTGTTTCAGGCTTTGGTTTTGATTTCAAAAATTCAAAATATCTCAATCAAATTAATATTAGACTTTGATATATAAATGAAAGTTGTTTGTTAGGATATGAAGATAATTTTAAAAATAGTTTCAGGGTTTTAAAATGCAACAAATAATTTTTAAATTGGAAAATACAGTGAATCTTGATTTATGTCAGAAAATCATTAATCTTAATTCTTGCTTTGGATTATATAATTGGATTAGTTGTAAGAAATAATAAATTTTAACATGCATTTCATAATTTTTAAGTTGATATCCAATTGGGAATTTGGGAATGAAGGGTATCGGCAATTTGATCAATTGCTGATGATAAACTTCATGATTGAATCTAGAATTTTGATCGAAGCTTGCTTTAGTGTTGTGGATGATGGGAAAAATGCAATTGAAATTTTCCAATTTCTGAATTGTTCGAATTCGAACCAACTAGGGTTTTACGTTGAGTTTTGTTCGTCTGGTTTGTTGAAGCAATTTCGACATGAGTGGAGTACCGGAGGTGATCGCGTGAGGGAATTTAGAAGCGTGGCGATGAGGCGATGCTTGGGTAAGGTCGGCGATGGTTCTTGAAGTCGGAGACGTTGGTGGTTGGTGATTTCCCGATCAGGTTGGTTCCAGTTTTTGAACGAGGAGGCTCGTTTTCGATTTTGAGTTGTATCCTCGAATCTGGGTTTGGATTCGTGATCGCGTGAGTTCGTGGAGTTGTGGAGGAGCATCGCGACGATCGACGATGGCCGGAGTTGTTCGTGCACGTGCACGTGTGCACGTTTGGGTGTCTGGGTTTGTTTGCGTTTTGGGGAAGACGAGTTCGACTCGGTGAAGTGTTCGTGCGAATGGAAGTTAGAGTCGAAGCAGATGAGGTTTGGTGGTTGTCTCGGGGCAGGCTCGTGATGTTTTGGGGTTCGACTCGTGTTTGGGAAGGGTTGTCTGGTTTCAGTGTTTTGGTTTAAAGCAAAACGATCTTTTGTAAAAAGAAATCGAGTTTAAATTGTAAAAGCAAGTTTTTTCAAATAAATGAAAGTCAAGTTTAGGAGTGTTTAAACTTATATAATTTAAATCTTAAAATGCTTAAGATAGTTGATTTTAAAGAAGTTAACTAAATTAATTTTTGATTTGTAATTCAAAAGGGGTTTCAATTTAAAACATTAGATCAAAGTTTTTTAGAAACTCAAACAAGTTTAAATAAGAATGTTTTCAAGTTATAAAGTTACATTCAAGTAATTATAAAGAAATGTTTAAATTAGATTTCAAATTTTTATATTTTAATAAATAAGTTTAAAGGATATGATAATCAAGTTTTCAAAGATGAACATTTGTTTAATTTAATTAAGACATGTTTAAAAAGGATTTTCAAAGATTTTAAGTGTATTAAAAATTAAGGGTTTAAATTGTTTTGTTTAAAAGTAAAATTTTATTCAAATATATATAATTATTTCTAAATGTTTAAATGAAATTTAATGATAGAAATTAATATGTAATTTAAATGAAAAGTCTATCTTTAAAGGTTGAATTTAATTAAGGATAATAAATAAATAAATTAAATTAAAGCTTAATTACTATTTGTAATTAAGGATAAATACTTAATGAAGTAAATCAGTGGATGGTTAATGGATTAATTAGGAAATAAGTGATTTGTTAATTGGATAATTAATTAATGTAATTAATTTTAGGTTAATTAATAAGGCTAATTAATAAAAGATAATCACTTATGATTAATTAAGTATAATTACTTAGTAAAGTAATTAATGGATAATTATTGAATGTAATTAAGAAAAGAGAAAATTATTTATGGGAATAATTAAATGGAAGTGATTAAGGGTTAATCACTTGATGTTATTAATTAGAGGATTAATTAATATAATTGATTTGGAGTTAATTAATTGAAGAGTAATTAATTAATTAAAGGATTACGGTTAATTAATAATGTGATTAATTCCTTGTTAAGGTAATTAATTAAAAGAGAGTAATTAATTAAGGAATAATTAAGGATCATTAATTAATATAATAAATGATGTAATTAAGGGTTGATTAATTAAGATTAATTAATCAATAATAAGTGATTAAAGAGTAATAAATTAATATAATTAATTAAGGAGTTAATTAATTAAGGTAAGTAATTACAAGATGGTTAATTATTGTTTATGATTAATTAAGGTAAGTAATTACAAGATGGTTAATTATTGTTTATGATTAATTAAGGTTAATTAATGAATGTAGTTAATTAAAGATTAATTATTTAATTAACTAGAAGGTAATTAATTAATGAAGTAATTAGAGGATTATTAATTAATATAATTAATAAAATTAATCAAGGTTGATTAATAAAAGTGATTAATTAAAGTATGATTAATTAATTATAATTAATTGAGGATTAATGCAAATAATTATAGTTAAATTAATTAATGGAAGTAAATGAAGGATCATTAATGATAGTAATTAAAGGTTAATTACTGTATATGGTTAAGGATAATTAATTTCTATAATTAATTAATTAAAGGATAATTACTTAATGTAATTAAAGTATAATTAATCAAGGAAGATTAATTAAGGAAGATCATTAAGAGATGATTAATAAATTGATATGTAATAAATCAATGAAGCAGGATTAAGATAATCCAAGTGATTAAAGGATAGTAATTAATTTAATTAAAGGTTAATTAAATTGATTTGGAGTTAATCAATTCTGCTTTTGAATGATTGGTTAATATTGGATGATTGATATTCGGTGATTGGTTGATACTGGATGATTGGATATGATATCTATGTGACATGCTGCTTTGTGAGATGAATGTTTGATAGGAATTATCTATTGTGATAATGTGATTTATCTATCTGTTTATATCATCCTGAATATAAGTTTAAATGTTTAAACCATTAAACAACTTGGACCTAAAAGATACGTTTTGGATTTCGATGAGACCGGGATCGGGTTTCCAGATTTGGATATCCGAATACCACATCGATCCAAATTAAGGATAGGTCGTGAATCTCAAGTGAAGTGAAGACTCGAGGTGTAAGAACTATATACCGTTATAACTCTGAGGGTGATTCCAAAATGAGTTTACAGAGATAGTGTAACAACCCGCATATTTATCAATTTATCATTTAAATATTTTATTTAAATATTTTTTCGTTAATCGGATTTTGGTCCAAAAAGCTACTTTTTGCAAACAGTCGAATTAGGACTCGAGACCACTTCCATTGAGTTCAAAATGTCGTTTGCGATCTTTTTGAGTATAAACTTTGATATGTTTGGGGCTAGTCAAAAATTTGACCATTTTCACTTCGGGTTGGGTTTGGTTCAGCCCTATGTTTTAGCTTAACACTCCAAACTGAAACCCCCTCTTCATTCACTCCCTCCTCCTCTTCATTTCAGTTCTAAAGAGATTAATGGTGAGTGGAATGGGAAATTAAAACTCTAAAACCCTAGTTTCCATCTACAAATCAAGTTCTAGCTCCAAATCAATAGAAGAAGCTTTGGTAAGTCTCCTCTTCTTCTTCCCCAACTCACTCTCTTATCAATTTCAGAAATTCCTAAACCTAATTTAGGAAATGTTTCTCTTTTTAGCTTAGAATCAAGCTTGTTGAGTTGGGATTGAAGAGAGATTGTCATTGCCATTGCTCTATAGCTTCTTCATTCTAGTTCTTGTGCATAAAGGTGAGATTTTTATCTCACATCTAAGTCAATAATTATCTTCGATTGTTAGGTATGAATTCCTAACACTTATCCTTGTGCAATTCCTTAGTCGTTGTTGCTCGACCGATCGTTATCGATGTCGTTTGGCCATTTTTTGGCCTAGGTTCAGGGAATGCCTTGAACAACAGTTTCAGACGTCTGAAACGTATGGTTCAGACGTCTGAATGGAATACTGGGAATTTTCTTCTCCCAGCATTCAGACGTCTGAATCAAAATTTCAGACGTCTGAATTGGTTCGTTTTGGACCAGAAAAGGAATAGGCTAAAAAGTGCCTATTTCAGACGTCTGAAATCTAGGATTCAGACGTCTGAATTCTGTTCTGGAAAATAGTTTATTTTCCAGATTCAGACGTCCGAATTCTTGATCTCAGACGTCTGAATCTGCTGTGTTTTGCCTATTTGCCTTTTTAGCTTGAATATCCAACTCTAATCAAGTCAGGTTGATTCCCTTTTTGTTGTTATCATTTATTATCGGCCACTTTGTTAAGTCGCCCGCCTTTTTAAACTTAGGTCGCTTGTCTTCACTAAGTCGTACCGTTTTGACGGGGCGCTGCCCCGCACCCCGCCGGGGGCGCTGCCCCCTGGACCCCCGCGACCTGACAACCCCATATTACTCTGCGTAGGCAATCTTATCTGAAAAGCATTCATCAGAACTTCCACTTTGATGCATTTTGAGCTGATTTCCTTGGATTTTATTCACGTCTCCGAATGTGAATTTTTGTGATAGATTGTTCCAACAATCGTTTTATGACTTGTCACTTTAAAGATATGAAGGTTTTAATACTAGTAGTAAATATCAAAACTCTTTCATCAAATCGATTTCAACACTATTTTTAATATCAAAAGTTCGTTTTCTCAAACCGATTTCCAATCTACTAATATATATAAGCCTTTACTTCACTCGAATGAGAAATCGACTTAAACGACTTAGTAACGAGTGGTATGAAACGCTTGCGTTCACTTCGTCGGTTAGCTCTTGGACTTGTTCGATTGAACCCTTTTCGTGACAATTTCCTAGTGAAGATTTACAGCTTGTTCGTAAATATTTAAGTTAAGCAAGTGGTTATGGGACATGAAGCTAAACTCATATATTTACTAGCTTGGTGTGATTGAGACTTCTCGCTGATCATGATGATCATTTTATGATTTAGACTAGCAATTGTGCGATGTCTCTTTGTTTGCAAGGTAAGACTAGACCGCAGTAGTGTGATTCCGACTCACACACATCTCTTTGTCCGCAAGGTTAGTCTAGACCGCAGTAGGGTGATTCCGACTCACACATATCTTTTTGTTTGCGAGGTTAGGCTAGACACCACTTGTGTGATTCCATTCACACATACCTTTTTGCTTTTTGGTTAGTCTAGGCCTCAATCAGTGTGATTCCGACTCACACATATGGGGTAGCGCCCCATGGTCTTCGGACCATCATGTGATAGGCCTCTTTCTCTTTTTATGATTTCTGGATTTCTTGTTTTGATTTCTGGATTTTTATGTCATTGACTTGTTATGAGTACAAGTTTAGGGTATGATGCCCTCTTTGGATCTTTGAGAAGATTCTTGTGATATTGATCATTTCTCATCGGTTGATCTCCTGTTGATCATCATTTTCATACTTATAGTAGTATGTCAGTATGGGTATTCTATGTTTATGCCATATCTATTATTTTATATCATGTCATCTGATATTTATAGTTAGACTGATCCATTTATTATTTTCTTCTTAAATAATACTCGGGTCAGACTGAGATGTTACAGGTGCTTCTGCTTGACTTCCTCCCGGGATTTGCTACTCTGACTTTTGGCACTACTTAGATTAGTAGTTTTTGGTTGTACGCATTTGAGATATAGACTCTATATTGTGTACTTATTCTTTTGTATAGCACATGCTGCTATTCTTTTGTATTATCGTGGATCTTTCTGACCATTACTCTGATGTACACTTTCATGTGTTGTATATTTATTCATATCTTCTTCCGCCTTTGTGATATGGATGTCTGTGACTGATTTATGTTATGTTTATTTCTATATTTGTTTTCGAAGATTATATATAGCCACTGTGTGATAGCTTTGAGTTTGTATCAGTATGTCGGATTTCCTCCTTAAATGATATGCATTCTATACAATCTGACATATCGGTACTCGCACAAAGAAGTTACATGGATGGTCGCTCCTCAACAGCCTTATTCTCCGTGCTAGTTGACAGCATTACTCCGTAGTGTTCTTGGCTAGCGTGGGTATAGAGGTGGGGCGTTACAGATAGTACTTTCAGATTCGAGAATAAAAATTCAGAGTGCAAGGGCAATGGTCGTTAACTCTGAGGGTGATTCCAAAACGAGTGTAACGAGATAGTGCCTTCGGTTTCGTTCGAATTCGGAACGAACTTGTATGGATTGAATGCTTTCAGAACATCGTCAGGAGGGCGATGAGCATTCTAAAATAGATGTGTTCTATAAAGGTAATCGTAGCCTCAAACCTCATCAACCGGGAATGGCTAAAACAGGGGAGGTGCAGCAAGGCTTCGTGGGTAGCGCCCACTGAGAGCAAGATATATCCCTGTCTAGAAGTTCCTTTTTATTCGGCTTAGTGTGTGGTTGGTCACGCCAACTACGGGGTTGTCTTGTTCGGAATTATCCTTAGATGGTTCCGGCCTTGTGTTGCAGGGGATTGGGAGTAATCCTCGGTACGGTGATCTAGGCCCGTACTGTGACGGGCGGTACCCCAGTAGCCCTGCCATTGATGGAAACCCATTCTTCCTACGTGCCCTTACGGTTTTGATTGTATAACCCACTTTGTGGCTAGTATGCTGGAATTGAATAATGTAACAATTTCAGTTATATGAGTATTTATTTGAAAACCCTAGACCCTATTATAATATAACTGGATTTCCTATCAATGTTTTGGTTATCGTAAGGTAAAAACTTTTCCGTGTTTATGTGCGGGAAGTCTTACGAGATACCCTTTTCTTTCAAAGGTTTTTCAAAGTTAAGTAACTTTAAACCGTTTACTCACACCAGACCCATGTCAGACCCAAGTGTTTATTTTCTGTTTTATTAAACTCTTGGGTACTCAATTTTGTATTGAGTAGTCGAGGGATTCAGGTTAGCTTTGACGAATTCTGGAGGAGATTTGGAGTAGGTGGCTTCAGCGTGTAGATATATTATGGTTCCGCTGTGTTAGTGTTGTGTCTGTATTGTATTGATGTATTGGAGTTGTATGATAGACAGGTGTTTATAACTGTCTAATATGAGATGTATAAGTTGTGTAACTCTGATGTATATGATACTATGTAATATCTTATGTGATATATTATATTTCATTCGTTCCGCTGTGAGATTCTCATATGTTGTTGTTCTTTCTTTTCTATCTTTTCTTCTTCTATCCCTTTCTTTCTTAAATCATGATGCGTCTTTCTGGGCTAAGAAAGTCGGGTCGTGACACTTTTGCAGCCGATGGAATCTATTTTGGAATTGCACATCATGTTATATGATAAAGTCAATACTCTTAATGGCTTATTGAGAACTAGGAAGCTCTTTTCTCGACATCGTTAAGAAAATCATATTTCCTCTTAATGTGCGAGAGTTCTTGTTAGATTATGTCCATTTTAGCTTGGTCAATTTCATTTCATCCTTTATAATCAATTTTATCTTTGGATCAAATCCAAATTTATTTTTCTACCAATAATTTCTAAAAGAAATTTCTTCATCATGAAGTTGGTGTTTCTTGAAATAACAATTGCTTCTTAGTGCAACGGAATAGATAGTGATAAACATTCTATGAATTTCTTATATATATGTATACAATTGATTTAGTCTACAAGTTTATGAAACTTAAGTTCATAACATAAATTGGTCAATCAATATTTGTCATTCCCTAACTCATTTGGGGTGGTCTATACAGCATCTCTCATGAATAATATTACATGCAGTCTCTCGACTCACACAATCTGTCAACCCATTGACCTATGATATGCATGAGTTGTTTCATCAATTCTTATCTTGTATGATTTTGTAGACATTGTTTTAGACGAAATTAAATTTAACCTTATGTGCTTAGTCTTAAGTACACGTCCTTATAGAAGAAGTTAACTCAACGTCACTCACCATCAATCGTATTTTGTCTAACAAAGTCTGATTACTCTTTTTCGATACGTCATTATGTTAAGGTGAAGTGACTTCTGAGATCAGATCTTATTCATTTTAGGTACATTTGAAATTCTTTTCCAGTGCACTTACCAATTCGATCAAATCATTTTATTTCCTTTTGCATGTTACATTATCTACTTTTTATATTCTATGAACTTATCATACACATATTTCTTGTATATGGAATACACATGATCATATCTGCAACAATTCATTGGTGACTTTCGATGAACTATGTCGAACTGTTTTGGTATTATCAAACAACGACTACATACATCTATAAATATCAATCTAAATAGTCACAACTCTTTTGTCGCTTCCGCTGAATGGGTGCTTTACCCTTAATCGTTTGAGATACAACTCACTAATACCATAAGATTCATAATCATACTATCAATAATTATTTTTCAAAGATATGGCACGGTCAATAAGTCAAAAATGATAGTAAAACTTAATATGCTTATGTATTATGTAGCTAATGCAAAAAATACCGTTATTTTAGATTTATTTAATAATGAATATTCATAATATTCATAACAAAATTAAACTACATATATTCAGTCAATGTTGCAACATGTATTATTTCGTAAATAATATTTGGTATACATATGAATTTTTTTTGTAAGTTGATGCATCCATTTATGACTGTCATATGGTATGCTCCCGCTATTTTCACCATTGCTATAACATATGAAATATTAAGTTCCATCCAACTACATATTATGGACTATTTATTTGTTACTATAACTATTTTACAGTCCATAGTTTTCAATCAAATATTTAGAACTCATAAAAGTAACCTTCGTAGAAAACAATTTTCTATGTTAAAACACAATTGTAATAGAAATCTCATTTCTCATTCGATATTAAGTTTTTGTTAGTATTTTGTACTATTCTCGTTCTGATTTCTCTTTATGAAGCAGATGCGACCATCCACTTTCTTTATCCCAACCATGCTTAAGTTACATCCAATACCATACGTTCGCTGTTCTTTTCAAAATGGTCAAACCATACAAAGAAAATCCTTACTACAATATAGTATTGAACTCTTTACAAAAGTGCAATTGGTTTTCCCTAACACTAAAGGATATTAAATAGCTTGCACTTTGTGCAAACTGGTCAATCTTACACTTCAGTGATTGAATTTCTAGGTACATCTCGTAGCATTTAATGCTACATCTGACACAACAAGATTCATAATGTAATCAATCATATTGAACATACGATCTAGCACTATAGTTTACTTCTTAATTCGAATGAATTAATTTCATCAAAGTTTCATACATTATGAATCGTGACTATTCATCATAGAACATTTATTTATGATCGAACATGGATCAAATATCCATATTCTTACATTGCTTAAGAGTTCAAAACTCATAAAAGACAATACATGGTCTTAAACAAATAAACTCTTAAGCGACCAGGGCATGAATGTTTTTTAATGGTATTGTAAATTAGCTCTTGCATGGGTCTTGAAATAACAATATGTTAGAAGATTTATTGGTAAGTACATTTTATGTTTCTATGTTAATCTTAATTCAGTTCGATTACATAAGTTAACTGATAAACATTTTATCAATTATACTAGTTGAACAAATTTATCAAAATACATTATTTCAACTTGTACAGCAATATTCTTACAATATTAGAGATGTTAAATGTTATCAATTTATTTTTCTAATAAGGCTCACACTAGACTTTTATGTTTCTCAAAACCTAAGAGAAAATATAGAAATCATTCGATTTCTATAGTGGGTGTTAGGACTCGCTTGTCTTGAGATTTTGACCTTGAAGAAAGCTCAACAAATCATAGGCATACATGCGACAGATAACGCCTTATTGGTTGTATCATATACAACTCCTAACATATGGTCTTTGTCCTAATCTCATTTTATCTTAAGGAAAGCTCAACAAATCATGAGAGATTATACACTCATACCTACTATTTCGCGACGACCTAAATATAATGCACGTACCTTGAGAAAGCTCAACAAATATGTGCACATATCTTACCTCATCTAAGTATATATAGATAGTACTATACATAACATATCTAGCTTGAGGAAATCTCAACAACTAAAGAGTATGCTAATAATCTACTAATATACAAATAGGAAATTACAACATATATTAAAGATTCATAATCATAAATTTATATATTTTAAGTGCCACTGATTCATAAAACAATGTATCTCTTATGAAATACCCTCATGATTCAAGTGTTGTACACATCTGAAATCACTGTATATATACAATACATATGTACTTATTCCTTAAACCTAATTTGGGTTTCTTAAGTTCTCCGCTATTTAATTAAATCATATTCAATTCAATGTTAATTTCAATTTTATTAATTAAATCATATTCAATTAATTTAGCTAATAATTTAATTAACACTTTAAATAATTTAATTTGATTTATTATAAACATTTTAAAGTGAATATATTTTATAATATGCACAGTAATTTTATATATACATATATCATATACATGTATAACATATATTAATTAACATTTATTTAATTAAAAAATCAATACAATAAAATTTATTAATTTTGAAAATTTTATTATTATTTACTTCGGACATTTTAGGATAAACGCACATATATCAATATTTTTTTAATTTAATTAACTAACTTTTAATTAATTATTAACTAAATAATTAGAATAAAATTTTGAAATAAATTTATTAATTTTCAAAATATTTTTTTGCATTTACAAAATTTAAGTTATATTTAAATTTAAATTATTTAATTTTTCAAAACAGTTTAGAAAATTAGCCCGAGGCCCAAAATCAATTCGAGCCATTATATTAGGGATCTGTGCAGTTAATTCCCCGATATTACCCGCTATAACACTGCTATATCTCATAGCGGATTTCTAACGCTACGATTTTTCCATATAGCCCCAAATATAGCCTTTCCGCTTTTAGCCCTGCTATTTCCGCTATATCACGTTATTCCCGCTATATTCTGCTATTTTCGCTATATCTTCTTTAAAAGAAATGAATTGAAAAATTACATTTATACATTATAAAAATTATGAAACTAATTTATTTAATTGTATTTTTAATATATTTTCAGAAATGAAAATACTCTAATATTCTACTAAATTCAGTTATGTTATATGATAGTTTTACGTTTATTTACAGTATATTCGCATATGTTTTTGTAAAAAATTATTTATGTATTAATTATATATCAATTGAATGTTAATTTTTCATTTAATTACCATTTATATGTTTATAAAAACATTGAGTATGAGTTTTATATATTATTTTAGAGCCATCTGCTATATCCCACTATATCCTCGTTATATCCCCGCTATAACTTTTTGCACCTCTGCCACATTGAATCTAGAGAGCGCTTTAACTGCACAGTTAGGGATAAACTTTAGGCTTACATTATCCTTAAAACTAGGTCGGTAGCCTAATAAGGTAGAGTACTTATTATCCAAACCTAACCTTAGATACTACCTTTCTAAATATCATACTAAATGAGTAAGCTTTAATAAGTTAGCCCTAATATTACTAACTAAGACTACATACACCATCAGGGCTTTGATACTATTGAAGGAACCGGGCTAGTCGAATGCAGGTCAAATGAGTGAATTTTTTTAATAAATATTTTGGATCATTATTTGGCCTATAAGGTCTGATTGATTTTAGATCCAGTCTAAAATTTATTTCAAATAAAATCTTATTTTATTTAATTTTTGAAAAAAGTTTAACCGATTGATTTATTTTAATCAAATTTATGTTCATATATAATAGAGTATATCAAATATACTTTTGTGTGTATATATGTGTATAATAGTTACTTGTCTTGTATTATTATTTTAGTGGCTGAAAAGGCAAAATTTAACTTATGGGATACTATTTAATAGGTCGAAAATGTCATGAATATACAACTAATTAGGAATTACACTTATTACTTTAGATTTGACCAAAAATGTATTTGGCATATTTTATGAGTATATCCAAATATATTCAAGTGTATATTATGCAAGTGTAATATTTTAAATTATGTACGTTGTTAATGTGTACGTGCATAGGTGCTAAGATTTACGCCGCAATAGACACATGGACCATTTATATATGCATTGGTTGTCTAAAACATTATCTACAAATGTGTGTATGTGTATGTACATGTATGTATGTCTGTTATTGGTGTGTGTATTTCAAAGGCTTTTTTAATTAAATCCTTTAATAAAACTAAGTTGTTTTGACCAAGTTAACAATTTTGATTTCAAAATTTTATTTCAAAATATCAAGTTGTCTGATTAGGTAAGACGATATGAAAACAAATTAGATCTACAAATTCAAAATAAATAATATACTAATAATTTAAATTAAAATGAATTTGGAAATAAATGTATTTTGTAAATAATATTTACTTGCCAAAATCATAACCTTTCATTTTCCTATTTTGTTTGATTGATATGTTTATGTATTAAGGTGAATCTCCTTTAATATTAACATCTATATTAATATTTATATTTAAAATCATTTATTATAAAATAATTTTTAGATTAATTTTAATATATGTATGTATGTATACCTATACACACACATATATACATACACCTACATAAATACATACATTTAGGTATACATGCATGTATATACATATACATATACATACATATATGTGTATATATTTATATGTATATATACGCACACACGTGCGTATTTGCGTGTGTGTTTTGAAATAGAAAACCAATCATGAATTAATGGAAACTATCATTGATATTTTAATAAAAATAATAAATTAACTATTAGAACATATTTTTCCACAAATGTCATTCATATGAGCTTGTTTCAATGGGGACTAGGGTTCCACTATTCCACCGACTTTTCTCCGCATCTTTTTTCTTTCCTCTTTCAATTCGTGATCCCTACCTCATTTCTTCCCCTTCTTCTCGGGTACGCTCCATCTTCCCTTCTCCCTTCTCCTTAGTTTTCCCCCACTGCTATAAGCTCATATTTATGTAGCTTCCCTAAGTCAGATCTATTGTCGCCGGCCCGCCTGCTCCACTTTATGACTACACAGTACCACTTTCAATTTTATGTGCGATTGTTGGCTTGGACGTTGAAGTGGAAATTCGCTTCTTCTTCGTTTTGATTTGGTGCCACTGCTCAGTTTCCGGCTTCTTTATTTTTGGGTTTTCGCATTGTTACTTTGGCCAAGGATTCTTATATCTATACACAAAGATTAAGGTGCTTCTATTATTTCTAGGTTTTTGTTTATAGATGTGTGCCTTGCCTTGTCATCTCTCCATTCCGAATTATAGCTGGTTCGACGATTGCTCTTGCGACGGGGCTTTTTTGATTTTGTGGTTTCGTGTGGTGCTTATTTGGACTATCGGCTTTTCACCCTCATACTGCTTATCCCAAGGTAATGTCATGTTTCTTCTCTTTGTGTATGGAGTGGCTTACTTGTTTCCTCTATGGTTTTATGTTATCCTTCCTGCTTGCCTTCTAGCATGGTTCAGAAGTGGTTGCCAGTTGTGGTTGCTGGTCTAACAGTTGGTGTCGGGTCTTTTGGCCTTGGTTTGTGAAGTATGTAGACCTGTTCTCATTGGAAATCTGCTATGAATTTAAAGCATTTTCTATGCTGCAAGGAATTTGCAAGTTTAGACGAAGCTTATGCTTCTATCTTGATTTCGGTGTGATCGTTTCATTCAGAACTTCGATTCATCCTGTGCTGTCATGGAATTACGTCGTAAAGCTATCTAGTGGAAGTGCTTGAGGCAATGGTCTAAGATTATTTTTGTTTTTATTAGATTTGAATGTTATATGCAATGCTCCCTACTTGGAAGTTATATGTAACTGCTTGTGCAGCCTGTATTAGTAGTTTAGGCATGTTTCCTACCTCTTGTGCTATAGCTAGTTTTGTTGTTTTTATTAGTTGTTGAGGCGTCTTAGCCTCAAACCTGTATTTCTTTTGTAAGTGGTATGGCCACTCTAAAACCAGCTTGCCTGTGCAAAATAATAATGTTTTGTTTTGCCTGTAAAAAAAATTAACCATTTGATCTAGATTTAAATCATTGCCAACATAAATAGAAATGAACAAGAAAGTTATCAATAGAGATCATCATTAATTTCAGAGCTTATTCAAATGTTGACAAATTATAAAATTTTCAAATCTATGTGTGTGTGTATGTATATAAAGGGGATAACAAATGCATATATAAATCCATTAATGTAAATAAACTGCTAGATGTACAACATCATGTATATAGAAAAAATTAGGAGGATTATATCTTTATTATGTTTCCCTTTTGAATGCACCCTGATTGATGGATCCGATCCTAAATCTGATCTCCTAGCTCCTAGCTATACAACTACTTGGATTACCACCTTTTAATTTTGTTTGATGTGAGTGAGAGCCATTAATTATTTTCCTTCTATTTTTTGCCTGAAATAGTGGGGGAAGAAGGAGAGTGGAAGCTAGGCTTTGAAGGGAATATTAAGAGAGGAAATGATGAGTTAAGTATGTTATTTATAGTGAAAATCAAGTAATGAATTTCCTCCTTTAATTTCTTAACTCTTCCTTTCATATTCTATATCCAACTTTGAATTTTAAAACCCTCTTGCTTCCTCTATGTATGATCGTAACAAAGCCTCCATGGGCTTTTAAATGTTCCTAAAACATTTCGTAATTAATTATATTAAATCAAATTTAAATGTGCTTCGATATCACATATCGATTAGGGTATAAATAACTTTTATATACGCACCTAATTAATTATAAACGACATCCATAAAATACTAATGCACCCAATACATCAAATAAATAAATAATATTTCATAAATATTAATTAATTTGATAAATATTTAACACTTTATAAATCAATTAAACCATGTGGTATTTCGGAGAATCTATCAATGTGGTTGTGTAACTCGCGGGTGTAAATTAGTTTGATTAATATCGAAGTATTCTAATATTAACGTTCACTTATCACATTGGCTAGTGGAGTGACATTTTGGCCGAATTCATCGCTCACACGTCTTTATTGGTAAGATCCAATTTTATAATGTAAGTGGTATCTTTTAGTAATGATTGTTTACACCAATTCTCTTCACTAACACTATACCAGTTTAGGACTTATGAAATTTGGTTTTGGTCCAAACTCCAATATAATCCACATTCATATTGGTTAGTCATTAAACAAAATTAGTGGTTCAATGATAATATTTATTATTAATCATACTGCTATGACCAAAGACTTTGATTTTAACTTTTAGTTCACTACAATTGATCGTGGTACTAACTTTATATAACCGAGGAGACGAGTTCTCTAGTGTATAGTAATCCACTTCCAATCCTTTAACTCAAACTCAATTATAAGCGCTTGATGGATCTTCATGCTATAATTTAACTATAATTAAAGTGGAATATCCACATTGAAGCTCTATAGCATTCTCAAGTCAAGGAAACTGTGTAACATCGTCACTTTGAGATATCATGTTTGACCTTAGTTATACATAAAACTCTTGAGCAAGTCATTCCATAGTTTTCTAATAACTACCACTACGTTATCCCTTAGTGCCCACTTCGGTCATGAATAATACACTGTCCAATATTTGAGAAGCATTACATACTCTGGTTTCACTGAATGTATCGATATCTTTCTCAAATCATCTTGATTTTTAAAACAAAATGTTATTTTATATTTTGATTAGTAATTCACGATTATAGCTATTTGCAACTATAATAACATAACATCTCACTTAATAATTTTCTTATTTATATAATTCAAATTAATTGCTTAATTAATTATATTAGTATATAACAAAGTATATAATAGTTACATAAAAAAGTATATAATAGAATCCAAACAACTTTATTATGAACAAGATTGGTCATAGATTTAGATATATGTAACAAATTGCATAATTGCCCCTAGGGCGTACCCCTACCTCTATTAGTAGAAACTTTCCTTTTATTTCTTTTCAAGATTTCCTCTTCACATTCAATCTTGATTTTATGAGATTTAGCCACTTTTTTGAGTGTTTTATATTCCTGGCTTTCACTTAATATTAGCAAGTTATTTGTGTAATCAATTCCAGATCTCTCTTTATTTGATTATCTGTTATGATTGTATAATTTGTATATGTAAAATATTTTATGTAACTTTTTTTTTGAAAATTACATTTTGGATTAGAAGATTTACCTTTTTTTAGTTGTACTTTCTTATTTCCTTCTGCCCTAAAGCTTCTTGAATTTCATTTTTTATATTGTCCTGAATTTGACTAGATTATAGTAATTTTAAAGTTAGAGAATCTAGTGTCGGTTTTTCTTGAATCTCTGCAATAAAGGTATAATTAGCGTTTGACAAATATTTGACGTATGGAATAATCTTGTTGATATCTTACCTTTATCCTTCAAAGAGCCTTTTTCTTTTTGTTTTATTTCCTCTCTTTCTTTTTCAGCATCTTTATTAACATTTTTTTGTTAAATTTGTCGTTTGTGGTAATAACTAATTATAATATATATTTTTATGAATATAATTTGTGAAAATAATTATCTTTGAATAAAAGATTCTTTGTCAAATCTTTGGGTACGTAGCATGTAACGACCACGACTTTCTCTCCATAGAAAGTCGCATCGTTAATAAGAAAGAAAGGGGTGAGAAAAGAGAAAGAAGAGAAGAAAGAAAGAAACAACAACAACGATCTCACAGCGGAACGAATAAATTATATTAATAACATATACTATTACATAGTATACAACACTTTACAGAGTTACACAGCATATACATCACTTACTAGACAGTTATAAATATCTGTCTAGACATTACAACTCAAATACAAGACAAGACACTATCACAGATATCAACACAGCGGAATACTATATCTACGAACGCCGAAGCCTCCTGCTCCATTGCTCCTCCAGAATATTCGTCAAAGCTAAACCTGAATCCCTTGGCTACTCGTAAAAATTTGAGTACCCAAGAGTTTATAAAACAGAAATAAACACTTGGGTCAGACATGGGTCTGGTGTGAGTAAACGGTTTAAATTGCTTAACTTTGAAAACCTTTGAAAACAAAAGTATCACGTAAGACTCCCCACACATAAACATGGGTAAGTTTTTACCTTACGCTAACTAAAACATTTGATAGGAAATCCAGTTATATTATAATAGGGTCTAGGGTTTTCAAGTAAAATATAGAAATAGCTGAAATGCTTACATCTCACATTCCAACATAGTTGGGCACAACTAATACGTACGGCACTTATTGGAGTTTGGATTCCATACAATGGCAGGGCTACTGGGGTACCACCCGTCACAGTACGTGGCCTAGATCACCGTACCGAGGAGTACGCCCGCTCCCCTGCAACACAAAGCCGGAACCATCCCTTACTGGATAATCCCGAACAAGATAATCCCGTAGTTGGCGCGACCAACCACACACTAAGCCGAATAAAAAGAAAAGGGACCTCTAGACAGGGATCTATCTTGCTCTCAGTGGGTGCTACCCACGAAGCCTTGCTGCACCTCCCCTGTTTTAGCCATTCCCGGTTGATGAGGCTTGAGGTTACGATTACCTTTAATCAGAACATATCACTTAGAATGCTCATCGTCCGCCTGACGATGTGCTGAAAGCATTCAATCCATACAAGTTCGTTCCGGGTTCGAACGAAACCGAAGGCATTATCTCGTTACACTCGTTTTGAATCACCCTCAGAGTTAACGACAATAACCCTTGCACTCTAAATCTTCATCTTCACTTGAGATTCACGACCTATCGTTAATTTGGATCGATGTGGTATTCGGGTCTCCAGACCTGGAATTCCGGTATACGGAAACCCGATCCCGGTCTCATCGAAATCCAAAACGTATCTTTTAAGGGCCAAGTTGTTTTAAGGTTAAAACAATTCAATTCAATACTTGAATTCATACAGCATTTAACATAGATAAATATCACACATTTATCACGGATATATCCAATATCATATCACAGAATATCATACATATCATCCAATAGATATCCAATTCAGATATTCTACACAAACAATCATCCATAAGCAACAATTTATTAACCCTATGTTATAATTAATTTAATTATCTTAAATTAAATTAATTACTTAAGAATTAATTATCTAACCTTGCTTAATCAATCATTAATTAATTATAAACCTTTAATTAATTACTCATTAAATATTAATCATCCTTGATTAATTATTCATTAATTACATAAAGTAATTATCCTTTAATTTATTTCACAAATTAATTATTCTTAACCATTAACAGTAATTAACCTTTAATTACTTTTATTAATTACATTAATAAATGATCTTTAATTAATTACTTTAATTAATCACTTCCATAAATCAACTTAATCATAAACAGTAATTACCATCCTGTAATTAATTAACTCCTTAATTAATTATATTAATTAATTACACCAAGTAATAAATCCTTAATTACTTCTCCTAAGTAATTATCCTTTAATTAATTACATCTTGTAATTATACATTAATTACTTACAGTAATTACACTTATAAATTTCATTAAGTATTTATACTTAATCACCATCAAGATTATCTTTAATTAATTTACAAATTAATTAACTTAAATTAATCACATCCATTTATTATTTACAATTGAGTAATTCATTCCATAATTACTCTTAAACAAATTAATTAACCTTAATTACAGATTAATTATTCTTTAATTATTAATTAATAAACCTTAATTATCAATTAATAAAACTTTAATAACAAATTAATTAATCCTTAATTATCAGTTAATTAATCCTTAATTAATCTTTATAGATTAATTATTTCTTAATTATTAATTAATAAAACCTAATTATCAATTAATAAACTTAATTACAAATTAAGTACTTCTTAATTACCAATTAATTTACCTCTAATTACAAATTAATTATTCTTTAATTACTAAATTAATTAATCTCTAATCATTAATTAATCAATCTCTAATCATTAATTACTCAATCTTAATTACTTAATTAATAATCCTTAATTAAAATTAATTAACCTTTAATTTATTAACTAATAACCCTCAATTATAAATTAATTAATCTTTAATCATTAATTAATTAAATAAATTAATGACTCTTTAATTGCCTCATTTATTATCAAACCTTGATTAAGTTTAAGATAAAACATTATCTTAATAATACCTTAATTATCATCTAAAAACATTTCATCTTAATAAATGACCTAATTATCATTTCAATTTAAAACATTTCATCATTACAATTAACTTTACTTAATTGAATCATTTATTAATGTTGAATAAAATAAACATTTATCTTGAAAAAATAAAGTTAACAAACTTCCTTTAAATATTTAAAATATTATCAAGTAGTAGTTTTAAATCTAGCTTCAATTTAAATTTTCAAAACCTTGTTTTTTTTTTAATAAAAAAAACTTTAAAAACTGCTTACACTCACGAACATACTCGAAGACGAACTCGAGCAAACCTACAATTTTCCCCGAGTTACCCTCCTCGTCATCAGACTTCGAGAAAAACCCAACAATCCTCGAGTAAAACCCGAGTACAAGCTTCATCTTTACGATTTCAACGTCATCGGACACGAACGTGTACGCGTGCACGTGCACGTCAGTCCGATCAACTCCGACACCTCGCCAAGACCACCCACTAGTCGATAATCACCTACGCGAATGCTCCGACCCCTCAGCACCGATGAACTCACGAAGAAATGAAATCGAGCAATCCTGATGCCCACTAGAACCCAACATCTCGTCGACAATCGCCTCAACACGTGGATTCCGATCATCTGGAAACACGATCCTCCGCCAACAACTTCGCCATGATCTCAGCTTCAATTCCTCAACTCGCGATCGCTTCCGAAGCTTTGACGACAACGCCATCACCAAATTTCCGACCTCGACTTCGAGACCCCCTTAAACCCTAATTCCGCCTCGACCGGCCACTACAGACATCTAGCATCCCTCCGAATATTTTTGCCGAGACCCCTCATCATCAGTCTATCTCCAGCCAAGTTCCCGACCTCCCTAGATCCATCGGCCATCAACAATTGCTCAGAAACCAAATTCCGGTCATCCCCGAAATGCACACTCATCACAATGCTAAAAATTAAGATGTTCATCTTAAAAATCATATTTTACATAATCCATTTAAGTTATGTTCCTGGAACAGCCAATTACCACATTTGTTTTATCATGTTGTTTAGATTGCTACTGTATTTCCCAATTTCTAGCATATTTCAAATCTATTTTGCTTAAATAAGATTTAAGCTTTAATTTATACTCAAACAATCATATTATGTTTGAATTCCAGACCCTAACAATAATCAGAAAAAGAGTTTTGAATTTTGGATTATATTTCAAATTCTGTACTAAGAAACAGAGGGAAACAGGCAAATCCAAACATGCATAGACAAACACATATATATATCAGGTATTCACACTTATAAATACACATGAAAAGCACAATTTAAATCCAAGAATCACATTCAACAGATTATCACTTATTAAGCTTTTAAATAAAATGTTTACTCACAATTTTATAAGCAGAGAACAAACAGAGCAGATTATTTCCAGGCTTTTAAATTCTGAATTCTGGAAACTGTAAACTTGAAATCCTTGCATGCTTGTAAATAGTTGAAGTTGAATAAAATGCTTGCAGATTTAAATTCCAGGCTTGATTTTGCTTTTGGTTTCAGTTTTCAGGTTTGTAATAGTTTTTGGTTTGTAGCTTGATTCAGTTGAATTGAATCTGCTTTTCCAGTTTTGATTTTCTTTAGAATTTAGAAAAGATGGAGAGAAAAAGAAGATGGAGGAAGAAAAGATTCGAACTCAGAAAATGAATACAGGTTTCTCTAACATATGTTATTCTGTAACATTATATTAATTTAATTTAAAAAAAATAAAAATCTTGCCACTTGTAATTTTTATTGCATTACAAATGTCCAATTTGTTTTATATGTTTACAAGTGTTATTATCATGTGTTAAGATACTAACACATGTCCTAAGTAATTTTAAATAAATTTTTATTTAATTTAAATGTTAATATAAAACTTACTTTTTTAGTTACTTAATTAATAAATATTAGTTTACCTTTAAAAGAAAATATGTTAAAACTAATTATAAATATAAATAAATTCCTTATTCATGTATTTTAAAGTCTAGAACATTATATAACCATTTAAAATTTAACACTTTAAAGAAAACTAAAATAAAACTTTGATTAAACCCCTTTTTAAACTATCACATTTAAAATAAACAATTGTCTTATATTTTGAAAACAATTGAATTAAATCTAAATTAACCTTTTGAAAAATGTTAAATTTTAAAACAAAGCTTTTAAAATCACAATTTATACATATATATTTATCAATAGATTTAATTAAATTTCAAACAATCCAAATTATAACATATATATACATATATATTACAAATTTGAAAATTCATCTTTAATTTAAAACAAAAGATATCCTATTCATAATATATAACAATATATATTATAAATAGATTAAAACTTTATTAGTTTTGAAAATAAATCTTATCAATATTTCCAGATTAAATATTTATTAACTTTTAAAAGATTAAATTATCAATACAGATTATTAAATTTATACTGACCAAAAACCCGGGATATCACATTCCTCCCCCCTTAAAATAATTTCGTCCCCGAAATTAAAAGCAAAGTTAATTTAATATCCAGCAAAGATTTTAATCTCAAACAGCAACCATACATATCAATCATATTCTAACAATCATAGCAAACAATTTAATCAAACAAATTTAACTATCCAGACAAATTCTGGATAGAATTTCCTCGAGTTTTTCCCAAGTATATATATATACCGGGATACTCGTTCTACAGAATCTTAACTAACTATCTACAATAATCTAGAACTCCTTCCCATCTAGATTACAAATCTGAACAATATATCAGACTAAACTCAAAACCATCTCAACTTCCATATCCATCTGAACTGCTGATCCCACAACCAGATGAATCACACACGTATTCCCTCAAAGATACGTGAAATACAATGAATTCCAGTTATTCGAACTGGCAACTCAATCCTGTAGATCAAAGAACTAATCCTTTCGAGAACACAGAAAATCCAAAATACTTCAGTGCTAGCTTCCAGACTTACCAATCTTATAGCTTTATAATCGGAGAAAAACTTAAACAATTTCCAATCTCCAACTCCGAATTCCAAACTCCTTGTCTCATATCTGCATAACTCACTAGACGATTCCTGGGCTACCTCATCTCTTCCTGATCAGCTTAACCTTCGCTGATGCTTCTTGAAACAATTCTGGACCAAGAACAAGATGATCTCTAGATCTAATCAACAATATGATCTTTCCAAAATCCGTTGAAATCCAAACTTGAAAACTAGATCTGACCAATCCATTTCCAAAAATATTTCTGAGCTGCTATACCAACTCTTCTTTCTCTAAAAACCATCCTACTACCAAACTAACCACCGATATCGCTTCTGGAACCAAGTCGATATGGAACTCAAACTCTAGATGCAGACAAACTTCTACTTCTTCGAAGACATCCAGAAAAATCTCTGACTACTTCAGTAGCTCCTACTTCCACATGAGAAACCTCCATCTCACACAAAAGATTTCCCAAGATAAATTCCCAAACTAATCGCAAGTCACTTTTGCGATCCTACCTAGTTCGGATTCCAAAGAAACTATTCTCTCTTTACCAATTAAAATAGCTTTAAACTTTTTCAAACAAGGTTAACCCTTCAAGAAAGCCTTCACCATCTTCCCGGACTGTTGATAGAAGAACCACAAAGATTCCAGAATCATCGAAGAAACGAACCACACTGCTGCTTCCAAACTCTATCTCTGGGACACTGCTAAGCCAAAGACCTCCTCGTCAACACACCAAACACTTCGAACTGCACTGCTACCACAGTTAACCAAGAACTTCTGATCCAAAGACTTCTCAAACTAAGACCATCAACAAACCTCACAACGGACCTCCAAGATGGCAGACATTCCAAAAGAAACTCGGGCTCCAAACCAATCGCCGATAACTTACTCTTCTTAAGGGAAACAATGAGACCATGTCCGAAGAACAACTAATCGACCTTAGTCCCATACTTCCAAACAGATAAAACTCTCTTACTCGATATCAAAGAATTCCTATACAGCCGAGTCTTTCCTATGGTAGACATCAACTGTTCCTCCAATACCTTCTTAATCTTGCTCCAAAAGAACACCTCCTTCGGGGACATCCATAGATACTGTGTCTTATCACACAACTGCTCCTTCCTGAAGTCGCCAAGCTACCATCATTTACTTCTGCACAACTGATAGATTCAACTCTAGAAAATCTGCTCACCCGAGCACAAACAAGCTTACACTTCAATAATGGACTCCGAATCTTGAAAAAGATTTACTTTAGAGATCCGAGAAATTCTTACACCATACTGCCAACTTACTCGAGACGGTATTGGGTTTACAGTCTCGATATATACTTCCAACCTCAAACATTCAAACTCCAACTATTGGTAATTGTGTTACACACACTACCACCTTATCTACCTTTATAACTTATATTGGAAAACCCGAACAGGTAACCCAATAAATAGGTAGAAATATATATATATTTAAAATGATATTTTTTTATATAGAAATTATTTCTGGGTAAAATTATTTCATTTACCACTTTAAAACAATATTGTGTCCGTTGGCCTGGTTCAAGTGTTTAGAGATCCCTATCAATAACGTTAGCTACTCGTATTGACCAGAATCCATATACCACCCAACCGATCAATTAACACAATATAAAACCATTTTATATAACTAACAAATACGCGCTCTCGTATATATATACTCAGACTCAACAGGTTGCTACAGATCCTATTTCTAATGAACAATCCTTCCGAACCTAGGTATTCACTCAACCTAGTGTTCTGATATTCACTTAACCAAAAGCTTAGGCATTCGCTCAACCTATGCTCTGATACCACTGTAACGACCACGACTTTCTCTCCACAGAAAGTCGCATCGTTAATAAGAAAGAAAGGGGTGAGAAAAGAGAAAGAAGAGAAGAAAGAAAGAAACAACAACAACGATCTCACAGCGGAACGAATAAATTATATTAATAACATATACTGTTACATAGTATACAACACTTTACAGAGTTACACAGCATATACATCACTTACTAGACAGTTATAAATATCTGTCTAGACATTACAACTCAAATACAAGACAAGACACTATCACAGATATCAACACAGCGGAATACTATATCTACGAACGCCGAAGCCTCCTGCTCCATTGCTCCTCCAGAATATTCGTCAAAGCTAAACCTGAATCCCTTGGCTACTCGTAAAAATTTGAGTACCCAAGAGTTTATAAAACAGAAATAAACACTTGGGTCAGACATGGGTCTGGTGTGAGTAAACGGTTTAAATTGCTTAACTTTATAAACCTTTGAAAACAAAAGTATCACGTAAGACTCCCCACACATAAACATGGGTAAGTTTTTACCTTACGCTAACTAAAACATTTGATAGGAAATCCAGTTATATTATAATAGGGTCTAGGGTTTTCAAGTAAAATATAGAAATAGCTGAAATGCTTACATCTCACATTCCAACATAGTTGGGCACAACTAATACGTACGGCACTTATTGGAGTTTGGATTCCATACAATGGCAGGGCTACTGGGGTACCGCCCGTCACAGTATGTGGCCTAGGTCACCGTACCGAGGAGTACGCCCGCTCCCCTGCAACACAAAGCCGGAACCATCCCTTACTGGATAATCCCGAACAAGATAATCCCATAGTTGGCGCGACCAACCACACACTAAGCCGAATAAAAAGAAAAGGGACCTCTAGACAGGGATCTATCTTGCTCTCAGTGGGTGCTACCCACGAAGCCTTGCTGCACCTCCCCTGTTTTAGCCATTCCCGGTTGATGAGGCTTGAGGTTACGATTACCTTTAATCAGAACATATCACTTAGAATGCTCATCGTCCGCCTGACGATGTGCTGAAAGCATTCAATCCATACAAGTTCGTTCCGGGTTCGAACGAAACCGAAGGCATTATCTCGTTACACTCGTTTTGGAATCACCCTCAGAGTTAACGACAATAACCCTTGCACTCTAAATCTTCATCTTCACTTGAGATTCACGACCTATCGTTAATTTGGATCGATGTGGTATTCGGGTCTCCAGACCTGGAATTCCGGTATACGGAAACCCGATCCCGGTCTCATCGAAATCCAAAACGTATCTTTTAAGGGCCAAGTTGTTTTAAGGTTAAAACAATTCAATTCAATACTTGAATTCATACAGCATTTAACATAGATAAATATCACACATTTATCACGGATATATCCAATATCATATCACAGAATATCATACATATCATCCAATAGATATCCAATTCAGATATTCTACACAAACAATCATCCATAAGCAACAATTTATTAACCCTATGTTATAATTAATTTAATTATCTTAAATTAAATTAATTACTTAAGAATTAATTATCTAACCTTGCTTAATCAATCATTAATTAATTATAAACCTTTAATTAATTACTCATTAAATATTAATCATCCTTGATTAATTATTCATTAATTACATAAAGTAATTATCCTTTAATTTATTTCACAAATTAATTATTCTTAACCATTAACAGTAATTAACCTTTAATTACTTTTATTAATTACATTAATAAATGATCTTTAATTAATTACTTTAATTAATCACTTCCATAAATCAACTTAATCATAAACAGTAATTACCATCCTGTAATTAATTAACTCCTTAATTAATTATATTAATTAATTACACCAAGTAATAAATCCTTAATTACTTCTCCTAAGTAATTATCCTTTAATTAATTACATCTTATAATTATACATTAATTACTTACAGTAATTACACTTATAAATTTCATTAAGTATTTATACTTAATCACCATCAAGATTATCTTTAATTAATTTACAAATTAATTAACTTAAATTAATCACATCCATTTATTATTTACAATTGAGTAATTCATTCCATAATTACTCTTAAACAAATTAATTAACCTTAATTACAGATTAATTATTCTTTAATTATTAATTAATAAACCTTAATTATCAATTAATAAAACTTTAATAACAAATTAATTAATCCTTAATTATCAGTTAATTAATCCTTAATTAATCTTTATAGATTAATTATTTCTTAATTATTAATTAATAAAACCTAATTATCAATTAATAAACTTAATTACAAATTAAGTACTTCTTAATTACCAATTAATTTACCTCTAATTACAAATTAATTATTCTTTAATTACTAAATTAATTAATCTCTAATCATTAATTAATCAATCTCTAATCATTAATTACTCAATCTTAATTACTTAATTAATAATCCTTAATTAAAATTAATTAACCTTTAATTTATTAACTAATAACCCTCAATTATAAATTAATTAATCTTTAATCATTAATTAATTAAATAAATTAATGACTCTTTAATTGCCTCTTTTATTATCAAACCTTGATTAAGTTTAAGATAAAACATTATCTTAATAATACCTTAATTATCATCTAAAAACATTTCATCTTAATAAATGACCTAATTATCATTTCAATTTAAAACATTTCATCATTACAATTAACTTTACTTAATTGAATCATTTATTAATGTTGAATAAAATAAACATTTATCTTGAAAAAATAAAGTTAACAAACTTCCTTTAAATATTTAAAATATTATCAAGTAGTAGTTTTAAATCTAGCTTCAATTTAAATTTTCAAAACCTTGTTTTTTTTTAATAAAAAAAACTTTAAAAACTGCTTACACTCACGAACATACTCGAAGACGAACTCAAGCAAACCTACAATTTTCCCCGAGTTACCCTCCTCGTCATCAGACTTCGAGAAAAACCCAACAATCCTCGAGTAAAACCCGAGTACAAGCTTCATCTTTACGATTTCAACGTCATCGGACACGAACGTGTACGCGTGCACGTGCACGTCAGTCCGATCAACTCCGACACCTCGCCAAGACCACCCACTAGTCGATAATCACCTACGCGAATGCTCCGACCCCTCAGCACCGATGAACTCACGAAGAAATGAAATCGAGCAATCCTGATGCCCACTAGAACCCAACATCTCGTCGACAATCGCCTCAACACGTGGATTCCGATCATCTGGAAACACGATCCTCCGCCAACAACTTCGCCATGATCTCAGCTTCAATTCCTCAACTCGCGATCGCTTCCGAAGCTTTGACGACAACGCCATCACCAAATTTCCGACCTCGACTTCGAGACCCCCTTAAACCCTAATTCCGCCTCGACCGGCCACTACAGACATCTAGCATCCCTCCGAATATTTTTGCCGAGACCCCTCATCATCAGTCTATCTCCAGCCAAGTTCCCGACCTCCCTAGATCCATCGGCCATCAACAATTGCTCAGAAACCAAATTCCGGTCATCCCCGAAATGCACACTCATCACAATGCTAAAAATTAAGATGTTCATCTTAAAAATCATATTTTACATAATCCATTTAAGTTATGTTCCTGGAACAGCCAATTACCACATTTTTTTTATCATGTTGTTTAGATTGCTACTGTATTTCCCAATTTCTAGCATATTTCAAATCTATTTTGCTTAAATAAGATTTAAGCTTTAATTTATACTCAAACAATCATATTATGTTTGAATTCCAGACCCTAACAATGATCAGAAAAAGAGTTTTGAATTTTGGATTATATTTCAAATTCTGTACTAAGAAACAGAGGGAAACAGGCAAATCCAAACATGCATAGACAAACACATATATATATCAGGTATTCACACTTATAAATACACATGAAAAGCACAATTTAAATCCAAGAATCACATTCAACAGATTATCACTTATTAAGCTTTTAAATAAAATGTTTACTCACAATTTTATAAGCAGAGAACAAACAGAGCAGATTATTTCCAGGCTTTTAAATTCTGAATTCTGGAAACTGTAAACTTGAAATCCTTGCATGCTTGTAAATAGTTGAAGTTGAATAAAATGCTTGCAGATTTAAATTCCAGGCTTGATTTTGCTTTTGGTTTCAGTTTTCAGGTTTGTAATAGTTTTTGGTTTGTAGCTTGATTCAGTTGAATTGAATCTGCTTTTCCAGTTTTGATTTTCTTTAGAATTTAGAAAAGATGGAGAGAAAAAGAAGATGGAGGAAGAAAAGATTCGAACTCAGAAAATGAATACAGGTTTCTCTAACATATGTTATTCTGTAACATTATATTAATTTAATTTAAAAAAAATAAAAATCTTGCCACTTGTAATTTTTATTGCATTACAAATGTCCAATTTGTTTTATATGTTTACAAGTGTTATTATCATGTGTTAAGATACTAACACATGTCCTAAGTAATTTTAAATAAATTTTTATTTAATTTAAATGTTAATATAAAACTTACTTTTTTAGTTACTTAATTAATAAATATTAGTTTACCTTTAAAAGAAAATATGTTAAAACTAATTATAAATATAAATAAATTCCTTATTCATGTATTTTAAAGTCTAGAACATTATATAACCATTTAAAATTTAACACTTTAAAGAAAACTAAAATAAAACTTTGATTAAACCCCTTTTTAAACTATCACATTTAAAATAAACAATTGTCTTATATTTTGAAAACAATTGAATTAAATCTAAATTAACCTTTTGAAAAATTTTAAATTTTAAAACAAAGCTTTTAAAATCACAATTTATACATATATATTTATCAATAGATTTAATTAAATTTCAAACAATCCAAATTATAACATATATATACATATATATTACAAATTTGAAAATTCATCTTTAATTTAAAACAAAAGATATCCTATTCATAATATATAACAATATATATTATAAATAGATTAAAACTTTATTAGTTTTGAAAATAAATCTTATCAATATTTCCAGATTAAATATTTATTAACTTTTAAAAGATTAAATTATCAATACAGATTATTAAATTTATACTGACCAAAAACCCGGGATATCACATAGCATATGTGTGTGCGTGTGCGAGACAAATATTTTCGATGTAAAAGTTTTATATATTTGGATATTATACATTTTACTTTGAAGAAGCAACTTTTTCCATATTTATGTCCTCTCCACCATCGAAAACTTTTTGATTCACCATCAATTTTTTTGAGTTTTCACCTAGTTTGTCAAAAGTTTTGGATTGTTAAATATTTTATTTTGCTAAATGTCTATAAATATTTGCCGGACAAATATTTACAAGACAAATATTTGTCACGCTTAACTTTTTTAGTAAATTTATTTATTTATAACATTTTACCTTTTTTTCTTCAACCGATGTTTCATATTTTGTTTTCATCCTTCCGTTGCTCTTCTTTTTCCATTGGTGTTTTGGTATGATTGTTGAAGATTGTTTCATCACTATCATCCATTTCATTTATCGTGCATATTTTTTTTTATTTTCAGTGACTTTTCTGTTTTGATCTTTCAATTCTTGTTCAAGTGCAGTTTTCTTGTTCTCTTCGTTTTTATTCGCCTCAGTATTTTTGTCATTTATTTTACATCGTTCTGCATTATCATCGTCTTTATTGTCCTTACCTTCTTTATCTTCATGCGCATGTGATTTTTGCAACATTTTTTATTTCACAATTTCTAACACTTACTAAATTTACACTTTACCTTACCTAACAAAGTGTTACTAAAAATAAATAGTTTTTTGTATGAACTTTCAACACGTTGGTCATGAACATGTTTTATCTAATCATTTAATTCTCCTCCCTCTGCGCTCGAAGTGCAAAATTGTGTGTTTTATATAGAAATTAAGTTGAAGAAAACGAGTTTTAAGAACGCTTCGAAATCGTTTTAGAAATTTCCTTTGTGTTGGAGATTTTGCGGTTCGAGACAAATTTGATTACGATTGTGATTAAGATAATGCTATACTTTCGACTTCAAGGATCTATGGAATATATACTTTCAGATAATAGTTCAACCCACCAGGTACAAACGGCTTATTGAACTATCGACTTTCATGATTCAATGAAGCCCTATAACAGCATTATCGGATTCAAAGTTTGCACGCCTTTGATCCGACCAAGAACATTTTAGCAGTGATATATGATGATGCAATTTGTATAGAATATAATGAAGAGGAAGAAGAGAGCAATTCTGCGACGTTTTCTGAGTTTGCAACACCTTGGAGGCGTCACAAAAACAGAGTAATGGCGATGGAGTTCTGGCGTCGCAAATCTGTTCTGTGAAGAAGAAGAAGATGATTCAGAAAAAACTTCATTTGTAACGTTTCTGGGCGTCACTATATATAGATGTGAAGGGATGCCTATTCGCGAAATGTCACAACCATTTGCAACGGTTCGCAACTGTTACGAACAGATTCAATTTAAACGTCGCGTCCATTCATATTTTGCAACGTTCAGAAAATCGTTGCAATTTCCCGCCCTTTATTTAATCTCAAAAATTCGGTTTTGGGTCCTTAACGGGCTGAAATCTGGCCCGTTACTGTTCATATATGATCCAAAAATATTTTCGGATCCGAACCTGAAAGCCGTACCCTTACCCGAAACCGACCCGGCCCGGCCCGGTTCGGTTAGGTCGGATGGACGGCGGCGGCACGCGTGTGGTATTGCATGACTTCTCTCCTCACAACAAAGCAAACATGTGGGAGCCCCAAGGCCCCAACATCCACATGAGAAAGCTATATTTATACAAATATAGTCTTTGTTTTTCTAGCATGTGGGTCTAATCTCTTCTTTCTTCTTTTCTTCTTTCTCTTCCAAACAAAAAACCCAAAGCCCCCAAAACATTCATTGAGAATTTACAACAATCTCCCCCAGTTTTGAAAATAAATAAATAGGATGGCTGAATCACTAGAGTGACTTCCTACATACCCAAGTGGGATCAAGCCTATGTAGTTTTAAGGTCAAGTTTTGCATCATCGTGAAAACTAACACATAAATAAAAGGTATCTTTTGGATTTGAACCTTTACTTAGTGTAAACCATTCAAAGCCTTATCGAGATTCTATGGTGAACGAATCTTGAACCAAGTATCCCTAATGATAAAACTGGAACAATCACACATGTTGATTTCCGTAGGTAAAGTGTTATGTATTGCTCAGCACGTTAATGGCCATGTGCTTAAATCCTGGTTCATGAGTCTACTTAGAAAGCGGTCTTACTTTCCTAGGAAACGACCTGATTTCCATACTCATATAGGTAAGTCTCTTAAGATGTTTCTGCGATACACCTTTTTAAGGTTTCTAGACTTATTAAGGACATATATCCATCCTTTTTTCTTGCAGAATCCAACACCAAATATTATGGGATTATCGATTTAGTGTTCCATAATCATTCTCTTAACTTGTTGGTACCCATTGAACTTTGTCTATCCTTTTCAAGACATAATTTGGGTTTCTGTTAAGGATAATCAACCTTCATTCACAGACCTTAGTCCCATTTCTTGTGACTTTATAGAAACCATTGCCTTTGGAAGACTCTTTGTAAGTGGGTCAACCAAGTTTTTCTTCGTTTCTATGTAGTCAACAGTGATAACTCCTCTTTTGAGTAACCATCTCACTATTTGATGTCTTAGACTCACATGTCTAGACTTTCCATTATATGTCTTATTAGAGACATTGTATAGTTGCTTGATTGTCACAGTTAATCAAGACTGCTGGAGATGGCTTCTTCCATAAAGGGATTTCCATTAATAAATTCCTAAGCCATTCCGCTTCTTTACTTGCATCTGCTAATGCAATCAATTCTGACAACATTGTTGAGTCAGAAATACAGGTCTGCTTCTTGGAAGCCCAAGACACAGCAGTGCCTCCTAATGTAAAGATCCAACCAGTCTAGACTTGGATTTGGATTCTACATTGTTCCAGGTTGCATCACTATATCCTTCATCACAGTAGGATATCCTTTATAAGATAAACCATATTCAATGGTTCCTTTCAAATAAGCTAAAACTCTGGAAATAGTTTTCCAATGTTCGAAACCTGGATTACTCGTAAATCGACACAATACACTTATAGCATGTGCGATGTCTTAGTGCAATGCAAAGCATACATAAGACTCCCAATAACACTGGAATACTCTAGTTAAGAGATAGTACGTCCAGTGTTCTTGTCTAATTTAATACTAGGATCTAAAGGAGTTGGTGTTGGTTTGTCATCGTAATGACCATACTTTTGTAGGAATTTCTCTATGTAATGAGATTGAGTTAGTAATAACTCCTCCTCTTTCCTAACAATTTTAATTCCTAAAATTACATCACCCTCTCCTAGATCTTTCATATCGAATTTAGAAGACATAAACTTTTTAGTTTCATTCACACAGGATATATTAGAACCAAATATTAGCTTGTCATCAACGTATAAACATATTATAACAATGTCGTTGTTATCCGATTTGCTATGAATACATTTATCAGCATCATTAACAATGAATCCATATGACAGTGCGAATTTATCAAATTTCTCATGCCATTGCATGGGAGCTTGCTTCAGGCCATAAAGAGATTTCACTAATTTGCAAACTTTGGCCTGGGGTTTTGAAACCTTCAGGTTGTTCCATATATATCTCTTCTTCTAAATCTCCATTTAGAAAAGCAATCTTTACATCCATTTGATGTCTGACTAATTTATGAATTGATGCAAGTGTAATTAAACAGCGTATAGAAGATATGCGAGCAACTGGAGCATATGTATCAAAGTAATCTACTCCATGTCTTTGCTTATATCCCTTAGCAACTACTGGCTTTAAACTTATCAATGGATCCATTTGTATTCAACTTTTTCTTGAATATCCATTTACATCCTATAGGTTTAGCACCAGGAGGTAAATCAGTTAAAACCCAAGTTTGGTTTAATAGTATGGAATTCATTTCATCATTGATAGCTTCTTTTTAGAAATTGGAATCTCTGGAACTCATAGCCTCAGAATAAGTTTTGGGATCGTCATCGATGTTCATTACATATTTAGTCACATTAAGGACTTCATCCTTACTACCTTCTACAAGATATGTAATGAAGTCAGGACCATAGTCCTTCTCTATTCTAGCTCTTTTACCTCTCCGTTGTTCAGTACTATTATTTGGTACTGATACTTCCTTGCTGTTTTGAGCAGGAGCATAATCATCGTCATTGATATCATTAGCCATACTAGGTTCTGGACTAGATGACCTCAATGGGATCGCAACAGTTTGATTTTCAAAAAATACTACATCTATAGATTCTATAACTTCTAGGGTGTCAAGAATAAGGAATCTGTAAGTTATACTATTAAGTGAATATCCTATGAGAACACATTTAAATGCTCTATTTCCTAACTTTGGTCGTTTAGGTTAAGTCTAGTTAGGTTAGGTTTCCTATTAAACCATAATTCATAAGGGAAAATATTATTCTTTTTAAGTGGTACTCTATTTAAAATATAACATGCAGATAATATAGCATCACCCCATAGATTATAAGGTAAATTAGAACTTATGAGCATGGCATTAACCATTTCTACTAAAGTTCTATTCTTTCTTTCAGCAACACCATTTTGTTGTGGTGTATATGGGACTGTACATTGGTAAACTATACCTTGTTGTTTACAAAACAAGGTAAATTCATTAGAGAAATATTCAACACCACGATCTGAATGTAATATTTTAATTTTAACTCCTAATTGTGTTTCGACCTCTCCTTTGTAAATTTTGAATTTATCAAAAGCCTCATCTTTAGTTTTCATTAGATATACATATGCATATCTATTATAATCATCAATGAATGTTATATAGTATTGGTTACCACCATAGGTGATATGACTTTTTAAGTCACCCACATCACTATATACCAAATAAAGCAAACCAGCTTTCCTATCTACGTATTTAAAGGATTTTCGGTGTATTTTTGCTTGAACACATATTTCACATTTAGAGATGGTATCGAAATCACAATTAGAAATTAATCCTAATTTATGCATATTTCTAATGGAATTATAATTAACATGTCCTAATCTACCATGCCATAAATAAGTAGAATAAATAATATAAACAGAAGATTTCTTTATTAGATTCAACTTAATCATGCCGTTACAAGAGTATCCCTGTCCAATGAATCTACCATTCTTAGACAACACTAGCTTATCAGACTCATACACCATCTTGAATCCTCCTTTGTTAAGAAGGTATACAGAGACCAAATTCTTACACATATCAGGTACATTAAATACATTGACTAATGTAAGAACTTATCCAGAGGTGAAAAGAAGTTCTATAGTGCCTTTTCCCAGAACTTTTGTCACGCCCCATCTCTATACCCAAGCTAACCAAGAACATTACGGTGTAGTGCTGTCAATTAGCACGGAGAGTAAGGCTGTTGAGGAGCGACCATCCATGTAACTTCTTTGGGCGAGCACCGATATGTCAGATAGTGTAGCGTGCATTTCATTTAAGGAGGAAATCCGACATACCGACACAAAACTCAAAGCTATCACACGGTGGCTATATATAATCTTCGGAAACAAATATAGAATAAACGTAACACAAATCAGTCACAGACAATTCATAACACAAAGGCGGAAATAGATATGAATATAACACATGAAAATGTACATTAGAGTAGTGGTCAAAAAAGATCCACAATAACACAATAGAATAGATACAAGTGCAAGGTAAAAGAATATGTATACATCAAGGAGTCTAAATCTCAAATGTATACAACAAAAACTACTAAACTAGAGTAGTTAGCCAAAAGTCAGAAGATGGCTCCAGATAAGAAGTCATGAGGAAGCACTTGTAAAATCTCAGTCTGACCCGAGTATTATTTAAGAAGAAAATAATAAATGGATCAGTCTAGCTATAAATATCAGATAAAGTGATATAGAATAAGAGGTATGACAAAAACGTATCATAACCATAATACCATACTGTGATAAGTACGTAATTGAAAATCAACAAGAGATTAATCAATATCACAAGAATCTTCTCAAAGATTAAAAAGAATGTCATATCCTTTATTTAATTCACCAAGCCACAATAATTACATAAATATTAATGCCAATTGTAAAAGTTGGTGAAACATAAATTCCAGAAATCAACCATTAGAAATCCAGAAATCAAATAATCCGAAGCAACGACGTCATACAGCGTAACGTCCGATGATCCAGAAAAACAATAAATAGGAACAACGACGTCGTACAGCGTAACGTCCGATGAACCAAAGCACGATAAAAAGGAACAACGATGTCGTACAGCGTAACATCCGATGAACCAACACATAAGAAAATGGAACAACGATGTCGTACAGCGTAACGTCCGATGATCTAGAGACAAAATAAATAGGAACAACGACGTCGTACAGCGTAACGTCCGATGAACCAAAGCACAATAAAAAGGAACAACGATGTCGTACAGCGTAACATCCGATGAACCAACACATAAGAAAATGGAACAACGACGTCGTACAGCGTAACGTCCGATGATCTAGAGACAAAATAAATAGGAACAACGACGTCGTACAGCGTAACGTCCGATGAACCAAAGCACAATAAAAAGGAACAACGATGTCGTACAATGTAACATCCGATGAACCAACACATAGTAAAATGGAACAACGACGTCGTACATCGTAACGTCCGATGAACCGAATCAAAGAGACATCGCACATTGCTAGTCTAAATAACGAAAATGATCGTCATTGATCATCAAGAAAGTGTCAATTACACTAAGCCAGTAAATATATGAGTTTAGCTTCATGTCCCATAACCACTAGCTTAACTTAAATATTTACGAACAAACTGTAGATCTTCACTAGAAAATTGTCACAAGAGTTTCACTCGAACAAGTCCATAAATTAACCGACGAAGTAAACGCAAGCATTTCATACCACTTGTTTTGCTAAGCCGTTTAATTATATTTTCTCATACGAATGAGGTAAAGGTTTGTATATACTAGTAGATTGGAAAACAGTTTTATAAACGAGTTTGATATTGAAAATAGAGTTGAAATCGTTTTGATGAAAGAGTTTTGATATTTACTACTAGTATTGAAACCTTTATATTTTTAAAGTGACAAGTCACAAAACGATTGTTGAAACAAATCGAATCACATAAATTCACGTTCAAAGACGTGAGAAAAGTCCAAAGAAATCAATCTCAAAACCATCATAGTAGAAATTCTATTGATTGTTTTTCGGATAAGATCCCCTACGAAGGGGAGTACGGGGTTCTACCTAGTGAAGACAAAATGAGGTCTAACGACCTAAGGGGGATAGGGTCGAGCGACCTAACGAGGTACCATCCCAAAAGAGGAGTCATCAAAGTCTTAAGAAATGATAACAGCAAATAGGAGACAACACGAATCGATTAAAGTTGGAAATTCAAACAAAATAGGCAATATAGGCATAATTGGCAAATAGGAGCAGGTCGGTCAACCGGACTCCCTGAGTCGGTTGACCGGACCAGAGACAGAAGTGCTCGGGTAGCAGGTCGGTCGACCGGACCCTGAGGTCGGTCGACCGGAGCCTGTAACCTGCATTTCCAAACAGAGGCAGGGAATTGCCTGGGAAGCAGGTCGGTCGACCGGACCCTGAGTTCGGTCGACCGGAGCCTGTTGCCAGCACTCCCATGCCTATTTTATGAATGCTAATCCCTTCCAAATTTCAATCGGTCGAGCAACGGCACTAAGGGCTTACGCCAATCGACTACCCGGCCATATACGCTCTTCGATTCATCACCAAAAACATGATCAAAACATCAAAGTTAGGATTTTCAAAAAATTGAACTCAAAACACTAAAAATTGGAATATTCACCAAATCAATCCAAACCAAAAGCATTTGCACAAGAATAAGTGTTAGGAATTCATACCTAACAATCGAAGATAAATATAGATTAAGATGTGAGATAAAAATCTCACCTTTTCACAAAAACAATGAAGAAGGAGCTTGAAAGCAAAAGGAGAATCAACCACTCTTCAACACAACCCAAATGAGCTTGAATCTATGCTCAAAAGAGAAACATTTCCTAAATTAGGTTTAGGGAATTTTCTGAAATTGAAAGGAGAACGGGTTGGAGAAGATGAAGAGGAGGCTTACCTATGGCTTCACTTTGATTTTGGAGCAAGAACTTGATATGCAAATGGAAACTAGGGCTTAGGATTTCCTAATTCTTTTTCTCTTCCTCCATTTTTGATGAAGCTTGAGTGTTAGGAAATGAAAGTGAAGTAATGAAAAGGAGAGGGGGTTGGAACTGAGTTAGTAAGTGGGTTCAGCCCAAACCAAAGCCCTAAGTGAAAAAGTGGCCAAATTCCACTAACTCCAAACATATCAAAGCTTATACTCAAAAAGGTCGCAAACGGCATTTTGAACTCAATGGAGGTGGTCTCGAGTCCCAATTCGACTGTTTGCAAAAAGTAGCTTTTCGGACTAAAATTCGACTAACGACGAAATATTTAAATAAAATATTTAAATATAAAATCGATAAATATGCGGGTTGTTACAGACTCCCCTCCTTAAAGAAATTGCGTCCTCGCAATACTTAAGAAGAAAATAAATAGTAACAACCATAAAAGCATATCAATACAGAAGAAAATTTGAAATGAGACGTTCACCAAAGAGAGCATGAAAGAGAAAACCCGGACGAGTTCGCTCGATGAATTCTCTAGATTTCCCAAGAGCAATCCTTAGGATTTGAGAACCATTGAACTTTCATAAGAAAAACATCTTTATTTCGAAGGCGCTCAACCTCCGAAGCAATGATGCGAGTAGAATGTTGCTCAAAAGTCAAATTAGGTGAAACTTCAATTTCTACAATAACACTAGGCTCAAGAATAAAATCGGAATCCCAAAGGCATTTCCGTAGTTGGAAGACGTGGGAAAACGTCTTGGATAGCAGAAAATTGAGCCGATGCAACGGCGTAGTACAACAACGGTACGCCAGATGAACCAAAGCTCAAATAATTCAGAACATCGACGTAGTGCAAACGGTACGTCAAATGAACCGAACACCATAAAAGAACATCGGATGCTAGTCCATAAAAGAAATGAGATAAAGCTCAATAAAATGAAGTATATCAAAACGTCCGATGGACTTGATAAAAAGATAATTCCATTCAGACGTCATCAAAGAATCAACTACTTGTTGTTTACAACAAAGTGCATTGGCAACACGGTTCCTCTTTCCGGGAATATACAAAGAATATCAAGATCATAAGATGCAAGGAACTCGATCCAATATTAAGTTCCTTATGAGAAAATAAATATTCCAAAGATTTATGATCGAGGCGGAGAACAAATTTCTCCCCCAAAAAATGATGATGCCAAACCCTAAAAGCGAAATCAATAGCCGCGAGCGCTAGATCATGAGTGGCACACCTAGTCTCGATAGGCTATAACTATTTAGAAGAATAAATGATAGCACGCTCTCTATTGCAAGTGAATGGCATCAAAACCAATACGATTAGCATTGGTACAAAAAGAGAAAATCTTGGTTCCCTTCGGGAATCACAAGAATAAGAGTATCGGGAAAGAATTCTTTCAAATAATCTTCTTTACCGAAAAGCTAAAACTTTCAAAATTACATTTATCTTTATGTAATAATCTTTTCAGAAAAATTTACATTTTTACAAGTGAATAAATATATATCGTGTCTGATTGTCTCATCAAAGCGTTTAGGAAATTCCTATCGGTAACGTTGATCAGGTGCATCGACCAAAATTCTTAAAGCACTCAACGGGCAATACAATCACAAAATCATCTTCTTCATGATAAAAATATCTCTTAAAAGTTTTAAGAATATTCTTTGCTCGTTTTAAGAACAAAAATCAAATTGTACTTATAAATAAATCTTATGAAAAAGATTTGCAAAAAAATTTAAATTTCTATTTTCATCCAAAATTAATATATACAAGAATGGTCTCATCGAAATATTCATAGAATACCCGATTTACAAAATGGATGAAATAACTGGATAAACTGAATGACATAATAAGTCATTCATAAGAATCATAACGAGTGCGGAATGCGATAAGTGGAATGCTAACTCCAGCAACTCGTAGCAAATGAAAATCGGTGGCAAGGTCGAGTTGAAAAGACCTTAACACCTCTCAAAAGATTTTCTTAGGTGATAATCCTAAGACAAGCTCAAAAATACCGAAAAATTATCAAACTACATGAATGAGAGAAATAACACTTTCCTCATCATGTGAGCTTAAAGAATAAAATGATGCCATCAAATTGGAATCAAAATCACAAAGGAAAAATCAGAAATCTGCTTAACAGATTGAAAATGTCGAAGATGAATAGTCTACACGGGACAAAGGATATGACTTCATAGTAATTAAGCCAATCCTTACAAAATTCAATTCCGAAGCATAAGTAAAAATCGACTCGAAAAGAAAAAATCACATAAAATAATTTCGACATTCATAAAAAGCAAATTGAGTGTTGCGGATCCACCAATCCGGATTCGCAACCCTCAAAGAAGTCATCAAGCCCAAAATATTTAAAGAAAAAGAATCACAAGTTCTTTTGATATAAAAATAATGAGATGAAACCCATATCAAAAAGAACTCGAATAAGATAATCATAAAATAAATGTCATCAAGGATAGAATGGATACCTTGACTAAGAGAAGAGTTGATAGGGGCTTGCACAATATTTAGCTTTCTCATGTCCTTGTTCAAAAGTTTGGGACATGCAGATAAAAGATGACTCGGTTTCTTGCAATAGCGACAAGAATGGGGTTTCGGACACATATTCGCATAGTGTTCTTTAGAATTACAATTGTAGCATTGTTCACGACTAGAGGTAGGCGACTTTGCTACCGAAGTTTCTTTCTTGCTTAGAAGTTTGGAGCATGCAGAAATATGATGACCAGAATTTTTGCAATAACGACAAAAGAGCGGCTCCGGACACTCCTTTGCTGAAGTGACCCACTTCTTTTGGATTGTTATTTTTCAGTGATTTACTGTTGAGATTTTTTTTTTACCAAGTGATCACTTCTTTAATTTCATTTCCCCCAAGATCCAAATTCTACCAATATAAAAATATTAGTATATAAGTCAATTCAAGTCATTTATATATATGAAGATATATAAATGTTTCCTTGCTTATCAGAGTATTAAAAATTAACAAGGAAAATTCAATCACACAATATTTCTCATTTTTCAGAGAATTGGTGTCACATAGCCATTTCTATTTTTACATTCCCCTTTTTGATCTCAAGCTTGATTAATATTAAATTTGAATATTGTCACTTATAATTTTCTTGCTTACTTCTCAAATTAATTGGTTTCTTGGTTTACAAGCCATACTTTTTAAATTCCGGAATTCTTTTGTGGTTTGGTACTTATCATATGAATACTGAGGTGATAAACTAGGTTGAAATCTAAGCAGAGAAAAACAACACATGTGATCAAGGTTTAGACACAACAAGCACAAACCAATCATGACAGACAAAATGCATATTTCCTGGTTAACTGAGCAAATAGTCATCACATGAGTGATGGTGTTGTGATCTACTTTATAAATCACACAACTTCTTATATCTGGAGCTAGAAAAGTGTTGAATCTGGTGTCTTACCACTTAGTATCAGTTTTGAAGCTATAGTATCAGATTTTCCCAACCTAGTGTTAGATCAGTAGTTATAGTATCAGAAATTTCCTACCTAGTATCAGTTTTATAGTATCAGATTTCTCCTACTTGGTATCAGTTTTAATTTCATAACTGAAGTGCCTCAAGACCGTCTAGAAAAATATGTTCACATATCAGATTAAATGGCATCTTCTCCTTCAGCATTATCTACTAAAACTATTTCAGAACTTATTACTTAAGTCCACAGCTCACAAACACATATAACATTTAAGTTTCTTTTTCTTCTTACATACTGTTTTCCAGATATCAAAGCAAAAGACACTCATGAAAATACTTAGAACATATTAGAGTTTGCCTAACTTAATTATTACAAAGACACTTCTACTTCTCTTAAACACTTTAAATTCCTCAAGATCTCCAAATATCCATGCAAGCAAGCAAGCAATTCATGCATCATTCCCTGCAGCAAAACTTTGAACTGCCCCAATAAAATGAGACACCCCAAGTATTGCAAAGGCAACAAATAAGGTCAGAAATAAATTCTGGTGTGAGTGAAATCAAGTATGCAAAATATCTTGTAAATTCTTAAGGCTGTACAGAGAAATTTTCTATAAAATGCAATTCAAATCCCAATTAAAATCTGAGAATGTGTATATTTAGGTTTATCTATAAACATACACCCAAGCATTCATCCATTCACTTCATTCAGTTGTACAAGTACAAAACTCCTATGGATTTAACTCCCTAAATTCCATAGCATCATTTCTCTTTATTTATTTTTTCCTTTTAAGTTTATCTATAAACATAAATCCAAGCATTCATCCATTCACTTCATTCAGTTGTACAAGTACAAAACTCCTATGGATTAACTCCTTAAATTCCATAGCATCATTTCTCTTTCTCATCTTTTCATTTTGTTTGGTCTGAACTCTTGCCATTGAACACCATGTGTGCATTGCAAAGGGGCTCAGTTCTGTTAACCCTTTACACAGAGGCCTACAGGACTTAAACAAGTCATGCACATACCCATCAACCACCTGCTGATGAGTAGATCAAGGCACTACTCCTAAATTATTTTATAATTTAGAGACCATGCTTATTTATTTCTTTCTGGGGAATTTTTCTTTTGATTCCAGAGATGCTCGTATTCTTTCCTTCCTTATATAGGTCAAGAATTATTAAAATCACCCAAAGATCATATCCAGACATACAAAGCATTCATGTAAAATTGCACACCTTATTTCAAAGTCATTTTTGCTTTAATCACATTTTTCTAAAACCTGCTTATATTTTTATTTCTAGAAATTTTCCATTGCTTACACAAATATGAAGAAGTCATATGCAAAACTATATTTATTCTTTTACTGTGAACATAGGGAATGGTTTTTGAGAAAAACCCATAAAAACTTATTGGTTTATGATCTGAACAAATCAGCACATATTTGTAATATTGCATTGTTCATCTCATTTTTAATATAGACTAGACATAAGCATGAATCTCAATATTCACACTGCCTACTTCTTTTCTTTTATTGATACCCTATTCCACAGTAAAACATTTGATTCATTTTTCATATCAAAACTAGCATATATAAAATCTATTTCTGTGATTAGTGTATTTGTTTGATTATCTATATTTTAAAACAAAAACTGAAACCATCACAACAAGTCAAAACAGATTAAAACCTCATCCAAAAACTCAACCAGAATACCATCCATGATCAACATATTTTCATCCAGAAAATAAAATCAAATAGGAAAAACATAATGTAATGTTTATATAAAATAACTTGGCTGCCCTTAACATGGGTCTTAATGCCTTACAGATCATAAGTGATTAATCACTCACCTTCCTCCTCTCTTCCCCGAGAATGTCTAAGCTTGAAAACAGGGTGAGCTCTCCTTTCTATTTTTTTTAGTGTGTTTCTGTTTTCCCCCCAGAGAAAACCTCTGCTTCCCTCTTGATTTAAATCATTTTGCTAGGGTTTTACTAAAGGAAAAACCCATTTTATCCTCACATTACTCAGAGAATTATGTGTGTGTTGTTATGGCTAAATGTGCCATTTTCTCTTGATTTCTATTTCTAGTAAAAGCAGTTGCTTCTCTGCTTTTCTGTGCACATGCTATTTGCATGATCCATCTACACATCATCTTTGTGTGACTCAGATACATTGTATACCTTGTTAGGCCTGAATGGTCCTCTTATATTATTTCAAACCATTTATTTCCTGATTTATTTTTGAGAAGGTGTTTATGCACAATAATACTAAACTGGTTCTCATGCAATTTGGTTATCAAAAGGGCTTTATCATTTTATACTTCTTTGGCTACTCATATCTAATACATATATATTTATATATATATATATGTGTATATATATATACAGGAGATATCTGTATATAAAATCTCACTCATATTTGATCATTTTCTTCCCACTATATTTTATTGAAAAAAAAATCTCTATCCTCTTATTTATTCATTTCACTTACTCCTAATATTATTATTGTCAGACTATATTTTCTTTTCTTAAATATTCTCATTTTAAAATTATTTTTATCTCAATAATTTGGGTCTTCTCATACTCTCCTCCTAAAAGGAATTGTGTCCCACAATTATTCTCTCATACATTTCCATCCAAATGTATACAAAGCATAATTTCAATTGAATGAAATTTCAGAAACTCATTCATTCCAAATCAATCAAACATAAATAAATAATTTTAAGGTCTCATCATAATTTTTAAACATACCTTTAAGTAGAAAACAGATTAGGATATTTATCCTTTATCCTCTCTTCAGCCTCCCAAGTGCAATCATTCCCATCCAAACTCCATTGGATTTTAACTAGTTTAATTATTTTATTTCTCAGTTTCTTTTCTTCTCTAGCCACAATGCCCACTGGTTCCTTTTTATAAACCAGGTTTTCTTGAATTTCAACATGTGTAGGAGATTCAAGAATGGACTCTTTATCATGCACCCATTTTCTCAATTGGGATACATGAAATACATCATGTATTTTGCTCAATTCCTCTGGTAACTTCAACCTATAAGCTAAAGTCCCTATTCTTTGAACAATTTCATATGGTCCTACATACCTTGGTGACAGTTTCCCTGCTTTTCCAAATCTCAATATTTTCCTCATTGGTGAAACTTTGAGAAACACATAGTCTCCCACCTCAAATTCTACTGGCCTTCTCTTTTTATCTGCATAAGCTTTCTGTCTCTCTTGAGCTACTCTAATTCTTTGCCTCACTAATTCAATTCTTGCAGAAGTTTCTTTTACATGGTCTGGTCCAAGCAACACCCTTTCACCAGCCTCCATCCAACATGCAGGAGATAAACAAGGCTTCCCATACAAAGCCTCAAATGGAGCCATTCCTATAGTGGATTGGTAGATATTATTATAAGCAAACTCAGCTAAATAAATATGATCCTCCCAGTTGCCTCCAAAATCAAGTATGCATGCTCTCAGCAAATCCTCTAAAACTTTATTAACAATCTCAGTTTGCCCATCTGTTTGTGGGTGGTAGGCTGTGCTTAGGCTTAGTTCTGTCCCCATAGCTTCTTGAAAGCTACTCCAAAACCTTGAAGTAAACAAAGTATCTCTATCACTAATGATAGTCTTGGGGATGCCATGCAACCTCACTATTTCCTTCACAAATAATTGAGCTAGCTTGTGAGCATTTCTGTTTGAACTTATTGGGATAAAGTGTGCTGTTTTTGTGAGTCTATCAACCACTACCCAAATACTATCATTTCCCTTCCTTGTTCTTGGCAAACCATCCACAAAATCCATTGATATACTCTCCCATTTCCAAGTAGGCACTTCCAAAGGTTGCAATAGGCCTGAGGGCCTTTGATAGTCTGCCTTTACTTGTTGGCATGTCAAGCAATTTGCCACATATTTTGCTACTGCTCCTTTCATTCCTGGCCACCAATAATTTCTCTTGAGATCATGGTACATTTTTGTACCACCTGGATGGATAGTATACTTTGTTTTGTGATGCTCATCCATAACTTCTTGCTTTAGTTCCCCTACATTTGGTATGCAGAGTTTCCCCTTTTTCCTTAAGTATCCTTTACCATCTACCTCATAGTTTTCCACTGTCATGCCTTGGGATATCATGTTCTTTTTCTCCTTCAAATTTATATCTTGATTTTGCATTTGTCCTATTTTATCAACCAGTGTTGATTTTAAGGATAAGAGGCTTAATCTACCATATTCAATCATCTTACTGTGTGTCTTATCTGATACACTAGCTTCTTCTTTCACTTCCACCTCACTAAGAATTATCAAATCCTTGAATTCTGCCATCATTAAGCTTGCCAATTTAGCTTGATGTCTACTTAATGCATCTGCTACTTTATTAGCTTTTCCAGGGGTATACAATATATCAAGATCATAGGCAGCTAGAAATTCTACCCACCTATGTTGCCTCATGTTCAAGTCTTTTTGGGAGAACAAATATTTAAGTGACTTATGATCAGTAAACAATTCAAACTTAGCACCCAATAAATAATGTCTCCATAGTTTCAATGCATACACCACAGCAGCTAGTTCTAAGTCATGTGTAGCATACCTAGTTTCATTTGGCTTGAGTTGCCTTGATGCATAAGCTATGACTCTACCATGTTGCATAAGCACTGCCCCCAATCCAGATCCACTAGCATCTGTGTAAACTACTAATTCTTCATTATCCTCTGGCACTTGTAAAACTGGAGCTTCTACCAGTGCCTTCTTTAGTGATATGAAAGCTTGTTCACACTTCTCTGTCCACACATATGGTTGCTCCTTTTTAGTTAACTTGGTCAATGGGATAGCTATCCTTGCAAAATATTTTATAAATCTCCTATAATAGCCTGCCATTCCCAAAAATGACCTCACCTCAGTTACTGATTTGGGTCTACTCCAAGATTGCACTGCCATCACCTTATTTGGGTCTACACTAACCCCTTGTTGTGATACAATGTGCCCCAAAATTTTTACTTCCTTCTGCCAAAATGTACATTTAGAGAATTTGGCTTTTAAATCATGTGCCCTCAGTCTAGACAAAACCAGATGCAAGTGCTTTGCATGATCTTCTTCTGATTTTGAATATACTAATATGTCATCAATAAAGACAACCACAAATTTGTCTAGAAAATCTCTAAATGTTCTATTCATTAAATCTACAAAATATGATGGTGCATTTGTCAATCCAAAAGGCATCACCAAAAATTCATATAATCCATACCTTGTGTTGAAGGCAGTATACTTAATACTCTCTTCCTCCACCTTCATCAGATGAAACCCAGAGGCTAAATCTAGCCTTGAAAAGACCCTTGCTCCATTTAATTGATCGAATAGATCATCAATTCTAGGAAGTGGATATTTGTTTTTAATGGTGACTTTGTTTAATTCCCTATAATCAATGCACATTCTCAAAGTACCATCCTGCTTCTTCAAAAATACAATTGGAGAACCCCAGTTTGAACTACTAGGCCTTATGAAGCCTTTCTGCTCCAGTTCTTCCAACTGATGTTTCAATTCCACAAGTTCTTTAGGACCCATTCTAGTTGGCTTCTTGATGATTGGGCTGGCTCCTGGGATTAGCCTTATTTGAAATTCTACTTGCCTATTTTCTGGAACACCTATGACTTCACCAAAGACATCTGGGTATTCATTTATAATTTTTATGTCCTCCAGTGTTAATTCTTTCTCAGTCATGCTACAAATGTGGTTACAGTAATTGATTTTAGCAATTTCACTCATAACTATAATATTTTTACCATTTTCTGTTTTCATAGAAATAGTAAGATTTTCTAAGTTTAAAATTGCTTTGTATTTTCTTAGCCAATCTACTCCTAGAATAATTCCTATTCCAGGATATTTTAGCACAAACAAATCAGAACTAAACATATTTCCACCTATGTTTAACTCTACTCCCAAACATTTAATCCCTAGCATGCAAGAATTACCTAGTGGGCTCTGAATAAACAAGGGATTATCAACTAAATAGCATGTGAGAGTTAATTTATTCACTATGTCTTGGGATATTAGTGAATGTGTTGCTCCAGTGTCATATATAACTGAGATGGGGTGATCTTTAATTAGAAGTATACCTTCCAATTGTCCAGAACTTCCCACTGCAGTTGCTTTTGCTTTGCCCTCAAGTGCTCCTACCTTTGCTCCCTTTTTGAACTCTGGGCAGTTTCTTTTAATATGGCCTTCCTTCCCACAGTTATAGCAGCTAAACAATGCCTTCTTGGCTGCTTGACACCTATTACTCATGTGTCCTTCTTTGCCACAATTAAAACAAGTAACCTTCTTCTTAGATTCCCCAGTGGCTGCTCCCTCCATTTTCTTATCCATATTCTTTTTGTCATAGGGATGTGCTCTATTTTTCCCCTTCTTTTGATTGGTAGCCCTCATGCTCCTAAATTTTTCCCTTGCATTGTCATGTTGTTCAAAAGAAAGAGCAAGGTCTATGACTTGATCAAATGTTTTATCCTTGTATGGTAACATTGCTCTACTCAGACCTGCATTTAATCCTTGGATAAATCTTGAATTCTTTGATTCTTCATCTCCTATGAGCATAGTTCCATACTTGGACAAACTCTCAAATTTTTGAGTGTATTCAGTCACACTCATTTGTCCTTGCCTCAGCCTTATGAATTCTTCAAGCAATGTTGCCTTAGCTGTTGCTGGAACAAACCTTGCTTCAAGCATTTCCTTGAATTGATCCCATGTTATCTCATTTTCTGGCCTTCCTGTGATGATCACCTCCCACCAATCTAAGGCTGCTCCTTTGAGTCTCCTTGAAGCTATCTGCCTCTTTCTTTGGTCATTAATTTGCATATCTGCAAATATCCTTTCCAAAGTTCTCAACCAGGTCTGCACTCCCATAACTCCCTCAGTGCCTTCAAAATCCTTGCCTCCCAAATTTGAAAATGTCTTCAATAACTTAGCTAATTCCTCATGAGGATTCTCTTCCCTCTGCACTGCTCCTTCTCTAAATGCCCTCACCAAATCTTGCAAGTTAACCATTGGTGTTGTATTGGAGGGTCCTGCTCCATGACTTGGTGGTCTTCCTACCATGATTCACTATTCAATTGCATAGCTAGTCAGTCATATTTCTAATTTAATTAGTTTTCTGAAATTTATTTCTACTGTGGATGTTTATTTCTATCATTACTATATTTTTTTTAGAATTTTATCCTTACAAGAAAATTGGATAATATATTTATGCTATGTTTTAATAACATAGCTCTGATACCAACTGAAGTGACCTACTTCTTTTGGATTGTTATTTTTCAGTGATTTACTGTTGAGATTTTTTTTTTACCAAGTGATCACTTCTTTAATTTCATTTCCCCCAAGATCCAAATTCTACCAATATAAAAATATTAGTATATAAGTCAATTCAAGTCATTTATATATATGAAGATATATAAATGTTTCCTTGCTTATCAGAGTATTAAAAATTAACAAGGAAAATTCAATCACACAATATTTCTCATTTTTCAGAGAATTGGTGTCACATAGCCATTTCTATTTTTACATTCCCCTTTTTGATCTCAAGCTTGATTAATATTAAATTCGAATATTGTCACTTATAATTTTCTTGCTTACTTCTCAAATTAATTGGTTTCTTGGTTTACAAGCCATACTTTTTAAATTCCGGAATTCTTTTGTGGTTTGGTACTTATCATATGAATACTGAGGTGATAAACTAGGTTGAAATCTAAGCAGAGAAAAACAACACATGTGATCAAGGTTTAGACACAACAAGCACAAACCAATCATGACAGACAAAATGCATATTTCCTGGTTAACTGAGCAAATAGTCATCACATGAGTGATGGTGTTGTGATCTACTTTATAAATCACACAACTTCTTATATCTGGAGCTAGAAAAGTGTTGAATCTGGTGTCTTACCACTTAGTATCAGTTTTGAAGCTATAGTATCAGATTTTCCCAACCTAGTGTTAGATCAGTAGTTATAGTATCAGAAATTTCTTACCTAGTATCAGTTTTATAGTATCAGATTTCTCCTACTTGGTATCAGTTTTAATTTCATAACTGAAGTGCCTCAAGATTGTCTAGAAAAATATGTTCACATATCAGATTAAATGGCATCTTCTCCTTCAGCATTATCTACTAAAACTATTTCAGAACTTGTTACTTAAGTCCACAGCTCACAAACACATATAACATTTAAGTTTCTTTTTCTTCTTACATACTGTTTTCCAGATATCAAAGCAAAAGACACTCATGAAAATACTTAGAACATATTAGAGTTTGCCTAACTTAATTATTACAAAGACACTGCTACTTCTCTTAAACACTTTAAATTCCTCAAGATCTCCAAATATCCATGCAAGCAAGCAAGCAATTCATGCATCATTCCCTGCAGCAAAACTTTGAACTGCCCCAATAAAATGAGACACCCCAAGTATTGCAAAGGCAACAAATAGGGTCAGAAATAAATTCTGGTGTGAGTGAAATCAAGTATGCAAAATATCTTGTAAATTCTTAAGGCTGTACAGAGAACTTTTCTATAAAATGCAATTCAAATCCCAATTAAAATCTGAGAATGTGTATATTTAGGTTTATCTATAAACATACACCCAAGCATTCATCCATTCACTTCATTTAGTTGTACAAGTACAAAACTCCTATGGATTTAACTCCCTAAATTCCATAGCATCATTTCTCTTTATTTTTATTTTCCTTTTAAGTTTATCTATAAACATAAATCCAAGCATTCATCCATTCACTTCATTCAGTTGTACAAGTACAAAACTCCTATGGATTAACTCCTTAAATTCCATAGCATCATTTCTCTTTCTCATCTTTTCATTTTGTTTGGTCTGAACCCTTGCCATTGAACACCATGTGTGTATTGCAAAGGGGCTCAGTTCTGTTAACCCTTTACACAGAGGCCTACAGGACTTAAACAAGTCATGCACATACCCATCAACCACCTGCTGATGAGTAGATCAAGGCACTACTCCTAAATTATTTTATAATTTAGAGACCATGCTTATTTATTTCTTTCTGGGGAATTTTTCTTTTGATTCCAGAGATGCTCGTATTCTTTCCTTCCTTATATAGGTCAAGAATTATTAAAATCACCCAAAGATCATATCCAGACATACAAAGCATTCATGTAAAATTGCACACCTTATTTCAAAGTCATTTTTGCTTTAATCACATTTTTCTAAAACCTGCTTATATTTTTATTTCTAGAAATTTTCCATTGCTTACACAAATATGAAGAAGTCATATGCAAAACTATATTTATTCTTTTACTGTGAACATAGGGAATGGTTTTTGAGAAAAACCCATAAAAACTTATTGGTTTATGATCTGAACAAATCAGCACATATTTGTAATATTGCATTGTTCATCTCATTTTTAATATAGACTAGACATAAGCATGAATCTCAATATTCACACTGCCTACTTCTTTTCTTTCATTGATACCCTATTCCACAGTAAAACATTTGATTCATTTTTCATATCAAAACTAGCATATATAAAATCTATTTCTATGATTAGTGTATTTGTTTGATTATCTATATTTTAAAACAAAATCTGAAACCATCACAACAAGTCAAAACAGATTAAAACCTCATCCAAAAACTCAACCAGAATACCATCCATGATCAACATATTTTCATCCAGAAAATAAAATCAAATAGGAAAAACATAATGTAATGTTTATATAAAATAACTTGGCTGCCCTTAACATGGGTCTTAATGCCTTACAGATCATAAGTGATTAATCACTCACCTTCCTCCTCTCTTCCCCGAGAATGTCTAAGCTTGAAAACAGGGTGAGCTCTCCTTTCTATTTTTTTTTAGTGTGTTTCTGTTTTCCCCCCCAGAGAAAACCTCTGCTTCCCTCTTGATTTAAATCGTTTTGCTAGGGTTTTACTAAAGGAAAAACCCATTTTATCCTCACATTACTCAGAGAATTATGTGTGTGTTGTTATGGCTAAATGTGCCATTTTCTCTTGATTTCTATTTCTAGTAAAAGCAGTTGCTTCTCTGCTTTTCTGTGCACATGCTATTTGCATGATCCATCTACACATCATCTTTGTGTGACTCAGATACATTGTATACCTTGTTAGGCCTGAATGGTCCTCTTATATTATTTCAAACCATTTATTTCCTGATTTATTTTTGAGAAGGTGTTTATGCACAATAATACTAAACTGGTTCTCATGCAATTTGGTTATCAAAAGGGCTTTATCATTTTATACTTCTTTGGCTACTCATATCTAATACATATATATTTATATATATATGTGTATATATATATACAGGAGATATCTGTATATAAAATCTCACTCATATTTGATCATTTTCTTCCCACTATATTTTATTGAAAAAAAAATCTCTATCCTCTTATTTATTCATTTCACTTACTCCTAATATTATTATTGTCAGACTATATTTTCTTTTCTTAAATATTCTCATTTTAAAATTATTTTTATCTCAATAATTTGGGTCTTCTCATTTGCATAGTGGTCCGTGGAACCACAATTGTAGCATTCTCCACGATTAGGGATTGGAGTCTTTGCCACCAAAGTAGTTTTCTTCACTCACTTATTGGGATTAAGGCTCTTGAACTTAATATGCCTCTTCTTGGAAATCCCAATATCACTATCACTTCTTTTACCAACCTCTTCATGTCGAAGAGTGATATCCACAAGCTGATGGAAAGGAACTTCAAGTTTTAGAGGTAAACCATTTCGGGGTTCTCACACAAAGCACAAATAAACTTTTGATTCTTTACAAGATCCAAAACTTGCTGGGCAGACATGAATATGCCATCCAGAGACGGACTACTGGATTGACCAATGCTAGGACTGCCAGATCCAACCATTTCTTTTCTTTAAGAAAGAAAGAAAAGAAGAAGAAAAAGTTATTCTTAGAATGAACATCAAACAAACTTGATTGATAAAACAAGGAATCATAAAAGAAAATAGGATAGAACGGTACGAAGACACGAATTAAATCCTAAGGCACAATTCCTAAGAAAGACTTAGGACATGATCCTTGCTAGATTATTCTACATTGTTCCGAAGTTTGGCTCTGATACCAAGCTGTGACACCCCACCTCTATAGCCAAGCTAACCAAGAACACTACGGTGTAGTGCTGTCAATTAGCACGGAGAATAAGGCTATTGAGGAGCGACCATCCATGTAACTTCTTTGGGCGAGCACCGATATGTCAGATAGTGTAGCGTGCATTTCATTTAAGGAGGAAATCCAACATACCGACACAAAACTCAAAGCTATCACACGGTGGCTATATATAATCTTCGGAAACAAATATAGAATAAACGTAACACAAATCAGTCACAGACAATTCATATCACAAAGGCGGAAATAGATATGAATATAACACATGAAAGTGTACATCAGAGTAGTGGTCAAATAAGATCCATAATAACACAAAAGAATAGATACAAGTGCAAGGTAAAAGAATATGTATACATCAAGGAGTCTAAATCTCAAATGTATACAACAAAAACTACTAAACTAGAGTAGTTAGCCAAAAGTCAGAAGATGGCTCCAGATAAGAAGTCATGAGGAAGCACCTGTAAAATCTCAGTCTGACCCGAGTATTATTTATGAAGAAAATAATAAACGGATCAGTCTAGCTATAAATATCAGATAAAGTCATATAGAATAAGAGGTATGACAAAAACGTATCATAACCATAATACCATACTATGATAAGTACGTAATTGAAAATCAACAAGAGATTAATCAATATCACAAGAATCTTCTCAAAGATTAAAAAGAATGTTATATCCTTTATTTAATTCACCAAGCCACAATAATGACATACATATTAATGCCAATTGTAAAAGTTGGTGGAACATAAATTCCAGAAATCAACCATTAGAAATCCAGAAATCAAATAATCCGAAGCAACGACGTCGTACAGCGTAACGTCCGATGATCCAGAAAAACAATAAATAGGAACAACGACGTCGTACAGCGTAACGTCCGATGAACCAAAGCACAAAAAAAGGGAACAACGATGTCGTACAGCGTAACATCCGATGAACCAACAGATAAGAAAATGGAACAACGACGTCGTACAGCGTAACGTCCGATGATCTAGAGACAAAATAAATAGGAACAACGACGTCGTACAACGTAACGTCCGATGAACCAAAGCACAATAAAAAGGAACAACGATGTCGTACAGCGTAACATCCGATGAACCAACACATAAGAAAATGGAACAACGACGTCGTACAGCGTAACGTCCGATGATCTAGAGACAAAATAAATAGGAACAACGACGTCGTACAGCGTAACGTCCGATGAACCAAAGCACAATAAAAAGGAACAACGATGTCGTACAGCGTAACATTCGATGAACCAACACATAGTAAAATGGAACAACGACGTCGTACAGCGTAACGTCCGATGAACCAAATCACGATAAAACGGAACAACGACGTCGTACAGCGTAACGTCCGATGAACCGAATCAAAGAGACATCGCACATTGCTAGTCTAAATAACGAAAATGATCGTCATTGATCATCAAGAAAGTGTCAATTACACTAAGCCAGTAAATATATGAGTTTAGCTTCATGTCCCATAACCACTAGCTTAACTTAAATATTTACGAACAAACTGTAGATCTTCACTAGAAAATTGTCACAAGAGTTTCACTCGAACAAGTCCATAAATTAACCGACGAAGTAAATGCAAGCGTTTCATACCACTTGTTTTGCTAAGCCGTTTAATTATATTTTCTCATACGAATGAGGTAAAGGTTTGTATATACTAGTAGATTGGAAAACAGTTTTATAAACGAGTTTGATATTGAAAATAGAGTTGAAATCGTTTTGATGAAAGAGTTTTGATATTTACTACTAGTATTGAAACCTTTATATTTTTAAAGTGACAAGTAACAAAACGATTGTTGAAACAAATCGAATCATATAAATTCACGTTCAAAGACGTGAGAAAAGTCCAAAGAAATCAATCTCAAAACCATCATAGTAGAAATTCTGTTGATTGTTTTTCGGATAAGATCCCCTACGAAGGGGAGTACGGGGTTCGACCTAGTGAAGACAAAATGAGGTCTAACGACCTAAGGGGGATAGGGTCGAGCGACCTAACAAGGTACCATCCCAAAAGAGGAGTCATCAAAGTCTTAAGAAATGATAACAACAAATAGGAGACAACACGAATCGATTAAAGTTGGAAATTCAAACAAAATAGGCAATATAGGCATAATTGGCAAATAGGAGCAGGTCGGTCAACCGGACTCCCTGAGTCGGTTGACCGGACCGGAGACAGAAGTGCTCGGGTAGCAGGTCGGTCGACCGGACCCTGAGGTCGGTCGACCGGAGCCTGTAACCTGCACTTCCAAACAGAGGCAGGGAAGTGCCTGGGAAGCAGGTCGGTCGACCGGACCCTGAGTTCGGTCGACCGGAGCCTGTTGCCAGTACTCCCATGCCTATTTTATGAATGCCAATCCCTTTCAAATTTCAATCGGTCGAGCAACGGCACTAAGGGCTTACGCCAATCGACTACCCGGCCATATACGTTCTTCGATTCATCACCAAAAACATGATCAAAACATCAAAGTTAGGATTTTCAAAGAATTGAACTCAAAACACTAAAAATTGGAATATTCACCAAATCAATCCAAACCAAAAGCATTTGCACAAGAATAAGTGTAAGGAATTCATACCTAACAATCGAAGATAAATATAGATTAAGATGTGAGATAAAAATCTCACCTTTTCACAAAAACAATGAAGAAGGAGCTTGAAAGCAAAGGGAGAATCAACCACTCTTCAACACAACCCAAATGAGCTTGAATCTATGCTCAAAAGAGAAACATTTCCTAAATTAGGTTTAGGGAATTTTCTGAAATTGAAAGGAGAACGGGTTGGAGAAGATGAAAAGGAGGCTTACCTATGGCTTCACTTTGATTTTGGAGCAAGAACTTGATATGCAAATGGAAACTAGGGCTTAGGATTTCCTAATTCTTTTTCTCTTCCTCCATTTTGATGAAGCCTGAGTGTTAGGAAATGAAAGTGAAGTAATGAAGAGGAGAGGGGGTTGGAACTGAGTTAGTAAGTGGGTTCAGCCCAAACCAAAGCCCTAAGTGAAAAAGTGGCCAAATTCCACTAACTCCAAACATATCGAAGCTTATACTCAAAAAGGTCGCAAATGGCATTTTGAACTTAATGGAGGTGGTCTCGAGTCCCAATTCGACTGTTTGCAAAAAGTAGCTTTTCGGACTAAAATCCGACTAACGACGAAATATTTAAATAAAATATTTAAATATAAAATCGATAAATATGCGGGTTGTTACAACTTTGCTGGGAACCTTATTTGCTCCAGTAACTTCGTCGGCTTCTCCTTTATTTCTTCATAACTCTTGAACAGATTACGGTCTTTGCAAATGTGAATGATGCTCCAGTTTCGAACCACCAATCACTATCATTGCCACTAACGGAGTTCGCCTCTTGCACTACAGTCACAAGCGAGTCTTCGACCACATTCACTTTTTGTTGTTTCTTCCGCAGACGGCAGTCTCGGGCATAGTGGCCAGACTTGTTACAAAAATAACAAGCACCTTTCTTTTTGTTGTTGGTTTTGGAATGATTTTTCTTCTTAAACTGTGTCTCATTCTTTGGCTTTAACTTATCAGTAATATCATCATTATTTGCCTTAGAATGGGACTCAGTTTGTGGATTATCATCTAGATCGCGTTTGCGAGAGTCTTCTTCAATACGAAGATGACGCTGTAAACCGTCTAAATCATAATCCGTTTTCGCATGCTTCATCTTTTTCCTATAATCATTCCAACTATGCGAAAGTCTAGAAATTATAACTCCAACAACAAAAGAATCAGGGAAATCAATTCCAGCATCTTTAAGTTGATTCACCAACAATAAGATTTCGCTTACTTGTCCAATTATGGATTTATTGGTGACCATTTTAAATTCCATAAAATTAGAAATAAGAAACTTTTTATTACTTGCCTCGGATATGCGGTACTTATTCTCTAGTGCAGTCCAGAGTGCCTTCGTTGTTTCCAAGGTCCTATGAGCACTGTAGATTTAGGTAGATAGCGCATTCAGAATATGGCCTCTGCATTGAAAATCATCCTCTTTGCGCTTTGCACGTTTAGCCTTTAAAGCAGCATCATCTTTATCAGTTTCCTCTGAGATTTCTTCCAAGTCATCTTCCAAAATGTAGAAAAACTTGACGGTGACTAAGGAAAATTTCATCGTTTCTTGCCAACGAGTGAAATTGTCGCCATCAAAATGCTCCAATCGAGTTAGATGTTGATTCATAACTTGTAGAGCGCTCGAACCTTCCATGGTTGAAGAATATTGTCTGAAATTTATTGGAGATTTTGCAGTTCGAGATAAATTTGATGGCGATTGTGATGAAGATAATGTTGTACTTCCCACTTCAAGAATCTATGGAATAGATACTTTCAGACAATAGTTCAACTCACCAGGTACAAACGGGTTATTGAACTATCGACTTTCAGGATTCAATGAAGCCCTATAACAGCGTAATCGGATTCAAAGTTTTCATGCCTTTGATCCGACCAAGAACACTTTAGCAGTGATATATGATGATGCAATTTATATAGAATAGAATGAAGAGGAAGAAGAGAGAAATTCTGCGACGTTTTCTCAGTTTGCAACACCTTGGAGGCATCACAAAAACAGAGTAATGGCGACGGAGTTCTGGCACCGCAAATCTGCTCTGTGAAGAAGAAGAAGATGATTCAGAAAAAACTTCATTTGTAATGTTTCTAGGCGTCGCTATATATAGATGTGAAGAGGTGCCTATTCGCGAAGTGTCACAACCATTTGCAACTGTTACAAATGGATTCAATTTAAACGTCGCGTCCATTCATATTTTGCAACGTTCAGAAAACCGTTGCAATTTCCCGCCCTTTATTCAATCTCAGATATTTGGTTCTGGGTCCTTAACGGGCTGAAATCTGGCCCGTTACTATTCATATATGATCCAAAAATATTTTCGGATCCGAAATCTCAAATGAACAATACAGATTTTACACAATGGATTTTTAATTAAAGTGTACATTTTAATATATAATGTAAAAAAATATACTATAAATTTATGACAGTATTGGATATTTATTAACGTATATCAAATTAAAGCAAAAAAGTACCAGAATTAGAAAACCAAAATCAAAGCGGAACTTTCGGAATTTCCGAAACGGAACCGGAAATCTTAGAATTTATAATGGCCGGAACGAAAACATAAAACAAAATTTTGAACCTTGATTCAAATGCATATTGCACTTACCAGAGATATGGGGGCTTGGATCAACGGACGACATGTCATTATGTGATCCTTTATTTTTCATTAAAGTTGCTCTATATTGGGAAGTAAATATGTATGTTTAGCTATATAACCCAATTGTCGCAAAACCTATTATACAGAAGATATTTTCAAAATATACACGCATTTTAGCTATTGATTACCGAGCGATACCCATCAGAAATGGCTTCTGAAATGGATGTAAATTAATAGCTAGCCTAAACAACAAAATAAATAGTAGTCAACTTAGCTTCACATAAAACTATGTATATTTATATTAACTACGTAGCTTCGTGCAAAACTATAAAAACATTTTATAACACTAATTAGTATGCTTTCTCATACATATACACTCAGACAAACTCATTCTAGTTTATTACTACCCTATCTTTATCACCCCACAAAGCTTAGGTTATCGCTAAACCTTGCTCTAAACCCACCTTTTTGGATGGTTAAATCGATAATAAATCAGACATGTTGAATCCAAACCATTCAAAAGGGAGAATGACAATGGGGTAAATAAGAAAAAGAAGAGGAAAAAAACAAAACACATAATCTTACAACGAAATGACAAAATATAATAACCAAATAAACAGTTCATGAAGCTATTTTACAAATAACATTTGATTATATCAGAGTTATACATACAACAGGAAGAAACAAATAATGCAGCGGAACAACATGATGTAGTGAAATAGTAATAATAAATAGTAGACTAATCTGCATCTTCATCCTCCAAATAAAATGGTCTTCAATACACTAAAATGTTCAGACTGACCCGAGCATAATGAAAAGAAAAAACACTCGAGTCAGGACTAAAAGATCTTATGTAAGTTAAATCAAAATAAGTAAATATGAGTGTCACAGTGTCAGAGATGTTTACGGAATTTTACATCTCCTATCCAGTGTCTCACATGCATGCAATAACTTAAGAGATGTTCAGAAGTCTATCTCCTAAGGATCCGTTAAACTATTTATATAAATAATACAATACGCTGTTATAATATGTCTACAGTAACGTAAAGTATTAAAATAGCATTAAAGTGTTACCCATATCACCATTAAACATTTTTATAAATGTCGTAGCCTATACAACACCGTAATTCCTCCGTAAACTGGAGGGCTATCAGAAGGCACTCTATAGTGTACGACACAAACCAAACTCATAGTGGGCGCAATAAGGCATATGATAAGGCAATTTCTAGGGTAGGATACTACCATTTTACGGATCTCGACTGGTGGTAACGCATAACAGCTACTACCGCCACCTCGAGACACATTCCCATAATAAAATCGAGGGGTGGCCACCAAGTCAATCATAAAATAATAAATATGGTATCGAAGAAGCATGCTCGATCGGGGGTGCGACCCCACATGGCCCAACGTGGCTCCTATTTTAGTCATATCAAGCCGACCGAGAGGGTCTGGGCTGCGTTCATACCTCATACAGTAGTGTTCCCTAAACCATCCTACTTCATTTTGGATTTTCCACCATGTGCACAATTTTTGAAGTGGTTTTCGGTATTAGCAGAGAGTATGACAATATCCGATCCTGGTCTCTTTAACAACCAAATGCTTATTTCACAGTGGTTGTTCTTTTATATTTTCGAAACCGATTCATAATTGACATCAAAATATCATATTCACTTCAAAATCATATCACTTTCGAAATCATATTTGCCTTCGAAATCATTATTCACTTTAAATCATAATCTTTTTCAAAAATCATAACCACAAAATAGGCTAAACCATCATATCGAAATATTCGCATATAAATCAATTAAATCTAAATCATAACAGTTCCAACTTTAAACAGTTTGAATATTAAAATTAGTATATATATTGGAATAGTTATATATTAAAAATAATTTATATTTTGAAAATAGTTTATATATTAAAATAGTTTATACATTAGGAATATTTTATATATTAAAATAGGTTATATATATTAAAAATAGTTTATATAACAAAAGTTATTTATAAATTTAAAATAATGTATATTAAAATGTTTTATAATTTAATAATAGGTTATAAATTAAAATAGTTTATATATTAGAAAAAGTTTATATATTAAAATATGTTATATATTAAAATAGTTAATGTATTAAAATAGTTTATAATAGTTTAAAATAGTTTAATGGTTTTAAATAGTTTAAGGATTTTAAAATAATTAAAATAGTTTAGTATAAATAGGTTTGATTTTTGGAATGGTTTATATAGTAAATAGTTTGAAAATCTAAATAATTTGAATTTTAAAATAATAGATTTTTAAATTAAAATAATAAATTTGAAAATAATATCAAATCAAACTATATCAACAAATCTGGAACAAATGTGGACCATACCCAGATTTCAAATCAACAAAACTCAATTTTAATCTTCCAATTCAAATTCTCATTAAAACCATTTCAATCTATATTGTTTTCAAATCTATGTTTGAACTAAAAATTTAAACAACTTCAAATTCAAAAAGCTTTAAAGCATAAATATTCAAACATTTTCAATAACTCAATTTTGAAAATTTCATTTATATTTCAAAATTCAACTTTAAGATTCCAGTTTAAATTTCTTTAAATAATTCATTTAAACCAATTTCAATTTCAACATTTTAAAAACTTGGATTTTGAAAATAATTTTGTTTATATAATCTAATTTTTATTTCATAATATCGTTTAACTGAATTAAAAATTTAAGGATTTAAAATCATTTAATTTAACCAATCCGGCGTCCGTATATAATTTTCTACCCATGGTCAAGTGGCATGGATATATATCATTTCAAACCGCAATTAATTTAAATTTATGGGTATATATCATTTCATCCTGTAATCCCCAATAAATTCAAAATCCATAAAATTTCTAGAGTTTATCATTTTAACCCATAAAGATTTTTTCTTAATCTATAAGATCGTTCGGGTATGTATCATTTCAACCCATAGTGATTTTCCTAACAATAACTAAGGGAACTTACAGTGTGATAACAATATATAAATAAACATAACATCAAATGATCCAAAAATTTCAATAATTAAGCATCCATCACAATCATCATTCAAATCAACCCATCAATCACAACAATTAACTGGTTATCAATCAGGTATTTAACAAAAAAGTTAATTCCAATATTAATTTTAAATTGCAAGTAAATTCAAATTAAATTTAAATAACAATTTAAAATACCAAACAACTGTAACGACACGGAATTTTCGAAGACGAAAATTCCAGATAGTTATGAAAAGAAGAAAGAGATAGAAGAAGAAGAACAAAACACCAACATCTCACATACACAGCGAATAAAATATAATAATAAATAATAACAGTTTACAAAAGAATACTCTATCTTTCGATTACATTTAATATACATCAGAGTTTCACATTTATACAGTCACTGAATATACACAATTATCACGTCTCAGATTACCATAAATATAAATACAGTGGAATATTCTATACGCTCTTGCCATCCAGCTCTCCTCCTGAGCTCTAGAACGTATCTACCTGAAAATCTGTAACACTCGGTCTGACCCGAGCATTACACCAAAGTAACACCCGGGTCAGGCTGGAAACCAGCGTGAGTAATCCCAACTAACATGGAATACCAAAACAAAACAACTTATATAAACCCGGGTAACTATATCAATTTACGAGTTCACCATATGTTACAAACATAACTTATTTCACACGTGAGTTTTCTAAGTACCAAAGTTTGAGATTTAAACAGTCCAATCCCTTTAAATCACCTCATTTTAGCCTATAGATTTCGCATATCAATCTATAAAAATTCGAAGTGGTTTTGGGTATTTCCCCAATACCCGACCCCGGTCTCTTCGTGCCTCGATCAAGGTATCCAATATCATTCAATCATCCATAAGCAACTTGATCACTTTCAAATTAATTTAATTAATTCAAATTGAATTTCTAACCTCGATCACTTAGATTTCTTTAGTTAACATTAATTAATTTCAAATCAATTAATTTATCAACCCTTCATTTTCATCTTAATTAATTCCCTTGGATTAATTATCCTCCAATTTCATTCAAGTAATCATCTTTAATTAATTTCACAAGATTAATTATTCTTAACCCTAAATCAATAAGAAATCTTTAATTACTTCACAAAGTAATTAACTAGAATTAATTGCATTAATCATTACTTACTTATATTAGTTAACCTCCCATAAATTACTTATTATTGAATAATTCATCTTAATTAATCAATCTTTAATTACATCGTTGATTTTATAAATAAACGATTTTAAATTTTATTTCAATTTATCCTAATCTACATTAATTACATTTAATAATTAATCATTAATTAATCCACAAATATTAGTCATTCTTAATTTATCTCAACCTGTAATTATCTTTCTTTTATTTACTTCATTAAATAAATTAATTACTCCTGAATTAATTATCTTAATCAATCTTTTGATTTATTTCACAAAGTAATTATATTTTATTATCCACACTAAGTAATTTCTTATCAAACCATTCATCGATTATTTTACAATAATTTAAACTTAATAAATTAACTTAACTCCTATTAATTTAATGAATCACAGATCACTAAGTTTTTATTAACATTAAAATAAAACAATTTCTTATTTATGACTTGAGTTTAAACCAAATTTAAAACTCAAATACTTCGAGTCAAGCAACAATTAATCTCGAGAACCAACCAAACCTGTAACGACCCCGAAATTTAATTTAATTTAAATTAATAATTTATTTAATTTTTAAGTTAAATTGGGTAATTAAATAAATTTTTGAATAAAAACTTGTAAAAATCAATTGATTAAATGGAGCGAGTTTCCCCGGAACAAATGTATTCTGTATAAATCCTTTTAATTTAAATATATTATAAATAAAACATATAGTCATATACCCTTGCCAAAAGAAAAGAAATAAAAGATATAAATACATTCAAGTATATAAATAAACAAAGTTGTAAATATGTAAAGTAAACAAAACAAATCAATGTAAACCATCCCTAGTTTCATCTATCAGCCGAAAGCAAAAACAAGCAAGCTAGGCAAAGTAAATAAAGTAGCTAACAATTTGACAACATCATAAAAATATACTCAAGTAAGCAAAACAAAGCATATCATACCCACCAAAATATTTACAGCCGAAATGAAGATAAAGTATAAACAAAAGAAAACATAAACAAAGTACAAAAGGAAATAGCAAACAAGACATAAAAGACCATGGTAATAAATACTACATACTTTCATTTAATGCAAGAGCAACTTCAGCCATGCTTATTAAATAGATAAAGATATCACTTGTACCAGTTTTGTATACCCTGTATACTTCTATCCCAATATACTTCTTTCTTTATATCTTCTTCATCACCACTTCGTTTCATTTAAAAATAAAGATAAGAAAGAAACTGAGAAAAAGAAGCCATTCAAAACTCAAACAAAACAATATCCTCTTGAAATCAAACAAATACCAGATCAAACAATCAAGTAAAGTTCCAGAGCAAACCTGGAAACAGAGATAAAGTAATTGAATCAAAGGCAACAATTTAAATTAGATGAAGATCAAAACAGTTAAGTAAATCTGGGTAATCAAGCCTGGAAATCAACAACACTGTTTCAGGCAAATCAAAAGATCAAGCAAATGAAATGTTAGCTCTAAAGCAACTCAGTTTCTTCTTTAGACCAGGTGAGCAAATCTCCTTCCTGAACCTGTTTGTTTTTGTTTGTGAGCAAATCTCCTTCCTGAACCTGTTTGTTTTTGTTTGTGAGCAAATCTCCTTCCTGAACCTGTTTGTTTTTGTTTGTGAGCAAATCTCCTTCCTGAACCTGTTTGTTTTTGTTTGTGAGCAATCTTCTAAACAAAAATCCTTTTATCAGCGAGTAACATCATTTTTTTTAAACTTAAGCATCTGAAACTATTTGCAGAAGTGTGATTTAAATTAAGTATGCTGGTATATATGGTTCTGTCTGTGTATATAGATGATGTTTGTGTACCCTGTTGTAGCCTCTGAACAAAACTGTTTTGACTTCAGGCTTGGATATTCATCAAAAAATGCATTTGCTCTAAATTCGAACTTTGATAAAACTTAAGTTCTGAACATAAAATGTTTGTTACAACATACACTTGAATCTAAAAATTTTGTTAAAAGAAAAACAGGTTGTACTAGTTCTGGAAATTATAAAATAACAGTGGAAACCTTAAATAAGTTAAAGCTCAATTCTTATAAATCAGGGGTTCAGGCTCATGAATCAAATCCTCAAACAAAAAACTTGATTTTTAAAACCAAAATTACTATTTTTAATCAAGCGTTGAGGTAGTAGTTTGGGTTTGAATGGAAATGGGAATATTTGGGTTCTCTGGTGATCTAAGTATCTGGGAAGGCTGGAGTTTCTCGAGGAGGTGGAGGAGCCAACGAAGTGTCGAGGAAAAATATAGGGATGGTGGATAGATCACGGTGGTGACGTAGGCAACGAGTTGAAGTTTCTAACCCTAGTTCTTTGTGAGGTCGAGATTTTTGGTTGGTGAGGCATCTCGAGTTGATCGAGCTCTACAGGACTCAGGGTGGTGGAAGTTCGGGGTTTGTCGAAGACGTGGCTGGAGTTTTAGTACCAACGATGGTCGAAGCAGTGAGGACGAGGAGGAATCGTGGTCGAGGTTTCTGTTCCAATTCGATCGGAGGTCTTGATTTCGATTTTGGGATGGTGATGGAGTCTGGGTGGTCAGGATCGAATGGGTAGATGGTCGTCGACGTGTTCGACGATGTGAAGTGTAACGACCCGCTATTTTGGACCATTCAAATCGACAATAATCCACACATGCTTGACTTGAATAATTCAAAATAACAGATTGTAATAAAATTTTGGCAAAACTCAGCAAATACAGTAAATAAATCAATCACAGAATCACAGACACAGAGTAATACAATAATACGCAGCGGAATAGATAAAATAGTAGTTCATGAAGCTACTATATGAACATCAGAGTTAAAAATAAAATACAACAGAATATCTCAAATACAGTGAAGTCTACAGTGCAACGGATGACTTCTCTGAACAAATCAACTAGAAGAGCTGAAAGCTGAGGCGATAGATGGATCTCCAAAGGAAGCTCCAAACTCCAAGGGTGAGTCTCAAATGCTGTATCACTCGGTCTGACCCGAGCGTAAAGCAAAACACAAAACACTCGAGTCAGGATTAACATTCTTATATAAATAAATCCAACTCAAGTGAAATGTCAACTGAAATACGAGTAACTTAAAGGATGTTTGGGATAACCATCCCCTAAGGATCTTCAGAACTATCTACAAGGTGGAAATATACATTTTAACACCGTGGTCATTTCAATTAAATTTATACTTCAAAACCCAAATATCATTTCATTTCAAATATATCTATTTTCCAAAATAGTATATATATTAAATGATTTAAAAAGTAAAGTATTTATAATTTCCTCAAGTCTCGCAAATCGATTCAAATCAACTTCAAATTCCAAATTCAAACTTATTCAAAGCTTAATTCTTCAATTTAATTCAGTTCTAAATATACCATTTAAATTTTCAATATATTTCAAAGCTTTAATATTCAACATTTTCAAAGTTAAATTTAACAGTTTCATATAGCACTTGATTTAACTTTATTATTATTCAGGGAATATTCACTTAATAGATTCAATATCATTTAAATAGCCTTAAATTTCATTTTTACTAAATATTTCCTTAAATTTATTTAAACAAGAAATATTCATTAGATTACTTATAAATCAAACTCAAGTTATAAATCATATCTTACATCTCAATTTCAATAAGTTTCAATCGGTTTAATTAAATAAAATTCTTTATTGAATACAATTTCAACTAAATTCAAATTATCTTTCTAACCTTAACTTATTCAAATTATTACCAAAATCTATTTTGAATATAATTTAAATACTCAACATATTATATGTATTTAAATCAATCATTCCCATTTATATATAATAATTTAAGGCTCAACATTTATTAAAACCATATATTTCTTTCCAAAACCATAGAATTCATTTTTTTAAAATATTTATATATATGGACCAACGGTGTTTGTATATATATATATATATCATGGTTAAGTGATACGGATATTTATCATTTCAATCCGAAATTTAAATATATACGGGTAGATATCATTTCGACCCGTAATCCCAATTTCAATTCAAATGAAAATCGCTTGGGTTTATCATTTCAACCCATAACGAAATTCTCCTATTCTAAAGTCCGTTCGGGTATGTATCATTTCAACCCATAGTGAATTCTATACTAACAGGGAACTTGCAGAGTGATAACAGATACTAAAAATATAACAACAGGCATATATCATCAATATAAATAACAGATACTGGTGTCAGATGTCATAGGTGAACAGATACAAAATAATAATAATAACAGGCATATAATACTAGATACTGGTGTTAGATGTCACAGGTGAACAGTTATAGATAATAGCATATATCACAATGTAAATAACTACAACAGCATATTTCAATTGCTATTTCAAATGAAATCAAATTTAAATAATAAAAGAACGTAAATCGTGAGTAATTGCTCACCTTTCGAGGCTAAAGGAGTTTGATATAGAACAAGCTACGAATTGGATCACGGTCTAGACAATCGAATAAATCCAAACAACAATCTCAGGCGAAGTAAGCTAAAAAGTGGGTTAGACGGGCAAAGCTGAAAGATAGGGACGGATGGAAACGAATCAGAATCGTCTTAATATTATTGAAACAAAATAAATATTATATCCTTATGTCCATAAAAAAAATTAACATAAAATTTTAGACAAATAGTTAAAATAATATATATACATATATATATATATATATATATATATATATCTAAAGAAAAATCCAATTATAATTTTTTATTATTATTATAAAACAATACAAACAATTTATTATAATATACAAATAACTTATACTCTTTTGAACAGTTTTATATATTATTATTATTCAGCAAATAAACTAAATTTATGCATAACGGCTATAAGTGCAGACTATAACATGTAAACTATATTTATAAACTATCATGCCAAAACAGCTTACAAGTGTATATACCTTAAAATATGTTACCTGTATACTTTTAAACATAGAATACAATCGAATAGATATATAGGCAAATATGTAAACAAGTCAATATTTATTATAAATAACAATGTACATGAGTTATAGGAAATGCCAGCACATCTCAAATTTTGGAAATGAACTTTTAAACTGTACAACACATATACAAACTTACATATATAAAAAAAAGGGAATATATAGTATTCGAAATATATTTATAAGACAAAACTATATTTATAAAAGTATTTAAAAGATTAGACATAATTAAAATTTACATAAACTTATATATAAAATTGACTTATATACCTTTATAAGCAACTAGCTAATATCTAAAATTTAAAACCAAAGTATATGTTTTCAGCCGAAATTATTTTATTATAAAACATAAACTATTTATACTGTAAAACCTTTACAATTTTAAAAACGGCAACACTACACTTACTATATATATATATAACAGCCGCATATATACAAATTCAAACACTACTAAAAAAAAGAATATCTACGAACCCGGATATTAAAAAAAAAAGGCATAAGCTCAAATATATATAAACAATAACATATCCTATATACATAAACTATCTAGCTAGTACATACATCTGTAAACAACAGATCTCATATTAAAAAAATTAAACAAAACATATAAATGTATATACAAAGCTTGGAAAATATGCAAACTCATGTATTAGTTTATATACCTTAATCATGACATGGTGGGATGAAAGAAGAGCAGGAGAAGGTCGACACAGGGCAGCACAAGGCGAAGGGTGGTCAGAGACTCGAAGCATGGTCGAAGGGAAGCATATGGGCGGATGGACGCGCCAGTTCGAGGCGGGGTAGGTAGTGGGATCAGATCAAGCGTGAGGACGGGCTGAACTAGTGCAGAGGCTGTGCTTCGCGGCAAGTGGGGTGGAGTCGCGGAAGCTAGAGGAGGTGGGTGAAGCGAGGTCTCGGCCGAACTCGGCAGCTTGGAGGTGAAGGTGCAGAACGGTGGAAGGGTGTTGGCTTGCGTCGGCGACAAGGTGGCTGAGGCGGGGAGTTGTGTCAGGGTTCGGCTGCTCTATTATGCATGCCGAGGAGGAGAGGGGAGAAAGGAGGAATCTGACGTCAGGGTGGAAGTGGTGACGTGGGGAGGAGGTGAAGTTTTGGTTGGGAGAGGAGTTCGCATGCTACAGGAAAAAGAAAAGAAAAATGGAGGCGGGAGGAAGAAAAAGAAGAAGGGAGAGGGTAGTGAAAAATGCAGATCTAAATAGGCTACTGGATATTTTATATTAGTGGAGTAAAAGGTAGAGCAAGGTAGAGTAACGTACCAAAATAATGGCAACGGTTGAATTTCCTTGTTTTCAGCTGAAAACTATTTACTGCAATTGATTATTAGCTTGAAATGCACGGTAAAGGTTTGAAAAGGACGGGGAAGTTAAAAGTCACAATTAAAAGTGCCGTTACAACAAACAGTTTATTATTCCCATCGCGTACCGGACCTCAAAATACAAAAATAAATATACCGTGGTGATCAGCGCGACGAGACGATCAAAACGGTATACAGATACTAGTGGTACGATCATCCGATCGAAAGTCGATAATCGGTACCAGAAATGCTGCTATTTTGTCAGAATTAAGATAAACGGAGCAGTAGAAGTCCAAATTTGGAAAAACGAATTCCGCAGTCTGATTCAGAATGATCAGAATAAATTTTCTCCTGTTGACAAATTTTGGTTTCGGAAAACTTTTAAATTCACTGTTATTAACCGGTTTGATTTGAAATGAAATTTTACAGGAAAATAAACTTCAATATTATTAGATGAAAATTTTCCAGTTGCTATATTAAAATATACGTATTCCAAATAATAAATTTTTAATTTCAAATTTTATTGTTTAAAATTTCACAAATTTCCAGTTAAATATACTTTTAAAACCATTAAATTTTGCGGGTCGTTACACTCTCCCCCACTCAAAACTTTTCGTCCCCGAAAAGGAAGGAGGTAGAAGAATAGAAACAACCAGACAGAAAAGATAGATTGAAAGTCAAGATTAAACAATAAATTTGAACTATATAAATCTTACTAAAAATTTTAAAACTTCATTTGCAATTCAATTATCTTATATACTTTAAAACCTTTCAAAAATCCATTTGTAAAATTTCTTGCTTCCTTTATACTACCATTTATGTTTAAATGACACCTTTATAAATGTATGAAAACCATTTGAAAACAATTATTTACATTATTACTTATATTTACAAAGAAGCTATTAAATCCACAATTCATAAATTTATTAATTCTATCTAAAATACTTTTCAAATATTATTAATAAATCAATAATCATTTCTTTAAATCTGTTTTATTTAATTAATAACTTCTAAAATATTTATAACACTAAAATTTCTATTAAACCATGTTTAAAAGGATATAGTCAACAAGGAAAAGAAGGAGGACTTGGAAAAACCCGAATATAGGTGAATAAATAAAGCTGAGTAGATAAGGTAGATTCAAGGAGTAGTATCGGGCATGAATAGTTAAATTAGAACCATAAGGGTTTTGATTCCAAATATTGATACAAAATTTTTCTTTGTTGGAAATACTTTTATTATAAAATACCTTTATAACGAAACAAATTTTCTTTCGAAAATACTTTTATAACTCGATGTTTCAACAAGTTTATCCTTGTTCCTGTAGACTCTGGTAGTGCGTTGATCAGGCGCAAAACTAGAATTCTCCAGGTACTTAGTAGACCTGTTTCAACACCCAGTGAAAATACTCGAAAAACCTTTAAAAACAGATATGGAAAGTACAATCCAAACAAAAACGAACAAATCATGGATCGCAAATACACAATGGTTACGCCTGGATCCCCCAGGAAACATCCGTACCATTTAAGCATTCACTGCCTTGCGAATTTCGCCATGCAACAAACGGTGGACCGCAGGATACATAAAAATGGTTACGCCTGGATCCCCCAGGAAACATCCATACCCCGTAAGCAATCTCTGCCTTGCGGATTACGCCACTAACACGACCATAGATCGCAGATACACAATGGTTACGCCTGGATCCCCCAGGAAACATCCGTACCCTTTAAGCAATCACTGCCTTACGAATTACGCTATGCAGTCGAGTTCGTAAGACCATGGGTAACGCCATGGAATTCGAAGGACACTCGAGTATCATATCCGGAAAACCAAAAATCGGAGAGAATAATATCGATAGAATGAATCCAAGATGTGGCCACAAATCGGATATCAAGCAGAAGGCACTTTCCATATCTTTACTTCGAAAATATGTATCATATAGTACCTTTTCAAATCACTTTCAAATATCGTACTTATATAAAATCCATTATATATAAGATTAAATTTTCAAATCAATTACTTTCCAAAATCAATAGTATATCAAATCATACTTATATAGACTTCAATTATATAAGATTTCACTTTCAAATTGAGTACCTTTTCAAATCTATAGTTTTTGAATCAATTTCATACTCATACAAATCAATTTTATATAAGTTCGACAACTCCCAAATCAAGTGTTTAGTAACATAAGGTTCTCAAATTTAAATTTGTTTCAATATCAGTTCAATTTCAAAATCATATACAATTTCACCAAATTATTTCTTCTCAAATTAATTATCTTTAGTTTCAAAGTTTCCAAAATAATAGATTTAGAAAATAAATCCAATTTCCAAGTCAATAATTTTAAGTTAACCAATTCATTTCCAAAATCAAATGTTTCAAAATCATCTTATACTTACGTAAGGTCCATCTTATATAAGGATCAAATTTTTCAAAATAAATTTCGCTGTATGAAGAGCCATATGGGATTGAATATCTTTGCTGTTATGGGTTATATATCTTTGTAATTTAAATTGGAAATTTTCTTTTAGTAAGCAAAGATATTCTAACATGACAGCTTTCAATTTCAGCGTCAAAATATATCAATGATATTAGAATATAAGATGTACATACGTCATCATTTCGCAGAATCTCATTTGATCGTTCGCTCGATCACACAAGTTCACTTTCGAACTAGTATTGTCCATTCGACTTCCCTAATGCGGATTTCGATATGGTTTCTCGACTAGAAGCCATCAGTCTCCTTGCATAGTCATATACTATGATAGAGAATTCTAGAATCAAGCCCAAAATCCATATCAAATATTCGCCATCAAGAATCAAATGAAAAATCCTAACACGAAATGGTGTAATTCACCTCGAACTGGTGTACTCAAACTTGGATCAATTCAATTATGCGAAATAAACAGCATACGTACAACTTATATATTTATTCTAACTTGTTAAATATATAGTTTCATAAAGATGTTACTAAGTTAAAACATTTAAACTAAATTTTATTCAAAATATTTTGAAGACCAAATTCTTTTCAAAACATTTCAAATCTAAATTTCATATTAGAAAATTTTAAAATTTTCTTATTCATTTACTTAACCAAACAGTTTCAACTTATTTAAATCCTATTACTTCATACTTAAACATTCAAAACAAACTTATATACTTTATCAAAATACTTTTCAAAATTTCTTAGCTTTGAAAAAAAATTAACCTCGATTTGGAAGTGCTCGAACCTTCAAAATAGTTGAAGAAATCATTTTCAAATTCAAGAGTTGGAAATCAGCAACAAATCAGTAAATCAATTTTAATAGATGGGGTTATATCGAATCCAAAGCTCGAGGACTGAACACCGGTTCATTTCAAATCGTTTCAAATATATTTACATATATCTTTCGAATATCAAATCATACTTCGGAATTTGAAATCAAAAATGGTTTCACAAAATCACTCGCATAGCAAAATTATTGGAGTGGCCTATCCCCCACTCTGAAACTCGAAAATCAATGTCGGTGATGCGTGCACTCATCACCGAAATTATTTTCCAGCGACATAAGTGAGTTCTGGACTTTTTTTTTCTTCTCTAACTTCTTTTGAAATTTCTTTGAAATCACTCGAAACTTATTAAAATCATTTGAAACATTTCTTATTCGGAAAATACTTTTAAATCATATTATTATTATATATTTCAAAATCTTAAAACCAATTTCGAAATACCGGGGTTCAATTCTCGAATTTCAAATTTAAAATCCTTCAGTTAAAAATCATTTTAGATAAATCAAATTTCTTATATAACTTTCAAAATTTCAAATCCTTCAAACTTCAAATTCTCATTTTTAAAAGGTATATATAATCCTTATCGAAAACATTTTCACTTTTACATATATAGAATAAAATCATATTTATCAAAATAATAATTTCGATATATATAACAATTTCTAAAATACAAACAAGCCCGATCTTCAAAGGATGATTCAAGAATGGATTTCAAAACAAAGATAGAAATTCAAACTAGAGGGACTCTAATCAAATAGGATTCTGATTCGAAGATAGGCTCGAACGAAGATGAGATAATTAATTACAAAACAATAGATGGATACACTTATATAAATCGCGGGCGACTTTAACCGGGTCAACCGTGACTTCAAGAATATAATTGATGCGAAAATCTAAGAAAAATCAACATTCGATCTCCAAAGATAGAATTCGGCATAACAAGAGATGGCAACATCAAAACCGAGGGATATAAATCTCCGGTGAATCAATGCCTATTGTAAAGGAGTTACACCCCTTTACAATTATTCAAAGATTGGCGGGATCGCCTATTCTTATAGAGATCAATCGAAGTGGAGTTATGGGGTACTCCAGAATCAAAAGAATACAAATAGGGAGAGATAAGAATAAATTTCGGAACCGAGGGACATTCCAAAATTCAAAGGAAATCGAGTCAAAAAAAGAAGAGATTCAACTCGAACGAAAGTGATTCTGTAAATAAATTTACCATATATGATAAGTTTTGCCTAGAGCCAAAGCTCTGATACCAACTGTAACGACCCGCTATTTTGGACCATTCAAATCGACAATAATCCACACATGCTTGACTTGAATAATTCAAAATAACAGATTGTAATAAAATTTTGGCAAAACTCAGCAAATACAGTAAATAAATCAATCACAGAATCACAGACACAGAGTAATACAATAATACGCAGCGGAATAGATAAAATAGTAGTTCATGAAGCTACTATATGAACATCAGAGTTAAAAATAAAATACAACAGAATATCTCAAATACAGTGAAGTCTACAGTGCAACGGATGACTTCTCTGAACAAATCAACTAGAAGAGCTGAAAGCTGAGGCGATAGATGGATCTCCAAAGGAAGCTCCAAACTCCAAGGGTGAGTCTCAAATGCTGTATCACTCGGTCTGACCCGAGCGTAAAGCAAAACACAAAACACTCGAGTCAGGATTAACATTCTTATATAAATAAATCCAACTCAAGTGAAATGTCAACTGAAATACGAGTAACTTAAAGGATGTTTGGGATAACCATCCCCTAAGGATCTTCAGAACTATCTACAAGGTGGAAATATACATTTTAACACCGTGGTCATTTCAATTAAATTTATACTTCAAAACCCAAATATCATTTCATTTCAAATATATCTATTTTCCAAAATAGTATATATATTAAATGATTTAAAAAGTAAAGTATTTATAATTTCCTCAAGTCTCGCAAATCGATTCAAATCAACTTCAAATTCCAAATTCAAACTTATTCAAAGCTTAATTCTTCAATTTAATTCAGTTCTAAATATACCATTTAAATTTTCAATATATTTCAAAGCTTTAATATTCAACATTTTCAAAGTTAAATTTAACAGTTTCATATAGCACTTGATTTAACTTTATTATTATTCAGGGAATATTCACTTAATAGATTCAATATCATTTAAATAGCCTTAAATTTCATTTTTACTAAATATTTCCTTAAATTTATTTAAACAAGAAATATTCATTAGATTACTTATAAATCAAACTCAAGTTATAAATCATATCTTACATCTCAATTTCAATAAGTTTCAATCGGTTTAATTAAATAAAATTCTTTATTGAATACAATTTCAACTAAATTCAAATTATCTTTCTAACCTTAACTTATTCAAATTATTACCAAAATCTATTTTGAATATAATTTAAATACTCAACATATTATATGTATTTAAATCAATCATTCCCATTTATATATAATAATTTAAGGCTCAACATTTATTAAAACCATATATTTCTTTCCAAAACCATAGAATTCATTTTTTTAAAATATTTATATATATGGACCAACGGTGTTTGTATATATATATATATCATGGTTAAGTGATACGGATATTTATCATTTCAATCCGAAATTTAAATATATACGGGTAGATATCATTTCGACCCGTAATCCCAATTTCAATTCAAATGAAAATCGCTTGGGTTTATCATTTCAACCCATAACGAAATTCTCCTATTCTAAAGTCCGTTCGGGTATGTATCATTTCAACCCATAGTGAATTCTATACTAACAGGGAACTTGCAGAGTGATAACAGATACTAAAAATATAACAACAGGCATATATCATCAATATAAATAACAGATACTGGTGTCAGATGTCATAGGTGAACAGATACAAAATAATAATAATAACAGGCATATAATACTAGATACTGGTGTTAGATGTCACAGGTGAACAGTTATAGATAATAGCATATATCACAATGTAAATAACTACAACAGCATATTTCAATTGCTATTTCAAATGAAATCAAATTTAAATAATAAAAGAACGTAAATCGTGAGTAATTGCTCACCTTTCGAGGCTAAAGGAGTTTGATATAGAACAAGCTACGAATTGGATCACGGTCTAGACAATCGAATAAATCCAAACAACAATCTCAGGCGAAGTAAGCTAAAAAGTGGGTTAGACGGGCAAAGCTGAAAGATAGGGACGGATGGAAACGAATCAGAATCGTCTTAATATTATTGAAACAAAATAAATATTATATCCTTATGTCCATAAAAAAAATTAACATAAAATTTTAGACAAATAGTTAAAATAATATATATACATATATATATATATATATATATATATATATATATATATCTAAAGAAAAATCCAATTATAATTTTTTATTATTATTATAAAACAATACAAACAATTTATTATAATATACAAATAACTTATACTCTTTTGAACAGTTTTATATATTATTATTATTCAGCAAATAAACTAAATTTATGCATAACGGCTATAAGTGCAGACTATAACATGTAAACTATATTTATAAACTATCATGCCAAAACAGCTTACAAGTGTATATACCTTAAAATATGTTACCTGTATACTTTTAAACATAGAATACAATCGAATAGATATATAGGCAAATATGTAAACAAGTCAATATTTATTATAAATAACAATGTACATGAGTTATAGGAAATGCCAGCACATCTCAAATTTTGGAAATGAACTTTTAAACTGTACAACACATATACAAACTTACATATATAAAAAAAAGGGAATATATAGTATTCGAAATATATTTATAAGACAAAACTATATTTATAAAAGTATTTAAAAGATTAGACATAATTAAAATTTACATAAACTTATATATAAAATTGACTTATATACCTTTATAAGCAACTAGCTAATATCTAAAATTTAAAACCAAAGTATATGTTTTCAGCCGAAATTATTTTATTATAAAACATAAACTATTTATACTGTAAAACCTTTACAATTTTAAAAACGGCAACACTACACTTACTATATATATATATAACAGCCGCATATATACAAATTCAAACACTACTAAAAAAAAGAATATCTACGAACCCGGATATTAAAAAAAAAAGGCATAAGCTCAAATATATATAAACAATAACATATCCTATATACATAAACTATCTAGCTAGTACATACATCTGTAAACAACAGATCTCATATTAAAAAAATTAAACAAAACATATAAATGTATATACAAAGCTTGGAAAATATGCAAACTCATGTATTAGTTTATATACCTTAATCATGACATGGTGGGATGAAAGAAGAGCAGGAGAAGGTCGACACAGGGCAGCACAAGGCGAAGGGTGGTCAGAGACTCGAAGCATGGTCGAAGGGAAGCATATGGGCGGATGGACGCGCCAGTTCGAGGCGGGGTAGGTAGTGGGATCAGATCAAGCGTGAGGACGGGCTGAACTAGTGCAGAGGCTGTGCTTCGCGGCAAGTGGGGTGGAGTCGCGGAAGCTAGAGGAGGTGGGTGAAGCGAGGTCTCGGCCGAACTCGGCAGCTTGGAGGTGAAGGTGCAGAACGGTGGAAGGGTGTTGGCTTGCGTCGGCGACAAGGTGGCTGAGGCGGGGAGTTGTGTCAGGGTTCGGCTGCTCTATTATGCATGCCGAGGAGGAGAGGGGAGAAAGGAGGAATCTGACGTCAGGGTGGAAGTGGTGACGTGGGGAGGAGGTGAAGTTTTGGTTGGGAGAGGAGTTCGCATGCTACAGGAAAAAGAAAAGAAAAATGGAGGCGGGAGGAAGAAAAAGAAGAAGGGAGAGGGTAGTGAAAAATGCAGATCTAAATAGGCTACTGGATATTTTATATTAGTGGAGTAAAAGGTAGAGCAAGGTAGAGTAACGTACCAAAATAATGGCAACGGTTGAATTTCCTTGTTTTCAGCTGAAAACTATTTACTGCAATTGATTATTAGCTTGAAATGCACGGTAAAGGTTTGAAAAGGACGGGGAAGTTAAAAGTCACAATTAAAAGTGCCGTTACAACAAACAGTTTATTATTCCCATCGCGTACCGGACCTCAAAATACAAAAATAAATATACCGTGGTGATCAGCGCGACGAGACGATCAAAACGGTATACAGATACTAGTGGTACGATCATCCGATCGAAAGTCGATAATCGGTACCAGAAATGCTGCTATTTTGTCAGAATTAAGATAAACGGAGCAGTAGAAGTCCAAATTTGGAAAAACGAATTCCGCAGTCTGATTCAGAATGATCAGAATAAATTTTCTCCTGTTGACAAATTTTGGTTTCGGAAAACTTTTAAATTCACTGTTATTAACCGGTTTGATTTGAAATGAAATTTTACAGGAAAATAAACTTCAATATTATTAGATGAAAATTTTCCAGTTGCTATATTAAAATATACGTATTCCAAATAATAAATTTTTAATTTCAAATTTTATTGTTTAAAATTTCACAAATTTCCAGTTAAATATACTTTTAAAACCATTAAATTTTGCGGGTCGTTACATGAAGTCAACTGGAGAGGCTCGCCGGAATCGTGCACGTGCACCGTGCACTGGCTTTTGTGATCTGGGAGTGTTTGAGGTTGTCTCGAGTTTCCTTTTCTTTTTCCTCGCGTTGCTGTGTGTTTTGCTCGAAGGATTTTTGGTTGGGACTCGGAGCAGTTTTTGATGAGCTCGGGTAGATATTGTTACCAGGTTTCAAACCCTGTTCTGCTTTATAATTTAAAATTTTCATTTTAAAATTATAAAGCAAGGTTTAAACTGAGGTATAAACAAAAAGTTAAAATATGAATTCAAGTTCAGTTTAGAACTTAGTCTGAAATTAAATTTTTTTTTTAGAATTTAAATTGTTTAAATAACTAAAAGATAAGTGAGTTTAAAAGGATTTGAACTTAAAACGAAATTGAATTGTAAACAAAATTAAATCAAAATTTGTAAACTTGGATTCAAATTTAACTTTGAATTCCAGATTTTTAAATAAAATTAAGTTTTATAAATTTAAATCTTTAAATAAGTTTAAATGTAAAGGTTTCTTTTAATATGTGAAATTTAAAGTAAATTGATTTTAAACTCTTTTAAATTTCTTTTATAATTAAAATATTACTTTGACATGTAAATCTAAAGGAAAAATTGGTTTTAAACTTTATCAAAGTTAAATAAGAAATCAATCTAAATCCCGAAATAAAAACCAACAAAAAAATGAGATTGGTTTTTAAATTAATAAAGGTTTAATGATGATTTATTAACGATTCGGATTAATGAAGTAAGTGATTAAAGGGTTAAAATCATTAATGAAGAATTATTAATTAAATATTAATTAATGATTAAAGTTGATTAATCAAGTGATTTATCAATATTTAATACAAAGTATAATGTGATAAATTAATTAAGGTAATTAATTTGGGATTAATTAATTTATGTTAAAGGTTAATCAACCAATGGAAATGATTAAAAGATAATTATTTAGTTAAAAAGAAATTGATTAGTGGTTAGAGTTAATTAAGTAATTAGGAATAATTACTTATTATGATAAATTCAGGATAATTAATCAAATGGAGATTAATTTAATTAATGTGAGTAATTAAGAATAATTTAATTAATTAAGGTAATTGATTAATTAATTTATATCAAATGATTGTAATCAATTTATCAGGATTGGATAATTAATTCATAAGTAATTAATGTGATTGAATTAATTAGGATTAAACAATTAATTAATTTTGCTTATAAATGATTATTGAATGTCTGACCTTACTTGTGAATTGTTGACATTTCCTGATCTGTGATACGGTGTGATATATTCTGATTTATGTTGTGATCTGAGATTTTCCGTTTCTGTGATATATTACTATGTGAATATGAAAACCCTTGACCCGTAAACGGCATTTGAATTTCGATGCGACAGGGAGTCGGATTCCAGTTGGTTATCCGAAACCCACATCGAATTGTACTTGTGAATCTTTGTGACCGATAAGTTTATTATATCTGTGATCTGTGAATGAAGATAAGCGTTATCGATTATATCGATTATCGATATATCTGTGATGATTGATGTTGCACTATTGTGTGTTAAACCCCTGGACTACACTTTTACACACACAAATATGGATTTCACGTGGAAATCGGTTAAGTCACAGATAATTTAAATTTGATGTTTTGAAATTGAAATTTTAATTTCAATTGATTTTGAAATTTGAAATTTGGGTTTAAAATAAAAAGTGAAAAGCTTTTGAAATGGAATTTCAAAGATAAAAGTTATTTTGAATAACTTAATCGAGTTTTGAAAATTTAAATAATTTGATTTAAATTTGAATTCAAGTTTGAAATTAAATCTATGATTTGGAAACTAGGGATAAAAGATGATATAAATGTGTTTGTATGAAGTTAAACCATTTTATAAGTAAAATTTTGAGAATTTGAATTTAACTCAAGGATTTCAACTCGTATGAATGAATCAGATTTCCAAATTGAAAACTGTTGTTTTCGAATGATAAAAGCTTTTAGATAAGAAAAGAAATTCCAGTTTAAATTAAAGGAATTTCAAGTGAATTGAAAAATGGATTTTCCAAGTTATGAATGAATTGTTTTGAAAGCTATGAATTAAATCTGTCTATTTTTAACAGATTTAAAATGATGATTTGTTTAACCCATTCGAAATGAAACTGTTTTGAAAGCTATAAGTTAAATCTTTGATTTAAAGATTTAACGAATTAATCAAATTGAAAGGGAAATTGATTTGGAAAATCTATGAATGAATCTTTGTGAAATTAAGTGAACTTTGTGAATTGAATCTTTTTGTTTAAAAGATTAAAATGGTAATTTGTTAAACCATTTGAAAAGAAAGTTTGGGTTTAAGTTGTGACTTAATTGAAATCCCAATATCCGTATGTTTTTAAATATTTCGCTCACTATTCGGGTTAGCCGGGAAAGGACCTTTGGGTCGTATAACTCATTCCGAATAGTGATACGTCGTATATGGATAGCATTTGCTATATTACAGCATGATGGGGGGTTCTCGCTTCGCAGTTTGGTGGCGAACGGGAGACTCTTACCCCTACATGTCCCTGAGAGGGATGGGTTGGTTAGGCAGATGCCGTGACAGTCGAGAGGCTGGCCGTAAAAGTAAATGCGAGGTGCCAATGTAAGCCACGGTGGGACTGGGATGGTTGCAAAGCCTACCGGTGGCCGCTGTCTGTGGGACGTTACATTTGGTATCAGAGCTAAGGTTGAACTTTAGCTCAGGAGTGTAACACGTTAAGTAGCTCATTAGAGATAGAGTGAAGTAAACTCTAGAATGAGTAATTCTCAGATATCCGTCTGAACGTCTCAGTAAATTCTCTTACTATCCACTGATAGTGAGTATGAGTGCAAGAAAAAGACGAGATATGGGACAAGGGAATACGACTATAAATGGTCAATACCCTGCAACAGTGGAAACATCTCTCTCTTCTCAATTTTCTTTGATTCGTTTCCAAATTCTTTTATTTTCTTCGTATCAGCTCCAGAAAGAAGTTTCGGTGTGATGATGGCTCTACGAACCGTTGTAGGAGATTCTTATTTCGTATCTTCATCGACTTCTTAATAGCTTTTTAATTTAAACCTTAATGAATTTGAAATTGAAAATTTTTAATGTGAGGAAGATTGATTAATAGAATATGAAGGCTAAATTGAATTGCATCAATAAAACGATACCGTTTAAAACCAAATTTGAAATTTTATTGAAATTTCTTTTGAATACCAAAGTCCGAAGATGGACGAATTGGTATGTATTCTGAGATATTCCGACTTGAATTCGGAATCCGTATCTTGTGTTTGAGGAATTATAGGAGATCGAATCTGTCTATCTCTATTGTTTCGTGCCTGCGAATTTCGAGGACGAAATTCTTTTAAGGGGGGAAATTTGTAACGACCCCGAAATTTAATTTAATTTAAATTAATAATTTATTTAATTTTTAAGTTAAATTGGGTAATTAAATAAATTTTTGAATAAAAACTTGTAAAAATCAATTGATTAAATGGAGCGAGTTTCCCCGGAACAAATGTATTCTGTATAAATCCTTTTAATTTAAATATATTATAAATAAAACATATAGTCATATACCCTTGCCAAAAGAAAAGAAATAAAAGATATAAATACATTCAAGTATATAAATAAACAAAGTTGTAAATATGTAAAGTAAACAAAACAAATCAATGTAAACCATCCCTAGTTTCATCTATCAGCCGAAAGCAAAAACAAGCAAGCTAGGCAAAGTAAATAAAGTAGCTAACAATTTGACAACATCATAAAAATATACTCAAGTAAGCAAAACAAAGCATATCATACCCACCAAAATATTTACAGCCGAAATGAAGATAAAGTATAAACAAAAGAAAACATAAACAAAGTACAAAAGGAAATAGCAAACAAGACATAAAAGACCATGGTAATAAATACTACATACTTTCATTTAATGCAAGAGCAACTTCAGCCATGCTTATTAAATAGATAAAGATATCACTTGTACCAGTTTTGTATACCCTGTATACTTCTATCCCAATATACTTCTTTCTTTATATCTTCTTCATCACCACTTCGTTTCATTTAAAAATAAAGATAAGAAAGAAACTGAGAAAAAGAAGCCATTCAAAACTCAAACAAAACAATATCCTCTTGAAATCAAACAAATACCAGATCAAACAATCAAGTAAAGTTCCAGAGCAAACCTGGAAACAGAGATAAAGTAATTGAATCAAAGGCAACAATTTAAATTAGATGAAGATCAAAACAGTTAAGTAAATCTGGGTAATCAAGCCTGGAAATCAACAACACTGTTTCAGGCAAATCAAAAGATCAAGCAAATGAAATGTTAGCTCTAAAGCAACTCAGTTTCTTCTTTAGACCAGGTGAGCAAATCTCCTTCCTGAACCTGTTTGTTTTTGTTTGTGAGCAAATCTCCTTCCTGAACCTGTTTGTTTTTGTTTGTGAGCAAATCTCCTTCCTGAACCTGTTTGTTTTTGTTTGTGAGCAATCTTCTAAACAAAAATCCTTTTATCAGCGAGTAACATCATTTTTTTTAAACTTAAGCATCTGAAACTATTTGCAGAAGTGTGATTTAAATTAAGTATGCTGGTATATATGGTTCTGTCTGTGTATATAGATGATGTTTGTGTACCCTGTTGTAGCCTCTGAACAAAACTGTTTTGACTTCAGGCTTGGATATTCATCAAAAAATGCATTTGCTCTAAATTCGAACTTTGATAAAACTTAAGTTCTGAACATAAAATGTTTGTTACAACATACACTTGAATCTAAAAATTTTGTTAAAAGAAAAACAGGTTGTACTAGTTCTGGAAATTATAAAATAACAGTGGAAACCTTAAATAAGTTAAAGCTCAATTCTTATAAATCAGGGGTTCAGGCTCATGAATCAAATCCTCAAACAAAAAACTTGATTTTTAAAACCAAAATTACTATTTTTAATCAAGCGTTGAGGTAGTAGTTTGGGTTTGAATGGAAATGGGAATATTTGGGTTCTCTGGTGATCTAAGTATCTGGGAAGGCTGGAGTTTCTCGAGGAGGTGGAGGAGCCAACGAAGTGTCGAGGAAAAATATAGGGATGGTGGATAGATCACGGTGGTGACGTAGGCAACGAGTTGAAGTTTCTAACCCTAGTTCTTTGTGAGGTCGAGATTTTTGGTTGGTGAGGCATCTCGAGTTGATCGAGCTCTACAGGACTCAAGGTGGTGGAAGTTCGGGGTTTGTCGAAGACGTGGCTGGAGTTTTAGTACCAACGATGGTCGAAGCAGTGAGGACGAGGAGGAATCGTGGTCGAGGTTTCTGTTCCAATTCGATCGGAGGTCTTGATTTCGATTTTGGGATGGTGATGGAGTCTGGGTGGTCAGGATCGAATGGGTAGATGGTCGTCGACGTGTTCGACGATGTGAAGTCAACTGGAGAGGCTCGCCGGAATCGTGCACGTGCACCGTGCACTGGCTTTTGTGATCTGGGAGTGTTTGAGGTTGTCTCGAGTTTCCTTTTCTTTTTCCTCGCGTTGCTGTGTGTTTTGCTCGAAGGATTTTTGGTTGGGACTCGGAGCAGTTTTTGATGAGCTCGGGTAGATATTGTTACCAGGTTTCAAACCCTGTTCTGCTTTATAATTTAAAATTTTCATTTTAAAATTATAAAGCAAGGTTTAAACTGAGGTATAAACAAAAAGTTAAAATATGAATTCAAGTTCAGTTTAGAACTTAGTCTGAAATTAAATTTTTTTTTTAGAATTTAAATTGTTTAAATAACTAAAAGATAAGTGAGTTTAAAAAGATTTGAACTTAAAACGAAATTGAATTGTAAACAAAATTAAATCAAAATTTGTAAACTTGGATTCAAATTTAACTTTGAATTCCAGATTTTTAAATAAAATTAAGTTTTATAAATTTAAATCTTTAAATAAGTTTAAATGTAAAGGTTTCTTTTAATATGTGAAATTTAAAGTAAATTGATTTTAAACTCTTTTAAATTTCTTTTATAATTAAAATATTACTTTGACATGTAAATCTAAAGGAAAAATTGGTTTTAAACTTTATCAAAGTTAAATAAGAAATCAATCTAAATCCCGAAATAAAAACCAACAAAAAAATGAGATTGGTTTTTAAATTAATAAAGGTTTAATGATGATTTATTAACGATTCGAATTAATGAAGTAAGTGATTAAAGGGTTAAAATCATTAATGAAGAATTATTAATTAAATATTAATTAATGATTAAAGTTGATTAATCAAGTGATTTATCAATATTTAATACAAAGTATAATGTGATAAATTAATTAAGGTAATTAATTTGGGATTAATTAATTTATGTTAAAGGTTAATCAACCAATGGAAATGATTAAAAGATAATTATTTAGTTAAAAAGAAATTGATTAGTGGTTAGAGTTAATTAAGTAATTAGGAATAATTACTTATTATGATAAATTCAGGATAATTAATCAAATGGAGATTAATTTAATTAATGTGAGTAATTAAGAATAATTTAATTAATTAAGGTAATTGATTAATTAATTTATATCAAATGATTGTAATCAATTTATCAGGATTGGATAATTAATTCATAAGTAATTAATGTGATTGAATTAATTAGGATTAAACAATTAATTAATTTTGCTTATAAATGATTATTGAATGTCTGACCTTACTTGTGAATTGTTGACATTTCCTGATCTGTGATACGGTGTGATATATTCTGATTTATGTTGTGATCTGAGATTTTCCATTTCTGTGATATATTACTATGTGAATATGAAAACCCTTGACCCGTAAACGGCATTTGAATTTCGATGCGACAGGGAGTCGGATTCCAGTTGGTTATCCGAAACCCACATCGAATTGTAATTGTGAATCTTTGTGACCGATAAGTTTATTATATCTGTGATCTGTGAATGAAGATAAGCGTTATCGATTATATCGCTTATCGATATATCTGTGATGATTGATGTTGCACTATTGTGTGTTAAACCCCTGGACTACACTTTTACACACACAAATATGGATTTCACGTGGAAATCGGTTAAGTCACAGATAATTTAAATTTGATGTTTTGAAATTGAAATTTTAATTTCAATTGATTTTGAAATTTGAAATTTGGGTTTAAAATAAAAAGTGAAAAGCTTTTGAAATGGAATTTCAAAGATAAAAGTTATTTTGAATAACTTAATCGAGTTTTGAAAATTTAAATAATTTGATTTAAATTTGAATTCAAGTTTGAAATTAAATCTATGATTTGGAAACTAGGGATAAAAGATGATATAAATGTGTTTGTATGAAGTTAAACCATTTTATAAGTAAAATTTTGAGAATTTGAATTTAACTCAAGGATTTCAACTCGTATGAATGAATCAGATTTCCAAATTGAAAACTGTTGTTTTCGAATGATAAAAGCTTTTAGATAAGAAAAGAAATTCCAGTTTAAATTAAAGGAATTTCAAGTGAATTGAAAAATGGATTTTCCAAGTTATGAATGAATTGTTTTGAAAGCTATGAATTAAATCTGTCTATTTTTAACAGATTTAAAATGATGATTTGTTTAACCCATTCGAAATGAAACTGTTTTGAAAGCTATAAGTTAAATCTTTGATTTAAAGATTTAACGAATTAATCAAATTGAAAGGGAAATTGATTTGGAAAATCTATGAATGAATCTTTGTGAAATTAAGTGAACTTTGTGAATTGAATCTTTTTGTTTAAAAGATTAAAATGGTAATTTGTTAAACCATTTGAAAAGAAAGTTTGGGTTTAAGTTGTGACTTAATTGAAATCCCAATATCCGTATGTTTTTAAATATTTCGCTCACTATTCGGGTTAGCCGGGAAAGGACCTTTGGGTCGTATAACTCATTCCGAATAGTGATACGTCGTATATGGATAGCATTTGAAGACCGGTGTTGAAGACCGGATATTTTTCGAAAATGAAAGGACAACCTGTCGAATGTCTCTGCACTGAGTCGCGCCGGTATAGAGATTTATATCACTCTTTTGTGACGGGAAGTCCGGACGTGATTGGAAATTATCCGGAATTGCAAGGGCTTCGTGAGAAGTGCCTTCGGTTCTGTTCGAACCTGGAACAGACTTGTATGGATACATGTCTGACATTACACTTTGAGATATAAAGCCGATTTCTTTCAAATACATTTCTGTTGGTGGCGGAGAATTTATTCTCTTAGCTTAACACCCTTCTCTGAGACGTACGAGCTCAGAGGTTATGTAGTTGAAGTTATCAGCGATATATCCCAATTTGGTAATGTGGCATGCTGAGTGTTGCTGTGAAATGATCAGTGTTTGATCATTTGCGATATGATCATTTGTTTGATCTTATATCTTTGTGATCATAGGTTGATCATTTTGTTTGACCCGAAGCATGGCTTTGTAGAAAGCGTAGCTTTGTGGACGAGACTTCATCGAGCCTCACACCCCGGAAATGGTCAAAACAGGAAGGATGCAGCAAGGTTCTAGGGAGTAGCGCCCCTTAGTGTATGTCATTCCTTCTGGATAAAGGTGGTATCATGGTATGGAGCCCAGATACTTAACCTCTGTGGTTGCTGCAAATTTATTACTTTGTGGTTTGTTGGAAATCGGGGATCCTCGGGAAGATCGGTGACGATCGGGGGATGGCATACGCGTGTCAGTAGTTACCTATTTTTGCAGAGGTAACCCGGCCTTGTGTTGGCAGAGATCCGGTTAGGTTCTCGGGTCGTCTATTCCAGGGACGTACCCATCGTGGATAGGAAGTTCCTTAGCCTGACCATTTGTTGGAAATCCAAAGAAACAATACGAGCCTTGTACGGTTTTAGTTGTAGAACCTGCCATTTAATATGGTAGCTATAGTAGGCATACTATAATGGTACCTATGCTGGCTAAGATTGATATTCTACTTTCGAAATGTTTTCTGCACTATGCACTAGTAATAATATCCAATGATTTGATTTTGCGTAGTAAGCATCTTTGACTATCATAAGAAGAAATCTCCTCCAAGTCTGCGTTTGCATTGTGTGTGTGGTGGGAGGTCTTATGGTAGTTTCATTTTCCAAAAGCATTGCGGATTTCAATGTTTAAAACCTTTTGTGTTTGTTTAAAGATAAACTGTTTTTGTTGCTCACACCAGTCCCATGACTGATCCGGAGTTTATTGTTCCCTTCCTAAACTCTGGGTGCCCACTATTTTCCACACGGGCAGTCTAGAGTTGGGTTTTTCAGATATTCAGGTTTAGTAGATTATCTGGAGCTAGTTCAGTTCTTGGAGTTCATGGACTGACGTTGCTTACCTTGGAGCATTCTATTGGAGACATTCTATTCCGCTGCTGGTGTTATCGTTTTCTATTCCGCTGCTATTTGTTGTATCATATCTCTGATTGTATATAGATATTCATTGTATCATCATTGTATCTGGATATTGTATCAGATGTTGTATATCTATATTCTTTTCATTCCGCTGTGTTATTTACTTAATGTTGTTATAAGCTCCGGCGAATCGGATTTGAACGGTCGAATCTATGACATTCGAGTACGATGTAAAGTATGGATGTCGATTTTCGAACGCGAAAATCCGGATCGTTACAAAACCCAAAGTCACCAGATCATCAATGCACAGTGCACATCAATTCCATTCAACCAATTATTTAAATTAACCATTTAAATTTAAATAAAAACCCAACAGAATGAGATTTACTCACCTTTGATTTTTTTAAACCAAATCAAATCTCGACTTGTTTCCTTCAAATTTCAGACCTCGCTGCCCTAAGAACAACGCCTCCACGACAACGAAAGCAACCGCCATCTCCATCGCTTTCCTCCATCACGCACGCGCCTTCCTTACCGTGAGTCGCAACCACTCCCAGCTCGAATTCCAACGAACAGCCGTGACTTCCAACCCATTTCCCAACCATTCTCACCGCCAAGATCGCGCAAGCTCGACCCCTTCCCATAAAACTACAGTCACCGCACTCGAGTCCACAACCGATCTCGACCCAACCTTAAATCGTGAACCATCCCCGCATCGCCTCTTCCTTCGCCACGCACGAGTTCGAGCAGTAGAACGATGTGGTTGTCGCGACTTTTTTTTTTCTCTGTATCGAATGGGATTCGATTTTCAAATTGGAAAGGAAAAAGAGGAGCTGCCATCTATTTTTGTTTCGTTTGAACGGGATGAAGTAATCGATGATCGTGGACATTATTTAGGGGAACGACAACGATTTCTGATTGATATTTTTTTAAAGGAAGGGCTTCGGCCATAAATTCGATTTGGACCAAACGATATTTTCCTCTTTCCTTGTTTTAAACGAAGAAGGATGGCGTATTGGAGAAGCTAAAAATTTGTATCTAATTTAAATTGATTAATTATAGTCTAGGCTTATATGTACCGTACGCTCACATAACATGTCCTATCACTACGAAAATTGAAGTCCGACAATAATTCAATATTACGGATCCAATGAAACTGGTTCCGTCGAATTCCGAGACTGTGCCTCGGACGACTATTTTTTTAAATTCAATTTTAAAAGTTCTATTATCTTCAGTATTATTAATATGAATTTTCCAAGCCTTCAAATTATTTTCAACAGGTTTAAAACTCTGGATTTAATATTTTTCCCAATTCCGATAATCAAATTCAAAAATTAATTACCCAATAAATCCTGATATTGGAAATTTAAGTTCGAAATTAACCTTTAAATATTAAAAATCAATTAAATATTCCGTTACGAATATTCAAAATTTACGGGTCGTCACACTCCTTCCCCCTTAAAAGAATTTCGTCCCCGAAATTACTTGTTAGGAAGAATGATTCAATACCCATCTCTATTTTCCAATCCAAACAGTTTTATTAACTTGTCATAACATATCTTTTATTAAAGCCCCACTATTACTTCAACCAATTTTCCAAAACCTTCCATAGTTTCCAACAACAATATTTACTCCACTCATTCAAATTTAAATTTTATTCCTACTTTAACTTTCCAAAAAATTTCTCAAAAATTTTCTAACTCCTTAAATTTTCAAAAAATTTCGCCAGCGTCTCCTTTGCGCGGCTAGCTCGGTACAACTACAAAAAGGCCTCTACGGGCTTCCCAATTCCAAAAAGAAAACAGAAAGCCAAGTGGCTAGCTCAAAAACCCAATCCAATTTCATACAGATATTTAAATACATACCTTTTTGTTGAGCAATCCAAATTTATCTTTTGGAATCAAATCCAATTTCCTTTTCCCTTTATAATACCTGCATATCTTATTTAGCAACAATCTCCAATCATAGCCCTTTATGATCATTTCATACATTTTCTTACAACAGCTTCACATCTATTTCAAATTAGTGTTCCCATTCCATATGCATTCAATTTGACTTCATTTATGAGTATTGAATTTTATTTTATTTTCGTTTATAACCGATTCTTGTTAGTTTCATCTACTAAGTTATTTCAGTTTCATATTTTAAATCATTTGTTACTAACAAAAATTTTCCCAAAAAATTTCAAAAATTTTCTAACTCCCAAAATTTTCAGAAAATTTTGGCAGAGTCTCCTTTGTACGGAGGAGCTTTTGCAATTTGACAATAGATATAAATATATATACATCGACCCACACGGTTGGAAAAGCAAAAACAGTTCATATTTCCTATTTTTATTGCGTAGGCGTACCTTTATTTAGCATTTTAAGCAAACATCTTATTTATTTTAGCATTTATTGCATCCAAATCTAGCCAAACGACCTTCAGATACCTGTACTATCTTAATTTACAAATGTAAGTACTATATATAGGAAGTTCATAACATTTCCCTTACTTTCAATAGCTAAACACATGTATTTCATAAGCAACAAGCATCAAACCCTTTCCATAAGCGATTTATATAACTTTTAAAGCTCATTCAATTGCTTTCAACCAATTTTATATGTCATTTCATCCAATTTTAATGGTTTACCACTCTAGTGCTTACATTCCATTTTAATTTATTCACAACCATTTTATTTAGCTCGACACATTCAATTCTCGTATATTGCTAGCCATTTCCAAACTAATTTAAATCCGAGCTTTTATTTAATGGGCTTTTACTCTTATTTGAATCCAGGCTTCCATAAAATTTTAAACTTAAGTTAATTTTCTTTATTCTATTCCAACATCAAACTCAAGTTTACTTCGATTTGATTCTCATTTAATCAAATCCCATTAATTTTAGTTAGCCCATCCATTTTAAATTTTAATTTTAATTCACCTTCTTAATTCATTTGCGAATTTATTTTATTTATACAACGCCATTCTCAATTATTACTATTTACTTGGGTTTCGTTTGCGATTCAAACCCTTTCTACTGTAACTCACTTTTATTTCATTCGACAACACTTTCATCACATCTAATTTACTAGCTAATTACGTTAAATATTATTCATAACTCACTTGAATTTTATTTATAATTCAAACCATTGCATTTTCCCATCCAACTCTATTTTATTTTTATTTTACAACATCTCTTCTTATTTAATTCATTATCCAATCTAAGTCGAATTCTATTTAAAATTCGAATTCATTTCCAAACTCCCTCACTATATATAATCCATTTTATTTAATCGAGTTAAATTTTTTTCACATACTCTATCAAATAATTATTTAGCTAATAAGCATACTTTCAATTTTTAAATCAATATTCGATTTTATTTTATAATTCCAGTTTGGATTTTCTTTCACTTTCAAAATTCCAACACTTTTTATTTTAAAATTTTAGAAATGCTTTTAAATTCAGATAATACTATTAAAATAGCTTTTTATGAAAATATTACTTGTAACTCGATGTCTCAACCAGTCCATCCTTGTTCTCACAGAAATTCAGTCATACGTTGATCAGGCGTAGGACTGAAAATCTATAAGTACTTAGTAGACCCATTTTCAACATCCAGTGAAAATACTTGAAAAATAATTTTATTGAAAATATAGAAAACAGTTTTGAAAACAGTTTTTGTGAGAATGCTCTGGAAATCACCACACCCATCCATGGTCGCAGTTACATCCTGGGTTACGTTGCCATCGCAGCAAAAGTCCATGTAACTGATTACACCATAGAACCCACGATAGATCGCAGTTACATTCCAGGGTTACGTTGTCGTCACAGCAAAAGTCCATGTAACTGTAGGCTCTCTGCGGCCTCTGGATTACGCTGCCAAAATGAAACTTCTCCACTCCCACATAGGTCGCAGTCTACCGATGTAAAATCAAACGCAGACTGTTGGCTCTCAGCGGCTCACACGACTTTCGCTATGTTACCATAGTGTCGCAGTTTACCGATATAAAATCAATTGCAGACTATTGGCTCTCAGCGGCTCACACGACTTTCTCTATGTTACCATTGTGTCGCAGTCTACCGATATAAAATCAAACATAGACTGTTGGCTTTCAGCGGCACACACGACTTTCGCTATGGTCTACAGTAGATCGCAGTGACATCGAGTTACACTATCGTCACAGCATAACCCAAATGCCCCTGTAGGCACCAGCCCCTCGACTTTCACTACACAATAATCCTCAGGAACTAGTTTTATCCTGACTCCTCACAGGATCAACTTTAGAACCTCTCCCTTAGAGGCTCAAGGTAGTACCACCCTGTGGCACTCCTGAGAAGTTCATTTCAAGGGAGCGCCTTTTTTCCCAGAGCCAATTTCAAAACACTTTATACTATACACATATAGTATTTTCCAAATCATCCACCTAGTATGAATTTCATATAAGTGCCTTTACACAAAATCGATTCCCAAAATCGATAATTCTCAAACTAGGCTTTCCACATACCAATATTGATTTCCCAAAAATCAAAAGCCTTTCAAATTCACAGGTTCCCAAACCTTTTCCAAAATCCTCATAAGATCCCTTATATATACATAAATATATATAATTTATGAAACTTGGATCATTTCAAACATGTATAAAACTCCATTTCTACTTCAACACTTTCAAAAATCCTTTTCTATTTACATTCACTTAATTTTCATTCATATAATCACAATTGCTTCAATTTCATTGGATTATCTCTTCAATCCTTATCTCAATTGAGTATTTAACCAATAATAGTTTGAACTCCGAACAGTTTATATTTGGAAAATAGCTTGAAAATTTTAAAAACAGATAAGTAGTTGAAAAATAATTATTAGTTTGCAAAATAGCTGTAAAATAGTAAAAATTTATAAAATAGCTAAATAGTTTCAAAAATTGTAAATAATTGCAAAATAGTTGTAAAATAGTAATTAATTTGTAAAATAGTTGAAAAATAGTAATAAGTTTAGAAAACAATAAAAAAATTGGTTAAATAGCTCCAAATAATTATTGAATAAGTATAAAATAGTTCGGCGTTTGAAAAGAAGGTTATATATACCAAATAGATAGGGAAATAGATTAAAAATAGTTTATATTAAAACAATTTATATTAAAAATAGTCCAGAGTGAAGCTGTCCACTTTCCCTCAATTCCATTCTCATCAACTCAATTTAAATTTCCACTCCATTTAAATTGACCCAATTCCAATCTTAAAAAAATTTCAATTTCCACTGAAATTGATTTAACCCCAATTCAAGTCGACTCGATCTTGTTTTCTTTCCCAATCCTAATCAATTCCATTTGATTGTAACATAATTAACTTTAATTATAATCCCAAGTTATTCCATTTAATTTGGACTAATACCACCCACTTCAGTTCCAATCACTTCAATTTAATCCAATTCAAATTGTCCATTTGAATTTTTAAACTTATCCATCTTCAATCACAAATCCAATTAATTCCAACCGGATTCAATTTAAATTAATTCAATTCCAACTTCAAATTTTAACCATCTCGAATTATATAAATTCGAGTTGAATTCTCAAAGGATTGGTTTAACTCTTTAAACCAACTTAACCTTTATTTCAAAGTTTTTTAAACAATTTAATTTTTTTAAGTTCAAATTCTAGCATTTCATTTTCAATCAATTGAATTTTTAATTAATTCAAACCAATTTTATCTCGAACTAATTTAATTAAAATTTCAAATTCAAATCATCTCGAATTATATAAATTCGAGTCAAATTCGTAAATGTTGACTTAATTCTTTTAAATCAAATCAATTTGTCTCTTTATATCATCTAATTCTGAATTCATTTCAACTTATCCCCATTGAATTTTTATTTAGTTGTACTTCTGTTTTCACTTAATATAATTCCAATACAAGATTTTAGTTTGGTTGTATTATTATCATTTCTCAACTTAATTCTATTAAATTTGACAACCAATCACTTTATATTTAGTAGAAGGAAATATTGCTTTCTATATCAAAATATATTTTAATATAAAAATCATTTATAAAATCATTTAAAACCTTTATATAAAAATATGACAAGTACGCGCTCATAAATATATAACCACTCAACTCATTCAAGAGTACTTCAGACCCTATATAATGAGTAAATCCCACCAGAGCCAAGGTTCTCGCTTAACCTGGCTCTGATACCAACTGTAACGACCCAGAATTTTCGAAGCCGAAAATTCCAGATAGTTATGAAAAGAAGAAAGAGATAGAAGAAGAAGAACAGAACACCAACATCTCACATACGCAGCGGATAAAATATAATAATAAATAATAACAGTTCACAAAAGAATACTCTATCTTTCGATTACATTTAATATACATCAGAGTTTCACATTTATATAGTCACTGAATATACACAATTATCACGTCTCAGATTAACATAAATATAAATACAGTGGAATATTCTATACGCTCTTGCCATCCAGCTCTCCTCCGGAGCTCCAGAACGTATCTACCTGAAAATCTGTAACACTCAGTCTGACCCGAGCATTACACCAAAGTAACACCCGGGTTAGGCTGGAAACCAGCGTGAGTAATCCCAACTAACATGGAATACCAAAGCAAAACAACTTATATAAACCCAGGTAACTATATCAATTTACGAGTTCACCAAATGTTATAAACATAACTTATTTCACACGTGAGTTTTATAAGTACCAAAGTTTTAGATTTAAACAGTCCAATCCCTTTAAATCACCTCATTTCAGCCTATAGATTTCGCATATCAATCTATAAAAATTCAAAGTGGTTTTGGGTATTTCCCCAATACCCGACCCTGGTCTCTTCGTGCCTCGATCGAGGTATCCAATATCATTCAATCATCCATAAGCAACTTGATCACTTTCAAATTAATTTAATTAATTCAAATTGAATTTCTAACCTCGATCACTTATATTTCTTCATTTAACATTAATTAATTTCAAATCAATTAATTTATCAACCCTTCATTTTCATCTTAATTAATTCCCTTGGATTAATTATCCTCCAATTTCATTCAAGTAATCATCTTTAATTAATTTCACAAGATTAATTATTCTTAACCCTAAATCAATAAGAAATCTTTAATTACTTCACAAAGTAATTAACCAGAATTAATTACATTAATCATTACATACTTATATTAGTTAACCTCCCATAAGTTACTTATTATTGAATAATTCATCTTAATTAATCAATCTTTAATTACATCGTTGATTTTATAAATTAACGATTTTAAATTTTATTTCGATTTATCCTAATCTACATTAATTACATTTAATAATTAATCATTAATTAATCCACAAATATTAGTCATTCTTAATTTATCTCAACCTGTAATTATCTTTCTTTTATTTACTTCATTAAATAAATTAATTACTCCTGAATTAATTATCTTAATCAATCTTTTGATTTATTTCACAAAGTAATTATATTTTATTAACCACACTAAGTAATTTCTTATCAAACCATTCATCGATTATTCTACAATAATTTAAACTTAATAAATTAACTTAACTCTTATTAATTTAATGAATCACAGATCACTAAGTTTTTATTAACATTAAAATAAAACAATTTCTTATTTATGACTTGAGTTTAAACCAAATTTAAAACTCAAATACTTCGAGTCAAGCAACAATTAATCTCGAGAACCAACCAAACCCAAAGTCACCAGATCATCAATGCACAGTGCACATCAATTCCATTCAACCAATTATTTAAATTAACCATTTAAATTTAAATAAAAACACAACAGAATGAGATTTACTCACCTTTGATTTTTTTAAACCAAATCAAATCTCGACTTGTTTCCTTCAAATTTCAGACCTCGCTGCCCTAAGAACAACACCTCCACGACAACGAAAGCAACCGCCATCTCCATCGCTTTCCTCCATCACGCACGCGCCTTCCTCACCGTGAGTCGCAACCACTCCCAGCTCAAATTCCAACGAACATCCGTGACTTCCAACCCATTTCCCAACCATTCTCACTGCCAAGATCGACGCGAGCTCGACCCCCCATAAAACTGCAGTCACCGCACTCGAGTCCACAACCGATCGCGACCCAACCCTAAATCGCGAACCATCCCCGCATCGCCTCTTCCTTCGCCGCGCACGAGTTCGAGCAGTAGAATGATGTGGATGTCGCGACTTTTTTTTTCTCTGTATCGAATGGGATTCGATTTTCAAATTGGAAAGGAAAACGAGGAGCTGCTATTTATTTTTGTTTCGTTTGAACGGGATGAAGTAATCGACGATCGTGGACATTATTTAGGGGAACGACAATGATTTCTGATTGATATTTTTTTTAAGGAAGGGCTTCGGCCATAAATTCGATTTGGACCAAACGATATTTTCCTCTTTCCTTGTTTTAAACGAAGAAGGATGGCGTATCGGAGAAGCTGTAAATTTACATCTAATTTAAATTGATTAATTATAGCCTAGGCTTATATGTACCGTACGCTCACATAACAACTCATATCACTACGAAAATTGAAGTCCGACAATAATTCAATATTACGGATCTAATGAAACTAGTTCCGTCGAATTCCGAGACTGTGCCTCGGATGACTATTTTTTTTTAAATTCAATTTTAAAAGTTCTATTATCTTCAGTATTATTAATATGAATTTTCCAAGCCTTCAAATTTGAAATGACCCTCCCATTTTCACCCTAATTTCATAAGGATTTTTTTTTTGTTAAGAGATGATATATAGATATATCATTCATTACAAATATATTTCCCAGGGTCATTTTCTTTCTCCAATAAACAAAATATATCCAGGATCAAGATAACTTACCAATATAAATATATCAGTGTATTTCTAATAACCTACACATACATATGAAGATGTATGTGTTCCTCTTGTTTATATTCAGAGTATATACTTTTTTTTTATTTGTTGTACAAGAACATTCTGTTTGATTTAGATTTTAACAATTCAGATTAATTGATTTTTTGACCATAGAATCCACTGGAAACATGTACTTTAGTCTGTTATTCTAATTAAGAAATGATCAAGTAATAATCAGTGGAAAGCAAGCTTTTAATATGGGTGATTGTGTAAAAGTCTGTATAGTATCAAACTCAGGTTAAAAGAAAGTGGATCATAAGTGAACACAAGCAACATCCAGGAGTAATGGAAACGCGCCTAACTTATACATGAGAGGTCACGAGTTCGAGTGCTATGTTGGTCGGTTCAAACCCAATTTTTGTTTTTTTTTCTCCTGTATGGTTTGAAATCTGATATCAACCTATATCAGCACATATATACTTAATTTCATCCTATAATCTAACATACAAAACAAAATTTCTTGCTTTATTATTTTTAAAACCCTTTCCTACAATTGTTCTAGGAATTTATGTTTATATTTTTGCCCAAATATCAACATGTACACAGATATACATGTACATGTCAATATCTTTGCTCATTTTCCAGAAAAACTGGTTCAAATGGTTCCTTGCTTCATTGATTTGAAGTGAACAATTTGCCTGACCTATGGTCTAACCATATGGTTAATCTGACCATTCTTTTATTTGCATTTTACAAACCAGAATCTACCTAAACTTCAGAGTATATGGAGTGTTGCCAGGTTTTGTTTGTTCAAACCAGTTTACATTGCTTATCTGTCTTAAACTTTTAAAGATGATTGTGGTGAAACAATTGCTAAATGTACTAAGCTTTTGAAATGCATTTTTATTTTCAAAATACATTCTATCATGATCAACCAATACATCATTTATTTGAAGCTGGTTAACTCATGTATCCTGTATCTGCTACACACTAGTTCAAAGTAATGGAGTTACCATTCATTGCATTCTGTCTGAAGCCTTTAAAAACATTTTACTTTTCTCAATACGATTCAGAAATGAATTCAAACTTATTTACAAAGCATTTCAGTAAAAAGGAAACTAAAATCCTTATAAGTTTACCTCTGGCTAAATCCAGATTTTATTCTAAAACTCAGTGCTCTGTTATGTCTCAAGATTAACTAATACATAATGTAAATTATGCAAAACAGTAGCTCACCTACATATGCATATTTCTTTTCCAAGCATCCATATCAATACTTAAAATCATTTCCTTGTTCCCCACTCAGATATTTCTTTTAGATTTTAATCCTTAGTGCATAACAATATATTTAACATGATACAACTAGTCCATCTAACCATAATAGAATTCATTACATGACTGGAAATCTTAGAAACATAAAAATTTTCCTGAATACATGCAGATATAATCAATTTAAGCTCTTATTGAAACTAGCTAGCATGTTCATTCACTCCTCCATAATAGCCATAACTTCATTTTTACTTAGTGCCTGGGTTACCTGAAAGAGCATGAGTGGCTGCCTCATTTTAAAATGAGACACCCCATATGCCATGAGCAAACAAGGGTCAGATCTATGATCTGGTATGAGTAACATCAATACATTCATGATATCAAGCAATAGAGAATATAAGAGCATCAACTGGTTATTTAAGCAAATTTCTGCAATCAATTACTTTAACATAGTATAATTAAGTTGATTCAGGTATGATATATTCATTTATCATTCTTACACTTGCATACATAATCATGCAAACATAATTATCTATTTGCAACATTTGCATTCACTGGAACCATCTTGGTTCCATACCATTCAACCTAAGAAATATCCATTTTCCTATTTCTTCATTTACAGGTTGTATAATTCAATTTAAATTCCTGCCTCATCTGCTATTAAGGAATCACTGGGACACATTGCAATGAACTAATTCACATCATTGCACAAAGATCTCAGGGCTTAAACAAACCATGTGCCAACTTGCATACTTCAAATATGACAAGCATTCCAGCAGCTTTCTTGGCCTTCCCTTCCCTAGTTTATTTACTAGTGTATTGTCTTAAATCCTATCATCAAATATGCTAAGTGAACATGTCACTGCAAACATGGAAACATCCATAATCTTTCCTAGCATAATTCTCCTCAGAAATAAGCAGACAGTTATTTCCTAAATGGGGTCAATATGTCTTGATCTTAGTAAAATATAAGAATATTTTCAACTGTAGAAGAGGCATGGCATGTTCTTATTATATTGATCTGCAAGCCTTTATGATTGATTCAGATTCAAGATCTGGTTCAATCATAATTTTAGCTTGTGAGTTTCCTTTTTTTTTTTGATTTGATTAAGGGCTCAGCACTTAGAAAATTTCTATTGCACCCTTAACATTTTTCTTCTCAAGCCTCAGCACTTATACCAAGTATAATGCAGCTCCCAACATCTTTTTAAAGTTTTCATGCCATAGATCTATAACAGTTGAGAGTATTCTCTATATAATTTTAAGATCCTAGACTTTAACATTTATGAGTATAAATAAAACAGTATGATACACATCCAAAGACAAATGTCTCAGCAAATCAAAGATCACCAAAAAAAATCATCCATATTAAATCATATCAGATTTAAAATAAGACATCCAAAAAGCATTGCTGAAATCATATACATCAAAACCAGAAATATATATATAAATGGCAATAAAAAGTGGCTGCCTCATCTCAGGTCTTAATGCCATGAACTCAATGAGGTTACTCACCTAAATATTTCCTCTTATTAATCCAGAAAATCCTTGTATGAGTGTTTTCTCCTTCCTTCCAATATTTTTCTTCCTTTCTTATTTTTGTGCAGCTCGGGGTAAAGATTATTCTACTGGCTAAAACTGCCTATTTATATGCATTTTTTTTCCACTAGGGTTTTGTTAAAACAGAATTCCATTTCTGTCCTGGCTAGCATCATGCATTTTTCATTCATAATACCCCGGCCATATTAACCAATTTAAAGGCTGCATTTTCTTTCTTTTACTTTTCAGAAAATGGCCACTCACCTAGTCATGTTAAAAGTGTGACTATCCTATTTTATATTTTAATTATTCCTGAGAATTCCCTTTGCTATTTTTGCCTACACAAGCATATTGACTTGTATCACATTTCATGTCATTTTAATGTTATAGTTTCACTTGCTTATATATATATACTTTTCAGTATTTAAAAATGTATATTTGTATACATATCTTATCTAAGCTTATTTAATTCCTCTTTAATTTCAGAAACACATGCACCTTTATGTATACAGGTTTACAAATCCTTATAACATATATATGTGTATAATTTTCTTTTCTGGGTTTTAAATAAAATCTGTTTACTGATTTAAAGTAAAACTTACTTTTCTTATTTTCTAAGATGATCCATACAATTCCAGAAATCAAATATCCATGTTGCAAAATCATATTTGTATTGCTTTTTAATTCTTGTTTTAAATCCAAGAAATCTGGAGTTCTTCCTTGTGCCATTTCAGTGTGCACGTGCACACATATACTTGCACACTATTTATTCCAGAAATTTCTCCATATTTAAATCTAAATATTTCAAAAATTAAATCATTTTACAAAAATGATTTTTCACAAAATTTTGGGGTATTACATTCACCCCTCCTTTTAGGAATTGTGTCCTCACAATTTTTCTAACATTTATAACAAGCATCATTTTCTTTTCTGAAAACTTATCAAACATATGCATAAGCAAACAAATTCAACCATATCAACCATGCATAACAAAAAAATTTCCAGAAAAAAAAAATTACCTTTTAATTTGCAAAAAGCTTAGGATAATCCATTTTAATCTTATCCTCTAACTCCCATGTGCAGTCATTAGGATCACTACTCCACTGGATCTTAACTAGTTTCAAGGTTTTGCTCCTTAATTTCTTTTCTTCCTTGGCTATAATCCCCACTGGTTCTTTTTCATAAACCAAGTCAGGATTTATTTGAATTTTGGTAGGCTCTTCCAAAATGTCTTCTTTATCATGTACCCATCTTCTAAGTTGGGACACATGAAAAACATTATGCATTGCTTTCATTTCCTCTGGTAATTCTAATTTGTAAGCCAATGAACCAATTCTTTCCAGAATTTTATAGGGTCCAACATACCTTGGTGTAAGCTTACCTTGCTTGCCAAATCTCATGACTTTCTTCATAGGTGAAATCTTGATGAAAACAAAGTCTCCCACTTCATATTCCACTTGCTTTCTCTTCCTATATGCAAATTTCTTTTGCCTATCTTGAGCTGCTGCTATTCTTTTTCTTATTAACCCAATTTTCTCTGTAGTTTCTTTAACATATTCAGGTCCAAGAACAGCCCTTTCTCCAGTCTCTACCCAGCATATAGGTGATAAACATGGCTTGCCATATAAGGCTTCAAATGGTGCCATCCCTATGGTGCTTTGGTAACTGTTATTGTATGTGAATTCAGCTAGATGGAGGTGGTCTTCCCAGTTGCCTCCAAAGTCCAGTGTGCATGCTCTCAACAAATCCTCTAAGACTTTGTTCACCACCTCAGTTTGACCATCTGATTGTGGATGGTAGGCAGTGCTTAAGCACAATTCACTCCCCATGGCCTCTTGAAAACTTTTCCAAAATCTTGAGGTGAAGATGGTATCCCTATCACTTACAATGGTTTTGGGTATGCCATGCAACCTTACTACCTCTTTCATGAATATTTGAGCCAATTTTGGAGCATTTCTTTCTGTTTTAACTGGGATAAAATGTGCTACCTTAGTTAGCCTATCCACTATTACCCATATACTTGTGTTTCCCTTCTTAGATCTAGGCAGACCATCTATGAAATCCATAGATATATCCTCCCACTTCCACTGTGGTATACTAAGGGGTTGCAACAGTCCTGATGGCCTTTGTGTCTCTGCCTTGACTTGTTGGCAAGTCATGCACCTTGCAACATGTCTGGCCACATCTGACTTCATCCCCTTCCACCAAAGATTTCTTTTCAAATTTTGATACATCTTGGTGCTACCTGGGTGTATGGAGTACTTACTCCTATGGTACTCATTTAATATTTCCTCCTTCAATTCTATATTTTCTGGAACACATATCCTATTTTTATTCCTTAAATAACCATTTTTATCAACTTGATAATTTATTACTTCCTCCCCTTTTGATATGAGCATTTTCTTTTCCACCATGTTTAGGTCTTGTTCCTGCATTTTCCCAATCTTAAGAAGTAAATCTGATTGCAGAGATATCATACTTAATTTTCCTTTACCTTCACCTTCTTCAATGGGCATCATTTGTTCCTCACTGTTTTCCTCAATTTCCAAATCAGTAAGTATAGACAAATCCCTAAACTCTTCCATCATCAACATGGCTACCTTGGCATGTTGTCTACTCAAGGCATCTGCAACTTTATTTGCCTTGCCTGGTGTATACAGTATATCTAGATCATAGGCAGCTAGGAACTCTACCCATCTATGTTGCCTCATGTTCAAATCTTTTTGTGAGAATAAATATTTCAGTGCCTTATGATCAGTGTACAAAATGAATTTGGCACCTAACAAATAATGTCTCCAAAGTTTCAAAGCATACACAACTGCTGCTAGTTCAAGATCACGGGTTGCATATCTGGTTTCATGTGGCTTTAATTGCCTAGATGCATAGGCTACCACCTGGTCTTGCTGCATCAACACAGCCCCTAACCCAGAGCCACTTGCATCAGTGTACACAACCAAATTTTCATTTCCTTCTGGCACTCTCAATACTGGTGCATTAATTAGAGCTTCCTTTATTTTGATAAAAGCTTGCTCACATTTTTCTGTCCATACAAAGGCTTGGTTCTTTCTAGTTAAATTGGTAAGTGGTGATGATATTCTTGAGAAATCTTTTATAAATCTCCTATAATATCATGCCATCCCCATAAATGATCTAATCTCACTGATGGTGCTAGGCCTTTTCCATGCTTGGATTGCCACTACCTTATTAGGGTTTACTGATATTCCTTTGGCAGAGATAACATGCCCAAGAAAATGCACTTCTTCTTTCCAAAATGCACATTTTGAAAATTTTGCCTTTAAATCATTTTCCCTTAGTCTTGACAAAACTAAATGCAAATGATTTTTATGCTCTTCCACTGTCTTAGAATAAATCAAAATGTCATCAATAAAAATCAATACAAACTTGTCTAAATAATCTCTAAATATTCTATTCATCAAATCAACAAAATATGAAGGAGCATTTGTCAAACCAAATGGCATAACCAAAAATTCATATAAGCCATATCTTGTGTTAAATGCAGTATACTTAACACTTGAGTCTTCAACCTTCATTTGATGGAATCCTGATGCTAAGTCTAGCCTAGAAAATATTTTAGCTTCACTGAGTTGGTCAAAGAGATCATCTACTCTAGGCAATGGGTATTTATTCTTGATGGTTACTTTATTTAGTTCCCTGTAATCTATGCACATTCTCAAGGTACCATCATGTTTTCTTACAAACACTACTGGAGAACCCCAGCAGGAATTGCTTGGCCTTATAAATCCCTTGCCTTCTAATTCTTCCAACTGATTTTTCAATTCTTTCAGTTCACTTGGCCCCATTCTATAAGGTTTCTTGATTATTGGACTTGCTCCTGGAATGAGATTAATTTGGAACTCAACTGGTCTGTGGTGTGGAACACCCTTAACTTCCCCAAACACATCCAAGTGATTTCATTTTCATTTCTTCCAGCTATGATCACCTCCCACCAGCTTAAAGCTACCCCTTTTAGTTGTCTAGAAGCTACTTGCCTCTTCCTTTGGTCATCCAACTGCATGTCATTAAAAATCCTATCAAGTGTTCTCAACCATGCTTGAATTTCCATCACACTCTCAGTTCCTTCAAAACTCTTGCCTCCCAAATTGGAATAAGTCTTCAGTAGTTTTGAAAGCTCTTCATGTGGGTTCTCAGGCCTATGCCCAATCCCTTCTCTTAAAACCCTCACAAATTCTTGCATATTAAGCATTTGAGGTGCACTGGGTCCTGCATTGTGATGAGATCCTCTTCTTACCATGGTCTGCTAACTAAATTCTGGGCAAATGGTATTAGTATTTTATGAGTACTTCTATAATTTCTATTTTCTTATCTAAATTATTTCATCCAAAACAAACAGACATAATACATTTCTATAATACTTAACAATCAATGCAACCAAGTGCTCTGATACCAACTGAAATGACCCTCCCATTTTCACCCTAATTTCATAAGGATTTTTTTTTGTTAAGAGATGATATATAGATATATCATTCATTACAAATAAATTTCCCAGGGTCATTTTCTTTCTCCAATAAACAAAATATATCCAGGATCAAGATAACTTACAAATATAAATATATCAGTGTATTTCTAATAACCTACACATACATATGAAGATGTATGTGTTCCTCTTGTTTATATTCAGAGTATATACTTTATTTTTTTTTATTTGTTGTACAAGAACATTCTGTTTGATTTAGATTTTAACAATTCAGATTAATTGATTTTTTGACCATAGAATCCACTGGAAACATGTACTTTAGTCTGTTATTCTAATTAAGAAATGATCAAGTAATAATCAGTGGAAAGCAAGCTTTTAATATGGGTGATTGTGTAAAAGTCTGTATAGTATCAAACTCAGGTTAAAAGAAAGTGGATCATAAGTGAACACAAGCAACATCTAGGCGTAATGGAAACGCGCCTAACTTATACATGAGAGGTCACGAGTTCGAGTGCTATGCTGGTCGGTTCAAACCCAATTTTTGTTTTTTTTTTCTCCTGTATGGTTTGAAATCTGATATCTACCTATATCAGCACATATATACTTAATTTCATCCTATAATCTAACATACAAAACAAAATTTCTTGCTTTATTATTTTTAAAACCCTTTCCTACAATTGTTCTAGGAATTTATGTTTATATTTTTGCCCAAATATCAACATGTACACAGATATACATGTACATGTCAATATCTTTGCTCATTTTCCAGAAAAACTGGTTCAAATGGTTCCTTGCTTCATTGATTTGAAGTGAACAATTTGCCTGACCTATGGTCTAACCATATGGTTAATCTGACCATTCTTTTATTTGCATTTTACAAACCAGAATCTACCTAAACTTCAGAGTATATGGAGTGTTGCCAGGTTTTGTTTGTTCAAACCAGTTTACATTGCTTATCTGTCTTAAACTTTTAAAGATGATTGTGGTGAAACAATTGCTAAATGTACTAAGCTTTTGAAATGCATTTTTATTTTCAAAATACATTCTATCATGATCAACCAATACATCATTTATTTGAAGCTGGTTAACTCATGTATCCTGTATCTGCTACACACTAGTTCAAAGTAATGGAGTTACCATTCATTGCATTCTGTCTGAAGCCTTTAAAAACATTTTACTTTTCTCAATACGATTCAGAAATGAATTCAAACTTATTTACAAAGCATTTCAGTAAAAAGGAAACTAAAATCCTTATAAGTTTACTTCTGGCTAAATCCAGATTTTATTCTAAAACTCAGTGCTCTGTTATGTCTCAAGATTAACTAATACATAATGTAAATTATGCAAAACAGTAGCTCACCTACATATGCATATTTCTTTTCCAAGCATCCATATCAATACTTAAAATCATTTCCTTGTTCCCCACTCAGATATTTCTTTTAGATTTTAATCCTTAGTGCATAACAATATATTTAACATGATACAACTAGTCCATCTAACCATAATAGAATTCATTACATGACTGGAAATCTTAGAAACATAAAATTTTTCCTGAATACATGCAGATATAATCAATTTAAGCTCTTATTGAAACTAGCTAGCATGTTCATTCACTCCTCCATAATAGCCATAACTTCATTTTTACTTAGTGCCTGGGTTACCTGAAAGAGCATGAGTGGCTGCCTCATTTTAAAATGAGACACCCCATATGCCATGAGCAAACAAGGGTCAGATCTATGATCTGGTATGAGTAACATCAATACATTCATGATATCAAGCAATAGAGAATATAAGAGCATCAACTGGTTATTTAAGCAAATTTCTGCAATCAATTACTTTAACATAGTATAATTAAGTTGATTCAGGTATGATATATTCATTTATCATTCTTACACTTGCATACATAATCATGCAAACATAATTATCTATTTGCAACATTTGCATTCACTGGAACCATCTTGGTTCCATACCATTCAACCTAAGAAATATCCATTTTCCTATTTCTTCATTTACAGGTTGTATAATTCAATTTAAATTCCTGCCTCATCTGCTATTAAGGAATCACTGGGACACATTGCAATGAACTAATTCACATCATTGCACAAAGATCTCAGGGCTTAAACAAACCATGTGCCAACTTGCATACTTCAAATATGACAAGCATTCCAGCAGCTTTCTTGGCCTTCCCTTCCCTAGTTTATTTACTAGTGTATTGTCTTAAATCCTATCATCAAATATGCTAAGTGAACATGTCACTGCAAACATGGAAACATCCATAATCTTTCCTAGCATAATTCTCCTCAGAAATAAGCAGACAGTTATTTCCTAAATGGGGTCAATATGTCTTGATCTTAGTAAAATATAAGAATATTTTCAACTGTAGAAGAGGCATGGCATGTTCTTATTATATTGATCTGCAAGCCTTTATGATTGATTCAGATTCAAGATCTGGTTCAATCATAATTTTAGCTTGTGAGTTTCCTTTTTTTTTTTGATTTGATTAAGGGCTCAGCACTTAGAAAATTTCTATTGCACCCTTAACATTTTTCTTCTCAAGCCTCAGCACTTATACCAAGTATAATGCAGCTCCCAACATCTTTGTAAAGTTTTCATGCCATAGATCTATAACAGTTGAGAGTATTCTCTATATAATTTTAAGATCCTAGACTTTAACATTTATGAGTATAAATAAAACAGTATGATACACATCCAAAGACAAATGTCTCAGCAAATCAAAGATCACCAAAAAAAATCATCCATATTAAATCATATCAGATTTAAAATAAGACATCCAAAAAGCATTGCTGAAATCATATACATCAAAACCAGAAATATATATATAAATGGCAATAAAAAGTGGCTGCCTCATCTCAGGTCTTAATGCCATGAACTCAGTGAGGTTACTCACCTAAATATTTCCTCTTATTAATCCAGAAAATCCTTGTATGAGTGTTTTCTCCTTCCTTCCAATATTTTTCTTCCTTTCTTATTTTTGTGCAGCTCGGGGTAAAGATTATTCTACTGGCTAAAACTGCCTATTTATATGCATTTTTTTTCCACTAGGGTTTTGTTAAAACAGAATTCCATTTCTGTCCTGGCTAGCATCATGCATTTTTCATTCATAATACCCCGGCCATATTAACCAATTTAAAGGCTGCATTTTCTTTCTTTTACTTTTCAGAAAATGGCCACTCACCTAGTCATGTTAAAAGTGTGACTATCCTATTTTATATTTTAATTATTCCTGAGAATTCCCTTTGCTATTTTTGCCTACACAAGCATATTGACTTGTATCACATTTCATGTCATTTTAATGTTATAGTTTCACTTGCTTATATATATATACTTTTCAGTATTTAAAAATGTATATTTGTATACATATCTTATCTAAGCTTATTTAATTCCTCTTTAATTTCAGAAACACATGCACCTATATGTATACAGGTTTACAAATCCTTATAACATATATATGTGTATAATTTTCTTTTCTGGGTTTTAAATAAAATCTGTTTACTGATTTAAAGTAAAACTTACTTTTCTTATTTTCTAAGATGATCCATACAATTCCAGAAATCAAATATCCATGTTGCAAAATCATATTTGTATTGCTTTTTAATTCTTGTTTTAAATCCAAGAAATCTGGAGTTCTTCCTTGTGCCATTTCAGTGTGCACGTGCACACATATACTTGCACACTATTTATTCCAGAAATTTCTCCATATTTAAATCTAAATATTTCAAAAATTAAATCATTTTACAAAAATGATTTTTCACAAAATTTTGGGGTATTACATTCACCCCTCCTTTTAGGAATTGTGTCCTCACAATTTTTCTAACATTTATAACAAGCATCATTTTCTTTTCTGAAAACTTATCAAACATATGCATAAGCAAACAAATTCAACCATATCAACCATGCATAACAAAAAAATTTCCAGAAAAAAAAAATTACCTTTTAATTTGCAAAAAGCTTAGGATAATCCATTTTAATCTTATCCTCTAACTCCCATGTGCAGTCATTAGGATCACTACTCCACTGGATCTTAACTAGTTTCAAGGTTTTGCTCCTTAATTTCTTTTCTTCCTTGGCTATAATCCCCACTGGTTCTTTTTCATAAACCAAGTCAGGATTTATTTGAATTTTGGTAGGCTCTTCCAAAATGTCTTCTTTATCATGTACCCATCTTCTAAGTTGGGACACATGAAAAACATTATGCATTGCTTTCATTTCCTCTGGTAATTCTAATTTGTAAGCCAATGAACCAATTCTTTCCAGAATTTTATAGGGTCCAACATACCTTGGTGTAAGCTTACCTTGCTTGCCAAATCTCATGACTTTCTTCATAGGTGAAATCTTGATGAAAACAAAGTCTCCCACTTCATATTCCACTTGCTTTCTCTTCCTATCTGCAAATTTCTTTTGCCTATCTTGAGCTGCTGCTATTCTTTTTCTTATTAACCCAATTTTCTCTGTAGTTTCTTTAACATATTCAGGTCCAAGAACAGCCCTTTCTCCAGTCTCTACCCAGCATATAGGTGATAAACATGGCTTGCCATATAAGGCTTCAAATGGTGCCATCCCTATGGTGCTTTGGTAACTGTTATTGTATGTGAATTCAGCTAGATGGAGGTGGTCTTCCCAGTTGCCTCCAAAGTCCAGTGTGCATGCTCTCAACAAATCCTCTAAGACTTTGTTCACCACCTCAGTTTGACCATCTGATTGTGGATGGTAGGCAGTGCTTAAGCACAATTCACTCCCCATGGCCTCTTGAAAACTTTTCCAAAATCTTGAGGTGAAGATGGTATCCCTATCACTCACAATGGTTTTGGGTATGCCATGCAACCTTACTACCTCTTTCATGAATATTTGAGCCAATTTTGGAGCATTTCTTTCTGTTTTAACTGGGATAAAATGTGCTACCTTAGTTAGCCTATCCACTATTACCCATATACTTGTGTTTCCCTTCTTAGATCTAGGCAGACCATCTATGAAATCCATAGATATATCCTCCCACTTCCACTGTGGTATACTAAGGGGTTGCAACAGTCCTGATGGCCTTTGTGTCTCTGCCTTGACTTGTTGGCAAGTCATGCACCTTGCAACATGTCTGGCCACATCTGACTTCATCCCCTTCCACCAAAGATTTCTTTTCAAATTTTGATACATCTTGGTGCTACCTGGGTGTATGGAGTACTTACTCCTATGGTACTCATTTAATATTTCCTCCTTCAATTCTATATTTTCTGGAACACATATCCTATTTTTATTCCTTAAATAACCATTTTTATCAACTTGATAATTTATTACTTCCTCCCCTTTTGATATGAGCATTTTCTTTTCCACCATGTTTAGGTCTTGTTCCTGCATTTTCCCAATCTTAAGAAGTAAATCTGATTGCAGAGATATCATACTTAATTTTCCTTTACCTTCACCTTCTTCAATGGGCATCATTTGTTCCTCACTGTTTTCCTCAATTTCCAAATCAGTAAGTATAGACAAATCCCTAAACTCTTCCATCATCAACATGGCTACCTTGGCATGTTGTCTACTCAAGGCATCTGCAACTTTATTTGCCTTGCCTGGTGTATACAGTATATCTAGATCATAGGCAGCTAGGAACTCTACCCATCTATGTTGCCTCATGTTCAAATCTTTTTGTGAGAATAAATATTTCAGTGCCTTATGATCAGTGTACAAAATGAATTTGGCACCTAACAAATAATGTCTCCAAAGTTTCAAAGCATACACAACTGCTGCTAGTTCAAGATCACGGGTTGCATATCTGGTTTCATGTGGCTTTAATTGCCTAGATGCATAGGCTACCACCTGGTCTTGCTGCATCAACACAGCCCCTAACCCAGAGCCACTTGCATCAGTGTACACAACCAAATTTTCATTTCCTTCTGGCACTCTCAATACTGGTGCATTAATTAGAGCTTCCTTTATTTTGATAAAAGCTTGCTCACATTTTTCTGTCCATACAAAGGCTTGGTTCTTTCTAGTTAAATTGGTAAGTGGTGATGATATTCTTGAGAAATCTTTTATAAATCTCCTATAATATCATGCCATCCCCATAAATGATCTAATCTCACTGATGGTGCTAGGCCTTTTCCATGCTTGGATTGCCACTACCTTATTAGGGTTTACTGATATTCCTTTGGCAGAGATAACATGCCTAAGAAAATGCACTTCTTCTTTCCAAAATGCACATTTTGAAAATTTTGCCTTTAAATCATTTTCCCTTAGTCTTGACAAAACTAAATGCAAATGATTTTTATGCTCTTCCACTGTCTTAGAATAAATCAAAATGTCATCAATAAAAATCAATACAAACTTGTCTAAATAATCTCTAAATATTCTATTCATCAAATCAACAAAATATGAAGGAGCATTTGTCAAACCAAATGGCATAACCAAAAATTCATATAAGCCATATCTTGTGTTAAATGCAGTATACTTAACACTTGAGTCTTCAACCTTCATTTGATGGAATCCTGATGCTAAGTCTAGCCTAGAAAATATTTTAGCTTCACTGAGTTGGTCAAAGAGATCATCTATTCTAGGCAATGGGTATTTATTCTTGATGGTTACTTTATTTAGTTCCCTGTAATCTATGCACATTCTCAAGGTACCATCATGTTTTCTTACAAACACTACTGGAGAACCCCAGCAGGAATTGCTTGGCCTTATAAATCCCTTGCCTTCTAATTCTTCCAACTGATTTTTCAATTCTTTCAGTTCACTTGGCCCCATTCTATAAGGTTTCTTGATTATTGGACATGCTCCTGGAATGAGATTAATTTGGAACTCAACTGGTCTGTGGTGTGGAACACCCTTAACTTCCCCAAACACATCCAAGTGATTTCATTTTCATTTCTTCCAGCTATGATCACCTCCCACCAGCTTAAAGCTACCCCTTTTAGTTCTCTAGAAGCTACTTGCCTCTTCCTTTGGTCATCCAACTGCATGTCATTAAAAATCCTATCAAGTGTTCTCAACCATGCTTGAATTTCCATCACACTCTCAGTTCCTTCAAAACTCTTGCCTCCCAAATTGGAATAAGTCTTCAGTAGTTTTGAAAGCTCTTCATGTGGGTTCTCAGGCCTATGCCCAATCCCTTCTCTTAAAACCCTCACAAATTCTTGCATATTAAGCATTTGAGGTGCACTGGGTCCTGCATTGTGATGAGATCCTCTTCCTACCATGGTCTGCTAACTAAATTCTGGGCAAATGGTATTAGTATTTTATGAGTACTTCTATAATTTCTATTTTCTTATCTAAATTATTTCATCCAAAACAAACAGACATAATACATTTCTATAATACTTAACAATCAATGCAACCAAGTGCTTTGATACCAACTGAAATGACCCTCCCATTTTCACCCTAATTTCATAAGGATTTTTTTTTTGTTAAGAGATGATATATAGATATATCATTCATTACAAATATATTTCCCAGGGTCATTTTCTTTCTCCAATAAACAAAATATATCCAGGATCAAGATAACTTACAAATATAAATATATCAGTGTATTTCTAATAACCTACACATACATATGAAGATGTATGTGTTCCTCTTGTTTATATTCAGAGTATATACTTTATTTTTTTTTATTTGTTGTACAAGAACATTCTGTTTGATTTAGATTTTAACAATTCAGATTAATTGATTTTTTGACCATAGAATCCACTGGAAACATGTACTTTAGTCTGTTATTCTAATTAAGAAATGATCAAGTAATAATCACTGGAAAGCAAGCTTTTAATATGGGTGATTGTGTAAAAGTCTGTATAGTATCAAACTCAGGTTAAAAGAAAGTGGATCATAAGTGAACACAAGCAACATCTAGGCGTAATGCAAACGCGCCTAACTTATACATGAGAGGTCACGAGTTCGAGTGATATGCTGGTCGGTTCAAACCCAATTTTTGTTTTTTTTTCTCCTGTATGGTTTGAAATCTGATATCTACCTATATCAGCACATATATACTTAATTTCATCCTATAATCTAACATACAAAACAAAATTTCTTACTTTATTATTTTTAAAACCCTTTCCTACAATTGTTCTAGGAATTTATGTTTATATTTTTGCCCAAATATCAACATGTACACAGATATACATGTACATGTCAATATCTTTGCTCATTTTCCAGAAAAACTGGTTCAAATGGTTCCTTGCTTCATTGATTTGAAGTGAACAATTTGCCTGACCTATGGTCTAACCATATGGTTAATCTGACCATTCTTTTATTTGCATTTTACAAACCAGAATCTACCTAAACTTCAGAGTATATGGAGTGTTGCCAGGTTTTGTTTGTTCAAACCAGTTTACATTGCTTATCTGTCTTAAACTTTTAAAGATGATTGTGGTGAAACAATTGCTAAATGTACTAAGCTTTTGAAATGCATTTTTATTTTCAAAATACAATCTATCATGATCAATCAATACATCATTTATTTGAAGCTGGTTAACTCATGTATCCTTTATCTGCTACACACTAGTTCAAAGTAATGGAGTTACCATTCATTGCATTCTGTCTGAAGCCTTTAAAAACATTTTACTTTTCTCAATACGATTCAGAAATGAATTCAAACTTATTTACAAAGCATTTCAGTAAAAAGGAAACTAAAATCCTTATAAGTTTACTTCTGGCTAAATCCAGATTTTATTCTAAAACTCAGTGCTCTGTTATGTCTCAAGATTAACTAATACATAATGTAAATTATGCAAAACAGTAGCTCACCTACATATGCATATTTCTTTTCCAAGCATCCATATCAATACTTAAAATCATTTCCTTGTTCCCCACTCAGATATTTCTTTTAGATTTTAATCCTTAGTGCATAACAATATATTTAACATGATACAACTAGTCCATCTAACCATAATAGAATTCATTACATGACTGGAAATCTTAGAAACATAAAATTTTTCCTGAATACATGCAGATATAATCAATTTAAGCTCTTATTGAAACTAGCTAGCATGTTCATTCACTCCTCCATAATAGCCATAACTTCATTTTTACTTAGTGCCTGGGTTACCTGAAAGAGCATGAGTGGCTGCCTCATTTTAAAATGAGACACCCCATATGCCATGAGCAAACAAGGGTCAGATCTATGATCTGGTATGAGTAACATCAATACATTCATGATATCAAGCAATAGAGAATATAAGAGCATCAACTGGTTATTTAAGCAAATTTCTGCAATCAATTACTTTAACATAGTATAATTAAGTTGATTCAGGTATGATATATTCATTTATCATTCTTACACTTGCATACATAATCATGCAAACATAATTATCTATTTGCAACATTTGCATTCACTGGAACCATCTTGGTTCCATACCATTCAACCTAAGAAATATCCATTTTCCTATTTCTTCATTTACAGGTTGTATAATTCAATTTAAATTCCTGCCTCATCTGCTATTAAGGAATCACTGGGACACATTGCAATGAACTAATTCACATCATTGCACAAAGATCTCAGGGCTTAAACAAACCATGTGCCAACTTGCATACTTCAAATATGACAAGCATTCCAGCAGCTTTCTTGGCCTTCCCTTCCCTAGTTTATTTACTAGTGTATTGTCTTAAATCCTATCATCAAATATGCTAAGTGAACATGTCACTGCAAACATGGAAACATCCATAATCTTTCCTAGCATAATTCTCCTCAGAAATAAGCAGACAGTTATTTCCTAAATGGGGTCAATATGTCTTGATCTTAGTAAAATATAAGAATATTTTCAACTGTAGAAGAGGCATGGCATGTTCTTATTATATTGATCTGCAAGCCTTTATGATTGATTCAGATTCAAGATCTGGTTCAATCATAATTTTAGCTTGTGAGTTTCCTTTTTTTTTGATTTGATTAAGGGCTCAGCACTTAGAAAATTTCTATTGCACCCTTAACATTTTTCTTCTCAAGCCTCAGCATTTATACCAAGTATAATGCAGCTCCCAACATCTTTGTAAAGTTTTCATGCCATAGATCTATAACAGTTGAGAGTATTCTCTATATAATTTTAAGATCCTAGACTTTAACATTTATGAGTATAAATAAAACAGTATGGTACACATCCAAAGACAAATGTCTCAGCAAATCAAAGATCACCAAAAAAAATCATCCATATTAAATCATATCAGATTTAAAATAAGACATCCAAAAAGCATTGCTGAAATCATATACATCAAAACCAGAAATATATATATAAATGGCAATAAAAAGTGGTTGCCTCATCTCAGGTCTTAATGCCATGAACTCAGTGAGGTTACTCACCTAAATATTTCCTCTTATTAATCCAGAAAATCCTTGTATGAGTGTTTTCTCCTTCCTTCCAATATTTTTCTTCCTTTCTTATTTTTGTGCAGCTCGGGGTAAAGATTATTCTACTGGCTAAAACTGCCTATTTATATGCATTTTTTTTCCACTAGGGTTTTGTTAAAACAGAATTCCATTTCTGTCCTGGCTAGCATCATGCATTTTTCATTCATAATACCCCGGCCATATTAACCAATTTAAAGGCTGCATTTTCTTTCTTTTACTTTTCAGAAAATGGCCACTCACCTAGTCATGTTAAAAGTGTGACTATCCTATTTTATATTTTAATTATTCCTGAGAATTCCCTTTGCTATTTTTGCCTACACAAGCATATTGACTTGTATCACATTTCATGTCATTTTAATGTTATAGTTTCACTTGCTTATATATATATACTTTTCAGTATTTAAAAATGTATATTTGTATACATATCTTATCTAAGCTTATTTAATTCCTCTTTAATTTCAGAAACACATGCACCTATATGTATACAGGTTTACAAATCCTTATAACATATATATGTGTATAATTTTCTTTTCTGGGTTTTAAATAAAATCTGTTTACTGATTTAAAGTAAAACTTACTTTTCTTATTTTCTAAGATGATCCATACAATTCCAGAAATCAAATATCCATGTTGCAAAATCATATTTGTATTGCTTTTTAATTCTTGTTTTAAATCCAAGAAATCTGGAGTTCTTCCTTGTGCCATTTCAGTGTGCACGTGCACACATATACTTGCACACTATTTATTCCAGAAATTTCTCCATATTTAAATCTAAATATTTCAAAAATTAAATCATTTTACAAAAATGATTTTTCACAAAATTTTGGGGTATTACAAAATTATTTTCAACAGGTTTAAAACTCTGGATTTAATATTTTTCCCAATTCCGATAATCAAATTCAAAAATTAATTACCCAATAAATTCTGATATTGGAAATTTAAGTTCGAAATTAACCTTTAAATATTAAAAATCAATTAAATATTCCATTATGAATATTCAAAATTTATTGGTCGCCACAACAATAATCAATAAATTTCTAATTACATCATAGGTTTAATTTAACTAACATAGGATGATTTAGTAGCTGTGAGTGGGTTAAAACACCCACCTTTGATTTTTCGTTGATTTAAAATCCAATTAAAGCCTGAAATTTCAATTGTCTCAGAATCTAACCAAACCATTTCCATAATGTCTAGAATTTTAATACGATCGCAATGGAAAAAATTTCGTCCAAATCTGAGCTCGTAAGAAGACGTTATTTGAGTTAGAAGTTTAAATTTTCAATTTAAATTAAAAAATAAAGTTGAAGGGAAAAATGGTAATTTTAACCCATAAACCCTAGTAGCCATATCGATATCACATGCATGCAACCATCGTTGAGCAGCCACCACCTTCCCTTCCAATCATCGCTGCCTACACGCCATTACACCTCGATCAGGTCGATCCACTAATTAAGCAGCCCTCATTCACGCGCCCCTCACCTCAGACGCGGAAACCACCCTCTCCACCGTTTGCTCTGCCGCCGTAGATTTAGCCACGGCTTCTGGCGAACCACGACATGCTGGATACAAACAACCACCAAATCTGTAACTTGCTCGACTCCCTCTTCCAAACGCCGCTTCTTGATCGTCAAACGGTCGACGATCCATTGTTGGATCAGAAACCTCAGAAATGGACGGCTGAGAAAGATCATCGATTTCTAGCCAACGATGATTCGAATGAAAAATGAACTACTGTAGTTGATTGCACTCATAGATAGTTTTCCAACGATATATAATATGACATAGTTTGAGGAGTTTGAATTTCGATTTGAATTTGAAATTAGGGTTTTGGAGTTGTAGCCATTGGGAAGGAGGAAGAAGCAGATGGACTGAAGATGATAGTACATACAAAAATAACGAAAGGCTGCTAGGGTTAGAGAAAAAAAACTATTTATATGAAAATATATAGATAAGAAAGAATGACTAGATTGTATTGGTTCTAAACGATAGCACGACCCGAAAAGCCTGTTCTGTTTCCGAAACGAAAGTAGGATATCCAATATATCGAAATATAGGTTTTCAATATTTGTAAACTCAGTGGAACTGATTTCAAACCCTAACTCGAAAGCATATGGAATTTAGCTTTCAAAATCAGACTATATTCAATTAGATTCTATAAATCGATTTCTACACCTTTCGAGCCTACACGATCAATTGATAAGTCCGATCGTTACGAAACTTGAAATTCTACCATAATTCACTATTATGGATCCGATGAAACTGGTTTCGTCGAAATCTTAGACAGTGGCTTCGGTGATGATATTTCTGACTGATATACTTGTTGGGGCTACTGTACTTGATTGCTTGCATATATATATATATATATATATATATATATATATATATATATATATATATATATATATAGCATTCATGTAGAATATATGTGTTATCACCTTGTTCATCCCTGTCTGGAGTAGTTTCTGCATTGTTCCATTGTAGTCTGGTCTGGTCATCATGTATGTTGTCACTGCTCTTTACTTTGTAGCTCTGTTGCTCTTGAAATCTGATGTTGAACTTACTTTGGTTTGTGACTTTGGTCTTGTGACATGATGTTTCAGTGATGTATTGCATGTTTTTGATGCACTTGGTCATTCATTGGTTTGTTTGTAACTTGCTGCATTGGGTCACTTGAGTCATTGTTACTTGTCGAGTTCATTGATCTATACATTGAGTTGTACTGTCTTTGCTTTTCACTTCTGCCTAGTCTCTGACCTGATCATGTCTTACACATTCGAGTTCTTTGAATTGTGTATTCATGTTGCAGCTTGCATTGTCCAGTTTGTAGCTTTGAGTACTTATCTTGATGTATTGGTTTGGACTTGCAGTTTGTTTTCTGGTCTTAAGTTCTGGTTTGTTGAGACTTGTTATTCATTTTACTGTTATCTTCATTGTTGTGTTGAATTGAGTCATGATAGCTGTGACTTGACCTCTATTGCCCTGTGTTGAATCCAGCTTAAACGCTCGGGTTTGACCTTGCGCTTGTGATGTGACTTTATTTATTTTGCACTTTAGTTGAACCCGGCTTTTCTTTTGGGTTTGACCTGTGCTCACCTATCCCTGTAACATTATCAAGTGTACATTTTGGTGTGCACGGCCTTGTGGCATGTACAGTGATACACTGTGCATGTCACAAGCTATTCGTGTATGATGAATTCAAATATGATGATGAACAACCCAAATAACTAAGGCAAATATTATTTTCAAAATCCATATTTTGTTTTATACTGTAAAAACATTTTATTTTCAATTTTACTGCGTCAATGTATATTTCTACAGATTGCTCAGATGCTGGATTCATGTTGGAATGAAGTTGAAGATAAATACGAGTGTGAGTGATATGTAGTGAGGAACTGATGTAACTATGAAATTATGATGTAATTGTATTGTGACTGAAATTGTATAGTTATAGTGAGAGCTTGAAATTGTACTATCAAAATTGTAATAAATATTTGTTTAAATAAAATATTCGTTTGAATTCCAATTCTATGTTATTTATTTTATTCAGCAAATATTTATTTTATCTGTGAAAAAAAAATAGTACAATATCAAATACATTTAAATGAATGTATATATGTTTATTATCATCAAACAAAAATCATATACACGTATATTTAACATTCTCCCCCTTTTGATGATAACAAACATATATTTAAGATTTTGAATATATTAAATGTATTTGATCATTCAATTTGCTCCCCCTATTTGAATGCTCTCTTTCTACACAATACTCCCCTTACATATATGCAAGAGAATAAAATATGCAATATGAATCCATATGAAAATATGAAATATGTGAATTTTATTTGCAAATTTTATTTTCCAAAATCTTAACCTTTCTCTCCCCCTTTTGTTATCAGCAAAAGAATAATAGTGTTAGAAAAATAGGGATATAGTGATAGACATTAATACAATATTAAAAACTCAATCGAGTATAAATATTGATTTCAATTAAAAATCAAACAAAAAATCATAAATACTTTAATTGATGCATATTCCACTTTAGAATGATAGGATGATATCATCAAATAAAACCATATAATTGTGTCTATTTGTGGTATATTTATTTTAGGAAATTTGAATATCTATTAACCATTATGACTTTTAAATGAGATTAGTAGTATTCTAAATTTTTATTATTTTTTTTTAAAAAATGAATTCAAGTGTCTTCTAACCATGCATAACCGTGAGGACTTTTAAATGGGATTATAATCAACTTTTCTATTTAATCAATTAATTTTGATATGCGTTCCATACATGCATAACCGCGAGGACTTTTAAATGAGCATGGAAACACATAATCAAAAATCCAAGTAATTCACCGATGCATAACCATGAGGACTTTTAAATGAGAGTGAATATTTTGGATATTATTATTTATTGTTAGAAATATAATAAAATTGAAGCACAAATGATTTCCCGTTTAAACTACCACATATTGACATACTATATTGTCTTTTGATGAGTGATGGTCGATAGAAAAATGATAGAAATAGAAATGATCATGGAATATTTATCAACAAAAAGTTTTTATAACTCTTGTTTAAATTTCTAAAGAAATTTTCTAATTATACTTTCTCAAGTCATAATATATGATTAATATCAACACTCATCTTATTTTCAATCACTATCTATGTAATGCCCCAGAAATTCATGGAATCTTATTTTGGATGAATTTTGAAATATATGAATTTATTTGTATAGGAATATATGGAATTAACTATGTGCAAATGTGTGTGCATGTGTGCACGTGCACACTGATATGGCACAAGGAAGAACTCCAGATTTCTTGAATTTAAAACAAGAATTAAAAAGCATTGCAAACATGATTTTGTGATATGGATATTTGATTTCTGGAATTATATGAATCATCCCAGAAAATAAGAAAAGTAGGTTTTGTTTTGAATTCAGTAAACAGATTTTATTTAAAACCCAAAAGAAAAAAAAAATATGTTGCAAGGATTTGAAAACCTGTATACATATATATAGGTGCATATGTTTCTGAAATTAAGGAATTAAATAAGCCTAGATAAGATATGTATATAAATATACATTTCTGAAAGTACTGAAAATATTAAAAGAAATAAGCAAAGGAAAGTGTAACACTAAAATAGCAAAAGACAAATTACAAGTAAAACAATTGCTTTAGGCAGAAAATAGAAACTAGGATTTTTAGAAAATGAACAAGTGACAATGTCACACAATTATCATGACCTAAGAAGAATATAATAATATTCTGGAAAAGAAAAAGGGGAGTAAGTATCATATATGGCCGGGGTATTAAGGGAGAAAAATAAACAAATCTGAAATGCAAAATGCATGAGTCTTGGCCAGGGTAGGAATGTGATTTTACAGTGATAAAACCCTAGAAAACCTCTCTTATAAATCCTAGTATAAACCAGAAAAATCATTTTCTACCCAAGACATTCAAGAAAACAAAGAAGAAAATATTTGCAAGCAGAAAAGCAAGTTTTAAAAGGTTTCTTTTCTGGATTAAGCAAGAGAAGCATTTTCTGTGAGTAATCTCACTAAACCCATGGCATTAAGTCCTGTTATGAGGCAGCCAAGCTTATGCTATTTTTCTACATATTTTTGATTTCATTACTATGGTTTTAATGGATGTTTTAATGGGTGTTTCTGACTGTTTTGATTGTTTTGATGTTTGAGTATTTTGCTCTGTTTGGTTACACCCAGAAATGTTAAAATATGAATCATGAAAGTAAATAGAGAATACTTGTAACTGGTTTAGATATGGCATGACAAATATAGAAATCAAAGTATATGAGTTGCATTACACTTATGTAAGTGCTGAGGCTCAAATGAAAGATTCAAGGTTGCAATGGAAATAACCAAAAGTGCTGAACCCTTGATCAAATAGAAAACTCATGAGCCAGAAATCTTGTTTAAGCTAGATCTTGAATTTAGTTCCAACATGGTTGCTTATGAAACAACAATAACCCACATGCCAAGTCTCTATTCACAGTTATAAATTTTCTTGTATTTTCTTTAAGCCAGAATAATTGAAAAAAAAATTGATTTCCCTGGATATGAAAGTTAGCTTGTTCTTGAATTATGCTTGTAAGCTCTATATAATGTTTCATGTACACTGTGATTCAGTCATCTAGCTATCTCATGGTAGGATCAAACATGAACACTTAGTAAATAAACTAAGGATTATGAGCCAAGAAGACTGCTGGAATGCTTGTTGTATTTAAAGTATGCAAGTTGGCACATGGTTTGTTTAAGCCCTGAGATCTTTGTGCAATATTGTGAATTATTTTATTGCAATGTGTCCCCGTGATTCCTTTATGGCAGATGAGGCTAGGAAGAAATTTGGTAAATGCAACCTCAAATTAATGAAGTAGGAACTTGTGTTATTCCTAGGTTGGTTGGACTGGAGCTATGATAGTTCCTGAGTATTTCTATTTGAAATATATGTTTGCATAGTTGAATGTGTGTACATAATTAGTTTTGAATACTAATCATATATGCATAATATTACCATAAACAAGTCAGGCAAATTGATCAAAGAAGTTATGCCAACTTATACAAAATATTTATGTCTCACTCATTTACTTAATATCATGGAATTTTTGATATTGCTCATACCAGATCTTGTATCTGACCCTTGTTTGCTTATGGCATCTGGGGTGTCTCATTTAAAATGGGGCAGCCTCTAATGCTCTTTCAGGGAATGCTGGTTCTAAATAGGAAGCTGCTATGGCTAATGAGATTGATTGGATAAGCATGCTAAGTTAGAATTAAATAAGAACTTAGAAGGAATTATTTGCATGTAATATGATAAGTTTTTATAGTTATGCTTTGGTTGTTATGTAATGACCTTGAATGCTTGAATTTATTTAGCTGTTTTAACTGAATCTAGTAATGTATTAAGTTTGGGATTAACCAAAGACTTAGTTGAATCTATGCAAGAAAATATACATTTGAGTATTATGGTAAAAATCTGTAAATGATATATGCCTGTATTTGAGAAATGGATATGTATATACATATATTGTATTAGTTAATCTCAAGTTACTTAAAACTTTAAGTTTGAAGGTTAAAAAAATCTGAGTTTAGCTAGAAGCAATATTTCAAGAATTTTGTGACTATATGCAGAAGTGTTTTGATTAAAGAAACAAAATACTTGTGCACTGTATAAAGATATGTACATGTTTTAAGGGATTTTGCAAGTGTCTGGCATCTGAATTTACATTGCAAAAGCCAGGCACTAATGTTTTGATGATCTAGTCATAAGGCTAACCCACTTCAAAAATAATGAGGTCTGGATTGGTTAAGATGACCAGAGTTTTGGGTATAAAAGAAGAAAATACACCTTGTAAAATCTAAAGCTTTCTTTGCAAATGTATGCACAAAGACATTTTCAAATACTGGAGCAACACACATTTATTTTGAATAGCTTTATTAGTCCAGAGAGTACACTACATCTGATATGCACACATATGATCTAAGTACCACTTTTGTCAAATGACCATAAACACTAGATTCCGTAAATCCAGTAAAGCAACCTGTAAATTAGATGCAAGCTGAGGTAACTCAGGGATTAGAGAATAAATTTGGTTAAGAAAAATACAACTATATAGACTATGAAAGAATTACTAAACTGGCTCGGTTATAAGTAAAGGAATTTGGATAAAATCACTTGTGTTGAAAATGATAAATGAATATATCATTTTCCTTTCTGGCTTTGATCAAATACCAAATAATTACACTAAAATTATAGTGGCTTGCTATATCATCTGAGACCACCTTACTATCTCAAATTAACAAACAAACACTATAGGAATGGTCAAAATTATTAGGTATAGATTGCATATGATTATGAGATTCATTACCCTGACTCAATTATCAATAGACATGGAAAATGAGCTATGTATTGGTTGATTAGTTATTCAAACTCAATCAGGATACACTCTTGCTAAACAACACTCTGATCCAAGCAAGAGGGTCACATACATCTTCATATGTATGTGAATATAATTATTAATGAACTGATATAAATATATTAGTAGAAAATTTGGATCCTGGATAATTTAGTGGAAAGGCTAAATGGCTCTAGGAAATTATTGATGTAAAAAAAAATTCCTAGTAAAAATTAGATGAAATAGCTAGGGTCATTTCAATCTATCTTTTTAGATAATTATTAGGGGTCAGATCAGTTAACATAGTTATTTAAAATCAATTTCAAAAATAGTTATAAAATAAAATTTTCTTAAATAACTAATCTGATGTAAGGTCAACAGAAATTATTTTCTAGAAGGAGTTTTTAAGAAAAAATTTCTGCTAAAATAGAAATTATTTCAAGTGAAAAATATGCAGACATTTTCTTTGAAAACTGATGCAGCAAATGAATGTCTCAGAATATAATCACGTTCCACTAGTAATTTTTCTATCAACTACATTACCAATGTGATCTACATCTGACTTTAAATTTCACTCAATATTCACTCGTTGGATGTCATAGACCAGATTGTGAGATTTCAACAAACTATCTCAGAATTATTTTCAACAATTTTTAAACGAAATTTTCTTGACTTTGAATTGAAATCGTGTTAACCATCAAACAAATATCATAGTGTCAGATTTAGAAATCGTAGGATCAACAGTCATAAAACCATCATCATCATTTCAAAGCAATTTCTTGACGTTTCACCAATAAAGTTTCAACAGTTTCAACAATTTCTAAAAATCCTTTTAATAGCATGAGTAATCAGTAATCAACATCATATTTTGACCAAACAGATTAAGTTCAATGAAAAAATAGTTCGTCAACTTTTAAGCACAAATCAAATTCATAGATAAGAGCAAGTCATGTAAGATCATATCAAGTAAATTAGAATCTGTCAACCATCATAATTATTTTGAGTAAATCTATTTAAAGATGATTGGAAAAAAATCAGAATTTATCATCATCAATCATTTCACATAACTGGCTGATTTAATTCAGATTATGGTGCAGATTTTCACATTTTATCTATCGTTTGAAAATAAATACAATTACCTGCTTTACATGTACGATAATCCTTCGTTGTTTGCCCATTGTGAATCTGTCACCTTTATACTAGGCTAAGGAACGTTGATTTGTCGCCCGTTTTGTGTCTGGAACAGCCAGAATCCAGATAACACTAATGTTGTTCCTTAGCCTGCCACCACACCTACACGGTAAAAGTTTTTGTGACCTATTTGTTTTTATAGGTCCATGGTTGTTAGTGGCAGAATAATTTGATGAATATGTTTGAGTAAACCCATAACTATTAATATATGTTCCTTTTGGCACCCAAACTTGTTTTGTCCTTTCATTCTTGTTCCAATAGACATGAAATTTGTTTGTATAATTCTTAGGAGCCCAAACTTGTATAAATTTTGTGTTCTTGTTCCTATGACTATAATTTTCATCCCGATGACCAATTATTTCACATCTTGCAAAGACACTTTTACCTTTTGCATTATCATCAACTTGTGTTTTCCCAAAACCTAGTCCTTTTCTGTTGTTAGCAAAAAGTTGATTTCCCAATAACATGTTGAGTGATTTTTCTCCTCTTGAAAAGTTATTCAGTGATTTCTCAAGAATTTGGACTTTGGTTTTTAGTGTTGTGTTTTCAGTCACAAGTGAGGTGCATCTATTTATAGAATCCTTTTTCCTATTGTCAATGTTTTTCTTAAGACTCAAGTTTTCTTTTTCAAGATTCTCAAAGCTATTCTTAAGTTTTGATAATTCTGAATCTAAAATTTGACATTTTTTACAGTCTAGGTTTTGAATTTTTTCAAGTTCAGTTTCTAACCTAGTATTTTCATGGACAAGTTCTCTCCTATCAGATTTCAGTTTTTCAATTTTAGATTCAAGAGTATCAATTTTTTTAGTAAAATCACAACACATCAAAACAAGTTCTTTATAAGAATAGTCACTTACCTCACTAGATTCCTCTAAGCTTGCTTCTGAATCTGATTTTGCCGTAAGACACAAGTTAGCCTCCTCTGAGCTATTATTTGAAACTTCTTCTCCTTCTTCATCATCCCAAGTCGCTGCAAAGGCCTTCTTCTTCTTTTTCTTTCCTCTGTTGTTTTTGAGAAGTGGGCATTTTTGTTTGAAGTGGCCAGGCTTTTTGCAGTTATAACAAGTCAACTCATTATCGGAATTGTCAGAGTCTTTTGACCTATTACCATTTGTTTTCTTCTTGCGTGACCCGAATCTTGACCATTTTCTAAGATTATTGACAGCCATTGCAAGCTTTTCAATTGGATCTTCTTCTTCTTCATTGCTCTTTAAGGCAATCGTCTTTTTCTTTGATTCGGAGTTGTTGCGTTCCTATTTTGTTTTTAGCTCTAGCTCATATGTCATCAAGTTGCCGATCAACTCCTCCATGCTTAGTTTACTCAGATCTTTCGATTCTTGGATTGCCGTTAATTTTACCTCAAAGCTCATCGGTAAGACTCGTAGCACCTTCCTCACAAGCTCTACCTCAGTGAATACCTTCCCAAGCGCTCTAGCATTTTACACCAAAGTTGAAAAGCGTCCAAACATGTCCTTTATGCTCTTGCCTTTGTCCATCAAAAATTTCTCGTATTCATTGCTGAATAGGGCTAGACGAGACTCCTTGACTTGAGAAGTTCCTTCATGTGTTACCTCCAAGGTATGCCAAATTTCCTGCGTAGTTTTACAATGAGAAATTATATTAAATTCAGTCTTGTCAAGAGCACAGATCAAAGCATTCATGGCTTTAGCATTTGTAGTTTTTAATTTCTTATCATTAGCATCCCACCTATCCCTAGGTTTAGGAATCTCAGTATTACCAACAGTTATAGTGGGAGATGTATAGCCAGTTTCAATAATGTCCCAAACATCATAATCAACAGAACTAAGATAAATACTCATCCTAACTTTCCAGTAAGCATAATCATTCCCATTAAACATTGGTGGCCTAATAATAGATTGCCCCTCAGAAAAAGCATTATTTGGTGGATTCATGACTCTAGAGTTAAAGAAAATATACCGGGCTCTGATAGCACTTGTAGGATCTAGATTAACCCTAGGGGGGTGAATAGGGTTATAGCAAAATTTCTCGAATTAAACACAAACTACAAATAAGTAAATATGCTGAAAAGTAAATCACACACAAAATTTACCCAGCTTCGGCAACCCATGCCTATTGCTGCATTCCCAGATTTCTATTAGGATTAAACAGTCTCCCGCTTACAAACACTCTAACAGACTCGCACACCCTGCTAACGCCTATAGAGTTTTGCAAACTCACAAACCCTGCTCACTGAACTAATACTAACTAGACAATCTGACACAACCTAAAACCTAGGTGGTGATTTACCCTGATTTGATTTGAAAAGTACAGAAAATAATAACAGATTAAAAACAACTCCACACCCTAATTTAAATATATCAAAGCCTCTTAAATTAAAGCCAAAATAATAAAAACTTAAAGCCCTTGTTAATTTAAAAAGGCCGGCCCTGTTTAATTTTCTCTAGCCCGTTCCTTCTTCTATTTGCTCTGAGAATCTTGAGAAAAAAATATGGCAGCTTCGTTTTCTCTTAGCTCTGAGATTTAGAGCTTTTGCGAAGCTCCGACTCTAAATTGATCGAATCAGTGGTTAATTGCGTGAAGTCTTGTTTGATCGAATCCTCTTTGCGCTCTGGAGTTAGGGCTTTCGTAAAACTCGAAGACGCCGATTGTGGTTGTTGCTCCGTCGATTGATGCTTGCTTGCCTTGAGATGATTAATTTATTCGATCGTTGCTCTTACAGCTCGGCTGGTTACTTCGACTTGATCGAATTCGACTGGTATGTTATCTGTCCCTTTTGCTTTCTCTATTGATTACTTGAATTCGATGCATTTTATTTGCCGATGATGATTGGTATTTATAGGGATTTCGAAACCCTAATTCTTCGTCTGATTTGATTTACTTGGCCTTCAAGTCGTTGAATCTTTCATTTTTATGTTGTGCTATTTTGGTATTTGTTTCGTACACACGGCTTTGATTTTGTGACGTCCGATCTTTCTTTGATTGATATCTCTGAAACTTCCCTAAATTAGTTCTGACTTTGACTTTATCAATTTGTATCTACACTTGATTTTTAAATTGATATAACAGAATTTTTATCTCTTGACCACGACTTTGACTTTGACCTGTTTCTTTGATATTGAACTATTGACTTCGGTTTTGACTAACTTTATTTTTGGTATGCGAATCCACGACTCTGTATTAACTTCGGCCATCACCATTGATTTGATATTGTCTCTGCTGCATTCCTGTGGCATGGTCGTGGTGTTGAAATCTCTGTCAACTATTGACTGCATTTGAACTTGGCATTGTTTCTGTTCTTTACTGATCTCTCTGGTGCACTTTGTATCACTAATGATTGTCGACATTTTGTTTGGATTGACTTGTGTGCTTTACTGCTATATGTGCACTTTTCTTCGAGTTGTGTAGTTGGTTCATCGTGCAGATTCCATTGATACATGTTTTCTAGACCTTTGTATATGCTCTCTGTAGCCTGTGTTGCTGTTGAGTTTTTTTTGCCTTGTCACCATTTATGTAGATATCCATGATATAGTGATATTGCAATATTGGCTTGCATTTAGTTGTAGCTGCTGTCCATTTTGATTTTGCTAGATGTACTTGTATTCACTTGAACTTGAGTTCATTGTGTAGCTTTGATGTAGCCCAGAAAGATGAAGTCATAGGTCGTGTGCGACCTAACATGTTGTTAAGTCGAGTACGACCTAACGAGGAAGCTAACGAGCTAAAACTTTGTGAAGAGTCAGGGGAAGTTGAAGTCTTAGGTCGTGGGCAACCTAACGGGTTCAAGAATAGCAAGCTAAAGCAGAGGAGTAGGTCGCTGGAACGACCTAACAGGTTGCTCATTAATGCATGCCAAACAGACCAAGTCTTACGTCGCGAGCGACCTAACATACTGTTAAGTCGTGTGTGATCTAACAAGAAGAATAAGGTGCTACGACATAATGAATTACGACCTATGATAGGTCGCAGAGAAGACTTCCTCGAGCTACGACCTACGATAGGTCGCGTGAACGACCTACGACTTAAGTTAGGTCGCGAGAAGAATTAGGTCGCTAATTTTGGATGCCGCTTTATTTTAGGTCGCTCAAGAGTAGGTCGCGAAGTTTTAGGTCACGTACAAAGCTTAAGTCGCTGATTACTATAAGTCATAGAAGATTATGCCCCTGGATTTCATGAGTCGCTACTATCTTGAGTCATGTTGTATAAAAGTTGTTGTACTTATGTAATGTTGTAACATGTTTCTTATGTCGTTTGTATATAAGTCGTAGGTCGCGTCTGTTAGGTCGCGTGTGTTGTTTAGGTCGTAAGTCGTTGGTGTTTGATAGGTCGTAAATGACCTAAGTGTTGTACAGATTTGTGTTGTGTGAGATGAAAGCCTATAAATAGGCGGGTGGTTTCATTTGTAAAAGTTAGTTGATTTTGAATAAAACTTTTGTTTGTTAGCATTGTGCTTTCATTAAATTGGTAGTTGAGTGTGAACTCCTATCTCCTCTTTCGGTCGTCGAGTGCACTCGGATCAACGATCGTAGAAGCCAATTCATGGTATCAAGTGCGCTTGATCAACGTCTGAAGAATTGTAGATCTTCTTTCACGGTATCGTGCGTGGTCAACGTGACGAAGATAGCTAGAATCCGGCATCTTTAGATCAATGGATTTGGGCCACTCAGTATTCTTTTAATCCACCGATTGCTACTTTCACTGAATCATCATTTTTGTTATCCGCTGCTGCGTCATTTTGGTATCAGAGCTAGACTTAGCCAATCATAGCTAAGCCGAGTCTTGGAGCCAATTCTATTAAAGAGCTTGAAGTTAGAGCCGAGAGCAAGTGAAGGCCGTGCATCATATTTGTTCACACCGAGAGTTGAAGTTTGTTTCATTTAACAATGCCGTCGAGGAGAGCTAATCGACATCAAAATATTGAAGATTTGTACAAATGGGAAGATGCCGAGCAAATGGAACAACGCATAAGTAACAAATTCAATGAGAAGTTAGACGAAGGTATTGGAAGGTTAGAGAAATTGATGAATGATATGAATCAAGGTCAAAGAAGGAGGTCGTCAATCTCGAACCATGGAGGAAACCGAGTTTCACCATCGGTTACGAATGCGAGAAGGGTATCACCACAATCTGATCGAGGAAGAAGAGAATCATCAATTTCGATGAGACGAAATCACCATGAGTATCGAGATGAAGAAAGAAGAACTCAACGTGAGTTTGAGTATGAGCCATATCATGATGAAGAACGACATAGTAGAAGAGACATGCATGATCGAAGAGATGTTTATGGTCGAGATCGATATCGAAATTCACGTGATTATGATGAAGAGAGTGATAGAAGAAATATTCATTATCGAGATCGAGACCAAGGACGAAATGCATATAGGGATGTTGAGGATGATCGTCGATGGGAATCGGGGATGAAGACTGAAATTCCAAAATTCAAAGGTGGTATGCAACATGAAGAATTTCTTGATTGGTTGTCTAATGTTGAAGAGATTTTTGACTTTAAGGAAGTTCCCGAGCATCGAAGAGTGAAGTTAGTTGCTACACGTTTGAGAGGGAGAGCTATGGCATGGTGGCAGCAAACTAAACTTACACGGGAGAGAATGGGGAAGTCAAAGATTGAATCTTGGGAGAAGATGAAGAAATTAATGAAAGTTACGTTCTTACCTTACAATTATCAATCTCTTATGTATCAACATTTGCAGAACTTGAGACAAGGAACGAAGTCAGTAAATGATTATGCAGATGAGTTCTATCAGCTGATTGCGAGGAATGATATCATGGAGACGGAGGAGCAATTGGCAGCTAGATTTGTTGGAGGGTTGAGAATGCAAATACAAGATATGGTGAACATGTTTGATCCCAGATCTATCGCTGAAGCACATCAAAAAGCTCTAGCTTGGGAGAAGCAAGGAAAGAGAGGTGGTGGTGTGTTTACAAATTCTAACAATCCAATGAAAGGGGCTAGTAGCAGTGCAAATGTTTCGAAGGCTGTTACAAAACCGGTTGTTAATGAAGTTGTTAAGACCAGGGTCAATAGTGGTATCAAATGTTTCAATTGTCAGGAAATTGGTCACAAAAGTAATGAATGTCCAAAGCCAAAGAAACGAGCGATGATTGTGAGGTTGAGAATGAGGAGGTAGAAGCTGAATGTTCAAATTCACTACATGATGAGGAGGAAGAAAATGTGTAAGGAGACGAAGGGTATTCATTAATGATGAAGAGGTCGTGTTTAACACCAAAACAGGAGGAAGAAACTAGCTGGTTGAGGAGTAACATCTTTCAATCAACATGTACTATCTTGGGAAGGGTTTGCAAATTTGTCATCGATGCGGGAAGCTGTGATAATATTATCTCTACAGAGGCTGTGAAGAAGTTGGCATTGAAGACAGAAAAGCATCCTAAGCCTTACAAGTTAGCCTGGTTGAGGAAAGGTAGGGAGGTGAAAGTTGGACGTAGAGCTTGTGTTAATTTTTCAATTGGGAAGAAATATAAAGACGAAATTTGGTGTGATGTTGTAGACATGGATGTATGGCATCTGTTGTTGGGAAGACCATGGCAATATGATAGGGCTGTGCAACATGATGGACGTGTTAACAGTTACAGTTTCATGTTTGAAGGCACAAAGATCATTTTAGTTCCCAAGAAGCGACAACAAGAAGAAAACAAGTTGGAGGAGATTGAAGAGCTAAAAACTTTGTTATCTTTGAAGGAGTTTGTTAAAGAAGTTGAAGAGGTGCCTGAAGTATTCTTGTTGATTGTACGTGAGAGTCATGAAGTGGTGGAGATTCCTGAAGAAGTGAAACCAGTGCTGGGAGAGTTTGACGATGTATTTCCTGAGGAGCTACCAATGGAGTTACTGCCGTTGAGAGACATTCAACATCAAATTGATCTTGTTCCAGGAGCTGTGTTACCTCATAGACCACACTACAGAATGAGTCCAAAAGAGCATGAGGAGTTGAGAAGGCAAGTGGAAGAATTGCTTGAACAGGGGCATGTGTAGGAAACTTTAAGTCCATGTGCTGTGCTAGCATTGTTAGTCCCGAAGAAGGATGGGACGTGGAGGATGTGTACTGATAGCCGGGCCCTAAACAAGATTACAGTGAGATATAGATTTCCGATGCTGAGGCTTGATGATTTGTTGGATCAATTGAGCGGAGCTACTATCTTTTCGAAGATTGATTTGAAGAGCGGTTATCATCAAATTCGAATTAGACCAGGGGATGAATGGAAGACAGCATTCAAGACGAGAGAAGGATTATACGAATGGTTGGTTATGCCATTTGGTCTTTCGAATGCACCAAGTACATTTATGCGGGTGATGAATCTAATTTTTATACCTTTTATCGGGAAGTTCGTGGTGGTGTATTTTGATGATATACTAATATATAGTAGAAGCTCAGAAGAACATTTGAAACATCTGAGGGAAGTGTTGATGATACTACGACAAGAACAATTTTATGCTGCAACGAAGAAATGCGTGTTCATGACGCATATTGTTTTATTTTTGGGGTATGTTATATCAGGAGGAGGAATACAGGTGGATCAGAATAAAGTTGAAGCAATCAGAAATTGGCCACAGCCCAAGATGATAACGGAAGTTCGAAGTTTTCACGGGTTGGCTTCATTTTATCGGAGATTTATTCAACACTTTAGCAGTGTGATGGCGCCTGTTACTGATTGTATGAAGGGCAAACAGTTTTCATGGTTGGAGGAAGCAGGGCTTGCTTTTGAACGGATCAAAGAGCTTTTGACGACAGCACCAATTCTAGTATTACCAGATTTTCAGTTGTTGTTTGAATTACATATTGACGCATCAAAGGTTTGAATTGGAGGGGTGTTGAGTCAGAAAGGACGTCCTATTGCATATTTCAGTGAGAAGTTATCAGGAGCAAAAATGAGATATAATACTTACGATGTGGAATTCTATGCTGTTGTACAAGCCGTGAAATATTGGAGGCATTATTTGTTTCATAAAGAGTTTGTTTTATATACTGATCATGAGGCGTTGAAGCATATGCAGGGACAGGACAAGATTGCGGCAAGGCATGCTTCGTGGATTGCGTAGTTGCAACAATTTACATTTGTGGTGAAGCATAAATCGGGAATTATGAATCGAGTGGCAGATGCGTTAAGTAGAGGAAATCATTTGTTAACCACAATGAAGGTTGAAGTGACGGGGTTTAAGGTACTTCCAGATTTGTTTGTTGATGATCCTTACTTTGCTAAGATCATGGATGAAGTCAATGAAGGAAAGACGGATGAGTATGTGTTAGTGGATGGTTTTCTATTCAAGGGGAACATGTTGTGTATACCAGAGGGCAGTTTACGAATGAAGATTGTGAAAGAGTTACATGAGGAAGGTCATGTGGGGAGATACCGTACATTACAGTTGATTTCGCAATCATATTTTTGGCCTACTATAAGAAAGGAAGTTGAACGATTTGTGGAGAGATGTCATATTTGTCAAGTGCCTAAAGGGACAGCGACGAATGCGGGATTATATATGCCATTACCTGTGCCGAATAAACTGTGGGTTGATCTCAGTATGGATTTTGTTTTGGGGTTACCTAGAACTCAGAGGGGGAATGATTCGATATATGTTGTAGTGGACAGGTTTTCGAAAATGGCACACTTCATAGCATGTAAGAAGACAGCGGATGTCGTCCGTGTTGCTCAGTTGTTCTTTAAGGAGGTGTATAGATTGCATGGGCTACCTGAATCAATTATTTCAGACCGAGATACTAGATTCCTAAGCCATTTTTGGCTAAGTTTGTGGAAGATGGTTGGAACAAAACTGAATTTTAGTAGTGCCTATAATCTGTAGACAGATGGGCAAACTGAAGTGGTGAACAGATCATTAGGAAATTTGTTGCGATGCCTTGTGCAGGATAATTTGAGGAGTTGGGACATGAAGTTGTGTCAGGCGGAGTTTGCACATAATCATGCGGTCAATCGAAGTACAGGTTTCAGTCCATTTCAGATAGTGTATTCAAGTTTACCAAAGGGGCCGTTGGATTTGACGATGGTACCACAACCAAAGGGGACGATTAAACGGGCTGTTGATTTTGTTGATGGACTGGCAGAATGTCATAAAATCGTTCAGGAACGATTGGAAAAAGCAAATGAAAAATATAAACGATCTACGGATTTGAAGCGAAGAAGCGTTAAATTTAATGAAGGAGATTTAGTCTATGTTGTGCTAACAAAAGATCATTTTCCAGTAGGAGCATACAATAAACTTAAAGCTCGAAAGATTGGTCCTGTAACGATCGTGAAACGGATCAATGAAAACGCTTATAGGTTGAAGCTGCCGGAGAATGTATACACTTCTGACGTGTTTAATGTTAAACATCTTATACCATATCATGGGAATGAGTTTGTTGTGGAAGAAGAGGGTGCAAATTCGAGGACGAATTTTTCTCAACCAGGGAGGATGATGCAGCCCAGAAAGATGAAGTCGTAGGTCGTGTGCGACCTAACATGTTGTTAAGTCGAGTACGACCTAACGAGGAAGCTAACGAGCTAAAACATTGTGAAGAGTCAGGGGAAGTTGAAGTCTTAGGTCGTGGGCGACCTAACAGGTTCAAGAATAGCGAGCTAAAGCAGAGGAGTAGGTCGCTGGAACGACCTAACAGGTTGCTCATTAACGCAGGCCAAACAAACCAAGTCTTAGGTCACGAGCGACCTAACATACTGTTAAGTCGTGTGCGACCTAACAAGAAGAATAAGGTGCTACGACATAATGAATTACAACCTATGATAGGTCGCAGAGAAGACTTCCTCGAGCTATGACCTACGATAGGTCGCGTGAACGACCTACGACCTAAGTTAGGTCGCGAGAAGAATTAGGTCGCTTATTTTGGATGCCGCTTTATTTTAGGTCGCTCAAGAGTAGGTCGCAAAGTTTTAGGTCGCGTACAAAGCTTAAGTCGCTGATTACTATAAGTCGCAGAAGATTATGCCCCTGGATTTCTTGAGTCGCTACTATCTTGAGTCATGTTGTATAAAAGTTGTTGTACTTATGTAATGTTGTATTTCTTATGTCGTTGTAATGTGTTGTAACATGTTTCTTATGTCGTTTGTATATAAGTTGTAGGTCGCATCTATTAGGTCGCGTGTGTTGTTTAGGTCATAAGTCATTGGTTTTTGATAGGTCGTAAACGACCTAAGTGTTGTACAAATTTGTGTTGTGTGAGATGAAAGCCTATAAATAGGCGGGTGGTTTCATTTGTAAAAGTTAGTTGATTCTGAATAAAACTTTTGTTTGTTAGCTTTGTGCTTTCATTAAATTGGTAGTTGAGTGTGATCTCCTATCTCCTCTTTCGGCATTCGAGTGCGCTCGGGTCAACGATCGTAGAAGCCAATTCACGGTATCAAGTGCACTTGATCAACGTCTGAAGAATTGTAGATCTTCTTTCACGGTATCGTGAGCGATCAACGTGACGAAGATAGCTAGAATCCGGCATCTTTTGATCAACGGATTTGGGCCATTCAGTATTCTTTTATTCCACCGATTTCTACTTTCACTGAATCATCATTTTTGTTATCCGCTGCTGCATCAAGCTTTCCTCTGATCAGTTGACTATCTCTGTTTATCCCCTTTAGTTCAGTTTTGTTTGTTGTTGCAGTTGCCTCCTCACTTGAACCTATTTCACTAATGTATTTGCATTTTCCACTGTTTCATTTGGTTCACTGTTGTTGGTCTTCATGGTTCATCACTGTATTGAGTTGCACCATTCGAATGTCACTTGTGTACAGTGTCTTTGAGTATTGCATTTGTGTACATATCTGGAGCTCGAGTTCAAGTCTTGTTCATGTCTCGAATTTGTTGTATTTTGGTTTGAGCAGTTGTCTCCATGTGAACTTGCCTTTTTGTGGTCTTCATATTCATTGACGGTCATTGGTGCATTTGTGTGCATTGTTATCTGCAGTTACACTTCAGTTGCTTGTATATATGTATGCACTTGTTGTATTACTTATTTTGAAGGTTGCTGATTTGCTTTTGTGGTCTGCATCTTTCATATTTGAGTTGAATTGCCCCTTGTGCACTTTTGCTCGAAACTGTTTTGTTGAGTTCGAGCCTTGTTCACCTGAGTTGTTTGATTGCTTGATAACCATGTCTTCGGTGATGATATTTCTGACTGATATACTTGTTGGGGCTGTTGTACTTGACTGCTTGCATATATATATATATATATATATATGCATTCATGTAGAATATATGTGTTATCACCTTGTTCATCCCTGTCTAGAGTAGTTTCTGCACTGTTCCATTGTAGTCTGGTCTGGTCATCATGTATGTTGTCACTGCTCTTTACTTTGTAGCTCTGTTGCTTTTGAAATCTAATGTTGAACTTGGTTTGGTTTGTGACTTTGGTCTTGTGACATGATGTATCAGTGATGTATTGCATGTTTTTGATGCACTTGGTCATTCATTGGTTTGTTTGTGACTTGCTGCATTGGGTCACTTGAGTCATTGTTACTTGTTGAGTTCATTGATCTATACATTGAGTTGTATTGTCTTTGCTTTTCACTTCTGCCTAGTCTCTGACCTGATCATGTCTTACACATTCAAGTTCTTTGAATTGTGTATTCATGTTGCAGCTTGCATTGTCCAGTTTGTAGCTTTGAGTACTTTATCTTGATGTATTGGTTTGGACTTGCAGTTTGTTTTCTGGTCTTAAGTTCTGGTTTGTTGAGACTGGTCATTCATTTTACTGTTGTCTTCATTGTTGTATTGAATTGAGTCATGATAGCTGTGACTTGACCTCTATTGCCTTGTGTTGAATCCAGCTTAAACGCTCGGGTTTGACCTTGCGCTTGTGATGTGACTTTATTTATTTTGCACTTGAGTTCAACCCGGCTTTTCTTTTGGGTTTGACCTGTGCTCACCTGTCCCTGTAACATTATCAAGTGTACATTTTGGTGTGCACGGCCTTGTGGCATGTACAGTGATACACTGTGTATGTCACAAGCTATTCGTGTATGATGAATTCAAATATGATGACGAACAACCCAAATAACTAAGGCAAATATTATTTTCAAAATCCATATTTTGTTTTATACTGTAAAACATTTTATTTTCAATTTTACTGCGTCAATGTATATTTCTGCAGATTGCTCAGATGCTGGATTCACATTGGAATGAAGTTGAAGATAAATACGAGTGTGAGTGATATGTATTGAGGAACTGATGTAACTATGAAATTGTGATGTAATTGTACTATGACTGAAATTGTATAGTTATAGTGAGAGCTTGAAATTGTACTATCAAAATTGTAATAAATATTTGTTTGAATAAAATATTCGTTTGAATTCCAATTCTGTGTTATTTATTTTATTCAGCAAATATTTATTTTATCTGTGAAAAATAAAATAGTACAATATCAAATACATTTAAATGAATGTATATATGTTTATTATCATCAAACAAAAATCATATACACACATATTTAACACTAAAAACATCAGATATAAAGTGCGCACTTATAAAGCTAAGGTTATAAAGAAATGAAAATAATGGTTTGACTTTAACATTACACAACAGGTAAGAAAAATAAATATAATTTACCTTGCAAGTGGTATATGGATCTGGGCATAAGATAGGTATGATATTAGAAAAAAAAAATTCAGTTGCAATTTGTTGCTGAGATGGGGGAGATCAAGGAATGGAGAATACACATAACGTGTGGAATTTTGGGTAAGTGATGTAGCGCAGCTTTTAAACTCACAAGACTTAGGTCGTCCACGACCTAAGGAAGAAATTTTAGGTCGTCCACGACCTAACAAGTCATGTGAAAAGGAGCTACGACCTATAGTTAAGCGAGCTAACAAAGCGGCGGCACGAGTTAACAAAGCCTTAGGTCGCTCCGACCTAACAAGTATGAACTGGAACGAGATACGACCTATGGAAAGTCGCGAAGTGGAGTTACGACCTAAGCTAGGTCGCGTGGAACGACCTAAGCTAGGTCGCATGAAGAAGTTCTGAAGCTGGGTCTTAAGTCACTGCCGACCTATGTGTTGGGTCGTTATTTGTTAAGTCGTATGGTGTATGTTTCTTATGTCGTAACTTGTATTGTTTTAGGTCGTGTAACATGATGTAGTAAGTCGCGTGGGTTGTAAAGTGTTAAGTCGTGGGCCGCGTCTGTAAAGTCGTTGCCGACCTAAGCATTGTCAAAGTTGATTCGCTATTGTGTTGTAACTATAGGTTAGGTCGTTGATGACTTATACTAAGTCGTAGGTCGTAAGTCGTGCGTCTGTTAGGTCGTTACCGACCTAAGTGTTGTACAATTTTGTGTGGCGTGAGTTGTAAGCCTATAAATAGGCACGTTGGTTCATTTGTAACTCTTAGTTGATTTTGAATAAAAACTTTTGTTTGTTAGCTTTGTGCTTTCAATTAAATTGGTAGTTGAGTGTAATCTCCTATCTCCACTCTCGGTTAATCGAGTGCGCTCGATTCAACGATTGCTGAAGCCGATTAACGGTATCTAGTGCGCTAGATCAACGTGCAAAGAATCGTAGATCTTTAAACACGGTATAGTACGCTATCAACGTGTTTGGGATAGCTAGAATCCGGTATCATTCGATCATTGGATTTGGGCCATTCGGTATCTTTTATTCCATCGATTGCTACTTTCTTCGATTTATTCAATTTGTATTTCCGCTGTTGCGTCATTTGGTATCAGAGCTTATTTTAGCCAATCATAGCTAAATCGAGTCTTGGAGCCAATTCTTTTTGAAGAAGTTTAGGGAGTTAGAGAAGCCGAGCTACGTCAAGCAAAACCGAGTTGAAATCGAAGAGTTTGGAGATCGGATTTGCGTTTTTGAGAAGCTTGTATTCATCGTGTTCATCCTATTTTTGCAACAAAGTGGGAGTTTACGATCCATTTTGTAACGACCCAAAATTTTTGATAATTAAAATTCGAATATTTAATTGATTTTTAATATTAATAAATGAATTTAATAAGTCGAATAATTTATTTAAAGGATATTGGATTTAATTTGACAATTAAATCGATAATTTAATAATTGAAATTCCAGAATAATTGAAAATCGAGTTAATATGATTGAAAATGATTTGTAAAATTTTATTTAATCATACTAGAGTTGTAGAAATGTTATAGAACTTTTAAAATTGAATTTGGAGTTAATCTGTGGAAATTGAATATTTTAATATTTAATTATCGATTGTAAAAATAGCCAATTTTCGAACAGTCTCAGAATTGAACGAAACCAGTTCCATTGGATCCGTAATAGTTAGTTATTATCGGATTTTAATTTTCGTAGCAATCGAAGTTATCGTTTGACCGTGGCAACTCGAAACGCATCGATATCGTTTTAATTTTAAATCGTCGAGTTAAAATAGTCATTTTTCAAAAAGTCTCGGATTTCGACGAAACTAGTTACATCAGATCCGTAATGTGACATTATTGCATGGTTTCAAATTTCATAATTTTTGGATGTACCGTTTGTCCAGGGCAAGCCAAAACGCCTCGAAATCGATTTAAATCGGTTTAATTTAATTTGATCGTTTATTGCCATATCTCACGCATACGATCGAATTAGCCTCCGAAACCTGTTCCATTGCGTTCGGAATGCGGGGTAAACCTTAGAAACGTCAGCCGGCACGCTCTATTTGGAGTTCGGAAAATCCGGGGTGAATAGTGTTTTCGTAAGTTTTCTATATAAGCCCCTCAACCTTTTCCTTTGCAGAAGAAAACTAAACCCTAGGGTTTTCAGCAGTAGCCGCCACCTGCTGTTATTAATGGCCGAAAATCATCCCTCTTCCTCCTCGTTTTTCTTCGAATCCGTTAATCGATTCGTAAAACTCCCAACTACAAAATTGTTGATCACATCCTCCTCTACGAATTCAACGGTTGTGATCAAAATCTAAGCGGTGGATTATCGGAAAATCACGTTCGAACGTTCTACGTTCACGCACGAAATTCGAGACCTAGGCTCGACCGAGCTTCACGGAATTCCAGCCGAGTGTGGGGTAGGGCGTTGGCTTCGTTCTGGTGGTGGGGTGATGGGGTTTCGTCGATCGGAGGGGTGGTGCTAATTCGCGAAATATAGGCGGCTGATGGGTAGGGTTTCTTGCGTGCAAATACTGGGAGTAGCGAACGTGTTTGGAGAAGATAAAGGGGGTGGCCACGATGCGATCAAAGAGAAATGGACGGCAGATGATTGCAGGGGTATAAAAAATTAAAGAAATTGTAAATAATATTAAGATTTAAATTGTATAAAGTTTAAAATATCGTAACTTTGTCATACATTATCAGAAAATGACGAAACAAAATGCGTTGGAATCGTATTCGCGAATACTACGTGATGCAATTGGATTGGAGTCGTTTGGAGCTAGTTTGAATTTCGGGTAGAATTAAACGCGCGTTTAATTTTATTCGAAATAAACGTTGAAATCAGAATTAAAATCACGGTGAGATCTTCTCACTCAAATGAAAGTGGATTTTCTTTTACAGTTATTGATTGATTGATTTGATTGCTATTGGATGTGATATTAGATATAGTAGGATATATCTATATATATATATAGCAATATATACATATTGGCATATGTATATATTGGATTGATGATTTCCCGCCTCGTATAGTGGATGAGACCCTATTGCGCCGTTAGTAAGCGGATTTTTATAAAACCTATATACCGCAATATTCCACCTCGAAGTGGAATTGGTATTGTGCTGACGTCTTTGGATGCAGGGAAACAGGTTGGAGGGATCCAACTGGACCCCTCACATTGATTGAATTTATTTCTACTGTGATGTGATAATCTGTGAATGATTATTGATGTTATTGAATTGATGTCTGGAAATTGTTTGAAAGCTAAAATTTAGTTGAATGGATGTTTGATATCATTGGATTCCAAAAATAAACGAAATTGAATTTTTGAAATCAAAATAGAAATTTCTAAGTGAATTAATTTTAGAAATTGAATAAATTTTGAAGAAAGGAATTTTTAAAGTATAAAAAGTTAATTTTTATAATCTTATCGAATTAATTCCAGAATCAAGTGAAAATGTTAAATAAATGGATTTCGTAAAATAGTGATTATAATTTGAAGAATTTAGTTTAAGAATTTGGATTTTTAAATAGATTGAAAGAAACAATTGAAATTTATTTCCTTAAAAAAGGAATTTATTAAAAGAAGATAAGTTGGAAATCCAACTAGAAATTTAATTGGTAAATTGAAATAAATTGGGAAATCAATGTAAAATGATTTCAATTTGAAGAATCCATTTTAAAACAGAATATTGAATAATTTGAGAAAAAATGAGGAATTTACTTAGTAGTGATAGATAAATTTTTAAATCAATATCGAAATTGATTTGGGATTGAAGTTTTTATAAATAGAATTGAAATTTATAAAAGTTGTTTATAAATCTGAAATCACTTATTTTGATAAGTAAAAATATAGAAGTTGATAAAAAGAAGATTTATAAGTCGAGGTTGTTATTAAAATAGAAATAGAATTTATAACCGTGTTTATAAATTCGAAATCGATTGAATTTGATAAGTTAAATATGGAAGATTATTAAAGAAGATATATTCGCGATTTTGGATAGCGAATTTTTATTGAAATAAAAATGTGTAGAAATGATTGAAATTGGGTTAAGTGAATTATATTCACGATTTTGGACAGTGAATATATTGTTAAGTAAAATAGATATGGTTTTGGGAAAGTGATATTTGAAATGAAGTTAATTGTTTTAAACGATGTTTTAAAATATATTGAATATCGAAATCATAGATTTCAACATTTATTGTTGAAATAGGCGTCTTAGAGAAATAAGGAAATGGTGGACTATAACACTGTTGTTATAGTAAATGATTTCCGAAGGGAAATATTTTTATCTAGTATTGGGATTTACATATCTATCTTAATTTCGAATCCCTATACTAGTGATTTTTGAGTCGTCGTAACGATGTTTTACGTAACATTCGTTTTGACTCAAATTGATGTTGGTATAGAAAATAGATTTCCTTAAAGAATGAAATATATACTTAATTTGATTTAAGTATATCGAATATTTTCCAAGTGTTGAAAATAAATGATTTGTGAAATACTTATTATTAAATAAGTATGGAATTACTTTTCCAATACGATATGAAATGTTTGTTAAGGATTTATCTTTGTAAAGATAAATTGAAAGTGAATTTTGAAATCGATTTGAAAATCGTATATCAGAAGATATTTTGAAATATAAATTCAATATGGAATTTATAAAAGAAAAGGGAAATTGTTTAGAAAAATAAACGTTGTTTTATTTTTGAAGTGTGGAAATTTTATATCTAGTAAAGATATTTTTGAAGATGAACTAATTTGGAAAATTATTTGGAATCTGATGATGTTGCGCATCTTTATTGATAGTTAAATAACCGACTATCAATAATTACCTTGAATGGTATTTGTTGTGATTGGATGAATTTGAATGCCACACTTATTTTTGAATAATCGCTCACTATTCGGGTTAGCCGGGAAAGGACCATGGGGTCGTATAACCCATTCTGAATATGTGATACGTCGTTATGAATTGCATTCGAAGACCGTGTTGAAGACCGGATATTTTTGAAAACGGAAGGATTACCGTCGAGTTACTCTACATCGGCTGATCTCCGATTTAGAGGTTTTATCACCCTTAGTGACGGGAAGTCCGGACGTGATTAGAAATTTATCCGAATGTGCAAGGGCTTCGTGAGAAGTGCCTTCGGTTCTGTTCGATCCCGGAACAGACTTGTATGGATTGTGTGTCTGACGTTACAATTTGAGATATAAAGCTGATTTCTTTCAAATACATTTCTGTTGGTGGCGGAGAATTTATTTTCTTAGCTTAACACCCTTCTCTGAGACGTACGAGCTCAGAGGTTATGTAGTTGAAATTCATCAGCGATATATCCCAATTTGGTAACGTGGCATACTGAGTGTTGCTGTGAAATGATCAGTGTTTGATCATTTGTGATATGATCATTTGTTTGATCTTATATCTTTGTGATCATAGGTTGATCATTTGGTTTGACCCGAAGCATGGCTTTGTAGAAAGCGTAGCTTTGTGGACGAGACTTCGTCGAGCCTCACACCCCGGAAATGGTCGAAACAGGAAGGATGCAGCAAGGTTCTAGGGAGTAGCGCCCCTTAGTGTATGTCATTCCTTCTGGATAAAGGTGGTATCATGGTATGGAGCCCAGATACTTAACCTCTGTGGTTGCTGCAAATTTATTACTTTGTGGTTTGTTGGAAATCGGGGATCCTCGGGAAGATCGGTGACGATCGGGGGACGGCATACGCATGTCAGTAGTTACCTATTTTTGCAGAGGTAACCCGGCCTTGTGTTGGCAGAGATCCGGTTAGGTTCTCGGGTCGTCTATTCCAGGGACGTACCCATCGTGGATAGGAAGTTCCTTAGCCTGACCATTTGTTGGAAATACAAAGAAACAATACGAGCCTTGTACGGTTTTAGTTGTAGAACCTGCCATTTAATATGGTAGCTATAGTAAGCATACTATAATGGTACCTATGCTGGCTAAGATTTATATTATACTTTCGAAATGTTTTCTACACTATGCACTAATAATAATATCAAAAAGAATTTGATTTTTGCGTAGTAAGCATCTTTGACTATCATAAGAAGAAATCTCCTCCAAGTCTGCGTTTGCATTGTGTGTGTGGCGGGAGGTCTTATGGTAGTTTCATTTTCCAAAAACATTGCGAATTGACTTTAAAAAATTATTTTGTTGTTATAAAGAATAACTGTTTTACGATCTCACACCAGTCACCATGACTGACTCGGAGTTTATTGTTTCCCTTCTAAACTCTGGGTGCCCACCAATTTCCACACGGGCAGTCTAGAGTTATGTTATCAGGATATTCTGGATATTCTGGAGCTTTGGAAGCAAGCTGGATGGCGAGACGTATATCTGTAATTATTTATTTATTCCGCTGTGTATTCTGTATGAGGACAAATTTTATAACTGTCCATTGTTGTATATTGACTCTGATGATTGATGTATGTATAAACTGATATAGTTCTTCGTTTTAAAAGACTAGTGTTTATCTATTATATATTGTTCCGCTGCGATATGTGAGATTCTGATATTGTTCTATTTCTGTTCTGTGTGTTCTGTTGTTCTTCTTTCTTCTTCTTCTCTTTATTTTCTCTTCTTCTATCTTTTTCCTCTTTTCTTCTTCTTCTACCTTTTTCTTCTTTTTTTAAAAAAAACATAACTTTTCGGGTTTCCGGCATTCGATGGCTCGGTAGTCGATAAAGTGAGTATCGATGTCGAATTTTCGAAAGTCGAAAATTTTCGGGATGTTACATTTGGTATCAGAGCATATGGTTAAGCGACAACCCTGCTCTGTTGGGTGTTACTCATTAGAGATAGAGTCAGTAGTACTCTAGAATGAGTTGAGTGTAATAATAGATATGAGCGCGTATTTGTTAGTGAATATAAAAATGTTTTATATTGTGTTTGCTTATCCGTTGGGATGTTTATGAATTTTGGTCGGTATGTGGGACGCCATATTATCGATAGAGATTTCTAAACACTTAAACAAGGCAAGACGACACAGTATTGTTTTAAATAGGGTAAATGAAATAATTTTGCCCAAAACTATTTTTGTATAGAAAAGAAATGTTTTTCTATGAAGTACTATAGTATATGGTTGCATGGATGTTAGGAAAGTGATAATGTTGAAATGTTATCATTAAATTTGAAATTGAATAAGAAATTGAAATCATAACTCCAAAGTTAAGAAATAAATTCACATATGAATGGAATTTAAGAATGTAAATAATAAATGTGACTTATAATTGGAAGTAGAATTCCAGAGAAGTATTTGGAAAATGTTTTGAAAAGAATTTGAAAATTTTGGAGATTTGGAAAGTTTAAATTCTTTTGATTTGAAAATGATTTTCAAAAGATTTTGGAAAAATGTTTTGAAGGAATGAAAGGCACTAAACTCTTTTTGGTCGCTGGAAAATAACTTCGATGATGACCGCGGCATCACCGGTGTTCATTTTCGGGTTTCTAAAAGAGGAATTGCTGCCAAATTGTTTTAAATGGAAGTTGTTTGGAAAATTTGGGTTTTGTTTTAGAAAATTCAAAGGATAATTTGAATTGTTTTCAAAATGATTTTTGAAGGTTGAAAAGACTCTGGAATCCTATTTAAAATATTTATGGGAATATTATTGTAAGTTAATAACCTATACAAATTGAATTTTGATAGAATAAATCTAACTTAAAAGATGGAGTTAAATAAATGTAAGTACAGGTGAATCAATTAAATGAAACTGAAATTGGAAGTTGAATTAGTTAAATTGAAACTTGAATTGTGAACTGAATAAAAGAATGGTTCGAAATTGAAGATAAATTCAAGTAAGTAGAAATAAATTTCAAATGAATGGAATTTACAATTGTAAGTGAATAAAATTGAAAATGAATGTTGAAAACAAATTTGAATAAAATGAATTGGAATCTGTGATGAATTAGTAACGGGAACTAATTTAAAATAGTATAGTTGTAAAGGAAAGTAAATTGATAAATTCAATATTCAGAAGTTAAATTGAATCCAAATTAGATTGGAATTGTGAATTGAATCCAAATGAAATTTGAAATGTAAAATTGAATGATAATAGATATGTAACTTCAACAGTGAAGTAAAAATGTATAAGCAGTTTATATTGAAAATTTTGTAATTGAATGTGCAAAATGGTTTGAATATATGTAACTAGATATTATGGCTAGTGGGATATACAGGTGTAAAGGAATTGGAAATTTTGATTTCAAAGATAAATTTGAATTGCTCGACAAAAGGTAAGTATTTGAATTATAATATGAGATTTTGATGATTTCTTGTCTAGCCGCTTGGCTTTTTCTTTTTCTTTTTGAAATCTCAGAGTCCGGAGGGACGTTTTGTAGTCGTGCCGTATTAGCCGTGCAAAGGAGACGCTGGCGAATTTTTTCGAAAATTTCGAGTGTTAGAAAATTTTTGAGAAATTTTGAAAGTTTAAAATTTGAATTTAGACTCGAATTTGAATTGAGAAGTTAAACAATGTTGTTTGAAACTTATAATTGAAGTTGGAAAACGATTTGAATGATAACGAATCTTTAATAGAAAGATTTGTTTTGATAAATTGATAAAACTATTGAATTGTGAAAAATAGTAGACGAGTTAAGGACCATTTTTCCTTACTTGGTAATTTCGAGGACGAAATTCTTTTAAGGGGGGAAGTTTGTAACGACCCAAAATTTTTGATAATTAAAATTCGAATATTTAATTGATTTTTAATATTAATAAATGAATTTAATAAGTCGAATAATTTATTTAAAGGATATTGGATTTAATTTGACAATTAAATCGATAATTTAATAATTGAAATTCCAGAATAATTGAAAATCGAGTTAATATGATTGAAAATGATTTGTAAAATTTTATTTAATCATACTAGAGTTGTAGAAATGTTATAGAACTTTTAAAATTGAATTTGGAGTTAATCTGTGGAAATTGAATATTTTAATATTTAATTATCGATTGTAAAAATAGCCAATTTTCGAACAGTCTCAGAATTGAACGAAACCAATTCCATTGGATCCGTAATAGTTAGTTATTATCGGATTTCAATTTTCGTAGCAATCGGAGTTAGCTTTTGACCGTGGCAACTCGAAATGCATCGATATCGTTTTAATTTTAAATCGTCGAGTTAAAATAGTCATTTTTCAAAAAGTCTCGGATTTCGTCGAAACCAGTTTCATCGGATCCGTAATGTGACATTATTGCATGGTTTCAAATTTCATAATTTTTGGATGTACCGTTTGTCCGGGGCAAGCCAAAACGCCTCGAAATCGATTTAAATCGGTTTAATTTAATTTGATCGTTTATTGCCATATCTCAGGCATACGATCGAATTAGCTTCCGAAACCTGTTCCATTGCGTTCGGAATGCGGGGTAAACCTTAGAAACGTCAACCGGCACGCTCGATTTGGAGTTCGGAAAATCCGGGGTGAATAGTGTTTTCGTAAGTTTTCTATATAAGCCCCTCAACCTTTTCCTTTGCAAAAGAAAACTAAACCCTAGGGTTTTCAGCAGTAGCCGCCACCTGCTGTTATTAATGGCCGAAAATCATCCCTCTTCCTCCTCCTTTTTCTTCGAATCCGTTAATCGATTCGTAAAACTCCCAACTAGAAAATTGTTGATCACATCCTCCTCTACGAATTCAACGGTTGTGATCAAAATCTAAGCGGTGGATTATCGGCAAATCACGTTCGAACGTTCTACGTTCACGCACGAAATTCGATACCTAGGCTCGACCGAGCTTCACGGAATTCCAGCCGAGTGTGGGGTAGGGCGTTGGCTTCGTTCTGGTGGTGGGGTGATGGGGTTTCGTCGATCGGAGGGGTGGTGCTAATTCGCGAAATATAGGCGACTGATGGGTAGGGTTTCTTGCGTGCAAATACTGGGAGTAGCGAACGTGTTTGGAGAAGATAAAGGGGGTGGCCACGATGCGATCAAAGAGAAATGGACGGCAGATGATTGCAGGGGTATAAAAAATTAAAGAAATTGTAAATAATATTAAGATTTAAATTGTATAAAGTTTAAAATATCGTAACTTTGTCATACATTATCAGAAAATGACGAAACAAAATGCGTTGGAATCGTATTCGTGAATACTACGTGATGCAATTGGATTGGAGTCGTTTGGAGCTAGTTTGAATTTCGGGTAGAATTAAACGCGCGTTTAATTTTATTCGAAATAAACGTTGAAATCAGAATTAAAATCACGATGAAATCTTCTCACTCAAATGAAAGTGGATTTTCTTTTACAGTTATTGATTGATTGATTTGATTGCTATTGGATGTGATATTAGATATAGTAGGATATATCTATATATATATATATATATAGCAATATATACATATTGGCATATGTATATATTGGATTGATGATTTCCCGCCTCGTATAGCGGATGAGACCCTATTGCGCCGTTAGTAAGCGGATTTTTATAAAACCTATATACCGCGATATTCCACCTCGAAGTGGAATTGGTATTGTGCTGACGTCTTTGGATGCAGGGAAACAGGTTGGAGGGATCCAACTAGACCCCTCACATTGATTGAATTTATTTCTACTGTGATGTGATAATCTGTGAATGATTATTGATGTTATTGAATTGATGTCTGGAAATTGTTTGAAAGCTAAAATTTAGCTGAATGGATGTTTGATATCATTGGATTCCAAAAATAAACGAAATTGAATTTTTGAAATCAAAATAGAAATTTCTAAGTGAATTAATTTTAGAAATTGAATAAATTTTGAAGAAAGGAATTTTTAAAGTATAAAAAGTTAAGTTTTATAATCTTATCGAATTAATTCCAGAATCAAGTGAAAATGTTAAATAAATGGATTTCGTAAAATAGTGATTATAATTTGAAGAATTTAGTTTAAGAATTTGGATTTTTAAATAGATTGAAAGAAACAATTGAAATTTATTTCCTTAAAAAAGGAATTTATTAAAAGAAGATAAGTTGGAAATCCAACTAGAAATTTAATTGGTAAATTGAAATAAATTGGGAAATCAATGTAAAATGATTTCAATTTGAAGAATCCATTTTAAAATAGAATATTGAATAATTTGAGAAAAAATGAGGAATTTACTTAGTAGTGATAAATAAATTTTTAAATCAATATCGAAATTGATTTGGGATTGAAGTTTTTATAAATAGAATTGAAATTTATAAAAGTTGTTTATAAATCCGAAATCACTTATTTTGATAAGTAAAAATATAGAAGTTGATAAAAAGAAGATTTATAAGTCGAGGTTGTTATTAAAATAGAAATAGAATTTATAATCGTGTTTATAAATTCGAAATCGATTGAATTTGATAAGTTAAATATGGAAGATTATTAAAGAAGATATATTCGCGATTTTGGATAGCGAATTTTTATTGAAATAAAAATGTGTAGAAATGATTGAAATTGGGTTAAGTGAATTATATTCACGATTTTGGACAGTGAATATATTGTTAAGTAAAATAGAAATGGTTTTGGGAAAGTGATATTTGAAATGAAGTTAATTGTTTTAAACGATGTTTTAAAATATATTGAATATCGAAATCATAGATTTCAACATTTATTGTTGAAATAGGCGTCTTCGAGAAATAAGGAAATGGTGGACTATAACACTGTTGTTATAGTAAATGATTTCCGAAGGGAAATATTTTTATCTAGTATTGGGATTTACATATCTATCTTAATTTCGAATCCCTATACTAGTGATTTTTGAGTCGTCGTAACGATGTTTTACGTAACATTCGTTTTGACTCAAATTGATGTTGGTATAGAAAATAGATTTCCTTAAAGAATGAAATATATACTTAATTTGATTTAAGTATATCGAATATTTTCCAAGTGTTGAAAATAAATGATTTGTGAAATACTTATTATTAAATAAGTATGGAATTACTTTTCCAATACGATATGAAATGTTTGTTAAGAATTTATCTTTGTAAAGATAAATTGAAAGTGAATTTTGAAATTGATTTGAAAATCGTATATCAGAAGATATTTTGAAATATAAATTCAATATGGAATTTATAAAAGAAAAAGGAAATTGTTTAGAAAAATAAACGTTGTTTTATTTTTGAAGTGTGGAAATTTTATATCTAGTAAGGATATTTTTGAAGATGAACTAATTTGGAAAATTATTTGGAATCTGATGATGTTGCTCATCTTTATTGATAGTTAAATAACCGACTATCAATAATTACCTTGAATGGTATTTGTTGTGATTGGATGAATTTGAATGCCACACTTATTTTTGAATAATCGCTCACTATTCGGGTTAGCCGGGAAAGGACCATGGGGTCGTATAACCCATTCCGAATATGTGATACGTCGTTATGAATTGCATTCGAAGACCGGTGTTGAAGACCGGATATTTTTGAAAACGGAAGGATTACCGTCGAGTTACTCTACATCGGCTGATCTCCGATTTAGAGGTTTTATCACCCTTAGTGACGGGAAGTCCGGACGTGATTAGAAATTTATCCGGATGTGCAAGGGCTTCGTGAGAAGTGCCTTCGGTTCTGTTCGATCCCGGAACAGACTTGTATGGATTGTGTGTCTGACGTTACAATTTGAGATATAAAGCAGATTTCTTTCAAATACATTTATGTTGGTGGCGGAGAATTTATTCTCTTAGCTTAACACCCTTCTCTGAGACGTACGAGCTCAGAGGTTATGTAGTTGAAATTCATCAGCGATATATCCCAATTTGGTAACGTGGCATACTGAGTGTTGCTGTGAAATGATCAGTGTTTGATCATTTTTGATATGATCATTTGTTTGATCTTATATCTTTGTGATCATAGGTTGATCATTTTGTTTGACCCGAAGCATGGCTTTGTAGAAAGCGTAGCTTTGTGGACGAGACTTCGTCGAGCCTCACACCCCAGAAATGGTCGAAACAGGAAGGATGCAGCAAGGTTCTAGGGAGTAGCGCCCCTTAGTGTATGTCATTCCTTCTGGATAAAGGTGGTATCATGGTATGGAGCCCAGATACTTAACCTCTGTGGTTGCTGCAAATTTATTACTTTGTGGTTTGTTGGAAATCGGGGATCCTCGGGAAGATCGGTGACGATCGGGGGACGGCATACGCATGTCAGTAGTTACCTATTTTTGCAGAGGTAACCCGGCCTTGTGTTGGCAGAGATCCGGTTAGGTTCTCGGGTCGTCTATTCCAGGGACGTACCCATCGTGGATAGGAAGTTCCTTAGCCTGACAATTTGTTGGAAATCCAAAGAAACAATACGAGCCTTGTACGGTTTTAGTTGTAGAACCTGCCATTTAATATGGTAGCTATAGTAAGCATACTATAATGGTACCTATGCTGGCTAAGATTTATATTATACTTTCGAAATGTTTTCTACACTATGCACTAATAATAATATCAAAAAGAATTTGATTTTTGCGTAGTAAGCATCTTTGACTATCATAAGAAGAAATCTCCTCCAAGTCTGCGTTTGCATTGTGTGTGTGGCGGGAGGTCTTATGGTAGTTTCATTTTCCAAAAACATTGCGAATTGACTTTAAAAAATTATTTTGTTGTTATAAAGAATAACTGTTTTACGATCTCACACCAGTCACCATGACTGACTCGGAGTTTATTGTTTCCCTTCTAAACTCTGGGTGCCCACCAATTTCCACACGGGCAGTCTAGAGTTATGTTATCAGGATATTCTGGATATTCTGGAGCTTTGGAAGCAAGCTGGATGGCGAGACGTATATCTGTAATTATTTATTTATTCCGCTGTGTATTCTGTATGAGGACAAATTTTATAACTGTCCATTGTTGTATATTGACTCTGATGATTGATGTATGTATAAACTGATATAGTTCTTCGTTTTAAAAGACTAGTGTTTATCTATTATATATTGTTCCGCTGCGATATGTGAGATTCTGATATTGTTCTATTTCTGTTCTGTGTGTTCTGTTGTTCTTCTTTCTTCTTCTTCTCTTTATTTTCTCTTCTTCTATCTTTTTCCTCTTTTCTTCTTCTTCTACCTTTTTCTTCTTTTTTTAAAAAAAACATAACTTTTCGGGTTTCCGGCATTCGATGGCTCGGTAGTCGATAAAGTGAGTATCGATGTCGAATTTTCGAAAGTCGAAAATTTTCGGGATGTTACATTTGGTATCAGAGCATATCGTTAAGCGACAACCCTGCTCTGTTGGGTGTTACTCATTAGAGATAGAGTCAGTAGTACTCTAGAATGAGTTGAGTGTAATAATAGATATGAGCGCGTATTTGTTAGTGAATATAAAAATGTTTTATATTGTGTTTGCTTATCCGTTGGGATGTTTATGAATTTTGGTCGGTATGTGGGACGCCATATTATCGATAGAGATTTCTAAACACTTAAACAAGGCAAGACGACACAGTATTGTTTTAAATAGGGTAAATGAAATAATTTTGCCCAAAACTATTTTTGTATAGAAAAGAAATGTTTTTCTATGAAGTACTATAGTATATGGTTGCATGGATGTTAGGAAAGTGATAATGTTGAAATGTTATCATTAAATTTGAAATTGAATAAGAAATTGAAATCATAACTCCAAAGTTAAGAAATAAATTCACATATGAATGGAATTTAAGAATGTAAATAATAAATGTGACTTATAATTGGAAGTAGAATTCCAGAGAAGTATTTGGAAAATGTTTTGAAAAGAATTTGAAAATTTTGGAGATTTGGAAAGTTTAAATTCTTTTGATTTGAAAATGATTTTCAAAAGATTTTGGAAAAATGTTTTGAAGGAATGAAAGGCACTAAACTCTTTTTGGTCGCTGGAAAATAACTTCGATGATGACCGCGGCATCACCGGTGTTCATTTTCGGGTTTCTAAAAGAGGAATTGCTGCCAAATTGTTTTAAATGGAAGTTGTTTGGAAAATTTGGGTTTTGTTTTAGAAAATTCAAAGGATAATTTGAATTGTTTTCAAAATGATTTTTGAAGGTTGAAAAGACTCTGGAATCCTATTTAAAATATTTATGGGAATATTATTGTAAGTTAATAACCTATACAAATTGAATTTTGATAGAATAAATCTAACTTAAAAGATGGAGTTAAATAAATGTAAGTACAGGTGAATCAATTAAATGAAACTGAAATTGGAAGTTGAATTAGTTAAATTGAAACTTGAATTGTGAACTGAATAAAAGAATGGTTCGAAATTGAAGATAAATTCAAGTAAGTAGAAATAAATTTCAAATGAATGGAATTTACAATTGTAAGTGAATAAAATTGAAAATGAATGTTGAAAACAAATTTGAATAAAATGAATTGGAATCTGTGATGAATTAGTAACGGGAACTAATTTAAAATAGTATAGTTGTAAAGGAAAGTAAATTGATAAATTCAATATTCAGAAGTTAAATTGAATCCAAATTAGATTGGAATTGTGAATTGAATCCAAATGAAATTTGAAATGTAAAATTGAATGATAATAGATATGTAACTTCAACAGTGAAGTAAAAATGTATAAGCAGTTTATATTGAAAATTTTGTAATTGAATGTGCAAAATGGTTTGAATATATGTAACTAGATATTATGGCTAGTGGGATATACAGGTGTAAAGGAATTGGAAATTTTGATTTCAAAGATAAATTTGAATTGCTCGACAAAAGGTAAGTATTTGAATTATAATATGAGATTTTGATGATTTCTTGTCTAGCCGCTTGGCTTTTTCTTTTTCTTTTTGAAATCTCAGAGTCCGGAGGGACGTTTTGTAGTCGTGCCGTATTAGCCGTGCAAAGGAGACGCTGGCGAATTTTTTCGAAAATTTCGAGTGTTAGAAAATTTTTGAGAAATTTTGAAAGTTTAAAATTTGAATTTAGACTCGAATTTGAATTGAGAAGTTAAACAATGTTGTTTGAAACTTATAATTGAAGTTGGAAAACGATTTGAATGATAACGAATCTTTAATAGAAAGATTTGTTTTGATAAATTGATAAAACTATTGAATTGTGAAAAATAGTAGACGAGTTAAGGACCATTTTTCCTTACTTGGTAATTTCGAGGACGAAATTCTTTTAAGGGGGGAAGTTTGTAACGACCCAAAATTTTTGATAATTAAAATTCGAATATTTAATTGATTTTTAATATTAATAAATGAATTTAATAAGTCGAATAATTTATTTAAAGGATATTGGATTTAATTTGACAATTAAATCGATAATTTAATAATTGAAATTCCAGAATAATTGAAAATCGAGTTAATATGATTGAAAATGATTTGTAAAATTTTATTTAATCATACTAGAGTTGTAGAAATGTTATAGAACTTTTAAAATTGAATTTGGAGTTAATCTGTGGAAATTGAATATTTTAATATTTAATTATCGACTGTAAAAATAGCCAATTTTCGAACAGTCTCAGAATTGAACGAAACCAATTCCATTGGATCCGTAATAGTTAGTTATTATCGGATTTCAATTTTCGTAGCAATCGGAGTTAGCTTTTGACCGTGGCAACTCGAAATGCATCGATATCGTTTTAATTTTAAATCGTCGAGTTAAAATAGTCATTTTTCAAAAAGTCTCGGATTTCGTCGAAACCAGTTTCATCGGATCTGTAATGTGACATTATTGCATGGTTTCAAATTTCATAATTTTTGGATGTACCGTTTGTCCGGGGCAAGCCAAAACGCCTCGAAATCGATTTAAATCGGTTTAATTTAATTTGATCGTTTATTGCCATATCTCAGGCATACGATCGAATTAGCTTCCGAAACCGGTTCCATTGCGTTCGGAATGCGGGGTAAACCTTAGAAACGTCAACCGGCACGCTCGATTTGGAGTTCGGAAAATCCGGGGTGAATAGTGTTTTCGTAAGTTTTCTATATAAGCCCCTCAACCTTTTCCTTTGCAAAAGAAAACTAAACCCTAGGGTTTTCAGCAGTAGCCGCCACCTGCTGTTATTAATGGCCGAAAATCATCCCTCTTCCTCCTCCTTTTTCTTCGAATCCGTTAATCGATTCGTAAAACTCCCAACTAGAAAATTGTTGATCACATCCTCCTCTACGAATTCAACGGTTGTGATCAAAATCTAAGCGGTGGATTATCGGCAAATCACGTTCGAACGTTCTACGTTCACGCACGAAATTCGATACCTAGGCTCGACCGAGCTTCACGGAATTCCAGCCGAGTGTGGGGTAGGGCGTTGGCTTCGTTCTGGTGGTGGGGTGATGGGGTTTCGTCGATCGGAGGGGTGGTGCTAATTCGCGAAATATAGGCGACTGATGGGTAGGGTTTCTTGCGTGCAAATACTGGGAGTAGCGAACGTGTTTGGAGAAGATAAAGGGGGTGGCCACGATGCGATCAAAGAGAAATGGACGGAAGATGATTGCAGGGGTATAAAAAATTAAAGAAATTGTAAATAATATTAAGATTTAAATTGTATAAAGTTTAAAATATCGTAACTTTGTCATACATTATCAGAAAATGACGAAACAAAATGCGTTGGAATCGTATTCGTGAATACTACGTGATGCAATTGGATTGGAGTCGTTTGGAGCTAGTTTGAATTTCGGGTAGAATTAAACGTGCGTTTAATTTTATTCGAAATAAACGTTGAAATCAGAATTAAAATCACGATGAAATCTTCTCACTCAAATGAAAGTGGATTTTCTTTTACAGTTATTGATTGATTGATTTGATTGCTATTGGATGTGATATTAGATATAGTAGGATATATCTATATATATATATATATAGCAATATATACATATTGGCATATGTATATATTGGATTGATGATTTCCCGCCTCGTATAGCGGATGAGACCCTATTGCGCCGTTAGTAAGCGGATTTTTATAAAACCTATATACCGCGATATTCCACCTCGAAGTGGAATTGGTATTGTGCTGACGTCTTTGGATGCAGGGAAACAGGTTGGAGGGATCCAACTAGACCCCTCACATTGATTGAATTTATTTCTACTGTGATGTGATAATCTGTGAATGATTATTGATGTTATTGAATTGATGTCTGGAAATTGTTTGAAAGCTAAAATTTAGCTGAATGGATGTTTGATATCATTGGATTCCAAAAATAAACGAAATTGAATTTTTGAAATCAAAATAGAAATTTCTAAGTGAATTAATTTTAGAAATTGAATAAATTTTGAAGAAAGGAATTTTTAAAGTATAAAAAGTTAAGTTTTATAATCTTATCGAATTAATTCCAGAATCAAGTGAAAATGTTAAATAAATGGATTTCGTAAAATAGTGATTATAATTTGAAGAATTTAGTTTAAGAATTTGGATTTTTAAATAGATTGAAAGAAACAATTGAAATTTATTTCCTTAAAAAAGGAATTTATTAAAAGAAGATAAGTTGGAAATCCAACTAGAAATTTAATTGGTAAATTGAAATAAATTGGGAAATCAATGTAAAATGATTTCAATTTGAAGAATCCATTTTAAAATAGAATATTGAATAATTTGAGAAAAAATGAGGAATTTACTTAGTAGTGATAAATAAATTTTTAAATCAATATCGAAATTGATTTGGGATTGAAGTTTTTATAAATAGAATTGAAATTTATAAAAGTTGTTTATAAATCCGAAATCACTTATTTTGATAAGTAAAAATATAGAAGTTGATAAAAAGAAGATTTATAAGTCGAGGTTGTTATTAAAATAGAAATAGAATTTATAATCGTGTTTATAAATTCGAAATCGATTGAATTTGATAAGTTAAATATGGAAGATTATTAAAGAAGATATATTCGCGATTTTGGATAGCGAATTTTTATTGAAATAAAAATGTGTAGAAATGATTGAAAATGGGTTAAGTGAATTATATTCACGATTTTGGACAGTGAATATATTGTTAAGTAAAATAGAAATGGTTTTGGGAAAGTGATATTTGAAATGAAGTTAATTGTTTTAAACGATGTTTTAAAATATATTGAATATCGAAATCATAGATTTCAACATTTATTGTTGAAATAGGCGTCTTCGAGAAATAAAGAAATGGTGGACTATAACACTGTTGTTATAGTAAATGATTTCCGAAGGGAAATATTTTTATCTAGTATTGGGATTTACATATCTATCTTAATTTCGAATCCCTATACTAGTGATTTTTGAGTCGTCGTAACGATGTTTTACGTAACATTCGTTTTGACTCAAATTGATGTTGGTATAGAAAATAGATTTCCTTAAAGAATGAAATATATACTTAATTTGATTTAAGTATATCGAATATTTTCCAAGTGTTGAAAATAAATGATTTGTGAAATACTTATTATTAAATAAGTATGGAATTACTTTTCCAATACGATATGAAATGTTTGTTAAGAATTTATCTTTGTAAAGATAAATTGAAAGTGAATTTTGAAATTGATTTGAAAATCGTATATCAGAAGATATTTTGAAATATAAATTCAATATGGAATTTATAAAAGAAAAGGGAAATTGTTTAGAAAAATAAACGTTGTTTTATTTTTGAAGTGTGGAAATTTTATATCTAGTAAGGATATTTTTGAAGATGAACTAATTTGGAAAATTATTTGGAATCTGATGATGTTGCGCATCTTTATTGATAGTTAAATAACCGACTATCAATAATTACCTTGAATGGTATTTGTTGTGATTGGATGAATTTGAATGCCACACTTATTTTTGAATAATCGCTCACTATTCGGGTTAGCCGGGAAAGGACCATGGGGTCGTATAACCCATTCCGAATATGTGATACGTCGTTATGAATTGCATTCGAAGACCGGTGTTGAAGACCGGATATTTTTGAAAACGGAAGGATTACCGTCGAGTTACTCTACATCGGCTGATCTCCGATTTAGAGGTTTTATCACCCTTAGTGACGGGAAGTCCGGACGTGATTAGAAATTTATCCGGATGTGCAAGGGCTTCGTGAGAAGTGCCTTCGGTTCTGTTCGATCCCGGAACAGACTTGTATGGATTGTGTGTCTGACGTTACAATTTGAGATATAAAGCTGATTTCTTTCAAATACATTTATGTTGGTGGCGGAGAATTTATTCTCTTAGCTTAACACCCTTCTCTGAGACGTACGAGCTCAGAGGTTATGTAGTTGAAATTCATCAGCGATATATCCCAATTTGGTAACGTGGCATACTGAGTGTTGCTGTGAAATGATCAGTGTTTGATCATTTGTGATATGATCATTTGTTTGATCTTATATCTTTGTGATCATAGGTTGATCATTTTGTTTGACCCGAAGCATGGCTTTGTAGAAAGCGTAGCTTTGTGGACGAGACTTCGTCGAGCCTCACACCCCAGAAATGGTCGAAACAGGAAGGATGCAGCAAGGTTCTAGGGAGTAGCGCCCCTTAGTGTATGTCATTCCTTCTGGATAAAGGTGGTATCATGGTATGGAGCCCAGATACTTAACCTCTGTGGTTGCTGCAAATTTATTACTTTGTGGTTTGTTGGAAATCGGGGATCCTCGGGAAGATCGGTGACGATCGGGGGACGGCATACGCGTGTCAGTAGTTACCTATTTTTGCAGAGGTAACCCGGCCTTGTGTTGGCAGAGATCCGGTTAGGTTCTCGGGTCGTCTATTCCAGGGACGTACCCATCGTGGATAGGAAGTTCCTTAGCCTGACAATTTGTTGGAAATCCAAAGAAACAATACGAGCCTTGTACGGTTTTAGTTGTAGAACCTGCCATTTAATATGGTAGCTATAGTAAGCATACTATAATGGTACCTATGCTGGCTAAGATTTATATTATACTTTCGAAGTGTTTTCTACACTATGCACTAATAATAATATCAAAAAGAATTTGATTTTTGCGTAGTAAGCATCTTTGACTATCATAAGAAGAAATCTCCTCCAAGTCTGCGTTTGCATTGTGTGTGTGGCGGGAGGTCTTATGGTAGTTTCATTTTCCAAAAACATTGCGAATTGACTTTAAAAAATTATTTTGTTGTTATAAAGAATAACTGTTTTACGATCTCACACCAGTCACCATGACTGACTCGGAGTTTATTGTTTCCCTTCTAAACTTTGGGTGCCCACCAATTTCCACACGGGCAGTCTAGAGTTATGTTATCAGGATATTCTGGATATTCTGGAGCTTTGGAAGCAAGCTGGATGGCGAGACGTATATTTGTAATTATTTATTTATTCCGCTGTGTATTCTGTATGAGGACAAATTTTATAACTGTCCATTGTTGTATATTGACTCTGATGATTGATGTATGTATAAACTGATATAGTTCTTCGTTTTAAAAGACTAGTGTTTATCTATTATATATTGTTCCGCTGCGATATGTGAGATTCTGATATTGTTCTATTTCTGTTCTGTGTGTTCTGTTGTTCTTCTTTCTTCTTCTTCTCTTTATTTTCTCTTCTTCTATCTTTTTCCTCTTTTCTTCTTCTTCTACCTTTTTCTTCTTTTTAAAAAAAAACATAACTTTCGGGTTTCCGGCATTCGATGGCTCGGCAGTCGATAAAGTGAGTATCGATGTTGAATTTTCGAAAGTCGAAAATTTTCGGGATGTTACATTTGGTATCAGAGCATATGGTTAAGCGACAACCCTGCTCTGTTGGGTGTTACTCATTAGAGATAGAGTCATTAGTACTCTAGAATGAGTTGAGTGTAATAATAGATATGAGCGCGTATTTGTTAGTGAATATAAAAATGTTTTATATTGTGTTTGCTTATCCGTTGGGATGTTTATGAATTTTGGTCGGTATGTGGGACGCCATATTATCGATAGGGATTTCTAAGCACTTAAACGAGGCAAGACGACACAGTATTGTTTTAAATAGGGCAAATGAAATAATTTTGCCCAATACTATTTTTGTATAGAAAAGAAATGTTTTTCTATGAAGTACTATAGTATATGGTTGCATGGATGTTAGGAAAGTGATAATGTTGAAATGTTATCATTAAATTTGAAATTGAATAAGAAATTGAAATCATAACTCCAAAGTTAAGAAATAAATTCACATATGAATGGAATTTAAGAATGTAAATTATAAATGTGACTTATAATTGGAAGTAGAATTCCAGAGAAGTATTTGGAAAATGTTTTGAAAAGAATTTGAAAATTTTGGAGATTTGGAAAGTTTAAATTCTTTTGATTTGAAAATGATTTTCAAAAGATTTTGGAAAAATGTTTTGAAGGAATGAAAGGCTCTAAACTCTTTTTGGTCGCTGGAAAATAACTTCGATGATGACCGCGGCATCACCGGTGTTCATTTTCGGGTTTCTAAAAGAGGAATTGCTGCCAAATTGTTTTAAATGGAAGTTGTTTGGAAAATTTGGGTTTTGTTTTAGAATATTCAAAGGATAATTTGAATTGTTTTCAAAATGATTTTTGAAGGTTGAAAAGACTCTAGAATCCTATTTAAAATATTTATGGGAATATTATTGTAAGTTGATAACCTATACAAATTGAATTTTGATAGAATAAATCTAACTTAAAAGATGGAGTTAAATAAATGTAAGTACAGGTGAATCAATTAAATGAAACTGAAATTGGAAGTTGAATTAGTTAAATTGAAACTTGAATTGTGAACTGAATAAAAGAATGGTTCGAAATTGAAGATAAATTCAAGTAAGTAGAAATAAATTTCAAATGAATGGAATTTACAATTGTAAGTGAATAAAATTGAAACTGAATGTTGAAAAAAATTTTGAATAAAATGAATTGGAATCTGTGATGAATTAGTAACGGGAACTAATTTAAAATAGTATAGTTGTAAAGGAAAGTAAATTGATAAATTCAATATTCAGAAGTTAAATTGAATCCAAATTAGATTGGAATTGTGAATTGAATCCAAATGAAATTTGAAATGTAAAATTGAATGATAATAGATATGTAACTTCAACAGTGAAGTAAAAATGTATAAGCAGTTTATATTGAAAATTTTGTAATTGAATGTGCAAAATGGTTTGAATATATGTAACTAGATATTATGGCTAGTAGGATATACAGGTGTAAAGGAATTGGAAATTTTGATTTCAAAGATAAATTTGAATTGCTCGACAAAAGGTAAGTATTTGAATTATAATATGAGATTTTGATGATTTCTTGTCTAGCCGCTTGGGTTTTTCTTTTTCTTTTTGAAATCTGAGAGTCCGGAGGGACGTTTTGTAGTCGTGCTGTATTAGCCGCGCAAAGGAGACGCTGGCGAATTTTTTCGAAAATTTCGAGTGTTAGAAAATTTTTGACAAATTTTGAAAGTTTAAAATTTGAATTTAGACTCGAATTTGAATTGAGAAGTTAAACAATGTTGTTTGAAACTTATAATTGAAGTTGGAAAACGATTTGAATGATAACGAATCTTTAATAGAAAGATTTGTTTTGATAAATTGATAAAACTATTGAATTGTGAAAAATAGTAGACGAGTTAAGGACCATTTTTCCTTACTTGGTAATTTCGAGGACGAAATTCTTTTAAGGGGCGAAGTTTGTAACGACCCAAAATTTTTGATAATTAAAATTCTAATATTTAATTGATTTTTAATATTAATAAATGAATTTAATAAGTCGAAAAATTTATTTAAAGGATATTGGATTTAATTTGACAATTAAAATCGATAATTTAATAATTGAAATTTCAGAATAATTGAAAATCGAGTTAATATGATTGAAAATGATTTGTAAAATTTTATTTAATCATACTAGAGTTGTAGAAATGTTATAGAACTTTTAAAATTGAATTTGGAGTTAATCTGTGGAAATTGAATATTTTAATATTTAATTATCGACTGTAAAAATAGCCAATTTTCGAACAGTCTTAGAATTGAACGAAACTAGTTCCATTGGATCCGTAATAGTTAGTTATTATCGGATTTCAATTTTCGTAGCAATCGGAGTTATCGTTTGACCGTGGCAACTCGAAACGCATCGATATCGTTTTAATTTTAAATCGTCGAGTTAAAATAGTCATTTTTCAAAAAGTCTCGGATTTCGACGAAACCAGTTTCATCGGATCCGTAATGTGACATTATTGCATGGTTTCAAATTTCATAATTTTTGGATGTACCGTTTGTCCGGGGCAAGCCAAAACGCCTCGAAATCGATTTAAATCGGTTTAATTTAATTTGATCGTTTATTGCCATATCTCACGCATACGATCGAATTAGCTTCCGAAACCTGTTCCATTGCGTTCGGAATGCGGGGTAAACCTTAGAAACGTCAGCCGGCACGCTCGATTTGGAGTTCGGAAAATCCGGGGTGAATAGTGTTTTCGTAAGTTTTCTATATAAGCCCCTCAACCTTTTCCTTTGCAAAAGAAAACTAAACCCTAGGGTTTTCAGCAGTAGCCGCCACCTGCTGTTATTAATGGCCGAAAATCATCCCTCTTCCTCCTCGTTTTTCTTCGAATCCGTTAATCGATTCGTAAAACTCCCAACTACAAAATTGTTGATCACATCCTCCTCTACGAATTCAACGGTTGTGATCAAAATCTAAGCGGTGGATTATCGGCAAATCACGTTCGAACGTTCTACGTTCACGCACGAAATTCGAGACCTAGGCTCGACCGAGCTTCACGGAATTCCAGCCGAGTGTGGGGTAGGGCGTTGGCTTCGTTCTGGTGGTGGGGTGATGGGGTTTCGTCGATCGGAGGGGTGGTGCTAATTCGCGAAATATAGGCGGCTGATGGGTAGGGTTTCTTGCGTGCAAATACTGGGAGTAGCGAACGTGTTTGGAGAAGATAAAGGGGGTGGCCACGATGCGATCAAAGAGAAATGGACGGCAGATGATTGCAGGGGTATAAAAAATTAAAGAAATTGTAAATAATATTAAGATTTAAATTGTATAAAGTTTAAAATATCGTAACTTTGTCATACATTATCAGAAAATGACGAAACAAAATGCGTTGGAATCGTATTCGCGAATACTACGTGATGCAATTGGATTGGAGTCGTTTGGAGCTAGTTTGAATTTCGGGTAGAATTAAACGCGCGTTTAATTTTATTCGAAATAAACGTTGAAATCAGAATTAAAATCACGGTGAGATCTTCTCACTCAAATGAAAGTGGATTTTCTTTTACAGTTATTGATTGATTGATTTGATTGCTATTGGATGTGATATTAGATATAGTAGGATATATCTATATATATATAGCAATATATACATATTGGAATATGTATATATTGGATTGATGATTTCCCGCCTCGTATAGCGGATGAGACCCTATTGCACCGTTAGTAAGCGGATTTTTATAAAACCTATATACCGCAATATTCCACCTCGAAGTGGAATTGGTATTGTGCTGACGTCTTTGGATGCAGGGAAACAGGTTGGAGGGATCCAACTGGACCCCTCACATTGATTGAATTTATTTCTACTGTGATGTGATAATCTGTGAATGATTATTGATGTTATTGAATTGATGTCTGGAAATTGTTTGAAAGCTAAAATTTAGCTGAATGGATGTTTGATATCATTGGATTCCAAAAATAAACGAAATTGAATTTTTGAAATCAAAATAGAAATTTCTAAGTGAATTAATTTTAGAAATTGAATAAATTTTGAAGAAAGGAATTTTTAAAGTATAAAAAGTCAATTTTTATAATCTTATCGAATTAATTCCAGAATCAAGTGAAAATGTTAAATAAATGGATTTCGTAAAATAGTGATTATAATTTGAAGAATTTAGTTTAAGAATTTGGATTTTTAAATAGATTGAAAGAAACAATTGAAATTTATTTCCTTAAAAAAGGAATTTATTAAAAGAAGATAAGTTGGAAATCCAACTAGAAATTTAATTGGTAAATTGAAATAAATTGGGAAATCAATGTAAAATGATTTCAATTTGAAGAATCCATTTTAAAACAGAATATTGAATAATTTGAGAAAAAATGAGGAATTTACTTAGTAGTGATAAATAAATTTTTAAATCAATATCGAAATTGATTTGGGATTGAAGTTTTTATAAATAGAATTGAAATTTATAAAAGTTGTTTATAAATCCGAAATCACTTATTTTGATAAGTAAAAATATAGAAGTTGATAAAAAGAAGATTTATAAGTCGAGGTTGTTATTAAAATAGAAATAGAATTTATAACCGTGTTTATAAATTCGAAATCGATTGAATTTGATAAGTTAAATATGGAAGATTATTAAAGAAGATATATTCGTGATTTTGGATAGCGAATTTTTATTGAAATAAAAATGTGTAGAAATGATTGAAATTGGGTTAAGTGAATTATATTCACGATTTTGGAAAGTGAATATATTGTTAAGTAAAATAGATATGGTTTTGGGAAAGTGATATTTGAAATGAAGTTAATTGTTTTAAACGATGTTTTAAAATATATTGAATATCGAAATCATAGATTTCAACATTTATTGTTGAAATAGGCGTCTTCGAGAAATAAGGAAATGGTGGACTATAACACTGTTGTTATAGTAAATGATTTCCGAAGGGAAATATTTTTATCTAGTATTGGGATTTACATATCTATCTTAATTTCGAATCCCTATACTAGTGATTTTTGAGTCGTCGTAACGATGTTTTACGTAACATTCGTTTTGACTCAAATTGATGTTGGTATAGAAAATAGATTTCCTTAAAGAATGAAATATATACTTAATTTGATTTAAGTATATCGAATATTTTCCAAGTGTTGAAAATAAATGATTTGTGAAATACTTATTATTAAATAAGTATGGAATTACTTTTCCAATATGATATGAAATGTTTGTTAAGAATTTATCTTTGTAAAGATAAATTGAAAGTGAATTTTGAAATCGATTTGAAAATCGTATATCAGAAGATATTTTGAAATATAAATTCAATATGGAATTTATAAAAGAAAAGGGAAATTGTTTAGAAAAATAAACGTTGTTTTATTTTTGAAGTGTGGAAATTTTATATCTAGTAAAGATATTTTTGAAGATGAACTAATTTGGAAAATTATTTGGAATCTGATGATGTTGCGCATCTTTATTGATAGTTAAATAACCGACTATCAATAATTACCTTGAATGGTATTTGTTGTGATTGGATGAATTTGAATGCCACACTTATTTTTGAATAATCGCTCACTATTCGGGTTAGCCGGGAAAGGACCATGGGGTCGTATAACCCATTCCGAATATGTGATACGTCGTTATGAATTGCATTCGAAGACCGGTGTTGAAGACCAGATATTTTTGAAAACGGAAGGATTACCGTCGAGTTACTCTACATCGGCTGATCTCCGATTTAGAGGTTTTATCACCCTTAGTGACGGGAAGTCCGGACGTGATTAGAAATTTATCCGGATGTGCAAGGGCTTCGTGAGAAGTGCCTTCGGTTCTGTTCGATCCCGGAACAGACTTGTATGGATTGTGTGTCTGACGTTACAATTTGAGATATAAAGCTGATTTCTTTCAAATAAATTTCTGTTGGTGGCGGAGAATTTATTCTCTTAGCTTAACACCCTTCTCTGAGACGTACGAGCTCAGAGGTTATGTAGTTGAAATTCATCAGCGATATATCCCAATTTGGTAACGTGGCATACTGAGTGTTGCTGTGAAATGATCAGTGTTTGATCATTTGCGATATGATCATTTGTTTGGTCTTATATCTTTGTGATCATAGGTTGATCATTTTGTTTGACCCGAAGCATGGCTTTGTAGAAAGCGTAGCTTTGTGGACGAGACTTCGTCGAGCCTCACACCCCGGAAATGGTCGAAACAGGAAGGATGCAGCAAGGTTCTAGGGAGTAGCGCCCCTTAGTGTATGTCATTCCTTCTGGATAAAGGTGGTATCATGGTATGGAGCCCAGATACTTAACCTCTGTGGTTGCTGCAAATTTATTACTTTGTGGTTTGTTGGAAATCGGGGATCCTCGGGAAGATCGGTGACGATCGAGGGACGGCATACGCGTGTCATTAGTTACCTATTTTTGCAGAGGTAACCCGGCCTTGTGTTGGCAGAGATCCGGTTAGGTTCTCGGGTCGTCTATTCCAGGGACGTACCCATCGTGGATAGGAAGTTCCTTAGCCTGACCATTTGTTGGAAATCCAAAGAAACAATACGAGCCTTGTACGGTTTTAGTTGTAGAACCTGCCATTTAATATGGTAGCTATAGTAAGCATACTATAATGGTACCTATGCTGGCTAAGATTTATATTATACTTTCGAAATGTTTTCTACACTATGCACTAATAATAATATCAAAAAGAATTTGATTTTTGCGTAGTAAGCATCTTTGACTATCATAAGAAGAAATCTCCTCCAAGTCTGCGTTTGCATTGTGTGTGTGGCGGGAGGTCTTATGGTAGTTTCATTTTCCAAAAACATTGCAAATTGACTTTAAAAAATTATTTTGTTGTTATAAAGAATAACTGTTTTACGATCTCACACCAGTCACCATGACTGACTCAGAGTTTATTGTTTCCCTTCTAAACTCTGGGTGCCCACCAATTTCCACACGGGCAGTCTAGAGTTATGTTATCAGGATATTCTGGATATTCTGGAGCTTTGGAAGCAAGCTGGATGGCGAGACGTATATCTGTAATTATTTATTTATTCCGCTGTGTATTCTGTATGAGGACAAATTTTATAACTGTCCATTGTTGTATATTGACTCTGATGATTGATGTATGTATAAACTGATATAGTTCTTCGTTTTAAAGACTAGTGTTTATCTATTATATATTGTTCCGCTGCGATATGTGAGATTCTGATATTGTTCTATTTCTGTTCTATGTGTTCTGTTCTTCTTCTTTCTTCTTCTTCTCTTTATTTTCTCTTCTTCTATCTTTTTCCTCTTTTCTTCTTCTTCTACCTTTTTCTTCTTTTTAAAAAAAACATAACTTTTCGGGTTTCCGGCATTCGATGGCTCGGCAGTCGATAAAGTGAGTATCGATGTCGAATTTTCGAAAGTCGAAAATTTTCGGGATGTTACACATTTTCCTTTGGATCAAAGTTGGAAAAGTGTTTGAATTTGGACGAGGTTGTTTGCGCGCCAAAAGAGAAGTTTGAAATTTTGAAGTGGTTGTGCGAGTTAGTGGCGGTTGCGAGCTAAGGCTGTCCGAGTGAGCTAAGCCAGTTAAGTCGTGAGCAAGTTTGTTCCGAACCAAGTTAGGTCGTTCGAGCCAAGCGAGCTAAGTATTGACCGAGTTAAATTGAAATTTTTGAAGTTTGTTGAATTCTGAATTTGTGAAGTTATCAACAATGCCACCGAGAAGAGCTAATCGACATCAAAACGTTGAAGTGTTGTATCGAAGAGAAGAAGCAGAGCAAATGGAACAACGTATCAATGAGAAATTTGATGAAGGCATTGGGAAATTAGAGAAACTGATGAATGATTTGAATCAGAATCAAAGGAGAAGGTCGCCAGTCTCGAACCATGGAGGAAACAGAGTTTCACCATCGGTTACGGAAGCGAGGAGGGTGTTGCCGCAATCTTATCGAGGCAGAAGAGAATCTTCAGTTTCAATGAGAAGAGAACATCATGAGTATAGAGATGAAGAGAGAAGAACTCCACGTGAGTTTGATTATGAACCATATCGTGATGAAGAAAGACATAGCCGAAGAGATATGCGTGATCATAAAGATATGGGTGGTCGAGATCGTTATCGAAGTACATCTGTTTTTGATGAAGAGGGTGATAGATGCAGTGCACATTACCGAGATCGAGACCAAGTATGAAATGCATCTCGGGTTGTTGAAGATGATCGTCGTTGGGAATCGGGGATGAAAATTGAAATTCCAGAATTTAAGGGTGGTATGCAAGCTGAGGAGTTTTTAGATTGGTTGTCTAATGTGGAGGAAATTTTTGACTTCAAGGAGGTTCCAGAACATCGTAGAGCGAAGTTGGTTGCTACAAGGTTGAGGGTAGAGCTTTGGCATGGTGGTAGCAAACCAAACTTACACGTGAACGAATGGGGAAGTCAAAGGTTGAATCATGGGAAAAGATGAAGAAACTGATGAAAGCTACATTCTTATCTTATAATTATCAATCGCTTATGTATCAGAGGCTACAGAACTTGAGGCAAGGAACAAAGTCTGTTAATGACTATGCTGATGAATTTTATCAACTGATTGCAAGGAACGATATCATGGAGACAGAGAAACAATTGACAGCTAGATTATTGGAGGGTTGCGAATGCAGATTCAAGATATGGTTAACATGTTTGATCCCAGATCAGTTGCTGAAGCACACCAGAAGGCGTTAGCTTGAGAGAAGCAGGGAAGACGAGGAGGTGGTGTGTTTACATATTCCAACAATCAAGTGAAGGGTGTTAGTGGAAGTTCCAATGTTTCAAAAGCTGCTGCAAAACCAGTTGTGCATGAGGTTGTGAAGGCGAAGGTTAATAATGGTTTCAAGTGCTATAATTGCCAAGAATTGAGCCACAAAAGTAATGAATGTCCAAAGCCAAAGAAGCGAGCTATGATAGCAGAGGTTGAGGATGAGTATGAAGAAGCTGAATGTTCCAATTCACCACCTGATGAGGAGGAAGAAGAAGTGTTAGGAGACGAAGATTGTAATCTGATGATGAGGAGGTCTTGTTTGACACCAAAGCAAGAGGAGGATTGTAGTTGGTTGAGGAGCAATATTTTTCAATCGACATGTACTATTCTGGGGAAAGTTTTCAAATTTGTTATTGATGCTGGAAGCTGTGATAATATAATTTCTTCAGAGGCTGTGAGGAAGTTGGCATTGAAGACTGAGAAACATCCGAAACCGTACAAGTTGGCTTGGTTAAGGAAAGGCGGGGAGGTGAAAGTTGGACGAAGAGTTCGAGTTAATTTTTCGATTGGGAAGAAATATAAAGATGAAATTTGGTGCGATGTGGTAGATATGGATGTCTGTCACTTATTGCTGGGAAGACCGTGGCAGTATGATAGGGCTGTGCAACATGATGGTCGTACCAGCAGTTACAGTTTCATGTTTGAAGGCACAAAGATTACTCTAGTTCCAAAGAAGCGACAACAGGAAGAAAACAAATTGGAGGAGATTGAAGAGCTGAAAACTTTATTATCCTTGAAGGAGTTTGTTAAGGAGGTTGAAGAGGAGCCTGAAGTATTCTTGTTGATTGGACATGAGAGTCATGAAGTGGTTGAGATACCTGATGAAGTAAAACCAGTACTTGAAGAATTTGACGATGTATTTCCTGAAGAGCTACCAACGGAGTTACCACCGTTGAGGGATATACAACACTAGATAGATCTTGTTCCAGGAGCTGTGTTGCCACATAAACCACACTATAGAATGAGTCCGAAAGAACATGAAGAGTTGCGTAGGCAGGTAGAGGAATTGCTTGAACAGGGACGAATACAGGAGAGTTTGAGTCCGTGTGCTATACCAGCATTACTCATACCGAAGAAGGATGGTTCATGGAGAATGTGTACGGATAGCAGGGCACTGAATAAGATAACTGTCAGATACAAATTTCCGATGCCGAGGCTTGATGATTTGTTGGATCAATTGAGCGGAGCTACTATCTTTTCGAAGATTGATTTGAAAAGCGGTTATCATCAAATTCGGATCAGACCAGGTGATGAATGGAAAACAGCGTTCAAGACACGCGAGGGGTTATACGAATGGATGGTTATGCCATTTGGACTTTCGAATGCACCAAGTACATTTATGCGGGTGATGAATCAGATTTTTAGACCATTCATTGGGAAATTTGTAGTGGTGTATTTTGATGATATACTGATATATAGTGGAAGTCCAGAAGAGCACTTGCAACATCTGAGGGAAGTATTGATGATACTACGACAAGAACAATTTTATGCTGCAACAAAGAAATGCGTGTTCATGACGCATAGTGTTTTATTTTTGGGGTATGTTATATCAGGAGGAGGAATACAGGTGGATCAAAATAAAGTTGAAGCAATCAGAAATTGGCCACAGCCCAAGACGATAACGAAAGTTTGAAGTTTTCACGGGTTGGCTTCATTTTATCGAAGGTTTATTCCACACTTTCGTAGTGTGATAGCGCATGTGACTGATTGTATGAAGGGTAAACAGTTTACATGGATGGAGGAAGCAGGGGTTGCTTTTGAGCAAATCAAAGAACTCTTGACGTCAGCACCAATTCTAGTATTACCAGATTTTCAGTTAGTATTTGAACTACATACTGATGCATCCAAGGTTGCGATTGGAGGAGTGTTGAGTCAGAGGGGACGTCCAATTGCATATTTCAGTGAGAAGTTATCAGGAGTGAAGATGAGATATAGTACATATGATGTGGAATTTTATGTTGTTGTACAAGCCATTAAACATTGGAGACATTACTTATTTCACAAGGAGTTTGTGCTATACACCGATCATGAGGCTTTGAAACATCTACAAGGGCAAGAGAAGATTTCAGCAAGGCATGCATCGTGGATTGCGTACCTGTAACAGTTTACGTTTGTTGTGAAACACAAATCTGGAATTACAAACCGTGTAGCGGATGCGTTGAGCAGAAGAAACCATTTGTTAACTACAATGAAGATTGAAGTGACAGGGTTTGAAATACTTCCAGAATTATTTGTTGAAGATTCATACTTTATGAAGTTTGTAGATGAAGTGAAGAAGGGAGAGACGGATGAGTTTATGATGGTAGATGGTTTTCTGTTCAAAGGAAATCGATTGTGCATACCTGATTGTAGTTTGAGAATGAAGATTGTGAAAGAGCTACATGAAGAAGGCCATGTGGGTAGAGACCGTACACTATAGCTGATTCTCAATCTTATTTTTGGCCGTCGATGAGAAAAGAAGTGGAGAGGTTTGTTGAAAGGTGTCATGTCTGTCAAGTTTCGAAAGGAACTGCTACAAATGCAGGGTTATATATGCCATTGCCTGTACCTTCTAAACCTTGGGTTAATGTGAGTATGGACTTTGTGTTGGGATTGCCGAGAACGCAGCGTGGTAATGATTCTATTTATGTGATGGTTGACTGATTTTCGAAAATGGCACATTTTATTGCTTGCAAGAAAACGGCGGATGCTGTTCATGTCGCTCAGTTATTCTTTAAGGAGGTGTATCGATTGCATGGGCTACCTGAATCGATTGTTTCAGACAAGGATACTAGATTTCTAAGTCATTTTTGGCTAAGTTTGTAGAAGATGGTGGGAACGAAGTTGAACTTTAGTAGCGCTTATCGTCCGCAGACAGATGGACAAACCGAGTTGTGAACAGATCATTGGGGAATTTGTTGAGATGTCTTATGAAAGATAATCTGAAGAGTTCGGATATGAAGTTATGTCAAGCAGAATTTGCTCATAATCATGCTATAAACCGTAGTACGGGTATCAGTCCATTTCAGGTTGTATATTCTAGTTTGCCAAAGGGACCGTTGGATTTAACGGTAATACCACAACCAAAGAAGACAGTTAAAAGAGCTGCTGATTTTGTTGAAGGATTGACAAAGTGTCATAAAATCGTTCAAGAATGATTGGGAAAGGCGAATGAGAGGTATTAAAGATCCGCAGAACTGAAGCGAAGAGATGCTGGATTTAATGAAGGAGATTTGGTCTATGCTGTGTTAACAAAGGATCGTTTCCCAGCAGGTGCTTATAACAAGTTGAAAGCCAGAAAAATTGGTCCTGTAAGAATTGTGAAACGGATCAATGAAAATGCTTATATGTCGAAGCTGCCGGAGGATGTGTACCCTTCTGACGTGTTCAATGTTAAATATCTCGTACCTTATTATGGGGATGAACAACCCGATGGGGAAAACTTACAATTTCGAGGACGAAATTTTCTCAACCCGGGGAGGATGATGCAGCGCAGCTTTTAAACTCACAAGACTTAGGTCGTCCACGACCTAAGGAAGAAAGTTTAGGTCGTCCACGACCTAACAAGTCATGTGAAATGGAGCTACGACCTATAGTTAAGCAAGCTAACAAAGCAGCGGCACGAGTTAACAAAGCCTTAGGTCGCTCCGACCTAACAAGTATGAACTGGGACGAGATACGACCTATGGAAAGTCGCGAAGTGGAGTTACGACCTAAGCTAGGTCGCGTGGAACGACCTAAGCTAGGTCGCATGAAGAAGTTCTGAAGCCGGGTCTTAAGTCGCTGCCGACCTATGTGTTGGGTCGTTATTTGTTAAGTCGTATGGTGTATGTTTCTTATGTCGTAACTTGTATTGTTTTAGGTCGTGTAACGTGATGTAGTAAGTCGCGTGAGTTGTAAAGTGTTAAGTCGTGGGCCGTGTCTGTTAATTCGTTGCCGACCTAAGCATTGTCAAAGTTGAGTCGCTATTGTGTTGTAACTATAGGTTAGGTCGTTGACGACTTATACTAAGTCGTAGGTCAAAAGTCGTGCGTCTGTTAGGTCGTTACCGACCTAAGTGTTGTACAATTTTGTGTGGCGTGAGTTGTAAGCCTATAAATAGGCATGTTGGGTCATTTGTAACTCTTAGTTGATTTCGAATAAAAACTTTTGTTTGTTAGCTTTGTGCTTTCAATTAAATTGGTAGTTGAGTGTAATCTCCTATCTCCACTCTCGGTTAATCGAGTGCGCTCGATTCAACGATTGCTGAAGCCGATTCACAGTATCTAGTGCGCTAGATCAACGTGCAAAGAATCGTAGATCTTTAAACATAGTATAGTGCGCTATCAACGTGTTTGGGATAGCTAGAATCCGGTATCATTCGATCAACGGATTTGGGCCATTCGGTATCTTTTATTCCATTGATTGCTACTTTCTTCGATTTATTCAATTTGTATTTCCGCTGCTGCGTCAGTAAGGATTATGAAGAGAAAATAAATGTAAATTTAAAGTACCGAATTCATCATTTGAAGATGGTGATAAAGTAAAACAAATTCAGTGCAGTTGAAACAGTTAGAATGTGAGAAAAAAAAGAAAGAGATGGTGGGAAAGAATTAGTTTTGATTGGCTAAAGAAATGTGCCGAGGAAACAGAAATCGATTATTTTGAAGTGAGATCACACAATAATGCCATTATTCAATTCAGCATAATACAAGTACTTTTTTGTTAACCCTCAATTTTCTATGACTTAAGAACTGCACGACTCAAAAAGGGCATGCGACTTAACGAGTTAAGGATTATGCGACTTAACGAGTCAAGGACTGGACGATCTACGACTTAAGAAAGTTAAGACCTAATGACTTAAGAGAACCTTACGACTTAAGGCCTGAACGAGTTAACGACTCAAGGCAATCGGCGACTTAACGACTTAAGGAAGCTACCAGCTAACGACTTAAGGATGGCACGATCTAAAGGATGAAGCAACCTAAGAGAAATTGACGACTTACGACCTAAGGAATTCTACGACTTAATGGTTTAAGGAGTAACGGCTTAATGGCCTCGGCGACTTAAAGGTGTTGGCTGACTCAACCAGTTGACGACTTAAGGAAGTCTATGACTTAAGGCTATCTACGACTTACGACCTAGCATGTGTCATGAACGACTTAAGCAAATAACACGCTGCTTCTTATTTAACACGGTGACCTCCTAGCTTGTCAGCGGGTTAGGACTTGTGTTATTATCTGAAATAAACGGGCTTACCAGTTAAGCCGCGACTCACGACTTAGTTTAAGTCGTCCACGACCTAAAGCCACTGAGTGATAGTCCGCTGCCGCGATACTTATGCCGGAGGAAGTTAACTCGTTCACGACTTAGGACTTGAGATATATCCAGAGTTCAGCAAGCATTCCTTTTTGGGGGAGTCTCGACCGAGCATTTAAGTCGCAACCGACCCACGACTTACGACTTATCTTAAGTCGGCCACGACTTAGGACTTGGCAAAAATTCCTGTCCAGACTTCTCTATAAATACAGTGCTACCTTCAACATGAAGAGGACTTTTGGCCGATCATTCTTTGAAGCGCCATTACTTTGCAGAATTCTGAACTCGTCCAACACTTGAAGAACTCCAAACATTCAAGACACTACAACAAGCTTCGAAAGAACTTTTGCACATCCGACATGGATTCAACAAGTTTCATCATCGAAGTTTGAGCTATTAGTCTAGAGTGCTTTTGTAATCAAAGTGTATCGTATTTTGAAGTGCATTGTATCAACTTGTAATCAAAATCAGCAATAAAGGGATTCAAAGTGGACGTAGGCTTTCTCTTAAGCCGAACCACTATAAAATCGCTGTCTTTTACTGTTTTCTGCTAATTTTTTGCTTATATCAATTCCCGCCAAAAGCGGGTGGTGCTTTCACAACATTACACACACACCAGGGTGTTAGCGTTCAATTTTCAGCGTTAACATTTTTGATATTTCACTGAGAACCCAACTCAGGACTGTATTCACCATTGCTTCACAAAAGTTTGTTAAAAAATTCTCTTTCAAGACCAGAAGATTGTCATACATAATGGCTCCTGGAAGAAAACGCAAGTCTATCAGATCTGATGATGTTCGCGACAACACTGCCACTTCTCTTTCTCCAAGTCAAGCAGCTCCAAGCGTCGGAGTAACGCGAGAGGAGCTAGATGCTGCTATATCTGGGCTGTATCAGTAGATTGAAACTCAGAATAATCTAATGATGGAAAAGTTGAACGCTTTGCTCGGGGCTAATCAAAGGCCCGTAAATAACGAAGAAAACTTTGCTGATGCTGTTCACAACTCTGAAGGAAGAAATATTCCTCAAGGGGGATCGGGTGCTGCTGAAGGGACACCTCTCCCAACTGAAGGATCTAGGCCATCGCCAGTTCTCCACGAGCATTTTCCCGGACAAACTTCCGAAAAAATGGCTGAAGTATACTCCGCAAAGTCATTAAACAATGAGGAATATCTCTCCGGCATGATTCGTCAAATAATGAAAGAAAGCATACAGAGAAACGAAGATGAGAGCGAATGGGGATTTTCTTCGAGTAAACTCCATTTACTGAGAGGATTCTAAAAGCTGAGTTTCCCAGAAAATTCGTTCCTCCTACCATCCCTGCTTACGGAGGAACAAGTGACCCGAATCAATTCCTGTACAAATATGATTGGCACATGACTGGCGCCAGAGCAACTGATGAGATTAAATGCCGGTATTTCCCGGTGTACTTGGAAGGAGTGGCGCTGCTTTGGTTTACCAAGCTTCCCGTACGATCTGTTGATCAATATTCCGATCTAACTCGGAAATTCAAGGAACTATTCAGATTGTATGCTTCAAAAGCAAAGGATATAATGTCTCTTTCGAGCCTCGAACAGAACCCTGGAGAACCCATCAAATCCTTCTTGAATCGCTTCAATATAGCTCTAGTTGAAGTTGATAACGCAGAACCGCGAATGGTTTTAACCTACTTAATGCGGGCTATTGACAAGTCGAGTGAATTTGGAAAATGGTTGAAAATGAAAGAACTAAATTCACTCGAAAAATTCTACAAAAAGGCTGATGAGTTCATGCGCCTAGAAAATCTCCCCGTGTCAGCTAAAGTTGCGTCGATAGAGGTGGAAAATAATGTGACTACTCAGAACAAAAAAGAATCTGGGAATCAGAAGAGAGAGAATAATGGTGGAAAGAAGCAAAAGGATCTCAAAAATCCTGCTTTTTCAAACCCTCAGATCTTACCCCTCTAACTTATACCGCGGAGAATATCTTCATCGCCACTAAAGATGCTGTTCAGTATCCGAAGCCATTGGCAGTAAAAGTTGGGAAAAATGCTACTCAGAGCGGAAGATTTTGCCAATTTCATAACCAACCAGGCCATGATACCAACGAGTGCCGCCACTTGAAGAGCTTGATTGAAGAATTATCAAGAGAAAATAAGTTGTAGCAGTATGTTAAAAGGAACAAAAAAGACTCGTCTTCATCTAACCAGGGGCAGCAACTTCCTACTCATTCATCTGGTTCAGGAGAGAGGCCTGCTGCATAAGAAACAGAAAGACCTGTTATCAATGTGATCACAGGAGGACCCCATCCGGCTGGTAGGAGTTGGGGTGAGATGGAAAGGTATGCTAGAGCTTTAAAGTATGCCCCAGCTGAAGAAAGTGTCTTCGTCTTGGAAGATGCTGCACCTCTGAAGTAGCAAAAGACTTTTCATGATGATATCATATTAAGAACCAGGGATTCTGTTGGCGTGGAGGCTCCTACCGAAGACCCTTTGGTTATCATTGTCGGTATTGGGCCGGCTATTGTAAGGAGGGTGCTGGTCGATAGTGGCGCCTCATGTAACATTCTCTTTAAAAAGACATTTGACCAAATGAAAATTCCAATGGTGGACGTACAGGCTTCATCTCATAAGATTACATGATTTACAGGGGAGCCGAAACAGCCAATTGGAACGGTGGACTTGTTTGTTGAATTAGGAGATGGGCATAAGAAGGTGGTTCGTAAGCAAACTTTTGTAATTGTTGATGGATTCTCCGCCTATAATGCCTTCTTGGGTCGGCCTACTCTTGCTACTTTCAAGGCCATCCTCGCCCCATGGTGCTTAACAATGAAATTTCCCACTGATAATGGGGCTGCTGTCATTAAGGGGCAAGAATGTTATCTTGTAGAACTCCGGGAGGCCAAGAAAAGAGAAATGGGAAAAGTTGTGGCAGCTCCGCTCCGCATCAAGGAACCAACCTTGTAGCAACTACGGGGTGGCCCCTGTACTGGCGAACACAGTAATGCAAGGAAAGAAATGGACCCCAGAAAAGCCAGTACAGGGGAGAATAGAGTGGTACCTGTGGAAGTAACGGTATCGATACCTGTTGACTCGAAAGACCCGAACAAAGTACTCAATGTGGGTTCACAACTGAGCATAGCAGTTCAAAACACGTTGATATCATTTTTAAAAGAAAATTTGGATGTGTTCGCTTGGTGTCACGCTGATATGTGTGGGATTTCCCCGGAAATTGCTGTACATACTCTGAATATCGATCCAAAATTCACACCAGTGAAACAGAAAAGAAGAACCCAAGGTCCAGAAAGGTCAGCAGCGCTAAAGGAAGAAGTTGATCGGCTCATGGAGAATAGTTTCATCAGAGAATCCACTTATCCAAATTGGGTTTCAAATCCAGTACTAGTTAAGAAGGCAAATGGAAAGTGGAGGGTATGCATCGACTTTTCAGATTTAAATAAAGCTTGCCCAAAAGACTGCTTCCCGCTGCCCAGAATCGATCAATTGGTGGATGGAACAGCTGGGCATGAGTTGTTATCTTTTATGGATGCTTACTCTGGATACAATCAGATTATGATGCACGAGCCAGATCAAGAAGACACAAGCTTTATTACAGATGTGGGTCTCTACTGCTACAAAGTTATGCCTTTTGGACTAAAAAATGCTGGGGCAACCTACCAAAGACTCGTCAATGCTATGCTTAAACCACAGATTGGTAGAACTATGGAAGTTTACGTTGATGATATGTTGGTAAAGTCAAAGAAAGCAGTAGACCACATGGACCACTTAGCGGAAATGTTCGCAATTCTTCGGAAATACGGAATAAAGCTCAATCCGTTGAAATGTTCATTCGGAGTAGAGTCCGGAAAATTCTTAGGTTTCATTGTGAGCGCTAGGGGCATTGAGGCCAATCCTGCTCAAATCACAGCTCTGAGAGAGGTCAAAGCCCCTAAAACAAAGAAAGAACTGCAAAGCCTCAATGGGAACGTCACTGCTCTGAGTCGTTTCATTTCCAAGGCCATGGACAAATGCATTCCCTTCTTTGACGCTCTAAAGAAAGGAAAGAAATTTTTTGAATGGACTCCCGAATGCTAGACTGCTTTCGTTGAGCTAATTCGTCATATGGAAACGCCTCCAATTCTTTCCAATCCTAGTGATGGAGAAGACCTTTTCATCTATTTAGCAATTTCATCTCATGCCCTCAGCGCAGCACTTGTACGGGAAGATATGAAAATACAACGTCCAGTCTATTACATCAGCAAACAGTTCACTGGGGCAGAGATGAATTATTCAAAGATAGAAAAGCTTGCCTATTGTTGCTAATTGCTTCCAGGAAGTTGAGGCCATACTTCCAAGCTCATCCTATCAAGGTCCTTACTGATCAACCTCTAAAGCAAGTCCTGTTTCGTCCTGAAACTTTGGGTCGTCTTTTGAAATGGAACATTGAACTCAGCCAGTATGATATCACTACCATCCTCGAAGAGCAATCAATGGACAAGCTTTAGTAGATTTCATTGCGGAATCTACTGACAAAGGCGACCGTGAGAAAGAAACAACTGATGACATTCCGATCCAGTGGAAGTTGTATGTTGACGGCGGAAGAAATGATTATTGTTCAGGGGCAGGAGTTGTGCTCGAAACCCCCGAAGGACGATCATTGTGTTATGCATTGAGACTGGAATTTCCTTCGACAAACAATGAAGTGGAGTATGAAGCTCTTATTGCCGGTTTAAAAATTGCCAAGGAACTGAACATCAAAGTGTTACAAGTTTTCAGCGATTCCCAACTTATTGTTTGCCATATAAAGAAAAAGTTTCAAGCTAAAGGTGGAAATCTGCCCGCGTACTTGTCAAAGGCATGTGAGCTTTTCCAAGATTTTGATCATTACACGATAAGTCACATTCCTCGGACAGAAAACATGAAGGCAGATTCTCTAGCAAAGTACTCAAGTTCTGGAGAGGCTCAATTATTAGGATTAGTCCCTGTGGAAGTTTTATCAGCTCCAAGCATTAAAGAGATGGATATTGATTGGATCATGACTGCGTCTCAAGAGCATGAATCGTGGATGACTCCAATCAAAGAATATCTACTCAATGGTTCCTTGCTAGAAAGTTCTAAAGAACGCCGAAAGCTGTTAAGGAAAGCGTCAAGATATATAATTCAAGATGGCCGATTATACAGATGAGGATTCTCAATGTCATTACTCCAATGTGTAACCAAGGAAGAAGCCAAGACGATTCTAACTGAGGTACACGGAGGAGAATGTGGGGATCATTCAGGTGGCCAAACTCTAGCTAAGAAAGTTCTCCGATATGAGTATTTCTGGCCGGACATTAATCGAGATGCTGCTATTTACTCCCGAAAGTGCGACAAGTGCCAAAGATTTGCAAAAATCCCAAAAGCACCTTCCACCGAACTCACGAAAATGGTTAGCACATGGCCGTTCACCATTTGGGGAATGGACTTAATTGGACCTTTACCGATCGCTAAATCTGGAATCAAATATGCTATTGTTGCTGTTGATTATTTCACTAAATGGGCTGAAGCTGAGCCCTTGGCTACTATTACCTTTAAAAAGATGATAAATTTCGTAACTAAAAATATCATTTGCAGGTATGGTGTGCCGTAGAAGATAATCACGGACAACGGTACTCAGTTTGAAAGTGAAGAATTCCAGAACTTTTGCAAACGGTTCAGAATTCGAAAATGCTTCTCATCAGTGGCTCATCCGCAGGCAAATGGGCAAGTGGAAGCAGTGAACAAAATTAGCAAGTCAACCATCAAAAGGCAACTTGAAAAAGCAAAAAGTGGTTGGGTCGATAAGCTCCCACTAGCACTATGGGCATACAGAACTACTCACAAAACTGCGACTGGGCAAAGTCCATTTTCATTGGCATACAGATCAGAAGCAATGATTCCAGTGGAAATAGAAGTCCTTTCACACAGGAGAATTCATTTCAACGAGGCTGAAAATGAGAAACTGCAACTTGAAGCACTTGATTTTCTTGATGAAAAAAGAGAAGAAGCTAGGCTCAGAGTTTCATCTTATCAACAAAGAATAGCCAGGCACTTCAACTCTAAAGTTCGTCAACGCAGCTTTGAGGTCGGAGACTTAGTCTTGAAAAGGGTCATGACAGCAACTGGGGTGTTTGGGCCAAACTGGGAAGGGCCATATGTCATAGTCAATAAACTTCTTGATGGCACTTTCAAACTCATAACTGTCGAAGGAGATCCGATTCCAAGAGCCTGGAACAACAACCATTTACGTTCTTATTTTACTTAAAAAAGCTTTGCTCAAAATTGTAAAATAGTGATAGATGCATCAGTTGTCTTGTAAGACATTGTAAATCAGTGCAAATTAATAAAAGCTATAAAGTGGATGTAGGCCCGATTCTTGGCCGAACCACTATAAATCTTATGTTCTTTACTATTGTTTAATGCCTGTTTCATTTCGATATGTAAATGCTTTAAATGTATTGCTAAAATGTCGATTCAAAATTGCAGGCCATTAAAAAAAGGCTTACCCGTCACAAGGCCAAGCGAGCCCTATAAATCACTTATTAAGGAAATACCAAGCAACAAAAATTCCAGATTCAAATCCCATACAAGAAGAACTTCACATAAAAAGTTGGCGACTCCACTGTATCAAGCCCTCGTTAACTGGTTGTGATCGTCGATATAAACAGACATCCAACTAAGTAACTTGTGTTTGCCCCATGAAGTCATTCAACAGTGAAGTCCACTTCTACGGATAAAGCAATTTACTTGCAAAAGGAAGGAAGATGCGCTTGGAAACGATAATAAAGGATTGCTGATGAGCAGATGACGAGAAAACATGGGCAAGCAAACACAGAAGCAGCCAAAAGAAGGTATGCCTCTCAATAAAAGGGCTGGTAGAACCACCAAAGGGACACCTTCCTAAGTAGAAGGAACAGGGCCCTAGCTAACTGGTCGTGATGCATCTAATCAGGCAGCTTGCGTCCGTCCCGTGGATCCACTCGCCCCTGAGACGCAACCTTCCTGGCACACCCCAACCGATGCTCCTTCCCGAAGGCCAACAAAGCCCTCTAACGAGGCACTCCAAAAAAATGAAAGTGCTTTTCTCAATCAAAAAAGATTGGTGGAACCACCGGAGGGGCACCTTCCCAAACTGAAGGAACAGGGCCCTTGTTAATTGATTGCGATCGTTTGTGCAAACGAACATCCAATCAAGCGACTTGTGTCCGCCCCGTGGACCCATCCAACCATGAGAAAGTAACTTCCAGGAAATCAAAAAGCCCTCTTCGGAGGCACAAGCCCTCTTCGGAGGCACAACTCTTCAGAGGAGCCCTCTTCGGAGGCATGTCCCAAAATAGAATGCTCAAACAAAAAGCCCTCTCTGGAGGCACAATTCAACTCTCAAAGGAAGATAAACTTATTCATCTCAAAAAGTTCTTCCTAAAAGTTGAAGTGCTACATAAAGCCCTCTTCAGAGGCCTGCTTTGCCGTGTAAGAGATTACACTTCTCAGAAATATAAAGTGACCATCTCCGAAGGTTGAAGCATAAAACTTCTCCAAAAAACGACATACGCTCTATCGAAGCAGAATAATTCTTCCCGTAAAAGTGGAATAATTATTCTCTGAAATAAGAGTATTAGTCTTGTCAAAGCAAAAGATATTGCGATGCACTTGTGGTATGGGGGCAATATTGTGCAATTTAGTTACAGTAATAAAAGTAATATGCAAGCAACATACCACAAGTTCATCACAATATCACGCAAAAAAGATGTGGAATAAATGTATCCTCAAGCACAGATATAAAATTTGTACAAGTAAAGGAATCGTTTATTCTACACTAAAAATGAGAAACAAATGCATTCTTACATACACAAGAATTCGTTTAAGTAAAAGGATTATTTTATTCAATACTATGAAAATTCTTTACATATGCAGAATTCAAAAAAGCGGAGACCGGTATCCGCACAATCTCCGGTCAATACAAGCAAAAAGCAAAACAAGAAGCCTAAAATTAAGCTCATTTCTCCTTCTTCCCGCCTTTGGAGCCTTTACCCGACCTGATAATTAGTTTTAGAGGCCGTTGTGGACGAGTCGGAGAAGAAGGAGAAAGAGGCACAACCGGATCAACTTCTGCTTCCTCTCCAGCAGCAGATGAGCTTTTCTTGCCTTTCTTTGAAGCCACGTGTTTCCCCTTCTTTTTCGAAGAAGACTCACTGCCTGGAGTAAAAAACTCAGAAAGCTTTGTGTCGTCATCATAAGATTGCTCTGGAGTCTTTTCTCCTTCTTCAAGTTCCCCAGTCTTCTGCTCTTGCGAAACAACCGGATCGTCAAAGTCTTTGAGGGCTTCAATTTTCTCTTCTTACGATCTTGGTTGAGAAGCTGGAAGAGGAGTAACTTGAGAAGAAGGAGGAACGACAGCTGAAGAAGGAGAAGTTGGCACAGCTTTCGGTGCCTCCGCTAAAGAAGAAAAGAAGTTAAAATCAGTATTCTCCGAAAAAAGATAAGATAGTGGCTCATCAGGGCTTATGTAGTAAGTAAGGAATTCATCGATCTCGGCCAAATCAAATGAGCAATCTACTTGGCTCGGGTTGACATCAAAGTTACCTGGAGAAGTCGACTTTGTGAGATCAATCTCGAATTTCTGAGCCTCAAAGTCATCAAGGGCTTCTTCCTCCGTGGGAGTGGTAACAATTTCTTTGTCAACTTTAGCAGGAGGCGAAGAGTGCAAAATGGAGCCAATAATATTGACATCAGCTGAGACCGAAGTATGAACGGGGGCAGTAAGAAGTACTTCCTTTTCGGAACGCTTCTCTCCCGTCGCTTCGGCTCGCACTTGGGCAAGTTGCTCTTTTCCCTTAGCAAGTGCGGACCGGGCATTTTCATCTAAATAAGTCGCTTCAAGGTCTGCTTCGGCATAACCGGCACCACCAAGCATATCAATTATTGCCTCCCATACCTCAGCTAAGGTGACTTCATAATCCGGTCCCAAAAATGAGAGGCTCCCACGCCCCAAGACGCAGTGGACATAAAAGTCGAATAAAGTCGTGTTAATGGTGGCTCTGGTTGCCTCATGGGATTCTTCAGCTGCAGCCTTGCCAGCGAGAGCTTCATCACGCTCTCGTTCAGCCTTTAATAACTGAGACTGCAGCCTTGTAATTTCTAAGTCTTGAGAGCTAACTTTCTCCCGAAGGTGAGCGGCGTCATCGCGATATTTCCTAGTAACGTGCTGCTCTGCTTCAAGTTTCACTTCAGCATCTCGCTGAGCAGCATGGGCATCTCGAACCTGCTATTGAAGCATCGCTTCCTTTTGTGAATAAGAAGTGGAAGAAGTAGCAAGTTCGTTCTTTAGTCTTTCAACTTTGGCTTCAAGTCTCCCATAATCATCAGTGATGCTCTTCATTTCAGCATCATGCTGCTTGCAAATTTTATCCCATTCCGACTTATCGTTCTCCATGGTCAGCATAGCCTCGAGATTCGCGCGATTGACCCTTTGTAGCTCATCAACAAGTTTTTGTCATCCGGACATCCTTTCGATGTCAAGTTTGACAGCTTCAAGATTACGCAGCATAGCCGATTTATCAATCGGGACTAAGTCAAGGTCAAAGCGTACCCCCTTTAAGCACCATTGCGGGAACCGACTTTGAAGAGTTGACGGACCTTGACCAACCTGATATTGAGGCCTGTTGATGATTGTTTGAATGTCAGACTTCTCAAGAGCGGGAGAATCACTAGGCAAGTCAGAGGGAATGGGAGCGTCAGGCTTTTCAGAAATGACGGAAGAGTCACCAAGCTTGGTTCGTTTACTTGAGTCGCCGGCAACGTGACTTTTTCCTTTATAATCGTAAGATTTCCTCTTGTGAGAATTGTCTTCTCTTCGGGATGAATCTCGATGTTCATCTTCTCTTCTGCGGCGCTCTTCATAATCCCGCCTTTCTTGAGCTTTTCTGGCGGCTCTTTCTTCGTCAGTTTCCTAATGAGAAGAGAGATAGCGTCTGAAATCATAAGTATCGCACCCACCATAACGTCGAAAACTATCATAATATGAACCGCTCCGCCCCATTGAAGAGTCTGGAAATGAAAAAGAGACAAGTGTTAAAAATCTTCAAAGTAAAGAAGTCGAGTGCATTTGATCGTTAAAATCCTAAGTGTGTGTGATGTGCGAACTACGCGGGTCGAATTACAAACCACTCTTTGGTGTGGGAATGGCAACGACTTGTGCAGAAGGTGTCAAGACTTGTTGTGAAGAGGAAGTAGCATCGACAGCAGGAGAAATAACTTTCGAAGCATCGTCTTTAAATAGTTCCTGTGAGGTTATCATCAAATCACTTAACCCCTCAAAAATGTCATCGTCGTTATGCCCAGCGGAACTTTCTCTTTCAGCCTCTACATCGGCCGCCTCTCTGGAATGGCGAGGAGATTCTTTTCCTTCTTCTTCTTCAACGACCAGGGCAAGTGCAAATTTGCCAGACGGCCCCGCAATGTCAAGAGAAGTAGAACACTTCACGAGTAAAGCCTCGGTGGTAGGTTCCTTTGATGTAAGTTCTTTAGCAAGAGCTGGGGCATTTGATGTCTTCTCTGGAGAATCGGGGACTTCGTGAGGCTGAGTAGAGCGAGAAGGGTGAAGAAGTCCAAACTGGTGAAGAAATTCGTCTTTCAACAAAAATTTCGCGTCCCGCTCTTCAGCTGGTACAGCCATAAGCCTCTCTAGAGTTGGCTTGTGGCTGGGATCCCTAGAAGGAGGGGGAGCCCTGAAATGAAAAAGCGAAATTAACACTTGGCAATTTAGACTTCACAAAACTCAGAGAATAGAAGAAGTAAAGATAGATAATCTTACTTCCTTCCCTCCACACAGCATAAAACCCCGGGGGACAACGAACGTAAAAGAATTGAGTTAAAAACCCGTGAGCACTGTCGGGAAGGCCAACGATCAATTTACGGTTTCTGGCGCTTCTCACGACAGTGATAGAAGGGTGATCTTTGGTTCTGGTGAAAGAGCATAAGTAGCAAATCTCGTCAAAGCTCGGAAGTCGGTCAAGAGTTCTCCCGAATAGCACACACAACCCCATTAGGATGGCATAACCATTAGGGTGTAGCTGGAATGGGGAGATGGCCAGTTGACGAAGAAGATACTGGAAAAAAGTTGTTGAAAGCGGGAATGGCCCCGCTCAGGCACATTTGTCGATTGACCGCTACAAAGCCAGGAGGCACTACATCAGCAGTGTTACTTTTCTTAGGAAGAATGACATCAGCTTCAGCAATGCCAAACTGAGCGCACAACTGCCGGAAAACTTTGTACGATAAAGTGGTAGAGGCTTTTTCGGGAGGATTGACTAATGGAGCTGGAATAAGAGTGGCCTCTCCAGTCAAGACTGTTATATCTTCTTGCTGAGAAGTCATTCTACACAAGCAACTGGATATTCAAATATGAAGGTGCACGTTTCCTAAAAAGTGTGAAGTGTTGTGCTGAACTAATGAAGATAACAAGTAAACATAACTGGAATTAAACTAGTCGACAATTGATCGATTACCAAATTTCAGGATTTGTTAATTTAAAGTTCAGGTACATTATTAGTGCAAACCGGTCATTTTCAATTGACTATTTAAATGTTGCTTTAATACTTTGCTTGAATTTGTTGATTTAAAGCACTTCGTTCACACAATCTATTTAAGTTGATTATCCGTTATTAACTAATCTGTCATTTGATGTGGGCAGTCAGTGGCAGTATATTCGTCCCAATTTTCTATAAATGTTGTATTAAACAGATTGTTAGCTTGCAAGTTAAAGTGATCTGTGAAAGAATGCAGCAAAGTTTAACAGTTTAAAGACTAAACAGTTCAAGGTTAAAGCAATCCAAAGTTCAGGAAGATCAAGTGTTAACTCGTCGATGACTTAAGAATTTTTCTTACGGGTTAAGTTAAGTCGTTGGTTCTCTGGCTAACTCGTTCATGACCTAAGGATTATGAGGCAAGTTAAGTTAGGTCGCTTCAATTTTAAGTCGTTGATGTTTTAAGTCGGCAGTACTTTGAGTCGTAAGTAATGGAAAGAAGGAAAAGCTTCAGTTCAAAGCAGTGAGAAACTCTCTAAGTCCTGACTCGACCACGACTCAAAGCTTAAGTCGTAAAGGTCACTAGGTCGATCTATAGTTAAATCGCAAAGATCAATGGGTCGCATAGAGTTGCTAGGTCGTACCCGAGGCAATATCCCACTCTAATTGGCCAACTTACTCCTAACCCGTCTACCTTCTAACTCCTAACCCATCTACCTTCTAACTCCTAACCCGTTAACCCAATAACCTCTCAATCAACAATAACCCTAGTCCTATCACACACTGAATTGCCACAAATCGCAAGTCGACTTGAGTCAAATCAAACAACCCTGAGTCCATCAACGACCAATGCAGCAATACTTGCATGACTAAAGGGGGTGAATCGGAAGTGAAGAACGGGGCTCGTGGATTGATGATGATTCGACGATTGAAAAAGAAGCAGGATCGCTTACGTAGTGTGATGCTAGAGATGATCGGAGAATGAATCTAAATCAAAATCGCCTTCGAAAGCTTGGAGAAGTATTAATGGCAGATGCGGCTTAGAGATTAAGTAATGAGAAGAAGGAAGTAAGAGGAACGACCCAAGCTTTTATATCCCGGAGCAGTGGGACTCGAATCGGCACACGCGAGTTAAAATAAGTCGAAGCACACGACCTACGACTTAGGCGTGTACTTCGAGGGGCAAATGTTAACCCTTAATTTTCTACGACTTAAGAACTGCACGACTCAAAAAGGGTATGCGACTTAACGAGTTAAGGATTATGCGACTTAACGAGTCAAGGACTGGACGATCTACGACTTAAGAAAGTTAAGACCTAATGACTTAAGAGAACCTTACGACTTAAGGCATGAACGATTTAACGACTCAAAGCAATCAACGACTTAACGACGTAAGGAAGCTACCAGCTAACGACTTAAGGATGGAACGATCTAAAGGATGAAGCAACCTAAGAGAAATTGACGACTTACGACCTAAGGAAGTCTACGACTTAACGGTTTAAGGAGTTAACGAATTAATGGCCTCGGCGACTTAAAGGTGTTGGCCGACTCAACCAGTTGACGACTTAAGGAAGTCTACGACTTAAGGCTATCTATGACTTACGACCTAGCATGTGTCATGAACGACATAAGCAAATAACACGATGCTTCTTATTTAACACGGTGACCTCCTAGCTCGTCAGCGGGTTAGGACTTGTGTTATTATCTGAAATAAACGAGCTTACCAGTTAAGCCGCGACTCATGACTTAGTTTAAGTTGTCCACGACCTAAAGCCACTGAGTGATAGTCCACTGCCGCGATACTTATGTCGGAGGAAGTTAACTCGTTCACGACTTAGGACTTGAGATATATCCAGAGTTCAGCAAGCATGCCTTTTTGGGGGAGTCTCGACCGAGCATTTAAGTCGCAACCGACCCACGACTTACGACTTATCTTAAGTCGGCCACGACTTAGGACTTGGCAAAAATTCCTGTCCAGACTTCTCTATAAATACAGCGCTACCTTCAACATGAAGAGGACTTTTGGCCGATCATTCTTTGAAGCGCCATTACTCTGCAGAATTCTGAACTCGTCCAACACTTGAAGAACTCCAAACATTCAAGACACTACAACAAGCTTCGAAAGAACTTTTGCACATCCGACATGGATTCAACAAGTTTCATCATCGAAGTTTGAGCTATTAGTCTAGAGTGCTTTTGTAATCAAAGTGTATCATATTTTGAAGTGCATTGTATCAACTTGTAATCAAAATCAGCAATAAAGGGATTCAAAGTGGACGTAGGCTTTCTCTTAAGCCGAACCACTATAAAATCGCTGTCTTTTATTGTTTTCTGCTAATTTTTTGCTTATATCAATTCCCGCCAAAAGCGGGTGGTGCTTTCACAACATTACACACACACCAGGGTGTTAGCGTTCAATTTTCAGCGTTAACATTTTTGATATTATTATGATCGAAATGATTTGTGCACTCTTTTTGACATTAATGTTGGCAACTTGGCATATGTATGAACTTATTTGTCATCTTCTCTGTATTGAGTTAGCACTTTTAAATTTGCTTGGCATCTAATAATTCATAATGTAACTTTGTCATGTGTCGTTAGTCTATCCAATCAGGAAATTTTACAATATAATTCATTTTTAAACTATCCCAGTGCATATGTTATATGATTCCATATGCAAGCATGTTTAGACAAGGAAAATTTACCGTTTCTTTGTTAGTTTTGGGATATAGGCTATGGGTACAAAATAGAGATGAATGATGTAGTTTATTCATATATTATTATTTTACAGGATGGATTAGGTGATACAATTTGAGTTCCACTCACCAAACCACCTGAAGACGAAATTGTTCTCAGTAGAAAATTAGCAAACCAGGGAATGCAGGCTTCTAAATTTCAAAAAGGAGCGGTAAGTTTTTAACTCTAGTTCCATCTACACAATTTGAGGAACATGTTAAAAAAGGAATAAGAATTTAAGAATTAATCAGTTGTAATTTGTATAGTTTCCTTTTGAAGAGAAGCACAGATGTTATTACAGTTTCCGAAGAAGAATTGAAGAATTTGATATTGTGATTCAACAAAATGAAAATAGAAAGGATTTTCTTTATCGATGATATTTAAGAAATGATATTATTGATTGAATCATTGAATAATATGTTGTACATAGTTTTCTTTTATAGTGTATATTATTACTTATTTGGGCTGAAATTGCTTGCGAGGCCCAAGTCATCATTATACCCGAACCAAAATAGCTGATGATAATATAAGGTCAGTTTTGACATATTCTTTTCTCATTTTCAATACCCTCCCTCAAACCAATATTAAGTTTAGGGGTTATGGCAATTCCTAGTTTTCATCGACCCTTCAATTTTCTTCTTCAATTTTCAGTAAATTAAGTGAAGTTTCTAGCTTGTGACATCTTCAACTTGAATATTTGTGAGATCTAAGCTGTAACAACCCATAATTTTGTAAAAAAATTTAAATTTTATTTATTTGAAATTTTGATTTTTAAATCATTTAAAAATTTGATTTTTGGAATTTTCCAATGTAAGTTTAGAATTTATTTGTAATTTATTCTCCAAACGCAATAAAATAAACAATTTCTGTAAATTTTATATTTTGGTCAACCTTGGTCAAATTTTGAATTTCAATTTAAATTTTTAAGTTTGAAATTTGAAATTTTTATCTTTTTCTTTGAAGCAAAATATAGTTTTGGTATCCGTTTTGCTTTTTGTTTCGTTAAATTCCGATTTATACTTTTTAAATTGGATAAAATACAGCGTTTTACACACAATTATTTTCTGTATTTTATTTTTCCTATGTCCATCTCTTTATTTTTTTTTCTATTTTGTTTTTTCTAGACTTTATTTTATTTATTGGATTTTACTTGTGTATATCTTTTTATTAATGGCTTGGAAAAATCAAAGAGACATACGTTACATTGTTTTAAATTCTTGCCTTTTTATTTGCCTAGCCTCTTTATTACATTTCTTGCTATACACTCCACACTTCTCTAACCGTGAAAATCATTCCACAAATCACGTACAAGAATATTTCATTCTCATCTCAATATCCTCATTTTCATTTGCATTTAAGAATAAAATATATACAAGTTTCTTTCTTCTTAACTTATGCTTTTTCCGTTTCTTAGCATTCACTCCCACTTTTCTTGCCGTCCAAACCATCTAGTAGCCGTGTAAAAACTTCCTATCATCCACGTACAAAACTCCTCAAACATTCCTCTTCTCGCTTCATTTTTTTTAAGAGAAAGAAAATATACAATTTCATGGCTTCTCTTTCCTCCACTTCTTTCTCTTTTCATTTTGTTTTTCCTTGTTTTCTCCTTGCATAGCTTGGCCTCCACCCATACTTTAGCCAACCTCAACCACTCCACCACCACCATGACCACCTCCACAACCTCATCACGACCACACAAACATGGCAATGACCCTAGACAAAACCCATCACCACCTCCTTGTTTCAACCATAGCCGAGCATATACATCACCACCTCCTCTTTAATAGCCTCGGCCATCACTCAAGCACCACCTTGATCACTTGCCATGACCACACCTACCTCTTGCCATGCCACTTGACTAAGTCTAGCCATAGGGCAGAGCCATGTTTGCATTAGACCGAGTCTATTGTACCCAAAACTTCTCTTTAGCCTTGCCTCTTTGCCTTCCTAGTGTTGTAACTTCAATCCTCTTCACCTTCCCTTGCATGGTCGTTCTTGTTCATGACTTCAGCCGAGCCTATGTGCCTCAAAACATGATGAGGCCGAGCACAACATGATGTGGTCTAGCCCATTGAGACATGGCCGAGCCCATTTGTGGGTTAGAGCAAAGGTTGTGTCATTTTTATCTCATATTTTCCATTATTTTAATTCCTATTCTTTTGTATTGAAATATATTCTTATGTATGTTGTATTTGTTTGTGTACAAGAGTTCAATCTTGGCTCTCCTATCACTCAAGTTTGCATCGTGCTTTGTCGTGCCTTTTCGTGCTTTTCGAAGTTTGGATTTGTATTTTGAATTGTTATCTGCATCCTTAAAAAGGTGAGTTTATCACACTCGACATCCGTACTTATATAATTATGAAACAATTGCATGTGAATTGTAGAAATTTATATGTCATATTGATAGGTTCATATATGCCAATGATATGATTTTATGATGTCAAATTTTGTATATATATTTGTTACATCATCTGTTATGATATTATATGATATACTGTTATTTTATTTCCTGTTCCTCACACTGCAAGTTCCCTTTCACTATGGGTTGAAATGATACATACCCGAATGGACTTTAGAATAAGGAAAAATCATTATGAGCTGAAATGATAGGCTCAAATGATTTTTATTTAATTTATTTAACTTGGGATTGCGGGTTTGAAATGATAGAACCCGGATTTTTCTTTTTAAATTACGGATTGAAATGATACATATCCGTATCACTTGACCTAGGTTAGAAAATATTATACAGGCCCATGGTTATATTTTAAAATAATATTTTCCTATAAAGTATTAAGTATTTTTTAGTTTTAAGATATATGAAATTTTAACTTAAAAGTTGATTTAATGATTTAGAATATAAAGAGACATTGGTTTTCTATAAGTTATAATTTTATAAGTCTATTTTTCGTTTTAAGTTGAATTTTAAAGATTTTATTTATGATAAATAAATTAATAATTAAATTTGATTTAATATGGCATCTTAAATCTAACCTAGAAATATTAATAAAGGAGATTTCCTGAAATGAATATGTTTTGTATAATAAAAAATGTCTTTTGAATTGATAAGATGAAATACAGTTTTAATTGGACATTTTGTAATAAATTTACTTCACTTGAAATCATAGTTTAATTGATACGTAAATGAATAGATTTATAAAGAAAAGTTGAGGGTTATAATAACTATGATAAAATATTTTATTTTATGAAATGGATATATTTGTAAAATAAATAATTATGATTTTAAAATGGTAAAATGTATCATAAATTATTACTTAACTTGATAATTGGATATTTGGTTTTAAATAAATTTGTTAAGTTAAGTAAATAAATGAAAATTTAGTTTATTTTTGTAGTGGGTATTTTAAAAATAAAGTGTTAAGTTATTTGTTAAAATAAAAAGTTAAGAAAGAATGTACTTTGACTTAATAAGTGAATTGTTGTTTAAATTGGATATTTATTCATAAAAGTTTATTTTATTGAATCATAAGTTAAATGATATCCAGATGAATATTTTCTGAAGCAGAAAATATGATTTTATAAGTTAATAATGGCTATAAATGAAGTTTTAATATTTTTGAAATGTTATAATAAAAATATGGAATTTTATTAATAGCATTTCCAAATGCTGTGGTTTTAAGATAGCATTTGTTAAATGCTGTCAATTCTGAAATTTAACTAAGTTCTGAAATAACTAAACACCTATTACAGCACTTTATAAGTGCCGATGTTTCTGAAATTTTGAGCTATTTTGAAATAACTAAATATCTACCACGGCACTTTATAAGTGCTACTGTTTCTGAAAATGACAATGTTTTGAAATATCACTATATCTACCATAACATTTTATAAGTGCTGTTATAGCTGAAATTTACAATGTTTTGGAAGATTTATAATTAAATGAATGAACTTGGAAATGTTACAACTTTGGAATGAATATTAATTAACATTGGATTTAAATGGTTTAAATGAATATTATATTGAAAGATATAGACATTGAATTTAAAAGGTTTAAATAAATATGTTTAAAGGAGTAGGTTTTCTAAGTATTATGATTTCCAAATGATAACAATTCAAAGTATTATGATTTCAAAATATTATGGTTTCAAAATGTTTTGTATCGAAAGTGTTATAACTTTGAAAGTACTATGGTTTGGAAATGGATTTATTTAAAATTGAATATTTATTTAAAGAGTGTCTTTTAAATACATATTGATTTGAAACTTACTGAAGTGACCCACTTCTTTTGGATTGTTATTTTTCAGTGATTTACTGTTGAGATTTTTTTTTTACCAAGTGATCACTTCTTTAATTTCATTTCCCCCAAGATCCAAATTCTTACCAATATAAAAATATTAGTATATAAGTCAATTCAAGTCATTTATATATATGAAGATATATAAATGTTTCCTTGCTTATCAGAGTATTAAAAATTAACAAGGAAAATTCAATCACACAATATTTCTCATTTTTCAGAGAATTGGTGTCACATAGCCATTTCTATTTTTACATTCCCCTTTTTGATCTCAAGCTTGATTAATATTAAATTCGAATATTGTCACTTATAATTTTCTTGCTTACTTCTCAAATTAATTGGTTTCTTGGTTTACAAGCCATACTTTTTAAATTCCGGAATTCTTTTGTGGTTTGGTACTTATCATATGAATACTGAGGTGATAAACTAGGTTGAAATCTAAGCAGAGAAAAACAACACATGTGATCAAGGTTTAGACACAACAAGCACAAACCAATCATGATAGACAAAATGCATATTTCCTGGTTAACTGAGCAAATAGTCATCACATGAGTGATGGTGTTGTGATCTACTTTATAAATCACACAACTTCTTATATCTGGAGCTAGAAAAGTGTTGAATCTGGTGTCTTACCACTTAGTATCAGTTTTGAAGCTATAGTATCAGATTTTCCCAACCTAGTGTTAGATCAGTAGTTATAGTATCAGATTTCTCCTACTTAGTATCAGTTTTATAGTATCAGATCTCTCCTACTTAGTATCAGTTTTATAGTATCAGATCTCTCCTACTTAGTATCAGTTTTAATTTCATAACTGAAGTGCCTCAAGACTGTCTAGAAAAATATGTTCACATATCAGATTAAATGGCATCTTCTCCTTCATCATTATCTACTAAAACTATTTCAGAACTTGTTACTTAAGTCCACAGCTCACAAACACATATAACATTTAAGTTTCTTTTTCTTCTTACATACTGTTTTCCAGATATCAAAGCAAAAGACACTCATGAAAATACTTAGAACATATTAGAGTTTGCCTAACTTAATTATTACAAAGACACTGCTACTTCTCTTAAACACTTTAAATTCCTCAAGATCTCCAAATATCCATGCAAGCATGCAAGCAATTCATGCATCATTCCCTGCAGCAAAACTTTGAACTGCCCCAATAAAATGAGACACCCCAAGTATTGCAAAGGCAACAAATAGGGTCAGAAATAAATTCTGGTGTGAGTGAAATCAAGTATGCAAAATATCTTGTAAATTCTTAAGGCTGTACAGAGAACTTTTCTATAAAATGCAATTCAAATCCCAATTAAAATCTGAGAATGTGTATATTTAGGTTTATCTATAAACATAAATCCAAGCATTCATCCATTCACTTCATTCAGTTGTACAAGTACAAAACTCCTATGGATTAACTCCTTAAATTCCATAGCATCATTTCTCTTTCTCATCTTTTCATTTTGTTTGGTCTGAACTCTTGCCATTGAACACCATGTGTGCATTGCAAAGGGGCTCAGTTCTGTTAACCCTTTACACAGAGGCCTACAGGACTTAAACAAGTCATGCACATACCCATCAACCACCTGCTGATGAGTAGATCAAGGCACTACTCCTAAATTATTTTATAATTCAGAGACCATGCTTATTTATTTCTTTCTGGGGAATTTTTCTTTTGATTCCAGAGATGCTCGTATTCTTTCCTTCCTTATATAGGTCAAGAATTATTAAAATCACCCAAAGATCATATCCAGACATACAAAGCATTCATGTAAAATTGCACACCTTATTTCAAAGTCATTTTTGCTTTAATCACATTTTTCTAAAACCTGCTTATATTTTTATTTATAGAAATTTTCCATTGCTTACACAAATATGAAGAAGTCATATGCAAAACTATATTTATTCTTTTACTGTGAACATAGGGAATGGTTTTTGAGAAAAACCCATAAAAACTTATTGGTTTATGATCTGAACAAATCAGCACATATTTGTAATATTGCATTTTTCATATCATTTTTAATATAGACTAGACATAAGCATGAATCTCAATATTCACACTGCCTACTTCTTTTCTTTCATTGATACCCTATTCCACAGTAAAACATTTGATTCATTTTTCATATCAAAACTAGCATATATAAAATCTATTTCTGTGATTAGTGTATTTGTTTGATTATCTATATTTTAAAACAAAAACTGAAATCATCACAACAAGTCAAAACAGATTAAAACCTCATCCAAAAACTCAACCAGAATACCATCCATGATCAACATATTTTCATCCAGAAAATAAAATCAAATAGGAAAAACATAATGTAATGTTTATATAAAATAACTTGGCTGCCCTTAACATGGGTCTTAATGCCTTACAGATCATAAGTGATTAATCACTCACCTTCCTCCTCTCTTCCCCGAGAATGTCTAAGCTTGAAAACAGGGTGAGCTCTCCTTTCTATTTTTTAGTGTGTTTCTGTTTTCCCCCAGAGAAAACCTCTGCTTCCCTCTTGATTTAAATCATTTTGCTAGGGTTTTACTAAAGGAAAAACCCATTTTATCCTCACATTACTCAGAGAATTATGTGTGTGTTGTTATGGCTAAATGTGCCATTTTCTCTTGATTTCTATTTCTAGTAAAAGCAGTTGCTTCTCTGCTTTTCTGTGCACATGCTATTTGCATGATCCATCTACACATCATCTTTGTGTGACTCAGATACATTGTATACCTTGTTAGGCCTGAATGGTCCTCTTATATTATTTCAAACCAATTATTTCCTGATTTATTTTTGAGAAGGTGTTTATGCACAATAATACTAAACTGGTTCTCATGCAATTTGGTTATCAAAAGGGCTTTATCATTTTATACTTCTTTGGCTACTCATATCTAATACATATATATTTATATATATATATGTGTATATATATATACAGGAGATATCTGTATATAAAATCTCACTCATATTTGATCATTTTCTTCCCACTATATTTTATTGAAAAAAAATTCTCTATCCTCTTATTTATTCATTTCACTTACTCCTAATATTATTATTGTCAAACTATATTTTCTTTTCTTAAATATTCTCATTTTAAAATTATTTTTATCTCAATAATTTGGGTCTTCACACTTACTGAAATTGAAGATTTAAGAATATGACTTTATAAAGTGGTTTTGGTTTAAGATGATTTAAAAGGGAATATTTCAAGTCTAAATAATTGAAGGAAATGTTTAGTGATTTGATATTTGGTTTTATTTAAAATGATATCATATTTTATTGGGTTTTGAAATGGAAATGATATCATATTTTATTGGTTTTTGAAATGGAAATGATATAGTATTTGGTTTTGAAATGGATATAATATTTTGGTTTTGAAGTATAAACTATTTTTGAAATATATATCCATGGGTTATAATAACGATTGGTTGTTAAAGAGACCGGGATCAGATATGGGCATACTCTCTCTCGATATTGAAAACCACTTTGACAACCGTGTACGCGGTGGAGATTCCAGAATGAAGTAGGATGGTGGCGACCATACTATTGAGGTATGAACGTGGACCCGAATCCCGTGAGTTGGCATAAGGTGGCTAAAACATGAGTAATCGACGGGTTAACGAGGTAGCTCCACGCATCAGACACACTCCTTCGATACCATTCTATTACGTTTGTGATTGATTGGGTGCGCCCTTCAGATTTTTTTAGGAGTTTGGCTCGAGGTGGGCGGTGGCTGCGGCTATGCATTACCATGGACCCGGAAGTGCAATTGGTATATCTACCCTGGCATTGCCTCATTGTGCCATGTCACCTACCCTAGCGCGCCTTATACGATTTTGTTTTGTACCATACCTATGGAGTGCCCTTTGACGATGCCCATTGCGGGGTAGATTACGGTATTGTATAAACAATGGGAATATATAAAATGTGTTAAGGTGGAAAATGTAAAGCCTTAATGTTATTTTGCTTCTATGAGAACATCGACACATTGATAAAGCACAGATATATGATTTTCTCGTCGTTTCTCTTTTAGAATTTGTTTTCGAGCAAAATAAAGGTCTATTTTGATGTGCTTTGTTCTTGAGTGTAATATGTGATTTAAAGATATATGAACCATATTGTAATTATGTAACGATCTAGTAATTTTGTAACGACCCCATATTTTAATTTAATAATTAAATGAATTTTTGAATTAAAATTGTAAAATAAATGGTTAAATGGATGCGAGTTTCCCCGAACTCAAATAAATTTTGTATAAATCATTTAAATTTAAAATATTGTATGTATAGTATATATGTGAATATATATGTATATGGATATATATGAGTAAATTTGTTTATATATATATCTGTATATATATTGGATTTAAAATAAAATCTTAAATAAATGTTTTTTTAATATATAGAGATATATACATATATATACTTTGGATACCAGATAAATAAAAGATTTAAAATTTAGAATTTATGATGATTTGAATTTATAAAATATATATATATATATATAAAGAAATATAATTTTAACAACATATTAACTATAGAACCTCATTTATATCCCTAAGTAATTAAGCAATGTACAAAGTAAAACGAACAAAAAAATATAAGTATAAAACAAAAGAAATATAAAATTAAATAGCAAAAGTCGGTACAAAGTAATGGAACAAGAGCAATGACAAAACAAAGTTTTAAATATAACTACCTATATACAAACAATGCAGGCAAGACACAATGTAAAAATAAACATAGGCAAAGCAAAGATAATAAAATATCTTTGTACAAATAAACAAAGTATGTAGATTTAAAATAAAATATAAAACAAGACAAAGCTGCAGCCACCATAACATACCATATCACCCATACCTATGTATAAACAAATAATATCACCTATACCTTATTTTCTATATATCAACATCTTCATCTCAGTTGCTCATTCGAAACTGAGTAAAAATCTGAAGCAATAACATCTAAAATATAAAACAACAACAACTTAAATAAATTCAACAAGAGAAGTGAAGGCAGAAAGAAGACTTCAAGCCTGTTTCATCATCAAAATCTGTTCATCTTCTTTATCCAGTGAGTAACCTTTAAATCTTAAATTATAACTTAGGTTGCATGCTAGTATGGTTGGATATAAATAAGTACTATATGTGGATAGATAAAAATCTGATGTAAATATTTAAGGGTATGCATGATGTTATATGCTCTGCTATGTTCCCAGTTCCTCTTTTTCATTTTAAAATCCTTTACCACGTAATTTAATTTGTGATAGGATCTGATTATAAACTAATATTGGTTGATTTAACATGAATTATTGGTCAAAACTTTTATGAAATTCATAATGAAGCCTGTTGTCCCTGAAAATTATAAAACATTAGTACATATTAAAATAAAGTAAAAAACCAAAACTTGTTAATTTATAAAATCAGTATCATAAACTAAATACATAAGCAAAACCATGATTTTTGAAACAAGAATCAAAATTTTTAGTTTGGGATTTAGGAAGAAATTCTAGGATAAACTGAAAGTGGGTTCATGGTAATTTCAGGCGATCGGCAGGACTGAGGGAGGTAGGGTTGTGCGAGGGGGTGGAGGAGCTTGCTAGGGAGATAGGAAAAATATGCGGGTGTGACCACGATGTCGGAGGTGACGGTGGTGATGATTTCTTTTTTTTTAACCTAATTTTACTGGAGCTCGAATTTTTGACCGCCGCGACTTCGACATAGCGTCGAGTGTGGCCAGGCTTGGGGAGAAGGTGCCTGGGTCGATGACGAGGCCAAGGCCGGTGGTGGTGGCTCTCAGGTGGTCGGAGCTCGGAGGAAGCGGCGTTGACAGGTTTGGGGTTGAAGTGGTCTCAAGTTTCCAGGTTTCGTTCTCGTGCTCGATTTTGAATTCGAGAGTATGGCGAACTTTTGGCGATCAGAGATTGAATCGTGGGTGGAGTTCGACTCGCTCAATGATGAAGCATCGACCTGAGGCGAGTGGCGGCGCCATACATGTGCACGGTGGCATCACGTGCATCGGGGATAAAAGGGGAAGACAGTGGATGGTTGCTCGAAGTTGTTGGCTTGTTGACTCAAAGCAAGGATTGAATGGCTCGGGTATTTTAAGTATTTGACTTGAAGTAATAAGGGGGAGGCTCGGGTCGAAGTTTGTTCAAAGTTTAAACCTGTAACCATTTTAACAGTTTTTAAAATTTTTGTTTTAAATTAAAATCAAAGTTAAACCAAGTCCTAACCAAAGTTTAATAATGAATTCAAGTTTGTTTTGAAACTGAGAAAGAAAAAAATGAATTTTTATAATTTAAATTGATTTAAATAAGTTTTAAGTGTTAAAATAATGTTTTAAACATGTGAGTTTAAAAAGGATTTTAAAATTGTTTAAACTTTGTTAAAGACAAAATGGATTTTTATTTTAAATCTTGGATTTAAAATGAAATCCAAAGGTAAAATAAAAAAATTGAAATGAATGTTTTCAAATGTATAGATTAGAGAAGTCTTATCTTAATGAAAATTTGAATTTATGATATGTAATTCATTTAATTATTAAGATAATTAAAATGGATTAATTTATTTGTAATTAATTAATGAAATGGAAAATTTATCAAAGTAATTAAAGGTTAACTACTCTAAAGAACAACTAATTAATGTGGTTAATTAATTAAGGTAATTAAATTAAGGATAATTTATTAAAGGTCAATTAATTAAAGTAATTAAGAGATAATGATTAATTGGGGAGTAATTAATTTATTTATTATTGTAATTAATTAAGAATAATTAATTAAGAATTTATTATTAATTAAAGGGTAATTAATGATGAATTAAAGAATAATTAATTAAATGTTGTAATTAATAATTTAAGTGTCTAATTTATTTGTAATTAAGAATTGTAAATGATAATTAATTACAAAGATGGTTAATTTAAAGATGTTTAATAAGTTAAGTGAATTAATCAAAGGATAACTGAATAATTAAAGATTAATTATTTAATTAATTAAAAGTTGACTGATTAATTAAATAAATGATTAAAGGACAATCAATCAAATGATTTGAAACCAAGTAATGTTAATTGACCATGATTGATGACCCACCTGATTTATATTAATCGGATAATGAAAATTAATCCTACTTATGGATGTTTGGATTATATTGGATGTTGAATTGTTTGATATCAATGATGTGTGATGCTTTGTGATATATCCTGATTTGTGCTGTGATCTACACTGATAAATAAGCGTTACAGTTTATACCGCTTATCAACTATATTCCTGTGTTTTAATCTATGACGATCGAATGATGTTGCACTATTGTGTTAAACCTCTGGACCACACTTATACACACACAAATATGGATTTCACGGGGAAATCGATTAAGTCATAGATTTTGAAATAGTTTAAAAAGTTGAATATTTAAAACCAAATGTTTTGGAAATGAATTGGGTTTTAAAGTGAAAAGCTTTTGAAATGGAATTTCAAAGATGAAATTTATTTTGAATAACTTGGTAAAATTTCCAATTTAAATAATTCAGTTTGAATTTAAATCCAAGAGTTGAAATTGAATTCTATGATTTGGAAACTAGGGTTTAAAAAGGTGGTTCAATTTATTTATGAGTTTATATGAATTAAACCATTTTTAAAAGTATTGATTTGGGAAATTGAATATAATTCAAGGGCTTTAACTCAAGCAAATATAATTGGATTCTTCTGAAACGAAAACTATTTGTTTTCAACTAATAAAATCTTTCACATAAGGAATAAATTTCCAACCGGTGTTAAAAGGATTCCTAGTTTGAAATGAAAATGATGATTTTCCAAGTTATGAACAAATCTTTGGAAACAGTTTGAAAAACTAAAATTTAAATCTTTAATTTAAAGATTTAATGAGTTAATCCAATTGGAATGGAAATTGTTTTGAAACCTATGAATGAATCTTTGTGAAACGAGGTGAATTTTGTGAAATAAATCTTTTTGCTTAAAGATTTGAAATAGTAATTTGTTTAAATCATTTAACGAAAGATTTTGGGTAATAAGTTGTGACTTAATTGAAATCCCATATCCATATGTTTTAAATATTGCGCTCACTATTCGGTTTAACCAGGAGAGGACCTTTGTGTCATATAGCCCATTCCGAATATGTGATATGACGTTATGGATAGCATTTGAATACCGGTGGTGAAGACCGAATATTTTGAAAGCGAAAGGATAACTCGTCGAATGTCTCTGCATCGAATGGTCCCCGGTATAGAGACTCCATATGTGATGGAAAATCCGGACGTGATTAGGGATTATCCGGATTGCAATGGCTTCTTTGGAAGTGCCTTCGGTTCTGTTCGAACCCGGAACAGACTTGTATGGTTACATGTCTGACATTACACTTTGAGATATAAAGCTGATTTCTTTCAAATACATATCTGTTTGGTGGCGGAGAATTTATTCTCTTAGCTTAACACCCTTCTCTGAGATGTACGAGCTCAGAGGTTATGTAGTTGAAATTTATCAGCGATATATTCCCAATTTGGTAATGTGCCATGTTGAGTGTTGATGTGTGATGATCATTGTTTGATCATTTGTGATATGATCATCTGTTTGATCATTTATCTTTGTGATCATTTCTTTTATCATCTGTTGACCCAAAGCATGGCTTTTTGAAAAGCGTAGCTTTGTGGACGAGACTTCGTCGAACCTCACACCCTGGAATGGTCAAAACATGAAAGATGCAGCAAGGTTGTTGGGGGTAGCGCCCCTTAGGGTATGTACATTTCCTTCTGGATAGAAGTGGTATCATGGTATGGAGCCCAGATACTTAACTTATGTGGATGTCGTAAATATATATATATATATATATCTTGTTTTGTGATTTGTTGCTGGGCCCTGGTTAAAGGTTGGTTACAACCGGGAGATGGCATACTCGTGTCAGTAGTTACCCAGTCAGGGGTAACCTGGCCTTGTGTTGGCAGAGATCCGGTTAGGTTCTCGGGACGTCCTTCCAAAGGCGTTTCCATGTGGCAATGGGAAGTTCCTTGGCCAGACCATTTGTTGGAAATCCATCTTCCAATACGAACTTTGTACGGTATTAGTTGTAGAACCTGCCATTTACGTACGGTGGTCACCACTGTTTAGATGTAGCTATAGTAGGCATACGATAATGGTCGTATGTTGGCTAAGATTGATATTCTATTTTTGAAATGTTTTCTACACTATGCACTAATAATAATATCTAAATGTTTTGTTTACGTAGTAAACATCTTTGACTATCATAAGGAGAAATCTCCTCTGATTCTGCGTTTGCATTGTGTGTGTGTGCGGGAGGCCTTATGGTAGTTTCATTTTTCAAAAGCATTGCGAATTGACTTTAAAATCTTTTGTTGTTTGATTTTAAAGATAAACTGTTTTTGTTGCTCACACCAGTCCCATGACTGATCCGGAGTTTATTGTTTCTTTCCTTAACTCTGGGTGCTCAAAATTTTCTACACGAGAAGTCTAGAGTTGGGTTTTTCAGATAGTCAAAATTAGTAGATTTTCTGGAGTTAGTTCAGTCTTTGTGATCTCAAACCAGTCTTGCTCATCTGGGTGCATCGTTATTGGGAGTTCAAGCTATTTCCGGATTGGTTTTATTGAAGATGAATACTATCCGCTGCTAATGTTATCGTTTTCTTTTCCGCTGCTATGTCTTGTATCATATCTCTGATGTATATTGATATTCATTGTATCACTCTGTTGTATCAGATGTTTGTATCAGATATTGTATATCAATGTATTTTTCGTTTCTTCCGCTATGTTATTACTTAATGTTGTTATAAGCTCCGGCGACTCGGATTTGAACGATCGAATCTACGGCATTCGAGTACGATGTAAAGTATGGAGGTCGATTTTCGAGCACAAAAAATTCGTGACGTTACATTTGGTATTAGAACTAAGGTTGAACTTTAGCTCAAGAGTATAACAGTTAAGTAGCTCATTAGAGATAGGGTGAAGTATCCCTAGAATGAGTATATCCCTAAGATATCCATTTAAACGTCTTAGTAAATTCTCTTACTATCCACTGATAGTGAGTATGAGTGCAAGAAGAGGACGAGATAGGGGACAAGGGAATACGACTGTAAATGGGCAATACCCTACGACAGTGGAAATTATTCTCTATCAATTTTCTTTGATTCGATTCCAAATTCTTTTCATTTCTTCGTGGCAGCTCTAGAAAGAAGTTTCGGTGTAATGGTGGCCCTACGAACCGTTGTAGGAAATTCTTACTTCATATTTCATCGGTTTCTTATCAGTTTTTCGATTTAAACTCTAATGAATATGAATTTGGAAATTTTAAATTGAGTTAAATTGATTTAATAGAATATGAAGCTAAATTTGAATTGTATCAATAAAATGATATCGTTTAAAAACAAATTTAAAATTCTATTATAATTTCTCGGGTTAATCGAAGTCCGAAGAGGGACAAGTTATGTGTACTTTGGAATATTCTGACTTGAATTCGGAATCCATAACGTGTGTTTGAGGAATTGTAGGAGATCGAATCTGTCTATCTCTGTATTTTTTTTCGTGCCTGCGAATTTCGAGGACGAAATTCTTTTAAAGGGGGATGTTTGTAATGACCCCATATTTTAATTTAATAATTAAATGAATTTTTGAATTAAAATTGTAAAATAAATGGTTAAATGGATGCGAGTTTCCCTGAACTCAAATAAATTCTGTATAAATCATTTAAATTTAAAATATTGTATGTATAGTATATATGTGAATATATATGTATATGGATATATATGAGTAAATTTATTTATATATATATCTGTATATATTAGATTTAAAATAAAATCTTAAATAAATGTTTTTTTATATATAGAGATATATACATATATATATATACTTTGGATACGAGATAAATAAAAGATTTAAAATTTAGAATTTATGATGATTTGAATTTATGAAATATATATATATAAAGAAATATAATTTTAACAACATATTAACTATAGAACCTCATTTATATCCCTAAGTAATTAAGCAATGTACAAAGTAAAATGAACAAAAAAATATAAGTATAAAACAAAAGAAAGATAAAATTAAATAGCAAAAGTCAGTACAAAGTAATGGAACAAGAGCAATGACAAAACAAAGTTTTAAATATAACTACCTATATACAAACAATGCAGGCAAGACACAATGTAAAAATAAACATAAGAAAAGCAAAGATAATAAAATATCTTTGTACAAATAAACAAAGTATGTAGATTTAAAATAAAATATAAAACAAGACAAAGCTGCAGCCACCATAACATACCATATCACCCATACCGATGTATAAACAAATAATATCACCTATACCTTATTTTCTATATATCAACATCTTCATCTCAGTTGTTCATTCGAAACTGAGTAAAAATATGAAGCAATAACATCTAAAATATAAAACAACAACGACTTAAATAAATTCAATAAGAGAAGTGAAAGTAGAAAGAAGACTTCAAGCCTGTTTCATCATCAAGCTCTGTTCATCTTCTTTATCCAGTGAGTAACCTTTAAATCTTAAATTATAACTTAGGTTGCATGCTAGTATGGTTGGATATAAATAAGTACTGTATGTGGATAGATAAAAATCTGATGTAAATATTTATGGGTATGCATGTTGTTATGTGCTTTGCTATATTCCCAGTTCCTCTTTTTCATTTTAAAATCCTTTACCACCTAATTTAATTTGTGATAGGATCTGATTATAAACTAATATTGGTTGATTTAACATGAATTATTGGTCAAAACTTTTATGAAATTCATAATGAAGCCTGTTGTCTCTGAAAATTATAAAACATCAGTACATATTAAAATAAAGTAAAAAACCCAAACTTGTTAATTTATAAAATCAGTATTATAAACTAAATACATAAGCAAAAACATGATTTTTGAAACAAGAATCAAAATTTTTAGTTTGGGATTTGGGAAGAAATTTTGGGACGAACTGAAAGTGGGTTCATGGTAATTTCAGGCGATCGGCAGGACTGGGGGAGGTAGTGTTGTGCGAGGGGGTGGAGGAGCTTGCTAGGGAGATAGAAAAAATATGTGGGGGTGACCACAATGTCGGAGGTGACGGTGGTGATGATTTCTTTTATTTAACCTAATTTTACTAGAGCTCGAATTTTTGACCGCCGCGACTTCGACGTAGCGTCGAGTGTAGCCAGGCTTGGGGAGAAGGTGCCTGGGTCGATGACGAGGCCAAGGCCGGTGGTGGTGGCTCTCAGGTGGTCGGAGCTCGGAGGAAGCGGCGTTGACAGGTTTGGGGTTGAAGTGGTCTCAAGTTTCCAGGTTTCGTTCTCATGCTCGATTTTGAATTCGAGAGTATGGCGAACTTTTGGCGATCAGAGATTGAATCGTGGGTGGAGTTCAACTCGCTCAACGAAGAAGCATCGACCTGAGGCGAGCGGCGGCGCTGTACATGTGCACAGTGGCATCGCGTGCATCAGGGATAAAAGGGGAAGACAGTGGATGGTTGCTCGAAGTTGTTGGCTTGTTGACTCGAAGCAAGGAATGAATGGCTCAGGTATTTTAAGTATTTGACTCGAAGTAATAAGAGGGAGACTCGGGTCGAAGTTTGTTCAAAGTTTAAACCTGTAACCATTTTAACAGTTTTTAAAATTTTTGTTTTAAATTAAAATCAAAGTTAAACCAAGTCCTAACCAAAGTTTAATAATGAATTCAAGTTTGTTTTGAAACTGAGAAAGAAAAAAATGAATTTTTATAATTTAAATTGATTTAAATAAGTTTTAAGTGTTAAAATAATGTTTTAAACATGTGACTTTAAAAAGGATTTTAAAATTGTTTAAACTTTGTTAAAGATAAAATGGATTTTTATTTTAAATCTTGGATTTAAAATGAAATCCAAAGGTAAAATAAGAAAATTGAAATGAATGTTTTCAAATGTATAGATTAGAGAAGTCTTATCTTAATGAAAATTTGAATTTATGATATATAATTCATTTAATTATTAAGATAATTAAAATGGATTAATTTATTTGTAATTAATTAATGAAATGGAAAATTTATCAAAGTAATTAAAGGTTAACTACTCTAAAGAACAACTAATTAATGTGGTTAATTAATTAAGGTAATTAAATTAAGGATAATTTATTAAAGGTCAATTAATTAAAGTAATTAAGAGATAATTATTAATTGGGGAGTAATTAATTTATTTATTATTGTAATTAATTAAGAATAATTAATTAAGAATTTATTATTAATTAAAGGGTAATTAATGATGAATTAAAGAATAATTAATTAAATGTTGTAATTAATAATTTAAGAGTCTAATTTATTTGTAATTAAGAATTGTAAATGATAATTAATTACAAAGATGTTAATTTAAAGATGTTTAATAAGTTAAGTGAATTAATCAAAGGATAACTGAATAATTAAAGATTAATTAATTAATTAATTAAAAGTTGATTGATTAATTAAATAAATGATTAAAGGACAATCAATCAAATGATTTGAAACCAAGTAATGTTAATTAACCATGATTGATTGTGACGACCGCCCATGACTCCTGCACCGAACCTAGAGATAATGCGCTATAAAGTGTGCCAGGCGACCATGGACGATTGTCAAGGTAAATTAAAAACAACAGAATCTATCGTACTACTCACAGCGCATGGACAAAATACAATAGAACATATATATAGTGAAGCTTCACAGAATAGAATCTCATCAATAAAACTTCATAATAGTTGAATACAAGCATCTGAATAGTCAAGTCATCAAAATACATCAAGCCTCACTAAAACACTCAGAGAAAATACAAACAGCGGGACACCCAGTACATATAGTAAGAAGATAATATGCAACCCTTCAGCTCGTCTTCGACATCAGCATCGTGGAAAGCAGGAACAACACCTGCCACCTGCTACCTAGTCCGCCCGTCCCAAAATGGACGAACAGCCCAAGGCAATAAGAGTTAAAACATAAAGCCTTGAGTCAGACAACAGTCTTAGTGAGCGGTAAATTAACTAACAACATACCAAAAGAGCATAAACGAGAAGGAATAGGAATACAACCCTCTCACTCCACCTCTTTCTACAGTGATAGCCCCCAGACACGCACTAAGCAGAAGCAATCATAGCAGAGCATACAATTTAAAGTAAAGCAATTATCACTCGAGTCAAGGGCGATGTTTTCCAAGAACAAACCCCCAATGCCTAAACCAAGATCAGATAAGCACCTAGAAAATACCGCTCTTGAGACCGAATGACGATACAACCAAACATCCATGACTTTGGCTATCACTGTTATCATTGCTTCGATATCATCGTTAACTGAATGACCGGCTCATTCTTTCATCCGTCCGTCATGGGCTAATGGAAACCCCGGTTCTAGACATAACTCCGCACGTCGTCGTGACCCGTGCCTAGGACTATCGAATCTGCCCAGAGTACTTGACTACCAATCAGTAGCCTTCAGGGACTATCGAATCTGCCCAACGTACTCTTGCTTTGAGCATGCTAGAACCTTCAACAACTATGAGATCTCATCCTTCTAGTCATCCTCCTCGACGACTATTTCCATACTAGCTCAAGCGCATCTCGAGCAACCATTATCCTCAACTCGAACCATATCACCGAGTTATCATCATGCTTGGAATGATCCCGTCTGGATTAGACCAAGACTATCTCATATCATGCTTCACCTCATCATCATCATAGCAAAGCTTCATCTCAACATCATCATCAAATCTATCCATATGAGCTTCCACATCCGCCACATATGCCACAAGCAGCTTTCCCAATCCAAGAGCCTTTCCCTTAGCTTTTGAATCATCTTCGGTCTAAATCAAATCATCAATCATCTAATTCATAGCAATCAATCAAGTCAAACATTAATCCAAGTAAACAAGCATTCAAATATGATCTAAATAGACAATTATAACAATAATGGCAATTTCGTAATTAAAGAGTCGAAAGTCTAACAAGCATGAAAACATGAGCAATATCTCTATAATCTTGATGAATGAACTTGCATAGGTTAACATGTAGTAAAATGGATGCCAAATCATTATGAATGATGAATCTATATGGATCTACACTTAGGATTAGGAAAATGCATGGAAATCACTATTTTAACACCAAATCGAACCAACGATCCGATATACTCCTTTGGATCCGTGTGAGAGATAATCACCACTCACCAAATCACCTAAACAACCCCAAATCAACACGCTTCAGATCTGGACAGCGAAGGATCTAGCTCGATCTATCACCGATCCGCTTCAAACGATGAAATATCACTTAAATGGATGTAGATCTTCAATCTAAGCTCTTGAATCTTCAATTTGATCTTCAACTTGGATGGAAGGAAGCACTGGATTAGAGTGGAGAAAAGAAGTGAAGAAGTGTAGAAGTCGAGCTCTCAAAATGGCAGCACTTCGTCGCTTCGAAATCCGGATCCCAAAAAGTGAGTAAAAACCCTCCTATTTATAGCTGATTTTCCCCTTAGGTCGCTCACTCTTAGGTCGTCCACGACCTAAGAACCCCACGACCTAAAAAGCCCACGACTTAACAATACCAGCCTACAACCTAACATTTAAGCGCTTAGCGACCTAACGAATCTGCACTTAGCGACCTAACGCTCCTGCGACTTAACACACATTCGACTCAACAACTCCTAGGTCGCTCACGACCTAACACCCAGCGACCTAACACTTTTAAGCCTTCACGCGACCTAAAACATCATGACCTAAGACTTAACTATAACACGACCCAGTACTTAGCCAAAACCCAGCGACTTAACATACGCGCAACCTAACAACTCACGCGACCTACGACTTAGCAAACAAGCGACCTAACACACACGCGACCTAACTATCTTAGGTCGCCTACGACCTAACTCAACACAGAACTCACGACCTAACTCTAAGCTGGGATACGACCTAACATCTTAGGTCGCTAATTCCTATAGATCGCTCACTGCTACCACCAGCTCCTTAGGTCATTGCCGACCTAACTTCATTAGATCGCTAATCTGCCTATTCCCTAAGTCGTTAACTCGCTACATCCTATAAGTCGCTAACTCTTAGGTCGGAAATCCTTAAGTCATCTAATTCTATAGGTCGCTCCAATACTTAGGTCGCCCATTCGACCTAACCTATCCCACAACCTAGGCTATCACACGACCTATTTTCCATACGACCTATCCTAAACTCCTTAGGTCGTCTAAACTCTTAAGTCGCCAACTCTCCTAAGTCGGTCACGACTTAGGATTTGAACAAAATTCTGCCTAAAATCAGAAACGACTTAACAATGCTGAGAATTCCAGATTTTTACGAACTTTTCGATCCGTAAAAATATGGGTCGTTACATTCTCTCCCCCTTAGGAATTTTGCCCCAGAAATTCCAAACAAACAAAGCAATCGAGGACTATTCTGCATGCCTACCATCCATAGCAATCAGCAAACCATGCATCCAATTCTAGCTTAGCATGCAGAATTCTAAGACTTAGAACAAGTTACAATGTCGTTAGATGACACGACACCTTAGGGCCATACCTTGGAGAGTTCGGGATGAGCTGCTTTCATCCTCTCTTCCACCTCCCATGTACAGTCGTTATCATCGTCACTCCATTGTATCTTTAGCAACTTAACTATCTTCCTCCTAAGCTGTTTCGTGTCGGTTTCCACAACACGAAGCGGCTTACGAGGTCTTCTATCGACTGGATCAACTTCGAAATCTTCACAGCTATCAGCAGAAACCACTGTATGCGAGTCGTGCACATACTTCCGTAGATACGATACATGAAAAACATTGTGCACACTCGACATCTTCTCTGGTAACTCCAATCTATAGGCGAGCTTTCCAATTCGCTCGATGATCGGGAATGGTCCAACAAATCTCGGAGTCAATTTTCCCTTCTTCCCGAATCTAATAACATTCTTCAGTGGAGATATCTTCACAAAAACCATATCACCAACGTCGAATTCCAAATCCTTACGACGCTTATCGGCATAACTTTTCTGATGGTCTTGGGCTGCCTTCATTCGTTGCCGAATGATCTCTATACAATTCGAAGTTTGTCGAATCATCTCTGGCCCAAGTATCAACTTCTCTCCTGTCTCCATCCAACATGTCGGAGAGTTACACGGTCTTCCATACAACGCCTCATATGGTGCCATACCAATGCTTGACTGGTAACTATTGTTATATGAAAATTCCACCAAATCAAGGTGATCTTCCCATGATCCTCCGAAATCCAAAACACAAGCTCTGAGGAGATCTTCCAAAACTCGGTTGACTCTCTCGGTCTGACCATCTGTTTGAGGGTGATAAGCTATACTCAAACATAACTCGATTCCCAAAACTTCCTGAAAGCTCTTCCAAAATCCACTAGTGAACAATGGATCTCGATCGCTCACTATACCCTTCGGAATACCATGGAATCGAACTATCCACTTAACATACAACTCTGCCAACTTTGATGCAGTCCTAGTCGATCGAACAGGAATGAATCTTGCACTCTTAGTCAGACGATCTACGATGACCCAAATCCCTTTATTTCCCGTTCTTGTTCTATGTAGTCCATCAATAAAATCCATCGATACTTGCTCCCACTTCCATGTAGGAACTTCTAACGGCTGAAGCAATCCGCTTGGCTTCTTCTGTTCGGCTTTTACCAATTGGCAGTTCATGCACTTGGAAATAAAATTTCCCACATCCTTCTTCATACCTTCCCAGTAGTAGGTTCTCTTCATATCCCGATACATCTTATTTCCACCTGGATGAATTGTCAGCTTCGAGTGATGACTTTCCTTTATAACTTCACTTCTCAATTCATCTATATCAGGAACAACTTGTCGTGCTTGCTTCCGAAGCCAACCTTCTCTATCGACTTCAAATCCTTTATCCTTTTCTAGTTCCAATCCAGATTCCAAATCACGGATAATCTTGACAAGCTTATCATCTCGCTTTTGACTCTCGCCAATCCTTTCCATAAGAGTCGGTCTTATCGATAAGTTTGCCAACATCTCAGGTTCCAATTCACATCTGGGCCTGAAGTCAAATCCAGCTAGATACTTGTTAACGGTAAAAAGTGAACGCTAACACCCGGTGTGTGTAATAGAATCATGAAAGCACCACCCGTTGGTACGGGAACAGAATATGAGCTGAGAATAGCAGAAAAGCAGTAAATGAACAACAGATTTATAGTGGTTCGGCCCGTAATTGAGCCTACATCCACTTTATAGTCTTTTATTGCTGATTTGATTACAATTCGATACAATATCCCTCTAAATACAATACAATTTGATCATGAAATCATTCTTGACTACTAGCTCGGTCTTTAATGATGAAACTCGACGAATCCGCGTTGGATGTTAGGAGCTCTTCTCGAAGATCGTTGTAGTGTCTCGAATGCTTGAAGATCTTTGATTGCTGAATGAGAGGAGGCTTCGACAGCGTAACGGCGCTTGGAGAAATGAATGGCCAAAAGTCCTCTCCATGTTGGAAGTGATGGGGTATTTATAGAAGCTGATCTGGACTTAGGAAATTTCTCTAAGTCTTTAAGTCGTCGCCGACTTAGTATAGGTCGCTGCCGGTTTATGATAGGTCGCTGCCGGTTTATCAGTTCCAACACTTCCCTAGTAGTTCATCGCCTCTTCTGGTTTTACGTTTAAGTCCTAAGTCGCTGAAGACTTAAGGTAAGTCGGTGACGAGGTAAAGGTGTATAAGGTTAGATCGGCGACGAGCTAAGGGATTGGGTTGTTCTGGGCCCATCCTGTGGCTGTCTTTCACAAGTATTAAGTCGTAGCCGACTTATCAGACCTTAACTCGTAAGGCCTTAACTCGCAGCCTTTAAGTCGTAAACCTACTAAGTCGTAACTCGTTAGGTCGGAACCTCCTTAAGTCGGAGCATTTCATAACTCGGAATCTTCCTTAGGTCGTAACCTTTAGTTCGCAGTACTACTAGGTCATGGAGTCTTTAGGTCGCAAGCTTCCTTAGGTCGCGACTTCCCTTAGGTCGTGACATTCCTGTAGCCTTAGGTCGCTGGGCAAGTTAAGTCATAAGTCGTTAAACTTCTTAACTCGTAGGTCGTTGAGTCAGACCATTCCTTAGGTCGGAGCCTGTTGAGTCGTAGGTCATCTAACTGTTAACTCGTTAAGTCTGCAAGTTCCCATAGGTCGGCAATCTGTTAACTCGGCAGGCCTTGCTAACTTACAATTTGCTAGGTCGGTAGGCTTCTTTAAGTCGGCAAGCACCTTAAGTCAGCCAGCATCCTAAGTCGGCATACTTCTTAAGTCGGCAGCTCTTCTCAGTAGTTAGATCGGCAACTGTTGGGTCAGAGCTTTCCTTAAGTCGGTTACGCCTTTAGATTGTTAGGTCGTCTTCTTTTAAGTCGCGAATCAGAGGATTAACATTTGCCCCTCGAAGTGTGTGCCTAAGTCATAGGTCATATACTTTGATTTTCTTAACCTGCTTTTTGATTAGGTCGGAAGCGAATTAACAGAGGTCTTAGGTCGGCAGCGTACAAGTCGACTCACCTTCCTGCGAATAAATAGTTAAGTCATCCTTCCTCTTCCTCACCCATTCTTCTTCTCGATTCGGCCATTGACGCGATTTAGAGCCCTCAGAGATAAATTCCATCCATTCAATCGTCGATTATCCTCCTGTCATATATCGTAAGTTGATCTGATCCGAGTTTATCCATGCCTACTGTCGAATCGATAACTCCTCAGTCTTCGACTTCCATTTGTTCTTAAATGCTGCGGTTCATTATGTATAACCCTTCGACTGTTTCGCAATTGCCATTGATCCGTTGCAGTTGTGGTGTGGCAATAATACGTCAGATTCGCAGCAAATCCGAGGCGATTTGAATTGGCTTTTCGGGGTGATCCAATGGTGTAATGGAATTAGGATCGTCATTGACTGCGAGGTCATTGGGCTAACGAGTTAAAAGTTATGGATGGAAGTGGGTTGATGTACTGACTCGGTCATGACTTAGCAATTTCACTGATTTAAGTCGGAACCGACTCAGCGATTTTATGCATCCTAGGTTTTGAGTCGCCTCCGAGTTAGGACTTGGGATTTCCTGCTGCCTTGAACTAGTTTTTTGCTTCTTTATTCGACCTAAGACTCGGGGACTGCCGACCTTGACCCATAGGGAATCTCTTAAGTCGTCACCGAGTTAATACTTGGGTTTTCAGCAACTAAGCAGATGACTTTTAAACTGCCCGGACTTTGAACTGTTGAACTATAAACCATGTTGCATGTATTTCTTTTTACAGATCGCTTCAATTTTGCAAACTAACAATCCTGCTTAAAACAACATTCACAGAATACTGGGACGAATATACTATCACCGACTGCCCACATCGAATGACAGATTAGTTGGTAACGGGAAAGTTAAATTAAATGAATATGAACGAGATGCTGTACAATAACTAATTTAAGTGAAGTATTAAAACAAAATCATAATAGTCACATGAGACTGACTTGTCTGTATTAACACTGCACTTGATCATTGACAAGTTCTGAAATTCTGTAATCGATTGATTGTCAACTAATTTAATTCCAATTATGCTTGTCTTTTATTTTCATTAGATTTTGCACAACACTTCACATTTTTAGGGAACGTGCACCTTCACATTTGAACATTCAGCTGATTGTGTAGAATGTCTTCTCCACAAGAAGGAACAGAGCAAGCTGAAGATGTATTTCCAGTTGCTATCCCGCTGAACGATCCTTCGGAGAGGACTCCTACTACTTTGAGCCATAAAGCCTTTCGTCAACTATGCATCCAGTTCGGCATTGCTGAAGCTGACGCTTTGCTTCCCGAAATAAATGATACTGCTGACAGGCCGCCCCGTGGCTTTGTCGCAGTTAACCGCCAAATGTGCTCGAGCGGAGCTATCCCCCCATTCAATGACTGCATTCGAGAACTTCTTCTCCAACTATCTATTTCCCCTTTTCAGTTACATCCCAATGGCTATGCCATCTTGCTGGGACTATGCGTGCTTTTTAGGAGAACGCTGGGCCGCTTTCCTACCTTCGGAGAAATTCGCTATCTTTGTACTTTTGCCAAAAATAAAGATCATCCCTCCATCATAGTTGTGAGGAGTGCGAGAAATCGTAAGTTGATCACCGGTCTCCCTGAAAGTGTTCATAGTTTCCTGAGCCCGTTCTTCTATGTTCGCTGTCCTCCTGGGTTTTATGCTATTTGGAGAATAGGGAGTAAGATCACTTGCATTTGTTTCTTATGTTCTTTCAAACTTACCGAAGTTTGGGTTATCAAGTGCTAACTTCGCTTTTTTTCCTTTTCAGCACTTCCTCCTCCTTCTAAAAATCTCAGTCACAAAGTGACTTTCGAGAGGCTTATGGCGGTGCCTGTAGAGGAGAGGAGTATCCAGTTTCTATTAGATGATGAGCTTTTGCACCAATTTGGGCTTCTACACCCTTCCAGGTCGACTCGGATTCATGAAATTCCTAGTTCCGATGCAGAAACGTCGGTTGCTTCGGGCTCTCAAGCAGAGGCGTCGAATGCCCCAGTTTTTGAGGAAGAAGCTGCATCAGAAACACCTGTCATGGATGCTGCTTTGATAAAATGTTCCGCATCCACTAATGTTGTAGGGTTAGTCAGCAAATCGGCACTTGCCCCAATTATCGAAGAGGAAGAAAACCTCCGAGTTTCTGAGAAATCAACTGATGTGGAAATTGAGAAGGAGAACTCTGCTGAGCATCATAATGATGACACCTTTGATGACTTGAGTGACATAATGATAACTTCTCAAGAGCTTTTCAAGGATAATATTCCAAAGGCGAACTCTCCTGTCATTGAAGCGACTTCCTCTTTGAAACAGACCTTGACGCCTTCGACACCTGTCGTCTCCATTCCTGCACTGAAGCGTGGTTTGTAGTTTGACGCGAGTAGTTCGCACGCCGCACACACTTAGGATTTTTCTGCACTTATAAGCATTTACTTTTTCTTTCTGGAAATTTCTAAACTTTACTTCTTTCCTGTTTTCAGATTCTCCGATGGGACGCTCCGGCTCATATTATGACTCATTTCAGCGCCATGGAGGCCGTGGATCCTATGACTTCAGGAAATATCTTGGTGACCAGAGAGAGACAGATGAGGAACGGGCCCAAAGGAAGGCTCAAGAAAAATGGGATTATGAGCAGCGGCAGAGAAGAAGAGATGCCGATCGATACGATTCTTCTTACAAAACTTACGATTCTCATAAGCGAAAATCTTATGATGACAAAGGGAAGACTCAAATTACTGATGAATCGAGCAAACGGTCTAAGCCAAGTGACGCGTCTGCTATTTCTGAGAAAACCAACGCTCCCATTTCTTCTGACATTCCGGCCGGTTCTCCTCCTCTAAAGGAAACTGACATTCAAACCATCATTAACAGGCCACAATATCAAGTTAAAGACGGCCCTCCAACGCTTCAGAGCCGATTTCCGAATTGGTGTCTAAGAGGAGTCCGCTTTGACTTAGATTTGGTTCCCATTGATAAGCAGGCAATGCTGAGAAATGTCGACGCTGTCAAGCTTGATATTGAAAGAATGTCTGGATGGCAGAAGTTGGTTGATGAACTTCAAAGGGTCAACCATCTTAACCTTGAGGCGATGATGACGATGGAGAATGATAAAGCAGAATGGGACAAATGGCGTAAGCAGCATGACGCGGAAATGACGAGTATTGCAGATGACAATGCAAAGCTTGCGTCTGAAGTTAAGCAGCTTAAGGAAAATCTCGCTTCTTCTTCTGCATCATATACTCAAAAAGAAGAAGTCTTTCAGAAGCAAGTGCGGGACGCACACGCTGCACAAAGAGATGTAGAAATGAAGCTTGCCGCCGAACAGCACGTTAATGAGAAGTACCGCACAGAAAACGCCGAACTGCGGGAAAAGGTCACCTCCCAGAACATGGAGATTGAGTTACTAAAGTCTCGACTTGCTAAAGCTAAGACGGCTCGTGATGAGGCTATTACTGGTAGGGTTGCTGCCATTGCCGAAAAAGAAGCGACTGAACAGTCACATGAGGCAACGAAAGCAAGCATCAGTTCTACCTTATTCGACTTTTATTTACACTGCGTTCTGGGTCGTGGGAGCCTTGCTTTTCTGGGTCCAGATTATGAAATCACCCTGGCGGAAGTGTGGGAGGCCGCACTAGATATGTTTAAAGGTGCCGGCTATGATGAAGCAAAATTTGAGGAAGCAAAATTTGAGGCTCGCTATCTTGATGATGAGGCTCGCGCCGCTCTGGTTAGAGGGAAGGAGCAGCTTGCTAGGGCACGGGCTGAATCATTGGGAGAAGAACTCTCAAAAGAGGAAGCTCTTTTAACTGCCCCTGTTCATGCTTCCACTTCGGCTGATGCAAACATTATGGATTCCAGCTCTCATCCTTCACCTCCAGTTGTGACCACTCCTACAGAAGAGGAGGCAATGAAGGACTTTCAGGCTCGGGAATTTGAGATTGATCTCGCTAAACCGGCTTCTTCAGGTAACTTCGACGAGACGAATTTAGTGAATTTCTTATTCGATTCAACCGAGTTCAACGAACTTCTTACTTATCATTTAAGCTTTGACGATCCACTGTCTTCTTTTTCCTCGGAGAATACTGATTTTGATTTCTTTTATTATGCAGCGGACGTGCCGGAAACTGTACCATTTTCTCCTTCTTCAGCTGCCGTTCCTCCTCCTTCCCAAGTTACCCATCTTCCAGCTTCCCAACCAGGTCCACAGGAAGAACAGATAGCAGCCCTTCAAGGCTTAGACGAACCACCTGCTTCTGAGTAGCAGAAAGCAGAAGATCTGGAAGATAGCGAGAAGACCCCGGAGCAGTCTTTTGACTACGACACAAAACTTTCTACATTTCTTACTCTGGGGAGTGAGTCTTCTTCCAAGAAGAAGGGGAAACGTGTGGTTTCGAAGAAAGGAAAGAAGAGTTCTTCTTCTGCTGGGGATGAAGCAGAGATCGATCCGGCTGAGTCTCTTTCTCCTTCTTCTCCGATACAGCCTACGAAGCTAATTACCAGGCCGGGTAAAAGCTCCAAGGGTGGGAAGAAGGAGAAATGAGTTTGATTTTGCATTTTCTGCTTTTTGTATTGACCGGGGATTGTGCGGATACCGGTCTCCGCTTATTTTTGTAACCTGTACAATGTAAAAAATTTCTCATAGTGTTGAAATAAATAGATATTTTTCTTGTACAAATCCTTGTGTATGTAGGAATACATCTGTTTTTTTATTTGAAGTGTAGAGTAAGCGATTCTTTCTATTTGTACAAACTTTTTGTCTGTGTTTCAAGAACACATTTACTCCACATCTTTATTACGTGATATTGCAATGAACTTGTGGTATGTCGCTTGTATATCACTTTTATTATTGTAACTGAATTGTATAATGTTGCCCCCATACCACAAGTATATTGTAATATTTCTTGATTTCACAAGACCGATACTTCTTATTTTAGAGAATAACTTTCCACTTTTTCGGGGAAGAATTATTCTGCTTTTAATAGAGTATATCTTGTCTTTGGAGAAATCTTTATTTTCTTTTTCTTCCTAAAGAACACTTCGACTTCTGGGAATGATCACTTTTATTTGTTTGAAAGTGAATTTTCCTGCACAGTGAAATGAGCTTCTGAAGAAGGTTTTGATTTTTGTGCCCCAGTAAAGGGTTTATTTTTGGTACTTCAAGCAAGGTGAAGTACGCCTCTGAAGAAGTCTTTTGGTCTCCGAAGAGAAGCGATTTTGGTCTCCGAAGAGAAGCAATTTTGGTCTCCGAAGAGAAGCAGTTTTGGTCTCCGAAGAGAAGCAATTTTGGTCTCCGAAGAGAAGCAGTTTTGGTCTCCGAAGAGAAGCAATTTTGGTCTCCGAAGAGAAGCAGTTTTGGTCTCCGAAGAGAAGCAGTTTTGGTCTCCGAAGAGAAGCAATTTTGGTCTCCGAAGAGAAGCAGTTTTGGTCTCCGAAGAGAAGCAATTTTGGTCTCCGAAGAGAAGCAGTTTTGGTCTCCGAAGAGAAGCAGTTTTGGTCTCCGAAGAGAAGCAGTTTTGGTCTCCGAAGAGAAGCAGTTTTGGTCTCCGAAGAGAAGCAGTTTTGTTCTCCAAAGAGAAGCAGTTTTGGTCTCCGAAGAGAAGCAGTTTTGGTCTCCGAAGAGAAGCAGTTTTGGTCTCCGAAGAGAAGCAGTTTTGGTCTCCGAAGAGAAGCAGTTTTGGTCTCCGAAGAGAAGCAGTTTTGGTCTCCGAAGAGAAGCAGTTTTGGTCTCCGAAGAGAAGCAATTTTGGTCTCCGAAGAGAAGCAGTTTTGGTCTCCGAAGAGAAGCAGTTTTGGCATTTCATCTCTGGTGAAGTGGGTCTCCGAAGAGAAGCATTTTGCACTTCTACACGGGTGAAATGTGCCTCCGAAAAGGGCTTTTTAGCATTTCATCACTGGTGAAGTGGGTCTCCGAAGAGAAGCATTTTGAACTTCTACACGGGTGAAATGTGCCTCCGAAAAGGGCTTTTGCCTCCGAAGAGGGCTTGTGCCTCCGAAGAGGGCTTGTGCCTCCGAAGAGGGCTTGTGATTGCCTGGAAGTTACTTTCTCATGGTCGGAGGGGTCCACGGGACAAGCGTAAGTCGTTTGATTGGATGTTTGTTTGTACAAATGATCGCAATCAATTAACAAGGTGCCCCTTTTTGGTAGTCCCACCGATCTTTTTGATTGAGGAAAGCTCTCCATTTATTGGCGTGCCTCGTTAGAGGGCTTTGTTGACCCTTGGGAAGGAGCATCAGTTGGTTGGTGTGCCAGGAAGGTTGCATCTTAGGGGCAAGTAGATCCATGAGATGGACACAAGCTGCCTGATCGGATGCATCACAATCAGTTAGCGAGGGTCTTATTCCTTCTGCTTGGGAAGGTATCCCTTTAGTGGATCTACCTGCTTTCCTGTTGAGAGGCATACCTCCCTTTGGCTGCTTCCATGTTTGTTCGCTCATGGTGTATCATCGTCCGCCAATCTGCGATCCTTTATCATCGTTTCCAAGCGCGTGTTTCTTTCTTTTGCAAGTAAATTTCTTTATCCGAAGAAGTAGACTTCACTGTTGAATGACTCCATAGAGTAAACGCAAGTTATTTGGTTGGATGCCTTTTTATATCAACGATCGCAACCAGTTAACGAGGGCTTGACACAGTGGAGCCGTCAACTTTTTATGTGAAGTTCCTCTTGTATGGGATTTGAGTTTGAAATTTTTTGTTGCTTGAAATTTGCTTTAATAAATGATTTGCAAGGCCCGCTTAGCTTTGCGATGGGTGAGCTTTGCTTTAATGACCTGCAGTATTAAATCGATATTTTAGCAATACATTTAGAGTATTTACTCATCGAAATATAACAGGCATTTTATAATAGAAAACACAATGCATGGTTTTTCATTATTGAGTCACGCTGATTTCTCAGCGGTTTACAATGCAGAAATTACACATCCATCATTATCTTTACAAATTCAATTGTGCTTGATTCATAGCTTTTGGATTTTTATGCCAGAGAAAGTGAGAGGTGCCCCAGTCGCAGTTTTGTGGGTAATTAGTAGTCATCCCAACTTCCGCTTGCTGGGTATGGTCCCCCTGTGATAGCATTAATGACAAGCTTTTCTGAATCTTGCACTGCAGTGTTGTTGTGAGAATCGGATTGATGGGTAGGGTGTTGTTGATCCCGAGTGGATGGGGTTGGATCGACTCCGCTCCTTTTAACGTATTGTTGGAGTTTACCCTGCTCTAGCAATTCTTCAATCACCTTCTTTAATTCGCGACATTGGTTAGTGTCATGGCCAGGTTGATTGTGAAATTGGCAGAATTTTCCATTACGCTTTGCCCCTCTCGTCATCTCAGGCGGCTTAGGATACCTGACAACGTCCTTTGTTGCAAAAAAGATATTTCTTGGTGTATCAGTTAAAGGAGTAAAGTTCGAAGGATTAAAGCGGCGAGGTTTCTTTTCATTTCCCTGGCTTTTTCCTCCTTCATTCTCCCTTTTCTGACTTTCAGATTCTCTTTTCTTAGGTGGGACATTGTCATTGTTAGTCTGGGCAGTAACCACTTTCGATGTTGCAGAAAGGCTTTCAAGGCGAATGAACTCATCGGCCTTTTTATAAAATTTATCAAGTGAGTTTGGTTCTTTCATCTTTAACCATATCCCAAATTCACTCGATTTATCAATGGCTCTCATCAAATAAGTCAGGATCATGCATGGTTCTGCATTTTCTACTTCGGCTAAAGCTATATTGAAACGGCTCAAGAAGGATTTGATTGATTCTCCGGGCGCTTGTTCAAGGTTAGACAGTGACATTATGTCCTTAGCTTTTGAAGCATACAATCTGAACTGTTCTTTAAACTTTTGCGTTAAGTCGGAGAATTTATCTACAGACCGAACTGGAAGCTTTGTGAACCAAAGTAAAGCCACTCCTTCTAGGTATACCGGAAAGTATCGACACTTGATCTCGTCTGATGCTCTTGCACCAGTCATATGCCAATCGTACTTGTAGAGGAAATGATTAGGGTCACTGGTTCCCCTATAGGCTTGGATAGTAGGAGGTGCAAATTTCCTTGGAAACTCCGCTCTTAGGATCCTTTCAGTAAACGGAGTTCTGCTTGGCGCACATCCCCAGTCAGCCTCATCCTCTTCCCTTTGCATGCTCTCTTTCATGATGCGGCCAACCATTTCAAACAGGTACTCCTTATTGTTCAAAGACACCTCCGGGCAAGTATTAGTTCTTCCCTCGGAATTTTGCCCGGGCATATGCTCATGACAAGTTGGTTGCGGCATAGAACCATCAGTTTGGAAAGGTGGCATTTCAGGAAGAGTAGTTCGACGGTTTTCTGGTTGACGATTTGCCCCGAGCAGAGCAGTTAATCTATCCATCATCAAAGCGTTTTGAGTTTCAATTTGTTGGTATAATCCAGAAACTGCGTCATCCAATTCAGCCCTGGTGACCCCAACGGTTGGAGTTGCTTGGTCTGTTATTGGGGAAGCGGAAGTTCCTTCGTGAGCGTTTCCGGATCTGATAGGTCTGCCTCTTCTTCCAGGAGCCATTATTTCAGATCTGGTTTTTAAAGAGAGGTTCTTTTTACGAATCTTTGCGAAGCAACGGTGGATGATCGCCTGAGTTGGGTTCTCAGTGAAAGCACCAAAATGTTAACGGTAAAAAGTGAACGCTAACACCCGGTGTGTGTAATAGAATCGTGAAAGCACCACCCGTTGGTACGGGAACAGAATATGAGCTGAGAATAGCAGAAAAGCAGTAAATGAACAACAGATTTATAGTGGTTCGGCCCGTAATTGAGCCTACATCCACTTTATAGTCTTTTATTGCTGATTTGATTACAATTCGATACAATATCCCTCTAAATACAATACAATTTGATCATGAAATCATTCTTGACTACTAGCTCGGTCTTTAATGATGAAACTCGACGAATCCGCATTGGATGTTAGGAGCTCTTCTCGAAGATTGTTGTAGTGTCTCGAATGCTTGAAGATCTTTGATTGCTGAATGAGAGGAGGCTTCGACAGCGTAACGGCGCTTGGAGAAATGAATGGCCAAAAGTCCTCTCCATGTTGGAAGTGATGGGGTATTTATAGAAGCTGATCTGGACTTAGGAAATTTCTCTAAGTCTTTAAGTCGTCGCCGACTTAGTATAGGTCGCTGCCGATTTATGATAGGTCGCTGCCGGTTTATCAGTTCCAACACTTCCCTAGTAGTTCACCTCCTCTTCTGGTTTTACGTTTAAGTCCTAAGTCGCTGAAGACTTAAGGTAAGTCGGTGACGAGGTAAAGGTGTATAAGGTTAGATCGGCGATGAGCTAAGGGATTGGGTTGTTCTGGGCCCATCTTGTGGCTGTCTTTCACAAGTATTAAGTCGTAGCCGACTTATCAGACCTTAACTCGTAAGGCCTTAACTCGCAGCCTTTAAGTCGTAAACCTACTAAGTCGTAACTCGTTAGGTCGGAACCTCCTTAAGTCGGAGCATTTCATAACTCGGAATCTTCCTTAGGTCGTAACCTTTAGTTCGCAGTACTACTAGGTCGCGGAGTCTTTAGGTCGCAAGCTTCCTTAGGTCGCGACTTCCCTTAGGTCGTGACATTCCTGTAGCCTTAGGTCGCTGGGCAAGTTAAGTCATAAGTCGTTAAACTTCTTAACTCGTAGGTCGTTGAGTCAGACCATTCCTTAGGTCGGAGCCTGTTGAGTCGTAGGTCATCTAACTGTTAACTCGTTAAGTCTGCAAGTTCCCATAGGTCGGCAATCTGTTAACTCGGCAGGCCTTGCTAACTTACAATTTGCTAGGTCAGTAGGCTTCTTTAAGTCGGCAAGCACCTTAAGTCAGCCAGCATCCTAAGTCGGCATACTTCTTAAGTGAAGCTGATCAAACAAGTCATCTATTCTCGGCAATGGATACTTGTTCTTCTTAGTCACTTTATTCAGCTCACGATAATCCACACACAATCTCAATGACCTATCCGCTTTGGTTGCGAACACAACCGGTGCACCCCACTCGGACACACTACGCCGAATGAATCCTTTCTGTAAAAGATCATCAACCTGCACCTTCAACTCCTACTGTTCCCTAGGCGCCATCCGCCTAAGAGGCATCACAACAGGTCTGGCTCCTTCAACTAGATCTATACGAAACTCGATCTCCCTATGCGGCGACAACCCTTTGACCTCGTCAAAGACATCCTCAAATCCATTAGCGATTGGCACAGATGACAGTCCATCCCGTGGAACAACCAGCGAATACATGAAGCTCATGAAGACGCCTTCTTCATGCTTACATCGTATCACAATCTTTCACCCCTCCACATTCTCGACTGTCACCTCCAACCTCTCACAATCAACCTTTGCTGCATATCTCCTAAGCCAGTCCATACCCAAAATAATTCCGAACCCCGCAAAGTTCAGAACAAAGCAATCACAAACAAAAGAGCAACCATGACTCGATACAATCAGACCATGACATATCATACACAAACAAGACGAACCCCCAACTGGATTAGTCACAACCAATGGCCTATCAACAATATCCGGTTCTAAACCCAACCGGCCTACAAGTTCACTACAAACAAATGAATGCGACGCCCCGGTATCAAATAGCACTCTAACTGGAACACCACATAAGAAAATAGTACCTTGAACCACCACACTCTTTCCTTCTCTTCAACGGTAGGAGCTGTCGAAGACGATGGAACAGCTCCCAAAGCATAAGCCTGCACAATCTGCTTGTCCCTTCGCGGTTCTGGACAATTCTTCTTAAAGTGTCCTAGCTTATCGCAGTTGTGGCACTTCACCGGCACTTTCGGATTCTTACAATCCCTAGAGAAATGGCCCTTATGTTGACAATTGTAGCAGGTCACTTCACCCTTCGGCTTCTTCTGGCCATCCCTACCCTTTTGCTGCTGCTGCTTCCTCTTCTTGTTTCCACCCTGTTGTGGTCTAGACTCACCCTTGGTCACAGCCACAACAGAACCTTCTTTAGGAAACAGACTCTCATGCCTGAGAGCTTTCTCCACAAGCTTCTCAAATGAATTGTCCAAATGATCCACCAACTGTCTCCCAAGATAACTGTCCAAGCCTGTCACAAACTTCTCATTCTTCTAATACGAAGATTCAATATACGACCGGGCATACTTGGACAAAGCTTCAAACTCAGAAACATACTCAAGAACTGGTCTTCCTCCCTGCTTGAGCTCCATAAACTTCTTGAACAGAACAGACTTCTAAGCTGTAGAAATGAACTTAGCTTCAAATCTGACTTGGAATTGCTCCCAAGTAATCTCTTCCTCCGGAGTATTGATGGTAATAGAGTTCCACCAATCAGAAGCTCTCCCTTGAAGCTGTCTTGATGCTAACTTCCTCTTAGTTGCATCCTCAATTCCCAAATCTCCAAAGATCCTTCTACAAGCATCTATCCATCTCTGGACTTCAATGGTTGATTCTGTCCCCAAGAAAACCTTCCTTCCAAGAGCAGTATAGTCCTTACACAACTTAGCAAAATCTACCGGCTTTGGAGTTTGGACCTGAATTCCAACATCAACTGCTGTCTCCGGAACTGGTATCCTCCTCATGATCGAAGTCATCATAGCTTTGAACATAGCTTCATAATCAGCAGTCCCCTCAGCAGCACGGCCTTCCCTAGCAGCTGGTCTCCCTCTTCGACTCATTCTCAATATCTATAAAAAGGAATGATTAGCACATCTGGAGAAATAACTGCATAAAGGACTCACTTACTTCTAAACTACTATATCATATATAGTAATCATCCATCAAAATACAATTACGTCTCTCATACGTAGTTACGTCAGCGAGCGTTGGGTAAAATCGATTAACTAATGCTCTGATACCAAATGTGACGACCGCCCATGACTCCTGCACCGAACCTAGAGATAATGCGCTGTAAAGTGTGCCAGGCGACCATGGACGATTGTCAAGGTAAACTAAAAACAACAGAATCTATCGTATTACTCACAGCGCATGGACAAAATACAATAGAACATATATATAGTGAAGCTTCATAGAATAGAATCTCATCAATAAAACTTCATAATAGTTGAATACAAGCATCTGAATAGTCAAGTCATCAAAATACATCAAGCCTCACTACAACACTCAGAGAAAATACAAACAGCGGGACACCCAGTACATATAGTAAGAAGATAATATGCAACCCTTCAGCTCGTCTTCGACATCAGCATCGTGGAAAGCAAGAACAGCACCTGTCACCTGCTACCTAGTCTGCCCGTCCCAAAATGGACGAACAGCCCAAGACAATAAGAGTTAAAACATAAAGCCTTGAGTCAGACAACAGTCTTAGTGAGCGGTAAATTAACTAACAACATACCAAAAGAGCATAAAGGAAAAGGAATAGGAATACAACCCTCCCACTCCACCTCTTTCTACAGTGATAGCCCCCAGACACACACTAAGCAGAAGCAATCATAGCAAAGCATACAATTTAAAGTAAAGCAATTATCACTCGAGTCAAGGGCGATGTTTTCCAAGCACAAACCCCTAAGGCCTAAACCAAGATCAGATAAGCACCCAGAAAACACTGCTCTTAAGACCGAATGACGATACAACCAAACATCCATGACTCTGGCTATCACTGTTATCATTGCCTCGATATCATCGTTAATTGAATGACCGGCTCATTCTTTCATCCGTCCGTCAAGGGCTAATGGAAACCCCGGTTCTAGACATAACTCCGCACGTCGTCGTGACCCGTGCCTAGGACTATCGAATCTGCCCAGAGTACTTGACTACCAATCAGTAGCCTTCAGGGACTATCGAATCTGCCCAACGTACTCTTGCTTTGAGCATGCTAGAACCTTCAACACTATGAGATCTCAGCCTTATAGTCATCCTCCTCGACGACTATTTCCATACTAGCTCAAGCGCATCTCGAGCAACCATTATCCTCAACTCGAACCATATCACCGAGTTATCATCATGCTTGGAATGATCCCGTCTGGATTAGACCAAGACTATCTCATATCATGCTTCACCTCATCATCATCATAGCAAAGCTTCATCTCAACATCATCATCAAATCTATCCATATGAGCTTCCACATCCGCCACATATGCCACAAGCAGCTTTCCCAATCCAAGAGCCTTTCCCTTAGCTTTTGAATCATCTTCGGTCTAAATCAAATCATCAATCATCTAATTCATAGCAATCAATCAAGTCAAACATTAATCCAAGTAAACAAGCATTCAAATATGATCTAAATAGACAATTATAACAATAATGGCAATTTCGTAATTAAAGAGTCGAAAGTCTAACAAGCATGAAAACATGAGCAATATCTCTATAATCTTGATGAATGAACTTGCATAGGTTAACATGTAGTAAAATGGATGCCAAATCATTATGAATGATGAATCTATATGGATCTACACTTAGGATTAAGAAAATGCATGGAAATCACTATTTTAACACCAAATTGAACCAACGATCCGATATACTCCTTTGGATCCGTGTGAGAGATAATCACCACTCACCAAATCACCTAAACAATCCCAAATAAACACGCTTCAGATCTGGACAGCGAAGGATCTAGCTCGATCTATCACCGATCCGCTTCAAACGATGAAATCTCACTTAAATGGATGTAGATCTTCAATCTAAGCTCTTGAATCTTCAATTTGATCTTCAACTTGGATGGAAGGAAGCACTGGATTAGAGTAGAGAAAAGAAGTGAAGAAGTGTAGAAGTCGAGCTCTCAAAATGGCAGCACTTCGTCGCTTCGAAATCCGGATCCCAAAAAGTGAGCAAAAACCCTCATATTTATAGCTGATTTTCCCCTTAGGTCGCTCACTCTTAAGTCGTCCACGACCTAAGAACCCCACGACCTAAAAAGCCCACGACTTAACAATACCAGCCTACGACCTAACATTTAAGCGCTTAGCGACCTAACGAATCTGCGCTTAGCGACCTAACGCTCCTGCGACTTAACACACATTCGACTCAACAACTCCTAGGTCGCTCACGACCTAACACCCAGCGACCTAACACTTTTAAGCCTTCACGCGACCTAAAACATCATGACCTAAGACTTAACTATAACACGACCCAGTACTAAGCCAAAACCCAGCGACTTAACATACACACGACCTAACAACTCACGCGACCTACGACTTAGCAAACAAGCGACCTACCACACACGCGACCTAACTATCTTAGGTCGCCTACGACCTAACTCAACACAGAACTCACGACCTAACTCTAAGCTGGGATACGACCTAACATCTTAGGTCGCTAATTCCTATAGATCGCTCACTGCTACCACCAGCTCCTTAGGTCGTTGCCGACCTAACTTCATTAGATCACTAATCTGCCTATTCCCTAAGTCGTTAACTCGCTACATCCTATAAGTCGCTAACTCTTAGGTCGGAAATCCTTAAGTCGTCTAATTCTATAGGTCGCTCCAATACTTAGGTCGCCCATTCGACCTAACCTATCCCACAACCTAGGCTATCACACGACCTATTTTCCATACGACCTATCCTAAACTCCTTAGGTCGTCTAAACTCTTAAGTCGCCAACTCTCCTAAGTCGGTCACGACTTAGGATTTGAACAAAATTCTGCCTAAAATCAGAAACGACTTAACAACGCTGAGAATTCCAGATTTTTATGAACTTTTCGATCCGTAAAAATACGGGTCGTTACATTGATGACCCACCTAATTTAAATTAATCGGATAATGAAAATTAATCCTACTTATGGATGTTTGGATTATATTGGATGTTGATTTGTTTTATATCAATGATGTGTTATGCTTTGTGATATATCCTGATTTGTGTTGTGATCTGTACTGATAAATAAGCGTTACAGTTTACACCGCTTATCAACTATATTCATGTGTTTTAATCTGTGACGATCTAATGATGTTGCACTATTGTGTTAAACCCCTGGACCACACTTATACACACACAAATATGGATTTCATGGGGAAATCAATTAAGTCACAGATTTTGAAATAGTTTAAAAAGTTGAATATTTAAAACCAAATGTTTTGGAAATGAATTGGGTTTTAAAGTGAAAAGCTTTTTAAATGGAATTTCAAAGATGAAATTTATTTTGAATAACTTGGTAAAATTTCCAATTTAAATAATTCAGTTTGAATTTAAATCCAAGAGTTGAAATTGAATTCTATGATTTGGAAACTAGGGTTTAAAAAGGTGGTTCAATTTATTTATGAGTTTATATGAATTAAACCATTTTTAAAAGTATTGATTTGGGAAATTGAATATAATTCAAGGGCTTTAACTCAAGCAAATATAATCGGATTCTTCTGAAACGAAAACTATTTGTTTTCAACTAATAAAATCTTTCACATAAGAAATAAATTTCCAACCGGTGTTAAAAGGATTCCTAGTTTGAAATGAAAATGATGATTTTCCAAGTTATGAACAAATCTTTGGAAACAGTTTGAAAAACTAAAATTTAAATCTTTAATTTAAAGATTTAATGAGTTAATCCAATTGGAATGGAAATTGTTTTGAAACCTATGAATGAATCTTTGTGAAACGAGGTGAATTTTGTGAAATAAATCTTTTTGCTTAAAGATTTGAAATAGTAATTTGTTTAAATCATTTAACGAAAGATTTTGGGTAATAAGTTGTGACTTAATTGAAATCCCATATCCATATGTTTTAAATATTGCGCTCACTATTTGGTTTAACCGGGAGAGGACCTTTGTGTCATATAGCCCATTCCGTATATGTGATATGACGTTATGGATAGCATTTGAAGACCGGTGGTGAAGACCGGATATTTCGAAAGCCAAAGGATAACTCGTCGAATGTCTCTGCATCGAATGGTCCCCGGTATAGAGACTCCATATGTGATGGGAAATCCGGACGTGATTAGGGATTATCCAGATTGCAAGGGCTTCTTTGGAAGTGCCTTCGGTTCTGTTCGAACCCGGAACAGACTTGTACGGTTACATGTCTGACATTACACTTTGAGATATAAAGCTGATTTCTTTCAAATACATATCTGTTTGGTGGCGGAGAATTTATTCTCTTATCTTAACACCCTTCTCTGAGACGTACGAGCTCAAAGGTTATGTAGTTGAAATTTATCAGCGATATATTCCCAATTTGGTAATGTGACATGCTGAGTGTTGCTGTGTGATGATCATTGTTTGATCATTTGTGATATGATCATCTGTTTGATCATTTATCTTTGTGATCATTTCTTTGATCATCTATTGTCCCAAAGCATGGCTTTGTGAAAAGCGTAGCTTTGTGAACGAGACTTCGTCGAACCTCACACCCCGGAATGGTCAAAACAGGAAAGATGCAGCAAGGTTATTGGGGGTAGCGCCCCTTAGGGTATGTACATTTCCTTCTGGATAGAAGTGGTATCATGGTATGGAGCCCAGATACTTAACTTATATGGATGTCGCAAATATATATATATATATATATATATATATATATATATATATATCTTATTTTGTGATTTGTTGCTGGGCCCTAGTTAAAGGTTGGTTACAACCGGGAGATGGCATACTCGTGTCAGTAGTTACCCAGTTAGGGGTAACCCGGCCTTGTGTTGGCAGAGATCCGGTTAGGTTCTCGGGACGTCCTTCCAGAGGCGTTTCCATGTGGCAATGGGAAGTTCCTTGGCCTGACCATTTGTTGGAAATCCATCTTCCAATACGAACTTTGTACGGTATTAGTTGTAGAACCTGCCATTTACGTACGGTGGTCACCATTGTTTAGATGGTAGCTATAGTAGGCATACGATAATGGTCGTATGTTGGCTAAGATTGATATTCTATTTTCGAAATGTTTTCTACACTATGCACTAATAATAATATCAAAATGTTTTGTTTACGTAGTAAACATCTTTGACTATCATAAGGAGAAATCTCCTCCGATTCTGCGTTTGCATTGTGTGTGTGTGTGCGGGAGGCCTTATGGTAGTTTCATTTTTCAAAGCTTTGCGAATTGAATTTAAAATCTTTTGTTGTTTGATTTTAAAGATAAACTGTTTTTGTTGCTCACACCAGTCCCATGACTGATCCGAAGTTTATTGTTTCTTTCCTAAACTCTAGGTGCTCAAAATTTTCTACACGAGCAGTCTAGAGTTGGGTTTTTCAGATAGTCAGAATTAGTAGATTTTCTGGAGTTAGTTCAGTCTTTGGGATCTCACACTAGTCTTGCTCATCTGGGTGCATCGTTATTGGGAGTTCAAGCTATCTCTGGATTGGTTTTATTGAAGATGAATACTATCCGCTGCTAGTGTTATCGTTTTCTTTTCCGTTGCTATATCATATCTCTGATGTATATTTATATTCATTGTATCACTCTGTTGTATCAGATATTGTATATCAATGTATTATTCATTTCTTCCACTGGGTTATTTACTTAATGTTGTTATAAGCTCCAGCGACTCGGATTTGAACAGTCGAATCTACGGCATTCGAGTACGATGTAAAGTATGGATGTCGATTTTCGAGCGTGAAAAATTCATGACGTTTCAAATTTAGTCATTTGAGTTTGGAATATTTAATTGATTTTAAATGTTAAAAAGTTAATTTTATAAGTTAAGTAACACAAATGTCAAATATAGCAATTTATTTGATAATTAAATTATTGAATTTGTGGAAATGTTTAAAATAATTGAATCTTGTATTTGAAATGAATAAATGATTTTGGAAATTGATTTAGATTCTTTTTTGATAGGAATGGAGATAGTGATATTTTGATTTAGATTTAAAAGTGATCTATTTGGTTTCAACAATAATTCGATTTAACTAACGTAAAAAAATAGCCATTCGGGGCACTATCTCGGATTTCGACAAATCCAGTTCTATTGGATCCGTAATAATATATTATAGTATGCCATCGAATATCATAGTGATTGGGCGTATCGTTTAGGTGTGCGAAATTGAAATGCATAGAAATTTATTTTGGAAACTTATATAATAATTTGGTTTGAAATGATATCTTCTACATATGATCAAATTAGGGCTCGAGACTAGTTCCATTGTGTTCGAAATAGGAATATAACATATAGAAGGCCAGCTGGCACGCTTCGTTTAGAGTTTGAAATTTTCGCAGCTAAATAGTGCCATGAAAATTTTCTATAAAAGGTCATCCATTCCATTCATTTTGCAAACCCTAAACCTAATTTTCTTCGGCCGCCGTCAAAATTTAACTATCCAACGACCAAAGTCAACTGGAGCTTTTAAAGGCCGAATTAGCCTTCGACTTCAACTAGGAAAGCGTAGAGCACGACGATACGAAGCAAATCACCAGTTGGATCGTCGATAGACGAATCGAGGCAGTTGTTGAAAGCCTCCGTTCAAGAGCAAAAAGTAAGGGTTTCAAGTGATTTCGCATGTGTGCATGCGCGAGGCGATCGTAGGCAGCTTTGGTGCGTAGCGGTGTAGCAGAGGTGGTGGAGAACTGTAACGACCCGTCATTTTGAACCCTTCAAGTGCATAAGCAGACACACATGTCTGACTTGAATTACTATAAACAACAGATTATTAATTTATACTTTTGGCATAACTTACCATATACATTAAATAAATCAATCACAGAACCACAAACATAGAGTTTTACAACAAGGTAGCAGAATAAATAAATAGTAGTTCATGAAGCTACTACAGAAATAACATAGTCCAAAACAGAATGAATTAGAAATCCCAATACATAGAAGTCTCTAGTACAAAAGCAAATGACAAGTCTAAAACACACAACTAGAAATAACAGAAACAAACTGAAAGATGAAATAGATAAGATTGATCTTCCAATGAACTCTAAACTATAAAAGATGAGTCTCAAAAGCTATGACACTCAGGCTGACTCGAGCGTAAAGCAAAAACAAAACACTCGAATCAGGATTAACATTCTTATGCAAATAAATCAAGCTCAAGTAAAATGTCAAATTAATGTAATACAACTTAAAGGAATGTTGGGATTCCTTCCTTTAAGGATCTGATAAACTATCTACATGCATAGTACAATACGCTACATATATAATGTCTATAGTAAAGCATCAAAATAGCGTTAAGGCGTTACCCATATCCCCCTTAACACATTTTTATATATTCCCGTATCTATACAGATACTGTAAGCTCCTCCATAAATAGGAGGTTTACTCAATGGGCACTCCATAGGTACGGTACAAAAAAAACTTGTAGAAGGCATGATAGGGCATGTGACAAGGCACGCGAGGCAATGCCCAAGGTAGGATTCAACCGTTTTGCAGATCCAGACTGGTGGATATGCCTAGCAGCTATTATCACCCACCTTGAGACACACTCTCGTATCAATGTGTGCACCAAATCAAATCAAAAAGTAATAGAATGGTTTTAAAGAAAGGTGTCCGAATAGAAGAATGATCTCACTTGGCCCGACATGGCTCTTGTTTTAGCCACATCAAGCAGACTCCCAGGAGTCAGGGCTATGTAAATACCCATACTGAATCGTTCGCCAAACCATCATACTACATTTTGGAATCTCCACCATGTATATAGATGTTAAAGTGGTTTTCAGTAATGGCAGAGAGTATGACAATATCCGATCCCGGTTTCTTTAATAACCAAATGCTTATTTCATACCGTGGTCATTTATAAAATTACTTTATGAATATTTAAATAAATCCTAATTACAAATTTAAATCAAAGTAATATATTGAATTCTAATTTTTTTTATATCCTAGATTATTCATTTAACCACCTTTATTAAACCAAGCTATATAAAATCATACCTTTTAATCTTCCAAAATCAGTAAGTTCCAAATAAGTCCTTATTTAAATTCAATTAATAACCAATTCAAGTAACAAACAAATTCCAATTTACATACTTATCCAACCTTCTTAATTTACTAAAGTTATAAGATCTATTTTAAATATAAATTTTAAACAAAACTTTTAAAATATTATATATTAAATAAAAAATTATTTTATAAAATTTAAATTAAATTAAACCTCTTATTTAAATCTATTTTACATATTTTAGAAAAATAAAACTATATGTAAAATTTTCTAAATTACCTTTAAACTAAACTTATAATTTTAACATTTCCAAAATCAAACAATTTTTAATTTTTAATTTTACAATATTAAAATAAAGTATTTATTTTATTTCAAATCAAAACTCATATATTTACTTTCAAAACCTTTGGAAATAAATTTTCAAAAAATAGACCAACGGTGTCTGTATATAATTTTCTATGGTCAAGTGATACGGATATTTATCATTTCAATCCGCAATAATTTAAATTTATGGGTCTATACCATTTATATCCCCAATCCCACAAATTACAATAATTAATGAAAGTCACTTGGGCTTATCATTTCAATCCATAACGAATTTTCTCCTATTCTAAAGTCCATTCGGGTATGAATCATTTCAACCCATAGGGATTCCTAAAACTAAGGAAACTTGTAGAGAGAGAAGAAATAAAATAACATGACATAACAATTTCTGGCATATATGATCAGTAACAATAACTATTTAATAAAATAATCAACTAACATGTAATGGTGTCAATTTACATGGATGATCAACTTAAAATAACAACATATCATATTTAACAGTAACTAATTAACAATTCTAATTTAATAGCACATTTAAATTATTATTTCCTACGAAATCAATTTACTAAGCATAAGAACATTAATCGTGAGTGATTGCTCACCTTTCGTGGCTAGAGAATGGTGGAAAACAAGTACAAAGAAGAACGATGAAACAGAAACGGACACGAAATCAGGCACGGCAAGTCAATTAACTACGACAAGCAAGAATAGATTTTTAGGACGAGAAATTTGACGAAAACAAATATATACACATACATAATATATATACATTTGTTTTATAATTTTTAGAAAGAATAAATATATAATTACAACGCAAATAATTTTTGTCGACAAGTTAAAAAGTGACAAATATAACATGGTCGGCAATATACATATATGCATTATATATATCACATGTAGGCTCAGATTAAAATGGACAAGCATGACTAAGCATACATTTCTTCACAACTAAGAGTAACTTATGCATGCATCACACACACACATATATATCAGTTGTCCCTACATATATATGAACTTGTTATCTCTGACCCAATATATGTGCATGGCATAAACGAAATATATCAATATATATTATCAAAATATATATGCACAAATCAGTAGCCTATATAGGCTTGTGTGGCGACGAAGATAAGGTGAACAGGGTGAAGTTCAAAGCACTATATAGATGAGCAAACAACTACAAACATATTATATATATATACATATATATATATATATATATATATATCAATATATGTGTATACTTTCGGTCATGATATACATATACAGACACCATTTATAAATGTGTTCTCTCATCATCATTTTGTATGCACAACACATATTTACATAAAGTATATATATATATATAACTGCCCAAATATATTTTATAAAATGAAAGGAGAGCAAGTCTAGACAAGTTAAAGTCACAAAATCATGAGCAAGAACAAAGGAACATCATGTGTATTTCGACATATAGCCATTTGTAAAATCATGAAACAAGCAGTGATATATACATATACATATACATATACATATACATATACATATACATATACATATACATATACATATACATATATGTCACCAAGGGGAGGAGGATGTCACTGGCTCATGCAAGCAAGGCCGAGGCGAGGGGGGTTTGGGCGCAGCACTCGGCCTGGGAGGGTGATAGGATGGTTCTTCGGTGAAGTGGAAAGGCATGGTAAGGCGGAGCGGAGCAGGTAGTGGTTGGACTTTTGGGTAGCCGATGGTTCAAGGCAGAGGAGTTTAGATCTGGTGTCACGGCTTTGCTATGGACCAGAGGGGAGATGGCATGGGTAGCTTCGGTCGGGTGGTCGGAGGGGAAGCTAGCACGACAAAAGGAAGGAACGGTGATGGTGGGTTTTTTTGGGTTACTTAGGGTTAGAAAGGGAAGACTTGGAGGTGGCTTTGGGTTTTTTAGGGAGAAACATGGGGTTGGCTTCGAGTAAGAAGGGAGAAGGAGTGAAGGTGGCTTAGATCAGGGAAAAGAAAGAAAGGCTCGACAAAAATTTGGGGAGTAATGGAAAAACTACAGAGGAGAAGAAGAATACAAAAAAGTGAAATGCACTTTCTCTCGTGAATGACAGTAGAGGAGAAGTGAAGAGGCTTTGTGTGCATATATATGAAAATCAATGTAATAGCAACGGTCAAACCCTTTGATTTAGATAAAATAATTAAAGCAAGATTGCTTGGATTCCACGGCTCAAGTTTGAAAAGCAAAGGAAAATAAAAAGTCACAAATAAGGTACCAATATGACAAACTGTTTTGTCGTTTCCGCCGCATACCAGACCTCAAAATACAGAAATAAATATACCGCAGAGATTAGCACGAAGAGGCTAACAGAATGGTACACAGATATCAGCGATACGATTAAGTTATAAAAACTCGATTTTTCTGCTACTAAAAATGCTGCTAAAACGCCGAAAATAAGATAAACAAAGCTATAGAAGTCCAAATTTGATAAACGAATTATGACGTCTCACTCAGAAAATGATTTATATTTTTTCTATATAAAAATATTCAGATTTCGAAAATATTAAATTTTTGACCAATAAACTGATGAAATTTATATTTTGAAATTTCACAAATAAATTAACTTTTATATTTTTCAATAAAATTTTACCATTTGCTATATTTAAATAGACACAATTTCAAAAATTTAATTAATTACTTAAATTTCAAGAAATTTTAGTTAATTACGTTATAAAAATCGTTAAAATTCTAAGATCATTACACTCTCCCCACTCCAAACTTTTTGTCCCTGAAAAGGAACGAGATAGGAGAATAGAAACAAATAGAAATATAAGATAAATCAAAGGAATAATACCTGAGTCAAATAATTCAGAATTCGAAGCACGCATGGATTCCTCAGTTTTCCAGGTGCAATCCCAATCATCCGTACTCCACTGTACTTTGACCAAAGTGACAGCTTCCTTTGAAGCTACTTCGTACCTTTATCGACAATACAAAGTGGCTCTCTCTCGATAGTGAGATTTGGCTCAACATCCAAATTATCTAATAAAGCTGGCTAAATTATCAAGGATAGATCATGGAGATACTTGCGTAGGTGAGATACATGAAACACGTTGTCCACACCCGCCAGCTTCTTTGGTAAGTCAACTCTATAAGCCAAAAGACCAACTCTTTCCAGAATGCAGAAAGGACCAATGAATCTAGGAGCAAGCTTCCTCTTCGACCAAAAGGAATCACATTCTTCAGCGGTGAGATCTTGAGAAAGACTCGATCACCCACTGAAAATTCCAAATTCCTTCTACGCCTGTCTACATACTTCTTCTGCCTATCCTGAGCAATCCTCATCTTCTTTCTAATCTCCTCAACCTTCTCAAATGCTTCCAGAATGATATCAGGCCCCAGAACCAAGCGATCATCGGACTCAATCCAGTAAGATGGAGATTTGCAGGATCGTTCGTAAGGAGCGGCAAATGGAGACATCTCGATACTTGCTTGGATTCAAAAGATTAGGATTAATAGATATATTACGCTTAAGATGATTCAAATTCAAAGATAGAGTTATACCTGATAACTCTTATTAGAGGTGAACTCTACAAGATGGAGATGATCTTCCCAAGATCCTCTATAATCAAGAACACAAGCACGAAGTAGACCTTCCAGAATCTGATTCACCCTATTTGTCTGACCATTAGTCTAGGGACGATATGCCGTACTCAGGTTCAAACGAGTACCCAAAGCTTCCTAAAAAGCTTTCTAGAACTTTCTGGTAAAGATAGGATGTCGATCACAAACAATGCTAGAAGGAACACCATGGAGACGGATAATCTCTCTTATATAGATCTCAGCTAAGCTCGAAGCTGTTTGATTCGACTTGACCGGAATAAAATGGGCAGATTTGGTCAATCGATCGACAACTACCCAAATACTCTTATTAACCCTTCTAGTCCTCGGTAAACCATTAATAAAATCCATAGAAACTTGATCCCACTTCCAAATTTGAATCTCAAGGGGTTGCAACAATCCAGCAGTCTTCTCGTGATCAGCCTTAACCTATTGACAAGTGGCACATCTACTAAGAAAGACATAAATATCCTGCTTCATACCACTCCACCAATATAGCCTCTTTATATTTTGAAATAACTTCATAATACCAGGATGGATTGAGTGTCTGGACTGATGATTCTCTCTAAGAACTTTTTTCCTTAAACCATCTACATTCGAAACACAAACGTGGCCATTAATCCTCAAAACTCCATTTTGATCAATCTGTGCTCCTAACTCATTCTGATTTTCACCTTCCCTACTCTGAATATTCTCTTTCATAAGCTTAAGCATGGCATCCTCATCCCGCTTGGCTGCAATACGATCCATAAGAGATGGAGTAGCTATAATTTGACACAATAAGGCTTTCTTCCGGCTCAAGGCATCGGCCACAACATTAGCTTTCCTAGGGGTATAGTTGATGTCAAGATCATAAGATGCTAAGAAACCAAACCATCGAACTAACCTTTGGTTCAAATCCTTTTGGGTGAAGATATACTTAAGAGACTAGTGATCGGCGAAAAGCTCAAATATGGTTCCTAAAAGGTGATGCCTCCATAACTTCAGAGCAAAAACAACAGCGAGTAACTGTAAATCATGGGTGGCATAGTTAGATTCATAGGGCTTCAACTGGCGACTAGCATAAGCTATGAATTTCCCATCTTGCATCAATACAACACCCAAACCTTCTTTACCAGCATCGGTATAAAACGATAATCCTTCACTCCCATTCGAAACAGTAAGAACAGGAGCAGAAGTAAGCTTTTGCTTCAACTCATTAAATGCAGCTTCACAATTATCATTCCGATCAAACTTGGTGTTCTTACGAGTCAAAGTGGTGAGAAGTGCAGCTATATGGGCAAAATTCTCTATAAATCTCAGATAATAACCAGTAAGGCACAGAAAGCTACAAATATCGGTTGGAGTCTTAGGTGTCTCCCAATTATGGAATTAGGATAATCAGATAAGTTCAAAGATAGATAAGATAATTGAATTCAAAAGAGAAAAGGTGGATAAACTTACATTATTCACGACGACAATAACCGGGTCAACCGAGACTCCATTCTCAGAAACATTATGTCCATGAATCGGACTTCATCTCTCAAGAAATGGCACTTAGAGAATTCGACTTTCAACTGATGACTCCTAAGAGTTTGGAGAACGTAACTCAAATGTGACTTGTGCTTGGAAAAGATTAGAATATCATGAAAACCAAAACAAACCTATTGAGAACATCGTGGAAAACGTGATTCATAAGATCGACAAAGAAGGTAGGAGCATTGGTTAATCCAAAAGGCATGACTAACCATTCATAGAACCCGTTCTCTGTTCGGAAAGCAGTCTATGGAACACTATCCTCGGCTACACGAAACTGATGGAAACTGGCAGCGAGATCAAGGTGAGAGAATATCTTAGCTCCGTAGAGCTGATCGAACATATCATTGACGCGAGGCATCAAATATCGGTTCTTGAGAGTAAGCTTGTTCAACTCTCGATAATCGACGCCCATTCTCAAAGAACCATCAGATTTGGTGACAAAGACCACAACTGCTCTCCATTTAGAAAAACTCTATCGAACCAAACCTTTAGAGAAAAAAAAATCCTCAATCTACTTCTTCAACTCAGCTTTCTCATTGGGTGCCATCTGTCTTGGAAGGAGAACAACGGGTCGAGCACCAGGAATAAGATCAATGCGAAATTCAATTTCCTGCTTAGGGGGAAGAGAAGTGAATTCATCAAAACATCAAGAAACTCCTTGACAATTGGGGTGGAGTCAAGATAACTAGTCTGAGAATCCAGAGAAAAAATAAAGTTGCCTGCATAATACCGAGGCATTCGGCATTCAAAACCAAAGAATTTCCTTGGTCGTCTACCAAAGAAATGGTTCAGGAGTTACAAGAGATAACAGCATCATAGCGCTTTAACCAATCACCTCTAAGTAATATGTCAAATGCATCGAAACCCAAAACATAGAAATCTCTGGTGAATCAACGCTTCTTGTAAAGGAGTTTCACCCCTTTACAAATCATATTAAGATTGGTCAGACCACCAATGAGATTAGTCACACATAATGATGAAGTCGCAAATTGAGGTTGCAGAATATGCTCGAATTTATTACAAAGACCGACAGACATAAAGTTATGGGATGCACCAGTGTCAAATAGAATACGAACATGATAGTCATGCAAAGTAAAGGAGCTCTGAAGAGTACCTTGGCTATCACTGGCAGGCGGAGGAGTGGAAGAAGTCATGGCAAAGACTCTAGATGTCTTTCCTTTTCGATACAAGGGACAATCATTCTTGAAATGGCCGGGCTGTAAGAAAACATGGCGGAGGTTATTCCTGGTTCTCCGAGGAGGAGGAATAGCGGCACTTGCTAGACAGCTATTCGAATATTGACCTTTCTGGTTGCATCCGACACAAGTGATGGCAGATAGGTCCAGAGATATCCTCTGTGAAGCGGATCCAATACGATGAGCCCTCTACCAATTCTTCTTCCCTCGGAGGAAATCGAGCTTCCTCTTCTTTGAACCACTAGAATATCCTGAGATGATGAAAATGTCTTCTTTCCCTTGGAGGCAGGACTCTCAAATCGGGTGTCCATATCCATCAGAGAGGTAAACGTGCCATAAACATGACTAATCAAGCAGTCATAATACTCTGGACAAGCACCATGAATAAACTTCTCATTCTTCTTTAGTTGAGTGTTAATCAACCCAGGTCCAAACTTAGATAGCTCATTGAATTTCCTCTCGTACTTAGCAAAGGTCATGTCTCCCTGCTCAAGATCCATGAATGCTCTGTATAATCGGATTTCTCGGCTTCGGGCATCCATTTTGCTACAAAAGTATCTCTGGAAAGAAAGATTTCAAGATAATACAAAGATAAAGTTCAAAGAGATAAATTTCAAAGAAGTAGATTCGATAGAAGTAAGCTCGAAAAGGACACAAAGAATCTCACCTAAACTGCTCCCAAGATATATCAGCTTCGACAGTCTGAGTGGTAATAAATTTCCACCAATCATGGGCAGATTCCTGTAACTGCCAGGTAGCCAAATAATGCTTCTTAGCATCGGAAATATCAAGGCTAATTAAAATCCTTTCAAGACTCTTCAACCACTATTGAGCCTCGATAATACTCTCGGCTCCGGTGAACTAAGTATCCCCAAGCTGAGTGTAACAACCCGCAAGTCCGTACCACTTGAATTGACATAAATTTATATCATATCAACCCAAGGAGAACGTAAATACGAACCATCTGGGTTAAAGAAAGAAAGAGGTAGAAGAAGAAAGTAGAAAACAACATCAGAATCTCACATCTCAGCGGAATAAAATATAATAGACAATAACAGATCTTTACACAAATCAAAACTATATTTGTTTATATAATACATCATCAAAGTATACATCAGAATGCACATACATACAACTGGAAAATAATCATATCATGTCCTTAATACAACAGAGTACATAAATCAACACAGCGTAATATATATAAAAACAAGTACGGAAGATACGTCTCGCCATCCAGCTCGTCCCTGAGCTCCACAGCATCATATCCTATATCCTATAATACTCGGTCTGACCCGAGCATCATATAAAACAATACCCGAGTCAGTCTGGAATACCAGCGTGAGAAAATCACACTCAATTTGATTATTAAAGTTTCAAAATCCTTTGGAAACAAAAGCATCTCGTAAGACCACGCCACAAATAAACATGTCGGGTTTTTCCCTTACGATAGCTAAAACACTTTTTTATAAAAATCCTCTGATATTATAATAGTGTCTATTTACAAATACTTATTCAAATAGCTGAAATTGTTACATCTATTAAATTCCAGCATACTAGCCACAACGTGGGTAATACAAACAAAACTCGTACAAGGCACGTAGGGAGAATGGATTTCCAACGAATGACTAGGCACCGGGGTACCACCTGTCATAGTACGTAGCCAAGATCACAGTACCGAGGAGTACGCCCGCTCCCCTGCAACACAAGGCCGGAACCATCCCTTACTGGACAGTTCCGAATAAGATCACCCCGCGGTTGGGATCAGCAGCCGCCCACTAAGCCGAAATAAAAAGGGACATCTAGACATGGATGACCTTACTCTCAAGTGGGGGCTACCCACGAAGCCTTGCTGCATAACCCTTGATTTTCAGTCATTCCCGTTTGATGAGGCTCGAGGCTAAGCGCCTTTATAGAACATATCCCTTAGAATGCCCACCATCCACCTGACGATGTATCCAAAGCATTCATCCATACAAGTCCATTCCAGGTTCGGACGGAACCGAAGGCACTATTCCTACTACATCCATTTTGGACTCAACCTCAGGATTAGTAGCGACTAGCCCTTACACTTCACTGTACCATCTTCGATATCAACTCGTTCCCACGAAACGTACAAACCGGATCGAAGTGGTTTTCGAGAAATAAATCTCGATCCCGGTCTCTTCGAAACGATCAGCGCATTTGGCCAAATATTGATATTCGGTTATTTAACTATCAATTAACATTCACAACAACCATCAATCAATAAATAATTTTCCCAAATTATTTATTATTTCCAAAATATCTTCACTAGATATTGTTTCTATTTCCAAACCCCTTTGAAAATGCTTACAGACATATTCCTCCACGGAATAATTTCCCAAATATTTATTTTTACTGAAATACCAAGTACAAAAGCCATTTTAGATTTTTAAATAATTTTAAAAGCACTTTATTACAAATATACTTGATAATATTAAAATTAAAACTACTTTAATACTCTATTTAAAATATATATATTTTAAAAATAGTTAAAATACAACCACTTTGTAAATATAAACAAATTTCCCTTTTTAAAACATAATACCAAGTTACTATATATATTTACTACAATAATAGGATTGGAAACACTTACTTTCAAATTTAACATTTAAAATAGTAAATTTCTAAAATAATTTTTTTTAAAACAACATTTTAAAAACCTTAACTCTTATTTGAAATTCCTTTGAAACCGTACTTGGCTATCCATGGAAAATACACTTCTCTTCCACATCTTTTAAAAATAAATCACTATTTATTCTTAAACCAATTCACATCCCTTTATAAATTTCCACCTTGAATTTATATTTAAAATATCCACTGATATTTTATATCACTTTATAAACCCAGTTATAAATTCTAAATCTCACTTCTCTTTAAAATTTCAATTCCAAAACACTTGAATCAATTTACAATTGATTTCGAATTTTACTTCACTTCGAAATAAATTTCTTATTTACTTTATTTATTTCAAATTACATTAACTCTCAGATTTTATTTCTTAATTAAGAGTTAAAAACCTTTTTAACTGAAAATACCAATTTCAAATTTCCAAATTTCCTTTATCCTTAAATAAGTTTCATCCTTTAATTTTAAAATAATCCTTTATTCTTTACAACGATATCACTTTATTTTAAAATTCATTATTCTCCTATTAATTCAAAATTTCCCATTTCTATATTTGTTAAAAATTTGAAATCTCTTTTATTTTTATATCCTATTTCAATTCATTATTAAATTTATTCAAATTCACTTAGAATTATTTTACTTATAATTTTACTCTTTTACTTCTTTTCAAAAATTCAATTCTATAGATTTTTATAACTCATTATACTGAAATATACAATCCAACCATTATCCAATACTTCAATCATCAATGCAATCATCACAGGATATCAATAATCATATCATAGAATATCCAAACAAACATTAAATATTTTGAGGAATCCTGTTGGATCCCTCCAACCTGTTTCCCTGCATCCACAGACGTTAGCATAATACCAATTCCACTTCGAGGTGGAATTTCGCGGCATATGGGATTTCATAAAATATCATCCGCTATTATGTGGCACATGGGGTCTCATCCGCTATATAATGCGGGAATATCAACTCCAATATATACATATTCCAATATATATATATATATATTGATATATATATATATATATATACTACTATATATAGTATCATATCAATCAATCCAATCATTAACCAAATATTTAAATTTAACTATTTAACTTTAATTAACAATCAGATGAGTGAGATAAACTCACCTTTAATTTTGATGTTTGCAATCCATTCCAAACGGCCGTGTATCCTTGATTTTTAAACCTTGTATAACAATTAGGTGATTTTATTAATATTCAAGCAAATTTGAATAATTAATTTGCATTTGATAAATTAAATTAAATAATTTTATTTAAACTAATAAATTTCTCTTTTAAACTATTTACAAAAATAATCAATTAACATTTAATAAAATTAGTTAACTCATAATTTAGTTTTAAACTATTTTTTCTTTAAATAAATTATTTTTAGTGACTAAAATAATTAAATAAATTTATTAAACATATTAATCTTCATAAAGCATTATTTCAAATTAAACTTGTAACATAAATATATATATGTGAATATTCATTGTATATTTGTATTTAAAATTCTTCTCTATACACAACAAAACAGAGAATTTTTGTACTGTATATATATATTTCTTAATCTGTGTGTATATATGTATATATATATCAAGTTTTAAATTGACAGAAGAAGAAAATGAATACCTTCCTGTCTCCATCACGATTCCCAAACTCGATGCTTCCAAACCCTAGCTCACTGCTCTGGGTCGCACGACCTCCCATCGTCGCTCCCCTTTCCATAGCACTCGAGTCCGCCTTTTGCCATACCTTCGGAGCCATCGACGTCGCCCACTCGATGCCGACATCACAGCCTCCCCACGTCTCCAGCCCCATCACGACAATCGCGAGTCTCCATCACGATATTCACGCGGCCCACTTCCGCTAGTATGCGTTGCGGCCACCCATCGATCGACCCTGAGCCTCCTCCTCGTGCACGCGATCGATTTCATCTTCAATTATGAGCAAAAGGTGATTTCGTTCACTTGAATCTAACGAGAAGGAAAGACACGATTTTTATTTTGTTCCGCCATTTTGAATAAAAGAAAGAGGGGAACGAGTGGTTTAAATTCAGCTGCCATTTCTATGTTCTGTTGAACGAAGATATTTATCGTTTGTATTGATTTTTTTTTCTGAACGAAAACAGAAGAAGATGTGTGCTTTGAAAAGAAAAGAGGGAGAACGTGAAGGGGAATCAGTGATTTGAGAGAAGAACGGCTGACATGATATGTCTTTGACTGGAGACAAATATATATATATATATATATATATATATATATATTATTGATTTAAATTCAAATTCGAATCGACTCGAAAACAAAGTCAAAAATTTCGACTTCCTATCGAGATGTGCCGCTAGGCGTTCGTAATGTTATACGCCTATTCCGAACGCAATGGAAAAGGTTCCGAGTCCAAATTCGATCGTATGAAGAAGATAGCTTTTTGAACCCAGTTAAAATATTAAATTTTCGATTAAATTTTCAGCGTGTTTGCTTATCGTACGGCTAAACAATCACTCCAAACATTACGAAAATTGAAATCCGATAATAATACAATATTACGGATCCAATGGAACTGGTTTCGTCGAATTCCGAGACTGTGCCTCGAAAGGCTATTTTTTTAAATTCAATTTAAACGTTATAAATTTCAAAACTTAACAAAACACTTCCGAATTCAATTGAAAAACTTTTATTATCATCAGTATTATCAATGTAAATTTTCGGAGCCTTTAAATTATTTTTAACAGGCTTACAACTGAAGATTTGATATTTTACCCAGTTTTAAATTGTTTGATTCGATAATTTAATTGCCAAATAAATAGTGGTATTTGAAATTCAAGTCAAAAATCAACTTTTAAATATTTAAAATCAATTGAATATTTCAATTTCAAATGCCCAAAATTCCGGGTCGTCACATTCCTCCCCCCTTAAACGAATTTCGTCCTCGAAATTACTAGATGATCCATAACCCGTTAACTATTTTCTCCAATTCAAATGGTTTCAAAAAAAATTCCCGAATAATCTTTTATTAAGACACTCTAATCCTCTTCTAACTTTCTAAACCCATCCATAGGTTCCCACTAACATTACTTACTTATCAATTCAAATTTAAATTTGAAATCAAATTTGAATTATCAAAATTTCTCAAAATTTTCCTAACTCCCTAAATTTCCGAAATTTTTTGCCAGCGTCTCCTTTGCGCGGCTAGCTCGGTACTACTACAAAATGGATCTACGGCCCCCAAAACTCGAAAAGAAAACAAAAGGCCAAGTGGCTGATCAAATCCCAATCAAATTTCATACTGGAATTTAAATACATACCTTTTGTTGAGAAATTTTATTTATCTCTTGCAATCAAAATCTCAATTTCTTCTGTTTTTAAATTACCTGTATACTATCCTGCAATAATATCCAATCACAGCATTCCAATTTGAATTTCATCCAATTTTTGATTCAGTATACTTCCAATACCCAATTTACTTAAGAACCTTCACCCTTAACCTTTCTTAAGTTTGATATAAGCATTTTATATACCCTTATGTTATTATTTGCATTTTACCACTTGGTTTTTATCTACATTTAATCAATTTGGATTTCAATTCCATATAAAATCAATTTGCTTCAATTTATTTGTTATTCGAAATATAATTACTCTCTCTCGAATTACATTCAGGTTTTTATTTCCAATTTTTCTCGAATTCGATTTATCTTTAACTGTGAATATTGCATTTTATTTACCTTTATCTCAAATTTCAAATTTCAAGTCATTCGTCGTTAGTGAAAATTTCCAAAAAATTTCTAACTCCCAAAATTTTCGAATTTTTTTGGCAGAGTCTCCTTTGTACGGAGGAGCTTTTGCAATTCGACAAAAGTGATAAATATATATACATCGACCCACACGGTCAGAAAACAGAAAAACAGTTCATATTTCCTATTTTTAATTACGTAGGCGTACCTCTATTTAGCATTTTTAAGCAAAGCGGTTATTATCTAGCATATTACGCAATCAATTTCAACCAACCGGCTTCCCTGGCCCTGTACTAACTCAATTATAACATGTCGGTATTTAAATATATGCAACTTATTAGCATTTCACTTATTTTATAATAGCTAACACATGAATTTTATAAGCAATGCACATAATAAATTTCCACGAGTAGCTTATAAGGTCTCAACCTTAATTTCAATGTTTCAGCATAAGTTTTAATTGTTTATGACCAATTCAGATTCACTTCATTCATTTTAAATGGTTTACAATACAATTGCTTATATTCAATTCACCTTTAATCCAAACAAACCCATATTCATTTTAAATGATTCCAAAAATCAATTTATTTACTTCTATCAATTCATAAAATTTTATCATCTTCCGTTCACGTCGAACGACTAATTTTCTATGCAAATTTGTCAGTTTCCATTCAATTAAACAATCACTTCATTTTATAACTATTCAAATTGATTCCAATTCAAATCATATTAATTCCACTCCAATCTAACATATTCTCTTTCCATTACATTCAAGTTCTATTTTAAATTCATTCAGAATCTATTATTGAATTTATTTATTAATAACAATGCCATTTTAATTTATTCATACTCACTTGGATTTTATCTCATATTCAATAATTTATTCCTGAATTCTTTTTATTAATAACAGGGTCATTTCCAATTTATTTCTACTTCACAAATTCAAACCATCGCTATTATAATCCAATTATATTTTATTTTACTACACTTCCAATTATATTTAATTCACCAACAATTCAAGTTGAATTTATTTACAATTCAAATCACCTCTATTTTTATCCCGTTTATTTCATTAACCATTTAATTCTAATTGGTACGCTTTAATTTACAATTCAATATTTGATTTTTGTAACAACCCTAGATTTCTGCATATATTTAAATTTGACTTTATTTTATTTTAAGTAATTGTAAATTTTTTTTTCTTTCAAACATTTCATTTTTAAATATAAATGTTGATTATTATGTGAATTATAATTTCAAACTGGTATAAATTGAATATTTTCCTGAATATTGATTTTTGGTCAATTTGGGTCAAACTTTGACTTTTAAATTTTAAATTTAAATATTTGAAATTTTGAATTTTATCTTTTATTATGAAAATAGATTAAATTTTTAGAATACTGCTTTTCGTTTCGTTGAAATCGGAGTTATATTGTGAAAGTTATGCTTTTTACAATATTGAGTGTAAACTGTTTTATTTAACAATATTATTTATTTTAATTTATATAAATGATATTTTTATTTGATATATCTTATTCTAATTTGTATATTTATGCTATATTATATATATTTTGTCTTTTAAATATTTTTAAAGTGTTGATAGAATTTTTCTAAAGTTTATTGAATTTATTTTCAATTTTAAAACCTAGTTCCCATTTTCTTTGCTATTTTCTTAATTTAATTATATATGATTTAAAATTTATTTATTTATTTTATGCATTCACTTGTATTTGCTGTGTTTCTACTTTATTTATATTCATTTTACATGTAGTTAAATTTAAATAAAATTTTTCCAAAGCTTGTAGAATTTGTTTCCATTTTTTTAGCCTAGTTTACATTTTTAAGCTATTTTCCTTATTTAATTATATTTAATTAAAATTTATTTATTTATTTTATGAATTCATTTTTTTTTTTCTGAGTTTTATCTTTATTTATCAGAATTTTCATTTGTCTTAATATGCAAAAAGAAATTAGGGAAATTTGAAGAGTTTGAGTCCTTTTGTATACCTAGTCTCTTTGTATTCTTGCCTCTTCATTTCAACCAACACCACTTCAATTTTGGCCGTTCTTTTCTCATTCTTTCAGCTGACTATTCTCATATTTTTCACGTACAATCAAAAACTCCTCAACCACAAAAAAATTTCGGCCATCATCTCCTTGGAAAGCTTGGTAAACTTTCATTCTTTTTTTCCATTTTTTCTTGTTTTTCTTATGTAACTTGCACTTGCCTTCATCTATTTGCTCGGCCACTCCCTCCTCCACCACCATGGCCACCTCCAACACCACCACATCAGGTTTCCACCACCTCCAGCCCTCTACCCAAGCCTATCCGTGCACCCTTGTGGATCAGATCCACCAAGAAATTGAGCAAAACCTACATATATGTACATAGCCTAGCTTCTTTGCCTTCATCACCTCAAACCACCACCTTGGCCGCCCCTTGCACCACCATCTCCAGCCCTTACCAGACCTGAAACCCTCTGCCACATCACTTCCAATCCACTACAGACCTGGCCGTGCCATGCTTGCTTGTGGTCGTGACCTTTGTTGCTTTGGAAACCACTTTTGTTGCCTTGAAAACGTTGTTTTGTGCCTTATAGTTGTGCAGTTTCATGCACACAAACCTTTGCTTCATCAACAAACCATGTTAGGCCGACCATACCCAACCAAAACCTGATCCAAATCTTACCTTAGACCTGTAGTATACCTTATGGCTGAACCTAGAGTGTGTTGGAAGCAAGTGCAAAGCATTTCAGCTTTGATTTATGCAGTTATTTCTAGCCTAGTTTAGTAGTTTTGAATTAAAAACTTATGTATATTAGATTGTTTTCTGTGACTTGTATTCAAGGGAATTGATACTTTGGCTCTTCCACTCATCTCTGTGTCGTGTTATCGTGCTTGTGTGGATCTCATTTGTGTATTCGTCGTTGTATCTCCAGCTCAAACCAGTGAGTTATTCTCACCAGACAATATGTACATATATAACTAGTGAATTGACCCCTTTTGAATCTGTAAAATGCATTATCATGTTACACCTGCTATGTTATGATTTTATGATGTTCACCCATGCTTAAACACCTATTATATTATATGTTACTGTTATATTATGATGTTCTATTATTTTTATCAGTTTATCACACTGCAAGTTCCCTTTAGATTAGAATCACTATGGGTTGAAATGATACATACCCGAACGGACTTTAGAATAGGAGAAAATCGTTATGGGCTGAAATGATAGGCCTGAATGATTTTCAATTATTTTCATTTACTTGGGATTGCGGGTTTGAAATGATCAAACCCGGGTTTTCTTTGTAAATTACGGGTTGAAATGATATATTACCCGTATCACTTTACCTAGGCTAAAAATGAAATACAGACCTGTAGTTAAAATATGTTTTTCTAAAAATTTTAAATATTTTAGAAATGTAAATGTTATAATATTTTGATTTAAATTTTATTTAAATGATTTTTGTAAAGCATTATTGATTTTTTTGAAAATTTATAAGTGAAATAAATTAATGGTAAAGTTAGAAAATCTGAAATGTAAGTTATTTTGGGAAATTTTAATTTGGTGATAATTGGAATTTAAATTAAATATGAAATATGATAAATTCATGATAATTTGGATTAAAGTTAATTTAAATGATTTTATAATATATTAATGATTTTTGAATAAAGTAAAAATGTGAAATGAATGAATATTTAAGTTGAAATTTTGAAATATAACTAAAATTGGAAATTTGTGAATTTGGCTTAAAAGTGAAATTTAAGTTAAGTAAATAAAAATGGAATTAAGTTATATTTGAAAATTTAAACTTAAGTGTTAAGTTAATTTAATTTAATGAATTTATAATTTAATATTGGAATTTAATAAGTGAATTATTATTAAATTTTGATTTTTGAATGGAGTTTTAACTTTATAAAATCATGAATATAAGGGTATTTGAATGATTGTATTAAAAGTGAAATTATATTATTTTATAAGAAAAAAAAATGATTTATATAAAAATATAATTGTTTGTGAAATTATACTGAATATTTGAAGTTAGTTAACTACATTTCTGAAATGCTATTAAATTCTAATGTAAATGATAATACAACATTTGTAAATGCTGTAGTTGATAATAATGAACCTGTAGTTGATAATAATGAACCAAATGGCTAAATTTAATTAAAGGCTATTATAGCATTTTTGTAAATGTTATAATGGTTGAATTTAACTAAGTTTATTTGAAACTAATGTAACCATATTACAGCATTTTAAATGCTGTCTTTTGTTAAATTGAACTGTTTTAAATGTGACTTTCCGTAGCATTTTCTAAATGCTGCGAAAGTTGAAATTTCATTGTTTTAATGAATTGAAGTGAACGAATGAACTTTGAAAATTTAAATTTTTGGAAATTTAAAATTTTAATTATTAAATATACTAACTTCATTTTTATGATTTAAAATGAAGTAATTTGTTTCGAAATATAAACTATTTTAAAATATGATATTTTGATATTTTGAAATGGATTTTTGAAGGATATTGAATTTTGAAATGATAATTGATTTCGAAGTATAAAATACCATTTTGAAATTTTAACCACGGGATGTATTTAATTTATAGTTTAACTGATCCTTAAAGGACGGGCGATCCCAAGCATCCTTTGAGTTATTGTGCATTTCTACTACAGTTCACTTGAGTTGGTTTACATTATATAAGTATATATTGTCCTGACTCGAGTGTTTTGTGTTTTACTTTACGCTCGGGTCAGCCTGAGTATTTACAGCTTAGCTTTGGATTTCTTTCTGGAGCTAGGAATCGCTGGAGATTCTGCTTGTCTAGTTATCTGTTCCTTTCAGTTCAGTTGTTCTATTTCAGTTCTGGTATTCATAAACTTCTATTTATTTGAGATGTTTATTGTATATGTTTTCAAGAAGATATTATGTATTATGTTTTGAGAGTTGGTTATGGTAGCTTCATGAACTACTATGGTTTTTTTATATTCCGCTGCGAGTTATTCTGATATGTTCTGTGTCTGTGATTCTGTGTATTTGATTTCATTTGCTCCAAATTTATTTACAATCTGTTATTTTGAATTATTCAAGCCAGACATGTGTGGATTATTGTCGATTTGAATGGTCCAAAATAGTGGGTCGTTACAGTTGGTATCAGAGCTTTGGTTTTAGGCAAACCTTAGCCTGCGGAGCAAAAACTCATTAGAGATAGGGTAGAAATACCCTAGAATGAGTGAAATCTATCTCAGAATCATTTCTTTGTGAGAGAACGTATTTTCGAAGTATAAAATGATTTTCAAATGATTTTTAAAGAATTTTCAAAGATTATTTTGATATAAAATTTTCTTGCTTTGAAAGTAAAATTTTCTAAACTTCATTCCTTTTGTATCCACCTTGTTAGTAATTTCTTTGATTAGGATCCTCTAAAATTTTGAACTTCTCTCTTGATTGATCTAGATCCATTGTTGATAGGAATCTATTTTGAGTATGGCAAAATCTGTAGTTTGTTAGGTTGTTTTGAGTAAACTCTGTTGTATCTTTTGCTTAGCTAAAGTTGTCCAACTAAAGATATTTATGCTTCTGTTTTCGTATGTTATGAATTCGAGTCATTCCAAATTTTGAATGGGAATTTTTCTGTATCGATATAGGTTATATATCTCTAATCTTCGTTTGGATTCTTATCGAATAGGATTCCTTTGAATTTTGGAACGCTCCCACTTGTTCTGAAATCCATTCCTGTCTCCCATAATTGTATTCTTTTGATTTTGGAGCATTGCATCACTCCACTTTGTATGACCTTTATAGGGTGGCGATTCCGCCAATCTTTGAATGATTATAATTGGCATTGATTCATCGGATATTTCTGTATCCTCGGTTTACAATGTTTTCTATCTTCTGCTATATTTAGATTCTATCTCTGGCAATCGAAGGTCGATTTGCCTTAGATTTTCGCATCGATTATATTCCTGAAGTCACGGTTGACCGGTTAAGGTCGCCCGCGATTCATATAGGCTTATCCATCTTCTATTTGGTAATTTAATTATCTTATCTTCATTTGAGCCTATCTTTGAATTAGAATTCTATTTGATTAGAGTCCTTCTAAATTTGAATCTCTGTTTTGCTTTGAAATCCATCCTTGAATCGTCCCTTGGAAAGTTTGTGGTTGATTGCCTTTTGAAAATTGTGTATTCATCGTAGTTTTTATTTTGATAAGGATGACCATATTTTTATATAAAGATGAAATGTTTTTGATAAGGATTATATACCTTTTAAAAAAAAGAGAATTTGAAGTTTTGAAAGGATTTGAAATTGTGAAAATTTTATAAGAAATGGTTTCATATAAAATGATTTATAACTGAAGGTTTTGAATCTGAACTTAAGTGATTGAACTCCGGCATTTTGGAACTGGTTTTAGGATTTTGAAATAATAAATAATATGATTTGAAATTATTTTTCCGAATAAGTAATGTTTCAATGATTTTAATGGGTTTTAATGATTTCAAAGGAATTTCAAAGAAGTTTTCAAAGTAAATGGAAGTCCAGAACTCACTTGTGTCGCTGGAAAATAATTTCGGTGATGAGTGCACGCATCATCGACATTGATTTTCGAGTTTCTGAGTGAGGGAGAGGCCACTTTAATAGCTTTGCTATGCGAGTGATTTTGTGAAACCATTTTTGATTTCAAATTCCGAAGTATGATTTGATATTCGAAAGATATATGTAAATATATTTGAAACGATTTGAAATGAACCGGTGTTCAGTCCTCGAGTTTTGGATTTGATATAACCCTATCTATTAAAATTGATTTACTGATTTGTTGCTAATTTCCAACTCTTGAATTTGAAAATGATTTCTTCAACTATTTCGAAGTTCGAGTACTTCCAAATCAAGGTTAACTTTTCAAAGCTAAGAAATTTGAAAAGTATTTTGATAAAGTATATAAGTTTGTTTTGAATGTTTAAGTATGATGTAATCGGATTTAAATAAGTTGAAACTGTTTTGTTAAGTAAATGAATAAGGCAATTTAATTTTTTTTTCTAATATGAAATTTAGATTTGAAATGTTTTGAAAAGAAATTGTTCTTCAAAATATTTTGAATAAATTTTAAGTGTTTTAACTTAGTAACATCTTTATGAAACTATATAGGTAACAAGTTGGAAGAAATATATAAGTTGTACGTATGCTGTTTTATTCGCATAATTAATTTGATCCAAGTTTGAGTACACAAGTTCGAGGTGAATTACACCATTTCGTGTTAGGATTTTTCATTCGATTCTTGATGACGAATATTTGATATGGATTTTGGGCTCGATTCTAGAATTCTCTATCATAGTATATGGCTATGCAAGGAGACTGATGGCTTCTAGTCGAGAAACCATATCGAAATCTGCATTAGGGAAGTGAATGGACAATACTAGTTCGAAAGCGAACTTGTGTGATCGAGCGAGCGATCGAATGTGACTTTGCGAAATGATGACATATGTACATCTTATATTCTAATATCTTTGATATATTTTGACGCTGAAATTGAAAGCCGTCGAGTTAGAATATCTTTGCTTACTAAAAGAAAATTTCCAATTTAAATTACAAAGATATATAACCCATAAAAGCAAAGATATTCAATCCCATATGGCTCTTCATACAGCGAAATTATTTTGAAAATTTGATCCTTATGTAAGATAGACCTTACGTAAGTATAAGATGATTTTGAAAACATTTGATTATGGAAATGAATTGGTTGACTTAAATTATATTGATTTGGAAATTTGGATTTATTTTCTAAATCTATTATTTTGGAAACTTTGAAACTAAAGATAATTAATTTGAGAAGAAATAATTTGGTGAAATTGTATATGATTTTGAAATTGAACTGATATTGAAACAAATTGAAATTTGAGAACCTTATGTTACTAAACACTTGATTTGGGAGTTGTCGAACTTATATAAAATTGATTTGTATGAGTATGAAATTGATTCGAAAACTATAGATTTGAAAAGGTACTCAATTTGAAAGTGAAATCTTATATAATTGAAGTCTATATAAGTATGATTTGATATACTATTGATTTTGGAAAGTATTCGATTTGAAAATTAAATCTTATATATAATGGATTTTATATAAGTATGATATTTGAAAGTGATTTGAAAAGGTACTATATGATACATATTTTCGAAGTAAAGATATGGAAAGTGCCTTCTGCTTGATATCCGATTTGTGGCCACATCTTGGATTCATTCTATCGATATTATTCTCTCTGATTTTTGGTTTTCCGGATATGATACTCGAGTGTCCTTCGAATTCCATGGCGTTACCCATGGTCTTATTGTTCTCTCGTGACTGCATAGCGCAACTGCCTGGCTGAGTCTTGCCTAGGGGTACGGATTGTTTCCTGGGGGATCCAGGCGTAATCATTGTGTATCCTGCAATCTGTGTAGGTCGCGAATAGTAGCGCAAATGCTTGGCTGAGTCTTGCCTGGGGGTACGGATTGTTTCTTGGGGGATCCAGGCGTAACCATTGTGTATCCTGCATTCTACTAGTCATCATGGCGTAACTCGCAGGGCTGAGAAAGCTTACGGATATGGATTGTTTCCTGGGGGATCCAGGCGTAACCATTGTGTATCTGCGAACCATGGTTAGACAAAGGTTTTGTTTGTTTTTGTTTGGATTGTACTTTCCATATCTGTTTTAAAGGTTTTTCAAGTATTTTCACTGGGTGTTGAAACAAGTCTACTAAGTACCTGGAGAATTCTAGCTTTGCGCCTGATCAACGCACTGCCAGAGTCTGCAGGAACGAGGATAAACTTGTTAAGACATCGAGTTATAAAAGTATTTTGATAAAATATTATATAAATGATACTTTGATCAGTTATTCCTTTTTTTAAAGGATTTTAAAGTGTTTTAAATATTTTACCTCTTTAACCAACAATTTTAAATAATGGTTCATTCTTGTCTTTCAACTTGTTTTCCCTCCTAGCTATTTTTCCCCTACCTTCTTTCGGGATGTCTTCCAACTTATTATTCTTTCTAGTTGTTCCTCCACTTCCTTCCTTTTCGAGGACGAAAAGATTTGAGTAGGGGAGAGTGTAACAACCCTAGATTTCTGCATATATTTAAATTTGACTTTATTTTATTTTAAGTAATTGTAAATTTTTTTTTCTTTCAAACATTTCATTTTTAAATATAAATGTTGATTATTATGTGAATTATAATTTCAAACTGGTATAAATTGAATATTTTCCTGAATATTGATTTTTGGTCAATTTGGGTCAAACTTTGACTTTTAAATTTTAAATTTAAATATTTGAAATTTTGAATTTTATCTTTTATTATGAAAATAGATTAAATTTTTAGAATACTGCTTTTCGTTTCGTTGAAATCGGAGTTATATTGTGAAAGTTATGCTTTTTACAATATTGAGTGTAAACTGTTTTATTTAACAATATTATTTATTTTAATTTATATAAATGATATTTTTATTTGATATATCTTATTCTAATTTTTATATTTATGCTATATTATATATATTTTGTCTTTTAAATATTTTTAAAGTGTTGATAGAATTTTTCTAAAGTTTATTGAATTTATTTTCAATTTTAAAACCTAGTTCCCATTTTCTTTGCTATTTTCTTAATTTAATTATATATGATTTAAAATTTATTTATTTATTTTATGCATTCACTTGTATTTGCTGTGTTTCTACTTTATTTATATTCATTTTACATGTAGTTAAATTTAAATAAAATTTTTCCAAAGCTTGTAGAATTTGTTTCCATTTTTTTAGCCTAGTTTACATTTTTAAGCTATTTTCCTTATTTAATTATATTTAATTAAAATTTATTTATTTATTTTATGAATTCATTTTTTTTTCTGAGTTTTATCTTTATTTATCAGAATTTTCATTTGTCTTAATATGCAAAAAGAAATTAGGGAAATTTGAAGAGTTTGAGTCCTTTTGTATACCTAGTCTCTTTGTATTCTTGCCTCTTCATTTCAACCAACACCACTTCAATTTTGGCCGTTCTTTTCTCATTCTTTCAGCTGACTATTCTCATATTTTTCACGTACAATCAAAAACTCCTCAACCACAAAAAAATTTCGGCCATCATCTCCTTGGAAAGCTTGGTAAACTTTCATTCTTTTTTTCCATTTTTTCTTGTTTTTCTTATGTAACTTGCACTTGCCTTCATCTATTTGCTCGGCCACTCCCTCCTCCACCACCATGGCCACCTCCAACACCACCACATCAGGTTTCCACCACCTCCAGCCCTCTACCCAAGCCTATCTGTGCACCCTTGTGGATCAGATCCACCAAGAAATTGAGCAAAACCTACATATATGTACATAGCCTAGCTTCTTTGCCTTCATCACCTCAAACCACCACCTTGGCCGCCCCTTGCACCACCATCTCCAGCCCTTACCAGACCTGAAACCCTCTGCCACATCACTTCCAATCCACTACAGACCTGGCCGTGCCATGCTTGCTTGTGGTCGTGACCTTTGTTGCTTTGGAAACCACTTTTGTTGCCTTGAAAACGTTGTTTTGTGCCTTATAGTTGTGCAGTTTCATGCACACAAACCTTTGCTTCATCAACAAACCATGTTAGGCCGACCATACCCAACCAAAACCTGATCCAAATCTTACCTTAGACCTGTAGTATACCTTATGGCTGAACCTAGAGTGTGTTGGAAGCAAGTGCAAAGCATTTCAGCTTTGATTTATGCAGTTATTTCTAGCCTAGTTTAGTAGTTTTGAATTAAAAACTTATGTATATTAGATTGTTTTCTGTGACTTGTATTCAAGGGAATTGATACTTTGGCTCTTCCACTCATCTCTGTGTCGTGTTATCGTGCTTGTGTGGATCTCATTTGTGTATTCGTCGTTGTATCTCCAGCTCAAACCAGTGAGTTATTCTCACCAGACAATATGTACATATATAACTAGTGAATTGACCCCTTTTGAATCTGTAAAATGCATTATCATGTTACACCTGCTATGTTATGATTTTATGATGTTCACCCATGCTTAAACACCTATTATATTATATGTTACTGTTATATTATGATGTTCTATTATTTTTATCAGTTTATCACACTGCAAGTTCCCTTTAGATTAGAATCACTATGGGTTGAAATGATACATACCCGAACGGACTTTAGAATAGGAGAAAATCGTTATGGGCTGAAATGATAGGCCTGAATGATTTTCAATTATTTTCATTTACTTGGGATTGCGGGTTTGAAATGATCAAACCCGGGTTTTCTTTGTAAATTACGGGTTGAAATGATATATTACCCGTATCACTTTACCTAGGCTAAAAATGAAATACAGACCTGTAGTTAAAATATGTTTTTCTAAAAATTTTAAATATTTTAGAAATGTAAATGTTATAATATTTTGATTTAAATTTTATTTAAATGATTTTTGTAAAGCATTATTGATTTTTTTGAAAATTTATAAGTGAAATAAATTAATGGTAAAGTTAGAAAATCTGAAATGTAAGTTATTTTGGGAAATTTTAATTTGGTGATAATTGGAATTTAAATTAAATATGAAATATGATAAATTCATGATAATTTGGATTAAAGTTAATTTAAATGATTTTATAATATATTAATGATTTTTGAATAAAGTAAAAATGTGAAATGAATGAATATTTAAGTTGAAATTTTGAAATATAACTAAAATTGGAAATTTGTGAATTTGGCTTAAAAGTGAAATTTAAGTTAAGTAAATAAAAATGGAATTAAGTTATATTTGAAAATTTAAACTTAAGTGTTAAGTTAATTTAATTTAATGAATTTATAATTTAATATTGGAATTTAATAAGTGAATTATTATTAAATTTTGATTTTTGAATGGAGTTTTAACTTTATAAAATCATGAATATAAGGGTATTTGAATGATTGTTTTAAAAGTGAAATTATATGATTTTATAAGAAAAAAAAATGATTTATATAAAAATATAATTGTTTGTGAAATTATACTGAATATTTGAAGTTAGTTAACTGCATTTCTGAAATGCTATTAAATTCTAATGTAAATGATAATACAACATTTGTAAATGCTGTAGTTGATAATAATGAACCTGTAGTTGATAATAATGAACCAAATGGCTAAATTTAATTAAAGGCTATTATAGCATTTTTGTAAATGTTATAATGGTTGAATTTAACTAAGTTTATTTGAAACTAATGTAACCATATTACAGCATTTTAAATGCTGTCTTTTGTTAAATTGAACTGTTTTAAATGTGACTTTCCGTAGCATTTTCTAAATGCTGCGAAAGTTGAAATTTCATTGTTTTAATGAATTGAAGTGAACGAATGAACTTTGAAAATTTAAATTTTTGGAAATTTAAAATTTTAATTATTAAATATACTAACTTCATTTTTATGATTTAAAATGAAGTAATTTGTTTCGAAATATAAACTATTTTGAAATATGATATTTTGATATTTTGAAATGGATTTTTGAAGGATATTGAATTTTGAAATGATAATTGATTTCGAAGTATAAAATACCATTTTGAAATTTTAACCACGGGATGTATTTAATTTATAGTTTAACTGATCCTTAAAGGACGGGCGATCCCAAGCATCCTTTGAGTTATTGTGCATTTCTACTACAGTTCACTTGAGTTGGTTTACATTATATAAGTATATATTGTCCTGACTCGAGTGTTTTGTGTTTTACTTTACGCTCGGGTCAGCCTGAGTATTTACAGCTTAGCTTTGGATTTCTTTCTGGAGCTAGGAATCGCTGGAGATTCTGCTTGTCTAGTTATCTGTTCCTTTCAGTTCAGTTGTTCTATTTCAGTTCTGGTATTCATAAACTTCTATTTATTTGAGATGTTTATTGTATATGTTTTCAAGAAGATATTATGTATTATGTTTTGAGAGTTGGTTATGGTAGCTTCATGAACTACTATGGTTTTTTTATATTCCGCTGCGAGTTATTCTGATATGTTCTGTGTCTGTGATTCTGTGTATTTGATTTCATTTGCTCCAAATTTATTTACAATCTGTTATTTTGAATTATTCAAGCCAGACATGTGTGGATTATTGTCGATTTGAATGGTCCAAAATAGTGGGTCGTTACAATTTTTATTTCAAAACCACTTTACTTGGTTTACTTGAATTCAAATTTATTTTATATCTCAAGGTTGGATTTTCCAATATATTAAACAAATCTTCTTTTGGTTTTGTTCCACCTTCCAATTTTTGATAAACCACACACTTATATTTTTATGCTTCCATTCATTTACAATTAAACACATTTCAATTAATTCAATTAACCATACTATCCAAACTCATGTTTAATTTATACATACTCGAACAAGATTTATTTGCATCCCAAATCATTTTATTTTAATTCAATTCCATACAATTTTAATTCATATTAAATCCACTTACAATTTCAGGTTGAATTTTTATTAATAACTCAAGCTTCACTTTCAAATTCTATTATTAATTTCATTTCTAAATTTTATAAGTCACAAATTTATTTATATCCATACTTCCATCTATTTACAATCAATCCCGTTCACATTTTACTTTTTAACTCGGAATTATAGAATTTAGTTAGCCAATATATATTTTTATTATTCCATAAACATTTTAAATAAGATTACAGAGTTTTAAAATTTTCAAAATTTCAAAATCAACTATATCCAACTCCTTTCCAATTCAAATTCAAACTCAGTTTTGCAATCAATTCCAATATAAAACAGCGTGGTAGCAAATTTCTCTATGGAAACTCGAAAATGAACACCGATGATGTCGCGATCATCATCGGAATTATTTTCCAGCTACCGAAGAGAGTTTAGTGCTTTTATCTCTTTAAAAACATTTCAAATATTTTTAATTCCCAAATCTCACCAGATTTCAAGTCCAATTCAAAAATATTTCCAAAATAATATCACTTTTATTCTTCAAAACCTTTGAAAACATTTCCAAACCCAAAGGAATTCAAACTTCTCAAATTCCAAATTCGAAATCCATCCAATTTTACATCCAAACATTATTCTGGAATTTTCATCTCAATTTATTTTCAATTTATAAATCTCGTTCACAATTCACATTTACAAGTTCCATTTGTACATGAGTTTATTACTTAGTTTATTTATGAATTCAATCCCTTTGGTTATATAAATTTATTTCTTGGCTTTTGATTAAATTCCAATTCTTTTTAAATTTTCCTAATATCAATGATAATAATTAAATATTATCACTTCCTAAAAAAAATCAAGCAACTATACATAACTATAATAATTTATGGAAAATTATTTCTTTTATATTCAAAAATAATTTTGGGTAAAATTATTTCATTTACCCTATTTTAAAAACAATACTGTATCAGTTTATCTTGTTTAAGAGTTTAGAAACCCCTATCGATGACGTGGCGTCCCACACATCGACCAGAATCCATAAACACTCAACCGATAAATCAACACAATACAAAATAATTTTATATTCACTAACAAATACACACTCATATCTATTAATACTCTCCAAATTCCCACCAGAGCCAAGGTTATCGCCAACCTTCGCTCTGATACCACTATAACAACCCGTAAGTCCGTACCACTTGAATTGACATAAATTTCTATCATATCAACCCAAGGAAAATGGAAATACGAACCATCCGGGTTAAAGAAAGAAAGAGGTAGAAGAAGAAAGTAGAAAACAACATCAGAATCTCACATCGCAGCGGAATAAAATATAATAGACAATAACAGATCTTTACACAAATCAAAAATATATTTGTTTATACAATACATTATCAGAGTATACATCAGATGTAACGACCCAGTATTTTCAACCATTCGCATCCATTATAAGTGTATAGGTAGACACTCATGCCAGAGTTGAATTGCTCAAAATACCGCGTTGTAAATAAAATTTGGCAAAACTCAGATATACAGTAAATAAAATAATCACAGATCACAGACACAGAGTAATATAACAGTAATGCAGCGGAAACAAAAGGATAGTAGTTCATGAAGCTACTATATATATGTAACAGAGTTAAACAAGATACAACAGAGGTCTCGAATACAATAGATGTCTCAATACAATAATCAAGTACCAGATCTGAATACATCACTGGATCGACGGAATAACTGAAAGCAGGATCGATATATAGCTGGATCCCCAAGCGAAGCTCCAACTCCAAAGGTGAGTCTCAAATGCTGTATCACTCAGTCTGACCCGAGCGTAAAGCAAAACACAAAACACTCGAGTCAGGATTAACATTTTTATATTCAATAAATCCAACTCAAGTGAAATATCAACTGGAATACAAGTAACTTAAAGGATGTTTGGGATAACCATCCTCTAAGGGTCCGTTAAACTATTTACTATGTAGTAATATTCGCTATTATAATAGTGTCTAAATAAGTAAAGTATAATCATATCGGAAAATAGCGTTAAGGGGATGGAGAACCTTAACGCGGTTGGATCTTAAAATCATAATCGTAGTAAAGCTCGATATGGTAGGTGACACGACACAACTAGGCAATGCCAGGGTAGATATACCAATTACGCACACGGACTGATGGATACGCATAGCAGCCACTACCGTTCCACCTCGAACAACATTCCCAAATCGGAGGATGGCCATCTAGTCAAATCACAAATAAGAGTATAATATCGAAGAAATGCGTCTGAGAAGAGGTGCTACCTCACTGGTCCGAGATCGCTCCTGTTTTAGCCACCTTATGCCAACTCACGGGAGTTGGGTCCACGTAACATACCTTAAGAACGTCGCCACCATCCTACTTCATTCTGGAATCTCCACCGCGTACACGGTTGTCAAAGTGGTTTTCGGTATCGACAGAGAGTATGTCCATATCCGATCCCGGTCTCTTTGCCAACCAATCGTTATTATAACACCATGGTCATTTCAAAATAGTTTATACTTCAAAACCAAAGTATCATTATCATTTCAAAACCCAATTTAATACGATATCGTTTCACTTCAAATATATCCATTTTCAAAAATCGTATTATTTTCCAAAGTTATAATGCTTCGAAATCATAGTCTGGAAATCACAGTATTTTGGAAATCATAACACTTTCCTTTTAAACCGTTTAGATATTAAAATTTCGTTATAAAATAAATTAGTTTCCTCAAATTTCACAAATCGATTCAAATTAACTCGAATTCCAAAAATTTAATTTAATCAAATCTCAAATCATCCGTTTCAACTCGATTTAGCTTCTAAATAAACCATTTCAAATTATCGATTTCAAATACATATCTGAACCACAAAATAAGCCATTTCAATTTTAACATATTTCAAAGCTTTAAATATTCAACATTTCAAAACTAAATTCGATAAATTTATATACATATCAAATTCACTTTACAATTATTTAGTTTGAAATAATAACTAACATTTCCATAACATTTGAATACACTTTCAATTTACAATTTAAATAAACAAAATATCTCATTTAAATATTTATACGTTTGAAATATCCATTTAAGTCACCTTTTCAAATTTCAAGTTGTAAATCACTTCTTTAAATTTCAAATTCAATACATTTTAAATCAAACTTATTTAAGTATAATTCTTAAATAAAATAAAATTTCAATCAATTTCAAATCATTATAATTCTATATTTCAAAAATATAGATATTAAATAAATACTTAAACATATTATTTATCAACTTTATTAAATCAACTTTAATGAATCTTAAAAAAATCAATATTTATCAAAACCATATATTTCTTTTCAAAACCATAGAAATCATTTTCAAACGTTTTATAAATAGACCAACGGTGCCGGTATAAAATTTTCTATCCTATGGTCAAGTGATACGGATATTTATCATTTCAATCCGCAATTTAAAACATATTCGGGTATATATCTTTTCAACCCGAAATCCCAAATTCAATTCAATTGAAAATCGCTTGGGTTTATCATTTCAACCCATAACGATTTCCTCTTATTCTACAGATCGTTCGGGTATGTATCATTTCAACCCATAGTGATTCTATACTAACAGGGAACTTGCAGAGTGATAACAGATATGAAAATAAAATAACAACAGTAACCGTCATATATCAACAATATAATAACAGATAATGGTGTCAGATGTCACAGGTGAACAGATACAGATAATGACATATATAACAATGTAAATAACTAACATCAGCATATTTCAATTGATATTTCAATTGAAATCAAATTTAATAAATATAAGAACGTTAATCGTGAGTGATTGCTCACCTTTCGAGGCTAGAAAGAAATGAAAATCAGACGAGTTACGAAGTGCAAGCACAACTTCCAAAACAAGCTAGATTGGCACGAATTTGACGGACAGCTGATATAGATGAAAACGAATCAGAATCATCTAGTTGTAAACAGAATATAAATATATTATTATTATTATTTTATTCCTCAAAATTATATATATATATATATATTTCTAACAATCGAAATATCAATATATAGTTTAAGAATCAACCTCCCTATATACTCAAGCTCACATTATAAAATATAAACCTATATTTAACTGTATTTATTATTATATTTAGAATCAATACTAAGATATATATATATTCAAAAATCAATCTAAATATTTTTCAGATTTATTTTTAATTCCATCCATAACTAAAGTTTTCGTATATAAATTTGAAAAAGCCAACAAATGTATACTAAATGCACAGTACAAAAATCAGTTCTTAAACCCAATAGTATAATATATACAGTACTCCTTCTTATAACTTGAACACGTAATATAACTTGTATAACTTATAATTTATAACAACAGACCACACACTCTTTTACACGCTGATATAAAACTACATATATAAGTAAACATATAATGGATAATAAAATATGAGCTATACATACTAACTGTATAAATATATGAACTAACATACATATACTTTATAAAATAGGACATATATAACTAACATTTATTCACACCAGAAACATTTTACTCATACATACTTATACATACATATAAGGTAATACTCTAAACATGACTGTCATTTCGAAACTAACGTACATACAGTAAGTTATATTGCTATATATATATTAGATGTACGCATATGTATAGTGTATAAATATAAATTAAACACTGATATATATGTATATATATATATATAACTTCGTATTTATTTTATCAAACAGTTCCAACATACTACAAAGCCACAGAGTATACATATATATATAAATAATAAGTATGCTTACCTATTATTAACAAATATATATATATACTATCTTTAAAACATAATACTGTAACTTACTAGTATACGACAAATTTATATACAATTTCCGAACTTATGTATATACTACAACAGAAAAATAGAAAAACTAACACTGTAATATATAATATATATATTTAACACATATAACAGTTTTAAAATGTATAAAACTAACATACTATTCATACGCAACACAAAACTGCATGTATATACTAATATATATAAACTTATAAAATAAGACTTACATATATATATATATATATATATATATATACACTAGTGTAATATATAAACTAATAAAAATGCAGACTTAAAACAGGGAACACAAGAACATGAATACAACTTATACACCGTAAACAACTTAATAAAATAACGTATAAACTATCTATATATAAATATATATCAAGACAGAATGTAATATGCATATAATACCAATATAAAGCTATGCGTACCTATGTAAAACTGTAAACAAAATGAATATACAAAAGAGATCTTAGTATAAAAGCTTACTTATGTTGTATATACAAAATAGAAGAGCTCAACGCAGGCAAGAAGGGGAAATGTAATAACCCGAGTTTTTCTAACACGAAAAACCGGACCATTTGAGTAAAAAAAGAGGTAGAAGAAGAAGAAAAGTAGATAGAAGAAGAAAGAACTAAACCAAATCAGAACCTCACAGTCGCAGCGGATAAAATATAATATATAGAACAGATCTTTACACAAAATGAAACTATATCTGTTTATATACAATACATCATCATCAGAGTATATCAATACCATCATCAATATCCAGTCAATCAGTCAATACAACAATCACAGCAGCGGAATAATACAAGTACGAGAAATACGTCTCGAACTCCAGCTCCTCTCCTGAGCTCCATAGCAACCTATCCTGTAAAATACTCGGTCTGACCCGAGCATTATAATAAAATAACACCCGAGTCAGTCTGGAATACCAGCGCATCATAAATACATCCAAACTGATTATTAAAGTTTCAAAAATCCTTTGAAACAAAAGCATCTCGTAAGACCACGCCACAAATAAACATGTCGGGTTTTTACCTTACGATAGCTAAAACACTTTTATATTAAAATCCTCTAATATTATAATAGTGTCTATAGAAAGTAAAATAGAATCTAGCTGAAATGCTTGCATCTCACATTTCAACAATAGTTGGGCACAATCAAAACCGTACAGGCACGTAGGGAGAATGGATTTCCAACGAATGACTAGGCACTGGGGTACCACCTGTCACAGTACGTGGCCTAGATCACAGTACCGAGGAGTACGCCCGCTCCCCTGCAACACAAGGCCGGAACCATCCCTTACTGGATGATCCCGAATAAAATCACCCCACGGTTGGGATCAGCAACCGCACCACTAAGCCGAAATAAAAAGGGACATCTAGACAGGGATGACCTTACCCTCCAGTGGGAGCTACCCACGAAGCCTTGCTGCATAACCCCTGATTTTCAGTCATTCCCGGTTGATGAGGTTCGAGGATAAACGATACCTTTTAGAGAACATATCCCTTAGAATGCCCATCGTCCGCTGACGATGTTTCACAAGCATTCGTCCATACAAGTCCGTTCTGGGTTTGAACGGAACCGAAGGCACTATTCCTACTACATCCATTTTGGAAATATCCTCAGGATTAGTAGCGACTAGCCCTTGCACTTCACTACTCCATCTTCGACTCCGAAATCGTTTTCGCGAAACGTACAAACCGGATCGAAGTGGTTTTCGAGTCTCCAGACCTAGAATCCCGGTATATGGAAACTCGATCCCGGTCTCTTCGAAACGATCAGCGCATTTGGCCAATATTGATAGTCGGTGATTTAACTATCAATTAATGTTCACAAACATCCATACACATCCATCACACAATAAATAATCTCCATATTATTTATTTTCTTCTAATATCTTTCAAAGATATATTTTCACATTTTCAAAACTCATTTGAAACAATTTTCCACTCTTCCTTTACAAGGTAAATCTTTTACCCTTTATTCCCATCGGGAATAACCAAGTATAAAACAATTTGCATTTAAAACAGTTAAAATACTTTATACTGAAATATACTTTAAAATATGAAAATTACTTCTATTTATTTACTCAAAATATAAATTTAAAATATGTGAAGAAAACTAGTTATTAATACATAAACTTTTATTTAAAAATAAGGGTTTTAGTTTAACTAAATTCAAAATAGCGTTATAAGAAGAAAAATACTAACTTTAACAGCTTAAGCTAAAACCAACTTTTTAAATAAATCCATTTGTAAAATTGCTAATATACTCCCAAATTATTACGGTATTAAAAATTATAAATTTATTCCTTTAAAAATAACGATTTCTTAAAAATACTTTTAAAACGATTTAAAACTTAACCTTAGTTAAAATAAAATCTTTTTATAAACATTTACTTGGTTTTCCCAGGGAAACACTTTCCATTTAAACATTTCAAAAACTTCCCATTATATTCAAAATCCCAATTTGACCCAATTTACATTTTTCTTTCCAAATCCGATTTCAAATTTTATTCTTTGAAATTCTAAATTTAACAATTCATTTTATTTCGTAAAAACACTTTTTTAGCCATTTATAATTTAATTTGGTGATTACAATTTATACCACAATGTCACAGAACAACTAAATTTCCAGATTTATCAATCACATCATATAAACAGGTATCACTATCAATTATAAATAATTGCTACATTGTGAGGAATCCAGTTGGATCCCTCCAACCTGTTTCTCCCTGCATCCACAAATATTAGCACATCGCAATATAAATATCAACCAGACTGATAATCACAGATATAATCAACCATTCACATAGATATTTAAATATCAACTATTTATAATGTCTAGCATCCAGATGTGAGTGAGAATAACTCACTTTGAGTTTCGGCGAGCGTTCGAAATTTTGAATTAAACCGGACGACGTCCGATTTAACCCAAATTTCTACTTGCCCAGAATGACTCCAGATCTGCGCCATCACGTAGTACGCGACACTGCGATTCCAACGGTTCCAGTTTCGTCGAATTCTGATATCATATGAACGAGTTATTTAATTTTATAGATTTTGAATATAAATTTAAATTAAATTATATATCAACCTCAAAAACAAATCTCGGCCGTTTATCAAAGTTCAAAATTAAGGCCACAGGATCGTCATCTCCCTCACGCGTGCTAACACAGAAGAGGCCGAACCCATCATCAAGATTTAGGGTTAAAAATCGCGACCACCCCGGCGAACTCGGCGACGATCCAAGACCTCCACCTCGAAGCTCGTTCCACACTCTCCCTTCGGCCCTAGCAGCTCCGAGCTCGGTCGCTCCTTTCAACATGAAGACAAGTTCGAACGGCGACGAACGGTACCTCCTAGCGCCTGCTAACGACAACTTCAAGCCAAATCAACCGTTGGATGTTAAGATCTCGAGCTCCCCTTCACTTTTCCAGTTGAAGATTTCGCCCAAAAGTCGATGGATCTCAAGATATCTAAGGGGAAGCGAAGGCAAATGTCGGCCATTGAAAACAATGGAGACGGCGGCTGGAAGATAATGATGCTAGGGTTTCGAATATGTCTATATATATTATTTAGGGGCATTTCACCAGGAGGACAAATTTTGCAGCCTGATTAGTTACTAGGACACACATTCAAAGAAATTATTTTTAAGACCAAAGTTAGCAGAATAATTACTTTTAAGGACAAAGTCAACAGTTCAATTACTTTCAAGGACATAATTTCATAGGTTTTTAGGCCCTAGGAACTAATTATTTTACGTTTTGTCCTTGAAAATAATTATTTCAGTTGTGTGTCCTAAAAACTAATTCCATTTGCTAAAGAGACCCTTGTGGCTAATTTCCACTATTATTTAATTAATATAAATTCTCGATAAAATCGTAAATGCAAACGACCTCCAATTTTCATGTTCCGACAGGCTACCCTGGGGTTTTTCCGCGTTCCGGATACAATGGAACAGGTCTCGTAAGCTAATTCGATCGTATGCACGAGATACGGAAATAAACGATCGATTTAAAATTAAATCGGTTAAATCGATTTCTAGGCGTTTCGAGCTGCCAGGGTCAAACGACAACTCCGATTGCTACGAAAATTGAAATCCGATAATAACTAACTATTACGGATCTAATGAAACTGGTTTCGTCGAATTCCGAGACTGTGCCCCGGAAGGCTATTTTAACTCGTCTATTAAATCATGCGATTTCCAAAATTTACGAAAACGCCTAAAATTTCATTTTTAAAATTTTATTAACTCAATAATAAATCATATAAAATGTATAACCACATTTAAAATCATTCTGGCTCATTCTAGACCAAAATCTGATTAAATTGCATTTTAATAATATTAAATTCATTATTAAATTAATATAAAATCCCAAATAATAATTTATTGACTTTTAAATTCATCTAAAAATCCAACAATATTATTTATAACCAATCGAACCTAAAAATACATTTAAACATCATTTTATAATCAGTTACCCCAAATTCACCCCTTTGTTCCAATTTCGAATATTTAATTATTATTTTCCATTAATCAAATTCAACCAGAATTGCTATAATTAAAATTTATAACTTATTTCATTGATTGAACCCGAATCCATTCATTTCAAAATCAATTAAGGACCCACATTAACATTTAAAACGAATTAAATGTTCAAATTCAATAGCTTAAAAATACGGGATGTTACATTCCTCCCTCCTTATAAAAATTTCGTCCCCGAAATTTGCTAAGGTAGAAAATACTCTCCAACCCATTTACTTCCCAATTTGCTTAGCTACAGTTTATATTCACTTTCCAAAATCCTTTAGCCCAATCCCATACTCAATTGCTACAATTTACTCTAAAGCCTTTATTTTAACTTTATTTCAAAATAACTTTACTAGTTATTAAAAATTTTCCCAAAAACCCCAAAAATTTTCTAACTCCCAAAATTTCTGGAAAATTTTGGCGGAGTCTCCTTTGCACGGAGGAGCTTCTGCGATATCGCAGGATACACAAATATATATATACATCGGCTCACATGGCCGGAAACCAAAATATATCACAATATATATATCATTTTCCCAATTATATTAGCGTAGGCGTACCTTTTAAGCAAATTTTAAATAGCAAGCGGCTAATATAACGCATATACGCGCTCCAACTCTCTCGAACGCCTCCCGTACCTGTACTAAACTCAAGAAAACTCATCAATTTTAAGATATGAGCATTTTCATAACATTTCCAATACAAATGCAAGCCAAACATATCCATTGCATAACCAAACCAAGCAAACTTCATCATTAACAATGTTAACCATAATTATTTCAACAATCCAACGATTTCAATCACTTTCGAATCACTTATTCAAGTCTACTTCATTTTATTTCACTTGAATGCTTTTAAATTCAAGTTCACTACATACAATTCATATTTATCTCAACCAATTCATTTCCACTTCAATATGATTACATATGCCTTTCTTACCTTTTAATTTTACTTACATTCCAAATTTGATTTACAATCAAATTTCATTTTAAACTTGAAACATTTGCATTTCAATTATGATCCATTTCCATTCATATGCAAACATTACTCATTAAGAGGTCAATTCATTCCTATTGATTCAAAATCAATTTCATTTGCTATTCTTAACCAATTCACTTGCATTCATATACAAAACTCTTTGAATTGGGTTCCCATTCATATCAATTTATTCAAAATTCAATTCCAATTGTTTTTAAACACTCAATTGCAAATACATGCAAATTTCCATGTCATTCAAGCCAAACAATTGCCACTTAAGCTTATAACCATTTAAAATTATTTCCGACTTGGATTCATATAAATTTTATTCCATTACAAGGTTCACAAACCAAATATTTTCTCTTTCCAATGTAATTGTTAAATTACATTTTCCTTACATCTTTATTTCCATTAACCAAATTCAAGTTTATATTAATATCATTCGATCCTGGGTTATATTCAACTCATACATTCTTAATTTACCACAATAATTAATGAATATCATTTCACTTCCAATTCAATTTTATTATCCAACAAATTCCATTCAAATTTCTTAATAAAGCTCATCCCCAATCATTTGTTTCTTTCAATTTGCTTAAGTAGTTTCACAATATTACTATTATCTATTTAATTTTATTTCCATCTGATTCTCATTCAACCAATTTCAATTCATTTACAAAGTTTAATGCTCTTCGTTTATTTATCCAATCCATTTTAGATTTATTTTATCAACAAAGAGACCATTTAAATTATTTCTCTCATTTGAATTTTTACTTCAATTCAAATCATCATTATTATAATCTAATCCCATTATACATTCTCACTTCCAACATTTATTACCAAACTTAAATTTCATTCAACAACTGGATTTTTACTTACTTTCTAAATTTTAATCAAACTATCAAAATTTCATTTATTGCAATACAAATTCCATTTAATTTAGCTTACACAAGATTTATTTCCAAACAATCATTTTGGATTTAATTGAGTAAGCATTTACTTCATTCAACATCACTTCAACTAAATTAAATTCCCATTTAATTAAATTCTTATCCAAATTTAATTCAAGGTTAACTAGATTATATATGCATTTTCAATTTAATTCCTTTCCAGAATTAATTCAAGTTCATCTAAATTTTATTTAGCCCACCTGAATTTAAACCATTTCCTTTACTACTTTAAATAAGAATTTAATTACATTCATTTTTATCCATAACACAACTGAATTTTAATATTCAGCTTAACTCTATTTTAGTCGAAGTTACACCAAATTCAATTTAATCTTAATTCTCCATATCCAAGTTCAACTTATTTACTAACTTCAGTCCACTTACCTCTTTTATATTTTATAATTGTTTCACCTTACTTTGCATTCCATTTAAAATTAAGTTCGAATTCACCTTACCATTCAACCATTTTTATTTGTGATTATAATTCCATTTTACTTGAGTTAAAATCAAATCTTCCATTCTCAAGTTCTCCAACTTATTTACTTGTAAGTTTATATTGCTCATTTCAAACCAATCCACATTTTTATAATCACAATGTCAAATTTTAACACTTAATAACTTAAGAATATGAATTCATTTGTACAATCATAAGCATTTACATTTCACCGTTATCTCAACTTCCTTTTAATTCCAATTCATTTAGATTTAATACAATTTCAAATTCTTAATTTTATTTAACTTATCACAAGTTAAATCCAGATATATTCCATTCACCTTCATTTATTCAAAGTAAATTTACATTCCATATATACTCAATTCTTCTTTAAATCAACTTTCCTTTATAAGTTATATAGTTGAATCATTTCAACTTTCACATTTTTATTTTAAAATAGAATTCCCAGAATTCAATTTACCCGGATTTATTTCAAAACCAATTTGAAATAAAAATCAACACATTTCTCTTTGATATTCAAATCAAATACCAAATTCCAAAACAAACTGCTTTTACCAAACAATTTTCCTTTGAAAATTCCAAAATCACTTGTTTCCCAACAAGTCCAAACAATGTCATAACCAACTATTTTGGTAGCAATCCATCACTTTAGAAACTCGAAAATGAATTCTAATGATGTGGCCAGCATCATCAGGATTATTTTCCAGCGACTGAAGTGAGTTCAGTGCTTCCTACTCCCACAAATTCCTTTCAAAACAATTTCCTTTCCAAAAATATTTTCCAAAATATACTCCATTATTGACTTCAAAAGCTTTGGAAAACATTTCAACATTCCCAAGGTTTCTAATTTTTTCCAAACCTTGGTTTTAAATTCGTTTGAAATCCCTTTCAAAATTTCCGGGGTAAAAATTCTGGTTTAAATCAAATTTCAATTTTTTTTTTACTTTTCTTATTTAAAACATATCCAGTCAATTCCATTTGGTTATAAACCATTTTAATATTTTAACTTCTTATTTTCTTATATATATCATTTCAAATTTTAGATCATATTTTAATTTCTTATTTGATTATAGAAGAAACAACCAAACAAGCATCCAATACATATAATAATTTAGAAAATTATTTCTTTTTATATCAAAATACAATTTTGGGTAAAATTATTTCATTTACCCACTTTAAAAATAATACTATGTCGGTTTATCTTGTTTAAGAGTTTAGAAACCCCTATCGATACGGTTGTACTTCCCGCACCGACCAGAATTCATAAACACTCAACCGATAAGTCAACACAGTACAAAAACAATTTTATATCCACTAACAAGTACGCTCTCATAGCTATTATTACACTCAACTCATTATAGAGTACTTCCGACTCTATTTAAAAATGAGTAATTTTCCCACCAAAGCCTAGGTTGTCGCCAACCTGGCTCTGATACCACTGTAATAACCCGAGTTTTTCTAACACGAAAAACCGGACCATTTGAGTAAAAAGAAGAGGTAGAAGAAGAAGAAAAGTAGATAGAAGAAGAAAGAACTAAACCAAATCAGAACCTCACAGTCGCAGCGGATAAAATATAATATATAGAACAGATCTTTACACAAAATGAAACTATATCTGTTTATATACAATACATCATCATCAGAGTATATCAATACCATCATCAATATCCAGTCAATCAGTCAATACAACAATCACAGCAGCGGAATAATACAAGTACGAGAAATACGTCTCGAACTCCAGCTCCTCTCCTGAGCTCCATAGCAACCTATCCTGTAAAATACTCGGTCTGACCCGAGCATTATAATAAAATAACACCCGAGTCAGTCTGGAATACCAGCGCATCATAAATACATCCAAACTGATTATTAAAGTTTCAAAAATCCTTTGAAACAAAAGCATCTCGTAAGACCACGCCACAAATAAACATGTCGGGTTTTTACCTTACGATAGCTAAAACACTTTTATATTAAAATCCTCTAATATTATAATAGTGTCTATAGAAAGTAAAATAGAATCTAGCTGAAATGCTTGCATCTCACATTTCAACAATAGTTGGGCACAATCAAAACCGTACAGGCACGTAGGGAGAATGGATTTCCAACGAATGACTAGGCACTGGGGTACCACCTGTCACAGTACGTGGCCTAGATCACAGTACCGAGGAGTACGCCCGCTCCCCTGCAACACAAGGCCGGAACCATCCCTTACTGGATGATCCCGAATAAAATCACCCCACGGTTGGGATCAGCAACCGCACCACTAAGCCGAAATAAAAAGGGACATCTAGACAGGGATGACCTTACCTGTAACGACCCATATTTTTACGGATCGACAAGTTCGTCAAAATCTGGAATTTTTGCATTTTAAAGTCATTCCAGATTTTAGGCAAATTTTGCCTAAATCCTAAGTCGTTCACGACTTAGCATGAGTCGTGAGTCGTATACGACTTAGGAGAGGAGTTCTGGGCGAGTTAAGGACTCAAGGAGATAAGTCGTAGCTGGGCTAGGTTAGTAGGTTGAAGTTTACTCGGCAAGTGTTGAGTCGTAGGTTGTAAGTCGTTGCCGAGTTAAGGGATAACAACCTAAGGAAGTGACCGACTTATAGTTTTAACCGACTTAAGGATAGTGGTGAGTTAAGTGTTAAGTCGGCTGACGAGTCAAGATAGTGGTCGACTTAAGACCTGGACGACTTAGTAGTTAGTATGTCTGACCAGTTATTTGTTAAGTCGTTGCCGAGTTAAGGAAGTGGGGTTGACCGACTTAAGAGTTGGGTCGGCAACGACCTAAGGACATGTTGTGAGCGACCTAAGTGTTTGGGTGTTAAGTGTTAGGTCGGCAGGGTAATTGAGTCGGTAGGTAGTTGAGTCGGCAACGTGTGTTGAGTTGTGAGTCGGCAGTACGTCTCTTGTGTTAAGTCGTAACCCAGTTACGAGTTAAGTCGTAGTTGTATTCCTTCGTATGTCTTAAGTCGGCAAGGCACTTATGTCGGCAACGACCTAAGTTAAGTCGCGCCTATGTGTTAAGTCGCAGTTGCGCTTTGTTGTTGAGTCGTCAACCGACTTAGGACTTGGGTTTTGCGGCAGTATGATAAGTCTGCTTCGTTGAGTCGGTCATTTGGTTAAGTCGTAGGTCGGCGAGGCAGTTAAGTCGTTAGGTCGTAGGCTGGTTAACTCGGCAGGCAGATGAGTTTTTAGGTCGGCAAGGCACTAGGTCGGCAAGGCATTAGGTCGGCATGGTGTTAAGTCGGCACCGACTTAAGAAGATAGCCGAGTTACGACTTAAGGCCAGTTTTCAGTTATAAATAGGAGGGGTTGTTCTCACTTTTTGGATCCGGATTTTGAAGCGACGAAGTGCTGCCATTTGGAGAGCTCGACTTCTACACTTCTTCACTTCTTTTCTCCACTCTAATCTAGTGCTTCCATCCATCCAAATCGAAGATCAAGATTGAAGATTCAAGAGCTTAGATTGAAGATCTTCATCTTTTCAAGAGAGATTTCTTCGTTTGAAGTGAGATCTTGTCGGATCTAGCTTCGTTCTTCGCTGTCCAGATCTGAAGTTGTTGTCTTTTGGATTGTTTAGGTGATTAGGTGAGTGGTGATTATCTCTCACACGGATCCAAAGGAGTATATCGGATTGTTGGCTCGTTTTGGTGTTAAAATAGAGATTTCCATGCATTTTCTTCATCCTATGTGTAGATCCATATAGATCCATTGTTCATGATGATGTTGCATCCACTTTATCATATGTTAACCTATGCAAGTTCATTCATCAAGTTTGTAGAGATATAATACATGTTTTCATGCTTATTGGACTTTCAACTCTTTAATTACGAAAATGCCATTATTGTTATAATTGTCTACTTAGATCATTTTTGAATGCTTGATTGCTTGGATTGATGTTTGATTTGATTGATTGTTATGAACTAGATGATTGGTGATTAGATTTAGATCGAAGGTGATTCAAAAGCTAAGGGAAAGGCTCTTGTATTGGAAAAGCTGCTCGTGGCATATGTAGCGGGATGATGAAGCTCCTATGCATAGATTTGATGATATGAAGTTGAGATGAAGCTTTGCGAGGATGTAATGAAGCGAGGCATCATATGACGAAGACTTGGTCTAATCCAGGCGGGATCATTCCAAGCATGTTGATAACTCGGTGATATGATTCGAGTTGAGGGTAATGGATGCTCGAGAGGCGCTTGAGCTAGAATGGCAATAGTCGTCGAGGAGGATGACTAGGAGGTTGAGATCGCATCGTTGTTGAAGGTTCTAGCATGCTCTAAGCAAGAGTACATGGGGACGCCCAAAAGACTAAGTTGATGGTCGAGTACTCTGGGTAGATTCGATAATCCTAGGCACGGGTCACGATGACGTGCGGGAGTTATGTCTAGAACCGGGGTTACCATTAGCCCTTGACGGACGGCTGAAAGAATGTGCCGGTCATTCAATTAACGGTGATATCGCAACAATGATAACAGTGATAGCCGAGTCATGGATGTTTGGTTGTATCGTCATTCGGTCTCAAGAGCGGTATTTCCTGGGTGCTTATCTGACCTTGGTTTTAGACCTTGGGATTTGTACTTGGAAAACATCGCTCTTGACTCGAGTGACAATTGCTTTACTTTAAATTGTATGCTCTGCTATGTTTGCTTCTGCTTAGTGTGTGTCCGGGGGCTATCACTGTAGAATGAGGTTGGAGTGGGAGGGTTGTATTCCTATTCCTTTTCCTTTATGCTCTTTTGGTTTGTTGTTAGTTAATTTACTGCTCACTAAGACTGTTGTCTGACTCAAGGCTTTATGTTTTAATTCTTATTGCCTTGGGCTGTTCGTCCATTTTGGGACGGGCAGACTAGGTAGCAGGTGACAGGTGCTGTTCTCTTCTCACGATGCTGATATCGAAGACGAGCTGGAGGGTTGCATATTATCTTCTTATTATATGTACTGGATATTCCGCTGTTTTGTTTTGTTTTCTCTGAGAGATATGTAGTGAGGCTGGATGTATTGACTATGTGGATGCTTGTATTCAACTATTATGGAGTTTTATATGATGTCATTTTGTTCTGTAAAGCTTCACTATACATATGTTCTATTGTATTTTGTCCATGCGCTGTGAGTAATACGATAGATTCTTTCATTTTAAATCTTACCTTGACAATCGTCCATGGTCGCCTGGCACACTTTACAGCGCACTTTCTCTAGATTCGGTGCAGGGGTCATGGGCGGTCGTCACATTTGGTATCAGAGCATTGGTTAATCGGTTTTACCCAACGCTCGCTGAAGTAACTACGTATGAGAGACGTAATTGTATTTTGATGGATGATTACTATATATAATATAGTAGCTTAGTAGAGTTTGAGTCCTTTATGCAGTTGTTTCTCTAGATGTTCTAATCATTCCTTTTTATAGATATTGAGAATGAGTCGAAGAGGGAGACCAGCTGCTAGGGGAGGTCGTGCTACTGAAGAGACTGCTGATTATGCAGCCATGTTCGAAGCTATGATGACTTCGATCATGAGAAGGATACCAGTTCCGGGGGCGGCAGTTGATGTTGGAGTTCAAGTCCAAACTCCGAAACCAGTGGATTTTGCTAAGCTGTGCAAGGATTATACTGCTCTTGGAGGAAAGGTTTTCTTGGGAACAGAATCTACCATTGAGGTCCAGAGGTGGATAGATGCTTGTAGAAGGATCTTTGGTGATTTGGGAATTGATGATGCAACTAAGAGGAAGTTGGCATCAAGGCAGCTTCAAGGGAGAGCTTCTGATTGGTGGAACTCTATTACCATCAATACTGCGGAGGAAGAGATTACTTGGGAACAATTCCAAGCTAGATTTGAAGCTAAGTTCATTTCTACAGCTCAGAAGTCTGTTCTGTTCAAGAAGTTTGTGGAGCTCAAGCAGGGAGGGAGATCTGTTCTTGAGTATGTTTCTGAGTTTGAAGCTTTGTCCAAGTATGCTCGGTCATATATTGAGTCTGCTTACCAGAAGAATGAGAAGTTCGTGACTGGTTTGGATAGTTATCTTGGGAGACAGTTGGTGGATCATTTGGACGATTCATTTGAGAAGCTTGTGGAGAAGGCTCTTAGGCATGAGAGTCTGTTTCCTAAGGAAGGACCTGTTGTTGCTGCTACCAAGGGAGAATCTAAACCACAGCAGGGTGGAAACCAGAAGAGGAAGCAGCAGCAGCAGAAGGGTAAGGATGGCCAGAAGAAGCCGAAAGGCGAGGTGACTTGCTACAATTGTCAGCAGAAGGGCCATTTCTCCAAGGATTGTAAGAATCCGAAGGCACCGATGAAGTGTCACAACTGTGACAAGCCGGGACATTTCAGGAAGAATTGCCCAGAACCAAGGAAGGACAGGCAGATTGTGCAAGCCTATGCTTTGGGGGTTGTTCCGTCGTCTTCGAAAGCTCCCACTGCTGAAGAAAAGGGAAAGAGTGTGGTTGTTCAAGGTACTCTTTTCCTATGTGGTGTTCCAGTTAGAGTTCTGTTTGATACTGGAGCGTCGCATTCGTTTGTTTGTAATGAACTCGTTGGCCGGTTAGGTTTGACACCGGGTATTGTTGATAGGCCATTGGTCGTGACTAATCCAGTTGGGGGTTCGTCTTGTTTGTGTATGTTATGCCGTGGTCTGGTTGTGTCGAGTCATGGTTGCTCTTTTGTTTGTGATTGCTTTGTTCTGAACTTTGCGGGGTTCGGAATTATTTTGGGTATGGACTGGCTTAGGAAGTATGCGGCTAAGGTTGATTGCGAAAGGTTGGAAGTGACAGTCGAGAATGTGGAAGGGCGAAAGATTGTGATACGATGTAAGCATGAAGAAGGCGTCTTCATGAGCTTCATGTATTCGCTAGTTGTTCCACGGGATGGACTGTCATCAGTGCCGATCGCTAATGGATTCGAGGATGTCTTTGACGAAGTCAAAGGGTTGCCGCCGCATAGAGAGATCGAGTTTCGAATAGATCTAGTTGAAGGAGCCAGACCTGTTGTGATGCCTCTTAGGCGGATGGCGCCTAGGGAACAGCAGGAGTTGAGGGTGCAAGTTGATGACCTTTTACAGAAAGGATTCATTCGGCGTAGTGTGTCCGAATGGGGTGCACCAGTTGTGTTTGCAACCAAGGCAGATGGGTCGTTGAGATTGTGCGTCGATTATCGTGAGCTGAATAAGGTGACTAAGAAGAACAAGTATCCATTGCCGAGAATAGATGACTTGTTTGATCAGCTTCACGAAGCCAAGGTGTTTTCTCAGATGGATTTGGCAACGGGATTTCACCAATTGAGAGTGGCTAAGGATAGTGTGTCGAAGACTGCTTTTAGGACACCATCCGGTTTCTTTGAGTGGCTGGTAATGCCGTTTGGATTGACTAACGCGCCAGCATATTTTGTGGATCTTATGAATAGAGTGTTCAGAGATCAGTTGAACAAGTTCGTACTTGTGTTCGTGGATGATATTCTGATTTATTCCAGAACGGAGGAAGAGCACAAGACGCACTTGCGTATTGTTTTGGAGATCTTACGGAAACATCAGCTGAAGGCTAAGTTTTCGAAGTGTCACTTCTGGAAGAGTGAAGTGAGGTTCTTAGGCCATGTGATTTCTGGAAATGGAATAGCGGTTGATCCCGCTAAGGTGGCAGCAATCCAGGATTGGGTTAGACCTAAGAATGCATCTGATGTGAGAAGTTTTCTTGGATTAGCAGGATATTATCGACGGTTTATCAAAGACTTCTCCAAGATAGCTGCACCGTTAACAGGATTGACGAAGAAGAACCAAGTGTTCAGTTGGGATGCTAAGTGTGAGCAAGCTTTCGGAATCCTGAAAGAGAGACTGACAAGTGCTCCTGTTTTGACTATTCCTAGTGGGAATGATGAGATGGTGGTTTACACCGACGCATGTGGTACTGGACTTGGAGCAGTGCTGATGCAGAAGAATAAAGTTGTTGCGTATGCCAGTCGACAACTGAAGCCGCATGAAAGGAATTACCCAACTCATGATTTGGAGTTAGCGGCGATTGTATTTGCTCTGAAGATATGGAGACATTACCTGTTGGGAGTTCGATTCGAGTTGTTTACGGATCACAAGTCGTTGAAGTATCTTTTCTCCCAGAAGGATTTGAATCTTCGGCAGCAACGTTGGCTAGAGTTTTTAGCATCATATGATTTTGGTATAGCTTATACTCCGGGAAAAGGTAACGCAGTGGCTGATGCGTTAAGTCGAAGACATGCAGGATTGGGAGCCATGTTTTCTGAATGGAAGAGTCTCGAATACTTAGCTGGATTCGACTTCAGGCCTAGATGCGAATTGGAACCTGAAATGTTGGCAAACTTATCGATAAGACCGACTCTTGTGGAAAGGATTGGCGAGAGTCAAAAGCGAGATGATAAGCTTGTCAAGATTATCCGTGAATTGGAATCTGGATTGGAGCCAGAAAAGGATAAAGGATTCGAGGTCGATAGAGAAGGTTGGCTTCGAAAGCAAGGACGACTAGTGGTTCCCGATATAGATGAATTGAGGAGTGAAGTTCTGAAGGAAAGTCATCACTCGAAGTTGACAATTCATCCAGGTGGAAATAAGATGTATCGGGATATGAAGAGAACCTACTACTGGGAAGGCATGAAGAAAGATGTTGGAGATTTCATTTCCAAGTGTATGAACTGTCAGTTGGTAAAGGCTGAACAGAAGAAGCCAAGTGGATTGCTTCAGCCCTTAGAAGTTCCTACATGGAAGTGGGAACAAGTGTCGATGGATTTTATTGATGGATTGCCTAGAACCAGAACAGGAAATGAAGGGATTTGGGTCATTGTGGATCGTCTGACTAAGAGTGCACGATTCATTCCTGTTCGATCGACTAGGACTGCATCAAAGTTGGCTGAGTTGTATGTGAAGTGGATAGTTCGATTCCATGGTATTCCGAAGAGTATAGTGAGCGATCGAGATCCATTGTTCACTAGTGGATTTTGGAAGAGCTTCCAGGAAGTTTTGGGAACCGAGTTGTGTTTGAGTACAGCTTATCACCCTCAGACAGATGGTCAGACCGAGAGAGTCAACCGAGTTTTGGAAGATCTTCTTAGAGCATGTGTTTTGGACTTCGGAGGATCATGGGAAGATCACCTTCATTTGGTGGAGTTTGCGTACAACAACAGTTACCAGTCAAGCATTGGTATGGCACCGTATGAGGCATTGTATGGAAGACCGTGTAACTCTCCGACATGTTGGTTGGAAACTGGAGAAAAGCTGATGCTTGGGCCAGAGATGATTCGACAGACTTCAGATTGCATAGAGATCATTCGGCAACGAATGAAGGCAGCCCAAGACCGTCAGAAGAGTTATGCTGATAAGCGTCGAAAGGATTTGGAGTTTGACGTAGGAGATATGGTTTTTGTGAAGATTTCTCCACTGAAGAATGTTATTCGATTCGGAAAGAAAGGAAAATTGACTCCGAGATTTGTCGGACCATTCCCGATTATCGAGCGAATTGGAAGGCTCGCTTACAGATTGGAGTTACCGGAGAAGATGTCGGGTGTGCACAATGTTTTTCATGTATCGTATCTACGGAAGTATGTGCACGACTCGAGAACAGTGGTTTCTGCTGATAGCTGTGAAGACTTAGAAGTTGATCCAGTTGATAGAAGACCTCGTAAGCCGCTTCGTGTTGTTGAAACCGACACGAAACAGCTTAGGAGGAAGGTAGTTAAGTTGCTCAAGATACAATGGAGTGATGATGATAACGACTGTACGTGGGAAGTGGAAGAGAGGATGAAAGCAGCTCATCCTGAACTCTTCGAGGTATGGCCCTAAGGTGTCGTGTCATCTCGCAATATTGTAACTTGTTCTAATTTTAGAATTTCTGTACGCTAAGTTAGAATTGGATGCATGGTTTGTTGATTGCTATGGATGGTAGGCGTACAGAATAGTTTTTGATTGCTTGGAATTTCGGGGGCGAAATTCCTAAGGGGGAGAGAATGTAACGACCCGTATTTTTACGGATCGACAAGTTCGTCAAAATCTGGAATTTTTGCATTTTAAAGTCATTCCAGATTTTAGGCAAATTTTGCCTAAATCCTAAGTCGTTCACGACTTAGCATGAGTCGTGAGTCGTATACGACTTAGGAGAGGAGTTCTGGGCGAGTTAAGGACTCAAGGAGATAAGTCGTAGCTGGGCTAGGTTAGTAGGTTGAAGTTTACTCGGCAAGTGTTGAGTCGTAGGTTGTAAGTCGTTGCCGAGTTAAGGGATAACAACCTAAGGAAGTGACCGACTTATAGTTTTAACCGACTTAAGGATAGTGGTGAGTTAAGTGTTAAGTCGGCTGACGAGTCAAGATAGTGGTCGACTTAAGACCTGGACGACTTAGTAGTTAGTATGTCTGACCAGTTATTTGTTAAGTCGTTGCCGAGTTAAGGAAGTGGGGTTGACCGACTTAAGAGTTGGGTCGGCAACGACCTAAGGACATGTTGTGAGCGACCTAAGTGTTTGGGTGTTAAGTGTTAGGTCGGCAGGGTAATTGAGTCGGTAGGTAGTTGAGTCGGCAACGTGTGTTGAGTTGTGAGTCGGCAGTACGTCTCTTGTGTTAAGTCGTAACCCAGTTACGAGTTAAGTCGTAGTTGTATTCCTTCGTATGTCTTAAGTCGGCAAGGCACTTATGTCGGCAACGACCTAAGTTAAGTCGCGCCTATGTGTTAAGTCGCAGTTGCGCTTTGTTGTTGAGTCGTCAACCGACTTAGGACTTGGGTTTTGCGGCAGTATGATAAGTCTGCTTCGTTGAGTCGGTCATTTGGTTAAGTCGTAGGTCGGCGAGGCAGTTAAGTCGTTAGGTCGTAGGCTGGTTAACTCGGCAGGCAGATGAGTTTTTAGGTCGGCAAGGCACTAGGTCGGCAAGGCATTAGGTCGGCATGGTGTTAAGTCGGCACCGACTTAAGAAGATAGCCGAGTTACGACTTAAGGCCAGTTTTCAGTTATAAATAGGAGGGGTTGTTCTCACTTTTTGGATCCGGATTTTGAAGCGACGAAGTGCTGCCATTTGGAGAGCTCGACTTCTACACTTCTTCACTTCTTTTCTCCACTCTAATCTAGTGCTTCCATCCATCCAAATCGAAGATCAAGATTGAAGATTCAAGAGCTTAGATTGAAGATCTTCATCTTTTCAAGAGAGATTTCTTCGTTTGAAGTGAGATCTTGTCGGATCTAGCTTCGTTCTTCGCTGTCCAGATCTGAAGTTGTTGTCTTTTGGATTGTTTAGGTGATTAGGTGAGTGGTGATTATCTCTCACACGGATCCAAAGGAGTATATCGGATTGTTGGCTCGTTTTGGTGTTAAAATAGAGATTTCCATGCATTTTCTTCATCCTATGTGTAGATCCATATAGATCCATTGTTCATGATGATGTTGCATCCACTTTATCATATGTTAACCTATGCAAGTTCATTCATCAAGTTTGTAGAGATATAATACATGTTTTCATGCTTATTGGACTTTCAACTCTTTAATTACGAAAATGCCATTATTGTTATAATTGTCTACTTAGATCATTTTTGAATGCTTGATTGCTTGGATTGATGTTTGATTTGATTGATTGTTATGAACTAGATGATTGGTGATTAGATTTAGATCGAAGGTGATTCAAAAGCTAAGGGAAAGGCTCTTGTATTGGAAAAGCTGCTCGTGGCATATGTAGCGGGATGATGAAGCTCCTATGCATAGATTTGATGATATGAAGTTGAGATGAAGCTTTGCGAGGATGTAATGAAGCGAGGCATCATATGACGAAGACTTGGTCTAATCCAGGCGGGATCATTCCAAGCATGTTGATAACTCGGTGATATGATTCGAGTTGAGGGTAATGGATGCTCGAGAGGCGCTTGAGCTAGAATGGCAATAGTCGTCGAGGAGGATGACTAGGAGGTTGAGATCGCATCGTTGTTGAAGGTTCTAGCATGCTCTAAGCAAGAGTACATGGGGACGCCCAAAAGACTAAGTTGATGGTCGAGTACTCTGGGTAGATTCGATAATCCTAGGCACGGGTCACGATGACGTGCGGGAGTTATGTCTAGAACCGGGGTTACCATTAGCCCTTGACGGACGGCTGAAAGAATGTGCCGGTCATTCAATTAACGGTGATATCGCAACAATGATAACAGTGATAGCCGAGTCATGGATGTTTGGTTGTATCGTCATTCGGTCTCAAGAGCGGTATTTCCTGGGTGCTTATCTGACCTTGGTTTTAGACCTTGGGATTTGTACTTGGAAAACATCGCTCTTGACTCGAGTGACAATTGCTTTACTTTAAATTGTATGCTCTGCTATGTTTGCTTCTGCTTAGTGTGTGTCCGGGGGCTATCACTGTAGAATGAGGTTGGAGTGGGAGGGTTGTATTCCTATTCCTTTTCCTTTATGCTCTTTTGGTTTGTTGTTAGTTAATTTACTGCTCACTAAGACTGTTGTCTGACTCAAGGCTTTATGTTTTAATTCTTATTGCCTTGGGCTGTTCGTCCATTTTGGGACGGGCAGACTAGGTAGCAGGTGACAGGTGCTGTTCTCTTCTCACGATGCTGATATCGAAGACGAGCTGGAGGGTTGCATATTATCTTCTTATTATATGTACTGGATATTCCGCTGTTTTGTTTTGTTTTCTCTGAGAGATATGTAGTGAGGCTGGATGTATTGACTATGTGGATGCTTGTATTCAACTATTATGGAGTTTTATATGATGTCATTTTGTTCTGTAAAGCTTCACTATACATATGTTCTATTGTATTTTGTCCATGCGCTGTGAGTAATACGATAGATTCTTTCATTTTAAATCTTACCTTGACAATCGTCCATGGTCGCCTGGCACACTTTACAGCGCACTTTCTCTAGATTCGGTGCAGGGGTCATGGGCGGTCGTCACATTACCCTCCAGTGGGAGCTACCCACGAAGCCTTGCTGCATAACCCCTGATTTTCAGTCATTCCCGGTTGATGAGGTTCGAGGCTAAACGATACCTTTTAGAGAACATATCCCTTAGAATGCCCATCGTCCGCTGACGATGTTTCACAAGCATTCGTCCATACAAGTCCGTTCTGGGTTTGAACGGAACCGAAGGCACTATTCCTACTACATCCATTTTGGAAATATCCTCAGGATTAGTAGCGACTAGCCCTTGCACTTCACTACTCCATCTTCGACTCCGAAATCGTTTTCGCGAAACGTACAAACCGGATCGAAGTGGTTTTCGAGTCTCCAGACCTAGAATCCCGGTATATGGAAACTCGATCCCGGTCTCTTCGAAACGATCAGCGCATTTGGCCAATATTGATAGTCGGTGATTTAACTATCAATTAATGTTTACAAACATCCATACACATCCATCACACAATAAATAATCTCCATATTATTTATTTTCTTCTAATATCTTTCAAAGATATATTTTCACATTTTCAAAACTCATTTGAAACAATTTTCCACTCTTCCTTTACAAGGTAAATCTTTTACCCTTTATTCCCATCGGGAATAACCAAGTATAAAACAATTTACATTTAAAACAGTTAAAATACTTTATACTGAAATATACTTTAAAATATGAAAATTAATTCTATTTATTTACTCAAAATATAAATTTAAAATATGTGAAGAAAACTAGTTATTAATACATAAACTTTTATTTAAAAATAAGGGTTTTAGTTTAACTAAATTCAAAATAGCGTTATAAGAAGAAAAATACTAACTTTAACAGCTTAAGCTAAAACCAACTTTTTAAATAAATCCATTTGTAAAATTGCTAATATACTCCCAAATTATTACGGTATTAAAAATTATAAATTTATTCCTTTAAAAATAACGATTTCTTAAAAATACTTTTAAAACGATTTAAAACTTAACCTTAGTTAAAATAAAATCTTTTTATAAACATTTACTTGGTTTTCCCAGGGAAACACTTTCCATTTAAACATTTCAAAAACTTCCCATTATATTCAAAATCCCAATTTGACCCAATTTACATTTTTCTTTCCAAATCCGATTTCAAATTTTATTCTTTGAAATTCTAAATTTAACAATTCATTTTATTTCGTAAAAACACTTTTTTAGCCATTTATAATTTAATTTGGTGATTACAATTTATACCACAATGTCACAGAACAACTAAATTTCCAGATTTATCAATCACATCATATAAACAGGTATCACTATCAATTATAAATAATTGCTACATTGTGAGGAATCCAGTTGGATCCCTCCAACCTGTTTCTCCCTACATCCACAAATATTAGCACATCGCAATATAAATATCAACCAGACTGATAATCACAGATATAATCAACCATTCACATAGATATTTAAATATCAACTATTTATAATGTCTAGCATCCAGATGTGAGTGAGAATAACTCACTTTGAGTTTCGGCGAGCGTTCGAAATTTTGAATTAAACCGGACGACGTCCGATTTAACCCAAATTTCTACTTGCCCAGAATGACTCCAGATCTGCGCCATCACGTAGTACGCGACACTGCGATTCCAACGGTTCCAGTTTCGTCGAATTCTGATATCATATGAACGAGTTATTTAATTTTATAGATTTTGAATATAAATTTAAATTAAATTATATATCAACCTCAAAAACAAATCTCAGCCGTTTATCAAAGTTCAAAATTAAGGCCACAGGATCGTCATCTCCCTCACGCGTGCTAACACAGAAGAGGCCGAACCCATCATCAAGATTTAGGGTTAAAAATCGCGACCACCCCGGCGAACTCGGCGACGATCCAAGACCTCCACCTCGAAGCTCGTTCCACACTCTCCCTTCGGCCCTAGCAGCTCCGAGCTCGGTCGCTCCTTTCAACATGAAGACAAGTTCGAACGGCGACGAACGGTACCTCCTAGCGCCTCCTAACGACAACTTCAAGCCAAATCAACCGTTGGATGTTAAGATCTCGAGCTCCCCTTCACTTTTCCAGTTGAAGATTTCGCCCAAAAGTCGATGGATCTCAAGATATCTAAGGGGAAGCGAAGGCAAATGTCGGCCATTGAAAACAATGGAGACGGCGGCTGGAAGATAATGATGCTAGGGTTTCGAATATGTCTATATATATTATTTAATTAATATAAATTCTCGATAAAATCGTAAATGCAAACGACCTCCAATTTTCATGTTCCGACAGGCTACCCTGGGGTTTTTCCGCGTTCCGGATACAATGGAACAGGTCTCGTAAGCTAATTCGATCGTATGCACGAGATACGGAAATAAACGATCAATTTAAAATTAAATCGGTTAAATCGATTTCTAGGCGTTTCGAGCTGCCAGGGTCAAACGACAACTCCGATTGCTACGAAAATTGAAATCCGATAATAACTAACTATTACGGATCCAATGAAACTGGTTTCGTCGAATTCCGAGACTGTGCCCCGGAAGGCTATTTTAACTCGTCTATTAAATCAGGCGATTTCCAAAATTTACGAAAACGCCTAAAATTTCATTTTTAAAATTTTATTAACTCAATAATAAATCATATAAAATGTATAACCACATTTAAAATCATTCTGGCTCATTCTAGACCAAAATCTGATTAAATTGCATTTTAATAATATTAAATTCATTATTAAATTAATATAAAATCCCAAATAATAATTTATTGACTTTTAAATTCATCTAAAAATCCAACAATATTATTTATAACCAATCAAACCTAAAAATACATTTAAACATCATTTTATAATCAGTTACCCCAAATTCACCCCTTTGTTCCAATTTCGAATATTTAATTATTATTTTCCATTAATCAAATTCAACCAGAATTGCTATAATTAAAATTTATAACTTATTTCATTGATTGAACCCGAATCCATTCATTTCAAAATCAATTAAGGACCCACATTAACATTTAAAACGAATTAAATGTTCAAATTCAATAGCTTAAAAATACGGGATGTTACAGGAAAACTAGGAGGAGTGGTGAGTGATGAGGTCTCGGGTGGAAAACGTGGGGAAAGAGGAAGTGCGATAGCTTGACGTGGGGTTGCAGGCAATTGAAAGATGGAGCTTTGGCTGTGGTAGCGTGATGGGAAGAGGCGCAGGTAAAAGGGAAGGCTAACAAATGAAAGGAGGAGGAAATATAAGAGAGGAGGAGTTGTGGGTCAGTGGGTTTGGGTTCAAGGCCACGTGTGGTGAGGTGGCAGATCTGGTAGATAGGCTCGGTATGGAAGGGTAGGCGTTTAGGCTGGGTGGCGGAGGAAAGCTGGCGGTAGCGTGGGAAGCTACGGGTTGCCGAGGTCATGGGAATGAGGTAGAGCAATTGAAATGAAGGAAGGTGGCAGGCTAATCTAATACAAATTTAGATTTGAAGAGACAGATCCGAGAGGAATGAAAAGGAGAAATAAATGGGCTAGCGTTTCGGTCTAGGAGAGAGCGATTCAACAGAATTTGAAATAATGGAGATGTAACCGATGACCATTGAATCAGCAAAAATTATTAAAACAATTTATTATATTGCTTGGCCTGCACGTTCAAATTTTGAAAAGCAAACGGAAGGTTAAAGTCGCAATTTACGGTACCGTTGCAACGAACAACTTATTGTTTTCATCGCGTACCGGACCTCAAAATACAAAAATAAATATACCGTAGAGATCAGCACGACGAGACGATCAAAACGGTATGCAGATATCTGTGGTACGATCATCCGATCAAAAGTAAATAATCGGTACCGAAAATGCTGCTATTTTGCCAAAAATAAGATGAACGGAGCAATATATGCTCAAATTTGACGAAACGAAAGATGACGTCTCAATCAGAAGATGGTTTACAAATTTTCTATGTAAAAATATTCAGGTTTGGAAACCATTTTATTATCACCAATTTTTAACTGATTAAATTGAAGTAAATTTACGCGCGAAATAAATTTTCATATTTCCGGACGAAAATTTACCAGTTGCTATGTTTAATTAGACGCATCCCAAAGATCAAATTTATATTTCAAAATTTTATCGTTTAAAATTTCACAAAATTTAATTAATTAAATAAATAAAACAACTGAAATTGGCGGGTCGTTACATCAGAGTGCACATACATACAACTGGAAAATAATCATATCATGTCCTCAACACAACAGAGTATAGAAATCAACACAGCGGAATATATATAAAAACAAGTACGGAAGATACGTCTCACCATCCAGCTCGTCCCTGAGCTCCACAGCATCATATCCTGTATCCTATAATACTCGGTCTGACCCGAGCATCATATAAAACAATACCCGAGTCAGTCTTGAATACCAGCGTGAGAAAATCACACTCAATTTGATTATTAAAGTTTCAAAATCCTTTGGAAACAAAAGCATCTCGTAAGACCACGCCACAAATAAACATGTCGGGTTTTTCCCTTACGATATCTAAAACACTTTTTATAAAAATCCTATTATATTATAATAGTGTCTATTTACAAATACTTATTCAAATAGCTGAAATTGTTACATCTATTAAATTCCAGCAAACTAGCCACAATGTGGGTAATACAAACAAAACTCGTACAAGGCACGTAGGGAGAATGGATTTCCAACGAATGACTAGGCACTGGGGTACCACCTATCACACTACATGGCCTAGATCACAGTACCTAGGAGTACACCTGCTCCCCTACAACACAAGGCCGAAACTACGCCTTACTGGGTAATTCCAAATAAGATCACCACGCGGTTGGGATCAGCAACCGCCACACAGCCGAAATAAAAAGGGACATCTAGACAGGGATGACCTTACTCTCAAGTGGGGGTACCCACGAAGCCTTGCTGCATAACCCCTGATTTTCAGTCATTCCCGGTTGATGAGGCTCGAGGCTAAGCATTACCTTTATAGAACATATCCCTTAGAATGCCCACCGTCCACCCGACGATGTATCGAAAGCATTCATCCATACAAGTCCGTCCCGGGTTCGGACGGAACCGAAGGCACTATTCCTACTACATCCATTTTGGACTCACCCTCAGGATTAGTAGCGACTAGCCCTTGCACTTCACTGTACCACCTTCGATATCAACTCGTTCCCACGAAATGTACAAACCGGATCGAAGTGGTTTTCGAGAAATAAATCTCGATCCCGGTCTCTTCGAAACGATCAGCGCATTTGGCCAAATATTGATAGTCGGTTATTTAACTATCAATTAACATTCACAACAACCATCAATTAATAAATAATTTTCCCAAATTATTTATTATTTCCAAAATATCTTCACTAGATATTGTTTCTATTTCCAAACCCCTTTGAAAATGCTTACAGACATATTCCTCCACGGAATAATTTCTCAAATATTTATTTTCACTGAAATACCAAGTACAAAAGCCATTTTAGATTTTTAAAATAATTTTAAAAGCGCTTTATTACAAATATACTTGATAATATTAAAATTAAAACTACTTTAATACTCTATTTAAAATATATATATTTTAAAAATAGTTAAAATAAAACCACTTTGCAATATAAACAAATTTCCCTTTTTAAAACATAATACCAAGTTACTATATATATATATATATTTACTACAATAATAGGGTTGGAAACACTTACTTTTAAATTTTACATTTAAAATAGAACGTTTCTAAAATTTTTTTTTAAAACAACATTTTAAAAACCTTTAACTCATATTTGAAATTCCTTTGAAACCGTACTTGGCTATCCAGGGAAAATACATTTCTCTTCCACATCTTTTAAAAATAAATCACTATTTATTCTTAAACCAATTCACATCCCTTTATAAATTTCCACCTTGAATTTATATTTAAAATATCCACTGATATTTTATTTCACTTTATAAACCCAGTTATAAATTCTAAATCTCACTTCTCTATAAAATTTCAATTCCAAAACACTTGAATCAATTTACAATTGATTTTGAATTTTACATCACTTCGAAATAAATTTCTTATTTACTTTATTTATTTCAAATTACATTAACTCTCATATTTTATTTCTTAATTAAGAGTTAAAAACCTTTTTAACTGAAAATACCAATTTCAAATTTCCAAAATTCCTTCTTATCCTTAAATAAGTTTCATCCTTTAATTTAAAAATAATCCTTTATTCTTTACAACAATATCACTTTATTTTAAAATTTATTATTCTCCTATTAATTCAAAATTTCCCTTTTCTATATTTGTTAAAAATTTGAAATCTCTTTTATTTTTATATCCTATTTCAATTCATTATTAAATTTATTCAAATTCACTTAGATTTATTTTACTTAAAAGTTTACTCTTTTACTTCTTTTCGAAAATTCTATTCTATAGATTTTTATAAATCATTATACTGAAATATACAATCCAACCATTATCCAATACTTCAATCATCAATACAATCATCATAGGATATCAATAATCATATCATAGAATATCCAAACAAACATTAAATATTTTGAGGAATCCTGTTGGATTCCTCCAACCTGTTTCCCTGCATCCACAGACGTTAGCACAATACCAATTCCACTTCGAGGTGGAATATCGCGGTATATGGGATTTCATAAAATATCATCCGCTATTATGCGGCGCATAGGGTCTCATCTGCTATATAATGCGGGAATATCAACTCCAATATCTACATATTCCAATATATATATTGATATATATATATATACTACTATATATACTATCATATCAATCAATCCAATCATTCACCAAATATTTAAATTTAACTATTTAAATTTAAATAACAACCAGATGAGTGAGATTAACTCACCTTTAATTTTGGTTGCAATCCATTCCAAACGGGCGTGTATCCTTGATTTTTACACCTTGTATAACAATTAGGTGATTTTATTAATATTCGAGCAAATTTGAATAATTAATTTGCATTTGATAAATTAAATTAAATAATTTTATTTAAACAAATAAATTTCTCTTTTAAACTGTTTACAAAAATAATCAATTAACATTTAATAAAATTAGTTAACTCATGATTTAGTTTTAAACTATTTGTTTCTTTAAATAAATTATTTTTAGTGACTAAAATAATTAAATAAGTTTATTAAACATATTAATCTTCATAAAGCATTATTTACAAATTAAACTTGTAACATAAAATATTTATATATATGTGAATATTCATTGTATGTATTTTATTTTTATTTTTTGTTCTTTGAAACTGCATAACTAAGATAATCTGTATAGACCAAATTTATATAAATCCCTATGTTTTCCAAGTCCTTTATATGAATATGTGTGTGTATAAATATATTTGTATTTAAAATTCTTCTCTATACATAACAAAACAGAGAATTTTTGTACTGTATATATATATTTCTTAATCTGTGTGTATATATGTATATATATATATATCAAGTTTTAAATTGACAGAAGAAGAAAACGAATACCTTCCTGTCTCCATCACGATTCCCAAACTCGATGCTTCCAAACCCTAGCTCACTGCTCTGGGTCGCACGACCTCCCATCGTCGCTCCCCTTTCCATAGCACTCGAGTCCGCCTTTTGCCGTGCCTTCGGAGCCATCAACGTCGCCCACTCGATGCCGACATCGTAGCCTCCCCACGTCTCCAGCCCCATCGCGACAATCGCGAGTCTCCATCGCGATATTCACGCGGCCCACTTCCGCTAGTATGCGTCGCGGCCACCCATCGATCGACCCTGAGCCTCCCCCTCGTGCACGCGATCGATTTCATCTTCGATTATGAGCAAAAGGTGATTTCGTTCACTTGAATCTAACGAGAAGGAAAGAAACGATTCTTATTTCATTCTGCCATTTTGAATAAAAGAAAGAGGGGAACGAGTGGTTTAATTTCAGCTGCCATTTCTATGTTCTTTTGAACGAAGATATTTATCGTTTTTATTGATTTTTTTTCTGAACGAAACAGAAGAAGACGTGTGCTTTGAAAAGAAAAGAGGGAGCATGTGAAGGGGAATCATTGATTTGAGAGAAGAACGACTGACATTATATGTCTTTGACTGGCGACAAATATATATATATATATATATATATATATATTATTGATTTAAATTCAAATTCGAATCGACTCGAAAACGAAGTCAAAAATTTTGACTTCCTATCGAGACGTGCCGCTAGGCGTTCGTAATGTTATACGCCTATTCCGAACGCAATGGAAAAGGTTCCGAGTCCAAATTCGATCGTATGAAGAAGATAGATTTTTGAACCTAGTTAAAATATTAAATTTTCGATTAAATTTTCAGCGCGTTTGCTTATCGTACGGCTAAACGATCACTCCAAACATTATGAAAATTGAAATCCGATAATAATACAGTATTACGGATCCAATGGAACTGGTTTCGTCGAATTCCGAGACTGTGCCTCGAAAGGCTATTTTTTTAAATTCAATTTAAACGTTATAAATTTCAAAACTTAACAAAACACTTCCGAATTCAATTGAAAAACTTTTATTATCATCAGTATTATCAATGTAAATTTTCGGAGCTTTTAAATTATTTTTAACAGGCTTACAACTGAAGGTTTGATTTTTTACCCAGTTTTAAATTATTTGATTCGATAATTTAATTGCCAAATAAATAGTGGTATTTGAAATTCAAGTCAAAAATCAACTTTTAAATATTTAAAATCAATTGAATATTTCAATTTCAAATGCCCAAAATTCAGGGTCGTCACACTGAGTGTACACTTTACAAAGTTGAGTGAACCTAAAAAGCAGAACAGGTGCGACAACAGGAGCAACAACAGGTGTGAACTGAGGCAACTGGTTGTGTAGGAGCAACTGGTGGTGCAAGGGCATTTCCACGACCCCTACCATGGACATTCCTACAGTTACTTATCTGAAAAAAAAGAATAGACTTTAGGACAAAAGTAAAGATTAAAAATTCAAAGGAAATCCTAAGAGAATTTTAGAATTTCAAGCATGAACGAATATGATTCAATGATCAATTCAACTCATTCTAGAGTATTACTACCCCATCTCTAATGAGTTTTACTTGCTAAGTTTTCCAAAACCTGAGCTCTGATACCAACTATAATGACCCTTCATTTTGAACCCATCAAGTGCATAAACAGACACACATGTCTGACTTGAATTGCTCAAAACAACAGATTGTTAATTTATATTTTTGGAAAACCTTAGTATGTATAGTAAATAAATAAATCACAGAATCACAGACACAGAGTTTTACAAACAAGGCAGTGGAATAAATAAATAGTAGTTCATGAAGCTACTACAGAAATAACATACCAAAACAGAATACATCAGAAATCCCAATATACAGAAGTCTTTAATACAAAAGAAAATGGCAAGTGTGAGATATACAACTAGAAATAAAAGAAAAAAATGAAAGCTGAAATAGATAAGATAGACCTTCCAATGAACTCCAAGATCCAAAAGACTAGTCTTAAAATCTGTGACACTCAGGTTGATCCGAGCGTAAAGCAAAAACAAAACACTCGAATCAGGATTAACATTCTTATGCAGATAAATCAAGCTCAAGTGAAATGTGAAATAAATGCAATATAACTTAAAGGAATGTTGGAATTCCATCCTTTAATGATTCGTTAAACTATCTACATACATGGTACAATACACTACAAATATAATGTCTACAGTAAAGTAATATATCAAAATAGCATTAAGGCATTTCCCATATCCCCTTAACACATTTTTATATATTCCTGTAGTCTATAAAGATACTGTAAGCTCCTCTGTAAACTGGAGGTTTACTCAGTGAGCACTCCATAGGTATGGTACAAAACAAACTCGTAGAAGGCACGATAAGACATGTGACAAGGCACGCGAGGCAATGACTGGGGCAGGATTCTACCATTTTGGGGATCCGGACTGGTGGAAACTCCTAGTTGCTACTACCACCCACCTCGAGACACACTCCCATATCAAAGATGTGCACCAAATCAAATCACAAAGTAATAGAATGGTTTTGAAGAAATGTGTCCGATCGGAGGAATGACCTCACTTGGCCCGGCATGGCTCCTCTTTTTGCCACATCGAGCTGGCTCGCGGGAGTCATGGCTACATAAATACCTATATAGAATCGTTCTCCAAAACATCCTACTTCATTCTGGGATTTCCACCACATACATAGTTATTCAAGTGGTTTTCGGTATTGGTAGAGAGTATTACAATATCCGATCCCGATCTCATTAACAACCAAACGCTTATTTCACAACGTGGTCGTTTATGAAATTACTTTATGAATATTTAAATAAATCTCAATTACAAATTTAAATCAAAATAAAATATTCAATTTTAATTTTTATTTAAATCCTAAAGTATTCATTTAACGACCTTTATTAAATTAAGCTATATAAAATCATACCTTTAAATCTTCCAAATTCAGTAAGTTCCAAATAAGTCCTTATTTAAATTCAATTGATAACCAATTCAAGTTACAAATAAATTCCAATTTACTTACTTATCCAGCCTACTTAATTTATTAAAGTTATAAGATCTATTTTAAATACAAATTTTAAATAAAACTTTTAAAATATTATATATTAAAATAAAAATTATTTTATAAAAATTAAAATAAACTAATCCTCTTATTTAAATCTATTTTACATATTTTGGAAAAATAAAAATCTAAGTAAAATTTTATAAATTACCTTTAAACTAAACTCATAATTTTAACATTTGCAAAATCAAACAATTTAAAATTCTAAATTTTACAGTATTTAAATATATTATTTATTTTATTTCAAATCAAAAACCATATATTTCCTTTCAAAACCGTTGGAAATAAATTTTCAAAAATAGACCAGCGGTGTCCGTATATAATTTTCTATCCTATTGTCAAGTGATACAGACATTTATCATTTCAATCCGTACTAATTTAAATTTATGAGTTTATACCATTTAAACCTGCAATCCCACAAATTACAATAATCAAATGAAAATTGCTTGGGTTTATCATTTCAACGCATAAAGAATTTTTTTCTATTCTAAAGTTCGTTCGGGTATGTATCATTTCAACTCATAGTGATTCCTAAAACTAAGGGGACTTATAGAGTGAGAACCTATAAAATAACATAACATAACAGTTTCTGGCATATATAATCAATAACAATAACAATTTAATAAAATAGTTAACTAACATGTAATGGTATCAATTTACATAGGTGATCAACTTAAAATAACAACATATCATATTTAATAGTTACTAATTAACAATTCTAATTTAATAGCACATTTAAATTGTCATTTCCTATGAAATCAATTTACTAAGCATAAGAACATTAATCTTGAGTGATTTCTTACATTTCTTGGCTAGAGAACGATGGAAAACAAGTACGACGAAGAACGATGCAATGAACACGGACACAAAAACAGGCACGACAAGTCAATTAGCTACGACAAGCAAGAATAGATTTTTGGCATGAGAAATTTGACGAAAACAAATATATATACATACGCAATATATATATATATATACACATTCATTTGTTTTCTAATTTTTAGAAAGAATAAAAATATACATACAATGCATATAATTTTTGTCGACGAGTTTAAAAGTGACAAATATAACATGGTCGACAATCTACATAAATGCATTATATATATCATGAGTAGGCTCAGATTAAAATGGACGAGCATGACTAAGAATTCATTTCTTCACACCTAAGAGCAATTTATGCGTGCATCACATAAATATATCAGTTGTCCCTACATATATATGAACTTGTTATCTCTGCCCCAATATATGTGCCAGGCATAAATGAAATATATCAATATATATACTATCAAAATTATATGCACAAATCAGTAGCCTATATAGGCTTGTGTAGCGACGAAGATAAGGTGAACAAGGTGAAGTTCAAAGCAATATATAGATGAGCAAACAACTACAGACATATTATATATATCAATATATGTGCATACTTTCGGCCATGATATCATATACAGATATCATATATAAATGTATTCTCTCATCATCATTTTGTATGCATAACACATATTTACATTATGCATATATTTAACTGCCCAAATATATTTTACAAAACGAAAGGAGGACAAGTCTAGGCAAGTGAAAGTCATAAAATCAGGAGCAAGAACAAAGGAACAACATGTGTATTTCAACATATAGCCATTAGTAAAATCATGAAACAAGCAGTGAGATATATATATGATAGCATATATACAACGTGTATATGGATATATATATATGTGTGTGTGTGTGTGTGTGTGCGTGTGCGTGCGTGTGCGTGTGTCACCAAGGGGAGGAGAATGTGTAACAACACGATTTTATCGGGATCCGAAGGTCGACATTCTTACGTCCACTGTATCAAATGCCGCATAATCGAATGCCGAAAAACCGAATTGTTAGGGTTAAAAAGAAGAGGTAGAAGAAGAAGAAAGAAGAAGCAACAGAAACAACATCAGAATCTCACAGTTGCAGCGGAACAACATATAATAGATAAATGAATAATCTTTAAATCAAAAGAACTGTACATTTTATACATTACATCATCAGAGTGTACAACAACAATATACAACACAACTCAACAATGTATAGTTATACAAACTTGTCCTTACAAGTGAATTATACAGCGGAAAAGATAATATCATATATAAGTGATACGTCTCACCATCCAGCTCGCCTCCGGAGGTCCATAGCACTCCTAAATCCAGAATAACCTGATAACCTGTCTCTAGGCTGCCCGTGTGAAAAATGGTGGGCACCCAGAGTTTAGGAAGGGAACAATAAACTCCAGGTCAGTCATGGGACTGGTGTGAGAACTAAAACAATTAATTATCATTAAACCAACCACAACAAAGGAAGTGAAAAATATCCGCAATGCTTTTGGAAAATGAAACTACCATAAGGCCTCCCGTCACACACACAATGCAAATGCAGAATTGGAGGAGATTTCTCCTTATGATAGCCAAACATGCTTACTACGCAAAATCATTCGATATTATCATTATTAGTGCATAGTGAGGAAAACATTTCGAAAGTATAATATTAATCTTAGCCAACATAGGCATTTCAAACTTGCCTACTATAGCTATCATCTAAATAGTGGTGACCACCATAAGTAAATGGTAGGTTCTACAACTAATACCGTACAAGGCTCATACTGTTTCTTTGGATTTTCCAACAAATGGTCGGGCAAAGGAACTTCCTAAATAAAATGGAATGCCTTTGGAGCGACATCCCCGGATCCTAACCGGATCTCTGCTACACAAAGCCAGGTTACCTCTGAACTAGGTAACTACTGACACGAGCATGCCATCCCCCGGTCGTTTGCGACCTTTATCCGAGGATCCTCTCAACCAACAACCACAAATTAAGAAGTTTGTAGCAACCACAAAGTAAGTATATGGGCTCCATTCCATGATACCACTTATAATCCAGAAGGAAATGACATACCCCAGAGGGAGCTACCCTCAAATAACCTTGCTGCCACGATTCTTGTTTCGACCATAACCGGGTTGTGAGGTTCGATGAAGTCTCATCCACAAAGCTATGTTTTTTCACAAAGCCACGCTTTGATCAACAAATGATCAATAAATAATCATCACACCACAACACTTAGCATGCCACATTACCAAATTGGGAATATATCGCTGATAACCTTCAACTACATAACCTCTGAGCTCGTACGTCTCAGAGAAGGGTGTTACGCTAAGAAAATAAATTCTCCGCCACCAACAGAAATGTATTTGAATGAAATCTGCTTTATATCTCAAAATGTAATGTCAGACATGTAACCATACAAGTCTGTTCCGGGTTCGAACAGAACCGAAGGCACTTCAAAAGAAGCCCTTGCAATCCGGGTATTCACAATCCCGATCGAATTTCCCATAACAAAGGAAATCTCCATACCGTAGCTAACGGTGCAGAGACAATCGATAGGTCATCCTATCGTTTTCACAAATACCCAATCTTCAACACCGGTCTTCAATGCTATCCAATACGTCGTATCACTATTCGGAATGGGTAACCCGAATAACGAGCGCAATATTTTGAAAATAAGTGTAGCATTCAATTTCAAACAATTCACAACAAATACCTATTTAAAGGTCAATATTGATAGTCGGTTATTTTACTACAATCAATATTCACAACATCACCCGATTTCAAGTAATTTCCCAAATTATTTATTTTACCAAAATATCTTTACAAGATATGTTTTCAACACTTCAACCATTTGAAAACCAATTTCAAATCAATTTCCACATTTCAATCCTTTGAAAACGAATTTCAAACTACTTTTCGCCTTTACCACTTTTGAAAACAAATTTCAAATCATTTTTCCTTAAGCGGAAACACTTCCAAATAATTATTCATTTACACTGGAAATCTGCCGAATTCAAACATTTTAAAATAATTTATATCACTAATCCAAAATATATTTTGGCAAACACTTCAAAAATAAGAGTCTACTTTTAAAACACTTTATTATCAAATATTATCTATAAAACATTATACTAATATTATATATAACTTAATTCCAAACCAATTTTCTTTCAAAATAAAATTAGTAGATAGAGTGTAATTATTTAAATAATCAATTTCTAAAACAATTATAAATTTAGTCTTTAAATAATCACTTTTATAATTTGCTAAATAATCTTTACTCTAAAGATTTTGAAATAACTTAAGAAAATAATCTTTCCCAAAATATCCTTTTACAACTACTTTGGAATTTTTAAATCTATACTTTAAAAGTTACATTGGAAATATACTCGGCTTTCCATGGAGAATACACTTTCATTTCAAAATCGTTCGTTCAAACCAATTAAATAAATCCTTATCGATTTATTTAAATTTACGCTCTAAATCCATAAATTTATTTCCACATTTCAAAAATAAATCAATGTTCATTTTTAAACAAATTCCCCTTTCCTTTATAAATTCAAACGTGAATTTAAATTTCCAAATATCCACTGATATACGATTTTCAAATCGATTTCAAATATTCACTTTCAACAATAATTCAGTTTTCAATTGATTTTCAAAAATACCCAAATCGAGTTCCATATTGATTTTCTAAGAAATTAAACACTAAGTAAATTTTATTCAAATCTCAAATTGAAACAAAATTTCTATTAAAACCCCAAATCAATTTTCAAATTGATTCCAAATTCATTTCAAAACCCCAAATAAATTTCCAAATGGATTTACAAAGGAGTTATTTTCAATCACCAAAATCAATTCCCAAATGGATTTCTAATTTATTTCTTTTTAAAATAAATCCCTTTTTTTAAAATAACTAATTCTTTTATTTTTCAAACTCTTTAAAAATTCGTATTTCAAATAAATTTTCAACCTTTGAATACTATTATTGAAAATCCATTTATTAAACCTTTTTACCATAATTTGGAATAATTCGATATGATTCAAAAATAAAACTTTATCTTTTTAAAATTACTTTTAAATTTATACGATTCTCAAAAATAAATTTTGATTATAAATTCTCAACTTAACTTCGAAAATTCAAATTATACTTATTTTCGGTATCTAATGATACCAAAAATATATTCGACTAAATTTTAGCCTTCAACAATTTCAATCGCAAAGATAATCACACAGATTATAAATAGATCACACACAACAATTTTTTTTTAGGAATCCAGTTGGATCCCTCCAACCTGTTTCCCTGCATCCACAGATGTTAGCACAATACCAATTCCGCTTCAAGATGGAATATCGTGGTATATGGGATTTATAAAATATTATCTGCTATTATGCGGCGTAATAGGGTCTGATCCGCGATATAATGCGGGAAATCAACTCCAAGTACATATATAATACCAATTCCACTTTACAGTGAAATATCATGGTATATGGGTTTAATAAATAACCTCCACTTAATATACGGCGTATAATGTCTATTTCAACACAATAGATAGAAATCATCATTCAATCACACAATCAAGCAATTTTAAATTTAACTATTTAAAATTTAAATCGAAACACATTCGATTGAGCGAGAAGTTCTCACCTTGAGTTTCCGATAACAGTTGTAGCGTTTTATTTCGAACAAAATTAAAGACGCATTTAATTTTACCTGAAATTATCACTAGCTCAAATAAATCCCAATCCAGCTCCATAATATAGTGCTCGTCAATACGGACCCAACGCAATTTGTTTCGTCCAAAACGGACCTCGTATGACAAAGATACGATATTTTAAAGTTTATACGAATTTAATATATAAATATTTACAATTCTTTTTATATTTTAAACCTAGATCACATCAGAACCGTTGATTCCTGGAGCAACAAATCTCGGCCGCATTTGCATCTTCTTCTCCACCCAGTTCCATTCGATCGCGTAACCCATAGAAGCCGCCGTCTTCATCCAATTATCACCACCACCTCGGTCCACTTGAAGACGATCAAGCTCCACCACAACGTTCGCCATCGCCGACTCTACCATCGCCGGAGAACCAGTCGAGCTCGGCCGCCCTAGGGTATTGAAAACCGTGCAAGAATGCAACTCATTCAAAGACAAATCGCCGCCTATCCGTAGCTTCATTTTCGATAATCACCGTCGGATATCTAGATCTTGGAACGATCTTTCATTTTGTAGTTAGAGAATTCTCGAATCGATGTTCGGATTTGAAGAAATCGAAGGGAAAAGAAAACGAATTTCTGGCCATTGAATACCTCAGGGCCGGCGGCTGAAACCCTAATCCCCTTTTGTTTTGTGAAAAATGAAATGATAGAGGTGCCTTTATAGAAAATTGCCAAAAAACACTATTCACTTGATTTTTTCGAACTCCAAGTCTCGCGCGGTAACCAGCGTTTCTAGGGTTTAACCCGTGTTCCTGACACAATGGAATAGGTATCGAGAGCCAATTCGATCATCTGTGCGAGTTACGGCAATAAACGATCAATTTTAAATTAAATCAGTTAAACAAATTTCTATGCGTTTTAGCTCGCCCCGGACAAACCGTAAATCCGATTGACATGAAATTTGAAACCTTATAATATAACATTACGGATCCGACGAAACTGGTTTCGTCGAAATCCGAGACTGTTTGAAAAATGACTATTTTCACTAGTCGATTAAATATTAAAATATTCAATTTTCACAATTCAACTTTAAATTCAATTTTAAAAGTTCTATAACATCATTATAAATCCGATACGATTTAATATAACTTTATAAATCATTTTTAATCACATTAAAACCAATTTCCATTTATTTTTGGAATTTCAAATATTAAATTATCGATTTAATTATCCAACTAAATCCAGATATTCGAATTTAAATTCATTCAACTTATAAATTTCACGTGTTAATATTTAAAATTAATTAAATATACGAATTTCAACTGACAGAAATTCTAGGTCGTTACAAACTTCCCCCCTTAAAAGAATTTCGTCCTCGAAATTTCCAAGTGAGAAAAATTCACAAAATCCATTAACTTTTCAAAACAAACCGTTCAAATTAGATTTCCAAATTTCTTAAGTGTTTAACTTTCCCAAAATTCATAGTTAAACTTCTTACAAATTCTTTACTAAGTTTTCAAATCCAAACTTAGTTTCCAAAATTTCCCAATTTTTTCAAAAATATTCTAACGCCTTAAATTTTCGAAAAATTTCGCCATAACCTCCTTTGCGCGGCTCGATCTGAAAATAAAATGACATTATATATATATCACAAATATACATCTCATCATGTGATGAGGCATCCCGGAGGGAAAAAGTGTAAAAGTACGATATTTAATCCGAGATATGTACCTTATATATTATTAGCCAGCATATACGGCTAAATAGCGCGAAAGCGAGCTCCAAAAGCGAAGCAAATGCCATCCGCACCTACTAAACACTCAACAACAACATGAGAAACATGTATATAGAAAGTAATATCAATACATAGCATATAGCAACATAACAACTACATGCGCCAACATAGAAATTGCAACAAAACAACAAATGCAACCACCAAACAACTATCATCTAATTAACATCCAAAAATCAATGTCTATTCAAATCAATTCATAACCAAGTCAATATACATTCACTTTTCATTAATATTCATTGAATTGGTTTTCAATTTAATCACATTTGATTTGTCAACGTTGGACTTTACAAATATTCATTTATTCATTTCCAAGTAGTATACATTCACTAATTTACCTTCAATTCAAATTGAATTCAATTCTATTTAAATTTACTTCACTTTCAATTTGAATTCAATTACTTAGCTTCCAATTTCGCTAATTCAGTTTCATCAACACTTAATGAATTTATATACAATCAACTAACAACCATATAACAACCAATGTATATTTAACACAACCAAATTTATTAAATTTACCTTCAATATTCATTTAATTCACTTTACATTCAACATTCATACTCACTTTGTTTACCTTCAATTTGGTTCAACATTTTTAATTCCAATTGGTTTAGTATTCTATTGATTTCCATTCAATTATTCAACTACATTAGCTTTCAACGAATTAACACTTACATTCATTATTCCATATCAATTCTTTTACATTTGATTGGTTAACATTCAATTCATTTATTAATTCAATTGATAATTCATTTTACAAATAAAGTTGAGTTTCATTTATATAACTCAAGTTCACATTCATTTAATTCACTTTATTATTTTACTTTGGTACCAAAATCAACTTCATTCAACATCACTTAAGTTATATTCCATTTCAAACATCACTTGTTCAACTTAACTTAAGTTTCCACTTATAAATCCAATTCAGATTTCAATTCTGAAGTAAATTCTATTTAACTTTTACTTAAGTCAAATTCATCACTTATTCAAATTCAGATTTATTTTGCTTAACAAAATTGTTTAACCACTTTAACAATTTGTTTTACTTACATTCATCAATTACAACTTGGATTTTAATTCCAATTTTGTTTACCACAACCAAACTTAAATTTTCAATTTACTATTGTAGCAAATCCATCACATAGAAACTTGAAAATGATACTGATGATGTAACGACCCGCCATTCATTCCACAGAATGACGCATCATTAATAAGAAAGAAAGGGATAGAAAAGAGAAAAGAAGAGAAGAAAGAACTAAACAATATCAGAATCTCACAGCGGAAACGGAACAAAATATAATATATCACATAACTATTACATAGTCTTTACATAATCAGAGTTACATAGCTTATACAACACAATACATTAGACAGTTATAAAACCTGTCTATCATACAACTCAAGATACAACAAAAGACTCAGAGAAACCAACACAGCGGAACATTATATATCTACGAATGCTGAAGCCTCCTGCTCCATATCTCCTCCATAAATTCGTCAAAGCTAACCTGAATCCCTTGGCTACTCGTAAAAATTTGAGTACCCAAGAGTTTATAAAACAGAAATAAACACTTGGGTCAGACATGGGTCTGGTGTGAGTAAACGGGTTAAAATTGTTTAACTTCAAAACCTTTTGAAAACAAAGGTATCACGTAAGACTTCCCACACATAAACATGGAAAAGTTTTTACCTTACGCTAACCAAAACATTTGATAGGAAATCCAGTTATATTATAATAGGGTCTAGGGTTTTCAAGTAAAATACAGAAATAGCTGAAATGCTTACATCTCACATTCCAACATAGTTGGGCACAACTAATACGTACGGCACTTATTGGAGTTTGGATTCCATACAATGGCAGGGCTACTGGGGTACCGCCCGTCACAGTACGTGGCCTAGATCACCGTACCGAGGAGTACGCCCGCTCCCCTGCAACACAAAGCCGGAACCATCCCTTACTGGATAATTCCGAACAAGACAATCCCGTAGTTGGCGCGACCAACCACACACTAAGCCGAATAAAAGAAAAGGGACCTCTAGACAGGGATCTATCTTGCTCTCAGTGGGTGCTACCCACGAAACCTTGCTGCACCTCCCCTGTTTTAGCCATTCCCGGTTGATGAGGCTTGAGGTTTACGATTACCTTTAATCAGAACATATCACTTAGAATGCTCATCGTCCGCCTGACGATGTGCTGAAAGCATTCAATCCATACAAGTTCGTTCCGGGTTCGAACGAAACCGAAGGCATTATCTCGTTACACTCGTTTTGGAATCACCCTCAGAGTTAACGACAATAACCCTTGCACTCTGAATCTTCATCTTCACTTGAGATTCACGACCTATCGTAAATTTGGATCGATGTGGTATTCGGGTCTCCAGACCTGGAATTCCGGTATACGGAAACCCGATCCCGGTCTCATCGAAATCCAAAACGTATCTTTTAAGGGCCAAGTTGTTTTAAGGTTAAAACAATTCAATTCTTATCTATATACACACAGATAGATAATTTACAATAGATAATCCATATTATCATCCAAACAGATAATTCATATTATCATTTCAATCCAACCAAACATCTATATCAAAGATCACACATCTCTTATCAGAGATATCAACAATGCAAAGCGTTCAATATCATTCATCCATTCTTAAGTAATGATTTATCATCTCTAATTAATTTAAAGTGAATTAAATTAATTACTTCATCCTATAAATCCTGCTTACTTAATTATTAATTAAACCAATTAATTAATCATTACTTTAAGTATCCATCTAAATTAATCATTCTTGATTAATTACCCTTTAATTACTTTAAGTAATTAATACTTAATTAATTTCACAAATTAATTATCTTAAACCATTCAGTAATTAATCTTTAATTACTTCATTAATTAATTAATTATACTTAATTATCTTAATCCTTAATTAATTACAATTAATTAATTACTTTAATCACTTATTATTAGTTAATTAATCTTAATTAATCAACTCTTAATTACATCATTAATTATTAATTAATGATTCCTAATTTCTCTTAATTAATTATCCTATTTAAATTTATTACATTAAGTAATTAATCTTTAATTAGTCACATTTATTAATCACCTTTGATTAATCTCATTCAGTAATTAACTACCCTTAATTACTTCTTTAAATAAATTAATTACTTCTTAATTAATTATCTTAATTAATCCCTTGATTAATTACAAAGTAATTTAATTCAAATTACTTTCATCCTTAAATCATCTTCCATTAATTACATCCAGTAATTACCATTAATTACTTTACTAAGTAATTACAATCCATTAATTAAATTAAGTAATTATTTATCAAATCATCAAGTGTTAAATTAATTAAACTTAATTAATTAACTTAAACAAATTACATTTAAACTTAATTAATTATGTTAAGTAATTAATTCCTTAATTACTTCCATTAAGAAATTAACATCTAATTACTTCGTTAAGTAATTATCTTTTATTAATTACATTCATTAATTAACCACTAATTACTTATACTAAGTAATTATACTTTATTAATTATATTAAGTAATTATACTTAATCAATTTTCAAAGTAATTATCCTAAATTAATTAAACTAATTTATTATCTTAAATTAATTATTCTTTAATCCCTAGTTAATGATCCTTAAATTAATTAACTTACAACTCTTAATTATTTACTTATTTATCCTAAATCATTAATTAAGTTAATTAATTACTCTTTAATTACCTTATTAATTTAATTAATCTCAACTCATTGAAACCCAATTAACCTTAAGGTAAAACATTATTTATATAAATGACATAATTATCATTAACATTAAAACATTTTATCTTTATAATTAGTAGTCTTAATTAAATCATTTAATTAAGTTTTAAATTAAAATAATCCTTTAACCTACCAAATTAAAGTTAACAAATTTTATAACTTCCAAATCAAATGTTAAGAAAACATTTATTATATAAAAGAAATTTATATAAGAAAAGTTTTAAACTAAATTATTTATATTTTCAAAATCTTGTTTTAAAACTTCTTTTAAAACTGTTTAAACTCTACTTCGGGTCGAACCCGAACCCTACCCGAGAGCTACCCCGAGTTCCCTTCTCCTTCCTATTTTTTTTTTTAAAAAATTTGTTTAAGTTTTAAAGTTAAAACTGGAAACAGATTCACTCACAAACAACCCAAGCCAACTTCGCTTCTTCCCCGAGTGACCTCTCGAGCACTCACGCTCCTTCTCTCCCTTCGAGTCAAACACGAGAAATCTTCGAGCTGAACCCGAGCAAAGCATACTTTCCCAAACTCCACTACGTCTTCCAGATACAACGTGCACACGTGCACGTGTACATCTAAACGAAGCGATTCCGACCATCGACGCTAACTTCGACACATCGTCCTCGACCTCACCGATGATCCCTAAAACTCAGATCGAAGAAATTGCCAAGAAATCAAATTCGAGCAATTCGCCATGAACTGGAACCCAACTGTTGATCAATCAAACAGCTCGCACCTCCACCCACGTTCACCAGAGATCACGCCGCCTTGACCAGAGCCGCATCACGAACCCCAACATTGATTCCCCCACATGCGATCGACCACGATGCACTCTCGATGCCACAGTAACCTCGACAACCACGTCGTACCAAACAACACCACAAACCCTAAATCGACTCAGACCAAACACTCCGACCATCTAAAAATTCCCTGGCCATTTTTCCTGTGATCGTCAACCTTACCTCTACCTCCAGCAACGATCACGTCGCTCCACTCATCGTCGATTGACGGCAATTGACGAAAACCCAATATCTGATCAACTCAAAAATTCACGACATATACTAACTTAAAAATCATGAAACCACTATCAAAAATCATTATTTTCTAACATGAATTAATTCATGAAATCCAAACATGAAATCATGAACATTGATTTTTGACTTATATATGATATTACTGTTATTTCTTATTTTCCAGAATATTACTAAATATTAACACTTAAAATTATTTTTAAAAATACTATTACATTCATACAATCATATTTTCTTTGGAGATCATAACCTAAAGTTGAATATATAAAGGGGAAATTGAATTCATTTGATTTATTCTTGAGTCTGTGTATATACACTCAGTCATGTTCACATATAAACAGGGTAGTACAAGATATATACCAGATAAAAGAACAACCATGCAAACCATAATACAACATTTCCTATATAGATTTATCACATGCATTAATATAAACATAGGTAAAAAAAAAAACTGTTTTTAAAGAAAAGGTTTACTCACCATTTCAAATGAAGAACAGAGCTTTATATTTGAAACAGCTTTTGAAAACTTTAAAACTTTGAGTGCCTTTGCTTATTTGATTTAAAACTTGAATGATTGTTACTGAATCTTGCATGCATGCTACTGAAACTTGATTAACTTGCTATTGAAATTTGTTGAAGATGACTCAGATTCAAAACAGAGATGAAAATGCTTGCAGGCTTTTGATTTCCATCTCAGGTTTGAAGAAGATGTTCTGGTTTTGGTTGAAGAAATGATATGCAGTTTATTGTTTGATAAATTCTGGTTTGTGGAAATTGATTTCAGATTGTCGAAGGATTGATTACTGATTTTGTTGAGAAATTTGTACAGGGTTTTAGCTTCTTAGCCTTTGAATTTGAAAAAGAAATAGATAAAGAGAAGTATATGTATTTAGGCTGAAAATCATTTAATAAAAATAAAATAAAATAAAATCTAAAAATGCCACTTGTTTTAAAGATGAACACTTGTCATATACCTTTGTTCATTAATTAACACATATGCTTAGATTGATTTATTAGCTTACATTTGTAACTTTACATGCAAAATAATTATAAAAGTGAATAAAGCTTTTATTAATAAATTCCTAATAACTATATACTTATTCAAATTTATATAAATAATAATTCTTTATAAAGAAATAGAATAAAACAAACTATATTTATACAAAATCATTTATGTCATACTTTTAAAATCCAAATATTAATTTAATTCAATTTTTAAATACAATTTAAAAATCAATTTAAACAATTTACACTTACCAATTTAAAACCATATATTATTACATAGCCTTTTAAAAACTTAATATAAAATCAAATTTCCAAATTACCAAAATATATTAAAATTTGAAAATTATGTTTTATTTTGTTAAATTCAATCCAAAGCTTCTCTATTTACAATATATACAATTATATATACATTATAAATAGAAAACAATTTAATTAGCTTTTAAAAGATAAACATTTACCAATTAAATATTTATAAAAGAAGATTATTAAACCAATTCAAATCTTATTGATAAAAATTTATCAAACCAATTTAATTTTTAATACAAATTATTAAATTGATATTGCCAAAAATTCCGGGATATCACATTCCTCCCCCCTTAAAAGAATTTCGTCCCCGAAATTAAAAACAAAGATAATTTAATAATCTCATTAAATATTTTAATTTTAAAACACAATCATATATTATCAACCATATGCTAACAACCATAGCAATCAATTCATCCAAATAAACAAATTTAACTATCCAGACAAAATTCTGGATAGAATTTCCTAGAGTTTCCAAGTATAAATACTGGAATACTCGCTCTATAGAATCCAAACAATCAATACTACTAAGCTACGGAGCTTCTACTCATCTAGATCTACAAAACTAAAAGAGGATATCAGACTACAGACGAGTTTGACTCACAACCAAACCTCCTGAACTGCTGGTTCCATAACCAGAGATAGATCATACACGTACTCCCTCAGAGATACATGAAACACATTGAATCTCAGTTATCCAAATTCACCATTCAACCTTGTAGACCAAGCTCTTATCCAAATCAGAACACAGAAGAGATCCAAAATATCTCGGAGCTGACTTCCCAGTCTTAACAAATCTTATAGCTCCTTCGATCGAAGAAAACTTATCCAAAACCAAATTCCATCTTCGAAATCCAAATTCCTTCGTCTCTTATCCACAAAACTCTTCTGACGATCCTGGGCTGCCTACAACCCTCTTGATCAGCTCAACCTTTGTTGATGTCTCTAGAAACAAACTAGACCAAAACAACCCAACACAATGATCTTTCCAAGATCAACCAAAACCAAGAACAAACTCTACTCCTCAAACAATAGAAGACAGAACTTACTCCTTCAATCCAGAAAGGACAAACAGGAGCACTTGCCAAACTGCTTCCGCTGTACAACTCTGATCCGAAGTAGAAGAAAATGCTGATGAAGAACACGAGCATAGACTAGACAACACATCCCAGAAATGTGGTTCACAGATCCATAAAGAGAACTCAGATACTCCATCAAAACCTGAGCTACTTCACCAAACTCCATCTCAAGGAACCATTCTTACTAAGCTGAACCACCGGTACCAATCCTGGAATCTTATACGAAAACTAAATCTCCAGATGCAGACAAAACTCTGACTTCCCGGAAGACATCCGGAAAAACTCTGATAACCTAAGAGAACACTCAGCAATCGCAAGTCACTTTTGCGATCAACCCAGCCTAATTTCCAAAGAAAACTGTTTTCTCTTTACCAAACAGAACAGCTTACGCTCATCTATCCAATCCATCGAAGAAATGGATCCCCTCTACTGCTTCTGAACTCCTTCTCAAGGAAAACTGCTCAGCCAGAAAACTACCTGCCAACACACAGAACACTCCGAGCTGCACTGCTGACACAGATGCCAAAGTCTTCTTATCCAAAGCTCTTCGAGAAACTCGGACCCAAATACTTTGCTGAACTCAACCACAACACCGAAACAGACATTCTTCCTTAAACTCGCTCCAAAAAGAAAACATCTTCGGAAAGAATCCATAGTCACTGCATCTCATCATGCAGCTACTACTTCCTGAGGTATCAAGATACCATCACTGGCTCCTTCCTAACCAACAGATCCAAACTCCACTCATCCAACTTCAAAGATTGACTCCGAACCTTAACAGGTTTCCTTCAGAGATCGGTGAAATCCTTACACAACTGCAAAGCTTACTCGAGACGATATTAGATCTACAGTCTCGACAGATACACTTCCAACCTCAAACATTCAAAGTCCTACCATTGGTAGTCGTGTTACACACACCACCACCCTATCTACCTTTATATCTTATATTGGAAAACCCGAACAGGTAACCCAACAAATAGGTAGAAATATATATATATATATTTAAAATGGTACTTTTTATATAGAAATTATTTCTGGGTAAAATTATTTCATTTACCTCTTTAAAACAATATTGTGTCCGTTGACCTGGTTCAAGTGTTTAGAGATCACTATCAATAACGTTAGCTACTCGTATTGACCAGAATCCATATACCACTCAACCGATCAATTAACACAATATAAAATCATTTTTTTATATAACTAACAATTACGCGCTCTCAAGATAGACACCACTTCAGAGCCTAGGTATTATCTCAACCTATGCTCTGATACCACTGTAACGACCCGCCATTCATTCCACAGAATGACGCATCATTAATAAGAAAGAAAGGGATAGAAAAGAGAAAAGAAGAGAAGAAAGAACTAAACAATATCAGAATCTCACAGCGGAAACGGAACAAAATATAATATATCACATAACTATTACATAGTCTTTACATAATCAGAGTTACATAGCTTATACAACACAATACATTAGACAGTTATAAAACCTGTCTATCATACAACTCAAGATACAACAAAAGACTCAGAGAAACCAACACAGCGGAACATTATATATCTACGAATGCTGAAGCCTCCTGCTCCATATCTCCTCCATAAATTCGTCAAAGCTAACCTGAATCCCTTGGCTACTCGTAAAAATTTGAGTACCCAAGAGTTTATAAAACAGAAATAAACACTTGGGTCAGACATGGGTCTGGTGTGAGTAAACGGGTTAAAATTGTTTAACTTCAAAACCTTTTGAAAACAAAGGTATCACGTAAGACTTCCCACACATAAACATGGAAAAGTTTTTACCTTACGCTAACCAAAACATTTGATAGGAAATCCAGTTATATTATAATAGGGTCTAGGGTTTTCAAGTAAAATACAGAAATAGCTGAAATGCTTACATCTCACATTCCAACATAGTTGGGCACAACTAATACGTACGGCACTTATTGGAGTTTGGATTCCATACAATGGCAGGGCTACTGGGGTACCGCCCGTCACAGTACGTGGCCTAGATCACCGTACCGAGGAGTACGCCCGCTCCCCTGCAACACAAAGCCGGAACCATCCCTTACTGGATAATTCTGAACAAGACAATCCCGTAGTTGGCGCGGCCAACCACACACTAAGCCGAATAAAAGAAAAGGGACCTCTAGACAGGGATCTATCTTGCTCTCAGTGGGTGCTACCCACGAAACCTTGCTGCACCTCCCCTGTTTTAGCCATTCCCGGTTGATGAGGCTTGAGGTTTACGATTACCTTTAATCAGAACATATCACTTAGAATGCTCATCGTCCGCCTGACGATGTGCTGAAAGCATTCAATCCATACAAGTTCGTTCCGGGTTCGAACGAAACCGAAGGCATTATCTCGTTACACTCGTTTTGGAATCACCCTCAGAGTTAACGACAATAACCCTTGCACTCTGAATCTTCATCTTCACTTGAGATTCACGACCTATCGTAAATTTGGATCGATGTGGTATTCGGGTCTCCAGACCTGGAATTCCGGTATACGGAAACCCGATCCCGGTCTCATCGAAATCCAAAACGTATCTTTTAAGGGCCAAGTTGTTTTAAGGTTAAAACAATTCAATTCTTATCTATATACACACAGATAGATAATTTACAATAGATAATCCATATTATCATCCAAACAGATAATTCATATTATCATTTCAATCCAACCAAACATCTATATCAAAGATCACACATCTCTTATCAGAGATATCAACAATGCAAAGCGTTCAATATCATTCATCCATTCTTAAGTAATGATTTATCATCTCTAATTAATTTAAAGTGAATTAAATTAATTACTTCATCCTATAAATCCTGCTTACTTAATGATTAATTAAACCAATTAATTAATCATTACTTTAAGTATCCATCTAAATTAATCATTCCTGATTAATTACCCTTTAATTACTTTAAGTAATTAATACTTAATTAATTTCACAAATTAATTATCTTAAACCATTCAGTAATTAATCTTTAATTACTTCATTAATTAATTAATTATACTTAATTATCTTAATCCTTAATTAATTACAATTAATTAATTACTTTAATCACTTATTATTAGTTAATTAATCTTAATTAATCAACTCTTAATTACATCATTAATTATTAATTAATGATTCCTAATTTCTCTTAATTAATTATCCTATTTAAATTTATTACATTAAGTAATTAATCTTTAATTAGTCACATTTATTAATCACCTTTGATTAATCTCATTCAGTAATTAACTACCCTTAATTACTTCTTTAAATAAATTAATTACTTCTTAATTAATTATCTTAATTAATCCCTTGATTAATTACAAAGTAATTTAATTCAAATTACTTTCATCCTTAAATCATCTTCCATTAATTACATCCAGTAATTACCATTAATTACTTTACTAAGTAATTACAATCCATTAATTAAATTAAGTAATTATTTATCAAATCATCAAGTGTTAAATTAATTAAACTTAATTAATTAACTTAAACAAATTACATTTAAACTTAATTAATTATGTTAAGTAATTAATTCCTTAATTACTTCCATTAAGAAATTAACATCTAATTACTTCGTTAAGTAATTATCTTTTATTAATTACATTCATTAATTAACCACTAATTACTTATACTAAGTAATTATACTTTATTAATTATATTAAGTAATTATACTTAATCAATTTTCAAAGTAATTATCCTAAATTAATTAAACTAATTTATTATCTTAAATTAATTATTCTTTAATCCCTAGTTAATGATCCTTAAATTAATTAACTTACAACTCTTAATTATTTACTTATTTATCCTAAATCATTAATTAAGTTAATTAATTACTCTTTAATTACCTTATTAATTTAATTAATCTCAACTCATTGAAACCCAATTAACCTTAAGGTAAAACATTATTTATATAAATGACATAATTATCATTAACATTAAAACATTTTATCTTTATAATTAGTAGTCTTAATTAAATCATTTAATTAAGTTTTAAATTAAAATAATCCTTTAACCTACCAAATTAAAGTTAACAAATTTTATAACTTCCAAATCAAATGTTAAGAAAACATTTATTATATAAAAGAAATTTATATAAGAAAAGTTTTAAACTAAATTATTTATATTTTCAAAATCTTGTTTTAAAACTTCTTTTAAAACTGTTTAAACTCTACTTCGGGTCGAACCCGAACCCTACCCGAGAGCTACCCCGAGTTCCCTTCTCCTTCCTATTTTTTTTAAAAAAAATTTGTTTAAGTTTTAAAGTTAAAACTGGAAACAGATTCACTCACAAACAACCCAAGCCAACTTCGCTTCTTCCCCGAGTGACCTCTCGAGCACTCACGCTCCTTCTCTCCCTTCGAGTCAAACACGAGAAATCTTCGAGCTGAACCCGAGCAAAGCATCCTTTCCCAAACTCCACTACGTCTTCCAGATACAACGTGCACACGTGCACGTGTACATCTAAACGAAGCGATTCCGACCATCGACGCTAACTTCGACACATCGTCCTCGACCTCACCGATGATCCCTAAAACTCAGATCGAAGAAATTGCCAAGAAATCAAATTCGAGCAATTCGCCATGAACTGGAACCCAACTGTTGATCAATCAAACAGCTCGCACCTCCACCCACGTTCACCAGAGATCACGCCGCCTTGACCAGAGCCGCATCACGAACCCCAACATTGATTCCCCCACATGCGATCGACCACGATGCACTCTCGATGCCACAGTAACCTCGACAACCACGTCGTACCAAACAACACCACAAACCCTAAATCGACTCAGACCAAACACTCCGACCATCTAAAAATTCCCTGGCCATTTTTCCTGTGATCGTCAACCTTACCTCTACCTCCAGCAACGATCACGTCGCTCCACTCATCGTCGATTGACGGTAATTGACGAAAACCCAATATCTGATCAACTCAAAAATTCACGACATATACTAACTTAAAAATCATGAAACCACTATCAAAAATCATTATTTTCTAACATGAATTAATTCATGAAATCCAAACATGAAATCATGAACATTGATTTTTGACTTATATATGATATTACTGTTATTTCTTATTTTCGAGAATATTACTAAATATTAACACTTAAAATTATTTTTAAAAATACTATTACATTCATACAATCATATTTTCTTTGGAGATCATAACCTAAAGTTGAATATATAAAGGGGAAATTGAATTCATTTGATTTATTCTTGAGTCTGTGTATATACACTCAGTCATGTTCACATATAAACAGGGTAGTACAAGATATATACCAGATAAAAGAACAACCATGCAAACCATAATACAACATTTCCTATACAGATTTATCACATGCATTAATATAAACATAGGTAAAAAAAAAACTGTTTTTAAAGAAAAGGTTTACTCACCATTTCAAATGAAGAACAGAGCTTTATATTTGAAACAGCTTTTGAAAACTTTAAAACTTTGAGTGCCTTTGCTTATTTGATTTAAAACTTGAATGATTGTTACTGAATCTTGCATGCATGCTACTGAAACTTGATTAACTTGCTATTGAAATTTGTTGAAGATGACTCAGATTCAAAACAGAGATGAAAATGCTTGCAGGCTTTTGATTTCCATCTCAGGTTTGAAGAAGATGTTCTGGTTTTGGTTGAAGAAATGATATGCAGTTTATTGTTTGATAAATTCTGGTTTGTGGAAATTGATTTCAGATTGTGGAAGGATTGATTACTGATTTTGTTGAGAAATTTGTACAGGGTTTTAGCTTCTTAGCCTTTGAATTTGAAAAAGAAATAGATAAAGAGAAGTATATGTATTTAGGCTGAAAATCATTTAATAAAAATAAAATAAAATAAAATCTAAAAATGCCACTTGTTTTAAAGATGAACACTTGTCATATACCTTTGTTCATTAATTAACACATACGCTTAGATTGATTTATTAGCTTACATTTGTAACTTTACATGCAAAATAATTATAAAAGTGAATAAAGCTTTTATTAATAAATTCCTAATAACTATATACTTATTCAAATTTATATAAATAATAATTCTTTATAAAGAAATAGAATAAAACAAACTATATTTATACAAAATCATTTATGTCATACTTTTAAAATCCAAATATTAATTTAATTCAATTTTTAAATACATTTTAAAAATCAATTTAAACAATTTACACTTACCAATTTAAAACCATATATTATTACATAGCCTTTTAAAAACTTAATATAAAATCAAATTTCCAAATTACCAAAATATATTAAAATTTGAAAATTATGTTTTATTTTGTTAAATTCAATCCAAAGCTTCTCTATTTACAATATATACAATTATATATACATTATAAATAGAAAACAATTTAATTAGCTTTTAAAAGATAAACATTTACCAATTAAATATTTATAAAAGAAGATTATTAAACCAATTCAAATCTTATTGATAAAAATTTATCAAACCAATTTAATTTTTAATACAAATTATTAAATTGATATTGCCAAAAATTCCGGGATATCACAGATGATGCTGCAGTCATCACCCTTATTATTTCCCAGCAACAATAGTGAATCTAGTGCTTAATATCCTTTCAAAATTTTCCTTTTATTTATAAATCACATTTATAAATCTTTTCTCATATAATTTCACTATTTAACTTTACTTATACAAGATTATTTCACAATTGTAAATCACATTAATTATAATTCCATACTTATAAGTCATTTGCTTATATAATTAATTCTTTTACAATTGTTGTTATTACTTGGATTATTCTAACAACTTTGATTCACTTATATACTTATATTTTCCACAACCAAAAAATCAATTTATATACACTTAAGTAATTTCTGAAAAATTATTTCCTTTATATATAAAATATAATCAAGGTAAAATTATTTCATTTACCCAATTTAAAAACAATATCGTGACAAATTTTTCTAAACAAGTGTTTAGAGATCCCTATCGATATAGTTGTACAGACTATACCGACCAGAATCCATATACCACTCAACAAATCAGTCATCACAACATAAAACAATTTTATTTGCACTAACAAATACGCGCTCATATCTATTATTACACTCACACTCATTCTAGAGTACTACTGACTCTATCTCTAATGAGTAATTCCCAACAGAGCCATGGTTGTCGTTTAACCAAATGCTCTGATACCACGCTGTAACGACACGATTTTATCGTGATCCGAAGGTCGGCATTCTTACGTCCATTGTATCAAATGCCGCATAATCGAATGCCAGAAAACCGAATTGTTAGGGTTAAAAAGAAGTGGTAGAAGAAGAAGAAAGAAAGAAGAAAGAAGAAGCAACAGAAACAACATCAGAATCTCACATTCGCAGCGGCACAACATATAATAGATAAATGAATAATCTTTAAATCTAAAGAACTGTACATTTTATACATTACATCATCAGAGTGTACAACAACAATATACAACACAACTCAACAATGGACAGTTATGCAAACTTGTCCTTACAAGTGAATTATACAACGGAAAAGATAATATCATATATAAGTGATACGTCTCGCCATACAGCTCGCCTCCTGAACTCCATAGCACTCCTAAATCTAGAATAACCTGATAACCTGTCTCTAGGCTGCCCGTGTGAAAAATGGTGGGCACCTAGAGTTTAGGAAGGGAACAATAAACTCCAGGTCAGTCATGGGACTGGTGTGAGAACTAAAACAATTATTTATCTGTAAACCAACCACAACAAAGGAAGTGAAAAATATCTGCAATGCTTTTGGAAAATGAAACTACCATAAGGCCTCCCGCCACACACAATGCAAACGTAGAATTGGAGGAGATTTCTCCATATGATAGCCAAACATGCTTACTATGCTAAATCATTCGATATTATCATTATAAGTGCATAGTGAGGAAAACATTTCGAAAGTATAATATTAATCTTAGCCAACATTGGCATTTCACACTATGCCTACTATAGCTACCATCTAAACAGTGGTGACCACCATAAGTAAATGGTAGGTTCTACAACTAATACCGTACAAGGCTCATACTGTTTCTTTCGATTTTCCAATAAATGGTCGGGCAAAGGAACTTCCCAAATAAAATGGAACGCCTCTGGAGCGACGTCCCCGGATCCTAACCGGATCTCTGCTACACAAGGCAGGGTTACCTCTGAACTAGGTAACCACTGACACGAGCATGGCATCCTCCAGTCGTTTGCGACCTTTATCTGAGGATCCTCTCAACCAACAACCACAAATTAATAAGTTTGCAGCAACCATAAAGTAAGTATTCGGGCTCCATTCCATGATACCACTTATAATCCAGAAGGAAATGGACATACCCTCAGAGGGCGCTACCCTCAAATAACCTTGCTGCCACGATTCCTTTTTCGACCATAACCGGGTTGTGAGGTTCGATGAAGTCTCGTCCATAAAGCTATGCTTTTTCACAAAGCCATGCTTTGATCAACAAATGATCAATAAATAATCATCACACAACAACACTCAGCATGACACATTACCAAATTGGGAATATATCGTTGATAACCTTCAACTACATAACCTCTAAGCTTGTACGTTTCAGAGAAGGGTGTTAAGCTAAGAGAATAAATTCTCCGCCAGCAACAGAAATGTATTTGAAAGAAATCTACTTTATATCTCAAAATGTAATGTCAGACATGTAACCATACAAGTCTGTTCCGGGTTTGAACAGAACCGAAGGCACTTCAAAAGAAGCCCTTGCAATCCGGGTATTCACAATCCCAATCAAATTTCCCATCTCAAAGGAAATCTCCATACCGTAGCTAACGGAGCAGAGACAATCGATAGGTCATCCTATCGTTTTCACAAATACCCAGTCTTCAACACCGGTCTTCAACGCTATCCATTACATCGTATCACTATTCGAAATGGGTAATCCGAATAACGAGCGCAATATTTTGAAAATAAGTGTAGCATTCAATTTCAAACAATTCACAACAAATACCTATTTAAAGGTCAATACTGATAGTCGGTTATTTTACTATCAATCAATATTCACAACATCACCCGATTTCAAATAATTTCCCAAATTATTTATTTTACCGAAATATCTTTACAAGATATGTTTTTCAACACTTCAACCATTTGAAAACCAATTTCAAATCAATTTCCACATTTCAATCCTTTGAAAATAAATTTCAAATTACTTTTCACCTTTACCACTTTTGAAAACAAATTTCAAATCATTTTCCTTAAGCAGAAACACTTCCAAATAATTATTCATTTTCACTGGAAATCTACCGAATTCAAACATTTTAAAATAATTTATATCACTAATCCAAAATATATTTTGGAAAACACTTCAAAAATAAGAGTCTACTTTTAAAACACTTTATTATCAAATATTAGCTATAAAACATTATACTAATATTATATATAACTTAAGTCCAAACTAATTTTCTTTCAAAATAAAATTAGTAGATAGAGTGTAATTATTTAAATAATCAATTTCTAAAACAATTAAAAATTTAGTCTTTAAATAATCACTTTTATAATTTGCTAAATAATCTTTACTCTAAATATTTTGAAATAACTTCAGAAAATAATCTTTTCTAAAATATCCTTTTACAACTACTTTGGAATTTTTAAATCTATACTTTAAAAGTTACTTTGGAAATATACTCGACTTTCCAGGGAGAATACACTTTCATTTCAAAATCGTTCGTTCAAACCAATTAAATAAATCCTTATCGATTTATTTAAATTTACGCTCTAAATCCGTAAATTTATTTCCACATTTCAAAAATAAATCAATGTTCATTTTTAAACAAATTCCCCTTTCCTTTATAAATTCAAACGTGAATTTAAATTTCCAAATATCCACTGATATACGATTTTCAAATCGATTTCAAATATTCACTTTCAACAATAATTCAGTTTTCAATTGATTTTCAAAAATACCCAAATCGAGTTCCATATTGATTTTCTAAGAAATTAAACACTAAGTAAATTTTATTCAAATCTCAAATTGAAACAAAATTTCTATTAAAACCCCAAATCAATTTTCAAATTGATTCCAAATTCATTTCAAAACCATAAATAAATTTCCAAATGGATATACAAAGGAGTTATTTTCAATCACCAAAATCAATTCCCAAATGGATTTCTAATTTATTTCTTTTTAAAATAAATCCCTTTTTTTAAAATAACCGATTCTTTTATTTTTCAAACTCTTTAAAAATTCGTATTTCGAATAAATTTTCAACCTTTGAATACTATTATCGAAAATCCATTTATCAAACTTTTTTACCATAATTTGGAATAATTCGATATGATTCAAAAATAAAACTTTATCTTTTTAAAATTGCTTCTTTTAAATTTATACGATTCTCAAAAAAAAAATTTATTATAAATTCTCAACTTAACTTTGAAAATTCACATTCTACTTATTTTCTGTATCTAACGATACTAAAAATATATTCGGCTAAATTTTAGCCTTCAACAATTTCAATCGCAAAGATAATCACACAGATTATAAATAGATCACACACAACATTTTTTTTTGTGGAATCCAGTTGGATCCCTCCAACCTATTTCCCTGCATCCACAGATGTTAGCACAATACCGATTCCGCTTCAAGACGGAATATCGTGGTATATGGGATTTATAAAATATTATCCGCTATTACGCGGCGCAATAAGGTCTGATCCGCGATATAATGCGGGAAATCAACTCCAAGTACATATATAATACCAATTCCACTTCACGGTGAAATATCGTGGTATATGTGTTTAATAAATAACCTCCACTTAATATACGGTGTATAATGTCTATTTCAACACAATAGATAGCAATCATCATTCAATCACACAATCAAGCAATTTTAAATTTAACTATTTAAAATTTAAATCGAAACACATTCGATTGAGCAAAAAGTTCTCACCTTGAGTTTCTGATAACAGTTGTAGCGTTTTATTTTGAACAAAATTAAACACGCATTTAATTTTACCCGAAATTATAACTAGCTCAAATAAATCCCAATCCATCTCCATAATATAGTGCTCGTCAATACGGACCCAACGCAATTTGTTTCGTCCAAAACGGACCTTGTATGACAAAGATACGATATTTTAAAGTTTATACGAATTTAATATTTAAATATTAACAATTCTTTTTATATTTTAAACCTAGATTGCATCAGAACCGTTGAATCCTGGAGCAACAAATCTCGACCGCATTCGCATCTTCTTCTCCACCCAATTTCGTTCGATCGCGTAACCCATAGATGCCGCCGTCTTCATCCAATTATCCCCACCACCTCGGTCCACTTGAAGACGATCAAGCTCCACCACAACGTTCGCCATCGCCGACTCTACCATCGCCGGAGAACTGGTCGAGCTCGGCCACCCTAGGGTATTGAAAACCGTGCATGAACGCAACTCATTCAAAGACAAATCGCCGCCTATATGTAGCTTCAATTTTGATCATCACCATTGGATATCTAGATCTTGGAACGCTCTTTCATTTTGTAGTTGGAGAATTCTTGAATCGATGTGTGGATTTGAAGAAATCAAAGGGAAAGAAAACGAATTTCTGGCCGTTGAATACATCAGGGTCGGCGGCTGAAACCCTAATCCCCTTTTGTTTTGTGAAAAATGAAATGATAGAGCTGCCTTTATAGAAAATTGCCAAAAAACACTATTCACTTGATTTTTCCGAACTCCAAATCTCGCACGGTGACTGGCGTTTCTAGGGTTTAACCCGCGTTTCGGATACAATGGAATAGGTATTGAGAGCCAATTCGATCATCTATGCGAGTTACGGCAATAAACGATAAATTTTAAATTAAATCGGTTAAACAAATTTCTATGCATTTTAGCTCGTCTCGGACAAACTGTAAATCCGATTGACACGAAATTTGAAACCTTACAATAATATAACATTACGGATCCGATGAAACTGGTTTTGTCGAAATTCAAGACTGATTAAAAAATGACTATTTTCACTAGTCGATTGAATATTAAAATATTCAATTTTCGCAATTCAACTTTAAATTCAATTTTAAAAGTTCTATAACATCATTGTAACTCCGATATGATTTAATATAACTTTATAAATCATTTTTAATCACATTAAACCCAATTTCCAATTATTTCTGGAATTTCAAATATTAAATTATCGATTTAATTATCCAATTAAATCCAGATATTCAAATTTAAATTCATTCGACTTATAAATTTCACTTGTTAATATTTAAAATTAATTAAATATACGAATTTCAAATGACAGAAATTCTGGGTCGTTACAGGATGTCAGTGGCTCACACAAGTAAGGCCGTGGCGAGGGGGGTCTGGGCGTAGTGCTCGGCCTGGGAGGGTGACAGGAAAGTTCTTTGGTGAAGTGGGAAGGCGCAGTGAGGCGGGGCGGAGCATGTGGTGGTTGGAGTTTCGAGTGGTCGATGGTTCAAGGAAGAGGAGTTAGGATCTGGTGTCACGGCTTTGCTTGGGGTCAGATGGGAGATTGGCTTGGGTAGCTTTGGTTGGTTGTCAGAAGGGAAGCTAGCATGACCAGAGGAAGGAATGGTGATGGTGGGTTTTTTTAAGGGTTGCTTGGTGTTAGGAAGGGATGACTCGAAGGTGGCTTCGGGTTTTTGAGGGAGAGCCATGAGTTGGCCTCGGGTGAGAAGGGAGAAGGAGTGAAGGTGGCTTGGATCAGGAAAAAGAAAGAAAGGCTCGGTAAACATTTAGGAAGGAATGGAAAAACTACAGAGGAGAAGAAGAAAAAAAATGAAACGTACCTTCTCTCGTGAATGACAGTAAAGAAAAAGTGAAGAGGCTTTGTGTGAATATATATGAAAATCAATGTAATAGTAATGGTCAAACCCTTTGATTCAGGTAAAATAATTAAAGCATGATTGCTTGGATTCCACGGCTCAAGCTTGAAAAGCAAAGGAAAATAAAAAGTCACAACTACGGTACTAATACGACAAACGGTTTAGTCATTTCCGCCGCGTATCGGATCTCAAAATATGGAAATAAATATATTATGGAGATTAGTACGAAGTGGCTAACAGAATGGTATACAGATATCAGCGATACGATCAAGTTATAAAAACTCAATTTTTCTGCTACCAAAAATTCTACTAAAATGCCGAAAATAAGATTAACGGAGCTATAGAAGTCCAAACTTGATGAAACGAATTATGATGTCTCACTTAGAAAATGATTTACATTTTTTCTATATAAAATATTCAAAATTTAAAAATATTAAATTTTCAACAAATAAACTGATGAAATTTATATTTTGAAATTTCATAAATAAATTAACTTTCATATTTTCCAATAAAATTTTACCATTTACTATATTTAAATAGACGTATTTCAAATATTAAATTTTTATTTCAAAAATTAATTACTTAAATTTCAAGAAATTAGTTAATTATGTTATAAAAACCATAAAAATTCTCAGGTCGTTACACTGGTCGGCTGTCTAGGGTTGCACAATTTACGTGGATGGAAAAAAGGAGAAGAACATCGGCCTGGGAATGCCGCATGTGAGGGAAGAGGAATATAGGTTAATTGTTTAAAATTTTAATTAAGTTTAAGTTAATTTTAATTTAATTAAATTATTTCAATCATTAATTCATAATTTTTCCGTATGATGTTGGTTTCGACGCAACATGTTGCGTTGCGTTTTTATCAGCAAATACTATACTATGGGGATGGATTGAATAGATTTGGAGCAAGAAAGAATTTTGTGTTAAATTGAACGTTCGTTCAATTTTAATCCAAACCTGAATGTTTTGGCGACTATTTAAGTCAACATGCATTAAACGCATCTTTTTGGTTAACTGGTTATGTTATATAATTGATTTAAATTGTTGGTTCAAGGTTTGGATGATTTATTATTTTATTGTTTATTTAGATATATTCCTGCCCCTGGAGCGGATGGGACCCTATTATGTTCTCGTGTAAGAATGGATGACCTTTTGTATAAGAATCCCACCTCGAAGGTTTAATTTATGTTTTTATATTGTATATGATGCATATGGATAGGTTAGAGGGATTCAACGGGATTCCTCACACTATTGATTTTGTTCTCATATAAATTGATATATTATATCTTAGATGTTATAAATGATGACATGGACATGACTTTTCTTATTTTGTGCTTTAGTAGCACTGGTTTTATATTTAGGTATTTTAAAATATCATTAAATAATGATTGATTTTAAAAGGAGATTTCAAAGTGACTTTGGAAAATTATATAAGTTTTAAATAATTTTCTTTAATTATCTGAAGAAGTAATTTATTTTAAAATCAATGGCATAATTTATGTGGATATTTGTGATGATTCGCCTTTTTGACCCTCGAAAAGCAACATAAATACGCTCATCCTATAACATGCCCAACGACCGAGTGCTGGAAAGACAGATTGTTGAGGGAAAAGAAAATAGGTAAAACTAAAAAAGATGAATCTCACAGTGGACTAAATAACATACAATAATAAATAGTTCTTTACACAAATCAAAACTGTAATATACATATCCCACATCAGAGTATACAAATCAATAATTACCAGCTTGGACAGTTATAACATCCTACCCTCACAATTTACTGGTAGCTACAATAAACCCTGCAACGGAATAAACAAGTATGAGAATACGTCTCGGTCTCCAGCTCATTTTCTGAGCTCCATAGCATCCTAACCTGAACCTGTAATACTCGGTATGACCCGAGCATTATAATAAACTAACAACCGAGTTAGTTTGGAAACTCAGCGTGAGAAAACACACTCAATTTGAATTACTAAAGCTTTCAAAATCCTTTGAAAATCAAAGGTATCTCATAAGACCACGTCACATATAAACATGACGGGTTTTTACCTTATGATAACCAAAACATTTCATATCAAAATCATCAAACATTATAATAGTGTCTAAGTACAAATACTTATTCAAATAGCTGAAATTGTTATATTAATTAAATTCCAGCATACTAGGCTCTACAACCAAAATCGTAAAGGCACGTATTGGAGAATGCATTCCATACGAATGACTAGGTACTGGGGTATCGCCTGTCACAGTACATGTCTAGAACAATGTACCGAGGACCATACCAGGATCCCCTGCTATATAGGAATGGATTATCCATAACCTGGATAGACCGAATATGCTATCACCTCGGGTGTTCCCACCTTTTTTTGAGCTCCTTTCATGAATCGTAGTAATAATATCCGAGGGTATCTAGAAAGGTGATAAACATACTCAAATTGGGTGCTACCCACTTAGCCTTGCTGCATCTCCCATGCTTTTCAATCATTCTCGGTTGATGAGGTTAGAGGCTACGATTACCTTTTTAAGGAAATTTCACTTAGAATGCTCATTGTCCTCCAATGACAATGTACTGGTAGCATTCATCCATACAAGTCCGTTCTGGGTCCGAATGGAATAGAAGGCACTACTCCTACTACATCCATTCTGGAATCACCCTTAGGATTAATAGCGATCAGCCCTTGCTCTTCACTACTCCATCTTCGACTCCATGCTCTTGTCCTCATTTTCGAAAACGTACTTGTTGGATCGAAGTGGTTTTCGGATAACTTACCCAATCTCGGTCTCTTCGAAACAACTTTCGATATTTCTAATAAACTCAACCCTGGTTCTTAAGGAAATAAACAGACGAACCGTTAGTGGACGGATTTCGTTATCAACGTCCTAGAAGAATGAAACGAGTTTATACGTACAGTATAGCACCACGAACGGTAACTGTACCATATAATTCCCATGCCTCTTCTATATATTCCCAAAGTTATATTTGGGTCCAGATTTGATAGTCAGTTATTTAACTATCAAATAAACAACCATTCAACCGAATATTTTCATTTTCCACTGAAACTCCAAGTCTGATTTAATTTATATTTCAAAGAATTTAAATCTCTTATTCAATATGTACTTATCTTATTGAATTCATATATTCACAAATTATCCTTTTCAAAAAATATTTGAAAACCCTTTAAAAATAATATGGAAAGTATCACTATGGTATCAAACCATAGATTCATAGCTCAACGGTCAGGTCTCTATCCCAGAGAAATCCAAAACTTAACTGCAGGCACTCACTACCTCCAATTACGCCATATGAGTATACCATTACATTCCGAGCCTTTATATAAAAATTATCTCAAAATAATGCTTATAAGTTTTTAAAATAAATTTCCAAGTTTAATCTTGATAAATGTGCTTAAATAAAAGTTATTATACAATGCCATATTAATATATAATAATTATCTTGTAAAACAAAAAGGCTGACTAATACTTTAACAATAATAAATATTTAAAAATCATTATAAAGTTACTAACTAATAATTAGATATGCTTTAAACAATTTAAAATAATTAAATAACTAATTTCTAGAATTTTTTTAACACTTTTAAAAGTTACCTAATTAATATTTAAAAATCCTCCTTTCTAAAACAAGCACAATTTCTCGATTCTAATTTCATTTCGTAAATTTGGAAATCTTGCTTGAGTTCCAGTATGATAAATTTTCTACTTATTCCTAAATTTCACTTCTATCCTTCCAATCTGTTAAAAATCTCAATTTTAAATCCTTACACATTTAGACAAGTGCCACTTAAGGATTTATTATTTAAAAATCATTTTATATACTTTATTCCAAAATCTCTGTTCCCAATACCCAAAATAGTTAAATATAATTTCAAAACCTTTTAATTTATCCAAATAGTTTATCCAAAACTCTATATAAATATTTTACTTCAAAATCCCTATTTACAATTTTTTTTACAAATTTAAACCATATTTTTATTGGTATTTAAAAATACCAAAAATCTAGGCTAAAACAGTCATAGTATTCAATCAATTTAAATTACACAATAACTTATCACATATTATTCCAACCAAACATATATCACTATATATGAAGTTAAATTCAACTTCTTTATGGAATCCAGTTGGATCCCTCCAACCCGTTTTCCTACATCCACAGATGTTAATATAACATATAAATACCAATTCCGCTTCGAGGCGTAATATCGCGGTATATAGGGTCATCCGCTATTATACGGGGCACAAGTATCTCATCCACTATATATAGGCCGGAATATCAATCCACTCCAATATATATACCACTATATATAATATCACATTCAATTGATAAAAATGTATCAATTCAACCAATCAATCATTAATTAATTTCAGCTATTTAAAACTAATACAAGCAGTCCAAAATTGAGTGAGATTAATTCACCTAGAGTTTTAAATTTGCCAATGTTCTAATTTTAAATTAAATCGAAGGGCGTTTGATTTAACCTAAATTTTTTACCCGCTCCAAACATTCCCAAATATATTCTAGAGCGTAGTGCTCATCACCACGATTTCGTCGCCGCTTGTTTTGTCCAATTCTGATAATGTATGTACAAGATATGCTATCTTAAAGTTTGAATACAAATTATATAACAAATTTAACATATTTATTTTATTAAAATACTAAGATCAAATCAAGCTATTCGTTCCACTAAATCAAAATCTGGGCACACCTTTAGTTTCTTCCTCTCCTACTTCACGCGTACATCCTGCTCGAACCAGATCCACCAACGTCGCACCCTTCAATCAATCATCGCGGCCAACTTCTTCACCTAGAATTCGATCAGAGACCAACACACAGAAGCTCATCACAAGCTCTACCTTTAGCCAGAGGCAAGCCGAACTCAAGCTCCCCGATGTCGAGTAATTTGCTGATGCACGGCCGTGCCTTTTGCTTTGATTTCACTCTCCTCGTTGCTTGAAATATGATCTCCATCGTTGAACTCGTAGAGCTTGAAGAGCTCTTCGACTTCCGTTTAGAAAGTTTTCGAAATTATAGCTTGGATCGAAAGATTTTGAGGGAAGAAGACTTGATGTTTTTCGGCCATTGATTTTGTTTAGTGTGGTTGCATTTTATTAAGCCAGGGTTTCACTGTTGCACAAATATATATACATGCATATATATTATTTTATCATTATTTTCACAAATTACATGCATTTTTTAAACGAACTACAAACCAAACGTGCCACCTAGCGTTTATAATGTTTTACCCCTATTCTAAACACAATGGAACATGTTTCGAGGCCTAATTCGATCATATGTGGAAGAAAGATTTTCGAATCGAATTAAAATATTAAATTTCGATTTTAAATTTCAACCCGTTTCTATCCCATATGACACGGTAACTCCAAATGCTACGAAATTTGAAACCCGATAATAATACACTATTACGGATCCATTAGAACTAGTTCCGTCGAATTCCAAGACTATGCCTCGGAAGGCTAATTTAACACGTCGATTAAATCGATCGATTTTTAAAATTGACAAAATTTGCTTGCAATTTCAGTTTTAAAAACTTACTAACTCCATCACAATTCAAAAAGAATTTATATCCATATCAGATATCATTTCGGTTTATATTAAATCAAAATCCCATTATTTACACTACTACCATATATTAATTTCACTATTAAGTTAGTATATAAAATTCATAATTCTAACTTATCGACTTTTAATTCCATTCTCTATTACCATCCCTCTAATTCAAATAGAGTTTTGAATCACTTAGAAATCATTTCTATTCACATCTAACTCCAAATTCCCATATTTGCTCAATTTCAAATATTAAATTACCATTTACCGAACCCTTTAATCGCTATACTTGAAATTATAAACCATTTCACTGATTCTTCCATATTCAAAATTAATTAATAATTCAAATTCAACATTTAAAAATAAATTAAAAAATTAAAAACGAATGATCAAAATTTTGGGATGTTACATTCCCCCCCCTTCCGTATAAAAATTTCGTCCTTGAAATTTGTAACGCCCCACTCTGAGACCCACTGTAACAAAGAGTATTACGGGAGTAATACTGTCTGTTAAAGCGGAGAATAGAGTATAGTGGAAGCGACCATCTATAATCAAGCTATAACTATCTACCGAATACATCGAAAGGTGGAATCTATTTAAATTTTTCTCAATCAGGTGGTTCGACATATTCGGTAAATACTTATAACGAAATTACAAATGGCTAAAGATCTATCAGGACAAAGCATAATAATAAATGATAAAAACATCATAGAACAGAATCACATAACAGATATAAAATCCCAGAACAATACATCATCAATACAGATCCAAATATCATAAGTGGGTACAAAGCCACTGCTCACACATGTGAGTCAAAAATATGTACATATCAAAGTCTGAATAATAAGAGAGTAGCGGAATAGTGGACAAATAAAAGCGCTATCTATCAGCATAGCAGATAATGTCCAAGCGGAAGCACAGAAGCTAAGTCCAGAGACCTAACCTGAAACAACTCGGTCTGACCCGAGTGAAAACACTCGGGTCAGGCTAGCTAAACAATCAGTAATAACTGAGATATATAATAATGCGGTACATAAGTAAAACAGTACTTATCCAAAGAGAAGTATATTATGAACCACATGAATATAATGACGATCCCTAATCATCAATAAACAATAAAAATCTCCAAAGAGAAATCAACACCAAAGTGTAGAATAAATAAAATCGCCTCATATCATCGGCGTAGCCAAAGCTATAAAAAGAAGCCCATAGGCAATAATCCCAAGAGTGACCAGAGTCTGTAATCAATGCCCAAGCAAAGATCGATGCTCCAAAGAGCAATGGGGATATACTGAAAAATCAATGAAATCAAACACTGAAAAGCAGTGTCCAGAGACACTGTGAATCCACAAGGTAATCGCACTTACATCGTATGGTTCCATAGAACCAACGCCGAATGGCGGTACTCGAATGGATATAAAAATCATCAGATAATACAAGTTTTGCACGTGCACCGACCAGAGTCGTTGTTGCCAAGTACTGTAAAGTTGTGATCGATCACTCGCACAGATGCGGAACGCGCGAAACGGTGAAATCCTTCCCAGAAGGATAAAGGACCAGAGGCACACGCCGAAAAGTAAACTGCTCCATAGAGCAGGTGTCCAGAGACGGTTGCCCAGAGGCATGGTGACCCAGAGGTCCAGTACTGGCCGCCCAGAGGCAAATGTGTCACTAACTTCTTGGAGAGGAACCCGTAAAGTGTTAACAATGAGTCCCATACCCCACGTTCGCACTAAACGGTTTCCTAACCAATAGTAAGCTCACACTCCAAACAATAAAAAGTCTACCTCATATCATCGGTAAACTAGACCCAAAGGTCAAAACGATCAATCGAATAGGTCGGGGATTAACTGGAAAGAAAATACACACGGTTTCCATAGGCCGGAGATTTCCTAACCGTTTAAGCACCTTTCCACTTCGCTCGACGTGCTAAAAGTGAGTGTGAGATTTTTATTACAGAAAATAATGGTGTAAAACGGATTTATAATTGATTTTCGAAATCACTTTTAAAACGGTCTTTTGAAAGGTCTCCTATTATGGAGTAGTTAATTTAATAATTAAAATAATATTATATAATAATTTTCAAAAGCCATTTTGGAGTGAAAAATCCTTTTAAAACCTTTTTATAAAGCCCGTGTACGAAATTCAGAGACAAATCTAAAAGAAATCGACGAAAACCAGAAAATCATCAAAACTATTCTAAGTGTTTGTAACTATTCAAAAACAGCCGTGAACTCAAGTTCGATAATTTATTTGGACCAGCAAACTGTGTCCAAATGTCATGAAAATTTGCAGGCATGTAGTCCAACATCCCTACTTTAAGATGCAAAAAGAATTTCTAGATTCTGAGTTGAGACGAAGTGGCAGCGACGTCTCAAAGTTGGACCCAGAACAAGATTTACACTGTTTACAAACAGCGACTAGAGTTCAACTTCAACACGAAATTCGAAATACCAAACTTACTCCAATGTTGTCCAAATTTTCCTGAGATGGAGTTCGGAACTCCACCTTTCTAACGAGACCAAAAACGTCGAATTCCGACCTACGATGCGAACGTGGCGGCATCGCGGAGTGGCGCTCAAAAGCTGGGAACAGAAGGGATATTTGATTTTCATTCTAAGTGTTTGACCATTCAAAAACTGCTACAAACCCAAGTTCGGCAATTTATTTGGACCAGCAAACTGAATCCAAATGACATGAAAACTGGTAGGCATATAGTCCAACATCCCTACTATAAGATGCAAAAAGAATTTCTGGAATCCGAGTTGAGACGAAGTAGCAGCGACGTCTCAAAGTTGGACCCAGAACAAGATTCACACTGTTTACAAACAGCGACAAGAGTTCAACTTCGACACAAAATTCGAAGTACCAAAAGAATGCCGATGATGCCTAAATTTTACAGAGATGGAGTTCGAAACTCCACCTTTCCAACGAGACCAAAAACGTCGAAATCCGACAAAGGACGAGCCCGGAATGGTGTCGCAAAGTCGGGGTTCGACGCTGAAAACAACGGGAGAAAAGAGACTAAGGCCTATAGCTATGCACTAACTGGCCAGAGATGAAAAACCATAATTTTGGCATAGTAAACTTCAAATTCTGGCAAAATGAATAAAATGAAAGTTGTAGCTTAGTTTCTAAGATTTCCGGAATGACCAAGATCGTCAAATTCCGACCAGAGATGAAAATTCTATGACTAAAACAATTCTCAGATCTAAATTTTATATCACTGTCGTTGTGCTCTCGGGACAGTGGTAAGAATGCACAATTTTGACCAAATTATCTTTGAAATTTCATGAAACTCAAAACATGAAAGTTTTAGCTCTAAATCTAAGCTTTCCAGAACATCTAAAATTATTGGATTTGGAAAAGATACGAGAGAGATACATGCAAAACAATATCAGATTGAAACTCAAGATAACTTGTTAAAGACAGAATTGGGCTTCTATCTTTGAACGCATTTCAGATCATCTAAATGGCAATATTACAGAAAACTCACTGAACAAAAATTGTATCATATGTTTTAAGCTTTCCGGAACATCCAAAATTATCTAATTCGGATCAAAAACGAGTAACTTATGGCCAAATCAATTTCAGGGTTTTATTTTATCAACCCTGTAGTTTGTTGTCAGGTCAGCGACAAACAAACGAGATTTCGACCATTCAAACCACAAAATTAGGCAAAGCTCAAAACATGAAAGTTATAGGCTACAGAATAAGCTTTCCAGAACTTCAAGAAAATCTTAATTCCGATTTAAGATGAATGAGATATGCCTAATTTACTAACAGCAATAAACTAATTATAATTTCAGCTAGCATATATTACCTCTTTCCAAGCAATGAAAAGAAGATCAAAGAGTTTCACAATCTAAATGCACAAAAAAAAGAGGATTATAAAATAATTTCAGAAATTAAAGAATGAATTAGAGGTGGGTTTTGTGATTGCTATTACCTCTTTTAGTAGTTTGGATTAACTCTCTTTGATTTGGTGTAGATTGGAGTCTTGCTTAGGAGGCCATGACTAGGTTTTGGAGCTTTCTAATTAGGTTTTAGTAGTTATGAAATGAAGTGTTGGCTGAAATGGGAGAGTAAAAAATACTTTATAGGCTAATGGTTAGGGTTATTGGATCTAATACCCATTAGGACTTTGTATTATTCATGTGCATACATATATAGGCAATTTTCTCTAAGTACACTTTACATACAAATTACTAAATACATTTCAAACCATAGAAAATTATGAAAATATGTTAACAATTACTTTTAGCCATTTCATAAAATCCTATATCAACATATTTTACATTTTAACCCCTAATTTTTCCAAAACACCGTTTATAGTTAATATTAGCCAAAATCACCATTTTGCAAATAAATTGCAAATTAATTTCCCAAATCAAATATTGCACTATTTTACACATATAAAATTTTGCAATAATATAAATTACAAATTTCCCTAATTAATTTCCTTGAAATGCTCCATTTTACCCTTAAGCCCAAAATATTAATTTATTCAAAATGACTAAATTTTGAACAAATTAGCCACATTAAAAATTCATTAATAGCTCCAATTAAATTAAAATCCCAATTTTAATTTATTATTTGGTAACCGCAATCACGGGTTGTTACAAAATTGCTAAGGTAGGAAAAATGCTCCCAAACTCGTTAACTTTTCTAAAACCTACTTAATTAAAATCCAACATTCACTTCTCTAAACCCTTTTGTTTTATCCCAAAACAATTACTTTTCATTTCTAACTCAAACCCTTGATATTTAATATAATTCAAAAATCAACTTTTGTAGTTGACAAAAATTTTCCAAAACTTTTCAAAATTTTTCTAACAGCCTAATTTTCGAAATTTTATAACAGAGTCTCCTTTGTACGGATAGACTTTTACAATATGCCAAGAGAGACAAAAATATATACATCGACCCATACGGTCGGAAAATAAAATATATATCAATATATTATCATTTCTTTATTTTATTGCATAGGCGTATCTCATATTAGCGTTTTCAAGTGAGCGGCTTATTTATATGCACTTACCCAACCCAAAATAAATCTAACAGCTACCTGTACATGTACTTACTCAAAATAAGCACATAAGTTTTCATAAACAAGAAATTTTATAACATTTCATTTATTTAACTAGCCAAACACATAACCTTCCTAACACAAACATGCCAATCATATATTCACAAGTAATTATAAGGTTCCAACACTAATTTAATCCCATTCCATGGATTCATATATCATTCATTTAATTCGAAATGATTTACAACCAAATTTATTGTATTCAATTCATATTTACAACAAACAAACCCATATCCATACCAAATTGATTTATATTTGCTTTACTTGCATAAATTCATTTTTATTCCATTTCAAATTTATCCACAATCAATTTATTTTCATTCCATTTGTATTCACTCCCATTATATGCAAATCCATTTTATCGGTTTCAATTTATTCCTTTTTAAATTGATTCTAAATCAAATTATCTAATTTCCATTTGATTTCCCTTCATGTTATTCACCAAGCTTTGTTTGCTTTATGTTATATTAAACAACATTCCCAACCATGTTAATTTATTGATGAATTCATTTCATAACAATCACTTAAGTTAAGTTTCCATTACAACCAAATTCCATTTCATTTTAAATTGATCTCATTTGATTTATTTGCTTTAATTTACTTAGTATATCCAATTTATACTATCTCACGGGGGCAATCATTCGATATAAATTGATTCTTGAATAATTTAGTTTAGGTCATGCATTTCCATTTCTATTAACTTTACTTCCAACTTATATTACCTCTTTTCCATTCACTTTCATTTTATTCACATAGATTTATTCGCTTCATTTTATAGTGAACGACATTTCATTATAAGGTAATTTTTTATAAACCATTTTATAAAAAATTTTCTAAGGTTTATTATAAATAGTCCATATCGATGCTTAAGTTCATACTTAGCTTATAACTTAAGTTCATGCCCAATCTTATCAAATCCATATCTGAAATCATATTCAATTCATTCACTCATAAATTGAATTCATTTCTTGTTATCAATTACTTAACCATTTGACTTGGTTATAATTTTTCACTTTCCCAGTTTAATAAGTTATACAACCTATTTCTTCACAATTTCATGAATTTTGCACTTAAGTTTATTCACATTCAATATTTATAACATATAGTTATATGATCACTTCACTATTCATGTTTATATTATTTTTACTCAATTTCAGTCCACCCTTCATTTAAAATTCAATTTTTATGAATTTCCATTCACATTTATTTACCATAATATCAAACCATTTTCATTTAGGTTTTACCATTACATTGCTCAATTCATAAGTTCAAGAACTTATTTACTTAAAACCTCATATTGCTTACTTAAGTCCATTTACATTTTATAATCATAACTCTAGATTATATACATCACTTAGTAGTTTAAGTATATCCATTTCATTCAACAGTTATAAATTACAGTTATACAATCGTCTTACATTTCACTTTATATCCCATTCAATTCAAATCCAATTTCTATTGTACTTAACTTATCTTAAGTTAAATTCCAACCTATCTTATTCACTTTAGTTTACTCAAGTTAAATTTTAATTCCAGGATTAAAATTTACATTTTCCTTTCTTTTCTATACCAACTCCAAATTATAAGTTCAGTAACTGATTTTCTCTGACTTTACAAAACATTTAAATAGAAATCCTAGAATTCAATCACCCGGTTTTATTTCAAATCATTTTGAAGTCATATACATATATATCACTTGGTATATCAAACCATGCTTTCGGATTTTAAGACAACTTAGTTTTTCCCAAAGAAAACAATTTCTCTTTGGAATTTCTAAAACAAACTTGTTTATCAAACAAGTCTAAAACAAATAATCACAGTTAATTACTATGGTAGCAATCCATCACTTGGAAACTCGAAAATGAATACTGGTGATGTGGCCATCATCACCAGAATTATTTTTCAGCGACTGAAGGGAGTTCAGTGCTTCCTTACTTTTAAAATTCATTTTAAAACAATTTCTATTCAGAAATATCCCCAAAATACTATTACTATTGTTCCTTTCAAACCACATTGGAAGACATCTCCAAAAGCCCTAAGATTTTAAAAAAAATTCCAAGCATATAGTTCAACCCTAATTTTAAAACATTTTCTAAAATTTTCGGGATTTAAAATTCAAATTCTAGTTAAAGTCAAATTTTAGTTATACTCCTTTGTATAAATCATTCTTATACAATTTCTTTTTGGTTATATAATATAACCATTTAAAATTTTATAACCTTATTTGATTATAATAATAACAAACAAACACTCCAATTATACATACTATAATAATTTTGGAAAATTATTTCATTTATAACAAAATATAGGTTGGGAAAAAATATTCCATTCACCCCCTTTAAAACCATACTATGTCAGTTTACCTTGTTTAAAAGTTTAGAAACCCCTATCGATATAGTTGTACTTCCCGTACCAACCAGAATTCATAAACACTCAACCGATAAGTCAACATAATATAAAAACATTTTATATTCACTAACATATACGCACACATACCTATTAATACACTCAACTCATTCTAGAGTACTTTTGACTCTATCTCAAACGTGTAATCCCACCAAAGCCTAGGTATATCTCCAACCTAAGCTTTGATACCAACATGTGACGACCCTCCTTTTCGACCCTCGAAAATCGACATAAATACGCTCATCGTATAACATGCCGAACGACCGAGTGCCAGAAAGATAGATTGTTGAGGGAAAAGAAAATAGGTAGAAGAAAGAAGAAACTAAACAAAAAGAATCTCACAGAGGACTGAATAACATACAATATAAATAGTTCTTTACACAAACCAAAATTGTAATATACATATCCCAAATCAGAGTACCCAAATCAATAATTACCAGCCTCAGAAGTTATAACAACCTGCCCTCATAATTTACTGGTAGCTTCAATAAACCCTACCGCGGAATAAACAAGTACAAGAATACGTCTCGACCTCTAGCTCATCTCCTGAACCTGTAATACTCGGTCTGAACCGAGCATTTTAATAAAATAACACCAGAGTCAGTCTGGAAAACAAGCGTGAAAAACACACTCACTTTGAATTATTATAGTTTTCAAATTCCTTTGAAAATCAAATGTATCTCGTAAGACCATGCCGCACATAAAAATGACGGGTTTTTAACTTATGGTAACCAAAACATTTCATATCAAAATCATCAGATATTATAATAGTGTCTAAGTACAAATACTTAATCAAATAACAGAAATTGTTACATTAATTAAATTCCAACATACTAGGCTCTACAACCAAAACCGTAAAGGCATGTATTGGAGAATGGACTCCATACGAATGACTAGGTACTGGGGTATCACCTGTCAAAGTACATGTCTAGAACAATGTACCAAGGACCACACTGAGATCCCCTGCTTCAGACCGGATTATCCCTAACCTAGATAGACCGATATGCTATCACCCTAGGTGCTCCCACCCTTTTTCGAGCTCCTTCCATGAATCGTAGTAATAATATCCGAGGGTATCTAGAAAGGTGATAAACATACCCTAATTAGGTGCTACCTACATAGCCTTGTTGCATCTCCCATGCTTTTCAGTCATTCCCGGTTGATGAGGCTAGAGGCTACGATTACCTTTTCAAGGAAATTTCACTTAGAATGTTCATTGTCCTCCAATGACAATGTACTGATATCATTCATCCATACAAGTCTGTTCCGGGTCCGAACATAACCGAAGGCACTACTCCTACTACATCCATTTTGGAATCACCCTTATTATTAGTAGCGGTTAGCCTTTGCTCTCCACTACTCCATCTTCGACTCCATGCTCTTGTCTTCACTTTCGAAAACGTACTCGTTGGATCAAAGTGGTTTTCGGATAACTTACCCGATCCCGGTCTATTCAAAACAACTTTCGATATTTTTGGTAAACTCAAACTTAGTTCTTTAGGAAATAAACAGACGAAAATAAGATCGGAGATCACGTCCTAACCGTTAGTGGATGAATTTCCTTATCAACATCCTAGAAGAGCGAAACGAGTTTATACGTACAGTATAACATCTCGAATGGTAACTATACCATATAATTCTCGTGCTTCTTCTAGATATTCTCAAAATTATATTTGGATCCAAATTTGATAGTCGGTTATTTAATTATCAAATAAACAATCATTCAACCAAATATTTTCATTTTCCACTTAAACTCCTAGTCTTATTTAAGAAGTTAAGTCTCTTAATCCGAAAGTATGTACTTGTCTTATCAAATTCAATATATTCACAGATTATCCTTTTCAAAATATACTTAAAAACCCTTTTAAAATAATATGGAAGTACCGTTGTGGTATCAAACCATGGATTCACAGCTCAATGGTTACATCTCTATCCTAGAGAAATCCAAAACTTAACTATAGGCACTGTAACATCCCGTATTTTTAAGCTATTGAATTTGAACATTTAATTCGTTTTAAATGTTAATGTGGATTCTTAATTTGATTTTGAAATGAATGGATTTAGGTTCAATCAATGAAAATGAGCTATAATTTTAATTTATAGCAATTCTGGTTGAATTTGATTAATGGAAAAATAATAATTAAACATTCGAATTTGGGATAAAAAGTAAATCCGGATGTAAATAGTGATAAAATGGCCTTAGAAAGTTATTTTGAGTTATTTGTGTGGAAATAGCATGGTGGGAATTTTAGATGAATTTTAAAGTTGATAAATTTAATATTGGGATTTTATATTAATTTACAAACGAATTTAATATTATTAAATTGCAATTAATCAGATTTTAGTCCGGAATGAGCCAGAATGATTTTTAATGTGTTTATAAATTTTATATGATTTATTGTTAAGTTAATAAAATTTTAAAAGTGAAATTTTAAGCGTTTTCGTCAATTTTGAAAATCGCCCGATTTAATAGACGAGTTAAAATAGCCTTCCGGGGCGCAGTCTCGGAATTCGACGAAACCAGTTCCATTGGATCCGTAATAGTTAGTTATTATCGGATTTCAATTTTCGTAGCGATCGGAGTTGTCGTTTGACCGTGGCAGCTCGAAACGCCTAGAAATCGATTTAACCGATTTAATTTTTAATTGATCGTTTAATTCCATATCTCGCGCATACGATCAAATCAGCTTACGAAACCTGTTCCATTGTGTTCGGAACGTGGGAAAACCCCAGGATAGCCTGTCGGAACGCGTAAATTGGAGTTCGTTAGTGAAAACTGTTAAATCGAGAATTTTATTAATTAAATAATATTAAATTACAATATATACACATTTACATTTGCAAACCCTAGATCTATCTCCTACAGCCGCCACGAGTTATATCAATGGCCGAAAATACCTTCCGTTCTTCCTCAGTTTTCTCGAAATCCAGGCTTTATTTTCGAAATCTTCCTACATGAAAATCGAAGAGAGTGAAACCAGCTTCAGATCTGTACGGTAGTGATGTTGTTCTGTGAAGCGGAGAGGGAGATCTTGGGGTCGATGTCGTCGCCGTTCATCACCATTTCGCGGCCATTATAGGCGACCGAGCTCGCCTAGCTTTCAGGCGTAGGTGGCGTTCTCGTAGACGAAGAGATTGGCAGTCGCCGATCGTACCCTAGCGGAGCGTGGTGGTTGTGGTTGTTAACCCTAGTATTCGACGAAGATGGGTTCGATTTGTTTCTATCGCCTGGAGATGTCGTGAACAAGTAGAAGGGTGGGAACGGGATTGCTTGCTGGCGTGATGTGTGGTCAGGATTTGTCTGGTATTGTTTAAAAAAAAAAAAAAAAGAAGAAAAAGAAATTGTTTTTTATTTACAATTCAAACTTCAAAAATTAATAACTTGTTCGTACGTATTCAGAATTTGACGAAACTGGAACCGTTGGAATCGCAGAGACGCGTACTACGTGATGGTGCAGAGCCGGAGTCATTCCGGGCAAGTAAAAAAATTTGAGTTAAATCGGACACTGTCCGGTTTAATTTAAATTTCGAACGCTCGCTGAAACTCAAGGTGAGTTTTTCTCACTCACATCTGGATGCTAGACATTATAAATAATTGATATTTAAATATCTGTGTGGTTGATTGTCTATATCTGTGATTATCAGTCTGGATTGATATTTATATTGCGATGTGCTAATATCTGTGATGCAGGGAGAAACAGGTTGGAGGGATCCAACTGGATTCCTCACAATGTAGCAATTATTTTATAATTGATAGTGATACCTGTTATATGTTGTGATTGATAAATCTGGAATTTTAAATTGTTCTGTGAAATTGTTGTATAAATTATAATTCCAGAATTAAATTATAAATGAATAGATTGGGATTTAAAAGGAATTAAAGAAATTGTTAAATAAGGAATTTAAAGGAATATAAAAGTTGGATTCTGTTTTGGAATGGAAAATGTAAATTGGTAAATTGGGATTTTAAATATTTGGGGAAAATTTATCAATCGTTAAATGTGAAATATAATTTTCTGGAAATGAATTCTATGAAATTATAAATTGAGTAAAATAACAGTGGTTTATTTTAATAATGAATAGTGATATCCGGAAAAGTAAAATATGTTCAAATGAAGCTTCCGAATATAAATGTACAAATTTTAAGTGTTAATAGAATATTTTAAAATACCGTTTTCTCTATTGGGATTTTATTTAAGTAAATGGGAAATCTGGCTTTCATTGAAGAATTCACCAAAATGTTTTATTAAAAATGTTTTAAAACTATATTTTAAAATTTTGATTTCCGGATATGGGAAATTGAGTGTGAACTTCGGATGAAGTTATAGATAAGTATGGAATTGGGAATTTATGTTGTAAACATAAATTGAATTTGAAATAAATCGTTTGGATTTATATAAAGGATACTTTGGAATGTTTGAACGGGATAGTGTTTCCCTGGGAAAACCAAGTTAAAGTTTTAAAGGTTTTATTTAATAAAAAGTTAAAGTTTTAAATTGTTTAAAGAGTAATTTAAGAAAAGTATTACTTTGAAAGAAGAAATTTCAAGTTTGTTTTAAAGTCATATGATTAAGTTATTGGTAAAGGCTAGTATTATTCTTTTAAACTCCACCTTTAAATTTAGTAAACTAAACCTTTATTTAAATCGAATTTAAATCTTATTAAATAATAGTATTTAAAATAGTTTTGAAATTTATATTTTGAGTAAATAGAAGAAAGTTACATATTTTAAGCATATTTCAGTATAAAGTATTTTTAACTGTTTTAAATGCAAATTGTTTTATACTTGGTTATTCCCGATGGGAATAAAGGGTAAAGGATTTACCTTGTAAAGGAAGAGTTTTGGAAAATTGTTTTCAAACGAGTTTTGAAATGTGAAAATATATCTTTGAAAGATATTAGAAGCAAATAAATAATATGGAGATTATTTATTGTGTGATGGATGTGTATGGATGTTTGTGAACATTAATTGATAGTTAAATCACCGACTATCAATATTGGCCAAATGCGCTGATCGTTTCGAAGAGACCGGGATCGAGTTTCCGTATACCGGGATTCTAGGTCTGGAGACTCGAATACCACTTCGATCCGGTTTGTACGTTTCGCGAAAACGATTTCGGAGTCGAAGATGGAGCAGTGAAGTGCAAGGGCTAGTCGCTACTAATCCTGAGGATATTTCCAAAATGGATGTAGTAGGAATAGTGCCTTCGGTTCCGTTCGGACCTGGGACGGACTTGTATGGACGAATGCTTTCGTGACATCGTCAGGTGGACGATGGGCATTCTAAGGGATATGTGCTATAAAGGTAACGCTTAGCCTCAAGCCTCATCAACCGGGAATGACTGAAAATCAGGGGTTATGCAGCAAGGCTTCGTGGGTAGCGCCCACCGGAGAGTATGGTCATCCCTGTCTAGATGTCCCTTTTATTTCGGCTTAGTGGTGCGGTTGCTGATCACAACCGTGGGGTGATTATATTCGGAATTGCCCATAGGTGATTCCGGCCTTGTGTTGCAGGGGACTTAGGGTGGGTCCTCGGTACTGTGATCTAGGCCACGTACTGTGACAGGTGGTACCCCAGTGCCTAGTCATTCGTTGGAAATCCATTCTCCCTACGTGCCTTGTACGAGTTTTGTTTGTATACCTATTAGCTGGAATTTAATGAATGTAACAATTTCGGCTATTTTATAAGTATTTGTAAATAGACCCTATTATAATATCAGAGGATTTTGATATAAAAAGTGTTTTAGCTATCGTAAGGTAAAAACCCGACATGTTTATTTGTGGCGTGGTCTTACGAGATGCTTTTGATTTTCAAAGGATTTTTGAAACTTTAATAATCAGTTTGGATGTATTTATGATGCGCTGGTATTCCAGACTGACTCGGGTGTTATTTTATTATAATGCTCGGGTCAGACCGAGTATATTACAGGATAGGATGCTATGGAGCTCAGGAGAGGAGCTGGAGTCCGAGACGTATTTCTCGTACTTGTATTATTCCGCTGCTATGATTGTTGTATTAATTGATTGACTGGATTTGATGATTGTATTATGACATACTCTGATGATGATGTATTGTATATAAACATATATAGTTTTCATTTTGTGTAAAGATCTGTTCTATATATTATATTTAATTCCGCTGCGACTGTGAGGTTCTGATTTTGTTTAGTTCTTTCTTCTTCTATCTACTTTCTTATTCTCCTACAATCTGTCTTTCCGGCATTCGATCGTCGGCATATTATACTGTTGAGTATTTTGTGTCGATTTTCGAGGGTCGTGAAGGGCGGGTCGTCACACTTGGTATCAGAGCTTAGATTGGCGACAACCTAGGCTTTGGTGGGAAAATTACTCATTTTTAAATAGAGTCGGAAGTACTCTATAATGAGTTGAGTGTAATAATAGCTATGAGAGCGTACTTGTTAGTGGATATAAGATTGTTTTTGTACTGTGTTGACTTATCGGTTGAGTGTTTATGAATTCTGGTCGGTGCGGGAAGTACAACCGTATCGATAGGGGTTTCTAAACTCTTAAACAAGATAAACTGACATAGTATTGTTTTTAAAGTGGGTAAATGAAATAATTTTACCCAAAATTGTATTTTGATATAAAAAGAAATAATTTTCTAAATTATTATATGTATTGGATGCTTGTTTGGTTGTTTCTTCTATAATCAAATAAGAGATTGAAACATGATCTAAAATTTGAAATGATTTCTAAGCAAACAAGAAGTTAAAATATTAAAATGGTTTATAACCAAATGGAATTGACTGAATATGTTTTAAATAAAAAAAAAAAAAAATTCAGATTTGATTTATACCAGAATTTTGATTCCGGAAATTTGGGAAGGGTTTTAAATTGAATTTGATTGAAATTTTGGGAATGTTTGAAATGTTTTCCAAAACTTTTGAAGTCAATGATGGAGTATATTTTGGAAAATATTTTCGAATGGAAATTGATTTGAGGTGAATTTTGGAAGTGGAAAGCACTGAACTCACTGCAGTCGCTGGAAAATAATCCTGATGATGCTGGCCACATCATTAGAATTCATTTTCGAGTTTCTAAAGTGATGGATTGCTACCAAAATAGTTGGTTATGACTTTGTTTGGACTTGTTTGGGAAACAAGTGATTTTGGAATTTTCAAAGGAAAATTGTTGGTAAAAGCAGTTTGTTTTGGAATTTGGTATTTGATTTGAATATCAAAATGGGAATGTGTTGATTTTTTTATTTCAAATTGGTTTGAGATAAATCCGGGTAAATTGAATTCTGGAAATTCTATTTTTAAATAAGAATGTGAAAGTTGAAATGATTCAACTATATAACTTATAAAGGAAAGTTGATTTAAAGAAGAATTGAGTATATATGGAATGTAAATTTACTTTGGGTAAATGAAGTTATTGAAGTAAATAGAAATTAGAATTTATCTTGGGATAAATTAAATAAAATTGGAAATTGGAATTAATTTGAGTTAAATTGAAAGATTAAATGACTTTGTAATTATGGATCATTGTGTAACAAATTGTATCCATAAGCTGGTAAGTGTTATACTTATAATCTGGAATTGTATATTTAAAATTTGCAAAGAAATGAAGGTGAAGGGAATATATTTGGGTTTAACTTAAGATAAGTTAAGTTAAATTGGAACCTGAAACCGAAGTACACCTGAGTAAATTGAAATTCACTTGAAATAAGTATAAAGGTGAAATGTAAATGCTTTTAATTGTGTAAGTGAATTCATATTCTTAAGTTAGAAGGTGTTATAATTGGAAGTTGTGATTAAATGGAAATGGACTTAAATGAGCAATCTAAACTTTTAAATAGAAGTGAAATTGAAGTTCATTAATGGAAATAGCTGGATGGTGAGGCAAATTCAAACTCAATCCTAAATGAAATGTAAAGTAAGATAAGGTAAGGTGAGATATAAAAGATGTGAATAAACTTAAAATGGTAAATGAGTTTTAAACTTATGTATGGAGGAATAAAATGGATCGAAGTGAAATTCAAAATATCAGATGCATCATAAACAATATTGAATGAAATTCAATTCTTATTTAAGTAGAAAAGAAGTGGGATAAATTTAATTTTGGCTAAATAAAATTTAGTGAACTTGGAATAAATTTGGATAAGAACCAAATTGAAAGGAAATTTAGTTTAGTTGAGGTGATGTTGGATGCAGTAAATGCTTACTCAATTAAATCCAAGATGATTGTTTGGAAATGAATTAGTTAAATTAAATGGGATGTGTATGGTAATGAATAGAATTTTGATAGTTTGGTCAAAATTTGAAAGGTAAATAAAATCCAGTTTTGGGATGGGATTTAAGTTGGTAATAAATGTTGGAAGTGAGAATGAATAATGGGATTAGATTATAATAGTGATGGTTTGAATTGTAAGTAAATTCAAATGAGAGAAATAATTTAAATGGTCTCTTTGTTAATAAAATAAATTTGTACATGGATTGGATAAATAAACAAAGAGCATTAAAGTTGTAAATGAATTGAAATTTGATTGGATGAGAATCAAATGGAAATAAAATAAAATTGATATAAGAAGATAATGAATCTATTGTGAAAGAACTTAAGTAACTTGAAAAAAAACAAAGTGATTTTGAATGGGCTTTATTAAGTAATCTTGAGTGCAATTTGTTAGATAATAAAACTGGAAAACAAGTGAAATGAGTTTTAATTAATTATTGAGATGAAATAAGGATGTATGGGTTGTAAACAATCCAAAATGGAATGATATTAATATAAACTTGAGTTGGTTAATGAAATAAAGGTGTAAGGGAAATTTAATTAACAAATTGCATTGGAATAAAAATATTGGGATTGTGAACCATGCAAACGAGATAAAATTAATATAAATCTAAGTTGAAATTAATTTTAAATGGTTATAAGCTTAAGTGGCAATTGTTTTGCTTGAATGACATGGAAATTTGCATGTATTTGCAATTGAGTGTTTAAAAGCAATTGGAATTGAATTGTGAATAAATTGATATGAATGGGAACCTAATTCAAAGAGTTTTGTATATGAATGCAAGTGAATTGGTTAAGAATAGCAAATGAAATTGATTTTGAAGTAATTGGAATGAATTGGGATTTTATTTAGTGATTTGCATATGAATGAAAATGGATCATAAAAGAAATGCAAATGCTTCAAATTGAAAATAAGAATTGGTTGGTAAATCAGATTGGAAATGTAAGTTAAAATAAAGAAATGTAAGTAAGACATATGTTAATCATATTGGAATAGAAATGAATTGGTGGTAATAAATATGAATGGTATATAGTAAACTTGAATGTAAATCATTCAAGTGAAATAAAATCAAGTTGGACTTGAATAAGTAATTTGAAAAGTGATTGAAATCTTTGAATTGTTGATAAAATATGGTTGACATTGTTAATGATAAAGTTTGCTTGGTTTGGTTATGAAATGGATATGTTTGGCTTTCATTATATTGGAAATGTAGTTTAAATGCTCATATCATTGGAAACTGATGAGTTTGTTGAGCTTAGTACAGGTACGGAAGGCGTTCGAGAGAGTTGGAGCGCGTATATGCGAGATATTAGCCGCTTGTTTTTAAAAATTTGCTAAAAAGGTACGCCTACGCAAATATAATTGGGAAATGATATATATATTGTGATATATTTTGGTTTCCGGCCATGTGAGCCGATGTATATATATTTGTGTATCCTGCGATATCGCAGAAGCTCCTCCGTACAAAGGAGACTCCGCCAAAATTTTCCAGAAATTTTGGAAGTTGGAATTTTTTTGGGGTTTTGGGGAAATTTTTAATAACTAGTAAAGTTATTTTGAAGGCGAGTGTTAAAATAGAGGCTTTAGAGTAAAGAAAGCAAAAGGGTTTTGAAATGGAGCTGAAACTTTTTGGGAAAGTGAATATAAGCTTTTAACTAAGCAAATTGGGTAAGTAAATGGGTTGGGAAGTATGTTCCTACCTTGGCAAATTTCGGGGACGAAATTTTTATAAGGGGGGAGGAATGTAACATCCCGTATTTTTAAGCTATTGAATTTGAACATTTAATTCGTTTTAAATGTTAATGTGGATTCTTAATTTGATTTTGAAATGAATGGATTTAGGTTCAATCAATGAAAATGAGCTATAATTTTAATTTATAGCAATTCTGGTTGAATTTGATTAATGGAAAAATAATAATTAAACATTCGAATTTGGGATAAAAAGTAAATCCGGATGTAAATAGTGATAAAATGGCCTTAGAAAGTTATTTTGAGTTATTTGTGTGGAAATAGCATGGTGGGAATTTTAGATGAATTTTAAAGTTGATAAATTTAATATTGGGATTTTATATTAATTTACAAATGAATTTAATATTATTAAATTGCAATTAATCAGATTTTAGTCCGGAATGAGCCAGAATGATTTTTAATGTGTTTATAAATTTTATATGATTTATTGTTAAGTTAATAAAATTTTAAAAGTGAAATTTTAAGCGTTTTCGTCAATTTTGAAAATCGCCCGATTTAATAGACGAGTTAAAATAGCCTTCCGGGGCGCAGTCTCGGAATTCGACGAAACCAGTTCCATTGGATCCGTAATAGTTAGTTATTATCGGATTTCAATTTTCGTAGCGATCGGAGTTGTCGTTTGACCGTGGCAGCTCGAAACGCCTAGAAATCGATTTAACCGATTTAATTTTTAATTGATCGTTTAATTCCATATCTCGCGCATACGATCAAATCAGCTTACGAAACCTGTTCCATTGTGTTCGGAACGTGGGAAAACCCCAAGATAGCCTGTCGGAACGCGTAAATTGGAGTTCGTTAGTGAAAACTGTTAAATCGAGAATTTTATTAATTAAATAATATTAAATTACAATATATACACATTTACATTTGCAAACCCTAGATCTATCTCCTACAGCCGCCACGAGTTATATCAATGGCCGAAAATACCTTCCGTTCTTCCTCAGTTTTCTCGAAATCCAGGCTTTATTTTCGAAATCTTCCTACATGAAAATCGAAGAGAGTGAAACCAGCTTCAGATCTGTACGGTAGTGATGTTGTTCTGTGAAGCGGAGAGGGAGATCTTGGGGTCGATGTCGTCGCCGTTCATCACCATTTCGCGGCCATTATAGGCGACCGAGCTCGCCTAGCTTTCAGGCGTAGGTGGCGTTCTCGTAGACGAAGAGATTGGCAGTCGCCGATCGTACCCTAGCGGAGCGTGGTGGTTGTGGTTGTTAACCCTAGTATTCGACGAAGATGGGTTCGATTTGTTTCTATCGCCTGGAGATGTCGTGAACAAGTAGAAGGGTGGGAACGGGATTGCTTGCTGGCGTGATGTGTGGTCAGGATTTGTCTGGTATTGTTTAAAAAAAAAAAAAAAGAAGAAAAAGAAATTGTTTTTTATTTACAATTCAAACTTCAAAAATTAATAACTTGTTCGTACGTATTCAGAATTTGACGAAACTGGAACCGTTGGAATCGCAGAGACGCGTACTACGTGATGGTGCAGAGCCGGAGTCATTCCGGGCAAGTAAAAAAATTTGAGTTAAATCGGACACTGTCCGGTTTAATTTAAATTTCGAACGCTCGCTGAAACTCAAGGTGAGTTTTTCTCACTCACATCTGGATGCTAGACATTATAAATAATTGATATTTAAATATCTGTGTGGTTGATTGTCTATATCTGTGATTATCAGTCTGGATTGATATTTATATTGCGATGTGCTAATATCTGTGATGCAGGGAGAAACAGGTTGGAGGGATCCAACTGGATTCCTCACAATGTAGCAATTATTTTATAATTGATAGTGATACCTGTTATATGTTGTGATTGATAAATCTGGAATTTTAAATTGTTCTGTGAAATTGTTGTATAAATTATAATTCCAGAATTAAATTATAAATGAATAGATTGGGATTTAAAAGGAATTAAAGAAATTGTTAAATAAGGAATTTAAAGGAATATAAAAGTTGGATTCTGTTTTGGAATGGAAAATGTAAATTGGTAAATTGGGATTTTAAATATTTGGGGAAAATTTATCAATCGTTAAATGTGAAATATAATTTTCTGGAAATGAATTCTATGAAATTATAAATTGAGTAAAATAACAGTGGTTTATTTTAATAATGAATAGTGATATCCGGAAAAGTAAAATATGTTCAAATGAAGCTTCCGAATATAAATGTACAAATTTTAAGTGTTAATAGAATATTTTAAAATACCGTTTTCTCTATTGGGATTTTATTTAAGTAAATGGGAAATCTGGCTTTCATTGAAGAATTCACCAAAATGTTTTATTAAAAATGTTTTAAAACTATATTTTAAAATTTTGATTTCCGGATATGGGAAATTGAGTGTGAACTTCGGATGAAGTTATAGATAAGTATGGAATTGGGAATTTATGTTGTAAACATAAATTGAATTTGAAATAAATCGTTTGGATTTATATAAAGGATACTTTGGAATGTTTGAACGGGATAGTGTTTCCCTGGGAAAACCAAGTTAAAGTTTTAAAGGTTTTATTTAATAAAAAGTTAAAGTTTTAAATTGTTTAAAGAGTAATTTAAGAAAAGTATTACTTTGAAAGAAGAAATTTCAAGTTTGTTTTAAAGTTATATGATTAAGTTATTGGTAAAGGCTAGTATTATTCTTTTAAACTCCACCTTTAAATTTAGTAAACTAAACCTTTATTTAAATCGAATTTAAATCTTATTAAATAATAGTATTTAAAATAGTTTTGAAATTTATATTTTGAGTAAATAGAAGAAAGTTACATATTTTAAGCATATTTCAGTATAAAGTATTTTTAACTGTTTTAAATGCAAATTGTTTTATACTTGGTTATTCCCGATGGGAATAAAGGGTAAAGGATTTACCTTGTAAAGGAAGAGTTTTGGAAAATTGTTTTCAAACGAGTTTTGAAATGTGAAAATATATCTTTGAAAGATATTAGAAGCAAATAAATAATATGGAGATTATTTATTGTGTGATGGATGTGTATGGATGTTTGTGAACATTAATTGATAGTTAAATCACCGACTATCAATATTGGCCAAATGCGCTGATCGTTTCGAAGAGACCGGGATCGAGTTTCCGTATACCGGGATTCTAGGTCTGGAGACTCGAATACCACTTCGATCCGGTTTGTACGTTTCGCGAAAACGATTTCGGAGTCGAAGATGGAGCAGTGAAGTGCAAGGGCTAGTCGCTACTAATCCTGAGGATATTTCCAAAATGGATGTAGTAGGAATAGTGCCTTCGGTTCCGTTCGGACCTGGGACGGACTTGTATGGACGAATGCTTTCGTGACATCGTCAGGTGGACGATGGGCATTCTAAGGGATATGTGCTATAAAGGTAACGCTTAGCCTCAAGCCTCATCAACCGGGAATGACTGAAAATCAGGGGTTATGCAGCAAGGCTTCGTGGGTAGCGCCCACCGGAGAGTATGGTCATCCCTGTCTAGATGTCCCTTTTATTTCGGCTTAGTGGTGCGGTTGCTGATCACAACCGTGGGGTGATTATATTCGGAATTGCCCATAGGTGATTCCGGCCTTGTGTTGCAGGGGACTTAGGGTGGGTCCTCGGTACTGTGATCTAGGCCACGTACTGTGACAGGTGGTACCCCAGTGCCTAGTCATTCGTTGGAAATCCATTCTCCCTACGTGCCTTGTACGAGTTTTGTTTGTATACCTATTAGATGGAATTTAATGAATGTAACAATTTCGGCTATTTTATAAGTATTTGTAAATAGACCCTATTATAATATCAGAGGATTTTGATATAAAAAGTGTTTTAGCTATCGTAAGGTAAAAACCCGACATGTTTATTTGTGGCGTGGTCTTACGAGATGCTTTTGATTTTCAAAGGATTTTTGAAACTTTAATAATCAGTTTGGATGTATTTATGATGCGCTGGTATTCCAGACTGACTCGGGTGTTATTTTATTATAATGCTCGGGTCAGACCGAGTATATTACAGGATAGGATGCTATGGAGCTCAGGAGAGGAGCTGGAGTCCGAGACGTATTTCTCGTACTTGTATTATTCCGCTGCTATGATTGTTGTATTAATTGATTGACTGGATTTGATGATTGTATTATGACATACTCTGATGATGATGTATTGTATATAAACATATATAGTTTTCATTTTGTGTAAAGATCTGTTCTATATATTATATTTTATTCCGCTGCGACTGTGAGGTTCTGATTTTGTTTAGTTCTTTCTTCTTCTATCTACTTTCTTATTCTCCTACAATCTGTCTTTCCGGCATTCGATCGTCGGCATATTATACTGTTGAGTATTTTGTGTCGATTTTCGAGGGTCGTGAAGGGCGGGTCGTCACAGGCACTCACTACCTCTGATTATGCCATGCGAGTAAACCATTACTACTCGAGCCTTTATTTAAAAATTATCTCAAAATAATGCTTATAAGTTTCTAAAATAAAGTTCCAAGTTTAATCTGGATAAATATACTTAAATAAAAAGTTATTATACAAAGCCATATTAATATTTAATAATTATCTTTTAAAACAAAAATGCTGACCAGTTATTAAACAATAATAAATCTTTAAAAATTATCATAAAGTAACTAACTAATAATTAGATATGCTTTAAACAATTTAAAATAATTAAATAACTAATTTCCAGAATATTTTTTACACTTTTAAAAGTTACCTAGTTAATAATTAAAAATCCTCTTTTTTATTTAAAACAAGCCCAATTCCTTGATTCTAATTTCATTTCGTAAATTTGGAAATCTTTCTTGAGTTCCAGTATGATAAATTTTATACTTATTTCCAAATTTCACTTCTATCCTTCCAATATGTTAAAAATCTGAATTTTAAATCCTTTCACATTTAGACAAGTGCCACTTAAGGATTTATTATTTAAAAACCCTTTTATATATTTTATTCCAAAATCTCTGTTCACAATACCTGAAATAGTTAAATATAATTTCAAAACCTTCTTTTTATCCAATTAGTTTATCCAAAACTCTATATAAAATATTTTACCTCAAAATCCCTATTTACAATTTTTTTACAAATTTAAACCATATTTTTATTGGTATTTAAAAATACCACAAATCTAGGCCAAAACTGTCATAACATTCAATCTACTTAACTTACACAATAACCTATCACAGATTATTCCAACCAAACATATATCGCTATATATAAATTACATTCAACATTTTTAAGGAATCCAATTGGATCTCTCTAACCTATTTCCCTGCATCCACAGATGTTAACACAACATAAAAATACCAATTACGCTTTGAGGCAGAATATCGTGGTATGTATGGTCGTCTGCTATTATATGGGGCACATAGAGTCTCATCCGCTATATATATGTGGGTATATCAATCACTCCAATTTATATATGCTACTATATATATATCACATTCAATTGATAAATGTATCAATTCAACCAATCAATCATTAATTAATTTTAACTATTTAAAATTAATACCAGCAGTCCAAAATTGAGTGGGATTAACTCACCTTGAGTTTTAAATTTGCCAACGTTCCAATTTTAATTTAAATTGAACGACATTTGATTTAACCTAAAATTTAACTCGCTCCAAACAGTTCCCAGATCTTTTCCAGAGAGTAGTGCTCATCGCCACGATTCCGACGCCGCTTGTTTCGTCCAATTCTAACAATATATGTACAAGATATGCTATCTTAAAGTTCGAATACAAATTATATAAATAAAGTTACAATATTTATTTTATTAGAATACTCAGATCAAATCAGGCCGTTCGTTCCAATAAATCAAAATCTGGCCGCACCTTTAGTTTCTCCCTCTCCTTCTTCACGTGTACATCCTACTCGAATCAAACCCACCAACGTCGCACCCTTCCATCAATCACTGCGGCTAAATTCTTCACCTAGAATTCGATCAAAGACCAACACACAGAAGCTCGTTCCAAGCTCTACCTTTGGCTAGATGCACATCGAACTTGAGCTCCTCGGCGAGTAATTCGGTGATGCATGGCCATGCCTTTTTCTTTGATTTCTCCCTCCTTGAGGCTTGAAACACGATCGCCACCGTTGAACTCGTAGAGCTCGAAGAGCTCTTCGACTTTTGTTTAGAAAGTTTTCGAAATTATAGCTTGGATCGAGAGATTTTGAGGGAAGAAGGCTTGATGTTTTTGGCCATAGATTTTGTTTAGTGCGGCTGCATTTTATTAAGCTAGGGTTTCACTATTGCACAGATATATATATATATATATATGTATGTATATATATACATGCATATATATTATTTTATTATTATGTTCACAAATTACATGCTTTTTCAAACGAACTCCAACCGAAACATGCCGCCTGGCGTTTATAATATTTTACCTCTATTTCGAATACAATGGAACATCTTTCGAGGCCTAATTCGATCGTATGTGGAAGATATATTTTCAAATCAAATTAAAATATTAATTTTTAATTTTTAATTTCAACGTGTTTCTATTTTCGTACGACCAAATGGTAACTCCGAACGATGCAGAATTTGAAATCCGATAATAATACACTATTATGGATCTAACGGAATAGGTTTTGTCGAATTCCGAGACTATGCCCCGGAAGGCTATTTTAACGCATCGATTAAATCGAGCGATTTTCAAAATTGGCAAATTTTGCCAGAAATTTCAGTTTTAAATACTTACTTACTCCATCATAATTCAAAAAGAATTTATATATATATTAGAAATCATTTCGATTTATATTAAATCAAAATCCCATTATTTACACTATTACCATATATTAATTTCACTATTAAGTTAATATATAAAATTACAAATTCTAACTTATCGACTTTTAATTTCGTTCAAAAATCTATTACTCTAATTCAAATAGAGTTTTAAATCACTTAGAAATCATTTCTATCCACATCTAACTCCAGATTCCCTTATTTGCCCAATTTTAAATATTAAATTACCATCTACTGAATCTATTAATCGCTATATTTGAAATTATAAACCATTTCACTGATTCTTCCATATTCAAAATCAATTAATAATTCAAATTTAACATTTAGAAATAAATTAGATGTTCAAAAACAAACAACCAAAATTCCGAGTCGTTACAATATTCTAATTTAATAGTTTTATAAAACATTTTTAAATAACGTTTTTGACTTGGGATTAAAGATTTTTAATGGAAAATAAGCCCATCATTTATAATAAAGGATATGGTTTTAAAAAGAAAATAAAAATATTTTTTTATAAATATTTATTAACTATTTTATATAAAGTAATATATCTTTATACATGTATATATATTATAATTTATTTATAACGTTATATTTTATAAATATGATAATTTATAAAAGTGATATTTTACAAAGGAATTGAAGATTTGTAAAATCGTATTTCATTAGTAAAAGTATGGACTTTTAAGAAGCGTTTATAAAAAAATTCAACCATTATCATTAGATAGATTGAAAAAAAAATCAAACGGTGGATTTATTATAGGATGTAGAATGGTATTTCAGAATATAGTTGATTCTAATTTGGAAATTGAAAGTGAGGTAATTTTGGACTTTTAAATGATATTTTATAAACTGGAAGAAATATAGAAATGAAATTATACCTATAGGAGCAAGGTTAAAAGTGGTTGACATTATGTTTTGAATGGATTTTATCAATAAGTGAGATTTAAAAAGGGATGGAGTTACAAATGGGGTTCATTAATAAAGGGACTTTATGAAAAGAAGTTTTATAAAATAGAGGAGATTTATAAATATAGTTTATAAATATGGAAATGATCAGTTTGGAAATTAAGTATGGATTTTTAAAATCTAATTGTGTTTTAAGAGTTGTTTATTTATATTAATGCTGTTTTAAAGTGGTTTATCAATATTTTAATACTTTGAAAAGCGAATTATTTGTAATTATTAATATGGTTTGAAATTAAATATAATTATTTATTAACAAAGTTTGGAAATTAATTATTGGTATTTATAAAATAAATTTAAAGTTAATATTTATTTAATTATAATGTTTTCTATTATATAATTGTGTTTTGAGTAAATAATTATAATCTATATTGTAAAAGTTTCCAAGATTTATAAATAGAGCTTATCTGGCAGATGTGTATTATAAGAGAAATCTTTTAACATATTTTGGAAATTGTAAAGGAATATTGGTTAAAAGATAAAAGAGTATTATAAATGGTTTACATATTTATAAAAGAATTTTAGAAGTGAGTTTATAGATTTATAAAAGGAATTTTATTATTGGTATTGTGGGTTTATAATCGAGTTTATAAATGATTCATAATTGTATAAAAAGAGAATCATCCCTAGTGTTGGTGAATATATTTATTACCGTTAGGACAAGTATATGGATATTTTCCAAGTATTGAAAATATAAGGGTTTGTGAATGAATCTTTGTAAAAGTATTTTGGTACAAATATTTATATGGCACAAACATCTCCAATGATGTCATACTATGCATATTAATCTCGTTTAGTTCTCCTAGGACAGTGATAAGGAAACCCGTCCACTAATGGTTAGGAGGTTATTCCCGCTCTTGTCTTTGACTTATTATTTCTTAAAGAAGAAAACTATCGAAAATTGTTTTGAAGGGACCAGGATCGGTTATGTTATCCGAAAACCACATTGATCCAATGAATGCATTTCGAAGTGAAGGTATCATGAAGATGATTGAATTGAAGACGAAGCTCTTAAGTGTTTCGAGAATGAAATTTTATGGATGAATATTGGTATTGCATTGTTGCTTGGATGGCAGTATTAGCATTCCAAGTGGAAAGTGCTATATAAAAGGTAAAACGTAGCCTCAATCCTCATCAACCGGGAATAACTAAAATAAGGGAGATGCAGTAGGGCTAAGTGGGTTGCTCACAAATAGAGTATGATCATCTCTATCTGGATTCACTATTATCTCTCATTTGTATGCTTTGGGGCCTAAAGCATTGTGATCATATTTGGTACAACTAATCAAGTGGTAGGTGGGTCCTGTGTTAGTAGGGGAGCCAGACAAGGTCCTCGATGTTACTTATCTAGAGATGCACTGTGAAGCGCGGTACAACCAGTAGCCTAGTCATTGTATGGAATCCATTCTTCAATAAGCACCATGCAGACTTAGTTGTATTCAATTATGCTAAAACGTGAGATGCAAGTATTTTAGCTATATTCATATTTTACTTTGATTCATAAACATTATTATAATATAAATGGATTTTCTATAGAAATTGTTTTGGTTGTGGTAAGGAAAAACCTCATCCGTGTTTATGTGCAAAAGGTTTTTCTAGAAATTTAAAATTCATTTGTTTGTATTTTCTCACGCTGGTTTTTCCAGACCGACTCAAATGTAATTTTATTATAATGCTTGGGTTAGACCGAGCATATTTATAGATAGCTTTGAATGCATTGGAGCTCAAGAGACAAGTTGGAGGTCTTCAAGTTGTATTCTCGTATATGTTTATTTTCCACTGCTTTATTATTAAAGTTGTCAGCATTTGTGAGGACATGAGGTATAATTGTCCAGGCTAATTATTGTGATTGTTGTTATACTCTGATGGATGTATGTATATAATATTTCTTTTTGTAAAGATCATTGACATTATATTATATATTGTTCCACTGCGATCGTGAGATTCTATGTTGTTTTAAATTCTTTTCCCTTCTTTTCTCTTTTCTTCTTTCTCCTTCTTTCCTATAACTATTAGTCTTTCCGTTCACTTTGGGTTGGACATGTATGGTTTATTATCACCTTGAACTATGTGGATTGGTGGTTTATTACAGTTGGTACCAAAGTTGAAGGTTATGCAAGAACCTTGGCTTTGGTGGAACAACTCATTAAGAGATAAGATAATGGAATGCCTTATTATAAGTTTTGAGTGCATATATATGAGCCCGTACTTGTTAATGATTATAAAAATGTTTTATATTATGTTAATTTATATACTGAGTGGCTTATGAATTCTGATTGATACATGAGACACCATGGTATCGATAGGGGTTCCTAAATGCTTAAACAAGGCAAATCGACATAATATTGTTTTGAGAATTGATAAATGAATAATTTTACCAAAATTATATTTCGTTTATAAACGAATGATTTTTTTAGAAATTATTATAATTTTATATGATGTGTTTGGTTGTTAGTAAATAATAATATTTGATTATTATTGTTAACGCTAAAAATTGAACGCTAACACCCTGGTGTGAGTATGAGTTATGTGAAAGCACCACCAGTTGGTACGGGAACAAAAGATAAGCAAAAAGATAACAGAAAAACGGTAAAAGATAGCAGTTTTATAGTGGTTCAGCTTAAGATAAAGCCTACATCCACTTTAATTCCCTCTTTATTGCTGATTCGATTACAAGTTGATACAACACACTTCAAATAAAATACCCTTTGATTACAAAACACTTCAGACTAGTAGCTCAAACTTTAATGTGACGAGGCTCTTTGAATCCATGTCGGATGTGCAAGATCTCTTTCGAAGCTTGTTGTAGCGTCTTCGGTGTTTGGAGTTCTTCAAGTGTCGGTTCAATCAAGAGAGCAACAGAGTATCGGCGCTTCGGAGAATGATCCGAAAAGTCCCCCCCTCGTTGGAGTGGATGTAGTATTTATAGGGTGAAATCTGGACAGGAATTTTCCCCCAAGTTCTAGGTCGTGAATGACCTAAGGTAGGTCGTAGGTCGGTGATGACCTAGGGAATCACTTGTATCCGTTGCTTTTAAACTTGTCTTGAATGAGTTATTAGGTCGCGTGTGATCTAATATAGGTCGTAGGTCGGCAGCGACTTAGGAAAGCGTTAAGTCGCTAGGTCAGGACTTAGGTTGCTGAGACCACTTCATTGCTTAGATCGTAAGCTTTTTAGGTCAGTATGGAGTTAAGTCGCTAGGTCGTGGGATTCCTTAGGTCGCTATGATCTCTAGGTCGCTGCATTCTTAAGCCGCTAGGTCGCTGACCCGCTTAGCTTGTTATAGGTCGCTTCAAACCTTAGGTTGCTAGGTAGCTTCAGACCTTAGGTCGTTAGGTCGCGGCACTCTATAGGTCGTTAGGTCGTTGAGGGTCTTTAAGTCGCTAACCTGTTAAGTACTTAAGTCATTAGGTCACTGTAGAGCCTTATTCATGTTAGGTCGCTTCATACCTTAGGTCGCTTTGCATCTTTAGGTCATTAACGAAGAGGAGTTAACATTTGCCCCTCGAAGTACACGCCTAGGTCGTAGGTCGTGTGCTTCGATCCCCTTAACTCGTGCTCTGATGAGTTGTTAGGTCGCAAGCGACCTATCGAGGAAACTAGGTCGTATGTGCCGATTCGCATTTCACTGCCCCGGAGTATAAATAGCTTAGGTCGTTCCTCCCTCACCTCATCTGTTCTAACATTCCATCCTACCATTAACAAGTTCCCAAGCTCTCGAAGGCGAATTCAATTACTCTATCATTAGTCATCCCTATCATCACACTACGTAAGTAATCTCGAGCTTAATCACGGTCATCATCGAAACGCAAATCCTCCCCCATTTTTCGGTCCTAATTCAATTTCATGCGTTGCGTTTTACTAAGAGCCACACCGTGGTCAATTTTCGCTTGTCCATGGTTGCGCTACCATTGTATTCCTTGAGATCAGGGCAACGCATCATGTTTATGATGGATTTGGGGCGATTTGGTTTGGTTTCGAACGATTTGGTGATGTTGAGAGATAACGGGTTAGGTTAGGGCGCTTCTGGTGATGTGGTGAAGTATGATTGCAGAATATGGCTTAGGATTTCTGATGGTGGATAGCTCGAGGTTATTGGGTATCTCGGCAAGCGACCTAGCAGATTGGACGACCTAAAAACATACACGACCTATTCTCCCCTGCACTGGTCTTTCTGGGGTCCATTTCTTTCCTTGCTCCACTATGCTCGCCAGTGCAGGGGCCACCCTGTACTTGCTACAAGGTTGGCTCTTTGATGCGGAGCGGGGCTGCCGCATCTTTTCCCATCTCTCTCTTCCTTTCCTCCCGAAGCTCAATAAGATAACATTCACGCCCAGCATTTTGGTCCCCTTTAATGACACCAACACCATTATCAGTGGGAAATTTCATAGTTAGGCACCACGGGGCGAGAACGGCTTTGAATGCAGCTAGAGTTGGCCGGCCCAGGAAGGCATTGTAGGTAGAAAATCCGTCAACAATTACAAAGGTCTATTTTCGAACCACTTTTTTCTGCCCCTCTCCAAGCTCCACAAACAAGTCGACAGTTCCAATTGGCTATTGTGGTTCTCCAGTAAACCCAACAACCTTCTGCAATGAAGCTTGAACATCAGTCATTGGAATTTTCATTTGATCGAATGTCTTCTTGAAGAGTATATTGCAAGAAGCGCCGCAATCAACAAGCACTCGTCTTACAATAGCTGGCCCAATTCCTGCAGAAATGACCAAGGGGTCCATGGTCGGAGCTTCAATACCCATAGAATCTCTGGCTTTGAACACAATGTCATCATTAGAAGTTCTCTGTTGTTTTAGGGGCGTTGCATCTTCCAAAACAAAAATATCCTCTTCCGCTGGGGCATATTTTAGAGCACGAGCGTATCTTTCCATTTCACCCCAACTTCTGCCCGCTGGATGTGGGCCTCCCGTAATCACACTGATAACAGGCCTTTCAGATTCATGTGCGGTAGTTCCCTCACCCGAGCCAGATGGGTGAGTAGGGAGTTGCTGCCCCTGAGCAGACGAAGTTGGGTCATTCATGTTCCTCTTAACATACTGTTGCAGCTTGTTTTGCCTTAGCAATTCTTCAATCAAGCTCTTCAAATGACGACATTCATTGGTATCATGACCAGGTTGGTTATGAAATCGACAGAATTTTCCATTTCGTAGAGCATTCTTTCCAGGATTTATCTCAGCTGGTTTAGGATATTCTACGACATCCTTGGTGGCGAAGAAGATATTTTCCGGAGTGTCGGTTAGGGGGTGAAATCTGAGGGTTTAAAGAAGCGGGGTTTCTTTATGTCCTTCCTTTTCTTTTCACCATTACTCTCCCTCTTCTGACTTCCGGATTCTTTCTTAGTTGAGGCAGCAACGTTATTCTCCACCTCTTTCACCACCACTTTCGCTGGAGTGGGAAGATTCTCCAAGCGCATGAACTCGTCAGCTTTCTTATAAAATTTCTCGAGTGAATTTGGCTCCTTCATTTTCAGCCATTTCCCAAATTCACTTGACTTATCGATAGCCCGCATCAAATAAGTCAAAACCATTCGTGGCTCCGCGTTGTCAACTTCAGCAAGAGCCATATTGAAGCGATTCAAGAAGGATTTAATAGACTCTCCCGGATTCTGCTCTAGGCTAGACAACGACATTATGTCTTTTGCCTTTGAAGCGTACAGTCTGAATTGCTCTTTAAACTTCCGGGTTAAATTAGAAAACTGGTCTACAGATCGGGCTGGTAGTTTTGTAAACCAGAGTAATGCTACCCCTTCCAAATACACCGGAAAGTGCCGGCATTTAATTTCATCCGTTGCCCTGGCACCCATCATGTGCCAGTCGTACTTGTACAAAAATTGATTAGGGTCACTCGTCCCTCGGTAAGCTGGAATGGTAGGAGGAACAAACTTTCTCGGAAACTCTGCTTTTAGAATTTTCTCAGTGAACGGAGTTTTACTTGGATCAAACCCCCAGCCGTTCTCATCTTCATTTCTTTGCATGTTTTCTTTCATGATCTGTCGTATCATTCATGAGAGATATTCCTCGTTGTTCAGAGGCTCTGCGGGGCAGACATCGGCCATTTTCTCGGAAGTTTTCTTAAACAAACGTTCGTGGAGAGTTGGTTGTGGCCTTGCTACTCCGGCCTAGGGAGGTGCACCTTCGGCAGTGCCAGCTACCCTTTGAGGAATGTTTCTCCCTTCTGAATTGTGAACAGCATCAGCAAAGTTTTCCTCATTATTCACTGGTTGATGGTTAGCTCCGAGCATAGCATTTAACCTTTCTAGCATTAAGGTGTTCTGGGTTTCAATTTGCTGATATAACCCAGACACAACAACATCTAACTCTGCTCGTGTCACTCCAATGCTTGGAGCTGCTTGACTTGATGAAGGAGAAGTAGCAGTGTTATCATGAGTATTGACGGATCTGGTAGACTTGCGCTTTCTTCCGGGAGCCATTATTTCTGACAAACTTCTGGTTTTCAAAGAAACTTTTTCCACAAACTATCGTGAAGCAATGATGACAGTATTCCTGAGTTGGGTTCTCAGTGAAAGCACCAAAATGTTAACGCTAAAAATTGAACGCTAACACCCTGGTGTGAGTATGAGTTATGTGAAAGCACCACCCGTTGGTACGGGAACAAAAGATAAGCAAAAAGATAACAGAAAAACGGTAAAAGATAGGAGTTTTATAGTGGTTTGGCTTAAGATCAAGCCTACATCCACTTTAATTCCCTCTTTATTGCTGATTCGATTACAAGTTGATACAACACACTTCAAATACAATACACTTTGATTACAAAACACTTCAGACTAGTAGCTCAAACTTCGATGTGACGAGGCTCTTTGAATCCATGTCAGATGTGCAAGATCTCTTTCGAAGCTTGTTGTAGCGTCTTCGGTGTTTGGAGTTCAGTTCAGTCAAGAGAGCAACAGAGTATGGCGCTTCGGAGAATGATCTGAAAAGTCCCCCCCCCCCCGGTTGGAGTGGATGCAGTATTTATAGGGTGAAATCTGGACAGGAATTTTCCCCTAAGTTCTAGGTCATGAATGACCTAAGGTAGGTCGTAGGTCGTAGGTCGGCGACTGTTTGCACCAAAATTGGTCACAAACCCCGAATGTTGTGAAAGCACCAGTGTATGAATATAAATCAACAATATTCACACACAAATCTCAAATCTAAGCAAACAGAATATCACAATTCAGAAATAATGAACATAAACACGAGATTTATAGTGGTTCGGCGATCTTGCCTACGTCCACTCTGAAGTTGATGATTTTATTGATGTTCACTTGATGATTACAATTTCTTCTGATGTAATACAACTGATTATTTGATTATAATCTAAATCCGAGGAAGCAGTGGTAATTCTGAGTAAATCTGGCAGAGTCTGGGCGCTCTTTAGCTCTCAAAATTGTCTGACCCCCTTTCTGAATGACCAGGGGCTCTATTTATAGGTGTAGGAGGCTGATATTTCGCCTAAATTGAGGGGAGACCAGTTCTGGCACGTGAGGGGGCCCACATGGCCGAAATCTGGAGATTTGGGCCCACTTTGGGATTGATTCGAACTCATTAAAAATCTTAATTATTTTAAGATAAAACATTATCATTAAAACATTTGATCTTAGTAATTAACTTACTTAATTAAAATCATTAATTAAGTTTTAAAATAAATAATTAATTACTTATCCTAATTATTTATTAACAATCCTTAATTACAAGTTAATAAATAATTAGGATAAGTAATTAATTATTTATTTTAAAACTTAATTAATGATTTTAATTAAGTAAGTTAATTACTAAGATCAAATGTTTTAATGATAATGTTTTATCTTAAAATAATTAAGATTTTTAATGAGTTAAAGGTTAATTACATTAATGAAGTAATTTAAGATTAATTACTGAAATGGTTTAAGATAATTAATTTGTGAAATTAATTAGGGATTAATTACTTAAAGTAATTAAAGTATAATTAATCAGGAATGATTAATTAAGATGGATATTTAGAGTAATGATTAATTAATTGGTTTAATTAATAATTAAGTAAGCAGGATTTATAGAATGAAGTAATTAGTTTAATTCACTTTAAATTAATTAGATGATATAAATCATTGCTTAAGGATGGATGAATGAGATTGAATGTATTTCATTGTTTGATATCTCTGATGAGATATGATTGATATATGATATGGATGTTTGGTTGAATTATAATGATGATGTGAATTATCTGTTTGGCATGATAATGTAGATTATCTATTGAATTATCTATCTTTGTGAATATAGATAAGAATTGAATTGTTTTAACCTTAAAACAACTTGGCCCTTAAAAGATACGTTTTGGATTTCGATGAGACCGGGATCGGGTTTCCGTATACCGGGATTCCAGGTTTGGAGACCCGAATACCACATCGATCCAAATTTACGATAGGTCGTGAATCTCAAGTGAAGATGAAGATTCAGAGTGCAAGGGTTATTGTCGTTAACTCTAAGGGTGATTCCAAAACGAGTGTAACGAGATAATGCCTTCGGTTTCGTTCGAACCCGGAACGAACTTGTATGGATTGAATGCTTTCAGCACATCGTCAGGCGGACGATGAGCATTCTATGTGATATGTTCTGATTAAAGGTAATCGTAACCTCAAGCCTCATCAACCGGGAATGGCTAAAACAGGGGAGGTGCAGCAAGGCTTCGTGGGTAGCACCCACTGAGAGCAAGATAGATCCCTGTCTAGAGGTCCCTTTTCTTTTATTCGGCTTAGTGTGTGGTTGGTCGCGCCAACTACGGGATTATCTTGTTCGGGATTATCCAGTAAGGGATGGTTCCGGCTTTGTGTTGCAGGGGAGCGGGCGTACTCCTCGGTACGGTGATCTAGGCCACGTACTGTGACGGGCGGTACCCCAGTAGCCCTGCCATTGTATGGAATCCAAACTCCAATAAGTGTCGTACGTATTAGTTGTGCCCAACTATGTTGGAATGTGAGATGTAAGCATTTCAGCTATTTCTGTATTTTACTTGAAAACCCTAGACCCTATTATAATACAATCAGATTTCCTATCAAACGTTTTAGTTAGCGTAAGGTAAAAACTTACCCATGTTTATTTGTGGGGAGTCTTACGTGATACTTTTGTTTTCAAAAGTTTTCAAAGTTAAGCAATCTAACCGTTTACTCACACCAGACCCATGTCTGACCCAAGTGTTTATTTCTTTTTTATAAACTCTTGGGTACTCAAATTTTTACGAGTAGCCAAGGGATTCAGGTTTAGCTTTGACGAATATTCTGGAGGAGCAATGGAGCAGGAGGCTTCGGCGTTCGTAGATAGAGTATTCCGCTGTGTTGATATCTGTGATAGTGTCTTGTCTTGTATTTGAATTGTAATGTCTAGACAGATGGTTATAACTGTCTAGTAAGTGATGTATATGCTGTGTAACTCTGTAATTGTTGTATACTATGTAATAGTTTATATTATTAATATAATTTATTCGTTCCGCTGTGAGATCGTTGTTGTTGTTTCTTTCTTTCTTCTCTTCTTTTCTATTTTCTACCCCTTTCTTTCTTCATAATGATGCGACTTTCTGGGCATAGGATTTAAACACTTGGGTACTCAATATTGTATTGAGTAGTCGAGGGATTCAGGTTAATCTTGACGAATTCTGGAGGAGATTGGAGCAGGAGGCTTCAGCGTGTAGATATATAGAGTTTCCGCTGTGATGATGTATTGTATGGATGTAGTAGTGTTGTATAATAGACAGAATTTATAACTGTCTATTTTGTGATGTAAGTTGTGTACTCTGATGTATATGATACTATGTAATATCTTATGTGATATAATATATTTATCGTTCCGCTATGAGATTTCTGATGTGTTGTGGTTCTTTCTTCTTTTCTTTTCTTCTTCTATCCCTTTCTTTCTTCATAACGATGCGTTTTCCTGGGCATAGGAAGGCGGGTCGTCACTTAATCAATTTATAATTAAGTGAGTAAATTTCTTAATGAAGAAATTAATAAATAATTACTTAATGAAGTAATTAGTTTAATTCACTTTAAATTAATTAGATGATATAAATCATTGCTTAAGGATGGATGAATGAGATTGAATGTATTTCATTGTTTGATATCTCTGATGAGATATGATTGATATATGATATGGATGTTTGGTTGAATTATAATGATAATGTGAATTATCTGTTTGGGATGATAATGTAGATTATCTATTGAATTATCTATCTATGTGTATATAGATAAGAATTGAATTGTTTTAACCTTAAAACAACTTGGCCCTTAAAAGATACGTTTTGGATTTCGATGAGACCGGGATCGGGTTTCCGTATACCGGTATTCCAGGTCTGGAGACCCGAATACCACATCGATCCAAATTTACGATAGGTCGTGAATCTCAAGTGAAGATGAAGATTCAGAGTGCAAGGGTTATTGTCGTTAACTCTGAGGGTGATTCCAAAACGAGTGTAACGAGATAATGCCTTCGGTTTCGTTCGAACCCGGAACGAACTTGTATGGATTGAATGCTTTCAGCACATCGTCAGGCGGACGATGAGCATTCTAAGTGATATGTTCTGATTAAAGGTAATCGTAACCTCAAGCCTCATCAACCGGGAATGGCTAAAACAGGGGAGGTGCAGCAAGGCTTCGTGGGTAGCACCCACTGAGAGCAAGATAGATCCCTGTCTAGAGGTCCCTTTTCTTTTTTCGGCTTAGTGTGTGGTTGGTCGCGCCAACTACGGGGTTATCTTGTTCGGAATTATCCAGTAAGGGATGGTTCCGGCTTTGTGTTGCAGGGGAGCGGGCGTACTCCTCGGTACGGTGATCTAGGCCACGTACTGTGACGGGCGGTACCCCAGTAGCCCTGCCATTGTATGGAATCCAAACTCCAATAAGTGCCGTACGTATTAGTTGTGCCCAACTATGTTGGAATGTGAGATGTAAGCATTTCAGCTATTTCTATATTTTACTTGAAAACCCTGGACCCTATTATAATAAAATCAGATTTCCTATCAAATGTTTTGGTTAGCGTAAGGTAAAAACTTACCCATGTTTATTTGTGGGGAGTCTTACGTGATACCTTTTCTTTCTAAAGGTTTTGAAGTTAAGCAAGTTTAACTTGTTACTCACACCAGACCCATGTCTGCCCCAAGTGTTTATTTCTGTTTTATAAACTCTTGGGTACTCAAATTTTTACGAGTAGCCAAGGGATTCAGGTTTAGCTTTGACGAATATTCTGGAGGAGCAATGGAGCAGGAGGCTTCGGCGTTCGTAGATATAGTATTCCGCTGTGTTGATATCTGTGATAGTGTCTTGTCTTGTATTTGAGTTGTAATGTCTAGATAGATGTTTATAACTGTCTAGTAAGTGATGTATATGCTGTGTAACTCTGTAAATTGTTGTATACTATGTAATAGTTTATGTTATTAATATAATTTATTCGTTCCGCTGTGAGATCGTTGTTGTTGTTTCTTTCTTTCTTCTCTTCTTTTCTATTTTCTACCCCTTTCTTTCTTCATAATGATGCGACTTTCTGGGCATAGGAAGTCGGGTCGTCACAGATTCGACCCTTGGTTCGAATCGATCAAGAAAGTGTCCAATTGAGCTGAAACTTGGCGTGGACATTCTTCTATGCATACGCAAGCTCCTGTGAAAATTTCATAGCATTTGGACTTGTAGATCTTGAGTTATGATCGATTTAAAATTGCACTTCAGATGGACACCCTTGCTTCGAATCGATCCCTTCGACTCGATAGGGTCGAATCGATCGTCTGAGCATGTGCTTGGTGACGTGGCTCGCGTGCTTCTCGGGTAGATCCTTCTTTTTCTCCGAGTTTACTAGGTCGAATCCATGATTCTAGCTGACCTGACTTAGTGGATTCGAGGTAGTGGATTCATTGCTATGTTCGTTCGAATCGATCATGGTATATCATGGCTGATCGATTCGACGCTGCCTCAACAGGGTGGATTCGAAGCAATGGCACTGGATGGATACGAGGCGATTAGTCTTCGTGGGTTCGAAGTACTTCATCTCGGATGGATTCGAAGGACTCTAACCTGAAGGTTACGAATTAGCGTAGATTTATGGATTCGAAGTGACTCATCTTAACCGATACGAGCGAACGCTTGTTTGATGGATGCGAACCGTGTGAAGTCGAACAGATGGATTCGAACAGAGGAGTGCTCGATGGTTACAAAGCTTCGAGGCCAGATGGATACGAAGTAGAGGGGTTTCACTGATGCGAAGCAGGGGAAGGTTGATGGATTCAAACGCATGTTTCTGCCTATGGATTCGAACTCAAGGTCATTTCCTCTAATTTGCATCGATGATATCTTGAGCGTACGAACTCGGATTGACTTCAAACTTGGAACGTTGGTTTGCATGGCTTTACTTGTCATGTCTTATCAATTGTAGCCCGATCTGGACTCGGGCAAATTTCATCGATATCCATGGTGAACTTGTGATGTAACAGATTTCCAAGGTAGAATTTCATTGATTTCTAGTCAATTTTTTGGTGTCACGGCCTTGCCAAAAGGTGGGATAACATTTGCCCCCCAAAACATGCCTTGCGATAGGAAGGTGTGTTTTGTAGTTTCATAAGCTGGATGTTCATATCCTATTGATGACCTGCAAAGACATTGATAGTTTTATCTGACCTTAAATGACGACCGTTCGCGATCTAGTCATTTTGAGGTGGAATGCGACCATTCACGATCTCGTATTTTTTGTATGACCTTAAATGACGACTGTTCGTGATCTAGCCATTTTGAGGTGGAATGCGACCGTTCGCGATCTAGCATTTCTATATGGCCCCAAATGACGACCGTTCGTGATCAAGCCATTTGAGGTGAGGGGTGCCGTTCGAGGCGAGTTGTGACCGTTCGAGGTCGGGTGCCGTTCGCGGTCGGGTGCCGTTCGTGGCGAAGTGTGATCGTTCGCGATCGAATTGTGACCGTTCGCGGTCGGGTGCCGTTCGAGGCGAATTGTGACCGTTCGTGGTCGGGTGCCGTTCGAGGCAAATTGAGTGTGCCCGGGGAGGGACTTAGTAACATTAATACCAGGTTTCACGTTCGGGTGAATTTCTGGATTGTTTGTTGCAACGGTTTATCGCCATCTCAGAGCATGCCTTGGGACCGTTCGTGATCCCGTACATGTGTAAGTGGCTTAGCCATTGTGAAATCACAGGTAGCATTTTTTCATTGAAAATAAGTGTTTAGCAGAAAAGTTAAACAAAATCAAGTTCAAATATTCAAATCAAGATGAAACAAAAGCAAAGCAAGGATGTCAAAGTGTAAACTCCCACAACGATAGGGTTAGTAGTCATTCAGAGCATGCCTATGGACCGTTCGTGATCTCGCACATATGTAAATGACTTACCCGCGTTGGTGAGATGTTTACGACTTATTCATCGTTATTTCAATTAATTGATAATCATACGGTGTCCCGGCTCGGGGGCACCCCTAGCTGATGTAGATGGTGGTCGCTCTGGCTCCACTGCTGGAGCTCGCCTTCTCACATACTGAAGTAGCATACCGTTCCTGATGTGCCCTTCCACCTCATCCTTCAGATGTCTACAGTCGTTAGTGTTATGACCATTCAGTTCGTGGAATAAGCAATATCTGTCTGATTTCCTCTCGTCAACAGTGGGATCCCTTCGTATTGGCCTACGGTAGGGAACTTGCTCTCGTGTATCTTGGTAGATTCGCTCCAAACTCTCATTCAGCTCCGAATAAGTGGTGAATCGTGGCTCTCTCCGCAGTCGCTTTGACCTGTCACCATTGTCCTCAGCCTTTCGTTGTCTTTTATCCTGGTCTGAATCCTTTTCAAAAGGCTTTTTGTCTTTAAGTGCATAAACTTCTATCCCCTCTCCTTCTTCTCTTTCAGCATTAGCGTCTTCCAATCGCAAAAACTTTTCTACCTGGTGATAGAATTCTCCTAGGTCCATAGGCGGATCCTTAGTTAGTGAATTTTTGAATTCTGTGCCGTCAGCTACTCCGGACACAGCTGCCATCATAACCATGGATGGATCTGGCCGATCCACCGATGCCGCTGCCACATTGAACCGCGTCAGGAAATTCCTCAAAGACTCCCCAGCTTTCTGCTTTTGCGTTGCCGAACTCATCACATTCTTGGGTCTTGAAATATGAACCCTGAATTGCCTCATAAATTTCTCAATCAAATCGGTCCATGTCCCAATGGAGCCGTTCTCTAGCTGTCTGAACCATAAAGCTGCTATGTCTGTCAAATACAATGGGAAGCACCGGGCCATGACTTCCTGTGATGCCCCCAGCACTTCCATGTGCCTTATATACCTCGTTAGATGGACCGCAGGGTCCGTCCTCCCATCATACCTTTCTATTGTTGGCAGTTTGAATTTGGGTGGGTTCCTAGCCAACCTAATCGCAGGAGAAAAGGGACCCCTGTTCACGTCCTCAAGATCTCTGTTTACTAATCCGCCTCTCATGGCTCGCCTGACCATCTCTGCCAATCTATCATTGTCTCCAAGTTGTAGTCCTCGTTCACTACCTTCGATCCGCCCCCCGAGTCCGTGTGAGCTTTCGAATGTCTGCCCCCCTAGCTGAGCATTCATCCCTCTATCGCCGCCAGGTTGCTCGGATGTCCTTGTCTCTCTTCCCAGGTTCGGATCAACATGTCCTAAGCGTGTGCCCCCCAGCTCCGGCGCTGCGTTAGATGGTCCTGCTTCGTTCTGGACTCTGGTTGTTCCTTGATTTTGCGCTCCAAGTTGCCCAATCGGTTGAAGCAAGTTCTGTATCATTTCTTCTTGTCTTCTCATCATTGCCTCTATCTCGTCCCTGGTGATGAAGGCTGAAGCTTGGTTTGCTCCTGAGGAAGCCTCTTGACTCCCTTCGTGCTGACTTCTCTCAGCTCTTTGCCTTCTACTTGTTTGTCGAGTCATTGTCTTTCAAATTTTCAAATCTTGTGTAGCGGGTGCTAGTCCTTCTCGGTGAAAGCACCAAAGTGTTTGCACCAAAATTGGTCACAAACCCCGAATGTTGTGAAAGCACCAGTATATGAATATAAATCAACAATATTCACACACAAATCTCAAATCTAAGCGAACAGAATATCACAATTCAGAAATAATGAACATAAACACGAGATTTATAGTGGTTCGGCGATCTTGCCTACGTCCACTCTGAAGTTGATGATTTTATTGATGTTCACTTGATGATTACAATTTCTTCTGATGTAATACAACTGATTATCTGATTATAATCTAAATCTGAGGAAGCAGTGGTAATTCTGAGTAAATCTGGCAGAGTCTAGGCGCTCTTTAGCTCTCAAAATTGTCTGACCCCCTTTCTGAATGACCAGGGGCTCTATTTATAGGTGTAGGAGGCTGATATTTCGCCTAAATTGAGGGGAGACCAGTTCTGGCACGTGAGGGGGCCCACATGGCCGAAATCTGGAGATCTGGGCCCACTTTGGGATCGATTCGACCCTTGATTCGAATCGATCAAGAAAGTGTCCAATTGAGCTGAAACTTGGCGTGGACATTCTTCTATGCATACGCAAGCTCCTGTGAAAATTTCATAGCATTTGGACTTGTAGATCTTGAGTTATGATCGATTTAAAATTGCACTTCATATGGACACCCTTGCTTCGAATCGATCCCTTCGACTCGATAGGGTCGAATCGATCGTCTGAGCATGTGCTTGGTGACGTGGCTCGCGTGCTTCTCAGGTAGATCCTTATTTTTCTCCGAGTTTATTGGGTCGAATCCATGATTCTAGCTGACCTGACTTAGTGGATTCGAGGTAGTGGATTCATTGCTATGTTCGTTCGAATCGATCATGGTATATCATGGCTGATCGATTCGACACTGCCTCAACAGGGTGGATTCAAAGCAATGGCACTGGATGGATACGAGGCGATTAGTCTTCGTGGGTTCGAAGTACTTCATCTCGGATGGATTCGAAGGACTCTAACCTGAAGGTTACGAATTAGCGTAGCTTTATGGATTCGAAGTGACTCATCTTAACCGATACGAGCGAACGCTTGTTTGATGGATGCGAACCGTGTGAAGTCGAACAGATGGATTCGAACAGAGGAGTGCTCGATGGTTACGAAGCTCCGAGGCCAGATGGATACGAAGTAGAGGGGTTTCATTAATGCGAATCAGGGGAAGGTTGATGGATTCAAACGAATGTTTCTGCCTATGGATTCGAACTCAAGGTCATTTCCTCCAATTTGCATCGATGATATCTTGAGCGTACGAACTCGGATTGACTTCAAACTTGGAACGTTGGTTTGCATGGCTTTACTTGTCATGTCTTATCAATTGTAGCCCGATCCGGACTCGGGCAAATTTCATCGATATCCATGGTGAACTTGTGATGTAACAGATTTCCAAGGTAGAATTTCATTGATTTCTAGTCAATTTTTTGGTGTCACGGCCTTGCCAAAAGGCGGGATAACAGCAACGACCTAGGGAATCACTTGTATCCGTTGCTTTTGAACTTGTCTTGAATGAGTTATTAGGTCGCGTGCGACCTAATATAGGTCGTAGGTCGGCGGCGACTTAGGAAAGCGTTAAGTCGCTAGGTCGGGACTTAGGTTGTTGAGACCACTTCATTGCTTAGGTCGTAAGCTTTTTAGGTCAGTATGGAGTTAAGTCGCTAGGTCGTGGGATTCCTTAGGTCGCTATGATCTCTAGGTCGCTGCATTCTTAAGCCGCTAGGTCACTGACCCGCTTATCTTGTTAAGTAATTAGGTCGCTCTGCTCCTTAGGTCGCTAGGTCGCTTCAGACCTTAGGTTGCTAGGTAGCTTCAAACCTTAGGCCGTTAGGTCGCGACACTCTATAGGTCGTTAGGTCGTTGAGGGTCTTTAAGTCGCTAACCCGTTAAGTACTTAAGTCATTAGGTCGCTGTAGAGCCTTATTCCTGTTAGGTCGCTTCATACCTTAGGTCGCTTTGCATCTTTAGGTCGTTAACGAAGAGGAGTTAACAATTATCATTTGTTGTTCGATGTTTGTTGTTCTAATAAAGGTTGTGGTTATTATAATCTAAACTAAAATAAACAACCGTAAATTGAGTTATATAAGAAAATAAATTTATAAGCATGAATTATAGAGTATTATTTATGATTAAGATAATAAACCTTTGTAAAATAATATTACCTAAGAAGCGAGATTTTATAAATATGATTTATAAATGGAAAGGAAATGAATATTCCGTAAGTATATTTATAGATATGATTTTGTAAATGGAAATGCTTTTTAAACAAGAAGTTTGATAATTTAAAATCTACTGATTTTGAAAATTGTTTTTTGGATAGTTTTAGAAAAATGATAATAGTATTATTGTGGAAATAATTTGGTTAGAAATATTTTGAAGTAGGATTTCTGTTAGCACCAAAATTGGTCACTAACACCCAAATCTAGATGAAAGCACCAAATGACAATCACAGATCATAGACAGAATGTATGTAGAGAGTATTAATATGAAGAACCACAAAAATTAAAATAAAAGCAGTAAAGAACAATAGATTTTATAGTGGTTTTGCTAACTCCGGCCTATGTCCACTCTAGAAGTTTTCTTTTTATTGTTGTAATAACCGATTACAGTTACAAAATAGTAGAGTAGCCAAAGCCTTAGAAAAGAGAAAGTAAGAGAGCAGAAAGAAGATCCCTTTTATGAACCCCCACATGCTGTATTTATAGGCAAACCCTGAGTTACTATGCTTCTTGAGTAGTCCGGGCCCATCAGGTCCATAGCCAAGCCTATATTCTTCATTATGACCGACTCATATTGCCGTGTCGACCGACCTATGCTGATCCACTCTACTATGCCGATCCACACCACCAAGTCACCGAGCGGCACTCGCCGACCCAACTACGCCGAGCGACACATGCCGAACCATATCCACCACAACCTAGCCTCGATAACCAAGCGAATCGATTTAGTTAAATCCGCCTGCCTACGGCCTTGCCAAAAGGAGAGTTAACATTTTGCCCCCCAAAACATGCCTTGCGGTAGGAAGGCGTGTTTAGAATAGATTTTAATCCATCATTCAAAGTCCATACGTCATTCATAGCCATACCATCCGATTCATAATCTAGTCCATTACCAAGCCATCCTATCCAAGTGCCACAGCCATATCCTAATCCATTTCCACGACTGTTCCGAGTCGATGTCCAATTTTGAATCCAGTAACCAAATTCTTAGCCAAATCCATGTTCATCTAAACTCGAAAACCGAGTTCTAATCCATCCATATCCAATAACCAATAACCAAGTCCATGACCTCTCAGGGTCGATGTCCAAATCCGAGCCCATTCCGAGTTCATGCCCAAATCCTTAGCTGTTCAAAGCCAATATCCAAATCTGTAACCTCTTCGGGTTCTTGCCAAGCGCAATCCACACTTGTCTTTGTTAAGTAATTCCATGGTGTTCCTGGTTTAGTGTCCCAGAACGCTGAATAATTCCATGGCTTAAGTCCTAAGCCGTATCATGGTCACTCCGGACCCTTGCCGAGCATAGTCCATACTCGACGACCTATATAGTAGAAAATATGAGGCCTAAGTACTAGACCGAATTCTGGTCTCTCCGGACCCTTACGGAGCATAGTTCATGCTCGATGACCTTTTAACCAAAATCTAAAGAGAAATCCAATCGAAATCCAATACGAAATCCAAATCCAACCAGAAAAGCAGAAATCCAAACCAAAAAACAAACATCCAAACCTGAATCCAAACCAGAAAACAAGCTAAACAGGGAGTTCAAACCAAACTCCAAAACCAAACCAAAAAAATGAAGTGTCCAAACTAAAAGAAAATATAGATTTCACATACTAGGGCATCACGGTTAATCATCGTCTCAGAGCATGCCTAGAGGCTAACAATTTCTGTGATGACCCGGAATTTTTGGATATCTGGAATTGGAATATTAAATTGATTTTAAATATTTAGAAATTAATTTTTAACTTGAATTTCGAATATTAGTATTTACGGGATAATTAATTATTAAATTTAATTATTCGGAATTGGGTAAAGTACTGAATCTTGATTTTTAAGCCTGTTAAAAATAATTTGAAGGCTTATAAAATTCATATTAATAATACTGAAGGTGATAGAACTTTTAAAATTGAATTTAAGGGTGTTTTGTTTAGTTTTAAAAATATACTGTTTAAATTGAATTTAAAAATAGCTGTCCGAGGCGTAGTCTCAGATTTCAACGAAACTAGTTCCATTGGATCCGTAATATTGTATTATTTCAGATTTTAAATTTTGTAGTGTTTGGAGTTATTGTGTGGGCGTACGATAAGTGAACGCGTTGAGATTTTATATCAGAAATTAATTATAATAGTCAAATCGTAAAAGAGATAGCATCAACCACCCTAACCTATCTTCCCCACCCTATCATCTGACCATAGCCGACCTAGCTTGTAACGACCCGTATTTTTACGGATCGAAACATCGTAAAACAGTTGTCATTTGGTCGCATTGTTGATAGGTTGTCCAGAGTCTAAGTTTTAGGTCGTACGAGAATTTGGAGCGACCTAAGGAAGTTGGCGAGTTAAGGAGTAGGCGACTTAGTGAAGTGGAGCGACCTAAGGATTGGAACGACCTAAGAAGTTAGGTCGTGTGATAGTTAGGTCGTGTGATAGTTTAAGTCAGTCGAGCGACCTAAGTAGTAGACGACCTAAGGGGTTGACGACCTAAGTATTGGAGCGACCTATAGGAGTTAGCGACTTAAGGGTTAGTAACCTACAGTATTTAGCGACCTAGTGGTGAGCGACCTAGTGGTGAGCGAGTTAGCGTAGTTAGGTCGTTAGACGACCTAAGGAGTTAGGTCATGAGCTTTTGTGTTGAGTTAGGTCGTAGGTCGCGAGGAAGCGCGTGTGTGTTAGGTCGTAGAAGCGCGCATGCGTTAAGTCGTTAGGTCGTAGGTCGCATGGATGCGCTGATGTGTTAAGCCGTTAGGTCGTAGGTCGCATGGATGCGCTGATGCGCTAAGTTGTTAGGTCGTAGAAGCGCTTATGCATTAGGTCGCATGGATGTGCATCTGTTAGGCCGTAGGCTTTGGTTGTTAGGTCGTGGATGACCTAAGAGCTAACGACCTAAAGGGAAATCAGCCTATAAATAGGAGGGCTTTTCTTCATTTTTTGGATCCGGATTTCGAAGCGACGGAGTGCTGCCATTTTGAGAGCTCGACTTCTACACTTCTTCATTTATTTTCTCCACTTTAATCTTGTGCTTCCTTCCATCCAAATCGAAGATCGAATTGAAGATCCAAGAGCTTAGATTGAAGATCTTCATCCATCGAAAAGAGATTTCATCGTTTGAAGTGGATTTGTGATAGATCGAGTTAGATCCTTCGCTGTCCAGATCTGAAGTGTGTTGCTTTTTGGTTGTTTAGGTGATTTGGTGAGTGGTGATTATCTCTCACACGGATCCAAAGGAGTATATCGGATCGTTGGCTTGATTTTGTGTAAAGTAGTGATTTTCATGCATTTTTGTAAACTTAAGTGTAGATCCATTGTTCATGATGATTTGACATCCATTTTACTACATGTTAACCTATGCAAGTTCATTCATCAAGATTATAGAGATATTGCTCATGTTTTCATGCTTGTTAGACTTTTGACTCTTTATTTACGAATTTGCCATTATTGTTATAGTTGTTCATTAGATCATATTTGAATGCTTGATTACTTGGATTAATGTTTGAATTGATTGATTGCTATAAATTAGATGATTGATGATTCGATTTAGACAAGATGGTCGAAGATGATTCAAAAGCTAAGGGAAAGGCTCTTGAATTGGAAAAGCTGCTTGTGGCATATGTGGCGAATGATGAAGCTTATATGGATAGATTTGATGATGATGTTGAGATGAGGCTTTGCTAGGATGAGATGAAGCGAGGCATGATATGAGATAGCCTTGGTCTAATCCAGACGGGATCATTCCAAGCATGTTGACAACTCGGTGAAATGGTTCGAGTTTGAGGATAATGGTTTGCTCGAGAGGCGCTTGAGCTAGTATGGAAATAGTCATCGAGGAGTATGACTAGAAGGCTGAGATCTCATCGTTGATGAAGGTTCTAGCATGCTCAAAGCAAGAGTACGTTGGGCAGATTCGATAGTCCCTGAAGGCTACTGATTGGTAGTCGAGTACTCTGGGCAGATTCGATAGTCCTAGGCACGAGTTTTGACGACGTGCGGAGTTATGTCTAGAACCGGGTTTTCCATTAGCCCTTGATGGACGGATGAAAGAATGAGTCGGTCATTCAATTAACGATGATATCGAAGCAATGATAATAGTGATAGCCAGAGTCATGGATGTTTGGTTGTATCGTCATTCGGTCTCAAGAGCGGTATTTTCTGGGTGCTTATCTGATCTTGGTTTAGGCCTTGGGGGTTTGTACTTGGAAAATATCGCCCTTGACTCGAGTGATAATTGCTTTACTTTAAATTGTATGCTTTGCTATGTTTGCTTCTGCTTAGTGTGTGTCTGGGGCTATCACTGTAGAAAGAGGTGGAGTGGGAGGGTTGTATTCCTATTCCTTTTTCCTTTATGCTCTTTTGGTATGTTGTTAGTTAGTTTACCGCTCACTAAGACTGTTGTCTGACTCAAAGCTTTATGTTTTAACTCTTATTTCCTTGGGCTATTCGTCCATTTTGGGACAAGCAGACTAGGTAGCAGGTGACAGGTGCTGTTCTTGCTTTCCACGATGCTGATGTCGAAGACGAGCTGGAGGCTTGCTTATTATCTTCTTACTATATGTACTGGATGTTCCGCTGCTTGTATATTCTCTAAGTTATATGTAGTGAGGCTTGATGTATTGACTATTCAGATGTTTGTATTCAACTATTATGAAGTTTTATTGATGAAAATTCTATTATATGAAGCTTCACTATATATATATTCTATTGTATTTTGTCCATGCGCTGTGAGTAATACGATAGATTCTGCTGTTTTAATTTACCCTGGCAACCGTCCATGGCGGCCTGACACACTTTACAGCGCACTATCTCTAGGTTCAGTGCAGGGGTCATGGGCGGTCGTCACATTTGGTATCAGAGCTTTGGTTAATCGATTTTACCCAACGCTCGCTGACGTAACTACGTATGAGAGACGTAATTTTATTTTGATGGATGATTACTATATATAATATAGTATCTTAGTAGAGTTTGAGTCCTTTATGCAGTTGTTTCTCAAGGTGTGCTAACCATTCCTTTTTATAGATATTAAGGATGAGTCGAAGAGCGAGACCAGCTGCTAGGGAAGGCCGTGCAGCTGAGGGGACTGCTGATTATGCAGCTATGTTCGAAGCTATGATGACTTCGATCATGAGAAGGATACCAGTTCCGGGGACAGCAGTTGATGTTGGAGTTCAAGTTCAAACTCCAAAACCAGTGGATTTTGCTAAGTTGTGTAAAGATTATACTGCTCTTGGAGGAAAGGTTTTCTTGGGAACAGAACCAACTATTGAAGTCCAGAGATGGATAGATGCCTGTAGAAGGATCTTTGGTGATTTGGGAATTGAGGATGCAACTAAGAGGAAGTTAGCACCAAGACAGCTTCAAGGAAGAGCTTCTGATTGATGGAACTCTATTACCATTGATACTCCGGAGGAAGAGATTACTTGGGTGCAATTCCAAGCCAGATTTGAAGCTAAGTTCATTTCTATGGCTCAAAAGTCTGTTCTGTTCAAGAATTTTGTGGAGCTCAAGCAAGGAGGAAGACCAGTTCTTGAGTATGTTTCTGAGTTTGAAGCTTTGTCCAAGTATGCCCGGTCGTATATTGAATCTTCGTACCAGAAGAATGAGAAGTTTGTGACGGGCTTGGACAGTTATCTTGGGAGACAGTTGGTGGATCATTTGGACGATTCATTCGAGAAGCTTGTGGAGAAAGCTCTCAGGCATGAGAATATGTTTCCTAAAGAGGGATCTGTTGTTGCTGCAACCAAGGAGGAGTCTAGACCACAGCAGGGTGGAAACAAGAAGAGGAAGCAGCAGCAGCAAAAGGGTAGGGATGGCCAGAAGAAGCCGAAGGGCGAAGTAACCTGCTACAATTGTCAGTAGAAGGGCCATTTCTCTAGAGATTGCAAGAATCCGAAGGTGCCAGTGAAGTGTCACAACTGTGACAAGCTGGGGCATGTTAAGAGGAATTATCCAGAACCATGGAAGGACAAGCAGATTGTGCAAGCTTATGCTTTGAGAGTTGTTCCATCATCTTCGAAAGCTCCTACCGTTGAAGAGAAAGGAAAGAGTGTGGTGGTTCAAGGTACTCTTTCCATATGTGGTGTTCTAGTTAGAGTGTTATTTGATACTGGGGCGTCGCATTCGTTTGTTTGTAATGAACTTGTAGGCCGGTTAGGTTTAGAACCGGATATTGTTGATAGGCCATTGGTTGTGACTAATCCAGTTGGGGGTTCGTCTTGTTTGTGTATGTTATGCCAGGGTCTGATTGTATCGAGTCATGATTGCTCTTTTGTTTGTGATTGTTTTGTTCTGAACTTTGCGGGGTTCGGAATTATTTTGGGTATGGACTGGCTTAGGAAGTATGCGGTAAAGGTTGATTGTGAAAGGTTGGAGGTGACAGTCGAGAATGTGGAGGGGCGAAAGATTGTGATACGATGTAAGCATGAAGAAGGCGTCTTCATGAGCTTCATGTATTCGCTGGTTTTTCCACGGGATGGACTGTCATCTATGCCAATCGCTAATGGATATGAGGATGTCTTTGACGAGGTCAAAGGGTTACCGCCGCATAGAGAGATCGAGTTTCGTATAGATCTAGTTGAAGGAGCTAGACCTGTTGTGATGCCTCTTAGGCGGATGGCGCCTAGGGAACAGTAGGAGTTGAAGGTGCAGGTTGATGATCTTTTGCAGAAAGGATTCATTCGACATAGTGTGTTCGAATGGGGTGCACCAGTTGTGTTCGCAACCAAAGCGGATGGATCGTTGAGGTTGTGTATGGATTATCGTGAGCTGAATAAGGTGACTAAGAAGAACAAGTATCCATTGCCGAGAATAGATGACTTGTTTGATCAGCTTCACGAAGCTAAGGTGTTTTCTCAGATGGATTTGGCAACGGGATTTCACCAGTTGAGAGTGGCTAAGGATAGTGTGCTGAAGACTGTTTTTAGGACACCATCCGGTTTCTTTGAGTGGCTGGTAATGCCGTTTGGATTGACTAATGCGCCAGCATATTTTGTGGATCTTATGAATAGAGTGTTCAGAGATCAGTTGAACAAGTTCGTGCTAGTGTTCGTGGATGATATTTTGATTTATTCCAGAACTGAAGAAGAGCACGAGACGCACTTGCGTATTGTTTTGGAAATCTTACGAAAACATCAGCTGAAGGCTAAGTTTTTGAAGTGTCACGTCTGGAAGAGTGAAGTGAGGTTCTTTGGCCATGTTATCTCTGGAAATGGAATAGCGGTTGATTCCGCTAAAGTGACAGCAATCCAGGATTGGGTTAGACCTAAGAATGCATATGATGTGAGAAGTTTTCTTGGATTAGCAGGATACTATCGTCGATTTATCAAGGACTTTTCCAAGGTAGCTGCACCGTTAACAGGATTGACAAAGAAGAATCTAGTATTCAGTTGGGATGCTAAGTGTGAGCAAGCTTTCAGAATCCTGAAAGAGCGATTGACTAGTGCTCCTGTTTTGACTATTCCTAGTGGAAGTGATGAGATGGTGGTTTACACTGACGCATGTGGTATTGGACTTGGAGCAGTGCTGATGTAAAAGGTTAAAGTTGTTGCGTATGCAAGTCAACAACTGAAGCCGCATGAAAGGAATTATCCGACTCATGATTTGGAATTAGCGGTGATTGTTTTTGCTCTGAAGATATGGAGACATTATCTATTGGGAGTTCGATTCGAGTTGTTTACAGATCATAAGTCATTGAAGTATCTTTTCTCCCAAAAGGATTTGAATCTTCGGCAGCAAAGATGGTTAGAGTTTTTGGCATCATATGATTTTGGTATAGCCTATACCCCAGGAAAGGGTAACGCAGTGGCAGATGCGTTAAGTCGAAGACATGTAGGATTGGGAGCCATGTTTTCAGATTGGAAGAGTCTCGAGTATTTAGCTGGATTTGACTTCAGGCCCAGATGTGAATTGGAACCTGAGATGTTGGCAAACTTATCGATAAGACCGACTCTTTTGGAAAGAATTGGCGAGAGCCAAAAGTGAGACGATAAGCTTGTCAAGATTATCCGTGATTTGGAATCTGGATTGGACCCAGAAAAGGATAAAGGATTCGAGGTCGATCGAGAGGGTTGGCTTCGGAAGCAAGGACGACTAGTTGTTCCCGATATAGATGAATTGAGAAGTGAAGTTCTAAAGGAAAGTCATCACTCGAAGTTGACAATTCATCCAGGTGGAAATAAGATGTATCGGGATATGAAGAGAACCTATTACTGGGAAGGTATGAAGAAGGATGTTGGAAATTTTATTTCCAAATGCATGAACTGCCAGTTGGTAAAAGCCGAGCAGAAGAAGCCAAGTTGATTGCTTCAGCCATTAGAAGTTCCTACATGAAAGTGGGAGCAGATATCGATGGATTTTATTGATGGTCTGCCTAGAACAAGAACGGGGAATGAAGGGATTTCGGTCATCGTAGATCGTCTGACTAAGAGTGCAAGATTCATTCCTATTCGATCGACCAGGACTGCATCAAAGTTGGCAGAGTTGTATGTTAAGTGGATAGTTCGATTCCATGGTATTCCGAAGAGTATAGTGAGCGATCGAGATCCATTATTCACTAGTGGATTTTGGAAGAGTTTCCAGGAAGTTTTGGGAACCGAGTTGTGTTTGAGTACAGCGTATCACCCTCAAACAGATGGTCAGACCGAGAGAGTCAACCGAATTTTGGAAGATCTCCTTAGAGCATGTGTTTTGGATTTCGGAGGATCATGGGAAGATCATCTTCATTTGGTGGAATTTTCGTATAACAACAGTTACCAGTCAAGCATTGGTATGGCACCGTATGAGGCATTGTATGGAAGACCATGTAACTCTCCGACATGTTGGTTAGAGACCGGAGAAAAACTGATACTTTGGCCAGAGATGATTTGACAGACTTCGGAATGCATAGAGATCATTCGACAACGAATGAAGGCAGCCCAAGACTGACAGAAAAGTTATGCCGATAAGCGTTGTAAGGATTTGGAGTTCGACGTAGGTGATATAGTTTTTGTGAAGATTTCTCCACTGAAGAATGTTATTCGATTCGGGAAGAAAGGAAAATTGACTCCGAGATTTGTTGGACCATTCCCGATCATCGAGCGAATTGGAAAGCTCGCTTATAGATTGGAGTTACCAGAGAAGATGTCGGGTGTGCACAATGTTTTTCATGTATCGTATCTACGGAAGTATATGCACGACTCGAATACAGTGGTTTCTGCTGATAGCTGTGAAGATTTCGAAGTTGATCAGGTCGATCAGAGACCTCGTAAGCCACTTCGTGTTGTGGAAATCGACACGAAACAGCTTAGGAGGAAGGTAGTTAAGTTGCTCAAGATACAATGGAGTGATGATGATAACGACTATACATGGGAGGTGGAAGAGAGGATGAAAGCAGCTCGTCCTGAACTCTTCAAGGTATGGCCCTAAGGTGTCGTGTCATCTAAAGACATTGTAACTTGTTCTAGTTTTAGAATTCTGCATGCTAAGCTAGAATTGGATGCATGGTTTGTTGTTTTCTATGGATGGTAGGGATGCAGAATAGTCTTTGATTGCTCTTGTTTGTTTGGAATTTCGGGGGCGAAATTCCTAAGGGGGAGAGAATGTAACAACCCGTATTTTTACGGATGGAAACATCGTAAAACAGTTGTCATTTGGTCGCATTGTTGATAGGTTGTCCAGAGTCTAAGTTTTAGGTCGTATGAGAATTTGGAGCGACCTAAGGAAGTTGGCGAGTTAAGGAGTAGGCGACTTAGTGAAGTGGAGCGACCTGAGGATTGGAACGACCTAAGTAGTTAGGTCGTGTGATAGTTTAAGTTAGTCGAGCGACCAAAGTAGTAGACGACCTAAGGGGTTGACGACCTAAGTATTGGAGCGACCTATAGGAGTTAGCGACCTATAGGAGTTAGCGACCTAAGGGTTAGTAACCTACAGTATTTAGCGACCTAGTGGTGAGCGACCTAGTGGTGAGCGACCTAGTGGTGAGCGAGTTAGCGTAGTTAGGTCGTTAGACGACCTAAGGAGTTAGGTCGTGAGCTTCTATGTTGAGTTAGGTCGTAGGTCGCGAGGAAGCGCGTGTGTGTTAGGTCGTAGAAGCGCGCATGCGTTAAGTCGTTAGGTCGTAGGTTGCATGGATGCGCTGATGCGTTAAGTCGTTAGGTCGTAGGTCGCATGGATGCGCTGATGCGCTAAGTCGTTAGGTCGTAGAAGTGCTTATGCGTTAGGTCGCGTGGATGCGCATCTGTTAGGTCGTAGGCTTTGGTTGTTAGGTCGTGAGTTTTTAGGTCGTGGGGTTTTTAGGTCGTGGACGACCTAAGAGCTAACGACCTAAAGGGAAATCAGCCTCTAAATAGGAGGGTTTTCTTCATTTTTGGGATCCGGATTTCGAAGCGACGAAGTGCTGCCATTTTGAGAGCTCGACTTCTACACTTCTTCATTTCTTTTCTCCACTTTAATCTTGTGCTTCCTTCCATCCAAATCGAAGATCGAATTGAAGATCCAAGAGCTTAGATTGAAGATCTTCATCCATCGAAGAGAGATTTCATTGTTTGAAGCGGATTTGTGATAGATCGAGTTAGATCCTTCGCTGTCCAGATCTGAAGTGTGTTGCTTTTAGGTTGTTTAGGTGATTTGGTGAGTGGTGATTATCTCTCACACGGATCCAAAGGAGTATATCGGATCGTTGGCTTGATTTTGTGTAAAGTAGTGATTTTCATGCATTTTTGTAAACTTAAGTGTAGATCTATTGTTCATGATGATTTGACATCCATTTTACTACATGTTAACCTATGCAAGTTCATTCATCAAGATTATAGAGATATTGCTCATGTTTTCATGCTTGTTAGACTTTTGACTCTTTATTTACGAAATTGCCATTATTGTTATAGTTGTTCATTAGATCCTATTTGAATGCTTGATTACTTGGATTAATGTTTGACTTGATTGATTGCTATGAATTAGATGATTGATGATTTTATTTAGACAAGATGGTCGAAGATGATTCAAAAGCTAAGGGAAAGGCTCTTGAATTGGAAAAGCTGCTTGTGGCATATGTGGCGAATGATGAAGCTCATATGGATAGATTTGATGATGATGTTGAGATGAGGATTTGCTAGGATGAGATGAAGCGAGGCATGATATGAGATAGCCTTGGTCTAATCCAGACGGGATCATTCCAAGCATGTTGACAACTCGGTGAAATGGTTCGAGTTTGAGGATAATGGTTTGCTCGAGAGGCGCTTGAACTAGTATGGAAATAGTCGTCGAGGAGGATGATTAGAAGGCTGAGATCTCATCGTTGTTGAAGGTTCTAGCATGCTCAAAGCAAGAGTACGTTGGGCATATTCGATAGTCCCTGAAGGCTACTGATTGGTAGTCGAGTACTCTGGGCAGATTCGATAGTCCTAGGCACGGGTTTTGATGACGTGCGGAGTTATGTCTAGAACCGGGGTTTCCATTAGCCCTTGACGGACGGATGAAAGAATGAGCCGGTCATTCAATTAACGATGATATCGAAGCAATGATAACAGTGATAGCCAGAGTCATGGATGTTTGGTTGTATCGTCATTCGGTCTCAAGAGCGGTATTTTCTGGGTGCTTATCTGATCTTGGTTTAGGCCTTAGGGGTTTGTACTTGGAAAACATCGCCCTTGACTCGAGTGATAATTGCTTTACTTTAAATTGTATGCTTTGCTATGTTTGCTTCTGCTTAGTGTGTGTCTGGGGGCTATCACTGTAGAAAGAGGTGGAGTGGGAGGGTTGTATTCCTATTCCTTTTTCCTTTATGCTCTTTTGGTATGTTGTTAGTTAGTTTACCGCTCACTAAGACTGTTGTCTGACTCAAGGCTTTATGTTTTAACTCTTATTGCCTTGGGCTGTTCGTCCATTTTGGGACGAGCAGACTAGGTAGCAGGTGACAGGTGTTGTTCTTGCTTTCCACGATGCTGATGTCGAAGACGAGCTGGAGGCTTGCATATTATCTTCTTACTATATGTACTGGATGTTCCGCTGCTTGTATATTCTCTGAGTGATATGTAGTGAGGCTAGATGTATTGACTATTCAGATGTTTGTATTCAACTATTATGAAGTTTTATTGATGAAAATTCTATTCTGTGAAGCTTCACTATATATATATATATTCTATTGTATTTTGTCCATGCGCTGTGAGTAATACGATAGATTCTGCTGTTTTAATTTACCCTGGCAACCGTCCATGGCGGCCTGGCACACTTTACAGTGCACTATCTCTAGGTTCAGTGCAGGGGTCATGGGCGGTCGTCACATAGCTTATCCCAGATCAAATCGTGTCTCCCTTTCGTTTTTTTCTTTTATAAGCTGCGAACAGATTTCAACAAAACAGAAGAAAATCTCTAATGGCCGAAAACCTTTTGAATTAAAGTAGCAGCCTGCTTTAATCTTTCTTCCCTTCCCTTTTATTTCACGAAACCAAATTCCTCTTTCATATAAAAAGAAAAAGAAAAATGTCGAGTAGGCTATTCTACCTTCAGAATCAAATTCAAAACTCTCGGAGCCAAAGGGAAATCGATTCAACATCTAATCGTATCAGGGATAGGGGTTTCCGTCAAAGTCATCACGAGTAGCTCGCGATGCTGGGCGAAGCAGAGATGAGTCAATTTCGGGCCGCGTTGAGGCATTCGTTCATGGTGGACTTAGACATCATATTGGGGCTCGTGATTTGAAGATTTAAGCAAGAAAGGACTTGCGATGGTAGTGCTATAGAGCCGACGTCGGAGTGTTTCGATCGATGTGAGGATGTCGGCATGGCCAATGGCAAGAAGCGCGGCATAGAGGGAGGTCGCGAGTTCGATGTGGAGCTAGGCATCGTCGAATCAATGAGGCGACTGCAGTAATTTTTGGTATGGGTTAAGGCGAGAGTCGACTCTGGCGATCGCTGGTGGGGCTTGTACTGTGAGGTATTTGAGTTTTAATTCTCGGTTAAAATTTGATTTAATAATTTCATATATATACAGGTTTAAAATGTATATAGTTGAATTTAGGATTTTTAGAAATTGGTATATAAATACAGGCCCGTTTTAATTTAATTATATAAATAGGTAAACAAGGAAATTGTATACATATATAGAAACGGTTTTGGGAAAGGTATGTAGGATTTTTAAAATGTGGAGAGTTTATATATAAAAATATAAAAATTTATATCTATATAAGTTAAATTTTTATAAGTAGTTTCAAAGAAGAATAAATATACATATTTACATTTTAAATTACTTGTTTATTTTTAAATAATATAATAGGTGATTGACTTAAATAATTTTATAACTTAAAATTTTATTTAGTGCAAATTAGTTTAAATAAAATTATGGGTTAATTAAATTTATGGTAATAGATTGTTAGATTTGTTCAAATAGTAATAAAACCATAAATTTTTTATACAAGGCCCGAAATCGTGAAGAATCGTGAAGAAAACAAGTTGGTTTGAAGTGGTTTGCAAAACAAAATCAAAGGTGAGTTAATCTCACTCATCTGGTTTAATTTATATTTAAACAGTTAAATTTAAATATTTAGGTGAATGTTTGCATTGATTGGATATGCTATATTATAGATAGTAGTATTATATATAGTATATATATTGGAGTGATTGATTTCTCGCATTATATAGCGGATGAGACCGTATGCACCGCATAATAGCAAATGATATTTTATATAAATCCCATATACTGCGATATTCCACCTCGAAGTGGAATTGGTATTGTGCTAACGTCTGTGGATGCAGGGAAACAGGTTGGAGGGATCCAACTGGATTCCTCAAAATTATTTAGCTTATTTAATATTCTGTGATTATCAATATTTGATATCCTGTGATGATTTTATATTGGATAATATGGTTGGATTTAATTTCCCAGTATAATGAGTTATCAAAATCTATAAAATTGGATTTTTGAGAAGAAACCAAAGAGTAAAATTGTAAGAAAAATAATTCTGGTGAAATTGAATAAAATTAACAATGAATTGGAATATACTATTAAAATAAAAGCGATTTCAGAATTCTAATAAATATGGGAAAGTGGGATTTTGAGTTAACAAGGGAAAAACAGGGAATAATAAATTTTAAACTAAAGTGATATTATTTGAAAGAATAAAGGAGTTTATTTTTAAAATTCAAGGATTAAGGTTAATTAAAGAATAAATAAAGAATTTTGGAAATCTTCAATTGATATTTTATTTAAAAAGGTTTTAATCTCATAATAAAGAAATAAAATCTAAAGGCTAATGTATTTGAAATAAATGAAGTAAATAAGAAAATTTATTTCAAAGAAGCAAATTTGAAATCAATTGTAAATTGATTTAAGTGTTTGAAATTAATATTTAAAGAGAAGTGAGCTTTTGAAATTTATAAACTGGGTTTATAAAGTGAAATGAAATATCAATGGATATTTTAAATATAAATTCAAGAAGGGAATTTATACAGGAATGTGAATGTGTTTAAAAATAAATGGTAATTAATTTTTTTAAAAAAAGATGTGGAAGGGAAGTGTATTTCTCTGGACAGCCAAGAACATTTTCAAAAGAAATTTTAAAGTATAAATTTAAAAGTTTTAATATTGTTTGAAAAGCAAATTTAGAAATTTACTATTTTAATCGTTAAATTCTAAAGTATGTAATTTTTAAATCTATTATTGTAGTAATTGTATAAAAGTGATTTGGGTATTATGTTTTAAAAAGAGAAAATTTAGTTTTATATTTATAAAGTGGTTTATTTTAAATATGTTTAAAAGTATATATATATATATATATATATATATATATTAAATAAGTACTAAAGTAGTTCTGATTTCAATGTTATAAAATCTATTTAAAAAAAAAGAAAAAGTGCTTTTAAATTATTTTTAAAATCTAAAGTATTTTGTACTTGGTATTGTTCAGTGGAAATAAATATTTGGTAAATTATTCCACGAGAGGAATATGGTTTGAAATCATTTTCAAAAGGGGTTGAAAATGGAGATAGTATCTGGTGAAGATATTTTGAGGTAAATAAATAATTTGGAAAAATTTATTTATTGTTTGATGATTGTTTGTAAATGTAAATTGATAGTTAAATATCCGACTATCAATATTGGCCAAATGCGCTGATCGTTTTGAAGAGACCGGGATCGGGATTTATTTCTCGAAAACTACTTCGATCCGATTTGTACGTTTCGTGTGGAAACGAGTTGATATCGAAGATGGTATAGTGAAGTGCAAGGGCTAGTCGCTACTAATCCTGAGGGTGATTCCAAAATGGATGTAGTAGGAGTAGTGCCTTCGGTTCGGTTCGGACCCGAGACGGACTTGTATGGACGAATGTTTTCGATACATCGTCAGGTGGACGATGGGCATTCTAAGGGATATATTCTAAAAAGGTAATGCTTAGCCTCGAGCCTCATCAACCGGGAATGACTAAAAATCAAGGGTTATGCAGCAAGGCTTCGTGGGTAGCCCCCACTTGAGAGTAAGGTCATCCCTGTCTAGATGTCCCTTTTTATTTCGGCCTAGTGGGCGGTTGCTGATCCCAATCGCGGGGTGATCTTATTCGGAACTGTCCAGTAAGGGATGGTTTCGGCATTGTGTTGCAGGGGAGCGGGCGTACTCCTCGGTACTGTGATCTAGGCCACGTACTATGATAGGTGGTACCCTAGTGCTTAGTCATTCGTTGGAAATCCATTCTCCCTACGTGCCTTTACGAGTTTTGTTTGTATTACCCACTTTGTGGCTATAGCTGGAATTTAATTATGTAACAATTTCAGCTATTTTGTTAAGTATTTGTAAATAGACACTATTATAATATCAGAGGATTTTTACTATAAAAATGTTTTAGCTATCGTAAGGGAAAAACCCGACATGTTTATTTGTGGTGTGGTCTTACGAGATGCTTTTATTTTCAAAAGGATTTTTAAACTTTAATAATAAATTTGAGTGTGATTTCTCACGCTGGTATTCCAGACTGACTCGGGTATTGTTTTATATGATGCTCGGGTCAGACCGAGTATTACAGATACAGGATAGGATGCTATGAAGCTCAATGGACGAGCTGGATGGCGAGACATATCTCCCGTACTTGTTTATATATATATTCCGCTGTGTTGATTGCTGTGCTCTGTTGTATTGAGGATATGATATGATTATTGTCCAGTTGTATGTATGTGCACTCTGATGTTTACTCTGATGATGTATTGTATAAACAAATATAGTTTTGATTTGTGTAAAGATCTGGTATTTTCTATTATATTTTTTTCCACTGCGATGTGAGATTCTGATGTTGTTTCCTATTTTCTTCTTCTACCTCTTTCTTCTTAACACAAATGGTTCGATTTTCCGGGCTTGGAAGATCGAGTCGTTTCACTTGGTATCAGAGCGAAGGTTGGCGATAACCTTGGCTCTGGTGGGAATTACTCTATAGTTCGTAGTACTCTAGAATGAGTTTGAGTGTATTAATAGATATGAGCGCGAATTTGTTAGTGAATATAAAATGGTTTTATATTGTGTTGATTGGTTTGTTGAGTAGTTTATGGATTATGGTCAATATGAGTAATTAACGTTATTGATAGGGATCTCTAAGCACTTGAATAGAACAATTCGACACAATACTATTTTAAAATAATGTAAATCAAATAATTTTACCCAAATTTTTTTTGTATATAAAGAATATAAATTTTTGTAAAGTATTGTAGTATTTGGATGCTTGATTTTTCAGGAACGATAATATTAAATTATTGACACTATTGTGTAGAAATTGAATAAGAAATTGAAAACTTATAACCAAAGTTGAAGGACAAATTTATATAACAAAATGGAATTTGAAAATATAGATTATAAATATAATTTATAAATTGAAATAAACTTCATATACAAATGAGATTGTACTTTTGAATAGAATCCAAGAGAAACTTTTGAAATTGAAATGAGATAAAATTCCAGAGAATGTTTGAACATAGATTTAAAGGAATTGAATTCATAAATAAAAACTAAGTAATAAACTCATGTACAAATGGAATTTGTAAAAGTAAGTTGTAAACGTGATTTATAATTTGAAATAAATTGTGATAAAATTACAGAGTAATGTTTGGATATAAAATTGGATGGATTTCGAATTTGGAATTTGGGAAGTTTGAATTCCTTTGGATTTGAAAATGTTTTCAAAGGTTTTGAAGAATAATAGTGATATTATTTTAGAAATATTTTTGAATTGGACTTGAAATCTGGTGAGGTTTGGGAATTAAAAATATTTGAAATGTTTTTAAAGAGATAAAAGCACTAAACTCTCTTCGGTCGCTGGAAAATAATTCCGATGATGATCGCGACATCATCGGTGTCCATTGTCGAGTTTCCAAAGAGAAATTGCTACCAAACTATTTTAAATTGGAAATGATTGTGAACTGGGTTGGTTTTGAAATTCAAAGGGATAACTGAATTTACCAAAGGAGTTTGGATATAGTTGATTTCAAAGGTGATTTTGAAATTTTGAAAATTGTTTAAACTCTGGAATCTTATTTAGAATGTTTATGGAATAATAAAAATATATATTAGCTAAATAAATTGTATAATCTCGAGTTAAAAAGTAAAATGTGAATGTGATTGATTTTAAATGGATAGAAATATGGATAAATAAGTTTGTGACTTATAAAATGGAATAAATAAGCCAAATAAATTTGTTTTGTATTTGGGAAATGAATAAAAATCCAAGTAGAAATCAATTGGAAATTGCCTCGTTATAAATCAAACGAATTCAGAAATAAATTATTGAATGTGCATTAGAATTCATATTGATTCAATGAAAAGTACTAATTTAATTTAAACGAATGGAGCTGGTAATGAACTCAAGTTAAACCAAATAGAGTTGAAATAGTGATGGTTTGAGTGATAAATAAAATTCAAGTGAATGGAAAGAAAATTGAAGTGGTTGCAAATGAATTAAAATGGAAGGAATTGAGTATAAATTGTGTTGGGATCAATTTAAGGTGATTATAAGCTTACATAGTTGTTTATTCACCTGCATATAGTCAAATTTCGTAGAAATAAAATTGATAGAAGTGAAATAAAATTGATTTTGAAATCAATTGAGTTGAGTATGAACTTGTTTGGGTTGAAAATAAACTGAATGTAGGAAATTAAATTGTAAACCATTGGAATTAAATGAAATGGCATCAGAATTTATTGAAATTTTGTCGGATCCTTATAAATTTGCTTATGGAAGTGTTTAAGATATATTTCTTATGAAATGCACGTGTTTAGCTATTGAAATTAAGTGAAATGCTAATACTTTGTATATTTGTCACTTACACATTTTAATTGAGTTAGTACAGGTTTTTGGAAGCTGTTTGGCTGGATTTGGGCATGCTAAATGTTAAAATAAATAGCCGCTATGCTTAAAATGTTAAATAAAGGTACGCCTACGCAATAAAAATAGGAAATATGAACTGTTTTTGTTTTCCGACCGTGTGGGTCGATGTATATATATTTATCTCTTTTGTCAAATTTGCAAAAGCTCATCCGTACAAGGAGACTCTGCCAAAATTTTCTAAAAATTTTGGGAGTTAGATTTTTTTTTAAATTTTCATTAACGACACAATTTGTAAGCAAATAGAATTGAAAACTAAAGTATTGGATTTAATTCTCAATTGGGTTAAGTAAAGTTGAAGAATTAATTCAAAATGGACTAGAATATTTAAAGTTTGGAAATTAAAATGAATGAGGTAATATGAATGGAATTCAATATTTACATGAAAGGGTTATTGGATTCAAATGAATTTGGAAATGAAAATTCAAATGAAAGTACGGAAAAAAATGGTGAAGTGGAAATAGTTATAAGGAGTATATAAAACATTTCTATATTGAACTTAAGAAATGAATGGTGAAGTTCTTAGGTAAATTTGGTATTGGAAGTATACTAAGTTAATAATTGGATGAAAATCAAATTGAAATGCTGTGATTGGATATTATTGCAGAATTGTATACAGGTAATTTAATAGCAAGAGCAATTGGGATTTTGATTTCAGAAGATAAATGAAATTTCTCAACTAAAGGTATGTATTTAAGATTTCTGTATGAAATTTGCTTGGGATTTGATCTAGCCACTTGGCTTTTTGTCTTCTTTTTGAGTTTTGGGGGCCGTAGAGCCATTTTGTAATAGTACCGAGCTAGCCGCGCATAGGAGACGCTGGCAAAAAATTTCAGGAAAATAGAGAGTTAGAAAATTTTGGAAAATTTTGGAAAATTTAAAATTTTAGTTCAAATTTAAATTTGAATTGATAAGTAAGTGATATTGTTTGGGACTTATGGATGGGTTTGGGAAGTTAATTAGAGGAATGTTGTGTCCTTAATAAAAGATTTATTCTGGGTAAATTATTAAAAACTATTTGGATTGGGAAAAAATAGTTAATGGGATATGGATCAATCTTCCTAACTAGTAATTTCGGGGACGAAATTCTTTTAAGGGGGGAGGAATGTGATGACCCAGAATTTTTGGATATCTGGAATTGGAATATTAAATTGATTTTAAATATTTAGAAATTAACTTTTAACATGAATTTCGAATATCAGTATTTACGGGATAATTAATTATTAAATTTAATTATTCGGAATTGGGTAAAATATTGAATCTTGATTTTTAAGCCTGTTAAAAATAATTTGAAGGCTTATAAAATTCATATTAATAATACTGCAGGTGATAGAACTTTTAAAATTGAATTTAAGGGTGTTTTGTTCAGTTTTAAAAATATACTGTTTAAATTGAATTTAAAAATAGTTGCCTGAGGCGTAGTCTCGGATTTCAATGAAACTAGTTCCATTAGATCCGTAATATTGTATTATTATCAGATTTTAAATTTCGTAGTGTTTGGAGTTATTGTGTGGGCGTACGATAAGTGAACGCGTTGAGATTTTATATCAGAAATTAATTATAATTGTCAAATCGTAGAAGAGATAACATCAGCCACCCTAACCTGCCTTGCCACCCTATCATCTGACCATAGCCGACCTAGCTTTTCCCAGATCAAATCGTGTCTCCCTTTCTTTTTTTTTTTATAAGTTGCGAACAGATTTCAACAAAACAGAAGAAAATCTCTAATGGTCGAACACCTTTTGAATTAAAGTAGTAGCCTTCTTTATTCTTTCTTCCCTTCCCTTTTATTTCACGAAACCAAATTCCTCTTTCATATAAAAAAAATGTCGAGTAGGCTATTCTCCCTTCAGAATCAAATTCAAAACTCTCGGAGCCAAAGGGAAATCGATTCAGCATCTAATCGTGTCAGGGATAGGGGTATCGGTCAAAGTCATCGCGAGTAGCTCGCGATGCTGGGTGAAGCAGAGATGAGTCAATTTTGGGCCGCGTTGAGGCATTCGTTCGTGGTGGACGTATACTATCATATTAGGGCTCGTGATTTGAAGATTTAAGCAAGAAAGGACTTGCGATGGTAGTGCTATAGAGCCGACGTCGGAGTGTTTCGATCGATGTGAGGATGTCGGCATGGCCGATGGCAAGAAGCGCGGCATAGAGGGAGGTCGCGAGTTCGATGTGGAGCTAGGCATCGTCGAATCAATGAGGCGACTGCAGTAATTTTTGGTATGGGTTAAGGCGAGAGTCGACTCTGGCGATCGCTGGTGGGGCTTGTACTGTGAGGTATTTGAGTTTTAATTCTCGGTTAAAATTTGATTTAATAATTTCATATATATACAGGTTTAAAATGTATATAGTTGAATTTAGGATTTTTAGAAATTGGTATATAAATACAGGCCCGTTTCAATTTAATTATATAAATAGGTAAACAAGGAAATTGTATACATATATAGAAACGGTTTTGGGAAAGGTATGTAGGATTTTTAAAATGTGGAGAGTTTATATATAAAAATATAAAAATTTATATCTATATAAGTTAAATTTTTATAAGTAGTTTCAAAGAAGAATAAATATACATATTTACATTTTAAATTACTTGTTTATTTTTAAATAATATAATAGGTGATTGACTTAAATAATTTTATAACTTAAAATTTTATTTAGTGCAAATTAGTTTAAATAAAATTATGGGTTAATTAAATTTATGTTAATAGATTGTTAGATTTGTTCAAATAGTAATAAAACCATAAATTGTTTATACAAGGCCCGAAATCGTGAAGAATCGTGAAGAAAACAAGTTGGTTTGATGTGGTTTGCAAAACAAAATCAAAGGTGAGTTAATCTCACTCATCTGGTTTAATTTATATTTAAACAGTTAAATTTAAATATTTAGGTGAATGTTTGCATTGATTGGATATGCTATATTATAGATAGTAGTATTATATATAGTATATATATTGGAGTGATTGATTTCTCGCATTATATAGCGGATGAGACCCTATGCACCGCATAATAGCAGATGATATTTTATATAAATCCCATATACTGCGATATTCCACCTCGAAGTGGAATTGGTATTGTGCTAACGTCTGTGGATGTAGGGAAACAGGTTGGAGGGATCCAACTGGATTCCTCAAAATTATTTAGCTTATTTAATATTCTGTGATTATCAATATTTGATATCCTGTGATGATTTTATATTGGATAATGTGGTTGGATTTAATTTCCCAGTATAATGAGTTATCAAAATCTATAAAATTGGATTTTTGAGAAGAAACCAAAGAGTAAAATTGTAAGTAAAATAATTCTGGTGAAATTTAATAAAATTAATAATGAATTGGAATATACTATTAAAATAAAAGCGATTTCAGAATTCTAATAAATATGGGAAAGGGGGATTTTGAGTTAACAAGGGAAAAACAGGGAATAATAAATTTTAAACTAAAGTGATATTATTTGAAAGAATAAAGGAGTTTATTTTTAAAATTCAAGGATTAAGGTTAATTAAAGAATAAATAAAGAATTTTGGAAATCTTCAATTGATATTTTATTTAAAAAGGTTTTAATCTCATAATAAAGAAATAAAATCTAAAGGCTAATGTATTTGAAATAAATGAAGTAAATAAGAAAATTTATTTCAAAGAAGCAAATTTGAAATCAATTGTAAATTGATTTAAGTGTTTGAAATTAATATTTAAAGAGAAGTGAGCTTTTGAAATTTATAAACTGGGTTTATAAAGTGAAATATCAATGGATATTTTAAATATAAATTCAAGAAGGGAATTTATACAGGAATGTGAATGTGTTTAAAAATAAATGGTAATTAATTTTTTTTTAAAAAGATGTGGAAGGGAAGTGTATTTCTCTGGACAGCCAAGAACATTTTCAAAAGAAATTTTAAAGTATAAATTTAAAAGTTTTAATATTGTTTGAAAAGCAAATTTAGAAATTTACTATTTTAATCGTTAAATTCTAAAGTAAGTAATTTTTAAATCTATTATTGTAGTAATTGTATAAAAGTGATTTGGGTATTATGTTTTAAAAAGAGAAAATTTAGTTTTATATTTATAAAGTGGTTTATTTTAAATATGTTTAAAAGTATATATATATATATATATATATATATATTTTAAATAAGTACTAAAGTAGTTCTGATTTCAATGTTATAAAATCTATTTAAAAAAAAAGAAAAAGTGCTTTTAAATTATTTTTAAAATCTAAAGTATTTTGTACTTGGTATTGTTCAGTGGAAATAAATATTTGGTAAATTATTCCACGAGAGGAATATGGTTTGAAATCATTTTCAAAAGGGGTTGAAAATGGAGATAGTATCTGGTGAAGATATTTTGAGGTAAATAAATAATTTGGAAAAATTTATTTATTGTTTGATGATTGTTTGTAAATGTAAATTGATAGTTAAATATCCGACTATCAATATTGGCCAAATGCGCTGATCGTTTTGAAGAGACCGGGATCGGGATTTATTTCTCGAAAACTACTTCGATCCGATTTGTACGTTTCGTGTGGAAACGAGTTGATATCGAAGATGGTATAGTGAAGTGCAAGGGCTAGTCGCTACTAATCCTGAGGGTGATTCCAAAATGGATGTAGTAGGAGTAGTGCCTTCGGTTCGGTTCGGACCCGAGACGGACTTGTATGGACGAATGTTTTCGATACATCGTCAGGTGGACGATGGGCATTCTAAGGGATATATTCTAAAAAGGTAATGCTTAGCCTCGAGCCTCATCAACCGGGAATGACTAAAAATCAAGGGTTATGCAGCAAGGCTTCGTGGGTAGCCCCCACTTGAGAGTAAGGTCATCCCTGTCTAGATGTCCCTTTTTATTTCGGCCTAGTGGGCGGTTGCTGATCCCAATCGCGGGGTGATCTTATTCGGAACTGTCCAGTAAGGGATGGTTTCGGCATTGTGTTGCAGGGGAGCGGGCGTACTCCTCGGTACTGTGATCTAGGCCACGTACTATGATAGGTGGTACCCTAGTGCTTAGTCATTCGTTGGAAATCCATTCTCCCTACGTGCCTTTACGAGTTTTGTTTGTATTACCCACTTTGTGGCTATAGCTGGAATTTAATTATGTAACAATTTCAGCTATTTTGTTAAGTATTTGTAAATAGACACTATTATAATATCAGAGGATTTTTAATATAAAAATGTTTTAGCTATCGTAAGGGAAAAACCCGACATGTTTATTTGTGGTGTGGTCTTACGAGATGCTTTTATTTTCAAAAGGATTTTTAAACTTTAATAATAAATTTGAGTGTGATTTCTCACGCTGGTATTCCAGACTGACTCGGGTATTGTTTTATATGATGCTCGGGTCAGACCGAGTATTACAGATACAGGATAGGATGCTATGAAGCTCAATGGACGAGCTGGATGGCGAGACATATCTCCCGTACTTGTTTATATATATATTCCGCTGTGTTGATTGCTGTGCTCTGTTGTATTGAGGATATGATATGATTATTGTCCAGTTGTATGTATGTGCACTCTGATGTTTACTCTGATGATGTATTGTATAAACAAATATAGTTTTGATTTGTGTAAAGATCTGGTATTGTCTATTATATTTTATTCCACTGCGATGTGAGATTCTGATGTTGTTTCCTATTTTCTTCTTCTACCTCTTTCTTCTTAACACAAATGGTTCGATTTTCCGGGCTTGGAAGATCGAGTCGTTTCACTTGGTATCAGAGCGAAGGTTGGCGATAACTTTGGCTCTGGTGGGAATTACTCTAGAGTTCGTAGTACTCTAGAATGAGTTTGAGTGTATTAATAGATATGAGCGCGAATTTGTTAGTGAATATAAAATGGTTTTATATTGTGTTGATTGGTTTGTTGAGTAGTTTATGGATTATGGTCAATATGAGTAATTAACGTTATTGATAGGGATCTCTAAGCACTTGAATAGAACAATTCGACACAATACTATTTTAAAATAATGTAAATCAAATAATTTTACCCAAATTTTTTTTGTATATAAAGAATATAAATTTTTGTAAAGTATTGTAGTATTTGGATGCTTGATTTTTCAGGAACGATAATATTAAATTATTGACACTATTGTGTAGAAATTGAATAAGAAATTGAAAACTTATAACCAAAGTTGAAGGACAAATTTATATAACAAAATGGAATTTGAAAATATAGATTATAAATATAATTTATAAATTGAAATAAACTTCATATACAAATGAGATTGTACTTTTGAATAGAATCCAAGAGAAACTTTTGAAATTGAAATGAGATAAAATTCCAGAGAATGTTTGAACATAGATTTAAAGGAATTGAATTCATAAATAAAAACTAAGTAATAAACTCATGTACAAATGGAATTTGTAAAAGTAAGTTGTAAACGTGATTTATAATTTGAAATAAATTGTGATAAAATTACAGAGTAATGTTTGGATATAAAATTGGATGGATTTCGAATTTGGAATTTGGGAAGTTTGAATTCCTTTGGATTTGAAAATGTTTTCAAAGGTTTTGAAGAATAATAGTGATATTATTTTAGAAATATTTTTGAATTGGACTTGAAATCTGGTGAGGTTTGGGAATTAAAAATATTTGAAATGTTTTTAAAGAGATAAAAGCACTAAACTCTCTTCGGTCGCTGGAAAATAATTCCGATGATGATCGCGACATCATCGGTGTCCATTTTCGAGTTTCCAAAGAGAAATTGCTACCAAACTATTTTAAATTGGAAATGATTGTGAACTGGGTTGGTTTTGAAATTCAAAGGGATAACTGAATTTACCAAAGGAGTTTGGATATAGTTGATTTCAAAGGTGATTTTGAAATTTTGAAAATTGTTTAAACTCTGGAATCTTATTTAGAATGTTTATGGAATAATAAAAATATATATTAGCTAAATAAATTGTATAATCTCGAGTTAAAAAGTAAAATGTGAATGTGATTGATTTTAAATGGATAGAAATATGGATAAATAAGTTTGTGACTTATAAAATGGAATAAATAAGCCAAATAAATTTGTTTTGTATTTGGGAAATGAATAAAAATCCAAGTAGAAATCAATTGGAAATTGCCTCGTTATAAATCAAACGAATTCAGAAATAAATTATTGAATGTGCATTAGAATTCATATTGATTCAATGAAAAGTACTAATTTAATTTAAACGAATGGAGCTGGTAATGAACTCAAGTTAAACCAAATAGAGTTGAAATAGTGATGGTTTGAGTGATAAATAAAATTCAAGTGAATGGAAAGAAAATTGAAGTGGTTGCAAATGAATTAAAATGGAAGGAATTGAGTATAAATTGTGTTGGGATCAATTTAAGGTGATTATAAGCTTACATAGTTGTTTATTCACCTGCATATAGTCAAATTTCGTAGAAATAAAATTGATAGAAGTGAAATAAAATTGATTTTGAAATCAATTGAGTTGAGTATGAACTTGTTTGGGTTGAAAATAAACTGAATGTAGGAAATTAAATTGTAAACCATTGGAATTAAATGAAATGGCATCAGAATTTATTGAAATTTTGTCGGATCCTTATAAATTTGCTTATGGAAGTGTTTAAGATATATTTCTTATGAAATGCACGTGTTTAGCTATTGAAATTAAGTGAAATGCTAATACTTTGTATATTTGTCACTTACACATTTTAATTGAGTTAGTACAGGTTTTTGGAAGCTGTTTGGCTGGATTTGGGCATGCTAAATGTTAAAATAAATAGCCGCTATGCTTAAAATGTTAAATAAAGGTACGCCTACGCAATAAAAATAGGAAATATGAACTGTTTTTGTTTTCCGACCGTGTGGGTCGATGTATATATATTTATCTCTTTTGTCAAATTTGCAAAAGCTCATCCGTACAAGGAGACTCTGCCAAAATTTTCTAAAAATTTTGGGAGTTAGATTTTTTTTTTAAATTTTCATTAACGACACAATTTGTAAGCAAATAGAATTGAAAACTAAAGTATTGGATTTAATTCTCAATTGGGTTAAGTAAAGTTGAAGAATTAATTCAAAATGGACTAGAATATTTAAAGTTTGGAAATTAAAATGAATGAGGTAATATGAATGGAATTCAATATTTACATGAAAGGGTTATTGGATTCAAATGAATTTGGAAATGAAAATTCAAATGAAAGTACGGAAAAAAATGGTGAAGTGGAAATAGTTATAAGGAGTATATAAAACATTTCTATATTGAACTTAAGAAATGAATGGTGAAGTTCTTAGGTAAATTTGGTATTGGAAGTATACTAAGTTAATAATTGGATGAAAATCAAATTGAAATGCTGTGATTGGATATTATTGCAGAATTGTATACAGGTAATTTAATAGCAAGAGCAATTGGGATTTTGATTTCAGAAGATAAATGAAATTTCTCAACTAAAGGTATGTATTTAAGATTTCTGTATGAAATTTGCTTGGGATTTGATCTAGCCACTTGGCTTTTTGTCTTCTTTTTGAGTTTTGGGGGCCGTAGAGCCATTTTGTAATAGTACCGAGCTAGCCGCGCATAGGAGACGCTGGCAAAAAATTTCGGGAAAATAGAGAGTTATAAAATTTTGGAAAATTTAAAATTTTAGTTCAAATTTAAATTTGAATTGATAAGTAAGTGATATTGTTTGGGACTTATGGATGGGTTTGGGAAGTTAATTAGAGGAATGTTGTGTCCTTAATAAAAGATTTATTCTGGGTAAATTATTAAAAACTATTTGGATTGGGAAAAAAAAGTTAATGGGATATGGATCAATCTTCCTAACTAGTAATTTCGGGGACGAAATTCTTTTAAGGGGGGAGGAATGTGATGACCCGGAATTTTTGGATATCTGGAATTGGAATATTAAATTGATTTTAAATATTTAGAAATTAACTTTTAACATGAATTTCGAATATCAGTATTTACGGGATAATTAATTATTAAATTTAATTATTCGGAATTGGGTAAAATATTGAATCTTGATTTTTAAGCCTGTTAAAAATAATTTGAAGGCTTATAAAATTCATATTAATAATACTGCAGGTGATAGAACTTTTAAAATTGAATTTAAGGGTGTTTTGTTCAGTTTTAAAAATATACTGTTTAAATTGAATTTAAAAATAGTTGCCTGAGGCGTAGTCTCGGATTTCACCGAAACTAGTTCCATTGGATCCGTAATATTGTATTATTATCATATTTTAAATTTCGTAGTGTTTGGAGTTATTGTGTGGGCGTACGATAAGTGAACGCGTTGAGATTTTATATCAGAAATTAATTATAATTGTCAAATCGTAGAAGAGATAACATCAGCCACCCTAACCTGCCTTGCCACCCTATCATCTGACCATAGCCGACCTAGCTTTTCCCAGATCAAATCGTGTCTCCCTTTCTTTTTTTTCTTTTATAAGTTGCGAACAGATTTCAACAAAACAGAAGAAAATCTCTAATGGTCGAACACCTTTTGAATTAAAGTAGTAGCCTTCTTTATTCTTTCTTCCCTTCCCTTTTATTTCACGAAACCAAATTCCTCTTTCATATAAAAAAAATGTCGAGTAGGCTATTCTCCCTTCAGAATCAAATTCAAAACTCTCGGAGCCAAAGGGAAATCGATTCAGCATCTAATCGTGTCAGGGATAGGGGTATCGGTCAAAGTCATCGCGAGTAGCTCGTGATGCTGGGTGAAGCAGAGATGAGTCAATTTTGGGCCGCGTTGAGGCATTCGTTCGTGGTGGACGTATACTATCATATTAGGGCTCGTGATTTGAAGATTTAAGAAAGAAAGGACTTGCGATGGTAGTGCTATAGAGCCGACGTCGGAGTGTTTCGATCGATGTGAGGACGTCGGCATGGCCGATGGCAAGAAGCGCGACATAAATGGAGGTCGCGAATTCGATGTGGAGCTAGGCATCGTCGAATCAATGAGGCGACTGCAGTAATTTTTGGTATGGCTTATGTGACGACCGCCCATGACCCCTGCACTAAACCTAGACATAGTGCGCTGTAAAGTGTGCCAGGCAGCCATGGACGATTGCCAAGGTAAATTAAAACAACAGAATCTATTGTATTACTCACAGCGTATGGACAAAATACAATAGAATATATATATAGTGAAGCTTCACAGAATAGAATCTCATCAATAAAACTTCATAATAGTTGAATAAGAATATCTGAATAGTCAATACAACAAGCCTCACTACATATCACTCAGAGAATATACAAGCAGCGGAACATCCAGTACATATAGTAAGAAAGTAATATGCAAGCCTCCAGCTTGTCTTCGTCATCAACCTCGTGGAAACTAAGAACAGCACCTGTCACCTGCTACCTAGTCTGCCCGTCCCAAAATGGACGAACAGCCCAAGGCAATAAGAGTTAAAACATAAAGCCTTGAGTCAGACAATAGTCTTAGTGAGCGATAAATTAACTAACAACATACCAAAAGAGCATAAAGGAAAAAGGAATAAGAATCCAACCCTCCCACTCCACCTCTTTCTACAGTGATAGCCCCCAGACACACACTAAGTAGAAGCAAACATAGCAAAGCATACAATTTAAAATAAAGCAATTATCACTAGAGTCAAGGGCGATGTTTTCCAAGTACAAACCCCCAAGGCCTAAACCAAGATCAGATAAGAACCCAGAAAATACCGCTCTTGAGACCGAATGACGATACAACCAAACATCCATGACTCTGGCTATCACTGTTATCATTGCCTCGATATCATCGTTAGTTGAATGACCGGTTCATTATTTCATCCCTCCGTCAAGGGCTAATGGAAACCCCGGTTCTAGACATAACTCCATAAGTCGTCGCAGCACATGCCTAGGACTATCGAATCTGCCCAGAGTACTCGACTACCAATCAGTAGCCTTCAGGGACTATCGAATCTGCCCAACGTACTCTTGCTTTGAGCATGCTAGAACCTTCAACAATGATGAGATCTCAGCCTTCTAGTCATCCTCCTCGACGACTATTTCCATACTAGCTCAAGCGCCTCTCGAGCAAACCATTATCCTCAAACTCGAACCATTTCACCGAGTTGTCAACATGCTTGGAATGATCCCGTCTGGATTAGACCAAGACTATCTCATACTATGCTTCGCCTCATCTCATCATAGCAAAGCCTCATCTCAAAATCATCATCAAATCTATCCATATGAGCTTCATCATCCGCTACATATGCCACGAGCAGCTTTTCCAATTCAAGTGCCTTTCCCTTAGCTTTTGAATCATCTTCGACCATCTTGTCTAAATCAAATCATCAATCATCTAATTCATAGAAATCAATCAAGTCAAACATTAATCCAAGTAATCAAGCATTCAAATATGATCTAATGAACAATTATATCAATAATGGCAATTTCGTAATTAAAGAGTCTAAAGTCTAACAAGCATGAAACATGAGCAATATCTCTATAGTCTTGATGAATGAACTTGCATAGGTTAACATGTAGTAAAATGGATGTCAAATCATCATGAACAATGGATGTATACTTAAGTTTACAAAAATGCATGAAAATCACTACTTTACACAAAATCAAGCCAACGATCTGATATACTCCTTTGGATCCGTGTGAGAGATAATCACCACTCACCAAATCACCTAAACACCCCAAAAGCGACACACTTCAGATCTGGACAGCGAAGGATCTAACTTGATCTATCACAAATCCGCTTCAAACGATGAAATCTCTCTTCGATGGATGAAGATCTTCAATCTAAGCTCTTGGATCTTCGATTTGGATGGAAGGAAGCACAAGATTAAAGTGGAGAAAAGAAGTGAAGAAGTGTAGAACTCGAGCTCTCAATATGGCAGCACTTCGTCGCTTCAAAATCCGGATCCCAAAAATGAAGAAGAACCCGCCTATTTATAGGCAGATTTTCCTTAGGTCGTTCACTCTTAGGTCGTCCACGACCTAAAAACCCCACGACCTAAAACCTACGACCTAACAGATCCAAGCCTATGTGCATTCTCGACCTAACGAAACCCCGCGGCCTACGACCTAACGCATGCGCGCGACCTAACACTTGCGCGACCTAACACTTGCGCGACCTAACATGCGCTTCCATGCGACCTACGACCTAACCCAGATGCAACTCAGCGACCTAACACAGATCGCGACCTAACACTCACACGACCTAACACACACGCGACCTAACACACACGCGACCTAACTGTTATACAACCTAGCAACCCAACTACACACAGGGTCTTACGACCTAACCCCTAAGTCGTCTGGACGACCTACCTGCTCCTTCCTTAGGTCGTTGCCGACCTATCCTCCTTAGGTCGCTAACTCACCCAGTTTCCTATACCGCTAACTCTTAGGTCGCATATTCCTTAGGTTGCCAAATTCTATAGGTCGCTAACTCCTATAGGTCGCGAACTTATCTTAGGTCGTCTACTCCTTAGGTCGCAAACTTCTTAGGTCGGTCAAATTCTATAGGTTGCTCCAATCTCTTAGGTCGTTCACTCGACCTAAGCTACCTCACGACCTAAGCTACCTCACGACTCAACGTCCAAACGACCTAAGCTACAACATGGCTTATCTTCTAGACAACCTAACTTTTACACGACTTAAGCTCTAGACGACTTAACAATACTAACAGTCTAATAATAACTGTTTTTACAATGTTTCGATCCGTAAAAATACGGGTCGTTACATTCTCTCCCCCTTAGGAATTTCGCCCCCGAAATTACAAACAAACAGAGCAATCAAAGACTATTCTGCATGCCTACCATCCATAGCAATCAACAAACCATGCATCCAATTCTAGCTTAGCATGCAGAATTCTAAAACTAGAACAAGTTACAATGTCGTTAGATGACACGACACCTTAGGGCCATACCTTAAAGAGTTCAGGATGAGCTGCCTTCATCCTCTCTTCCACATCCCATGTACAGTCGTTATCATCATCACTCCATTGTATCTTGAGCAACCTAACTACCTTCCTCCTAAGCTGTTTCATGTCGGTTTCCATAACACGAAGCGGCTTACGAGGTCTCTTATCGACTGGATCAACTTCGAAATCTTCACAGCTATCAGCAGAAACCACTGTATTCGAGTCGTGCACACACTTCCGTAGATATGATACATGAAAAACATTGTGCACACCCGACATCTTCTCTGGTAACTCCAATCTGTAGGCGAGCTTTCCAATTCGCTCGATGATCGGGAATGGTCCAACAAATATCGGAGTCAATTTTCCTTTCTTCCCGAATCGGATAACATTCTTCAGTGGAGAAATCTTCAAAAAAACCATATCACCTACGTCGAATTCCAAAACTTTACGACGCTTATCAGCATAACTTTTCTGACGGTCTTGGGCTGCCTTCATTCGTCGCCGAATGATCTCTATACAATCCGAAGTCTGTCGAATCATTTCTGGCCCAAGTATCAACTTTTCTCCTGTCTCTAACCAACATGTCGGAGAGTTACGCGGTCTTCCATACAATGCCTCATACGGTGCCATACCAATGCTTGACTGGTAACTGTTATTATACAAAAATTCCACCAAATGAAGGTGATCTTCCCATGATCCTCCGAAATCCAAAACACAAGCTCTGAGGAGATCTTCCAAAACTCGGTTGACTCTCTCGGTCTGACCATCTGTTTGGGGATGATAAGCTGTACTCAACCACAACTCGTTTCCCAAAACTTCCTGAAAGCTCTTCCAAAATCCACTAGTGAACAATGGGTCTCGATCGCTCACTATACTCTTCGGAATACCATGGAATCGAACTATCCACTTAACATACAACTCAGCCAAGTTTGATGCAGTCCTAGTCGATCGAACAGGAATAAATCTTGCACTCTTAGTCAGACGATCTATGATGACCCAAATCCCTTCATTTCCCGTTCTTGTTCTAGGTAGCCCATCGATAAAATCCATCGATACTTGCTCCCACTTCCATGTAGGAACTTCTAATGGCTGAAGCAATCCACTTGGCTTATTCTGTTCGGCTTTTACCAACTGGCAGTTCATGCACTTGGAAATAAAATTTCCAACATACTTCTTCATACCTTCCCAGTAATAGGTTCTCTTCATATCCCGATACATCTTATTTCCTCCTGGATGAATTGTCAACTTCGAGTGATGACTTTCCTTTAGGACTTCACTTCTCAATTCATCGATATCGGGAACAACTAGTCGTCCTTGCTTCTGAAGCCAACCCTCTCGATCGACCTCGAATCCTTTATCCTTTTCTGGATCCAATCCAGATTCCAAATCATGGATAATCTTGACAAGCTTATCGTCTCGTTTTTGGCTCTCGCCAATCCTTTCCACAAGAGTCGGTCTTATCGATAAGTTTGCCAACATCCCAGGTTCCAATTCTCATCTAGGCCTGAAGTCAAATCCAGCTAAATACTCGAGACTCTTCCATTCTGAAAACATGGCTCCCAATCCTGCATGTCTTCGACTTAACGCATCTGCCACTACGTTACCCTTTCCAGGAGTATAGGCTATACCAAAATCATATGATGCCAAAAACTCTAGCCATCAATGCTACCGAAGATTCAAATCCTTTTGGGAGAAAAGATACTTCAACGACTTATGATCTGTAAACAACTCGAATCGAACTCCCAATAGATAATGTCTCAACATCTTCAGAGCAAATACAATCACCGCTAACTCCAAATCATGAGTCGGATAATTCCTTTCATGCGGCTTCAGTTGTCGACTTGCATACGCAACAACTTTACCCTTCTGCATCAGCACTGCTCCAAGTCCAGTACCACATGCGTCGGTGTAAACCACCATCTCATCATTCCCACTTGGAATAGTCAAAACAGGAGCACTTGTCAATCGCTCTTTCAGGATTCTGAAAGCTTGCTCACTCTTATCATCCCATCTGAAAACTTGGTTCTTTTTCGTCAATCCTGTTAACGGTGCGGCTACCTTGGAAAAGTCCTTGATAAATCGACGATAATATCCTGCTAATCCAAGAAAACTTCTCACATCGGATGCATTCTTAGGTCTAACCCAATCCTGGATTGCTGGCACTTTAGCGGAATCAACCGCTATTCCATTTCCAGAAATAATATGGCCTAAGAACCTCACTTCACTCTTCCAGAAGTGACACTTCGAAAACATAGCCTTCAGCTGATGTTTTCGTAAGATTTCCAAAACAATATGCAAGTGCGTCTTGTGTTCTTCTTCAGTTCTGGAATAAATCAGAATATCATCCACGAACACTAGCACGAACTTACTCAACTGATCTCTGAACACTCTATTCATAAGATCCACAAAATATTCTGGCGCATTAGTCAATCCAAACGGCATTACCAGCCACTCAAAGAAACCGGATGGTGTCCTAAAAGCAGTCTTCGGCACACTATCCTTAGCCACTCTTAACTGGTGAAATCCCATTGCCAAATCCATCTGAGAAAACACCTTAGCTTCGTGAAGCTGATCAAACAAGTCATCTATTCTCGGCAATGGATACTTGTTCTTCTTAGTCACCTTATTCAGCTCACGATAATCCACACACAACCTCAACGATCCATCCGCTTTGGTTGCAAACACAATTGGTGCACCCCATTCGGACACACTACGCCGAATGAATCCTTTCTGCAAAAGATCATCAACCTGCACCTTCAACTCCTGTTGTTCCCTAGGTGCCATCCGCCTAAGAGACATCACAACTGGTCTGGCACCTTCAACTAGATCGATACGAAACTCGATCTCCCTATGCGGCGGTAACCCTTTGACCTCGTCAAAGACATCCTCAAATCCATTGGCAATTGGCACAGATGACAGTCCATCCTGTGGAACAACCAGTGAATACATGAAGCTCATGAAGACGCCATCCTCATGCTTACATCGTATCACAATCTTTCACCCCTCCACATTCTCGACTGTCACCTCCAACCTTTCACAATCAACCTTTGCCGCATACTTCCTAAGCCAGTCCATACCCAAAATAATTCCGAACCCCGCAAAGTTCAGAACAAAACAATCACAAACAAAAGAGCAATCATGACTCGATACAATCAGACCACGGCATAGCATACACAAACAAGACGAACCCCCAACTGGATTAGTCACAACCAATGGCCTATCAACAATATCCGGTTCTAAACCTAACCGGCCTACAAGTTCATTACAAACAAATGAATGCGACGCCCCAGTATCAAATAGCACTCTCACTGGAACACCGCATAGGAAAAGAGTACCTTGAACCACTACACTCTTTCCTTTCTCTTCAGTGGTAGGAGCTTTCGAAGACGATGGAACAGCTCCCAAAGCATAAGCTTGCACAGTCTGCTTGTCCCTCCATGGTTCTGGATAATTCTTCCTAACATGCCCCAGCTTGTCACAGTTGTGGCACTTCACTGGCACCTTCGGATTCTTGCAATCCCTGGAGAAATGGACCTTCTGCTGACAATTATAGCAGGTCACCTCGCCCTTCGGCTTCTTCTGGCCATCCTTACCCTTTTGCTGCTGCTGCTTCCTTTTCTTGTTTCCACCCTGCTAAGGTTTAAACTCTTCCTTGGTCACAGCAACAACAGATCCTTCCTTAGGAAACAGATTCTCATGCCTGAGAGCTTCTCAAATGAATCATCCAAATGATCCACCAACTGCCTCCCAGGATAACTACCCAAGCCTGTCACAAACTTCTCATTCTTCTGATATGAAGATTCAATATACGACCGGGCATACTTGGACAAAGCTTCAAACTCAGAAACATACTCAAGAACTGGCCTTCCTCCTTGCTTAAGCTCCACAAACTTCTTGAACAGAACAGATTTCTGAGCTGTAGAAATGAACTTAGCTTCAAATCTGGTTTGGAATTGCTCCCAAGTAATATCTTCCTCCGGAGTATCAATGGTGATAGAGTTCAACCAATCAGAAGCTCTTCCTTGAAGCTGTCTAGATGCAAGCTTCCTTTTAGTTGCATCCTCAATTCCCAAATCACCAAAGATTCTTCTACAAGCATCTATCCATCTCTGAACTTCAATGGTTGGCTCTGTCCCTAAGAAAACATTTCCTCCAAGAGCAGTATAGTCCTTACACAACTTAGAAAAATCCACCAGTTTTGGAGTTTGAACTTGAACTCCAACATCTACCGATGGCCCCAGAGCTGGCATCCTTCTCATGATCGAGGTCATCATAGCCTCGAACATAGCAGCATTATCAGCAGCCCCCTCAGTAGCACGGCCTTCCCTAGCAGCTGGTCTCCCTCTTCGACTCATTCTCAATATCTATAAAAGGAATGATTAGCATACCTTGAGAAACAACTGCATAAAGGACTCACTTACTTCTAAGCTACTATATTATATATAGTAATCATTCATCAAAATACAATTACGTCTCTCATACGTAGTTACATCAGCGAGCGTTGGGTAAAATCGATTAACCAAAGCTTTGATACCAAATGTGACGACCGCCCATGACCCATGCACTAAACCTAAACATAGTGCGCTGTAAAGTGTGCCAGGCAGCCATGGACGATTGCCAAGGTAAATTAAAACAACAGAATCTATCGTATTACTCACAACGCATGGACAAAATACAATAGAATATATATATAGTGAAGCTTCACAGAATAGAATCTCATCAATAAAACTACATAATAGTTGAATACAAATATCTGAATAGTCAATACAATAAGCCTCACTACATATCACTCAGAGAATATACAAGCAGCGGAACATCCAGTACATATAGTAAGAAAGTAATATGCAAGCCTCCAGCTCGTCTTCGTCATCAACCTCGTGGAAACTAAGAACAGCACATGTCACCTGCTACCTAGTCTGCCCGTCCCAAAATGGACGAACAGCCCAAGGAAATAAGAGTTAAAACATAAAGCCTTGAGTCAGACAACAGTCTTAGTGAGCGATAAATTAACTAACAACATACCAAAAGAGCATAAAGGAAAAAAGAATAGGAATCCAACCCTCCCACTCCACCTCTTTCTACAGTGATAGCCCCCAGACACACACTAAGCAGAAGCAAACATAGCAAAGCATACAATTTAAAATAAAGCAATTATCACTCGAGTCAAGGGCGATGTTTTCCAAGTACGAACCCCTAAGGCCTAAACCAAGATCAGGTAAGCACCCAGAAAATACCGCTCTTGAGACCGAATGACGATACAACCAAACATCCATGACTCTGGCTATCACTGTTATCAATGCCTCGATATCACCGTTAGTTGAATGACCAGCTCATTATTTCATCCTTCCGTCAAGGACTAATGGAAACCTCGGTTCTAGACATAACTCCACACGTCGTCGCAGCACGTGCCTAGGACTATCGAATCTGCCCAGAGTACTCGACTACCAATCAGTAGCCTTCAGGGACTATCGAATCTGCCCAACGTACTCTTGCTTTGAGCATGCTAGAACCTTCAACAACGATGAGATCTCAGCCTTCTAGTCATCCTCCTCGACGACTATTTCCATACTAGATCAAGCGCCTCTCGAGCAAACCATTATCCTCAAACTCGAACCATTTCACCGAGTTGTCAACATGCTTGGAATGATCCCGTCTGGATTAGACCAAGACTATCTCATACTATGCTTCGCCTCATCTCATCATAGCAAAGCCTCATCTCAACATCATCATCAAATCTATCCATATGAGCTTCATCATCCGCTACATATGCCACGAGCAGCTTTTCCAATTCAAGAGCCTTTCCCTTAGCTTTTGAATCATCTTTGACCATCTTGTCTAAATCAAATCATCAATCATCTAATTCATAGCAATCAATCAAGTGAAACATTAATCCAAGTAATCAAGCATTCAAATATGATCTAATGAACAATTATAACAATAATGGCAATTTTATAAATAAAGAGTCTAAAGTCTAACAAGCATGAAACATGAGCAATATCTCTATAATCTTGATGAATGAACTTGCATAGGTTAACATGTAGTAAAATGAATGTCAAATCATCATGAACAATGGATCTATACTTAAGTTTACAAAAATGCATGAAAATCACTACTTTACACAAAACCAAGCCAACGATCCGATATACTCCTTTGGATCCGTGTGAGAGATAATCACCACTCACCAAATCACCTAAACACCCCAAAAGCGACACACTTCAGATCTGGACAGCGAAGGATCTAACTCGATCTATAACAAATCCGCTTCAAACGATGAAATCTCTCTTCGATGGATAAAGATCTTCAATCTAAGCTCTTGGATCTTCGATTTGGATGGAAGGAAGCACAAGATTAAAGTGGAGAAAAGAAGTTAAGAAGTGTAGAACTCGAGCTCTCAAAATGGTAGCACTTCGTCGCTTCAAAATCCGAATCCCATAAATGAAGAAGAACCCGCCTATTTATAGGCTGATTTTCCTTAGGTCGTTCACTCTTAGGTCGTCCACGACCTAAAAACCCCACGACCTAAAACCTGCGACCTAACAGATCCAAGCCTATGCGCATTCGCGACCTAACGAAACCCCGCGACCTACGACCTAACGCATGCGCGCGACCTAACACTCGTGCGACCTAACACTTGCGCGACCTAACGTGCGCTTCCCTGCGACCTACGACCTAACCCAGATGCAACTCAGCGACCTAACACAGATTACGACCTAACACTCACGCGACCTAACACACACGCGACCTAACACACACGCGACCTAACTGCTATACAACCTAGCGAGCTAACTACACACAGGGTCTTACGACCTAACCCCTAAGTCGTCTGGATGACCTAACTGCTCCTTCCTTAGGTCGTTGTCGACCTATCCTCCTTAGGTCGCTAACTCACCCAGTTTCCTATACCGCTAACTCTTAGGTCGCATATTCCTTAGGTCGCCAAATTCTATAGGTCGCTAACTCCTATAGGTCGCTAACTTATCTTAGGTCGTCTACTCCTTAGGTTGCAAACTTCTTAGGTCGGTCAAATTCTATAGGTTGCTCCAATCTCTTAGGTCGTTCATTCGACCTAACCTACCCCACGACCTAAGCTACCTCACGACTCAACTTCCAAACGACCTAAGCTACAACATGGCTTATCTTCTAGACAACCTAACTTTTACACGACTTAAGCTCTAGATGACTTAACAATACTAACAGTCTATAATAACTGTTTTTACAATGTTTCGATCCGTAAAAATACGGGTTGTTACAGCTTAAGGCGAGAGTCGGCTCTGGCGATCGCTGGTGGGGCTTGTACTGTGAGGTATTTGAGTTTTAATTCTCGGTTAAAATTGATTTAATAATTTTATATATATACAGGTTTAAAATGTATATAGTTGAATTCTAGGATTTTTAGATATTGGTATATAAATACATGCCTGTTTCAATTTAATTATATAAATAGGTAAACAAGGAAATTGTATACATATATAGAAACGGTTTTGGGAAATGTATGTAGGAGTTTTAAAATGTGGAGAGTTTATATATAAAAATATAAAAATTTATATCTATATAGGTTAAATTTTTATAAGTAGTTTCAAAGAAGAATAAATATACATATTTACATTTTAAATTACTTGTTTATTTTTAAATAATATAATAGGTGATTAACTTAAATAATTTTATAACTTAAAAATTTATTTAGTGGAAATTAGTTTAAATAAAATTATGGGTTAATTAAATTTATGGTAATAGATTGTTCGATTTGTTCAAATAGTAATAAAACCATAAATTGTTTATACAAGGCCCGAAATCGTGAAGAATCATGAAGAAAACAAGTTGGTTTGAAGTGGTTTGCAAAACAAAATCAAAGGTGAGTTAATCTCACTCATCTGGTTTAATTTAAATTTAAACAGTTAAATTTATATATTTGGGTGAATGTTTGCATTGATTGGATATGCTATATTATAGATAGTAGTATATATATATATAGTATATATATTGGAGTGATTGATTTCCCGCATTATATAGTGGATGAGACCCTATGCGCCGCATAATAGCAGATGATATTTTATATAAATCCCATATACTGCGATATTCCACCTCGAAGTGGAATTGGTATTGTGCTAACGTCTGTGGATGCAGGGAAACAAGTTGGAGGGATCCAACTGGATTCCTCAAAATTATTTAGCTTATTTAATATTCTGTGATTATCAATATTGGATATCCTGTGATGATTTTATATTGGATAATATGGTTGGATTTAATTTCCCAATATAATGAGTTATCAAAATCTATAAAATTGGATTTTTGAGAAGAAACCAAAGAGTAAAATTATAAGAAAAATAATTCTGGTGGAATTGAATAAAATTAATAATGAGTTGGAATATATTATTAAAATAAAAGCGATTTTAGAATTCTAATAAATATGGGAAAGGGGGATTTTGAATTAACAAGGGAAAAACAGGGAATAATAAATTTTAAACTAAAGTGATATTATTTGAAAGAATAAAGGAGTTTATTTTTAAAATTCAAGGATTAAGGTTAATTAAAGAATAAACGAAGAATTTTGGAAATCTTCAATTGATATTTTATTTAAAAAGGTTTTAATCTCATAATAAAGAAATAAAATCTAAAGGCTAATGTATTTGAAATAAATGAAGTAAATAAGGAAATTTATTTCAAAGAAGCAAATTTGAAATCAATTGTAAATTGATTTAAGTGTTTGAAATTAATATTTAAAGAGAAGTGAGCTTTTGGAATTTATAAACTGGGTTTATAAAGTGAAATGAAATATCAGTGGATATTTAAATATAAATTCAAGAAGGGAATTTATACAGGAATGTGAATATGTTTAAAAATAAATGGTAATTCATTTTTTAAAAAAAAAGATGTGGAAGGGAAGTGTATTTCTCTGTACAGCCAAGAACATTTTCAAAAGAAATTTTAAAGTATAAATTTAAAAGTTTTAATATTGTTTGAAAAGCAAATTTTAGAAATTTACTATTTTAATCGTTAAATTCTAAAGTAAGTTTTTTTAAATTTATTATTGTAGTAATTATATAAAATTGATTTGGGTATTATGTTTTAAAAAGAGAAAATTTAGTTTTATATTTATAAAGTGGTTTATTTTAAATAAGTTTAAAAGTATATATATATATATATATATATATATATATTGTAAATAAGTACTAAAGTAGTTCTGATTTCAATGTTATAAAATCTATTTAAAAAAAGTGCTTTTAAAGGATTTTTAAAATCTAAAGTATTTTGTACATGGTATTGTTCAGTGGAAATAAATATTTGGTAAATTATTCCGTGAGAGGAATATGGTTTGAAATCGTTTTCAAAAGGGGTTGAAAATGGAGATAATATCTGGTGAAGATATTTTGAGGTAAATAAATAATTTGGAAAAATTTATTTATTGTTTGATGATTGGTTGTGAATGTAAATTGATAGTTAAATAACCGACTATCAATATTGGCCAAATGCGCTGATCGTTTCGAAGAGACCGGGATCGGGATTTATTTCTCGAAAACCACTTCGATCCGATTTGTACGTTTCGTATAGAAACGAGTTGATATCGAAGATGGTACAGTGAAGTGCAAGGGCTAGTCGCTACTAATCCTGAGGGTGATTCCAAAATGGATGTAGTAGGAGTAGTGACTTCGGTTCCGTTCGGACCCGGGACGGACTTGTATGGACGAATGCTTTTGATACATCGTCAGGTGGACGATGGGCATTCTAAGGGATATATTCTAAAAAGGTAATGCTTAGCCTCGAGCCTCATCAACTGGGAATGACGGAAAATCAGGGGTTATGCAGCAAGGCTTCGTGGGTAGCCCCCACTTGAGAGCAAGGTCATCCCTATCTAGATGTCCCTTTTTATTTCGGCTTAGTGGGTGGTTGCTGATCCCAACCGCGGGGCGATCTTATTCGGAACTATCAAGTAAGGGATGGTTCCGGCCTTGTGTTGCAGAGGAGCGGGCGTACTCCTCGGTACTGTGATCTAGGCCACGTACTATGACAAGTAGTACCCCAGTGCCTAGTCATTCGTTGGAAATCCATTCTCCCTACGTGCCTTTACGAGTTTTGTTTGTATTACCCACTTTATGGCTATAGCTGGAATTTAATCATGTAACAATTTCAGCTATTTTGTTAAGTATTTGTAAATAAACACTATTATAATATCAGAGGATTTTAATATAAAAATGTTTTAGCTATCATAAGGGAAAAACCCGATATGTTTATTTGTGGCGTGGTCTTACGAGATGCTTTTATTTTCAAAAGGATTTTTGAAACTTTAATAATAAATTTGAGTGTAATTTTCTCACACTGGTATTCCAGACTGACTCGGGTATTGTTTTATATGATGCTCGGGTCAGACCGAGTATTACAGATACAGGATAGGATGTTGTGGACCTCAGTGGACGAGATAGATGGCGAGACGTATCTCTCGTACTTGTTTATATATATATATACATATTCCGCTGTGTTGATTGCTGTGCTCTGTGGTATTGAGGACATGATATGATTATTGCCCAGTTGTATGTATGTGCACTCTGATGTTTACTCTGATGATGTATTGTATAAACAGATATAGTTTTGATTTGTGTAAAGATCTGTTATTGTCTATTATATTTTATTCCGCTGCGATGTGAGGTTCTGATGTTGTTTCCTATTTTCTTCTTCTACCTCTTTCTTCTTAACATAAATGGTTTGATTTTCCGGTCCTGGAAGATCGGGTCGTTTTGATTTCAAAGGGATAGAATGCAGTAAACTCACATCAATCGTTGAAAAATAATTATAGTGATGATGACCACATCATTAGTATTCATTTTCAGGTTCCAAGTGATGAATTGCTATAGTTGAAGTTTTGTTTTGGTAAAACAATTTTTTTTTGATTCCAGAAGTGTAATTTGAAATATAAAGGAGTTATGTATATATGATTTCAAAATGATTTTAAGTAAGACCGGGTGTTTAAAATCCTAGAAATTTCTATCTAAATGTTGCGAAGACATAAGATAATAAGTTTTTGAACTTATAAATTAGAAATGGTATAGATAAGAGGAGAAAGTTTGGAGTTGAGAAACAAAATTTAAAATTTAACTTAAGTAAATGTAAATAAAGTGAATTGTATGAGATGAAGTTTAACATAATGAAGGATAGATTAAATTGAACTTGATATATACTATTGAAATGGACTAATGTAGTAAATTAGTGAAATGAAATATGAAAAGTTGTAGAATAGATTGTTACTTAGTTTGTGGAATGGATATTAATTTGAGATGTAAAATGAATTGATGAAATGAATACATATACTTGAGTTATAAAATGAAATTTAACTTAAATGTAAAAACAATTAAGTATGGAACAAAATATTGCTAAATATGATGTAAATAATTCAATGTGAACCAGTGAATGTGAATTAATTGAATATAGATTAATTGAATGTGAATTGATTGGATGAAAAATTAGTTGAGCATGGATGAATGTGATATGTTGGGCTGTTTGATAGATTTGGATTTGAACTTAAGTTTTGAAGTGGAAATAAAAATATGAAGTGTTGTATAAAATACTTGAAATAAACTTATGAAGTTGTTGATGAAATTGTTCATAATAATATTAGTATTGAAGAATGTACTAAGTGATAGTGAAATAATATTTAACATAGGAAAGGTTAAAAATGTAATGATTTTATGAAATGATTCATAAATGAAATTTTGTTAAACGTAAATTGAATTCAAAGTGAGTGAAATGAAATGAACGTCAATCAATTGAATAAGAATACATTAAATATTAATAAGAGATGAAAGTGTATAAGTATAATGTTGATATCTGGAAATGCAAATTTATATGATGTCAAATAAATTGGATGGATCTTATTTGTTTAACAGTTCTCTTGTTACATTCACCAAAATTGCATATAGTTATGGTAAAGTCTATGTTATATAGTGATATTATTTCTATGTACATATTTTCATTTGTTGTTGAGTGATTAGTAGGTGTGGATGGCATATGCTTCGCATTTGGAGCTCGCTTTCGCATTTTATTGGTCGTATACACTTGCTAATACTAAAAAAGTACATATCTTGGATTACATACTGTACTTTGTATATTTTTCCATACGGAATGTCTCATCCTCGAAGAGGAGATGTATATTTGTTATTATATATATTGTAACTTCTACGATCAGGTTGTGCGAAGGAGACGCTGGTGAAATTTTTCGAAAATTTTAGGAGTTATAAAATTGTTGAGAAAAAAAATTGGTAACTAAAATTTGATTTTGAATTATAACTTGGAGTGAACGAGTGGATGGTATTGGTTGGAATTGGTGAATCAAGTTAAAGACTTAAAGAATTTGGAAATCTATAACGAATTGGTTTAGAAAATTAATTGGTTTGAGGCATTTTCTTACTTGCTATTTTGAGGGCGAAATTCTTTTAGGGGGAGGATGTAACAATCCAGAAATTTAGTCAATTGAATTTGGAATATTTAATTGATTTTAAATATTGAAAAGTTAATTTTATAAGTTAAATAATACGAATTTCACATATAGCGATTTATTTGATAATTAAATTGTTGAATTTAACATTTAGAAATGTTTAAAATAAATGAATCATGTGATTGAAATGAATAATGATTTTGGAAATTGATGTAAAATCAATTTTGATAGGAATGAAGATAGTGAAATTTTGATTTAGATTTAAAAGTGATTTATTTAGTTTTAACAATAAATCAATTTAATTAACGTATAAAAACAGCCATTCAGGGCACTGCCTCGGATTTTGATGAAACCGTTCCATTGGATCTGTAATAGTATATTATAGTATGCCGTCGAATTTCATGGTGATTATGCATATAGTTCGGGCGTCTGAGATTAAAATGCAAAGAAATTAATTTTAGAAGTTTATATAATAATTGGGTGTGAAAAGCTGTCTTCTACATATGATTAAAATTAGGGTCGGGACTAGTTCCATTGTATTCGGAATATGGACATAACATGTAGAAAGCAAGGTGATACACTTTGTTTGGAGTTCAAAGTTTTCACTGATGAATAGTGCCATGAAAATTTTCTATATAAGGTCATCCATTCCTCTCATTTTGCAAACCGTAAACCTAATTTTCCTTGGCCGCCATTAAAATTAAACCATCCAATGGCTAATGTCGATCGAAGCCTCTAGTGGTCAAATTAGCCTTCGACTTCAACTAGGAAAACGTAGAGACGACGATATGAATAAATATCGGTTGGATCGTCGATCGATGGACCGAGACGGCGGCTGGAAGCCTCCGTTCATGAGCCGCAAATAAGGATTTTCAAGTGATTTTGCGCGTGTGCATGCACGAGGCAATCGCAGGCGACATGTAACTATGGCGGCGGCGTGGTAGAGGTAGTGGAGGGTCGGCGATCTGGGTTTGATCAATCAATGTGAATGAAAAAAGAGAGAAGAACATTAGCCTAGGAATGTCACGTAGGAGGGAAGAAGAAGATAGGTTAACTATTTAAAATTTTAATTAAGTTTAAGTTAATTTTAATCTGATCGAATCGTTTCAACCAATAGTTCATAACTTTCTCGTACGATGTCGGTTTCGAAAGAGACAAGTTGCAACACATTCGTATCCGCGAATATGCTATGGAGTTGGATTGGATTGATTCAGAACAAGTAAGAATTTTTGATTAAATTGAACATCTATTCATTTTTAATCCAAATCAAAACGTTTTGACGACTATTAAAATCAGTGTGAGTTAAACTCACCTTTTTGGTTAACTGATTTTGTTATATAGTTGATTTGAATTGCTGGTTGAATTTTTGGATGATTTATTATTTTATTGTTGATTTGGATATATTACCCTTGGGAGCAGATGAGAGCATATTACGTTCCTGTGTAAGAGCGGATGACCAATTATATATGAATCTCGGCTCGAAGCAGTTAATTTATATATGTATAATTATATACTTTGTGTGATGTAGGGGGCATTTTGAAGGGATCCAATAAGATTTCTCACACTTCTGATTTTGTTTTCATATAAATTGATATATGATATATTGAATGTTAAAATTGATGAGATGGACACAACTTTCCTTATTTGGTGCTTTATTAGCACTGGACCTTATATTTTGGTATTTTAAAATACCAATAAAATAGTGATTGATTTTAAAAGAGAATTTGAAAGTGATTTTGGAAAACTATATGTATTTTAAATAAATTTATTGAATTAGTTGAAAAAGTAGTTTATTTTGAATTCAAAGGTACGATTTTTGAAGATATTATAAATTAATGGTTTATAAAATTTAAATAGATTTTTTGAACTGTGTAAAGATTTTGAAAATCTTGGAAAAAGCCCATCTTGTATACTTGTTTTAAAACAAAAATAGAAATTTTATATGTATATATATATTTATTTATTAACCATTTTATATAAAGTAATATATTTATATATATATATATATATTGGTACATATATTATAATTTATTTATAAGGGTGAAATTTACAAAAGTGATAATTTACAAAAGTGATATTTTACAAAGGAAATAAAGATTTTGTGACATCCCAGGATTTCAGACAGAATTATTTTAAATAAATATTTAACTTAATTAATTAAAATACAACTTGTTGTTTTAAAAACAAATATATATAGATATGTTTTGGGAATTCAAGATAAAGAGTTTCAAGAATAGTTCAGAAATAAAATCTTTTCCATTTACATATAAATAAAGTAAACTCCACCTTATTAATATTTGATTTTAAAATATATGTTTATGATATAATTTAGATAATGGTGGTTAAAATCAAATAAATCACATCAATATTAAATCTAGATATAAAACATAAGTATAAAACATAATTATAAAAATACAAGACCAATAGAAAAATAAAATAATAAAATAATAAAAATGTATATGTTAACAATATACAAATAAATGTATATATTATACGAAATAGTGGGTAGGCAAATATATATGTGTAAAGATAATGACACAAGCAAAGTATACATGGGGAGATGCAAGAAGAAAAAAAATTCTACATACAAATAAAATCTATGCAAAGTACAAAACAAATCAAGTGAAATGAGGCTGTAAGCAAAATAGGAAACATATACATTTCATATTATCATGTCAGCCTCCAAATTTTAAAATATCTTTAGTCAAGCATACAACATTTCTAGTCAAGTGTACAAACAATTAATAAAAGGATCAGATTAAATAATAAATATCTCAGCCTGGACAAGGTGCAGCCACTGCTTGCTTACTTGATACACCTCCTCCTCTTCTATATAGATATACCCACTAATATCTTCCTGGATCATACCACTTGAATATTATAAAGCAAAGTTCTTTCACTTAAAATCAAAACAAGAAACTTGAAGCAGTTCAAAGAAGACAAGCCTATGTCCAAACCTAGATCATCTCAGCAAGGATCAACCTAGTAAACAACAAGCAAGTATAAATCTGTAATCTAAAATCAAGCCCAGCCTCAAATTTTCAAAATAAAAATAAAAATCTGCTCTGCTCAAAACAGAAAGGTGAGTAACTTCACTTTTAAAATTTAAAGTAAAATTTGGTTGTATGTTATGGCTGTGATAAATATTTCATCGTGCATATTTATAAATATGTTTGCGTATTTTTATTGCTGAATTCTTGATGTATGATGTATGCATTTGAATATCTGTAACTTCCCTGTTCCCATATTTAAGTTCTGGTTTTAAGTTTTGGTTTTGATTTAAATTCAAAACCTCTTGATTTAATATCTGTTTAAACTTATGTTTCAAATGAAACTTGCTTGTTCCATCATAGATTTTAGTTTAAATTTTATTTAAGTTAAAATAATTTGGCAATATCTCTGGGAATCAAGAAAAACTGAGTAAACTTAATCTAAATAAAAATTCAAACATCTTAATTTATAAATTCAGGAATGTAAGTTGAATCATCAACCAGAAACATAATTTTTAAAACTAAAATCATAATTTTTAGTAAAGAGAAAAAGGGGCATTTCAGAGTTGACCAGAAAATGATAATTGAGTAACCGTTGGCGATTAAGTTGATCTGGGTGTCGTGGTTCTTCCTGGAGGAGGAGGAGTGATCAGAGTTTTAGGAAAAATTGTCTGGAAGTTGATCAGATCATAGTGGAAGTGGCGGTGGTTGATTTTGGTCTATAGCCTTAGTTTATCTGGGTTGAGTATTTTGGATTGGCATACCTGCTCTGGTTGATCGGGTTCAACCAAATTCGAGGGAAAGGAAGCATGGTGGTTGTGATATCCCGGAATTTTGGCAATATCAATTTAATAATCTTTATTAATAATTAAATTGATTTGTTGATTTTATTTTATAAATTGACAAGTTTAATTCTTTTAAAGGTTAATAATATTTTAAATTGGCAATATTTATTAATATCTTTTCTAACAATTTTAAATTGGGAAGATTTATCTTTCTAAAACTTATATAAATGTTTTATATTTATAATGTATATATATTGATATATATATATTGTAAATAGGGAGTCTTTAAATTTAATAAAAGAATATGTTTTCAAATTATAATATATATGTATATATATTGTTATTTGAAGTTATGTATTAAATCTCAATATGATAATTATCAAAACTAATGTTAAAAGTATTTTCCATTTAGAATATATATAATTGTATATAGTGAAATGGAAAGGTAATGATTTGAATTTAATAAAGATGTTTTCAAACTTTAATATATATATATATAATTTGTAATTTGGAAATTTTAATTTGACTTAATACTTTTGGAAATGATATTTATGATTTAAATAACAAGAATAATTTCTTATTTAAAAATATATATATAAGCTTAAGTTTAAATAAGATTTAAATAAGAAGTTCATTTATTTTTATAATCTTTTCTCTTTTAAAATTCAAAATGGTTTGTAAAAATATATATATAGTTAAGTTCAATTTCTCAAGCATATATAAGTATGTTATATTTAATTGATATAAGCATAAGTTATTTTAAATAATTGTTTTTCACATTTGTATATTTATTAAAATCTAAAAGCTTATTTATAAAAAGATAAATACATTTTTATATACATATAAATATTGTATAAATACACATGTATAACTTAAATAAATTAATAAAAGACAAGATTTACACTTGTAAACATATGGAGGCTTGGATTTCATATGTGTAAGCTAAGTAACAACTTAAGAAGACAAGTGGCTATTTTTCTCTTTAAATTAAAGTCATAAATAAATAAAATGAAAGAAGAGCTGATTTTACTTTTCAGCTGAATTAATCTTTCTTCACTTCTTTTTATACTAAAACTAAATTCGAATCTAAAGAAAAATGGAAACTGTAAAATCTGTAAAATCTAAAGCAAAGAAGATAAGTCTGGGAATCAAATTGCAAAGAAGAAATGAAGAACTGGAAATGCAAATCTGAGATAAGAAAGATGAAAGGCAATTTCAAATAGGAGTTTCAAATCTTCAAATGCAATCTGAAGCCATGTAACCAGATCAGAGAAAGATCAAACAACAAGATTAAAATTCAACTAAGCAAAAGAAATCAAGTTCAAAAATCTGGAACATCAGCCTGGAAACTAATCTGTCCCCTGTCTCTGTTTTATAAATTCCTGGTGAGTAAACAAATTTTAAAAACAGTTTTAAAATCTTGAATTTCATTATGATGTGTGAATGAAAACCATGCTGTTACCTAAATGCTTGGATTAAAATGGATGCATGTATATATATGATTATTAAATGCCTGTGTGTATATTGATATGGTCTCTGTTGTTTTTGTCAGAACATTGAAATTCTTTTTAAATCAAATTGCTCATCATATATCCACTGATAGCCTTTGGGTTGTAAATGAAAGATGTTCAAAAACTTGTAGTATAACTCTTAAAAATAAGATCTGGGATTTTTATAAAGTATTTGCCTCGAAATTTCATCATCAACAGTAAAATGTAAATTTGGACAAAAATTTATTGATTCAATTTTAAGTTGTGATTATATAATTGAATTCGTAGTTGAAAACCATGAATTTTAGTATATATATCAAGATTTTTAGATTGGTAATTGAAGGGGATTTTGAGTTTATCTGATTTGGGCATTTCGACCAATCGGAGATGAACGGCGACGATCTGGGAGTCGTAGCTGGGCACGAAGGTGGAGTAGGAGGTGAGGATCATAGAAAAAATCATTTTGGAATTTATTAATGAAAGTGATGGTCGGAAATCGATGGGTTAGGGTTTTATCACCTGGTCTGGACGTGGATGTTCAGAAGGAATTCGCGACGTCGTGATGTAATGGGAGTTGATCGCGAGGCGTATGGTGGGTACTGGAAGTCGTGACGGAGCTGCGGTGAAGGTGGCGTGGTGTCTCGAGGCAAGGATCATCGGGGAGGAGGGGGATTCCGATGAAGTGTATTTCCAGGTGATGGGTTCAATGTTCGTTTTCGAATCTCGTTCGAATCGAGGAAGATGAGTTGGTCGATCGTGGTCTCGTGGTGGAAGACGACTTGCCGGAGCACTGAACAGAGTTCGTCGTCGTCCAGCGTGTGTGTGCACGTGCACAAGCAAGTCTGTGCATCTGGGAATATGGATTTGGGGAAGAAGCATTGGCTCGTTCGAGAATTTTCGAGTTTTACTCGAAGCTGGGTGACGTGGGTTTTGACGCGAGGGTTACTTCGAGTTTTTAAGCGTTTTACTCGGGTTTAGGAAGGAGCAGATTTAAGAATTTTACAGGAAGTGTTTTGAAGTTTTTAAAACAAAAGAAACTTATATTGTAGTGTTTTCTGAGTTTTAAAATAAAGTTAAAACAAGATTTTTAACTACTAAACTAAATTGTTTTCTAGAATAATTGTTTTAACAAGATTTAAATAATTTAAATAAGTAAGTTTTAAGAGAATAGGAAAGTGGATTTCAAAATAATCTTTGTATTAAAATTTATTGAATAACTTTGAAAAGCTTCAAAGATTTTAAAGGTAAAAACTAAATGTTGTAATTATTAAATTATAATAAAGATTTTACCTTAAGTAATTAAGATTTGATTTATTAAAGGAAATTAATATGTGAAATTAATAGGGATAATTCATTTATTGAAAATGATTTAAGAATAATGGTTTTTCTTAACTAAGATCTTTAAATATAAATAGTTAAGAAATTATTTAATTAAAATTAAATAATTAGTTAAATAATTAACTAAGTAATTAATTAGTGATTATTAAAGATAATTACTTATAAATTTAATTAAGTATAATTACTTGATGAGGTAATTAAGGAATAGTTACTGGATGTAATTAAATAAGAAGTGATTAAGGTTAATTACTTAGTGTTATTAATTAAATAAATTATTTAATTAAGTTAATTAAAGGATTAAGATTAATTATAAGGTAATTAATTATTTGTTAAGGTAATTAATTAAAAATAATTAATTAAGGAAGATAATTAATTAGAGTTAATTACGGGTTAAGTTTAATCAAAGGTGATTAATAAATTATGGTTAAATTAAAGGTTAATTACTTAATGTAATTAATAATTAATTAAAGGAGTAATTAGGGATCATTAGTTTATAATTAATGATGTGATTAAGAGTTGATTAATTAAGATTAATTAATCAAATGATAAGTGATTAATTGTAATTAATTAAGAGATGAAGTAATTAATTAATTAATTTATGAAGTAATTAAAAGTTAATTACTGTATTGGATTAAGGATAATTAATTTGGAAAATTAATTAAAGATAATTACTTAAATGTAATTAAAGTATAATTAATCAGGGTGATTAATTAAAGTGGAAATTTAGAGGAAGATTAATTAATTAATTTATAATTAATTAATGATTATATAAGTAAGGTTTATAATGAAGTAATTAATTTAATTTATTTTAAATTAATTAAGAGATGAAGTAATTAATTTAATTCACTTTAAATTAATTAAAGATAGAGATAGTTAATTTAATTCATTTTAAATTAATTATATTGTGATTAAGTAAATCATTGCTTATATAAGAATGGATGACATTTATTTGTCTTGAATGGATGTAATCTCAGAAATGAGATAAGTAATATGGTGTGATATGAATGCTTGGTTGCATTATGATGGTAATATAGATTAACTATTGTGATGTTGATATGGATTACCTATTTTGTTATGAATCATTTGTTTATTTGATAATGTGATTATCAATTGTGATTTGTGAATTATCTATCTGTATGAATATAGATAAGTTAAATTGTTTAAACCTTTAAACAACTTGGCCTTAAAAGATACGTTTTGGATTTCGATGAGACCGGGATCGGGTTTCCGTATACCGGAATTCCAGGTCTGGAGACCCGAATACCACATCGATCCAAATTAACGATAGGTCGTGAATCTCAAGTGAAGATGAAGATTCAGAGTGCAAGGGTTATTGTCGTTAACTCTGAGGGTGATTCCAATACGAGTGTAACGAGATAATGCCTTCGGTTTCGTTCGAACCCGGAACGAACTTGTATGGATTGAATGCATTCAACACATCGTCAGGAGGGCGATGAGCATTCTAAGTGATGTGTTCTGATTTAAAGGTAAATCGTAGCCTCAAGCCTCATCAACCGGGAATGGCTAAAACAGGGGAGGTGCAGCAAGGCTTCGTGGGTAGCACCCACTGAGAGTAAGGTCATCCCTGTCTAGAGAAGTTCCTTCTTTTATTTCGGCTTAGTGGTGCAGTTGGCGACGGCCATCTGTGGGGTGATTTTATTCGGAATTATCCAGTAAGGGATGGTTCCGGCTTTGTGTTGCAGGGGATTGGGAGTGATCCTCGGTACGGTGATCTAGGCCCCGTACTGTGATGAGCGGTACCCCGGTAGCTCTGCCATTGTATGGAAATCCAAATTCCAATAAGTGATAACGGACTTGATTGTATACTTATGTATGCTGGAATTTAATAATGTAACAATTTCGGCTATTTCATATTTATTTGAAAACCCTAGACCCTATTATAATACAATCGAATTTCCTATCAAATGTTTTGGTTATCGTAAGGTAAAAACTTTTCCGTGTTTATGTGCGGGAAGTCTTACGAGATACCTTTTCTTTCCAAATGGTTTTCAAAGTTAAACAAGTTTAACCTGTTACTCACACCAGACCCATGTCTGACCCAAGTTGTTTATTTCTGTTTTATAAACTCTTGGGTACTCAAATTTTTACGAGTAGCCAAGGGATTCAGGTTTAGCTTTGACGAATTGTGGAGGAGCAATGGAGCAGGAGGCTTCGGCGTTCGTAGATATAGTATTCCGCTGTGTTGATATCTGTGTTAGAGTCTTGTATTGTATTTGAGTTGTAATATCTAGACAGATGTTTATAACTGTCTAGTATGTGTTGTATAGTTGTGTAAACTCTGATAAGTGTTATATACTATGTAATAGTTTCTTTATGTTATTAATATAATTTATTCGTTCCGCTGTGAGATCGTTGTTGTTGTTTCTTCTTTCTTCTCTTCTTTTCTATTTTCTACCTCTTTCTTTCTTATTAATGACGCGTCATTCTGTGGAATGAGTGGCGGGTCGTTACAGTGGTATCAGAGCATAGGTTGAGCGAATGCCTAAGCTTTTGGTTAAGAGAATATCGGAGCAGTAGGTTGAGTGAATACCTAGGCTCTGAAGTGGTGTCTATCTTGAGAGCGCGTAATTGTTAGTTATATAAAAATGATTTTATATTGTGTTAATTGATCGGTTGAGTGGTATATGGATTCTGGTCAATACGAGTAGCTAACGTTATTGATAGGGATCTCTAAACACTTGAACCAGGACAACGGACACAATATTGTTTTAAAGAGGTAGATGAAATAATTTTACCCAGAAATAATTTCTATATAAAAAAAAGAAAAAAATATCATTTTAAATATATATATTTATGTATTTCTACCTATTTATTGGGTTACCTGTTCGGGTTTTCCAATATAAGTTATAAAGATAGATAAGGTGGTAGTGTGTGTAACACAATTACCAATAGTTGGAGTTTGAATGTTTGAGGTTGGAAGTATATATCGAGACTGTAAACCCAATACCGTCTCGAGTAAGCTTTGCTGTGGTGAAGGATTTCATCGATCTCCGAAGGAAACTGTAATGGTCCGGAGTTTATCTTCGAAGTGTGGATGAGTAGAGTTGGATCTGTCGATGAGGCAGAAGTGAGTAATGGTACCTTGATACCTCAGGTAATAGTAGCTGTGTGATAAGACGCAGTGAATATGGATGTTTCCGAAGATGTTTTCTTTGGAACAAGTTGTGGAGGTGTGTCTGCTTCGGTGTTGTGGCTGAGTTCAGCATGGTGATTCTGTTTGGTTTGGAGTTCGAGTTTCTCAAAGATCTTTGGAATAGGAAGTCCTTGGCATCAGTGTCAGCAGTGCAGCTCGGAGTATTCTGTGATGGCAGGAAGCTTTCTGGATGAGCAGTTTTCTGGAAGTGAAGTTCAGAAGCAGTTGAGTGAATCCATTTCTTCGATGGATTGGTTAGTCAAGTATAAGCTGTTCTGATTAGTGAAGAGAGAACAGTTATCTTTGGAAATTAGGCCGAGCTGATCGCAAAAGTGACTTGCGATTGTTTAAGTATTCTCTTGGGATTATTGGAGATTGAGACTCCGTATCGACTTGATTCGTGGAGTTACCGAAAGTTCAGCTTAGTAGAAGGATGTCTTCTAGAGAAGAATTTGTGAAGTAGCTTAGGATTCTTTGGAGAGGGATTGATCAGTCCTAATTTTCTGGAGGGAATTCTTCTGTGATGTTTTGACCAAGTGGAGTGGTTCACTAAGATTTTATGGGGGTGATGAACTATGGATGATCAAGTTTGTACTCGAGTTCTCCGATGACATTCTCATCTAGTCCAGATCAGAGTTGTGCAGCGGAAGCAAGATAGCAGCTATTCTAGAGTGGGAGCAACCGAGAGTTGTAATTTTCTTGGATTAAAGGATTTCTATAGGAAATTCAAGTGTATCTCTAAGTATGAAGGATTTTTCAGGATTTGGAGGTAAGGTTGTCAAGTGCAACTGTTTGGCTATTTCAGATAGGAGAAGTAGTTCGAAGTGCTCTAATGATTGTGGAGTAGAGTTGTGTTCTAGATTTTGGCATATTTTTGGAAACCATTTTGTTGAGTAGGATCCGGAAATTGGTTTGATATTAGTCTAGTCTATTTCAGGAAGCATCAGCAAGAGCTAAGCTGATCAGGAAGGATGAAGTGACTCAGGATCGTCAAAGGAGTTATGCAGTTAAGAATTGATGGAATTTGGAAATTGAAGTTGAAATTTGGATATTACTTAAGTTTCTCCGATCAAAGGAGATATAAGGTGTCGAAAAACTAAAGAGTTAGTTCCGGAAGTATTTTGAGTTTTTCTGTGTTCTCTGGAGATTAGATTTTGATTCCCAGGATTGAGTTGCCAGTTCGGATAACTGGAATTCATTTTATTTCACATATCTCTGAGGAATATGTGTATGATTCATCGAGTGATGAAATCAGCAGTTCAGAAGGATTTGGTAGTTGACATGGTTTTGAGTTTAGTCTGATATCTTGTTCAGATTGTGATCTAGAAGGGAAGGAGTTCTAGATTATTGTAGATAGTTAGTTAAGATCCTGTAGAACGAGTATCCCGGTATATATATATATACTTGGGGAAAACTCGAGAAAATTCTATCCAGAATTTTTAACTGGATAGTTAAATTTGTTTGGTTAATATGTTTGCTATGGTTGTTAGAATATGATTGATATGTATGGTTGCTGTTTAAAATTAAAAATTTTTTACTGGGTTATTAAATTATCTTTGCTTTTAAATTTCGGGGACGAAATTATTTTAAGGGGGGAGGAATGTGATATCCCGGAATTTTGGCAATATCAATTTAATAATCTTTATTAATAATTAAATTGATTTGTTGATTTTATTTTATAAATTGACAAGTTTAATTCTTTTAAAGGTTAATAATATTTTAAATTGGCAATATTTATTAATATCTTTTCTAACAATTTTAAATTGGGAAGATTTATCTTTCTAAAACTTATATAAATGTTTTATATTTATAATGTATATATATTGATATATATATATTGTAAATAGGGAGTCTTTAAATTTAATAAAAGAATATGTTTTCAAATTATAATATATATGTATATATATTGTTATTTGAAGTTATGTATTAAATCTCAATATGATAATTATCAAAACTAATGTTAAAAGTATTTTCCATTTAGAATATATATAATTGTATATAGTGAAATGGAAAGGTAATGATTTGAATTTAATAAAGATGTTTTCAAACTTTAATATATATATATATATAATTTGTAATTTGGAAATTTTAATTTGACTTAATACTTTTGGAAATGATATTTATGATTTAAATAACAAGAATAATTTCTTATTTAAAAATATATATGTAAGCTTAAGTTTAAATAAGATTTAAATAAGAAGTTCATTTATTTTTATAATCTTTTCTCTTTTAAAATTCAAAATGGTTTGTAAAAATATATATATAGTTAAGCTCAATTTCTCAAGCATATATAAGTATGTTATATTTAATTGATATAAGCATAAGTTATTTTAAATAATTGTTTTTCACATTTGTATATTTATTAAAATCTAAAAGCTTATTTATAAAAAGATAAATACATTTTTATATACATATAAATATTGTATAAATACACATGTATAACTTAAATAAATTAATAAAAGACAAGATTTACACTTGTAAACATATGGAGGCTTGGATTTCATATGTGTAAGCTAAGTAACAACTTAAGAAGACAAGTGGCTATTTTTCTCTTTAAATTAAAGTCATAAATAAATAAAATGAAAGAAGAGCTGATTTTACTTTTCAGCTGAATTAATCTTTCTTCACTTCTTTCTATACTAAAACTAAATTCGAATCTAAAGAAAAATGGAAACTGTAAAATCTGTAAAATCTAAAGCAAAGAAGATAAGTCTGGGAATCAAATTGCAAAGAAGAAATGAAGAACTGGAAATGCAAATCTGAGATAAGAAAGATGAAAGGCAATTTCAAATAGGAGTTTCAAATCTTCAAATGCAATCTGAAGTCATGTAACCAGATCAGAGAAAGATCAAACAACAAGATTAAAATTCAACTAAGCAAAAGAAATCAAGTTCAAAAATCTGGAACATCAGCCTGGAAACTAATCTGTCCCCTGTCTCTGTTTTATAAATTCCTGGTGAGTAAACAAATTTTAAAAACAGTTTTAAAATCTTGAATTTCATTATGATGTGTGAATGAAAACCATGCTGTTACCTAAATGCTTGGATTAAAATGGATGCATGTATATATATGATTATTAAATGCCTGTGTGTATATTGATATGGTCTCTGTTGTTTTTGTCAGAACATTGAAATTCTTTTTAAATCAAATTGCTCATCATATATCCACTGATAGCCTTTGGGTTGTAAATGAAAGATGTTCAAAAACTTGTAGTATAACTCTTAAAAATAAGATCTGGGATTTTTATAAAGTATTTGCCTCGAAATTTCATCATCAACAGTAAAATGTAAATTTGGACAAAAATTTATTGATTCAATTTTAAGTTGTGATTATATAATTGAATTCGTAGTTGAAAACCATGAATTTTAGTATATATATCAAGATTTTTAGATTGGTAATTGAAGGGGATTTTGAGTTTATCTGATTTGGGCATTTCGACCAATCGGAGATGAACGGCGACGATCTGGGAGTCGTAGCTGGGCACGAAGGTGGAGTAGGAGGTGAGGATCATAGGAAAAATCATTTTGGAATTTATTAATGAAAGTGATGGTCGGAAATCGATGGGTTAGGGTTTTATCACCTGGTCTGGACGTGGATGTTCAGAAGGAATTCGCGACGTCGTGATGTAATGGGAGTTGATCGCGAGGCGTATGGTGGGTACTGGAAGTCGTGACGGAGCTGCGGTGAAGGTGGCGTGGTGTCTCGAGGCAAGGATCATCGGGGAGGAGGGGGATTCCGATGAAGTGTATTTCCAGGTGATGGGTTCAATGTTCGTTTTCGAATCTCGTTCGAATCGAGGAAGATGAGTTGGTCGATCGTGGTCTCGTGGTGGAAGACGACTTGCCGGAGCACTGAACAGAGTTCGTCGTCGTCCAGCGTGTGTGTGCACGTGCACAAGCAAGTCTGTGCATTTGGGAATATGGATTTGGGGAAGAAGCATTGGCTCGTTCGAGAATTTTCGAGTTTTACTCGAAGCTGGGTGACGTGGGTTTTGACGCGAGGGTTACTTCGAGTTTTTAAGCGTTTTACTCGGGTTTAGGAAGGAGCAGATTTAAGAATTTTACAGGAAGTGTTTTGAAGTTTTTAAAACAAAAGAAACTTATATTGTAGTGTTTTCTGAGTTTTAAAATAAAGTTAAAACAAGATTTTTAACTACTAAACTAAATTGTTTTCTAGAATAATTGTTTTAACAAGATTTAAATAATTTAAATAAGTAAGTTTTAAGAGAATAGGAAAGTGGATTTCAAAATAATCTTTGTATTAAAATTTATTGAATAACTTTGAAAAGCTTCAAAGATTTTAAAGGTAAAAACTAAATGTTGTAATTATTAAATTATAATAAAGATTTTACCTTAAGTAATTAAGATTTGATTTATTAAAGGAAATTAATATGTGAAATTAATAGGGATAATTCATTTATTGAAAATGATTTAAGAATAATGGTTTTTCTTAACTAAGATCTTTAAATATAAATAGTTAAGAAATTATTTAATTAAAATTAAATAATTAGTTAAATAATTAACTAAGTAATTAATTAGTGATTATTAAAGATAATTACTTATAAATTTAATTAAGTATAATTACTTGATGAGGTAATTAAGGAATAGTTACTGGATGTAATTAAATAAGAAGTGATTAAGGTTAATTACTTAGTGTTATTAATTAAATAAATTATTTAATTAAGTTAATTAAAGGATTAAGATTAATTATAAGGTAATTAATTATTTGTTAAGGTAATTAATTAAAAATAATTAATTAAGGAAGATAATTAATTAGAGTTAATTACGGGTTAAGTTTAATCAAAGGTGATTAATAAATTATGGTTAAATTAAAGGTTAATTACTTAATGTAATTAATAATTAATTAAAGGAGTAATTAGGGATCATTAGTTTATAATTAATGATGTGATTAAGAGTTGATTAATTAAGATTAATTAATCAAATGATAAGTGATTAATTGTAATTAATTAAGAGATGAAGTAATTAATTAATTAATTTATGAAGTAATTAAAAGTTAATTACTGTATTGGATTAAGGATAATTAATTTGGAAAATTAATTAAAGATAATTACTTAAATGTAATTAAAGTATAATTAATCAGGGTGATTAATTAAAGTGGAAATTTAGAGGAAGATTAATTAATTAATTTATAATTAATTAATGATTATATAAGTAAGGTTTATAATGAAGTAATTAATTTAATTTATTTTAAATTAATTAAGAGATGAAGTAATTAATTTAATTCACTTTAAATTAATTAAAGATAGAGATAGTTAATTTAATTCATTTTAAATTAATTATATTGTGATTAAGTAAATCATTGCTTATATAAGAATGGATGACATTTATTTGTCTTGAATGGATGTAATCTCAGAAATGAGATAAGTAATATGGTGTGATATGAATGCTTGGTTGCATTATGATGGTAATATAGATTAACTATTGTGATGTTGATATGGATTACCTATTTTGTTATGAATCATTTGTTTATTTGATAATGTGATTATCAATTGTGATTTGTGAATTATCTATCTGTATGAATATAGATAAGTTAAATTGTTTAAACCTTTAAACAACTTGGCCTTAAAAGATACGTTTTGGATTTCGATGAGACCGGGATCGGGTTTCCGTATACCGGAATTCCAGGTCTGGAGACCCGAATACCACATCGATCCAAATTAACGATAGGTCGTGAATCTCAAGTGAAGATGAAGATTCAGAGTGCAAGGGTTATTGTCGTTAACTCTGAGGGTGATTCCAATACGAGTGTAACGAGATAATGCCTTCGGTTTCGTTCGAACCCGGAACGAACTTGTATGGATTGAATGCTTTCAACACATCGTCAGGAGGGCGATGAGCATTCTAAGTGATGTGTTCTGATTTAAAGGTAAATCGTAGCCTCAAGCCTCATCAACCGGGAATGGCTAAAACAGGGGAGGTGCAGCAAGGCTTCGTGGGTAGCACCCACTGAGAGTAAGGTCATCCCTGTCTAGAGAAGTTCCTTCTTTTATTTCGGCTTAGTGGTGCAGTTGGCGACGGCCATCTGTGGGGTGATTTTATTCGGAATTATCCAGTAACGGATGGTTCCGGCTTTGTGTTGCAGGGGATTGGGAGTGATCCTCGGTACGGTGATCTAGGCCCCGTACTGTGATGAGCGGTACCCCGGTAGCTCTGCCATTGTATGGAAATCCAAATTCCAATAAGTGATAACGGACTTGATTGTATACTTATGTATGCTGGAATTTAATAATGTAACAATTTCGGCTATTTCATATTTATTTGAAAACCCTAGACCCTATTATAATACAATCGAATTTCCTATCAAATGTTTTGGTTATCGTAAGGTAAAAACTTTTCCGTGTTTATGTGCGGGAAGTCTTACGAGATACCTTTTCTTTCCAAATGGTTTTCAAAGTTAAACAAGTTTAACCTGTTACTCACACCAGACCCATGTCTGACCCAAGTTGTTTATTTCTGTTTTATAAACTCTTGGGTACTCAAATTTTTACGAGTAGCCAAGGGATTCAGGTTTAGCTTTGACGAATTGTGGAGGAGCAATGGAGCAGGAGGCTTCGGCGTTCGTAGATATAGTATTCCGCTGTGTTGATATCTGTGTTAGAGTCTTGTATTGTATTTGAGTTGTAATATCTAGACAGATGTTTATAACTGTCTAGTATGTGTTGTATAGTTGTGTAAACTCTGATAAGTGTTATATACTATGTAATAGTTTCTTTATGTTATTAATATAATTTATTCGTTCCGCTGTGAGATCGTTGTTGTTGTTTCTTCTTTCTTCTCTTCTTTTCTATTTTCTACCTCTTTCTTTCTTATTAATGACGCGTCATTCTGTGGAATGAGTGGCGGGTCGTTACAGTGGTAGGCGAAGGGTTGGCCAGAGTGGTAGGGACTCTGGTGGTCGGAAACGCGAGGACGAGGAGATTCCAGATTTGGGGTGAATCCTTTTTTTCTATTCAAAGTTGGGTTTTGAGTCTCGAATTCGATTTCGAGTTATGGGTGATGATCTAATCATCGAGTTAAGGTGTGGAGATTGATCGCCGATGAAGGAAGACCATTAGAGATGGTCAGAGGAGATTTGGACTGTGTACGTGCACAGTACACTGTTTGTTTCTGGTGAATTTTGTTGGTGGGCTGAGGGTTGTACTCGAGTTTACTCGAAGAAATTGGATGGTTTGCTCGAAGATAGGTGATGTGTGGCTCGAAGCAGATTAGGATGGGCTCGAGTAAATTAAAATTTACAGGTTTTTAAAACCTGTCTAGGTTTTAATCTGAAATGAAATTAAAAATGTAAATGCCAGATTTGAACAGGTTTAAACTAGCTTAAAAATTTGAATTTCAAAACTATCTTTTACATCCTGATTTTAAATGATTAAAGTTAAGGAAATGTAAAATGTTTTAAATAACTTTAATTTTTTTAAGGGTTTGAATTCTAAAATGAAGATATAAAATGTAAGCAAAGTTTTAATCAAGATTAATATAGAATCAAATTTAGTTGTTTCATAGGTTTGGAATAAAGGAAGTTTTGAATTTAAAATTTGTTTAAACAACTTTAAATTGTTAAAGTATACTTTTATAGTTGATTTGAGCTTAAAATAAATTTGGCTTAAATTCTTATAAATCCTTTTATAAGTTAAGTGTGACTTTAACATATGATTGAAAGATTTGTATATTGATTCTAAACTTGTTAAAGTTAAATTTGTACTCATTTTAAATCTTATGTTTGAAATGAAATTTTGGCCATAAATTGAAAGCAAAATGTTTTCAAATGCATAAATTAATGATTGAAGATTTATTAATCAAGTAATTAAAGGATAATTAAGTGCAGTTAAGCACTTAATTAATCAAATAATTAGAGATCAATTAAAACTAAATTGTAATTAATAATGATTAATCTAAGTTTAATTACTTTAGAGAAGTAATTAAAGAGTTGTTAATGAAGGTCATTAACTTAAGATTATTATACAATTAATTAATGAGACTAATTAATTAAGGATAATCATTTATGGAATTTGGTTCAGTATAATTACTTAATGGAAGTAATCAAGTTAAAGGAAATTAATCAAGGGGGATAAATTAAGACGGATGATTATTGGATGATTAATCAGTTGATTTGTAATCAATTAATAAGCAGGATTAGAAGTAATTAAAGTAATTGATTTAATTATGGTCGATTAAATTAATTAAGGATGGTATGGTTGATTTGTCTTGCTTATGAATGATTGAATGATATTGTGTGTGCCTTAGATTAGTATATATCTGAAATGTGATGTGTGGTATAATATATTAGATTAAAACAGTGACATCCTATATTAAATTGTGTTTCATTTAAATAATTTGGAATAGGATGGTATTGTTTTCAAAGAGACCGAAGTCGGGTATTAGTAAATACCCGAAACCACTTCGATTTGGAATTTGCAATAATTCTTCATATGTGATGTTAATAGATTGAAATGGAATAATATAGACCTTTGGACTAAGTTAGGATACTTAAAGTTTGAATTGTAAAATAAATATTGAGCATAACAATTAATGAACTCGTAGTGAAGTACGAGTTACCCGGGTTTTTCTTTTAGGGTTTTAACTTAGTACTTTCAAAATATATGGATTCACTCACGCTGGTTTCCAGCCTGACCCGGGTGTTACTTTGATGTAATGCTCGGGTCAGACCGAGTATTACAGATTTTCAGGTAAGGACGTTCTGGAGCTCAGAAGACGAGCTGGGAGACAGGAACGTATGGAGAGTTTCCGCTGTAATATATTACAGTTTATCTGGGACATGTTGTTTTAACTGTCCAGTGTATGTATAAATGTTGTAACTCTGATGTATTGATATAAAATAACAAATATAGTATTCTTTTGTATAACCGTTATTATTTGATATTATATTTTATCCGCTGCGAATGTGAGGATCTGTATTGTGTTTCTGTTTCTTTCCTTCTATCTCTTTCCTTCTTTCCTAACTATTTGGAATTTTCGGGATCGAAAATCCTAGGTCGTTACAATTGGTATCAGAGCGAAGGTTAAGCAAAAACCTTGGCTCTGGTAGGGGATACTCATAAGGATAGGGTCAATAGTACCCTAGAATGAGTTGAGTGTTTATATATATATATATATATATATATATGAGAGTGTACTTTTTATTTTCATATATAAAGATTTTAAATGATTATATTTTGATATATAAAGCAATATTTCTTTTTAATAAATATTAAGATAATTGGTTGTTAAATTATTGGAATTAAGTGGTAATAGAACTACGACCAAATTGAAATTAAAGATGAGTTGAAATAGATTCAAACCAGAATAGAATGGTTGTTGTGGTTAATAATGAAATGTTGTTAATAAGTAAGTAAAATGAAATGTTTTAGGGAAGTGAAACATTTGGATAAGTATGACTTATAAATTGGAATTGAAGATGATCTAAAATTGTGAAGTTTTAAATCTGGGCATAGAATTTGAAAATTGTTTCAAAGTGATAAAGAAATAATAAATAAGTACTATTTAAATCAAAGAGACTTGTTGCAAACAATGGGTTGTTTGAAAATTTGATTTGAATTTAAAACCAAAGGTGGTTTAAAATTTAAATGTAATCTGGTGTGTAAGGAAATAAATATGAGATAAACACTAAGGTTGAGTTTTAAATTTGGAATGAGATGTGATACCCAAGGCGATAAGTCTTTGAACTTATAAAATTATTAATCTATAGATTAAAAATTTGAATGGAAATGCAAATTTTGTAAATTGGCTGAATTAAATAAGTTGAATTTAACTTTAGGAAAGCTGGATAATTTAATAAGCCACTTGAATTGGAAATTTCAAGGTGAAATTGGGATTTAACTTGGGAAGTTAAATGGTTAATTGGAATTGGGAGTTTGTGTGCTCTCAAAATGGGTTTGAGATCTGAAAATTTTAAATGGATGGATGTTTAAAATAAATTGGATAATATCATCCTGTTGTTATTAATCTTTGAATTGTGAATTGGATTTGTTTAAATGAATGAGAAGTGAAGTGTGGTAATATATCCATTATTGGGGCAAAAAGGGAAATTAAACTTGAATTTGAAGTTGAGGACATGGAATTGCTTTGAACTGAGCTATTTGAATAATTAAATTTGTAAATTAAAGTTGTTTTGAACTCTTATTTGAACTTCGGAATAAGTTAAGTAAAGGTAAATTAAAATGGAATTTTGAAAATTTGAACTCAGGATTGAATGGTTAGGCTGTTAAATTAAAAGTAAAGGTTAATTTGATGTATGTGATTAAATCAATATTTGAAATAATAACTCGAATTGGTATAATTCGAGACGGTTTAAAGTGAAATGAAATTAGAAGTTAATTGGAATTTGGCAATTGATTGGAATTGAATCAATATCAGAATAGGAAGTGGTTGAAATTTGAAGTTATTCTGGTATTGAGTCATTTCAAATGGAAATTTAAATTGAATGATTGAGTTAAAGGTTGGGTAGTGAGACAGTTTGACTCTGAATTTATTTTCAATGAATTATCTTAATATAAGTTTTCTTGGATCTATCTTTCCAAGCTATTTACTATATCCAACCTTACTTTTCAAGGCCAAACTATTTTATACTTATTCTACAATTATTTTTGAAACTATTTAATAATTTTACCACTGTTTATGGACTAATTACTGTTTTTAATCTATTTCCCTATCTATTTAGTATATATAATCCTCTTTTTTAAACCCCGAACTATTTTATACTTATTAAATGATTATTTGGGGCTATTTAACCATTTTTCAATTGTTTTCTAAACTTATTACTATTTTTCATGTATTTCACAAATTTATTACTATTTACAATTATTTTGCAATTATCTACGATTTCTGAAACTATTTAACTGTTTTTTCAACTATTTTATTATTAGTTAACTATTTTACAACTATTTTGCAAACTATTAATTATTTTTCAGCTACTCATCTATTTTAAAAAATTTCAAGCTATTTTCTAAATATAAACTGGTCGGAGTTCAAACTGTTATTGAGTAAATACCCAACTGAGATAAGAATTGAAGTGATAATCCAAATGAGGATTTAGGCAAATGTGGATAAGTGAATAAAATCAAAGTGGATAGAAAGGGAATTGATTTAACTGATAATCAATGAAAATAAATACGTAAGATGTACGTATATTATTCTATTAGCATGGTGATTTGATCCAGATTCGAGCATAGAATTTCGAGATGGTATTATCGATCCATGCTGGAATTTTTCCGCTCGATTTTTCGACGGCGAACCTGGATATGGATTGTTGGTTGGTTCTGGATGTTCTCTATCATAGTTGTGGCTATGCAAGGAGAATGACGGTTTCTGATCAAGAAACCAGATCTGAGTCCGCATTAGGAAGACGGGTGGACGATCCTAGTTCGGAAGTGAAATTGTGTGATCGAGTGAGCGATCAGATTGGTATAGCAAACGAATGATATGTGTACATCGTACGGATTTGAATGTTATTGATATTGAGATTTTTGAATAAGAAATGTGAAATGGTTATTTTAGAATAAAAAGAATATTTTGAGAAATATACAATGGAAAAGGGGGAAATTTAATATTGAAATGGTTGATAAAAAGTTATCAGATGATTTTTGTAATGGAAAATATCTCTTGTGAATATATGATAAAATAAAATAAAATAAATTAAAATTTGATATTTCTATGGCAGAAATTAATTTTATGGAAATAAAGTGGAAATTGAATGTCTCTTTGATTTAAAAATGTACTTTATCATAAAAAGGGTAAGTAATTTGGCAAGTGTTAATTTAAAATTTAATGTTGTCTTGAAAGGAAAAGAAAATTTAAATTATATATCTTTGTTAAATAAGATAAAAACTACCCTTGAATGAAACTATAGCCAGAAGAAAAGATTTTTGAAAAGATTTGGAGTATAAATGTAAATTTATACAAGTATAAATTTGATTCAAAATTTTTTAAGATTAGTATATATATATTTATATAAAAAGGACTTTGTAAAATGATTTTGAAAAAAAATGATTTTTGAGGAAGGGTTTTGGGAACCTTTGAATTTTGGAAAGGCTTTTGATTTTTGGGAAAAATCAATATTGGCATTTGGAAAGCCTGATTTGTGAATTATCGATTTTGGGAATCGATTTTGTGTAAAGGAGATTTATATGGAATTCATACTAGGTGTATGATTTGGAAAATACTATATGAGTATAGTATAAAGTGTTTTGAGATTGGCTCGGGAGAAAAAGGCGCTCCCTTGAAATGAACTTCTCAGGACTGCCACAGGGTGGCACTGCCTTGAGCCTCTAAGGGGGAGGTTCTAAAGTTGATCCTGTGAGGAGTCCAGACAAAACTAGTTCCTGAGGATTATTTGTGTAGCGAAAGTCGAGAGGCTGGTGCCTATAGGGGCATTTGGGTTTTACTGTGACGACAGTTTAACTCGATGTCACTGCGATCTACTGCAGACCATAGCGAAAGTCGTGTGTGCCGCTGAGAGCCAACAGTCTACGTTTGATTTTATATCGGTAGACTGCGACACTATGGTAACATAGTGAAAGTCGTGTGTGCCGCTAAGAGCCAACAGTCTGCATTTGATTTTACATCGGTAGACTGCAACCTATGTGGGAGTGGAGAAGTTTCATTTTAACAGCGTAATCGTGTGTGCCGCTGAGAGCCAACAGTTACATGGACTTTTGCTGTGACGACAACGTAACCCTGGATGTAACTACGATCTGTTGTGGGTTCTATGGTGTAATCAGTTGCATGGACTTTTGCTGTGACGGCAACGTAACTGTAACGACCCGACTTTCTATGCCCAGAAAGTCGCATCATTACGAAGAAAGAAAGGGGTAGAAAATAGAAAAGAAAAGAAGAAAGAAAGAAACAACAACAACGATCTCACAGCGGAACGAATAAATTATATTAATAACATAAACTATTACATAGTATACAACAATTTACAGAGTTTACACAACTATACAACACATACTAGACAGTTATAAACATCTGTCTAGATATTACAACTCAAATACAATACAAGACTCTAACACAGATATCAACACAGCGGAATACTATATCTACGAACGCCGAAGCCTCCTGCTCCATTACTCCTCCAGAATATTTGTCAAAGCTAAACCTGAATCCCTTGGCTACTCATAAAAATTTGAGTACCCAAGAGTTTATAAAACAGAAATAAACACTTGGGTCAGACATGGGTCTGGTGTGAGTAAACGGGTTAAAATTGTTTAACTTCAAAACCTTTTGAAAACAAAGGTATCACGTAAGACTTCCCACACATAAACATGGAAAAGTTTTTACCTTACGCTAGCCAAAACATTTGATAGGAAATCCAGTTATATTATAATAGGGTCTAGGGTTTTCAAGTAAAATACAGAAATAGCTGAAATGCTTACATCTCACATTCCAACATAGTTGGGCACAACTAATACGTACGGCATTTATTGGAGTTTGGATTCCATACAATGGCAGGGCTACTGGGGTACCGCCCGTCACAGTACGTGGCCTAGATCACCGTACCGAGGAGTACGCCCGCTCCTCTGCAACACAAAGCCGGAACCATCCCTTACTGGATAATCCCGAACAAGATAATCCCGTAGTTGGCGCGACCAACTACACACTAAGCCGAATAAAAGAAAAGGGACCTCTAGACAGGGATCTATCTTGCTCTCAGTGGGTGCTACCCACGAAGCCTTGCTGCACCTCCCCTGTTTTAGCCATTCCTGGTTGATGAGGCTTGAGGTTACGATTACCTTTAATCAGAACATATCACTTAGAATGCTCATCGTCCGCCTGACGATGTGCTGAAAGCATTCAATCCATATAAGTTCGTTCCGGGTTCGAACGAAACCGAAGGCATTATCTCGTTACACTCGTTTTGGAATCACCCTCAGAGTTAACGACAATAACCCTTGCACTCTGAATCTTCATCTTCACTTGAGATTCACGACCTATCGTAAATTTGGATCGATGTGGTATTCGGGTCTCCAGACCTGGAAATCCGGTATACGGAAACCCGTTCCCGGTCTCATCGAAATCCAAAACGTATCTTTTAAGGCCAAGTTGTTTAAAGGTTAAAACAATTCAATTCTTATCTATATACACAAAGATAGATAATTCAATAGATAATCTACATTATCATCCCAATCAAATAATTCACATTATCATTATAATTCAACCAAACATCCATATCATATATCAATCATATCTCATTACTGAGATTACATCCATTCAAGACAAATCAATGTCATCCATTCTTATATAAGCAATGATTTACTTAATCACAACATAATTAATTTAAAATGAATTAAATTAACTATCTCTATCTTTAATTAATTTAAAGTGAATTAAATTAATTATTTCATCTCTTAATTAATTTAAAATAAATTAAATTAATTACTTCATCATAAATTTACTTATATATTCATTAATTAATTACAAATAAATTAATTAATCATTCTCTAATTATCCACTTTATTAATCACCTTGATTAATTATACTTTAATTACATTTAAGTAATTATCCTTAATTAATTTCACAAATTAATTATTCTTAACCAATACAGTAATTAACCTTTAATTACTTCATTAATTAATTAATTATAATCCTTAATTAATTACAATTAATTAATTATCATTTGATTAATTAATCTTAATTAATTAACTCTTAATTACATCATTAATTATAAACTAATGATCTCTAATTACATCTTTAATTATTTATTTTATTTAAATTAATTAAATAATTAATCTTAATTAAATCACAATTATTAATCACCTTTGATTAATCTTATCCAGTAATTAACTTTCCTTAATTACTTTCCTTAATTAATTACTTTTTAATTAATTACCTTAACCAATAATTAATTACCTTATTAATTATCCTAAATCTTTTAATTAACTTTATTAAATAAATTATTTAATTAATAACACTAGGTAATTAACTCTTAATTAATAAAATAATTATCCTCTAATTACTTTATTAAATAACTTCCTTTACTTAATTACATCCAGTAATTATTCCTTAATCACTTCATCAAGTAATTATACTTAATTGATTATAAGTAATTATCTTTAATAAATCACAATTTTAATTACTTAAGATAACTCCTTATTTTTAATTGATTACCCAATTTAAATCTTTAAACTTTATTTAAAATAAATTACTTTAGAAATCAATTATAACTAAACAATTTAAACATTCTAATTTAACCTTTAAAATCTTTAAAACTTTTTCAAAAATTTTTAAATAAATTTTTAATACAAAAATTATTTTGAAAATCTACTTTTCTATCCTTTAAGAACTTATTCATTTTAAACATATTTAAGACTTGTTAAAACATTTATTCTTGAAAACCAGATTATTTCCATAACTTAACTCGTTTACTTTACTTTTAAACTCGAAACAATTGTAAAATCAAGCTTTTAGTTTAAAACCAGAACAGCCCGAGTAAACCTCACCAAAAACCCGAGTAAAATCACTAAATTCTCGAGCTAGCTTCGAGTCACTCACGACTTCATCTACTTCGAGAAATACTGCAAATTACACGAGACAGCCCCGAGTTCATCTCGTCTTCCCCAATCACAATCGTACCCAGATGCCCAAACGTGCATACGTGCACGTGGTGCACTTGCACCATTGCCGCCGACTACAGATGATTGTCGCGACCATCCTCACTGACCACTCGAACCACCCCGATCACGAATCCAAACCCAGATTTCACGAAAACCCAATCAAACAAAATCGAGCAAAAATCTCGATCAACTGGAAACACCATGGCTGGAAAACTTCACCGTTACGACGCCTCCCACCTCGAGATCAACTATCCACTTCACCGTTGCTTCGACACTTCATCCAGCTTCAATTCCCATAATCGCGAACGATTCCGGTCACGAATACAAATCGCAATTATCACGACAACGAAGCCAAAAAAAACAACAGCTAAAACCCTAGTTGGTTCGAATTCGATAAATTCAGACATTGGAAAAATTCGATTGTATTTTTCCCTTTATCCACAACATTAAAGCAAGCTTTGATTACAAATTTAGCTTCAATAATTTAGTTTATCATCGGCAATTGATCAAATTGCCAAAACCTTCCATTTCCAAATTCCCAGTTGAATATCAACTTAAAAATTATGAAATGCATGTTAAAATTCATCATTTCTTATTACAAATCATATTCTATAATCACTAATTTAAATTGGCATAATTGATTCTACCCATATTTTTGATTAGCCCTGTAAATTATAAATTTTTGAGCTGAATACATGATATATATTTCTGAAAACTATTTTTTTCTTATTACAATATACTGCTATAATAATTCTTTATTCAAAAATCAAGCCTAAATTTTTGATTGCATCAGGAGATATGAAAATTGATTTGTGTGAGCTTGAGACTGCAGATCTCAGAGCAGATTTTGTTTATTCATACATATATGTTTACAGGCATTACAAACATCTCACATATACATACATGCACTCATATCCATATACTAAGAAACCCAATCTAAAATCATTCATCACATGCATCATAACAACAGATTTTTAAAACTGTTTTTAAAAGAAATTTACTCACCTTTTTATTTCCAGAGAACAAAACAGAGCAGTGTTTTCCAGGCTTTTTAAAATTTTGAATTTGCTTTACTGTTGCATTTGAATTTGTTGTGATACTTTGCATGCTTGCAATATGATGTTTTAAAAGTTGAAACTGCTGTTGTACTTCCCTTTGAATTGCAGCAGAGTTGAATCTCAAATTGATCTTCATTTTAGTTGCAGGTTGAAGTGGCATTTGAAACTGCTACTTTGAATTGCAAGCTTGTTGAAGATTTGAAAATAGATGTTTGATCTTCTATTTGTTTGCAGATTTGAATTCCAGGTTTGAAATCCTTTTTGATTTTGGTTTCAAGTTTAGATTTTGTTTCCAGGTTTTAGTTAAGAAAAGAGAAGAGTTTAGGCAGGAAAAGATTTTGAACTGAAAATCAATTAGTCTAGTTTCTCAAATCAGTTTAATGAATATATTCGCATATATTTTCAAATGAAAACAATGCTGCCACTTGTCCTTAGATTCATTATCAAGTTTACACCTATTCAATAAATTTACATATGTATAAAAATGTTTACAAGTGTTAAAATCAATGCCTAATTATGTTTAAATCCTTGTCTTAAAGGTATTTATGTTTTCTTAATTATGTAATATGAATATGTATTGACATTTATGTATTTATGTAAATGTGAATTAGTACTAAATTTATTTATGTTTATATATATAAACCATTTAAATTAAAGAGATATTAAAAAGAAGGCTTATTCAAAACTATATATATATTTATAACTATTTTATGCTAAGCACTTTAAAGAAAACAAAAACTTTATTTAAACTATCATATTTTTAAAATAAATAACTATCTTATATTTTGAAAACAATTGAATAAATCTTAAGGTAACTTTTGAAAAATATTAATTTTAAAACAAAGCTTCAAATCACAATATATACATATAAAATTTTATCAATAGATTAAATTAAATTCAAAACAATTTCAAATTATAACATATACTTACATATATAGTACAATTTGAAAAATTCATCTTTTATTTAAAACAAAAGATATCCTATTCACAATATATATCAAATATATATATATATTGTATACAGAATAAAATTTTATTAGCTTTCAAGGATAAATTTTATCCATTTTAAATTATTGGAAAAGATATGAATTAATATTGCCAGATTAAATATTGATTATCCTTTAAAGATTAAATTACCAATTTAAACTACAATTATAAAGGGAAATTATCAATTTAATTGAATTATCAATATAGATTATTAAATTTATATTGCTCAAAAATCCGGGATATCACATTCCTCCCCCCTTAAAATAATTTCGTCCCCGAAATTAAAAGCAAAGTTAATTTAATAATCCAGCAAAGATTTTTAATTTTAAATACAAACCTATCATCCAATTCCTATCAATCAAAGCAACCAATTAAACAATCTAATCTAACTAACTATTCTGATACAAATCAGGATAGATCTACTAACACTATCTCGAGTTTCCCCGAGTATAAATCACCGGGAGACTCGCTCTACAGAAGCTAAACAAACTACACCACTAAAATCCAAAGCTCCTCTCTTCTCTAGATCCACTAATCTGAACGGAACATCAGACTATACTCAAGTCCAGTTCAACTTCCAAATCCATCTGAACTGCAGATTCTACAATCAGTAATAGATCATACACGTACTCCCTCAGAGATACGTGAAATAGAATGGATTCCAGATATCCAAACTGGCCATTCAACCCTGTAGACAAAGAATTACTCCTCTCAAGAACACAAGAAAATTCCAAAATATTTTGGAGCTAGCTTCCAGACTTACCAAATCTTATAGCTCTTATAATCGAGGAAAATTTAAACAGTTTCTAATTTCCAACTCCGAATTCCAAACTCTGATTCATATCTGCATAGCTCACCAGACGATCCTGAGCTACCTCATCTCTTCCTGATCATCTTAACCTTTGCTGATGCTTTTTGAAACAATTATGAACCAAGCACAAAATGATCTTCAAATCTGCTGAAATCCACAAACTCTACTCCACAAGAAATAGAAGACTGAACTTCCTTTTTCCAGATTTCAAAAAAATTCTATACACACTTAGAAATTCACATAAACTTCTTGTAGAAATCTGAGGTTACTTCCTTTCTTGCACAGCTACTACCTTTGCTTTCGCTGTACAACTCTGATTTTGAAATAGATGAGAATGTTGATGAACTCGAGTACAAACTAGATCCATAAACAAGCGGAACATTGGTTATCTTAAAAACATAACCAACTACTCAAAGGATAGACGAGTCCTCGGTCAAGGGTACTGTCTTCAGCTATCCTTGGCTAGAGGAAACTCGAAACTAGAAGTAGAAGAGAAAACACAGATACTCCATAAAATTCTAAGATACTTCACCAAATCCTTCTCTAGGAACCAAATCGATATAAACTAAATCTTTGACCTCTTCGATAACTTTTACTTCCTCTTGAGATGTCTCAATTTCATACAAAAGATTACTCAAGATGAACTCTCAAAATAATCGCAATTCACTTTTGCGATCCTACCTAGTTCGGATTCCAAAGAAACTGTTCTCTCTTTATTAATTAAAACAGCCTTAAACTTTTCCGAACAAGGTTAACCCTTCAAGAAAACATTCACTATCTTCCCGGACTGCTGATAGAAGAACCACAAAGATTCCGGAACCATCGAAGAAACGAACCACACTGCTGCTTCCAAACTCTATCTCGACAGCACACCGAACACTCCGAGCTGCACTGCTATCACAGCTAACCAAGAACTTCTAATCCAAAGGCTTCTCAAAACTAAAACCATCAACAAACCTCTCAACGAATCTCCGAGATGGCAGACATCCAAAAGAAACTCGGGCTCCAAACCAATCGCCAATAACTTACTCTTCTTAAGAGAACAATGAGACCATGTCCGAAGAACAACTAATCGACCTTAGTCCCATACTTCAAAATAGACAAAACTCTCATACTTGATATCAGAGAATTCCTATACAGTCGAGTCTTTCCTGCGGTAGACATCAACTGTCCCTCCAATACCTTCTTAATCTTGTTCCAAAAGAAACATCTTCAGAAACGTCCATAGCCACCGTGTCTCATCACACAGCTACTACTTCCTGAGGTTACCAAAATACCATCACTCTCTTCAGCTCATCCAATAGATCTACTCTATTCATCCAACTTCAAAGATAAACTCTAAATCATAACTGCTTTCCTTCAGAGATCGGTGAAATCTTTACACCACAACAAAGTTCACTCGAGACAGTATTAGGTCTACAGTCTCGTCAAATATACTTCCAACCTCAACACTCAAATTCTAACTATTGGTAGTCGTGTTACTCACACTACCACCTTATCTACCTTTATAACTTATATTGGAAAACCCGAACAGGTAACCCAACAAATAGGTAGAAATATATATATATATATATTTAAAATGATACTAATTTTTTTTATATAGAAATTATTTCTGGGTAAAATTATTTCATCTACCTCTTTAAAACAATATTGTGTCCGTTGGCCTGGTTCAAGTGTTTAGAGATCCCTATCAATAACGTTAGCTACTCGTATTGACCAGAATCCATATACCACTCAACCGATCAATTAACACAATATAAAATCATTTTTATATAACTAACAATTACGCGCTCTCAAGATAGACACCACTCCAGAGCCTAGATATTCACTTAACCTACTGCTCTGATACCAAATGTGACGACCCGAGGCAGTGGCGACCGGTAGGCTTTGCAACCATCCCAGACCCACCGTGGCACACAGTGATACCTCGAATTTGCTTTTACGGCCAGCCTCTCGACTCGCAACCAACCCCTCAATGGGACATGTAGGGGTAAGAGTCTCCCGTTCGCCACCAAACCGCGAAGCGAGAACCCCCTATCACGCTGTAATGTAGCAAACCCGATCCCGGTCTCATCGAAATCCAAAACGTATCTTTTAAGGCCAAGTTGTTTAAAGGTTAAAACAATTCAATTCTTATCTATATACACAAAGATAGATAATTCAATAGATAATCTACATTATCATCCCAATCAGATAATTCACATTATCATTATAATTCAACCAAACATCCATATCATATATCAATCATATCTCATTACTGAGATTACATCCATTCAAGACAAATCAATGTCATCCATTCTTATATAAGTAATGATTTACTTAATCACAACATAATTAATTTAAAATGAATTAAATTAACTATCTCTATCTTTAATTAATTTAAAGTGAATTAAATTAATTATTTCATCTCTTAATTAATTTAAAATAAATTAAATTAATTACTTCATCATAAATCTTACTTATATATTCATTAATTAATTACAAATAAATTAATTAATCATTCTCTAATTATCCACTTTATTAATCACCTTGATTAATTATACTTTAATTACATTTAAGTAATTATCCTTAATTAATTTCACAAATTAATTATTCTTAACCAATACAGTAATTAACCTTTAATTACTTCATTAATTAATTAATTATAATCCTTAATTAATTACAATTAATTAATTATCATTTGATTAATTAATCTTAATTAATTAACTCTTAATTACATCATTAATTATAAACTAATGATCTCTAATTACATCTTTAATTATTTATTTTATTTAAATTAATTAAATAATTAATCTTAATTAAATCACAATTATTAATCACCTTTGATTAATCTTATCCAGTAATTAACTTTCCTTAATTACTTTCCTTAATTAATTACTTTTTAATTAATTACCTTAACCAATAATTAATTACCTTATTAATTATCCTAAATCTTTTAATTAACTTTATTAAATAAATTATTTAATTAATAACACTAGGTAATTAACTCTTAATTAATAAAATAATTATCCTCTAATTACTTTATTAAATAACTTCCTTTACTTAATTACATCCAGTAATTATTCCTTAATCACTTCATCAAGTAATTATACTTAATTGATTATAAGTAATTATCTTTAATAAATCACAATTTTAATTACTTAAGATAACTCCTTATTTTTAATTGATTACCCAATTTAAATCTTTAAACTTTATTTAAAATAAATTACTTTAGAAATCAATTATAACTAAACAATTTAAACATTCTAATTTAACCTTTAAAATCTTTAAAACTTTTTCAAAAATTTTTAAATAAATTTTTAATACAAAAATTATTTTGAAAATCTACTTTTCTATCCTTTAAGAACTTATTCATTTTAAACATATTTAAGACTTGTTAAAACATTTATTCTTGAAAACCAGATTATTTCCATAACTTAACTCGTTTACTTTACTTTTAAACTCGAAACAATTGTAAAATCAAGCTTTTAGTTTAAAACCAGAACAGCCCGAGTAAACCTCACCAAAAACCCGAGTAAAATCACTAAATTCCCGAGCTAGCTTCGAGTCACTCACGACTTCATCTACTTCGAGAAATACTGCAAATTACACGAGACAGCCCCGAGTTCATCTCGTCTTCCCCAATCACAATCGTACCCAGATGCCCAAACGTGCATACGTGCACGTGGTGCACTTGCACCATCGCCGCCGACTACAGATGATTGTCGCGACCATCCTCACTGACCACTCGAACCACCCCGATCACGAATCCAAACCCAGATTTCACGAAAACCCAATCAAACAAAATCGAGCAAAAATCTCGATCAACTGGAAACACCATGGCTGGAAAACTTCACCGTTACGACGCCTCCCACCTCGAGATCAACTATCCACTTCACCGTTGCTTCGACACTTCATCCAGCTTCAATTCCCATAATCGCGAACGATTCCGGTCACGAATACAAATCGCAATTATCACGACAACGAAGCCAAAAAAAACAACAGCTAAAACCCTAGTTGGTTCGAATTCGATAAATTCAGACATTGTTAAAATTCGATTGTATTTTTCCCTTTATCCACAACATTAAAGCAAGCTTCGATTACAAATTTAGCTTCAATCATTTAGTTTATCATCGGCAATTGATCAAATTGCTAAAACCTTCCATTTCCAAATTCCCAGTTGAATATCAACTTAAAAATTATGAAATGCATGTTAAAATTCATCATTTCTTATTACAAATCATATTCTATAATCACTAATTTAAATTGGCATAATTGATTCTACCCATATTTTTGATTAGCCCTGTAAATTATAAATTTTTGAGCTGAATACATGATATATATTTCTGAAAACTATTTTTTTCTTATTACAATATACTGCTATAATAATTCTTTATTCAAAAATCAAGCCTAAATTTTTGATTGCATCAGGAGATATGAAAATTGATTTGTGTGAGCTTGAGACTGCAGATCTCAGAGCAGATTTTGTTTATTCATACATATATGTTTACAGGCATTACAAACATCTCACATATACATACATGCACTCATATCCATATACTAAGAAACCCAATCTAAAATCATTCATCACATGCATCATAACAACAGATTTTTAAAACTGTTTTTAAAAGAAATTTACTCACCTTTTTATTTCCAGAGAACAAAACAGAGCAGTGTTTTCCAGGCTTTTTAAAATTTTGAATTTGCTTTACTGTTGCATTTGAATTTGTTGTGATACTTTGCATGCTTGCAATATGATGTTTTAAAAGTTGAAACTGCTGTTGTACTTCCCTTTGAATTGCAGCAGAGTTGAATCTCAAATTGATCTTCATTTTAGTTGCAGGTTGAAGTGGCATTTGAAACTGCTACTTTGAATTGCAAGCTTGTTGAAGATTTGAAAATAGATGTTTGATCTTCTATTTGTTTGCAGATTTGAATTCCAGGTTTGAAATCCTTTTTGATTTTGGTTTCAAGTTTAGATTTTGTTTCCAGGTTTTAGTTAAGAAAAGAGAAGAGTTTAGGCAGGAAAAGATTTTGAACTGAAAATCAATTAGTCTAGTTTCTCAAATCAGTTTAATGAATATATTCGCATATATTTTCAAATGAAAACAATGCTGCCACTTGTCCTTAGATTCATTATCAAGTTTACACCTATTCAATAAATTTACATATGTATAAAAATGTTTACAAGTGTTAAAATCAATGCCTAATTATGTTTAAATCCTTGTCTTAAAGGTATTTATGTTTTCTTAATTATGTAATATGAATATGTATTGACATTTATGTATTTATGTAAATGTGAATTAGTACTAAATTTATTTATGTTTATATATATAAACCATTTAAATTAAAGAGATATTAAAAAGAAGGCTTATTCAAAACTATATATATATTTATAACTATTTTATGCTAAGCACTTTAAAGAAAACAAAAACTTTATTTAAACTATCATATTTTTAAAATAAATAACTATCTTATATTTTGAAAACAATTGAATAAATCTTAAGGTAACTTTTGAAAAATATTAATTTTAAAACAAAGCTTCAAATCACAATATATACATATAAAATTTTATCAATAGATTAAATTAAATTCAAAACAATTTCAAATTATAACATATACTTACATATATAGTACAATTTGAAAAATTCATCTTTTATTTAAAACAAAAGATATCCTATTCACAATATATATCAAATATATATATATATTGTATACAGAATAAAATTTTATTAGCTTTTAAGGATAAATTTTATCCATTTTAAATTATTGGAAAAGATATGAATTAATATTGCCAGATTAAATATTGATTATCCTTTAAAGATTAAATTACCAATTTAAACTACAATTATAAAGGAAAATTATCAATTTAATTGAATTATCAATATAGATTATTAAATTTATATTGCTCAAAAATCCGGGATATCACAGTAACCCAGGATGTAACTGTGACCATGGATGGGTGTGATGATTTCCAGAGTAATTTCACTAAAGATATTTCCTCCATTCTCGAAACTGTTTTCTATATTTTCATAAATTATTTTCCAAGTATTTTACTTGATGTTGAGGATGGGTTTACCAAGTACGTATAGATTTTCAGTCCTACGTCTGATCAACGTATGACCGAATTTCTATGAGAACGAAAATGGACTTGTTGAAACATTGAGTTATAAAAGTGTTTTTGTAAAAACTATCTTATGAAATTATATAGATTTTAAACGTAGTTTAAAAATGACCAAGAATATTTATCTGATTTTAAGCATTCTAATAATTCTGGTTTCATTTCTTTTCGAGGACGAAAAGATTCAAAGTGGGGAGGGATGTGACATCCTGGGATTTTAGACAGAATTATTTTAAATAAATATTTAACTTAATTAATTAAAATACAACTTGTTGTTTTAAAAACAGATATATATAGATATGTTTTGGGAATTCAAGATAAAGAGTTTCAAGAATAGTTCAGAAATAAAATCTTTTCCATTTACATATAAATAAAGTAAACTCCACCTTATTAATATTTGATTTTAAAATATATGTTTATGATATAATTTAGATAATGGTGGTTAAAATCAAATAAATCACATCAATATTAAATCTAGATATAAAACATAAGTATAAAACATAATTATAAAAATATAAGACCAATAGAAAAATAAAATAATAAAATAATAAAAATGTATATGTTAACAATATACAAATAAATGTATATATTATACGAAATAGTGGGTAGGCAAATATATATATGTAAAGATAATGACACAAGCAAAGTATACATGAGGAGATGCAAGAAAAAAGAAAAAGAAAATCTACATACAAATAAAATCTATGCAAAGTACAAAACAAATCAAGTGAAATGAGGCTGTAAGCAAAATAGGAAACATATACATTTCATATTATCATGTCACCCTCCAAATTTTAAAATATCTTTAGTCAAGCATACGACATTTCTAGTCAAGTGTACAAACAATTAATAAAAGGATCAGATTAAATAATAAATATCTCAGCCTGGACAAGGTGCAGCCACTGCTTGCTTACTTGATACACCTCCTCCTCTTCTATATAGATATACCCACTAATATCTGCCTGGATCATACCCCTCGAATATTATAAAGCAAAGTTCTTTCACTTAAAATCAAAACAAGAAACTTGAAGTAGTTCAAAGAAGACAAGCCTGTGTCCAAACCTAGATCATCTCAGCAAGGATCAACCTAGTAAACAACAAGCAAGTATAAATCTGGAATCTAAAATCAAGCCCAGCCTCAAATTTTCAAAATAAAAATAAAAATCTGCTCTGCTCAAAACAGAAAGGTGAGTAACTTCACTTTTAAAACTTAAAGTAAAATTTGGTTGTATGTTATGGCTGTGATAAATATTTCATCGTGCATATTTATAAATATGTTTGCGTATTTTTATTGCTGAATTCTTGATGTATGATGTATACATTTGAATATCTGTAACTTCCCTGTTCCCAGATTTAAGTTCTGGTTTTAAGTTCTGGTTTTGATTTAAATTCAAAACCTCTTGATTTAATATCTGTTTAAACTTAAGTTTCAAATGAAACTTGCTTGTTCCATCATAGATTTTAGTTTAAATTTTATTTAAGTTAAAATAATTTGGCAATATCTCTGGGAATCAAGAAAAACTGAGTAAACTTAATCTAAATAAAAATTCAAACATCTTAATTTATAAATTCAGGAATGTAAGTTGAATCATCAACCAGAAACATGATTTTTAAAACTAAAATCATATTTTTTAGTAAAGAGAAAAAGGGGCATTTCAGAGTTGACCAGAAAAAGATAATTGAGTAACCGTTGGCGATCAAGTTGATCTGTGGTGTCGTGGTTCTTCCTGGAGGAGGAGGAGTGATCAGAGTTTTGGGAAAAATTGTCTGGAAGTTGATCAGATCATAGTGGAAGTGGCGGTGGTTGATTTTGGTCTATAGCCCTAGTTTATCTTGGTTGAGTATTTTGGATTGGCATACATGCTCTGGTTGATCGGGTTCAACCAAATTCGAGGGAAAGGAAGCAGGTGGTAGGAGAAGGGTTGGACAGAGTGGTAGGGACTCTAGTGGTCGGAAACGCGAGGTCGAGGAGATTCCAGGTTTGGGGTGAATCCAGTTTTTCTATTCCAGGTTGGGTTTGGAGTCTCGAATTCGATTTCGAGTTATGGGTGATGATCTGATCATCGAGTTAAGGTGTGGAGATTGATCGTCGATGAAGGAAGACCATTAGAGATGGTCAGAGGTGATTTGGACTGTGTACGTGCACAGTACACTGTTTGTTTCTGGTGAAGTTTGTTGGTGGGCTGAGGGTTGTACTCGAGTTTACTCGAAGAAATTGGATGGTTTGCTCGAAGATAGGTGATGTGTGGCTCGAAGCAGATTAGGATGGGCTCGAGTAAATTAAAATTTACAGGTTTTTAAAACCTGTCTGGGTTTTAATCTGAAATGAAATTAAAAATGTAAATGCCAGATTTGAACAGGTTTAAACTAGCTTAAAAATTTGAATTTCAAAACTATCTTTTACATCCTGATTTTAAATGATTAAAGTTAAGGAAATGTAAAATGTTTTAAATAACTTTGATTTCTTTTAAGGGTTTGAATTCTAAAATGAAGATATAAAATGTAAGCAAAGTTTTAATCAAGATTAATATAGAATCAAATTTAGTTGTTTCATAGGTTTGGAATAAAGGAAGTTTTGAATTTAAAATTTGTTTTAAACAACTTTAAATTGTTAAAGTATACTTTTATAGTTGATTTGAGCTTAAAATAAATTTGGCTTAAATTCTTATAAATCCTTTTATAAGTTAAGTGTGACTTTAACATATGATTGAAAGATTTGTATATTGATTCTAAACTTGTTAAAGTTAAATTTGTACTCATTTTAAATCTTATGTTTGAAATAAAATTTTGGCCATAAATTGAAAGCAAAATGTTTTCAAATGCATAAATTAATGATAATTAGACCATTAATTTGATAAGTCAAGATTTTTAAATTAATGATTGAAGATTTATTAATCAAGTAATTAAAGGATAATTAAGTGCAGTTAAGCACTTAATTAATCAAATAATTAGAGATCAATTAAAACTAAATTGTAATTAATAATGATTAATCTAAGTTTAATTACTTTAGAGAAGTAATTAAAGAGTTGTTAATGAAGGTCATTAACTTAAGATTATTATACAATTAATTAATGAGACTAATTAATTAAGGATAATCATTTATGGAATTTGGTTCAGTATAATTACTTAATGGAAGTAATCAAGTTAAAGGAAATTAATCAAGGGGGATAAATTAAGACGGATGATTATTGGATGATTAATCAGTTGATTTGTAATCAATTAATAAGCAGGATTAGAAGTAATTAAAGTAATTGATTTAATTATGGTCGATTAAATTAATTAAGGATGGTATGGTTGATTTGTCTTGCTTATGAATGATTGAATGATATTGTGTGTGCCTTAGATTAGTATATATCTGAAATGTGATGTGTAGTATAATATATTAGATTAAAACAGTGACATCCTATATTAAATTGTGTTTCATTTAAATAATTTGGAATAGGATGGTATTGTTTTCAAAGAGACCGGAGTCGGGTATTAGTAAATACCCGAAACCACTTCGATTTGGAATTTGCAATAATTCTTCATATGTGATGTTAATAGATTGAAATGGAATAATATAGACCTTTGGACTAAGTTAGAATACTTAAAGTTTGAATTGTAAAATAAATATTGGGCATAACAAGTAATGAACTCGTAGTGAAGTACGAGTTACCCGGGTTTTTCTTTTAGGGTTTGAACTTAGTACTTTCAAAATATATGGATTCACTTACGCTGGTTTCCAGCCTGACCCGGGTGTTATTTTGATGTAATGCTCGGGTCAGACCGAGTGTTACAGATTTTCAGTGTAACGACCACTCATGACCCCTGCACTTAGACCTAGAGATAGTGCGTTGTAAAGTGTGCCAGGCAGCCATGGACGATTGCCAAGGTAATTTAAGACAGCAGAATCTATCGTATTACTCACAGCGCGTGGATTAAAAATACAATAGAGAACATATATAGTAAAGCTTCACGAATGAATCTTATCAATTAAGCTTCATAATAGTTGAATACAAATATCTGAATAGTCAATACATCAAGCCTCACTACATCTCACTCAGAGAATTATACAAGCAGCGGAACATCCAGTACATATAGTAAGAAAATAATATGCAAGCCTCCAGCTCGTCTTCGTCATCAGCATCGTCAGAAAGTAAGAACAGCACCTGTCACCTGCTACCTAGTCTGCCCATCCCAAAATGGATGAACAGCCCAAGGCGATAAGAGATAAAACATAAAGCCTTGAGTCAGACAACAGTCTTAGTGAGCGGTAAATTAACTAACAACATACCAAAAGAGCATAAAGGAAAAAGGAATAGGAACCCAATCCTCCCACTCCACCTCTTTCTACAGTGATGTCCCCCAAACACACAGTAAGCAGAAGTAAACATGGCAAAGCATACATTTAAAGTAAAGCAATTATCACTCGAGTCAAGGGCGATGTTTTCCAAGTACAAACCCCTAAGGCCTAAACCAAGATCAGATAAGCACCCAGAAAATACCGCTCTTGAGACCGAATGACGATACAACCAAACATCCATGACTCTCGCTATCACTGTTATCATTGCTTCGATATCACCGTTAATTGAATGACCGGCACATTCTTTCAGCCGTCCGTCAAGGGCTAATAGAAACCCCAGTTCTAGACATAGCTCCGCACGTCGTCGTTGCCCGTGCCTAGGACTATCGAATCTGCCCAGAGTACACGACTACCAACTGTAGCCGTTTGGGACTATCGAATCTGCCCAGCGTACTCTTGCTTTGAGCCTGCTAGAACCTTCAACAACGATGAAGCCTCAGCCTTCTAGTCATCCTCCTCGACAACCATTCTCATACTAGCTCAAGCGCCTCTCGAGCTCCCATTATCCTCAACTCAAACCATTTCACCGAGTTACCAACATGCTTGGAGTGATCCCGTCTGGATTAAACCAAGGCTATCTCATATCATGCTTCGCTTCATCTCATCTTAGCAAAGCCACATCCCAACATCATCATCAAGTCTATCCATATGAGCTTCATCATCCGCCACATATGCCACGCGCAGCTTTTCCCGTTCGAGAGCCTTTCTCTTAGCTTTCGAATCATCTTCAACCAACTTGCCCAAATCAAATCATCAATCAACTAATTTATATCAATCAATCAAGTCAATCATTAATCCAAGTAATCAATCATACAAACAAGATCTAAAAGCAATTATAACTAAAATGGCAATTTCATAAATAAAGAGTCCAAATCTAACAAGCATGAACATGAACAATATCTTTACGACTTGATGAATAAACTTGCTTAGATTAACATGTAGTAAAATGGATGGCAAATCATCATGTATAATAGATCTACACTTAAGTTTACGAAAATGCATGAAAAACACTATTTTAACATCAAATCAAACCACCAATCCGATATACTCCTTTGGATCCGTGTGAGAGATAATCACCACTCACCGAATCACAAAAACACCTCAAAAGCAACACACTTCAGATCTGGACAGCGAAGGATCTAACTCGATTCTCCAAAATTCTTCTTCAAACGATGAAATCTCTCTTCTATGGATGTAGATCTTCAATCTAAGCTCTTGGATCTTTGATTTGGATGGAAGGAAGCACAAGATTAAAGTGGAGAAAAGAAGTGAAGAAGTGTAGAACTCGAGCTCTCAAAATGGCAGCACTTCGTCGCTTCAAAATCCGGATCCCAAAAATGAAGAAGAATCCGCCTATTTATAGGCTAATTTCCTTAGGTCATTCGCTCTTAGGTCGTCCATGACCTAACAGTTGCCGACCTAACAGTTGCCGACCTAAAAAACCTGACCTAACGACCTAACACACACGCGACCTAACCCCTTAAGCCTTCATGCGACTTAACCACGCACACACATGCGCACGACCCAGCGACCTAACGCATATGCGCTTCCACGACCTAAAATCTCACGACCTAAAACTCAACACTACTGCACAACTTACGACCTAACAAAGATACGACCTAACGAATCTTTGCGACTTAGCTGGGTTATGACTTAACACCTCACGACCTAACTATACCCAGTACTATCATAGGTCGTCTACGACCTACTACTCATAACTGCTAAACTTAGGTCGCTTACGACCTAACTAGAACAACTACTTAAGTTAACTCGCTAACTCTTAGGTCGCTAACTACTAGGTCGTTGCCGCTAACTCTTAGGTCGCTAACTACTAGGTCGTTGTCGCTAACTCTTAGGTCGCTAACTACTAGGTCATTGCCGCTAACTCTTAGGTCGCAAACTTCCTTAGGTCGCCAAATTCTATAGGTCGCTCCTATCTCTTAGGTTGTTCACTCGACCTAACCTACCCCACGACCTAAGTCATCACACGACTCATCTTCTATACGACCTAACCTTTATACGACTTAAGCTCTAGTCGACCTAAACTCTGGACGACTTAACAATACTAACAGTCTAATAATAACTGTTTTACAATGTTTCGATCCGTAAAAATACGGGTCGTTACATTCTCTCCCACTTAGGAATTTCGCCCCCGAAATTCCAAACAAACAGAGCAATCAAAGACTATTCTGCATGCCTACCATCCATAGCAATCAACAAACCATGCATCCAATTCTATCTTAGCATGCAGAATTCTAAAACTAGAACAAGTTACAATGTCGTTAGATGACGCGACACCTTAGGGCCATACCTTGAAGAGTTCAGGATGAGCTTCCTTCATCCTCTCTTCCACCTCCCATGTACAATCGTTATCATCATCACTCCATTGTATCCTGAGCAACCTAACTACCTTTCTATTAAGCTGTTTCGTGTCGGTTTCCACAACACGAAGCGGCTTACGAGGTCTCTTATCGACTGGATCAACTTCGAAATCTTCACAGCTATCAGCATAAACCACTGTGTTCGAGTCATGCACATACTTTCGTAGATACGATACATGAAAAACATTGTGCACACTCGACATCTTTTCTGGTAACTCCAATCTATAGGCGAGCTTTCCAATTCACTCGATGATCTGGAATGGTCCAACAAATCTCGGAGTCAATTTTCCTTTCTTCCCGAATCGAATAACATTCTTCAGTGGAGAAATCTTCACAAAATCCATATCACCTACGTCGAACTCCAAATCCTTACGACGCTTATCTGCATAACTTTTCTAACGGTCTTGGGCTGCCTTCATTCATCGCCGAACGATCTCTATACAATCCAAAGTGAGTCGAATCATTTCCGGCCCAAGTATCAACTTTTCTCCTGTTTCTAACCAACATGTCGGAGAGTTACACGGTCTTCCATACAATGCTTCATATGGTGCCATACCAATGCTTGACTGGTAACTGTTATTATACGAAAATTCCACCAAATGAAGGTGATCTTCCCATGATCCTCCGAAATCTAAAACACAAGCTCTAAGGAGATCTTCCAATACTCGGTTGACTCTCTCAGTCTGACCATCTGTTTGGGGATGATAAGCTGTACTCAAACACAACTCGGTTCCCAAAACTTCCTAGAAGCTCTTCCAAAATCCACTAGTGAACAATGGATCTCGATCGCTCACTATACTCTTCGGAATACCATGGAATCAAACTATCCACTTAACATACAGCTCAGCCAACTTTGACGTGGTCCTAGTCGATCGAACAGGAATGAATCTTGCACTCTTAGTCAAACGATCTATAATGACCCAGATCCCTTCATTTCCCGTTCTTGTTCTAGGTAGCCTATCAATGAAATCCATCGATATTTGCTCCCACTTCCATGTAGGAACTTCTAATGGCTGAAGCAATCCACTGGGCTTCTTCTGCTCGGCTTTTACCAACTGGAAGTTCATGCATTTGGAAATAAAATTTCCAACATCCTTCTTCATACCTTCCCAGTAATAAGTTCTATTCATATCCCGATACATCTTATTTCCACATGGATGAATTGTCAACTTCGAGTGATGACTTTCCTTCAGAACTTCATTTCTCAATTCATCTATATCGGGAACAACTAGTCGTCCTTGCTTCTGAAGCCAACCCTCTCGATCAACCTCAAATCCTTTATCCTTTTCTGGGTCCAATCCAGATTGCAAATCATGGATAATCTTGACAAGCTTATCGTCTCGCTTTTGGCTCTCACCAATCCTTTCCACCAGAGTCGGTCTTATCGATAAGTTTGCCAACATCTCAGGTTCCAATTCACATCTGGACCTGAAGTCAAATCCAGTTAAATACTCGAGGCTCTTCCATTCTGAAAACATGGCGCCCAATCCTGCATGTCTTCGACTTAACGCATCTGCCACTGCGTTAGCCTTTCCCGGAGTATAGGCTATACCAAAATCATATGATGCCAAAAACCCTAGCCATCGTTGCTGTCTAAGATTCAAATCCTTTTGGGAGAAAAGATATTTCAATGACTTATGATCTGTAAATAACTCGAATCGAACTCCCAATAGATAATGTCTCCACATCTTCAGAGCAAGTACAATCGCTGCCAACTCCAAATCGTGAGTCGGATAATTCCTTTCATGTTGCTTCAGTTGTCAACTTGCATATGCAACAACTTTACCATTCTGCATCAGCACTGCTCCAAGTCCAGTACCACATGCGTCGGTGTAAACCACCATCTCATCATTTCCACTTGGAATAGTCAAAACAGGAGCACTTGTCAATCGCTCTTTCAGGATTCTGAAAGCTTGCTCACACTTAGCATCCCATCTGAATACTTGGTTCTTTTTCGTCAATCCTGTTAATGGTGCAGCTATCTTGGAAAAGTCTTTGATAAATCGACGATAGTATCCTGCTAATCCAAGAAAACTTCTCACATCAGATGCATTCTTAGGTCTACCCCAATCCTGGATTGCTGCTATCTTGGCGGGATCAACCGCTATTCCGCTTCCAGAGATAATATGGCCTAAGAACTTCACTTCGCTCTTCCAGAAGTGACACTTCGAAAACTTAGCCTTCAACTGATGTTTCCGTAAGATTTCCAAAACAATACGCAAGTGCGTCTTGTGCTCTTCTTCAGTTCTGGAATAAATCAGAATATCATCCACGAACACTAACACGAACTTGTTCAACTGATCTCTGAACACTCTATTCGTAAGATCCACAAAATATGCTGGCGCATTATTCAATCCAAACGGCATTACCATCCACTCAAAGAAACCGGATGGTATCCTAAAAGCAGTCTTCGGCACACTATCCTTAGCCACTCTCAACTGGTGAAATCCCGTTGCCAAATCCATTTGAGAAAACACCTTCGCTTCGTGAAGCTGATCAAACAAGTCATCTATTCTCGGCAATGGATACTTGTTCTTCTTAGTCACTTTATTCAGCTCACGATAATCCACACACAACCTCAACGATCCATCTGCTTTGGTTGCGAACACAATTGGTGCACCCCATTCGGACACACTACGCCGAACGAATCCTTTCTGCAAAAGATCATCAACCTGCACCTTCAACTCCTGTTGTTCCCTAGGCGCCATCTGCCTAAGAGGCATCACAACCGGCCTGGCTCGTTCAACTAGATCGATACGAAACTCGATCTATCTATGCGGCGGTAACCCTTTGACCTCATCAAAGACATCCTCGAATCCATTAGCGATCGATTGGCACTGATGACAGTCCATCCCGTGGAACAACCAGCGAATACATGAAGCTCATGAAGACGCCTTCCTCATGCTTACATCGTATCACAACCTTTCGCCCCTCCACATTCTCGACTGTCACCTCCAACCTTTCACAATCAACTTGTGCCGCATACTTCCTAAGCCAGTCCATACCCAAAATAATTCCGAACCCCGCAAAGTTCAGAACAAAACAATCACAAACAAAAGAGCAATCATGACTCGATATGACCAAACCACGGCATAGCATACACAGGCAGGACGAACCCCCAACTGGATTAGTCACAACCAATGGTCTATCAACGATATCCGATTCCAAACCCAACCAGCCTACAAGTTCATTACAAATAAAAGAATGCAACGCTCCAGTATCGAACAGTACCCTAACTGGAACACCACAAATGGAAAGAGTACCTTGTGCCACCACACTCTTTCCTTTCTCTTCAGCGGTAGGAGCTTTTGAAGATGATGGAACAGCCCCCAAAGCATAAGCTTGCACAATCTGCTTGTCCTTTCGCGGTTCCGGACAATTCTTTCTAATGTGCTTCTGCTTGTCACAGTTGTGGCACTTCACTGGCACCTTTGCATTCTTGCAATCTCTGGAGAAATGGCCCTTCTGCTATCACTGTTATCATTGCTTCGATATCACCATTAATTGAATGACCGACACATTCTTTCAGCCGTCCGTCAAGGGCTAATGGAAACCCCGGTTCTAGACATAGCTCTGCACGTCGTCGCAGCCCGTGCCTAGGACTATCGAATCTGCCTAGAGTACACGACTACCAACTATAGCCGTTTGGGACTATCGAATCTGCCCAGCGTACTCTTGCTTTGAGCCTGCTAGAACCTTCAACAATGATGAAGCTTCAGCCTTCTAGTCATCCTCCTCGACAACCACTCTCATACTACCTCAAGCGCCTCTCGAGCTCCCATTATCCTCAACTCGAACCATTTCACCAAGTTACCAACATGCTTGGAGTGATCCCGTCTGGATTAAACCAAGGCTATCTCATATCATGCTTCGCTTCATCTCATCTTAGCAAAGCCACATCCCAACATCATCATCAAGTCTATCCATATGAGCTTCATCATCCGCCACATATGCCACGAGCAGCTTTTCCCGTTCGAGAGCCTTTCTCTTAGCTTTCGAATCATCTTCAACCAACTTGCCCAAATCAAATCATCAATCAACTAATTTATATCAATCAATCAAGTCAATCATTAATCCAAGTAATCAATCGTACAAACAAGATCTAAAAGCAATTATAACTAAAATGGCAATTTCATAAATAAAGAGTCCAAATCTAACAAACATGAACAATATCTTTACGACTCGATGAATGAACTTGCATAGATTAACATGTAGTAAAATGGATGGCAAATCATCATGTATAATAGATCTACACTTAAGTTTACAAAAATGCATGAAAATCACTATTTTAACATCAAATCAAACCACCAATCCGATATACTCCTTTGGATCCGTGTAAGAGATAATCACCACTCACCGAATCACCTAAACACCTCAAAAGCAACACACTTCAGATCTGGACAGCGAAGGATCTAACTCGATTCTCCAAAATTCCGCTTCAAACGATGAAATCTCTCTTCTATGGATGTAGATCTTCAATCTAAGCTCTTGGATCTTCGATTTGGATGGAAGGAAGCACAAGATTAAAGTGGTGAAAAGAAGTGAAGAAGTGTAGAACTCGAGCTCTCAAAATGGCAGCACTTCGTCGCTTCAAAATTCGGATCCCAAAAATGAAGAAGAACCCGCCTATTTATAGGCTGATTTCCTTAGGTCGTTTGCTCTTAGGTCGTCCACGACCTAACAGTTGCCGACCTAAAAACCCTGACCTAACGACCTAACACACACGCGACCTAACCCCTTAAGCCTTCACGCGACTTAACCACGCACACACATGCGCACGACCCAGCGACCTACCGCATATGCGCTTCCATGACCTAAAATGTCACAACCTAAAACTCAACACTACTGCACGACTTACGACCTAACAAAGATACGACCTAACGAATCTTTGCGACTTAGCTGGGTTACGACTTAACACCTCACGACCTAACTATACCCAGTACTATCATAGGTCGTCTACGACCTACTACTCATAACTGCTAAACTTAGGTCACTTACGACCTAACTACAACAACTACGTAAGTTAACTCGCTAACTCTTAGGTCACTAACTACTAGGTCATTGCCGCTAATTCTTAGGTCGCTAACTACTAGGTCATTGCCGCTAACTCTTAGGTCGCTAACTACTAGGTCGTTACCGCAAACTTCCTTAGGTCGCCAAATTCTATAGGTCGCTCCTATCTCTTAGGTCGTTCACTCGACCTAACCTACCCCACGACCTAAGCCATCACACGACTCATCTTCTATACAACCTAACCTCTATACGACTTAAGCTCTAGTCGACCTAAACTCTGGACGACTTAACAATACTAACAGTCTAATAATAACTGTTTTACAATGTTTTGATCCGTAAAAATACGGGTCGTTACATTCAGGTAAGGACGTTTTGGAGCTCAGAAGATGAGCTGGGAGACAGGAACGTATGGAGAGTTTCCGCTGTAATATATTACAGTTTATCGGAGACATGTTGTTTTAACTGTCTAGTGTATGTATAAATGTTGTAACTCTGATGTATTGATATAAAATAACAAATATAGTATTCTTTTGTATAACCGTTGTTATTTGATATTATATTTTATCCGTTGCGAATGTGAGGATCTGTATTGTGTTTCTGTTTCTTTCCTTCTATCTCTTTCCTTCTTTCCTAACTATCTGGAATTTTCGGGATCGAAAATCCCGGGTCGTTACAGATTTTTAAAATCGTATTTCGTTAGTAAAAGTATGGATTTATAAACAGTGTTTATAAATAAAAAGAAACCATTATCACTTGATAGATTTAAATAAAATCAAATAGTGGATTTATTATATGATGTGGAATGGTATTTTAGAAAATAGTTGGTTCTATTTTGGAAATTGAAAGTGAGGGTAAATTTTGGATTGTTAAACAATAGTTAAGAATTTTATAAAAGGAATTATATCTAAATGGTTGAAATTATGTTTTGAGTGGATTTTATAAATAAGTGAGATTTATAAAGGGATGGAGTTATAAATGGGGTTCATAAATAAAGGAGCTATATGAAAAGAAGTTTCATGAAATAGAGGAAATTTATAAATACATTTTATAAATACGGAAATGATCATTTTGGAAATTAAGTATAGATTTTTACTAAGGAAATGTAATTATGGTTTACGAGTTGTTTATTTATATTAATGTTGTTTATCAATATTTCACTATTTTGAAAAGCTAATTATTTGAAATTATTAATATGGTTTGAAATTAAATATAATTATTTATTAAAAATTTTGGAAATTAATTATTGGTATTTATACAAATGTTTTAAAGTTAATATTTATTTAATTATAATTTTTACTACTATATAATAGTGTTTTGAGTAAATAATTAGAATCTATATTATAAATGTTTCTGAGATTTAATGTAGGGCTTATCAAGCAGACGTGTATTATAAGAAAATTTTTAGAACATGTTTTGGAAAATGTAAAGGAAGATTGGTTAAATGATAAAAGAGTATTATAAATGGTTTTAGATATTTATAAAAGAATTTTAGAAGTAGGTTTATAGATTTATAAAAGAAATTTTATAAATGGTTTTCTGGATTTGTAACGGAGTTTATAAATGATTTAGAATTGTATAAATATAGAATTGTTTCACTGCGACACACTTTGTTAACACTAAACGAAATGTCTGGTCTAGTACTTGTTGCATACCGTGGAGCACCAAACAAGTGCTATCCCTTGATTGAAGATGAAGCAGGCAAAGTTCGGGTAGTGCTACCTCTAGGCATTGCCTTGGCAACATTTTTAATTTTCAAGATAGGAACGAGTCCCAGCCCCAATGTTTAGTGTTAAAAAAAATGACTAAATCTTTTTCATATAAGCGATATCGGATTACAGAAACTTTTTTCCATAACGGAATCAAAGCTTTTAGTTTTAAAACCTAACTTGTTGTGACGACCCATATTTTGGAGGGTTTGAATTGACATATATCCACACATGTCCAATCCAATCAATCTGAAACATAGATAATCAATGGAGTTCATTAAGAAAATAAGAAAAGAAGAAGAAAACAAATGTAGAATCTCGCAGCTGAACGATAAAATATAATCATCAAATAAACAGTTCATGAAGCTATTTATATTATACATTTGAATATAATTTAAACAACATTTATTAGAGTTATATATACAACAGGGATAAATAAAATAATGCAGTAGACAACATGATGTAGGAATAATAATAATAATAATAATAATAGTAACAATACCAAATGCAACGACTTGGATTTTCAGTCGTTTGATTTTGAACATTTAATTTATTATAAATGTTGAATTTGAAATGTAAATAGAATTTTAATATCAAGTCTATCGATCAAATAAGTGGAATAAAACTTAAGTTCCAAATATAGTGATTTATTGAACAAATTTAATTGTTGAATTTATAATTGAAAATTATTAAATAATTAAATTTCAGTTAAATATGAATTGAAAATGATTTCTGATATTAATATGAATTCTACTTGAATTATAATTGAGTTAATAAGTTTTTAAAAACTAAAATTTCAAGTGATTTCAATTTTTTTTGAAATCGTCTATTTAATCGACGCGTTAAAATAGCGATCTAGGGCACAATCTCGGAATTCGACGAAACTAGTTTCATTTGATTCGTGATAGTGTATTATTTTCGGATTTCAAATTTCATAGCGTTTGGATTTACCGTTTGGTCATGCGATCTGAAAACGCTTAGAAATTATTTAAATCTAATTTAAATAGTCGATTTAAAAAGATATCTTCCACATACAACCAAATTAGGCTTTGAAACTTGTTCCATTGCGTTCAGAATGGCAGTATAACATTAGAAACGCTAGGCAGCATGTCTCAGTGTGAGTTTGGGATTTTAAGTTATAATAAGGGAGATGTTTTATAATTAAATAGTATTATAAATTGTTTAAAGTTAAACCGTGTACTTAATACGCGTACACGAGAAGTTTCTCCTCAGCTAAAATAGAGTATACTATTTCCTTGCTTTTCAATTCGAAATCGACTTGAGCCTAGAAAAAAAAGAGTGATTGAATCGTGATACGAAAAGTGGGATTCTTGCATTTTAAATCACGAGCGGCAGGCGGCCACGAGCAAGAAGGGAGAAGCGAGGTGTTAGCCAAGTGCAAGTAAAGGAATATTGGCATTCGACTTCTTATGTTTTACGCGTGCGTAGCCAGGATCGAGTAGCGACCGGAGGTTTCTATGTTAGGGATTGCGCAAGGCATTTGAAGGTTGGAAGCAACCATAGCACGAGATGGTCGTGCAATGTAATAACTGGGGCTTGGGCACGATCGATCTTTGAGGGGAAGGGTTCGTTAGTTTATGTCGAAGCTAGGGCTGATGTGGATGTCGAATCTAGGGTAGTGGCTAGCGGCCGATTGTCAGTCGATGTTAGCATAGAGGTCGTAACATGGACCTGCGCGAGGCCAGTCGACGAATGGTGGGCGATGGCAAGTGTAAGGTTTGGTCGTTCGGTCGATAGAGTGGTAGAGGATGAGGTCACGATTCAAGTCAAGCTCATGTGCATGCCTATGAGGGTGTAGTGGAAGGTAATTTAATTTAAAAACAAGTTTAAATTTAAGTTAATTTTCAATTAATTTATTTCGAATTTCATAAATTCATAATTAATATGTATTAGGTCCAAAATGAATATAGCAAGTCGAGTTTGGTTCATAGCTGGAAAATGTATGCAATAGGATTGGTTTGGGATTTTTGGTTTGGGATTTTGCAGAATCAGCTAGGATTTTAGATAATTGAAAATCTAGATGATTGGCAATTTAAAAATCAAGGTGAGTAAATCTCACTCATTTGGATTGTGATAACCCGGATTTTTGGGACATCCGGTAATTGGGCAATTAACTAGTTCATTCGATTGAACAGATAAACTTCTGATAATAAAAGATTTCTGGATATATAAATAAATTTGAAACCATAATAAAAGTTGAATTATAAATATTTGGAAATAATAAATTTAATAGTACAAATAGGTATATGCAAACTGTATAATGTTGAAAATCTTAAGTGTATACATATACAAGTCCATTATGAATATATAATCACAGTAATCATATTAATATAATAATTTAGCAATAATAATTCGATAATCTTCTTTATAAATATTTAATTTGGCAAAATTTATCTTTTCAAGCTAAAAAAAATTATTTTCTAATCATAATATAATATAAAGATATATATATTTCTTTGAAAGTTATACTTGAGATAAATGTAGTTTGTAAATATATAAAGATTTAAAACATACATGTTTAAATTTATTACATGGATTTAAGTAATTAATAAACATAAGAAAACAATTAAACAAAGAGATTAAACATTTGTAATAATAAATACATTGTTTAGACAATTGTAACTTATATCCCATGCAATTTTACAAGTGGCTTAAATTTCTTTTATTAAATTATAAATAATCATTTAAAGGAACCTATTATTTTGAGAATTCAACATCTTCATTTTCTCAACTCTTTTTCCTTTCTTTTAAAAGCTAAAAACCAGATAAGAAAAACAAAATTCGAATAACTTCAACCTCTTTCAAATCATCAACCTGGGCAACAACAAAATTCAACTTAACAGTTTAAAGATTCAAATCAACTTCAAGCTTCAATCTTAACAACAACTTTTCAGACCAAAATCAAATATGAGTTCCTGATCAATAATGCCTGTAGCTTTATTCTCTATTTTCAAAAGTTAGGTGAGCTAACAAAGCTTCTAATATGTTTTAAAATCTTGTTGCATGTAGTGAATTTGAAATAAATTGGTGATATGTGATTGCATGATTGTTTTATATGATTACATGTGTGTGTGTGTATAAATATGGATGGGTATGTTAGTTTGTTGCTCTGTTCTTGTTACAGGTTATAAAACTTTGTCCAAAATTCATATCTCTTCCCCCAATTCTTTTTGGACTTAGATATATAAACAAATAATGTATGAAACAACAAGATTTAGGTTTTAAAAATATTTTTAAGTTAAAATTGAAGACAGTTCATCTAGAATGTAAGAATTACAGTAAAAACATAAGTATATCAAAATTTTGACTTAAACAATTTATGGATTCATGTATATAATTTTTTTATCTTCGCAAACCATGATTTTTAGAAAAAGAATTATGATTTTTGAGGTAGTAAATTGAGAGGAATCGAGAGATGAACGTGGATTGTGTTTTCGTCGTTTCCTAGTGATCGAGGTGATCTGGGTGGTCACGATCACGGCTGGAGTTAGCGGAGGAGTTGAAGAGCTCGGCAAAAATGTTAGGTGAATTTTTAGTTCACCGGGGTGGCGGCAAATCGTCGATTTAGGGTTTTAGCATAGGAATTGGTCGAGGGTAGATTTTGGGTTGGTGCGTCGTCGTCAAGGCATCGGAGATGATCGCGAATAGGGGAATCGGAGCAGGAATCTCTGGCGAGGGTATGGATGAAGTGTCGAAGTTCCAGATCATCGGAGGTGGTGAAGCATGGAAGTCTTAGGTGATCGGGTTGTTCCAGGGGATGGTTGAGGTTGCTCAAAATTCGATTTTGTGCTCGATCTAGGTTTTGGGTGAACGGAATTGGAAGGGAAGGTCAATGGCGACTCATCGACTTGATAGTGATGGTCGAAACTTCGCCGTGGATTGAAGCAGGTGCACAGTGTATCTATGGTATCGGTTTTTATTTTCGTGAGAATGAAGGGAAGCATGCTCAGGAGGGAACTCAGAAAATTTTGGGTTTGGTGTCGGGTTCGTATTTGTGTA